>CM065808.1:92013062-96869062 GCA_033398695.1 Orobanche coerulescens | reverse complement strand
TACGACAGCACGAGTGCAATTGCAATCACGCACAATCCTGTATTCCACTCGAGGACCAAGCACATTGATATGAATCATCGCTTCATTAAGAATCATGTGGAGAATAAAGATGTTAGGATCGAAAATTCATACAGACATTCAGTTAGTCCAAATCTTTGCAAAGCCTCTTAGCACAACAAGATTTTGTATGCTCCGCCAGGAATTGGGAATGCCACAGCTCGACTAAATCTCCCTATAAGTTATTGATTTCACTCATCAATTGAGGGGGGAATGCTGTAAGATACATAATACAGTGTGCATTTTAATTAATCGTACACTCAGAACTATGAGTTATATCCTTACTGTAGGAAGAAGATGGTACAATTGTCTTTCTACATATGAAGTGTGCATTAATTAAGGGAGAACACAGTAGGACGCAAGAATACAGTATTAATCATTAATTGCTGTAAAAAAATGAATCAAGTATGTATCTTTTAAGGGGGAATGTTGTACTTTCACGGATACAGCACAAACATTGTAGGATTTCAATTAATATTTTAAGCGTACCAAATATCATACACTTAACCTTTTTCAAAATAGTTTTAGTCCACGTGCATCGTCTGAATTTAAAATGATTTGTCTTAAAATACTGAAACGACATCTAGAATTTAAAACCTTAAACCCGCAATTTTAAAAATCAAACCGCCTAAAACATGCAGTAATGGAAGTTGAAATGTGCCTGAGGTGGGACTGGGCATTAATTTCGAAAACTGATGGATTAGATGTACCAGTTACATCTGAATTCATCCTGTACGTTTATTCAATAATGATTCTCATCCCTTAAATATGACTGTTCACTGTAACCTAGCCTTACTGCACACTATAAAAGAGCCAATATGCTACGATCCATAGATTCTTTGCTATTGTAAGCGTACAGCAGAAGGAGATTTCCATCAATAGGAAGCTCCTTTAGAAACTGTATAATGTTGGAGCAATATTGGTCGGTATCGCCGTTTGGAGATAGAGTTATAAAACTCTTTCGCGTTACGGAAGCGATTTAATTAAGATTGCAGAAAATAAATCGACACAGGATTTATAGAGGTTCGGCCAAACGTGCCTACGTCCTCTCTTGGTATGTTTTTCTATAGGCTAAAGATAAACCTCTGCACCTCTCTTCTATCGGTCGAGGGATAACCGTTACGAAGCTCGCCTTCTATCGGTCCGAGTGAACCATTCAATCACTTGTCTTTGTGTCGGTCCAAGTTAAACCGTTTTCCTTTTCTGTTGGACAAGGAATCAACCAATCTAGCTTTCTATGGGTACTAGATGAACCTCACTTAGATATCGATTGCGATTCTAACAATGACGGATCCTTGATCCTAATAACACCGAATCCAATCGTATCTTTTCTTTTTCCTCTCTTGTATGATTTCGTGTATAACACTCAATCACTAAACAATATAAGCTCAAATACAACAACTAGAAGGATTACAATGATATCTCAAGTATGAATGATTTTCTCAAGGTTGTTGTGTGGTTTGACACCAAGTGGTTTGGTATTTATAGCCATTTTCATCCAACTAGCCGTTAGCTCCTTTTGACTTGCTAGCGTGCGCTAGCCTTTCTTCATAACGTGTGTTAAGCTCGTTACGTACGTTATGGCTGTGCTGTAATGTACGTTATCGACTTCCAGTTTCAGTCCATTGGCTTTCGTTTCTGCTGTTACGTACGTTGTCACTGCATGCTTACGTACGTTATCTTGTCTTATTAGCGTACGTTAATCCTTAGACGTAGCATCTGTTAAGCATATATCCGTTGTATGATTTTGTCAAACTGACCGTTTGATTCTCTGACTTTGACCCTGACTTTTCCCAACGTTCATCTGATTTGAATTTACATTATGTACGTTAATCTCTCCGCGTTACGTACGTTAAGTGGCTTTGCTAGCGTACGTTATTCTTCAGCTGTAGCGTGTGCTATCCTCATCAGGTAAGTCCTTCAGGTAGCTTCGTAACTCGTCTAATCTGCAGGTAACCTCCTTATTACGTACGTTAGACTTTGTATATTACGTACGTTAAGATCCTTCGATTGCGTGCGCTATTCCTGGCAGATAGCGCGCGTTAATCTACATAATTCCAGCTTTTCGCGTCTTCGATATTTTTGTTGTTTTGTTTCGCATCTTCGTTGTTTTCCTTTGTTTAACAACTTAATCATTAAAACTCTATTAATGAATATTTGGAATAAAATATTCCAACAATCTCCCCCTTTTTGATGATTACAAAACAACACCTTGAATTGGATAAAACCTGCAAAATAAAATATATGTATACTAGTACAGATCAAAGTTTTCTACTTTGTCCGTTTCGTTAGTTTCATCTCTCAGCTTTTCTTTCCTTTTTGACTTCTTCTTTTTGTTTTTTCAACTTCTTTGTTTATTCTTTCCTCCCCCTTTTTGATTCGAACACATATTTATTTTTCTCTCCACCTTTTTACTTTTTATTTTTCTCGTCAATCTTCCATGACGCGTTTTATCCATTCAACTATTTTCTCCCTCTTTTTGTTATCAGCAAAAATTGTAAATAAAAGGATACTAAATGATGATAAAATATGTTTATGATGCAATATGCATAAAACTAGTAAAACTCCCCCTGACAAAAATCTCCCATTTAAACTTATTAACTCCCCCTGAGTAAAATATTTATTGATAAAAATTAATTTTTATTTTTTGGGATCCAACCGATTGTTAGTTTTTCTTTCGAGACATAGACTATATTCGGAATAAAAGTTTCTTTTGGAATCCAAATCTTTTTGGTTTTTATCGTCACTCGTGGGCATTTGCAACTCATAAAATGATGCCCAATTTTTAAACATTTTTCACATCGGGGTATATTGAAATTTAAGGATTTGTTTTTCAAATGCGGTTTGAATCCTAACCCCTGTTTGTTCAACGTAAATTTTTGAACGGAGAGCATTTGTTCAAAATTTTTGTTTCCACACGAAAATTTCTTCGTTAAATTTTTAAGCTCGGTTTGAACTTTCAAAAGATCATCCTTTAAAATATTTTCATTTCAATGCATTGAGAATGATCGGTCTCGATAAATTTCTCTATTTCAAGAATTTTGAAGATTTCAATTTCCAATAATTTATTTTTAGATTGGAAGGATTTTATTTCGGATAAAGCATTTTGAAAATAGGTATGCAATAATTCGAATGCTTCGAAAAGTTCATCGTGAGAAGATGTACTTACTTGACTTATGACATCGCTTTCGTCAAATGAACTCCGTGCCATGAGTGCGAGGTTATTTTGATTGATAAAATCTTTGTCCTCGTCTTCGTCACCCCACGTGGCAATTAAAACTTCCTTTTTAGGATTTGCTCTAATTCTTCGCGAAGTGGCCTGGTTTGCCACATACTCGACAGTTGTTGTCGAATTTCTTCATTCCGCCCGAGATGTCTTTCTTTCTCCGGTTTAATAAGTTTTGGAACTTATTAATATTCTTGGCATAATATGCCGATTCTTCGTCACTTTCATCCACTGGGGTTTCTTCTTTATTTCTCGACATATTAGCCTTCATTGCTATTGTTCTTTCCTTCGGCTTCGAATTGGAATTCCGAGATTTTAGGACAATCTCGTAGTTTATAAGTGAACCAACGAGAGCACTAAAATCAAGATTGTTCAAATCTTTTGATTCCATTATTTCCGTCACCGTTCTATCCCATTCTCGAGGTAGTGATCAGAGGATATTCATAACTTTTTCACTACTCGAAAGGGGTTTTCCATAACATGCCAATCCATTTGTGATGACCGAAAATCGGTCGAGCATTATTGTAATGGATTCATCTTCTTTCATTTGGAATAGCTCGTAATCGTGAAGAAGCATGTTGATCTTCGTCCCCTTGACTTGAGACGTTCCTTCATGTGACTTCAAGCATTTTCCATATTTCTTTCGCACTATCACACGAAGATATTCGGTTCTGTTCTTCCGGATTTAATGCACAGTATAATAGTTGCGTGGCTTTGCAATTATAGTGTTCGTTTTTCCAATCCGCATCATCATACTCTTCAAAAGTTTTGAGAGTTCCGTTCGAGTTCGTCGGAATTTTGGGACCAAGACATATGACTTTCCATAATTCGATATCGTAAGCTCGGATGAAAATAGACATTTTCTTCTTCCAAGTCATGAAGTTAGATCCATCAAAGAATGGTGGTCGATTAAGAGCAAGACCTTCGACTGGAGCAAGTTGAAATGCCATTTGTATCTTCTCCTTGGATGTTAAGCCGCTTCTAGGATGTACCGCTCTGATACCAATTGTTGGAGCAATATTGGTCGATATCGCCGTTTGGAGATAGAGTTATAAAACTCTTTCGTGTTGCAGAAGCGATTTAATTAAGAGTGCAGAAAATAAATCGACAAATGATTTATAGAGGTTCGGCCATCCACTCTCGGTATCTTTTTCTATAGGCTAAAGATAAACCTCTGCACCTCTCTTCTATCGGTCGAGGGATAACCGTTACAAAGCTCATCTTCTATCGGTCCGAGTAAACCATTCAATCACTTGTCTTTATGTCGATCCAAGTTAAACCATTTTCCTTTTCTATTGGACAAGGAATCAACCAATCTAGCTTTATATGGGTATTAGATGAACATCACTTAGATATCGATTGCGATTCTAACAATGCTGGATCCTTGATCCTAATAACACCGAATCCAATCGTATCTTTTCTTTTTCCTCTCTTGTATGATTTCGTGTATAATACTCAATCACTAAACAATATCAGCTCAAATACAACAACTAGAATGATTACAATGATATCTCAAGTATGAATGATTTTCTCAAGGTTGTTGTGTGGTTTGATACCAAGTGGTTTGGTATTTATAGCCATTTTCATCCAACTAGTCGTTAGCTCCTTTTGACTTGCTAGCGTGCGCTAGCCTTTCTTCATAGCGTGCATTAAGCTCGTTACGTACGTTATGTCTATGCTGTAATGTACGTTATCGACTTCCAGTAGTGGCTTTCGTTTCTGCTGTTATGTACGTTGTCACTGCATGCTAACGTATGTTATCTTGTCTCATTAGCGTACGTTAATCCTTAGACGTAGCGTGCGTTAATCATATATTCGTTGTATGATTTTGTCAAACTGACCGTTTGATTCTCTGACTTTGACCCTGACTTTTCCCAACGTTCATCTGATTTGAATTTACATTACGTACATTAATCTCTCCGCATTACGTACGTTAAGTGGCTTCGCTAGCGTACGTTATTCTTCAGCTGTAGCGTGCGCTATCCTCATCAGGTAAGTCCTTCAAGTGCTTCGTAACTCGTCTGATCTGCAGGTAACTTCCTTATTACGTACGTTAGACTTTATATATTACGTACGTTAAGATCCTTCGATTCGTGCGCTATTCCTGGCAGATAGCCTGCGTTAATCTAGATAATTCCAACTTTTTGCATCTTCGACATATTTGTTGTTTTGTTTTGCTTCTTCGTTGTTTTCCTTTGTTTAACAACTTAATCATCAAAACTCTATTAATGAATATTTGGAATGAAATATCCCAACATATAAGTTGCCCTCCGATGGTCTGACTCTGGAGGAGCTGAAAACTTTTGGCACCGAGAGAATGTTAGTAGCCTATTTGAATCTCTTCACCGGAAACTCCACACCGTTAGAAATCCATCCGTCATGCCACAAGAAGAACTTTACCCTCCCCTACTTTTATCTTCATGAATTCTATTGCAGGGTCGTGGAGAACCGCACCGGAGCCTTTGAGATTTGCACAAATATGAGGTTTTGTATGATGGTTGCCGTCATGTCTGGGAAGAAAGTCAACTGGTGCCAAGTGATTATGAAGCGCTTGTAGGAGGAGGCTTCCAAGCCAGTTTCGATAAGAAAGTCCGGTCTCATGCTCAACTATTTATTGACTTGATGTGGCATACAACAATCTCCTGGTGCCAAGAAGATTCAAGCTGGAAAATTCCTAGGTGGTTCCAAGTCCACCATGTTCAACAAAGCAACTCTACTTGCCAACAGGCGCGACACCTTCTCACTGCCAGCGTCGAGTGATCCAAGAGACGTTACCGATCACTCCTCAAAGGCAAGGCTGATGATAGCAAGAATAAACACGTCAATAAGAAAATATCTATTCCCGACAGCAGCTCTCCTATAGTTGTCGGGAGGAAGAGGAAAAAGTAGAAGACAGAGAAGTCTTTAAAGTCGGATGCTGTTCCTACAGCACCTCAGGTAATTATATCGGTCACTGAGGCAGATCCGCCTATGTTCAAGAGCATGAATTAAACCGTAAAAATCTACAAGAACCATCCCTATGTTCATAATCATCATCATCATTATCAACTATCAATCAACAAAAAAGATAAATAAGTCTAGCTATAATTACCTCAGACGAGAAAGTCGAATGAAGAACAACCTCTATAATTTTAAAAAACTACAAATGATTGAGCGAAATCCACTCCCCTCCATTTCCCAGCTTTGATGAAGCCAACATGACTTCAAGAGCCAAGAAGTGAGTTCTAAGAGATTGGAAAGTGAAGTCTCATGCAAAAATAAAAGGCTCATTCTCCTTCTCTTGCGTACGTAATGGAAGGGCAGTTGTTACGGCCTCAACACTTCTCCATTAACGCCCACTACACCATTAGTTACGGTCGCGATTACTATTACCTATGTTAATAATGCTGACTGTACACTACTGGAGTTGACTCGACTGTTTGCATGCACCGAAAGTGCTCGGTCCCACTCGATCGAAAGTAGGATCATACAGTTGTCGACCTCGGCATATTTAGTTAACGTATGTTAGAACACCACTGTTGCGTACGCTAATTTGACTACATTACATATGTTAATGTATAGACGTTACATAATAAAGGTTGTTTACTTGGGCAATTATCTGACACTCTTCATTCTTCTCAAATGAATTCCCAAATACAATTTCAAAACTCAATCTTGGAAAACATAATCATTAATATTAAAATACTCGATTTGACTACACTATCTCAATAACAATACATGATGTAAAATGAAAAATATGGAACAAACTACACTCAAACTACACGGATATTATAATATATGTATAACAAAATCTGTTGCTAAAAAAAAGAGAAGACGAGCGCATAATAGCACGGGAAAAAAACAAAAGTGCCATCCACTTCGAAGAACATGTGAGAATTGTCATTTCTACCCGAGTTTATCAATCTTTTTAAACCCTAATTTACAATATCAAAAAAAGCGAGAAGGAATTCTTCTAGCAGAACAGTATTTGGATTATTATATACTTCAGGCTTCTTGCATGATGTCCGCTTAATCATGTATTTTTTTCTTATTTTATATATTTATATAGCCGCATCCGTATCTTAGAAATTCAAAAAACTTGTGTGCCTACACCCATGTCGTATCGCACCCATGTCTAGCTTCCACATTAGTACTTCCTAGCTTGGTTGCAAACAACGATCGTTGGATCCAAATCAATATGGATGATAGTATGAGGGGATCACTGGATAGTGTTATGTGGGTATATTCCAAAATCACAGGGGGTTCTTGGTTGTTTCTTCTTTTCTATGGTAGTTCTTTGTATTTATTTCCGAATTCACAACCATCGTGTGTGCAATTGAGTTGGCAATAAATGGTGGTTTTGATTTCTTTGGTTGGAATTTTACTCAGTCTATGTGGTATCATTGCTTTCAACAGTTGGTCCTCCCGTCCCTTGGCCAAATAGCCGCATTGGCTGAATATCATCATTCATATTTTCACATATTTCTAAGGAGAATATTGTTCCAGACTCGATTTCCACGATGGCTTCAGGGTATGGTGGTCCAATTTTCTCCAACTTTTATTGCTCTATCATGTATATTTGTCGATCTAGCCTGAAAAACAATGAGCGTCAGCTCAACTTATCGACCATGAGACACGCCATCTACATAGTCATCTTGGTGAGCAACTACTCACATGCACCCTGTGTTCACCCGCTCGCACCCTGTGTTCACCCGCCCACTTTGCCAACAACTGCCTGAGTGGCCACTCCATCAATAGTGTATTAAATCAAATAGTAAATTAATTTTCTTCATCCAGCAAGCACTAATTAACTGGCATTTCGTGATTTTCTATTTCCGGCTCTATGTTTCATACTTGCTTAACATTTCATTAGACTAGTTTATGAATTTATGTTTAGAGCTATATGACCAACTCAGTGGTCTTTATTTATTCTTTAGCACGGACATTTTACTCTTAGTAGGGTACTCTTCGCATGTCTCAATGTGTATACTCAAAATAACATTTTAATCATTTATACTAATATATAATTAAAAATATTAATAGTAAAGTTATACACCTAAACGGTAGTGGTCAAACTGTCCTAAATATTTAAAAGACAGTAGGTTTCAACAAGCAGCTAGCTGATTGGTCATATAATTCGTGCACCAGACGTCCCCAAACAAGGGCTTACGAGCCAGACAATTCATTCAACAAGCAGCTAGCTGATTGGTCATATAATTCGTGCACCAGACGTCCCCAAACAAGGGCTTACGAGCCAGACAATTCATTCGTAGCATTTCCATTTCAAATTTGCAACTCCACCCATGAAAAATATTACTAGACCATATATCATTATGTCAATTGTAAAGTGCCAATGCACACAAGGATGATAAAATGAGAAATGGGATATTGTTTGGTTAGCAAATCATTGATTTCCATCCATGCTTATCTTTCTTAAGCAACAATCGCCCACTCAAATAATATTCCAAACACATTCACAACATTATAGAGGAGGTTTAGGGGCGGGGCAAATTTCACAAAGAACACTATAACATGCCATCTTTGTTGAGCACAATCCAAGACTGTACAGAAGAAAAATATCTCATGTACAGTAACGCATGAGATGTTTACAGTACTATCAATCATGTTCGTTCACATTTCCAGAACTAATCACAACTAATCCACTATTTGATTTGAGTAGATATAAGTGGTGCTTAAATTGCTTGATGCCACAAAACATACATAAATCCACTTAAAAAGAGGAGGCTTCAACATTAGCTTTGTTTCCAGCAAGAATTAGAGAGATCTCCAACCCCCGACTGAATGCTTGGTTAAAGAGCAGGCGAGACTGGAACGTAGAGACAAATGGGAACCAAGACAAGATAGCAATTGGGGCAAAGATGATTATACCCATTCCAGCATCATACATTCGAGCAAACTCTTTTACAGAATCCCAAAGGCCTAAACTCCTCACTATCTTCTTCCACGTGATTGCCAACTACATGATTAATCACAGAGTCAAAATGCATGAAAGCCAACGGAAAGGGACTACAGAAAAGCAATATAAAAATCATGCTAATATGTAATCACTGGAACCAAAAGGAAGCCTCCCATAACAACTCACATCTGATTTGATCGGGTTCAAGATTTGATAGCATTTCGCGACTTAAACTTCAGGTGTCAGATACAGTACAGTACATCAAAGTGCAAGTTCCAAATTGGCGAAAATCAGAACGGCATATTTGCAATAAATAAGCAAACAGTACTCGAGAAACAGGTACATGCCAGAATTGTAAGGCCAAACTTCTACTTGTTAAAAAATCGGGAACCCATATGGTGATACTATCTCAAAAGTAGTTTTTAGTGTAAGGGGCTTGTTACTACAGAATGAATATACTAGCTAAGTTTTAATCCAAACATGGGTGAAAAACTAGCAACCCGTCGGGATGTTTACTTACACAAAGAATGAGCCATCCAGTTGGAATAAATGCAAGGATGCTAGCGAACAAGTCTGCAATTGATAGATCAGTAAACAGAACAACCAGGCAAAGGGCTACAATAAGTCCAATTGATGTAATTCCTTGCATAAACCGTAGCATGAGCTGGAAATTAGTGGACTTCTTGGGGCTAAACGTGAAGATCTGAAATAAAAGGAAGACAGCAATTATCATAACAAAATTGACATCACAAATTCCCAAATATAATCAACAAGTAGAGAAAAATGTCAAACCTTAAAAATCATAACTATTCCAACCAGTATAACCCAAGAGAAGCCGTAGACCTAGAAATGTCAAACAGATTAAATGGAAAAAGTTACAGGAATATCCAAAAGGCCAGAATCAAAAGTTTGCAGCAAAGATTGCATAAAATCGGACAATGAGTCAATGACTATCCCCGACTTTTCTCCACAATTTTTTTTTTTTGGGGGCAAAAGTTAATCATAAAGTAACAACAAATTAGTTTATATGCCGTAAATGTAAAAAAAAAAAAATGACATGTTCAGACCAAGGATTTGGTTTGTCCAGGATAAATATCAAATGTTACTCAAATAGGGAAACATAGCTTTGCTAACCATTAAAGATGACTCTTGCTAATAACCTTAACAAATGATAATGTCTCTTGGAAACATGGTATCATAGAGTATTTACATTGCATATAATAATAAATTGTCTGTAACTCAAAACTTAAGATGAGCTCCTTATAGTAATCGGGACAAAGAAGAAAAGACTAGGGCACAAAGAGAAATAAAGTGCAAGCACATGATATTTCGCAACACGAAGAGAGGAATTACTTTCAAAATACAAAAAAAATAGAACCATACAATTCAGTTGTAACAAACAAAACAAACCGAGCCTTCTATCCCAACAAATTGGGGTAGGCTACATGAACCAGAAGTAGAATCACATCAGGTCTTGTGCATGTATTAATCTTCTACACATGCTTCTCTCTTTATGTAGATTTTCACTGTCGTGATACTAGTTAACTATAGTATAATGTACCTGCACTTGGTGAACATGTTTTAATAAGCAGTGAGGTTTAGAATAGAAGTGCAAAAAACCTCTCTTAATGTTTGTTTCCTGTAATCCTTCCTTCTTTTGTTACGGCCTAACCACCTTTATATCCTCAGCTCCAATAAACTTTTATACTCAAAACTTACTCGTCACAGGCCAACATTCAGTCACACACAACATTTGATGGTCTGATGAACCTCCTACAAAATCTCTCCCTAGATAATAAAGAACCTTTGAACAAAGAAGGAGAACTATTATTTTATACTTAACAATACTACTTATAAACGAAACTTGGCAAGCCTGGGCTGTTCAAATGATACAAGATTTTGCAACATCTACTTGGGAAACAAACTTGCATTCTCAAGCGACTTGATCTCAAACTCCTACTTAGGAATTTGGGGGTGATCCCATTTCCCCTCTTCTTCTCATTTGTTTGAACAGCTAGATTTACCTAGTTATTGCGTTTTTTTGTTTCATTTTAAGCTACTCAATCGGCTTGTGCTAATTTTTCGCTTATTGCTTTACTGAATATTCGCTCATGGGGTACTCTTTTTCCTTTGCAATGTTCTTTCCACAAGAGTGGGTTTTACCTTGTAATGTCTTAACAAGGCCCCCTTTTTTTTACTAAACTGCATCTTTTATTTTCTTTTTTAAAAATAAGACCTATACCACGCTTCATTCAAAAAAAAGGGCAACAAACTTCAACTACATCCTCGAGAGACCAAATGAACCATACTAAGTTATAACTGGAACTAAATGCAGAGCGTGCTGTCATAAACCAATGGAGAGAAGTATACCGCAATTGATGTATCCTTCCCAGTAAGATGGAGTTTGTAGACAATTCCATATTGAAACATTATAAATCTTAGGCTCAAAATAGTTTCAAGTATACGACCTCTCAAAGTCTGAATATGCATCTGCAAAAAAGAAATAAGCTTTTGGTGATAAAAATGGTGAAGTAAAACTACTAAAACAAAATATCATTTAGTACAGGAAAAGAAAACCTCTCATGCATTGTACTCTTGTACGATAAATATTGATCATCTTTCGTAAAGTACCGAAGACATGTTCATAAGCTCATACTTCTTTACAAAGACATGACCAAAGGTATTTGTTATTTGAAATAGTTTTAAGATTATTTAGTATTTAGGTATTTAATTATGTACGTATATTTTTAACATTTTATTAGATATAAATAGCATGTTCGAATTGCTTACGCGTTGCACCAGGCTATTAAAACTACGCAATATCGAGAGAGAGACGCTATGCTACGCGTTTAAAAACAGTCCCTCGCTCAATGAGTATATATAGATGTAAAGATACTTAAAACAACCCTGGCAGCATATTATCAAACGGACAAACCTGTTCTTCATCCCACCAAGACTCCCAGCTGTTATCCCCTTTGATACCAACTCCACCTTTATACATGAGCCAATTGATCCAATCATCAAAGTCCTCCACAGTTCTGCAGAATACAGGTTAAGATTCTAACACTAGCATGAAAAAGATAATCACCTCAAATGACAGAACTACTGATTTTTGGGTCTCAGTAAACAAAATTTCTCATGCATGGAAGCGATACTTAAAGCATATAAACTGAAAGGAAAAGAAACAAATCAGAAAACTAACTAAAACTTATGGACTTGAATAACTTACTTCTGCCACTCAAATCCAGATGGATTGAATATATAAGGTGCAAAGAGCCATGAGATTACAAGAAACCAACTGCTTAGAGTTAATAGAATAAATGAAACAGCACCCCCCTCTGAGTAACCATAAGCCATGTAAACAGTAAGAAGCAATGCTACTTCCAGCCTGCAAACAAATAATCATAGCATGTGAATATTTCGCACAGAAATAATTTTATGCATGTACATATGTGTTCATTTATGCAAATAAGAAATACACCCACGAGATATCCACAGCACAAAGTAGAAAAATCATGCAGCAGCGGGCACGCATATCCACAAAAACAGATATTTATGTGTTCATGTTACTTACGCCTTAACAAAATGACTCCTCGAGTAAAGCCGGTAATTTTCTGCAAACTTGATGTGACGAACAACAAAGCCTCTTCCAGTGGCTCGGTACTGCAAAAGCCTTGTCAACACGAATAACAATATCGACCTACAGAAATAAAAAGCTTGCTGAATGCAACATCCAAAAATCCGGATACCTTAGCACCTCCATGGAGGATAGTACGCCCAAAATAATGAGTTCTTGTCCCTAACGAAAATGTGAAGAAGACAGAACAAAGCTGAAGCTGCATCGTGATAAAACTAAAAACAGCCTGAAAATACAAAAAGTCGAGTCATAAAAAATGTATCTAAATTTGCATAACCTGTAACAAACACCAAATCGTCGAAAAAATGAAAAAAAAATCAAAAGATTCTAAAGAATAGTAGAATATACCTGCAATAATCCCAGTTCAAGTATAAAACCCATGATCATGGGAACTGCAGTGAAAACTCCAATTTGGACCAAGAACTGAGCATTCAGAACAGCATCTAATGCAGTATTACCTAAAATTTTGGCTTCCCCTGAAATTCCTTGATCTAGTCCGGAGAATGCCTGAAAAATTTGAGAACAGCTGAAAGGTTACTATGCAAAAAAGAACGTAGTTGTAAAACAGCCTACATATGGTTATCGAGCATGATGTACAGAAGACTCTGGGCAGTCTACAATTTGGTAAATGCAGCTCACCCGCATCCCATATCCAGATTTAATAAATGTGGTTTGGCTTATATGCCCCCAAGAGCTATTTGAGTTTGTTAACTTTAAAAGCCAACATTGGCAAGACGAAAGCATATAACACCCTCATATAGAAATGCGTCGATATAAGAATAAATCAACAAAGAACAAACTAAAGGAGGTTTATGGGTCAATGAGAAGTTACCAGATATGCTCTTCCATACAGGAAAACGTATACAGTAAGAACAGTCATCTGCATTCAACAAGGAAATTTACGTCAGAGTTAATAAAAAACTTCTATTCTGCAAATAGAAGATTGCATCAACTTTAATACCATTGTGCAAACATAGTAACCAACAGTTGTGAAAAAGAAGGATAGCATTCTGAAGAAATCAAAAAGTTGTCCAAGCCTGTATACATCCCGGCTCAATACTTGCTCCCCATTCCCCCCTGCAACTTTTCCTTCAAACAAAGCAATCTGGTTCAAACCAACATCTCTCCCCTTTCCAACCTGAATATATTCGTGGTGAGTGATGTTTCCCTGTCTCAATGTAGAATTGAACCCTGCATATCCAGAATGATAAGTGCAGTGATACTACTTCATACAGATTGGACAAATATTCGATTCAAGTTCTGACAGATATGGCGAATATTTCATATTAGATTAATTCAAATCAGAATATAACCTGGCATAAAATGACTTTATAAACAAAAGAAAACGATATATTTAACTTAGAAATACATATACATGATATATAAAAAATTCTAAATTTATAATTTTTAAGCAAATACTGATTATAATGTAATACTATGTAATATTACTATTACATAATAAAATGTAGAAAATATAAATAATCGACAAGAATATTTATAATTTCCAAAAGATGATATATATATAAGGGAGTGTGTATGTGTGTATATATATATATATATTTTTTTTTGAAAGGCATGTGTATATATATATATATCATTCGAATTGGAAATTTGAATATTACAACAACAACAACAACAATATCTAAGCCTTAGTCCCAAAATGATTTGGGGTCGGCTAACATGAATCAAACTTTGAAACCGTCAATAATCGTTACATAAATAACATAAAAGGAAAAAAGAGGGAAAAAGTAGAGAAAAAAGCAAATAAAAAAAGAAAATAGGAATTAAAAAAAAAAAAAAGAATCAGACTCCATCCACCATCCGTATTCTTTCCCGCCACATTTGCCTCTCCATCGCCATACTTTCTCCAATTCCAAGAAACCGCATATCATTTTCAATCATCTTTATCCAAGTTTTCTTGGGTCTTCCTCTACCTTTCACAACATTACTTGCTCCCCAACTTTCTAGCCTCCTCACTGGGGCATCAATAGGTCTTCTTCTCACATGACCAAACCATCGTAATCGATTCTCCATCATCTTGTCTTCTATAGACGCAACTCTTACCTTCTCTCCGATCACCTCATTTGAAGTCGATCCTTTTTGTATGACCACACATCCATCGTAGCATACGCATCTCGCCACATTCATCTTTTGAACGTGACCTTTGTTTTCTGACCCAACACTCGGTGCCATATAACAGTGTGAGCCTAATTGCCGTGCGGTAAAATTTACCCTTTAATCTATGAGGCATGCCGGGATCACATAAAACCCTGTGGCACTCTTCCACTTCAACCACCGCCTTTATTCTCGTGAGCCACATCGCCATCTAGCTCTCCATCCTTTTGGATAATAGAACCAAGATACCGAAAGAAAGTGGATCCAAGAACAACTTTCCCATCAAATGTGATCATCCCCGCCTCGCAATCACTGTTATCGCTAAACCAACACTCCATATATTGGTCTTACTTACATTGACTAAAGCCTCGAGCTTCCAAAGTATCCCTCCAAAGTTCCAATTTCTGTTGCACTCCAACCTTCGTTTCATCAATCAACACAATATCATCTGCGAACATCATACACCACGGAACGTCATTTTGAATTTCTCTTGTCAATTCGTCCATGACTATGGCAAAGAGAAAAGGACTAAGAGCAGATCCTTGATGCACCCCACGGAAATTTGAATATTATTCGAAAAAAATACATGAGCATTCATATTAGTATTCATGAATAATACGAATCTAGATATAAATCGTTATTTGAGAATTCGATGAATCACGAATTGAATCAAGAAAATTTGATTCCTTTCCAACCCTAGGTATGAGAAGAACAATATACTCCCACTCCCAGGCATCTAATGTCATACCCTAAAAATAGACATTGTCCATTGGTCAATCAAAGACTATCATTAAAAACAGCAAATAAATGAATGGGAACAGGTCTACACCTCGAGAAAACAACACATGCCGGTACCAAATAAATCCTCGAACACCTACTATAACTCGGGTATACCTTTCTATCATATTCCAAAATGTTGAACTGAAAATGCAAATAATTATTGTTTACTGGAGAACAGGAGAGAAGTCCACATATTCTTCAGGTGAGGGGAATTTGTCAGATATCATATTTATCGTGTCACAAGAATATCAAAAGCCCGCTCATGGTGTTTAAATTTCAGGGGGGTAATTATTTTGCAGAAAAACACCAGATATCAAGCTTAGACCCAAACACTTGATGTCACTGCTTAGTGTCCTATTCTTGCAAGGTGGGAAAAATTATCAAACAACATGAGCAGGGCGGCATTGTCAGAAATGTAAATAATATTTGTAAAACAACAATGAAATCCACAAAATATAAGTTTACTCAAACTTACCAGCATAAATATCTTCACTAATATTAATAATGCGCGATGCTTTACTAATACCACCTCGAGTAACATGAAAAATCCGGTCAAAGACATCTGGATGCCCATAGTGCATACGGACTCTGCAAGATTTCATATTGTGTAAATGAGATAGAACACCCTAGAGTTCTTTAATATTTCTGGTACAAAAAAAAAAGCCTTACAAAAGAAAGTAATTGCATGAAATACAATTAGGACCAAACAAGTACATGGAAAATAAAAACTAAAATGCATAGTGTTTACTTCAGAGGTATCGCCAAAACACGTTGACCCAAGGTCACAAAACTAGTCTCTTGGTTGGACATGAACCACGCCAGTGAGGACACACTGCAAGATCCATAAAATTAAGTTTATTGAAAGGGAAGAACATAGCTGGAGGGAGGGAGGGGGGAGGGAGGGAGGGAGAGACTCCTAACCTTCCTGTGAATACATGTTCTCTCACTCCAAGAATTGTAGGAGACCGAAGACCGTGATTCCCACGAAACTCCTCAAGGAGATTTCTCATTTTCATTGCCTCTTCAAGGTAATTGTCCTATAAAAGGAGAAAGGATAATATTTCATAAAGGAAGAATAATCTCACAACAACCAAACGCGGAATGGTGTAACACCACAACTAAGTTGGCAAGTAAAAAAGAGCAAGACCGAGTCAAACACTTCACATAGTACGATGTTTAGCATGTTCAATTATTACAGACTACTTGCAACACTACCTCGCATTACAATACATCAAGGTTTTATTGTGGTAAAATAAAAACGGAGGCTATAAATACTTGATCGTTGTATCAACTTTTGAACCATAAGTGGGAAGTAGAGAAACCACAAGGGTGTGAGTGCATCAAAGTTGCAAACTACAAGAGTGGAAGCAATTTACATAGGCAAAAACAGAATACACACACAAATACACACACACATTTTTGTTAATAAAATGGTGGTGCAAGGCCCATAAAGAAAATGAGAAAGAAGAATGCTTATTACAATAACCAATCAGCTAGCCGATACGCGAGCCTCATTAGAACCTACCTAGGTAAAACCACATACACATGTATACACAGACACATACATAAACACTTAAGTTTAATGCTAGTCTCCCATGTATCAACCATTAAATTATATATATGTGGCTCATTGGAGAACACTGAGCTCCACAGCTTTTGTCCTTGATTATCAAGCCTCAGTTCACAATTTGACTTTGACCAAGAATGAATCAAATTAAGAAACAAAAAGAGACGCTCATCACTATCATCATCAACAACTATACCTTTTTCCCAACCATGTCGGGTTCAGCGGCACGAAGATTAATCGACTAAAATTAATTAACACTATAAATTGACGCAAAAAGCAAAGTAGCAAAGTGTTTCACTAGATGCCCTCCCCGTCACAACCTTCATGCGAAGGAGAAATGAGATAATTTCCAAAACCATAATCATCATAAGTTTTTCCACTTGCATGGAAAATATCATGAGACTGTAATGAGTTGAGATCATTGTTATAGACATATTATTAGACCTTAGCACGGATGACTCAGCATGCTTGGAGGGTCATCGAGCAGAGCATTGCCAACTAGGCGCCACACGACTCTAAGGCACATGATTGTGGTGAGACTTGGAGGAAACACAACAAGTATTGGAGCATTGCTAAGAGTTGGAGTTGGGCAATTCTTGGGTGAGGTGGAAGTTTTTGCAGGGCTTGAGTTGGAAGTACAAGTGTGGGTTCTTCGGCTTTTCAGCGGTTAGTGCTGCCAGCAGAATTTATTTTTCTATGCCTATTTTAAGGTGGTGGTACTGTGAGAGCATGTATTTTTTAATTCCATATAATTTTGAATTTTGTCATTTTGTGAACATGTGAGTGGTATTATTCCATGTTATTTAACTAGTCATTTGACTCTATTACGGTATCCTTTATCGCCATATATTAGTTATATGACATCATTTCATCACATTGTGACCGTGATCACGTTTATGCACTTGATATGTGATTGTTGAACGTTGTCATTGCGCTATCAACTCGGTTATGCTAAGTTGGTTGATCAAGAAACTATGATTCATTACTTCGCATGTTATTTCATCGAACTTCATCATTTTAGAGGTTGATTTCGACGCGGTGATGGGAAGAGACTTGCGGCCTAGGAAGCACGGGTGCGGGGATACGGGTGCGGGTGCGTAGTACGAGGATTCGAGAATTCGACAAATTTAAAAATATGGGGATTCGGGTGCGGTAGGATACGGCATATAAAAAATATTTAAGAATATATATATATATATATATATATATAGGAAATAGATCATATGAAAACTAATTATCTTGTGAAATCTAGAAACTTTTGTAGGCCATTGATATTAGTGATCTAACGGCTGTAGATGAGTAGAATTATATGCATTTATGTATTTTTTTATTGCATTATTATTGCATATACTAGCGACCAGCTTGATGCAACAAATAATAACAAATATGCAATGAAATTGCTTAATAATGCAATTGGTTTCTAGATTTCACCATTAAGGGGGTTTCCACCATAGTCAATCCCGATATATACAAATGATTTTAGATACAACAAAATTCATTAAAATGCAAGAGTTTCATTGATTTTAGATACAACATTAAATTTTATTTATTTTTGAAGGATAACATTAATATGACTATATGTAACTTAAGTGTCAAAATTATAAAAATGTACCCGTGAAAATTGAAATAACTGAGAAATGAATGTAGGCACCATTAAGTCTAGGTTCATTCATTACGGACACACATGTATACATACATATATGCTACAGTAATATTACAGATCTGTAAAGTTTGACTTCATCCTTCATCTCCCCCATCACAAATTCATCGTTCTACATTCGTTCCTTCGTCTACCCCACCACAAATCATCGTTCTAATTTCATCTATTCGTGAGTATAAAGTATCCTGCAAACACAAACTCCAAAGCTTCTCCAGCGACCTGCAAACGGAGGAGGTGGAAGCAGCAGCCAATCGGAAGTTTGACCGAAAATTATGGTCAATGCCCTTCCCGCACCCCCCGCACCCATGCCCCAAAATTCGTGGATACGCCACGTGGCGTATCCCGTACGCATCCCGGCGTATGCTCCTTGAACCTTCCCTCGAAAAAATTTATTCTCCTTACTGGCTAGACAGTGTGACTAGATGCCTTTGAACTGTCCGACCGCTTGTGTAAGTGATCGTATATCCTTCACAAGTGCCCTTCCTGATTTGTTCTGTTCTCATTATTGTGCCCATTTTGGCCGTGGACACCGTCCTGGTTCTGCGAGAGTTTCTAAAGAATTGTGCCTTAGCAATTCTCCTTTGAAGCGGCCCCTCTTCTCTCTAACATAGGTGATTCTCTTTAAGTGTTTTGAGTAAACCCATATTTTACTCCACCCGACTATACGTTGTCGACTTAAGAATCATTAAAAGCATAAGCTTAACCTCTCCCTACGGGTATCACTGTTTTCATCCTAGGAACGGTCGGTTCGGGGTAACCCCCACAGTGATCGTGCCCAGTTTTATGAATTGGTTGTCCCATTGAACCTAGATCTTGGGATCTCCAATCAGCTTAGGTTGGGTATCCTCCATAAAACCATTAGCTCAAGGCAATAGACCCATTCCTCTTGATGATTTATCAACAAGGTCATCTGTAAAGTTTGACTTCATCCTTCATCTCCCCCATCACAAATTCATCGTTCTACATTCGTTCCTTCGTCTACCCCACCACAAATCATCGTTCTAATTTCATCTATTCGTGAGTATAAAGTATCCTGCAAACACAAACTCCAAAGCTTCTCCAGCGACCTGCAAACGGAGGAGGTGGAAGCAGCAGCCAATCGGAAGTTTGACCGAAAATTATGGTCAATGCCCTTCCCGCACCCCCCGCACCCATGCCCCAAAATTCGTGGATACGCCACGTGGCGTATCCCGTACGCATCCCGGCGCACCCCCGAATCCCGACGAATCCCATGCGCAGTTCTTGGGGTACTGGCGAATCCCTGCTACCTAGCTTGCGGCCATTAAACCACCGAGTCGCGACCGCAAGGAGGACATGGAAAGTGGCCGTTAAGGCCTAACCGCCTTAAGGTTGAGATAAGCTAATAGGAGAGGTGCTTGAGGTATCACTCACTCATTTCAGCCCTTCCTTTCGTGAGTCTCGGCCCATGCCATAAAATCATGATTCGATCTTGTTTGTGGTCCATACAACATCGAGGAATCAATCTACCGAGTCCGTTGTGATCAGTTTCATCGTTTTCCTTCCAATTGAGGTATGAACTCCTAATCTCCTTTGCTGATTTTTGGAGAATAAGCCTCGATTATTGATGTTGATTGATAGATATTGAATTGTAGAGTGTCCTTGATTTGTTTTGATAAATTCTAGAGGAACAAAAACTTGATTAAATGTTCGAATCATTCAAAACGATTATCGCCCGTTAGAGTTCGATGAAAGTCTTCAATAAGTTTTATTTGTAATATTCGGAGTCTTGTTGATCCAGATCACTTGCTTTCTTGCAATTATGTGTTCATATAGGTTCTATGTCGATGGGGTTTTGAATTACCAATCGAGTTGCGCCTTTGTTCGACACTTTCTGTCTTAGAAATTCATAATCCGTGGCTGAGGTAATAAGATCTTCATTGACTGATCTTAGAGGTTGTAGTCGTCAACTATCTCCGTGATATCGTCGAATAAGGAAAGTTTTACGAACACAGACCTTATAGTTTACTTCATACGAAATATATACTACATATGTAAATTATGTGATTGCGAAGTGATAAGTGTTTATGTGGGATGCATTGTCATGTTGTGGTGTATATGTGAGTACGTGAACATAGTATAATGATCTGCGTATTGTAGATTGTTGTGTGTAATGGTACTGTTTCTGGTTTATAGATTGTTATGCATAAACAGGTGTATTGCGTGTACGTACGGTATGTGTAATTTAAGCAGGTAAAGATATACTACCGACAATGACAATGGTATCAGACGTCATTTCGACACCAGTGACAGGTATAGTAGTCTCTTTGTATGACTATAACTGCATAAGCCATGTGGGCTTACCCTAGGAAGTCTGTGGTATTGGTTGATGGAATGGATTCGATTATTGCCCTCGTGCCTGTTGATAAAATGAGCTGATGTGATAGTAGTGTTCGATGTTGCATTTTTACCTTGACCAGAGTAGTATTACGTGTAAACATGATTATATGCGGTTGTGATTTGTCCACAAAGTGTTGAGATGCTAATTATGTGCTTGCACGTGCTATGAACGAAATATAAGCATTTAAGCTGGCCATGCAGTACCAATGGTATCCGTAGACTGCGGCTCGGATCAGGCATGATGATTTCCGATTGTGCAGGGTTTGCATGTCTGGCAGTGTCCGGTAGACGGTGTGGACGTAGGAACATAGAAATCATTGATGCTAGTAATATGAGATATCGTGTAGACTGGGGGATACGGATCAATGTGATGATAAATTCGAAAGGCTTTGCTGACGAAATACGATTTTGGTTGACGTACCACAGAAAGGATTAACTGTGAAAAACAAAAATTTTGTTTGGGGGGGGGGGGAGGGGGGGAGGGGGGGTTAACCTTGATGATTTAAAAATGGTTAAGCATCGGTTTATATGGTCCCTAACCCTTCGTAATGTGTTTTGAAAAGTCTGAAACGGAAATTATAAAAACTCGATAAATGAAACCCTCGAGATCTCAATTTATTTTCAAACTACTTTAATCGTCTTTTTCCTTTAACAAAGAAAGTGATAATACCCACTTTTTATTGTTTTGCAAAACCAAAAACCTCCAAGGGATTTTTTTTTTGAAAGGTTACTTTAAATGGTCGACTGTAATACTGTTTGGTGATGTATTAACAATGCTTTGCTGTGTGTTGTGTGATGAACTTGTCATGATAATTGTTTCAGTGATCGTGATGAGGTGAAGTATTGTTTTGTATATTCGTATTACTTGCACCGGCTATTGGTGACCCATCGTGAGTGGATACGTGTTGTGATCCAGGTACACCGAGGCTAAGGAGCAATCATAGGATCGACATAGAGACGGGTGCCGCAGCAATACTAATCGTTCAAAAGTAACAGTTCTCCCCCAACTACTGAATAGTACATTCTACGGTTGTGTTCGAAAGACTCGTGTGCGGGCCATGTTAATATATTGTGTATTTTATTTGTCTAGTAGTCATTTATCATGTTATGTAGTCGGCCTTGCCAGTCGAAATATGATTGCAAGTTGTTTATTCGACCTTTCCGGTCGACAAATGTTTGTCGGGTTAAATATTCGACCTTGTCGACCAATATTGTTTTGTATTACACAGGTTTTCATTTTGTAGTCCCCCATTTAAAGAGGGATCTACGTTGGCTGTTCTGTAATTAACCTGGTAGATCCTTACGGAAGGGTTTACCGCGTTGTAATACGTCTCGAATATCTCAGGAGTGTTACAGGTATGCAGAAGCTCCTTCCTTGCAAGTGACCCAACTTAGTCTGTTAATTGATTTAGTTAAATTAATTAACATCTTATTCCAAAAATTATACCACTTAGCTTTATTATCATGGTTACTTGTCATTCGTCCAGTCGGATTTTGTAAAAAGTCGCATGACGACTTATTGATTTCTGACGGCAAATCTTCTAATCCAAAAACGACTGAAAACTATGATCTATGATGGATACTTGTTGAATTTGAACTTATATTCTGTTAATTATTGATGAAAACTATGAAATTGTTGTGTTTATTTATATTATGTATTAAATATATAAATATATGTATATGAACTTCTTGTCGACTTGACATGCCTAGTGAGACGACTCATCAACTTGTCGCCCTGATAGTAATGAGCGACTTGGAGTCATGATAACCATGTTCATTATCATGTGAAACAAATCCACCAGCAGGGTTTACATTTATAATCGGCATTTACTCCGCACAATTAATTTATTCGATTGTGCCAGTTAGGAATAGAATTTCACAAATAAATACAACTATTGAACCTATAGTAGATTTTACAATGTTTATAAAAGCTCAAAATCGAATATCACAACAAAGCTTTAAGGAGGAAAAAGATTTTATAGATATTGATGGTTAGAAAAAGACAAATGTTCAAAATACTGGACTATTAAAATAAGATAATAAAATATTAATTATTTAGGGTGTGGTGAGCACCATTTGTTAGATGATGATTATTGTTTATTGATGTTAGATATTTTATGAGAAGTAAAAATAGTTGAGATGCTATTGTTTAAAAAGGATAAATATAAATATTTAATAACAACAACAACAACAACAGAGCCTTAGCCCCAAAATACTTTGGGGTCGGCTAACATGAATCAATCTCTGAAAACATCAAGTCGTCTCCAATAAAACAGTCATATGAAAAGGCAAAAGTGATAGGTGAAAAGTTTAGTATGCAAAAAAAAAAAGAAAAAAGAAAAAAGAAAAAAAGAAAATAATAATAAATATGCAAAAATAAGTAAATAATAAAAAGTAAATAAAAAATAGTAATAATCACTATGAAAAAAAAACCTCAAACATAATCAACCACCCAAATTTTCTCCCTCCACGTCGTCCTATCCAACGCCATAACTTCTCCAATCCCAAGAAACCTCATATCATTCTCAATAACACTTATCCATGTCTGTTTAGGTCTTTCTCTACCCCTCACCGGCCTATGCGCTACCCATTCTTCAAGCCTCCGCACCGGTGCATCAATCGGCCTCCGTCTCACATGTCCGAACCATCTTAACCGATTCTCCAACAGCTTATCCTCTATAGGGGCCACCCGTACTTCTTTCCTGATCACATCATTTCTAAGTCGATCCTTTCTCGTATGGCCACACATCCATGTACTCTTCCATTTCAACCATCCCGCCTTAATCCTATGGGCCACGTCACCGTCTAATTCTCCATCCTTTTGAAGAATAGACCCAAGATAACGAAAAACGTCTGATCCTCGTATAACATTCCCATAAAAAGTGATTGTACCCGCCTCTCTATTTCCATTTCCACTAAAGCTACACTCCAAATATTCAGTCTTACTTCTGCTCAGCCTAAAACCACGAGTTTCGAGCGTATTTCTCCAGAGTTCCAACTTTCTTTCAACTCCGTCCTTCGTTTCATCAACCAATACTATATCATCTGCAAACATCATGCACCAAGGAATATCGTCTTGAATTGACCTTGTCAATTCGTCCACGACTATGGCAAAGAGGAAAGGACTAAGAGCCGAGCCTTGATGCACCCCAATCATAATAGGGAATTCCTCAATCCTTCCCACGGTAGTACGTACACTTGTACTAGCTCATTCATAAATGTCTCTAGTGATGTCAATATACTTCTTAGACACGCCCTTTTTGGCTAATGCCCACCAAAGTACCTCTCTTGGTACCTTATCGTAAGCCTTCTCTAAATCAATAAAAACCATATGCAAGTCTTTTTTCTTATCACGATAGTGTTCCTCCATCATCTCATCAGAAATATTGCTTCCACAGTCGATCTCCCAGGCATAAATCCAAATTGCTTTTCTGATATATCCACACACTTTCTAAGACGTTGCTCAATCACTCGTTCCCATAATTTCATGGTATGACTCAACAACTTGATCCCCCGATAATTAGAGCACTCTTGGACATCGCCTTTTTTCTTATATAAATGGACTATAATGCTTTTCCTCCATGTCAGTAGCATCTTGTTGTATTTCCAAATCTGGTTGAAAAGTATAGTCAACCATTCGATTCCCCTCTCTCCCAAACACCTCCATCCTTCAATAGGTATACCATCTGGCCCTTCTGCCTTTTTCGAACCCATTTTCTTTAATGCCATCCGTACTTCACCCTTTTGAATTCGTCGCATAAAATCCCGATTAACCAAATTTGAAGCAATACTTACATCCCCAATATCTTCCTCGCATTGTCCATTAAATAGGTTATCAAAGTATGCCCTCCATCCTTCACACATTTAACTTTCCCAATATCTCGTGTCCTCCTATCTCTAATACGAGCAATTTTATAAATATCCCTTTCCCCATCCTTAGTATCTAATTTCGTATACAATTCTTGATTAATCTTTGCCCTAGCATCACGGACGACTCTCTTGGCTTCTCTTTTGGCCTCCTTATATTTCTCAAAGTTCTCCTCACTCGGGCATTTTCCTAATGCCTTGTAGCATTCACGTTTAGTTTTTATCGCCTGCTTTACCTCATCATTCCACCACGATGTGTCGTTACCTGATGGCTTGTGTACTTTAGATTCCCCAAAGACTTCTTTTGGGCCAAGTTGAATCAACATCCATCTCCGCGCACTCGAACTCATTACATCTAGCGACAACCTTATCCACAAAAGTTTGCCGACTACCCGTGAAGCTTCCACCATCTAACTCGAGGGTCCACTTGCGGACTTCTCTTTTTATTAAATATAAATATTTAATAACATTGTTGAAAAATAATAGTTATATAATAGTTACAACAAGTAATAATAATAGTAATAAAATAGCCTATAATCAGTTACAATCAGCAAAATCAGATTTAATCCGTAAAATTCAGTTTCAAATGGTAAAAGCCAGTCCAGTATAATGAGGTCGATTCAGTAAAAACAGTTTCAATCGGTAAAAATCAGCTCAGTAGGTGAAGAGAAAAATCTTGGCTTATGTTATATTTATACATTTGGTTTAAATAGAGATAACATGTAGTGTAACCAACTATATTACATATAAGATATAACCAGTTAATCACACGATTATATATACCATGATGTGTTACAAACTAAATTACGGTTTCTTTGCAACTACCTTTAAGGTTGTATTACATTCCCAAGTTATATGAACATCTCTATATTGATTTTGATCGAGTTTAGAGCAATAGCTACTGTAGAGGATTAGGGGGTATACTATTAAAGCATTAGTGTAGAATCAGGGTCCTTTTTTACATTTCTCTCATATTACTACGGAATGAAACAAGAACAACTTTGATCTTAGATCATCACTATATTCATATATTCAGTTTTCTAATAGACATAACATAATTCAAAAAAAGACCGCTCATGAAAAGTCTGCAAAAGTTTCATTGTCCGCCCTATAGAGATCCTGATAGTTAATTTCCTTCCTTCGTTTATGTTCCTCATGCTCTCAAAATATTATTTCAAATCATAGCAGGTTAACACTGACACCTCAAAAGGAAGTGTTTAATATGCTTAACATTTCCTATCTGGTCGGTCTTCAAATTGAACAGCAGTAATTCAAAAACCAGAAAATTATGCAAGTGCGAAAGTTTTAAGTTTATGAGCATAAAGAAACGGCATAACTCAATTAAGAACAGAATCACATAAATTACCTGATTCATGTCAATTGTTTGAACAGCTTCGCCACGAGTGAAAACTATTGCATGGTTTTGATTTTCAGGTTTCCCTTCCCCGAGCTTAGGATCTCCAGGAAGTTTAATAGAAAATATTTCCTGTACAATACAAGGATAGTTGAAAATCCTCGACAAGATAAAACAGAAAACAAACAATACAGGTATGCAATGTTTCAAAAGGCGTTGCGAGGTGAGGCGCGAACAAAAGTTCTGAGGTGCTTATTTTGGGGATAAATCTGAGGCGTGCGCCTCATTGGGCAGAGGCGCAGCCTTGGGGGGCCACTCCGAGGCGAGTTTCAAGGCGGCGCGAGGTGCAGTAGGCAACGTCGTTTTTTATGAAGCAAAATAAATCAGATGTCAAACAAGAAACCCTAACCGTCTTCCCATGATAGAATGCGCAGATAGATAAGAAAGAAAGGCGACCACTGCGTCTTTTCTTCTCCATTCCAAGTCAACTGCTTCCGCAGGTAAGCTTCCTCTCTTCCCTTTTTGGAATAACTTTTAGAAACGTAGAGAGAGAGAGAGAGAGAATTTTTTTAATTAATCGGAAAAGGGCAAGGTCAAGAAGCTGCCAGCAGCTATTCAGTAAAAAAACAAATGTCAACACACTATTCAATTGTTCTTTTCTTTTAGTTTTTAAAAAAAGTTTATTGCTTTTTCTTGTTAGTTCTAAACAAAATCAATTATTTGTCCGCTGAAAATTAAGCAATTTAAATTTTGAAGCACCTATTCACAAGAAATATTTTTTTTTTCTTGCACATGCTTCAAATGTAAATTTTGTTTTAAATTTTTAATATAGAATATGGATTATATCTCAATTAAGTTAGTATTATCTTTTAATAAATAATAATAATCAACACTATATTGAAATCATTGAATTTGGTTCTATCTTAGTTAAGTTAGTAATATCTTTTAGTCATAATTAATTATCATGATCAAGTTGCTAACATATTTATTAATTACGAGCTTTTTATTATATATTATTTTTTATTTTACTTAAAATGAGGCTTACGCCTCAGTACGCCTTGAGACTTACATCTTGCCTCATTTGGACAAAACGCCTCAAACCTACCTCGTGCCTTTTAAAACATTGCAGGTATGCACCCAAACTTCAGTATGGAAGTAGAGAGTTTACCTTGGACAAGTAAATAATGATATGAAAGAAAGATATGCTAAATTAAATATCAAAACTAAAATCAAGCAAAGCATGAGTTAGAGTATGTTATGGCATAAGAAAAGCTTCAGTTGGAAATTTTTTGCTTGCTAAAGAGGGCAAATAGGCAAAAGTTAGTCTCTCAATCCCTGCCTTAAGTTAATCCGGGATAATAAGAAAGCAAACTTGGAGTCTTATTGCAATGAAGTAAGGAAAGTTTCGGTTGAAAAAAGAATATTCTTTTTGTTGAGGAGGCAAATAGGCCATAGTAGCCTCTAAGGCGCTTTAAGCTCATGTGACCTCTGAGTTTGGCTTATCCCTGCTTTCAGTTAATCCTCAAATTCAGCGATGATCTATCATAATCAGACCCACATGCAAATTGAAGCATTCCTCATCCTAAATAAAAAGAATGCATGCTTGCTAATTTAGTGAGATGCAACTTGCAAGGCCCAGAAATATACTGTTTTGGTTTGAAAAAAGCCAAGGAAAAAAAAAAAAAAAAAAAAAAACTCGATAAGACATGAAAAAATGGCAAGTTTATGTAATGCTGTCACTCCAACTGGTATATATTCGGTAAAAGACGTCTGGTCAGTCGGGCCGCAAGACTATATCTACGAAGCAGGGTTTTGCTCAGTAGGTCCCATGACACACATCTTAGAGATACCACAGCTGTCCCGGTTGCAGACGTGTGATATTCCTGCGACCCAGTAGTAATATTAGTAAATTAAATGGCCTACTGAAGGCCTTAAGGCCGATAGGAGGACCTAAACTTGAGGCGTAAGCACCTTTCTATCAATTCAAAGCAGGATATTTTGAGTCAACTGTCAGAAATATTAGAGAATTTAGTGGCACAAGCAGAGTCAAAATAACCCATTTCCTCTATTAGCTCGTCGATAGCATAAGCTTAGTACAGATTGCTAGTATGAGGAGTTACAGAAATTAAAAACAAGGGTTATTAATCGCTTACACAAGATATGGTTGTCACATCATAAACCGACCTCTATGAATGCACTGAAGTACCAATAAACATGCATTAAATAACTAAATTAGTTTTTCAGATTTAAAATGGAATAAATAACAAAAGTTACACAAAGTCACAGGAATGAGCATGTCTCTCCAATTTCATTACCTGATCCTTCCCATGTGCATCAGCTTTAACAAGCTTTGAATAAAATTCCTTCGTAACCTTTCCATCTGCCGCTACCCTCTCTTCTACATTTATGAAAGCAACACGAAGTGCCTCATTTCTAATAGAAATAAAAACCACAAGAACATGTGAGTTCTTCCACAGCAAGGATCAATAAGAAAGGTTAACTATCGGAAAATTTGAGGCATCTAAAAATTGGACAAATGTCATCTATTGATAGAAAGTATTTCTTTAATAATGTCGCGAAGGGAGGGGGAAAAAGAAACATAATAAAGTGGCAACAACATCAAAACATGGTTGCAGCATACCCACTATTGTAAAACTATCACTCCCCATTTCCAATTTGAATTGTCTCAAACCAAAACATAACTACAACTATCGGAGTTCTCTTTCCAAAACTACTTTGTCAAATTAACGTGATGATTTGATAAACAGCAACTGTCAGCTCACTGCCTTTCAAAGATATTAGTTTAAAAGTGCACAAAACTTGCTCTATTTCAATCGTTATTTAAAACTCATAGAGGGTCAAACTGAACACTGGATTTTAGGATCGGGACATGACTAATGTCGGTTCAACACCCACCATGCAGAAGGAAAATACCCCATCAATTTTGCCCAGGAGAAACCTCGTGATAGGCATATGGGTGGAAAAAAAAATCACTTCAATGATCTCAAATGGAAGATAATTATGAAGGATAGAGCCTAACATAGACCAGATACAACTTCTCATGGATCCATACTCGGGTTTATTAAACATGAGATGAGACCATAGAGGTAAAATCCAGTACTGCATAACCCAACCGAAAGCCTTAATTTGTAATTAACTGAGAGCATCAGTAATTTAACGCTTCAACTACTAGAGTTAAAAGAAAGAAAATATATTATATAGTATTAAATAGTACAGAATTACTCACCAAGAAAGATAATACGCAACACACAAGCCACATGTCGAGAGAATATTAGATAGGCGCCGATCAAGAGCATACCTCTGTAAAAGCAAAGCAATATCAGCCGCCTCTGGAGCTTTCCGCTGCTTTTGTTGCCCATAAATTTGGCAAGAAACAACATAAGTGAACTTTATATCAGCTTGTGCACGTGCTTCGCGTGACAACTCAAAATCTTGAGTTGTGAAACTAGTTTGGGAGGCGTTTTCTGCACGGGGAAAGGCACTTACGTAAGCATTATTATGATTTCTCGTGATTAAAAAGACCTGGTCATAACAGAGCATTAACCTTCTAGAGATCTTTTTTCCAAATGACTTTGAAGCATCAGTGCCTTTCTATAGTACATCATACCACGGACTGCATAAAACCCATGCAAAAACAGTCAGAAGCTACAAAAGGACAGAACACCCTAGGCCACCGACAAAAAAAAAGCTTTGAGACCTGTCCTAGCTAAAGTCTGTCCTCTGTAAGATGCCCAAAATCGGAGTTCCAACGCACTAGTTGAACTTTCTTGAAGTTCAGCATCACCACTATCACCTTTACCAATACGTTCCAAAAAGTTCTCCCATTCATCTAAAATAGGTCAAACAAAGGTCAATGGTAACTTAAATTGAAACTCGAACAACAAACATTCGGAAGCAAATCAAAAAACTCGAACTCAGAAAGCAAGAGGTGAGAGCGACCAGAAGAAAAAATCCAAAGCCATTAGAGCTATACCAACATAAATATTCAAGTGTTAAGATGAAACAGTTCACCAAATGCAGTTAGCACTTTTTGTATGTACTCGAGAGTTGAGAAACCAACTGATTATAAGATGAAAGATCATTTCACCAAATGCAGTTAGAACTTTTAATATTTACCCAAGAGTTAAGACACCGACTGATCAATGTACATGTGAAAAGAAACAATACCAGTAACAGTAGATAGCACCAATTGAAAGAAGCAGTGTTCCTCATGGCGTCTGAAACGTGCACATCGCGGGGCGCATCAAAGCAAAAATGCCGCGGAGCTCAATGAGAACAACGTTTTGCACTAAATGCATACGCCTATTGCATGCATGGTTATCACGAAGACGACTAGTCATTGACTAGTCGACAGGTCGAGATTCTAGAAAAAGTCGATAAACGACTTATGGATTTGGATGCTGATGGGTTTGATCCGGAATCCGACCCAAAAAAAAAAGGATCTGAAACTTAAAAAATTAAGGGTTAAACACATGAACTTGAGCAGATTCGGTCCTTTTTCCACAAAAATTCGACAGGAGACCTCAAGCAGCGAGTCAGGATGTTCTCAGGCCGTCTTCCCCATCTGATGACTCTACCCTGTTCTTCATAGGTCGTCTCTCTCTCCTCTCTACTCTAATAATCCTAGATCTTAATAAAATTGGAATTATTTCTATTACTTTTGATTTAAACTATGCAACTGATGTGTGTTTAGTTATATTACATATTACATTCAAGAAATATATGTATATGAAAGACTTGACTTGTTGCGACTAGTCGGGCGACTCGTCGACTAGTCTTCCTGAAGGTACTCAAGCGACTTGGCTCGACTTGGCGTCGTGATAACCATGATTGCATGAATAATAAATCTTCCGAGTCCAGTTCATAACCAAGTTCTACATGGTAGGACAAAAAACACTTTACAAAAGAGAAGCTTGAAGACGAATGATTTATAATTCTATTATTCCTATTAGCAGGCTGCACCCTTTACCAAGAGCCTCTCGTGACTGCCATTTGAACTCCAAGTCAGCAAGTTGGGTATGATTAACATCTTTGCTCCAACTTGAGGGGGGGTTTTGGAAATGAGAAACATTCTCCTTAATGATCAGAAAATATTTAGTGTATGTTGAAAAAAATTGCATGGATACTTTCGAAGCTCGAGTTGTAGGCCGAGTAGAAGTAAGACTGAATATTTGAGGTCTAGGTTTAGCGAAAAAGGAGGCACGGATGCGGGGATGATCACTTTTGATGGGAAGTTGTTCAAGAGTCCAATTTTTTTGTTATCTTGGATCTATTATCCAAAAGGATGGAGCGACAGATGGTGATGCCGCTCACAGAATGAACGAAGGTTGGCTGAACTGAAAGAGTGCCACAGGGTTTCTATGTGATCTCAACATGCCTCACGGAATAAAGGGTAAATTCTACCTGGCGGCAATTAGGTATGCGCTGTTATATGGCACCGACTTTTAGGTTGTAAAACAGTATCACGTTCAAAAGATGAATATGGCGCATATATGCTACCGTGGATGTGTGACCTTAAAAAAAATGAATCGGCTCAGAAATAAAGTGATCAAGGAGAAGGTAAGAGTTGCATCTACAGAAGATAACATGATGGGGAATCGGTTAAGATGGTTAGGCCATGTGAGACCGAGACCTATAGATGCCCCAATGAGGAGGCTTGAGGATTAGGGAAGTTCAAAGAAAAAATGGAAGAGAGAAAATTTCCGGGGTAGAGGAAGACCAAAGAAAAAATGGATAAATGTGATTGAAAACAATGAGGTTCCTTGGAATTAAGAAAATATGGTGATAAAGAACAATGTGTAAGAAGAATTTACGGGTGGATGGCGGAGTTTGATTCTCCTTTTTTTCTCTATTATTTATATATATTTGTTATTAGGTAGATTGAAACATATGTATCTTTAGGGACCTTCCGAGTAAAACTGAATACAAAACTAGTGCTCGCGCCCAACACCCATTTAAAAAAAAAATTGCAATGTCGGTAGGATAGCTTATTCCCTGGCATCCCACTTTGAAACTGTGACGCCTCAAGCAAGGCCCCAGGGATCCCAGTCGGAGGCAACCACATATACAAGGCAAATCCGAGCCATGGAGAAAGCTAGACCATCGAGCCGGTAGTAGACGATAAAATCACCAACTTATCTAAATCAAGGTCCTAAAACTCGCGAATCGGGACTCAATCAGCAAGGTGGGGGAGTTTTCAACTACTTAGGGATTACAACATCATCTAAGCCTTAATCCCAAAATGATTTGGGGTCGGCTAACATAAATCATTCTTTGAAACTGTCGACGACACAAAGAAATCAATTAATAGCAAAAAAATAAATAAATAAATGCAATAAAAATGCAAGGAAAAGTGAAACCTACTCGAGCAAACAAAAAAGATAAACAAAAAAATAAATAAAACAAAAATCAAAACTCCATCACCACCCGTATATTTAGCCTCCACATTGTTTTCTCTATCGCTATATTTTCTCCAATCCCAAGGAACCTTATATCATTTTTTCAATTACATTTATCCATGTTTTCTTGGGTCTCCCTCTACCCTTTACAATCTTTATCCCTATCCCTATCTTCTTGCCTCCTCACTAGGGCATCAACACGTCTCTATCTCACATGGTCAAACCATCTTAACATTTATCTTTTATAGACACAACTCTTACCTTCTCCGTGATCACCTCATTTTTTAGCCGATCCTTTCTGGTATGGTCACGCATCTACCATAGTATACGCATCTTAACCTTTATATTATAGATAGAAACAGAGAGCAACAACTCATAAATTGAATGTACCCATTAGTATCTCTATTAATATTCAATATAACTAAGGGTAGTGATGCCACTGACCACTTTAAACATAACCCTATTTTATTAACATCCCTTTATCACCCCATACACATCAACCACCGCAATCTCAGTCTGGTATGTTTTCTCTCTTTTTTTAGTGTTGGAACCGTGGAATTCTACCGGGAGTTCTTACAAGATGTGGTTGCTCAAGATTTCACTTTGTTCTATCATGTTAGATCATAACAATTTGCGTTATATTTGTCGGCTATATAATCGGGTTGTGATCATTCTTTATTTGGGTATCGATTCTTTTTCGTTCTTAGGGTATACTCTTTTTCCTTCGGAGGGTATTTCCGACAACTGTGGGTTTTAGGAGGCCCCCATCTTAGGCCAGCTAATCGACTTTGTGATTAGTTACCAGTTTTTTCATTTTTATTTTACCCGGTCTTCGGGCCTTCATTTGACAAAAAAAGGATTTCTTGTCCTATTGCTTGTAATCTCATTTTCTTAGCCAAAGTAGACATTTTTGGTACATACACACACTCAAGTTCTATTGTGGAGAGATAAGTAAATTAACGGATCAAGTAACAGTGGCTGCTAAATACGCGCTTTATACCCATGGTGACATTTTATGGAGAACGAATAGGACTATATATGCAAATGATGAAAGTTACACCATTAAGCACACACACCATATAATTTTCCCTTATCCAAGCAGAAAAGAGGTGTCACACATAATGATTATTGTTATGGGTGAAACCGTATAATGGAGAGAAAATATTTGGAAGTGAGATGGCAGAAGGGACCACTTTGATTTGTGATTCTGATCAAACTGCTAGTGGCAGCTCTTCTTGAAGAGGGTACGGTGTGTTTGTCAAAACTTTAATGCAAAAAGGTGCCTATATAGAAATATTTTGTAAGCCTCGGCCACACTACAGCTGAATGCAACATAAACACAAAATCATTCAGAAAAAACTGCTCCCAGGATGAGGGTGCTCATAAGCCGATATTAAAAGAGGATATATATACATAATTTCAGCAAGCATACGACATATAATAAGGCAGCATATACAGAAATAGCATAACAATTAATTACAAATAGCAGATGATGGATGCAGTTTACTTGGAGAAAATAATAATAATAATAATAATAATAATAATAATAATAATAATAGTAATAATAATAAAAGCAACAGCAACAGCAACAGCAATAGTAATAATAATAGTAATAATAATAATATTAAACCAAAGAAGTGGACCTGGAAATATTTTCTGGAGATAAAAAAGAGTCGATATTCCATCTTCATTTTCAACTCGCAACTCAGAGTTGCTATAAAGCACAGTTTCGCTGTAGTACGGCGTGAAGACACTATTTCAAGCCAATTCAGACCAAGAAACAAGTCAGAGGAAATTATCGGGCAAAATTGATGGCCATCCAACTCGGGAGGGAAAATTTACAGTTATAGTAATGACTGTGACAAAAAAGATATCGGTAATGATAAGCATAAGAAGAATATACCAAAATGGCATCATTTCAGAAACAGGCTTAGCTGGTGGCATGTACATAAACAACGAATTCGTGAAAAATTGCAATCGTCTTCTTGATTCAAGATTCTTGGGAATATTAGCGGCACTGTCTTTTACAGTCAGAAGTAGGTGCAACCGTTTCACCTGCTCTTTCTGTTACGGAGAAAATGATTCATGGCAGTGTCAATGTATAAAATCAAGAAATGCAAGTGTTCAAACGGGCAAAAAAATACACTCAAAAAGATTACAATATCACGATCCTTTGGCCATTCTATCCTCGAAAAGAGGCGCCCCTCATTTCTAGCCCTCAACAATATATGCCATGTATCAAGTTGTTCCCTGGAGAAAATAACGTAAACATCTTGTAACAAGTTATAATTTATATAAAGGATTGCCCACTATGGGAATATTTCCTGCCCAGTGTACCTCAAATCAGGTGAGAGCAGCTCATGCGTAACAACATCATAAAAATCATACACAGCTTTAGCTGCACCTTTTGCAAGTTCAGGAGTAGAGTCACGGGTCTAAAATTGAAAACATAATATAAAACAGTTGTTAACATAATGGCAAAGGAACAGAAAAAGAGAGTGGAATTCATAATTGAACCAGTTACATACAATTTATGTTTAACTGTCATCAAGTAGTAATGAAAGAGAATCTAAAAGGCAAGAGCTATAGGAAGCATCAAAAACCAATCACAGTTCAAAGCAACACAGCCTACCAGGAATGGAATATAACGTAAGATGGGCTCACATCAGTAGTTTGAAGTAGAAGGAAGAGGAAATATAATTAAAAGAATAGATAATGGAAACTAAAACTCCGCCTGTGATTGTTGTTATGACATTCACTGCCGGTCCCAAGCCCGGATAAAGGAGGAGGGTTGCGGTAGGTCTGTGGCAGCCAACGTAAAATACAGTCACATTTGATAGATATGAATCATAATTTGAATATCGTTGGGGTGTTTCCTCAGAAGCGACGCGCTACACTTTCCAGGCCCGGGTGTAGTGAAAAATTTGCGAGGGTAGCTAGGTCGTCGTCCAGAAGCGGCGCGCCATCTCTACGCCTGGGGATGGTGTCAAATAAGCAAGGGTGCGCTACACTTCTTAGACCCGGGTGTGGTGAAAAATTTGCAAGGGTTGCTAGGTCATCGCCCGGAAGCGGTGCGCCACCTCGAAGTATGGGTGTGGTGTCAAATATGCAAGGATCATCGCAATGTGGACAGAGGCGTGCAAAGAAGATAGTCCACAAGCCTAGTAAGGGTAGTAAGATGCGATTTGGAACTTGGAACATTGGCTCTTTGACGGGAAGATCAGTGGAAGTGGTGGAAGTTATGAAAAGGAGGAGGATTCACATTATGTGCCTACAAGAGACTAAGTGGGTTGGGGAAAAAGCAAAGGTCTTGGCTCCATGGGGTTATAAACTATGGTATTCGGGAAAAGAGAGAGGAAAAAATGGAGTGGATATCGTCATGGAAAAGGACTTCATAGACGACGTGGTAGAGGTGTTTAGAAAGAGTGATAGAATTATGAGTATTAAGCTTGTAGTGGGGGATGAGATTCTAACTATCATAAGTGCTTACGCACCTCAAGTAGGATTGAGTGAATTGGTGAGACAAGAATTTTGGCAGCACTTAGAGGAGGTTTTGGAATGAGTCCCTATTGGGGAGAAATTGATCATTGGTGGGGACCTCAATGGTCATGTGGGGATTGGACGAGACGGGTTCGAAAGTGTTAATGGCGATTTTGGTTTTGGGGATCGAAATGAAGCGAGATGTGGTATATTGGATTTTGCGCAAGCTTATGACTTGAGTATCATGAACACGTGGTTCGAAAAAAGGGAATCTCACTTAGTGACATATAGAAGTGGAGGAAATGCAAGTCAAATTAACTTCTTTTTAGTGAGAAACGTGTGGAGAAAGAGGTACACGGATTGCAAGGTGATACCCGGAGAGAGTACCGCGACTCAACATAGACTTGTTGTGCTTGATTTTCAAGGTACGAGGTTTTATAAAAAGAGAAGTCCGCAAGTGGACCCTCGAATTAGATGGTGGAAGCTTCAAGGGGAGAGTCGGCAAACTTTTGTGGATAAGGTTGTCGCTAGATGTAATGATTTCGAGTGCGCGGAGATGGATGTAGATTCAACTTGGGCTATGTTGGAACATAACATTAAGGAAGCGGCAAAAGAAGTTTTTGGGGAATCTAAAGGACACAAGCCATCAGGTAAGGACACATCGTGGTGGAATGATGAGGTAAAGCATGCGATAAAAACTAAACGTGAATGCTACAAGGCATTAGGAAAATGCCCGAGTGAGGAGAACTTTGAGAAATATAAGGAGGAGAAATATAAGGAGGCTAAAAGAGAAGCCAAGAAATCCGTCCGTGATGCTAGGGCAAAGATTAATCAAGAATTGTATACGAAATTAGATACTAAGGATGGGGAAAGGAATATTTATAAAATTGCTCGTATTAGAAATAGGAGGACACGAGATATTAGGAGAGTTAAATGTGTGAATGATGTGGATCATAAGGTTTTAGTCGGAGATCAGGAGATAAGAGAAAGATGGAGGGCATACTTTGATAACCTATTTAATGGACAACGTGAGGAAGATATTGGGGGTGTAAGTATTGCTTCAAATTTGGTTAATCGGGATTTTATGCGACGAATTCAAAAGGGTGAAGTACGTATGGCATTAAATAAAATGGGTTCGAAAAAGGCAGAAGGGCCAGATGGTATACCTATTGAAGGATGGAGGTGTTTGAGAGAGAGGGGAATCGAATGGTTTACTATACTTTTCAACAAGATTTGGAAATACAACAAGATGCCACTGGCAGGGAGGAAAAGCACTTTAGTCCCTTTATATAAGAACAAAGGCGATGTCCAAGAGTGCTCTAATTATCGGGGGATTAAGTTGATGAGTCATACCATGAAATTATGGGAACGAGTGATTGAGCAACGTCCTAGAAAGTGTGTGGAGATATCAGAAAACCAATTTGGATTTATGCCTGGGAGATCGACTGTGGAAGCAATATTTCTGATGAGACAGATGATGGAACACTATCGTGATAAGAAGAAAGATTTGCATATGGTTTTTATTGATTTAGAGAAGGCTTATGATAAGGTACCAAGAGAGGTACTTTGGTGGGCATTAGCCAAAAAGGGCATGTCTAAGAAGTATATTGACATCATTACAGACATGTATGAAGGAGCTAGTACATGTGCACATACTACCGTGGGAAGGATTGAGGAATTCCCTATTATGATTGGGGTGCATCAAGGCTCGGCTCATACTCCTTTCCTCTTTGCCATAGTCGTGGACGAATTGACAAGGTTAATTCAAGACGATATCCCTTGGTGCATGATGTTTGCACATGATATAGTATTGGTTGATGAAACGAAGGACGGAGTTGAAAGAAAGTTGGAACTCTGGAGAAATACGCTCGAAACTCGTGGTTTTAGGCTGAGCAGAAGTAAGACTGAATATTTGGAGTGTAGCTTTAGTGGAAATGGAAGTAGAGAGGCAGGTACAATCACTTTTTATGGGAATGTTATACGAGGATCGAACGTTTTTCGTTATCTTGGGTCTATTCTTCAAAAGGATGGAGAATTAGACGGTGACGTGGCCCATAGGATTAAGGCGGGATGGTTGAAATGGAAGCGCGCAACGGGGTTATTATGTGATCAAGGCGTACCTTACAGATTAAAGGGAAAATTTTACCGAATAGCAATTAGGCCTGCACTTTTATATGGCACTGAATGTTGGGCTGTAAAGCATAGTCATGTGCATAAGATGAATGTGGCGGAAATGCATATGCTAAGATGGATGTGTGGCCATACGAGAAAGGATCGACTTAGAAATGATGTGATCAAGAAGTACGGGTGGCCCCTATAGAGGATAAGCTGTTGGAGAATCGGTTAAGATGGTTCGGACATGTGAGACGGAGGTCGATTGATGCACCGGTGCGGAGGCTTGAAGAATGGGTAGCGCATAGGCCGGTGAGGGGTAGAGGAAGACCTAAACAGACATGGATACGAGTGATTGAGAATGATATGAGGCTTCTTGTGATTGGAGAAGTTATGGCGTTGGATAGGAAGACGTGGAGGGAGAGAATTCGGGTGGTTGATTAGTTTTTTTTTTTTTTTTTTGCATAATGATTATTAGTATCTTTTATTTACTTTTTATTATTTATTTATTTATGCATATATATATATATATATATATATTTACGTAGTAAACTTTTCACCTATCACTTTTGCCTTTTCATAGGACTGTTTTATTGGAGACCACTTGACGTTTTCAGAGATTGATTCATGTTAGCCGACCCCAAAACATTTTGGGACTAAGCCTCTAATGTTGTTGTTGTTGTATAATGGAAACTAAAGTAACAGTTCCAGATCCTTAGCAGCAGTAAACTCGAGCACAGCTAATGAACACGTGAAGAGAAACCATCAGCCTGTTGGAGGAGGTTACTTGCACAAGCAGCACAATGTAGACTGACAGTATGAACTGAGTAGTGGATGCACAAGAAAAATTATAAAATGCTTCATAGCACTCCATGAAACAATTCAAGGAATATGAACCCAAAGGCAACATTCTTTTGAATGAGTCATTACCAAGATTTTCAAAAATTTTAAAAAAGAAAATCGAGGTTAATGCTTCACAACAACTGAGATAATAGATAAACTAAGGATATAACTTAGATAACAACACCCCTATAATTATAGTTACAAAACTCGCAAATAATAAATCCCCTCTATTTATAATTACAATAACTCGTATTATTACATTAGAAGGTGAAAAGAAATCATGTGCATTTCAAATGTCCATGCTTCTCAAACAACATTTTCAGATCTTAAAGAAGAAAAAAAGCCATCAATTCCTCAGAATCTTTAGCATGAAAATGGAAAAACTTTTGACTTGAGGGGAAAATGATATACCAGCAACCCAGTCAAAGCTGTAAATCTGGAGAGGACCACGGGGAGCTTTTTCAGAGACAAAGTAATGACAAGTGATCCTTCGGATATACTGCTGTTGATCTCACGAAATATTCTTTCAACCCTGCCATGAAGAAACAAGTTATACTTTTAAAACAAATGAAAGGCATACAAAACTATTGCTCCTTCCAGAAAGTAAAGACCAGTGTCCATCCATTGAGGAAATAAATGTTTTTAGCCACTTTATTTTTTAGAAGACGAAAAGTAGTCATGAGGTAAGAAATGATGTTTCCTATCCAGTTCAAGGTATGCATAGACAATATTTTCTTATTGTTTACATTTCCTCGGCATCTATGAAGCTCAAACACTTCAAATTAAGAATTTTAACCGCATTGTTCCCCATGTCGTGTCGTATTTTACGTTAAATTAAGTGTGTCCATGCCGTGTCTTGTGTCCGGTTCCCGTGTTCATGTTTCCTAACTTGGCAGATGTCGACTTTATCGTTGTGGGAAATTAATGTCCATTTTGTAGTATGTAAAAATCAATTTGTTCCTTCCAAAAAGGAAAGACCAATGTCGATCCATTGAGGAAATACATGTTTTTAGCCATTTCGTTTTTTGAATGATGAAAAGTAGTCATGACATAGGAAGAGATGTTTTCGAGCCATTTCTGAGTATGCAAAGACAGAACTACCCTCAACTAATTTCATAGATTTCTTCTTCTTTACATTTCCTCATCATTTATGAAGCATAAACACTTCAACTTAAGAATTTCATCCGCGTTGTGTCCCCCTGTTGTCTATATTTTCTTCCTCTTTACATTTCCTTCTCATCTATGAAGCATACTTCAACTTAGGAATTTTATCCGCGTTGTGCCCCCTGTCGTATCTCGTATCCAATTCCCGTGTCCGTGCATCCTAGCTCGGAAGATGTCGACTTTATCTTTGTGGGAAATTAATGTTTCTTCTGCACTGATACATTTTTTACATAAGTCTAATTGTTAATTTTTTTGCATGTTTGACGTGAGTATGGGTTTTCCGAGCTCGAACTTGAGCTGAATCTATTCTGATTTTGAAAAGAAGTTTGGCTCCAGCAAAGCAATTTTCAACTGCTTGAGCCAATATTTCAACTACAGCAAAGTTTTCAACGAACGCTCATTTGGGTGTCTTTATAAACACAAAATGCTAGAGAACATCTTTAACAAACACATGGCTACTTTTCATATTTGCAAGGGGGCCAAGTGGCTAAAAAACTTGCAGACTCAAAGATATTTTACCAAAGTTTTCCTTCTCCATCAACGAGGGAACGCAAAATCTTTTCAATGCTTGAATAGCACTCCTGTACAGCATATGCCATGTACTCATCCTTGCATATTCTACTCCAAAGATCAGCTTGAGTGTCTTTGCAATCCAAAGCTAAATCAATGGCCAATAAGATCTGAAGCAAAAATAACGGCAGCAACTTCTAAGCTGATTAAAAAATATCCATTGGGATACCGTGGTAATTAAGATAGGCAAGCAAGTTAAAAAGGCAAAACCTTGCTGCTTAGGAGAAAAAGTGGCCACTGAACCAATTTCAAACTTCCAGTGTTGCTCGGCATAGAAAGTAAGTACATCTCCCTAAAGTGCGTGTATACATATATCAGCAGTCAATAGATCAGCTTCCATAAAGGAATATAGCAGTATAACCACAAAAACTATGACCATAAACACTTACCTGTTACTAATATAATCTTCTTCCCGCAAACTCTTGATGATTTCATTCCAAAATGGGGAAAACATGGCTGCATAAGCCTTGTTCTTATCATGAGAAGTCTGGAACCAATACGAATACTCAGTAAAGAAGCAGCAAAGTGTTTAGCAGTAAATGAATAATATAAATACAAAAGTACAGTTGACTACAGATACACTAACGTATTTACACTGAATACTTTTTGAAAGGGCACAGCATAACCATGATTCTTTCTAGCCAGTACCAATCAGTCTCTAATTTTTTTATTAGCTTCAGCATGTGAATACACCCTAACTCCTCATATTTAGACTACGAAGGCCACAGTTTAAGTAATTAACTCAGTATCCTTTCTCAAACTACTCAAACCTGATATACCATATAAAATTTTTTCATATAACTGATGGATGAAAATCCTCCAACTCCAGTCCCAAAAAACAGATATTATCTTCTCTCCAAATAAATTGGCATCCAATTTAAATATCTCAGAAGCAAGAGGATCAATAGATTAAGTGTACGAGTATCCTCGTACTTAAGTGTACGAATATCTTGAATTACACAGATTAAACGTAAACTACGATTTGACTATTCCATCTACAGTTTCATGTAAACTACAATTTGACTTTTCCATGTACAGTTTTAATTGTTTAGTAGTATTCAAAGTCTAGCAAAGTCACAATAGAAATACCTCATCACTTTTAAATGTCAATCTAGACTTTTTTAACTTAGATGTCGTTTTAGCTTTTTTCCTCTCATAATTCCATTATTACCCCTATTAATTCACCTCAAAACTCACATGCTTCACTCTTCATTAATTTCAATTCATTTATTAGGGGTAGCTTTTGAAAAAATAAAAATCTTTAACTTTATGTGCACAGAGCTAGAAGGACATCTAAGAAAGTTGGAGGAAGTATATAATAAAAGCCTAAAAGGATATAACTGTCTGAAAAGTGGAACACAACATTGGAGTCGACCAACATGGTTGTAAATGTAATATCCAGCTGTAATTTTTCGGTTTTTGTACTGTTGTACTGTACAAATTCATTTTGGATTGTACAATTAATGTTGTACAGGAATCAGTATTATACTGTGTATATTATACTAGATTGTTGTGAGATCGGACCGTCTCGTTTTACTGGTTGAGTTTTGCAAGTTGAGTTGCGGACTTTGGCTTAGCAAAGAAGAGTAAGAAGAAGAAAGAAAGAGAAAAGGTAAGAACTTATCTTGTAACAAAAAAAAAAAAAAAAAAAAAACGAGCATCCATGGTGGTGATGTCTCGTCCGAATAGGAGAGGCAAGGAGGAGACTAATTCTACTAACTAAGAAATCGAGGTGGGTGAAAAACTCTTTCAAAACACTTTAAGTTTTTGAATTTGATGCATGTTAGTTTTCTGGAAATTATTGTATATATATGCATGGGTGATGTTCTAAGTGAGATATTTTGAAATGCTATGATTCCATGTACAAAAAGTTATATTGTTATAAATGAAGACACGTTTTATGCGAAATTTTGCATGCTACATGATTAAATCAAATTTCATGAGACATGCTAAACAAATCTGAAAATCATGTATTATGTGATTATGCATGGTGTTTGACTAGTTTAATTGTGGCTAAACGAGACTTGAAGCAAAGGAAATAAGCATAAAATGCTAAAAATGAAATTGATTGAAAATTTAAGGACCAAAGTGAAAACCTTGAGAAACTTTCGGTTCTGAACTGAAAATAACATTTATTAGTATATAGATATCTTCTCGTAACATTTGGAAAACTTGGTAATCATTTTATAAGTCTAGGGGTCAAGAATGCAAATTACGTACAATTTTGGGGTCAAATCACAATTTTACAAAAAATTCAGGATTTAACCTTAAATTATGTTCCTGGCCCAAAAATAAATCTTAGATATGTGCCTAGATACCTAAGTAAAATTTTACGAGGATCGGAACTCGTTTCCGAGGCCTACAACAACAACATCAGAGCCTTAGTCCCAAAATGCTTTGGGGTCGGCTAACATGAATCAATCTCCGAAAACGTCAAGTCGTCTCCAATAAAATAATCCGATAAAAAGGCAAAAGTGATAGGTGAAAAGTTTACTACGTAATATATATATATATATATATATATGTAAATATGCATAAATAAGTAAATAATAAAAAATAGTAGTAATCATTATGCAAAGCAAAAAAACAAAAAAAAACTCAAACATAATCAACCACCCGAATTCTCTCCCTGCACGTCGTCCTATCCAACGCCGTAACTTCTCCAATCCCAAGAAACCTCATATCATTCTCAATCACTCTTATACATGTCGTTTCCGAGGCCCAAGGGACTAAAATGCTATTTTAAAAATTTTCAAAGTCAAATTGTAAATTCTATTAAAGTTTCGAGATTAAAGTAAAATTTCACATTTCTGGACTTGGAACAAAGTTTATTTAAGGATGAATACTCTGCCCAAAAAGTTCCATAAGAATAGGAATTGATTTTCTAAACCTAGGGGTCAAAATATCATTTTTAATAATTTCGGGGTCAAAATATAAGAAATAAAATTTCTGGACCAAGTCCGGATTTTTTTCTGGAATTTTCACAAATCTGGAATTCCAGGTTCGGTATGAACTTTCTCGTAGAAATTCCATTGCCATTCGAGTTAAACTCGAAGCTTTATGACTCTCGGAATGAACTTCGTTAAGTTCCGGGGCAAATCGTAAATTTGAAAAAATTCAGCCCCAAAACTGAATTTCTATAAATACATTCAAATTCTACTTTTCTAAACATACTCGACTTTCCCCAAAAAATTTGAAAGTCACCCGAATTCAAACTCATTTCGGTGTTCCCCAGAAACGTAAGGAATTAAAGTAAGAGCAAAATAGTCCATTGAGAAAATTTCAAAATTCTGAAAAATGTGAATTGACAAATTTTAAATCCTGTTCAGCTATTTGAATCTTATTTGATTCATAGAAACTTACCAGTCGACGAAACATTTGAGGCCCTATCCTCCGAGTCCTTAACTTCCTAATGCTCGTGCCACACATTAGATACTCAAACATTGACATATAATAAAAATCTAAGTGTTAACATAAATTGATTGTGTGATTGAAAAGGTTTATGCACATATATTGTGTAGTGACTAACTAACAAATATGGTTGGTCGGAAACTAAGTGCGATACAAACAAAGTGCCACGGACGGGACGACCCTCGAACTCTGCTGGATCAGAGTGCCTCATCGACGGATGGGTGCACTTTTGAACCATATGAGACGGAGCATCTGCCCCACAATCCAGGGGCCACCTCTTGAATTGTAGGAGTCACCTCTAGAATCCCAAATTGAGTCGGGATGGTTAGACCGAGTCTTGGATCCAGCAACGTGGCTGCAGTTCATGAACGAGGCTGCCGTTGTTGCCTATTCCCATAACCGAAGAACAGAGTGTTCTGAGGGACCTAGGTCGCATTGGGGTATAATCGTGATTATAGTGTGATCCGGGAATAGACCCATAGCTAAGGACATACCGAGCCCAGATAAGAGATAAGGAAGCATGCGCTAAGTGTGAGAGCGAAAGCGCAACTACTGGGGCGACAGTCCAAATATTGGGGCGACGGCCTATACTGTTGGGAGTCATAAGGAGAGTCTAGGTTCCAAAGTCCATATCGGCAGGATCCGAAGTTAGATTGATTGAATGACTGATCGATTGACTGATTGAATACAATATTCTATCCTCTGGGATGGAATTTTAATTTCCAATTACTAAAAGATCGTTTTCATAAAACAATGGGCATATTTTTGTAACTTCTTCTCACTTTATTTAATAAATTTACAAATACATGCATCACTCAGTTTTTCAAAGTGAAAGTAAGCCACAATCGCACACGGGTACCCACTCCATGAGACCTTTTGCCTCACCCCACCGTTTTCCCTTTTAAACGAGACTACGAGCAGATAGAAGCAGACGAAGAAGACCTCAAAAAGGAGACTGTCTAGATCGTTATTATGATTTGTAATAAATAAGTTTGTACTCCATTCTTTAGATCGTTTTGTTATTATGCTGCAACTTGTAATCCATGTAATTCGAAGATTACTTTCTCTGTATCAACGGATCTCAGGATCATCGGGCTAAGACCGTTCCTTTAAATTTTATCTTATTGATATTTAGATTCCGCTATTTATTGTCATGTATTTATTCTCAATAAAAAGATTGATCGACCGATGCGTCGCGCCCTTGACATTCCGGGGGCGTGACAAAAATCGTTTTGCAATTCGAACATACGCTTTTGAAAGGTTTACAAAAAATGAAGGTCTTTATTTATATGAATGTAAAAGTTCTTTCGGTGATGAGTTCTTGTATGCCTTGATTAAATCTCAAATATATTTACAGAATAGTTTATGAATATAACGTAATTTTGTTATACAAAAAATTTGTAAGAATAAAGGATTTATGTTTCTTATTCAAATGTGAGAGCTCTTGGTTGTATATCATCGGAATGGATTGTTCAAAGTGTTTTATCAAGAAAGGTGATGTATTCAATTCTTCTACATTGAATTGATGAATTTGTACAGCTAAAAACATTAAAGAAGCGTCGATTGGGAGGCAACCCAACATTTGGTTATGGGTGTATTAATTTCTCGCTTCATTATTTTGTTTAAATAGTTAATTTTGTATGAACAAGTCGGTCATCCCTAAGGAAAAAAAAAGGAAAGTTGTGCCTATTTCTTCTAATCTATTCGAAACATTAATATTCAAATTGAAGATATCTACATACTCAACATGACATGTTACTGACATTTGATGGTAAGTATCATCGTTACATTTTTCTGAATTACTTCTGAGACACGGTCGTGACTACACCAACCACATCTTTACATCTATAGATATGTGCATCATTCATTGCGTTTCATCACACATCAGAAAGTATTTCTTACAAAAAAAAAAGAAAAATATTTCGAACACCATCGATGACATTATCTTCATTCCGTGCTTTTACTCCAATAAGGGTTTTCGCTGAGCCCTCGGAAGAATCCTTCTTTCATGGCGCAGAAAGAGGGACGTTGTAGTCTACGAAAAAGGTAGTGCAGGTTTGACAGGGAGAGTTGCAGGTTCTGCATTTTTAGGCCCACGTAGAGGTCTTAGGAGTTATTCCGAAACCTAGGGCTGGAAGATTAGAACCAGGATTGACTGTTGGAGATGAGATGAGGGTCGTACTCATACAATATTGTATTGGTAATATGATCAATAATGCTGATGCATTTATAGCTTTACTCTGGGGTTTTAATACCCTACAGGAACTGTTTCTTGTACTCTTATGGTCACAACTAGAAATTCATCACAAACCTGTAGGAATTCTCAATATTCGATAGGTTCCTTGATTGTTAGCTTTTTTTAGATTTTTCTGTTGAAAAGGGGTTTACTTATCTCGACAAATCATAATATACGCTTCAATGATGGAGGAGTTACTTCACAAACTCAATTCATACGTACCTAATCCCGCAACCGCCATGCATTGCTTGTACTGGCCTTGATACTGAAGCGTAAAATAGATTTTTCTCCTACATCGTAAGATTTATAGTTTGTTTGTTGAGTTATTGTGTTTTATTTGTGTGAATAAAGTTGGCTTGCAAATTTTAATTTATACTCGGAACCATCAACTGGATTTGAGGACAAATCCTTTTTAAGAAGAGGGGTAAGACGCAATCACAATCACGTTAAACATCAAAATAATTTAAGTCATTGTTTAAGCCTCTAATTACTTATTTTAGTGAGTACGTGTTAAAAATATTCAATGATCGTATTTATCTTAATGAGTCATGTTCCATGATGTACGTGATGATTTTATAATATCAATCACATAATGTGACATGACTATAGCAATTATCTCGACTCATCACCATCTCATGATATTTTCCATGTAACAGGAAGGGCATTCGGCGTAAAACTTTGTCACTGTCTTTTGCATGAATTGTAGTGTTAACTAATTTCAACAATTAATTGGCACTATAATTTTCATGCCACCAACCCCAACATAGTTGGGATTAAGGTGCAGTTGATGATGTTGATGATGATCGTATTTCTTAACCCCTGACTGAAATTGTCGAGTTATTATAATTCAAGTTGTTTGCTTGTTTAATAAATCAAGGCGGATCTTTGTGTTTGTTAATGGAGTTATATGTTTATTTTTTGTGTTCTTGAGTTGTATTTGTGTCAAAAATAAATCCCGAGATAATCACATGTCAAAACCGGGAAAAAAAAATACTCAAAAAGAGAAGTGCCAAATTTAATGAACAACACGGCGCAAACACGGGGCAATCAGCATCGTATTTGTCACCATATATCAAACGGCAAAGGAAACGGCGCAATTCATCACCAAGTTATGCGACAGATTCAAGAGAGTGGGGTTCCAAAGAAAAACATCGTACAACGCGGCGCGACACATGGCGCAAACAGCACTTTGACAGCACCGTGTCCATAGTTGTCAAATATCGCGATACGCGATACGTATCGGTGATACGATACGCGATACGTATAGTTTCGATACGTATCGCATAGGTATATCGATTTTCCCCTCCGTATCTGCCGTATCGCGTATCGTAACGTAAATATCGCCGATACGAACGATACGGTGTAAAAGGGTTTGGGTCGAATTTGGGTCGGGTTTGGGTCGGGTTAGGGTTCAATTTATATATCAGAAAAAAGAAATTAAGGCAGCAGGTCAATTTCGAAGAGCTCTACGGTTTTCTTTCCCGACACTGCTTCTTCCTCTCACCTTCGCCGCCGCTTCTTCTTCTTCAACCGCCTGAGCTTCCGCAACCTCCGCCGCACAGGTCCGTTTCTTCTTCTTCTTCACCTTCGCCGCCGCTTCTTCTTCTTTCGCTGACACTGCTTCTTCCTCTCGCCTTCGCCGCCGCTTCTTCTTCTTCTTCAACCGCCTGAGCTTCCGCAACCGCCGCCGCACAGGTCCGTTTCCTTCCTCTTTTTTCAGTATCACCGTTTCCTTACTATCTTTCCGCAACCGCAACCGCTGCCGCACAGGTCTTCTTCAATTGGATTATTATCATCATCATCATCAACAGCACCTTAATCCAACTATGTTGGGGTCGGTGGCATGAAGATTATAGTGTCGTTTAATTGTCTAAAATTAGTTAACACCATAACTCATGCAAATAACAAAGTGGCAAAGTTTTACGCCGGATGCCCTTCCTGTCGCAACCTTCATATAAAGGAGAAATAGAACGAAATTCCAAAACCGTCAACATCATAGGTTTTTCCATTTATATGAAAAATATCATGAGACGGCGATGAGTTTGAGATAATTGCTATTGTCATGTCACAATACGTGATTCATATTGTAAAATCAACACATACATCATGGAACATGACGTAATTGGATTATTATATGTAATTTAATTTTCTTTTTAAAATGAGGTTATATCCTTCCTGGGAGTAAGTTTCTATGGGATTAATTGAATAGTAGCATAAATGCATAAAATCATTTTTTTTTAATATATTTGCTGTGTTTTTTAATATTTAGGTCCTTGCAAAATGGGTAAAAAAAAGAAGATGATGCTTATCAACACTGTCACAAAATTGATGGAAATAGGATGCATTTGTCATGTAATCATTGTGGTAAAGGATTTTGGGGTGGAATTACTCGTATGAAACATCATCTTGCCGGCTCACATAGTAATGTGAGTAAATGTGAAATGTGCCCTGATGAGGTTAGAAAGATGTTAATGATTTTGATGACCTTGGGGTGGATGAAGATGAAGATGAATGAGTCTTGAGTACATTATTTAGAAAGTGAAATGTTTAATTTTTAATTGGTGATTTAGTAATTAGTATTTAGTAAAACAATATAGACTATTTCTTGAAGTTATGACCTTTTGGTACATTGGTAATGTTAACATAACTACTAGTTTGTTTTTTCAAGTAATTATTTCTATTGTTTACTTTATTTTTGGTATTTTTTAGAGTTTTTGAATTTTTTTTGTCATTGTGTTCCGTATCTCCGATATGAATACGATACGCGATACGATATTTAGGGTCTCCGATACGCGATACGATACACAATATGACAACTATGACCGTGTCACACACGGCGTAAGACATGCAAAAGATCACCGTGTTCTGGACCGATTCTGGCAGAGGAAATTTCCTATACCGACTTTTGACCACTTTGTGATCAAATCTTCCACTTTCTTTGTCTTTGGTTTCTTTGATTTGTTGTCTGATTTTATTTGATTTCATTTTGTCTTAGTCTTCATGGAAATTCACCTGGAAATTCCCTTTGATTTTTATATTCCTAAACGTGTAAGATTGACTATAAATAGCCTTCTTTTGTATTTGTAAAAGCATTATATCTTGAATGAAAATAACTATCACTTTGTGTGAATTTCTCAAATTCTCTAAGTTCTTTCTAGGACTTGTAGAATTCTACAAATATTTGCACTTGTTTCTTCAATTGAGGTCGGGTTTCCAAGATATATTTGTTTCCGATCATTTTTTCGAGGATCAAAATCGTTGTCTACCTTTTGTTTCTTTGTTTTCAATTGATCAACTTGGATCGAGTTCACTCTAATTGAGGAGACGCGTTCCAACAGCCTCGGAGTGGGAAGATGTACCAAAGACAAAGATAGAATCGTGTGTATAAAATAACCAAGCCCTACCAAATTCAAAACTACCTACTAGAGACGAAAAATTAAATAAATTCCAAGAAACTGACCTGTGATGATTGTCTGTCAAATGGCATCCTAAAACAACATATAATTGAAAAATCAATTAAAAGATCATTCAAATACAATGTTTACTAATGCGGGGCTCTAATATTCAGAAAATATGTTCTTAGATTTACCTTTTGATTTGTGGAGACACAAGATTCTTTACAAAGGCCTCTGGAAAACTTTCAAAGCGCTTGTGAACCATTTCAATTGATCGAATCTGCAAATGGAACATTTTAAACATACAGTACGTCAGTTGACAACAAAAATGGATTAGATACAAATATGAACACCAAGAACAACTATGCACAAAAAGAAATATCCAGTTCACACTTCAAATATGATAGCTGGAAAAGACTGGGACTAGTACCTCCCCTAAGCGAGCCCTAGCTCCCATTACAGCACCATAAATCGCAGATAGTAGAGTGTACCAAATGTGAATATCCATAAGATAAATCTGCAAATTCAAATGGTAGCGGGAGGGGGGGAAGGGGGGTTGTTAATTGGAGATTGGATCGTGAAACTAAAAATAGGAGATATTATCAAAAGTATCATCAATGAGACCCAACGGGCAACAAACGTAAACATCAGACATACAGTTTAAAGTGATTGTTAGGAAATGTTTGAATTTTGATGATGTCAGATAAATGTATCCGGTTAGATTCGGCTGTATGTTGTAACGCTGCATTGTAAAGGAGAACCTAATGGGTATCTTTTATGCACAAGTGATAAGCTTTAATCAGATGGGAATGTTGTATAGAAGTTTTCGAGTTTAAATTTGTAGCTGAAATATAACTTTAGTATGAAGGCAGCTTCAGCAGAAAATCAACCAAGTATCGAAAGGCAACCAAGAAAGGTGCCAGCCAAGACAAAAAGGCAGCCGACAGCCAAGATAGCAAGACTGCTAAACAAGCCAAGACGGATAGGCAGTCAGCAGCCAAGTATGTTAACAGCCCAGTATTTTATACTTTGACGAAAATCTTCAAACACGAGTTCAAACAATCACCACTTCAGCACAGAGTTGAAAAGTCAAAGTAGGCCAGCACATTGGGATTAATATAAAAAGGATGAGACACAAAAGGCTGAAAGTTGTGGGCATATGAATGTTATATACACATCTAGATCCACGCCTTAATTAACAGATTAAGGATAATTCATGCAACAGACAGAAAACCGTAAATCAAACATGGATTAATAAATAAACCTCTCTCCAACGGGCATATTTGTGACTAATGAAAGCTGGCAACAGCTATGAAGAAAAGCTTTAGAGGATGCATTACAAATACCAAAAGATCTGGAGATTCGAATACGATGTTTACAAACATTTAAACGCACTCAAGCAAATGAAAGATATAGTGATATACTCTGCGAAGTCTTAAAACATCCTTCAGCTTAAGATCATAACATAATCATAAAACCCAAACAAGATAATCTCAACACTGAAAAGTCAGATTCTTACTACGGAGAAGAATAGATCAAGTTGGAGAAACATAAACGGTTAATTCACACTGAGATATTGAGTAGGGGTATTTCTTAAACAAGATGTTCTTGAAAGTTGGAAATTATGAGGGATCTACAGGTACTCGGTCAATTATGGGAGGTGCTAGTGATAAAAGAAAGTCGTGAGGCATCCACAGGTTCTCGGTTAAGTCTGGGAGGTATAAGCAACCGAAATGTAAAGTTACAAGTTTCCAAGGTGTCGCAAGCAGCAAATAACAAATCTACTGTAAATTATAGATCGAGCTTAATGGATTTATCACCAAGCAGATTAGAGAGAAGTTGACTAACAAAGGATTATCCACCTCTGTAACCACCATGCCTAAGAAGCACGGGTGCGGGGGTGCGGGTGCGTAGTACGGGGATACGGGGATTTGCTAAATTTAAAAATATGGGGATTCGGGTGCGGGGAGATACGGCATATATAAAAATATTTAAAAATATATATATATATATATTTATGATTTTAGATGTAATAAAAAAATATTAGAAAGCAAGAGTGAAGAATTTCATTAAAGTAACAAATAATGCAAAGCATAACTTAAACCATCTTAATAGTTTAAAACATACATTAATCCTCTTGAACAGAACAGTACATAATAGAAGGCAATTTACAAAAAAAAAAAAAAAAAAAAAACGAACAGAAGTACAGTATAATATATACACTAATATAGACACACTAACACTAATAAATATACACCTTCTACCAAAAAAAAACACTAATAAATATACACTATACAACACATCGAGTCACCATATCAATCAAACATACATATACAAAGCACTGAAGCAGTCGATAAAACAAGGAAAGGCGAATCGATGAAACATACACAAATCAAATCGAAGGGACGACAAAGAGATGAGCTGATGAAGGCTTATCGGAATCGAAGAGGCAACGAAACGAAGAGATGGTTGCCGCCGTTGATACAGATGGGTCTAACGAACGCATCAGATGGGTCGATGGGTCGTCACCTTCAATTGGAAATTAGCCAAAAAATTACGGCCAATACCCCTCCCGCACCCCCCCGCACCCCTGCTCCAAAATATGGGGATGCACCACGTGGCGCACCCCGTACGCACTCCGCCGCACCCTACGTATCCCCTACGCAGTTCGGTACCAAACAGCCGCACCCCTGCTTTCTAGCACCATGCTCTAAAAAACACTCAACTCATATGAGTCAACTCATGGTCGAGCGCGGTAGTGGAGAATCACCCTGGCCCATACAAGTCGGGTGGAATATAGTTTTTTGCCTCTTCACGACGAGGTGGACGAGTCGACGCACAACCGAACCGACTCGCACGAGGCGGACGACAATTGAAACAAGTTTGATTTTCAATTTCTTTCTACCCACCCTCTTAAATGGTAAGGAAAAAAACCCTAGTTCATCTGGCACCTGCACTTTTCTCCTTTTCTCTTTCCTGCTGGGCATGTTTGCTCTTCTAATCCATTTGTGTTGCTTAGATACGAAGACTGTTAATTTTGAGTGAAAGTCTCCCTGCTGTTAAGGAATAGGGTTTGCCAGAGGCCTCTATGGATGGGCTTGACAATTGGGCTAAAATTTTGTGTAGAAGTGAACTTGTTGAGGAGAAAAAAAGTACGACAAAATCTGATTTGTATAGAAATAGACTGAAATAATAAAAATTATTTGATATGTTTCGTGATTGAAATTGTGAACAGGTGAATAATAAACTTCAAAAAAATAGAACAGTATACAATAATTATTAGTCACTTCGTAATTTTCTAAACGAAATTTGTAGTGTATTTCTCAAAAATTCAAAATTTGTAGTTCAGAATGGAAAATATTCTCACAGAAATAATTGACAATCCTGGGAACCAACTAATCCCAGATTTCGGGTCAGATTTTTTTCAATAAGTTGGCAAACATGAAAACCCACCTTATCAAACAAAAATGATGTTTCTATATGTTGTGTCCTTATGATTTTTAATATAAAATTAGCAACATTTGAAAGTTCAATGAAAACAAACAAATAATGGTAAAAGAATAAAATATAAATAAATTAATTAATTACATTGCAAAATAAGATTAAACTTGATTACACATAATGATTGTGTTACTTATTTTATATTTGCCATCGCTTTTGGTTTGAATTACTTGTTCTATAAGTGTTTGATAATAAATCATGGAATAACTTTGATGTTTTATTCTAGTTTTTGCTGGACTATTTGCATTATTACTCATTATTATTATTGAAATTTGTGTTGGTTTATTATTTTAAATTTCTTTTGATTTTCTTTATAAAAAAGTTGAGGCTTACGCCTCGTTCGAGCAAAACGTCTCAAATACACGTTGCTAATTACAAACATTGAAAACCACTATAAGTATTTGTATTGTTTACTGCTTATTGTATCATACTTATATCTGCTGCATTTTATCTTATTTGTACAAGTGTTTAATCATAACAAAATATTTTAAAAATAAGTCATATCAAGTCAACTGTTAGACTTCCGTATAAAAAACTTAGTGAAATACAAATAATCAGCAAACTACCAAGTTAAATGATGACTTGAATTTTAGTTAACAGCTGACTAACTGAGTTGTGCAGCCAAGTGCGTTTAAACTTAGCTGCTTTGTTTTCCCAGCAATATACTAATAAATCAGTTAACTTAATAGTTTTAAAAGACTATGTACCCTGTGATATGAATTGATTTTGGTCCAAAGTTTATTTTAGGAAGAAATAACAGATAATAGAATTAGTATTTTAATTATCTTGCTCAGTTTCATTATAGAATTAGTATTTTATATCTTTATTATTTTAGTTTCTGTTCTAGTTAGTTTCTTAGTTTAGTTGGGACTTTTAGCCAAATAAAGACAGCTGCGTTTTAATAATCTCTTATTATTATTGACATTGAAATATTGATCATCGAAATTTTCTCTCATCTATTGTTCTTTATTCAAGATCTCTTAATTACATAGTGTTGGCTATCAACTTGGCGTCGGAGAAGGTTTTTCTTCCACCAAATTTCCATTGCACACAAATTTTGTCGTTGAATATTGTTCCGAAGTTCTGAATTCAGCCTGAGTTTTCCTTTTCTGATATCCAGAAAAAATCAAAAAAAAAAAAAAGGAAGAAGGAGGAGGAGGAGGAGACGACATCTTCTGCAAGACAAACCCTAGCTGCCAAGTACAACCGTCACCCACCGTCCAGATCCTCCACCGCCAGCCAGCCGTCGCACCACAGTAGTCGTACGCTGTCCACGCTCCGTCCAGATCCGCCACCATGACTCGCGAAAAACTCTAAATTGCAAGTCTGTTTGAACAGATTCAAGACCGCGGCCTTTATACGATTTCCAGTTAGCACTCAACAACTAAAAGCCTCATCGCCGCTCGTGTCGCGCAGTATCCGTCCGATCTACCCTTTTGTGTCTGCTCCAAACCCTGTTGAGCGCCGATCTCACAGTCGTTGATCATGTCGTGAAGAAAGACAAGCTGGAAGTCGAAGCCTCCGCTGCTGACATCTGACTTTGTCAAGTGTGTACTGAAGTGTAAGCAGATTTTTTGGACCATTACCAAGATTTTGGGCGCCTCGATATTACTTTGGTACATTCTCTCCTTTTTATTTATTGTAGGACTTTTTGTTATTAATTGGTTTGTTTAAATATTTGCATTAGGTATATATATATATATATATATAGTGTAACTTTATTTTCAGAACCCTGTTAAGTGCGAGAACTGCGAGAACCAACTTTTGTACTCCTAATAATACATAATGTACATCATGTCAATGCATACAACCCCTACGGATCATAATCCCTACTATATAGTAGGGGTTATAGATATAGTAGGGGTTATCATCAGTAGGGGCTATTATATTTAATAAAAAAAATTCAAAAATAATATAAAAATTATATTTTACTATAATACCCTTTGAATTAAAAATATTTTTTAATATTTAAAAAAATCTCATTGGTTTAGAGGAGTTCTCGCAGTTCTCGCACTTAAGAGAGTTCTGAAAATAAAGCTCCCCTATATATATATATATATATATAGTGGCGCGTTTATATTAGATGCAGTACTTTACAGTACTAATTTATGCATGAGTTTTGTACTAATTATGCATGAAATATATGCATTTCGTGCATCAAAATTTCAATGCATTAAAATATGCAATATATGCATCAAAATATCGATGCATTAAAATATTAGATTATATGCATCATATGCATCAAAATATCGATGCATTAAAATATTAGATTATATGCATCAAATTTTCAATATGCAATATATGCATCAAAATATCGATGCATTAAAATATTAGATTATATGCATCATATGCATCAAAATATCGATGCATTAAAATATTAGATTATATGCATCAAATTTTTGTGAAAATTAATGCATTGAAATTTTGATGCACGAAATGCATATATTTCATGCATAAATTAGTACTGTAAAGTACTGCATCTAATATTGGTACTGCATAGAACGCGCCCCTATATATATATATATATATATATATATATATATATATATATATATATATATATATATATTGAATAGGTATTTTATTATCTCGTTTTATCTTGCTTGCAACGTACACTCGGTGTAGATTTATAGTTAATTTACTTAATGCATTTAGTTAATATCGGCTAATATGTTTACATAATTCATATCCGTGTCGACCCGGTAGGACACAGGAGCGAGTGTGGAATCCGGGTCCGTTCCAATCGGGAAAACATCAGACCCATTGACCATCTTCGTCGCTTGCTTCAACAGTGGGCAGGTGGAGAAGTAAGACACATCGACAGTGGAGATCGAGAGACACGAGATGGAGAAGCACGAACAATGGAGAAGAACACGTTCTGAGGGACTTGGAGACGGACAGATAGATAGACGCAAGAGGAAGAAGACAGACGGCGGATAAGAAGAACAGATTGAGAGGCGCGAGAGGAAGAATACATAGACGGCAGAGAAACGAACAACAGGAATATAATATTGATAGTTGGGTTTCCGGGTCGGTTATTGGTCTTATTAGATAGGCTTATTGGACCCAAGTTCATGCTCAAATTGGTAGTACTAAATGGTTTATTTCTTTTTCTGTAACACTTATTAAATGGTTTATTGGTCTCCGAAGAGAGAATTCTATTTTACTAATTTTTAAGTATTTTGAATTTCATTGTTGCACTATTAAGTTTCTATTTATCTTTGTTTGAGATTTTTGTGTTGGAATTTCGAATCGTTTTTCATGTTGATTATTTTTCTATAGTAATGGTCAATATTCTTAGTTTATTAAAATAGCCGTCGTAACCACATACCCGTTTCTGAGCTTGGATACGTATCCTCGTATCTTATCTTTTAGAAGTCTACGTGTCTGACACTTGGATATGCACCCGTACCTGACACAAGTACGGGGAGTCCAGGTAACTAACGTCCGAAGTTACTGAAGTCCAAATGAGTCTGGTGAATTCTACGAATGAATCTCAAACAATACAGAGTAGAGGTGGGGCTATTTACAGCAATTAGTGCACAGAAAACCAACCACTTAGTTTTACCCAGCATTATTGACAGCAGGTGGGCATGGCCCGTATATTTATTGACGATTCAGGATAGTCAGATTTGGAGCCTCTGCCAGAGTGGCATAGATGTGAAAGGCGCGCAGGGGCAGAATACAGGGCATCAAAGCCCAAAAGGCGGGCGATGCCCCTCGTGACATTAGTTTGCCTACAGTGACGTGAAAAAGAATCCTGGAAGAAAGATTCTTGGTCTTTTTATTCCATAATACTCCCGTAACTGGTGAGAAGCTTTGGGAGTTACCCGAGAAGGTGGTACCTGCGAGAATATCATCTTTCTGGATCCAGTTTCCAAGCTAATTTCCAATTTTGCAGCCACGCCACTCTCTTAGAAGCTTTCTAGTTGTTTCATTCAAAAACAAGAAAGATGCAGCAATAACTAAGCACCATCAGTCTCTTTTTCGACTCGTGAGATTATGACAACGTGCAAATGGAATGGATTACCAATTATTATAGGTCGTTTTTCTCTTGTTCTACGGAAATGAACTCATAAGGTGTGTTGTCATGTCCTTGCCATATGTGCAAGTGTAACCCCTGGCAATAGGACCTGATTTGACACATGATCAGGAAAATATTGGGTTGAGCTTACAAATCCTAAAACTATCTCAAGCTGAACCAAAGAAAAAGTCTCAAAAGCTCTCACTCACTACTAAAGATGTCAAGTAATAGGTTTTATGTGGAAAATTGAATAATGAGCGATTTCTTTCCTCATCCACGCTTCTGTGATGCACACGGTGCAGCATAGTTTTGTTTACATGTATTTAATTTATTTATCAACAAAACAGCCCAGGCATGAAGAAAAATTGGATATACTCACAGCTACAACGGGCGCCCACAAACTAGCTATTGTCAATGCATTATTATTATCTGCAAAGATCAAATAAGAAAGAATCAGGTTCTTGCGCGAAAACTTAAGTCCTATTATACAAAAATGAAATATTTTATTGCAAAAATTAAGGATGGAAGGCCCCTAACAATGTTAAAAGTGAGAAAATAAAGTAAAACACCAATTCTTAACTATATCAGACAAACATGGACTCTTGAATGTATTCCAGCTCAAGTAGTCAAAGACCATAAAGCAACTCTATATTAATCCTATCCCACAAAACAAGTGTTAGTATTCAATGAGGAATCATCAAACTATTAGCTGTAATGGAATAGTTAATGGTATTCTGTATATTCAACACATTAGTGTGTGTGTGTGTGTGTGTGTGTGTGTGTATTGGACTTACTAAAGGGATAATTAACATAGGCGTATTTTCATATTCGGCACATATTACTGTATATATTGGACTTACTGAAAAGGATAATAGAGTTAAGGAATCACACTTCTCGATCTATGTAATGTCCAGCAAGAGATTTTGACTTCTGAAAGTGAGTTGGAATACAATAATTCACATCTACCATCAAAAGAACATTTGTTCAACAAAAACTGGAAGTGAAACTGAGCCAAATGACTAATTTAGCCTCGAAAAAAACAACTGCACAATAATCATAGGATATTAAGATGAAAAAAAATTATCAGAATTATATAAAACAACAATTTTAACCTTTACATTTGTCTTTTTAAAACCCAACTTCTCAGCCCTTTCAAAGAATTGGAGATTGTCCATCAAAAGAATTTCAATTGAAATGGCCCAAAAAGCCTTTAAAAATATTTCTTTAAGTTAGGAATTGTTATTTATGACTAAGTAGGCTCTTACGGAAATATTTATATTTACTTGACTAGGTGTGGCACAATTAGGACCCTCATCCACTACTTGAACTTCTGTTATATTTGTGCTATGGTTCGGGTGGGTAATTCTCTTCAATTCAAAAATGTGTTTTATGCCATGTGGGTAAAACTCTTGAACTCAAAAATGTATTTAATGCCACGTGAATTAAATTATGTTTGAAAAGAATGAAGTTTGCAAAATATTTTTTATTATGTCCAACATGTTTATCGTATTATAGGATTGGGATATGTGATGTATAATTGTGAATTGATGTTGTGACGTGACATTCATGACATTGAACATGTCATACCTTTCATGTGCATGTGCATGTACATTACATAGTTGGAGAAGATGACTCGCATGCACGACACTATTTTGAGAATACAAATATTTTAATTTTTACCACTGCTAGTGCACCAAGGCATGTAAGACATGCTTATATGATAGGTGTCATGTGTCGGACATTATTTTAGGTGTTTGAGACAGTCGGACGTGGCTCTTGATCACTGATTGCCTAGTACCATGTGGGACTTGAGATATTGTAATTATTGATTCCCAATGCCCTGTGAGCCGTTACTTAAGGTATGTGAGACGGATCGGACCGCAAAAATTATGAGTATTGATGATATATTAAGCTCTTCCCGGTGCATAGCCGTTGAGTCAACGGCCCAAAGAAAGAAAATGATTGTAGGTGACAATTCATCTTCAACTATAATTCATAAACATAATATTCCTTGAATTATTGTCTATATGTGCTTGTCCAATGTATATAACCGAGAGTTATGTTATACATCTTCTCCACAGTGGACTAGATGAAAAAATCTATGATAACCTTGATGTAAGCCTTGCATATCTAAATGAGAATTACGATATCCTTGACGCATAGGGACATCTGCATCCAGATGAGTTACGATGTGTCTCATTCACCCTCGACGCTAGTCATATGTGAATGAAAAATGCTTTATGATTGTTCACTTTCCTGCGATACTGTATGTTTGGACAAAAGAACAAAAAACTTCCACAACCCCACCACTGAGTACGTCGGTACGTCTTGACAGTACTCATCCCGATTTTAAAATGGTTATTCAGGTAGCAGCGTGGAGGAGACGGGCGTGCTAAATTAACGTTAATGTAATTAAATAAGTTTGGTCGGAGATGTTCTATTCCATATTTAAAATATATATTCCTAGATGAGACTTGGAAATAATTTCGTGAGATCTTTATGTTGTTCGAATTCTATCTCAAACCTTAAAAATGTTGGTTTTATTTTGGAATAATAAAGCTTTTATATATGTATAAGATTTTTTTAAATCTCGTTCAACATTGTATACAAATTAAATTTTTCAAAATTTTTAAATTATTTATGCGAATTTTGAAAAGTAGAGTAACATTTTAAATTAGATATTTAGGGTGCTACACTTAGCGGTATCGAATCTTAAGCAATAAAGATATATAGTTCATTTTGGATCGACCATTAGCCAACTCTTTAATGTTCCTTAGTCAAATGGAAACTTCAGAGAGATAAATATGCATGTTGTTCCTTCCGATCTCAAAATTGACATTATGCAAACAAGAGTTACTAATTATCATGGATAAGACCAACACAACGAAGAACAGACAGGGCCGGCTCTGAGGGTAGGCCATGAGTGCGCCGGCCCAGGGCTCAACCGAAACAGGCCCCCAAAAAGTACACCCCCCTACACAACACATGCTCAAAACTAAAAAAAAAAATATCTACCCATTTAAGTTAGCCTATCTGCGTACAAAAAAAAAAAAAAAACATTAAAACAACCCGTGCCTTGCTACGAATTGCGATTTACGGTAGGAAAATTACTTATTGGTTGGTTGTTGCCTTGTCTTGTTCTCATGCTAGGAATCTGTCGTTTTGGTTTTATGTCCATCCAGGTTTTTATACTCTTCTTTATTTCTTTCAATGAATTGGGGTAGAGTATTATTTCCTTTATGGTGTTTCCTTAAGGATGGTTTTGCGCCACAAGTTTTAATGAGACTCGTTACACATTACCCCATTTTGCTTCAAAAAAAAAATTTTTGACCTATATCAAATTAAGCAGGGGGGGGCTATGGGCTATTTATCAGACTGTGCATAGGGCCAACGAAATGTTAGGACCGGCATTGAGAACAGAACCTAGACTGTGAAGTGTTTGTAACAACTAATGGCCTAGAAAAACATCGCATTCCCTCCATCCCATTTGAAGAATCTACTATCAAAACATGAGTTTGTCCCATTGGGAGAGTCTACTTCCAAACCAAAAACATTAATATCCAATTGAAATTTATATAGCATTACTTAAAATTATTTTTTTTGGTTATATTGTTAGTGTCAGGTTGAGGCTAGTTGATTAGGGTTAATTGTTGGTTGATTTGATAATCTGTATTAGTTTGGGGAGTTGAGTCATGGGTCAATTTATTATTATTAGTCTTTAATCATGTAAGTTAAGCCTAAGTTGCATGGACTTCAAGTCCGTTGGTCATATTAGGGTTAGGGTTATATATTAATTGTTGGAGTCTGTATCGCTCGTTATCATTGAAGTTCATTGTTTGGGCCGGTGTTTGCTGTGACGTAGAGATTATTCTCTGAGGGCCTCGCAAGAGGAGCTTTATTCCAGTTCATCATTTCTTCTTCTTCTATCAATCACCTAACTCTATCAATTTGGTCGGACCTGCCGAATCCAAAAAGATTATGACAACGTGAAGCAGTGAGAGTCGATTGGATCAAATAAGCAGGTCGTTGCCGATTTAGGTGCTATTAAAAAATTGAGCAAGGTCCACGCCGCGGCAAAACACACTCGATCTATACGAGCCTGAAAGTCATCTTGGCTAAGCTTTCCATCTCGGAAGATTCTGAAACACACCAACACACTCGACTCAGTCATCTCGAACAACACCAGCCCGCAACCGATGCAAAAGATGGAGTCGCACACTTTTTAAAGCACTGACGCCTTGTCGTGGATCGCTAGGGCGGAGCAATATATTTTGATTCATAAGACACCCCTCGCCGAGAGGATGGAAATCACCTTGATCGCATTAGCCGGCCCAACCAAGTCGTGGACTCAACTGCTATTACGTCGACCGCCCCAGCTGGATTGGTCAAAATCCACACAAGAGTTTTTGGTTCGTTTCAGAGATGTGTTCACTATCAATATCCACAAAGCCTTGATCTCCATCAAACAAACGCCTCCCTAGAAGACTAATTTCCTTGTTTGAGAGCCGCATTTCACAATTTCCAGCTTCTCCCATACCCAGTATTTGGATTGTCCTGGGTGGGCTGAACAGGCACCTTTGGACTCGGATACAGAACTCTACCACTCCCGACTATTCATCGGTGATCCAAGTTGCCCGAAACTGGACCATGCTGTGCCGCCTCCTTCCTTCTCGCCGTGGACTGTCCCCATTTCAAGTTCTGCATCCCAGTTGCTGCTCACTAAACGCACATCATTGGTAGCATCTCACTTCTCCCCTCAGATAATTCGCCGGCCGCTTCACAAGTTTCTTCTGGGCTTTGAGGCCCACGCAACTTCCACAGAATGTCCGACGAGGAATATATGAAACGTCGTGCAGCTGGCACGTGTTTCCGTTGCGGACAGAAGTTTAGACTGCTGCACCAATGTATCCCTAGAACTCTCCACGTAAAGGGGTGTCAGCTGTGGACATTCCGGATGACATATTACTTTCCAACAACTGCAACTTTCATCACCTCAGCCTCGGGGACAAGGCTGTTTCAATGAGCGGGGCAATTGTTAGCAACAAGAAAAGGCTAGTTGTGATTAGGGTCAACAGTTAGTTGATTTAATTCTCTGTTAGTTTGGGTCAGTTGAGTCATGGGTTAGTTTATTATGATCAGTACTCCATCCATTCTGGCCCAAGTATTACATTTGAGATAAAATTGGTGTATATTTAAAAGAATGATTGGATGTGACTGATGTGTAAGTTTTCTATGGTGAGTCTGGCGTACATTAAAAGGTAAAAGTTACTGTGATAGAGCGCCTTTGATCGTATATAAGAGGCGTCTGAAGAAGGCAGCATGCGAGGAGCAATACTAATTTATTGAGTATTTGTTTATTTCCTTTATTCCAGTATTAAGAGAGATTAATTATTATTGTTTATTTCTAAACGGGCTTTGTGCAAGGGCCTTGTTTTAGAGTAGTGCGTAGGTGTGAAACATATTTATTACGGGATTATTAACCTAGGCCAGGGATCGCAAAGATAATTCAAATTTGCAGCCTATCAATTGGGGCAGAAATCTCGTTTCAATGGGTCCTCTTTGAGAAATTGTTCGTTCGCTTTTGTTCTTTATCTCATATAACTTCACTCTATCAATTGGTCCGACCTGCCGCTCTTTCAACATGTCTGCGAAGGAGAGATGTGATGCGATGGAGAAGACTATAGGGGAGTTTCATAATGCCCTAACCGCTCAATGTTCTATGGTTTCTAGACTGGAGCAGACCGTTTCAAACGTGGAACAGAAGCTCGATATCATCCTCAAGAAACTGGAGGATTTGGGAAAGACGGGTTCCCAGCTTCAGCGCCAATAGCCCCTACTACTGAGGCATGGCCCGTTTCGGGTGGGAAACAACCCTTCGTTCAGCATGAAACCACCAGCGCCGCTACCACTGGCGCCGGTTCTCTACAACGACACCGACCCATTCCATTAAACTTCCAAAGATGGAGCTCCCAGTTTTCAATGGCTCCGACCCCATCGCTTGGCTGGCTCAACGGGAACAGTTTTTTCTTGGTGCGGGTTACACCACTAGGTGACCGAGTTAAATTGGGTCTCATCGCCATGTCCGGTAGTGCGATGTTTTGGTCTCAATGGGCACTTCGTCGGGACGCCTCAATCAGTTGGCCCCAATTTTCCAGGGATTTAATCCAGCGTTTCGGTGATAGCCCTGCAATCAACAATTATGAGGCCATGCATGCAACACATCAAACGGGCGACATCAATCACTACATGGCACTTTTTGAAGAGCGAGTCACCCAAAAGCCATACCTTCCCTCCGAGCAATATCTGAGGATGTTTTGGGGGGCTTGCAGACATCGATCTGCGACCATATTATCGACTCCGAATTATCCGATGTTTTTTCTGTAACATCTGGGCAGCGCGGCATGTGGCACGATCGAGTAAGCCACCTGGAACGTACTCAAAATCTTCATACTTCAAGCCGCCAGGCCAGTCTCGTAGCCCGCAACAGTGGGGCTCAAAATCCAACATCAATGTTTTAAAAGGCGTGAGGTGAGTTTAAGGCGTTTTGGACGGACGAGGCGAGGCGTAAGCCTCGAGGCGTATTGAGTCGTAAGCCTCGATAAAAATAAAAATAAAAACTTAAAATCTCACAAAAATATCGTATATTCTTAAAAATTACTAAAAGAGCAAGATGTATCAATTGGATTACTAAAATATCATAATATTCATTCGTAAACCTTCAATTTTATTTGATTTTTCTCTAATGAAAATCATAAAATTTATAAATTAGGTTATTTGTTCAATAAATTAAATTGCATTGCAACAACAACATCAGAGCCTTAGTCTCAAAATACTTTGAGGTCGGCTAACATGAATCATTCTCTGAAAACGACAAGTCGTCTCCAATAGAAAGTCATATGAAAAGGTGAAAAGTTTAGTGTGTAAAAAAAAAATAGTCCTCAAATATAGTCAATAAAATAAATTGCATTATCTACCAAAATTTTAAAATAAACTGACATGTAATTACTTTTTGTTAATTTCAAAATATCAAATATTATCTAGTTAATAACAGATTTTTATGTTTTAATTATTTAAAGAAAAAAGAGCAATTCATAATTTTAAACGCCCTCCATAGATATTCAATGCAATTAAGAATTTAAAGGTAGTGAAAGGTAGTAAGGTCATTAACACTTAAATAAAACCCTTTTTTTTCTTATGCCTTTCTCACCGCCCGCGATGCTGCCTCTCGCAGTTCTCAACCCGTAGCTCTCTCGTACTAGCCACCAGGTATGTTCTTTTTTTCAGGAAAAAAAAAAACTAAAACCGCCTCGTAGAAGCGCTTCAGAAAGGCGCGCCTCACAAGAGCGGGGCGTAAGCCTTAGCAATGGGGATAGAGGCGCTGCCTGGGAGGCGTTTTCCGGCGCCTCGAGCCGCACGCCTCGAGCGTTTTTTAAAACATTGAACATCACTGCACCTGCGGCATCACTGGTCAGCAAGTCAGCCCATTCGCAATCATCATCATTTGGGCCTCGTTTCCCTTGCAACACCCACCACCTCATAGCCAGGGAGTCTCGTGAATTTCGGGCCACGGGAAAATGCTTTCGTTGTGCCTAGCCATTCAGCACCCTCCAAAAGTGTGCTCAATGCACTGAGCAATATTTGATTGAGGCTCCAGACAATAGGCAGTAGAATGATGGTGATTTGAAGGAGCACTTGAAGGTTGACACCCAACAGTTAACGAAATTCAGCCAGAACTTCAGGCGCCCCACCTTTCGAAGCTTTCGTCCAATGGTTTTGATAGTGCTAAAACCATGTAGTTGTTTACCAGGATTGGGGATAGTCGTTTATTCACTACGATTGATAACGGTGCAAGCCATTGTTTCTTATCCGAGCAGGACGGTGCAAGCCATTGTTTCTTATCCGAGCAGGTGGCAAACAGGTTAGGTTTGCAAATTGATACAGCCGCTAAATTTACCGTGATTCCTGGGAGATGGTATGCGGGTAAACATGCAGGTGTTTGTCGAAAGGTACCTCGGACTCTTGATTTCCACACATTTTTGCTCGATTGCTATGTTTTTCCTTCAAGTGGCGTTGATTTGTTTTGGGGGTGTGGTGGAGGGCCACCCTACGAGATGTCACTGCAAATTGGGCCAAGCTTACTATGGAATTCGATGTGGGTGGATCGAAGCTCAAACTCTTTGGTGATCCGATACTCAAACAAAAATTTTGCTCAAGTGAAGACCTCGGCTCTCTAGCAGTCGATGATGAAGTGTTGTTTTTGTGGGCAATTCACTATTCATGGTGATAGCATTTTGAAGAGTTTTGGTACTTCAGATTCATCACCGGAGCAACAGTTGGCCCTAAATAGGCTGCTCTTTTATTTCCTGCAATCACTCACCCGCCTATGGGTATTCCTCCCATAGGCCGGCTGACCACCGGATTCCCTTGGAAGACGGGAGCCCTCCGGTTCCGGTTCGACCTTACAGATATAACCATTCACAGAAAGACGAGATGGACAAGTTGGTGGCAGAAATGTTAGCAGCAGGCATCATTCGCCCTAGTTCGAGTCTCTACTCTAGTCCAGTGTTGTTGGTCCGAAAGGAAGATGGTTCATGGCAGTTTATATAGCGCTTAATAAGGTCACTGTGCCAGACAAATACTTAATCCCAGTCATCGACGAATTGCATGGGGTCTTTGGTTTAGTAAGCTGGATCTTGGAGCAGAGGTTATCATCAGATATGAGTTGCCCCAGAAGATATTCCCAGGACTGCTTTTCGTACTCATTCTGGACAATACGAGTTTCTCGTCATGCGTTTGGCTTGACCAATGCCCCTGCCACATTTCTGAGCTTGATGAATGATATGTTCAGGCCACATCTGAGACAATTTGTACTTGTCTTCTTCGATGATATTTTGGTCTACAGTCCTTGGCACGCCCACCTTCGCCATTTGCGCCAGGTATTCCATCTTCTACAGACTCATTCTTTAATTATCAATCCAAAGAAGTGCATGCTAGGGACCTTCTGTGTGGAATATTTAGGTCATGTGGTCTCGAGTGATGGGGTTCGAATGGATCCGTCTAGGATTGGGGTAGTTTTGAAATGGCCAACACCAAGTTCTCTCTGTGGCCCCCGGGGGTTCCTTGGCCTCACAGGGTATATTGTCGTTTCATTCGCGATTACGGTAAAATTGCAGGTCCGTTTACAGCCCTATTAAAGAAAGATAGGCTTGCTAAATGGCACTGGAAAACCGAGGCAAGGGTTGCTTTTCAGAACTTGCAAGAGGCACTCACATTTTCTCCTGTTCTTCGAATTCCCGATTTTTCGAGTGCATTCGTGATTGAATGTGACGCCTCCAGGCGTGGTTTAGGGGCTGCTGTCATGCAAGACACACAGCTGGTTGCGTACTCCAGCAAGCAGCTATCCGGTCGATTGTTGGCTAAATCAGCTTATGAAAAGGAACTTATGGTATCAGTTCTCGCGGTTCAGCATTGGCGTGCCTACCTGTTGGGGCGCAGATTCACCTCCAGAGAGATCAACGGAGCCTTAAATAGCTCCTCTCTCAGCCGTTAACTACACCTGCTCAACAGAACTGGGCGGCTAAATTACTTGGGTTCGAGTTTGAAATTTCTTATAAGGAAGGTGTAAATAATAAGGCTGCTGATGCCTTGCTCCCCGGGATGCAGAGTTAGACTTGTCCACCATTACTACACCTAACTGGTTGGATTGGGGCGACTTGCAGGCGGCTGTGAGGGGTGATACAGACCTTTCAAAAATTATTTCAGACTTGACAGCAGGCAGGACAGCCCCAAAAACACTATAGCACGTCACAGAATGTGTTGTTTTACAAGGGTCGTCTTGTATTGCCTCGTGGATTGCGATGGGTCTCGCGATTGTTACACGAATTTCATGCTTCGCCTGGGGGTGGCCACTCGGGCGCTTTTCGTACGTATAAGCGTCTATCTGCAAATCTATAATGGGCTGGAATGACGAGGGATGTTATGAAGTTTGTGGCGGAATGTGATGTGTCACAAAAAACAAGTATGAGACCAAATCCCCGGCTGGTCTCTTGTTCCAACTTCCAATACCGAATCGAGTTTGGGAAGATATTAGCATGGATTTTATCTCAGGATTTCCACGTTCGGGTAGGGTGGATTCGATTCTGGTGGTTGTTGATCGGTTTTCAAAATATGGACATTTCTTGGGCTTGTCGCATCCTTTCTCGACTAAAATAGTGGCGGACGTTTTTGCTAAGGAAATTGTGCGTTTGCACAGGGTTCTGGCACCGATTGTGTCAGATCCCCCTTTCTTACCCGCTGCAGTTTTGACACGCCGCCAGCTGAGTCGTGATGGTGTTCTGGTGGATTAGGTTCTGGTACAGTGGCACGGTTTTGGGGAGGAGGACAGCACGTTGGTCGATTTACCAAACATGGTGGGTCAGTTTCCGGAGTTCAGCCTTGAGGACAAGGCTGTTTCGCCGGGTGGGGCAGTTGATAGAGCGTCCGTAATCGTATATAAGAGACGTCCGAAAAAGGCAGCATGCGAGGAGCAATAGCAATTTATGTCCATATTCATTATTAAGTATTCGTTTATTTCCTTTATTCCAGTATTAGGAGATATTAGCCCATTGAAAAAAAAAAGTGAACTGGTTTAAACAAGTTATACTTTTGTGACTACACTGAAACGTTGTATCTTAACCAAAGTAGACTCTTCAAGTGGGACCGTGGGAGTATGATAAAACGTGCATAGCTTATGAGTCATGCTTCTTATCTGCTTATAACAGGTAATGCTGCACAGATATTTTCTCATATTTTATTTCTTAATGTAGACTAGCCGCCTTAGTAAAAGAGAAAAAAAAATGCTTGAATTGTCAGTTCTGATTTTCTGTAGATACCTTGATAAAGATCTTCTTAATTAAACAGCAAGTGAGGTGGATACCAATAGAGTGAAACTGATAAATGTCCAGGGTACAAAATTCCCAAGCAAGAATTTCCTATTAAGCTCACAATATTTGTTTTTGGTTCTTTACCGGGAAGATTCCACTAAATGCAATTTAGTTTTAGTTTAAGCGACTGGAACTCCACATCCAATACATGATAATAGAAAATAAAGCAATTCTTGCTCTCATTCAACCAGTGATCTGCATTCCATCAAAATCAACTGAAAAAATGCTAGCTGAGAAAAGGAAAAAAAAAAAAAGAACATACTCTTTGATATCAAATCATGCCATGAATACTGAAGTCGCGGTAGATCTACGATTATCTTAGTTGGCTGGACTAGCGGCTTAATCTGTCATTACAAATATTTCAGACAAGAAAAAAAATAACGGCATCCTAGTGTTAAACCTAAATTCAAAAGAATGATAGTGTGACTTGCCTGTAGAAAGTAAGCAAAAGGGAATTTGCAAGCAAAGATCACCAGCCAGAAAAACATGTAGCTGCAAATTTGGAAATTAGTAGCTAACTCACTACATGATTACCATAATCATGGTATTCAAAATATAGACACAAATCAGGTCCATGTTATAACCAAGATAATATACCCAAGGCCTTATTGCAAATGTATAAATATTTCGTGCACAATCTATCAATCTATGAAGCATAAAGCCACTAAAATGACAAGAGTAGCAGCAATACTGTTAATTGCATACATTCGACTACTTTCCAACTCCATCTTCAATCACTAACAACCACCATTCAGTGTATCAAGCATCCACAATTGAGATAATAATAAAAACAAAACAAAAACAGAAAAAAGAAATAGACAAAAAAAAGGAGATTAATAATTGGATAATGATTGGATAGGTAAAAGTGATAGAAAAGTGTATTTATAAGATGAAAGTATAATAATGACGAGAATTGATGTGAAGCATTATTAGTGTAACAATGAATGATTGATGATCGAAAACTGAATGACAATGTTTCTTTCGGAAATTCCAACAAGCAACTGTATGTTGGGGCAAGGCAAAAACAATCTCCAGCCAAATTTTTGCCAAAAAGATAAAAAAAAAAAAAAAGAAGAAGAAGAAGAAGAAAACACTCCCTTAGTTGTTGGACTGGATTTGGTTAGACCTTTTTGCCTATTTCCATTTCAAATAACAGGATACTGGAACTTGGTGCAGTATAGCCATGTCAGTACAAGAGAAGTACAAAAAATTATCTACCACAAATTATCTACAGATCCCAATTTTCCGCCTTAAGTAAGTAAATTCAAGGAATGCAGCGACACCAGAAATTAGAACGTGGTTGAGATAGTGAAATGAGGTAAATTTGGATGTCTCCCACTACAAAGTAGTGATATAACTGGAAATTTAGAGGGAGGGAGGGAGGGGAGGGTTAGGGGCGGGGGGCGGGAGCAAGCGAGGGAGGGAGGGAGAGGGGGGAGTGATGCAAGTTTTAATAAATGGGGAAAAGGAAAAGTATATTCAAGAAGGCTCCAGAATATACTTGAAGCTGATTATTCAGAATTCTAAATTCAGTGAATTCAGGGAATGGCCAGGTTCATTGTATGGTCAAAGTATATTAATTAAAGTGTCCTAGAAGCTAAAAGGTCCCTAGAATTTATTAGTTCTTATGTCATGTAACTAGAATATTCTTATGGACCTATAAATACATGTAACCACAAGTGTTTAAGGCAGATTTTGAATGAATTAAGTTATATTATCATCCTTAGGTGTGAGACCTAAGCAATCTAGGTGTGAGGCCTAGCTTTTCTTCCTTATTTCATCATAATCAGTTTCTTTACTTGTTTGTTTAAAGTTTAACCGCTGAATATTAAAGATCCTACATCAGATTTGGTATCAGAGAAAGGCAGCGCTATGTCGACTCGCAGTGGACGAACTTTTCGAGGACGGCTCACTGATGCAGAATGGGACGAATTATTGCTACAGATGATTGAGCAACGTAATACTATGAATCTGCGACTGGGAGAAGTTGAAACAAAGATCAATCACAATGAAGCAAGGTCGAATGCAACCGTCAATGATCAAGATGGAGAGGCATCCGATGTTAACAACGAGGAAGGCAATGAACAGCCACATGGAGAAGAAAACCAGAGGCGGGAACCAAGGAATAACAGGCCCCCTCCCGTGCAGCAGCCACATATGTACGATTGGGGCAGAAACTTCAGGAACAGAGGTCAATTTGAGCCATACGATACAGCTGGAGATATCACAAAGAAAGTGAGAATTGACGTACCAGATTTTGATGGAAGATTTAATGCTACGAACTTTGTTGATTGGATTTCAGCAATTGAAGAGTATTTTGATTGGTAAGATATGTCTGACGAGAGGAGAGTCAGATTCGCCAATGAAGCTGGTCAATCTTGCAAAAGTATGGTGGAATGGTGTCGAAGCGGACATGAGGAGATTCGGACGACCTCCCATAGCGACTTGGCAGGAAATGAAAGCAAAGCTGAGGGAGAAATACATGCCACCAAACTACGAGGATAGACTTTGTGAACAGCTTGTCAATTTAAGACAAGGAGCGATGACAGTAGCGGAATACATGCAGAAATTTGATGAATTAAAAACTAGAAGCCAGATTGTTGAAGATCCTCGTCATAGTTTGGCAAGATTCAAATCTGGTCTCAAGTTTGAAATAAGAAAAGAAATGCTGAAATACACTCCCTGTAGTGTGGAAAATGCTTTCCAAATTGCACTTGACTTGGAGGAATATCTAAATTTGACGGATCTCAAAAAAAATAACTCTCAACTAAAAGAGTCAACAACCAGAAAATTAAATGGCAGTAACCCCGCATCAAAGCCAGCATACACAAATAAAAGAGAAGGTGGAAATGGAAAGGGAGTCGATAATAGTGACCGTTGTTTTAGGTGTGAAGGCAGAGGACATAAGGCTTATCAATGTCCCACAAGAAATAATCTTCATATAGGGATGGAGGAAAAAGAGCAACTAGAAAATGAAGTGGCTAGTAACGAAGATGGCGAAGAAACTCCACAGTTCAATGCCGATGACTTGGCTGATTCAGATCAAGATACCTCTCCTGCTATGGTTGTTCGACGCATACTTGCTACTCCAAGAGTTAAGGAGGCAGATTGGAGAAGGACAACAATTTTTCACACACTTGTAACTTGTAAAAACGAGTTATTTAAGCTTGTTATTGATGGTGGAAGCTGCATGAATGTCGTTTCAGCCTCGGCAGTGGAACGATTAAAACTTCCTACGGAACAACATCATCAACCTTACCACGTTGCATGGATTGATAATACATCTCTTCCGGTAAGTAAACGTTGCTTAGTTCCAATCAGTTATGGTCGTTACAAAGATACAGTTTATTGTGACGTTGTCCCCATGAATGTCACACACATTTTACTTGGATGGCCTTGGTTGTTTGATTATGATGTATATCATTGTGGCAAGGAGAATACTTATCATTTCTTATGGGAAGGTAATAATATCACACTTTATCCCAAAAGTTCCGAGGAGCTAAAAAAAATGAAGAAGATCAATTTGAAAGCTGCAGAAACTCCATCAGATCAGAAGTTAATCCAATCGAAATCTGCATCTGATAATTCTAAACTGGAGAAAAAAGGTACTTCAGTTGCTTACAAAGAAGCAATTCTTGCGTGAGAGCAATGAAAGTGGAGTAATTTATGGTATGGTGGTCAAGCAAGTGAATCAAAGTAAAGATTCAACAACTAAGGAGTTACCAAATGAAGTTGAGACATTGTTGCACGACTTTTCTGATATTGCACCTAATGATCTTCCAGATTCTTTACCTCTAATGCGCAATATCCAACATGCTATTGATCTTATTCCAGGAGCACAACTTCGAAACCTGCCGGCCTATAGAATGAATCCCACGGAGCATGCTGAACTAAAAAGGCAGGTAGAAAATCTCTTGTCGAAGGGATTCATTAGAGAGAGCCTTAGTCCATGCGCTGTTCCGGCTCTTTTAACACCAAAGAAGGATGGAAGCTGGCGCATGTGCGTAGATAGTCGTAAAATTAACAGGATTACCGTCAAGTACCGTTTCCCAATACCACAACTTGATGATTTGCTTGATATGATGACAGGAGCTACTATATTTTCAAAAGTTGATCTAAAGAGTGGCTACCATCAAATTCGAATTCGGCCCGGAGATGAATGGAAGACTGCTTTTAAAACCAAAGATGGGCTTTATGAATGGTTGGTTCTGCCATTCGGATTGTGCAATGCTCCCAGCACATTTATGCGAGTAATGACTCAAATTTTCCAACCCTTTATTGGCAAGTTTTTGGTTGTGTATTTTGATGATATACTAATATACAGCAAGACCAAGGAGGAGCATCTCTCGCATTTAAGACAAGTCTTAAGAGTTCTGCCACAAGAAAAACTCTATATCAATACGAAGAAGTGTTCCTTGACATCTGAAGTTGTATTTTTGGGTTTTATTATATCTGCCAAAGGCGTGGCAGCAGACCCGGAGAAAGTCACCGCCATTCTCAACTGGCCAGTTCCACAGTCATTACATGAGATCAGGAGTTTTCATGGCTTGGCTACCTTTTATAGGCGCTTTATTAAAAATTTCAGCACTATAATGGCTCCAATAACAGACTGCATGAAGAAAGGGCAATTCAAATGGACAACAACCGCTTCTACAGCATTTAAGAAGATTAAGGAGTGCATGACCCAAGCCCCAGTTCTCAGGCTTCCAGATTTTTCAAAAGTGTTTGAAGTCGCTTGTGACGCTTCACATGTTGGCATTGGAGGAGTACTCAGCCAAGAAGGGCATCCAATAGCATTTTTCAGCGAAAAACTCAATGAAGCAAAGATGAAATATACTACTTACGAAAAGGAATTCTATGCAGTAGTGCAAGCACTTCGATACTGGCGTCATTACCTTATTTATAAGGAATTTGTGCTTTATTCAGATCATGAAGTTCTCAAGCACATTAATACTCAAAAGAAGATGAATCAAAAGCATGGCAGGTGGGTGGAGTTCTTACAGAATATGCTTTCGTCATTAAACATAAAGCGGGTGTGGAAAATAAAGCTGCTGATGCTCTTAGCCAAGTAATATATGTTATGAATACATTCTCTGTAAAGGTTGTAGGTTTTGAACGGCTAAAAGAGGAGTATTCAACATGCAAAGATTTTCAAGTTATCTATACCGACATAACTTCTGGTCAACATCAAAATCATGCTAACTTTTCTCTTCAAGATGGTTATTTATTCAAAGGGCATCGTCTTTGCTTACCATCTACTTCAATACGTGACCAGATTATTTGGGAATTACATGATCGTGGACATTTTGGAAGAGACAAGATGATTGCTATGATAGAAGAAAGATTTTACTGGCCACATCTTACACATGATGTAGCAGTTGTTGTTGCACAATGTCGCACCTGCCAACTGGCCAAAGGAACAAAAAGAAATACAGGTTTATATATACCTCTTCCCATTCCTCACGAACCTTGGCAAGATTTAAGTATGAATTTCATACTTGGTTTGCCAAAAACAGTACGGGGGCATGACTCGATTTTCGTGGTGGTAGATCGATTCTCAAAAATGGCACATTTCATTCCTTGTTCAAAACGGTAGATGCAGTTCACATAGCAAAGATATTTTTTAAAGAGATTGTTCGACTACATGGACTACCAAAGACCATAGTGTCAGATCAAGATGTAAAATTTACGAGCTATTTCTGGCGAACTTTATGGCGTTTAATGAATACACAATTGAAGTTTTATTCAGCCTCACCCTCAAACAGATGGGCAGACGGAAGTTGTTAATAGGAGTTTGGGAAATCTACTACGCTGCTTAGTTGAGGACAAGTTAACAACTTGGGATCAGATTTTGGCAATTGCCGAGTTCGAGTACAATAGTTCTGTCAATCGAACTACAGGTCGCAGCCCCGATCGTATTAGGCATGCAGCCTAAGAAACCAATTGATTTGGTCCCTCTACCTATTTTGGGTCGTCACAGTGCAGATGCGGAGGCTTTTGCTGAACATATTCAACAAATTCATGCTGATGTTCGTCACAAGATTTCTGTTAGCAATACTAATTACAAAAGCCACGCAGATTTGCATCGTAAACATGCCGAATTCGAGGTTGGAGATCAAGTTATGGTGCGAGTCCGGCCTGAACGTTTTCCAAATAGCAAATACAAGAAGTTGCAGTACAGGCGTGTTGGGCCATATACTGTCATTCATAAGATTAACTCAAATGCCTATGTTCTAGACCTTCCAGATGACATTGGAATTAGCAATATCTTCAATGTTGAAGATCTTACTATTTATCACGGACAACTCTCTTCAGAACCTATTGTTCCAGTTCGCCTTCCTCCGGCTTCAAATGTTCGTGAACAGATTGAAGATATTGTAGATACAACCATTGTTTCTACTCGTAATGGTGGCTATCAAAAATATTTAGTCAAATGGAGAGATAAGCCATGGTCTGATTGTACGTGGGTTTCTGATGAAGAATTTAAACGTTTAGATCCTGATCTTTACGATAAATATCACTCATTTAACTCGTCGGAGCCGAGTTTTTCTAAGCCGGGGAGAAATGATGCAAATTTTAATAAATGGGGAAAAGGAAAAGTATATTCAAGAAGGCTCCAGAATATACTTGAAGCTGATTATTCAGAATTCTAAATTCAGGGAATTCAGGGAATGGCCAGGTTCATTGTATGGTCAAAGTATATTAATTAAAGTGTCCTAGAAGCTAAAAGGTCCCTAGAATTTATTAGTTCTTATGTCATGTAACTAGAATATTCTTATGGACCTATAAATACATGTAACCACAAGTGTTTAAGGCAGATTTTGAATGAATTAAGTTATATTATCATCCTTGGGTGTGAGACCTAAGCAATCTAGGTGTGAGGACTAGCTTTTCTTCCTTATTTCTCATCATAATCAGTTTCTTTACTTGTTTGTTTAAAGTTTAACCGCTGAATATTAAAGATCCTACATCAGGGAGAGGGGTGGGATTTCCAACACAATAGAGTTTCAGCCTCTGGACATGTTCTGGAAATATTTTATGTCCTATGAATCTTTTGGCTGTTCTCTTTCCATTTGATTTTAACATAATATTAGAAGGACGAAACTGCAAAATAAGGCGGCTCCAGTCCAGAGGGTCTCACATTAATAGTTTAAATGTGAATTATGTTTTTTTTTCGCATTTTTTCAAAAAAACGCTTGAAGGCACTCTTGTTCCCAGAAGATTTTCAATTTCGATATCCCAGACTATTTTATCTCGGCATGAACTTCAAGTCTATTGAGGATTGGAATCCATATAGTGGAAATAAAGAAGTTGACAGGTAGGAAAACTATAATACATAGAACAAGAAAACAAAATGACAGTCGGCACCCAATCGTGCCCTACTAATTTCATATCAATATTCATAGTTCCTAACTCTTCTGCTAGGTTTCTAAAGAAGTGACAAGGAATTTTCTAAAGGATGGCAAATAACTCCATTTGAAAAGGCGTGGAATGGCGAGGCAAGATCCATTTAGGAGGTTAATATCGAGAGCCCTGTTCATAACTGAGTCCAGTTGCTTTAGACTAAGGCAACAGGATAAAAATACGCCAGAATGAGAGTTATATGAGCTTCTTTGTCATGGTGACTTGTGGAAAGGTAAAACAAAAACATGGGATGATTCATTACAAATTTATGAGTTTCACCCATGATACATGCCACGCCACTACCTGATTCACCCGGCATAATTGTTACTTGTTGTTTTAAGGATTTCATAACCATTTTCTCAGAACAATAGGAGAGATGGTCATGATGCTTAGTAGGAGTCTGCAATCAGAACCAGCCATTTAACATTCAGTAGCTTGGCAACACGTAGAGACAGTTGTCGATAGGCAGAATAGGCTGATTACCGAATGGCTATGGAAGAGGTTATTAATCTGCGAAGCCCTGGAAATCATATAAAGCTTAAGTCCCTAAATTGATCAATTTTGACATAGCCGTCATTAGAGAGGCTCTTTTGACATCTTATAACTGGAGCAGGAAAAGAATATATAAGTAGTTCTATTGTGCAACCAAGATCATGTTAACCATCAATTTCCTAACCATAAAGTGGCTACAAAATTAAGAGTGTCACATACAAAATAAATAGTGACCAAAATAAGGTATTTGTTATTCAGAAATTATACAACAGAGAATATTAGTTCAGATATAGGCGAAATATCAGTTGGACATGCCAAATCTCAAAAAAAAAAAAAAATTAAGGGCAAACCTTATATAATCGGTAGTTTTTTCAACAAGCCCACGACCGACAAAATAGCGTTCCTGGAAGTAATCACAACATTTAGTAACAAAAAAAAAAGTATTGCGGTAAAAGCTACTTCCATTTTTCTCTTATCAGCATGGAGTCCAGTTAAGCATCACAAAATTTCTAGTATTCATGTCAAATGTCTTCTATTCATGTTTGTGTAGAAAGAAAAAGAATTTTTTACTGATTGGATAATTAAGAAACTTGCACGTTCTGGAGGGGTTGGGGGGGTGGGGGTGGGGGTGGGGAGGCACACACATACACGCATATTCCAAATATGATGACTGATGGAGATGGAAGAAAATTCATTTGGTAATTAGTGGAGTTCCATCCCGCAGGAATATCAGATACACATGGATGCCAGTACAGGACGGACCCATCATGGTAATCTTAAAAACCTTCAAAAGGCAGGCTGGTGATTTGATCATTTACACATCTGAAGCAGATAGCCGATGATAACAAAGGGTCATTTCATTTCCCAATGCAAAAATATGATGTTATGGTTGTTCAATTTTATATTCTTCCCTATTAATCTGTACCCTTTTCAGTTGGTTTCATCAAGCCAGATAGAGAACCCTTAGTAAAAATCAATATAGAGAAAATCCAAGACAAAAGAGCTAAAACCTCATAAATCCACTTAAAAAACTGGAAAAACGATTGATCAGACATTTCTGACAGCCTGTGACACGAAGGAAATTTGAGCAGCAGCGCAAAAAGTACACGCACGCCAGCATATACACCCAATACTAGGACATAAATCCGGAAATAGAATGAATCTGAGGTGTCCCTTTCCACCATAAGTTTCCTGAAACCCGTTGTATCAATTACATGAGCAACTAATATAAGTAGTAAAGTAATCACAGTTGTTAAAGAGTATACACTCACAGGTAGACATAGAGCACAAATACGGAGCTCAAGCCGCACCAAAAAAACCTGATAACAAGCCTTGATATAGCCATGCCTCGTGCGGTAGTATAAGCCCCAAACATTAATACAACATCTAAACAACCTATGTAACAAGCAAATAAGCTACATTAAGAAATGTAAAGGGTGGGTAAACTACAGAAGTGAAATATCAGTTCATCTAAGTCGGAGCAGCAGAGACCAATAACATCACAGTATCTAACAGCTTACTCTCCAAAAAGTTCATGACAACAAATGTCGGGCCAATGCTGAGCAGTGTTTTAAAGGTACTAATGTTTAGCTTCCCATTATTAAAAGCAATAATAGCAAGAGCCTGCAACAACGGGAAGGCATGAAGGCAAAAAAGAAATGGACCGGATACTTGGCAACATCTGATAAATAGATTGTACCACTTACCTGAAACATTACAACCAAAAAGATCCACAAACGATGAAAACTTCGATACAGGTGAAGAAAAGTTCGATGCTCAACAAATGAGCTTTTACCCGTCTGTTTTGAGGCATGACAAGATTAGGATATATAGAACACCAACAGAAAACATGGACATTCTAATTAATCAAATAAAAGAAAAATATGGGGTAAATAATAATCAGAATCAGACCCGTTTTCCTTTTTTAGGCTTCAACAGAAACGAAGAATCCTTCTTCATGGGCCAATTCAACTCAAAGCAAGCAGGTGACCTGCATTTGTAAAATTCAAGATAAAAGATACATCCACGTCGCACTAAGAATAATTAAACATAGTACAGACCAGAAATATTCATTGAAGTCATCATAATTCCGCCATTCTGAATGTGCAGCTTTCCCATTATTGTTCTTGGCAGCTTCCTGCAGATAAAGTTAACACTGAGAGTCCTAAAGAAGAAATGAAATAACTATGTAATATATAATCTCTTAAATAATTGCAAGAAGAAACCAATATTAACCATTAAGCAGGTAATATATACTTTATCATGATGTCTAAGTGCAAAATGTTCAATACTAGAAAACTCCAACCACTTTGTGCAAGGACTAATGCAGCAACAAATATTTATGAATCCAATAAAAAAGATTCAAGAGGTTTATTTTCTTCGCAGCACAGTGTATCACTTGTTAAGCAAACCACATGAGAGTAAACTGTCAAGAGCAAATACCGACGAATACACTCACCGCTGCCACCGCCTCATATATAGGACATATGATTTGCTCTAGAAAGGACACAGAACCATTTTCACATATACAACTTGCAGCTTGAGTGGCCTCCCCATGATCCAGGGTTGCATCTAGTTCCCTTGCCATCTGAACAAGCATGTCAAAAAAAAATGGATGATGAAACTAAAAAATGCAACATTGTAAGATACCTAGTCAAAGTATAAGGGTAATTTATTTTATTCCAAAGTAAAACATGCCGTCTATGTTGCACGGACTTGAGTACTCGTGTCGGACACGGGTACGTGTCCAAGTGCCCAACTCGGCTATTTTGTGAAGAAACTCCATGATTCTGGCCTAAGATGAAGCGTCAAAGTGCCATACCCATGTCGGCGTGTCGAGGATCCGACACAGGTACTTGAGGTGAATGAAGAGTCCAAGTAATATAGCACACCATATATTAGTTTGGCGCCAAAGCAAAACACATGAAGTGCACTGATAACTTCATCTGATCAAAGTAATGTTATTTCATCTACATAACAATAAAACACAGGAAGGACTGAAATTCGCAGATCGGTGTCGGTTTTCATGCTCCCTAAAATATCAGTGAAGAATCATTATTTGGCAAAAGTAACCAAAAAGACAACGGAAGAGTAACAATATATTTAGCCGAAATAATCAACAAAGATAAAGGTAATACATCGTATATTGGAACATAAGTTGAAAATTAAATGTTATCCAACTGTAAGATAAATCAACCAAACTTTCTGATAATCATCAACTGGTCAACTAAAATAAAGTATCCTCCAAACAAGCATTGAAGACATACATGGTGGAATATATAGCAGATGCATTCAGGAAGAAAACGGACGTTCGCAGCTTCACCCCATATGCACAAGTATAGTGAAACTAAGAAAAGCCTCCTGTCCTTGTTAATCGCCTCCAAACTATACGAACAAATTGAACAGAAAGTTAGTCTATTATCTGTCAATTAATAGAGACAGGATGTTGCAGAAACAACCTATTCCAAACAACGCGTATTCGCAGATATCTACACCATTTGATGTAATTATCCAGGATCTTCAAGAAAACCTCTCTTACAGCTCTTTCATCTAGTTTCTGCGAACAATTAAATTGAAAAGCGATTAGCAGCATATACTATAGCAGTTTCACCCCTATAACTGCCTTTGTATAAGCAAACCTAATTCTGCCACTCACTGGATCAGCCTCAACTGGAATGCCAAGTCGTGACTGTGCATTGGCTAAAGTGAGAATGACATGCTCACGTTGGTTCCTTATATTGTCTTTCTGTCATTGGTAAAAACAAAGTTCAATAATTTAAATCCACCAAAGAAGGAATGTAGATAAAAATCATGAAAACCATTAGTAATTCGAGCACATATCCATCAATTTTTACACATCGCATGAGCTTCATTCACTTATATCTTCAATCACTTACAAAACTTTTCATACGCTTAAACAACAAGCAGATTTTCATTCAGAAATAACTGATACCCACTCTATATTCTTTTTTCTTTTTGTCCGTCAAACAGGAAATTTTTAATATAAATAGGGAAATCAAACTCGGAAAGGGAAAAAGAAATTACTCCATCCATCCCACTTGAAGAGACTACATTGATGAATGTACAACTTTTTATGATTGCAAGGTACAATACACAAAATAAGTTTTTTCTTACCATTTCTTCCAATTATATCCTTAGTTATTAGTTAAGAGTAAATTTTGGACCACACATAATCTCATAGGTAAGGGCATGGGATGTAAAATATAAGAAATCGATCTCTTCTATTGGGAAATCATGTTCTGAAGATACCCTCTTCAAGTGAGACGGAGGGAGTATATGTTTTCCATATCAAACAATAGTATTTTAAAGAAACAAGGAGCTGGGGAAAAAAACCTGAAAACCAAACATATATTCCAAAAGGTCAACCATGTCCAAATTTCGCTGTCCAAAAATTTCAAGATCAGCTGGAAGCCGGGGAAAATGTTCAGTATATCTTATTGCCGATATTGCAGCTCTGACCTGCACAGAACATTAGGTACTAGTTGTGTAAGAGATCTAGAACACTTCTAACACAGTCTCAGCATATGGATGATTTGCCAGGTAAACACAAAAATAGGAAGTAAGAACTAGAAAGCTAAAAAAGACATCATAAACAGATGATCATATTCGAGGAAATGCAATTTACAATTTCAGATATCGAATTTTTACATAGATCTCCATCAACGTTACTTGGTGCTCCATGCGGAGCTAGAGAAGTTGACAGCATTGGACAAGGAGAAGAAATCTGTTTAATGCAATGCATAACTTCCTACCTCCGGAAAGTATCCAATTACATTGGTCAAGGACGGTGCTTCTAGAGGGACGATGTTGTAGGGTATGAGTTCACCCGATATAGTTGCATTTGACTTTTTTATCCTTCTTAACTGGAATATTAAATCAGAGAAATCAGGCCAAGGAATGCTTCTCCAAAAAGAGTTTTGTAGTATTAGCAAATGTGCGGTCTAATATATATAGAAAAAAGAATCATCAGATGATTAACAAGAGAAATAACAGTAACAATAAATGGAATTTCATCTTCATATCAGCCAAGGGCATGGTGAAGAAGGCAGAGAGCACCTCTTCCACAATGAGCCTTCCAACTCCATCTGGAGCTGCATCTTTGCTAAGGGCCTCCATGACCTCAACCAAAGCCCTCAGCGTAGCAAACACCCTCTTCATTTCCGAGAATCGATGTTGCAAGCTAAACAGGTAGGCAAAGCACAACGAAACAAGTAAGGCTATTTGTATAGTCACAATCTATATCAGTGGGGAAAAATAATGCAATGAACATAAATATACTTGCAAAATATTAACAACCAAGAAGCTCATGCGGAAACGGGATTCTTTTCTATGACATAGGCTAAATCCATAGGCTAAATCCATACAATATGAGTGACAAGAATAAAAAGAAAATGACTTATTTGTCACTTTTGTCAAAGAAAGGGGCAGAACAGCTGGAGGGGAGGAGAGAGGGCAATTAGTATGACATCAACTTTGGTATTGCTTATAAGGAATGCGCAAATAATAAGGCTGACGATGCCTTGTTACACCGGGATGCAGAGTTAGTCTTGTCCGCCATTACACGCCTAAATGGTTGGATTGGAGCGATGCAGACGGCTGTGACGGGTGATTCGGAGCTTTAGAGTTGGCAGCGGGCAGGGCAGCCCCAAAACACTATAGCTTATCACAGAACGTGTTATTTTACAACGGTCATCGTGTATTGCCTCGTGGGTCGTGATGGGTTCCGCAGTTGTTGCGAACCTCATGCTTTGCCTGGGGGCGGCCACTCGGGCGCTTTTTGCAAGTATAAGCATCTATATGCAAATCTATATTGGGCTGGAATGAAGAGGGATGTTATGAAGTTTGTGTTGTGTGTCAGAAAAACAAATGAGACCAAACCCGGGTTGGTATCTTGTCTCCGCTTTTGATATTAGCATGGATTTTATCTCAGGATTGCCCCGTTCAGGCGGCGAGGATTCGGTTCTGGTGGTTTTTGATCGGTTTTCGAAATGCGGACACTTCTTGGACTTGTCACATCCTTTCTCAGCTAAAACAGTGGCGGACGTTTTTGCCAAGAATAGTGTGCGTTTACACGGGGTTCAGGGGTCGATTGTGTCAGACCCTGACCCCATTTTCCTGTCTTCTTTTTGGAAGGAACTTTATCAGGCACAAAATTGCGGATGAGGTCCACCTATCATCCCGAAACGGACGGGCAATCTGAGGTTCTAAATCGTTGTGTGAAAACTTACCTTCTGTTTCACTTCACAGAGGCCAAAGGGCTGGAGTAAATGGCTCCCGGGGTCCGAGTTCTGCTATAACACCGGCCGGAGTCCAGTCGGGAGCCGGTACGACGCCATTTGAGGTCGTATATGGGCGACCTCCGCCTGCCCTGACATCATCTATGCCCAGCAAGATTTGTATGCAGCTGTAGGCTGATTCATTGAGAGAATGGGACAACATTTTGTGGAATTTAAAGGTTCACTTGCAGCGAGCTCAACAAAGAATGGTCCGGGAGACGAATAAGCATCGCCGTTCGCCACGCTTATCATGATGCCAAGTCGAGCCAAGTCGTTGATACTGTCAGGACGATAAGTCGACAATTCATCCGATTAGTCGTGTCAATTTGACGACAAGTTCATATACATACATTTATTAGATTTGATATACATTGTAACTAGATTTTTTTACTCATTAATTATTATACCAAGTAGGCCTTAAAATTCCAAATGACAAAAAGTGCAAATAAAAAATATAAACGGGCTGGAGGTATAAGGAAGTGGTATTAAAACAAATCCCAAATACAAGCCCAAAGCCCTAGTGATACTGACATTAGGGTTAGAAGAGTTTTAATATTCACAATGTCACATACCACAAGTCGTCTATGTGCTGTCAAAAAATAATATCCACTGGAAAAAACAGCCGCTTACAACAGAAACAGTCGCCTACTGCCACGAGAAAAGAAGGAGAATAAGAAAATGCCTGAGATATGAAGGAGAAGAGGCGACTCCGGGCTACTGGAGATATGAATGCTCACAGCCAGAGAAATGAGAACACGGAGACCTAACTGGGGGAAGAAAGATGAAAAAACGCGTAATTTTTATACGCTTTAACCCTTTATCATTTTGGATCCAGTTTTCTAGGCTGGATTTTGGGTCAAATCTGGTTTTCGGTTAAAAACTTTTTTACTAAGTCGATGGACGACTTCTTACAAAAACCGACTGGATGAGTAGTCGACGACAAGTCGATAACTTGATAGCCACGCCGTCTGCTGGAATTTAATGTGGGAACATGATTTATCTGATTTCCTCCATATCGGCAAAAGAGTTCATTTGCTGCAGAAAATGCTAAATTGAAGCAGCGGTCAGGCCTTGTGAGGTGGGGGAACGGACTGGGAAAGTGGCCTATCATTTGAAGTTTTAGGCGGGTTCTCAAGTTCATCCAATTTTCCATGTTTCATTGCTGAAGCCGGCGATTGGAGAAGTCATCACGACTCCTACCTTGCTCGAGGAGCTACTTGCGGTGGATCCCCATTTTTCACCCGCTGCAGTTTTGAGACGCAACAAGCTGAGTCGTGACGGCCGTGTTTGAAAAGGCGGCGCTCCGCGCGCCTCGAAGCGCCTCTCGCCGGAAACGCATCAAGGCGTCCGGCGACCTGCGAAAAGCAGGAAAGGCGTTCGCCTTTTGGATGGGGCGCACGCTTTTGAGGCACAGCATGCGCCTTCAGCGCCTTCTGGACGGGGCAAACGATTTCTGTATTTTTTTTTTTAAATTGGCATGAAACGACGTCGTTTCAGGGTAAGAAGAAAAATAAAAAAAAACTAAAAAAGAAAGGAAAGTTTCCTTTCTGTGATGCGCTGTATCCCGCAATTAGCAAACCCTAGTTTGTATCCCGCCGCTTTTCAGTAATCGAAGGAAAAAAAAGGAACCCTAATTGTTATCCCGCCGGTTTTATACGAAGGAAATTACCAAACTTTTTTTTTTACTTCTTCTCCCAGTTTGTTATCCCGCCGCTTGTATCCCAGTTTGTATCCCGCCAGCAGTTTTTTACTTCAGCAGTTTTTTTTATTTCAGCAGCCAAAAAATACTCCCAGCAAACAAAACGCAGCAAACTTTCTTCTCCAGCACTTTTTTTTTTTACTTCTCCAAGCAGTTCTTTTACTTCTCCAGCATTTTTTTTTTTTTACAACTAAGAACAATGAGTACAAGCAAGAAGGATATTTTCTGGAAATATACATATATTAAAGAAGGTGAAGGTTTTTCGAGATGCAAATTTTGAACTTATTTTCTTTCATGTTGAACTTGTGGCTTGTATCGTTGAACTTATGTTATTTCATTTTGTTTTGGTTGAATTTTTTATGTTTTTAAACTTTATATATGTTGCTTAAGTTGTATTATTACGTATTTAAAGTTTATTTGATTAAGGGATTATTATTTAGGTGTTATTCTATACTTGAAAAAAAAATGTAGTGCTTACGCCTCGGCGCCTCAAGGCTTACGCCTCGCTTTTTGGCAGGCCAACGCCATAGGCTTACGCCTTCGCCTTTTCAAACATTGCGTGACGGTGTTCTGTTGGATCAGGTGATGGAGTGGCATGGGTTTGGAGAGGAGGAAAGCACATGGCTCGATGTAACAGACAAAGTGAGGCAGTTTCCGGAGTTCAGCCTTGAGGACAAGGCTATTTCGCGGGGTGGGGCAGTTGATAGAGCGCCTTTGATGGTATATAAGAGGCATCCGAAGAAGGCAGCGTGAGGACCAGTAGCGGTTTTCGTTTATTTCCTTTATCCAGTATTAGGAGTTATTAATTATTATTTGTTTATTTCTAAATGGGCTTTGTGCATGTGCCTTGTCTTAGAGTAGTACGTACATGTGAAACATATTCATTCCGGGATGATTGACCCATCGCAGTTATCAGAAAATAATTAAGACTGGCAGCCTATCTGCTTGTGGCAGAAAACTCGTTTTCTGTAGGTCCCTTCCCTATAGCTTCACTACACCATTTTCAGTTATTTCAACATCACATTTCATTAGAACAAATGAATATAAGTCTCAAAGACGAATCAAATGAAGAAATTGATAATAGTAGAATAATTAGCATAAAACATACTCTCCAATATTAGAAGTAAAAGTGCCAGTTTCACGCCATTTCTGTTCCTCTCTCTGGATGTCATCCACTCTGTGTAGCCTTTTATATTGATGATAAAATTCCCACAAACGCTCAATATCATGATTACGATCTATTTGCCCACCATCCTTTTTGGCAAGCTTTTGCTGCAGCGAACAGTGAAGGCACAAGGTAAAAGATTTAAAGTACTGCACCATTAATATGATATTAGCATTTAAGAAATCATCATGGTAAACAAAGTAAACTAACATATCAATTCAAAGAAGTCCAAAGCAAATAAACTAGAACCTGCTAACTAACCCTTGGCTTCACATGTTGTAACGATGGGCTTGAAAGAAATATTGATGTCAATTTTCAGTTGTTTGTCTAAGTTAATATTTGCTAGAAAGGAGGTCTCTTTCTTGCAAATGGAATTTTGGCTAATATGAATTTCCTTTTGTTTCATATTCAAGATTTCGACGCCATCATTCACTGAGATTAGCACAAGTTTATTCTGTCTAGCAAAGAAACACAAGTGAACGTAGCATGTAACTGTACCTTGATTACAGACATTAAACCTGTCTTAAACTGAAGAACACCTCTACCATCGCTGTTGGGGTCCAGATTTTGAGCCATACTATACGCCTGCTCACACACTTGATCAAGAGAAACATGTGAACCAAATTTGAAATGACTGAAAAATAAACAGTGGCAAATTTCATTTCAACAAGCAACTCTTCAGCTACCATAGAATGTTAAAACATATAAGCATATCTCCACAGGCTGCTTGAAAGAAATGAAATGGAATGAAAGATCAAAAAGGTGGACAACGAGGATTTAATAACAAAATTTTGAAAAATGAAGCTACTTAACAAGCAGAGCCTACCATCCACAGAATGCATGGTAATTCTCTATGCATGCTAGGAATACCATCACATCCAACAATTTTCTAATGATAATGATTTCATATTTTCCTAAAAGTCCCTAATTTATCAATCAGAAACTATTATTACCTTGTCCTTTATCACAGCTATGTATACTATTTCCCACCAGAGTCAGAGATTATCTCCACGAGAAGCCAGATTATGTTTTCAAATATGGCCACTATTTCATGGCACAAACTAATCAATAAGAGAGATAACACCTCCAAAACTAATGCTGGCTTCCACCTTTGCTTGTAAGTTCCCCATAGATAACCCACCTTCATCAACGTGCACCCTCACAGTCTCACTACAGAAAATATTAATATCAAGGCCGATACAATGTGGCCTTGAGAAGTAGTACCATAGATTGCATAGGCAATTTGGATTCATTTCACAGATACTTTTATTTCCCACCAAAAATAAAATGTGTGTGGATTGGAATATTTAAAGGAAATATTCTCAAAAGAAATTCCAAAGCACATTTAAACCTACACCATATCTTTAAACTATTTTTTTTTGGAAGCCTACAACAATCACAAAACACTACTTTTGGGGAGTTTAGAAATAATGAATATATATATAGACTAATAAGATAAGTAAACCATACTTCTCTTTTTTGATATGTCAAAACAAAATGTGTTAAAATTTTAGAACTCTATTATCCTAACACGTCCTTAATTCCAACATTTCCCAGGGGGAATTTCTCAGAACATCTACCATAAATAAATCTTTTACAACTCCCCGAGAAATTCTCCAGGCTAAAATCGCAAATTAATCCTCTACACATAAGTTTCTCTTAATCCTATACTCCCCCGCACGATTCTTTCAAAAGCTAAACAAACCAATTGTAATAGACATACGATCCAAAACAAGTAGCTTAAGAGACCAAGTACACACAAAAGACGCACTTTATATTTTTACTTACGTATTCTTGCAACATTGGGGTTCTCTGATTGAATCTCATCGGCAGCCTGCAAAATCGCATTGATGTTGGTGGTCCGTTGAAGCGAGTCTGGGACGGAACCGGCAATTCCGCTAGGGATCCGCTCGTGACCCACCCGCTGTTCGCTCCGCAGCACCGCGCGTACCAGCCTCTCCCAATTATCGTAGATCCCAGCCATAAATCTTCTGCAAATGAATTAACTTGGATAAAATTCAAACGGAATCTAGTCGAACTTGAAAGGTTGTGAGATGTTGGGGTTTCTCATTCCCGAGTTTTGATGACCTGATCAACGCGTCATAGAAATTTCGTGGGTAAACACGACTTGATGAAATGGTGGAATGTAGGAATTCGAATTTTTGGGTCTACGTACCAAATCAAATCAAACCAAACATACCCAGTATATTTCGTTCGCAGCGAGTGCAGGGAGGGTAAGATGTCTGTGACGCCCTACTTATTACTAGAGGAGATCAAGTTTCCAAGACTTCAAATTAGTGCACAGAAGAATCTCGTGTGATAAATATAAAGGAAACATATGATTCAAAAAAACTACACGAAATTCTACTGGCTTAATCCACATGGGACTTACCTATGCGAATTTGGCTACTTCACTCCCGATAACGCCGCTCTAACAAAAGAGAGGTTGATCACGCACTCCTCAAAAATACACCACGCAAAGACGATAGGATAAAATATACAATAAAAGTAAAAATGCAATGCTCTAGTCAAAGCTAACCGAGACAACCCAACCCCGAGGCTCTCAACTACAAAGACCGCTCCTACAAAAGAATCCACAACTCCGATCCGCGCTCCAAGCGCACCTATCAATAGTCATGGTCTCGGAAAGGTTTAAGGCATTCAAATCTAATCTCACCGCTCCTCCCACGTCCTCCCTGCTGCCTCTCCTCCTCTCCCGACAACCAATAAACTCGACCTCATCACCGAGCAGATGCCCGCTCTCCGCGGATGTGGCCAAACCATCTCAATTTCCTTCCCTAACTTTCGAAAATGGGCGCCACTTCCGTAGCGTTCGAAAACCCCGTCGCGATTCTATCTAGCATTGCGACCACACGACCAACGTAACATTCTCATTTCAACCACTTCTAACTTGCTCTGCCGACTTCTTCATCGCCCAACATTCTGGAGCCATACAACATCATTGCGCTCGGATTGCCGCTATATGTAATTTACCCTTCAACTTTAGAGTCATTTAGACTTGATAAAAAAGAGCAAATTGTCTTTTTTTTTTCCTCTCATTTCTTTAACTTATATATATATATATATATATATATATATATATAGAGAGAGAGAGAGAGAGAAAGAGAGAGAGAGAGAGAGATAAAATGTCTTTTTGTCCTCCCCACTTCTTTAACTTTTATATATATATATATATATATATATATATATATTGAATAATATGTATGTATAAATAATAATACTTGAAATGTTATTTTATTATATATATATATATATATATATATTTATATATAATTTTTTTAATTTTTTTACATTCATCAATCATAGTGAGAAAATGGAGTTGTCGGATTTTTGTCACTTCCAGCAGCGAGTTACGGCCGTAACTAGTCAGGCATTACGACCGTAACATGCATTCGTTGGTTTAGGGATATTTTGGACGAAGGTGAGTTACGGCCGTAAGGATAGGCGGATACGGCCGTAAGGATAGGCGGATACGGCCGTAACATGCATTCGTTGTTTTCAGGACAGTTCGGACGAATAGGACTTACGGCCGTAAGGGTTGCGGCATATGGCCGTAAGTTGAGGCAGGTACGGTCGTAAGACTTGGCCGGTTACGGCCGTACGATTCGAGCAGAGTGCTCAGGCAGTTTCGACGAAGGCTTCATACGCCCGTAAGTTTTGCCGAGTGCGGCCGTATCAGTCGAGTTACGCCCGTAAGGCATGTGCGGGTACGGCCGTATGACTGTCGGCAGGTGTTTGGACGAGGGCGAGTTACGCCCGTATGAGGTGGCTGGTTACGGCCGTAAGGCCGTTGACTTGGGATGTTACGACCGTAAGTAGGCCGAGTTACGGCCGTAACCATGGCTGTATTTGAAGGACTTGGACGGGACTTTGAGCTCATTTCTATCATTTCTTCACCTTGTTCCGAGAGAGAGAGCTTGAGGGAGAGATTTTTCATTATCAATCACTTGGGTGTTCGGTTTTCATCATCTTCATTCGTTTGTGAAGCTTGGATAGTCGATTTAACACGATTTCACCGGATCAAAGTATTTGGATCTTCAAAGGTAATATTCTTCAATATCTTGGATTTCGATTTTAACGATGATCCATATAACAAGACTTGTTACTATTACTCAAATATCGATGGCCAGTTTCATAATGAAATAGGGACAAGCAAATTTCCCTATGGTACTATAACCAGACAACATTGCATATCCTGGAAAATCACTTCTTGTTGATCTTAATGATGCATGCATTTTGAAGGTTTGGTTCTTCGATGAGTCATATGTGTCTAATCCATTATACCATAGATCTTTCAACTCTTCACCAATGGTTAGAGGTAGACATCAATGTCATTCCCGGGAGAGGCGAGCCCTGGAATAAGTAAAGACAACATCAAGAACTCTAACTTCATGATCAACCATGGTGGTATGTTATAATTAATTAAAACAACGGGCCATGTACTGTGTTGTGTGCTTATAGTTCGAAAGGAATTGAATCCATCACTTGCAATCCCCAAACGAACATTGCGTGATCAAATTCTTTGCAATCCTCACCATCAGCAGGATGCTTCAGTAGCCCGTGTTTTTCTATTTTTCCATCATTCCACCTCATTAGCTCGGCTGTTTCAGAGCACATGTATTTCCTTTGCAGCCTAGTTTGAAGAGGGAAATGCCTAACAACTTTAGTAGGAACTTAGCGTGCACTCTCGGTTGCTTGATTGTCATTATTTCCTCGATTTCCTGTCTTTTTCTCTTTCCACCTTGATGCATGACACACATGACAAGATGTAGCATCACCATACTCCTTCCAGTAAAGCATACAGTCATTACGAAATGCATCAATTTTGTCGTAATGAAGGCCTAAATCTTTCAAAATTTCCTTTGCTTCATAAAAAGACTTTGTCAATTTAGCTTCTGGCAACAATTCCAGAATCAACTCCAAAAGATCTGAAAAGGCTGTATTAGTTATTCCATGAGTGCACTTCAACATATACAAGCGAGTGAGAAATGACCGCTTCGAAAATGTTTTGCAACCAGGGAATAGTTCTTGTTTCCTATCTTCAACCAACTTATAGAACTTTTTAGCCTCTACATTTGCCTCATCTCCAGCCCCTTCATGGTTGTTCGATAACCCTTCTGCGACATTTCTGTGAATGTCATATAATAAACAATCAATATCGTCATGGGTGTCAGGTGTGTTATCTTCACCCATTCTCTCTACAGAATTACCATCCTCATTGAAATACCAATCTTCGTTGCTCGACTCAATCCCATTAGCTATCAAATGATTGAAATTTGTCTCTACGATGCCAAAAACGATGATAACATGCCTTATACGGACAAGTAATTTGATCTCCTTTTGCCCGTATTGCAAATGCTTTATTTAAGAAATCCTCCACACCTTTTTCATTTTCACTACTAGATTGTAGGTCAATAAACATAATAAACTTATTAATAGTTGTCAGGTTATTATATTAATTTTATTACACAATCGGCAATAACTAATTGTTAGAATGGATAATTAATGTATTTAATACAACCAACAACAATAATTGCGTTTATTACAAAACAATAATCATATTTAATACACAATCAGAGATAATTAATTAAAATGGTTAATTAGTGTATTTAATACAACCAACAATAATCATTGGAGTTATTACAAGAAAGCAAGCATAATAATTGAAGAGAATTATTATTTTTTAATCTGGAACACCAAAATTAGTATTGCCCAAAAAACAACCACAAGCTAAAGGAGCTACTTTTTATTATCCCATAAGAAAACGAACTGAGAATTGCTTCCCCCCTCCTGAGAGCCGTCTTAACCCCCCCCCCCCCCTTTTTCCAACTTTGTCCTTTGTTTAGTTTTGTTCTTTTTTTCTTAAAATTTTTATTTTACTTTACTATTATCAAAATTAATAATTTCTATTATTTATTTACTTTTATTTATATTATGTGTGATTAAAAATAACTACGACACAATATAATAAATAATAAATACGGAAAATATGATCAACATTGATAAATAAACTATTCAATTACATTATCTGATCATCAAATCTAACCAAGATTGTATCCTTTCTCCATATGGATCAGCCCATCATTTACAATCTTCACTCATATTATTCCACTATAAAATTGGAATTGGTGGTACAGGATAATTGGAGTTTAAAAAAACTTGAACAAAATGATTATCATTAACTAAGGCAATTGTTATATGTTGACGTTGTTGAAATGGAATTGGAGCTGACCTAAATGGCAAGTGTGTAAAACAACTTCCTCTAAGAGGAGTAAATGCATGCAGCACAATATTATATCGTGTTACAATAACAACCCCATACATAATGTCCATCCAACTCCACTGTGGTACCGGAGATTCGAAGAGATTTAGTGCTCGCATCATATTAGCGGCAGCACCTCGTTCAAGATAAACACGATTGTAGAACTCCATATTTTGTTCAATTTCATAGTAAAGATCTGCCTGAACCTGTTGTAATATCCGTGCTTTTATTGACTGTTTGACCTTGCCGTTCTTCCTTTTTCGTCGCTCTGTAAACACTTTGAGATGTTGTCATTGTTGTTTTGGAATGTCGTACCTTTCAGATCATGATCGTGTTATCTGCACCCCTCGGCAGTGTCCTGGGTCATGGAGATAGCGCACGCTAAAACTGGGCTAACGCACGCTAATTTTACTTGAGTAGCGCATGCTAACTTTGGTCCTTAGCGCACGCTAGTGTTCAGAGCATGGCAGGCAGTAGCTATTTCTACCCTCTGGACTAGCGTTCACGCTAGGAGTTCGCTAGCGCACGCTATTTGTGTTGAGTAGCGTGCGCTAACATCGTCCGTAGCGCACGTTAGTGAGCTGGGTCGGCAGAGGCAGTGAGGTTTTCAGGCTCTCTGGACTATCATGTAGTGTACACTAAGCAGCGGCTAGCGCACGTTATACGTGTTGCGTAATGCATGCTAGGCTATAATAGCAGCGCACGCTAAGGCTCGAGCAGGGCAGAGGACAGTAGGTTCTGGACTCCCATTTCTGGGCAACAACTACCAGTAGCGCACGCTATCTCTCGGATAGCGCACGCTATAGGAAGGCGTTAGCGCACGCTACCGTATACGTAGCGCACACTAATGATGCTGGAAAAAGCCACTGGACTACCAGGTGACCCACTAGTGCACGCTAATATTGAGGCGTAGCGTGCGCTAGACTCAATGCAGTATAAATAGGACAATTGACCTTGCACTTGTTATTTCTTTCATCTTTTCATTTGTCCGATCGGGAGAGCTCGGGAGAGGCAATTTGGGGTGATTTGAGGCAATCCTTCTTCAACAATCATCATCTTGAGTTGGATAACAAAGATCTTACAACATCTAATCCATTTCTATCCTCCAAATCAAGGTAAATTCCTTAGAACCCTAGTTTTTGGGAATTTTGGGGATTTTATTAGATTCGTCTGATTTATTCGTTTTGGAACTCGATAACCTTGAGATTATGATGTATCTACCCCATATCCATGTTTCTCCTACGATTATATGGGTTGTCTTGTACCTTGTTCGGACGTGAGAGAGTTTGGGTGGTTTTCCAACCTCTAAATATTTACCCTTGTAGTTTTGTGAATCGTAGGCGGGTTCCGGGAGTTTCTTCATATGATTTGAGTATGGATTATTGATTATCGTATTACTTGCGAATCGTTTAGGTGCCGGAAGTGCGTTCTTGGACCTACCTAACTTAGACTCTTTTCCTTCTGATTCCTCGATGTCTCAAAAGTAAGTATATGTTTATGATTGTACGTTCTCGAGTTTGAAAGTAAGATATATGATTGGCATGATTGTTTGTATCCACTCTGGGATGGGCCAATGGGTCCTCTGAGGGTTTCGTAGCCTCTGGTGCAATTCCGCAGATAATTTGGGTTAACCACTCTGGAACGGACCGACGGGTCCTCTGAGGGTTCCGTAGCCTCTGGTGCGGTTCCACAGTTAATCATGTATGTATTGATGTGATGCTATGAGATTTAGTTATTCCGGAATACTAGTCTTGAAATGATGAATTGACGGTTTTTACTTCATTGTCGAGGAGTATTGTGATTCATATTCGATATACTTGCACTAGCTATTCGACGGCTAACCCTTTTATGGGGGAAATACTTTTCATGTATTTCAGGTTCCAGGAGAGCGGACAGGCATGTATCGGGTCGGCATGAAGATGATGGGCAAGTGTGATATTGTATCTTGTCTCCTGTTATATTTTGTGTTTGTTCATTCAGTGTTGTTGTACTAGAATGGTTTTTGAATACTAGAGTATTGTTTTCAGTTTCATCGATGTTCCGGCCCGTGTTGCCGAGGTATTGATTCATGATGTGTTGTATTTGGATATATAGAATATGGTTTGAATACCATTTGTATTGTCCTTCATTTCATTGTAATTGGACCTTTTCGATCAAATTTTATAGTTTCGCTTATGAATAGCCTTGTGGGTCCCATGGCGCTGTAATATACCCTGAATAACTTGGGGGTGTTACAAAATATGGTATCAAAGCTTAGGTCTATGGATACCTAGGTTGTCGGTCTTTTGGGTCGATTGAGTCATCATTTGTCTACAGTATCACTACTTTCCCATCATCACAGTGCGACCGATACTTGTAAGACCTCTTACTCTTCTGGTGTTTCCTTAATCGTTTTGCTTCTGATTTGGTATTTTTTGGAATCGGTCACTACGATGACGTGCGATTGAATTGTACTTATGTGCCTTGTGTATTCTTCATAATGTCTGGTGGTAGGGGACAGGGACGAGGCCGTGGTCGTAGACACGGATGAGGACGTGGCGCGGCCGTTTCCCTCAGTTCCTTTGCGGGGTCAACCACCCCCAGCTTATCTAACTCAGTGCATCCTGACACCGAAAGTCAGCATGACCAATCGACTAGCCAAGGGAACAACGCAGATGTCAGAGTTGTGAATGTCCTTCAACAATTGGCTAACCAGATGACCATCTTGGCCCAAGCCGTTCAGTTGAAAAATCCAAACCCAACGACGGATGTTGGAACATTTTGTTCCATACATGCTATAATAATGTTTTGATGATTTAAGTTGATAAACAAAAACAAAACAACAAAAAGACGAAGCAAAGCATCAAAGGAAATGAAGTGCAAAAAGGTGGAATTTTATAAGGCTAACGTACGTAATCGCTCATATATAGCTTACGTAACATGTGGAGTTTTACGTACGTAATGAAAGTTGGATAACGTACGTAATGGTGTTCAAACCAGATGAACGTTGGGAAGAGTCAAAGACAGAAAAGCGGCAATGGATATATGACATCTGTAGTGACGTATACTTAACATACGTAATGTTAGTTTATCTAATGTACGTAATGTTCAAGACGAAGGCTAATCGACTCAAACTAGGTCTTGCTAACGTAAGTAAACAATGTTGGTTAACGTACGTAACTCGGTTAGCGTATGTAATGGAAAGCAGATAACGGCCGTAATCAATGCACAGGGAGCTAATGGCTAGTAAGGCTTTGGAGGCTATAAATACCATTCCTATGTTATTGTTTCACTACAACAACATTGAGCAATTCATATACACTTGAGATATTATTGTAAACATTATAGTTGTTGTTCTTGAGCTTAAATTAGAGTGATTGAGTGTGATACACTAAATCATACACGAGTGAGAAGAAGAAAAAGATATGATTGGATTTGGTGTTATTAGTATCAAGGATCCGGCATTGTTAGAATCGCAATCGCTATCTTAGTGAGGTTTATCTACTACCGATAGAAAGCTAGAGTGGTTGATTCCTTGTCCAATAGAAAAGGAAAACGGTTTAACTTGGACCGACAAAAAAATAAGTACGAGTGGTTTATCACGGACCAATAGAAGACGTGATTGTAACGGTAATCCCTCCACCGATAGAAGAGAGGTGCAGAGGTTTTGATCTTTAACCTATAGAAAAAGATACATCGAGAGAGAACGTAGGCATGTTTGGCCGAACCTCTATAAACCCTTGTGTCATTTAATTTCTGCACATTTAATTTACGCTTCCGCAACACGGCGCATATTCCGATCCTACTCCAACAATTGGTATCGGAGCGGTGCCTCCAATACACGGCTTAACATCTGAGGAGACGATCCAAATGGCATTTAAATTTGCTCCAGTCGAAGGCCTTGCTCTTAACCGACCACCATTTTTTGATGGCTCAAATTTCATGACATGGAAGAAAAAGATGTCAATATTCATCCGAGCGTATGACATCGAGATTTGGAAGATCATTTGTCTTGGCCCGAAAGTTCCAAACAAACCTGACGGATCTCTCAAGAGTTTCGAAGAATATAATGACGAGGATTGGAAGAACGACCATCTAAATTGTAAGGCTACTCAACTTCTATATTGTGCCTTAAATCCGGAAGAGGTCAATCATATCTCATCGTGTGAAAGTGCTAAAGAAATATGGAAAATTCTTGAAATCACACACGAAGGGACAACTCAAGTCAAGGAGATGAAGATCAATATGCTTCTCCATGACTACGACTTATTCATGATGAAAGGTGACGAGTCCATCACCAACATGCTCGATCGATTTTCGGTCATCACCAATGGACTAGCTTTGTTCGGAAAACCATTATCAAGTAGTGAGAAAGTCAAGAAAATCTTAAGATCACTACCTGTTGAATGGGATGGAACGATGACGGCAATTATGGAATCGAAAGATCTCAATAATCTTGATTTTAGTGCCCTCATTGGTTCACTAATAAATTACGAGATTGTCCTTAAATTTCGAAATGCAAAGCCAAAACCGAAGAAAAGATTGATAGCCTTGAAGGCTAAGATGTCAAAAAGAGAAATCCCGGTGGATGAAAACGATAAAGAATCGGCATATTATACCAAGAATATGAATAAGTTTCAAACCTTATTAAACCGGAGAAAGAAAGACATCTCGGGCGAATCTAAGAAATTCGACAACAACTATCGATTATGTGGTAAACCAGGCCACTTTGTGAAGAATTGCCGAGCTAAACCCAAGAAGGAGGTTCTCGTTGCAACATGGAGCGATGAAGACGAAGATGATGATTTTATCAATCAAAATAATCTCACTCTCATGGCCCGGAGTTCAATCGACGATAGCGACGTCGAAAGTCAAGTAAGTAATTCTTACGACGAACTCTTTGAAGCATTTGAATTATTGCATACGGATTATCAAAATGCTTTATCCCAGATTAAATCCCTTAAATTCAAAAATAAATCATTGGAAATTAAATATTCCAAAATTCTTGAAAAGGGAAAATTTTTCGAGATTGATCATTCAAAGTGTGTTGAGAATGAAAATATTTTAAAGGATGATCTTGTTTAAATGCAAACCGAGCTCAAAAATTTAACGAAGAAATTTTCTCTTAGAAACGAGAAATTTGAAAATATGCTCTCTGTTCAAAAATATACTTTAAAATTCACACCTCGTTCTAAAAATGAATCTGTAAATTTGAAAATACCCCATTGCGAAAAATATTTGAAAATTGGGCATCATATTTTGAACTGTAAAAGCCCACGCCGGACGATTAAAATTAAAAGAATTTGGGTTCCTAAAGGAACAAATATTTCAAATATTGTCTATGTTTCAAATGAAAAACCAACTCTCGGTTGGATCCCCAAAATTTAATTTATATTTTACTCATGGGGAGTAATAATTTTTTTTAAAAAACGGGAGATAATATTTTCAGGGGAAGTAATACCCTTCTTAATGTATTTTGTTATATACATCATTTGGTATCATGCATATTTTATATTTGCTATCATTATATTTATTTTTTATTACACTTTATGATGAAAACAAAAAGGGGGGAGAAAGGAGAATGAGATTAACCCTGAAAGGGGGAGAAAAGTCGAAGAAAATTCGAAAAGATGAAGTTGAAAAGAAAATTGAGGAGACGTCGAAAATATGATAAAAATTTGAAAATTCGAAAAGAAAAAGAAAAGGAAAGAAGGAGTCGAATAAGAAATGGGAGAAGAAACTAACGAAACGGACAAAGTCGAAAACTTTGGTCTGTACACATATACATATATTTGTGATTTTTGCAGGTAAATCCCATTGATGAAGTGTTGTTTTGTAATCATCAAAAAGGGGGAGATTGTTGGAACATTTTGTTCCATACATGTTATAATAATATTTTGATGATTTAAGTTGATAAACAAAAACAAAACATCAAAAAGACGAAGCAAAGCATCAAAGGAAACAAAGTGCAAATTGCTGGAATTTTACAAGGCTAACATACGTAATCGCTCATACATAGCGTACGTAACATGTGGAGTTTTACGTACGTAATGAAAGTTGGATAACGTACGTAATGATGTTCAAACCATATGAACATTGGGAAGAGTCAAAGAAGCGGCAACGGATATATGACGTCAGCAGTGACGTATACTTAACGTACGTAATATTAGTTTATCTAACGTACGTAATGTTCAAGACGAAGGATACTGGACTCAAACTAGGTCTTGCTAACGTATGTAAACAATGTTGGTTAACGTACGTAACTCGATTAGCGTACGTAATGGAAAGCAGATAACGACCGTAATCAATGCACATGGAGCTAACGGCTAGTAAGGCTTTGGAGGCTATAAATACCATTCCTATGTTATTATTTCACTACAACAATATTGAGCAATTCATATACACTTGAGATATCATTGTAAACATTATAGTTGTTGTTCTTGAGCTTAAATTAGAGCGATTGAGTGTGATACACTAAATCATACACGAGTGAGAAAAAGAAAAGATACGATTGGATTTGGTGTTATTAGGATCAAGGATCCGGCATTGTTAGAATCACAATCCCTATCTTAGTGAGGTTTATCTAGTACCGATAGAAAGCTAGAGTGGTTGATTCCTTGTCCAATAGAAAAGGAAAACGGTTTAACTTGGACCGATAAAAAGACAAGTACGAGTGGTTTATCACGGACGAATAGAAGACGTGATTGTAACGGTAATCCCTCCACCGATAGAAAAGAGGTGCAGAGGTTTTGATCTTTAACCTATAGAAAAAGATACATCGAGAGAGGACGTAGGCACGTTTGGCCGAACCTCTATAAATCCTTGTGTCGTTTAATTTCTGCACATTTAATTTACGCTTCCGCAACACGGCGCATATTCCGATCTTGCTCCAACAACGGATGCCTTGATTCAGAATGTAATCCGTATGCACCTTCCACAGTTCGGTGGTGCCACAGACCCGTTAGGTTAGGAGGATTGGCCAGCGGAGTTAGAGAAAGTCTTTGAAGCGGTTGATTGTCCGGAAGCGAGGAAGGTACCGATCGCTCAGTACTTCCTTACTAAGGAAGCCGCGACGTGGTGGAAAGTTATCAAGCCACAGGATCATGTTTCTACGTGGGGAGAGTTTAAAGAGCTACTGGAGGCTGAGTTTTGTCCTTGGCCAGTGCAAGAAGGAAGAATCCGAGCTTTTTTCGAGGCTAAGCCACAAAACATTCCAGTTTCGCAGGCGATAGTGGAATACAACCAACAATTGATCCACGTGAAGAATCAAGTGCAAGACGAACATATGAACATGGATTTATGGTGTTACATGGCCGGGTTTTCTTGCACCACTTTGGAGGAATACCAGGACAGGGTTTTGGCCCACGATATGTCAAGCCCCGACAACGATACCATCGAAGAACCGAAGAAGCAGAAGATCACGGGAAATTTTTCTGGCTCAAAGGGTGGCAGCTTTCAGAGACCTCAAGCGACTAACCGTTCCGCCGAGCAGTCGTCACGTTCTGCTAGAGGAAATAGGAGTTTCCGTTATGCCCTGAGCACTTCAGTTCGCCCGGTGACTTGCTTTAATTGTGGTCGTCCACGTTAATTTGGAGTGCAATTTCCCACCTTTGAAGTGTCACTCTTGCGGGCAGATGGGTCATAGAGCGGCTTATTGTTCCGAACCAGATCAGACTCTAGACACTCGGGCTTCTGCCCAGCGCCAATAGACCAGGGTATGAATCAGCGGCAATCATTTGGTCAGTCGCAGCAGAGTTACGGCAGAGGCCGGGGACGGAGTCAGAACACTAGAGGGGGAGATTACAGCGTCGGTTTGGCAAACCCATGAGTCTATGAGATGCAACGAGCAGACGAACCCGATGCGGCGATGGCCTCAGGTACCGTTTATATCTTATCTCATCCAGTCCATGTACTTTTTGATTCGGGTGCTACTCATTCTTTCATCTCTTTGGAGTGTGTACGCCGTTTGAATATAACTTGTATGACTATTTGTGACCCTTTCGTCGTGAAACTACCTAGCGGGAATATAATCATGGGGAACCGGAAGATTAGAGATTTTCCGGTGAATATAGCCGGTATGGATTGGATATCGAATTTAATTGTGGTTGACATGGAAGGCGGGGATGTGATCCTCGGTGAGGATTGGCTTGACAGTCACCAAGCGATTATGAATTACCGCACTAAGGTTATCACCATGATGACTAAAGACGGTTCTGAGTACTCATTTATGGGACGTAAGTCGGGCCAACCTAAGTTGCTTATCAGTGCCATGAAGGCCGTAAAACTTTTGGATAAAGGTTGCACGGGCTTTTGGTGTTATGCTTTGAAGCCGGAAGGTAACGAAGTCGATTTCTCTTCGATTCCAGTTGTTAATGAATATTCCGACGTTTTTCCAGACGAACTCCCGGGATTACCGCCGGATCGAGAGATAGAATTTTATGTGGACTTAGAGCCTGGCGCGGCTCCGATTTCTAAGGCACCTTATCGGATGGCACCTTCTGAGATGCAAGAATTAAAGAGTCAATTGGGAGAACTATTGGAGAAAGGGTACATCAGACCGAGCGCTTCGCCTTAGGGCGTGCCTGTTCTTTTTGTAAGGAAGAAGGATAGTTCACTACGTTTATGCATCGACTACCGTGAGCTAAATAAAGTGACCATCAAGAACAAGTATCTTTTGCCTCGTATAGATGATCTATTTGATGAGTTGCAGGGGGCCGCAGTATTCTCGAAAATTGATTTGAGATCGGGGTACTATCAGCTCAAGGTGAAAGAGTCCGACCTTCCGAAGACTGCATTTCGGACGAGGTACGGGCATTATGAATTTGTAGTCATGCCTTTTCGATTGACTAATGCACCGGCAGTATTCATGCAACTTATGAACAAGATATTCATCGAGTACCTTAATAGATGTGTGGTCGTCTTTATTGATGACATCTTGATTTACTCTCGGGATAAGGAAGAGAATGCCCGACACTTGCGTTTGATACTAGATATTTTGAGAGCCGGGCGCCTCTATGCAAAATTCTCGAAATGTGAGTTCTGGTTAGAAGAAGTTATGTTTCTCGGCCATGTGATTTCGGACGAAGGGGTTCCTATAGATCCGCAGAAGATTGAGGCAGTGCTAGATGGGGCACTGCCTTAAAATGTTAAAGAAGGTCGTAGCTTTTTGGGTCTTGCTGGGTATTACCGTCGGTTCATCGAGGGATTCTCGAAACTCGCTCGGCCGCTTAAAAAATTACTCCAGAAGACAGAAAAGTTTGTTTGGACAACTGAGAGATAGCAGAGCTTCGATGAGCTGAAGAGACGTTTGACCTCATAGCCGATTTTAGATTTACCTCAGGGTAGTGAGGGATTTGCAGTTTATAGCGACGCTTCGGGACAACGGCTTGGATGTGTGTTTATGCATCATGATAAGACGATAGCTTTTGCGTCAAAAACTTGTTGCGATATTTGTTGAACGCAAGTGTACGTTATCGTATACAAATAATAAAGTGATGAGTGAGAATTGTTCCCACGAGGACTGAATCACTAACTACCGATTTTTATGTATTCCAGTTTTATTCGAACAATCGAACTTTGGGTTTGCAATTAATTACTAAAAGTATTAATAAAAGACTAAACAGTAGACAACGATAACTTGAAGAAAGAGAATCAAATGATGAATAAGTCTAGGATTCTGAATCCACCTCGGTTTATCCGAATTTACTCTCGATTATCTGAAGTTAATAATTTTCCCAATTTATTGAAGGCGAAGATTGCTAATATATTCTACCGCCTCTCCCGAGGTCACTAGATTTTTCTAAAGGCGAATAACGCACTCTATCCCTAGGTGAATTAAGTCGTCAATAGGCAAAAAGCATAAAATCTCCAAAATGCCACGTAGTTCCTATGAGTATATTCCTATCTCACAAAATAAAACGGTCCTCCCCAATAGTTCCTCACCAATTCTCCTCTCCCGATTCGAATTGAATGATTAAAACAATACAACTATTGGCCAGATAATTGAAAGCATTAAACACGATTGAGAAAACTCAACAAAAAGGTAATTAATTAGATAATCTCAAGCAAATCCACAAAAGCGAGTTTCATCAAAATCCTAGATTAGGGTTTTAGCCTGACATGCTAATAAATGAAAATACAGAATAAATGAATGAAAGCATTAAAATCAAACGCAGATGAAGAGCTCGGATTCCTCCGTTCTTCTGGCGTCCGCCCTCTGCTCTTGAAGTCTTCTGCTTCTCTTCCTCTTCTGCCGTCTCCCCTCTGATTCCAAGATTTTCCCAAAGATCCAAAGATCAAAAGATCCAAAAAGATCAAAAGATGATTCAAGATTAGGGTCTTAAACCCTTATTTATAGCTTTGCACAGTCTCCAAATCGCGTCCATGTGAGTAGGTCGAGAACTGGCTTCGAAACGGCCCAAATCCGCGCGGAGCATACAAAAACCGCCTAGTGTGCCGCGGCTCACTAAATCTGTGCCGCGGCACATGGTCTTTAGCTGGAAGCCTGGGCGCCATTTAATTCATCTGTGCCGTGGCTCACTGGTATCTTGCGGCCTGAGTACGATTACTACGCTTCTTTGGTTGCCTTCCTGTGCCGCGGCCCACTTGCCTTGTGCCGTGGCTCACAGCCAAAATTTGCCGTTTTCGCCCGTTTCGCCTCGTTTTAGCTTCCGGACTTCAATCTCCTGACAAACATACAAAATTAAGGCATTAAAAGCTCATTTAAGCAAATTCACTCTCCAAAATAACACAAAATAATGATAAATAAGCGTATAAAAATACGCCTAACAAATACCCCCAAACTTAAGCTTTTGCTTGTCCTCAAGCAAAAAAAATTAATTTCAACGAAAGAATGTCGTGAATAATCATGCAACTCGTAGTGCTCTACCTAATCAATACTATCCTGAAATTTTCTCTGAATAATACGAGTATCGTAATAGCGAGCTACACTCAGAACACTGATTCCACAAATTAACCAAGTTCAGTCCTAATCACTCGTTCATGAAGAAAATCCACCTCAAATATTAACAAACGTGAATCAAATCGACCGTCAATATGAAAGGTTAAAATAAACAAGCTAGTTTGCCCCGTTCCACAGTCTAATGGCAAAATTTTTCACGAGTTTCATAAAAATAATCCTCGGACAGTATTCCCTTATATATATATGCTCAAGAAATTGATTCGAGTTGACCACTAGGTTCGGATCTCGGGATGTTTCATCGGGATAATCCTAGGGTGGAACTTCCATTCTCATGTATTGGGAAACCGTTTGACGTAAAAGACACTCATGGGGCACATGGATGCTTCTAGTTACTAAGTTCCCTTCTACAGCGGAGAAACAACTCGAATATATAATTCCCGCATGTCCGAATCAAGGTCGCCGTTTTACGCGAGAGTAAACAACGGGTCACGTGAATACCCCTGGTTACTAGGCTCCCTATCATCGGCACATGTGAAATTTCTAAATCACTAGTCTAATCAGGGTCGTCGTTTTACGCGAGAGTAAACAACGGGTCACGTGAATACCCCCGGTTACTAGATTTCCCATCATAGAACAAAAATATCTCAACTTTTTGGGAAAAACTGACCGACTCTAAACTCAATCTAAGTGCCAACACGACTAATGTAACTGGACGACTAGCTAACCGAAAAATATAACCAAACGTATCGATGGTGATTTTAAAACACGTATGTATCCTCTCTTGTCCGCCAAGACCTCTACAATCACGAGAAAAATTTTGGACCTAAATGACGACTTAGCAGAAACAGAAATCACTGACTACAACTCGACTAAACTCGACCGTTTATTCAGAGAGAAAAACGGTGTCATAACATCAGTATCACACAAATAGAAGCACGAAAAATTCACGAATAGAGTCAAATCAAGACAAGCAAGGCTATCGAAAAAAAATTAAAAAAAAAATTAACGCAAAGTAATGAAAAGTGCAACAAAAACAGTACAACAATAAATGTAGCGACAGAAAGTAAACCCCCCCAAACTTAGGACGTACATTGACCTCAATGGACAAAATATAATAAGAAATAGGATAAGAAGGTCAAGTACTCCCCTCCAGTCCTCTTACGAGCTGGTGCCGGCATCATCCGGTGAAGAGGGTGGTGTGGCTGGCCGGGCGGGTACAATAAATGGCCCGTCTGGATGCATGATATGGGCCGTCCATGCAGCAAGGTGCTCCTGATGGTAGGCGTCCCTCGCTGCCAGACGCCTCACCTCTCGTCGGTTGGCCCGGCGGGCCTGCTCTCGCATCTCAGCTCTGACGGCAGTAATAACGCTCTCTCGCTCCGTCCGCTGCTCCTCTCGCATGGCAGCCAGCATACTCTCCCTCTCTCTCCTCATCTCATCTCTCTCTCTCCTCATGTCCTCTCTCATATCCTCTCTCTCTCTCTCTCTCTCCTCGTCTCCTCTCTCTCTCCTCATATCCTCTCTCAGCTCGTCGAACATTTCCTGCAATCTCTCTCTGTCGGGCGGCGGGCCGGCATCTGCCTGCCCCTGTGTCAGCAAAAGAGGCTCGGGGGACCCCTCGTGGGCCTCATCCAGTAGAAATCCTCTCCCCCGAGCGTGCGCCAGCGCTCCTCACCATTGGTCAAAATGTGAGATGATGCGGTGGTCGATCGGGGCCTAGGGAGCAAGCATCGGCTCGTCGTCTGACCACGTCAGCCCCGACTGCCGGCACAGAGCGCAGATAAGAGAGGGGTGTTTCAACCCCGTCTTGGCCCCTCCCTGAATGCACTGGAATATAGAACGGACCAAGAGAGGGGCCACATCGAAACGCAACCCGGATGTGATAGCATGTAGTGTCCGGGCACGGGAGAGAAAAATAGTGCGGATCTGAGATGTGGGGTCTATACGAGCACAAATAAAGTAAAGCCAGGCACGCCCGAGCCGACTGAGGCGCGAGCTCTTGAAATGGAAAGTGGAAGAACCCGGTGCGCGCTGCTCCCAGTCGGAGTCGGGCTGCGCAATAGTCTCGAGCAAAGCCTCCTTCGTGAGGCTAGTCATAACTCGGTCATAGGCCGTCTCATCTACCACCGGAAGCCCAAACAACCTCCGAATAGCAGCTGTGGAAAAATCAACTGTAACACCTCGGACATCGACCTGAGTCCGAGTGTCATTCTTTGCAACATCGCTGCTTTCGAATATGCTTCAATAGCGCGCTGGCATAGAACTCCTGCACTATCGATATCACCGCTGGCTCGGGGGGTGCAGCAAATCGGGCCCACCCCATCTCATCTATCATCGTAAGCAATTCCCCGTCTTGGGGGGCTGGAGTAAATCCCCTCTCCGGGATAAGAGGTCGCGGCCGAATCTTCTCATTGAAGATTTTGTGGATCTCAGGGTCAGAAAACTGGTGCCCCTCCGACTCGGCCCGACTACGAGAGGTTTCCCTCGAGTGGGGATGACCGAGTCCTGGCCCTCTTGTTCGCCTTCTTAGTCCTAGCCATAATCGATCTGAAAAATTTAAACACCGAAGGTTACTTACTCAACAAATAACGAGAATAATCATCACTCGGCTAAGGATATCCTACGTAATCAAGAATTTAACAAGATAGCACATCCGTGAGAAAAATGAAATTTAACTATAACGTATAAACTGGACGTACGGGTTGAGGTTGCTGTAATTCCAGAACGAATACGTTGCACAAAGATTCAAAATATTGCTTTAACAAAGAAAATTTTTCATTTAGACATTTCATCGAACACCTAAAGGGCAAGAGTTTACTTGAAGAACAAACATGGCAATAGCTCGATTCAATCCCCAAGAACAAAAACACGCATCATTCACCATCAAAACTACACACTCAATTCATTCATATTCCAAAATAACCAGGAAAATTCGATCAAAACCATCATGTTATCCACTAAACCATCATAGACTTTTGAAGGAAAATAAATATATTCAATCCTCAAATGCATAAAACAACTTCAAATTTAAATTCATAGAACAAGTAGAGAATAGAGATTTGAACATACCTTGCTTGGATTGTGAAAAATGCAAGAAAAATCGCAAGAAGAAAACGAGAAGAGAACTCGGCCGATCGCACGCGCAAGGGGAGGGAAGGGAAGAAAGAAAAGTAACCTGGGGTGGCCGGTCGAATGCGGGTTATAAAGTACCTGGGCCTTTCAAATTCCGCATGGTGTGCCGCGGCACAGCTCAAGTGAGCCGCAACACCGAGTACAGTCCCTTTTTGCTTGTTCGTTTGTTTTATCGTCGACCGCGGCTCAGGTTTTGTGTGCCGCGGCGCAGGGCTCAGGTGTGCCGCGGCTCAGTAATGTTGTGCCGCGGCACAAAGTACAGTTTGTTTAGCCCTCCCTTTCGATCTGTGTGTGCCGCGGATCACAATACTTGTGCCGCGGCTCAGTAATGAATTTCTCCCCTGGGATTTTCCTGCACAGAATTTTGAGAAGAACACGTCAAAAGCGAGAGGTAGAAGCAAATTAAAGCACAAAATGATGAAAAATAAAAATCAAGAATGCAAGAAAATATAGAAACGCAAAAATCTACAACTACGAACTCAGGTTGCCTCCCGAGAAGCGCTAAGTTTATAGTCTTCAGCCGGACCTATTAAAAAAAATCAGTTCGCTCTTCGCAAACTCCATTTGATCTCTGCCCCGTTCATCGAACCGTTAATATGGTTTTTAAAATTATGACCATCGGTCGTTAACGATTCGACTTTCGGTTCGGACATCGAATGTTGTTTGCGGAAAGGTTTTGACGAGAACAACTTCCCGAAACACCCGTTTTTCTCATGACTAGATGTCCGCTGGGCTTCCGCCTTATTCCCCTCTTTCACGAACGCACTTAAGACTGTAGTGGACTTTTCCGAGTGTGGCTGATCAGATGGCCATGATTGCATGTTCACATGCTCGAGAAATGCTACTCGTTCTACATCTTTCTTAAAAGTTGGACCATCTGACACGGAATCTGAATTTTTCGACCGACGATGTCTTCGGTGTTTGTCTTTTGCAACGACCTCCACATTTTCACTTTGTGAGCTTTTATCAACACCTCCCGGCCATGAAAATGATTTGAATACTTGGAACGTAACATGCTCGTCTTGGACCCGCAGAGTTAATTATCCTTTTTCCACGTCTATAAGAGTTCTGCGGGTCGCTAAAAATGGTCGTCCCAAGATAATCGGGATATCTTCATCTTCCTCCATGTCGAGAATAATAAAATCCACTGGGAAGATAAATTTATTCACTTTTACTAGCACGTCCTCAATCACTCCCCTCGGATACTTAATGGATCGATCTGCTAATTGCAAGGAGACCGTCGTCGGCTTTGCTTCTCCAATTCCCAACTTTTTGAAAATAGACAGAGGCATGAGGTTAATACTAGCACCGAGATCGCACAATGCCTTCTTAAAAGAAAGATTCCCCATGGTGCACGGTATGTTGAAACTTCCCGGATCTTTCAATTTTGTTGGGAGCTTCTTTTGAAGAATTGCGCTGCATTCCTCTGTCAAGGCGACAGTTTCAAACTCCTCGAGTTTTCTTTTCTTTGACAATATCTCTTTCATGAATTTAACGTAGCTCGACATTTGTTCCAACGCGTCGGCAAATGGAATGTTAATATGAAGCTTTTTGAACACGTCAAGGAACTTAGAGAATTGTTTGTCCGCCTTTTTCTGCTGTAATCTCTGCGGAAACGGGACGGGTGGCACATATGCCTTCGGGTTATCCGGAAGCATTACCGAAGGTTTCCAATCTTGTGACTCCTCTGTCGCTAAATTATTCTTCTCCTCAATTTCACTCCTCTTTTCACTTCTCTCGGGCTGGTCACACACTTCCTTCCCGCTTCTCAGACTGATCGCATTTAGACTTTCCCTAGGATTTGTCTCGGTCGTGCTTGGCAATGCTCCCTCTGGGCGGGCTGTCAACACATTAGCAATTTGGCCCAGCTGGACTTCCAAGTTGTGAATGGAAGCGGAATGATTATGTAATGTCGCTTCAGTACGGGTCATGAATTGACTCGTATTCGCTGCCAATTTCGCAAGTGCTTCCTCGAGAGAAACTTTTGGAGCGGGAGGGGGCTGCTGTTGGTTCTGAGCGAACGGGGGCTGGTTTGAGTTCTGCCGTTTCTCCACGAAAAGTTGGGATGATTACGCCACCCCAGATTATACGTGTTGGAGTACGGATTATTTTGCCGATTTCCGTTTCCTACAAACTGAGCTTGTTCAATTTGGGGCTGCTCGAACAGATTTCCAACTTGACACTCCGCGCTAGGGTGCGATCCGTTACACCAATTGCAAGTCTCAATGGTAACGGGGGAAGGTGCATGCGAAAATGCTTGGAGCTGCTGCGTTAAGGCGGCGACTTGAGCTGACAATGTAGATATCGGGTCATTACTCGAAATTTCCAAAACTGGCTTCGGCGTTACTCTTGCAGATGGCCATTGATATGCATTTGCGGCCATAGCTTCCAACAACGAGTGTGCCTCGGCCATAGTCTTTCCCATCAAAGCCCCACCGGCAGCTGCATCCACGAGAGTGCGTGTAGAGGCACTCAATCCATTGTAGAACGTCTGAATTTGAAGCCAGTCTGGAAGGCCATGATGTGGGCATCTCCGTAACAAATCTTTGTATCGCTCCCACGCCTCGTGGAGCGATTCCATATCATACTGACCAAAAGTGGTGATCTCATTTCTCAATCTCGCCGTCTTAGAGGGTGGGAAGAATTTAGCAAGGAAGGCTTGCGCTAACTCTGCCCATGTTGTGATCGACCCCAGCGGTAAAGAATTCAGCCAAAATTTCGCTTTATCCCTCAAAGAGAAAGGGAAAAGCCTTAATCGGATAGCATCGTCGGTGACACCATTGTTCTTGAATGTGTCACAAATCTCGAGAAAAGAAGCAATACGAGCGTTTGGGTCGTCATTCGGTAATCCACAAAACTGGCTAGCCTGCACCATCTAAATGATCGCAGGCTTGATCTCGAAGTTGTTCGCCTGGATAGTGGGGCGCCGAATTCTCGAAAAATTAGCGTTAATTTGCGGCATGGCATAGTCTCGAAGTGCCATTTCCGGTTGAGCTTGCTGCACAATATTATTTCCTCCTGGAATTTCGATATTTTCGGCCATGGTCACCGTCGTCTGTAACTCTCGTTTCTCCTTCTTCTTTCTCCTAAGAGTGCGCTCGAGTTCGGTATTCAAAGGTAGTAGGCCTTCGTTACCGAGTTTTCTCATGCACTACGCGAAAGATCCTGAAAGGAAAAACAAATAAATAAATAAAATTAAATACTCGAATAATAAAAAATAAAAACGTTCAAACTAAGACTAGAAATACTGAAATCGATATTAGCAAAATTTCAGTCCCCGGCAACGGCGCCAAAAACTTGTTGCGATATTTGTTGAACGCAAGTGTACGTTATCGTATACAAGTAATAAAGTGATGAGTGAGTATCGTTCCCACGAGGACTGAATCACTAACTACCGATTTTTATGTATTCCAGTTTTATTCGAACAATCGAACTTTGGGTTTGCAATTAATTACTAAAAGAATTAATAAAAGACTAAACAGTAGACAACGATAGCCTGAAGAAAGAGAATCAAATGATGAATAAGTCTAGGATTCTGAATCCACCTCGGTTTATCCGAATTTACTCTCGATTATCTGAAGTTAATAATTTTTCCAATTTATTGAAGGCGAAGATTGCTAATATATTCTACCGCCTCTCCCGAGATCACTAGATTTTTCTAAAGGCGAATAACGCACTCTATCCCTAGGTGAATTAAGTCGTCAATAGGCAAAAAGCATAAAATCTCCAAAATGCCACGTAGTTCCTATGAGTATATTCCTATCTCACAAAATAAAACGGTCCTCCCCAATAGTTCCTCACCAATTCTCCTCTCCCGATTCGAATTGAATGATTAAAACAATACAACTATTGGCCAGATAATTGAAAGCATTAAACACGATTGGGAAAACTCAACAAAAAGGTAATTAATTAGATAATCTCAAGCAAATCCGTCAAAACGCAGGTTTCATCAAAATCCTAGATTAGGGTTTTAGCCTGACATGCTAATAAATGAAAATACAGAATAAATGAATGAAAGCATTAAAATCAAACACAGATGAAGAGCTCGGATTCCTCCGTTCTTCTGGCGTCCGCCCTCTGCTCTTGAAGTCTTCGGCTCCTCTTCCTCTTCTGCCGTCTCCCCTCTGATTCCAAGATTTTCCCAAAGATCCAAAGATCAAAAGATCCAAAAAGATCAAAAGATGATTCAAGATTAGGGTCTTAAACCCTTATTTATAGCTTTGCACAGTCTCCAAATCGCGTCCGTGTGAGTAGGTCGAGAACTGGCTTCGAAACGGCCCAAATCCGCGCGGAGCATACAAAAACCGCCTAGTGTGCCGCGACTCACTAAATCTGTGCCGCGGCACATGGTCTTTAGCTGGAAGCCTGGGCGCCATTTAATTCATCTGTGTCGCGGCTCACAGGTGTGCCGCGGCCGCAGTCTGATTTACTCTGTGCTTGCTGGTTGCCTTCCTGTGCCGCGGCCTACTTGCCTTGTGCCGCGGCTCACAGCCAAAATTTGCCATTTTTGCCCGTTTCGCCTCGTTTTAGCTTCCGGACTTCAATCTCCTGACAAACATACAAAATTAAGGCATTAAAAGCTCATTTAAGCAAATTCACTCTCCAAAATAACACAAAATAATGATAAATAAGCGTATAAAAATATGCCTAACACACGACAGTTGAAGCCGTATGAGATGAACTATCCTACTCACAATTTGGAGTTGGCCGCAATTGTCTTCGCTCTTAAGATTTGGCGGCATTATTTGTATGGCTCTCCATGTCGGATTTGTACCGATCACAAGAGTTTGAAATATATTTTCAGTCAGAAAGAGCTGAACATGAGGCAAAGACGTTGGTTGGAATTGATCAACGATTATGATTTGGAAATTCTTTACCATCCGGGGAAGGCCAATGTCATCGCAGACGCTTTGAGCCGCAAATCGGCATCACTTCAGATGCTCGAGGTCCTTACACCTTAGATGGAGATTCATCAGGATTCGATCGAGCAAGGAATAGAAGTTTGGCTTCAAAGAGTACAAGGACAGTTGTGCACTCTTGAAATTACTTCGTCCTTGGTTGACGACATCAAAGGGAAACAGTGGAGTGACCCGATGATCTCTCAACTAAATGAAGTTGTGATTAAGGGAAAAGCCCCCGGCTTTATGGACCATGAGGATAGTATTTTGAGATTTCAGGGCAGGCTTTGTATTCCGAATGATCTAGAGTTGAGGCAGAGAATTCTCCGAGAAGCTCATACTACGCCTTACTCAATCCACCCCGGAATGAGTAAGATGTACAAGGACTTGAAGCGAAATTTTTGGTGGAATAATATGAAGAAAGATGTCACAGAGTTTGTACTACGGTGCTTGACATGTCAACAAGTCAAGATTGAACATCAATGGACGGCGGGGTTGTTGAAGCCGCTTCTCATCCCCGAGTGGAAGTGGGAAGATATCTGTATGGATTTTATCACTAGGATACCGAGAACTAGAGCTTGAATGAATATGATTTGGATAATCGTCGATCGGTTGACCAATTCTGCTCACTTCCTAGGTATTAAGGATACTTGGGGACTAGAGAGATTGGCTCGCACCTTTGTAGTCGAGATTGTGAGATTGCATGGTGCCCCTAAGACCATTGTTCCCGATCGAGATGGTCGTTTCATATCGCATTTTTTGTAGGCCGTTCATCAGGCTTTGGGTACCGAGTTGAAATTGAGCACATCTTTTCATCCTCATTCAGACGGTCAGACGGAGAGGACGATTCAAACGTTGGAGGATATGTTGCGGGCTTGTGCCCTAGACTGGAGTAATTATTGGGAACTTCACTTGCCATTGATCGAGTTTGCCTACAATAATAGTTGGCATGCGTCGATCAAAATGGCACCATTTGAGGCACTTTATAGTAGGCTATGTAGGTCGCCATTATATTGGTACGAGGCTTTGGAGCTAGTCAGAACAGAGCCGGATATGTTGATGGAGACTAAGGAAAAGATTTCTATTATCCGGACTAGTTATTGACTTCCCAGAGCCGTTAGAAATCTTATGCCGATACTCGTCATCGACCTTTGGAGTTCGAAGTGGGAGACCATGTTTTACTCAAGGTGTCACCGACCAATGGAGTTTTCTGCTTCAGGAAAAGGGGGAAACTTAGTCCGAGGTATATCGGACCTTTTGAAATTTTGTACAGGGTTGGAGATTTAGCTTATCGCATGGCGTTACCTCTAGCTTTGAGTCATGTCCATAGCGTTTTTCATGTATCTCAGTTGATAAGGTACGTGTCGGACCCTAGTCATGTCATCGACTATAGTGAGATTAACGTAGCTGAGGATGTTACTTTTCCAGAGAGGCCGGTGAAGATCCTTGAACGTCGTGAGAAGCAACTTCTGCATAAAGCCATTCCGTTGGTTAAAGTGCAGTGGTCGAGATATGGGGTCGAGGAGGCAACTTGGAAGACGAAAGAGAAGATGCGATCAGAATTTCCCGATCTTTTTATTTCTTAAGTTTAGGGACGAAACTTCTTTTTAGAGAGGGAGAATGTAATATCCGTACTTTTATTAACTGTTTGACCTTGTCCTTCTTCCTTTTTCGTTGCTTTGTGAACGCTTTGAGATGTTGTCATTGTTGTTTTGGAATGTCGTACCTTTCGGATCATGATCATGTTATTTGCACCCCTCGACAGTGTCCTGGGTCACGGATATAGCGCACGCTAGAACTGGGCTAACGCATGCTAATTTTACTTGAGTAGCGCACGCTAGCTTTGGTCCTTAGTGCACGCTAGTGTTCGGAACATGGCAGGCAGTAGCTATGTCTGCCCTCTGGACTAGCAGTTAGCACACACTATTTGTGTTCAGTAGCGTGCGCTAACATCGTCCGTAGCGCACGTTAACGAGCTGGGTCGACAGAGGCAGTGAGGTTTTCAGGCTCTCTGGACTATCAAGTAGCGTATGCTAAGCAGCGGTGAGCGCACGTTATACGTGTTGCGTAATGCACGCTAAGCTATAATAGTAACGTACGCTAAGGCTCGAGTAGCGCAGAGGACAGTAGGTTCTGGACTCCCATTTCTGTGTAACAACTACCAGGTAGCGCACGCTATCTCTCGGATACCGCACGCTACAGGAAGGCGTTAGCGCACGCTACCGTATACGTAGCGCACACTAACGATGCTGGCAGAAGCCACTGGACTACCGGGTGACCCACTAGCGCACGCTAATATTGAGGCGTAGCGTGCGCTAGACTGAATGCAGTATAAATAGGACAATTGACCTTGCACTTGTCATTTCTTTCATCTTTTCACTTGTCCGATCGGGAGAGCTCGGGAGAGGTGATTTGGGGTGATTTGAGGCAGTCCTTCTTCAACAATCATCATCTTGAGTTGGATAACAAAGATCTTACAACATCTAATCCATTTCTATCCTCCAAATCAAGGTAAATTCCTTAGAACCCTAGTTTTTGGGAATTTTGGGTATTTTCTTAGATTCGTCTGATTTATCCATTTTGGAACTTGAGAACCTTGAGATTATGATATATCTATCCCGTATCCATGTTTCTCCTACGATTATATGGGTTGTTTTGTATCTTGTTTGGACGTGAGAGAGTTTGGGTGGTTTTCCAACCTCTAAATATTTATCCTTGTAGTTTCGTGAATCGTAGGCGGGTTTCGGGAGTTTCTTCGTGTGATTTGAGTATGAATCATTTATTATCGTATTCCTTGTGAATCATTTAGGTGCCAGAAGTGCGTTCCTGGACCTACCGAACTTATATTCTTTTCCTTCCGATTCCTCGATGTCTCAAAAACAAGTATATGTTTATGATTGTACGTTCTCGACTTTGAAAGTAAGATATATGATTTGCATGATTGTTTATATCCACTATGGGACAGGCCAACGGGTCCTCTGAGGGTTTCGTAGCCTCTGGTGCGATTCCGCGGATAATTTAGGTTAACCACTCTGGGACGGACCGATGGGTCCTCTGAGGGTTCTGTAGCCTCTGGTGCGGTTCCACGATTAATCATGTATGTATTGATGTGATGCTATGATATTTAGTTATTCCGGAATACTAGTCTTGAAATGATGAATTGACGGTTACTTTTACTTTATTGTCGAGGAGTATTGTGATTCATATTCGATATACTTGCACTAGCTATTCGATGGCTAACCCCTTTATGGGGGAATACTTTTCATGTATTTCAGGTTCCAGGAGAGCGGACAGGCCTGTATTGGGTCGGCATGAAGATGATGGGCAAGTATGATACTGTGTCTTGTCTTCGATTATATTTTGTGTTTCCTCCATTCAGTATTATTGTACTGGAATGGTTTGTAAATACTTGAGTATTGTTTTCAGTTTCATCGATGTTCCGGCCCGTGTTGCCGATGTATTGATTCATGATGTGTTGTATTTGGATATATTGGATATGGTTTGAATACCATTTGTATTGTCCTTCATTTCATTGTTATTGGACCTTTTCGGTCAAATTTTAAAGTTCCGCTTATGAATAGCCTTGTGAGTCCCACAGCGTGGTTCACGGCGCTGTAATATACCCTGAATAACTTGGGGGTGTTACACTTGCTTCCAACCATCTTCTGAATTATACCCGACTTGTGTGGCTATCGCCCTATATCTACAGTTACCATCCCAAGAACATCAACTGTATGACTGGCGTGACTCCAATATGCACTTGGTATTTGTGTGATATATGGACCATTGATTCCTTTTCCTGAATTTCATGTACGAGTGTTCGTAGACTCAAATCAAGAGCGCATCCTCGGCTGACTTTGCTCTTTTTTACTAGGCCGACTTTTATTTTTTTTGTGTTGTAGGGTGGTTCTTGATATTTGCAGTTAGATGGATCTACCATGCCAATCATTTTATCTAACATATGATATCTCATAGTTAGATCCATTTTATCCAACTGCGTCTTTAACGTCGCAATTCTATCGGGGGATCTCGCGTTATTTGGCAAAGCAGAGGTCATGGATAACCTTTTCCAGTGGCAGTAGATCTCGCCTCATTTGGGTACAATTTATATTTATCTATCAACAACTTCCATTCATGTTCAAAAGAACCCAGATCAGATGACATATAAACTTTGTGCCAAGACTGATTAAAGTTAGTCCATTCGGCACCTAAGAAGGGACTGTATTTTTTCATGACCTTTTTATTTATGTGCCATATGCAGATAATGTAATGTGCGTTGGGAAAAACTTCTCCTATTGAAGATATTAGTACCAAATCTCAATCAGTAACAAGCACAGATGGCGTTAATGCCCTTTTTTCAAGCATAATTTTTTTAGACAATTTAAATGCCAAGTGTATCATTCTGTTAGTTCATCACACATATATGCAAACATAAGTGAACAAGTTAGCTTCGTGGATGTGATACCCACAACCTCCAAGAAAAGAACCCGATATTCGTTCGTCTTGTAAGTGACGTCAATAACAAGTACCGTAGGAAATTGAGCATATAACTCAATACTATATCTATGAATCCAAACAATATCTGCAATTGCTTGTGTCTCCGGATGCACACGGTACATATGAAAATAACCTGCATATACCAAAAATAGTTAGTTAATAGATGGACAAATTATATTAATATTTAAAATGAAAAAAAAACTTAATTACCTTTATGAATTAATTGAGATAAAGCATATTGGATGTGTCTTAATAAACCCTTCGAGGTGCAGTAATCTCGTCCATTTTACTCACGATGCACTTTTCATCTCGTGTTAATCTTGATGTGTACTCATGACCCTCTAAATATTGTACTGAGGCATGATTATGCTCTCCGCACACAACAGTAATATTAGGAGTATGCCATCGAATGCCACTCATGAGATGTTAGAGTGGGGGCATTGTACTTGTTATTATGTAATTCATTATCTAAAGGCAATTGTATGTTTCTGTATTTACTCGTAGTCACTGGCATTCCTGACTCGTAAATATATATATATAGAAACTAGTCCGTGTATTTGAGAGCAAAACATTCCACTCCTTGTTGGATAAGGGGATCGGCACTGGAAGGGTGCGTTTGGTACGCAGACTGGGTGGGACGGGACGGGACAAAAAATTTTAGTCCCATGTTTGGTATGCCATGGGACAAAAATCATATGGGACAAGGTGGGACAAATATCTAAAAACATGGGACAAAAACTTGATTTTTTTGTTCCACCAAAATAGGTGGAACAAGGTTGGACAAAAAACAAAAATTACCAAATTTCATTTTAACATCTGATACAAAGATACCCTAATGTCAAAATAGAACCTCCATCGTGTTCCTCTGTGCAATCATCTTCTCCAGCGCCTCCATCAAAATCCTCTGCATTCGTCTTCTCCAATCATACACTGGTAAGATTTCTTCTTCTCTGCCTTTTCTGTTTCGATTTGGATATAGCAGCCTCCATCTGATTTTCTGCTTCGATTTATTTTTTGCTGCGTTTTCTGGGTGCGTCTTCTTCTCTGCATTTTCTATTTCGATTTTAACCTAGCTTTCGATTTTTGAGTATGAATCTGAGTATGTTCTTCGTTTTGAGTATGAATCTGAGTATGAAAAGGTAAAAAGGGTGTCATTTCTAAAAATTAAAGCTAAAAAATCTATTGTGTGTACTTCTGCATTATTTTCCTCTGTAGATAGTTGTTAATAATGGTGAGTTTGCATCATACTCTCTAGCATCCTAAGTATATTTCTTTTTTCGTTCAGCTCTTGAACTGTGATTCATCAACTACAATTTACATAATGTATAAAGCATATGGCATCTTTGATTGTCTTTATTCAAATAAGTGGACAAAAAGGGAGAATTTGGGAGAAAGGAATGATGGAAGGATGATGTTATGTAGAAAAAAGAATGTGGTTTTTGTGGGTGGAAAAGTTTACTTAAAATCCACAAGTTTAGAAAATAAGGATCCTGTTGGATGTGATTGCAAAACTTGTAAGATGTAGGATATGATTGCAGAGTTTGTGTTAAAAATTGACAAAGAAGAAGAATAAGAAGAAGAAAGATAACACCCATGGTTTATTTTTTATTTTTCTTTCTTGTTTTCTTTTGGAGATAAAGGCAATCCTGATACACATTTCAATGGATGTTTCATGATTTGGAATACATGATTATGGTTTTATTTTGATTATGGTTTCATTTGAATACATAGTTTCATTTTGATTATTTTTCATTCTTGATTATGGTTTCATTTTGATTATTTTTCATCTTCTTTTGATAAGTTTTTAATATATTATCCACCTTCATGCTTTGTGAATTTTGTAGTGATGGATCGAAATCACTTGTTGCACTTGTTACCATATGGAATACTTACATTCAAATGCTCGTGTTTTTGCTTTCCCTTATTATGTGGTTAATTGAATTGGAGGATAGAGATAATGAAAGAGAAAATTTGGGCCAAAGAACTTTCACTAGGCTTCAAGTTAGATCAACCGAAATATAACGTATTACACGTGAAAGCGATGTGAATTGTATAAATGAGTTGCAAATGGATAGAAATGCTTTTGCGATGTTGTGTGATTTTCTTAAAACTCGTGGTGGATTATTAGATGATGGAAATATGACAATTGAGGAGCAAGTTGCTATATTTATAAATATATTAGCACACCACACTAAGAATAGGACTATCCAAGTTAGGTTCTATAGGTCGGGAGAAACAATAAGTCGATATGTTCATCGAGTGTTGCGTGCTTTATTGCAGTTGGAAGACGTGTTACTTGTCAGGCCAACTCCTATACAAGATGATTGTACGGATTCACGATGGAAATAGTTTAAGGTAATTATTGTAACACTTTTTATACAATACATACTATCAATACTTTTGCCTAAAGTACTTTTTTGTATAGGGTTGTCTAGGAGCACTAGATGGAACTTATATTGAAGTAAATGTACCAGAGTCTGATAAGCCAAGATACCGAACAAGAAAGAGACATATTGCAACCAATGTATTAGGAGTGTGCACTCGTGATTTAAAATTCATCTACGTTTTAGCTGGGTGGGAAGGTTCGGCTACCGACTCTAGAGTTCTACGAGATGCAGTTACCAGACAAAATGGGTTGAAAATCACGCCCGGTAACTACTACTTGGACGACGCAGGATATGTCAATGGTGAAGGTTTTTTGGCACCATATTGGGGCACTAGGTATCATCTACGAGAATGGGAAGATGCTAGTCATGCATCTACTACTAAGGATGAATACTTTAATATGAAGCACTTACATGCTAGAAATATTATCGAGAGGTGTTTTGGCATTATGAAGAAACGTTGGGCTATATTACGAAGTCCTTCTTTTTATCCGATAAGATATCAAGGGCGAATGATTTTAGCATGTGCTTTATTGCATAATTTTATTAGGACATACATGACCACTGATCCTCACGAAAATTCAACACTCACTACTGAAGATATGCCTATCGGGGAAGACCACTCTTTACCATCCGAGTTCATCGATGTTGTGGAGGCAAGTGATGAGTGGTCTCAATGGAGAGATGATTTAGCCCAAGAGATGTTTGAATCTTCGATGTTAAATTGTAATAATTGAGATAATTGTCTTGGATATGTTTGTAATGTTAGTTGTAATCTTGGATATTAAACTGGATTTGTGTTTGTAATCTTGGATGTTTGTGTTGGTATTTGTTATTGTATTGGAATCATATTTGTTATTATTTTGTATAATTGTAAAAATGGCAGACCGTCGAAGCTGGACAACGGATGAGGAGGACTTGTTGATCACCATTCTTCAAGACATTATGATAAATGGTGGGAGAGGTGACAATGGAAGCTTTAGGTCAGGTACGTATGAGGTCGTTGTCTCAAAGATGCGTGAAAAAATTCCTGGTATTAGCATGACGTCAAAGCACGTACAAAACAAAATAAAGCGGTTAAAAGATAAATATTCCGCTGCTTATGACATGCTAAATACGAGTAGATTTGGGTGGAATGACGCAAATCAATGTGTAACTGTCAATTCTCCCGAGATTTTGGAGGAGTATTTAAAGGTTAGTATTTAAATGCTATAACGTTTTTTGTTAGTTTTCTTTTATTAATTATTTGTTTGTTTTTATTGTCACAGAAACACCCTAACAAGAACTATACGGCTAATAAGCCATTCCCGGCTTACGAGCGGTTGAAGTTGGTGTTCGGGAAAGATCGTGCAACGGAAAACATGGCCGAATCTACTACTGACGCGTTGGAAAATATGAACGCGGAAAATGATGATTTTGAGAACGAACATAATGTCCCCCCCGCTCCAAGTCCTTCCAATACAACTTCTCGTTCCCCCATTCCAAATGAAGGAGAAGCAACAAGTAAAAAAATAAAAAGATCATCCGAGCTATCCAAGATGTTTGAAGTAACCACTAATAAAATAGATGATGCAACAAATCAAATGAAAAGGTTGGTTACGGTCATATTGGATTTTACGCCCGATATGGATGGCTTAAGCAATGAGTTGAAGGGACTTGGACTTGGTATGATGGAGATCATTCGAATGGGTAAGTACTTTGGGGACAAACCATCCCAATATCGTTTTTGGAAGAGTTTGGATAATGTTACGAAGCTAGAATTTGTTAAGTCCATTTATGACGAGGACAAATTTTAGTGTTAGAATATGATGATGGTATGATTTTTGGTACACTTGTATGTGTAAACTTTTGATATGCTTGGATGTTATTTTTGGTACACTTTGATGTGTAAACTTTTGATACACTTGGATGTGTAAGCTTTTGATACACTTGGATGTTGAAAAGTTTTTAAATTAGGTATCTATTTATAATTGTTGTATTGAAGAGTTTTTATATTATGTATGTATTTATAATTGTTGTGTTAGAATGTTTATAAATTATGTATATATCTGTAGAAAATAATGTAAATATTATAAATAAAGTGATTTAAGTATAGTTTGGTTGATCCGTATGATTTACAATTGTTATATGACATAAAATAACATTAAACAGCATAAAAGGGTAGTTTGGTCATTTTAACAGTTTTGTCCTGTCCTGTCCAGCTTACCAAACGTAATACAGACAACTTAGTCCTATCTAGTCCAGTCTTACCAAACGTAGGACAGACAACTTAATCCTGTCCTGTCCCGTCCCGTCCAGTCCTGTCCCGTCCCGTCCCGTCCAGTCCTGTCCCGTCCCATTCAGTCTGCGTACCAAACGCTACCGAAAGGTTTATGGCTCAAATACTTAATCGTTCGCAAGTCGATGAAACTTGATTGGGCGTTAAGTTTATGTGAAGACTTGTATGACATGTTCTTTAACTTGAAGAGTGCCTGTCAAACACTAATGGTTAGTCCCTTTAATGAACGGGTCATATGTCCTATTCGGTTATTGGCAAATGAGATCATAAGTCTTTGGCCAAAGCATTGGAGCTAGTTGTATTTGGATACACGAGAGCTCAGTGATCTCGATTTGCATTAACTCATGCATAGCGTCAAGTACATATGGGGTTTGACAGATCGTGACCCTATAACTTGATCGGACATTTGAAAGAAGGGTTTATACATATACTGGTATTCACGACAGAGAGGTTTTTGAATGATCCCAATAATTCGTTCTCAGTTGGGATATAGTTTAGGCCATCAGGCTGGCTAGGTGGTGCTACCACTCTTTGGTTCCTCCCATTGCTAACTGAGACGGACCTACCGAGTCGCGTAATAGGATTGACGACGGAATAAATCGAGCTTATTCTCTCTTTATAAATATTAGATATTGGATATCTAATTTATTGGACATTAGATGTCTAATTAATTTAGGGACATTGGATGTCTAAACTAATTTATTGGATAAATTAATTTACGGCCTAATGAATTAAATAAATTACTGGGTGATTAATTTAATTCATATATATAATTCTTTCTAAGAGAAATTAATTATGTCATTTTGTATTTGATATGATTAATTAATTTGATTAATTAATTGATATAAATACATCGGAACGGAATAGGAGTTTATCTGTTTGGACTCACGAGAGTCCGAAATAGACTAAACTCATCCATTTCCTTCTAGATGGCCGCCCACTTTCCTACCACCTTCTTTGGTCTTGGTCTTCACCTTGATGGGTGAAAGACTAATGACCACCAAGGGGACAAAATCTCATTTGGTGATGAGGTTGGTGATTTTGTCTAAAGTAGGAAGAATAAAAGAGGTGAAGACTTCACTCCTTGATACACTTTGGGCATCTCACGATTTTGCAAGGAAGAGAGAGAGAGAGAGAGAGAGAGAGAGAGAATTATTCTCCAAGTCTTCACCTTCTTCATTCATTTTTCTTGAGGTTTTTCTTGGAGAAAAAAATTGAGAGATAATTGAGAGATTGTCAGTTATACACTTAGAGTGTTATAATCACATTATAAAACTTCTACCACTTTATTCTAGCCGTAACCTTGGAGGTTAATAGGGTGGTTGTCGTTCCGGTCATTTCTCCGGCGCGTGACAAGTAGAGACGCGGTGTTTTCGGCGTTGGATCATCTAAGAGCTTGACGAATCGGATTCGTGGGGAAGATCACCTAAAGCTTGGGGAATCGCATACATGGAGTACACCATTTATATGGACTACAAGGGTATGATTTCGAATCTTACTTTGTTTTGTTTTTATATTCATATATACGTTGCTTGATCAATCCTCTTAAGGGATTCAGATCGAATTAGATTCGTATATTGCTTCCGCTGTGCCTTCCTTTTAGGCACCGAATCCCAACAGTGGTATCGGAGCGTGGTCTTGCGATCGTATATACGACATTTAACATTTGGAATGCTTGACTGAATGGTTTATGATTTGGAATCATAATCTTATTAATTGTTGGTTTTCAATTGTTCATCTAAAAATTAATTTTTCATGATTTTATGTTACAATATAAATCTATTTTTCTTTTGAAAAACTGATTTAAATGTGTAATATAAAGATTAGAAAAATATTATTTTTGGAATCGGGGCGGAAAAACGAGCCGAGAACGTAAACGGACCCGGCAGCTTGGAGCTGGTCGAGCACTGCTGTGCGGTCCCACTCTGCGGACCGCGATCTGGCCCTGTGCCGGCCATGCTCGGCAGCCTGCCGGATGCCTACCGAGCGGTCCCATTTCGAGGACCGCGGTCCGGCCCTGCTGGGCAGGGTGCTGGGCAGTGCCGGGCTTGGCCCGACCGTATGTTTTTCGACTCTGTCTTTTATATTTCGTTAATTAATTTCCCATAAACTAAATTGGATTTAATTTGACTAGGATATATAATTATTGTAATTTTATTCTCAGAAGAATTAATTTAATTAAATATTATCTCATTCGGAACAAGTGAAAATTAATGGTTGTGTTAATTAATTGGATTAATTCGTGTGGATGGATTAATTTATATTGATTGGATCAATACTTAGATTAATTTTGAAAGCCATTTATTTTAATGTGTTTGATGCATTATATTTGAATAGTGATGTGGTTCATGGACCTATTTTTGAATCGTTCGGTTTTATTCGATTGGGTTGTAAAGGCCGTTTTGAGCCTAATTATTTTAATAGAAAAAATTGTATAGGATGCAATTTTTCAAATGTAAAATTTATATGTAATGACAAAGACCGGAGGAAGATCCGTTCGAGAAGACGAAGATTCAAGACCGAAGACATGTAATTAGATTACGATGTTTTTGTTCTAGGAACGGTCCATGAACTACGTGTTGGTAGCAACTAGGTTGTGAATGTTTATTCATATGGTATGAATGCTTCAAACGCGCTTAAATGAATTAATGTGCAAAGTGTAACATTAATCGCGAAAATTTTCCCACGACAAATTATTAAGTTTAAAAGGTTTCAAGGTTTTCCTTCCCTCCATCGAGCTTTCGGAAAATTGAAATCCAAACCGGATGTGCTATGCTTCCGAGTTATCGGGGTAGTCGTTCGGGGAGGATCGATAAATTACAGAGAGGGCATTGGATGCCTTCAGTTGGAGCAAATTTTATCCATAGAAACTTGTTCGGTTGCCGGATAAGATTCAATTGTGAAACTGATTTGCGTCGATGGTATAAACATAACTTGTTCACGAACCATAGAAACGTATATGTTGAGGGGAGTGAACAAGGGGGAAAAGAATATCGAATCATCAATTAGCTGGGTTGGTGTTGGACACCACTTTATGAAAATTAATAGACTAGAAACCTGTTCGGTTGCCCTCTATTAAAATTTATAAAGAACTCGATTACCACTATAAAGTAATGCAAACAATATTTCCGGATTTCACATGGGAGTGTGTTATTCCGATAAAAATAGTGGGAGCTGGGTAAAAGAATAGAAATGACCTTAATTCTATGCTCAAATCATAATTAAATGAGTTACTAATCAATTTGTCGTACTTAATGCAGACAAACATCAACTCTCAATATGATAATGAACCCACTCGCGATACTACTCGAAAAGAACACCTTAATTGGCCCTAACTTTGTAGACTGGCTCCGCAACCTGATGAGAGGCACTGGGATACGTCTTGGAGATGGACATTCCGGCGCCTCCGGTGCGGACTAGAGCCAATCAGGAAGAAATTGAAAACCACGAAAAGTGGGTTAAGGATGACATAAAAGTCCGTGCCTATATTGATTCATTCTCACAGTTTGTTATGAATTTCAACTGCAATGAGATTGCTTGCAATTTAGCAGGGTTGATGAACAAACTTGTAACCGCTCAGTCTCAGATGAAGACTCTGCGGATGAAGGAGTCTGCCCTTGTGATTTCTTCTGGACCTCGGAGGTCTAAGAACAAAAAGAAAAAGACTAAGAAGCAGACGGGACCACAAACCAAGGACCTTAAAGGTAAGGACCGGGCCCCAATGGTTCCAAAGAGCAAGAAGAAGAAGGATGCATGTCTCAAATATGGTGAGCTGGGCCATTGGGCTAGAGACTGTCTGATTCTTCATGGCACTTCAGGTACAAAACTTTTAGTTTTGGAAACAAATTGTTCTGCTACTGTTTTTTCTACTTCTTGGATACTGGATTCAGGTGCTAGTTCTCATATTTGTACCGTGAATCAGGATCTGGAACAAAGTAGGAAGCTTGGAGTCGGGGAAGTGATGATTACTGTCGGAAGTGGACATAGTGTCGAAGCAACTGACATAGGGTCACTTCTTTTGGATTTAGAATCCGTCTTTATTTTGACATTAGATGATGTACTTGTTTTGCCCAAGGGTCATAAAAATATTGTATCCATTCTGGTCATGGATCGGAAAGGCTTTTCATTTTTCATTGGTGATGGTTTCTGCAAAATTTATTTTAGAAATAAACTAGTGGGCACTGCCACATTATTAAATGGACTGTATCATCTAAACCTTAGTAACAAAGTCGTTGTGAATACTATGACTAGGAAGCGCGGTAGGGATGGAACTAATCAAGTTTTGAAATGGCATCTTAGACTTGGTCATGTTGGTCTGACCAAGGTTTACAAAATGGAAAAGGATGGACTTATAGGTCCATTGGGATCGGATTCTTTTTCTAACTTGTGAATCTTGCCTTAAAGGCAAAATGACTAAATCCCCCTTCACAGGGACTTTTGAAAGAGCCACTGATAAACTTGGATTAGTCCATACCGATGTATGTGGTGCTTTAGAAGCATCACGTGATGGATATCAGTATTTCATTATGTTTATAGACGATCATACTAGATATGGTTATGTATACTTAATGAAACATAAATCTGAGGCCTTTGAGAAATTTCAGGAATTTAAGGCCCTAGTTGAAAAACAAACTGGTAATCATATCAAAGCACTTCGGTTGGACCGAGGTGGCGAGTATATGAGTCCAGAGTTTGATGATTTCCTTAAGGAGCATTGAATACTATCACAATTACACCTCGAGGAACTCCTTAGTTAAATGGTGTGTCAGAAAGAAGGAACCGAACCAACCTTGTTGAACATGGTCCATTCTATGCTTAGCTATACTGACTTACGAAATTTCCTGTGGGGGTATGCACTCCTGACTACTGCTTATGTCTTGAACAGATGTCCTTCCAAGTTCGTTCCTAAAAATCCACATGAGATGTGGGAGGGCAGGAAACCAAGTCTTAATCACATTAGTATTTGGGGATGCCCAGCCTATGTCAAGAAGACTAAGGTGGAGAAATTGGAAGCAAGATCCGTGAAGGGACGTTTCATTGGATTACCATCTGGGACGATGTGTTATCTATTCTACATGCTCGAAGATCAAAAGACCATTGTTGTTTTGCAAGCACACTTCCTCGAAGATGAGTTCATTCAGGAAGGCGGAGCAGGTAGAAATATTTCTTTAGAAGAAAACAATGAAACTCCTCAAGAGACACATGTGAAAGAAATTGGAATCGAACCTTCTGAACACTAGTACAACCACCTCGTAGGTATAATAGGGTGTCTCAATTAGATGAGAGGTATGGCCTTGTGTACCTGGAGGAGCTGGGTCTCCATGAGGTTCCAGGCGATAGCCAAGAGCCGACCCCGCGACCTATGACCAAGCGATGGTGGATGTAGACTCCATAAAATGGTGAGAAGCTATGGAAGCTGAGATAGACTCGATGCATGCTAATCAAGTGTGTACTCTAGTAGACCACCCAAGGATATAGTGCCCATTGGGAACACGTAGATCTACAAGAGAAAGACTGATGGGGATGGCAAGGTTGGCATCTATAAGGCCAGGCTTGTGACAAAGGGTTACACCCAAAAAGAAGGGATCGATTATCACGATACCTTCTCGCCCATAGCTATGATCAAGTCTATTCGAATGATGCTTGCTATAGCTGCCTACCACGATTATGAGATATAGCAGATGGACGTGAAGACGGATTTCCTTAATGGATTCCTCGAGGAGGAGATCTGTAATACCCGGTTGTAATTCAGTCATTATCATTCAGTAATTGTCATTCAATAATTTTCACTTGTTAATAATCATTCATCATCCACATTCACTCATTCGTGTTCACCGTTTGGAATAACTTCGAGTCGTGTATCAATATTGTTCATTGTTTCAACCTTGCTTGGGAATCGAGACAAGAATATTATCTTTATTGTTGTAATTGATTCATTAGTCGATGTTGACATTGGAGTTCATGTCATTTCAAATCTCCTCATTGTTCAAATCGTGCTATTGTTGGGCGAACCCTTGTAATCATTACTTGGAACCACCATTTTGGGGTTTCCGCACTTCCATTTCGTGTTATTATTTCCCAAATATTGATTCCTATTGCTTTTATTCTCTTTTCGGGTCGTTTTTCGTCATTTTAGGACCCGAGGGGTGTGAGCCGCGGCACAAGGGAGTGTGCACCGCAGCACACACATGTTGTAGAATTGTCGCCGACCCGTCTGTACCGGGGGCCGCGGCTCCTTACGGCAAGGCCGCAGCACGCTGCCGAACCACTGGGCAGAGTTTTGGCCCTGTGCCGCGGCACACTGCCGAGCACTGGGGGTAGATTTTGGCCCTGTGCCGCGGCACACAGTGCAGGCTTCAGTATATCTGCGTTTTGTTGAGGAGAAAAAGCTCATTTCTTCATTTCACTTCTTCCTATCTTCCTTGGGGCGATTTTGGGGTGTTTTAACATCATCAAAACTCAGAGATTTTCATCTTCTTCAAGTTGTAGTGTGGATCAACAACATATTTGTGGATTCTTCATCTTAATCTAAGGTAACTTCTTCAACCCTTGAATTCGATTTTGAGTTGGAGCATGATATTTTGGATGGTATAATCATGAATTGTGATGGATATACATATGATTATGAGTTTTTACGAGCTATCATCGGATTGTTGGAAGTTTTTCTCAAGAACACTTTGAAGGTTGACTTGGAGTTGGGTTCTGCAATTTAATGTTATCGTAAACTCGATTTGAGTATTTCGTTTGGATTATCGATTATATTGATGGTTTTTGGTGGTTTGGATCATTCAATAGAAGTTGGTTTTCGATACAAATGGGTTTAGTTGTTTGGAATGGGAGTTTGTTTTCAAGGTATTTGTCGAAATGCCTCATATTGTATCGACATCTTGAGTTGGTTATGATCGCTTTTGGTTCGTATATTAAGCGAGTTGTTGATAATTGTGTTATTAAAGGTTGTTCGAGCGACCGGTAGTTTCCCTTAGGACGTTGTTCGAGAGAGATAGTATCATCACCAGTGTTAAGGTAAGTTAATTCTTACTCGGTTAAAATGATATTCATTCCTTTCGTTGTTGTTCATTCATAATCATAGTTCATTCATAATGTATTAACCGTATTGAGACTTGTAATTGTCAATTAATCACTTCATTCATGAGGAACGATAGTTCCAATCATTTCATTGAGCTATCATTCATTTCACTATCATTTCATCTCGGTGAGTCATTCTTGACTTTGTCGGATTGTTATTCATTATTATTCTTTATGGTCATTTCTTGCCCATATGACCTTCTGGGTTCATATTGCGTGGCCGGGTCGGGATGTGTGGAATTTTTAGTCGGGCACGTGATGGTCATGTGTTGGGTTCACCGACACATTGGATTGTGCACACGATAATGTACCTCCGTGAGGCTAATTAGGTACAAGGACGGGTATGTCCGGACACTCGTCTTGTGCACTTGCACATACCATTACGGGCGTACTATGATGCCTCTCTTCAGCGTCATTTCATAATTAAGATATATCATAATTGTGTTTATTCAACTCTTGAGGATTGTTGTTACGTATGGCCCCGTTGGGGGATGTTGTTTTCAGGTCATGGCAAGGCTAAGGCACGGGAAGAGAACGTTGACGGCGAGGAGTCCCAGTGATACTAGTAGGGCCCCCCAGTCCTTTCAGTCTTCATGTTTTCTTCATTTGTATTCCGCTGCAGACTCCCATTTAGATACTCATTTTAATTGGTGTTGTATATTTTATCTTCATATAAAATATACATGTATTCTGTTTTTTTATCCTGGGTGTGTTGTACTTGAAACTCCTCATCGGAGTAATTAGTAATATAATGTGGTTTGTTACTACAATTATATCACTTAATTCATTAATTTTCTTTCGCCTAATGGGTGTTGGGATTCGGTGCCTAAAACGAAGGCCCAGCGGAAGCGGTAAAACGAAAATTAATTCGATCTGAATCCCTACGAGGATCGATCGAGCTACGTATATACTAATATATAAACGAATAGCAAGAGTCGTAAGAAACTAACCCTCGAAGTCCGTTGATTAAATGGTAACCTTCTCTTGAGCTATTCCCCAAGCTTTAATTTGATCTCTATGAGTTCAATCCACTCCAAGCCCTTGAACGATCCAACGCCGAAAGCACCACGTCTCTACTTGCCATGCGCCGAAAAAATGAACGAAATGACAACACCTTGCTATCCTCCGAGGATACGGCTAGAGCTAGGTGATGAAGCTATATATGTAAAGATTACTACACTCTAAGTGTTTTAATCTTACTCTCTCTTTATGTCTTGATATTTTTCTCTAAGAAAAATAAGAACAAGGTTGAAGAAGAAGATGACTAAAGAGAAAATAATTTTCTCTCTCTCAAACTCAATGATACGTATAATGCCAAGAAGTGAAGTTGAGGATGAGAGATCAAAGTTTTCTATATATTCTTATTCAACCCATATGAAAACAAATACATATATCATGATTGATTCCCCCATATAATGTATATGATGCTTGTCCCCTCAATCACATGAGATTCCAAAACCATGATGGGGACAAGTCAATACACACACATGGTAATAAGGGGGGGCGACCAAGATGAATTATAGGAAGAGTTCGGTTCTTTTCGGACTCCCGAGAGTCCAAATAGATAAACTCTAATTCCGTTCCGATGTATTTATATCGTTTAATTAATCCAATTAATTAAACATATCAAATACAAAATAACATAATTAATTTCTCCAAGAAATAATTATATTCATGAATTAAATTAATCACCCAGTAATTTATTTAATTCATTAGGATGTGAATCAATTTATCCAATAAATCGATTTAAACATCCAATGTTCCAAAATTAGATATCCAATATCTAATATTCATAATGAGAGAATTAGCTTTATTCATTCCATAGTCAATCCTATTGCGCGACTCGGTAGGTCCGTCTCAGTCAGCAATGGGAGGAACCAAAGAGTAGTAGCACCACCTAGCCAGCCTGGCGGCCTACACTGTACCCCAAATGAGAACGAATGATTGGGATCATTCAAGAACCATTCTGTCGTGAATACCAGTATACGTATAAACCCTTCTTTCAAATATCCCGATCAAGTTATAGGGTCACGGTCAGTCAAACCCTATCTGTACTTGACGCTATGCATGCGTTAATATAAATTGAGATCATCGAGCTGTCGTGTATCTAATACAACTAGCTCCAATTCTTTGGCCAAAGACTTATGATCTCATCTGCCAATAACCGCATAGGACATATAACACGTTCACTAACAGGAGAAAGAATTCTATCTTGGTATTCAGTAGGACCTGCTACTTGCCCGTCAAGATGCACGTCGAGGTTGACCCCCGCCTTCCGGTTTACAAGGTCGAACTACTCTAATGAAAATCATGACGTCACAAGCACATCCCTACTAAATCCTCAAGTCGAAGGTTCACGAATACCTATCACAACCTTTCGATTCCATCATTGACTGTCCCGGAGTGAAATCCGTGTGACGAATCGAGGGTGAGTCGGTTCGAGTATACTAATCTAATTAGCATACCTATAACGTGTGCTCCCACTAACCATTAGTGTTCGACAGGCACTCTCCTTGTCAAAGAACACGTCATACAAGTCTTCACATAAACTTAACGCCCAGTCACGTTTCATCGAGTTGCGAACGATTAAGTATTTGAGCTATAAACCTTTCCAGTGCCGACCCCCTTATCCAATAAGGAGTGGAATGTTTTGCTCTCAAATACACGGACTAGTTTCTACATGTATATTTACGAGTTAGAAATGCCAGTAACTACCAGTAAATAAAGAAAACATCCATTGCCTTATATTGATGATTTACATAATAACAAGTACAATGCCCTCACTCAACATCCTCTGAGTGGCATTCGAGGGCATACTCCTAACAATCTCCCACTTGCACTCAATGCCACACACTATGGTATCTAATACCCATGTTCTCCAGATGACGCTCCAAGCTAGTCTGAGAATGTGGCTTGGTCAGTGGCTCGGCGACGTTGTCGGCCGAGTCTACTCTGTGCGGCCTGATGTATCCCTTGCGAACAAATTCTCTTACGAGATGATACTTCCTCTCAATATGTTTGGTCTTTGTTGTGAAACCTCGGCTCCTTGGCTGCGCTATAGCTCCGTCGTTGTCGCGATGCAGTGAGACAGGCATTTCGGCACATGATATCACTTGAAGTTCTCCCGAAACTTCTTAATCCAGAACCCTTCCTTGGAAGCCTCCGAGGCCTTGATACTCGATCGGCGGTGGAATCAGCAGTCGCGCTTTGCTTGGCACTACGCCAAGATACTGCTCCTCCATTAAGAGTAAATATGTAGCCAGAAGTAGACATCGAGTCGTCCTTCAGTCCTTGGAAGTCTGAATCAGTGAATCCTACCACATCCAATTCTCCACCGCCATACATCAGAACCATATCTCTAGTCCTTCTTAAGTACTTGAGAACATTTTTTACGGCAGTCCAATGTTCCCTACCTGGGTTTGCCTGAAACCTACTCACCACGCTTACATCATGCGCGATGTCAGGTCTTGTACACAACATAGCATACATAAGGCTACCCACGGCCGAAGCATATGGTATATTACTCATTTCCTTTCGTTGTTCCTCACTTTGAGGACACATCTTCAAGGAGAGTTTTATTCCATGTTGCATCGGTAGGAACCCTCTTTTAGAATCATTCATCTTAAATCGCTTTAATATTTTATCTATATAGAGGGCTTTGGAAAGACCTATTGTTCTCTTCGCTCTATCCCGGTAGAGTCGAATACCAAGAATATAGGTATGTTCTCCCAAGTCTTTCATGGAGAAATTACTCAAAAGCCAAGCTTTCACAGAACTAAGCATTTCCACATCATTTCCTATTAGTAGAATGTCATCTACATATAGTACTAAGAATGCGATCTTGATCCCACTAACCCTCTTGTATACACAAGGTTCCTCTTCATTTTGCATTAAGTCAAACTCTTTGACCACCTCGTCAAAACGAAGGTTCCAACTACACGACGCTTGCTTCAGTCCATAAATGGAACGCTGAAGCTTGCACAGTTTCTGAATATCGACTTCGGACACAAATCCTTTAGGCTGCTCCATATAGATTTCTTCCTCGAGGAATCCATTTAGGAAAGCCGTCTGTACGTCCATTTGCCATATCTCATAATCGTGGTAGGCAGCTATAGCAAGCATCATGCGAATAGACTTGATCATGGCTACGGGCGAGAAGGTATCGTGGTAATTGATCCCTTCTTTCTGGGTATAACCCTTTGCCACAAGCCTGGCCTTATAGGCGTCAACCTTGCCATCACCATCAGTCTTTCTCTTGTAGATCCACTTGTTCCCAATAGGCAATATGCCCTTGGGGCGGTCTACTAGAGTCCAGACCTGATTGACATGCATCAAGTCTATCTCAGCTTCCATAGCTTCACGCCATTTCGCGGAGTCTACATCCACCATCGCTTGGTCATAGGTCGTCGGGTCGGTCTCTTGGCTATCACTTGGAACCTCATGGAGACCCAGCTCCTCCAAGTGCACAAGCCCATACCTCTCAGGTAAATGAGACACCCTACTAGACCTATGAGGTGGTTGTACTTGTGTTTCAGAAAGTTCGGTTCCGATTTCTTGCACAGGTGTCTCCTTAGGAGTTTCATTGAATTCTTTCAAAGAAATACTTCTACCTGCTCCGCCTTCCTGGATGAACTTATCTTCCAGGAAGTGTGCTTGTAAAGCAACAACGATCTTTCGATCTTCAGGCATGTAGAATAGATATCCCATCGTCCCAGACGGGAATCCAATGAAACGTCCCTTCGCGGACCTAGCTTCCAACTTCTCCACCTTAGTCTTCTTGACATAGGTGGGACATCCCCAAATCCTAATATGATTAAGACTTAGTTTCCTGCCCTCCCACATCTCATGTGGAGTTTTAGGAACGGATTTGGAAGGACATCTGTTCAAGATGTAAGGAGCAGTCAGGAGTGCATACCCCCACAGGTAAATCGGCAAGTCAATATAGCCCATCATGGAACGGACAATGTTTAACAAGGTCCGGTTCCTTCTTTCTGACACACCATTTAACTGAGGAGTACCTGGAGGTGTTAGTTGTGAAACTATTCCATGTTCCTTAAGGAACTCGTCAAACTCCATACTCATATACTCGCCACCTCGGTCCGACCGAAGTGCTTTGATATGATTACCAGTTTGTTTCTCGACTAGGGCCTTGAATTCCTGGAATTTCTCAAAGGCCTCGGATTTATGTTTCATTAAGTATACATAACCATACCTAGTATGATCATCTGTAAACGTAATGAAATAATGATATCTGTTACGTGCTGCTTCCAAAGCACCACATACGTCGGTATGGATTAATCCCAGTTTATCAGCGGCTCTTTCAAATGTCCCTGTGAAGGGGGACTTAGTCATTTTGCCTTTAAGGCAAGATTCACAAGTAGGAAAGGGATCTGATCCCAATGGACCCATAAGTCCATCTTTTTCCATCTTGTAAACCTTGGTCTTACCAACATGACCAAGTCTTAGATGCCATTTCAAAACTTGATTGGTTTCATCCCTACCACGTTTTCTAGTCATAGTATTCACAACTACGTTGTTGCTGAGATTTAGATGATATAATCCATTCAACAATGTAGCAGTACCCACTAGTTTATTTCTAAAATAAATTTTGTAGGAACCATCACCAATGAAAAATGAAAAGCCTTTTCGGTCCATGATCGGAATGGATACAATGTTTTTGTGCCCTTTAGGCAAAACAAGTACATCTTCTAAAGTCAAAACAAAGCCGGATTCTAAACCCAAAAGAAGTGATCCTATGTCGGTCGCCTCGACACTATGCCCGCTTCCGACTGTGATCATAACTTCTCCAGCTCCAAGCTTCCTACTTTGTTCCAGATCCTGATTCACGGTACAAATATGAGAACTAGCACCAGAATCAAGTATCCAGGAAGTAGAAAATACAGTAGCAGAACAATTTATTTCCAAAACTAAAAGTTCTGTACCGGAAGTGCCATGAAGAATCGGACAGTCTCTAGCCCAGTGGCCCAGCTCACTGCACTTGAGACAAATATCCTTCTTCTTCTTGTTCTTTGGAACCATCGGGGCCTTGCCCTTTCCTTTAAGGTCCTTAGCTTGTGGTCCAGTCCGCTTCTTGGTCTTTTTCTTCTTATTCTTAGACTTCCGAAGTCCAGAAGAAATCACAAGAGCAGACTCCTTCATTCGCGGAGTCTTCATCTGAGACTGAGCGGTCACAAGTTTGTTCATTAGCCCAGCTAAATTACATGCAATCTCATTGCAGTTGAAGTTCATAACAAACTGTGAGAAGGAATCAGGGAGAGAGTGTAGGATAAGGTCGGTTTGGAGAGAAGTATCCATTTTAAAATCAAGAGCCTCCAATCTCTCGATCATGGATATCATTTTGAGGACATGTTCCCCAACCTTCTCACCTTCCTTCATCCTTGCACCGAACAGTTGCTTGGATATCTCATATCTAGCAGTTCTACTGTGCTCACCATAAAGTTCGGTTAAGTGAGATAGAATCTGCCTAGCAGAAGTCATTTTCTCATGAGCTCTCTGAAGCTCATTAGACATGGAAGCCATCATACAAGCACAAACTTTCACGTCATCCTTAACCCACTTTTCGTGGTTTTCAATCTCTTCCTGATTGGCTCGGGTCCGCACAGGAGGCGCCGGAGTGTCCGTCTCCAAGACGTATCCCAGTGCCTCTATACTGAGGACAATCATCAGATTGCGGAGCCAATCCACAAAGTTAGGTCCCATTAAGGTGTTCTTTTCGAGCAGAATTGCGAGTGGATTCATTGTCATATTGAGATTTGAGTCTGCATTAAGTACGATAGATTAATTAGTGACTCATTTAATTATGTTCTGAGTATAGAATTAAGGTCTTTTCTATTCTTGTTACCTAGCTCCCACTATTTTTATCGGAATAACACACTCCCATGTGATATCCGGAAGTATCGTCGCTCTACTTCATAGTGGTGATCGAGTTCTTTATAAATCTTAATAGAGGGCAACCGAACAGGTTTCTAGTCTATTAATTTTCATAAAGTGGTGTCCAACACCAACCCATCTAATGGATGATTCGATCTTCTTTTTCCCCCTTGTTCACTCCCCTCAACCTATACGGTTTCTATGGTTCGTGAACAAGTTAAGTTTATACCATCGACGCAAATCAGTTTCACAATTGAATCTTATCCGGCAACCTATCAGGTTTCTAGGGATAAAATTTGCTCCAACCGAAGGCATCCATGCGCTCATTAATTTATCCATCCTCCCCGAACGACTACCCCGATAACTCGGAAGCATAGCACATCCGGTTTGGATTTCAATTTCCCGAAAACATGATGGAGGGAAGGAAAACCTTGAAACCTTATAAACTTAATTATTTGTTGTGGGAGAATTATCGCGATTAACGTTACACTTTGCACATTAATCATTTAAGCGCGTTTGTGGCATTCATACAACATGAAACAACCATTCACAACCTAGATGCTACCAACATGTGGTTCATGGACCGTTCCTAGAAAACAAAAACTCCGTAATCTAATTACAAGTCTTCGTCTTGAATCTTCGTCTTCTCGAATTGGATCTTCCTCCGGTCTTCGTCATTACATATAAATTTTACATTGAAAATTGCATCCTAGATACAATTTTTTTTTAGTAAAATAAATAGGCTCAAAACGGCCTTTACAACCCAATCGAATAAAACGAACGATTCAAAAACTAAGTCCACGAACCACATCCCCATTCAAAAGCATTCATCCAATAAATACTAAATAAATGGAAAGCATAGAGATACATTGATCCAATCAACAATACGAACCGATCCAATCGATTCACACAATCGGTAATATGATAACGTTCAAAATAATTCGGTCGACCATAAATATTCCAATTAATCAAATTTCCCTTATAAAATGAAATACCATAAATCATTTTAATCATATTAAATCCAATTTAACATGCGGGAGATTAATTTTCAAGAATACGAAAAAATCGGCCGGGCGAAATTGGCTGCCATGGCCGAGTCACCCTCGGCGGCATGCCAGACGAGCTGGCATGGCCGAGTCACGCTCGGTGCCTTGGCCAGCGGCCACAGGCGCGGCCTGGAGCTGGGCCGCGGCCCCCGATCTGATGTTTGCCCAGGCCAGCTGCAATGACCGGGCGCGGCCCCCGAGCCCCGGGCCGCGGCCCCTGCTCCCGGACCCCTCCCGGACCGTCCAACGGCATTTCGGGGCTAGTTTTTCGATCGGATATCCAATATCTATATTCTCCAACATTCATATCTTTAATATAAATCATATTTCCAAGAAATTAAGATTTATATTTAGACATAAACTTACGAAAAATATAACTACAACGAACGTAAAAATATATACCACGATTATGACTAAAATGATTCCAAATCATTCACCATCTAATCGAGCATTCCAAATGACAATATCGTTTATACGATCGCAAGACCTACGCTCCGATACCACTGTTGGGATTCGGTGCCTAAAACGAAGGCCCAGTGGAAGCGGTAAAACGAAAATTAATTCGATCCGAATCCCTACGAGGATCGATCGAGCTACGTATATACTAATATATAAACGAATAGCAAGAGTCGTAAGAAACTAACTCTTGAAGTCCGTTGATTAAATGGTAACCTTCTCTTGATCTATTCCCCAAGCTTTAATTTGATCTCTACGAGTTCAATCCGCTCCAAGCCCTTGAACGATCCAACGCCGAAAGCACCGCGTCTCTACTTGCCACGCGCCGAAAAAACGAACGAAATGACAACACCTTGCTATCCTCCGAGGATACGGCTAGAGCTAGGTGATGAAGCTATATATGTAAAGATTACTACACTCTAAGTGTTTTAATCTTACTCTCTCTTTATGTCTTGATATTTTTCTCTAAGAAAAACAAGAACAAGGTTGAAGAAGAAGATGACTAAAGAGAAAACAATTTTCTCTCTCTCTCAAACTCAATGATACGTATAATGCCAAGAAGTGAAGTTGAGGATGAGAGATCAAAGTCTTCTATATATTCTTATTCAACCCATATGAAAACAAATACATATATCATGATTGATTCCCCCATACAATGTATATGATGCTTGTCCCCTCAATCACATGAGATTCCAAAAGCATGATGGGGACAAGTCAATACACACATATAGTAATAAGGGGGGGCGGCCAAGATGAATTATAGGAAGAGTTCGGTTCGTTTCGGACTCCCGAGAGTCCAAATAGATAAACTCCAATTCCGTTCCGATGTATTTATATCGTTTAATTAATCCAATTAATTAAACATATCAAATACAAAATAACATAATTAATTTCTCCAAGAAATAATTATATTCATGAATTAAATTAATCACCCAGTAATTTATTTAATTCATTAGGCCGTGAATCAATTTATCCAATAAATCGATTTAAACATCCAATGTTCCAAAATTAGATATCCAATATCTAATATTCATAATGAGAGAATTAGCTTTATTCATTCCGTAGTCAATCCTATTGCGTGACTCGGTAGGTCCGTCTCAGTCAGCAATGTTAGGAACCAAAGAGTAGTAGCACCACCTAGCCAGCCTGGCGGCCTACACTGTACCCCAACTGAGAACGAATGATTGGGATCATTCAAGAACCATTCTGCCGTGAATACCAGTATACGTATAAACCCTTCTTTCAAATTTCCCGATCAAGTTATAGGGTCACGATCAGTCAAACCCTATCTGTACTCGACGCTATGCATGCGTTAATGCAAATCGAGATCATCGAGCTGTCGTGTATCTAATATAACTAGCTCCAATGCTTTGGCCAAAGACTTATGATCTCATCTGCCAATAACCGCATAGGACATATAACCCGTTCACTAACAGGAGAAAGAATTCTATCTTGGTATTCAGTAGGACATGCTACTTGCCCGTCGAGATGCACGTCGAGGTTGACCCCCGCCTTCCGGTTTACAGGGTCGAACTACTCTAATGAAAATCTTGACGTCATAAGCACATCCCTACTAAATCCTCAAGTCGAAGGTTCACGAATACCTATCACAACCTTTCGATTCCATCATTGACTGTCCCGGAGTGAAATCCGTGTGACGAATCGAGGGTGAGTCGGTTCGAGTATACTAATCTAATTAGCATACCTATAACGTGTACTCCTACTAACCATTAGTGTTCGATATGCACTCTCCTTATCAAAGAACACGTCATACAAGTCTTCACATAAACTTAACGCCCAGTCAAGTTTCATCGACTTGCGAACGATTAAGTATTTGAGCTATAAACCTTTCTAGTGCCTACCCCCTTATCCAATAAGGAGTGGAACGTTTTGCTCTCAAATACACGGACTAGTTTCTACATGTATATTTACGAGTTAGGAATGCCAGTAACTACCAGTAAATAAAGAAAACATCCATTGCCTTATATTGATGATTTACATAATAACAAGTACAATGCCCTCACTCAACATCCTCTGAGTGGCATTCGAGGGCATACTCCTAACAGTGTGTCCCAATCGGGGGTCCACGACAATGTAATATTCGCCTAGTTTGGGGTGTTACAGAGTTGGTATCAGAGAGTGGTTTTGAATACTACCTTCCGAGTCATGTCTCATTTGAAATCATCGTTCATCAGACTAGTGTCATTGGACTTTCGCGTCACGTGTGACCTGTGCAAGAGTCGAGCCTCTCAGACCAAAGAACAGTAAGATTTCTGACGCGAAGGTATAATTTCTGGCAATAAGAATCACTCATTCATCATTCAACATTCAAAAATCCTCATTCATCATTTTCATTTTTGATCAAGTCGATCATGTTAATTCATTAATCACTCAGTTCATTTCATTGTTCAGTTGTTGATCTTGAGGATCATATCATTAATCTTTTTAACTTGTTCAAGATAATCATTTCAAGAATTTCATCAGATAATCACGTCATTTCAGTTGATCATTCATGTAATCATTGTGTTTGAGCGCGTATGCTCATTTTCATCATTTCATAACGTAATCATAATGTGATATTCATGCGAGATATATAATTATCATATGACTTTCCACTTCAGTATGGAAAGAGCTGCAGAGGACGCGGGGGGAAGAGGCCGTGGTGCGGGCCGAAACCCAAGAGCTCATGTGAATACACGCGCGAATGCGAGGAATAATGCAAATTCATCGAGCAGCAACGCTGCCACTCATTCACCCAGAAATGATCACTCACTGTCAGGGAGTCGTACCCGGGACACAACTCAATCAGAAGGTGTTTGGGTTGATCCACTCGCTTTTATGTAGGGCATGATGGCCCAGATGACTCAAATGGCACGCCTCATGGAGACGATGCAGAACTCAGCTACTCAGAATCAACAGGCTCCTCCGCCGCCAACTCAGGGGCAGGAGAGGGGTGTAAGCAGTATCATTGGCGACATCTCTCGCCAGAGACCACCTACTTTTGAGGGCTCATCTGAGCCGGCGGATATTGTTCACTGGCTCGAGCATTTCGAGAAGTTGTTTACTATGGTGGAGTGTCCCGAAGGGCACAAAGTTTCAGTTGCGGCTTACTATCTTGGTAAGGGCGCTCATTCATGGTGGTTATCGTTGAAGCCCACCGACGGATCTTGTACTTGGGACCAATTCAAAACTCTCATGATGGAGAGGTATTATCTGGCCCCACTCAGGGAGGCCAAGTTATCGGAATTACGCACTCCCGACCTCTCAGCAGACGAGGATGTTCTCGCCATCGCCGAGAAATTCTAGGAGCTACTTCCTTTCGCCTCGTCTATTATTCACTATAAGGCGGACAAGATCAAGTATTTCAGCAAGAGGTTGAAGCCTCGTATGCGGATGCAGTTGCTTAATCACAATTGCACCATTTTGGCCGAATTCATCGAGAAAGCTCTTACTTATGAGCTTACTGCTAAGGAGATTGCTAAGCATCAACCTTCATCTGCTGGCAAGAAGTCAAAGAATCGTAATCAGTCTGAAGGCGGTCAGGCCACTTTCAAGAAACCTTGTGTGGGTTCTACTTTTTCTGAGCGACCTCATATGGCGTCTAGACCCGTGGAATCTCAGTCACGAGCGGCCAGTTCGGCCATCACCTGTTTCAACTGTGAAGAACAGGGTCATTTCAGCACCAAGTGTCCGAGGCAGACTGTCACGTGCCATAACTGTGGGATTGGTGGGCATAAGGCCCGTTTTTGCCGAAGAGACTCTAAACCTACTCCGGAGTGATCTCAGGCCCCGATACATTCAGCGGTGCATAATCAGGCCACTCAGTCCGCGTCGTTCAAGACGACAGAGGCAAACAAAGGTGGAGCAAAGAGCTATCAGACGGGAGCGTCCGGTTCGGGGGCCGGTAAGCCCCGAATTTATGAGATGAAGAGGACTAACGATCCGGAGGCACGGATGATCTCAAGTACAATCGATATTCTATCTCAACCTATGTGTACCCTTTTTGATACTGGTGCATCACATTCATTCATTTCCGAGTCATGTTTGAGTAGACTACGTCTGGGTAGTGCTACTAGTTGTGAGCCTTATGTCATTGGTCTACCTGATGGTAGAAGAATTACCGGGAGTCGTGAGATTAAGGATTGTCCGATTCAGCTTCATGGCCGTGATTGGTTAGTAGACCTAATCGTGGTAGATTTACCGAGAGACGACGTCATCCTGGATATTGATTGGATGGATCGTCACGATGCCGTCATTAGTGTCCGTAAGCGTATGGTCACTATCATTTCAGACGATGGGGTCGAATGTGTATTTCAGGGAGGTAATCCCAGCTGTTCTGGGAGAGTCATCAACTTGATGAAAGCAGTGAAATTACTCAGTCAAGGGTGTGTTGGTTATTGGTGCTATATGACCAAAATCGAGAAATCATCAGTGTCATTGTTAGATATTCCGGTAGTGAGAGAATATACCGACGTATTTCCAGACGAGTTACCGGGTTTACCTCCACAGAGAGATGTGGAATTCACAATAGAGTTGGAGCCTGGTACATCCCCAATATCGAAGGCACCGTATCGGATGGCCCCGACCGAAATGCAAGAACCTAAGAATCAATTAGAGGATTTGACCGAGAAGGGTTATATTCGACCGAGTGCGTCCCAGTGGGGAGCACCGGTGTTATTTGTCAAGAAGAAGGATGGTTCGTTCCGCTTGTGTATTGATTACCGGGAATTGAACCGGGTGACGATTAAGAATAAATATCCCCTACCCCGTATTGATGATATTTTGGATCAACTTCGGGGAGCTTCAGTATTTTCCAAGATCGACTTAAGATCTGGATATCATCAGCTGCGAATTCGAGAGTCGGATATCGCAAGGACGACGTTCCGAACACGCTATGGTCATAATGAGTTTGTGGTAATGCTTGGGTTAACTAATGCACCTGCGGTATTCATGGAGTTAATGAACTGGGTTTTCATCGACTATTTGGATCAGTTCGTGGTTGTCTTCATTGATGACATTTTAATTTATTCTCGTGACCGGGAGGAGCACGAGTTTCATCTTCATCAGGTGCTCGACGTGTTGAGACGAGAGCAACTTTATGGAAAGTTTTCCAAATGTGAATTCTGGATGTCCGAAGTGACGTTCCTTGGACATGTAATTTCATTAGATGGAGTTCGTGTCGACCCTCAGAAGACGGAGGCTATCCGAGATTGGCAACCTCCGAAGAATGTAAAGGAAATCCGAAGTTTCCTCGGATTAGATGGTTATTATCGGCGGCTTGTGGAAGGATTTTCTAAAATCGCTCAACCCATGACGAACCTTTTAAGGAAGGATAAGAAATACACATAGTCCGACGCGTGTCAACGGAGTTTTGAGGAACTCAAGAACCAGTTAATTTCAGCACCTATCCTTTCTTTACCGCAAAGGACGGAAGGATTTGTGGTTTATAGTGATGCGTCCGGACAGGGTCTCGGATGTGTACTAATGCAGAACAGGAAAGTTATTGCTTATGCTTCACGGCAATTGAGACCTTACGAGGTTAATTATCCGACCCACGACCTGGAGCTAGCAGCCATGGTATTCACATTGAAGATTTGGCGACATTATCTTTACGGCGTTACCTGTCAGATATTCACCGATCATAAGAGTTTAAAGTATATATTTAGTATTTACTCATAAGGAGTTAAATATGCGACAGAGACGGTGGTTGGAACTAATCAAATATTATGATATTGAGATACTTTACCATCCGGGCAAGGCGAACGTTGTCGCCGACGCCTTGAGTCGTAAGTCCGTTCAGGAGTAGATGCTTGCTCGATTAACAGTTCAGAAGGAACTTCAGCAGGAATTTCTGAGACCCGAGATCGAGGTCTGGTTACAGCGAGTACAAGGGCAACTTTGTACGTTAGAGATTTCATCGCCACTTGAGGAGGCGATCAGGGAGAATCAGGATTCAGACCCGTTTTTGTTGCGCATCCACGAGGATGTGGCGCAGGGGAAAGCCACTGGATTTGTGGTCCATGAGGATGGACTCTTGAGATTTAAGAATCGGTTATGTGTACCGGCGAATGATGAGTTGAAAAACTCAATTTTGAGAGAAGCCCATACTACCCCTTATTCTATTCATCCGGGGTCCAGCAAGATGTACAAAGACTTGAAACAAAATTACTGGTGGAGTAATATGAAGCGTGAAGTCGCCGAGTTTGTTTCAAGATGTCTCACCTGTCAACAATTCAAGATAGAACATCAGCGACCGGGGGGTATGCTGAAACCGCTCCCTATTCCAGAGTGGAAGTGGGAGGATATTTCAGTGGACTTCATCACGAGTTTGCCGACGAGTCGCCGTGGCATGAATACAATCTGGGTAATCGTGGATCGTCTAACTAAGTCAGCTCATTTTCTCGAGATTAAGGATACGTGGGGTCCCGAGAGACTTGCCCAGTTGTTCATCAAAGAAATAGTGAGATTGCACGGTACTCCTAAGAGTATCGTTTCTGATCATGACAGGCAATTCGTGTCTCATTTTTGGAAATCAGTTCATCGTGCTATGGGAACTCAGCTCAATTTTAGCACATCTTTTCATCCTCAGTCCGACGGACAATCAGAACGAACTATCCAGACATTGGAGGAAATGTTGAGAGCTTGTGTTCTTGATTGGAAAGATGATTGGGAAGCCCAACTACCATTGATCGAATTCACGTATAATAATAGTTGGCATGCTTCGATTAAGATGGCACCCTACGAGGCCTTGTACGGTTGTCATTGCCGATCTCCTTTGTGTTGGGATGACTTATCAGAATCAATCGGCACTGAGCCCGATATGCTTATAGCCGCCCATGAGAAGGTAACTTTGATCAGGAGTCATTTGTTGACCGCTCAGAGTCGAAAGAAATCATATGCATATAATCGTCATTGACCATTAGAGTTCGAGACAGGTGACCATGTTTTGGTCAAGATATCCCCGAGTCGAGGTATCTTCCATTTCGGAAAATGTGAAAAGTTGAGTCCGAGATTTATTGGACCGTTTGAGATTTTGGATCGAGTAGGCAGTCTAGTTTATCGATTGGCTTTACCTCCGGCATTGAGCCGAATTCATAACGTATTTCATGTCTCTCAATTGCGGAAATATATTGTCGACCCTAGTCACATACTTCAGTTTGATGAGATCGAGATAGCGGATGATCATACGTATGTGGAGCATCCCGTACAAATCTTAGAGCGGCGAATCAAACAGTTGAGGAGCAAGACGATTCCTTTGGTTAAGATCCAGTGGTCTAGACACGGAGTCGAAGAGACTACTTGGGAAACCGAGGATAGTATACGGGAGAGTTATCCCGAGTTGTTTGACCCTTAGTTTCGGGGACGAAACTCTTTTAACGGGGGTGTATGTAATACCCGGTTGTAATTCAGTCATTATCATTCAGTAATTGTCATTCAATAATTTTCACTTGTTAATAATCATTCATTATTCACATTCACTGATTCGTGTTCACCGTTCGGAATAACTTCGAGTCGTGTATCGATATTGTTCATTGTTTCAACCTTGCTTGGGAATCGAGACAAGAATATTATCTTTATTGTTGTAATTGATTCATTAGTCGATGTTGACATTGGAGTTCATGTCATTTCAAATCTCCTCATTGTTCAAATCGTGCTATTGTTGGGCGAACCATTGTAATCATTGCTTGGAACCACCATTTTGGGGTTTCCGCACTTCCATTTCGTGTTATTGTTTCCCAAATATTGATTCCTATTGCTTTTATTCTCTTCCCGGATCATTTTTCATCATTTTAGGACCCAAGGGGGGTGTGGGCCGCGGCATAAGGAGTGTGCGCCGCCGCACAGACATTTTCCAGTTTTGGCCGAGCAGTCTGTACCGTGGGCCGCGGCTCATGCCGGCAGGGCCGCGGCACACTGCCGAGTCACTGGGCAGATTTCTAGCCCTGTGCCGCGGCACACTCGGCCGGGCCGTGGCACCCTGCCGAGCACTGGGGGCAGATTTTGGCCCTGTGCCGCGGCACACTCGGCCGGGCCGCGGCACACAGTGCAGACTTCATTATATCTACGTTTTGTTGAGGAGAAAAAGCTCATTTCTTCATTTCACTTCTTCCTCTCTTCCTTGGGGCAATTTTGGGGTGTTTTAACATCATCAAAACTCAGAGATTTTCATCTTCTTCAAGTTGTAGTGTGGATCAACAACATATTTGTGGATTCTTCATCTTAATCTAAGGTAACTTCTTCAACCCTTGAATTCGATTTTGAGTTGGAGCATGATGTTTTGGATGGTATAATCATGAATTGTGATGGATATACATATGATTATGAGTTTTTACGAGCTATCATCGGATTGTTGGAAGTTTTTCTCAAGAACACTTTGAAATTTGACTTGGAGTTAGGTTTTGCAATTTAATGTTATCGTAAACTTGATTTGAGTATTTCGTTTGGATTATCGATTGTATTGATGGTTTTTGGTGGTTTGGATCATTCAATAGAAGTTGGTTTTCGATACAAATGGGTTTAGTTGTTTAGGATGGAAGTTTTTTTTCAATGTGTTTGTCGAAATGCTTCAATGAGTTTGGATTTATAATATCGACATCTTGAGTTGGTTATGGTCGTTTTTGGTTCGTATATTAAGCGAGTTGTTGATAATTGTGTTATTCAAGGTTGTTCGAGCGACCGGTAGTTTCTCTTAGGACGTTGTTCGAGAGAGATCGTATCATCACCGGTGTTAAGGTTAGTTAATTCTTACTCGATTAAAAGGATATTCATTCCTTTCGTTGTTGTTCATTCATAATCACAGTTCATTCATAATGTATTCACCGTATTGAGACTTGTAATTGTCAATTAATCACTTCATTCATGAGGAACGACAGTTCCAATCATTTCATTGAGGTATCATTCATTTCACTATCATTTCATCTCGGTGAGTCATTCTTGACTTTGTCGGATTTTTATTCATTATTATTCTTCATGGTCATTTCTTGCCCATATGAACTTCTGGGTTCATATTGCGTGGCCGGGTGGGATGTGTGGAATTTTTAGTCGGGTACGTGATGGTCATGTGTTGGGTTCACCGACACATTGGACTATGCACACGGTAATGTACCTCCGTGAGACTAATTAAGTACAAGGACGGGTGTGTCCGGACACTCGTCTTGTGCACTTAAAAAACTGGACGATGGAATAAATCGAGCAATATTCACACGACATGTTTCCATTATTTGCTGAATTATATTCTTCCATACATATATATATAAAGATTGAGTCCTTAAATTTATTGTGGAGTCTTAATGATATTAATGGATATTTTTACATTTAATATTAGTTCATATTAAATTATATATATATCTTATATATATAAAGATTAAGTCCTCCTAATTAATATGGAGTATTAAAGTTTAAATGTCATTATACCACATACATAATTTTAATATATAAAATGTGGAGTCATAATAATCTATACTACTTCCAATCAATATTTGAAGAATTTCAAAAGACACATCTCTTTATCATAAGATTTTAACGTCTATTTTTTGGTGTGCAATAATTGAATTTCAACAATAAATGAACGATTAAACTACTCTTCCATCTTTTCATTTGCTTACAAGCTAACGTTTCTCATGACTATATAGTCCATTTTACAGTCTTCACCAATTACATGATGCAAATTAATACAGAAATGATATATAACCCGGTTAATTAACTGTTGTCTCATATCACTTACACAGTTGCTTAGGTTTTCGTTAAGAAGCTAAATATTTGCTTAATTAGCTTATGTTGTTAATCGAAATTGCAAAAGTTGAGGTTCAGTTCACTTTAACTATTCTCAGATTTTGATTTATAGCTGTTATAATGTTCTGTATTATTTGGTTTTGACGTGTTTTTCCTTTATGAATTCAAACTGTTACATGCAGGGTTTGGATTATATTCGAAACATGATTCAGTCATCTTTGTATAAGCAGTTGTCTATGAGGGAGAAGTATTATTGTTTTCTTCATATATTTGCTGTTTGGAAGGATTTTCACTGCCTAAAGATGTAAGCTTACTAATTTTTCTAGATAATTACTATGCTGCATTGAGTACCTTATGGCACTTGGTTCAAGTGTAATATGAATTATCTGAATACCCTGCATTTATTGTATTTTTTTACCAAACTCAATGTTTGATCTTTCTTCAGGATGAAGCATCTGCTTGATGTTGTTGGTAACTCCGATCTTAATGCACAGTTGGATTCCTTAAGAACAAAATTAGATTTGATAATAAATTGTAATAGTATGCAGTTAGCTATTGTTGGTTTATATTGTTCCTTCCAATTGTTGATAAACAAGGTTTTTCGGTCACGTGCACAGGTTGAGCAAAAAGTCTGCTGGATTGAAGATCCTAACATTCGAAAGACATCTGTTCTTAATAGCCATCAAGCAGCTTCAATGAATGAATTAATTAGCCTCTAGAATCTCAGTTTCACCGGCTCTTGAATAGAGCTTGCCTTCCCAAATTATTCATATGGTGAGACCAAGAAACTGAGCAAGACGAACCCTATTTCACTGTATACATTGAAGGCAGCAGAATGGATCTGTCGGGTAGATTAGGTAATTGGTTTAAACTGGTAATTTTGGTTTAAACGGCTCTTGAATGAATGTGTCGGGTGGATTAGCTCTTAAAGAATGCTGATGGATAATATTAAATCTCTCAATTCGATCTCTTAATGTACAATTTATCATTATTTCTTTGGTTAGGTTTTTTAAAATAATTGAGTGTATACCTTTTATATTACAACTCCATTAGTTTGGGTCAAATATTAGAATGGAAGTCGGAAGTCATTAATATAAAGAGCACTATTGAGTTAGTTTGGTTAAGTTTACATCATGAATATTGTCCTGCAGGAAGAGAGAGCGTAAAGAGAGCCAAACAATTTTGACTTAATACGTTTGTATATACTTCAATCCATTAACATACATATGATATAAAAATAAGTTGTTGACACAAATAAGAGTTTGATTTTGTAATAGCAAACAAAACCTGTGCATCGCACGGGTCAGAATGCCTCGTTTATTATGTACTCAGCTTCCATTATAGAATCAGCTGTGGTTAGTTGTTTGGAACTCTTCCAGCTAACAACACCACCATTCAAGCAAAATATATATCTAAACTGTGATTTTGACTCATCTTGGTCTGTCTCAAAACTGGCATCGACATAGCCATTAAGGACCAAGTCACTATCTTGACCACCATATATCAAGAACATATCTTTAGTCCTTCTCAAGTACTTAAGTGTGCTTTTGACTATGTTCCAGTGAGCCTCACCAGGGTCAGACTGGTATCTGCTGGTTGCACTCAATGCAAATGATACATCCGGTCTAGTACATATCATGGCATACATGATAGATCCTATAGCCGAAGCATAAGCTATCAAGCTCATTCTATCTCTTTCTTCCTTCGAACAAGGACTTTGAGTTTTACTGAGCTTTATGCCATGTGACATAGGTAAGAACCCTTTATTACTGTTAAGCATACTGAACTATTTCAGTACCTTGTTAACATATGTACTTTGACTTAGGGCAAGAAGCCTTTTAGATCTATCTCTATAAATCCTTATACCCAATATATATGCACCTTCCCTTAAGTCCTTCATTGTAAAACATCTACTTAGCCAAAGCTTAACACTTTGCAAAGAAGGGATGTCATTTCCAATGAATAGGATATCATCCACATAGAGTATTAGAAAAACAATTGCGCTCCCACTAATCTTCTTGTATACACAAGGTTCGTCTTGATTTCTGATGAAACCAAACTCTTTGATTTTTTCATCAAAATGAAGATTCCAACTCCGGGATGCCTGCTTCAAACCATAAATGACTTTTAGAAGCTTACATACTTTATTAGAATTATTAGGATCGATAAAACCTTCGGGCTGTATCATATACACATCCTCATCTAACTTCCCATTAAGAAAAGCGGTTTTGACATCCATTTGCCATATCTCATAGTCATAATATGCTGCTACGGCAAGTATAATTCTAATTGATTTAATCATTACGACTGGCGAAAAGATTTCATCATAGTCAATACCATGAGTCTGTCTGTATCCTTTTGTCACGAGTCGTGATTTGTGTGTTTGTACAATGTCATCCATGTCCTTTTTCTTTGTAAAGATCCATTTGCAACCAATTACTTTGGAACCTTCAGGAAGATCAATCAAAGTCCATACTTGATTATCATACATGGATTGCATTTCGGATTTCATCCTTTCAAGCCAACTTTCGCATTCGATGTTAGTAGTTGCTTTATTGCAGGTTGTGGGCTCATCTAGATCCATGAGTTCCACATTTTTGTCATCTGTGATGAGAAATCCCTATCTCTCAAGTTCACGATGATAACGTATAGACCTACTTGGAGCTGGTATAGAAGAAGTGGTCTCAATATCTCTATGTGAGTTTAAATCAGTTTTATCTAAAGGTTCAGTATCTATTTGTGGCTCTCTCATATCATGAAAAATTATTTTGCTCCCACTATTTTTCTTGGAAATAAATTTCTTCTCAAGGAATACTCCAGATCGAGCAACAAACACTTTGTTCCCTGATGGGAAGTAAAAGTAATATCCTTTAGTTTCTTTAGGATATCCCACAAAAAGACATTTATCCGATTTGGGTGATAATTTATCAGTGATAAGTCGATTCACATAAGCTTCATAACCCCAAATCTTAAGGAAAAACAAAACAGGTTGTTTCCTTGTCCATATCTCATATGGTGTGCTTTGAACTGATTTAGATGGTACTCAATTTAAAATGAACGCATCAGTCTCTAAGGCGTAACCCCAAAAAGAAATTGGAAGATCAGCTTGACCCATCATCGATCTAACCATGTCTAACAAGGTTTGATTTCTCCGTTCCGACACACCATTCCATTGAGGTGTTCTAGGTGGAGTTAGTTGTGAAACAATTCCACAACTTTTGAGATGATCGTCAAATTCATGGCTCAAATATTCACCAACACAATATAATCATAGTGCTTTAATAGTTTTGCCTAACTGATTTTGTACTTCATTTTGAAATTGCTTGAATTTCGTAAACAACTCAGACTTATGACTCATTAAGTAGATATATCCGAACCTGCTTAAGTTATCCGTGAACGTTATGAAGTACTGGAAACCTCCTCTAGCATTTGTATTCATTGGTCCACATACATCAGTATATATTAAGCCCAATAAATCTGCAGCTCTCTCAGTATGGCCCATGAAAGGAGCTTTGGTGATTTTGCCTAATAAGCAAGATTCGCACGTATCATATGATTCTAAATCAAATGTGTCCAAGATTCCATCTTTATGGAGTTTGTGTTGGGGTTCGGTGCCTAAAATGAAGGCGCATCGAAAGCAAAATATGAATCTAATTCGATTCTAATCCCGTAAGAGGATCGATCAAGCTACATATATACAAATATAAAACGAAACAAAGGTGATGTGAATCAAGAAGCAGTCAGTTAGTCAGAAGAAGAACTATACATTCCCGTGGGACCAATAACAAGATCACGAGCAAATGCGATAAAGAATTCATTAACAATGCTCATGCAAAATCATTTCAATCAGACCGATGTCCATACATATAATAACATCTTTATTTGTGTTATTGAAGCCGTCACATGTTAGATCAAAAGTGTTGATGTCATTATTCTAAGCAATAAGACTAACTGAAGTAGCTTTCGTAATTCATATGTATCTCCTATATACAGTGTCCAATTAAGCTCATATTTATACCATCGGAAATCTAAGAGAAAGTCCTAAAATTTTTGTGTTCATCATGACATCAAAATCAGATACTTTCAGTGGTGAAAATGCGATACAATTGAAAGCAGGCGTTGGAAATTTCAGATACGATATACCTTTGTATTTTTGTCACAACTTTCGCGTACGATATCCGATTGTGACGATTCAGGTGGATTTGGAAACCTAAGAGGCAGTACTACAATCATATAGAAGACATCAAGATCAATATCCGAAGTTTAGGATCTGTTATGCCACTAAAACAACAACAACATATTTCTCTTTAACTTTGATTTCTTATTTTCAAAACATAAGTCTTGGTCCTTGATTTTTGTCCCCTAAAAATGTATCGACTCCTTGAATTATGGGTCGATTAGTCATTGATCAGATTTTAGGAGCTTTGAATATTGAATTTATAATTTTTTAGTCTTTATTTTATATTTTTATATTGTAATAGTTGTAGGAATTTTGGCTATAAATAGTCCTCATTTTCATTTGTAAAGACACCTTGAAATTTATCAAAATTGTGAGTGTTTATATTAACAAACTTTCTTCTTATTTTGTTGAGTGTCTCTCCAAAATATAAATCGTGATTTCAATTCACTTATCGAGGCGTTAGAAACCTCGTGGCGTGTTTGAATCGCACCTCCCAGTTTGCTACGGCGCGTCACGTAGAGGGCTTGAAGTAAAACAATCATTTGATTAATATTGGAACTATCTTGGGAACTAAAATCATACTAGCGATAGCGGTTACCACGACACGTCATGTGGGGGTCGCATCAGTTGGCTTCAAAGATCGTTTTTTTTCCATTACTAAGTGGTATCATCTAGTTTCCTTCATTTTCATAATCTTCTTATCTTACCATCCTATCATTTATTTCTATCTTCTAAACCTTCCATCTTATTGATATATATAAAAAAAAATCACGACGATCGGTTCTACCATCACAATGATCACAATATATATATATATATAATATTTGATATAAATAAATCATCAAGTGTAAGCCAAGAGAATTATAATCATTAGCATTTTGAATATCAAAAAAAAAGTATACAAAAAAAAGGTATACAAAAAAAAGTTATACAGAAAAAAGGTATACAAAAAAAAAGTATACAATATATATATATATATACATATTTATCACAAAGGTCGGTTCTACCACCACAGTGAATATATATATATATATATATACGTATCTATCACGAAGGTTGGTTCTACCACCACAGTGAATATATATACATACATATACATATCTATCACGAAGGTCGGTTCTACCACCACAGTGAAATATAAAAATAAATATAAAGCTGGAGTACGGATTACCGCCCCTGTAAAATTAAAACTTGTCAAAATACTCGTCTATATAATCACCTTGTGAGTTGTGAGACATTTATATAAAGCCGAGTGATAAAAGACAAGAACCGTGCAAAAAAAATCTAAAAGAGTGATACACGAGCGTTGAGTGATCGAGTGATATACGTGAGGATCTTGTGAGGATTAATTTTTGTGTGTGTGTGTCAAAAAAAAAAGAGCAAAAAAAAAGTAAAAAAAAAGGGAAAAAAGGAAAAAAAAAAGAAAGGCCAAAAAAAAGCAAAAAAAAAAAATGTCGAAATCCGATATTGAGAAAAATAAAGGAAATGAAGCTCTTCAGAACATACAAGAAATGCTCACCCAATTGATTACAATACAAGATCGACAAGAAGAAGCGATAAAAAATTTACCAAAAAATAAAGAAGACGAGCACCACCATAGAAGAAGGAATCCGAGTCCCATCTTATATAGAGAGTACGAGGATGAAACATTCTCCGAGGATGGAACTTACCAAAATCAAGGAGAACGTGGTCGAGGAGGTTGGAGAGAACAAGGTAGACGGTATGAAAGGGAAGAACGAAACGAGGAAGGCCGAAGTATGGGAAATATAAAAATAAAAATCGCAGCCTTCGAAGGGCGAGTGATCCCGACAAATACCTTGACTGGGAGAGGAAGTTGGAAACTATATTGGACTGCCACAACTATGACTAAGAAAATGAGGTTAGCAATAACCGAATTTTCCAAATATGCCAGCATTTGGTGAGACCAACTTGTGACGGATAGAAGGAGGAATGGAGAGAGGCCAATTAATAGTTGGGAGGAATTAAAGATTGTAATGCGTAGAATATTTGTTCCTAATTATTATCATAAGGAACTATTTTCTCGCCTTCAATCCTTAAAACAAGGTCCAAGGAGCATCGAAGATTTTTGAAAGAAACTGGAGATGTTAATGATCCGGTCTGATGTGAGGGAGTCGAGGGAGGCCACAATGGCGAGATTTCTACATGGCATGAGGGCGGAGATCTCTAAAGAAGTTGATAAACAACATTATATTGAGTTCGAGGACATGGTATATGCAGCGATCAAAATTGAGAGGAACTTGTGAAGGGGAGGCAACAATACTTACTCCATGGGGTACACCACTCATTGGAAGCCTCAAACAGGAAATCGAGATGTATCCAAGGGTAGTTTTGATAAAAACACCGTGAAGAGGAAGTTTGAGGTGGGGAGTGCTAGTCGAACAAATCCCGAAGTCAAATCTACATCCGTAGAAAATATAAACACGAGAAACAGAGACATCAAGTGTTTTCGATGCCACAGGCAAGGACACATTGCATCCTAATACACTAATAAATGAGCAATGATACTTAGGGAGGACGGAGAATATGAAACATATAATGAAGTGGAGGAAGAAGGGAAAGAAGAAAATGATGAAGGAGAGCTAGAATTCGCGCCCGCACTTGCCATTAGGAGGGTGTTGAATGTGAAGGCAAAGGAGGAAGAGAGCAACGATAATGAACAACGAGAAAATCTTTTTCACACTAGACACTTTGTGAAAAATAAAAATTGTAGTGTGATCATTGATAACGGAAGTTGCACCAATGTGGCTAGTGCGATGCTAGTCGAGGGGTTAAAATTACCAACAAGGCGACATCCTAAGCCTTATAGACTTCATTGGCTAAATGATTGCGGAGAGGTTCGGGTGAATAAACAGGTACTCATAACCATCACAATTGGAAAATACTATGATGATATCCTATGTGACGTTGTACCAATGCACGCTTGCCATATTTTGTTGGGTAGACCATGACATTACGATCGAGATGCCTAACTTAGCGGGAAGAAGAATCGTTACTCATTTGAGAAAGGTGGTAGGAAAATCACATTAGTTCCCATGACGAAAATACAAGTCCATGAAGATCAAATTCGACTCTAGAAAGAAGAAGAAAAAGAAAAAGGAAAAGAAAAAGAGAAAGAAAAGGAAAAAGAAAAAGAAAAAGAAAAAGAAAAGCAAAACGAAAAAGAAAAATAAAAAAATAAAAAATCAAAAAAATGTTTATTTATAAGTGCAAAAGAAGTCGTTAAAGAAGTTGGGGAGGGTCAATCCGCATACTTACTTCTTACCAAACGAATTTGCACTCTTGATGATGATAAATACCGGAATGTTCCGAGTACTGTAAAAATTCTATTACAGGACTTCAATAATGTTTTTCCGGATGAGCTACCACCCGGTTTGCCACCAAAAAGAGGGATTGAGCACCAAATCGACTTTGTGCCAGGACCCATCATTCCAAACCGACTAGCATACCGAAATAATCTTGAAGAAACTAAGGAGATTCAGCGGCCAGTCGAGGAGTTATTAAGTATTGGGTATATCCGAGAAAGTTTGAGTCCTTGTGCCGTTCCGATAATTATCGTACCAAAGAAAGACGAGACTTGGAGAATGTGCACCGACTGCCGAGCGGTGAACAATATCACGGTAAAGTATCGACATCCAATTTCAAGGTTAGATGATATGTTTGACGAATTACATGGTTCGTGTGTGTTTAGTAAAATTGATTTAATGAAAGGTTATCACCAAATTCGTATGAAAGAAGGGGATGAATGGAAAACGGCCTTTAAAACTAAATACAGATTATATGAATGGTTGGTAATGCCTTTTGGTCATACAAATGCACCAAGCAATTTTATGCGGCTAATGAATCATGTTTTGCGTTCTTATATTGGAAAATTTGTTGTCGTATACTTTGATGATATTCTCATTTATAGCAATAGTATAGACGAACACGTTGAACATTTAAGATTGGTTTTAATTACCTTGAGAAAGGAACAATTATATGCTAATCTTAAGAAATGTACTTTTTGCATGAGTGAGGTTATATTCATTGGGTATGTCGTTAGTATCGACGGCATAAAAGTTGATGAAGAAAAGATAAGGGCCATACGAGAATGGCCTAGACCGACTAATGCAACTGAGGTAAAAAGCTTTCATGGTTTAGCAGGTTTTTATCGACACTTTGTTAAAGATTTTAGCACGATTGCAGCCCCGTTAAATGAACTTGTGAAGAAACATGCTAAATTTCATTGGGGTGATGATCACGTTAAAGGATAAATTATGCACCGCACCTGTTTTAGCATTACCAGATTTTTCTAACACTTTTGAAGTTGAGTGTGATGCTTCAGGAGTAGGAATTGGAGCGGTATTAATACAGGGAAAGAGGCCGATTGCTTACTTTAGCGAGAAACTTGGAGGAGCGATGTTTAACTATCCTACATATGATAAAGAATTGTATGCTTTGGTTAGAGCTTTACGTACGTGGCAACACTACTTATGGCCTAAGGAGTTCGTGATTCACACGGATCATGAATCATTGAAGCATCTCAAGGGACAAAATAAGTTGAGTAAAAGACATGCCAAATGGTTAGAGGAGATCGAATCATTTCCTTACATCATTAAATATAAACAAGGTAAGGATAATGTCGTTGCCGATGCATTCCCGAGAAGGTATGTATTACTTAATACGCTTTCTTGTAAATTATTGGGATTTGAGCTCTTGAAAGGATCTTACGTGGGAGATAAAGATTTTGGCGAAACATATGTTGCTTGCGAAACAAAAAGTGCGGATAAATTTTATCGGGACAATGGATTTTTAATCCGTGAAAATAAACTTTGCATTCCTTTTTGTTCGACACGGAAGTTGTTAGTAAGGGAAGCACATAGTGGGGGATTAATGGGACATTTCGGAATTGCCAAAACTTTTGAAATATTGCATGAACACTTCTTTTGGCCTAAAATGAAACATGATGTTTATAAAATTGTCAATTCATGCATTATTTGTCGAAGGGCAAAATCATGAGTTTTACCACATGGTTTGTACATGCCACTTCCAGTTCCTAACGAGCATTGGGTTGATCTTTCTATGGACTTTATGTTGGGGTTACCAAAGATAAAATCTGGATGTGATTCGATATTGTCATTGTTGATAGATTTAGCAAAATGGCACATTTCATTGCATGTCACAAAACTGACGATGTCACTCATATTGCAAATTTATTTTTCAAATAATTGCCCGTTACATGAAATGCCAAAAAGTATAGTGTCCGATCGGGATACTAAATTTCTTAGCCATTTTTGAAAAGTTTTGTGGGCGATACTGGGAATAAAATTGCTTTATTCGATAACTTGTCATCCCCAAACTGATAGCCAAACTGAGGTAGTTAACCGAACACTTTTGGTCAATTGTTACGAACTGTTGTTAACAAGAACTTAAAAAATTGGGAAACAACTTTACTATTCATTGAATTTGCTTACAACAGAACCGTTCATTCTACCACTACATTTTCTCCATTTGAAATTGTATATAGTTTTAATCCGATAACTCCTTTAGACTTGTTGCCTATTCCTATAGATGACATGGGCAGTATCGATGGTAAGAAGAAGGCTGAAATGATCAAACAACTGCATGCAAAGGTTCGAGAACAAATTAAAAAACGCAACGAACATAATGTCCGAATAAAGAATAAGAAACGGAAGCAAGTATTCTTTGAACCAGGTGACTAATTTTGGATTCACTTGAGGAAAGAGAGGTTTTCCGCACAAAGTAAGTCGAAGTTGATGTAACACTCCCAAGACATTCAGGGCATATTACAGCGTCGTGGACCCCACACTGTGGAATCCACCAGGCTAACGTACCAAACAAGACATTCGACAATGTCAAACAATCATTAAATAAACGACAATTCAAATAAAAGACTACAAACTGACAAATAAAATTCTGACATCAAATCCATTTCCCAAAACGGGAACACAACATTAACAATTTCAAACAGGAAGTACTCGAGTACTTAAACCAATTTTACAATACATAAATCTCAAAATCAGACATCAATAATAATTGACAGACAGAACACCAATAATCAACTACTGGACAATATCATGCTTCCCATCATCCTCATACTGCTCGGGTGCTCGCTTGTCCCACGATCAATACCTGAAATACAAAAAGTATTTCCCCCATTTAAGGGGTTAGCGACAACTGCTAGTGCAAGTACAATCCATTTGATCTACATTCTAATCAGATGAATAATGCGCCAAAAATCATTTTTGAAAATGTTTTATATTCCGGAATATTTACGATGCACAAGCACAAAACACATTTTCTCCAACCAAAACAATTCAAAGTTAACCTTGGTACGTGACTCACGGCCACCGTACCCCACAGAGCCCCGTCGGCCATCCCTGGGTGGTTAACCACAGTTCGTGATACGCACACACACGGCAATACGTATCCCTAGAGGCCCCGTCGGACCGTACCTAGGTGAACATACACATATCTTCCCACAACAACCACATATAGCCATAATTCAAATACTAGAACATGTAAACAAATGTAAAGTACTTGCCTTTGAGACATTCTTGAAGAATCGGAAGTGAAAATCGACTACAGACGATCCGAATGGAAAACGACGGTTCCTAAACGAAGAATTAGCATAACTCAGTCCCAACCGACATCAATAACCAAAAGGAATACTCCCATAACCCCGATTACAATACACAACGGTAGACGTTCAATCGATACGGGCGAGAGTTTACGCAAAATCTCCCCGTATTGATAATTCACGGATTAAAATTAAGGAAAATGGATTTGGAACCACCCAATAATCACAATCGGTAAGGAATATCTTAACATAGTTGAATAATTCGGAACTAATCCCTAGAATCCCGAAAAACCCCCAAATTCGTCAAAGTTAGGGTTCCTGAGGAATTACCTTGGATTCGACTGATGGAAGATGTGAATGTTGTAGATTAATCTCCCTTGGTACACAATAATCAATCTATAAAGGAAATCCACGGATTGCTCTGGACAAATCGCTCCAAAGGCACTCAATAACACTCACGTCGCGACGCGAGAAGGGTTGAAGAAGAATGAAAAGAAACTGACTGAGGTTAAGTCAGGTTTAAAAACGCTGACAGCGCGTTACGTACGTTAACACGAGCTGTTAACGTACATTATGATGGTTACGTATGTAACCCAATACTGGTTAACGTACGTAACCAACTGCCTGTACTGAATTGGGAAGGGTCATAACGTACGTTATGGATCATGCATAACGTACGTTATGCACGTAACAGATCCCAGTTCTAAACACGATTCTGCACAGTCGATTCAACGACGAACCACAACACGAGGATAGAATCAAAAGTGTAAATACGAGGTATTCATAACAACGAAGCTGAGTGTTCGACAGTAAATGCACTTCCAACTACCGAGGAATCCAAAATACGACAAGGAGATGAATTTCCCTAAACTTATAGGAAATTACAAAAATGGCCCAAGTGCCCGGAAATCACGAAACAACGTCGGATTTACAAACCGAAAGTCTCAACATGAAAAACTCAACCATACGAACTTGTACAAACCAAGAAGCAACGAAAACGAATGAGTTTTACGAGAATCGAATGTTCATATGGCAAAACATGCCAAAAAATGAAATTACGTGAAAACATCACCAAAACTCGTCCAAAAGGAAAAACTCCAAGAATAAAGTAGATTCAAAATGTCGAAACGGTTACAAGCGAGTCGATAAAAATACACATACACCAAAAATGGAAACTGCTAAAAATGGAAAATTACGGTTATTACATTCTCCCCCTCTAAAATAAAGTTTCGTCCCAAAACTTAAGAATCAAAAAGCTCGGGGTGTCTCGAACGCATATCCTCCTCTAACTCCCAAGTCGCTTCTTCTACTCTGTGTCTCGACCATTGCACCTTAACCAAAGGAATGGTTTTGTGTCTTAACTGTTTGTCTCGACGCTCCAAAATCTTAACGGGCCTCTCCTCAAACGTAACATCCTTCTCGATCTCCACGTCTCCAAAATCAATAATGTGGGACGGGTCCGGAACATACTTCCTCAGCTGGGAAACATGAAATACGCTATGCACATGACTCAGCGACGGAGGTAAAGCCAAACGGTATGCCAACTCACCGACTCTCTCCAATACCTCGAAAGGTCCAATATATCTCGGGCTGAGTTTCCCCTTCTTCCCAAAACGGAAAACTCCTTTTGTCGGAGACACTCTCAACAGAACATGATCTCCCACCTCAAACTCCAAAGGTCTACGCCTAACATCCGCATAAGACTTTTGTCGACTCTGAGCAGCCAACATTATCTTCGTAATCAATTCAACTTTCTCCCTCGTCTCCAACACAAGGTCCGACTCGGTGCCAACCAAATCGGACGGCTCATCCCAACATATCGGTGATCGGCAACGTCGGCCATAAAGTGCCTCATACGGTGCCATCTTAATCGACGCGTGCCAGCTATTATTATAAGTAAACTCAATCAAGGCCATATGATCCTCCCAGTCACTACTCCAATCTAACGCACACGCGCGCAACAAATCCTCAAACGTCTGAATGGTACGTTCGGACTGTCCATCAGTCTGAGGGTGGAAAGATGTACTCAAATGCAACCGTGTCCCCAATGCCTTATGTACCGCCTGCCAAAAGTGCGATACAAACCGGCCATCTCTATCTGAAATAATGGTCCTCGGCGTACCATGAAGTCTCACTATCTGTGCGATAAAAATACGAGCCAACTTTTCTGGACCCCAAGTATCCTTGATGCCCAGAAAATGCGCCGACTTAGTCAGTCGGTCTACAATCACCCACACCATATTCATACCAGTCTTCGTCCTCGGCAAACCCGCGACAAAATCCATAGAGATATCCTCCCACTTCCATTCCGGGATGGGAAGTGGTTTCAACAACCCGGCTGGCCGCTGATGCTCAATCTTGACTTGTTGACAAATCAAACACTTAGCCACAAACTGAACTACCTCCTTCTTCATGTCGTTCCACCAGAAATTTTTCCTCAGATCTTTATACATTTTACTCGAGCCCGGATGGACTGAGTAAGGTGACGCATGAGCCTCTCGCATAATGCTCTGTCTCAATTCCGAGTCGTTCGGAACACAACCGACCTCGGAATCTCAACACACCGTCCTCATGAATAACGAATCCCGGGGCTTTCCCCTTCCCTACACTCTCTCGAAGCTGAATAAACATCGGTCCTCTAACTGTCCCGACTTAATGTCATCGACTAGAGATGAAGAAATCTCAAGAGTATGCAACTGCCCGGAACTCTCTGGCAGTACAATCTCAATGCTCAACCTCATAAACTCTCGCTGAAGTCCCGACTGGGCCGTAAGTAACTCAAGCGCCCGAAGCGATACCGATTTCCGGCTCAAGGCATCTGCTACCACATTAGCCTTGCCCGGATGATAAAGGATCTCAAGATCGTAATCCTTAATTAATTCCAACCATCTCCCCTGTCTCATATTAAGCTCCTTCTGCGTGAAAATGTACTTCAGGCTCTTGTGATCGGTGAAAATCTGACATGACGAGCCATACAAGTAATGACGCCAGATCTTCAACGCAAATACGACTGCGGCCAACTCAAGATCGTGCGTAGGGTAATTCAATTCATACGGTTTCAACTGACGGGAAGCATAGGCAATCGTCCTCCCGTGCTGCATAAGTACGCATCCGAGCCCTTGGCCCGAAGCATCACTATAAACTGAGAAACCATCATTACCACTCGGTAAAGCCAAAATGGGAGCGGTCGTCAACCGTTTCTTCAATTCCTCAAAACTATTCTGCCTCTCATCGGTCCACACAAACTTCTCTCGACTTCAGAATAATCGAGTCGGCCGAGCGAGCTTAGAGAACCCCTCGACGAATCTACGGTAATACCCGGCTAATCCCAGAAAACTGCGGACCTCCTTCACGTTCTTGGGCGGTGCCCAATCCAACACTGCCTCTACCTTATGTGGGTCCACACGAACACCCTCGGCCGAGATCACATGACCGAGAAACATAACCTCCCGTAACCAAAACTCACATTTTGAGAACTTCGCAAAAAAGATGCTGAGTTCTCAAATATCTAGCACGATATGCAAATGACGAGCGTGCTCCTCCTCGCTCCTCGAGTAAATCAGGATGTCATCGATAAAAATGACTACACACTTATCGAGGTACTCGATAAAGACGTTGTTCATAAGCTGCATGAACACGGCTGGGGCGTTGGTTAGCCCAAAAGGCATAACCACGAACTCGTAGTGACCGTATCTCGTCCGAAAGGCCGTCTTTGGAATGTCGGTATCCTTCACTCGGAGCTGATAATACCCCGATCTCAAATCAATCTTCGAAAACACAGTTGCCCCTTGCAACTGATCAAACAAATCATCAATCCTCGGGAGCGGATACTTGTTTTTGATGGTCACTTTGTTCAACTCTCGGTAGTCGATACACAAACGAAGTGACCCATCCTTCTTCTTCACAAACAGGACCGGTGCGCCCCAAGGTGAAGCGCTCGGTCGAATATACCCCATGTCTAGCAACTCTCCCAACTGTTTCTTCAACTCAAGCATCTCGGCAGGCGCCATACGGTATGGCGTCTTAGAAATCGGTGCTGCACCCGGCTCTAAATCGACGGTAAACTCAACTTCTCGGCCCGACGGTAAACCCGGCAACTCGTCTGGAAAGACATCAGGATACTCACACACTACCGGAATAGATAAAAGCTCGACTCCCCCTTCTCCCGATCTCAAAGTGTGACACCAATAACCCGTACAACCTCCCCGAAGAAGTCTCACCGCCCTCAAGGCGCTGATCAGTAATCTCTGGCTACTCCGCTTACGCCCCACAAAAGAATGCTCGATACCGTCAGAGGCTAACATCGAAACAGTCCTCGTTCTATAATTCATGATTGCTCCATGACGGTCCAGCCAATCCTCACCTAGAATCAAATCCTCATCTCTAATATCCACCGCAATCATATTAGAAGGCCAAACCCTCCCCGCGATACTTATTGGAAAATCCCTAATCTCACGATCCCCCACGATGCTATCCCCGCTAGGAAGTTTAACAACAAAAGGCTCACAAGCAACAAGGCAATCAACATGCAGACGACGCACACAATCCATAGACATAAAAGAATGCGTAGCACTTAATCGAACAATACAAACAGGATGATCAAGGATGTGGACTGCACTGTAGCCACCGTCGCCGGGGATCTCCGCCGCCTCATCTCATACACACGGGGCGGAATGCACCCCGCACTAGAAGCTCCCCTCTAGAAGGCCGACCACGCCTCGACCTCTACCAAAACTCTGCTGCGGTGAGGAACTGTCGGTGCTCGATTCACACTCGGCTCTCCGCGTGGGCTGATATCTGAGTAACTGGAGCCCGAGCTGCATCCGTACAAAACTTAGCACGATGACCCATCCGACCACAAGCAAGACACTGAATTTGAGGCCTATCACACTCACTCATCATGTGGCCCGTACGACTACAGTTGAAGCACGTAGGACCACGAACGGAACCAGTAGGAGCAGACCTAGAACCGTTCCCTCGCCAAACTGATGGCGACTGACTCCCGAAGACTCGCGAACTGCACCGAGCCTTGGATACCCTCTGACTTGCCTCCCGGCCCGACCGGAGGTCTTCTGCTTCTTTCCTTCGGTTGCCGTCTCTATCGCAGAAAACGACATCTCATAAGCCATCGCTTTATTCTGATATTCTTTCAAAGTCGTGCACCCCAGACCAGACATGTAGTGGCGCACCCTCGGTTTCATCCGCATATCAAAGTGGCGGATATTATCAAGCTCATCTCGGACTTGGTTTCTCACATAATGCAGCTGTTGATTGTAGTCTTTGATAGCTTGAGATATAGGAACATCTTGGGGCTTAGCCTCAAAGAAGGCTCGGATCCTCCCCTCTTTCACTGGCCATGGACAGAACTCATCTTCCATCAAATCCCGAAACTCTGCCCACGTGGCTACCCGGTCACACGGTCTCACCGCTTGCCACCACGTTGCTGCCTCCTTGACGAGGAAGTACTGAGCAATGGGTACTTTCCTCTCCTCAGAACAGTTAGCAGCCTCAAATACTTTCTCCATCTCGAATAGCCAATTCTCCCAACCAGAGGGGTCGGAAGCACCATCAAACTGCGGAGGACGCATACGAATCACGTCCTGAAGTAACTTATCATTGTCAGATCCAGTAGGCGGAACCGGGTTGGCATTAGCTTGGCCGACTAGAACGGCCTGAGTCAGTAGCGTCATCTGGTTCGCTACTTGTTGCAAAATGTTGGCCACTCCAACATTCTCATGTGCATTACCGGAACTAGCAGACTGGTCCTGCTGACCTCCGGAACTAGGGGGAACACTGTTCGACAAAGAAGGCATCGCCGAATCAGTTCCCGAGTGATCGGACATGGCCGCCCCACCGGCTACGCCACGTCCCCTACAGCGTCCGCGACCTCTACCGGCAGGAATTCTGAAGAAGTAACGGGTAAGTACAATTCAAACGCAAAACGCAACAATATACTAAGACAGGAATAGAACCGAACAGCGAAACGAATCAAGTTAGGAAAAACTTACGAGCACCGGCGTACTGAGATGATGGCATAGCAGTGATACTGTCCCAAAAACGACACTTAATTAGACCCAAATAACCGACAACCTAGGTATCCATAGACCTAAGCTCTGATACCATATTCTGTAACACCTCCAAGACATTCAGGGCATATTACAGCGCCGTGGACCCCACACTGTGGAATCCACCAGGCTAACGTACCAAACAAGACATTCGACAATGGCAAACAATCATTAAATAAACGACAATTCAAATAAAAGACTACAAACCGACAAATAAAATTCTGACATCAAATCCATTTCCCAAAACAGGAACACAACATTAACAATTTCAAACAGGAAGTACTCGAGTACTTAAACCAATTTACAATACATAAATCTCAAAATCAGACATCAATAATAATTGACAGACAGAACACCAATAATCAACTACTGGACAATATCATGCTTGCCCATCATCCTCATACTGCTCGGGTGCTCGCTTGTCCCCACGATCAATACCTGAAATACAAAAAGTATTTCCCCCATTTAAGGGGTTAGCGACAACTGCTAGTGCAAGTACAATCCATTTGATCTACATTCTAATCAGATGAATAATGCGCCAAAAATCATTTTTGAAAACATTTTATATTCCGGAATATTTACGATGCACAAGCACAAAACACATTTTCTCCAACCAAAGTTAACCTTGGTACGTGACTCACGGCCACCGTACCCCGCAGAGCCCCGTCGGACATCCCTGGGTGGTTAACCACAGTTCGTGATACGCACACACAAAGCAATAAGTATCCCTAGAGGCCCCGTCGGACCGTCCCTAGGTGAACATACACATATCTTCCCACAACAACCACATATAGCCATAATTCAAATACTAGAACATGTAAACAAATGTAAAGTACTTGCCTTTGAGACATTCTTGAAGAATCGGAAGTGAAAATCGACTACGGACGATCCGAATGGAAAACGGCGGTTCCTAAACGAAGAATTAGCATAACTCAGTCCCAACGGACATCAATAACCGAAAGGAATACTCCCATAACCCCGATTACAATACACGGCGATAGACGTTCAATCGATATGGGCGAGAGTTTACGCAAAATCTCCCCGTATTGATAATTCACGGATTAAAATAAAGGAAAATGGATTTGGAACCACCCAATAATCACAATCGGTAAGGAATATCTTAACATAGTTGAACAATTCAGAACTAATCCCTAGAATCCCGAAAAACCCCCAAATTCGTCAAAGTTAGGGTTCCTGAGGAATTACCTTGGATTCGACTGATGGAAGATGTGAATGTTGTAGATTAATCTCCCTTGGTACACAATAATCAATCTCTAAAGGAAATCCATGGATTGCTCTGGACAAATCGCTCCAAAGGCACTCAAGAACACTCACGTCGCGAGAAGGGTTGAAGAAGAATGAAAAGAAACTGACTGAGGTTAAGTCAGGTTTAAAAACGCTGACAGCGCGTTACGTACGTTAACACGAGCTGTTAACGTACGTTATGATGGTTACGTACGTAACCCAGTACTGGTTAACGTACGTAACCAACTTCCTGTACTGAATTGGGAAGGGTCATAACGTACGTTATGGATCATGCATAACGTACGTTATGCACGTAACAGATCCCAGTTCTAAACACGATTCTGCACAGTCGATTCTACGACGAACCACAACATGAGGATAGAATCAAAAGTGTAAATACGAGGTATTCATAACAACGAAGCTGAGTGTTTGACAGTAAATGCACTTCCAACTACCGAGGAATCCAAAATACGACAAGGAGATGAATTTCCCTAAACTTATAGGAAATTACAAAAATGGCCCAAGTGCCCGTAAATCACGAAACAACATCGGATTTACAAACCGAAAGTCTCAACATGACAAACTCAACCATACGAACTTGTACAAACCAAGAAGCAACGAAAACGAATTAGTTTTACGAGAATCGAACGTTCATACGGCAAAACATGCCAAAAAATGAAATTACGTGAAAACATCACCAAAACTCGTCCAAAAGGAAAAACTCCAAGAATAAAGTAGATTCAAAATGTCGAAACGGTTACAACCGAGTCGATAAAAATACACATACACCAAAAATTGAAACTGCTAAAAATGGAAAATTACGGATATTACAGTTGATGCCGAGGGGAGACGGACCATTTCAAATTTTAGAACGCGTAAATGATAATGCCTACAAAGTGGATCTACCTGGTAAATTTAATGTTTCTGCTACCTTTAATGTAGCTGACTTAAGCCCTTTTGAATTTTCAGATTCGAGGACGAATCATTTTGAGGACGGGGGGAATGATGTGAATCAATAAGCAGTCAGTCAGTCAAAAGAAGAACTATACATTCCTCTGGGATCAATAACAAGATCACGAGCAAATGCGATAAAGAATTCATTAACAATGCTCGTGCAAAATCATTTCAATCAGACCTATGACCATAAATATAATAACATCTTTATTTGTGTTATTGAATCCGTCACATGTTAGATCAAAAGTGTTGATGTCATCATTCTAAGCAATAAGCCTAACTAAAGTAGCTTTCGTAATTCAGATGTATCTCCTACATATAGTGTCCAATTAAGCTCGTATTTATACCATCGGAAATCTAAGAGAAAGTCCTCAAATTTTCATGTTCATCATGACATCAAAATCAGATATTTTCAGTGGTGAAAATGCGATACAATTGAAAGCAGGCGTTAGAAATTTCAGATACGATACACCTTTGTATTTTTGTCACGACTTTTGCGTCCGATATCCGATTGAGACGATTCAAGTGGATTTGGAATGCTAAGAGGTAGTACTACAGTAATATAGAGGACATCAAGATCAAAATCCAAAGTTTAGGATCCATTATGCCACTAAAACGACAACAACATATTTTTCTTTAACTTTGACTTCTTATTTTCAAAACATAAGTCTTGGTCCTTGATTTTTGTCCCCAAAAATGTGTTGACTCCTTAACTTATGGGTATATTAGTCATTGATCAGATTTTAGGAGCTTTGAATGTTGAATTTGTAACACCCCCAAGTTATACAGGGTATATTACAGTGCCGTGAGTGTAATACTCGGTTGTAATTCAGTCATTTTTATTCAGTAATTGTCACTTAGTGATTTTCATTCATTAATAATCACTCATCATTCATACGAAGTCAATTGTGTGCACCGTTCGGCGTGATATTTTGAATTCTGTGATTTTTGTACTCGGTGCATCATTTTGGGCAGAACTGCTTGTCGAACAGGGCCGCACGAGCAGGCCGCACGAGCATCGGGTCGTGCGCGGCGCTCGTGCGTTGCGGCTAGACTGGGCAGGAGGCCCAGCGGCCGAGTCATTGCCGCACGAGCAGGCCGCACGAGCACCTGGTCGTGCGCGGCACTCGTGTGTGCGGCTGGATTGGGCAGGAGGCCCAGTGGCCGAGACATTGCCGCACGAGCAGGCCACACGAGCACCTGGTCGTGCGCGGCGCTCGTGTGTGCGGCTGGACTGGGCAGGAGGCCCAGTGTTCGAGTAGGGCCGCACGAGTAGGCCTCACGAGTTGCTGCTTGTGCGCGGCGCTCGTGCGCTTTGAACATCAGCCGACAGTGGACTCACGCACGACCGGACGCACGGATACTTGGTTGTGCGGATTGGTCGTGCGTCCTTGGGCTTTATATAGGTGGACCGACGGGTTTTTCATTTCATTTCACCCTTTCTCTTCTTCTTCTCGCGGCAGTTGGACGATCCGACTAGGGTTTGGGGTTATGATCGATTCTACTCCATCCATTCATGTTTTGAGGAGGCTCTAGGTGATCATATCAACATCTAATCTTTGTTCTTCATCAGATTGAGGTAATTTCTTGAAATCTCCTAGAATTTGATTTTCGGGATTTCTTCTTGATTTTCATTGTTCATCCGAATTTGATGAATCGGTTGATGTTAGTAATCATTATTAATCATGTTCTATGGACTGTATATCCATATCTTTGATTCGTTCGACCCGATTGATGATTCTTAAGTTCTTGAGGAACTTTGAACATTTAGTGTTCGATTAAATGTCTCAAAGAGTTTCTTTCGGTCGTTGTGTTGATTTCGATTGATATTGTGTTATTGAATGAACTGCATTTCATTCAAGGTTGTTCGAGTACTCGTGTTTATCGGAGGACGCCATTCGTTGTTCGTGGAAGGATTTCATCACCTTCGTTTGAGGCAAGTTTTATACTTGTACTAGTCAATGAGATTAATGTTATCATATATGTGTATGAATGTGTTGTATCATTCCGAGATTTAGTCTCTTCATGAATTCATTGATATTAAGAGATCGTTCGATACGATACCTTTCGGCAATTATGCCAAATGTTTATTGTTGTTCGTTAATGGCCGATTCAAGGCATTGTGATACTCGTTACTAATGTCATTGTCGATAGCCGGTTCGCGGTATCGATGTATCGATTGTTGTTGTTGATATTGATGTCAATCTAAGACGTCGTTGAGATCATTGTTATTCATGTTGGGGTTTGTCATTAAAACTGTATTGGCCGATTAAAGGCATTGGTGTATTCATTTCTCATCCTTGTCGTCGGTAACCGATTAAAGGTGCCGAGGCATCCTTCGTATCATTGTTATCGATTGGCCATTATCAGGCAAATCGAAGTGTTCAATCATTCATCATATCATTGTCATCGATTGGCCGCTCTCAGGCAAATCGAAATGTTCAATCATTCACTATATCATTGTTATCGATTGGCCGTTCTCAGGCAAATTGAAGTGTTCAATCATTCATCATATCATTGTCATCGATTGGCCGCTCTCAGGCAAATCGAAATGTTCAATCATTCACTATATCATTGTTATCGATTGGCCATTGTCAGGCAAATCGAAGTGTTCAATTATTCATCATATCATTGTCATCGATTGGCCGCTCTCAGGCAAATCGAAATGTTCAATCATTCACTATATCATTGTTATCGATTGACCATTCTAAGGCAATCGAGGTATTCAATCATTCATCGTATCATTCTTATCGATTGGCCATTCTAACGCAATCGAAGTGCTCAATCATTCATTGAATCATCCGCTGCATCATTGTTATCGGTTGGCCATTCTAAGGCAATCGAGGTGTTGAATCGGGACTGTCGAAGACGGTGCCTATCCATCTGTTACTGTCATCGTGTTGGCCGACACAAGGCAGCACACTACCTAATTGTGATACGGCTTCATGCCGTGGCTTCGGCCCTAATTGTGATACGGCTTCGTGACGTGGCTTCGGCCCTAATCGATAACAGCTTCGGGCTGTTTTGGCTTCATGTGATTGTGATATTTGACAGCTTCGGCTGAGTGGCTTTCGGGCCTTTATGATTGTCTTGGTAATTTCATTGGAGCCTTCGGGCATTGTAATTCATAATTAATTCAGTTCTGGTTTGGTTCATGTCGTGTAATTCATTGTGGTACTCTATAATTATGATTCGCCGTTGGGCATTTACATTCTAACCTGTCGAACAGGTATTAATAGTATGCCGTGGGCATAGTGTTTCACGAATGCTCGGTTCTTACCTTGGTTTGTGAGCATCTCGTATTATTATCATCATTGTACCGTTTCATTCAGCTTTTGGATGCATATCATGTTATACATGTATTTGATGTTCATTATCTGGATGACTGACCCCATGGGGGCAGAACATGTTTTCATGTTTTAGGTGCTTGCGAGGAGAGAGTTGAGACACAGGGGCATGATGATGGCGACGAGGCATTCGAGCGATACTAGTCCGAGTTGGTCAGTCAGTTGGAGTGTTCTTCAGTATGTCAGTCATTGTCATTATGTATTACCCGAGCAGATGCTCGTGGATGTTGTTGTATTTTATTTTTGGCCATGTAGGCCCATCGTTGTCGTTGAAATTTCTTATCGGAATATTGTGTCGGATATCATGGTAGGGACTATGATTTCCCCTTGTTGTTTAATTTAATGTATTTTAGTCATGTTCGCCTGGTGGATCTCGTGGCGTGGGGTCCACGGCACTGTAATAACCCAATTGGATTTGGGGGTGTTACAGAAGATGGTATCAGAGAGTTTGGGTTGTGAGATACCCTGATATGTGAGTTATGTGGCTCTACCGATGCGGTAGTAGTGGGACTGTCAGGTTATGACAATCTGGACAGTTGGGTTTTGTGAGTCGTAATATTTGTACGACTGTACGAGTCATTCATTCATCGAGTCGTCGTCAGTGAAGACTAGTACCGTGAGACCTCGAAGCTTCGTATGACCTGTGTAAGGACTCGATTCTCCTTATGTTCATACATTCATCATGTCATTAATTATTCATGCCTTGTTGAAACCTATATGTGATATTATTGTTATGATTGATTCATGACTAATTGTTTTGGACCAAGCGTGACTTGTGCAAGCGTTAAGGATCAACTCATTCATCAATTAATAATCCTAAATCATCATTTTGATCTTGTCGATCATGTTAATTCATTCATCACTCAGTCAATCTCATTATTCAGTTAATTCATTCATCACTCAGTTAATTCATTCATCACCCAGTCAATATCATTTCTCAGTTAATTCATTCATCACTCAGTTAATTCATTCATCACCCAGTCAATATCATTTCTCAGTTAATTCATTCATCACTCAGTTAATTCATTCATCACCCAGTCAATATCATTTCTCAGTTAATTCATTCATCACTCAGTTAATTCATTCATCACTTAGTCAATCTCATTGTTCAGATTAATTCACTAATCATCCAGTCCATCTCACGGTTCAGTTGTTGATCTTGTGAATCAAATTTTCAACCTTGTTAACCTGTTCAAGGCAATCATTTCAGGAATTTCATCAGATACTCATGTCACCCCACTTGACCTTTCATACGATCTTATCATATTCCGGCGTGATGTCGATGATCATTTTACTGCATTATTAATGCATTCATTGTGCTGGAGTGTGTATTCTCATTTTTATCGTTCCGTAGCATAATCATAATATGATATTCATACAGGACCTATAATCATCATGTGACCTTCCTGCTTCAGTATGGATAGAGCTGTCAGAGGACGCAGGGGCATAGGCCCCGGTACGGGACGAAACCTGGGATCTCGTGTGCATGCCCACGCGAACGCGAGGGATATCATTAATTCATCAAATAGCGAGGCTACTCATTCATCAGCAGATAATCAGTCACTGTCAAGGAGTCGTACCCGAGAGGCATCTCATTCGGAAGGCGTTCGGGTTGACCCATTCATATTTATGCAGGGCATGATGGCCCAGATGACTCAGATGACGCGGATGGTGGAGACCATGCAGACCTCGATGGTTCGTGGTCCACCGCAACAAGGGTTCCAGGTGCCGTTTCATGGACAGACTGGAGGAGTGAATCAGATTGTTGGCGATATCTCTCGTCAGAGGCCGCCTACTTTTGAGGGTTCGTCGGAACCAGCTGATATTGTTCATTGGCTTGAGTATTTTGATAAACTCTTTGACATGGTTCAGTGTCCGGAAGAGAGTAAAGTGGCAGTAGCGGCTTATTACTTGAGTAAGGGCGCTTATTCGTGGTGGCTTTCTGTGAAACCCATCGATCGTGATTGTGGTTGGAGTGAGTTCAAGACTCTCATGTTAGAGAGGTATTATCCGACTCCACTTCGTGAAGCCAAGTTGTCTGAGATTTTGAACCCCAAATCCGTCGAGGACGAGGGTGTTATTGTCATTGCTGATAAGTTTCAGGGACTACTTCAATTTGCTTCGTCAGTTATCCGTACTGAGGCGGATAAAACCAAATATTTTAGTAAGAGGCTAAATCTGCAGTTGAGGGTGCAGTTGTTCAATCACAATTGTAACTCACTTAGTGAGTTCATCGAGAAGGTGCTTGGAGCAGAGCTTTTGATCAAAGAGCTTACTCAGAAGCACCCTTCAGTTTCTTCTGATGGGAAGACTAGGATGCCGCTTCGTTGTGAGGGACATAGGGCTCCGACGTCTAAGAGGTCGTCTTCCAGTCGTCTTCGTGCTGAGAAAGCATCTTCCTCTCAGACGACGAGTTCGACTATTGTTTGTTTTAATTGTGATTCAGCAGGGCACGCGAGTACTCGATGTACGGTGCCAGCTATTGTCTGTTTTCTGTGTGGGAACCCGGGACACCTACGGAAATACTGCAGGAGTTCTAGTGCTGGTAGATCTCGAGAGAGCTCAAGGGCCTCGGGGGACTTTGTTACTCCAACTCGTGCTTCATTCAAGGGTTCCTATCAGGCTTCGAGAGCCCGAGGTAAGGACTTTCATCTCCGGTTTTGAACAAGTTAATTCTTGCTCGGTAATAGGATAATCATTCATTTCATTATCGTTCATTCATTCATATAATTCACTCATCATATATCAATCACGTTGGGACTTATAATTATCAAACTAATCATTCACTCCACGGGGAACAATGGTTCCAATCATTTCATTTGAGCTATCACTCATTACGTTATCTCTTCACCCCGATGAGTCATTCTTGATCCTTGTTGGATTTCGGTTCATTATCATTCATTGTGATCATTCTTGTTCTTGTGACCTCTCGGGATCATATTGAGCAATGAGTTCAGATTTGGGTCTCCTTAAATCGATGAGATCCAGGAGATCGATTATCTGGAGGATATCGGTGTTGGATACACTTGATATGTAGCCTTAATCTTTGCATTTTCCTTTCTCTATTTTTGGACTAATGTGTAACTTAATCCGTATTAATGTATCGTGGTTGTGGATCATTTATTGTCGATATATCTTATAATGATCGTATTTGATAATCTTGAGATTTGGGTTATTTGATGTATTCTTTTTGTGTTGTACCCAAGATTTTGTGATGATCTGGGTAATTATTCATTGTGATTCGAGACGTCAAGTCATGGGGACTTGGGCGTGTGATTGATATGGTCCCGAGGACTATATGTGCATTGTCGCTTTTCTTTTGAGGCGTGAGTCAGTATTTATGGGGGGATTGGCCCAGTTGTGCAGGCATAGTGTTTCGCGTTGAGGATCATTCCTCGAGGTGTTGTTTTCAGATCCTGATGGATAGTTCATATCCCGTGTTGTTTACCCTCAGTTTCGAGGACGAAACTCATTTTAAGGGGGGAGTATGTAATACCCGGTTGTAATTCAGTCATTTTTATTCAGTAATTATCGATCAGTAATTGTCACTCAGTGATTTTCATTCATTAATAATCACTCATCATTCATACGCGGTTAATTGTGTGCACCGTTCGGCGTGATATTTGGAATTCTGTGATTTTTGTACTCGGTGCATCGTTTTGGGCAGAACTGCTTGTTGAGCAGGGCCGCACGAGCAGGCCGCACGAGCATCGGGTCGTGCGCGGTGCTCGTGCGTTGCGTCTGGACTGGGTAGGAGGCACAGCGGCCGAGTCATTGCCGCACGAGCAAGCCGCACGAGCACCTGGTTGTGCGCGGCGCTCGTGTGTGCGGCTGGATTGGGCAGGAGGCCCAGTGGCCGAGACATTGCCGCACGAGCAGGCCGCACGAGCACCTGGTCGTGCGCGACGCTCGTGTGCGGCCGATCGGCGAGAGGCCCAGTGTTGGCAGCGAACGCCTGAAGTAGGCCGCACGAGTTGCTGCTCGTGCGCGGCGCTCGTGCGCTTTGAACATCAGCCGGTAGTGGACTCACGCACGACCGGACGCACGGATACTTGGTCGTGTGGATTGATCGTGCGTCCTTGGGCTTTATATAGGTGGACCGACGGGTTTTTCATTTCATTTCACCCTTTCTCTTCTTCTTCTCGCGGCAGTCGGACGATCCGACTAGGGTTTGGGGTTATGATCGATTCTACTCCATCCATTCATGTTTTGAGGAGGCTCTAGGTGATCATATCAACATCTAATCTTTGATCTTCGTCGGATTGAGGTAATTTCTTGAAATCTCCTAGAATTTGATTTTCGGGATTTCTTCTTGATTTTCATTGTTCATCCGAATTTGATGAATCGGTTGATGTTAGTAATCATTATTAATCGTGTTCTATGGATTGTATATCCATATCTTCGATTAGTTCGACCCGATTGATGATTCTTAAGTTCTTGAGGAACTTTGAACATTTAGTGTTCGATTAAATGTCTCAAAGAGTTTCTTTCGGTCGTTGTGTTGATTTCGATTGATATTGTGTTATTGAATGAATTGCATTTCATTCAAGGTTGTTCAAGTACTCGTGTTTATCGGAGGACGCCGTTCGTTGTTCGTGGAAGGATTTCATCGCCTTCGGTTGAGGCAAGTTTTATACTTGTGCTAGTCAATGAGATTAATGTTATCATATATGTGTATGAATGTGTTGTATCATTCCGAGATTTAGTCTCTTCATGAATTCATTGATATTAAGAGATCGTTCGATACGATACCTTTCGGCAATTATGCCAAATGTTTATTGTTGTTCGTTAATGGCTGATTCAAGGCATTGTGATACTCGTTACTAATGTCATTGTCGATAGCCGGTTCGCGGTATCGATGTATCGATTGTTGTTGTTGATATTGATGTCAATCTAAGACGTCGTTGAGATCATTCTTATTCATGTTAGGGTTTGTCATTAAAACTGTATTGGCCGATTAAAGGCATTAGCGTATCCATTTCTCATCCTTGTCGTCGGTAACCGATTAAAGGTGCCGAGGCGTCCTTCGTATCATTGTTATCGATTGGCCGTTCTCAGGCAAATCGAAGTGTTCAATCATTCATCATATCATTGTCATCGATTGGCCGCTCTCAGGCAAATCTAAATGTTCAATCATTCATTATATCATTGTTATCGATTGGCCGTTCTCAGGCAAATCGAAGTGTTCAATCATTCATCATATCATTGTCATCGATTGGCCGCTCTCAGGCAAATCGAAATGTTCAATCATTCACTATATCATTGTTATCGATCGGCCGTTCTCAGGCAAATCGAAGTGTTTAATCATTCATCATATCATTGTCATCGATTGGCCGCTCTAAGGCAAATAGAAATGTTCGATCATTCACTATATCATTGTTATCGATTGACCATTCTAAGGCAATCGAAGCGCTCAATCATTCATTGAATCATCCGCTGCATCATTGTTATCGGTTGGCCATTCTAAGTCAATCGAGGTGTTGAATCGGGACTGTCGAAGACGGTGCCTATCCGTGTGTTACTGTCATCGTGTTGGCCAACTCAAGGCAGCACACTACCTAATTGTGATACGGCTTCGTGCCGTGGCTTCGGACCTAATTGTGATACGGCTTCGTGCCGTGGCTTCGGCCCTAATTGTGATATGGCTTCGTGCTGTGGCTTCGGCCCTAATGGTGATACAGCTTCGTGCCATAGCTTCGGCCCTAATGGTGATACGGCTTCGTGCCGTGGCTTCGGCCCTAATCGATAACAGCTTCGGGCTGTTTTGGCTTCATGTGATTGTGATATTTGACAGCTCCGGCTGAGTGGCTTTCGGGCCTTTGTGATTGTCTTGGTAATTTCATTGGAGCCTTCGGGCATTGTGATTCATAATTAATTCAGTTCTGGTTTGGTTCATGTCGTGTAATTCATTGTGGTACTCTATAATTATGATTCGCCATTGGGCATTTACATTCTAACCTGTCGAACATGTATTAATAGTATGCCGTGGGCATAGTGTTTCACGAATGCTCGGTTCTTACCTTGGTTTGTGAGCATCTCGTATTATTATCATCATTGTACCGTTTCATTCTGCTTTTGGATGCATATCATGTTATACATGTATTTGTTGTTCATTATCTGGATGACTGACCCCGTGGGGGCGGAACATATTTTCATGTTTTAGGTGCTTGCGAGGAGAGAGTTGAGACACAGGGGCATGATGATGGCGACGAGGCATTCGAGCGATACTAGTCCGAGTTGTCCATGTTGGTCAGTCAGTTAGAGTGTTCTTCAGTCTGTCAGTCATTGTCATTATGTATTACCCGAGCAGATGCTCATGGATGTTGTTGTATTTTATTTTTGGCCATGTAGGCCCATCGTTGTCGTTGAAATTACTTATCGTAATATTGTGTCGGATATCATGGTAGGGACTATGATTTCCCCTTGTTGTTTAATTTAATGTATTTTAGTCATGTTCGCCTGGTGGATCTCCTGGCGTGGGGTCCACGGCACTGTAATAACCCAATAGGATTTGGGGGTGTTACAGTGAGCCCCGCCATGGGACCCACAAGGTTATTTATATGCGGAACTATGAACGTTGACCGAGAAGGTCCAAGTAAAATGAAATGGAAGACAATTAAAATGGTATTCAAACCATATCTAATGTAATACCCGAGATTTTCGTTCTGGTTAATTTGAACTATTTTCTTAGACCAGATATTTCTCGGTTGTCGACCCTTGGTATTATTTTTTCATTGACTGATTTCGTGGTCGTAGGTGGTGATTTATTTCATGATAATTCATTTCGGATCATTGATGTTGTCCTCGAGCGTTTCGTCATGTTCATTCCGTACGTTTTCGGAAATTGGGTCGTCGAGTCTTGGCGGTTGGGCACTGGCCGGCCAGGTGCGGCAGTGACCGGCCAGGTGTACACGAGCAGCCCACACAGGCCGGCACTCCTGCGGAACAGGCATATTGCTGGGCAATCTCTGCCGGCAGCTTCCTCGTACGATCGTTGATTATTTATAACATGATGTTAGGGTCAGGTTCCTTGCGAAGAACCCGAGTCGGAACTTTTCTGTTCGTCGTTTCCCGATCGATTGTGTTATCGTTGTTTCCGCCCGAAGAATTATGGATGTTCGAGGTTTCCCGATTGATCCGTGTTCGTCGGAGTGTCTGGTATCAATTATCGAGGCAAGTATCTTGCCCATACATTTTATGTTTCATAGACGTAATGGTTAGTAAATGATTATATGCGCGATCTGAATGTTTTTAATGAACCTTCTAAAGGATCGGTATATTCTCGATAAATATTGTCTTTCAAAAGATAACTCGTACGTTTTGGGAGTAAATGTGCTTTTCTGTATATACGTATTAGTGTTGCGTGGTTGTGATTGTATTATGAGATTTTATTAGACCTTTTCCACCTATTGAGGATTGTTGCATTAACCCGTGTACTTGTCCGGTAATTCTGTGACGTTGTGTGATATTAGTTGTTACTCCTTTGTAAGGAGGTTGTGATGCTTAGTGTTGCTTCGTAGTGGTATTGGCTAGGGCTGTCAGAAATCAGGTTCCATTTTTTTTTTGCAGGAACCGAACCCGAACCGAATTGTGTATTTCGGGTTCAGTTCCATATTTTTTCCATTCAGAACCGAACACAACCCGAACCTAAATTTTCGGTTCGGTTCCGATAATATTTCGATTTCATTTTTTCATGTCTATATAAATCTATTCATCTGTTTTAATCTAAAAATTTTTTATTTTAAACAACAATTGCCTATTTACAAAGTTCGACTCCAATTTAAATTTCTAAACAACAATAGTTCAATTAAAAACAAGATAGTGAAGATACAATATTGAATGTTTAGTTGATACAATCAAAATATCAAACAAAATGAAGCAACAAAAGAGTAACTTGAACTTCAATAAAATAAGTAAGACGGTATACTTCTAGGATTTTTTTATTTTTCTTTATAAATTAACTAATATTAATAAAAAAAGGTAAATAGGTAATTTCGGGTTTTTATGATTTTTTTTCGCAGGAACCGAATTTCTAAATTCGGGTTCGGTTCCAAAAAAATACACAACCGAACCGAGAATTTCGGTTCGGTTCCAATCGGTTCCACGGGTTTCGGGTTGAAAATCCTCAGCCCTAGTATTGGCTTGTTGTTGTGCGTGATTGTTGTAAGTGATGTGCCTCCGGGTAAGATTGTTGAATCTGCGGGATCCGTCCTTGCTAGTAAATTCTTTGGGTGGTGTCCCTAAATGGTTTCAAAATCTTGAGAATTCTTAAATCCCAAATGTTTTCAAAACTCCCGAGATCGTAAAATGCTTTGTAAGATGTATATCGGGTTTATCCCTACCTTTCATGATTTGTACTATTTTGATCAAGTGACTCATCTCGGGAAGCATATTCACGATTATTATGCGCTTGGAGTATGTTGTGTATGGCTTGTATTTGTATTTTATACTTGCACTAGCAAAACAGTGGAGTTTTGCTAACCCCCGAGTATTCGGGGGGCGGATGTCTGTATTGCGTCCAGGTACTTGCAGGTTGCTGGGGAGCGAATCACAGGATCGTTACGAAGGATGATTGATACAACCACAGTTGTGCAACTAAGAGAGTTAGGAACGGTTGGAGCCGTCATGGACCCCACTGGTCCTATCACACGTACACATGCTAGGAAGTTGAGAGAACAAACGAGTGAAATATTGAGAACGAGTGACACTAGCACCACCTCACGAAATAAACTAAATGCACGTTCCACACCTGTTACCTTATTATCGGTTACTAACTCTTATGAAGACAACTCGGTTCATACTCAAGAGGTTTACTGTATGGCCTCGATCAAATCCTCTCTTGAAGACCCTCACACTGAGGCTGCTTGGAGTTCACTGAATAAAGACCCCGAGCCTCAGCTTGACCCTAGAAGAATTCACGTCCAAAGAAAAGAAGAAGTCAAGCTCGTCTTTAAGATGCCCGAATTGGAAGTGGAAATCATGTCTAAGTTTAGTGACTGTGCGATGGTGGATCTACTTGAGATTCAAGAAGGCCCGACAGTTATTCAAATCCTAAGCCCAGATATAGCTTTGCTTGAGGGCAGCCCAGATATAGCTAAAAACAGAAAGCTTGAGGGCGGACCCCAGATATTGCCTAAATAATGGCATGAGGGCGTCTTTGTCATGTTTCCTGAAAATGAGAGTTAAATCATAAAAAAAATCGAACAGGAAAATACTCTATAAAAAGGATGAACAACCGAAGGTCGACTAGATGATTAAGGAAAATCCATTCTAGCTTAGAAATTAAACTTAGGCGTGAGGAAGCTTCAAGGAAGGTGTGATGTTTTTGTCTTGGAAATCAAAGACTTATCTTTATTACACGTGATGCTTGAGAAAGCCCATCCTAACTTGGAAAAAGAACTTAGGCATGTGGGAGCTTCGAAATGAACGTGATGTTGTGAAGACCAAGATCTTTTCAAAACTTCTTTATTTACTTTCTAGGATAGTTGATGTTATTTTATTTCCTTTTAATCTTGTCACATGTGTGACCGTCCTTCATTGTCTTAGAAATAGGGACACTCTTGATTTTATTTCCTTAGTTTAATATGTAAGGGATAATATAGTTTTCTCTGTACACTCCTATAAAAGAAGGCCTTTTGGTAATGAAAAAGGAGATCACCTTTGAAATCAAAAAGATATTTCGGCCTTGTGCTTGAGTCAAGAGGTGTTGCTCGAATTTTCTTGAGTATTATTCTTATAATTCTCACTTCTACATTCTTACAATTTTAGTTCATAAAATTGTTAAGTCTTGGTCACAGAAACTTGAGTTCTTAGAATAATTCCAAACGTTTCTTTAGAACAGGATTCTAAGGGGATTATAGTGATTAATTCTAAGGGTTTGAAGTGCCCTTGTCATTTCCGTGTCCTGATCCTTCAAGAGTGCTTTCCGATTATCACTGTATCGAAGTACTGTCTAAATATCGCTGTATCGAAGTGCTGTCTGATTATCGCTGCATCGAAGTGCTGTCCGAATATCGCTGTATCGGAGTGCTTTCCGATTATCATTGTATCGAAGTGCGGTCCAAATATCACTGTATCGAAGTGCTGTCCGATTATCACTGTATCGAAGTGCTGTCCGAATATCACTGTATCAAAGTGCTGTCCGATTATCGCTATATTGAAGTGATGTCCGATTACTGCTGTATCGAAGTGCTGTCCGATTCTTACAGTATCGAAGTGCTGTTCGATTGTTGCTGTTGGCATATTAGTGTTGTCCGTTGTTGCTATTTGCTGATTGCTGTTTGTTTCTTTTACTTAAGGAAAACTACTTCCGCTTCGTACAACCACGATTCACAACAGTCTCTGTATTGGTATCACTGTTAGGTATCATTTGGTATCAATGATGGAAGACGACGATACTAATCACATGAGGACTTGTGTTGAGTATTTGGTGAAGTCTTGTTGTTTTGTCTTTCCGATGTGGTATTTTCGTTTTATGGAAATATTGATGTGTTCCAACCCTTGCGTGGGTATGAGTTGTGAGAAAAAGTTATGAATGTTTGATGTGTATGTTGTGGTAAAAGACCAAATCGGTCTAGTGGTTCGTTATTAGCCATGTTGGCATGTATTGATATGTTGTGTTTTCTGTATTTAGCATGGTAGATCCTCACAGAGTGGGTCTGCGGCGCTGTAATATTCCCGAATGGTTTGGGGGTGTTACATAATATGGTATCAGAGCTTTGGTTGCAGAAACCTAGTCTGTCGGGTCGAGTTGTGTGTAAGTCGAGTCTTGTCTTATCAGATTTTGTCTGACTGAGTCGTGTCGCGATGCATCGTCTGGGATGTCGGTCGTGATTAGTATTGAGGTGCAGCCATCATCTTCGTGCGATCTGTGAATGTAAGTCTCCCTACCATGTTGTGTCTCGTGTTATGCGAGCTTGTGTGATTTTTGTTATGATGTAGAGTATAAATGTGAGTTGTGAATACGTAACCCATACTTGTTGATTCTCGTATTGTGCTGGAATGAAGAGTGGTGCCGGTGTATATATATATATATATATCTTTGTATAAATCGTTTTTACAGGAGTAATAGTTTGGTGCGGTTACGCAAGGGAAGTTTGTCAATACGATATTTTAAAGCTTTAAAGGTTTTGGGAAGTCACGTAAATTTCATTTTAAAACATCCTTTAAGAAAAGAAAAAGTTTGATCTCCGTATGATGACCTCGAGACCGAAAATTTTTGAGAATTCAAACTACTTATATTTTATTTTTATCTTGTATTGCAAATTTTCAAAAATTTGATTTTTTAAAAAACTCAAATGAGGTCTACCAAAAATTTACTTGAGACGTGACTTTCGCTTTCAACTTTTCGATTTCATGAATTTTAGTTAAAAAGGCATGTGGTAATGATGTCATTGTTATTTCACTATAATGCTCAAAGTTGTGATTAAAATGGTGGTGTGAATATTGAGTCGTTCGGTATGCACTCGTCGAGATAGTTCTCTTGACCGAGAGGTGGAAATTCGGTTTGGAATGTTAATTAACTTCTGATGGTTATTTGTGTAATGTTATAATCACGTGAATTAACAGAGTTTGGATTCGTATGTTGTTGTTTATTTGTAACCTTTGATTTTGGTATTGTCTGGTATATGTTCATGAACGTGTTTCTGAATTAGAGCAGTTAGCGCACGCCAAGTGTGAAGCTAGCGCGCGCTAAGGTGGCATGGCTAGGACACGCTAAGTCCCTGTTGAAGCGCGCGCTAATCAGTTTGGACAGAAACTATGGAACTGCATTTTGACCATTAGGTCTAACTTTTGCGATCGTTAGACCGATCATCTGTGACCGTATTTTGTGAGTTGTCCAATGATAATAATTGTTGTGTGTGATTATGTGATTTTCATTGCGTTAGGTTGTTGCTTATTAGTATGCCGATAGGCAGAGGTTGTGGTCGTAACCGTAGTACCGATGGCCACGGGGATCAGATGCAGAATCGAGAGAATATTTTCGGGAATGATATTGGTATTGGTGTTGCTACTATACTGCAACAAGTAGCAGCATAGATGACTCAGTTGACCCAGGCGGTTCAACGCAACACTGACACGACTCAGAACGTCGGTGTAAATCAATGGCTTTGAGAGGTAGTTCATATGAATCCCCCTCGATTTGCTGGTGCTGCGGATGCGTTGGACTGGCACGGTTGGTTTTTCCAGTTGGTAAAGATATTCGAGGTGGTCGATTGTCCCGAAGACTGGAAGGTGCCTATCGCCCAGTACCTTCTTGACAAAGATGCCGCTAATTGGTGGGAAGATGTTAAACCCTGTGATCATGATGTCACGTGGGCGGAGTTCCAGGCATTTATGGAAGCTGAGTTCTGTCCGAAACCGATTAGAGATCAGAAGATTCATGAATTTTATTTGGCAGAACCGCAAGATATATCGGTGTCGTAGGCTATCATCGACTATGGCAAACAACTCAGTTATGTGCAAGATCGAGTGAGGACCGAAGAGGAGAAGATCCTTCATTTTGACAGACGGATGAAGCCAGAGATTCGCCAGTATATGTCGGGACTCACTTGCATTTCGTTGAGGGACTATCATGATCGAGCCTTATCTTACCAACTAGCTTCATTATCGTCAGAACGAGTGCCCGAGTTGAAGAAACAGAGGAAGTCCGATGACCTTGTGGGTAGTACGGGAGTTGGTGTTTCTAGATTGCAACATCGTAGTCTTTCTGCTGTGAAGATCCATCACTCGATGCGTGGGACTGAGAGTTCCAAGTCGTCAGCTTTGACTCCTGGTAAAGCCAGGAGGTGTTTTAACTACAATGTGTCGGGGCATGTTCGTGCACATTGTGATACGAATTCTCGCTGGTGATGCGAATTCATTATCGATATAGCAGGAAGCTGTTTTGACGAGCAGAAGCGAATCAGCAAGACTGTCGGGAACTGAGAACACCAGTTCTCTATAGCAATAACACGGGCTAGCGGCACGCACTCGCGATAGGAAAGGATGACGGAAACTCGATACAGCAACAAGACAGGAACTTGGCCGAATGTAAAAGACTTGATACAGGCCACCCCCAAACAACAACACTCGAAACAGCATGTTTCGGTCGGATGCGAGTTGAAAACAGGAAACAAGTTTGAAGGATCGAACAACACTTTATGCGAAATACCGAACAAGTATAAAACTGTATCGAAAAACAAACAGAATATCGAAACAGGACAGAAATAGTTTTTTTTATCGAATTAAACCTATAATTCGATAAAGTGATTTCTTCTCAAGACCTATTGAGAATCAATCGGATTAAGATTCGAAAATGCGTCGAATAATAATCAAAGTTTTGATGAAAAGCATTCACCAAGGAAAACACAAAGTGTATTTTTATTTCGTCAACATTCAATAATCTTTCATTACAACTTTATCGCCCTATTTATAGGCAAAAACAGCCTGACAGGAGCCTGAAAGATAATCTTAACTATTACAAGCTGGTCTTAAAATAATAAAATATAATAAAAAGGTTCCTCATGTCACTTGCTGACAAAAGTAAAAGCTGCGTCTTGTCTCCAAGTTGAAAGCTGACAGCCGCTTTTTCATACAACATGTTGCCAAGAATCCTGCTGCCTTTATAATAAAGAAAACGCTGAAATACTTTTATTCTATTACCACTTGGACCCCTTTCCCCAGGTTGCAAGTTACCTAGTGTTTAAGTTACTCCAAGTCCGGTTATTAAGGTAACTCCGTGTCTTGTCTCCATTTTCGTGCCGAAGTAAGTTGCATGGTTGTTTACGTCGATTATCACCTCGTCTTCTTCCCTTGGACTTGTCAACTCCGTATCATCCCCTCCCCCTTTAAGAGGAATTGTCCTCAATTCTGCAATCCCGTCGTCATCAAGATAAGGAGATAGATCACCTATGTTGAAAGTAGCATGCACTTGTTAGGAATATGCCCTCGAATCCGACTCAGGGGATGAGAGAGTAGGGGCATTGTACTTGTAATTATGGAATAATTATTAAAAAGGCAAACGATTCAATCACTGTTTATTGTATTTCAATTGCATTCTTGACTTGGTAAACATTGAAGTGAAGTCCATGTAAATAAATCGAATATTCCATTCTCGTTATGGGATAAGAGAAAATGCACTGGAAGTGTTTAAAGTTTATTTACGTAAATCGTTCGCAAGTCAATAAATTTAAATGGGCATTAAGTTTTAATAAGACTTGTATAACTGATGCTAGGACATGTGCATGTCTTGATAGCATAGTTATAAGTATATTGTGTAATACCCGGTTGTAATTCAGTCATTATCATTCAGTAATTTCATTCGGTAATTTTATTTTTTGGCGGAAGTCCATCTTAGCGACTCTATTGTTACCTTTTCGTCATTCCAAGAATGATTAATTCTACACTTTTTGTCATCCGAGTTCATCTCGGTGTCGTTCTGTTGAATTCCGTGTTCTTTAGCGACCTTTCCACGTATGAGTTCGACTTTGTTAAATCACCATTAATTTTGGGAAACTCCAAAAATTCTGAATCTTTGCAATATTATAAAGAATCAAGTTAGCTTTCCAATGGTTCAAACGGTAAGTCAATCGGAGCCCGGACGAGGGAGTTATGGTCGAAATAGCTAAGTCACTCTCATTTTCCAGATTTGGCCGAGCAGCCTGTACCATGGGCCGCGGCACATACCGGCAGGGCCGCAGCACACTGCCGAGTCACTGCCGCGGCACACCCGTCCGGGCCGCGGCACACTCGTGTTGCAATTGTTCTGGCCAACCCGTCTGTACCGTGTGCCACGGCACATGCCGGCAGGGCCGCGACACACTGCCGAGTCACTGCCGCGGCACACTCGTCCGGGCTGTGGCACACTGCCGATCACTGGGGGCAGATTTGGCCCTGTGCCGCGGAACACTTCGGCTGGGCCGCGGCACAGGGCAATCAACTCTATAATTTGCGATTTTTGCGTGGATCAGCTCATTTCTTCCCATTTCTTCATTTTCATCCGAGAGAGGAGGCTTGAGGGGGAGAATATTCTTCATCAATCACTTGAGTATTCATTTTTCATCATTTTCATTCGGTTGTGGAGCTCGGATTGTCGATCTAACGCGATTTGATCGGATTAAAGTACTTGGATCTTCAAAGGTAATTTCTCCAACATCTTGGATTTTGATTTTGTTTTGAGATATGATGTTTTGGATGTTAAAATCATGTTGTATGAAGTGAAATACACATGATTATGGATATGTTTGATTATTCATTGGATTATTGAAGAATTATTCAAGAACACTTTGAATATTGAGTTGGATTTGGGGGTTTCCGCTTAATCGTTGTTGTAATCACGAATTTGATTATTCATATTGGATTATTGATCGTATTGAAGATGTTTTGTTGGTTTGAAACACTTCTTGGGGATTTGATGTTGGTATTATTGAGGTTTGGTTATAAACAATCGAAGTTTGGCCACAAAGTGTTCGATATAATGCCCCAATGAACTTGGTTTAATCGTATCGACGTTTGAGTTCGTTATATTCGTGTTTGATTTGTATATTGAACGGATTGTTGGTAATTGTATTATTCAAGGTTGTTCGAGCGGCCGATAATTTCATTAAGGACGTTGATCGTGGAAGTACCTTCTCGCCTTCGGTTTGAGGCAAGTTTTATACTTGTACTAGTCAATGAGATTAATGTCATCATATATGTGCATGAATGTGTTGTATCATTCCGAGACTTAGTCTCTTCATGAATTCATTGATATTAAGAGATCGTTTGATACGATACCTTTCGGCAACTATGCCAAATGTTTATTATTGTCCGTTAATGGCCGATTCAAGGCATTGTGATACTCGTTATTAATGTCATTGTCGATATCCGGTTCGCGGTATCGATGTATCGATTGTTGTTAATATTGATGTCAATCTAAGACATCGTTCGGATCATTGTTATTCCTGTTGGGGTTGTCATTAAAACTGTATTGGCCGATTAAAGGCATTGGCGTATTCATTTCTCATCGTCATCGTCGGTCACCGATTAAAGGTACCGAGGCATCCTTCGTATCATTGTCATCGATTGGCCGTTCTCAGGCAAATCGAGATGTTCAATCATTCACCATATCATTGTTATCGATTGACCGTTCTAAGGCAATCGAGGTATTCAATCATTCATCGTATCATTCGTATCGATTGGCCATGCTAAGCCAATCGAAGCGCTCAATCATTCATGGAATCATCCACTGCATCATTGTTATCGGTTGGCCATCCTGAGGCAATCGAGGTGTTGAATTGGGACTGTCGAGGACGGTGCCTATCCGTGTGTTACTATTATCGTGTTGGCCGACTCAAGGCAGCACACTATCATTCATTGTGATACAGCTTCGTGCCGTGGCTTCGACCCTAATTGTGATACGGCTTCGTGCCGTGGCTTCGGCCCTAATGGTGATACGGCTTCGTGCCGTGGCTTTAGCCCTAATGGTGATACGGCTTCGTGCCGTGGCTTCGGCCCTAATGGTGATACGGCTTCGTGCCGTGGCTTCGGCCCTAATCAATAACAGCTGCGGGCTGTTTTGGCTTCATGTGATTGTGATAATTTTACAGCTTCGGCTGAGTGGCTTTCAAGCCTTTATTATTGTCCTGGTAATTTCATTGGAGCCTTCGTGCATTGTGATTCATAATTAATTCAGTCCTGGTTTGGTTCATGTCGTGTAATTCATTGTGGTATTATGTGATTATGATTCGCCGCTGGGCACTTATGTTCTAACCTGTCGAACAGGTATTAATAGTATGCCGTGGGCATAGTATTTCGCGAATGCTCGATTCCTACCTTGGTTTGTGAGCATCTCGTATTATTATTATCATTGTACCGTTTCATTCTGCCTTTGGATACATATCATATTATACATGTATTTGATGTTCATTATCTGGATGACTGACCCCGTGGGGGCGGAACATGTTTTCATGTTTTAGGTGCTTGCGAGGAGAGAGTTGAGACACAGGGGCATGACCATGGCGACGAGGCATTCGAGCGATACTAGTCCGAGTTGTTCATTGTCGGTCAGTCCGTTGGAGTGTACTCCAGTCTTGTCAGTTGTTGTCGTGTTGTATTACCCGAACAGATGTTCGTGGATGTTGTTGTATTTCATTTTTGGCCATGTAGGCCACTTTTGTCGTTGAAATTCCTTATCGGAATATTGTGTCGGATGTCATGGTAGGGACTATGATTTTCCCTTATTCTGTAATTTAATGTATTTTAATCATGTTCGCCTGGTGGATCTCCTGGCGTGGGGTCCACGACACTGTGATAACCCAATAGGATTTTGGGGTGTTACATATTGGTGGGACCAGTATACTCGAACACGACTCATACTCGATTCAGTCACACGGTATTCACTCTCGGAGAGTCGATGACGAATCGAAAGGTTGTGATAGTATACATGGACCTTTGACTTGAGGGTTCAGTAGAAGATGTGCCTGTGACGTTTAGTTTGTCATTAAAGTAGTTAGACTCATTTGCTTAATTGCTGAGTCGACCTCGAAGTGCGGACTATACGAGCAGGTAGCAGTCTTTACTGTACGCCAAGAAAAGATTCTATCTCCTGTTAGTGAGCAGGCGAATGTCCTATACGGTTAATGGCAAATAAGATCATAAGTCTTTGGCCAAAGCATTCTGATATAGTAGTATTAGATACACTATTGATCAGTTGGTCTTGATTTGCATTAACACATGTATAGAGTCTAGTCAACAGTAGGGTTTGACTTTACCGTGACCCGAAGACTTGACTGGGACATCTGATGAAGGGTCTATACGTATATGGTATTCACGACATAATGGTTCTGGAATGATCCCTTCATTCGTTCTCAGTCGAGGTTTACAGTGCGGCCCGCTAGGCTGGCTAAGTGCTGCCCGCACTCATTGGTTCCTCCCAATGCCGGCTGAGACGGACCTACGGAGTCGCGCATCAGGAACGTTGACGGATAAATGTGAATTTATTATCTCTCTAATTAATTAGATGTTGGATATCTAATTATGATTTATTGGATAAATAAAAAAGCGGTCTCATGAATTAAAATTAAGTTACCGGGTAATTAATTTAATTCATAAATTATATTTTTTAGAGAAATATATTTGTATTTGATATAATTAATTAATTATATTAATTAATTAATTAATATAAATACATTGATGATTAAAAGGAGTGTATTTAACGGAGTCGTTTGATGAACGTCCGGTACACGAGCCGAGTGACTCGGCTCGTTTCTAGGAAGCTTCCTTATGGGCCGCCCCCGCCTCACATGGCCATTACATTTTGCATGTTGTGTTTGTTGTAAAGTCATCTTAATAATGTTTGAGATTCCTCTCACATTATTTTTATTCATTATGATGAGTTGTTATATTATATATATAACCAACTCTTGATGAAGTAGAAAATAGAACACACACACATTTTCAGCTTGCAAATCAGATTCTGGCCGAGAGAGTTTGAGTGCGGAAGAGAATTTCTTTTTAAATTATTTTCATCTTAGAGGTGAATGAAATTCAAAGAAAAATTAGAGATATAAATTCCTACGATAATTTCCTAGCCGTGTTCTTGAAGAACGTAGTTACTGTTAGGAATATGCCCTCGAATGCCACTCAGAGGATGAGAGAGTGAGAGCAATTGTATTGTAATTATGAATATTATATTTAATAAGGCAATTATTATTTCTATATTATTGTATATCACTAGCATTGTGATTTGGTATATAGAATAATAGTCCTTGCATTTGAGAGTGAACATTCTACTCCTTATGGAGATAAGGAGATAGGCACTAGAAGTGTTTAGAGCTCGAATGCTTAACTAGTTCGCAAGTCGATAAAACTTAACAGGACATTAAGTTTTAATAAGACTTGTATAACTGATGCTAGGATGTGTGCACGTCTTGATAGCATAGTTATAAGTATATTGGTGGGACCAGTATACTCGAACACGACTCATACTCGATTCAGTCACACGGTATTCACTCTCGGAGAGTCGATGACGAATCAAAAGGTTGTGATAGTATACGTGGACCTTTGACTTGAGGGTTCAGTAGAAGATGTGCCTGTGACGTTTAGTTTGTCATTAGAGTAGTTAGACTCATTTGCTTAATTGCTGAGTCGACCTCGAAGTGCGGACTATACGGGCAGGTAGCAGTCTTTGCTGTACGCCAAGAAAGGATTCTATCTCCTGTTAGTGAGCAGGCGAATGTCCTATACCGTTAATGGCAAATAAGATCATAAGTCTTTGGCCAAAGCATTCTGATATAGTCGTATTAGATACACTATTAATTAGTCGGTCTTGATTTGCATTAACACATGTATAGAGTTTAGTCAACAGTAGGGTTTGACTTTACCGTGACCCGAAGACTTGACCGGGACATCTGATGAAGGGTCTATACGTATATAGTATTCACGACATAATGATTCTGGAATGATTCGTTCATTCGTTCTCGCCGGGTTTACAAAGGCGGCCCGCCAGTGGGCTAAGTGCCGCCCGCACTCATTGGTTCCTCCCAATGCCTACCGAGACGAACCTACGAGTCGCGCAATAGGATCATTGATGGATAAATATGAATTAATAATCTCTCTTATAATATTAGATATTAGATATCTAATTTTGATTTATCGGATAAATCAAATAGCGGTCTTATGAATTGTAAGTAGGTTACTGGGTGATTACTTTAATTCATAAATTATATTTCTTAGAGAAATATATATTTGTGTTTGATATAATTAATTAATTGGATTAATTAATTAGTCCAAACTCATTGGAAATAAAACGGATTTGTTTGACAAACATCCGGTACACGAGGGATTCGTTTTGATGAACATCCAGTACACGAGCCGAGTAAATTCGACCCGTCTTCTTGGAAATTTCCCTTAGGGCCGCCCCCCTCCCTCTCTTGTCTCTTTTACACTTATTTTATGTCACTAGGTTACATATGTGAGGTGTATTTGATACCCTCAATCATGTGTTAAAGGTAGACTTTCATTTTTTTATAAATAAAAGTCTTTAAAAAGGAGAGAGGACAACTTCTTCTTGCAAGAACTCAAAATCACGAATTTGAGAGAGAGTGTAAGGTTGAAAACTTCATCTTGATCTTAGAGACAAGATATAAGAAGAATACATTGAGAGAGAAAATTCCTACAAGTTTCCCTAGCCGCATTCTTGAAGAAATGAAGCTTGTCGATTTTTCCATCAAGTTCCGGCGTGTGAAGTAGAGGCATCTTGCTTTAGGTGCTTGGAACGAAGGGCTCTTCATCATCATCATCATCATACGAAGGTTTTTCAGAGACATCATGTTGATGAAATCTGTGTTACAAACTTGCTGGGCGGAAAAAAGAAATTACAACTGGACTACAAAATTACAACTCGAAAACAGAAACTACAAACTCGTACGTAAATGAAAAAAAAAAATACAAAACTCGAAACAGAATTGAAAATACACGAAAATAAATTATAAAACTGTAAACTAATGCCGAGTCGAGGAATCCTCTATCCGCAAGACGAAATACGCCCCGGTAGTGCTCTCGGTTCTGACGTATCGCCCCCAAAGATAAAACGGCAACGTCTCGTAGGTAGTAGCACCACAAGACCTACGAGCTCCGCGAATCGGAAGAGGTGAGGACAGAGCTCCGACTTATGATATGCGTGAATGCTCAAAACCGATTGACTATGTTGAGTTCGAAAAATTGCATGTTCGATGCAAATGAGATGCATGCCTATTTATAGGCCATCTCACACACTGCAGGATCGATTTAATACTGACCACTAATGGCTATCATAATGCGATCATTTATCTTGCATTATGGTCGAGTTACGATCTCAAACAAATGGCAGGGGTTACGAAATTCAAACCTGCCATTAACTCCTTCTCATAACACCTGGGAGGTTACTTCCGGGTTGGACTGAATTTGAACAGTCAGGACGCACCTGGACTGTATTCAGCTCCTTAACCATTTGACGGATGTATCTGGACATCCTTATGTGCACATACGAGCCCAACTACGTTGTTGAGCTTGTCCAAGACCAAGGTCCAAGGTCCAAGGTCCACAGTCCATGGTCCACGGCACGCGGCTCGCGGCCGCGGCCGAGGGCGAGGCGGGGCGGGCGGGCGGCGGCGGCGCGCGCGTGTGCGCGCGTGTGGGCTTTAAGCCCATACACATGTGCCATTAATTATTACATGCATAAAGGTAACTCCTTATATACTAGAATAATGATGGTTCATTATTCAATGTGGGATTCCATCCCTTCACAATTAAGTGACAAACTTTAATTCACTATTTCTCACTTACCGGGAATCGGTTTAGAAAAAGTGAATATACCACGATCATCTACACGGAACGTAGATCGATCATATGATATTTAATTTTACAAAATAAAATTAAAATCATTAACGATTCCAACAATCCCCCACATGAGTGAAAATAGCCCAAATGCAATATGCAGACTCAAGCTCAGTCCTCAAGAGGCGTTAAAGTATAAGGATAGGTAGTTCGTGACTTTGAACCTTCCATAGTTAACATCATCAGGTACACAGGCGGATTAGTGGCTTGATGCTTTGAACTATTCCCCCACGGCGTGCACCGAGACAATGGTGCTAACACTTGAACACCTCAACCTCATCCGTTCTCACGTTTTGTGTCCTTTGCGGGCCTTGGACACCCCTTTGGATTCATAAATGTATTTCATGAAGCGGCCCCCACTTCTCACTTATATAGGTGATTCTTTACCGAGTATCTTGCCATACTCAACCTCCTTGAGGTCTTTAGGAATCATTAAAAGTCATAGACTTAACCTCACCACTAGGCAAGCTTTCAACACTCAATTGCTCTATAGGGAATAAACTTAGATGAGTGTTTCACACGAACTCTCATAGCTTAGTTCTCCCATTGAACCAAGTTCTTGGGATCTCCAGTCATCTTGGTTGGGTTACCACTATGATAATTCTCAATTTGTGGATTTTAAACCCATTCCCTCTAGCAATTTATTCATTTGATCACGGTTTAACCCTTTGGTTAGTGGATCCGCTAGATTATCCATTGACCTCACATAGTCAATAGAGATAACCCCATTTTTGATCAAATGTCTCACGGTATTATGGCGTCGACGAATATGTCGAGACTTTCCATTATACACGTTACTTCTCGCCCTACCAATAGCAGCTTGGCTATCACATTGAATCATCACTGCAGGCACTGGCTTGGACCAACATGGAATATCTTCTAGAAAGTTTCTGAGCCATTCGGCTTCTTCACCAGCTTTGTCCAAAGCTATGAATTCGGATTCCATGGTAGATCGGGCTATACACGTTTGTTTTGCGGACTTCCACGAGACAGTTCCACCCCCAATGGTAAACACGTAACCACTTGTAGAAAATGAACTTTTCGTATCGGATATCCAATTCGCATCACAGTACCCTTCAAGTACCGGGGGGTATCTCGAATAGTGTAGTCCAAGGTTTTGAGTATACTTTAAGTACATCAAAACTCTAACGAGAGCTTTCCAGTGCTCCTTGCTTGGATTGCTCGTGTAACGACTCAATTTGTTCACAGCGCAAGCTAAATCGGGTCGAGTGCAATTTGTAAGATACATTAAACACCCAATGACTCGTGCATATTCTTCTTGTGCAACGGGGTCCCCTCGATTTTTGCTCAAGTGATCATTTAAATCTATTGGGGTCTTAGCCGGCAAGCTATCAAAAGCATTAAACTTCTTGAGAACTTTCTCGGCATAGTAAGATTGTGTCAAGATGATTCCATCTTTTTTTCTCAAAATTTTCATTCCAAGAATCACATCGGCTAGCCCCATGTCTTTCATGTCAAAATTTCTTTTTAACATGTTCTTAGTATCGTTAATCACTTGTATATTGTTACCCATGATTAACATGTCATCTATATAAAGACACACAATAACATAACCGTTATTAGGATCGAACAACACTTTATGCGAAATACCGAATAAGTATAAAACTGTATCGAAAAACAAACAGAATATCGAAACAGGACAGAAACAGTTGTTTTATCGAATTAAACCTATAATTCGATAAAGTGATTTCTTCTCAAGACCTATTGAGAATCAATCGGATTAAGATTCGAAAACGCGTCGAATAATAATCAAAGTTTTGATGAAAAGCATTCACCAAGGAAAACACAAAGTGTATTCTTATTTCTTCAACATTCAATAATCTTTCATTACAACTTCATCGCCCTATTTATAGGCAAAAACAGAGCCTGAAAGATAATCTTAACTATTACAAGCTGGTCTTAAAATAATAAAAGATAATAAAAAAGTTCCTCATGTCACTTGCTGACAAAAGTAAAAGCTGGGCCTTGTCTCCAAGTTGAAAGCTGACAGCCGCTTTTTCATACAACATGTTTCCAAGAATCCTGCTGCCTTTATAACAAAGAAAACGCTGAAATACTTTTATTCTATTACCACTTGGACCCCTTTCCCCAAGTTGCAAGTTACCTAGTGTTTAAGTTACTCCAAGTCCGGTTATTAAGGTAACTCCGTGTCTCGTCTCCGTTTTCGTGCCTAAGTAAGTTGCATGGTTGTTTACGTCGATCATCACCTTGTCTTCTTCCCTTGGACTTGTCAACCCCGTATCACATTGTCCTTCTCCGCCAGTAACGTGTTACAAGTGCGGACTCGAGGGACACCAGGTTCAGTTTTGCGAGTTGGTCACCGAGCCTTCCGAGGCACGGACTTGAATACTGATATCAGGATCGACTTTGAGAAGTCCCTGAGAGGTGTAGTGTACAAGTTGTATGTTATGTTATTTCCTTGCTTTGTCGTTTCGAATTTCGAGAATAAACTTCTTTTGCTAGAAGTGGACCGGATGGTTGAACTCCTATATTTTCAACTCTGTTGACCCGTTTGTGTTGTTGACATTTTCTGAACTTGTCTTATCTTTTGCTTTTTGTTGATCGAATGAGTTGTGATATTGTTTCGGATTAATCCGTTTGTCGTTGTGACTTGGATTGATCCATATCGACGTATGTAGCCCTCTTGAAGTGGCAGGAGATGATTTTCAGTATTTCATTACATTCACAAATGACCATACTAGGTATGAGTTCGTGAACTTAATGAAACATTAATCCGAAGCCTTTGATAAATTCAAGGAATTTAAGGCCCTAGTTGACTAGCAAACATGTCATCATATTAAAGCACTACAGTCGGATCGAGGTGGAGAGTATAGGAGTACCGAGTTTGATGAGTTATTAAAAGAACTAAGAATAATGTCACAATTTACTCCTCCAGCTGCTCCATAATTAAATGGTGTGTCAGAAAGGAGGAAACATGGTTTGCTCCATGCTTAACTATACTGATCTACCAATTTACCAACGGGGTTACACGCTCATTACTGCTGCACATATCTTGAGCAGATGTTCTTCCAAATATATTCCTAAGACTCATACATGAGATGTGGAGAGGTAGGAAGCCAAGTCTTAACCAATAAGGATTTGGGATGTCCGACTTATGTCAAGAAGACTAAACTAGAGAAGTTGGAAGCTAGGTCTATGAAGGGTCGTTTCATACGATATCCAGGGAATTCCATGGGATATCTATTCTACATGCATAAAGATCATTGGATCATTACTGCTTTACAAGCACACTTCCTTGAAGATAAGTTCATTCAGGAAGGAGGCGCATGTAGAAATATTTCTTTAGAATAAATATAAGAAAAACCAGATGAGACACATGTAGAAGATAGAGAAATTCTAATTGGTATCCCTGTACTTTTGGCTTTTCCAAATGGTACTACAAAAGTTATTGGCTTCCAATTAGTACCCTTGAAGTATTGGCACATTACAAGTTGTGCCCCTGTCGTTAACAACAGTTAACCAAACGTTTAAGTCAACTAATTTGACCGTAAAATAAAAATAATTATTAATTAAAAATTACTTAAAACAACAAAACTATATATATTATTACGAATGTATTATATCAGTCGGGTTAGGGTTTAAGAAAAGCGAGCTTCGAGGGAAATTGGGGAAATCGTCGATTGATCATGCCTGCTGAAGTAAACAAGATTCTTATCATCGATTCGTCTCTTATCACTCATAATTAAGGTATGTATGTATATACGTATACTCATATATGTGTTTTATGTATTTCTTATATGATTTATGTGTGTATATATGTGTATTATGCATTTGTTGTGTGATGTGTGTGTGTATATATATATATATATATGTCTATTCTGTATTTCTTGTGTGATGTGTGTGTGTCTATATATATGTCTGTGTATATATGAATGGTTTCAAAATGAGGGTTTTCAGGAGTTTTTTTAGAATTTTCAGAATGGGGGATGATAAGATATTAGGGTTTGATTGGAGGAATAAAGTTGTGGATATTAAGGTAGAAATGGATAGATGTATTTTGTTGGATGTAGTGATGGAGTATGAAGACATTGCTAAAAAATGGGTGTGAAGTTAGATTACTCTTATCCAACTTTCTCATACGTTTATGATATGAAGCGTCATAAGTTAGAGCTTGATTCTGAACTGATGACAATGTTTGATAAGTTATCCGATAAAAATCAGATTGTGATATGGGTTGGAACTACCATAAAACCAAGTTGTTTGTATAAGCTGGTATTGAATTTGAAAAGAAGCTCTGAGAAAAAAACCATGGTTGATAAAGCTGTAGAGGATGAAGAGAGCCTCCCTTCACTAGATGATCTTGATGATACCTCACTTAACCCTACCACAAATGCATCTACCCGAACCAAATGTAAGGCTAAACCCAAGCCAAAAGCAAAGCCTAAACCTAAAACCAGAATGCTACTAAACAATCAAGCCTACCACTACCTCCTATATTACCTACAGCTTTCAGGAATTTAACTGTTAGGAGGAGTTCAAGATTTTCTCCACCTGAAAACATTACTTTGACATCTAATGCTTCTATCACTGCTCCAACATCAGTATCTGACCAATCTTTATTCACCCGTAAAATTCCTAAAACCACAGCCAAGAGAAAAGGATTTACTGTTGGGAGTTGCAGTAATGCCAAAAGTAGTGCTAAGAGGAAACTGAAATTTAATGATGAAAATGCTGAAAATGAGAAGGATGTTGATGTGAATGTTGAAAATGAGAAGGATGAGGAGAAGGCACATGAGCAGACCGATGAAGAATCTGCTTTTAGGTATGATGGAAATGATGAAGATTCTGATAGAGAGATTGTGGCTAAAGGAGATTGTCCTGCAGATGAGCTATAGGAGGTCAGAAATATACCAAAAGTCAGAGAAAACTGGAGAGCAAGTACTTGGCATGATTTCATTGATGATTACAATGATGATGATTATTATCAGATGTTGTACAAGAATGAGGAGTTATATGAAGAGATGGATACTGGGAAGATTGCACTAAAGCCTTGGATGATTTTTCTAGACAAGAACCACTTCAAAAACACTGTCAAGGACTATTTTATACAGGAGGGGTTTGCTATCACTATGATTGCATCTGACTGTAGAAGGTACACATGTACATGTTTATCAAACTATTGTGACTAGAGGCTTCATGCTAGTAGGATGGTTGATGGTGTAACTTGGGCTATCAAGAAGATAGAACCAAATATTCATACTTGCAGGGATTTAGAGACTTTCAACCCTCTTTGCAGTATACAATGGGCTGCTAGTAAGCTGATGGAAGACATAAGGGCAAACCCAGATATTCCTGGAAAGGCATTTAATGAGCTTTTGTTTCAAAGCTATGGATTGAATATGAAGCAGTCCACTTTGTATGCCATTAAGAAATATGCAGTTTAAAAGCTATTTGGATGCCATGATGAGTCATACAGCTTCTGGCCAGCATATACAAGAGTGATATGTGATACAGATCCAAATTCAAGGGCATTTGTCTCTTCTGTTGAAAGTGAAAGCATACCTAGGCAACTCTTATTTAACAACATTTTCATATCTTTCTCTGCAATGTTGAAGGGCTTTTTAGGAGGTTGCAGGCCTTTAATAGGTGTGGATAGGACAAACTTAAAGGGTAATTATACGGGAGTTTTGTTGTCAGCAGTGGCCATGGATGCAAACATTGAAAGTTTCCCCTTGGCTTATGCTATAATGAGTGTTGAGAAAAAGAGAATTGGTCTTTTTTCTTCTTGAACCTCTACAACATGGTTAAAGATTCTAAGAGGTCAGACTGGACTATAATCTCAGATAGGCAAAAGGTAATAGTTTTAAGTATTGATTGTATCTTAGTAATCATAGTGTTTATATGTTCTAATAACTTCATCAATTTCATGTCTTAGGGTATTGATTTGGCGTTGGAACATGTATGGCCCACTGCCAAAATAAGATACTGTTGTAGACATTTAAGTAGGAATTACAAGAAAAATTTCGCAGGTCCATTGATGTATATTCTTTTCTGGAGGACATGTAACTCTACCTCTCAATTTACATTCAGGAAGGCAATGGAAAGGTTGAAAGAGGCAGGGGGTGACAGAGTCATGACTTGGTTTGCTAAATTCGGAGATCCATCAATGTGGAGCAAACATAAATTTGACCCAAATGTATGTAATGACTCTAATACAAGCAACTTTGTTGAGAGTTTCAACTCCACTCTTGGAGATGATAGATGCAGACCAGTTTTGAGCCTACTGGAAGATATATCCGTCCTCATAATTTGATCACATTATCCTCATAATTTGATCACATTATTCTCATGTTGTTGTTTTTAGGGATTAGGAGAGTTTGTATGCTCAGGATGGCTACCAGACATCAAAATACAGTGACTTGGAATGAGGATGGATTATGTCATAAAATAATGAAGATATTGAAAGCTATCACCAAGGAGACCATTAGCTGCACAGCCTACATGTCTAAACAGGGAGAATATGAGATACATGAGGGTAAATCTCATTTCCCTTTATCTCTGAATACTAAAATATGTTCATGTGGATCTTGGCAATTGTCTGGAATCCCCTGTAGGCATGTAATAAGAGCTATGTTGCATGCAAAAATTGATCCTCATAAAGTGGTCAGTTCTTGGTATTCTGTCAAGACCTGCAAGCAATCATACAATTTCAGCATCAACCCTATTCCTGACAGAGAATAGTGGCCTGCATATGAAGATGCTCCTGTTATTAATCCACCAACAATGAAAAGAGATGGTGGTAGACCATGTAGAAACAGGAAGAGAGAAGAAGGTGAATACCCTAAAGTAAAGAGGGGAGAAACAGTAAAATATACCAAGTGTGAGTGTTATGGGCACAATGCAAGGACTTGCAAGGGAGGGCTAACAGCAAAAGAAATGAAGGCAAATGGTAAACCTGTCATCATTCGAAATCCAAGAGTAAGAGACCAGTCAAATGCAGCTAAAACAGCAGTAGAGGAAGCAGCAAAAAAGGATACCTCAGCAGCTACAAGTGGAGTTGAAAAGCAGAAGACTAAGAAGAAAGGAAAGGGTGGACAGCATAGCAATGCATCACAAGCTACTGAGATAAATATTTCCCAGCTTGGTCCATCTCAGCATTAAGAATTTATCTTAGTTTGTTCATGTTAGGCTTTTAGACTTAATCTGTTTTTGGTAATGCCTGAATTTATCTTGGTATGGTATTGAATGGTCAAGTGCATCACAAAACTTGAATCTTTTGCAAATATGTTATTTATCATTAATGGATGCTATTTTGGATGATTTTGTTGTCATGTATTCTTGTATGATGGTACTACTATTAAATATCTTCCAATTACCAGTTACTGTTTTTTTACAGTACTTAAGGTCAAATTAGTTGACTTAAATATTTGGTTAACTGTTGTTAACGGCAGGGGTACAACTGGTAATGTACCAATACTTCAAGGGTACTAATTGGAAGCCAATAACTTTTAGAGTACCATTAAGAAAAGCCAAAAGTATAGGGGTACCAATTAGAATCTCCCTAAAAGATATTAGAACAGAACCTTCTAAAATAAAAACATAACCTTGCAAGTCTAGTAGAGCTTCTCATTTACCTGAGAGATATGGCTATCTGCATTAAAAGCAACTGGGTCCTTATGAGATGACAGAAAGTAGCTAAGAGAATGATCCCTCTACATATGACCAAACGATGGTAGATGTAGACTTCATGAAGTGGCAAGAGGCTATGAAAGCTAAGATAGACTCTATGCATACTAGTCAAGTCTAGACTTTAGTAGATCGTCCTAAGGGCATAGTGCCTATTGGAAATAAATGGATCTACAAGAGAAAGATTGATGAACATGCCAAGATTGTTACCTATAAGGCCATGCTTGTGGCAAAGGGTTATTCCCAAAGAGAGGGAATCAATTACTTAGTGACCTTCTCGCACGTAGTCATGATTAAGTCTCTTTGCATGATGCTTGCTATAGAAGTTCACTTAGATTATGAAATATGGCAAATGAATGTGAAAACGGCATTTCTAAATGGATTCATTTGTAATACCCGTACTTTTTATGAATTGTTGGCTTTGACATTCTTTCACTTTTGTCGCTCTTGTAAGAACTTATTGAGATGTTGTTGATTTTAGAGTTTCGTACCTTTCGAGACATGTTCGTATTGATTGGACTTTGCATTGATGTTTTGAGTGAGGCAGATAGCGTACGCTAGGCGTAAGCTAACGCACACTATTTCTATTGAGTAGCGGGCGCTAGCTTCCCCTGTAGCACACGCTAATGGTTCGGACTTGGCAGAGGCAGTAGCTGAGTTCTGCCCTCTGGACTAGTAGTTAGCGAACGCTAGGCGTGAGCTAATGCACGCTATAGGTATTGCGTAGCGCGCGCTAGTACCGGATGTAGCGCACGCTGGTGAGTTGGGCAGTGAGTCGGAAATTTCTGCATGGTAGCAATTAGCGTACACAACGCTATTGTTAGAACACGCTATCGCCGTAGGTCAGAGGCTACTGGATTACCGGGTGACCCCGTTAGTACACGCTATACTTCAGAATTAGCACACGCTAATTCAACCCAGTATATAAACTGGGTCAGCCGCCTTCTTCGTCATTTTCTTCTCATTTCCCACATTTTATTCTCATTTCCCACATTTCCAACTTTTCATTGACCATCACCATATTTAGTTGGATAACAAGGACTTTACAACATCTAATCTATTCCTTCTCTCCGAATCAAGGTAAATTCCTTAGGACCCTAGTTTGGGGAATTTCTAGGGATTTTTATTAGATCCATCCAATTTATCCATTTTGAAGCTTGAAATCCTTGAGATTATGATCTATCTACCCCGAACCCACATTTCCCTTACGATTATCTGAATATTTCTGTGTATTACTTGTAGTGGACAGGGTTTGGATGATTTCTAACCTCTATGTGAATACTTTGAAGATTTATGAATCGTAAAAGGGGGGTTTCAGGAGTCTTACTTGAGAATTGAGTATTGATGATTGATTATCGTATTTCCTTATGATTTGTTTAGGCCGGAAGTGCATTCTTGGACCTCTCAAGCTTGAATACCATTTTCACTTCAGTTATAATGTCTCAAAGGCAAGTATATGTTTATGATTGTATTTTCTCGACTTTGAAAGTGAGGTTTATGAATTGTGTGATTGTATATATTCACTCTTGGATGGACCGAAGGGTCCTCGGAGGGTTCCGTTACCTTTGGTGCGGTTCCACTAATATTTTTGGTTAACCACTCTAGGAGGGTCCGACGGGGACTCAGAGGGTTCCGTTTTTTCTGGTGCGGTTCCATAGTTAATCACTTATGTATTGACATGAAATGCTATGGGATTTAGTTATTCCGGAATACTAGTCTTGAGTTGATGAAATGATGATTATATTTATTTTATTGTCGAGAAGTATTGTGTTTCATATTCGATATACTAGTACTAGCTATTCGACGGCTAACCCATTTTTGGGGGAAATACCTTTCATGTATTTCAGGATCCCGGAGAGGGGAAAGACGTGTACCGGGTAGGCACGAAGATGATGGGTAAGAGTGATGTTGTGTATTGTTTCTGTCTGTGTTTTGTACTTTGTTCCATTCGATATGGTTGTGTTGGGATTCGGTGCCTAAAACGAAGGCCCAGCGGAAGCGGTAAAACGAAAATTAATTCGATCCGAATCCCTACGAGGATCGATCGAGCTACGTATATACGAATATATATAAACGAAAAGCAAGAGTCTTAAGAAACTAACCCTCGAAGTCCGTTGATTAAATGGTAACCTTCTCTTGAGCTATTCCCCAAGCTCTTGAACGATCCAACGCCGAAAGCACCGCGTCTCTACTTGCCACGCGCCGGAGAAACAACCGGAACGACGATCACCTTGCTATCCTCCGAGGATACGGCTAGAGCTAAGTGATGAAGCTATATATGTAAAGATTACTACACTCTAAGTGTTTTAATCTTACTCTCTCTATATGATTTTCTCTCAATTTTTCTCCAAGAAAAATGAAGAAGAAAATGAATGAAGAAGATGAAGATAATTGAGAAAATGGTTTTTCTCTCTCTCTCAATCTCACTCACGTAGGAAGGCTTGGAATCTCAAGTGAGAGATGTCTTCTTCATTTATTCAACTCTTCACATGATACATCTCATTATTATGAGAATCAAAGCCCCACAAAGTCATCTTTTTCATATAAAATGAAAACAACAAGACAAGAGGAAAGTGGGTGGAAATTAGGGGCGGCTACCATGCGTAAACGGATGAGTTCGGTTCGCTTTGGACTCCGTGAGTCCAAACAGATAAACTACGATTCCGTTCCGATGTATTTGTATCGATTAATTAATCCAATTAATTAAACATATCAAATACAAAATAACATAATTAATTTCTCCAAGAAATAATTATATTCATGAATTAAATTAATTACCCAGTGATATATTTAATCCATTAAGCCGTAAATCAATTTATCCGATAAATCGATTTAAACATCTAATGTCCCAAATTAGATATCCAATATCTAATATTCATAATGAGAGAATTAGCTTAATTCATTCCGTCGTCAATCCTAATGCGCGACTCGGTAGGTCCGTCTCAGTCAGCAATGGGAGGAACCAAAGAGTAGTAGCACCACCAAGCCAGCCTGGTGGCCTACACTGTACCCCGACTGAGAACGAATGATTGGGATCATTCAAGAACCATTCTGTCGTGAATACCAGTATACGTATAAACCCTTCTTTCAAATATCCCGATCAAGTTATAGGGTCACGGTCAGTCAAACCCTATCTGTACTTGACGCTATGCATGCGTTAATGCAAATCAAGATCATCGAGCTCTCGTGTATCTAATACAACTAGTTCCAATGCTTTGGCCAAAGACTTATGATCTGATCTGCCAATAACCGCATAGGACATATAACCCGTTCACTAACAGGAGAAAGAATTCTATCTTGGTATTCAGTAGGACCTGCTACTTGCCCGTCAAGATGTACGTCGAGGTTGACCCTCGCCTTCCGGTTTACAGGGTCGAACTACTCTAATGAAAATCTTGACGTCACAAGCACATCCCTACTAAATCCTCAAGTCGACGGTTCACGAATACCTATCACAACCTTTCGATTCCGTCATCGTCCCCAGTGAAATCCGTGTGACGAATCGAGGGTGAGTCGGTTCGAGTATACTAATCTAATTAGCATATCTATAACGTGTGCTCCCACTAACCATTAGTATTCGACAGGCACTCTCCATGTCAAAGAACACGTCATACAAGTCTTCACATAAACTTAACGCCCAGTCAAGTTTCATCGACTTTCGAACGATTAAGTATTTGAGCTATAAACCTTTCCAGTGCCGACCCCCTTATCCAATAAGGAGTGGAACGTTTTGCTCTCAAATACACGGACTAGTTTCTATATGTTTATTTACGAGTTAGGAATGCCAGTAACTACCAGTAAATAAAGAAACATTCATTTGCCTTATATAAATGGTTTACATAATTACAAGTACAATGCCCTCACTCAACAACCTCTGAGTGGCATTCGAGGGCATACTCCTAACAATCTCCCACTTGCACTCAATGCCACACACTATGGTATCTAATACCCATGTTCTCCAGATGACGCTCCAAGCTAGTCTGAGATAGTGGCTTGGTCAGTGGATCGGCGACGTTGTCGGCCGAGTCTACTCTATGCAGCACAATGTATCCTTTGCGAACAAATTCTCTTACGAGATGATACTTCCTCTCAATATGTTTGGTGTTGTTGTGAAACCTCGCCTTGGCTCGTGCTGACTCCGTCGTTGTCGCAAAGACAATGAACAGGCGGCAAAGACATGGTATCATTTGAAGTTCTCCTAGAAACTTCTTAATCCAGAACCCTTCCTTGGAAGCCTCCGAGGCTGCTTGATACTCAGCCTGACAGGTGGAATCAGCATTCACGCTTTGCTTGGCACTACGCCAAGATACTGCTCCTCCATTAAGAGTAAATATGTAGCCAGAAGTGGACATCGAGTCGTCCTTCAGTCCTTGGAAGTCCGAATCAGTGAATCCCACCACATCCAAATCTCCACCGCCATACATAAGAACCATATCTCTCGTTCTTCTCAAGTACTTGAGAACGTTCTTTACAGCAGTCCAATGTTCCCTACCTGGGTTTGCCTGAAACCTACTCACCACGCTTACAGCATGCGCGATGTCAGGTCTTGTACACAACATAGCATACATGAGGCTACCCACGGCCGAAGCATATGGTATATTACTCATTTCCTTGCGTTGTTCCTCACTTTGAGGACACATCTTCAAGGTGAGTTTTATTCCATGTTGCATCGGTAGGAACCCTCTTTTAGAATCATCCATCTTAAATCGCTTTAAGATCTTATCTATATAGAGGGCTTGGGAAAGGCCTATTGTTCTCTTCGCTCTATCCCGGTAGAGTCGAATACCAAGAATATAGGTTGCTTCTCCCAAGTCTTTCATGGAGAAATTACTCGAAAGCCAAGCTTTCACAGAACTGAGCATTCCCACATCATTTCCTATTAGTAGAATGTCATCTACATATAGTACTAAGAATGCGATCTTGCTCCCACTAACTTTCTTATATACACAAGGTTCCTCTTCATTTTGCACGAAGTCAAACTCTTTGACCGCCTCACAAAACGAAGGTTCCAACTACGCGACGCTTGCTTCACCATAAATGGAACGTCAAGCTTGCACACTTTCCGAATATCGACTTCGGACACAAAGCCTTTAGCCGCTCTCCATATAGATTTCCTCCTCGAGGAATCCATTAAGGAAAGCCGTCTTTACGTCCATTTGCCATATCTCATAATCGTGGTAGGCATCTATAGCAAGCATCATGCGAATAAACTTGATCATGGCTACGGGCGAGAAGGTATCGTGGTAATCAATCCCTTCCTTTTGGGTATAACCCTTTGCCACAAGCCTGGCCTTATAGGCGTCAACCTTGCCATCACCATCAGTCTTTCTCTTGTAGATCCACTTATTCCCAATGGGCATTATGCCCTTGGGGCGGTCTACTAGAGTCCAGACCTGATTTACATGCATCGAGTCTATCTCAGCTTCCATAGCTTCACGCCATTTCGCGGAGTCTACATCCACCATCGCTTGGTCATAGGTCGTCGGGTCGGTCTCTTGGCTATCACTTGGAACCTCATGGAGACCCAGCTCCTCCAAGTGCACAAGCCCATACCTATCAGGTAAATGAGACACCCTACTAGACCTACGAGGTGGTTGTACTTGTGTTTCAGAAAGTTCGGTTCCAGTTTCTTTCACAGGTGTCTCTCGAGGTGTTTCATTGTATTCTTCTAAAGAAATACTTCTACCTGCTCCGCCTTCCTGAATGAACTCATCTTCCAGGAAGTGTGCTTGTAAAGCAACAACGATCCTTCGATCTTCGGGCATGTAGAATAGATATCCCATCGTCCCAGACGGGAATCCAATGAAACGCCCCTTCGCAGACCTAGCTTCCAACTTTTCCACCTTAGTCTTCTTGACATAAGCGGGACATCCCCAAATCCTAATATGATTAAAACTTGATTTCCTTCCTTCCCACATCTCATGTGGAGTTTTAGGAATGGATTTAGAAGGACATCTGTTCAAGATATACGCGGCAGTCAGGAGTGCATACCCCCACAGGTAAATCGGCAAGTCAGTATAGCCCAGCATGGAACGGACCATGTTTAACAGGGTCCTGCCTTCTTTCTGACACACCATTTAACTGAGGAGTACCTGGAGGTGTTAGTTGTGAAACTATTCCATGTTCCTTAAGGAACTCGTCAAACTCCGTACTCATATACTCGCCACCTCGGTCCGACCGAAGTGTTTTGATATGATTACCAGTTTGTTTCTCGACTAGGGCCTTGAATTCCTGGAATTTCTCAAAGGCCTCGGATTTATGTTTCATTAAGTATACATAACCATACCTAGTATGATCATCTGTAAACGTAATGAAATATTTATATCCGTCACGTGCTGCTTCCAAAGCACCACATACGTCGGTATGGATTAATCCCAGTTTATCAGCGGCTCTTTCAAAAGTCCCTGTGAAGGGGGACTTAGTCATTTTGCCTTTAAGGCAAGATTCATAAGTAGGAAAGGGATCCGATCCCAATGGACCCATAAGTCCATCTTTTTCCATCTTGTAAACCTTGGTCTGACCAACATGACCAAGTCTATGATGCCATTTCAAAACTTGACTGGTTTCATCCCTACCACGTTTTCTAGTCATAGTATTCACAACTAATTTGTTGCTGAGATTTAGATGATACAATCCATTCAACAATGTAGCAGTACCCACTAGTTTATTTCTAAAATAAATTTTGCAGGAACCATCACCAATGAAAAATGAAAAGCCTTTTCGGTCCATGACCGGACTGGATACAATGTTTTTGTGCCCCTTGGGCAAAACAAGTACATCTTCTAAAGTCAAAACAAAACCGGATTCTAAACCCAAAAGAAGTGATCCTATGTCGGTCGCCTCGACACTATGCCCGCTTCCGACTGTGATCATAACTTCTCGGCTCCAAGCTTCCTACTTTGTTCCGCATCCCGATTCACGGTACAAATATGAGAACTAGCACTAATCCGATTCAGAAGTAGAAAATACAAGAGAGAATAATTTGTTTCCAAAACTAAAAGTTCTCAGACCAAGTGCCATGAAGAATGGGACAGTCTCTAGCCCAAAGGGCCCACTCACCGCACTTGAGACAAGCATCCTTCTTCTTTTTGTTCTTCGAACCATCGGGGCCTTGCCCTTACCCTTAAGGTCCTTTGCTTGTGGTCTAGTCCGCTTCTTGGTCTTTTTCTTCTTATTCTTAGACTTAGAAGTCCGTAAGAAATCACAAGGCGAGACTCCTTCATCCGCGAGTCTTCATCCGAGACCGAGCGGTCACAAGTTTGTTCATTAGCCCGGCTAAATTACATGCAATCTCATTGCGGTTGAAGTTCATAACAAACGTGCGAAGGAATCGGGGAGAGACCGTAGGATAAGGTCGGTTTGAGAGCAAGATCCATTTTAAAATCAAGAGCCTCCAATCTCTCGATCATGGATATCATTTTGAGGACGTGTTCCCCAACTTTCTCACCTTCCTTCATCCTTGCACCGAGCAGTTGCTTGGATATCTCATATCTAGCGATTCACTGTGCTCACCATAAAGTTTGGTTAAGTGAGATAGAATGCGCCAGCGAAGTCATTTTCTCATGAGCTCTCTGAAGCTCATTAGACATGGAAGCCATCATATAAGCACGGACTTTCACGTCATCCTTAACCCACTTTTCGTGGTTTTCAATCTCTTCCCGATTGGCTCGGAGTCCGCACAGAGGCGCCGGAATGTCCGTCTCCAAGACGTATCCCGGTGCCTCTATACCGAGGACAATCATCGAGTTGGAGCCAATCCACAAAGTTAGGTCCCATTAAGGTGTTCTTTTCGAGTAGAATTGCGAGTGGATTCATTGTCATATTGAGATTTGTCTGCATTAAGTATAGCAGTTAATTAGTGACTCATTCAATTATGTTCGAGTATAGAATTTAAGGTCTTTTCTATTCTTGTTACCCGGCTCCCACTATTTTTATCGGAATAACACACTCCCATGTGATATCCTAAGTATCGTCGCTCTACTTCATAGTGGTGATCGAGTTCTTTATAAATCTTAATAGAGGGCAACCGATGTGTTTCTAGTCTATTAATTTTCATAAAGTGGTGTCCAACACCAACCCATCTAATGGATGATTCAATCTTCTTTTTCCCCTTGTTCACTCCCCTCAACCTATACGATTTCTATGGTTCGTGAACAAGTTAAGTTTATACCATCGACGCAAATCAGTTTCACAATTGAATCTTATCCGGCAACCTATCAGGTTTCTAGGGATAAAATTTGCTCCAACCGAAGGCATCCAATGCGCTCCCGGTAATTTATCCGTCCTCCCCGAACGACTACCCCGATAACTCGGAAGCATAGCACATCCGGTTTCGATTTCAATTTCCCGAAAACTCGATGGAGGGAAGGAAAACCTTGAAACCTTATAAACTTAATTATTTGTTGTGGGAGAATTATCGCGATTAACGTTACACTTTGCACATTAATCGTTTAAGCGCGTTTGTGGCATTCATACAATATGAAACAACCATTCACAACCTAGTTTCTACCAACATGTGGTTCATGGACCGTTCCTAGAAAACAAAAACTCCGTAATCTAATTACAAGTCTTCGTCTTGAATCTTCGTCTTCTCTAAATGGATCTTCCTCTGGTCTTCGTCATTACATATAAATTTTACATCGAAAATTGCATCCTAGATACAAACATTTCTAGTAAAATAAATAGGCTCAAAACGGCCTTTACAACCCAATCGAATAAAACGAACGATTCAAAAACTAAGTCCACGAACCACATCCCCATTCAAAAGAATTCATCCAATAAATACTAAATAAATGGAAAGCGTGGAGATACATTGATCCAATCAACAATACGAACCGATCAAATCGATTCACACAATCGGTAATATGATAACATTCAAAATAATTCGGTCGACCATAAATATTCCAATTAATCAAATTTCCCTTATAAAATGAAATACCATAAATCATTTTAATCATATTAAATCCAATTTAACATGCGGGATATTAATTTTTTAAGAATACACGGAAAAATCGAGTAAGGCGAAAATGGGTACTGGCCGAGTCACCATCGGCGACTTCCGCAGACAGGCTGGCATGGCCGAGTCACGCTGGCGGTGCCGCCACGCACGGCCCGTGTCCTCGACACGGTCGGTCCGCTCGGCGATGGCTTGGGATCGCCAGGACACGGCCCGTGTCACCAGACACGGCCGAGTCACCCTGGTAGCAACCTGCCCTTTGTACGAAAAATCGTCCGACGATGATTCGGAGCTCGATTTTCGACCGGATATCCAATATCAATATTTTTTAACATAAATATCTTCAATATAAATCATATTTCCCAGAAATTTAAGATTTATATTTAGACATAAACTTACGAAAAATATAACTACAACGAACGTAAAACATGTACCACGATTATGACTAAAATGATTCCAAATCATTCACCATCTAATCGAGCATTCCAAATGCCAATATCGTATATACGATCGCAAGACCTACGCTCTGATACCACTGTTGGGATTCGGTGCCTAAAACGAAGGCCCAGCGGAAGCGGTAAAATGAAAATTAATTCGATCCGAATCCCTACGAGGATCGATCGAGCTACGTATATACGAATATATATAAACGAAAAGCAAGAGTCGTAAGAAACTAACCCTCGAAGTCCGTTGATTAAATGGTAACCTTCTCTTGAGCTATTCCCCAAGCTCTTGAACGATCCAACGCCGAAAGCACCGCATCTCTACTTGCCACGCGCCGGAGAAACAACCGGAACGACGATCACCTTGCTATCCTCCGAGGATACGGCTAGAGCTAAGTGATGAAGCTATATATGTAAAGATTACTACACTCTAAGTGTTCTAATCTTACTCTCTCTATATGATTTTCTCTCAATTTTTCTCCAAGAAAAATGAAGAAGAAAATGAATGAAGAAGATGAAGATAATTGAGAAAAATGGTTTTTCTCTCTCTCTCTCAATCTCACTCACGTAGGAAGGCTTGGAATCTCAAGTGAGAGATGTCTTCTTCATTTATTCAACTCTTCACATGATACATCTCATTATTATGAGAATCAAAGCCCCACAAAGTCATCTTTTTCATATAAAATGAAAACAACAAGACAAGAGGAAAGTGGGTGGAAATTAGGGGGGCGGCTACCATGCAGAAACGGATGAGTTCGGTTCGTTTCGGACTCCCGTGAGTCCAAACAGATAAACTACGATTCCGTTCCGATGTATATGTATCGATTAATTAATCCAATTAATTAAACATATCAAATACAAAATAACATAATTAATTTCTCCAAGAAATAATTATATTCATGAATTAAATTAATCACCCAGTGATATATTTAATCCATTAAGCCGTAAATCAATTTATCCGATAAATCGATTTAAACATCCAATGTCCCAAATTAGATATCCAATATCTAATATTCATAATGAGAGAATTAGCTTAATTCATTTCGTCGTCAATCCTAATGTGCGACTCGGTAGGTCCGTCTCAGTCAGCAATGGGAGGAACCAAAGAGTAGTAGCACCACCTAGCCAGCCTGGTGGCCTACACTGTACCCCGACTGAGAACGAATGATTGGGATCATTCAAGAACCATTCTGTCGTGAATACCAGTATACGTATAAACCCTTCTTTCAAATATCCCGATCAAGTTATAGGGTCACGGTCAATCAAACCCTATCTGTACTTGACGCTATGCATGCGTTAATGCAAATCGAGATTATCGAGCTCTCGTGTATCTAATACAACTAGCTCCAATGCTTTGGCCAAAGACTTATGATCTGATCTGCCAATAACCGCATAGGACATATAACCCGTTCACTAACAGGAGAAAGAATTCTATCTTGGTATTCAGTAGGACCTGCTACTTGCCCGTCAAGATGCACGTCGAGGTTGACCCCCGCCTTCCGGTTTACAGGGTCGAACTACTCTAATGAAAATCTTGACGTCACAAGCACATCCCTACTAAATCCTCAAGTCGAAGGTTCACGAATACCTATCACAACCTTTCGATTCCGTCATTGACTGTCCCGGAGTGAAATCCGTGTGACGAATCGAGGGTGAGTCGGTTCGAGTATACTAATCTAATTAACATACCTATAACGTGTGCTCCCACTAACCATTAGTGTTCGACATGCACTCTCCATGTCAAAGAACACGTCATACAAGTCTTCACATAAACTTAACGCCCAGTCAAGTTTCATCGACTTGCGAACGATTAAGTATTTGAGCTATAAACCTTTCCAGTGCCGACCCCCTTATCCAATAAGGAGTGGAACGTTTTGCTCTCAAATACACGGACTAGTTTCTATATGTTTATTTACGAGTTAGGAATGCCAGTAACTACCAGTAAATAAAGAAACATTCATTTGCCTTATATAAATGGTTTACATAATTACAAGTACAATGCCCTCACTCAACAACCTCTGAGTGGCATTCGAGGGCATACTCCTAACAGGTTGTACTTGGAATGGTTTGAATACTCGAGTAATGTTTCAGATGTTCATGACGTTGTGGCCTGTGTTGCCCTGAGTTTTAATTCCCAATGTATTGTATTCTGTCAGATTGATTATTACATTGGTGTCATTCTTATTGCCTTCTATTGGATTATGTTTAGACCTCATCGGTCGAAATTTATTGTTCCGCGTAATTTACTAGCCTTGTGGGTGTAATATGCCCAGAGGGGCTCATGGTGCTGTAATATGCCCTGAATAACTTGGGGGTGTTACAGAATATGGTATTGGAGCTTACGTTTATGGATACCAAGTCTGTCAGTCTTTTTGGGTCAAATTGAGTTACCGTTCGAATACAATATCACTATATTGCCATCATCTCGGTGTGACCGGTACTAGTAAGTCCTTTCACTCTTCTTTTATTTTCCAAATCGGTTCGCTTTTAATTTGGTATTCTTGGGAATCGATCACCTCAATGACGGGTGATTTGAATTGTACTCATGTATTTTGTGTATCCTTCAGAATGTCTGCTGGCAAGGGTCGAGGATGAGGCCGTGGTCGTGGACACGGACGAGGACGTGGCGCGACGGCTTCCCTCACTTCCGTTGTGGGGTCGGCTACCCCCAGTTTATTTAACTCAGTGCATCCTGATACCGAAAGTCAACACGACCAGTGGACCAATCAAGGGAATAATGCAGATGTTGGGGTTACGAATGTTCTTCAACAATTGGCAAATCAGATGAATGTCCTGGCCCAAGCTGTTCAACTAAATAATCCTAATCCGACAATGGATGTTTTACTCTAGAATGTGGTCCGTATGCATCCTCTGCAGTTCAGCGGTGCTACCGACCCATCAGGATAGGAAAGTTGGCTATTTGAATTGGAGAAAGTGTTTGAAGCGGTTGACTGCCCGGAAATGAGGAAGGTACCGATTGCTCAGTACTTCCTTACTAAGGAAGCCACGACTTGGTGGAAAGCCATTAAGCCGCAAGATCATGTTGCTACATGGGACGAATTTAAGGATCTGCTAGGGGCTGAGTATTATCATTGGCCAGTGCAAGAAAGCAGGGTCCGAGCCTTTTTTGAAGCCAAGCCGCAAAACATCTCAGTCTCACAAGCGATAGTGGAATACAACTAATAGCTGATTCATGTGAAGAATCAGGTGCGGGATGAGCATTCCAAGATCCGCCACTTCGACATGCGAATAAATATGGATTTACAATGTTATATGGCCGAGCTTGCTTGCACCACTCTGAAAGAATACCAAGACAGGGATTTGGCATATGACATGTTGTGTTCCCACAATGGCACCACAGACGAGCCGAAGAAGCAAAGACCACCGGTAATTTTTCTGGTTCTAAGGGCGGCAACTTTCAGAGACCTCAGTCGGCTAACCGTTCTGTCGGGCAGTCGTCCCATTCTTTTAAAGGGAAGAAGAGTTTTCGTTCTGCTTCGGGTACCTCAACTCGCCCGGTAACCTATTTTAACTGTGGTAATCTAGGCCACATCAATCAGGAGTGCAACTTTCCACCTCTGAAGTGTCACACTTGTGGTCAGATGGGAGACAGAGCAGTCTATTGCCCCGAACAAGATCAGACTTTGGATCGAGTATGAACCAACGACAATCAGTTAGCCAGTTACAGCAGGGTTACGACAGAGGCCGGGGATGGAGTCAGACCGCTAGAGAGGGAGATTCTAGCGTCGGTTCGGTACACCCACGAGCTTATGAGATGCGTCGAGCAGATGAACCCGATGCGGCGATGGCCTCATGTACCATTCATATTCTATCTCATCCAGTTCGAATACTTTTTGATTCTGGTGCCACACATTCTTTTATCTCCTTGGATGTGTACGCCGTTTGAATATAAATTGTATGACTGCTTGTGATCCTTTCCTTGTGAAACTGCCTAGTGGGGATAGAATCGTTGGGAATCGAGAGATTAGAAATTATCTGGTGAGCATAGCAGGTATTGATTGGTTATCAAATTTGATTGTGGTTGATATCGAGGGCGAAGATTTGATACTCGGTGAGGACTAGCTTGAGAGTCACCAAGCGATTATGAATTACCGCACTAATGTTATCACTATAATGACTAAGGATGGTTCCGAGTACTCGTTCATGGGATGAAAATCGGGTCAACCTAGGTTGCTTATCAGCGGTATGAAGACCGTAAAACTCTTGAATAACGGTTGCACGAGATATTGGTGTTATGATTTGAAGTCTGGAGGGAATGAAGTCTCTTTCTCTTCGATTCCAATTGTTAATGAGTATCTAGACATTTTTCCAGATGATCTTTCGGGATTATCGCCGGATCGAGAGATAGAATTTTCGGTTGATTTAGAGCCCGACGCAACTTTGATTTCTAAGGCGCCTTATCGTATGGCACCTTCAGAAATGCAAGAATTGAAGAATCAGTTGGGAGAACTGTTAGAGAAAGGGTACATTAGACCGAGCGCTTCGCCTTGGGGCGCACCTGTTCTTTTTGTGAGAAAGAAAGATGGTTCACTATGTTTATGCATCGATTAACGTGAGTTAAACAAAGTGACCATCAAGAACAAGTATACATTACCTCGTATAGATGATTTATTTGATCAGTTGCAGGGAGCCGCAGTATTTTCAAAAATTGATTTGAGATCAGGATACTACCAGCTCCGATTGAAAGAGTCCGACGTTCCGAAAATCGCTTTCCGGACAAGTTACGAACATTATGACTTTGTGATCATGCCTTTTGGACTGACTAATACACCACCAGTATTCATGCAGCTGATGAACAAGATATTCATCAAGTACCTTGACAAATGTGTGGTCATCTTTATTAACGATATCTTGATTTATTCTCGAGATGGGAAGGAGCATGCCCGAACCTTGCGTTTGATACTAGACGTTTTGAGAGCCGAGTGCCTTTATGTGAAATTCTCGAAATGTGAGTTCTGGTTGAAGCAAGTTATGTTTCTCGGCCATGTGGTTTCGGCCGAAAGGGATTCGTGTAGACCCGCAGAAGATTGAGACAGTGCTAGATTGAGCACCGCCTAATAATGTCAAGGAAGTTCGTAGCTTTTTGGGTCTTGGTGGGTATTACCGTCAGTTTTTCGAGGGGTTCTCAAAACTCCCTCGACCGCTATGCAATTACTTCAGAAGATAGAAAAGTTTCCTTGGACTGCTGAGAGACAGCAGAGCTTCGATAATCTGAAGAGTCGTTTGACCTCAGCGCCGATTTTAGCTTTACCACAGGGTACTGAAGGATTTGCAGTTTATAGTGACGCTTCAGGACAAGGGCTTGGATATGTGCTTATGCAGCACGATAAAACGATAGCCTTTGCATAAAGGCAGTTGAATTCGTATGATATAAACTATCCTACTCATGATTTGGAATTGGCCGCAATTGTTTTCGCACTTAAGATTTCGCGGCATTATTTGTATGGCTCTTCGTGTCGGGTCTATACCGATCACAAGAGTTTGAAGTACGTCGTCTGTCAGAAAGAGTTGAATATAAGGCAACGATGTTGGTTGGAATTGATCAAGGTTTATGATTTGGAAATTATTTACCATCCGGGGAAGGCCAATGTCGCCGCGGACGCTTTGAGCCGCAAATCGGCATCACTTCAGATGCTCGAGGTTCTTACATCACAGACGAAGGTTTGTGAGGATTTGACCGAGCAAGGTATAGAAGTTTGATTGTACCCTCGAAATTACTTTGTCCTTGGTTGACGACATCAAAGAAAAACAATGGAGTGACCCAATGATTTCCCAACTGAAGGAAGATGTAATTAAGGGAAAAGCCCATGGCTTTATGGTCCATGAGGACAACATTTTGAGATTTCAGGGCAGACTGTGTGTCCCGAATAATCTGGAGTTGAGATGGAGAATTCTTCGAGAAGCCCATGCTACGCCTTACTCGATCCATCCTGGAACGAGTAAGATGTACAAAGACTTGAAGCGAAATTTTTGGTGTAATAATATGAAGAAAGATGTCACAGAGTTCATATTGCGATGTTTGACGTGCCAACAAGTCAAGATCGAGCATCAATGACCAGTGGGGTTGTTGAAGCCGCTTCCTATTCCCGAGTGGAAGTGGGAAGATATTTCCATGGATTTCATCACGGGGATGCCGAGGTCTAGAGCCGGAATGAATATGATTTAGGTAATCGTTGATCGATTAACCAAGTCTGCACATTTCCTTGGTATTAAGGATACTTGGGGACCAGAGAGATTGGCCCGAACCTTTATAGCCAAGATTGTGAGATTGCATGGTGCACATAAAACTATGGTTTCTGATCGAGATGGTCGTTTCGTGTCGCATTTTTAGCAAGCAGTCATTAGGCCTTGGGCACCGAGTTGAGATTGAGCACGTCTTTTCATCCTGAGTCAGACGGTCAGACTGCGGACGATCCAGATGTTAGAGGATATGTTGCGAGCTTCTGCCTGGACTAGAGTAATGATTGGGAACTTTATTTGCCGTTGATCGAGTTTGCCTACAATAATAGTTGGCATGTGTCGATCAAAATGGCACCATTTGAGGAACTTTATGGTAGGCGATGTAGATCGCCATTATGTTGGGATGAGGCTTCGGAGTTAGTCGGAACAGAGCTGGATATGTTGATGGAAACTAAGGAGAAGATCTCGATTATCCGAGACCAGTTTTTGACTGATTAGAGCCGTTAGAAATCTTATATTGATACTCGTCGTCGACCTTTGGAATTCCAAGTGGGAGATCATGTTCTACTTGAGGTGTTGCCGACCAGAGGAGTTTTCCACTTCGGGAAAAAGGGTAAACTTAGTCCTAGGTATATCGGACCGTTTGAGGTTTTGGACAGCGTTGGATATTTGGCTTATCGCTTGGCGTTGCCTCCAGCTTTGAGTCATATCCATAGCTTTTTTCATGTTTCTCAGTTGAGAAAGTATGTGCCAGACCCAAGTCATATTATCGACTATAGTGAGATTGTTGTAGATGAGGATGTTACCTTTCCAGAGAGACCAGTGAAGATCTTTGAATGTCGTGAGAATCAGCTTCGGCACAAAACCATTCTGTTGGTTAAAGTGCAATGGTCGAGATATGGAGTCGGGGAGGTAACTTGGGAGATGGAAGAGAAGATGCGATCAGAATACCCCGAACTTTTTATTCCTTAAGTTTCGGGACGAAACTTCTTTTTAGAGGGGGAGAATATATTACCCGTACTTTTTATAAATTGTTGGATTTGACGTTCTTTCACTTTTATCGCTCTTGTAAGCACTTATTGAGATGTTGGTGTTGATGATTTTAGAGTTTCATACCTTTCAGGACATGTTCGTATTAATTGGACTTTGCAGCGATGTTTTGAGTGAGGCAGATAGCGTACGCTAGGCGTAAGCTAACGCACGCTATTTCTGTTGAGTAGCGCGCGCTAGCTTCGCCTGTAGCGCACGCTAATGGTCCGGGCTTGGAAGAGGCAGTAGCTGGGTTCTGCCCTCTGGACTAGCAGTTAGCGCACACTAGGCGTGAGCTAACACACGCTATATCTATTGCGTAGCACGTGCTAGTGCCAGATGTAGCACATGCTAGTGATTTGGGAACTGAGTTCGGAATTTCCGCATGGTAGCAGTTAGCATACGCAATGCTATTGTTAGCGCACGTTATCACTGCAGGTCGGAGGCTACTGGACTACCGAGTGACCCCGTTAGCATGCGCTATACTTCAGAATTAGCGCACGCTGATTCAACCCAGTATATAAACTGGGTCAGCCGCCTTCTTCGTCATTTTTTTCTCATTTTCCACATTTCCGACGAGAGCACGCAATAGAGGCGATCTTGAGGCGATTTGGAACAACTTTTCATCCTCCATCACCATCTTTAATTGGATAACAAGGATTTTACAACATCTAATCCATTCCTTCTCTCTGAATCAAGGTAAATTCCTTAGAACTCTAGTTTGGGGAATTTTTGGGGTTTTTTCTTAGATCCGTCCGATTTATCCGTTTTGAAGCTTGAAATCCTTGAGATTATGATGTATCTACCCTGTACCCACATTTCTCTTACGATTATCCAAATATTTTTGTGTATTACTTGTAGTGGAGAGGGTTTGGATGATTTCCAACCTCTATGGAATACTTTGAAGATTTATGAATCGTAAAAGGGGGGTTTCAGGAGTCTTCATTGCGAATTGAGTATTGATGATTGATTATCATATTTCCTTACGAATCGTTTAGGCCGGAAGTGCATTCTTGGACCTCTCAAGCTTGAATACCATTTTCACTTTGGTTCTAATGTCTCAAAGGCAAGTATATGTTTATGATTGTACGTTATTGACTTTGAAAGTGAGGTATATGAATTGTGTTATTGTATATATTCACTCTCGCACGGACCGACAGGTACTCAGAGGGTTCCGTTGCCGTTGGTGTAGTTCCACGAATATTTCTGGGTTAAGCACTCTGGGAGGGTCCGACGGGGCCTCAGAGGATTCCGCTGCTTCTGGTGCAGTTCCATGGTTAATCACGTATGTATTGACATGAAATGCTATGAGATTTAGTTATTCTAGAATACTAGTCTTGAGTTGATGAAATGATGATTACATTTACTTTATTGTCGAGAAGTATTGTGTTTCATATTCGATATACTTGTACTAGCTATTCGAAGGTTAACCCCTTTTGGGGGAAGTACCTTTCATGTATTTCAGGATCTAGGAGAGGGGAAAGGCGCATACTGGGTCGGCACGAAGATGATGGGCAAGAGTGATGTTGTGTCTTGTTTCTGTCTCTGTTTTGTACTTAGTTCCATTCAGTATGGTTGTACTTGGAATGGTTTGAATACTCGAGTAATGTTTCAGATGTTCATGACATTGTGGCCTGTGTTGCCCTTAGTTTTAATTCCCAATGTATTATATTCTATTAGATTGATTATTACATTGGTGTCAATCTTATTGCCTTCTATTGGGATTATGTTTAGACCTCATCGGTCGAAATTTATGGTTCCGTGTAATTTACTAGCCTTGTGGGTCCCACGGAGGGGCTCATGGCGCTGTAATATGCCCTGAATAACTTTGGGGTGTTACATCATCGAGGAGGATACCTATATGGAAAAGCCCAATGGATTCATGTCTGGGATCAATATTCATAAACTATGCATACTTCAGCGTGTCATTTATGGACCGAAGCAAGCTTCACAAAGTTGGAATCTTCGTTTTAACGAGACAACCAAAGAGTTTGATTTTGTCTAAAATTAAGAGGATCCATGTATTTACAAGAAGGTTAGTGGAAGTAAAATTGCGTTCTTAATACTATATTTGGATGACATTCTACTTATACGAAATGACTTAGGAATGCTTAATTCTATGAAAGCTTGGATTTCTACAGTGACTTCTCAAAGAGAAGCCACACCTAAGGGGATAGAACGAAGAGAATGTTAGGCCTCTCCTGATCCCTCTATATAGATAAGACCTTAAAGCGATTTAGGATGGAAGATTATAACAGAGCCTTCCTGCTTATGCGACATGGTATAAAACTCTCCTTAGATGTGTCCTCAAAGTGAGGAAGACAAAAAGGAAATGAGTAGGGTACCCTATGCTTCGGCAGTGGGTAGCCTCATGTACGTTATGATTTTCACTAGACTGGATATTGCCAATGCTGTGAGCATAGTAAGTCAGTTTCAGTCATATCCAGGGCAGGAACATTGAACATTCGTAAAGAGCATTCTTAAGTACCTGAAGAGGACTAAAAACTTGGTTATTACATACGGTGGTGGAGAACTTAAAGTGAAGGGTTATACGAACTCAAATTTTTTGGGAGACATGGATGTGAATATGTCCACATCAGAGTATATCTTTACTCGAATGGTGGAGCAGTATCTTAGAGAAGTGCCAAGCAAATCGCGACTGTAATTTCCATATGTCAAGTTGAATATCAGATAGCCACCAACTTCAAGTGGTTCCTAACTCATATCAGCCCATGACACTGTTTTGTGACAATGACAGAGCTGTTGCACAGGCTAAGGAGCCTAGGGCTCACCACAACACCTAACATATTGAGAGAAAATATCATTTTCTCAGAGAAATGCTCAGAAGGGAAATGTTACACTGCAGAGAGTAGACACAACAAATAACGTTGCTGATCTACTGACCAAACCACCATCTCAGATGCTCTTAGAGACACATCTCGAGAGTATGGGTATTAGAAAACATAGTTTGTGGCATTGAGTGAAAGTGGGAGATTGTTAGGAATATGACCTCCAATGCCACTCGAAGGATGAGAGAGTGAGAGCATCATATTGTGATTGTGAACATCAATTGAATAAGGAAATTATTATTGCTATATTGTTATATCATTGGCATTGTGATTTGGTATATAATAGTCCTTGTATTTCAGTACAAACATTCCAATCCTTATGAAAATAAGGACATGAGCATTAGAAGTGTTTCGGGCTTGCATGCTTGACTGTTCACAAGTCGATAAAACTTAACTAGACAATGGCTTTTAGCTAGACTTGTATAACGTGTTTGACATGTAGAGTGCCTCTCTTCACTAAGGTTTACTGGGAGCACACTTTATAGGTATACTAATGGGATTAGTATACTCGAACATGACTCACCTCGATTCGGTCAAATAGATTTCACTATTCGATAGTCAATAAATGAATTAGAAGGTTGTGATAGGTGTACATGAACCTTTGACTTGAGGATTCAGTAGGAGATGTGCTTGTGACATTAAGTTAGTCATTAGATTAGTTCGATCCGATCTCCGGTTGGTGGGGGCAACCTTGAATGCAATTTAGTGGGCAAGTAGCAGTCTCCATTAAATACCAATATATGATTCTTTCTCCTGTAAGTGAGCAAGTAAATGTCCTATACGGTTAGTCGCAAATGAGATCACAAGTCTTTGGCCAAAATATTTAGAGGTGGTTGTACTTGCTACACGAGAGCTTGGTGATCTCGGTTTGCATTAACAAATAAATAGAGCCAAGTTACAAAATGGTTTGACATTACCGTGACCCTAATACTTGATCAGGACATATGATTGAAGAGTTTATACGTATACGGTATTCATAACCTAAAGGTTTTGGAATGATCCCTGTCATTCGTTCTCAATTGGGTTATGATGTAGGCCACGAAATTGGCTAGGTGGTGCTAACACTTATTAGATCCTCCCAATGCTAACTGAGACGAACCTATAGGGTCGCGGCATAGGAATTGACAACAGATTATATTTAGCTTATTCTCTCTTGGTTAATATTGGACATTATATGTCTAATTTAATTTATTGGACAAATTAAATCAGTCTCATGAATAAATAGATTACTGAATAATTAATTTTGTTCATATTAAGAATTTATATATAATATATTTAATTATATTAATTAACTCTACAAATATTGAAACGTACCAATGTTTATCTATCAAACTAGATGCATGAATGTCCATAAGGACCGAAACCAACCAAAACCTTATAATTGAGGCCTTGCCCCCCTGAACATGGTGATTTATCACTATGTTTTGGCTTGAAATGTTTTTATAAGATACGGTGGGATTTAAAATACACTTGGTGTATTATTTATTTGAATCTTTTGGTGTGTTATGTAGAATGATTGATTTATATATGACGTGAACAACATATCAAAGTGACACTTCACCACATTTATCATCCTTTGGCCGTGAGCATCAAGTGAGGAGGGAGAAAATTTTTCTTCTTTCATACACGTGTGTTAAGTGTATTTTTTGAGAGGAAAGCAATTTTATAAAATACTTAAATTATTTGAAAATTATATATAAGTTAATTCTATCTACTTCTAGCCATATTCTTCGAAATTAAATTGATAGAAAATTTTCCGATCATCTTTCGATACATGATACGTAGAAGCACGGTGTATTCGGTGCTCGTGATTTTGCTAAAGATCCACTCGTTTTCCTTCAAAATTTAATTAAAGGACTTCAATTCATACTCGGATTTATTATAGTTGTACATACGATGCTTGATCGTTCTTGTTTCAGGGGTTCAATTTATTGATTAGATTAATATTATTATTCCATCGCACCTTCAATTTTAGGCCCCAAATACCAATAACTATGACCCAACTGACAACAAATGATATGTATCATTCCAAAACTTTTATTTATGAATACCATATATGTATAACCCTTCAATCATATATCCCGATCAAGTATGAGGTGATTTTATAACACATACTTACTTTGAAAATCCTATAAGCATCAGCCTACAGGAGCACACTTAGTTATTGTACTCACGAAAACACATTTACAGACTTCCACAATGTGATATCTCGATATATTATATCACTATGGGAAAATAAATGAAACTGATATGTGGTCGACACGATATAAAAGAATAGCTCTATATATGAATGACTGTGAAATGAGGATATTGAAATTCCTGATTTATGAAATAAGAATATCGATGGGGAGGATATTGAAACACACGGTCGTGAAAAATCTATGATTTATTAAATGAGGATGTTAAAATATATGATGAGGTATTAAAATTCATGATTGTGAAATGAGAATATTGGAACCCTTGATTTATTAAATCACAATATTGAAATCCATGATTGTGAAAAAGAGTATATTAAAAAATCCATTGACAAATGTCGATATTAAAATATATGCTCTTATTATAAAAATATAATATATGGGCTTACTGAACAACAAGATGAAACTCATGGGGTGATTTTAAATATTATCAATGTTTGAAATGACTCAAAATAAAGTGTTAACATCATACAATGTACTATTTTCCTTGGTTTATGTTTTTATCCCAATTTCTTATCATTCAAGGTTTTCAACAAGTCAACTTAATCACAATTAAAATGGAATCTCTAGAAGATATTTTTATATTGTAAGAATATGAGATTGAAATTGATAATTGCACTAAATACGCGCTACAGTCTTTTTTTTTTTACTGAGATTTTGTCCCATTGAGTTTTAGCAAGGTTTTTAATGAGGCAACGGGGATGGCGTATTAGCATGAATAATGTAATATTTTCCCTTCATTAAGGATTTTCCCGCGTGGTTTTTCCAAATAAATTTTTAGCAAGGCATATCCATGGCATGATGGAGAACACTACCGAAATCAAAATTATTCCCCTAAGACTTGAAAACAAAAGGAGTAGTTGTATTCTCTTTCCTTCGGTCGAGTTTTTCTCACAGGGTTTGTTGACAAGGTTTTAATAAGGCGACACATGGATACTGCAAACAACAAACGATACATATGACAAAGAAGCATAAGGTTCATTCAGTTTTTATCTCAAGAGATTTTACTGCGGAAGCAGATGGATACTTCTACAATAAATGCATATGGACGAGAATCACATTATGTAATATTCTGAATTTTAGAATAAAATTTATCGTTGACCTTGTTGGAATACTGGTAATATGAATAGTTTTTGTTCCAGACGTAATATTATGTAGATGAGAATAAGATGTCGGATGGTATTTTCTAATATCTTCGAATAATTATTTGTAAGAATGTGATGGTGACCAACGTTGTATTCCCCAATAAATTAATCAAGGAACTTAGAGAAATTTTCCTGACTAAATATGAGCTTGTGAATTTACTTGGATGTATTGGAGATGCATTTGTGGTCTTGGACCATTTAAAATAACAAGGAGCACCGGAAGTGTAAATAGAATAAGATTGGACATTTTTTGAAAGGTGCGCGTAAAGTTCGACAATGAAAAATCACCATGAATTTTTGATAAGTACAAAAATTATGAAACTTAATATTCAAGTAGATAATTGAGTTATCTCTCCAACGGTTCAAATGGTAAATAAATTGGAGTCCAGACAAAAAAGTTATGGTCAAATTAGTAGAGACTGCCAGATGTCGGTCCCCTACTGAAGACTGCCCATGCGAGTCGCGTAATGCCGTTAGGGCCCAACACGTGCTGAGCAAGTCAGCATGCAGGCGCCGAAAGTGGTCGGCCAGGACTTTAGCTCCATGCGATTTTTGACTGAGGATCCTAATTGAGCCTATAAATAGCCATCCTGCCATTCGTACTTTTGCATCCAATTTGTCCAGTTCTGTATACAAGCCATGTCTCTTTCATTCAATATCTTTATAGTGTAGTTTTGAAATTTCTATTTTTTGCAAAAATGATAAAGTTTGAGCGAGCCAGGTCTGAACTTTTAGGCGACTGGCTGAAAGGTGTTTAACAAATTTCCTCGGTGAAGTCCGTGAATTCCAGACTAAGTTGCCACTTTTGGTCTCGATTATTCTATAAATCGTAAGTCCTTAAAATCTATTTCAATAATTTTGTAGTTATGATATATGTATAAATTTTTAAATCACAAAACAACAATTTTGGTGACGAACACTAAGATGAACGAACCTTTTTCTAGCGAGTCAACCTTATATTTTGGCAGCCACTTTGATGCTCAGAGAATTGATCGTTGAACTTTGGTCGCAAATGACAATCCTTTACACTAGTGTAAAATTTCATATTATTACATTTCTCAAACAATTTTGGTGATATCTCAAAGTTGAAGCTTGTCCATACTAGTACCAAATAGAAGAACGGATTATATTCTCGTCACACTATCGACATTCTTTTAGTATCTAAATATAGTCCAACATCATTTTTTGTGTCTCAAATGCGTTCCTTGTTATCATACCTATATGATTCTTAGTGCATTACTCAATGACTAATAAAATACTATGTTTACGCCGGTAATATTTTTATGATAATTCACGAAAGTATAAAATTACACAGATATAATGTGCAGCGCATCACAATAACCATCATGTATACCACACAAATAAACAAGTCTGTATTAGTTTAATACGCAAATTATTTCAAAATTATTTTTGAAAACTCACGATAGACATAGAGAGGAATATTAATAATTTGTTAAGTAAATTCTCAGTCTTTGAGTAAAAATTTAAAAATTTCCACCGTGATTAATTTTGTGGGTTTTGAACGTGAACATTAATTAGGCTCGATTTTGGAGGCACCAAAAATGGGAATTAATGCTCCAAAAATTAAAATTAAAATTGAAATACATAAATGAGTAGCTTAGATACAAAATGCATGAAACAAAATCGAGAAATGTTTCAATACTTCAAAAGTGAGTTAATCGAAGTTCAGATGGAAAAGTTACAGTGAAAACAAGACAAGAATATCAATTTGCGGCGATTCAATTTACCAATATGCCCTTAACCAACCTAAGGGGCATGTTTTGGTATAAATAGAACATTTGTTGAAGCTTTTTTTTTTTTTTTTTTTTTCATTTTTCTCATCCCTTTCGTCCATACTTGATCCTACAATATAAAAATAACATTTTGATCTTATTTTTGAGATTTAATTGTGTATCTAACATCCTGGAACAGAGTTATCAAGTCCATTACAACCGATTTCAGAAATTTTCGCTAGACTGAAGGTAGAACTAGCCCTGAACCCTAATCATTATCTTTAAGATTTTTGATTAATTGTTGTTTAGAACTTGAAATTGATTATATATTAAGTATCATGGGATTATTCTTATTGATTATAGCGGAACATAAATCAAATCTTTTGTTTGAATCATCCTATTCGCAAATGCCCGCTAGGCGTCCGATGAATTGCTCCAATGAGTTTTAACTAGGATTTTCGATATTGTTTTGATTTGAATATCTATCCCTAACATCAAGCAAATTGTATTTCTCATCGTAGGTCTAAATCTCTGGGGTTTCGAATCTTAGTCGCAACTTGATCAAAGGTTTCGAAATCTAAAATTACCATGCAAGTACCTTGATCGTGCTTTATGTATTATCTTGCGTTTGATGTTTTCTATATTATGGCAATGTTCTAAAGAAAACACTTTTAAGAACATCAGATTGACAAATTATGCACTGTTGTTGTAGGCATTTAAACTACAACACTTTAAGCAGCCTGGTCTATGCAACATCTTTAAAATACATATATTGTACTTACTTAAAGCTTCCACACTCAACTCTTTATTGAGCTATTCAGGGCGAGAGCTATCCGTCCTTAGAATTTTGGGACAAACAATTGGTATCAGAGTCTTTGGCTCTATAAACTCAATCGAAATGATTCAAATGAGGTAGATCTTTTTTTAATCATATTTTGCATATTCATCCCATTCGTACATGATCATATTCTTGATAGAATCATAGTATGATTAGAACGTGTACTAATGCTTTTGATTGATGAGTTTACATGTGAAGGGATGAAAGCCATAATTGATGAGATACAGGGAGTAATTGTTGTAAGAGCGCACATATGAATACAGGAGAGAAAAATGCTCGACATTCACAAGATTATTGAACTGGAATAGATGCTATAATCATGTGCTGGAGGACCGATTGATCAAATCTAGTTCACTGGAGCTAGGGCTGGAGGGCTGTGTGATCAAATTCAACACTCTTGAGATAATGTAGTAGAAATACTGGCAGGTGTTTATAGCCTTGAAATGTGTATGGTCTGTTAGGAATACCTGTCAGATTTTGATCATGTCATCCCTGTACTTATGATTTATTCAAAAGTATACTCTAAATACTTGGCATTGTAAAGAAGAGCCAAATGAGTATCTTCTATGAGCCATTAATAGGCTAAGATTGATCTGAAGTTAATTAGTTAAAAATTAGCTAAGTATAGAACCACCGATATATCAGATAAGTTATCAAGCGATCTTTTCATCAGGCGAGTTTTGGTCAACAGTAATATCAGAGAGGTTTGACCAAAACACTATAGCAGCCGAAGAACAGACGAGTTCATCAGGCGAGAAAAGTTCAGCCGAATCTTAGTCAACTAAAACAGATCAAAGAAGATTGACACAGACAAGTTATCATCAGACAACCTATTATCAGAGGAGTTCTGCTCAACAGTGTTTATCAGAGAAGTTTGACCATCAGATCTGAAAACATTCATCAGATCTGAGAACATTTATCAGATCAGAGAACTTTAGAGAAGATCAGATCAGAGAATTTTATCTCATCATATCAGAGAACTTCAACAAAGTTATATCAGAGAAGTTTTACATCAGAGAGGATTGACCGCACATCTGGCTGGTCTGACCAAGTTATATTAGAGAAGTTTTTCAGACAAGATATCAGCCAAGTTTAAGGAACTCACTCCACATCAGCAAGCATTGAAGTCGATAATAATGAAAACTCACATGCAGTCGTAAGGAGACAAACTAAAAACATTCCCGGAAAGTTAGGAATAAAATATTCCTTGAGATCCGCATACTAAAGACTCATGGATATACAAATCATGAAAAGTGGGGCGACCAAAAGAATTCTTTCAAACGGCCAGAATTGAAAAGGGAATCAAGCCGTGCAACGGAATGATAAGATAAACAAAGAAATCCACTCTCTAACGGACGGATTTGTTACAGAAGATGCAACGACTATGAAGGAAGCTCAAAGAAACATACTATAAATATCTGAAGATCAGAATTGAGCAAATTACGATGCGAACAATACTTACAAGAAATCTAAGCAATAAAAGCAATCAAAGTTATCAAGAGAACTATAGCATCATGAAGAGCAAAGTTTCAAAGATCATATTCTGAAGAAGTTCTTAAAGTCGTAAAAGACAAACACTCTTGTCTTTAAAGCTGAGTGCAGGGTACTTCTGTGAACAAGGTTCTTCAGAAGTTTTGCGACTGATAAGGCATCCATGGGTTCTTGATTCAAAGGTGATAGACAGTTTGAGAGTTGTTGAGGTATCCACGGGTTTTCGATCAAGAGGTGCTAGGCAGTCAAGGGAGTTGCAACGGCCATGGGTTTCCACAGGTTGGAAGCTGTTTTAACTAGTTTGAATCATTGTAACGTTTATCACTAGTTGAAAGTTATAGTGAATTCATCTCCAATTGGTTTGGAGTAAAGTGAATTAGTAGAGGATTACCCCATCCGTGAAACCACTATAAGTGCTTATGTGTTTTACTGCATTCATCATACTTATCTGCTGCATTCATATTTACTGTTCTATTTATCAGTCAACTGTCTTCCACATTGTCTAGTCTTTACAGTTGACATAAGTCACCTGCAGTTGATATAAGTCACCTGCAGTGTTACCAGCTGTACTTCCGCACTACTCATCTGCAGCTAAGGGTTGTTAGCTGCATATTACACAGCTGTAATACCATGAGTATTCCATGCTATTTAACATTGTGTACTTCGTTTATAATGATTAATAATGTGCTCCATCACGATGCGTGTACTTTTATACATTATGTTTAAACCGTGTTGTCACGTATAAAATCTTGTCTGCACTTAATTGTTTTTGTGATGTAACTGTATGATGTTGATGATATGTTGGTGACATACCTTGATGTCGTTGAGCAATTACCGGTGCGAATATGATGGTGGCCAACATCTTGTATCCCGAGAAATTGTTGGACGAGTCTAAGGGAAGTCGCGTTATAAGGATTAAATATGATGATATAACTTGGTGAATTAAAAAAAAACCTTACGTATGTTATTCATAGTACGCTTGTCTCGTTGCATTACGTAAGTTAAAGCTGAGGCCTTAAGTACATAATGAAGTCTTCAGTCTTCAGACAAGAATCTTGATTCCGCGTGGCCACGACAACTTTCGGCACGATAACGACAGGCAGGTCAATTGATATTAGCGTAGTTTATATCGGCCAACATTACGTATGTTACACGGGGAATGTTTTGTACGCTACTACACCATTACGTACGTAATGATGGGAGTCATTTCGGGCAGAGAGTTTTGGGCATGTCTTACGTACGTTAACTTGTTTTCTATAACGTACGTAAGAAGCCTTACGTACGTTAACCTTCAAATATAATGTACGTAAGGAACATCCTGCTATTATAAATCAACACTTCCCCTTTCATTTTGCACGAAGCAAAATCGTCGCTTTCTCTCAAAAATCATCCTCTAGCCTCCTCACTCAAGTTCTAGCCTTCCTAGCCTCATATTATCGTAGTAGAAAGGATTGTTCAAGTTCCGGAGAAGGTTTTGAAGGTGTTTCTACCAGTATTCATCGTTCTTCATCGTTCTGCCTCGTTCCTCATCAAGTAAGGTAAATTTATCAAGTCTTTGAACCCATTTCGATGATGATAGTTATGTTGTACCATATTTCTGGTGTTTTGGGTAGTTTAGAACCCTTGATGATAATCGAACCATGGAAAACTAGCACTAACCTTGATCTAAGCCTATCCCGGGCTATGATTTCGTATACCTTGTTGTGAAAATTGTATATTGAGCTGTCACCTTATGAGTAAACCTACCTTGCCAATGCTATTGGGATAGTTACGTAATAGATTGTGTTTAGTTGTTCGATTTTTGTTTGTTAAGCTCGTTGGAATTGTTAAGATGGATTAGTTATCAAGATACGAATTAGATAAACAATCACACATATTATGATTTCACGGGAATTGTACTTGTCCGTTCTTTCGAATTTGAGTAATTAACGAATTTACAAGCCGATATAGTTGTACTCGTATAGTAGAAATATTGTATAAGATGATTATGGTTAAAATGATATGATAATTGATAATCAATGGAATGAGTATTCGAGTAATTCTCATTGTTATTAAACATAGAATTTTGGGTTCAACATTATGAATCGAACTAGGTTTAGGATCCTATTGGGACGGGAGTAATTATCGGTTATTCGTCATTATCGCCATGAGGTATTAATTGACGAATATGTAATAGGTTGAGCTCTCAATTATGGGCGTTCAAGCCGTTGTGATGTCAAGGACTCTCATTGGAATTAAGGCAAGTGATACCTTGCTCAGACTATGTTATATTAAATTCCAAAAATTTAATGTGGGACACTATTTGTGGAACTTGTGTTCGTTTTACTTACCCACGTCCGGAGTATTCCTGTGTAGATACTTCTATGACCCTTGGTTGCGAACTTGGGAGTTTATGTGTTGATATACGCACGGAACCATGTTGAGGGATAAAACCTAAATGGTACCCACGTCTGGAGTATTCCTGTGTAGATACTTCCGTGACCCTTAGTTGCGACCTTGGGAGTTTATGTGCTGGTACAAAAGATCATGTTACTATACCGAATAATAATATTGTACTACGGATTTATCTGATTCCATCAATGAATTTTTGTTCGTAGTGTCTGACCTAGGTTGGCTGGCATGATTTGTCCTGTCAGGCAAATTTGTTGAATATGTGCAGGACATTCCCGAAGGTTCCGGTCAGGCTTGAGCAAGCGTTGGGGAGAAGCCTTGTTATTTCGTATATGTAAATCGAATTCTGAAACATTCCACGGTTGTGTAATAACCACATATGCGGACTTATTTTTCCAAAGTATTTCGTTTCGTACTATACTATCCTGGAGCTACTTTCATAAAAATTACTTAATGAGAAATTTTAAAGTCTTAAAAATTTACCTTGTGGGTCCCACACGGGACTCATGGCACTGTAACATTCTGGTAAATTTTGGGGGCGTTACATAAAATGGTATCAGATCCGAAACAACCATGTTGAAAGTTTTACTAAAACATTTCGAAATTGTTTAAGAGTTTTCAAGGTCCAATGCTCCAAGCGACCGTAACTCCTCGGGGAATGTCAAAATGAGGAACACGTATGTTTCCTGAGAAACACGTATGATGTTTGAACTCGATAGAACTCCTAGAAAATTATACTGAACTGGACCTCTAGATCGAACATTTATCACAATGGCATGTCGTGGAGCTAGGAGGATCATGAACGATGCTCAGGGCTCCGTTGTGGATCAGCAGGAAGACAGGAACACCGCTGATGTAATACCCGTACTTTTAAATTTCCGCTTTGGTGCTTATGTGATTTTTGACACTCGTTGTAAGTGTTTAGTAAGTTGAGATTGATATTGGAGTTTACATCATTTGGAACTTTACTCTTTCTTGTCAAATCGTTGCTACTTTGGATCTTGGATGAGTTGTTTTCACCTGTTTGTGAGGCGGAGCGCACGCTATGTACCTTTCATAGCGCGCGCTATTTCTGTACTAGCAGCGCACACTATCAGTCAGCAGTAGCGCACGCTACTAGTGTATTTGAGGCAGACAGTCCAGTAGGTACTAGACTGGAAGGAGGAAATTCGTAGCACATGCTAGATGTATTCGTAGCATACGCTAGCTATATTGGTAGCGCGCGTTAAGCGATCATAGTAGCGCACGTTAAGGCTTGAGCAGGGCAGAGGACAGTAGGTTCTGGACTCCAATTTCTAGACACCAACTCCCAAGTAGCGCACGCTAACTCTCGGCTAGCGCACGCTAAAGGAAGGGCGTTAGTGCACATTACGGTATACTTAGCGCATGCTAACGAGACTGGATGAAGCCACTGGACTACCGGGTGACCCCATTAGAGCATGCTAATATTGAGGCATAGCGTGCGCTAGACTGGGCACAATATATAAGGGCAATCAGCCCTGTTCTTCGCCATTTCTTCATCCTTTTTTTTTCTTTTCGACGGGAGAAGCTCGGGAGAGGCGATTTGGCGCGATTTGAGGCGGTCCATCTTCAACAATCATCATCTTGAGTTGGATAACAAATATTTCAAAACATTTAATCCATTTCCATCTTCCAAATCAAGGTAAAAATCCTTAGAACCCTAATTTTGGGAATTTTGGGGATTTTCTTAGATTCATCCGATTTATCCATTTTGGGACTTGAAAACCTTGAGATTATGATGTATCTACCCTGTACCCATGCTTCCCCTACGATTTTATGGATTGTTTTGTATCTTGTTCGGACGTGAGGGGGGTTTGGGTGATTTTTCCAACCTCTAGATGTTTACCCTTGTAGTTTCGTGAATCGTAGGTGGGTTTCGGGAGTTTCTTCAGGTGATTTGAGTATGGATTTTTGATTATCATGTTCCTTACGAATCGTTTAGATGCCGGAAGTGCGTTCTTGGACCTACCGAACTTATACCCTTTTTCTTCTGATTCTCGATGTCTCAAAGGCAAGTATACGTTTATGATTGTACGTTCTCGACTTTGAAAGTGAGGTATATGAATTGTATGATTGTATATATTCACTCCGGGATGGACCGATGGGTCCTCAGAGGGTTACGTGGCCTTTGGTGTGGTTCCATGAATAGTTTGGGTTAGCCACTCTGGTAGGGTCCGATGGGGCCTCTGATGGTTCTGTTGCCTTTGGTATGGTTCCACGGTTAATCATGTATGTATTGAAATGAGATTTAGTTATTCCAGAATACAAGTCTTGAAATGATGAATTGACGGTTGCTTTTACTTTATTGTCGAGAAGTATTGTATTTCATATTCGATATACTTGTACTGGCTATTCGACGGCTAACCCCTTTATGGGCAAATACCTTTCATGTATTTCAGGATCCAGGAAAGCAGAGAGGCACGCACCGGGTCGGCATGAAGATGAATGGCAAGTGTGATGCTGTGTCTTGCCTCCGGTTATATTTTGTGTTTCCTCCATTCAGTGTTGTTGTACTGGAATGGTTTTTGAGTACTTGTGTATGGTTTTCAGTTTCCGTGATGTTTCGGCCTGTGTTGCCGCGGTATTAATTTATGATGTATTGCATTTGGATGTATTGGATATGGTTTTTGAGTACCATTTTTATTGTCTTCCATTTCATTGTACTTGGACCTTCTTGGTCAAAGTTCATGTTTCCGCGTAAGTATAGCCTTGTGGGTCCCACGGCGGGGCTCACGGCGCTGTAATATACCCTAAATAACTTGGGGGCGTTATAGAATATGGTATCAAAGCTTAGGTTTATGGATACCTAGTCTGTCAGTCTTTTGGGTCGATTGAGTCATCGTTTGTCTACAGTATCACTACTTTGCCATCATCACAGTGCGACCGGTACTTGTAAGACCTCTTACTCTTCTGGTGTTTCCTTAATCGCTTTGCTTCTAATTTGGTATTTTTGGGAATCGGTCACTTCGATGACGTGCGATTGAATTGTACTTACGTGCCTTGTGTATTCTTCAGAATGTCTGCTGGTAGGGGTCAGGGGCGAGGCCGTGGTCGTGGAGGCGGACGAGGACGTGGCGCGGCCGTTTCCATTAGTTCTGTTGTGGGGTCGACCTCCCCCAGCTTGTCTAACTCAGTGCATCCTGACACCGAAAGTCAGCATGACTAGTCGACTGGCCAAGGGAACAACGCAGATGTTGGAGTTGCGAATGTCCTTCAACAATTGGCTAACCAGATGACCATCTTAGCCCAAGCCGTTCAGTTGAACAATCCGAACCCAACAACGGATGCTTTGCTTCAGAATGTGATCCATATGCACCCTCCATAATTTAGCGGTGCCACAGACCCGTTAGGTTGGGAGGATTGGCTAGCGGAGTTAGAGAAAGTTTTCGAAGCGGTTGATTGTCCGGAAGCGAGGAAGGTACCGATTGCTCAGTACTTCCTTACCAAGGAAGCCGTGACGTGGTGGAAAGTTATCAAGCCACAGGATCATTCGGCTACGTGGTAAGACTTTAAAGAGCTACTGGAGGCCGATTTTTGTCCTTGGCCAGTGCAAGAAGGCAAAATCCGGGCCTTTTTCGAGGCGAAGCCGCAGAATATTCCAGTTTCGCAGGCGATAGTGGAGTACAACCAACAGTTGATCCACGTGAAGAATCAAGTGCATGACGAACGTGACAAGATACATTACTTTGACATGCGTATGAGTATGGATTTATGGCGTTATATGGCCGGGTTTGCTTGTACTACCTTGAAGGATTACCAAGACAGGGCTTTGGCCTACGACATGTTGAGTCCCCACAACGATACCACGGAAGAATCGAAGAAACAGAAGACATCTGGTAACTTTTCTGGATCTAGGGGTGGCAACTTCCAGAAACCCCAGACGGCTAACCGTTCTGCCAGGCAGTCGTCACGATCTTTTAGAGGGAAGAAGAGTTTCCGTTCTGCTCCGGGCACTTCAACTCGCCCGGTAACCTATTTTAATTGTGGTCATCCAGGCCACATCAATGTGGAGTGCAACTTCCCACCCCTGAAGTGTCATACTTGTGGACAGATGGGGCATAGAGCAGTTTATTGCCCCGAACAGGATCAGACTCTGGACATTCGGACTTCGGTCCCAGCGCCTATAAATCAGAGTATGAATCAGTGGCAGCCAATTGTTCAGTCACAACAGAGTTACGGCAGGGGCTGGGGATAGAGTAAATATTCTTGAGGGGGAGATTCCAGCATCGGTTCGATACACCCTCGAGTCTATGAGATGCGTCGAGCAGACAAACCCGACGCGGCGGTGGTCTCAGGTACTATTCATATCCTATATCATCCAATTCGTGTACTTTTTGATTCGGGTGCTACACATTCCTTCATCTCATTAGAGTGTGTACGCCGTTTGAATATAACTTGTATGACTGCTTGCGATCCTTTCATTATGAAATTACCTAGCGGGGATAGAATCGTAGGGAATCGGGAGATTAGGGATTTTCCAGTGAATATAGCATGTGTGGATTGGTTGTCGAACTTGATTGTGGTTGATATGGAGGGCGAGGATGTGATCCTCGGTGAGGATTGGGTTGATAGTCACCAAGCGATTATGAACTACCGCACTAAGGTTATCACTATGATGACGAAATACGGATCCGAATATTCATTTTTGGGATGCAAATCGGGCCAACCCAAATTACTTATTAGCGCCATGAAGGCCGTAAAACTCTTGAATAAAGGTTGCACGGGCTATTAGTGTTATGCTTTGAAGACGGAAGGGAACGAAGTTGATTTCTCTTTGATTCCAGTTGTTAATGAATATCCCAATGTTTTTTCGGACGACCTCCCGGGATTACCGCCGAAACGAGAGATAGAATTTTCTCTGGACTTGGAACCTGATGCGGCTCCGATTTATAAGGCACCGTATCGGATGGCACCTTCCGAGATGCAAGAATTAAAGAGTCAGCTGGGAGAACTATTGGAGAAAGGGTACATCCGAACGAGCGCTTCGCCTTGGGGCGTGCTTGTTTTTTTTGTAAGGAAGAAGGATGGTTCACTACGTTTATGTATTGATTACCGTGAGCTAAACAAAGTGACCATTAAGAATAAGTATCCTTTGCCTCATATAGATGATTTGTTTGATCAGTTGCAGGGAGCCGCAATATTCTCAAAAATTGATTTGAGATCAGGATACTATTAGCTCCGGGTGAAAGAGTCCGACATTCCGAAGACTGTGTTTCGGACAAGGTACGGACATTATGAATATGTGGTCATGCCTTTTGGTTTGACTAACGCACCGGCAGTGTTCATGCAACTAATGAACAAGATATTCATCGAGTACCTTGACAGATGTGTGATCGTCTTTATTGACGACATCTTGATTTATTCTTGGGATAAGGAGGAACATGCCCGGCACTTGCGTTTCATACTAGATATTTTGAGAGCCGAGCACCTCTATGCAAAATTCTCGAAATGTGAGTTCTGGTTGGAAGAAGTTATGTTTCTAGGCCATGTGATTTCGGATGAAGGGGTTTGTGTAGACCCGCAGAAGATTGAGGCAGTGTTAGATTGGGCACCACCTAAAAATGTGAAAGAAGTTCGTAGCTTTTTGGGTCTTGCTGGGTATTACCGTCGGTTTGTCGAGGGGTTCTCGAAACTCACTCGACCGCTTACGCAATTACTCCAGAAGACAGAAAAGTTTGTTTGGACTACCGAGAGACAACAAAGCTTTGATGAGCTGAAGAGAGGTTTGACCTGAGCGCCGATTTTAGCTTTACCTCAGGGTAGTGAAGGATTTGCAGTTTATAGCGACGCTTCGGGACAAGGGCTTGGATGTGTGCTTATGCAGCATGATAAGACGATAGACTTTGCATCACGACAATTGAAGCCATATGAGATGAACTATCCTACTCATGATTTGGAGTTGGCCGCAATTGTCTTCGCACTTAAGATTTGGCGGCATTATTTGTCTGGCTCTCCGTGTCGGATTTATCCTGACCACAAGAGTTGAAGTATATCTTTACTCAGAAAGAGCTGAATATGAGATAGATACGTTGGTTGGAATTAATCAAGGATTATGATTTGGAAATTGTTTACCATCCAGGAAAGGCCAATGTCGTCACGGACGCTTTGAGCCTCAAATCGGCATCGCTTCAGATGCTCGAGGTCCTTACATCTCAGACGAAGATTCGTCAGGATTTAATCGAGCAAGGAATAGAAGTTTGGCTCCAAAGAGTGCAAGGACAGTTTTGCACTCTCGAGATTACTTCGTCCTTGGTTGACGACATTAAAGGGAAACAGTGGAGTGACTCGATGATCTCTCAACTGAAGGAAGATTAATTAAAGGAAAAGCCCATGGTTTTATGGTCCATGAGGATAGTATTCTGAGATTTCAGGGCAGGCTTTTGTGTTCCGAATGATCTAGAGTTGAGGCAGAGAATTCTTTGAGAAGCCCATGCTATTCCTTACTCTATCCACCCCGGAATGAGTAAGATGTACAAGGACTTGAAGCGAAACTTTTGGTGGAATAATATGAAGAAAGATGTCACACAGTTTGTGCTACGATGCTTGACGTGTCATCAAGTCAAGATTGAACATCAACGACCGGAGGGGTTGTTGAAGCCGCTTCCCATTCCCGAGTGGAAATGGGAAGATATCTCTATGGATTTTATCACGAGGATGCCGAGAACTAGAGCTGGAATGAATATGATTTGGGTAATCATCGATCGGTTGACCAAGTACGCACACTTCCTGGGTATTAAGAACACTTGGGGACCTGAGAGATTGGCTCGAACTTTTATAGCCGAGATTGTGAGGTTGCATGGTGCCGCTAAGACTATTGTTTCTGATCGAGATGGTCGCTTCGTATTGCATTTTTTGGCAAGCCGTTCATCAGGCTTTGGGCACCGAGTTGAGATTGAGCATGTCTTTTCACCCTCAGTCAGACGGAAAGACAGAGCGGACGATTCAGACGTTGGAGGATATGTTGCGGGCTTGTTTCATAGACTGGAGTAATGATTGGGAGCTCCACTTTCCATTGATCGAGTTTGCCTACAATAATAGTTGGCATGCGTCGACCAAAATGGCACCGTTCGAGGCACTCTATGGTAGGCGGTGTAGATCACCGTTATGTTGGGACGAGGCTTCAGAGCTAGTCGGGACGGAACCGGGTATGTTGTTGGAGACTAATGAGAAAATTTCTATTATTCAGGACCGATTGTTGACCGCCTAGAGCCATCAAAAATATTATGCTGATACTCATCGTCGACCTTTGGAATTTGAAGTGGGAGATCATGTTCTACTCAAGGTGTCGCTGACCAGAGTAGTTTTCCGCTTCGGGAAAAAGGGGAAACTTAGTCCGAGATATATCGGACCTTTTGAAATTTTAGACCGGGTTGGAGATTTAGCTTATCGCTTGGCATTGCCTCCAGTCTTGAGTCATGTCCATAGCGTTTTTCATGGTTCTCAGTTGAGGAAGTATGTGGCGGATCCGAGTCATATTATCGACTATGGTGAGATTGATGTATCCGATGATATAACCTTTCTGGAGAGACCGGTGAAAATCCTTGAACGTCGTGAGAAGCAACTTCGGCACAAAACCATCCCATTGGTTAAAGTGCAGTGGTCGAGACATGGAGTCGAGGAGGCGACGTGGAAAACGGAAGAGAAGATGCGATCAGAATACCCTAAACTTTTTATTTCTTAAGTTTCGGGATGAAACTCCTTTTTAGAGGCGGAGAATGTAATACCCGTACTTTTAAATTTTCCGCTTTGGTGCTTCTGTGATTTTTGACACTCGCTGTAAGTGTTTAGTAAGTTGAGATTGATCTTGGAGTTTACATCATTTGGATTTTTACTCTTTCTTGTCGGATTGTTGCTACTTTGGATCTTGAATACGTTCTTTTCACCTGTTTGTGAGGCGGAGCGCACACTATGTACCTTTCATAGCGTGCGCTATTTATGTACTAGTAGCACACGCTATCGGTCAGCAGTAGCGCACGCTACCAGTGTATTTGAGGCAGACAATCCAGTAGGTACTGGACTGGAAGGAGGAGATTCGTAGCGCACGCTAGATGTATTCGTAGCGTACGCTAGCTATATTGGTAGCGCGCGCTAAGCGATCGTAGTTGCGCACGGTAAGGCTCGAGCAAGGCAGAGGACAGTAGGTTTTGGACTCCAATTTCTGGACACCAACTCCCAGGTAGCGCATGCTAACTATCGGCTAGCTCACGCTAAAGGAAGGGCATTAGCACATGCTACGGTATACTTAGCGCGCGCTAACGAGGCTGGCAGAAGCCACTGGACGATCGGGTGACTCCGCTAGCACACGGTAATATTGAGGCGTAGCGTGCGCTAGACTGGGCACCGTATATAAGGGCAGTCAGCCCTGTTCTTCGCCATTTCTTCATCCTTTTTTTCTTTTCGACAGGAGAAGCTCGGGAGCAGCGATTTGGGGCGATTTGAGACGGTCCATCTTCAACAATCATCATCTTGAGTTGGACAACAAAGATTTCACAAAATTTAATCTATTTCCATCTTCCAAATCAAGGTAAAAATCCTTAGAACCCTAATTTTGGGAATTTTGGGGATTTTCTTAGATTCGTCCGATTTATCGATTTTGGGACTTGAGAACCTTGAGATTATGATGTATCTACCCCATACCCATGCTTCCCTTATGATTTTATGGATTGTTTTTGTTCGGACGTGAGGGGGGTTTGGGTGATTTTTCCAACCTCTAGATGTTTACCCTTGTAGTTTCGTGAATCGTAGGTTGGTTTCGGGAGTTTCTTCATGTGATTTGAGTATGGATTTTTGATTATCATGTTCCTTACGAATCCTTTAGGTGCCGGAAGTGCGTTCTTGGACCTACCAAACTTATACCCTTTTTCTTCCGATTTTCGATGTCTCAGAGGCAAGTATACATGTATGCTTGTACGTTCTCAACTTTGAAAGTGAGGTATATGAATTGTATGATTGTATATATTCACTCTGGGACGGACCGACGGGTCCTCAAAGGGTTCCATGGCCTTTGGCGGGGTTCCATGAATAGTTTAGGTTAGCCACTCTAGGAGGTCCGACGGGGCCTCAGAGGGTTCCGTTGCCTTTGGTACGGTTCCACGGTTAATCATGTATGTATTGAAATGAGATTTAGTTATTCCGGAATACTAGTCTTGAAATGATGAATTGACTGTTGATCTTACTTTATTGTCGAGAAGTATTGTGTTTCATATTCGATATACTTGTACTGGCTATTAGATGGCTAACCCCTTTATGGGGGAAATACCTTTCATGTATTTCAGGATCCAGGAAAGTGGAGAGGCACATACCGAGTTGGCATGAAGATGAAGGGCAAGTGTGATGTTGTGTCTTGCCTCCGGTTATATTTTGTGTTTCCTCCATTCAGTGTGTTGTACTGGAATGGTTTTTGAGTACTTGTGTATGGTTTTCAGTTTCCGTGATGTTCCGGCCTGTGTTTCCGCAGTATTGATTTATGATGTATTGCATTTGCATGTATTGGATATGGTTTTTGAGTACCATTTTTATTGTCTTCCATTTCATTGTACTTGGACCTTCTCGGTCAAAGTTCATGGTTCCGCGTAAGTATAGCCTTGTGGGTCCCACGGCGGGGCTCACGGCGCTGTAATATACCCTGAATAACTTGGGGGTGTTACAACTGAAACCGTTCCAGCCGAAAACCAGCCACCGACCAATAATCAGAATGAGCACGAGGCAGAAAACCAAAACAATGGGGGAATGATCCGGCTTTGATTCAGACTCTCGCCCAGGCCATTGCAATGGGAATCGCTCAGGTCAACCGAGCAGAGCGGGTACCCGTCATTAACTTGGAAGAGAACATCAGAAAGTACCGATGGCTGGGAGAGATGCTGAATACTATACCACCATTATTCGATGGTTCGGGGGACAAACATATGGACGACTGGTTCTCCACAGTGGAAACTGCTTTCAAGGTAATCGGCTGCCCAGGGAACCGGAAGGTACCACTAGGAATCAACCAGCTATGTGACACTGCAGCCCGATGGTGGAGGACCTATAATCGGGAGGACAAGGTAGTCGGGTGGATCGAGTTTTCCAAACTGTTGAGAGATGAGTACTGCCTGTGTCACCAAAGCGCTCGTGCACGGAGTTTCTTGATCTTTGTACCCACGTAACTTGCTGCGTAAATCATTCGAGCCTATAGGACCGAACTAAACTACATCTCACAGATGGTTCCATCTGAAGATCATCGAATATGTCACCTTTCACAACAGTTGCCGGAAGATGTTAAGTGTTACGCAGCTGGATTTCCCTGCACAACCGTGAGGGCATATGAGGACGTAGTCACGGCATATGCCATCACTGTTGTTAGTTCTGACAGCGGGCATAATCAGAAGAAGCAAAAGACGTCTAACCAGTCTGGGAGCACCGGTAGAATGAACTCGAGAACTAGGTTCTCCTCTAAATCAGCAGTTTCGTACCAACAGAAGGGCACATCCGACCGGTCACTCCGCCAGAGCTCTTTTAATTGTGGCATAGCTGGACATACCGTAAGGTGGCTGCGAAGTGTTTTCCATGCGGAAAAAGTGGGCACATTTCTCGCTACTGTTCGCGGGTCAATTCTACACCAAATCCAGCTTCCGAGAGTCAGCAAGGTTCAGTACAGACATCCAGGGCACCCGCCGTTTTCGACTATCAAGCTCCACCTTACCAAACTCAACCCCCATTATATCCGGAAGAGGACGTGGGCACGAGGGAGGCACTACACCTTCTTTGGGGACACTACCATCCCGCATGTTCGAATTAAGGGCTACTGATGACCAAACAGCACCTGTTGTCTCAGGTACACTTCTTGTTAACTCCAGCCTGTTCATGTACTGTTAGATACTGGAGCGACACACTCGCTTATATTTGTGGAATGTGTTAATCGTTTGAACCTTCCTCGTGTACCTTTTGAATCTTTTACTGTTAATCTACCCGAGGGTAGCACAGTTGGGGGTAATTTAGAAGTTCGAAACTGTCCGATCCGCATTGATTATCGGGACTAGACAGCAAATCTCATGGTTTTCCCACTTCAGAACGAGGATATCATTTTGGGTATGGATTGGATGACATTGCTCAGGACTATAAGTGTTTAGTAAGTTGAGATTGATCTTGGAGTTTACATCATTTGGATTTTTACTCTTTCTTGTCGGATTGTTGCTACTTTGGATCTTGAATACGTTCTTTTCACCTGTTTGTGAGGCGGAGCGCACACTATGTACCTTTCATAGCGTGCGCTATTTATGTACTAGTAGCACACGCTATCGGTCAGCAGTAGCGCACGCTACCAGTGTATTTGAGGCAGACAATCCAGTAGGTACTGGACTGGAAGGAGGAGATTCGTAGCGCACGCTAGATGTATTCGTAGCGTACGCTAGCTATATTGGTAGCGCGCGCTAAGCGATCGTAGTTGCGCACGGTAAGGCTCGAGCAAGGCAGAGGATGAGGTTTTGGACTCCAATTTCTGGACACCAACTCCCAGGTAGCGCATGCTAACTATCGGCTAGCTCACGCTAAAGGAAGGGCATTAGCACATGCTACGGTATACTTAGCGCGCGCTAACGAGGCTGGCAGAAGCCACTGGACGATCGGGTGACTCCGCTAGCACACGGTAATATTGAAGCGTAGCGTGCGCTAGACTGGGCACCGTATATAAGGGCAGTCAGCCCTGTTCTTCGCCATTTCTTTATCCTTTTTTTCTTTTCGACAGGAGAAGCTCGGGAGCAGCGATTTGGGGCGATTTGAGACGGTCCATCTTCAACAATCATCATCTTGAGTTGGACAACAAAGATTTCACAAAATTTAATCTATTTCCATCTTCCAAATCAAGGTAAAAATCCTTAGAACCCTAATTTTGGGAATTTTGGGGATTTTCTTAGATTCGTCCGATTTATCGATTTTGGGACTTGAGAACCTTGAGATTATGATGTATCTACCCCATACCCATGCTTCCCTTATGATTTTATGGATTGTTTTTGTTCGGACGTGAGGGGGGTTTGGGTGATTTTTCCAACCTCTAGATGTTTACCCTTGTAGTTTCGTGAATCGTAGGTTGGTTTCGGGAGTTTCTTCATGTGATTTGAGTATGGATTTTTGATTATCATGTTCCTTACGAATCCTTTAGGTGCCGGAAGTGCGTTCTTGGACCTACCAAACTTATACCCTTTTTCTTCCGATTTTCGATGTCTCAGAGGCAAGTATACATGTATGCTTGTACGTTCTCAACTTTGAAAGTGAGGTATATGAATTGTATGATTGTATATATTCACTCTGGGACGGACCGACGGGTCCTCAAAGGGTTCCATGGCCTTTGGCGGGGTTCCATGAATAGTTTAGGTTAGCCACTCTAGGAGGTCCGACGGGGCCTCAGAGGGTTCCGTTGCCTTTGGTACGGTTCCACGGTTAATCATGTATGTATTGAAATGAGATTTAGTTATTCCGGAATACTAGTCTTGAAATGATGAATTGACTGTTGATCTTACTTTATTGTCGAGAAGTATTGTGTTTCATATTCGATATACTTGTACTGGCTATTAGATGGCTAACCCCTTTATGGGGGAAATACCTTTCATGTATTTCAGGATCCAGGAAAGTGGAGAGGCACATACCGAGTTGGCATGAAGATGAAGGGCAAGTGTGATGTTGTGTCTTGCCTCCGGTTATATTTTGTGTTTCCTCCATTCAGTGTGTTGTACTGGAATGGTTTTTGAGTACTTGTGTATGGTTTTCAGTTTCCGTGATGTTCCGGCCTGTGTTTCCGCAGTATTGATTTATGATGTATTGCATTTGCATGTATTGGATATGGTTTTTGAGTACCATTTTTATTGTCTTCCATTTCATTGTACTTGGACCTTCTCGGTCAAAGTTCATGGTTCCGCGTAAGTATAGCCTTGTGGGTCCCACGGCGGGGCTCACGGCGCTGTAATATACCCTGAATAACTTGGGGGTGTTACAACTGAAACCGTTCCAGCCGAAAACCAGCCACCGACCAATAATCAGAATGAGCACGAGGCAGAAAACCAAAACAATGGGGGAATGATCCGGCTTTGATTCAGACTCTCGCCCAGGCCATTGCAATGGGAATCGCTCAGGTCAACCGAGCAGAGCGGGTACCCGTCATTAACTTGGAAGAGAACATCAGAAAGTACCGATGGCTGGGAGAGATGCTGAATACTATACCACCATTATTCGATGGTTCGGGGGACAAACATATGGACGACTGGTTCTCCACAGTGGAAACTGCTTTCAAGGTAATCGGCTGCCCAGGGAACCGGAAGGTACCACTAGGAATCAACCAGCTATGTGACACTGCAGCCCGATGGTGGAGGACCTATAATCGGGAGGACAAGGTAGTCGGGTGGATCGAGTTTTCCAAACTGTTGAGAGATGAGTACTGCCCCAGGTCAGCTCAAACTGCTCGTGCACGGAGTTTCTTCAGTGCTGTACCACAGAACTTGCCAGTGCCAGAAATCATTCGAGCCTATAGGACCGAACTAAACTACATCTCACAGATGGTTCCATCTGAAGATCATCGAATATGTCACCTTTCACAACAGTTGCCGGAAGATGTTAAGTGTTACGCAGCTGGATTTCCCTGCACAACCGTGAGGGCATATGAGGACGTAGTCACGGCATATGCCATCACTGTTGTTAGTTCTGACAGCGGGCATAATCAGAAGAAGCAAAAGACGTCTAACCAGTCTGGGAGCACCGGTAGAATGAACTCGAGAACTAGGTTCTCCTCTAAATCAGCAGTTTCGTACCAACAGAAGGGCACATCCGACCGGTCACTCCGCCAGAGCTCTTTTAATTGTGGCATAGCTGGACATACCGTAAGGTGGCTGCGAAGTGTTTTCCATGCGGAAAAAGTGGGCACATTTCTCGCTACTGTTCGCGGGTCAATTCTACACCAAATCCAGCTTCCGAGAGTCAGCAAGGTTCAGTACAGACATCCAGGGCACCCGCCGTTTTCGACTATCAAGCTCCACCTTACCAAACTCAACCCCCATTATATCCGGAAGAGGACGTGGGCACGAGGGAGGCACTACACCTTCTTTGGGGACACTACCATCCCGCATGTTCGAATTAAGGGCTACTGATGACCAAACAACACCTGTTGTCTCAGGTACACTTCTTGTTAACTCCAGCCTGTTCATGTACTGTTAGATACTGGAGCGACACACTCGCTTATATTTGTGGAATGTGTTAATCGTTTGAACCTTCCTCGTGTACCTTTTGAATCTTTTACTGTTAATCTACCCGAGGGTAGCACAGTTGGGGGTAATTTAGAAGTTCGAAACTGTCCGATCCGCATTGATTATCGGGACTAGACAGCAAATCTCATGGTTTTCCCACTTCAGAACGAGGATATCATTTTGGGTATGGATTGGATGACAATGCTCAGGACAATATTAGATACCTATCACCTGACTATTTCAATTATGACTTGTGACGGTGCCACTCACATAATCAGGGGTCGGGAACACTTTAGTACTAAAGGGTCTCTCAGCCTCCTTACAACGGGGTTATCTCGTGACACTCGAGAAGCGTATTACTGGTGTTATGTTCTTCAGGAGGACACATCACAGCTATCGGTTGCCAACATTCCACGGTGAGCGAATTTCCCGACGTTTTTACCGATAAATTACTAGGGTTGCCGCCATGACGAGAGGTTGATCTCGCAATTGAACTTGAGCCGGGGATGATGCCTATCTTCAAAGCACCATACAGGATGGCACCAGCTGAGATGAAGGAATTAAAGTCAAGTTGTTAAAAAGGGGACTGATCTGTCCGAGTACTTCGCCGTGGGGTGTGCCAGTCCTTTTTCCGAAGAAAAAAGATAACTCCCTGCGTCTATGTATCGATTACAGAGAGCTTAACAAAGTGACTATCAAGAACCATTATCCACTTCCAAGGATTGTTGATCTAATGGATCAATTATAAGGGGCGACTATGTTCTCAAAAACCGATTTACGGTCCGGATATCACTGAGGAGGATATTCCCAAGACTGAATTTCGATCAAGATATGGACACTAATAGTACATGGTGGTGTCGTTCAGATTGACTAATTCCCCAGCCGTTTTTATGGAATTGATAAACAAGGTTCTGACATATTTTCTCGATAAGTGTGTGGTGGTTTTTATTGACGACATTTTAATCTATTTATGGAGCCGACAGGAGCATGATGAACACTTGGGGGAGGTATTAAGTGTTTTGAGGCAACACTAACTTTATGAAAAACTTTCTAAATGCGATTTCTGGATGCCGGAGGTGACCTTTCTAGGACATGTTATTTCGGTAGAAGGCGTCAATGTGGATCCGCAAAAGATCGAGATAGTGATAAGTTGGGAACCACCAAAGAATGTCAAAGAAGTAAGGAGTTTCCTGGGATTGGAAGGTTATTATCGACGGTTCGTCGAGGCTTTTTCTTGTATCACTCGGCCATTGATGAACCTACTAAGGAAGAGTACCAAGTTTGTCTGGATAACGGATTGTCAGGAGAGCTTCGACGAGCTAAAGAGGAGGCTGACTACCGCTCCAGTGTAAGTACTACTGCAGGACACAGAAGGATTGGTAATATACACAGATGCATCTAATCATGGACTAGGATGTGTCTTCATGCAAAATGATAGAGTTATTGCATATGCCTCTCGACAACTTAAGCCGTACGAGGTTAACTACCCAACGTATGACTTGGAACTGGTTGCAGTGGTCCACGATCTTAAGATCTGGAGACACTACCTTTACGGGGTTACCAGTAAGATTTTTACGGACCACAAGAGTTTAAAATATATTTTCACCCAAAGGGAGTTAAACATGAGGCAAAGGCGTTGGTTGGAACTAATCAAGGATTATGACATAGAGATTTTATATCACACTGGGAAGGCTAACGTCGTAGCAGATGCACTAAGTTGGAAGACGGAGCAAGAGACGATATTATCCGATTTAACAGAACATCCGGAACTGCAACAGGATCTTAGGAGGAATGGTATTGAAGTATGGATACAATGCCGCCAGGGACAGCTATGCTCGATTAATATTCATTCATCCTTGTTGGATGAGATTTTCCTAGTGCAGATGGAAGACTCCGAGCTGCATGCGATCGGCGCAAGAGCTGAGGGGGAGTTATTTCGGACTACAAGATCCGACGGGGCTTGGTAAAATTTAAGAACAGGATCTGTGTCCCGCAAAATGACGAGCTAAAGCAAACTATACTGAAGGAAGCTCATTCTACTCCATATTCTTTGCATCCCGAGGTGACCAAAATGTACAAAGATCTGCGAAAGAGCTTTTGGTGGAAAAACATGAAACAGGAAGTAGCGAGATTCATTGCTCGATGTATGACGTGCCAACAAGTGAAGATCGAATACCGCAGATCGGCCAGAATCATGCAGCCCTTACCCATTCCGGAATGGAAATGGGAGAGCATATCCATGGATTTTGTAGACCGACTGACGAAGTTCGCACATTTCATTCTGATCCAGGAGACTACCGGAACAGAGCAGTTGGCCACCATATTTATCAGGGAAGTCGTAAGAGTACATGGCATTCTCTCAGTAATCATATCAGATAGAAACACCAGGTACGTGTCCCGCTTCTGGAAAGCTGTCCACAAGGCTATGGGTATTCAGCTACATTTCAGCACAACCTATCATCCTCAAACAGACAAATATACAGAATGTACGATACAGACCCTGGAGGATATGTTGAGAGCATGTGTACTCGATTGGGGCAAAGACTGAGTTAAACATCTCTGTTTAGCGGAGTTTTCATACAACAACAGCTGGCATGCAAGCATCAGCATGGCACCCTTCGAAGCCTTGTACGTTATGAGATGCAAGCCTCCCCTATGTTGGGATGATGCTTCCGATGTTGTTGCTACCGAGTTAGATCTAATCCAAGAATCAATTATTTACATTGTTCAGAACCACATGTTAGCAGCACAGAGCCGACAGAAGTCATATGCTGCGGATCGCCAGCTACCGTTGGAATTTCTAGTCGGGGACCACGTTTGGGTCAAAGTATTGCCAATGCGGAGCGTTCGACATTTCGGACAGAAGGGAAAATTGAGCCCGAGATTGATCGGCCCGTTCGAGATATTGGACCGAGTTGGTAGACTAGCTTATCGGTTAACACTACTTCCATCATTGGACAGAGTACACAATGTCTTCCACGTCTCCCAATTGAGTAAGTACGTGCATGACCCAAGACACAAGATCAATTTCGAAGAAGTATAGATTTCTAATGATGCTACCTTTAAAGAAGTGCCAATCGCAATTTTAGACCGACGCATAAATACACAAAGGAATAAAGACATATCTCTTGTAAAAGTTCAGTGGTCGCATCATGGCATTGAAGAATCAACTTGGGAGACCAAGTCGAGCATAAGGGAGAGTCATCCCGAGTTATTTTCTTAGTTTCGGAACGAAACTATTTTAAGGAGGGTGGTATGTAATACCACGTGTATTCCATGTTGTTTAACATTGTGTACCTCATTTTTAATGATTAATAATGTGCTCCATCGCAATGCGTGTACTTTTATACGTTATGTTTAAACCATGTTGTCAGGTATAAAATCTTGTCCGCACTTAATTGTTTTTGTGATGTAATTGCATGATGTTGATGATATATCGGTGACATACCTTGATGTCATTGAGTAATTATCGGTGTGAATATGACGGTGGCAAACGTTTTGTTCCCCTAGAAATTGCTGGATGAGTCTAAGGGAAGTCGCATTATAAGGATTAAATGTGATAATATAACTTAGTGAATTAAAACAAACCTTACGTACATTATTCGTAGAGCAGTATGTACGCTAGTCTCGTTGCATCACGTACGTTAAAGCTGAGGCCTTACGTACATAACGAAGTCTTCAGTCTTCATACAAGAATCTTGATTCCGCGTGGTCAGGACAATTTTTGGCGCGATAAAAACAGGCAGGTCAACTGATATTAGCGTACGTTATATCGGCCAACATTACGTACCTTACATGGGGAATGTTACGTACGCTACACCATTACGTACGTAATGTTGGAAGTCATTTCGGGCAGAGAGTTCTGGGCATGTCTTACATACGTTAACTTGTTTTCTATAACGTACATAAGAAGCCTTACGTACGTAAACCTTCGAATATAACGTACGTAAGGAATATCCTGCTATTATAAATCAACACTTCCCCTTTCATTTTATACGAAGCAAAAATCGTCCCTCTCTCTCAAAATTCATCCTCCAGCCTCCTCACTCAAGTTGTAGCCTTTCTAGCCTTATATTATCATAGTAGAAAGGATTGTTCAAGTTCCGGAGAAGGTTTTGAATGTTTTGTCTCCCGGTATTCATCGTTCTTCATTGTTCTTCCTCGTTCCTCATCAAGTAAGGTAAGTTTATCAAGTCTTTGAATCCATTTTGATGATGATAGTTATGTTGTACTAGATTTCGGGTGTTTTGTAATCGAACTGTGGAAAACTAGCACTAACCTTGATCTAAGCCTATCTCGGACTAGCATTTCGTATACCTTGTTGTGAAAATTGTATATTGAGCTGTCACCTTATGGTAAACCTACCTTGCCAATGCTACTGGGATAGTTACATAATAGCTTGTGTGTAGTTGTTCGATTTTTGTTTGTTAAGCTCGTTGGAATTGTTAAGATGGATTAGTTATCAAGATACGAATTAGATAAACAATCACACATATTAGGATTTCGCTGGAATTGTACTTGTCCATTCTACCCTAGGGTTGTGGAATTTCGAATTTGAGTAATTAGCGAATTTACAAGTGGACATTTTTGTAGTCGTCTCTATTAGGGGTATGCCCTCGAATGCCACTCAGAGGATGTTGAGTGAGGGCATTGTACTTGTAATTATGTAAATCATTAATATAAGGCAATGGATGTTTCTTTATTTACTGGTAGTTACTGGCATTCCTAACTCGTAAATATACATATAGAAACTAGTCCATGTATTTGAGAGCAAAACGTTCCACTCCTTATTGGATAAGGGGGTCGGCACTGCAAAGGTTTATAGCTCAAATACTTAATCATTCGCAAGTCGATGAAACTTGACTGGGCGTTATGTTTATGTGAAGACTTGTATGACGTGTTCTTTGACATGGAGAGTGCCTGTCGAACACTAACGGTTAGTGGGAGCACACGTTTTAGGTATGCTAATTTGATTAGTATACTCGAACCGACTCACCCTCGATTCGTCACACGGATTTCACTTCGGGACAGTCAATGATGGAATCGAAAGGTTGTGATAGGTATTCGTGAACCTTCGGCTTGAGGATTTAGTAGGGATGTGCTTGTGACGTCAATATTTTTATTAGAGTAGTTCAACCCTATAAACTGAGAGGTGGGGATTAACCTCGACCTGCATCTTGACGGGCAAGTAACAGGTCCTACTGAATACCAAGATAGAATTCTTTCTCCCGTTAGTGAGTGGGTTATATGTCCTATACGGTTATTAGCAGATGAGATCATAAGTCTTTGGCCAAAGTTGTATTGAATACACGAGAGCTCAATGATCTCGATTTGCATTAACGCATGCATAACGTCAAGTACAGATAGGGTTTGACAGACCGTGACCCTATAACTTGATCGGGACATTTTAAAGAAGGGTTTATACGTATACTGGTATTCACGACAGAATGGTTCCCAATCATTCGTTCTCAGTTGGGGTACAATGTAGGCCGCCAGGCTGGCTAGGTGGTGCTACTACTCTTTGGTTCCTCCTATTGCTGACTGAGACGGACCTACCGAGTCGCGCAATAGGATTGACGACAGAATGAATCATGCTTGTTCTCTCTTTCTGAATATTAGATATTGGATATCTAATTTGGGACATTAGATGTCTAAATCGATTTATTGGATAAATTGATTTATGGCCTAATGAATTAAATAAATTACTGGGTGATTAATTTAATTCATAAATATAATTATTTCTTAGAGAAATTAATTATGTTATTATGTATTTAATGTGATTATTTATTGGATTAATTAATCGACACATATACATCGGAACGGAATCGGAGTTTATCTGTTTGGACTCATGGGAGTCCGAAACGAACTAAACTCGTCCATTTTTCATGATAGCCGCCCCCTTTGCTTCCACCCACATTCCCATTGTCTTTTCTTCCATTTATTAATGCATGACCATGACTTTGTGGGGTTAGACATCATGTGGCATGATTTGTATCATGTGGGTGGGAGTTGAATAAAAGGATGGAAGACTTCTCATTACAACTTATATTTTGATCCTTGGAGAGATTCCCTACGTGAGAATTGAGAGGTTTCAAGAGAGAGAAAATAGTTTTCTCAAGTCTTCTTCATCCTTTTCTTCATTTTGGTTCTTGGTTGTTCTTGGAACATCAAGAAATATTGAGAGAAATTTTGATAAACATACTTGGAGTATATTCATCAAATTCAATAGCTTCATCACTTAGCTCTAGCCGTATCCTTGAAGGATAGCAAGGTGATTGTCATCCCGTTTGTTTCTCCGGTGCATGGCAAGTAGAGGTGTTGTATTTGTGACGTTGGATCATCCAAGGGCTTGGAGCATATTGGATCGTAGAGATTTACAACTAAAGCTTGGGGAATATCTCAAGAGAAGGAATCCATTTAATCAACGGACTACAAGGGTGAGTTTCTTACATCTATTGTGTTTTCGTTTTTATATTCGTATATACGTAGATCGATCGATCCTCGTAGGGATTCAGATCAAATTAATTTTCATTTTACCGCTTCTACTGGGCCTTCGTTTTAGGCACCGAATCCCAACATTGGTATCGGAGGTCTTGCAATCGTATATAAAATATTGGCATTTGGAATGCTCGATTAGATGGTGAATGATATGGAATCATTTTAGTCATAATCATGGTATATGTTTTTCGTTCGTTATAGTTGTATTTTCGTAAGTTTATGTCTAAATATAAATCTTTAATTTCTGGGAAATATGATTTATATTGAAGATATGAATGTTGGAAAATATAGATATCGGATATCCGGTCGACAAAGTAGCCCCGAATTACCGTTGGACGGTCCGGGAGTGGTCCGGAAGGAGGGGGCCACGGCCTGTGGTCGCTGCCCGGCCGTATGGTTGCCGGACTGGGCCGCGCTAGGTCGCCGGGCACCGCTTGTCGCCGGTGGGTCCAAATTTTTCGGACCCGTTTCGGGCTTGATTTCTTCATGTATTCCTAAAAATGAATTCCCACATTTTAAATTGGATTTATTATGATTAAAATGCTTTATGGTATTTCATTTTATAAGGGAAAATTTATTTATTGGAATACTTATGATCGACTGAACTATTTTGAACGTTTTCATTACGGATTGTGTGAATCGATTGGATCGGTTCGTATTGTTGATTGGATCAATGTATCTCTACGCTTTCCGTTTATATAGTATTTATTGGATGAATGCTTTTGAATGGGGATGTGGTTCATGGACTTAGTTTTGAATTGTTCGTTTTATTCGATTGGGTTGTAAAGGCTGTTTTGAGCCTATTTATTTTACTAGAAATATTTGATCTAGGATGCAATTTTCAATGTAAAATTTTTATGTAATGACGAAGACCGGAGGAAGATCGAAGATTCAAGACGAAGACTTGTAATTAGATTACGGAGTTTTTGTTTTCTAGGAACAATCCATGAACCAAATGTTGGTAGCAACTAGGTTGTGAATGGTTATTCATATTGTATGAATGCTACAAACGTGTTTAAATGAATTAATGTGCAAAGTGTAACATTAATCGCAATATTTCTCCCACAACAAATTATTAAGTTGATAAGGTTTCAAGGTTTTCCTTTCCTCCATCGAGCTTTCGGGAAATTGAAATCCAAACCGGATGTGCTATGCTTCTGAGTTATCAGGGTAGTCGTTCGGGGAGGATGGATAAATTACCAGGAGTGCATTGGATGACTTCGGTTGGAGCAAATTTTATCCCTAAGAACCTGATAGGTTGCCGGATAAGATTCAATTGTGAAACTGATTTGCGCGTATGGATAAACTTAACTTGTTCACGAACCATAGAAACCGTATAGGTTGAGGGGAGTAAACAAGGGGAAAAAGAAGATCGAAACATCCATTAGATGGGTTGGTGTTGGACACCATTTTATGAAAATTAATAGACTAGAAACCTGTTCGGTTGCCCTCTATTAAGATTTATAAAGAACTCGATCACCACTATGAAGCAGAGCAACGATACTTCTGGATTTCACATGGGAGTGTGTTATTCCGATAAAAATAGTGGGAGCTGGGTAACAAGAATAGAAAAGACCTTAATTCTATACTCAGATCATAATTAAACGAGTCACTAATTAATCTGTCGTACTTAATGCAGACATAACTCTCAATATGACTATGAACCCACTTGCAATTCTACTCGAAAAGAACACCTTGAACGGACCTAACTTTGTGTATTGGCTCCGCAATCTGATGATAGTCCTCAATATAGAGGCACTGGGACACGTCTTGGAGACGGACATTTCGGCGCCTCCAGTGCGGACAAGAGCCAATCAAGAAGAGATTGGAAACCATGAAAGTGGGTTAAGGATGACGTGAAAGTCCGTGCATACCTGATGGCTTCCATGTCTAATGAGCTTCAGAGAGCTCATGAGAAGATGACTTATGCTAGGCAGATTCTATCTCACTTAACCGAACTTTATGGTGAGCACAGCTGAACTGCTAGATATGAGATATCCAAGGAACTGTTCGGTGCAAGGATGAAGGAAGGTGAGAAGGTTGGGGAACACGTCCTCAAAATGATATCCATTATAGAGAGATTGGAGGCTCTTGATTTTAAAATGGATACTTCTCTCCAAACTGACCTTATCCTACAGTCTCTCCCTGATTCCTTCTCACAGTTTGTTATGAACTTCAACTGCAATGAGATTTCATGTAATTTAGCTGGGCTAATGAAAAAACTTGTGACCGCTCGGTCTCAGATTAAGACTCCGCGAATGAAGGAGTCTGCTCTTGTGATTTCTTCTGGACCTCGGAGGTCTTAGAACAAGAAGAAAAAGACCAAGAAGCAGACTGGACCACATGTAAAGGACTTCAAGGGAAAGGTCAAGGCCCCGATGGTTCCGAAGAACAAGAAGAAGAAGGATGCTTGTCTCAAGTGCGGTGAGCTGGGCCACTGGGCTAGAGACTGTCCGATTCTTCATGGCACTTCAAGTACAGAACTTTTAGTTTTGAAAACAAATTGTTCTGCTACTGTATTTTCTACTTCCTGGATACTGGATTCTAGTGCTAGTTCTCATATTTGTACCGTGAATCAGGATATAGAACAAAGTAGTAAGCTTGGAGCTGGAGAAGTTATGATCACAGTCGGAAGCGGGCATAGTGTCGAGGCAACCGACATAGGATCACTTCGTTTGGGTTTAGAATCCGGCTTTGTTTTGACTTTAGAAGATGTACTTGTTCTGCCCAAGGGGCACAAAAACATTGTATCTATTCCGGTCATGGACCGAAAAGGCTTTTCATTTTTCATTGGTGATGGTTCCTGCAAAATTTATTTCAGAAATAAACTAGTAGACACTGGTACATTGTTAAATAGATTGTATCATCTAAATCTCAGCAACAAAGTAGTTTTGAATACTCTAGAAAACGTGGTAGGGATGAAACCAATCAGGTTTTGAAATGGCATCTTAGACTTGGTCATGTTGGTCAGACCAAGGTTTACAAGATGGAAAAAGATGGACTTATGGGTCCATTGGGATAGGATCCCTTTCCTACTTGTGAATCTTGCCTTAAAGGCAAAATGACTAAGTCCCCCTTCACAGGGACTTTTGAAAGAGCCACTGACAAACTGGGATTAATCCATACCGACGTATGTGGTGCTTTGGAAGCAGCAAGTGACGGATATCAATATTTCATTAGGTTTACAGATGATCATACTAGGTATGGTTATGTATACTTAATGAAACATAAATCCGAGGCTTTTGAGAAATTCCAGGAATTCAAGGACCTAGTCGAGAAAAAAATTGGTAATCATATCAAAGCACCTCGGTCGGACCGAGGCGGCGAGTATATGAGTATGGAGTTTGACGAGTTCCTTAAGGAACATGGAATAGTTTCACAACTAATAGCTCCAGGTACTCCTCAGTTAAATAGTGTGTCAGAAAGAAGGAATCGGACCTTGTTGAACATGGTCCGCTCCATGTTGGGCTATACTGACATACCGATTTACCTGTGGGGGTATGCACTCCTGACTGCCGCTTACATTTTGAACAGATGTCCTTCCAAATCTGTTCCTAAAACTCCACATGAGATGTGGGAGGGCAGGAAACCGAGTCTTAATCATATTAGGATTTAGGGATGTCCCGCCTATGTCAAGAAGACTAAGGTGGAAAAGTTGGAAGCGAGGTCTGCGAAGGGACGTTTCATTGGATTTCCATCTGGGATGATGGGTTATCTATTCTACATGCCCGAAGATCGAAAGATTGTTGTTGCTTTACAAGCACACCTCCTGGAAGATGAGTTCATTCAGGAAGGCGGGGCAGGTAGAAGTATTTATTTAGAAGAATACAATGAAACTCCTCGGGAGACATCTGTGCAAGAAACTAGAACCGAACCTTCTGAAACACAAGTACAACCACCTCATAGGTCTAATAGGATATCTCATTTACCTGAGAGGTATGGGCTCGTGCACTTGGAGGAGCGGGGTCTCCATGAGGTTCCAAGTGATAGCCAAGAGACCGACCCAACGACCTATGACCAAGCGATGGTGGATGTAGACTCCACGAAATGGCGTGAAGCTATGGAAGCTGAGATAGACTCAATGCATGTCAATCAGGTCTAGACTCTAGTAGATCACCCCAAGGGCATAGTGCCTATTGGGAACAAGTGGATCTACAAGAGAAAGACTGATGGTGATGGCAAGGTTGACGCCTATAAGGCAAGCTTGTGGCAAAGGGTTATACCCGGAAAAAAGGTATCGACTACCATGATACCTTCTCACCCATAGCTATGATCAAGTCTATTCGCATGATGCTTGCTATAGCTGCCTACCACGATTATGAGATATGGCAAATGCACGTAAAGACGACTTTCCTTAATGGATTCCTCGAAGAGGAAATCTATATAGAGCAGCCTAAAGGCTTTGTGTCCGAAGTCGATATTCAGAAAGTGTGCAGGCTTCAGCGTTCCATTTATGGACTGAAGCAAGCGTCGCGTAGTTGGAACCTTCGTTTTGACGAGGCAGTCAAAGAGTTTGACTTCGTGCAAAATGAAGAGGAACCTTATGTATATAAGAGGGTTAGTGGGAGCAAGATCGCATTCTTAGTACTATATGTAGATGATATTCTACTAATAGGAAAATGATGTGGAAATGCTCAGTTCTGTGAAAGCTTGGCTTTTGAGTAATTTCTCCATGAAAGACTTGGGAGAAGCAACCTATATTCTTAGTATTCGGCTCTACCGGGATAGACCGAAGAGAACAATAGGTCTTTCCCAAGCCCTCTACATAGATAAAATATTAATGCGATTTAAGATGGATGATTCTAAAAGAGGGTTCCTTCCGATGCAACATGGAGTAAAACCCGCCTCGAAGATGTGTCCTCAAAGTGAGGAACAACGTAGGGAAATGAGTAATATACCATATGCCTCGGCCGTGAGTGTAATATCCATACCTTTCTTATTTTAGCAGTTTCCATTTTTGGTGTATGTCTGTTTTTATCGACTCGCTTGTAACCGTTTCGACACTTTGAACCTACTTTATTCTGTTTGGACGAGTTTTGGAGATGTTTTTACGTAATTCTTTTCTATGTTATGTTTTGCCGTATAAATGCTCGATTATCTTAAAACTTGTTTGTTTTCGTTGTTTCTTGGTTTGCATGAGTTCGTTTGGTTGAGTTGTTCGTGTTGTGACTTCCAGTTTGCCAATCCGACGTCGTATTGGGATTTTCGGACACTTGGGCCATTTTTGTAATTTCCTATAAGTTAGGGAATTTCATCTTCGTTGTCGTATTTTAGATTCACGGGTAGTTGGAATTGCATTTTCTTGTAGCGCTTAGGTTCGTCATCGAATTTACTTCGTAACCATATTTTTGGTTCGATAGCAGGTCCAGGTTTCAGAGTCATCCGGAATCGTTTGGACAGCAGCTGCCCAGAATGGCTGTCCAGTAGGGTGTTACGACCGTAACACCCCATCTATTACGGCCGAAATATGGCCATTGTTACGGTCGTAATGCGACACTTGTTACGGTCGTATCGATTGAACGCATATTGTTATAGCTTATAGTCAGGGTTATGGGCGTATTCCATTCAATTATTGTTGTCCGTTAGGACTGAGTTATGTTAATCCTTCATTTAAGAACCGTATTTTTCCATCCGGATCATTCGTAGTTGTTATTGATTCCCAATTCTTCGAAGATGTCTCAAAGGCAAGCACTTAACATTTGTTTACACGTTCTAGTATTTGAATTATGGCTTTTCGTGGTTGTGTGGATGTATATGTGTATGTTCACCTAGGGATGGTCCGACGGGGCCTTTAGGGATACGTTGCCATGAGTTTCGTATCGCGAACCATGGTTAACCACCCAGGGATGTCCGACGGGACTCTGCGGGGTACGATGGCCGTGAGTCTCGTACCGAGGTTAACTTTGAAATGTTTTGTTGGATAAATGTGTTTTGTGCTTGTGCACCATAAAATATTCCGGAATATAAATGATTTCTAAAATGATTTTGGCACATATATTCATCTGATTAGAATGGTAGTTCAAATGGATTGTACTTCTACTAGCAGTTGTCGCTAACCCCTTAAATGGGGGAAATAATTTTGTATTTCAGGTACAGGTCAAGGAAGCAAATGAGCATGCGAGCCGTACGAGGATGATGGGCAGGCGTGATTCTGTTCAGTGGTTACTTATTAGTGTCTTGTTTGGGATTTATTTATTATGTCTTTTGGTTAAGTACTCGAGTACTCTTTCTTGAATTCATTATTGTTGTGTACCCATTTTGGGGAATGGATTTGATGTTAGATTGAATTGTCAAATTCCTGTCTTTAGTTTGGATGTCGTGGATTGTGAAATTGTCGTTTTGTTGATGATTGTTTGTCTTTGTCGAGTGTTATTTGGTATGTTAGCCTGGTGGATTCCACGGTGTGGGGTCCACGGCGCTGTAATATGCCCTGATCATCTTGGGGGTGTTACAGAATATGGTATCAGAGCTTAGTTTATGGATACCTAGGCTGTCGGTTATTTGGGTCCAGTCGAGTGTCGTTTTTGAAAGTATCGCTGCTACACCATCATCTCAGTACGCCGGTGCTCGTAAGTTTTTCTTAACTTGACTCGTTACGTTGTTCTGTTCTGTTCCTTTCTGGATATCTTGTTGCGTTTTGCGTTTGAATTGTACTCACCCGTTACTTCTTCAGAATTCCTACTGGTAGAGGACGCGGACGCGGTAGGGGACGTGGCGCAGCCGGTGGGGCGGCCATGTCCGATAACTTGGGAACTGATTTGGCGATGCCTTCCTTGTCGAACAGTGTTCCACCCAGTTCCGGAGGCCAGCAGGATCAGTCTGCTAGCTCCGGCAATGCTCATGAGAATATCGGGGTGGCTAATATTTTACATCAAGTAGTGAACCAGATGACGCTACTAACTAAGGCCATCTTAGTCGGCCAAGCTAATGCCAACCCGGTTCTGCCTACTAGATCCGATAATGATAATCTAGCCAAAGAGGCGGCGACGTGGTGGCAAGCGGTGAAACTGTGTGATCGGGCAGCCATATGGGCAGAGTTCCGAGAGCTGATGGAGGACGAATTTTGTCCGTGGCCAGTTAAAGAGGGGAGGATCTGAGCCTTCTTTGAGGCTAATGGTTCCAGGTCTGCTCCTACTAGTTCAGTGCGTGGTCCTAACTGCTTTAACTGTGGTCGCCCCGGACACATTATGAGTGAGTGCAACAGGCCCCCGATTCAGTGTCTTTCTTGCGGTCGGATGGGGCATCATGCCAAGTATTGTACGGATGCAGCTCGGGCACCAGTTACTCAAATATCAGCCCCAGGTACGAGAGAACCGAGTGTGAATCAGGCACCGACAGTTTCTCAGCCACAACAGGGTTTTGGTAGAGGTCGAGGATGTGGGCAGCCTTCTAGAGGGGGAGCTTCTAGTGCGGGCTCTGTTCTGCCCCATGTGTATGAGATGAGACGAGCTGTAGATCCCGACGCGACGGTGGCTACATGTACCGTTCACATCTTTGACCATCCTATTTCCGTGTTATTCGATTCTGGTGCTACGCATTCTTTCATATCTCTGGATTGTGTGCATCGTCTGCATGTTGATTTCCTAGTTGCATGTGAACCATTTGTTATTAAACTGCCTAGTGGGGATAGCATCATGGGGGATCGTGAGATTAGAGATTTTCCGGTGAGTATCGCGGGGAGGGATTGGCCTTCTAATCTGATTGCAGTAGATATTAGAGACGAGGATCTGATTCTTGGTGAGGATTGGCTGGACCGTCATGGGGCGATCGTGAATTATAGAACGAGAACCGTTTCCAGTTAGCCCCTGACGGTACCGAGCATTCCTTTGTGGGACGTAAGCGGAGTAGCCAGAGATTTCTGATCAGCGCTTTGAAAGCGGTGAGACTTCTTCGAGGAGGTTGCATGGGTTATTGGTGTTATGCTTTGAAATCGGAAGAAGGGGAAGTCGAGCTCTTATATATTCCAATAGTGTGTGAGTATCCGGACATTTTTCCAGACGGGTTGCTGGGTTTGCCGCCGGACCGAGAGGTTGAGTTTACTGTTGATTTAGAGTCGGGTGCAGCATCGATTTCTAAGACGCCATACCGTATGGCGCCTGCCGAGATGCTTGAGTTGAAGAAACAATTGGTAGAGTTGCTAGACATGGGGTATATTAGACCGAGCGCTTCGTCTTGGGGCGCACCGGTCTTGTTTGTGAATAAGAAGGATGGGTCACTTCGTCTGTGTATCGACTATCGAGAGTTGAACAAAGTGACTATCAAAAACAAATATCCGCTCTCGAGGATTGATGACTTGTTTGACCAACTACAAAGGGCAACCGTATTTTCTAAGATTGATTTGAGATCGGGGTATTATCAGCTCCGAGTGAAGGATTCCGACATTCCGAAGACGGCCTTTCGGATGAGATACGGTCATTACGAGTTTGTGGTTATGCCTTTTGGGCTAACCAACGCACCGGCAGTGTTCATGCAGCTTATGAACAAATTCTTTATCGAGTACCTCGATAAGTGTGTAGTTGTTTTTATCGATGATATCCTGATTTGCTCTGGGAGCGAGGAGGAGCATGCCCGTTATTTGCATATTGTGCTAGGTATTTTGAGAACTCAGCATATTTTCACGAAGTTCTCAAAGTGTGAGTTTTGGTTACGGGAGGTTATGTTTCTCGGCCACGCGATCTCGACCGAGGGTGTTCGTGTGGACCCACATAAGATAGAGGCAGTGTTGGATTGGGCGCTGCCCAAAAATGTGAAGGAGGTCCGCAGTTTTCTGGGTTTGGACGGGTATTATCGTAGATTTGTCGAGGGGTTCTCTAAGCTCGCTCGACCGCTGACTCAGTTGTTACAGAAGTCATAGAAATTTGTATGTACCGACGAGAGACATAATAGTTTCGAGGAGTTGAAGAAATGATTGACGACTGCTCCCGTTTTGGCTTTACCGAGTGGTAATGAAGGTTTCTCAGTTTTTAGTGATGCTTCGGGCCAAGGGCTCAGATGTGTACTCATGCAGCACGGGAAGACGATTGCCTATGCTTCCCATCAATTGAAACCGTACGAGTTGAATTACCCTATGCACGATCTTGAGTTGGCCGCGGTTGTGTTTGCGTTGAAGATCTGGCGTCACTACTTGTATGGCTTGTCGTGTCAGATTTTCACCGATCACAAGAGCCTGAAGTACATTTTTATGCAGAAAGAGCTTAACATGAGACAACGGAGATGGTTGGAGTTGATTAAGGATTACGACCTCGAGATCCTTTACCATCCGGGCAAGGCAAATGTGGTGGCAGATGCCTTGAGCCGGAAATCGGTGTCGCTTTGGGCGCTTGAGTTACTTATGGCCCAGCCAGGACTTCAGCGAGAGTTGATGATGTTGAGCATTGAGATTGTACTACCAGAGAGTTCCGGGAAGTTGTGTACTCTTGAGATCTCTTCGTCTCTAGTTGACGACATTAAATCGGGACAGCTGGAAGACCCGATGTTTATTCAGCTTCGAGAGAATATAGGGAAAGGGAAAGCCCCGAGATTCGTGATACATGAGGATGGTGTGTTGAGATTCCGAGGTTGTCTTTGTGTTCTGAATGACTTGGAATTGAGGCAGAATATTATGAGAGAGGCTCACGCGTCACCTTACTCAGTCCATCCGGGCTCGAGTAAAATGTATAAAGATTTGAGGAGAAATTTCTGGTGGAATGACATGAAGAATGAGGTAGTTGAGTTTGTGGCTAAGTGTTTGACTTGTCAACAAGTCAAAATCGAGCATCAGTAGCCAGCCGGATTTTTGAAACCACTTCCCGTCCCGGAATGGAAGTGGAAAGATATCTCCATAGATTTTGTCACGAACTTGTCGAGGATGAAGACCGGAATGATTATGGTGTGGGTGATCGTAGACCGACTGACTAAGTCGGTACATTTTATGGTCATCAAGGATACTTGGGGTCCGAAAAAATTGGCTCATATTTTTATCGCGCAGATAGTGAGACTTCATGGTACGCCGAAGAATATTATTTCGGATAGAGATGGCCGGTTTGTATCGCATTTCTGGCAGGCGGTACATAAGGCATTGGGGACATGTTTGCGTTTGAGTACATCTTTTCACCCTCAGACCGACGGACAGTCCGAGCGTACCATTCAGACGTTCGAGGATTTGTTGCGCGCGTGTGCGTTAGACTGGAGTAGTGATTGGGAGGAGCATCTGGCCTTGATTGAGTTTACGTATAATAATAGCTGGCACACGTCGATTAAGATGGCCCCATATGAGGCGCTTTATGGCCGACGTTGCCGATCACCGATATGTTGGGATGAGCCGTCCGATCTAGTTGGCACCAAGCCGGATCTTGTGTTAGAGACGATGGAGAAAGTTGAGTTGATTAGGCAGAGAATGTTAGCATCTCAGAGTCGATAAAAGTCTTATGCAGACGTTAGGCGTCGACCTTTGGAGTTTGAGGTGGGAGATCATGTTTTGTTGAGAGTGTCTCCATCGAAGGGAGTTTTCCGTTTTGGGAAAAAGGGGAAGCTCAGCTCGAGGTATATTGGAACTTTCGAGATATTGGAGAGAGTGGGCGAGTTAGCATACCATTTGGCATTACCTCCGTCGTTGAGTCATGTGCATAGTGTGTTTCACATCTCCCAGCTGAGGAAGTATGTTCCGGACCCGTCCCATATTATTAATTTCAGGGACATACAGATCGAGAAGGACATCACGTTCGAGGAGAGGCCAGTTAAAATTTTGGAGCGTCGAGACAAGCAATTAAGGCACAAAACCATCCCTTTGGTTAAAGTGCAATGGTCGAGGCACGAAGTAGAAGAGGCAACGTGGGAGTTGGAGGAGGATATGCGTTCGAGGCACCCCGAGCTTTTTGATTCTTAAGTTTCGGGTCGAAACTTCTTTTTAGAGGGGGAGAATGTAATATCCGTACCTTTCCATTTTTAGCAGTTTCCATTTTTGGTGTATGTCTGTTTTTATCGACTCACTTGTAACCGTTTCGACATTTTGAACCTACTTTCTTCTTGGGGTTTTTCCGTTTGGACGAGTTTTGGAGATGTTTTTACGTAATTACATTCTATGTTATGTTTTGCCATATGAACGTTCGATTCTCGTAAAACTTGTTCGTTTTCACTGTTTCTTGGTTTGCATGAGTTCGTTTTGTTGAGTTGTACGTGTTGTGACTTTCAGTTTGCCAATCCGACGTCGTATTGTGATTTTCGGATACTTGGGCCATTTTTGTAATTTCCTATAAGTTAGGGAATTTCATCTTCGTTGTCGTATTTCGGATTCCCGGGCAGTCGGAATTTCATTTTCTTGTAGTGCTTAGGTTTTTCATCGAATGTACTTCATAACCATATTTTTGGTTCGACAGCAGGTCCGGGTTTCGGAGTTGTCCGGAATCATTTGGACAGCAGCTGCCCAGAACTGCTGTCCAGTAAGGTGTTACGGCCGTAACACCCCATCTGTTACAGCCGTAATAAGGCCATTGTTATGGCCATAATGCATCACTTATTACGGACGTAGCAGCCCGCTGTTTTAAGAACAGCGGGCAGAGGTCAACACCTCATTTTCTCATCTCTTCTTTTGTTTTTACATCGGACGACACCAGGATGCGATTTCTTCTACCTTCGATCAGTGTGTTCTTCATTTCCCATCACCGTAGGGTCGTTCTATCATATCATCATCAACGTAATCATCTTCTTCCATCCGAATTCGAGGTATTTTCGTCTAGAACCCTAACTTGTCAATTTTGGGGGGTTTTACGGGTTTTGCTTGTTAGGCTCGAATTGTTCAAGTATGTTGTGATTTTCCTCACCGATTGTTGTTATTGGGTGATTCCCAATCCGAATTCGTCAAGTTTTATTCATGAATTATCGATTTGGGGAGGTTTTGTGTACACCCTCGCCCGTATCGATTGGACGTATATTGTTATAGCTTGTAATCGGGGTTATGGGCATATTCCATTCGATTATTGTTGTCCGTTAGGACTGAGTTATGTTAATCCTTCGTTTAGGAACCGTCGTTTTCCATCCGGATCATTCGTAGTCGTTATTCATTCCCAATTCTTCGAAGATGTCTCAAATGCAAGTACTTTACATTTGTTTACGCGTTATAGTATTTGAATTATGGCTTTTCGTGGTTGTGTGGATGTATATGTGTATGTTCACCTAGGGATGGTCCGACGGGGCCTTTAGGGATACGTTGCCGTGAGTTTCGTATCGCGAACTATGGTTAACCACCCAGGGATGTCCGACGGGGCTCTGCGGGGTATGGTGGCCGTGAGTCTCGTACCGAGGTTAACTTTGAAATGTTTTGTTGGAGAAATGTGTTTTGTGCTTGTGCACCGTAAAATATTCCGGAATATAAATGATTTCTAAAATGATTTTGGTGCATATATTCATCTGATTAGAATGGTATTTCAAATGGATTGTACTTACACTAGCACTTGTTGCTAACCCCTTAAATGGGGGAAATACTTTTGTATTTCAGGTACATGTCAAGGAAGCAAACGAGCATGCGAGCCGTACGAGGATGATGGGCAGGCGTGATTCTATTCAGTGGTTACTTATTGGTGTCTTGTTTGGGATTTATTTATTATATCTTTTGGTTAAGTACTCGAGTACTCTTTCTTGATTTTATTATTGTTGTGTACCCGTTTTGGGGAATGGATTTGATGTCAGATTGAATTGTCAAATTCCTGTCTTTGGTCTGGATGTCGTGGATTGTGAAATTGTCATTTTGTTGATGATTGTATGTCTTTGTCGAGTGTCATTTGGTACGTTAGCCTGGTGGATTCCACGGTGTGGGGTCTACGGCGCTGTAATATCCCCTGATCATCTTGGGGGTGTTACAGTGGGTAGCCTTATGTATGCTATGTTGTATACGAGACCTGACATTGCGCATGCTATAAGCGTGGTGAGTAGGTTTCAGGCAAACCCAGGTAAGGAACATTGGACTACCATAAAGAACGTTCTCAAGTACTTAAGAAGGACTAGAGACATGGTTCTTATGTATGGCGGTGGAGAATTGGATGTGGTGGGATTCACTGATTCGGACTTCCAGGGACACAAGGACGACTCGATGTCTACTTATGGCTACATATTTACTCTTAATGGAGGAGCAGTATCTTGGCGTAGCGCCAAGCAAAGCGCGACTGCTGATTCCACCTGTCAGGCTGAGTATCAAGCAGCTTCGGAGGCTTCCAAGGAAGGGTTCTGGATTAAGAAGTTTCTGGGAGAACTTGAAGTGATACCATGTGCTGAGCTGCCTGTTCCGCTGTATTGCGACAATGACGAAGCTGTAGCATAGGCCTAGGAGCCGAGGTTTCACAACAGCACCAAACATATTGAGAGAAAGTATCATCTCGTAAGAGAATTTGTTCGCAAGGGATACATTGTGCTGCACAGAGTAGACTCGGCCAACAACGTCGCTGATCCACTGACCAAGCCACTTTCCCAGACTAGCTTGGAGCGTCATCTAGAGAACATGGGTATTAGATACCATAGTGTGTGGCATTGAGTGCAAGTGGGAGATTGTTAGGAGTATGCCCTCGAATGCCACCCAGAGGATGTTGAGTGAGGGCATTGTACTTGTAATTATGTAAATCATTAATATAAGGCAATGGATGTTTGTTTATTTACTGGTAGTTACTGGCATTCCTAACTCCTAAATATACATATAGAAACTAGTCCATGTATTTGAGAGCAAAACGTTCCACTCCTTATTGGATAAGGGGGTCGTCACTTGAAAGGCTTATAGCTCAAACACTTAATCACTCGCAAGTCGATGAAACTTGACTGGGCGTTATGTTTATGTGAAGACTTGTATGACATGTTCTTTAACATGGAGAGTGCCTATCGAACACTAATGGTTAGTGGGAGCAGACGTTATAGGTATGCTAATTAGGTTAGTATACTCTAACTGACTCACCCTCGATTCGTCATACGGATTTCACTCTGGGACAGTCAATGACGGAATCGAAAGGTTGTGATAGGTATTCGTGAACCTTCGACTTGAGGATTTAGTAGGGATGTGCTTGTGACGTCAAGATTTTCATTAGAGTGGTCCAACCCTATAAACCGGGAGGTGGGGGTCAACCTCGATGTGCATCTTGATGGGCAAGTAGCAGGTCCTACTGAATACCAAGATAGAATTCTTTCTCCCGTTAGTGAGCAGGTTATATGTCCTATGCGATTATTGGTGTAATACCCGAGATATCTGATGTGTATTTGAACCTCGTGATACTGTATTTATTTCATTTTGATCTGAGTATTTTCCTCCGTATTTCATGATCCTGCGTTGTTGAGCGTATGATTTCATGCATACTTGCATTTTTTGTGCACTTGTAGCGCACGCTAACATCTTAGCATTAACGCGCGCTAATTGAGTTAGCTAGCGCACACTACGTATGAGTTGTAGCGCATGCTTCACGTAGTCAACTTGATTAAGACAGGGTGGTAGGTGAGATCAGCCTCGGATTTTGGTCGGGACATGTCGGGATGAATCTGGATGGCTTTTGGAAAAGTCGAGTCAACGGTGCTTAGCGCACGCTAATGTTATGAGGCTAGCGCACGCTAAGTCTAGTACAGTTAGGTCAATGAACTTTTGTTCAGCCGTTAGCGCATGCTAATAATAGTTGTTAACGTACGCTAATTGTTGATTTTAGCGCATGTAAGGATGTTTAGCATACGCTATGCCGAGACCCGTCAGAGTCAGTAGGCTGCAAGCCCTTTAGCGCACGTTAGGGATAGAGCCGTAGCGCACGCTAATAACTATTTTCTATATATAGGACATCACCATTCTTCATTTTTCAGATTTTACCACTTCCCATACTCGATTTCTGAGACTTAGAGAGTCACTCTCTCCATCCTAAACCTCTCATATCATCATCCTAGCTTGAGTTCGAAGATTCTAGACATTGGAGATTGGTGTTCAAGCTCTCGGTGTGGAATTTCTTCAAGTTTCTCCTTGTTCTTCACTATTTTAGGTAGGTGATTCTTCACCAACTGGATTAAGTATTCTTAAGGATGTTTTGAACATGTTTTGAGATTATCTAGTCAGTTAAATTCGTGCGTGGTCGAACATCATGTTGTTAGAAGGATATTTTCGATGTTTCGGTACTTCTTCATCGTATAGAACATTGAACCTTGTAGTGTTTGAACTCCTAAGCACAATCATGAAGCTACAAAACCGATTATGGCCAGTTTATGGAGATTATCAAGTTCTTATGTATTACTTAATGGAATTATACGTATTGGGACATTGAGTGGATTGAACTTAGGATATTTTTCTTGAAGATGAAGATGATGTATCAAGTGAACCTAGTAATCAAGTTCTTGTGGTATTCTACGGAGTAATTTGGATATATTGATTGATTTGGATAAATAAACAACATGATTAGAATCATTGTAAGAAGAATTATCCTATGATGTATTGAAGAATCCGACCGTAGGATACATTTGATCTTAGGAAGAATAGTACATGTTTTTGTTGGGTTAGTATCCTAATGTTGATTCAAATCCGAATTGATATAGGGCATCGTAGTAAGCTCACATGTTTGAGAATATCAAGCTCTTTTTGATGTTATTGATGATTAAACCGTTTATCCGGAACCGTTAGTTATACCGGTGTTATTGTTCGTTGAAGGTTCGGGTTTTGGTGGATTGATCGAGTGAGAGTTCTTCGAGCTGGTTGAATATTTCTTCTTCGTAGTAACAACCCTTATCGCCATTCTAAGGCAAGTATCATAATTTGTTAATATTGGTATTTTGAACATGCATGTGGTTTATTCATGTTGTTGAACATGGGATTTAGTTCGTTGAATTGTATGATATTTATTATCGAGTGTTTATATGTTCATGTTGATGGACATAGCGATTTCGCATATATGTATGCATGAGTTGTGTTTATGTATGTTGTGCGATCTATGCTGAGGGCGCTGGATCGGATATCCACCTCGTGTTGGTCCGACGGGATCATCTTGGGATCTATGCTGAGGGCACTGGATCATTGGACGGGTTTTTCCACCTCATGTTGGTCCGACGGGATCATCTTGGGATCTATGCTGAGGGCGCTGGATCATTGGAATACCCATATTGTGTTAATGGAATCTTGTGGATTCGCATTGTTGGATTCCGGTAGCGGAAGTCCGTGTTGTGTATTTTGTTATGCATTGTTGTTGCATATTCGATTTGTTTAATATGATACTTATACTAGCATCATTTTGCTAACTCCTTCGGGGGTGGACATTTGTTTTGATGTTCAGGTTGCCGAGGAGCGGAAAAACAGCCACAGTACCGACGTGACGACGAAGGGGCTCAGTGATGTTTATTATTATTGTGATTTGTCTTTTGGATTATTTTCAGTACTCGAGTACGGGTGTTTTTTTAATAATTCGAGTTGGTTGTATTAATGAACTCATTTGATCTGTTGAAACCAGTTTTGTGTTTTGAACTTTTATGGCACTGTTGTATTATATTTACATTTCTTCAAATTAGCCTTGTAAATCCTTACTTAAAGGGTTTACGGCGCTATAATTATTCCGAATATCTCGGGGTGTTACAGAATATGGTATCGGAGCTAAGATTCATGGATATCTTGGCAGTCGGGTTTTTGGGTCTATTTACGTTATTTGATTTACGGGTCGTTCGTAACATCACTGTTCAGCCAACGTCGTCATGTGGACCGTGGTTGTAAGTCTTCTAATCTCTTATACTACCGTTGTACTTAATTTTTGTTTTGGTGAATATTGACGGGCTTTATTTTTGAAAATTGTGCCCTGGATATTGAGTAATTACGTTTACAGTATGTTGAGGGGAGGACGTGGACGTGGACGCGGTCGTGGACGCGGTAATGTGAGACAGGAGGATTCAGCGACTACCCGAGAATTATCGGCTAGTCGAATCGACTCCCATTCTGGAGGACAACAAGGATCAGCGAATGACAACGCAAATCCTAACATGCCGGGAGTGCTTCAACAGGTGGTTGCTCAGATAAACCAATTCACTCAGGTAGTGGACCGCATGCAGACGGCAATGGGACAGCAGCATAACGAGGATAATCGGGGAGACAGATGGCTTACTGAGGTAGTCAAATTGCACCCGCCAAAATTTGACGGTTCTGCTGAGGCACTTACTTGGGATCATTGGCTGAAGGAGTTAGAGAAGATATTTGCGGGGATTAACTGTCCCGAGGACCGGAAAGTTCCTATTGCCTAGTATTTTCTGACTGGGGAGGCTTTTAACTGGTGGGAAGCTATTCGACCTGAGAATCATAATGCTGACTGGATGGAATTCAAACTAATGATGGAAGCACAATATTGTCCTCGTCCAGTTAGAGAGGCTAAAATCCGAGAGTTTTTCTCACTGCAGAGTTTGGAAGCATCTGTGACAGACATAATCAAGACTTTTAATCATCAGCTGACTTGTGTGCGACACTTAGTCAGAACGGAGGCGGGGAAGATTTTTCATTTCGATATGCGGATGAAGCCGGAGATTCAGCAGTACATGTCCGGATTCAGAGTGTACTACGTTGCGACAGTACCAAGACAAAGCGCTAGCCTACGACATGAAAGTGGCAGCGGTGGAGAAATCGATGGAGGCAAAAAAGCAGAAAGTGTCCGGCAACTTCTCCGAAAACAAGAGTGGTGGGCCCCGCAAAGGGACAGTCTTTATTTTATTCATCTAGGAAACCTCCACATCCTTCTCGAGGTGGAAAGAAGTTCCAGACAACATCAACAGTTTCAGACGCATCAAAGAAGTGCTATAATTGTGGTCGAGCAGGGCATATTCGACGTGATTGTCCCGTTCCTTCTGTGACTTGTTTTGAATGTGGGCACGAAGGGCACCGTGTGAATTTTTGCAGAAATGTGACTAGATCATTTGGTACTCGCACTCCAGCGTCAGTTCTGAAAGAGATAAGTGTGAACCAGACGCAGCAGAGTGGCTTTCAGCAGCAGAATGATGGGAGGAGAGAGGCATCCAGTGCTGGGTCCGTTCCTCCGTGCCTGTACGAGATGAGGAAATATGATGATCAGAACACTGCTGTTGCATCAGGTACAATTCAGATCCTTTTGCAACCAGTTAGTGTCTTATTCGATTCAGGAGCTACACATTCTTTCATATCATTGAACTGTGTTAATCGTTTGAATATCTCGTGTTGATTTGATTGTGAGCCTTATGTTGTGGGTTTTCCGAGCGGAGAGTGTGGGAACCCTAGAAACTAGAGATTTTTCAGTGTCTATAGGAGGGAAAGATTGGCCATCGAATCTTATTGTAGTCGACATCCATGGTGACGATTTAATTCTCGGAGACGATTGGCTCAACCGTTATGGAGCTATTTTGAATTACCGAAAGAGAGTCATCTCTATCATTGATGATGACGGATCTGAACATTTATTCAAAGGATGGAGACCAGGAAGCTCGGGAAAATTGATCAAAGCTATGAAAATAGTGAAATTACTGAAGTAGTGATATCACGGATTTTGGTGCTATGCCATGAGAAAAGAAGAAGGAGTAGAGCTCTCATCTATTCCAGTTGTGAACGAATTCTCAGATGTATTCCCTGACGAACTACCTGGTTACCTCCGCGGAGAGAAGTGGAGTTCAACATCGAATTAGAGCCTGGAGCCGCTCCTATTTCCAGAGCACCCTACCGTATGGCGCCAACCGAGATGTATGAACTAAAGAAGCAACTGGAGGAATTATTGCAGAAGGGTTACATTCAACCTAGCGTTTCTCCTTGCGGAGCGCCCATTCTCTTTGTCCGGAAGAAAGATGGATCCCTCCGATTATGTATTGATTACAGGGAGCTAAACAAGGTGACGATCAAGAACAAGTATCCTATACCTCAGATCGACGACTTGTTTGACCAAGCTGCGAGGGCAGTATTCTCTAAGATCGATTTGCGATCGGTACCATCGATTGAGAATTAAGAATCGGACATACCAAAATGCGCTTTGGATCCGATGCGGACACTATGAATTTGTGGTAATGCCATTCGGACTTACCAATGCTCCTGCGGTATTTATGCAATTTATGAATCGGGTATTCTTAGAATACCTAGATAAGTTTGTGGTCGTTTTCATTGATGACATCTTGATATATTTGAAAGACCCCGAGGAGCATGCTGAGCATTTGCGTGTTGTTTTAAGCACCTTGAGGAACGAACAACTTTTTGCGAAACTTTCCAAATGCGAGTTCTGGCTTATGGAAGTAACCTTCCTTGGGCATGTGATATCAGCTGACGGAGTTCAGGTGGACCCGAAGAAATTCAAAGCAATCTTGGAATGGGAATCTCCTAATAACGTGAAAGAAGTCCGAAGCTTCTTAGGACTTGCTGGATATTATCGCCGTTTTGTAGAGGGATTTTCCAAAATTGCTCGCCCGCTCACTCAGCTGTTGCAGAAGACTCATAGGTTCGTGTGGAATGAGAAATGCCAGGCTAGTTTTGATGAACTTAAGAGGAGACTGACGACAGCGCCTATACTAGCGTTACCAGGTGGAACTGATGGATTCATGGTATACAGCGATGCTTCAAATTAGGGTCTGGGATGTGTGTTGATGCAAAAGGATAGGGTGATTGCCTATGCCTCTCGACAGTTGAAACCATATAAAGTTAATTACCCGACTCATGATCTGGAGTTAGTAGCTGTAGTCTTTGCTCTAAAAATTTGGCGACATTATTTATACGGCACTCATTGTCAGATCTTTACAGATCATAAGAGCCTCAAGTATATTTTCAGTCAGAAGGAATTAAACATAAGGCAGAGAAGGTGGATGGAATTGATCAAGAATTACGATTTGGAAATCCTCTATCATCCAGGCAAAACAAACGTGGTAGCTGATGCACTGAGCCGTAAATCTGTTTCTCTTCGAGTGTTGGAAGCGCTCACGTCCCAAACCATCATTCAACGAGAACTGATCCGCGAAGGAATCGAGGTGTGGTCGCAGGGAGTCCAAGGGCAACTGTGTGTGATGGAACTAATTTTGTCGTTGGTGGAAGAAATCAAATCTAAGCAATTGGATGATTCTCTGATTCTTCCATTATGTGACGAAGTGAACAAAGGAAAGGCCTCAGTATTTGTGATGCAGGATGATGGAGTTCTGAGATTTCAGAGTCGAATTTGCGTTTCTGATGATGATGTTTTGAGGCAGACAATCCTGAAGAAAGCTCAGAGCGCGCCCTATTCTATTCACCCGAGCAGCAGTAAGATGTATAAGGATCTAAAACAAAATTTCTGGTGGGGAAATATGAAGAAGGACGTAGCAGAATACATTTTGAAATGTTTGACTTGTCAGCATGTTAAGATTGAACATCAGCGACCTGCCGGAATGTTAAAGCCACTTCCGATCCCTGAGTGGAAGTGGGAGGATATATCGATGGATTTCATCACCAATATGCCAAGGACCAAGATGGGAATGAACATGATTTGGGTTGTAGTTGATCGACTAACCAAGTCGGCTCATTTCCTAGGGATTAAAGACACTTGGGGACCCGAGAAATTGGCGCGAGTATTTATTTCAGAGATAGTCCGATTGCATGGTACACCGAAGACCATTATTTCGGATCGAGATGGTCGCTTCGTATCGCACTTTTGGAAGGCAGTTCACAGGGCTTTGGGAACCGAACTGAACTTTAGCACGGCTTATCATCCTCAGATGGGCGGTCAGTCCGAAAGGACTATTCAGACAGTAGAAGACATGCTTAGAGGTTGTGCCTTAGACTGGTCAACCGACTGGGAGGTTCATTTGCCCTTGATTGAATTCACCTATAATAATAGTTGGCATGCTTCCATTAATATGGCACCATTTGAAGCGTTGTACAGAAGAAGATGTAGATCGCCCTTGTGTTGGGATGATTCTTCTGACTTGATTGGGATGGAACCAGAGTTGATAGTTCAGACTCAAGAGAAGGTAACTCCAATTCGGGAACGGCTATTGACTGCCCAGAGTCGACAGAAGTCTTATGCAGATGTGCGCCGTCGCCCGTTGGAGTTTGAGATTGGGGATCACGTGCTGTTGAAGGTTTCTCCTACCCGAGAAATTTTCCATTTTCGAAGGAAAGGGAAGCTGAGTCCGAGATATATCGGACCATTTGAGATCCTCGAGAGAGTTGGGGATTTAGCATAAAGGTTGGCCTTACCGCCATCGCTGAGTCACGTTCACAATGTGTTTCATGTATCCCAGTTACGGAAGTATCTACCAAATCCCAGTCATATCATTGATTTCGGCGAGATCGAGATTGCTAATGATGGATCGTTCGAGGAGAAACCAATCAAGATACTTGAGAGTCGGATCAAACAATTGAGGAATAAACCAATACCCTTGGTTAAAGTACAATGTGTTGTGTCAAGATTTATACATCTCAACAGGCGATCGGCACAAAGACCGGGCAACCGAGCCAGAGCCTAACAACCGAGGCAGATTGGACGATCGAAGGTCCCAGGTCAAGTCCCGGTGCCGAGCGATCGACATCTAAGGCGATCGTCTCTCGGTACTTGGCGATCGACCCCTGGTGACCGGCAAATGGCGACCGCCTCATGCCACGCAAAGCCATCGTCCGTCTAGTCGGTGAAGGCCGAAGCTCGGACAGAGGCGCACATGCAGATCCAGAAAAGGCACCGCAAGACATGGATCATTGACCACAGCCTGTCACCAATCCCACCTACCGACAAACCCGCTGAAAGGTGCACAGTGGGACCGCCCGGGACAGCGATGCAGGACGCGTGCAGGCTCCCAATTGGACCGCACAGTTGGCTGCCAGCAGGAGCCGCGGACTTCAAGGCAGACAGCCCATGTGCGGAAAGACGATCACCCATTATTATATTACAAGGAAGGCGATCGCCCGACAACGAAAAGGGCATCTCAGCTCTTATAAATAGAAGGCTTCCTACACTTGGAAAACTCTCTAACTCTCTGCTTCACATCGAGTTCAGAAGCTCAACTCATAACTTGGCTTTCTCACTCTTGGCAACGCTATACACTTCAGAGATATTTCTCTCTCAGCACCTCTTAACCGAAAGACGGTCGGCAGAGACGAAAACCAGAACTCCCAGCAGTTCAAGAACTCAGAGCAACTCAAGTTCTTCCGGCAAGCACTCAACAGCTAGATAACAGGATCTTTTACACTCATTGTAATCGCATTTTTACATTAATATTTGTATTCAAACGTATTTATATTAATAACATCTCGCGAGAGCATTCAAGCCCGGGCCTAACAAACCCGGCTAATCTTGTGTTATTTCCTTTCCCACGGACGTGCTCTCGCAATTTGCTGTTGCTCGACCATTCGAGCAATATTCATCTTCGGATAATATTTCGGGCAACAACAATTGACGCTAGAAGGAGGGCATCTAAACCTTCATTTTTATTCCCACCCTCTCGAAGAGCACTCACTATTCTCCGGGGCATATACTTGAAGAGACACTCACTGCTCTTCAAAGAAAGCTTTCAGAATCATGACTTATGCCTCCGCATCGAAGAAATCCGCTAGCCGATCCGCCGGACGCCTCTTTCCTTCCCAATCCGAGCCCCAGCCTATGGCGGAGGGTAGCCGCCGCTATCCGAGACTCTCGATCCCGCCCCCGAAAGATGGCCCAAGCCTCTCGCTGGATCAGTTCCAAACCACGGAACAGATCGAAGGAGCCCTGGCCATCCTACGGGAGCGATAGAGAGCTTTCGATGCGCCGCCTGCTATAACCCCCTTGGCCATCCGCCGCGTGAGCAAAAGGAAGTTCAAGGGGCTACTGACCGAGCGATCGCCAGGAGGCCCAATTCGCAAGAAGAGGCGCTCGCAAGGCGGGACACCTCCGTCTTCAGCCGCCTAGGAAACGACCCATCATGGCGACCGGGGCAGTCTGGTCCCAGCCATGAGGCGATGGAGCTTGAATCCTTCACCAGGAGTTCAGCTTATCCAACTCCCAGAGTGCAGGCCAACCATCTGGCTCCTCGCCGAAGAACCGAGGTCGGCGACCGCGGAGTCAGGAGATTGGTACTCGATCGCCTCGGCACCCGCTTCGAAATCCGAGCCACGAGCAACCAAGCTATAGCAATGGCCGCGATGCAACGCCAGCTCGACGACATGAAGGCGCTCCTAGAAACTGGGGCAGGTGCCAATAACAAGATCGCCGGGCCAAGCGATCCGCTCGCGGTCCACATCGAGCTCGCCCCCGTGCAGCGTAAGATCACTCCTCCGCAAACTCCTCTATACGAGGGGAGATCGGATCCCAAGACTCACCTGAGAAAGTTCCGGATCTACATGACCGGGTGTGGCGCATCCAACGCGATCAGGTGCCGAATGTTCCCGCTAACGCTGGGCGACCTGGCCCATAGATGGTACATCTCACTACCGCCGCGATCCGTCAATTCCTTTGACCAGCTGGCGAACGACTTCATAGCGTACTTCGCCACCAAGGTCGCTCAGCCGGAAGGTCCCCATCGCATGATGCAGATAAGACAAGGGGAAGAAGAGTCCGACGCGGACTACATCGACCGGGTATGAGATCATCCTCAACGGCGAGCCCATAAGCGACGAGATCACCCTATACTCGGTCCTAGGGGGATTCCATGGTTTTTCGCCCATGTCCAGGCATCTAACGAAGGACCTCCCCCCAACCTATGCGATCTTCCGCGCTAAAGCCGCAGACTTTATGGCCAGGCAAAGGTTACTTTTTAACCTATGAGCAACGCGATCGGCAACCGAACGACGATCACCAGTCTTCCAACCCGATCTCCATTATCAAGCAACATCACCAAAACTGGAGGACTCGCTCGCCGTCTATAGTTCATCATCTAACATGTTGGACTAAGGCACGAGATCGCCTCCCCCGCACAACGTACACCGTCGAAGGTCGGCATTTAACATGACGATCCGAGGTGGAAGAGTGCATCTATGGTCCTGGTGGTCGATGGAACCGACTGCTTCGGCCATGCAAGGTTCCTTTGGGTTGAGATCGCTCTCCCTTCGTTTAAATACGAGGCGGGCGTAGCCGAAGGACCCTCCAAGCTAATCAGTGGACATGCTCACCCGCCCTCAAAGGTTCATCATCTAACATGGTGAACCCGGAAAATACGACGCATCCCCACCCCCGTCTCAACGTATACCGTCGAGGATTGCCATCTAACATGACGATCCGAAGTAGAAAAGAGCTAACAAGCCACGAACGTGGAGTCTATTAATCCGACGACGCCCCGCGCAAGGACTCCTCCAGACCAAGACCATACGCCCTTCGTTTAAATACGAGGCGAGGCGCAGCCTAACGGAGGACTCTCACAATAAAATGAGTCACGAGACAAACAATGTCGCTCGCGCACAAGACATGGTCATGGAGTCGGTCCATCGAACTCCACGACTGTGCACGATTCCTCAACGACGAAGCAATCAGCTCTCTACGAGGGATCGGCAAAATTGTTTATTGCAGGTACATGACCGAAGATAGCTCGCCAATCAACCAGATCGCCAAAGTCCGAGACCAAAGTCCGCTCAACGGATCGCCCGTCTTTATCCTCAACGATCGTCAGTAAGAACCACCTCACCCCATGTCTTCAGCATCGGAGCAAGCTGGGGGGCAATTGTTGTGTCAAGATTTATACATCTCAACAGGCGATCGGCACAGAGACCGGGCGACCGAGCCAGAGCCTAACAGCCGAGGCAGATTGGCCGATCGAAGGTCCCAGGTCAAGTCCCGGTGCCGAGCGATCGACATCTAAGGCGGTCGTCTCTCGATACTTGGCGATCGACCCCTGGTGACCGACAAATGGCGACCGCCTCATGCCACACGAAGCCATCGCCCGTCTAGTCGGCGGAGGACGAAGATCGGACAGAGACCCACATGCAGATCCGGAAAAGGCGCCGCAAGACATGGATCATTGACCACAGCCTGTCACCAATCCCACCTACCGACAAACCCGCCTAAAGGTGCACAGTGGGACCGCCCAGGACAGCGACGCAGGACGCGTGCAGGATCCCCATTGGACCGCACAGCTGGCTGCCAGCAGGAGCCGCGGACTTCAAGGCAGACAACCTATGTGCGGAAAGACGATCGCCCCTTATTATATTACAAGGAAGGCGATCGCCCGACAGCGAAAAGGGCATCTCAGCTCCTATAAATAGAAGGCTTCCTACACTTGGAAAACTCTCTAACTCTCTACTTCACGTCCAGTTCAGAAGCTCAAATCATAACTTGGCTTTCTCACTCTTGGCAACGCTATACACTTCAGACATATTTCTCTCTCAGCACCTCTTAACCGAAAGACGGTCGGCAGAGATGAAAACCAAAACTCCCAGCAGTTCAAGAACTCAGAGCAACTCTAGTTCTTCCGGCAAGCACTCAACATCTAGATAACAGGATCTTTTACACTCATTGTAATCGCATTCTTACATTAATATTTGTACTCAAACGTATTTATATTAATAACATCTCGCGAGAGCATTCAAGCCTAGGCCTAACAAACCCGGCTAATCTTGTGTTATTTCCTTTCCCACGGACGTGCTCCCGCAATTTGCTGTTGCTCGACCATTCCAACAATATTCATCTTCGGATAATATTTCGGGCAACAACAATTGGCGCTAGAAGGAGGGCATCTAAACCTTCATTTTTATTCCCACCGTCTCGAAGAACACTCACTATTCTCCGGGGCATATACTTGAAGAGACACTCACTGTTCTTCAAAGAAATCTTTCAGAATCATGACTTTGCCTCCGCATCGAAGAAATCTGCTGGCCGATCCGCCGGACGCCTCTTTCCTTCCCAATCCGAGCCCCAGCCTATGGCGGAGGGCATACGCCGCGATCCGAGATTCACGATCCCGCCCCCGAAAGACGGCCCAAGTCTCTCGCTCGATCAGTTCCAAACCACAGAACAAATCGAAGGAGCCCTGGCCATCCTACGGGAGCGACAGAGAGCTTTCGACCCGCCGCCTGCTATAACCCCCTCGGCCATCCGCCGCGTGAGCAAAAGGAAGTTCAAGGGGCTACTGACCGAGCGATAGCCAGGAGGTCCCAATTCGCAAGAAGAGGCACTCGCAAGGTGGGACACCTCCGTCTTTAGCCGCCTAGGAAGCAACCCATCATGGCGATCGGGGCAGTCCGGTCCCAGCCACGAGACGACGGAGCTCGAATCCGTCACCAGGAGTTCAGCTTATCCAACTCCCAGAGGGCAGGCCAACCATCTGGCTCCTCGCCGAATAACCGAGGTCGGCGACTGCGGAGTCAGGAGATCGGTACTCGATCGCCTCGGCACCCGCTCTGAAATCCGAGCTACGAGCAACCAAGCTACAGCAATGGCCGCGATGCAACGCCATCTCGACGACATGAAGGCGCTCCTAGAAACTGGGGCAAGCGCCAATAAAAATATCGCCGGGCCGAGCAAGCCGCTCGCGGTCCACATCGAGCTCGCCCCCGTGCAGCGTAAGATCACTCCTCCGCAAACTCCTCTATACGAGGGAAGATCGGATCCCAAGACTCACCTGAGCAAGTTCCGGATCTAAATGACCGGGTGTGGGGCATCCGACGCGACCAGGTGCCGAATGTTCCCGCTAACGCTGGGCAACCTGGCCCATAGATGGTACATCTCACTACCGCCGCGATCCGTCAATTCCTTTGACCAGATGGCGAACGACTTCATAGCGTACTTCGCCACCAAGGTCGCTCGGCCGGAAGGTCCCCATCACATGATGCAGATTGGACAAGGGGAAGAAGAGTCCGACGTGGACTACATCGACCGGGTAGATGAGATCATCCTCAACGGCGAGCCCATAAGCGACGAGATCGCCCTATACTCGGTCCTAGGGGGATTCCATGGTTTTTCACCCATGTTCAGGCATCTTACGAAGGACCTCCCCCCGACCTACGCGATCTTCCGCGCTAAATCCGCAGACTTCCTGGCCAGGCAAAGGTTACTTTTTAACCTATGAGCAACGCGATCGACAACCGAACGACGATCACCAGTCTTCCAACCCGATCGCCATTATCAAGCAACATCACCAAAACTGGAGGACTCGCTCGCCATCTACAGTTCATCATCTAACATGTTGGACTAAGGCACGAGATCGCCTCCCCCGCACAACGTACACCATCGAAGGTCGGCATTTAGCATGACGATCCGAGGTGGAAGAGTGCAGCCATGGTCCTGGTGGTCGATGGAACCGACTGCTTCGGCTATGCAAGGTTCATTTGGGTTGAGATCACTCGCCCTTCGTTTAAATATGAGACGGGCGTAGTCGAAGGACACTCTAAGCTAATCAGTGGACATGCTCGCCCGCCCTCAAAGGTTCATCATCTAACATGGTGAACCCGGATAATACGACACATCCCTACCGCCGTCTCAATGTATACCGTCGAGGATTGCCATCTAACATGACGATCCGAAGTAGAAAAGAGCTAACACGCCACGGACGTGGAGTCGATTAATCCGACGACGCCCCATGCAAGGACTCCCCCAGACCAAGACCGCACGCCCTTCGTTTAAATACGAGGCGAGGTGCAGCCTAATGGAGGACCCTCACAATAAAATGAGTCACGATACAGACAATTGTTGGAATTCGGTGCCTAAAACGAAGGCCCAGCGGAAACAGTAAAACGAAAATTAATTCGATCTGAATCCCTACGAGGATCGATCGAGCTACGCATATACGAATATAAAATAAACAAAGGAAGATTCGAAATCATACCCTTGTCGTCCGTTGATTATATGAATTTCCTTCTCTTGAGCTATTCCCCAAACGATCCAAAATGCTCCAAGTCTTTGGATGATCCAACGCCGAAAAACCGCGTCTCTACTTGTCACGCGTCGGAGAAATGAACGGAATGACAATACTCGATTAACCTATAAGGTTACGGCTAGAATCAAGTGATGAAGCTTTGATTATAACACCCTAAGTGTTTAATTTATATCTCTCAATATTTCTTGATGTTTCTCTAAGAACAATCAAGAGTTAATGAAGAAGAAGATGACTTAGAGAAAAATGGTTTTTCTTTTTTTCTCTCTGTATCTCACGGCTGATTCATTGCCCATGTGAGATGAAGTCTTCTTTCCTTTTATTCTTCAACTCATAATATTTTATTCCCAACCAAATAATGCATGATACTTGTCCCCTCAACACATGAGATTTCAAACATCATGATGCGGACAAGTCAAAACACACACATGGATATAAGTGGGAGGAGGGGCGGCCTTGATGAATGATAGGAAGAGTTCGGTCCATTTCGGTCTCCCGTGAGTCCAAACAGATAAACTCCGATTCCATTCCGATGTATTTATATCGATTAATTAATCCAATTAATTAATCATATCAAATACATAATAATATAATTAATTTCTCTAAGAAATAATTATATTTATAAATTAAATTAATCACCCAGTAATTTATTTAATTCATTAGGCCGTAAATCAATTTATCCAATAAATCAATTTAGACATCCAATGTCCCAAATTTAATTAGACATCCAATGTCCAATAAATTAGATATCCAATATCTAATATTAATAATGAGAGAACAAGCTAGATTCATTCCGTCGTCAATCCTATTGCGCGACTCGGTAGGTTCGTCTCAGTCAGCAATGGGAGGAACTAAATAGTAGTAGCACCACCTAGCCAGCCTGGCGGCCTACACCGTACCCCAACTGAGAACGAATGATTGGGATCATTCAAGAACCATTCTGTCGTGAATACCAGTATATGTATAAACCCTTCTTTCAAATGTCCCGATCAAGTTATAGGGTCACGGTCAGTCAAACCCTATCTGTACTTGACGCTATGCATGCGTTAATGCAAATCGAGGTCATTGAGCTCTCGTGTATCCAATACAACTAGCTCCAATGCTTTGGCCAAAGACTTATGATCTCATCTGCCATTAACCGCATAGGACATATAACCCGCTCACTAACGGGAAAAAGAATTCTATCTTGGTATTCAGTAGGACCTGCTACTTGCCCGTCAAGATGCACGTCGAGGTTGACCCCCGCCTCTCGATTTATAGGGTCGAACTACTCTAATGATAATCTTGACGTCACAAGCACATCCCTACTAAATCCTCAAGTCGAAGGTTCACGAATACCTATCACAACCTTTCGATTCCGTCATTGACTGTCCCAGAGTGAAATCCATGTGACGAATCAAGGGTGAGTCGGTTCGAGTATACTAATCCAATTAGCATACCTATAACGTGTGCTCCCACTAACTATTAGCATTCGACAGGCACTCTCCATGTCAAAGAACACGTCATACAAGTCTTCACATAAACTTAATGCCCAGTCAAGTTTCATCGACTTGCGAACGATTAAGTATTTGAGCTATAAACCTTTCCAGTGCCGACCTCCTTATCCAATAAGGAGTGGAACGTTTTGCTCTCAAATACATGGACTAGTTTCTATACGTATATTTATGAGTTAGGAACGCCAGTAACTGCCAATAAATAAACAAACATCCATTGCCTTATATAAATGATTTACATAATTACAAGTACAATGCCCTCACTCAACATCCTCTGAGTGGCATTCGAGGGCATATTCCTAACAATCTCCCACTTGCACTCAATGCCACATACTATGGTATCTAATACCCATGTTCTCCAGATTACGCTCCAAGCTAATCTGAGATTGTGGCTTGGTCAGTGGATCAGCGACGTAGTCGGCTGACTCTACTCTATGCAGCACAATGTATCTCTATGCGAACAAATTCTCTTAAGAGATGATACTCTCTCTCAATATGTTTGGTACTGTTGTGAAACCTAGGCTCCTAGGCCTGTGCTACCGCTCTGGCAGCGTAGCACATAGTGTCACGAGAAGTTTACCTAGTAACTTCTTAACCCTTCCTTTGGAGGCCTCCGAGGCCGCTTTATACTCAGCCTAACTGGTGGAATCAGCAGTCGCACTATACTTGGCACTATGCCAAGATACTGCTCCTCCATTAAGAGTAAAATGTAGCCAGAAGTAGACATAGAGTCATCTTTGTATCCTAGGAAGTCCGAATCAGTGAATCCCATCATTCAGTTCTCCACCACCATATATAAGAACCAAATCTCTAGTCCTTCTAAAGTACTTGAGAACGTTCTTTATGGCGGTCTAATGTTCCCGAACTAGGTTAGCCCGAAACCTACTTACCATGCTCCTAGCATGCGCAGTGTCAGGTCTCGTACACAATAAAGCATATGTAAGGCTACCCACTTCCAAAGTATATGGTATACAACTCATTTCCTTTCATTGTTCCTCACTATGAGGACACATCTTCAAGGAGAGTTTTATTCTATGTCGCATCGGTAGGAACCCTCTTTAAGATCTAATCTATATAGAGGGCTTGGGAAAAACTTATCATTCTCTTCGATCTATCCCAGTAGAGTCGAATCTCAAGAATTTAGGTTTCTTCTCCCAAGTCTTTCATGGAGAAATTACTCGAAAACTAAGCTTTTACAGAACTAAGCATTCCCACATCATTTACTATTAGTAGAATGTCAGCTACACATAGTACTAAGAATGCGATCTAGCTCCCACTAACCCTCTTGTATACACAAGGTTCCTCTTAGTTTTGCATGAAGTCAAAACTCTTTGATTACCTCGTCAAAATGAAGGTCTCAACTACATGAAGACTGCTACAGTCTATTTCATGGAGTCTACATCCACCATTGCTAGGTCATTAGGTCGCGGGTCGGTCTCTTATTTATCACCTGGAACCTCGTAGAAACCCAGTTCCTCCAAGTGCATAAAACTATACCTCTCAGGTAATTGAGACACCCCACTAGACCTACGAGGTGGTTGCACTTGTGTTTACAGAAGGTTCGGTTCCAAATTCTTGCACAGGTGTCTCCTGAGGAGTTTCATTGTATTCTTCCAAAGAAATATTTCTACATGCTCCGTCTTCCTGAATGAACTCATCTTCCATGAAGTGTGCATGCAAAGCAACAGCGATCTTTCGATCTTCAGGCATGTAGAATAGATATCCCATCGTCCCAGACGGGAATCCAATGAAACGTCCCTTCGTAGACCTAGCTTCCAACTTCTCCACCTTAGTATTCTTGACATAGGCGGGACATCCCCAAATCCTAATATGATTAAGACTTGGTTTCCTGCCCTCCCACATCTCATGTGGAGTTTTAGGAACGGATTTGAAAGGATATCTGTTCAAGATGTAGGCAGCAGTCAGGAGTGCATACCCCCACAGGTAAATCGGTAAGTCAGTATAGCCGAGCATGGAACGTGCCATGTTCAACAAGGTCCGGTTCCTTCTTTCTGACACACCATTTAACTGAGGAGTACCTGGAGGTGTTAGTTGTGAAACTATTCCATGTTCTTTAAGGAACTCGTCAAACTCCGTACTCATATACTCACCACCTCGGTCCGACCGAAGTGCTTTGATATGATTACCAGTTTGTTTCTCGACTAGGGCCTTAAATTCCTGGAATTTCTCAAAGGCCTCGGATTTATGTTTCATTAAGTATACATAACCATACCTAGTATGATCATCTGTAAACGTAATGAAATATTGATACCCGTCACGTGCTGCTTCCAAAGCACCACATACGTCGGTATGGATTAATCCCAGTTTATCAGCGGCTCTTTCAAAAGTCCCTGTGAAGGGGGACTTAGTCATTTTTCCTTTAAGGCAAGATTCAGAAGTAGGAAAGGGATCCGATCCCAATGCACCCATAAGTCCATCTTTTTCCATTTTGTAAACCTTGGTCTGACCAACATGACCAAGTCTAAGATGCCATTTCAAAACTTGATTGGTTTCATCCCTACCACGTTTTCCAGTCATAGTATTCACAACTACTTTGTTGCTGAGATTTAGATGATACAATTCATTTAACAATGTAGCATTACCCACTAGTTTATTCCTAAAATAAATTTTGCAGGAACCATCACCAATGAAAAATGAAAAGCCTTTTCGGTCTATGACCAGAATGGATACAATGTTTTTGTGCCCCTTGGGCAAAACAAGTACATCTTCTAAAGTCAAAACAAAGCCGGATTCTAAACCCAAAAGAAGTGATCCTATGTCGGTCGCCTCGACACTATGCCCGCTTCCGACTGTGATCATAACTTCTCGGCTCAAGCTTCCTACTTTGTTCGAGATCTGATTCACGGTACAAATATGAGAACTAGCACCAGAATCCAGTATCCAGGAAGTAGAAAATACAGTAGCAGAACAATTTGTTTCCAAAACTAAAAGTTCTGTACCTGAAGTGCCATGAAGAATCAGACAGTCTCTAGCCCAGTGGCCTAGCTCACCGCACTTGAGACAAGCATCCTTCTTCTTCTTGTTCTTCGGAACCATTGGGGCCTTGCCCTTTCCCTTAAAGTCCTAGGCTTGTGCTCCCATCTGCTTCTTGGTCTTTTTCTTCTTGTTCTTAGACCTCTGAGGTCCAGAAGAAATCACAAGAGCAGACTCCTTCATCCGCGGAGTCTTCATATGAGACTGAGCGGTCACAAGTTTGTTCATTAGCCCAGCTAAATTACATGCAATATCATTGTAGTTAAAGTTTATAACAAACTGTGAGAAGGAATCAGGAAGAGACTGTAGGATAAGGTCGGTTTGGAGAGAAGTATCCATTTTAAAATCAAGAGCCTCCAATCTCTCGATCATGGATATCATTTTGAGGACATGTTCCCCAACCTTCTCACCTTCCTTCATCCTTGCACCGAACAGTTGCTTGGATATCTCATATCTAGCAGTTCTGCTGTGCTCGCCATAAAGCTCGGTTAAGTGAGATAGAATCTGCCTAGCAGAAGTCATTTTCTCATGAGCTCTCTGAAGCTCATTAGACATAGAAGCCATCATGTATGCACGGACTTTGACGCAATCCTTAACCCACTTTTCGTGGTTTTCGATCTCTTCCTGATTGGCTCTGGTCCGCGCAGGAGGCGCCGGAATGTCCGTCTCCAAGACGTATCCCAGTGCCTCTATACTGAGGACAATCATCAGATTGCGGAGCTAGTCCACAAAGTTAGGTCCAATCAGGGTGTTCTTCTCGAGTAGAATTGCGAGGGGATTCATTGTCATATTGAGAGTTATGTCTGCATTAAGTATAACAGATTAATTAGTGACTTGTTATATTATGATCTGAGTATAGAATTAAGGTCTTTTCTATTCTTATTACCCAACTCCCACTATTTTTATCAGAACAACACACTCCCATGTGAAATCCGGAAGTATCGTCGCTCTACTTCATAGTGGTGATCGAGTTCTTTATAAATCTTAATAGAGGGCAACCGAACAGGTTTCTAGTCTATTAATTTTCACAAAGTGGTGTCCAACACCAACCCATCTAATGGATGATTCGATCTTCTTTTTCCCCTTGTTCACTCCCCTCAACCTATATGGTTTCTATGGTTCGTGAACAAGTTAAGTTTATACCATCGACGCAAATCAGTTTCACAATTGAATCTTATCCGGCAACCTATCAGGTTTCTAGGGATAAAATTTGCTCCAACCGAAGGCATCCAATGCGCTCCCGGTAATTTATCCGTCCTCCCCGAACGACTACCCCGATAACTCAGAAGCATAGCACATCCAGTTTGGATTTCAATTTTCCGAAAGCTCGATGGAGGGAAGGAAAACCTTGAAACCTTATAAACTTAATAATTTGTTGTGGGAGAATTTTCGCGATTAACGTTACACTTTGCACATTAATCATTTTAGCGCGTTTGTTGCATTCATATAATATGAAACAACCATTCACAACCTAGTTGCTACCAACATGTGGTTCATGGACCGATCCCAGAAAACAAAAAACTCCGTAATCTAATTATAAGTCTTCGTCTTGAATCTTCGTCTTCTCGAAACGGATCTTCCTCCGGTCTTCGTCATTACATATAAATTTTACATTGAAAAATTGCATCCTAGATACAAATATTTCTAGTAAAATAAATAGGCTCAAAACGGCCTTTACAACCCAATCGAATAAAACAAACGATTCAAACTAAGTCCATGAACCACAGCCCCATTCAAAAGCATTCATCAAATAAATACTCAATAAATGGATAGCGAGAAGATTACATATGATCAATAATCAACAATAAATAGAATTGATCCAATCAATTCAACAATAATCGAAAATTTAATTCTCGTTCGTAGTGTACCCTTAAAATATTTTCTTTGAATTTTCCCTCATCAAAAATTCCAAATTAATGATTTTAATACAGGAAAATTCAATAATCGAAAATATACTGAAAAACGAGACCCAGTGCCCGACACTGAAGCGCAGCGGCACGAGCACCACGCCCGGCAGCTTACATGCCACACCCGGCAGCCTACAGGCCACGCCCGGCTCCAGACAGGAAAGGGGGCCCGACCATGCCCCGACACGCCCGGCAGGATACAGCACGTACCCGGCCGGATACAGCAAGTGCTCGGCAGGATACAGCAAGCGCTCGGCCGGATCCAGCGAGCACTCGGCTGGATACAGCAACGCGCTCGGCAGGATACAGCAAGCGCTCGGCCGGATCCAGCGAGCACTCGGCTCGATACAGCAACGCGCTCGGGCACTGTCGGCAGAATACAGCAAGCGTTCGGCCGGATCCAGCGAGCACTCGGCTCGATCTGACAACGCTCGGCAGGACTTCGGCGAGAATACGGCAAAGCGTCGCCACGGGCGGGCGTGCTCGGCCATACTCGGCAATTTGTATGGAAAATCGTCCAACAATTAAATCATTTCGTTTTGGTGATTTCTAAAATCCTGTTATACCTGTTATGAATATTATTAATATAAATCATATTTCCAAGAAAAACCTGATTTATACCATAACATAAAATCACGGAAAAACGACACTACGACGAACAATAAAATATCTACGATTATCAAAGTGATTCTAAATCACAAAATAAGCATTCCAAATGCTAAATATCGTATATACGATCGCAAGACCTCGCTCCGATACCACTGTTGGGATTCGGTGCCTAAAACGAAGTCAGTAGGCGGTAAAACGAAAATTAATTCGATCCGAATCCCTACGAGGATCGATCGAGCTACGCATATACGAATATAAAATAAACAAAGGAAGATTCGAAATCATACCCTTGTCGTCCGTTGATTATATGAATTTCCTTCTCTTGAGCTATTCCTCAAACGATCTAAAATGCTCCAAGCCCTTGGATGATCCAACGCCGAAAAACCGTGTCTCTACTTGTCACACATCGGAGAAACGAACGGAATGACAACACTCGATTAACCTCTAAGGTTACGGCTAGAATCAAGTGATGAAGCTTTGATTATAACACCCTAAGTGTTTAATTTATATCTCTCAATATTTCTTGATGTTTCTCTAAGAACAATCAAGAATTAATGAAGAAGAAGATGACTTAGAGAAAAATGGTTTCTCTCTTTTTCTCACTGTATCTCACGGCTGATTCATTGCCCATATGAGATGAAGTCTTCTTTCCTCTTATTCTTCAACTCATAATATTTTATTCCCAACCAAATAATGTGCATGATACTTGTCCCCTCAACACATGAGATTCCAAACATCATGATGGGGACAAGTCAAAACACACACATGGATATAAGTGGGGGGAGGGGCGGCCTTGATGAATAATAGGAAGAGTTCGGTCCATTTCGGACTCCCGTGAGTCCAAACAGATAAACTCCGATTCCATTCCGATGTATATATATCGATTAATTAATCCAATTAATTAATCATATCAAATACATAATAATATAATTAATTTCTCTAAGAAATAATTATATTTATGAATTAAATTAATCACCCAGTAATTTATTTAATTCATTAGGCCGTAAATCAATTTATCCAATAAATCAATTTAGACATCCAATGTCCCAAATTTAATTAGACATCCAGTGTCCAATAAATTAGATATCCAATATCTAATATTAATAATGAGAGAACAAGCTAGATTCATTCCGTAGTCAATCCTATTGCGCGACTCGGTAGGTTCGTCTCAGTCAGCAATGGGAGGAACCAAAGAGTAGTAGCACCACCTAGCCAGCCTGGCGGCCTACACTGTACCCCAACTGAGAACGAATGATTGGGATCATTCAAGAACCATTCTGTCGTGAATACCAGTATACGTATAAACCCTTCTTTCAAATGTCCCGATCAAGTTATAGGGTCACGGTCAGTCAAACCCTATCTGTACTTGACGCTATGCATGCATTAATGCAAATCGAGATCATTGAGCTCTCGTGTATCCAATACAACTAGATCCAATGCTTTGGCCAAAGACTTATGATCTCATCTGCCATTAACCGCATAGGACATATAACCCGCTCACTAACGGGAGAAAGAATTCTATCTTGGTATTCAGTAGGACCTGCTACTTGCCCGTCAAGATGCACGTCGAGGTTGACCCCCGCCTCTCGGTTTATAGAGTCGAACTACTCTAATGAAAATCTTGACGTCACAAGCACATCCCTACTAAATCCTCAAGTCGAAGGTTCACGAATACCTATCACAACCTTTCGATTCCGTCATTGACTGTCCCGGAGTGAAATCTGTGTGACGAATCGAGGGTGAGTCGGTTCGAGTATACTAATCCAATTAGCATACCTATAACGTGTGCTCCCACTAAACATTAGCATTCGACAGGCACTCTCCATGTCAAAGAACACGTCATACAAGTCTTCACATAAACTTAATGCCCAGTCAAGTTTCATCGACTTGCGAACGATTAAGTTTTTGAGCTATAAACCTTTCCAGTGCCGACCTCCTTATCCAATAAGGAGTGAAACGTTTTTCTCTCAAATACATGGACTAGTTTCTATACGTATATTTACGAGTTAGGAACGCCAGTAACTACCAGTAAATAAAGAAACATCCATTGCCTTATATAAATGATTTACATAATTACATGTAAAATGCCCTCACTCAACATCCTCTGAGTGGAATTCTAGGGCATATTCCTAACAACAATGTCACTCGCGCACAAGACATGGTCATGGAGTCGGTCCATCGAACTCCGCGACTGTGCACGATTCCTCAACGACGAAGCAATCAGCTCTCTACGAGGGATCGGCAAAATTGTTTATTGCAGGTACAAGACCGAAGATAGCTCGCCAATCGAACAGATCGCCAAAGTCCGAGACCAAAGTCCGCTCAACGGATCGCCCATCTTTATCCTCAACGATCGCCAGTAAGGACCACCTCACCCCATGTCTTCAGCATCGGAGCAAGCTGGGGGGCAATTGTGTTGGGATTCGGTAATTAAAATCGAATTACGCAGCGGAAAATAAACCGGTACAACCGGATAAAACCAAACCCCAAAACGGACCGATCAAGCATCATATAAACGAATATAAATAACGAGGAAGAGAATCAAAGAATACTTACCCTCGTAGTCCTTTGATGATATAATCTTCGAAGGTGATACCCGAACAAACTTTCTCCAGTTACCGACACGAACACGAATCCAATTCGTTGTAGCTTGTTGAATGATCCAACACCGAAATTGCCGAATGTCTCTACGTTATTACGCGTCGGATATTGATCGGAAAAATAAAATATCAATTCGTTCTCAAAGAACACGGCTAGGAATTGATACGATATTTTTCTTCTCTTCTCTTCTTCCTTTTCTTTCTCTCAAAGATGAACAAGAAAAATAAATAAATTTTTCTCTCTCTTCCCTTAAGAACTCACGGCTGAATTCTTCCTCATGTGGTGAGTTATGGTCTTGTTTTATAACATGATTGAAAAGATATTAAAGATCAATATTATCATGTTATCTTTTGTCTTCATGTACAAAAACAACTCAAACTCACCCCACACCACATCATGACAACTAAAGGAAGTATCATGCAAGGTGGGAGGAAAATGAGGGGGGTGGCCCACTAGATTTTAGGTGAGAAAACGAGCCGAGCCACTCGGTTCATGTACCGGACGTTCGCGTCTTTAGTCCGTTAAATACACTTCATTTTATCCCAAATGTATTTATACTTAATTAATTAATCCAATTAATTAATTTTATCAAATACAAAATTATAATAATATATTTCCAAGAAATAATTATTTATGAATTAAATTAATTACCCAGTAATTAATTTTAATTCACTAGACCGCATGATTTATCAAATAAATCAAATTAGATATCTAATATCCAATATTAATGAAGAGATAATAAATACATATTTATCCATCAAATATCCTTGTGCGCGACTCCGTAGGTCCGTCTTAGTCGGTAATGGGAGGAACCAAGGAGTATGGGTAACACTTAGCCAGTCTAGTGCTTCGTACCGTAACCCAACTAAGAACGAATGATCGGATCATTCCAAAACCATTATGTCGTGAATACCGTATACGTATAAACCCTTCAATCATATGTCCCGGTCAAGTATTAGGGTCACGGAAAAGTCAAACCCTACTGTAACTTGACACTATGCTTTACATTGTCTGCCCGAGATCATCGAGCTCTCGTGTATCAAATACAACTATCTCTAAATGCTTTGGCCAAAGACTTATAATCTCATTTGCCATTAACCGCATAGGACATTTACCTGCTCACTTACAGGAGAAAGTATTCTATCCTGGTATTCAGTAGAGACTGCTACTTACCCACTAAGTTGCATTTCGAGGTTGACCCTACCCACCGGCGATTGGATCGAACTACTCTAATGACTAACTTAATGTGACAAGCACATCTCCTAATGAAACCTCAAGTGAAAGGTCCACGTATACCTATCACAACCTTTCGATCCAGTCATTGACAATCCCTGAGTGATATCCATGTGACCAAATCGAGGTGAGTCGTGTTCGAGTATACTAATATCACTAGCATACCTATAACGTGTGCTCCCACTAACCCTTAGTGAATACCGGCACTCTACATGTCAAAGTACACATTGTACAAGTCTTGTCTAAACTTATTGCCCAGTTAAGTTTTATAAACTTGCGAACGAGTTAAGCATTCGAGCTCTAAACACTTCTAGTGCCTATCTTCTTATCTCCATAAGGAGTAGAATGTTTGCTCTCAAATGCAAGGACTATTATTCTATATATCAAATCACAATGCTAGTGATATACAATAATATAGAAATAATTATTGCCTTGTTAAATTTTCATAATTACAATACATATGCTCTCACTCTCTCATCCTCTGAGTGGCATTCGAGGGCATATCTCTAACAATCTCCCACTTGCACTCAATGCCACAAACTATGGTATCTTATACCCATACTCTCCAGATGTCTCTCTAAGACCTTCTGAGATAGTGGCTTGGTAAGCGGACCAGCAACGTTATTTGCTGTGTCTACTCTCTGCAGTATAACATTTCCTTCCTGAACCATTTCTCTCACAAAATGATATATTCACGCAATATGTTTGGTATTATGGTGAGCCCTAGGCTCCTTAGCCTGTGCAACAGCTCCATCGTTGTCACAAAACAGCTTCACGGGCTTCTCCGCATTAGGAACCACTTGAAGTTCCTCAGTGAACTTCTTAATCCAAAAAGCTTCTTTAGCAGCCTCCGTGGCTGCCTGGTATTCAGCTTGACATGTAGAGATAGCAGTCGAACTTTGCTTAGCACTTCTCCAAGAAACTGCCCCACCATTCAGAGTGAAGATATACCCTGATGTGGACATCTGAGCATCCATGTCCCCCGAAAAATCTGAGTCTGTATAGCCCATCACTCTAATTTCTCCACCGCCGTATGTAAGAACCAAGTCTTTAGTCCTCCTTAGGTACTTAAGAATGTTCTTTACACCAGTCCAATATTCCTGCCCTGGATTTGACTGAAACCGACTTACTATGCTAACGGCATAGGCAATGCCCGGTCTAGTGCAAATCATAGCATACATGAGGCTACCTACTGCCGAAGCATAGGGCACCTTACTCATTTCCTTTCTGTCTTCCTCACTTTGAGGACACATCTCTAAGGAAAGTTTTTCACCATGTTGCATAGGAAGGAACCCTCTTTTAGAATCTTCCATCCTAAATCGCTTCAGGATCTTTTCTATATAGAGGGCTTGGGAAAGACCTAACATTCTTTTTGCTCTATCCCGGTAGAGACGAATACCCAGAATATAGGTAGCTTCTCCCAAGTCTTTCATTGAGAACTCTTTAGAAAGCCAAGCTTTCACAGAACTGAGCATTCCTACGTCGTTTCCTATAAGTAGAATGTCATCTACATATAGTATTAAGAACGCAATTTTGCTCCCACTAACCTTCTTGTAAATACAGGGCTCCTCTTTGTTTTGGACAAAATCAAACTCTTTGACTGTCTCGTTAAAACGAAGATTCCAACTCATGAAGCTTGCTTGATCCATAAATGGAATCTTGAAGTTTGCATACTTTATGAATATTGGTTTGAGATATGAATCCCTTAGAACATTCCATGTAAATCTCCTCCTCGAGGAATCCATTTAGGAATGCCGTTTTCACATCCATTTGCCATATTTCATAATCTAAGTGGGCTGCTATGGCAAGCATCATGCGAATAGACTTAATCATAGCTACAGGTGAGAAGGTCTCGAAGTAATCGATTCCTTCTCTTTGGGAATAACCCTTTGCCACAAGCCTGGCCTTATAGGTATCAACCTTGCCATCTCTATCAGTCTTTTTTTTATAGATCCATTTGTTTCCAATATGCACTATGCCTTTAGGACGATCTACTAAAGTCCAGACCTGATTAGCATGCATTGAGTCTATCTGAGCTTCCATAGCTTCTTGCCACTTAGTGGAGTCAACATCTACCATCGCTTGGTCGTATGTAGAAGGATCATTCTCTTGACTACTTTCTGTCATCTCATGGACACCTAGTTCCTCTTGATGCAGATAGACATACCTCTCAGGTAATTGAGAAATTCTACTAGACTTGCGAGGTTGTGTTTGTATTTCAGAAGGTTGGGTTCTAATATCTTGCATAGGGGTCTCATTTGGTGTTTCTTTTATTTCTTCTAAAGAAATATTTCTACCTGCCCCTCCTTCCTGAATAAACTGATCTTCCAGGAAGTGTGCTTGTATAGCAACGATGATCCTATGATCTTCGTGCATGTAGCATAGATATCCCATGGAATCCCCTGGATATCCTATGAAACGACCTTTCACAGACCTAGTTTCCAATTTCTCTACTTTAGTCTTCTTGACATAAGCAGGGCATCCCCAAATCCTAATGTGATTAAGACTTGGTTTCCTACCTCTCCACATCTCGTGGGGAGTCTTAGGAACGGATTTGGAAGGACATATGTTCAAGATATGCACAACAGTAAGGAGCGCGTAACCCCACAGATAAATCGGTAGATCAGTATAGTTAAGCATGGAGCGAACCATGTCCAACAAGGTTCGGTTCCTTCTTTCTGATATACCATTTAATTGTGGAGTAGCTGGAGGAGTGAATTGTGACACTTTTCCTAGTTCCTTTAAGAACTCATCAAATCCGGTACTCATGTACTCACCACACCGGTCTGATCGAAGAGTCTTAACACGGTTACCTGTTTGATTTTCAACTAGGGCTTTAAATTCCTTGAATTTATCAAAAGCTTCAGACTTATGTTTCATTAAGTACACGAATCCATACCTGGTATGGTCATCAGTGAATGTAATGAAATACTGATAGCCGTCTCGTGCCACTTCAAAAGGGCCACATACGTTGGTATGGATCAATCCAAGTTTTTCAGCAGCTCTTTCAAAAGTCCATGCGAAGGGTAACTTAGTCATTTTGCCTTGAAGGCAAGATTCACAAGTTGGATAGGGATCTGATCCCAATGGACCCGTAAGCCCATCTTTCTCCATTTTATGAACCTTGGTCTGACCGATATGACCAAGTCTAAGATGCCACTTAAGTGCTTGGTTCGTTTCATCCCTACCGCGCTTTCTAGTTATAGTGTTCACATTTGTTTTATTCTTTAGATTTAAATGGTATAAACCATTTAATAATGTAGCAGTACCAACCAATTTATTTCTAAAATAAATACGACAGGACCCATCTCCAATAAAGAAGTGAAATCCCTTTCGGTCCATGACTGGAATTGATACAATATTTTTGTGCCCTTTGGGCAAAACAAGTCCATCATCTAAAGTAAGAATAAAACCAGATTCTAAATCCAACATAAGGGATCCGATATCAGAAGCCTCGACACTATGCCCACTTCCGACGGTGACCATCACCTCCCCTGAATCCAACTTCCTACTTCGTTCCAGATCCTGATTCATTGTACAAATGTGAGAACTCGCACCGGAATCAAGTATCCAAGAAGTAGAATATACAGTTACAGAACAATTTGTTTCTAAAACCAGTAGTTCCGTACCTGAAGGCTCATTACTGTCAAGCTTTGGACAGTACCTCTTACAGTGGCCTAGCTCACCGCAGTTGAGGCATACATCCATTTTCTTGGCCCCCTTGCTCTTTTGAACCATTGGGGCCTTGCCCTTTCCATTGTCGATCTTGGCTATTGGACCTAACTGCTTCTTGTTCTTTTTCTTCTTATTCTTGGACTTCCAAGTCCCAGAAGAAATCACAAGTGCAGCTTCCTTTCCCTTTGTCTTCATCTGAGACTGGGTAGTCGTCAGTTTGTTCATTAGCCCAGCTAAGTTACATGCAATCTCATTGCAGTTGAAGTTCATGACAAATTATGAAAAGGAGTCAGGAAATGACTGCAGGATAAGGTCAGTTTGAAGAGATGCATGCATCTGAAAATCAAGAGCTTCTAATCTCTCAATCATCGAGATCATCTTGAGGACATGGTCCCCAACCCTCTCTCATTCCTTCATCCTGGCGCCGAATAATTGCTTCGATATCTCATATCTAGCAGTTCGGCTATGCTCTCCATAGAGCTCATCCAGGTTCGATAAGATGGCTCTCGAAGACGTCATCTTTTCATGGGCACGTTGAAGCTCATTGGTCATTGAGCCTAACATGTACCCTCGCACTCTTATGTCGTCTTTTACCCATTTCTCATGGGCATCGACATCTTCCTGATTGGCTCGGGTTCTTGCGGGAGGCGGTAGGATGTCCGCCTCAAGACGTATCCCAAAGCATTTCCATAGTTAGGACAATCCTCAAGTTCGGCCGATCCATAGTTCGGACGATCGGACGTTCTTTTCAAGTAGTATAGCGAGTGGGTGCATTATCATATTGAGAGTTTTGTTAACTGCAGAGAATAATTTAAGATTCGTTAGTGATTATTTAATTATGATCCGAGTAAAGAATTTAAGGACTTTCTTTATTCATAACTCGGCTCCCACTATTTTATCGGCATTTACACACTCCCATGTTAAATCCGGAAGTCTTGGCTGACTTCATAGTGGTGATCGATTTCTTTACAAAGTTTAATAGAGGGCAACCCATACGGTTTCTATTCTATTATTCTTTATAAAGTGGTGTCTAATACCAACCCATCTAATGGATGATTCGATCTTCTTTTACCCCTAGTTCACTTGCCCTCAACCCATTCAGTTTCTATGGCTCGCTGAACTATCTAAGTTTAAACCACCAACTCTTATTAGTCTGACAATTGAATCTTACCCGGCAACCCATACGGTTTATAGGGGTTTGATTTGTCACAACCAAAGGCATCTAATGCACTCTAGGAATTTATCAACTTACCCCAAAAATATTACCCCGACATACTCGGAAGAATAATATTCCGGTTTAGATTTCAATTTTCCATGAGTTTGACGGAGGGTAGGAAACCTCGTAACCTTTATAACTTAGTGTTTGTAAGTGGGAGTATTAACGCGATTATATGTTACACTTTGCACATTAATCCATTTATAAGCGCGGTTTGTCGGTTTGTTTGTTTGTCATACAATATGAAAACATACACAACCTAAAACTAACAACATGCAGTTCATGGACCGTTCCTAGAACAAAAACATCGTAATCTAATTACATGTCTTCGGTCTTGAATCTTCGTCTTCTCGAGCGAATCTTCCTCCGGTCTTCGTCATTATATATAAATTTTACATTTGAAAAATTGCACCCTATACAAATTTTCTAGTAAAATAAATAGGCTCAAAACGGCCTTTACAACCCAATCGAACAAAACGAACGATTCAAAACTAGGTCCATGAACTACATCCCCATTCAAAATTAATGCAAGAATTACATTAAAATAAATGGCAATAATAATTAATCTAAAATTGATCTAATCAATAAAAATTAATTCAATAATTAGAATTAATCCAATTAATTCACTTAACCGTTAATTTTAATTTGCTCCGGACAAAATAAATATTTTATTAAATTAATTCCCTTAAAATAAAATTACCATAATTATATTTTATTCAAATTAAATCCAATTTAATTTGCGGAAAATTAATTTACCGAACGAAATATAAAAACGGAGTCGGAAAACACAAAGCACAGGGCCAAGCCCGTGGTGACAGAAGCCAAATTGACCAAACGGCAATGACTATTAGCTTGAATTTAGCCCATTATTGACCCGCCAATGATCCGTGACCAGAATTTGCCAGGTCAAACATCATTCAAGCTCATTTTTTCATCCGAATCCAAAAATAATATTTTTCTAATTTTTATATTACACAAATAAATCAGTTTTTCAAAAGAAAAATAGATTTATATTGTAACATAAAATCATGAAAAATAATTTTTAGATGAACAATTAAACATCAACAATTAAAATTTTTATGATACTAAATCATAAAAAAAAAATCGAGCATTCCAAATACAAATATCGAATATACGATCGCATAGACCTTGCTCCGATACCACTGTTGGGATTCGGTAATTAAAATCGAATTACGCAGCGGAAAATAAACCGGTCCAACCGGATAAAACCAAACCCCAAAAACGGACCGATCAAGCATCATATAAACGAATATAAATAATGAGGAAGAGAATCAAAGAATACTTACCCTCGTAGTCCTTTGATGATATAATCTTCGAAGGTGAAACCCGAACAAACTTTCTCCGGTTACCGACACGAACACGAATCCAATTCGTTGTAGCTTGTTGAATGATCCAACACCGAAATTGCCGAATGTCTCTACGTTATTACGCGTCGGATATTGATCGGAAAAAGAAAATATCAATTCGCTCTCAAAGAACACGGCTAGGAATTGATACGGTATTTTTCTTCTCTTCTCTTCTTCCTTTTCTTTCTCTCAAAGATGAACAAAAAAAAAAGTTCTCTCCCTTCCCTTAAGAACTCACGGCTGAATTATTCCTCATGTGGTGAGTTATGGTCTTGTTTTATAACATGATTGAAATAATATTAAAGATCAATATTATCATGTTATCTTTTGTCTTCATGTACAAAAACAACTCAAACTCACCCCACACCACATCATGACAACTAAAGGAAGTATCATGCTAGGTGGGAGGAAAATGAGGGGGGCGGCCACTAGATTTTAGGTGAGAAAATGAGCCGAGCCACTCGGTTCATGTACCGGACGTTCGCGTGTCTAGTCCGTTAAATACACTTCGTTTTATCCCAAATGTATTTATACTTAATTAATTAATCCAATTAATTAATTTTATCAAATACAAAATTATAATAATATATTTCCAAGAAATAATTATTTATGAATTAAATTAATTACCCAGTAATTAATTTTAATTCACTAGACCGCATGATTTATCAAATAAATTAAATTAGATATCTAATATCCAATATTAATGAAGAGATAATAAATACATATTTATCCATCAAATATCCTTGTGCGCGACTCCGTAGGTCCGTCTTAGTCGGCAATGGGAGGAACCAAGGAGTACGGGTAACACTTAGCCAGTCTAGTGCTTCGTACCGTAACCCAACTAAGAACGAATGATCGGATCATTCCAAAACCATTATGTCGTGAATACCGTATACGTATAAACCCTTCAATCATATGTCCCAGTCAAGTATTAGGGTCACGGAAAAGTCAAACCCTACTGTAACTTGACACTATGCTTTCTGTTGATGCAAACTGAGATCATTGAGCTCTCGTGTATCAAATACAACTAGCTCTAAATGCTTTGGCCAAAGACTTATAATCTCATTTGCCATTAACTGCATAGGACATTTACCTGCTCACTTACAGGAGAAAGAATTCTATCTTGGTATTCAGTAGAGACTGCTACTTGCCCACTAAGTTGCATTTCGAGGTTGACCCCACCCACCGGCGATTGGATCGAACTACTCTAATGACTAACTTAATGTCACAAGCACATCTCCTACTGAAACCTCAAGTCAAAGGTCCACGTATACCTATCACAACCTTTCGATCCAGTCATTTACAATCCCTGAGTGATATCCATGTGACCAAATCGAGGTGAGTCGTGTTCGAGTATACTAATCTCACTAGCATACCTATAACGTGTGCTCCCACTAACCCTTAGTGAATACCGGCACTCTACATGTCAAAGTACACATTATACAAGTCTTGTCTAAACTTATTGCCCAATTAAGTTTTATCGACTTGCGAACGAGTTAAGCATTCGAGCTCTAAACACTTCTAGTGCCTATCTCCTTATCTCCATAAGGAGTAGAATGTTTGCTCTCAAATGCAAGGACTATTATTCTATATATCAAATCACAATGCCAGTGATATACAATAATATAGAAATAATTATTGCCTTGTTAAATTTTCATAATTACAATACATATGCTCTCACTCTCTCATCCTCTGAGTGGCATTCGAGGGCATATCTCTATCAAATTGTTGTGTCAAGATTTATACATCTCAACAGGTGATCGGCACAGAGACCTGACAACCGAGCCAGAGCCTAACAGCTGAGGCAGATTGGCCGATTGAAGGTCCCAGGTCAAGTCCCGGTGCCAAGCGATCGACATCTAAGGCGATCATCTCTCGGTACTTGGCGATCGACCCCTGGTGACCGGAAAATGGAGACCGCCTCATGCCACGCGAAGCCATCGCCCGTCTAGTCGGCGGAGGCCGAAGCTCGGACAGAGACCCACATGCAGATCCGGAAAAGGCGCCGCAAGACATGGATCATTGACCACAGCCCGTCACCAATCCTACCTACCGACAAACCCGCCGAAAGGTGCACAGTGGGACCTCCTGGGACAGCGACGCAGGATGCGTGCAGGCTCCCCATTGGACCGCACAGCTGGCTGCCAGTAGGAGCCGCGGACTTCAAGGCAGACAACCCATGTGCGGAAAGACGATCGCCTCTTATTATATTACAAGGAAGGCGATCGCCCGACAGCGAAAAGGGCATCTCAGCTCCTATAAATAGAAGGCTTCCTACACTTGGAAAACTCTCTAACTCTCTACTTCACGTCCAGTTCAGAAGCTCAACTCATAACTTGGCTTTCTCACTCTTGGCAACGCTATACACTTCAGACATATTTCTCTCTCAGCACCTCTTAACCGAAAGACGGTCGGCAGAGACGAAAACAAGAACTCCTAGCAGTTCAAGAACTCAGAGCAACTCTAGTTCTTCCGGCAAGCACTCAACAACTAGATAACAAGATCTTTTACACTCATTGTAATCGCATTGTTACATTAATATTTGTACTCAAACGTATTTATATTAATAACATCTCGCGAGAGCATTCAAGCCCGGGCCTAACAAACCCGGCTAATCTTGTGTTATTTCCTTTCCCACAGACGTGCTCTCGCAATTTGCTGTTGCTCGACCGTTCGAGCAATATTCATCTTCGGATAATATTTCGGGCAACAACAATTGACGCTAGAAGGAGGGCATCTAAACCTTCATTTTTATTCCCACCCTCTCGAAGAACACCTCACCCTATGTATTCAGCATCGGAGCAAGCTCTGGGGCAATTGTTGTGTCACGATTTATACATCTCAACAGGCGATCGGCACAGAGACCGGGCGACCGATCCAGAGCCTAACAGCCGAGGCAGATTGGCCGATCAAAGGTCCCAGGTCAAGTCCCGGTGCCGAGCGATCGACATCTAAGGCGATCGTCTCTCGGTACTTGGCGATCGACCCCTGGTGACCGGCAAATGGCGACCGCCTCATGCCACGTGAAGCCATCGCCTATCTAGTCGGCGAAGGCCGAAGCTCGGACAGAGACCCACATGCAGATCCGGAAAAGGCGCCGCAAGACATGGATCATTGACCACAGCCCGTCACCAATCCTACCTACCGACAAACCCGCCGAAAGGTGCACAGTGGGACCTCCTGGGACAGCGACGCAGGATGCGTGAAGGCTCCCCATTGGACCGCACAGCTAGCTGCCAGTAGGAGCCGCGGACTTCAAGGAAGACAACCCATGTGCGGAAAGACGATCGCCCCTTATTATATTACAAGGAAGGTGATCGCCCGACAGCGAAAAGGGCATCTCAGCTCCTATAAATAGAAGGCTTCCTACACTTGGAAAACTCTCTAACTCTCTGCTTCACATTCAGTTCAGAAGCTCAACTCATAACTTGGCTTTCTCACTCTTGGCAACGCTATACACTTTGGACATATTTCTCTCTCAGCATCTCTTAACCGAAAGACGGTCGGCAGAGACGAAAACCAGAACTCCCAGCAGTTCAAGAACTCAGAGAAACTCTAGTTCTTCCAGCAAGCACTCAACAGCTAGATAACAGGATCTTTTACACTCATTGTAATCGCATTCTTACATTAATATTTGTACTCAAACGTATTTATATTAATAACATCTCGCGAGAGCATTCAAGCCCGGGCCTAACAAACCCGGCTAATCTTGTGTTATTTCCTTTCCCACAGACGTGCTCTCGCAATTTGCTGTTGGTCGACTGTTCCAGCAATATTCATCTTGGGATAATATTTCAGGCAACAACACAATGGTCACGACACGGAACTGAAGAGGCCACTTGGGAAAAGGAGGACAGTATGAAGGCTAGATATGCAGAGTTGTTTTCATCTTAAGTTTCGGGATGAAACTTCTTTTTAGGGAGAGAGGATGTAATACCCGAGATTTCTGATGTGTATTTAAACCTCGGGATACTATATTTATTTCATTTTGATCTGAGTATTTTCCTCCGTATTTCATGATCCTGCGTTGTTGAGCGTATGATTTCATGCATGTTGTTCATACTTGCATTTTTTTTGCACTTGTAGCGCACGCTAACATCTTAGCATTAACGCGTGCTAATTGAGTTAGCTAGCGCACGCTACGTATGAGTTGTAGCGCGCGCTACACATAGTCAACTTGATTAAGATAGGGTGGTAGGTGAGATCAGCCGCGGATTTTGGTCGGGACATGTCGGGACGAATCTGGACGGCTTTTGGAAAAGTCGAGTCAACGGTGCTTAGCGCACGCTAATGTTATGAGGCTAGCGCACGCTAAGTCTAGTACAGTGACGTCAGTGAACTTTCGTTCAGCCGTTAGCGCACGCTAATAATAGTTGTTAACGTACGCTAAATGTTGATTTTAGCGCACATAAGGCTGTTTAACGTACGCTATGCCGAGACTCGTCAGATTCAGTAGGCTGCAAGCCCGTTAGCGCACGCTAGGGATAGAGCCGTAGCGCACGCTAATAACCATTTTCTATATATAGGACAACACCCTTCTTCATTTTTCAGATTTCACCACTTCCCATACTCGATTTCTGAGACTTAAAGAGTCACTCTCTCCATCCTAAACCTCTCATATCATCATCCTAGCTTGAGTTCGAAGATTCTAGACATTGGAGATTGGTGTTCAAGCTCTCGGTGTGGAATTTCTTCAAGTTTCTCCTTGTTCTTCACTATTTGAGGTAGGTGATTCTTCACCAACTGGATTAAGTATTCTTAAGGATGTTTTGAACATGTTTTGAGATTATCAAGTCAGTTAATTCATGCGTGGTCAAACATCATGTTGTTAGAAGGATATTTTCGATGTTTCGGTACTTCTTCATCGTATAGAACATTGAACCTTGTAGTGTTTGAACTCCTAAGCACAATCATGAAGCTACAAAACCGATTATGGCCAGTTTATGGAGATTATCAAGTTCTTATGTATTACATAATGGAATTATACGTATTGGGACATTGAATGGATTGAACTTAGGATATTTTTCTTGAAGATGAAGATGATGTATCAAGTGAACCTAGTAATCAAGTTCTTGCGGTATTCTACTGAGTAATTTCGACATATTGATTGATTTGGATAAATGAAGAACATGATTAGAATCATTGTAAGAAGAATTATCCTGTGATGTATTGAAGAATCCGACCGTAGGATACATTTGATCTTAGGTAGAATACTACGTGTTTTTATCGGGTTAGTATCCTAATGTTGATTCAAATCCGAATTGATATAGGGCAGTGTAGTAAGCTCACATGTTTGAGAATATCAAGCTCTTTTTGATGTTATTGATGATTAAACCGATTATCCGGAACCGTTAGTTATACCGGTGTTATTGTTTGTTGAAGGTTCGGGTTTTGGTGGATTGATCGAGTGAGAGTTCTTCGAGCTGGTTGAAGATTTCTTCTTCGTAGTAACAATCCTTATCGCCATTCTAAGGCAAGTATCGTAATTTGTTAATATTGGTATTTTGAACATGCATGTGGTTTATTCATGTTGTTGAACATGGGATTTATTTCGTTGAATTGTATGATATTCATTATCGACTGTTTATATGTTCATGTTGATGGACATAGTGATTTCACATATATGTATGCATGAGTTGTGTTTGTGTATGTTGTGTGATCTATGCTGAGGGCGCTGGATCGGATGTCCACCTCCTGTTGGTCCGACGCGATCATCTTGGGATCTATGCTAAGGGCGCTGGATCATTGGATGGGTTTTTCCACCTCGTGTTGGTCCGACGGGATCATCTTGGGATCTATGATGAGGGCACTGGATCATTGGAATACCCATATTGTGTTAATGGAATCTTGTGGATTCGAATTGTTGGATTCCGATAGCGGAAGTCCGTCTTGTGTATTTTGTTCTGCATTGTTGTTGCATATTCGATTTGTTTAATATGATACTTGTACTAGCATCGTTTTGCTAACCCCTTAGGGGGTGGACATTTGTTTTGATGTTCAGGTAGCCGAGGAGCGGGAAAACAGCCACAGTATCGACGTGACGACGAAGGGGCTCAGTGATATTTATTATTATTCTGATTTGTCTTTTGGATTATTTTCAGTACTCGAGTACGGGTGTTTTTTTTAATAATTCGAGTTGGTTGTATTAATGAACTCATTTGATCTGTTGAAACCAGTTTTGTGTTTTGAACTTTTATGGCACTGTTGTATTATATTTACATTTCTTCAAATTAGCCTTGTAAATCCTTACTTAAAGGGTTTACGGCGCTGTAATTATTCTGAATATCTCGGGGTGTTACAGAATATGGTATCAGAGCTAAGATTCATGGATATCTTGGCAGTCGGGTTTTTGGGTCTGTTTACGTTATTTGATTTATGGGTTGTTCGTAACATCACTGTTCAGCCAGCGTCGTCATGTGGACCGTGGTTGTAAGTCTCCTAATCTCTTATACTACCATTGTACTTAATTTCTGTTTTGGTGAATATTGACGGGCTTTATTTTTGAAAATTGTGCCTTGGATATTGAGTAGTTGTGTTTACAGTATGTTGAGGGGAGGACGTGGACGCGGACGCGGTCGTGGACGCGGACGTGGTAATGTGAGACAGGAGGATTCAGCGACTACCCCAGAATTATCGGCTAGTCGAACCGACTCCCATTCCGGAGGACAACAAGGATCAGCTAATGACAACGCAAATCCTAACATGCCGGTAGTGCTTCAACAGTTGGTTGCTCAGATAAACCAGTCCACTCAGGTAGTTGACCGCATGCAGACGGCAATGGGACAACAGCATAACGAGGATAATCGGGGAGACAGATGGCTTACTGAGGTGGTCAAATTGCACCCGCCAAAATTTGACGGTTCTTCTGAGGCACTTACTTGGGAGTTGAATAAAAGGATGGAAGACTTCTCATTACAACTTACATTTTGATCCTTGGAGAGATTCCCTACGTGAGAATTGAGAGGTTTCAAGAGAGAGAAAATAGTTTTGTCAAGTCTTCTTCTTCCTTTTCTTCATTTTGGTTCTTGGTTGTTCTTGGAACATCAAGAAATATTGAGAGAAACTTTGATAAATATACTTGGAGTATATTCATCAAATTCAATAGCTTCATCACTTAGCTCTAGCCGTATCCTTAGAGGATAGCAAGGTGATTGACATCCCGTTTGTTTCTCCGGCGCGTGGAAAGTAGAGGCATTGTATTTTCGATGTTGGATCATCCAAGGGCTTGGAGCATATTGGATCATAGAGATTTACAACTAAAGCTTGGGGAATAGCTCAAGAGAAGGAATCCATTTAATCAACGGACTACAAGGGTGAGTTTCTTACATCTCTTGTGTTTTATTTTTTATATTCGTATATACGTAGCTCGATCGATCCTCGTAGGGATTCAGATCGAATTAATTTTTGTTTTACCGCTTCCGCTGGGCCTTCATTTTAGGCACCGAATCCCAACAGTCTCGTAGAAATATTTTATAAGATCATTGTGGTTAAAATGATGTGAAAAATTGATAATGGATGGAATGAGTATTTGAGTAATTCGCATTGTTATTAAACATAGAATTTTGGTTTTGTTGTGTCAAGATTTATTCACCTCGACAGGCGATCGACTATAAGGCCGAGCGACCGAGTCCACAACCAATCAAACTATGGCGGACTCGCCTAACCGAAGATACCAAACCACCTTCGGGTATCAAGCGATCGACTCCCAGGTGATCGCCATTTGGCACCTAGCGATCGACTCTGGTGCCCGGCTAAGGACGACCGTCCTATGCCCCGAACAGAGACCATCGTCCGTCAAAGTCAACGAAGACTGGATCTCAAAGCAGCGCCCATGTGCAGATCGGCGACAGGCGCCGCGTTTCATGGATCGTTGACCACAGCCTGTCACCACCTTATCACCTACCGACAGACCCGCCGAAATGTACAAGGTGGGACCGCCCATGACAGCAACTCAGACGCGTGCAGACTTCTCATTGGACCGCAAAGCTGGCTGCCAGCAACTCCTACATACTTTAAGGGGACCAGCCCATATGCTAAAGACGATCACCCACTTATTATAATACAGAAGAGGCGATCGCCCAGCGTATCCAAGTCCTATAAATAGGGAACATCCAGCAACTGGAAAAAGGTTCCGAATTCATTCACGGAAATACATACAAACATACATACTTTCAGGCTCTTGGATTCCTTTCCCGAATCTATCTCAGGATTTCTCTCTCAGCACCTCTCAACCAGAAGACGGTCGGCAGAGGCAAGAAGTCTCCAAAGTGCAGATTCGAAGAGACTCACAAGCCCAGGAGCTCAAACCTTCAACAGCTACACACCGTGAGAGACTGTCGATTTCTCACAGTTGTCACAGCTCATCAACGTTGTTACAAGAACTCACAGAGCATCATATTGGTTCTTCCGGCAATCTACACGCTTACTAGCTAAGATAACAAGGGTCTTTACACTCATTGTAATTGAACTCTTACATTAAGACTTGTATCCCCGAATATTTGTATTAATAATATCTCGCGAGAGCATTCAAGCCGGGACTAACAACCCCGGCAAATCTTGTGTTATTTACTTTTCCCACGGAAGTGTTCTCGCATTTGTTTGCTACCCATCCATTCCAGCAATATCTATCTCCGGATAATATTTTGGGTAGCAACAATTGGCGCTAGAGGAAGGGGATCTTTACCTTCATTTTTATTCCCACCGTCCCAAAGAACACTCACTGTTCTCGGGGCATATACTTGAAGTGACACTCACTGCGCTTCAAAGAAAGCCTTCAGAAACATGACGTCCGCCACCACATCGAAGAGAGCCACTCTCCGAACCGCCGGACACCATATCCCGGCTCAATCCGAACCCCAGCCGATGGCCGGGGGAAGCCACGGCAACGCGAGACTCTCGATCCCGCACCTGAGGGGCGGCCCCAACTTCTCACTCGACCAGTTCCAAACCGAGGAACAGATCGAGGAGGCTATGGCCATCCTAAAGGAGCGATGGAGAGCATGCGTGTCGCCCGCAATAACTCCCTCGACCATCCGCTGCATGGGCAAACGGAAATTCAATGGGCTACTGGGCCAGCAATCGTCAGAAAGCCCCGATTCGCGAGAAAAGGCTCTCACACGACCGAACGGGTCCGTATTCAGTCGCTTGGGACGCGACTCATCATCGAGACTGGGGCATTCTGGCCCCAACTACAAGACGACAGAATCCGAGTCCGTCACCCGGAGTTCGGCCTACCCGACTCCCAGCCGAACACAAATCAACCGTTTGGCTCCCACTCCGAACGCCAGGGGGTCAGTACTTGATCGCCTCGGCTCTCGCTCCGAGCGCCTAGCCGTGAGAAGCCAGACCACGGCGATGGCTGCTATGTAATGCCAGCTCGAAGAGATGAAATCACTCTTGGACACTGGGGCAAGCACCAGCAGAAAGATCATCGGGCCGACCGAGCCTCTCGCGGTCCACATCGAGCTCGCCCCCGTGCAACCAAGGATCGCTCTTCCAAAAACACCTCTGTATGAGGGGAGATCGGACCTCGAGACCCACCTAAGTAAATTCCGAATTTACATGACTGGGTGTGGGGCAACAGATGCAACCAAATGCCGAATCTTCCCATTGACATTGGGCGAGCTGGCCCATAGGTGGTACATCTCGCTACCACCGCGATCGATCATCTCGTTTGAGAAACTGGCGAATGACTTCACGTCATACTTCGCCGCCAAGGTCAACAGACCCGAAAGCCCCCACCGCATGATGAAAATCAGGCAGGGGGAAGATGAAACCGATGCAGATTACATCGACCGAGTAGACGAAATCGTCCTCACCGGCGAGCCCATCAGTGATGAGCTCACTCTCTACTCAGTCTTGGGGGGATTCTACGGTCATTCACCCATGTTTAGACATCTCACCAAGGATATCCCCCCAACCTACGCGATCTTCCACGCTAAGGCCGCCGACTTTCTGGCCAGGCAAAGGCTACTCACCCTCTGTCTAGGCGAGGAAACACCTCCTTTTACCCGAAAGACGGCGATCGCCAAAACCAAGAAGACGGTCGCCAAGTCATCCGGCGACCACAAGGCCTTCGAGGATATGGAAGCCCATCTCCTCCACAAGTTCAACCGAACTCCGGCCCATATTTTCTACGCCATCAAGGGGCGCGAACCGCTGAACAAGCCAAAGGCGATAAGGGACCACGGTCATCTGGACCGCAATCAATATTGTGCTTACCACAAGAGTCCCGGCCATAGCACCAACCAATGCTGCAACCTCCTCAAACAGCTCTGGAGATTGTTCGAGGAGGGCAAGTTGGATAGTTTATTGGCTTAGCCGTAGCCCCACCAATATTCCAACACGATCGCCCAAGTCGAACGCGAACAGGCCGGAAATCTCATACGAGCCGACCCCTCGATCAACCTCGGCGACCGTATCTACATGCTTCAATCAAGAGAAGGGAGCTTCGGAAGTCTCTCCCCGATTTCCCACCTCATTGAACCAAAGGCTACTGCCTGAGCTAGCGCTTTAAAAAAGAGGATGACTCGCTCGCCCTCTACAGTTCATCATCTAACATGTTGGACTAAGGCACGAGATCGCCTCCCCCATACAATGTACACCGTCGACGATCGGCATCTAACATGATGATCCGAGGTAGAAGAGTGCAGCCATGGTCCTGGTGGTCGATGGAACCGACTGCTTAGGCCATGCAAGGTTCTTTTAGGCTGAGATCGCTCGCCCTTCGTTTAAATACGAGGCGGGCGTAGTCGAAGGACCCTCCAAACAAATCAGTGGACACGATCGCCAGCCCTCGAAGGTCCGTCACTTACCATGGTGGATCCTTCACGGACAATGCGATGCGTCCCTACCCCCGTCTCAACGTATACCGTCGAGGATTGCCAACTAACATGACGATCCGAGGTAGAAAAGAGCTAACAAGCCGCGGACGTGGAGTCGATTAATCCGACGACGCCCCACGCAAGGACTCCTCCAGACCAAGACCGCATGCCCTTCGTTTAAATACGAGGCGAGGCGCAGCGTAACGTAGGACCCTCACAATAAAATGAGTCACGAGACAGACAATGTCGCTCGCGCACAAGACATGGTCGTGGAGATCAGTCCATCGAACTCGGCGATCGTACACGGTTCCTCAAGACCGAGATGGACGACCGCTCGCTCAACGATTTATTTTCGCCCCCTTACTTTCACTAAGTGAACAAAAACAAGGGGGAAGAGTGCGGAGCTACCTATACACCGTTCGTCCCTATTCAATTACATACGGAGATCAGCATTAGTCAAATGTTTGTGCAGCGATCGAATTTGTTGTATAAGTTATCTATATGAGTTTATCAATTCACTTAGACCTACACTTCCAACAATCTCTCCTCACACATTTGTACAAAGTCAAGCAAAAGACTCAAAAATAGCAACCATTCAAGTGATAAATCGAAGAACCAAATGTTCATTACATTACTTGAAGTTTCAAAAGTACATACATGGTTGCCCGGAGGCCTAAGTACTACAAAAATAAAACTACAAAACTACAAGGCAAAAAGCTAAAACAATAGGAATGAAGAGCCATCAGGCCCCTGCCTGGCCTTCGCCTTTAGCCTCCTGATCGGCCCGTGACACTTCGCCAGCTTCCGGAGCGGCCTCCCCGTCCTCCGGAGCGTCAGGATGAACAAGGCTCACTGGAGTCGGATACCATCTCAAGTCCACGCCAAGTTCCGAGAGGTCCAAGATCGGCACAGAGAAGTTAGGGTGAAGAGGGTGCTCCAACACATAAGCCTTGAAATTTTCGGCAAGATGGCCGACCTCCAGTCCTCCTTTCTTAGCAGCTCGGAGCGAGTCAGCGAACGCCATATAATAGGCAAACTCACTGACGAACTCCACATTGAGAAAGGGATTGGCATCGGTCGCCTCCTGCTTCCCTTTCAACTCGGCAAGAACCTGCTGCGCATCCCGGAGCTTGGCCTCCCTTGCAGCTATCTCTCCCCTCGACGCCGCCAGCTTGGTATTCATACGAGCGACGGTCACCTTCAGTTGATCGGTATCTTTCTCAGTGGCCAATTGCAACTGTCGGGCATCTGTCATCCGGTCCTGAAATCGGTCGACCGTCGCCCGGGCTTCCTCGGCATCCTTCCTCGCCAGCTCAAGTTCATGACTCGCCCGCTTAGCTGCATCCAAGGAGTCCTTATCTATTGCCACAATCCTGTTGGCGAACTCGGCGTTCTCTTTCCGAGCCGTCTCGAGATCCGCCTGCAGGCGAGTAGTGGAAGGACGCCCCTCAAACTCCTGCACAGCCTGGGCAGCCATGGTCGCCGCCTGGAGAGAAAGGGCGAAAGCAGCCTGCATTGTACTCCCAGATTGCTGACGAGCGATCGCATCTAGATCGGTCGTCCAGGCCTTCGGTAAAGTAGAAATGGCCCAGTTGACGTATAGCGGGACGTCGCAGGCCTGGCGAGGAGATCGGCTCGCCAGAAAATCCCGCACCATCGGCAGACAGGATGGATCTGTGCTACGGATCCTGCATCAAAACAAAAAATTTAACACATCTCCTACACGAATGACCAGTTTTAAATCAGCAAGCAAAGTTTACCTCTAGGCTCTCTCGGGATCGCGGCCGAAGTATGGTTTCCCACGAGGGGTCTCAGCATCGGCGATCGCCATCTCCCGTAAGAAAGCCGTGGAGGGCGTAGGCTCATTCTCCAGAGGAACAACGGTGATCGGAGGCGCGGCGATCGGCACCTCGCTGGCAGGGGCAGAAACTGGAGTTTCTCCCAACCTCTGCCGTTTGCGATTCGTCTGAAGCCCCTCCTCCCGAACTTCCTCCTCAGCCACGATCGTCTCTACACGAGGCTCCACCTACGGAATGATAGGTAACACCACAGGAGGAGCTTGAGAGGACTTCTTCTGGCGAAGACGGCCCAAAACTCCAGGGTTCGACATAGCTATCTCCAGTGGGGGCTCCAAAAGCGAGGAAAGCGTACTTCTGCAATAAAGAACAATCAAACAACAGTTAGACCTATTTCTCCAACAGGACGATCGCCCAACAAATGGAGATCGTAGAAATTCGTACCTGAGACCGAGAGATGTCTCGGGAAACGGAATAGCCGAGCGAACAGCCAACGACTCTCCCTGTTGATCCGTTGAGCGTCTAAGTCGTCGTCCGGCAAACTCCGTATCCGCTCCCAGACGACCAGAAAATCAAAAGGTAGCTCATCGATCGCCGGAATGTTGAAACCTGCAAAAAGAAGACCAAATTAGATCAGTTCAGAACATGTCCGAACAAAGGGAGAGTCAAAACCCTTACTCGGAGTTCTCTCCCGAAAGCCAGTGGGAATGTTCAGCTCGCCAATGGGGTTGTCGCTCGCTGAGGCTTTCCAGGCACCGGCGACCCAGAACCACTTCGCCAGATCGCCCCGCACCTTGTTCGGGACTCCAAGGATCACCCGACCGGATCGGCCTTGTATATGATAGCCTCCGACCGACCCTTTCTAAGCTGTCAGCTTGAACAGGTGGTTCATCTCCGACGGCGAAGGGAGGCGGTACAGTCGATGACCGCCGAACAATGTGAGAGTGCAGATAATCTGGAGCCAGGCATTCGGCGTCAGCTGAAGCGGCGCCACGTTCCAAGCAGCCAGTAGATGGGAGACGGAGAACGACAAAGGAAACTGCAGTCCAGCCTCTATAATTGCTTCGTTCACAGTGACCATCCCCTCCGGAGGCTGATCGGCTCTCTCATTCTCGGCCGGCACAAAGAGATCCACATCTGAAGGGATATAAAACCTCGTCCTCCAGACGGCCAGGTCCTTCCTGGTCGCCGAGCTCCTTATCTGACCGAGGGACCACAGAGATCGCTGAGCAGCCCGAAATAACGATCACTTGGGAGGTTGATAAGAATGAGTAATCGAATACTCCCGGTAATCGAATCGAGGAGACGGACCAGCCAACCTCTCCATAGTCTCAGCAAAATAATCTCAGCAATGGCCACATAGGCTTGGCCGAAAGCACTATGCTGCTCCCAGTAGGCCCTCACCGCCAGATCTCTCTCCATCTGCGAGCGTCTGTGTGCAACCGCCGCCTCCCTAGCGACGTCGGCCTCATTAAATAGCGCCTTGACTTCCGCAGGATCGATACCGGCGCGGATAGCTTCTGCGGCCGTCTCCAGATGGAAGTCTGCGGAGGATCCTCCCCAGGCGTTGGAAGTCACAGCGGCAGAGGAGGTGCCTATTCCCAATGAAGAAGATGTTCCAGACATTCTCGAATTCAAGATGAGGAGAAGAGGAGTGTTTTCTTACCGAGGATGGAATATATCGACGATCGGCAGTCAGATCTTCAGGAAATTCTTCAGCGGTGTTATCCTTCTTTCTCCGATTAAAGCGCGTAAGAGTGAACACTGCAACCGTGCGCCTTTTTATAGGAGGTGGCAGGGACTAGTGTGCAATTAAGGAGAATCTCAGGGGTCGGAGCACAACCGTCGCAATTAATGTTCCCTTGAAAACCGCGTATGCGTCTTTTCAAGGACGCGTAGGACGAAGAGTCATAAATGACCGTCGGTCTCCCCCAACAGGAGCACATCCGCTGCCATTTCTCACTCTTTTCAGCGACCTACCAGGTCATCCAAATTCAGAATCTATCAGCTCAAAGACGATCGCCAATTCAGTAAAATACAGAGTCACTCGTCAAAATTCAGCGATCGCCAGCAGAACCACCTCACCCCACGTTTCCAACATAGGAGCGAGCTGGGGGGCAATTGTTGTGTCAAGATTTATTCACCTCGACAGGCGATCGACTACAAGGCCGAGCGACCGAGTCCACAACCAATCAAACTATGGCGGACTCGCCTAACCGAAGATACCAAACCACCTTCGGGTATCTAGCGATCGACTCCCAGGTGATCGCCCTTTGGCACCTAGCAATCGACTCTGGTGCCTGGCTAAGGACAACCATCCTATGCCCCGAACAGAGACCATCGTCCGTCAAAGTTCACGAAGACTGGATCTCAAAGCAGCGCCCATGTGCAGATCCGCGACAGCGCCGCGTTTCATGGATCGTTGACCACAGCCTGTCACCACCTTATCTCCTACCGACAGACCCGCCGAAAGGTACAAGGTGGGACCGCCCGTGACAGCAACCCAAACGCGTGCAGACTTCTCATTGGACCGCACACCTGGCTGCCAACAACTCCTGTAGACTTTAAGGGGACCAGCCCATGTGCTAAAGACGATCGCCCGCTTATTATAATACAGCAGAGGCGATCGCCCAGCGTATCCAAGTCCTATAAATAGGGAACATCCAGCAACTGGAAAATGGTTCCGAATTCATTCACGGAAATACATACAAACATACATACTTTCAGGCTCTTGGCTTCCTTTCCCGAATCTATCTCAGGATTTCTCTCTCAGCACCTCTCAACCAGAAGACGGTCGGTAGAGGCAAGAAGTCTCCACAGTGCAGATTCGAAGAGACTCACAAGCCCAGGATCTCAAACCTTCAACAGCTACACACCGTGAGAGACTGTCGATTTCTCACAGTTGTCACAGCTCATCAACGTTGTTACAAGAACTCACAGAGCATCATATCTGGTTCTTCCGGCAATCTACACGCTCACTAGCTAAGATAATAAGGGTCTTTACACTCATTGTAATTGAACTCTTACATTAATACTTGTATCCCCGAATATTTGTATTAATAATATCTCGCGAGAGCATTCAAGCCCGGGACTAACAACCCCGGCAAATCTTGTGTTATTTACTTTTCCCACAGAAGTGTTCTCGCATTTGTTTGCTACCCATCCATTCCAGCAATATCTATCTCCGGATAATATTTTGGGTAGCAACAGGTTTTAATATTATGAATCGAACTAGGTTTAAGATCCTATCGGGACGGGGGTTGTAACGCCCCAATACTTATTTAAATGCTATTTATTTTGCTAACGATCATGGATTTTGATTTTTTAATAATTACAGGTTGTCCGATACTTGGACCGATACGTTCTTAGTATAAAATGAAGGATTTAAAAAGAAAAGATTTCAAAATAAATTATAAGGATCATTTTTAGAATTTATGAAACTGATTTCGAAAAGTTCCGACGATTTTGATATGATCAAATTTTCATCACAGAACACTTATATTGTAAAAATAATATTAAAATATTTTACTATTATTATCGAAAATACGTTCCGAGCATCTCGAAGATTTAACTCCTACGAGTCCGGAACAGGTCGGAAAATCGAATTTGGACCCCTGGAAAGGGTCGAACCGGCCGAGCCCAGTTGACGGACATCTGCCGGTCACCGCCAGACAGAAGCTTCTCAGCACTGTCCGGATAAGGTTGTCCAACTGTCCGGATAAGGTCAGTCACGACCGACAGAAACTTCTCGACACTGTCCGGACAAGGTCGGTCACGACCGACAGAAGCTTCTCGGCACTGTCCGGATAAGGCTGTCCAGATGTCCGGATAAGGTTGATTTTCAATCGAATTTGGACTCCTATAAATACATATATCCATAGGTATTTCCAACAAATAATATACCATTATAAAGCTGTGAACCTATACTTTAAAACGCCCGCAACATATTTCCCTTTCAAAAACTATAAGGGCCTCAAAAAGCCCGATCAAACAGGAAGCTCAAATCTGAAAATTTTTCAAAGGTGTTTGATAAAAGTCCCCAAAGAGATTTCAGATTTTACATCAAGAATTTATGGCCGGAAATATGAAAAAGTATTTTCAAGTGCTAGGAGCAGTGTATTCGAGATCGAAGAAGGACAACCGAGCTAAATTCAAAGGAAGATATTTCAAGATTTTAGAAAACGAGGTGAGGTTATACTGTATTAATATGTTACGGTCATCGTTGTGTCGTGTAACATGACGACCCGAGAGGGGTCGAAAGAATTAAAGAAAGCCGAGACGAGTCTCACATAGATAAGAACGTTTTATGTGCATTACACAACATTATTTTGACGATTTATATGGGTTTAATCTCACTGAGTATGCTCACGCACTCACACCTCGTCGTTTATGTTTTTCAGGATAAGGAATCGATGAACGGGACAATAAAAAGATGAATACATACTCCTAACGCGATGAAGTTCTAAGGAATAAAAGATGTTGTCGCCGTAATTGTTATTATTTTTACGAAACACTTGATGTTCTTCAACGAATGTAATTTCAACGAACTATGTCCGAATATTTGATTTCCTATATTTTTGTAAAACTATACTGATGTTTGAATAAATGAGTTTTATTGAAGATTTACTTACTAAAATGCTTCCAAATACGACGAATTAATATAAAATTTTTAAGGAAAACTTAAGCTGTGTAACGTTCTTTTTAATTAAGAAAGTCAGGGCGTTACAGGGGTAATTGTCGATTATTCGTCATTAACGTCATGAGGTATTAATTGATGAATATATAATAGGTTGAGCTCTCGATTGTGGGCGTTCAAGCCGTTGTGTCATCAAGGACTCTCGTCGGAATTAAGGCAAGTGATACCTTGCTCAGACTATGTTATATTAAATTCCAGAAATTTAATGTGGGACACTATTTGTGGAACTTGTGTTCGTTTTACTTACCCACGTCCGGAGTATTACTGTGTAGATGCTTCTGTGACCCTTGATTGCGAACTTGGCAGTTTATGTGTTGATATACTGTAACACCCCCAAAATCTCCCGAGGTATTACAGTGCCGTGAATCCCACGTGGGACCCACAAGGCTAGTTTAAAAAAATAGACATTTTAAAGAAATTGCAATAAAACAATAAGTTCACGGTTATATAACATGAGCCAAAAGGTTTTAAGGAGAAACATAAATCAAAGTTCGATTATTACATAACTGGGGTTTTAAAGACTAAATTTAATTTAAGCAGCGGCAAGAGTTTATTCCAACACCGTTCAAGTCTGACCGGACCCCTCAGGAATGTCCTGCACATAATCAACAAATTTACCTAGAACGACAAATCATGCCAGGTAACCAGGGTTAGAGAATGCATACCAATAACGATCATTAGCAATGATATACACAATTTTACCGAACACAGTGCCATATAACCAATAGAAAATATTTCACCACGCGACCGACGTTATCTTTCTCTTCTTATCAGATAAACCCCAAGGTCTCAACCAAGGGTCACGAAAGTGTCCACACGGAAATACCCCGGAACATAGGTGCCCAATTCGGGTCTTATCCCCTAACACATTTCCATACGGGTACCATGTTAGGAGTATGCGCTCGAATGCCACTCAGAGGTTGTTGAGTGAGGGCATTGTACTTGTTATTATGTAAATCATTAATATAAGGCAATGGATGTTTCTTTATTTACTGGTAGTTACTGGCATTCATAACTCATAAATATACATATAGAAACTAGTCCGTGTATTTGAGAGAAAATGTTACACTCCTTATGTAATACCCGGTTGTAATTCAGTCATGATCATTCAGTAATTATCATTCAGTAATTGTCACTCAGTAATTATTCACTCATTAATGATCATTCATCGTTCATATTCATTCATTGTTTGAACCGATCAGAGTAATTGTATCGTGCATCAATTATCATTCATAGTCCTACCTGGTTGGAGGATTGAACCGTGGTCATCATCATTATCATTTTCATAGTCGGCTGTGTGTGAGGAGTAGCGCACGCTACATACTCTCTTTAGTGCGCGCTAATTGAGTAAGGGTAGCGCATGCTACCTCTCCGTATTAGCGCACGCTAATGTGGTTCAGGCCTGCAGTCCATAAGGCACTAGACTGCAGTCGAGTTGGAGAAGCGCACGCTACGAAAGGTAAGTAGCGCACGCTAGTAAGTTCGGATAGCGCCCGCTATGCATTCAGTGTAGCGCGCGCTAAGGCCGATCAGGCAGAGTCCAGTGGGTACTGGACTAATTTTGGAATAATTCCTAGCGCACGCTATGAGTGGATTTTAGCGTATGCTAATGGGGCAGTAGCGCATGCTGATTATTGGATGTAGCGCGCGCTATCGCAAGCAGGTCAGAGTACAAGAGGTTCTGGACTTCAGTTACTAAGCATCAGATATTCAGTTAGCGCGCGCTAACACAAGGTTAACGCACGCTAGGTATATAGTTGTAGCGCACGCTACAAAAGGTACGTAGCGCACGCTACCGTTTCGGAGAGAGGGTACTGGACTACCCAGAATTCCCGTTAACACACGCTAAATATCAGGTCTCAGTGTGCGCTAAACTGGAATTACTATAAATAGGACAGACCGGCTTAGAATCGTCATTTTCACTTCTCACTTCGATTTCGGGTTATTTTTGGCGATTCGGAGAGATCTTTTCGAGCTGCACTCATCCATCATCATCTTCAAGCTTATCATTTGGATTTATTATCATTTCATCCTCTCCAACGCATCAAATCAAGGTAATTATTTCTTGGATCTAGAATTTCGGATTTTGGGTATTTTCCTTCCGATTTCTTCGTGTAAGCTTGGATTGTTGTTGGAATATGTTAGATATGGATCATCTACCTTGAATAAATGTATTCCTATGGATTTATTGACATGTTTTTCGGATTTGATGAACATTTGGAGAATTAATCAAGAACCCTTGATGTTGACTTTGGTTGTTTTTGGGGGTTTCCGATTATAGTTGACGTAACTTCGAGTTGTGGTTTCCTATTGGGTCATTGATATCATTAAATGTTTTTTTTGGATTGAACTACTCATTTTTGGAGTTTGGTTTCGATATATTTGGGATTGGTTTTAATCAAAGGATGATGTCCGCTAAGTGTTTGTTTGAATGCCTCAATGAGTTTGGATATTGTTGTATCGACCTTTGAGTTAGTTATAATTCATGCTTGATACGTATATTGAGCGGATTATTGGTAATTGTGTTATTCAAGGTTGTTCGAGCGACCAACATCTCGTTTTAGGACGTTGTTCGAGGAAGGACATTTCAACACCGGTATTGTGTAAGTAAATTCTTACTCGGTTAAAAGGATATTCATTCCTTACGTTGTTGTTCATTCATACATGTAATTCACTCATAATATATCGTTCATGTCGAGACTTGTATTTATCAACTCATCATCTAACTCACGAGGAACGACAGTTCCAAAATCATTTCATTGAAGCTATCACTCGTTGTATCATAATTTCATCTCAGTGAGTCGTTCTTGATCCTTATTGGATTCTATTCATTACTCCTCACCTTGGTCATTTTTGTTCTGGCGATCTTTTGGAATTATATTGCATGTCCGGTTGGCGCATGTGTGGAATTTTAGTCGGGCACACTATGGTCATGTGTATACGCGGGACTCCGGGCACATTGGACCGTGAGACTAATTAGGCCAATAGCGGGTGTATATGCGGGACTCTGGACACTCGGCTACTTGTGCTCTTACTCATTTCATTCGGGCGTACATTGATGCTCATCATTCAACTTAATTCATTAATTCATTTATATGATTGTTGTATAATGTTCAACTCTTGAGGATTATTGTTCTGTGTAACTGACCCCGTTGGGGGATGTTGTTTATAGGTCATGGCAAGGCTAAGGCACGGAAAGAGAACGTTGACGGCGAGGAGTCCCAGTGATACTAGTAAAGGGTCCCAGTCCGTTTCAGTCATTCGTGTTTCCTCGTTTTATTTCTGCTGCAGACTTCCGTTTGAATACTCATTTTATTCAGTGTTGTATATTTTATCTTCATATAAAATATACATGTATTCTGTATTATCTTGGGTGTGTTGTAATGAAACTCCTCATCGGAGTAATTTGATGATATAATGTGGTTCGGTACTACAATTATATATTTAAGTCATTAATTTTCATTCGCCTGGTGGGTCCCAGTCGGGGGTCCACGGCACTGTAATATCCGCCTATTTTGGGGTGTTACAAAGTTGGTATCGGAGCGTGGTTTTGAATACTACCTTTCGAGTCATGTCTCATTGAAATCATCATTCATCAGACTAGTATCATTGGACTTTCGCGTCACGTTTGACCCGTGCAAGAGCCGAGCCCCTCAAACCAAAGAACAGTAGGATTTCTGACGCCATGGTATAACTTCTGGCAATAAGAATCACTCATTCATCATTTTCATTTGTGATCATGTCGATCATGTTAACTCATTAATCACTCAGTTCATTTCACTGTTCAGTTGTTGATATTGAGGATCGTATCATTAATCTTGTTAACTTGTTCAAGATAATCATTTCAAGAATTTCATCAGATAATCTCGTCACTTCAGTTGATCATTCATGTAATCATTGTTTTTGATCGCGTGTGCTCATTTTCATCATTTCATAACGTAATCATAATGTGATATTCATGCGAGATATCACTTCATTATGGAAAGAACTGGCAGAGGATGCGAGGGAAGAGGCCGCGGTGCGGGCCGAACCCCGAGAACTCATGTGAATACACGTCCGAACGCGAGGAATAATGCTAATTCATCGAGCAGCGCTGCCGCCACTCATTCTCCTGGAAATGATCATTCACTGTCAGGGAGTCGTACCCGGGATACAACTCATTTAGAGGGTGTTCGGGTTGACCCACTCGCTTTTATGCAGGGCATGATGGCCCAGATGACTCAAATGGCACGCCTCATGGAGACGATGCAGAACTCAGCTACTCAGAATCAACAGGCTCCTCCGCCGCCACCTCAGGGACAGGAGAGGGGTGTGAGCAGTATTATTGGTGACATCTCTCGCCAAAGACCACCTACCTTTGAGGGCTCGTCTGAGCCGGCGGATATTGTTCATTGGATTGAGCATTTTGAGAAGTTATTTGCTATGGTGGAGTGTCCCGAAGGGCATAAAGTTTCAGTTGTGGCTTACTATCTGGGTAAGAGCGCTCATTCATGGTGGCTATCGTTTAAGCTCACCGACGGATCATATACTTGGGATCAATTCAAGACTCTCATGATGGAGAGGTATTATCCGGCCCCACTCAGAGAGACCAAGTTATCGGAATTACTCACTTTCGACCTATGAGCGGACGATGATGTTCTCGCCATCGCCGAGATATTTCAGGAGCTTCTTCCTTTTGCCTCGTCATTTATTCACTCCGAGGCGGACAAGATCAAGTATTTCAGCAAGAGGTTGAAACCTCGTATGCGGATGCAGTTGCTTAATCACAATTGCACCACTCTGGCCGAATTCATCGAGAAAGCTCTTACTTATGAGCTTACTGCTAAGGATATTGCTAAGAATCAAACTCCATCATCTGGCAAGAAGTCAAAGAATCGAAATCAGCCTGAAGGCAGTCAGGCAACTTTCAAGAAGCCTCTAGCGGGCTCTACTTTCACTGAGCGACCTCCTATGGCGCCCAGACCCGCGGAATCTCAGTCACAAGTGGCCAGTTTGTCCATTACCTGTTTCAACTGTGGAGAACAGGGTCATTACAGCACGAAGTGTTTGAGGAAAACCGTCACGTGCAATAACTGTGGAATGGCGGGGCATAGGGCTCGTTTTTGCCGAAAGGACTCTAAACCTGCTCCGACGTCATCTCAGGCCCCGAAACAGTCAGCGGTTCCGAATCAGGCTACTCAGTCCACGTCGTTTAAGACGATGGGAGCTAACAAAGGCGGAGCCCACAGCTATCAGACGGGAGCATCCAGTTCCGTGGCTGGCAAGCCCCGAATTTATGAGATGAAGAGAGCTGATGATCCGGAAGCCCGAATGATCTCAGGTACACTCGAAATTTTATCTCAACCTATGTGTACCCTTTTTGATACTGGTGCATCGAATTCATTCATTTCCGAGTCATGTTTGAGTAGACTACGTCTGGGTAGTGCTACTAGTTGTGAGCCTTATGTCATTGGTCAACCTGATGGTAGAAGAATTATCGGAAATTGTGAGATTAAGGATTGTCCGATTCAGTTTCATGGCCGTGATTGGTTAGCAAACCCAATCGTGGTAAATTTATCGAGAGACGACGTTATCTTGGGTATTGATTGGATGGATCATCACGATGCCACCATTAGTGTCCGTAAGAGTATGGTCACTATCATTTCAGACGATGGAGTCGACTGTGTTTTTCAGGGAGGTAATCGCAGCTGTTCCGGTAGAGTCATCAACTTGATGAAAGCGGTGAAATTACTCAATCAGGGGTATGTCGGTTATTGGTGCTATATGACCAAGACCGAGAAACCATCAGTTATGTTGACGGATATTCCTGTTGTGAGAGAATATGCCGATGTATTTCCAGACGAGTTACCTGGTTTGCCTCCACAGAGAGATGTAAAATTCACGATTGAGTTGGAGCCTGGTACATCCCCAATATCGAAGGCACCATACCGGATGGCTCTGACCAAAATGCATGAGTTGAAGAATCAATTAGAGGATTTGACCGAGAAGGGTTATATTCGACCGAGTGCATCCCAGTGGGGAGCACCAATGTTATTTGTCAATAAGAAGGATGATTCTTTTCACTTGTGTATTGATTATCGGGAATTGAACCGGGTGACGATCAAGAATAAATATCCTCTACCCCGTATCGATGATCTTTTGGATCAACTTCAGGGAGCTTCAGTATTTTCCAAGATCGACTTAAGATCTGGATATCATCAGTTGCGAATTCGAGAGTGGGATATCGCAAGGACAGCGTTTCGAACACGCTATGGTCATTATGAGTTCGTGGTAATGCCGTTTGGGTTAACTAATGCACCTGCGGTGTTTATGGAATTAATGAATCGGGTTTTCATCAACTATTTGGATCAGTTCGTGGTTGTCTTTATTGATGACATTCTAATTTATTCTCGTGACCGATAGGAGCACGAGTTTCACCTTCATCAGGTTCTCGACGTGTTGAGACGAGAGCAACTTTATGGAAAGTTTTCCTAATGTGAGTTCTGAATCGTTCATTTTATTCGATTGGGTTGTAAAGGCCGTTTTGAGCCTATTTATTTTACTAGAAATATTTGAATCTAGGATACAATTTTCAATGTAAAATTTATATGTAATGACGAAGACCGGAGGGAGATCCATTTCGAGAAGAAAAAGATTCAAGACGAAGACTTGTAATTAGAGTACGGAGTTTTTTTTCTAGGAATGGTCCATGAACCACATGTTGGTAGCAACTAGGTTGTGAATGGTTGTTCATATTGTATGAATGCTACAAAAGCGCTTAAATGAATTAATGTGCAAAGTGTAACATTAATCGCGAAAATTCTCCCACAACAAGTTATTAAGTTTATAAGGTTTCATGGTTTTCCTTCCCTCCATCGAGCTTTCGGGAAATTTAAATCCAAACCGGATGTGCTATATGTTAGGAATATGCCCTCGAATGCCACTCAGGGGATGAGAGAGTAGGGGCATTGTACTTGTAATTATTGAATAAATAATAAAAGGTAATTCGATTCATTCACTGTTTATTGTACTTCAATTGCATTCTTGACTTGGTAAACATTGAAGTGAAGTCCATGTAAATAAATCGAACATTCTATTCTCGTTATGAGATAAGAGAAAATGCACTGGAAGTGTTTAAAGTTTATTTACATAAATCGTTCGCAAGTCAATAAACTTAAATGGGCATTAAGTTTTAATAAGACTTGTATAACTGATGCTAGGACATGTGCATGTCTTGATAGCATAGTTATAAGTATATTGGTGGGACCAGTATACTCGAACATGACTCATACTTGATTCAGTCACATGATATTCACTCTCGGAGAGTCAATGACGAATCGAAATGTTGTGGTAGTATACGTGGACCTTTGACTTGAGGGTTCAGTAAAAGATGTGCCTGTGACATTTAGTTTGTCATTAGAGTAGTTAGACTCATTTGCTTAATTGCTGAGTCGACCTCGAAGTGCGGACTATATGGGAAGGTAGTAGTCTTTACTGTACGCCAAGAAAGGATCCTATCTCCTGTTAGTGAGCAGGCGTATGTCCTATATGGTTAATGGAAAATAAGATCATAAGTCTTTGGCCAAAGCATTGTGATATAGTCGTATTAGATACACTATTAATCAGTCGGTCTTGATTTGCATTAACACATGTGTAGAGTTTAGTCAACAGTAGGGTTTGACTTTACCGTGACCCGAAGACTTGACCAGGATATCTGATGAAGGGTCTATACGTATATAGTATTCACGACATAATGGTTCTGGAATGATCCCTTCATTCGTTCTCAGTTGGGGTTTACAGTGCGGCCCGCTAGGCTGGCTAAGTGCTTCCCGCACTCATTAGTTCCTCCCAATGCCGGCTCAGACGGACCTACGGAGTCGCGCATCAGGAGCGTTGACGGATAAATGTGAATTTATTATCTCTTTATTAATATTGGATATTGGATATCTAATTATGATTTATTGGATAAATCAAATAGCAGTCTTATAAATTAAAATTAAGTTACCGGGTAATTAATTTAATTCATAAATTATATTTCTTAGAGAAATATATTTATATTTGATATAATTAATTAATTAATATAAATACATTGATGATTAAACAGAGTGTATTTAACAGTTGACGAACGTCCGGTACATGAGCAGAGTGGCTCGGCTCGTTTCTAGGAAACTTCATAATGGGCCGCCCCTCACTCACATGGCATGATTGTTGGGAGTATGCCCTCTGTTGTTGCTCGAAATATTATCCGGAGATAGATATTGCTGGAATGGACGGACAACAGCAAATTGCGAGAGCACGTCCGTGGGAATGGAAATAATACAAGATTTGCCGGGGTTGTTAGTCCCGGGCTTGAATGCTCTCGCGAGATGTTATTAATAAGAATACGTTTGAGTACAAATATTAATGTAAGAATGCGATTACAATGAGTGTAAAAGATTCTATGTATCTAGCTGTTGAGTGCTTGCCGGAAGAACTAGAGTCGCTCTGAGTTCGAACTGCTGGGAGTTCTGGTTTCGTCTCTGCTGACCGTCTTTTGGGTAAGAGGTGCTGAGAGAGAAATATGTCCGAAGTGTATAGCTTTGCCAAGGTAGTGAAAGCTAAGTTATGAGCTGAGATTCTGAACTGAATCGAGAAGCCGAGTTTTTCCGCTGCTGGAGGCTTCCTATTTATAGGACTGGCCACTGCTGGGCGATCGCCTTTCTTGATAATATAATAAGGGGCGATTGTCTTTTAATCACATGGGCAATCTGCTTCGAAGTCCGCGGCTGTTGCTGGCAGCCAGCTGTGCGGTCCAATGAGGAGCCTGCACGCGTCCTAAGTTGCTATCCCGGGCGGTCCCACTGTGCACCTTTCGGCGGGTCTGTCGGTAGGTGAAAAGATGCTGACAGGCTGTGGTCAACGATCCATGTCCTGCGGCGCTTATTCCGGATCTGCATGTGGGTCTCTATCCGAGCTTCGGCCTTCACCGACTAGACGGGCGATGGCTTCGCGTGGCATGAGGCGGTCGTTATTGGTTGGTCACCAGGGGTCGATCGCCAAGTATCGAGAGACGATCGTCTTAGATGTCGATCGCTCGGCACCGGGACTTGACATGGGACCTTCGATCGGCCAATCTATCTCGGCTGTTAGGCTCTGGATCGGTCGCCCGGTCTCTGTGCCGATCGCCTGTTGAGATGTATAAATCTCGACACAACAATTGCCCCCCATCTCGCTCCGATGTTGAAGACATGAGGTGAGGTGGTTCTGGCGATCGTTGAGGATAAAGACGGGGCAATCCGTCGGGCGGACTTTGGCGATCTGGTCGATTGGCGAGCTATCTTCGGTCTTGTACCTGCAATAAACAATTTGCCAATCCCTCGTAGAGAGCTGATTGCTTCGTCGTTTGAGGAATCGTGCACAGTCGCGGAGTTCGATGGACCGACCTCTATGACCGTGTCTTCTGCGCGAGCGACATTGTCTGTCTCGTGACTCATTTTATTGTGAGGGTCCTCCATTAGGCTGCGCCTCGCCTCGTATATAAACGAAGGGCGTGCGGTCTTGGTCTGAAGGAGTCCTTGCGCGGGGCGTCGTCGGATTAATCGACTCCACGTCCGTGGCTTGTTAGCTCTTTTCTACCTCGGATCGTCATGTTGGATGTCAATCCTCGACGGTATTCGTTGAGACGGGGTTAGGGACGCATCACATTGTCCGGGTTCACCAAGTTAGATGATGAACCTTTGAGGGCGGGCGAGCATGTCCACTAATTAGCTTGGAGGGTCCTTCGGCTACGCCCGCCTCGTATTTAAACGAAGGGCGAGCGATCTCAGCCCAAAGGAACCTTGCATGGCCTAAGCAGTCGGTTCCTGTAATATCCGACTGTAATTTTCATTTTTACCTGTCATTGTATTATTTGGATAATCTGATTATCATAAATCGTTGCATTTAGTATTATGTTGAGGTATTATAGATTTAAACTTCATATCGTTGTTATTTCATTTCATACTCGATGATTCTATGTTAATTAGAGAGATGCATTTTTAACTTTTCTGTTGACGTAGCGTATGCTACGTAGCATGATTAACGGACGTTAATCTTGTGCCTTAGCGTGCGGAATGTTTCCTCTGTTGCGTACGCTAAGAGAGAATCTGGCATCAGTTGACTTCAGCACGTGAACTTCTTAGCCGTTAGCATGCATGTGAGTAATGTCTTAGCTGTCATGTCGGCCAGAGTCAACTTTTATTAGCGTGCATAACCCCTTTTTCATTAGCGTGCGCTAACGACCTGTGAATTCAATACAGTAGCCACTATAAGCCGCTTACGTACGTAATATTAACCAGTTAGCGTACGTAAGTGTGTTAGCGTACGCTAAAGCTTACCGTTAGCGTGCGCTAAGTCCGCACAGTCTATTTATAGGACCAACCTGTTTTTCATTTCTTTACAACTCCAAACCGATTCTCTCTCCATATATCGTCCCTTTGCACTCCCAAACCGATATCAACCTCCCCCAGCTTGCTTCTAAGCCTTAAATCTTGGAGTGGAGCTCATTTCCTTGGAGATTAGGAGGTGTTCTCGAGGTTGGAGTATATTTTCTCATAGCATTGAGGTTGTTCTTTGTTTCTGGAGGTAGGTGTACTTTCTTCTCTGTATCATTTTCATATGTTGATGTAGTAACAAATTATACTTCACCTAGAGTTAGATTAATCAAGTAAAACATAGTTTTAATCCAACCTTTTTAACACTTTTGATGAATATGATAAATAAGGGTTTGAGATGGATGTGTTCTTGATGATATAGTGATTTTAACCATGTTGTAACTATCATGCTCATCTTACTGGACGAATTTAGCTCATTAGAACACCTTTGAATCAGTTAACTTCACCATAGTTGGATTTAACTAATAGAGTTGTTATCATAAAGTGATTAAACACCATTTTAAGTTTTCACTTACCTTGGGAAGAACTTGGCCATGTTAGAAGTAGAAGGATGTCTTCTTGCTCATATTTCTTAAGAATCATATTCTCCTTATGTTTAGCTCAGCAAGATTTTGAATGGTTAAGGATATTTGTGAAACCAACAACAACAACTTTTCATTAATCTAATGTGTTGAGAACTTAGAATGTTGTGATCATCATACTAGATAAATGGTGAATTCATCATAATGTTAATGGATCTTCCAGCCCTGTAAAGAAAGATTTTGATAACCTTCATGAATATGGTGTAATCTCGTAACTAATAACCTTGTTGTAAGCTTAATATTCAATTTAGATGAGAGGAGAATGATCATAAATGTGCAGATTTTGTTCCTTCAACATTTTAATGTTTTGGAAAGTTTAATCATCATAAGATGATCTTAACATCATAATTGGTTATTCAACATACCCTTTATAGAATTCTTATTTATGATGAACCATGTGAACATTCGGTAAAAATATTGCAAACCGATTTTTATGGTTGTAATGATGTTAAAAGAACTCTTGGCATAAGGCTTCGATATTTCGAGATATCAAACTATTCTAAAGGAGTGTAGGATGTCGTCTTACTAATCCTATATTGATAATTATACAAATATGTTATTGAGTAAAATACATTTCGTTTAAGGTTGATTGTTCGAGAAAAAACAACATTAGTCGAGGGTCGTTCGTTCGTTTCGACAAGAAGAGGACTATTCTCATCTCCGTATTGAGGCAATTTATCTTGCTTGGTTATAATGATAATTAGATTCTTGTGATGTTTATACATTTCATGTGTATGAAATGTTTATGAAATGCTTGTCGTGATTTGACATTGTCCTTGACGTTATTCCATTTCATCATGGGGTTGCATTCCCAAGTACGTCGCTTTGAATCGTTGATCTCGTTGGTCTTTATTTTCACTTCGGTGAGTTTTCTTGATCCTTAATCGGAAGTGTGATTTATTAAATTCATTGTCATGTTGTATCGTGACATATCCGGAATCATATCTGTATTCCGATTGGTTATTATGTAGGATTTTTAGCCAGGCACATATATAGTCATGCGTGGATGTTATTCCGCATTGGACTGTGCACACGAGACGTAGTTCGTGAGGCTAATTAGGTACATCGTCACACGTATATTCTGGATTCCGTATACGGGGTGGACATGTACACGGACACATTTCCGGATCGGGCGTACTATGATGTCCATCTTGAGCTATATTGTTAATCGTTCATAGTCCATGTTTGATTGGATGTGTTCGACAGTTTGTGACTGATTGTTGCATACGCCCGAGGGGTATGATTAATAGTCGGGATGTTTTTTCCTTGAAATCTATATATGTGAATTGTATAATGTCGGATGAATTGATTATCATGTATATCTGACCCTGTGTTATGGGCGAAATACTTGTATTGTATTTTAGGTCGAGGCATAGTCAAGGCACGGGAAGAGCATGTTGACGGCGAAGGGTTCGAAGGATACTAGTTCGGGGGCCCCACATCATTTGTTGTCCGGTTATGTTAAACCGTGTTATGTTATTTTATTTTCTGCTTCATTTAAATTACTATCTGGTTGTATTGACATTTGAAGTATTTTCCATCTCCATATGGTTTATACTTGTTGTTCGGATCCTGTGTATTATAAGGCCGTTGGCCATATTTTTAATAAACTCCTAATCAGAGTAATGACTATTCATTGTGGTTCGGTATAACAAATAATATTTATTTAATCTGTTTTGGATATCGCCTGGTGGGTCCCAGTGTGGGGTCCACGGCACTGTAATAGCCGCCTTTTGGGGTGTTACAGAAGATGGTATCAGAGAGTTGTTTCCTTTTTATGAGTTATTGTGAAATGAACTACTATCAAGAGACCTTCGTGTCACGTGTGACCTGTGCAAGTGCCTGACCCTACGAGCCAAATACGGTATGTACTTTATGAGCCATGATTTAATTACTGGCATGATATTGATATCAGAATGGGTCTCCTTGTTGATCTTGTTATTTCGAGGATTTGTGAGAGGATTTATCTGATTAATAATCCGAGATAAATGCTGTATTGATTATATGATTAAAATTGTTCGACTTGACGTCGATATAATATCCGGTGCGACATTCGTGGTGTTGATAACTAATTTTGAACCGTTTCGTTGAATATGTGATTCCTTGTTGCTATTAACTTAGCGTGAATTTTAGTATCTTGAACTGTACTTATGGTTATCATTATGATTGATTCTTTTAGTATGGAAAGAAACCTGAGAGGTCGTGGCAGAGGGGGACGAGGCCGCGGAAGGGGCCGAATCTCGATACCTCGAGCCAACAGACACGCGAATATGGATCATAGTTCCGCAGACAGTGGTTCACCTTCTAGGGATCAATCGCACCACAGTGGGCGTGGGTATGCGCGTGTCGATCCTTACGTTGTGATGCAGGGCATGATGACGCAGATGACCCATATGGGTCAACTAATGGAAGCTATGCAGAGGGCCACTACTGGCCAGCAACAGGGGCCTCATCCTCCTCATGTGCTTGGCGGACCCGTGAGTCGGATCATCAGCGACATCTCTCTCCAGCGACCTCCGACCTTTGAAGGATCCTCTGAGCCTGCTGACATTGTGCATTAGATCGAGCATTTTGAGAAACTTTTCCAGATGGTGGACTGCCCGGAAGAGAACCGCGTCTCGGTAGCTGCATACTATCTTAGCAAAGGCGCTCATACCTGGTGGCTTTCAGTAAGGCGAGCTGATGGTGTTTATACTTGGGAGGAATTTAAAAACCTCATGCTAGACCGTTACTATCCAGGGCCACTCCGTGAGGCCAAACTGTCGGAACTGCTGAACCCCGACCCATCTGAAGACGATGATGTATTATACATTCTTTGAGAAATTCAGCACTCCTTCCTTTCGCCACGACAATTATCGGAGCAGGTGATAAAATCAAATACTTTCTCAAGAGGCTAAAACCCGAATGAGAATGCGGCTATTGAATCACCACTGTACTACCTTACGAGTTCATCGAGAAGGCTCGGAGTATGAACTCACCGCGAAGGAGATTTCCAAGAACCACAACCAACAACAAAAGGTCCAGAACCGTAACTGATCCGAGAGTAACTGGGACATTCAGAAGCCCTACCAATGCCAAACCCTTCCGATCGACCACCCATGGCGTCGAAGCCAGCTGGATCGCACTCTCGAGCGGTCCCCTCATCTGTTGTGTGCTATAACTGCGGAGACCAGGGGCACTTCAGATCCAAATACCCGAAGCCTGCCATCACATGCCATACTTGTGGCAAGATTGGTCACTGTGCTCGTTTTTGTAGAAGTGGGCCCGGACCTGAACCAGTAGCGTCTCATGCTCCAGTTCAGTCCTCTGTCCAGAACCGGGCGCCTCCGTCCGCTTCCTATCAGACCACCGGGGCGAATAGGGGAATGGGCCGTGGGAATCAAAGTGGTACACCTGGTGCCGGAACTGCGAAACCCAGGATTTATGAGATGAAGAAAGCTGACGATCCCGAGGCCAGCATGATTTCAGGTATACTCGAGATCCACTCCCAGCCTGTGTGTGTTCTTTTCGATACCGGTGCTTCATACTCCTTTATATCTTCTTCTTGTTTTAGTCGTTTGCCTCTAGACCATGTTATCAATTGTGAGCCCTACGTGATTGGTCTACCTGATGGTAGAAGAATTATTGGAAATCGTGAAGTCCAGGACTGTCCAATTCGTTTGAACGACCGTGAGAAGTTGTCAAATCTGATTGTAGTCGATTTACCTAAGGATGATATAATCTTGGGTATCGATTGGATGGATCGTCATGAGGCAATACTCAGTGTCCGCAAGCGGATGGTAACCGTCACTTCTGATGATGGGTTTGAGTGTATTTTTCGAGGTGATAATCCCAGTCGTTCTGGGAGAGTCATCAGCGCTATGAAAGCAGTGAAACTGCTTAATCAAGGGTGTATTGGTTATTGGTGCTACATGACCAAAACAGCAGATCGACCAGCTGAATTGGCCGACATTCCGGTAGTCCGAGACTACCCAGATGTATTTCCAGACGAGTTGCCAGGCTTACCTCCTCATCGTGACGTGGAGTTTATTATTGAGTTAGAACAAGGTACATCCCCGCTTTCAAAAGCACCGTATCGCATGGCTCCAACTGAGATGCAGGAATTGAAGAACCAGCTTGAGGAGTTGACTGAAAAGGGCTATATTCGACCTAGTGTGTCCCCTTGGGGAGCACCAGTGTTATTTGTACGGAAGAAAGATGGATCTCTGCGCTTGTGTATTGATTACCGTGAGCTGAACAGGGTAACCATCAAGAACAAGTATCCTTTGCCTCGTATTGATGATTTATTGGATCAACTTCAGGGAGCTGCCGTGTTTTCTAAGATCGACTTGAGATCTGGTTATCATCAGTTGAGGATTCGAGAGTCTGACATTTCGAAGACAGCCTTCCGTACTCGCTATGGGCATTACGAGTTCGTGGTGATGCCATTTGGATTGACTAATGCACCGACGGTATTCATGGAGTTGATGAATCGAGTTTTTATTAACTATCTAGATCGCTTTGTAGTCGTTTTTATTGACGACATTCTGATTTACTCTCGTGACCACGAAGAGCACGAGCGTCACCTCCACCAAGTTCTCGATACATTGAGGCGGGAACAGCTTTATGGGAAATTTTCTAAGTGTGAATTCTGGATGCCTGAGGTTATCTTTCTCGGGCATGTGATATCAGCCGAAGGAGTGAGAGTGGACCCACAAAAGACAGAAGCCATTCGAGATTGGATACCACCGAAGAACGTGAAGGAAGTTCATAGTTTCCTCGGCCTAGCAGGTTACTACCGACGGTTCGTAGAAGGATTTTCTAAAATTGCGCAACCGATGACTAACTTACTGCGGAAGGATAAGAATATTTGTGGTCAGAAGCATGTCAGCAAAGTTTTGATGAGCTCAAGAGTCGATTGATTTCGGCACCTGTTTTGGTCTTACCAAAAGGAATGGAAGGATTTGTGGTGTATAGTGACGCGTCGAGACAGGGCCTGGGATGTGTACTAATGCAGGAAGGGAAAGTGATTGCCTATGCATCGAGACAATTGCGAACCTATGAAGTTAACTATCCGACCCATGACTTGGAGTTAGCAGCCGTGGTGTTTGCTTTGAAAATCTGGCATCACTATCTGTATGGAGTTACCTGCGAGATGTTTACAGACCACAAGAGCCTAAAGTACATTTTTACTCAGAAGGAGTTGAACATGAGACAGAGAAGGTGGCTAGAATTAATCAAGGACTATGATATCGAGATCCTTTATCATCCAGGTAAAGCAAATGTGGTTGCCGATGCCTTGAGCCGTAAGACAGTGCAGGAGCAGATGCTGAGCCGTTTGACAGCACAGAGAGAGTTGCAGTTGGACCTTATGAGGCCAGAAATTGAAGTTTGGTTACAGCGTGTTCAGGGACAACTTTGCACCCTTGAGATTTCTTCGTCTCTTGATGATATGATCAAATCGAAACAAATTACGGACCCATTCTTATCTTGAGTTCGGGATGAGGTAACCCAAGGGAAAGCCCCTGGATTCATGATCCACGAGGATGGACTAATACGCTTTAGAAATCGAGTTTGTGTACCCGCTAACGAAGAGTTGAGGAACTCTATCATGAGAGAAGCCCATGCTACCCCGTAGTCTATTCATCCGGGATCTAGCAAGATGTATAAGGATTTGAAGCAGAATTATTGGTGGGGGAATATAAAACGTGAGGTTTCTGAATTCGTTTCGAGATGTTTAACCTGTCAGCAGGTTAAGATTAAGCACCAGCGACCCGCAGGAATGCTGAAACCGCTCCCGATTCCCGAGTGGAAATAGGAGGACATATCTATGGATTTTATCACTAGCTTGCTGACGAGTCGTCGAGGAATGAATACGATATGGGTGATTGTAGACCATCTGACCAAATCAGCCCATTTCTTGGAGATTAAGGACACGTGGGTTCCCGAGAGATTGGCCCAGCTGTTTATTAAGGAAATCGTGAGATTACATGGTACCCCCAAGAGTATTGTATCAGACCGTGACGGGCGATTTGTGTCACACTTCTAGAAGGCAGTTCATCGTGCGATGGGCACGCAGTTGAATTTCAGTATGGCTTTTCATACACAGACCAATGGTCAGTCTGAGAGAACCATCCAGACTCTAGAGGACATGTTGATAGCATGTGTTCTTGATTGGAAGAACGTATGGGAAGCCCAGCTACCTTTGGTGGAATTCACTTATAATAATAGTTGGCACGCTTCGATTCAGATGGCACCATATGAGGCATTATATGGCCGTCGCTGTAGGTCCCCTTTGTGCTGGGACGAACTGTCAGAATCTCTGGTTACGGAACCCGATATGTTATTAGCAGCCCGTGAGAAGATCACTTTGATTAGGAGTCGGTTGTTAACAGCTCAAAGTCGACAGAAGTCTTATGATGACCACCGTCGGCGACCGCTTGAGTTCGAGGTTGGTGACCATGTGTTAATGAATGTGTCTCCTACCCGAGGTGTTTTTCATTTCGGGAAGAGGGTCAAGCTGAGCCCGAGGTACATTGGGCCATTTGAGGTTTTGGAGCGTGTAGGTGATCTAGCCTATCGACTAGCTTTGCCACCGACGTTGAGTAAGATTCACAATGTGTTTCATGTCACCCAGTTGAGGAAATATGTTGCTGATCCGAGCCATGTACTTCAGTTCGAAGAGAATGAATTAGCGGAGGATCATTCGTACGAGGAGCATCCTGTGCGGATACTCGAGAGGAGGACCAAGCAGTTACGGAACAAAACGATTCCCCTACAGAAGGTTCAGTGGTCACGACACGGAGTCGAGGAGGCTACGTGGGAAACCGAGGATAGTATGCGAGCGAGATACCCCGAGTTATTTACCCCTTAGTTTCGGGGACGAAACTCTTTTTAAGGGGGGGAGTATGTAATATCCGACTGTAATTTTCGTTTTTACCTGTCATTGTATTATTTGGATAATCTGATTATCATGAATCGTTTCATTTAGTATTATGTTGAGGTATTATAGATTTGAACTTCATATTGTTGTTATTTCATTTCATACTTGATGATTCTATGTTAATTAGAGAGATGCATTTTTAACTTTTCTGTTGACGTAGCGTACGCTACGTAGCATGATTAACGTACGTTAATCTTGTGCCTTAGCGTGCGTAATGTTTCCTCTGTTGCGTATGCTAAGAGAGAATCTGGCATCAGTTGACTTCAGCACGTGAACTTCTTAGCCGTTAGCATGCATGTGAGTAATGTCTGAGCTGTCATGTCGGCCAGAGTCAACTTTTATTAGCGTGCGTAACCCCTTTTTCATTAGCGTGCGCTAACGACCTGCGAATTCAATATAGTAGCCACTATAAGCCGCTTACGTACGTAATATTAACCAGTTAGCGTATGTAAGTGTGTTAGCGTACGCTAAAGCTTACCGTTAGCGTGCGCTAAGTCTGCACAGTCTATTTATAGGACCAGCCTGTTTTTCATTTTTTTACAACTCCAAACCGATTCTCTCTCCATATATCGTCCATCTGCACTCCCAAACCGATATCAACCTCCCCCAGCTTGCTTCTAAGCCTTAAATCTTGGAGTGGAGCTCATTTCCTTGGAGATTAGGAGGTGTTCTCGAGCTTGGAGTATATTTTCTCATAGCATTGAGGTTGTTCTTCGTTTCTGGAGGTAGGTGTACTTTCTTCTATGTATCATTTTCATATGTTGATGTAGTAACGAATTATACTTCACATAGAGTTATATTAATCAAGTAAAACATAGTTTTAATCCAACCCTTTTAACACTTTTGATGAATATGATAAATAAGGGTTTGAGATGGATGTGTTCTTGATGATATAGTGATTTTAACCATGTTGTAACTATCATGCTCATCTTACTGGACGAATTTAGCTCAGTAGAACACCTTTGAATCAGTTAACTTCACCATAGTTGGATTTAACTAATAGAGTTGTTATCATAAAGTGATTAAACACCATTTTAAGTTTTTACTTACCTTGGGAAGAACTTGGCCATGTTAGAAGTAGAATGATGTCTTCTTGATCAGATTTTTTAAGAATCATATTCTCCTTATGTTTAGCTCAGCAAGATTTTGAATGGTTAAGGATATTTGTGAAACCAACAACAACAACTTTTCATTAATCTAATGTGTTGAGAACTTAGAATGTTGTGATCATCATACTAGATGAATGGTGAATTCATCATAATGTTAATGGATCTTCCAGCCCTGTAAAGAAAGATTTTGATAACCTTCATGAATATGGTGTAATCTCATAACTAATAACCTTGTTGTAAGCTTAATATTCAATTTAGATGAGAGGAGAATGATCATAAATGTGCAGATTTTGTTCCTTCAACATTTTAATGTTTTGGAAAGTTTAATCATCATAAGATGATCTTAACATCATAATTGGTTATTAAACATACCCTTGATAGAATTCTTATTTATGATGAACCATGTGAACATTCGGTAAAAATATTGCAAACCGATTTTTATGGTTGTAATGATGTTAAAAGAACTCTTGGCATAAGGCTTCGATATTTCGAGATATCAAACTATTCTAAAGGAGTGTAGGATGTCGTCTTACTAATCCTATAGTGATAATTATACGAATATGTTATTGAGTAAAATACATTTCGTTTAAGGTTGATTGTTCGAGAAAAAACAACATTAGTCGAATGCCGTTCGTTCGTTTCGACAAGAAGATATTCTCGTCTCCGTATTGAGGCAAGTTATATTGCTTGGTTATAATGATGATTAGATTCTTGTGATGTTTATACATTTCATGTGTATGAAATGTTTATGAAATGCTTGTCATGATTTGACATTGTCCTTGACATTATTCCGTTTCATCATGGGGTTGCATTCCCAAGTACGTCGCTTTGAATCGTTGATCTCGTTGGTCTTTATTTTCACTCCGGTGAGTTTTCTTGATCCTTAATCGGATGTGTGATTTATTGAATTCGTTGTCATGTTGTATCGTGACATATCCGGAATCATATATGCGTTCCGATTGGTTATTGTGTAGGATTTTAGCCAGGCACATATATAGTCATGCGTGGATGTTATTCCGCATTGGACTGTGCACACGAGACGTAGTTCGTGAGGCTAACTAGGTACATCATCACACGTATCTTCTGGATTCCGTTTACGGGGTGGATATGTACACGGACACATTTCTGGATCGGGCGTACTGTGATGTCCATCTTGAGCTATATTGTTAATCGTTCATAGTCCATGTTTGATTGGATGTGTTCGACGGTTTGTGACTGATTGTTGCATACGCCTGAGGGGTATGATTAATAGTCGGGATGTTTTTTCCTTGAAATCTATATATGTGAATTGTATAATGTCGGAAGAATTGATTATCATGTATATCTGACCCTGTGTTATGGGCGAAATACTTATATTATATTTTAGGTCGAGGCAAAGGCAAGGCACGGGAAGAGCATGTTGACGGCGAAGGGTTCGAACGATACTAGTTTGGGGGCCCCACATCATTTGTTGTCCGGTTATGTTAAACCGTGCTATTTTATTTTATTTTCTGCTTCATTTAAATTACTATCTGGTTGTATTGACATTTGAAGTATTTTCCATCTCCATATGGTTTATACTTGTTGTTCGGATCCTGTGTATTATAAGGTCGTTGGCCATATTTTTAATAAACTCCTAATCGGAGTAATGACTATTCATTGTGGTTCGGTATCACAAATAATATTTATTTAATCTATTTTGGATATCGCCTGGTGGGTCCCAGTGTGGGGTCCACGGCACTGTAATAGCCACCTTTTGGGGTGTTACAGTTCCATCGACCACCAGGACCATGGCTGCACTCTTCCACCTCGGATCGTCATGTTAAATGCCGACCTTCGACGGTGTACGTTGTGCGGGGGAGGCGATCTCATGCCTTAGTCCAACATGTTAGATGATGAACTGTAGATGGAGAGCGAGTCCTCTAGTTTCGGTGATGTTGCTTGATAATGGCGATCGGGTTGGAAGGCTGGTGATCGTCGTTCGGGCGCCGATCGCGTTGCTCATAGGTTATAAAGTAACCTTTGCCTGGCCAGAAAGTCTGCGGCTTTAGCGCGGAAGATCGCGTAGGTCGGGGGGAGGTCTTTCGTAAGGTTCCTGAACATAGGCGAAACACCGTGGAATCCCCCTAAGACCGAGTATAGGGCGATCTCGTCGCTTATGGGCTCGCCGTTGAGGATGATCTCATCTACCCGGTCGATGTAGTCCGCGTCGGATTCTTCTTCCCGTTGCCTGATCTGCATCATGCGATGGGGACCTTCCGTCCGAGCGACCTTGGTGGCGAAGTATGCTATGAAGTCGTTCGCCAGTTGGTCAAAGGAATTGATGGATCGCGGCGGTAGTGAGATGTACCACCTATGGGCTAGGTCGCCCAGCGTTAGCGGGAACATTCGGCATCTGGTCGCGTCGGATGCCCCACACCCGGTCATGTAGATCTGGAACTTGCTCAGGTGAGTCTTGGGATCCGACCTTCCCTCGTATAGAGGTGTTTGTGGAAGAGCGATCTTACGCTGCACGGGGGCGAGCTCGATGCGGACCGCGAGCGGCTCGCTCGGCCCGGCGATTTTGCTACTGGCGCCTGTCCCAGTTTCTAGGAGCGCCTTCATTTCGTCGAGTTGGCGTTGCATCGCGGCCATCGCTGTAGCTTGGTCGCTCGTGGCTCGACTTTCGGAGCGGGCGCCGAGGCGATCGTGTACCGATCTCCTGACTCCGCGGTAGGCGGTGAGGTCGTCGCCGCCGATCTCGGTTCTTTGGTGAGGAGCCAGATGGTTGTCCTGCCCTCTGGGAGTTGGGTATGCCGAACTCCTGGTGACGGACTCGGGCTCCATCGTCTTGTGGCTGTGGCCGGATTGCCCCGGTCGCCATGATGGGTCGCTTCCTCGGCAGCTGAAGACGGAGGTGTCCCGCCTTGCGAGCGCCTCTTCTTGCGAATCAGGGCCTCCTGGCGATCGCACGGTCATTAGCCCCTTGAACTTCCTTTTTCTCACGCAGCGGATGGCCGAGGGGGTTATAGCAGGCGGCACGTCGAAAGCTCTCCGTCGCTCCCGTAGGATGGCCAGGGCTCCTTCGACCTGTTCCGCGGTTTGGAACTGATCGAGCGAAAGGCTTGGGCCGTCTTTCGGGGGCAGGATCGAGAGTCTCGGACCGTGGCGGCTACCCTCCGCCATAGACTGGGGCTCGTATTGAGACAGAATGAGGCGTTCGGCAGATCGGCCAGCGGCTTTCTTCGATGTGGAAGCAGAAGTCATGATTCTGAAAGCTTTCTTTGAAGAGCAGTGAGTGTCTCTTCAAGTATACGCCCCGGAGAACACTGAGTGTTCTTCGATACGGTAGGAATAAAAATAAAGGTTTAGATGCCCTTCTTCTAGCGCCAATTGTTGTTGCCCGAAATATTATCCGGAGATAGATATTGCTGGAATGGACAGACAACAGCAAATTGCGAGAGCACATCCGTGGGAATGGAAATAATACAAGATTTGCCGGGGTTGTTAGTCCCGGGCTTGAATGCTCTCGCGAGATGTTATTAATAAGAATACGTTTGAGTACAAATATTAATGTAAGAATGCGATTACAATGAGTGTAAAAGATTCTATGTATCTAGCTGTTGAGTGCTTGCCAGAAGAACTAGAGTTGCTCTGAGTTCTTGAACTGCTGGGAGTTCTGGTTTCGTCTCTGCCGACCGTCTTTCGGGTAAGAGGTGATGAGAGAGAAATATGTCCGAAGTGTATAGCTTTGCCAAGGTAGTGAAAGCCAAGTTATGAGCTGAGATTCTGAACTGAATCGAGAAGCCGAGTTTTTCCGTTGCTGGAGGCTTCCTATTTATAGGACTGGCCACTGCTGGGCGATCGCCTTTCTTGATAATATAATAAGGGGCGATTGTCTTTTCAGCACATGGGCTGTTTGCTTCGAAGTCCGCGACTGCTGCTGGCAGTCAGCTGTGCAGTCCAATGAGGAGCCTGCACGCGTCCTGAGTTGCTATCCCGGGTGGTCCCACTCTGCACCTTTCGGTGGGTCTGTCGGTAGGTGAAAAGATGCTGACAGGTTGTGGTCAACCATCTATGTCCTGCGGCGCTTTTTCTGGATCTGCATGTGGGTCTCTGTCCGAGCTTCGGCCTTCACCAACTAGATGGGCGATGGCATCGCGTGGCATGAGGCGGTCGTCATCGGTTGGTCACCAGGGGTCGATCGCCAAGTACCGAGAGACGATCGTCTTAGATGTCGATCGCTCGGCACCGGGACTTGACCTGGGACCTTCGATCGGCCAATCTATCTCGGCTGTTAGGCTCTGGCTCGGTCGCCCGGTCTCTGTGCCGATCGCCTGTTGAGATGTATAAATCTCGACACAACACCCTCGAATGCCACTCAGAGGATATTGAGTGAGGGCATTGTACTTGTAATTATGTAAATCATTAATATAAGGCAATGAATGTTTCTTTATTTACTGGTAGTTACTGGCGTTCCTAACTCGTAAATATATGTATAGAAACTAGTCCATGTATTTGAGAGCAAAACGTTCCACTCCTTATTGGATAAGGAGGTCGGCACTGGAAAGGTTTATAGCTCAAATACTTAATCGTTCGCAAGTCGATGAAACTTGACTGGGCATTAAGTTTATGTGAAGACTTGCATGACGTGTTCTTTGACATGGAGAGTGCCTGTCGAACGCTAATGGTTAGTGGGAGCACACGTTATAGGTATGCTAATTGGATTAGTATACTCGAACCGACTCACCCTCGATTCATCGCATGGATTTCACTCCAGGACAGTCAATGACGGAATCGAAAGGTTGTGATAGGTATTCGTGAACCTTCGACTTGAGGATTTAGTAGGGATGTGCTTGTGACGTCAAGATTTTCATTAGAGTAGTTCGACCCTGTAAACCGGAAGGCGGGGGTCAACCTCGACGTGCATCTTGACGGGCAAGTAGCAGGTCCTACTGAATACCAAGATAGAATTCTTTCTCCCGTTAGTGAGCGGGTTAAATGTCCTATGCGGTTATTGGCAGATGAGATCATAAGTCTTTCGCCAAAGCATTGGAGATAGTTGTATTGGATACACGAGATCTCGATGATCTCGATTTGCATTAATGCATGCATAGCGTCAAGTACAGATAGGGTTTGACGAACCGTGACCCTATAACTTGATCAGGACATTTGAAAGAAGGGTTTATACGTATACTAGTATTCACGACAGAATGGTTCTTGAATTATTGTAACACCCCCAAAACCGACCGGGAATATTACAGCGGCCTGGGCCCCATATTGGAACCCACAAGGCTAAAATCATTTTCGCAAACGTTTAAAAATGTCAAAAAGCCCTTTGAAAGTACACACACGCAGCGGATAAAAACACAGTTCAAATAATACTGAAAGCCATTTTAAATATACACATGCAGCGGATAAAAACACAATTAATTATATTTGCAGCGAAATTAGAAAACCAGAAAAGAATACATAATCCCAACAATCACGCCATAGCCAGTATCACCGGAAAGCTCATCCCTTCACGACCGCTACTAGCTCGAACTCCGAGTACCTAAAAGATAAAGCCCACAACGGGGTCAGTCATAATACTTAACAATGATAACGATCACATCCCAAAAACAATTACATATCAATGTAATCTACAGAGTAAGAACATTCCCCATGTATTTTACCGAAGTAACCTTACCAACCTGTCACAACCATAACAATCAATTCTTACCATATCCCACGCTTCGTGTCCTTAAGTAATGAATGAATTCAAATGTAATCACCTGTACTGTATCCAAAACACTACCAAGATTTCCAAACATAAACATATCTCAAGTATAGAATAATCCGGTCAAGTTCGATTCTGCCGGCTGGGTCGCACAATCGGAACCCAATACTGATAGAAACTGATATCACACGATACATCTGCAAATCAACTGTCCCGAAACAATGGCAAGTCCCGGATATCAATACAAAGCATGAATGCTCACACAGTCAATAATGATAAACAATCGATGCATCAGAACGGAAATATCAATGACATGATATTTCCACACAAGATCGACAAAGGATCAACCACGGACGAGAATACCATGATCTGGTAACTCCAACAAGATCAACGAAGAATCAATAACCGAGAATACTGACGACACGGTAAGGATCAATGAAGAATCAATAGCTGAGAATACCGACGACACGGTAACGATCAACGAAGAATCAATAACCGAGAATACCGACGATACGGTAAACTCCAACAAGACCAATAAGAGTCGACAACCAGAAATACCAACGATATGATAAACTCCAATAAGATCAATAAAGGGTCAACAACCGAGAATATTGACGGCACAGTAAACTCTAGCAAGATCAATAAGGACCAACAACCGGAAATACCAACGATATGGTAAACTCGAACAAGAGCAATAAGGAATCAACATCCGAGAATACTGACGACACGGTAAACTCCAATAGGGATAATAAGGGATCAACAACTGAGAATATCGATGACACAGTAAACTCTAATAACATCAGTCAAGGACTAATAACCAAGAATACCAACGATGAGACAACTCTGAAACGGAATCAATAAGGATCAATAACGAACGAGATTACCAATGACAGGGTGAACTCCAAACGAGATTTATAAAGGATCGATATCAATGAGTTGACCATCGATATGGTAACTCCGAACGAGATTAGTAAAGGTTCAACGGCGACAGATACACGAGAGAATAAAATCGTCAACCATATATAAATCATATATACGGGGTTTCAAAGACAACCCGAATATCGAACAGATCCAATTATACATGGACTGTGAACGACCAGTCAATAAGACTCAAGATGGACGTCACGATACGCTTGATCCGGACATGTGTCTGTGTACAAGCCAACCACATGTATTGATCAATACACGTCTGGTCTCGTACCTAATCAGCCTCACGAAGTACGTCTCGTGTGCACAGTTCAATATGAGGTCGAAACCAACACATGCTACACGTGCCCTTCCCGAAAATCCTACACATGAACGATCAGAACGTATCTGACTCCAGATATGCCACGATACAACATGACAACAGATCTCGAAGAAACGCATATCCAACAAGCATCAGAAGATTTTCCAAGAGGGCAACAATAACTCGATCATGAAAGACCGACACGACCACAATGTCGTATCCTGTCAGACAATAGTTCACAACATGCTCAACAATGCATATAATAATAACACGTAAACTCCCAAGGTAGCAGCCAAGGGTCACAGAAGCATCTACTCAGGAATACTCCGGACAATATCACATAAACTCCCAAGGCAACAGCCGAGGGTCACGGAAGCATCTACTCAGGAATACTCCGGACATAGGTGCTATTTAGGTCTTATCCCCTAACACATTTCCATTCGGGTACCATACAGGTTTTATCCCCAACACATCGGCCCCACAGATTACGGCTCAAGAAAGAGCACTTCACAAAACACAACAAACGATGGTACACACTCACCACATGAAATATCAACACACACATGCAATAATGCAACATGATGATTATCATAATCTAACTATATTAATTTACCTCAAGCTGGAGACGCTAACCTTTCCACGACCAACCGCCCCGAACGAATACACGGTTTATCTGACAATCCAAAATGATGTACAGTCCATAACAAATACCCAACCACCATCCCGAGTTCAACATCGACACGATAACTAACCTTGATATCCAACTTCTCATGCAATAGACCAAATTATAGTTCACGGACCATTAGACATCCTTAAAATCATATACATTATGATTTATCTTAGTCCAAAAATACCATACATACCACCATCCCGACAATTCATATATTCCATAATACCATTGCTATATGAATCATAAATGAAATGAAAATGAAATCATTTATTAACATTATGAACTGAGCAAGCATAACTTGCCTCGATACCAATACGATGAAGTTGTTACTAGTCCCGTCGTCTTCATCTACAAGCTCCGCAGCACAACGGTCAATATCAACGATCACCTAACGCAACCTAATACAATAATCAATCAACGATACGTTCGATAACAATCAACAACCGGTATAATCAACCAATCAAACTCAACGGTATCTCGATCGTACGAAATCAAACCATATCAACTCTTATCAATACGAATACAAGCCGAACTTCGATAATCAATAGTTCTATCAGCGTCTACAACATTCTTGGTTCCGACTTCAATCCTAAAATCGGATTTACACGGCTCATTCGTGCAAATTCATAGGAATACAATTACAGCTATCATCATGAATAATCATATACCAAAATTAATTGTAATCCTTCCAATTTGCGGACATATATCATTCAAGAATTCTTCAAGAACATGAATTAATCTATAATCACGTTTGAAGCCAACAAGACGACGTAATTCAATGTGTTCTAACATCTAACCATCATCTAATCCATACTCCAAGGCATGTATCATCATATTCTCCAACATATGATCCTCCTAACATCAAGAATCGAAGCAATACTACCAAGATCACCAAGAACAACATGATTCTATAATCATAGTCAACATTTTCAAGACAAAAACCAACATATCATCATCTTCCATTCAACATATAGTTCATATATCCTCAAGAATCGTAACAACAATACCATAATCATCTTCATACGAAGAAGAACATCAACACTAGCATCAAAATCCGAATTCAAGGAGTAGAGTTCATCAACATACCTTTTGAAGATGAATAACACAATCAAACACTTCCAAAACTCCAAGAACTCCAAGTTTCAAGCTTCCGATCATCCTTATCAAAGTCTTTACAAGGGTATGAGGGTCTGAAATGGGTTTCAGAGTGGAGAGGGACGAGCTGGGGAAGAGGAAATGTGTTTCCTTTCGTGAGGAAATGAAAGTCCCGTTCTTATTTTATAAACTGTGCATCTCGTTACGTACGTTAAGTCCCAAAGTTAACGTACGTAAGGCCTTTAACGTACGCTATATGTCCTATATAGCGTACGTAATCGTCATCCAGGGTAACATGTACCATTTTGCACCTTGCGTTACGTACGTAATACCATCACCGTAGCGTACGTAATGTAGCGGTTGACTTGCTACAGTATCAACCCATATTACGTACGTAATATGCCATGCATAGCGTACGTAATGCCGGGGTTGACTCGCCTGTCCACATCCTGCGCCGAAAGCAGCCGACACCGGGCCCACTGCCAACCACAGCTCGGACCCGCTGATTCCATTCTTAACATACGTAAAGTACGCAACTTAACGTACGTTAAGATTACTTAGCTACGTACGTAATCTCCAACATATAACGCACGTAATGGCTTTCATACTTAGCCATTTTGCTCCTGTCTGTCATCTCAATATACTGAATACGTACACGCAACATACTGAATACATATGCTCGTTCCGATATTATTTTCATACGATACTTCTGATGTACGATACCTCGAATACAACTGTCGACCAAGTACGACAATTGTACAAATACTCATACAGTATATCCGACATAGAAAAACACACCAAGCATCTAATATCCTAGAATCAAAATAACCTCGATAGACATACTGGCATGGCTGTCACGGTTTCCAAAATTATCCACTCATATCGTGTCGGTCCCACTCTGTACAGTACATCCCAGATAAAATAATGCGAAAAATCATAGTGAAATTCTAGGATATTACATATACACCCACTTAAATAAGTTTCGTCCTCGAAACTCAACACCTGTCATAATCAGTATCTCAATCCTGAAATATCTCAAAATCACGACACCATACTCAAATAATCATCATCAAAACTGAAATAACTAAAAGAGCATACTTTCAGGTCCGTGAAGTCGATGATCTTCCGTGATACCAGCATACGACTCCCATTCAAAGTCTCAACACACTAACAACATACCGGCATCGCAAATACAGCAATTTGAAAATATTTCAAAAATTTTGAAACCTCCAAAATCGGTTTGACTCAAAAGTCAGAAAATCATTTTCAAAAGTCACGCTACTACCGCACCGGTAGAGCCACATAACACACACGCCCGGGTTTTACAAAACCCAAGCTCCGATACCATCTTCTGTAACACCCCCAAAACCGACCGGGAAATATTACAGCGCCGTGGGCCCCATATTGGAACCCACAAGGCTAAAATCATTTTCGCAAACGTTTAAAAATGTCAAAAAGCCCTTTGAAAGTACACACACACGCAGCGGATAAAAACACAGTTCAAATAATACTGAAAGCCATTTTAAATATACACACGCAGCAGATAAAAACACAATTAATTATATTTGCAGCGGAATTAGAAAACCAGAAAAGAATACATAATCCCAACAATCACGCCATAGCCAGTATCACCGGAAAGCTCATCCCTTCACGACCGCTACTAGCTCGAACTCCGAGTACCTAAAAGATAAATCCCACGACGGGGTCAGCCATAATACTTAACAATGATAACGATCACATCACAAAAACAATTACATATCAATGTAATCTATAGAGTAAGAACATTCCCCATGTATTTTACCGAAGTAACCTTACGAACCTGTCACAACCATAACAATCAATTCTTACCATATCCCACGCTTCGTGTCCTTAAGTAATGAATGAATTCAAATGTAATCACCTGTACTGTATCCGAAACACTACCAAGATTTCCAAACATAAACATATCTCGAGTATAGAATAATCCGGTCAAGTTCGATTACGCATTTGGGTCGCACAATCGGAACCAATCTTGATAAGCGATATCACACGATACATCTGCAAATCAACTGTCCCGAAACAATGGCAAGTCCCGGATATCAATACAAAGCATGAATGCTCACACAGTCAATAATGATAAACAATCGATGCATCACAACGGAAATATCAATGACATGATGTTTCCACCCAAGATCGACAAAGGATCAACCACGGACGAGAATACCATGATCTGGTAACTCCAACAAGATCAACGAAGAATCAATAACTGAGAATACCGACGACACGGTAAGGATCAATGAAGAATCAATAGCTGAGAATACCGACGACACGGTAACGATCAACGAAGAATCAATAATCGAGAATATCGACGATACGGTAAACTCCAACAAGACCAATAAGAGTCGACAACCAGAAATACCAACGATACGATAAACTCCAATAAGATCAATAAAGGGTCAACAACCGAGAATATTGACGACACAGTAAACTCTAGCAAGATCAATAAGGACCAACAACCGGAAATACCAACGATATGGTAAACTCCAACAAGAGCAATAAGGAATCGACATCCGAGAATACTGACGACACGGTAAACTCCAATAGGGATAATAAGGGATCAACAACTGAGTATACCGATGACATGGTAAACTCTAATAACATCAGTCAAGGACTAATAACCAAGAATAGAAACGATGAGACAACTCTCAAACGGAATCAATAAGGATCAGTAACGAACGAGATTACCAATGACAGGGTGAACTCCAAACGAGATTTATAAAGGATCGATATCAATGAGTTGACCATCGATATGGTAACTCTGAACGAGATTAGTAAAGGTTCAACGGCGACAGATACACGAGAGAATAAAATCGTCAACCATATACAAATCATATATACGGGGTTTCAAAGACAACCCGAATATCGAACAGATCCAATTATACATGGACTGTGAACGACCAATCAATAAGACTCAAGATGGACGTCACGATACGCTCGATCCGGACATGTGTCCGTGTACAATCCAACCACGGGTATTGATCAATACACGTCTGGTCTCGTACCTAATCAGCCTCACGAAGTACGTCTCGTGTGCACGGTTCAATATGAGGTCGAAACCAACATATGCTACACGTGCCCGTACCGAAAATCCTACACATGAACGATCAGAACGTATCTGACTCCAGATATGCCACGATACAACATGACAACAGATCTCGAAGAAATGCATATCTAACAAGGATCAGAAGATTTTCCAAGAGGGCAACAATAACTCGATCATGAAAGACCGACACGACCACAATGTCGTATCCCATCAGACAATAGTCCACAGTATGCTCAACAATGCATATAATAATAACAGGTAAACTCCCAAGGCAGCAGCCAAGGGTCACAGAAGCATCTAGTCAGGAATACTCCGGACAATAACACATAAACTCCCAAGGCAACAGCCGAGGGTCACGAAGCATCTACTCAGGAATACTCTGGACATAGGTGCCATTTATGTCTTATCCCCTAACACATTTCCATTCGGGTACCATACATGTTTTATCCCCAACACATCGGCCCCACAGATTACGGCTCAAGAAAGAGCTTTTCACAAAACGCAACAAACGATGGTACACACTCACCTCATGAAATATCAACACACACATGCAATAATGCAACATGATGATTATCATAATCTAACTATATTAATTTACCTCAAGCTGGAGATGCTAACCTTTCCACGACCAACCACCCCCAACGAATACACGGTTTATCTGACAATCCAAAATGATGTACAGTCCATAACAAATACCCAACCACCATCCCGAGTTCAACATCAACATGATAACTAACCTTGATATCCAACTTCTCATGCAATAGACCAAATTATAGTTCACGTTCCCATTTCCATTAGACATCCTTAAAATCATATACATTATGATTTATCTTAGTCCAAAAATACCATACATACCACCATCCCGACAATTCATATATTCCATAATACCATTGCTATATGAATCATAAATGAAATGAAAACGAAATCATTTATTAACATTATGAACTGAGCAAGCATAACTTGCCTCGATACCAATATGATGAAGTTGTTACTAGTCCCGTCGTCTTCATCTACAAGCTCCGCAGCACAACGGTCAATATCAACGATCACCTAACGCAACCTAATATAATAATCAATCAACGATACGTTTGATAACAATCAACAACCGGTATAATCAACCAATCAAACTCAACGGTATCTCGATCGTACGAAATCAAACCATATCAACTCTTATCAATACGAATACAAGCCGAACTTCTATAATCAATAGTTCTATCAGCGTGTTGTTGCCCAAAATATTTATCCGAAGATTAAATACTGCTGGAATGAACGGACAATAAACAAAATTTGCGGGAGCACTTCCGAGAGAATATGAATAACACAAGATTTGCCAGGTTTGTTAGGCCCGGGCTCGAATGCTCTCGCAAGATGTTATTAATACAAATATTCGTGGATACAAGTATTAATGTGAGAATCTAAATACAATGAGTGTAAAAAGACTCTGTTAATCCAGCTCTTGAGCGAAGCTCGGTGTTCTTCGTCCCTGCCGATCGTCTTCTTGATGAGAGAGGCCGAGAGAAGAAAGGACCAAAAGATAGCTGTTGCCAAGAGTAGGTGAAAGCCAAGTGCTATATGAAATCTCGTGGGTGTTGCTTGTTTAGAGAGAAAATCCGATGGGAATCCGAGAGAGGTCCAGGTGCAGGGAGCCTGCTATATATAGGGGCTGATGAGCCTGGATTCCTGGCGGGCGAATGCCTTCCGGCCAATATAATAATGGGGCGATCGTCTGCCGGCTAATATAATAATGGGGCGATCGTCCCTAAGTCACACGGGCTGTCGGCCTAAAGTCCAAGGCAGCTGCTGGAAGCCAGCTGTGCGATCCAATGAGGAGCCAGCACGCGTCCGGAGTCACTGTCACATGCGGTCCTACTGACACCTTTCGGCGGGCACTGCCGGTGGACGGATCTTTGGCAGTGTGGTCAACGATCCGTGATATGCGGATCTTGTCTCGGCTCTGTATGTGGGTTCAGTCCTGAGGCTCGACCTTTGCCGACTGGATGACCATCGGCTTCGAGCGGCATGAGGCGGTCGTCTCTAGCTGGCCAAAAGAGGGTCGGCATCGGCCAGTCGCTGAGGGTCGGCATCGGTCGGTCACCAAGGGTCAGTCGCCAGGCGCCGAGAGATGATCGTCCGCTAGGCGGTCGCCAGGAGTCGATCGCCGAGTACCGAGAGACAATCGTCTTAGATGTCGATCGCTCGGCACCGGGACTTGTCCTGGGACCTTCGGTTGGCCGATTTATCTTGGCTGCCGGGCTAAGGCTAGGCCGCCTGGTCGCTGGTCGGCAGTTCTGCCTCGGCTGCTCGGCAATGGCTAGGTCGCCCGATCTCCGAGGCGTCGCCGGTCGGAGAGTATAATTCTCGACACAACAATTGCCCCCCAGCTTGCTCCGATGTTGAAGACATGGGGCGAGGTGGTTCTTGCTGGCGATTGTGTAAGATGAGGACGGGCAACCTATTGATCTGACTTTGGATTCGGACTTGGGCTATCTGGTCGATTGGCTAGCTATCTTTCGGTCTTGTACCTGCAAAAAACAACATTGGTCGATCCCCCTCAGGAACTTGATGGTTTCGTCGTTTGAGGAATCGTGCACAGTCGCGGAGTTCGATGGACCGACTCCATGATCGTGTCTTGTGCGTGAAGACATTGAGTGTCTCGTGACTCATTTTATTGTGAGGGTCCTCTGTTAGGCTGCGCCTCGCCTCGTATTTAAATGAAGGGCGTGCGGTCTTGGTCTAGAGGAGTCCTTGCGCGGGGCAGCATCGGATGATTCAACTCCATGCCCGCGGCTTGTTTAGCTCTGCTTCCACCTCGGCCCACCATGAAGATGGCGAACCTTGACGATGTACGTTGAGACGGGGGTTGTGGCACGTGTCGCATTGTCCGGGTATATCATGTTAGATGGTGAACCTCGAGGGCGGGCGATCGTGTCCACTGATTAATTTTGGAGGGCCCTCAGACTACGGCGGCCTCGTATTTAAACGAAGGGCGGGCGATCTTGGCCCAAAGGGACCTTGCATGGCCGAAGCAGCCGGTTCCATCGACTACCAGGATCATGGCTTTATGATATGTGGTGGAGGCGATCTCGTGCCTTAGTCTATCATGTTGGATGGTGAACTTTAGATGGCGAACGAGTCCTCCGGGTTCGGTGATGTAGCTTGATAATGGCGATCGGGCTGGAAGACTGGAGATCGTCGCTCGGGTGCCGATCGCGCTACTCCTAGGCTAAGAAGAAGCCTTTGCCTGGCTAGAAAGTCTGCGGCCTTAGCTCGGAAGATTGCGCAGGTCGAGGGCTGGTCCTTCGTGAGATGCCTGAACATAGGCGAAAGACCATGGAATCCTACTAGGACCGCGTGGAGGGCGATCTCATCACTTACGGGCTCGCCGTTGAGGATGATCTCGTCTACCCGGTCGATGTAGTCTGAGTCGGACTCTTCTTCTCCCTGCTTGATTTGCATCATGCGAAGGGGACCTTCTGGTCGAGCTGCCCTGGTGGCGAAGTATTCTGTAAAGATGTTCGCCAGTTGGTTAAAGGAGCTATGGACCGAGGCGGCAATGAGGCGTACCACCTGTGGGCAAGGTCGACCAGCGTCAGGGGGAACATTCGGCACCTGGTCGCGTCAGATGCCCCACACCCGGTCATGTATATGTTGAACTTGCTTAGGTGCATTTCGGAGTCCGATCTCCCCTCGTACAAAGGTGTTTGCGGGGGAGCGATCTTGTGCTGCATGGGGGCGAGCTCGATGTTGACCTCGAGCGGCTCGCTCAGCTCGGCGATCGTCTTCTTGGCGCCTGCCGCAGATTCCAGGAGCGCCTTTATGTCGTTGAGCTGACGTTGCATCGCGGCCATCGCCGTGGCTCGGTCGCTTGCAGATCGGCTTTGGGAGTGGAAGCCGAGGCGATCGTGTACCGATCTCCTGACTCCGCTGCTGCCGACCTCGGCTATTTGGCGAGGGGGAGCCAGACGGCTGGGCTGCCTTCTGGGAGTCAGGTAGGCCGAGATCCTGGTGATGGACTAAAACTCCGTCGTCTCGTAGCTGGGGCCGGACTGCCCCGGTCGCCAAGACGGGTCACTGCCCAGGTGTAATACCTCCGGTATTCCATGCTTGATTACTTTGTACTGTATGAATGTTTGGTAATATGACGTCATTTCTATTTATGTATTCCATTGAGTGCTATATAATTGTACAATGTGAACGAAACGAGGGTGACACACCTTGATGCCGTGAGACGATCGTCGGTGCGAATATGACGGTGGCCAACGTCTTGTTCCCCGATAATTGTTGTGGCGGAAGGGATGGTCACCCGAGATGGTTAGAATGTGTTTGAGGCTAAAATTTACATCTAACGTACGCTATAACCCATGCCTAACGTCGCTAAATTTCAATGGTTACGTCGTTAAGGCGACCACATTTCGCACGTAACGTAGGTCGGTCTCCGACCGAATCTTTCTTTGACACGGACGGGGCTACTTTGGCGGGCTAGATGACAAACGAGTCAACTGCTTGTTACGTCGTAATGCCCAAGAATTAACGTCGTAACACTTGGGAACATTTCAGGCGATTAGTTCCTTACGACGTTGTCATCGCCTTTATTACGTACGTAATACACCTTACGTACGTAACACTCTTATCGTTAACGCACGTTATCTAAATCCAGTTTTATAAAATGATAACTCCCTTCTTCATTTGCACGTCCCAACACCAAGTCACTACTATCCTTGGAGAAATTCCTAGCCCTATACCCGGTTCTTAAGCCTTAAACACTTGAATTAACATTGAGGAGGTAGATTCTTGAGCTTCGGTGAAGATTATCCAAGTCGTTCAAGTCACTTCTCGTTCTCCTCGTAGCTCTTGTGAATCCGTCAACTATCTTCACTATTCTTCTTCTTCCAAAGGTTAAGCTCGAGCGGGCGTGGGGACTTCGTCATCATAAAGCACCTACTATCGGATCACAGGCAAGTGAAATCTTGCTCGTGAATTTCTAATATCAATGTTATACCGTATGTGTGTACGTGCCATTTTGATATAAGCCGACGTTGTCTTTCTCTAAAGATATATAAATGGGCCGATGTGTTGGGGATAAAACCTGTATGGTACCCGCGTGGAAATGTGTTAGGGGGTAAGACCCGAATTGGGCACCTATGTTCCGGGGTATTCCCGTGTGGATACTTCCGTGACCCTTGGTTGCGACCTTGGGGGTTTATGTGATAAAGAGAGAGACACGTCGGTTAAGTGGTGAAATATTCCTTGTGATTACTAGGTACGGTGATTGTAAAAATGTCGTATACTGTTGTTAGTAGTTGTTATTTGATATGCATTCTCTGACTCTGGTTATCTGGTATGACTCGTCATACCAGGTAAAATTGTTCATCATGTGCAGGACATTCCCGAGGGGTCCGGTCAGACTTGAGCGGTGTTGGGATTATCTTTAACCGTTGCTTAAATTGGAATAAATTGTTTTCTTTGGAAAAACATTTGTTGTGTAATAATTCTTCGAATTACATTTTTCCTTAAATCTTTCGTTTCACGTCATGTAACCCTTGAATTTGAGGTTTTATCACGATTTTCTTAAAATGCCTATTTTTTTTAATTAGCCTTGTGGGTCCCACGTGGGATTCACGGCACTGTAATACCTCGGGATATTTTGGGGGTGTTACAGAAAATGGTATCAGAGCGAAACTCCTGGTTGAATAAACTTTTTCCTATTTCTTTTTTTTTAAAAAATCCAACACCCCAAGCGATCGAAGCTCCTCATGGGAATGCAAGTAAGTGATATGTGTGTGTTTCTATTTTGTGCAATATTTAATTGTAAACCATGCGTGGAACTGGCTTTAGATTAATACCGTTAGCGATGGCACGCCGAGGAGCTAAAAGGGTGGTGAATGACGCTCAGGGTTCCGCCGCGAACCACAATGAGGACGGAACACCGCGAGACCCATCCTGCTGAGGGCGGCCGCCACCGTTAATCAAAATGATCAGAAGCGGAACGCGTAACAACAACCCGGGAGGCATGGATCCAACTTTTGTTCAGCCCTTGCTCGTGCTATCGCCATGGGAATTGCTCGTGTCAATCGGGCGGAACGGATACGGTCATCAATGTGGAAAACGCAGAAGGGATCGATGGTGGAAGAGATGTCAAGGCTAGGCCTCCATTATTTGACGGGACAGAGAGAAACACGTGGACGATCGATTTACGAAATGGAGACCGCCTTGAAGTAATCGGATGCCCGAAAGTAAAGGTGCCGCTCGGAATTAATCAACTTCGTGACACCGCTGCACGATGGTGGAGAACTTACAGCCGAGGACCGAGTGGTCGGGTGGACCGAATTTGCCCGACTACTACGGGCGAATATCCCCGAGATCAGCCCGAACCGCTCGCGCACGAGACTTTTTCTGCCGCCCGCGAACATGCCAAGATTTCGAGAGATCATTCGAGCCTACCAACCGAGCTAAGTTACATCTCCCGATGGTTCCATCAGAAGATCAACGAATATGCCATCTTGCACGAGAGGTTACCGGAGGATGTACAACGCTATGCCGCCGGATTTCACCGCACCACCCCGAGCATACGAGGACGTAGTCACAAAGATATGCCGGTACGGTTGTTAATACCGACATCGGGCATAACTCGAAGAAGCAGAAGACATCAGTTCAGCCTGGGAACAACAACAAAACGAATTCGGGACCCGCATCTTCTTTTAAGTCGGCGGTTTCGTACCAACAGAAGGGTGTATCTGATCGGCCTTACCGTAGGGACTGTTTCAATTGTGGCATGACCGGGCATACTAAGGATCGGTGTCAGAAGACGGCCACCAAATGTTTCACTTGCGGAAAGAGTGGACACATGTCTCGTTATTGCTGGCGGGCCAATTCCGCTCAGAGCCCAGCTTCGCAACCAAGTCAACAAGGCTCTGTGCAATCCCCTAGGACGCCTGCTGTTTCCAACTACCGAGCTCCATCCCACCAGAACCAACCACCACTGCACGGTGCCGGACGAGGCCGTGGGCGCGGCGGAGGTACCTCGTCCTTCTCGGAGTCAGTGCCGTCTCGTGTATTTGAGCTGAGGGCTACGGATGGTCACTGCTTGCCTATTTCAGTACTCTTCTTGTTAACTCTCGGCCCGGTGCATGTACTATTTGATACCGGAGCCACCCATTCGTTTATATCCGTGGAATGTGTTGAACGCTTAAATCTTGTTTGTGTTCCTTGTGATCCCTTTCCCGTAAAACTACCCGAGGGTAGTAGATTGCGGTGATCAAAAGGTTCGAGACTGTCGAATCGCATCAACGATCACACTGGACCGCTAATCTTATGGTCTTCCCGCTCGAATGAAGATATCATATTAGGTATGGATGGATGCCATTGCACGTAACGATCTTGGATACCTATCACCCGACTATCTCCATTTCGGCTCATGATGGTACCACACATGTCATCGGCGGACGTGAAACTTGATACAAAAGGTTCTCTCAGCATTATAGCATCAGAAGCCTCCATCAGCACTCTAAATGAATACTACTGGTGATATGTTCTTCGAGAGGACACTTCACAACTTGCAATCACAAACATTCCGGTGGTGAATGAGTTTCCATACGTTTTTCCTGATGAACTACCAGGGCTGCCACCGCACCGAGAAGTTGACCTTACCATTGAACTCGAACCGGGGACGAGACCTATTTCCAAAGCTCCTTACAGAATGGCACCGGCCGAGATGAAGGAATTAAAGATACAGCTCGAAAATCTGTTGGAGAAAGGGTTGATCCGCCCAAGCACCTCGCCGTGGGGCGCGCCGGTACTTTTCGTTAAGAAGAAAGATAACTCTCTACGCTTGTGCATCGACTATAGGGAGCTGAATAAGGTTACTATCAAGAATCGTTATCCACTACCAAGGATTGACGACCTCTTGGATTAGTTACAAGGGGCAGTCGTGTTTTCAAAGATCGATTTACGGTCCGGATATCACCAATTGAGGATTCGGGAGGAAGATATACCCAAGACTGCATTTCGGTCGAGGTATGGGCATTACGAATACATCGTGGTATCATTCGGGTTGACTAATGCCCCAGCCGTTTTCATGGAACTGATGAATAGAGTTTTGATTAATTTCCTCGATAAATGCGTGGTGGTTTTTATCGACGACATCCTGATATATTCTCGAAGCCGACAGGAACACGAGGAACAGTTGAGGCAAGTGCTGGGCGTGTTAAGACAACACCAACTTTATGCGAAACTGTCCAAGTGCGAATTCTGGATGCCGGAGGTAATTTTTCTCGGGCATATTGTTTCGGCAGAAGGTGTCAAGGTCGACCCACAAAAAATCGAGACAATAACGAGTTGGGAACCCCCGAAGAATGTCAAAGAGGTTAGGAGCTTCCTAGGATTGGCGGGTTACTATCGAAGATTCGTCGAGGCTTTTTCCTGTATCGCCCGACCGTTAACGAACCTACTGAGAAATAGCACCAAATTTGTATGGACTGCAGACTGCCAGAAGAGCTTCGACAAGCTCAAGAGAAGGTTAACTACTGCCCCAGTACTAGTGATACCACAAGGTACAGAAGGATTCATTATATACACGGATGCATCCAAGCTTGGACTAGGATGTGTCTTCATGCAGAATGGCAGAGTCGTTGCGTACGCATCCCGACAACTGAAGCCGTACGAAGTAAATTACCCGACACATGACTTGGAGCTAGCCGCGGTGGTGCATGCCCTCAAGATTTGGAGGCACTATCTTTACGGAGTTACTTGCAAAGTTTTCACGGATCATAAGAGTTTGAAATATATCTTCACGCAGAGAGAACTAAACATGAGACAGAGGCGTTGGTTGGAGCTAATCAAGGACTACGATGTGGAAATTTCCTATCATCCCGGAAAAGCCAACGTGGTAGCTGATGCTCTTAGTCGGAAGACTACACAAGAGGTGATGGTATCCAAGATAACAGTTCAGCCCAGATCGCAAAGCAAGAGATCAGGAGAAGCAACACCGAAGTATGGATACAACGTAGGCAAGGACGATTATGCTCAATCAATATACTTTCGTCCTTACTAGACGAGATACGTCTAGCACATATGGAAGATCCTGAATTACGTGCGATTGGTGAAAGAATCGAGAGAGGGGATGTTTCCGACTATAAGATTCAGGGTGACCTGGTGAGGTTCAAGAACAGAATATGTATTCCATCAAATGACGGACTGAAGCAAACTATATTGAAGGAGGCGCACTCCACCCCTTATTCTATTCACCCCGGAGCAAGCAAGATGTACAAGGATCTAAGACAGAGTTTTTGGTGGAAAAACATGAAGTGGGAGGTTGCTAGGTTCGTCGCCCGATGTATGACATGCCAACAAGTGAAGATCGAACACCGCAGACCAGCTGGAATTATGCAACCCCTACCCATCCCGGAGTGGAAATGGGAGAGCATATCAATGGACTTTGTCACTAAGCTACCCACGGCGGTGGGAGGAAAGGATACGATTTGGGTCATTGTTGATCGATTGACAAAGTCAGCACATTTCATTCCTATTCAAGAGACAACCGGGACAGAGCAGCTGGCTGTCATTTTCATCAGAGAAATCGTAAGGCTACATGGTGTTCCCTCGTCCATCATTTCGGATAGGGACACCAGATATGTGTCTCGTTTTTGGAAAGCCGTCCATAAAGCTATGGGGACACAGATACACTTTAGCACGGCTTATCATCCTCAGACAGATGGACAGACCAAGCGGACGATTCAAACCTTGGAAGATATGTTGAGGGCGTGCGTGCTCGATTGGGGAAAGGATTGGGTTAGACATTTGGGGTTAGTGGAGTTCTCGTACAACAACAGCTGGCACGCAAGCATAGGTATGGCACCGTTTGAGGCCCTGTATGGGCGAAGATGCAAGTCACCATTATGCTGGGATGATGCCTCCGACACCGCGGTTACCGAGTTGGATCTTATACAGGAGTCCATTAAGAAGATCTCTATAGTTCGGAAACACATGCTGGCCGCACAGAGCCGGCAGAAATCTTATGCCGAATCGGCGACTGCTAGAATTTACGGTCGGGGATCATGTTTGGGTCAAAGTATCACCTATGCGAGGCATTCGGCGTTTCGGCGGAAGGGCAAGTTAAGCCCGAGATTTATAGGTCCGTTTGAGATATCGACCGGGTAGGAAAACTCGCGTATCGATTAGCTCTACCGCCGCACCTGGATGGAGTGCATAATGTTTTTCACGTCTCCCAGTTAAGGAAGTATGTCTATGACCCGAGCCACAAGCTCAATTTCGAAGAAGTGGAAATTTCCGATGACGCTACCTTTAGGGAGATACCGATCGCCATTCTGGATCGGCGTGTGAAGATGTTAAGAAATAAAGCCATACCCCTCGTGAAGATTCAGTGGTCGCACCACGGCACGGAAGAGGCGACTTTGGAAACCGAGTCGAGCATGAAGGAGAGTCATCCCGAGTTATTTTCTTAAGTTTCGTGACGAAACTATTTTAAGAGGGGTGATATGTAATACCTCCGCTATTCCATGCTTGATTACTTTGTACTGTATGAATGTTTGGTAATATGACGTCATTTCTATTTATGTATTCCATTGAGTGCTATATAATTGTACAATGTGAACGAAACGAGGGTGACACACCTTGATGCCGTGAGACGATCGTCGGTGCGAATATGACGGTGGCCAACGTCTTGTTCCCCGATAATTGTTGTGAGCGGAAGGGATGGTCACCCGAGATGGTTAGAATGTGTTTGAGGCTAAAATTTCTGTCTAACGTACGCTATAACCCATGCCTAACGTACGCTAAATTTCAATGGTTACGTACGTTAAGGCAGCCACATTACGTACGTAATGGGTAGGTCGGTCTCCCGACCAGAATCTTTCTTTGACACGGACAGGGCTACTTTCGGCGGGCTAGATGACAAACGAGTCAACTGTTTGTTACGTACGTAATGCCCAAGAATTAACGTACGTAACACTTGGGCACATTTCAGGCAGTTAGTTCCTTACGTACGTTGTCATCGCACTGTTACGTACGTAATACACCTTACGTACGTAACACTCTTATCGTTAACGCACGTTATCTAAATCCAGTTTTATAAAATGATAACTCCCTTCTTCATTTGCACGTCCCAACACCAAGTCACTACTATCCTTGGAGAAATTCCTAGCCCTATACCCGGTTCTTAAGCCTTAAACACTTGAATTAACATTGAGGAGGTAGATTCTTGAGCTTCGGTGAAGATTATCCAAGTCGTTCAAGTCACTTCTCGTTCTCCTCGTAGCTCTTGTGAATCCGTCAACTATCTTCACTATTCTTCTTCTTCCAAAGGTTAAGCTCGAGCGGGCGTGGGGACTTCGTCATCATAAAGCACCTACTATCGGATCACAGGCAAGTGAAATCTTGCTCGTGAATTTCTAATATCAATGTTATACCGTATGTGTGTACGTGCCATTTTGATATAAGCCGACGTTGTCTTTCTCTAAAGATATATAAATGGGCCGATGTGTTGGGGATAAAACCTGTATGGTACCCGCGTGGAAATGTGTTAGGGGGTAAGACCCGAATTGGGCACCTATGTTCCGGGGTATTCCCGTGTGGATACTTCCGTGACCCTTGGTTGCGACCTTGGGGGTTTATGTGATAAAGAGAGAGACACGTCGGTTAAGTGGTGAAATATTCCTTGTGATTACTAGGTACGGTGATTGTAAAAATGTCGTATACTGTTGTTAGTAGTTGTTATTTGATATGCATTCTCGACTCTGGTTATCCGGTATGACTCGTCATACTGTAAAATTGTTCATCATGTGCGGGACATTCCCAGGGGTCCTATGAGACTTGAGCGGTGTTGGGATTATCTTTAACCGTTGCTTAAATTGGAATAAATTGTTTTCTTTGGAAAAACATTTGTTGTGTAATAATTCTTCGAATTACATTTTTTCCTTAAATCTTTCGTTTCACGTCATGTAACCCTTGAATTTGAGGTTTTATCACGATTTTCTTAAAATGCCTATTTTTTTTAATTAGCCTTGTGGGTCCCACGTGGGATTCACGGCACTGTAATACCTCGGGATATTTTGAGGGTGTTACACCAGGCGATCGAAGACAGAGGTGCCCCGGCTGGCGAGCGCCTCTCCTTGCGGACGAGAGCCTCCTGGCGATCGCTCGGCCAGTAACACCTTGAGCTTCCGCTTAGTCTTCCGGCGGATGGCCGAGGGGGTGATAGCGGGAGGCGTGTCGAGAGCACTAAGACGTTCCCGTAGGACAGCCATTGCCTCGTCGATCTGTTCCTTGGTTCGGAACTGATCGAGTGAGAGGCTTGGGCCGCCGTCCAGGGACGGGATCGAGCGTCTCGGACCGCGGCGGCTACCTTCCGCCATCGGCTGCGATTCGGACTGAGACGGAAAAAGGCGTCTGGCGGGCTGGCCGGCGGCTTTCTTCGACGCGGAGGCGGAAGACATGATTTCTGAAAGATTTCTTTGAAGCGCAGTGAGTGTCACTTCAAGTATATGCCCCGAGAACAGTGAGTGTTCTTCGGGACGGTAGGAATAAAATTGAGGGTTAGATCCCCTTCCTCTAGCACCAATTGTTGTTGCCCAAAATATTTATCCGAAGATTAAATACTGCTGCAATGAATAGACAACAAACAAACTTTGCGGGAGCACTTCCGAGAGAATATGAATAACACAAGATTTGTCGGGTTTGTTAGGCCCGGGCTTGAATGCTCTCGCGAGATGTTATTAATACAAATATTCGTGGATACAAGTATTAATGTGAGAATCTAAATACAATGAGTGTAAAAAGACTCTGTTAATCCATTTCTTGAGCGAAGCTCGGTGTTCTTCGTCCCTGCCGATCGTCTTCTTGATGAGAGAGGCCGAGAGAAGAAAGGACCAAAAGATAGCTGTTGCCAAGAGTAGGAGAAAGCCAAGTGCTGTATGAAATCTCATGGGTGTTGCTTGTTTAGAGAGAAAATCCGGTGGGAATCCGAGAGAGGTCCAAGTGCAGGGAGCCTGCTATATATAGGGGCTGAGGAGCCTTGATTTCTGGCGGGCGATCGCCTTCTGGCCAATATAATAATGGGGTGATCGTCTGCCGGCCAATATAATAATGGGGCGATCGTCCCTAAGTCACACGGGCTGTCGTCCTAAAGTCCAAGGCAGCTGCTGGCAGCCAGCTGTGCGGTCCAATAAGGAGCCAGCACGCGTCCGGAGTCACTGTCACATGCGGTCCTACTGACACCTTTCGGAGGGCCTGTCGGCTGGTGGACGGATGCTGACAGGCTGTGGTCAACGATCCGTGATATGCGGATCTTGTCTCGGCTCTGCACGTGGGTTCAGTCCTAAGGCTCGGCCTTTGCCGACTGTATGACCATCGGCTTCGAGCGGCATGAGGCGGTCGTCTCTAGCTGGCCACCAGAGGGTCGGCATCGGCCAGTCGCTGAGGTTCGGCATCGGTCGGTCACCAAGGGTTTGTCGCCAGGCGCCGAGAGATGATCGTCCGCTAGGCGGTCGCCAGGAGTCGATCGCCGAGTACCGAGAGACGATCGTCTTAGATGTCGATCGCTCGGCACCGGGACTTGTCCTGGGACCTTCGGTTGGCCGATTTATCTTGGCTGCCGGGCTAAGGCTAGGCCGCCTGGTCGCTGGTCGGCAGTTCTTCCTCGGCTGCTCGGCAATGGCTAGGTCGCCCGATCTCCAAGGCGATCGCCGGTCGGAGAGTATAATTCTCGACACAACACAGCATCTACAACATTCTTGGTTCCGACTTCAATCTTAAATTCGGATTTACACGGCTCATTCGTGCAAATTCATAGGAATACAATTACGGCTATCATCATGAATAATCATATACCAAAATTAATTGTAATCCTTCCAATTTACGGACATATATCATTCAAGAATTCTTCAAGAACATGAATTAATCCATAATCACATTTGAAGCCAACAAGACGACGTAATTCAATGTGTTCTAACATCTAACCATCATCTAATCCATACTCCAAGGCATGTATCATCATATTCTCCAACATATGATCCTCCTAACATCAAGAATCGAAGCAATACTACCAAGATCACCAAGAACAACATGATTCTATAATCATAGTCAATATTTTCAAGACAAAAACCAACATATCATCATCTTCCTTTCAACATATAGTTCATATATCCTCAAGAATCGTAACAACAATACCATAATCATCTTCATACGAAGAAGAACATCAACACTAACATCAAAATCCGAATTCAAGGAGTAGAGTTCATCAACATACCTTTTGAAGATGAATAACACAATCAAACACTTACAAAACTCCAAGAACTCCAAGTTTCAAGCTTCCGATCATCCTTATCAAAGTCTTAACAAGGGTATGAGGGTCTGAAATGGGTTTGAGAGTGGACAGGGACGAGCTGGGGAAGAGGAAATGTGTTTCCTTTCGTGAGTAAATGAAAGTCCCGTTCTTATTTTATAAACTGTGCATCTCGTTACGTACGTTAAGTCCCAAAGTTAACGTACGTAAGGCCTTTAACGTATGCTATATGTCCTATATAGCGTACGTAATCGTTATCCAGGGTAATCTGTACTATTTTGCACCTTTCTTTACGTACGTAATACCATCACCGTAGCGTACGTAATGTTGCGGTTGACTTGCTACAGTATCAACCCATATTACGTACGTAATATGCCATGCATAGCATACGTAATGCCGGGGTTGACTCGCCTGTCCACATCCTGCGCCGAAAGCAGACGACACTGGGCCCACCTGCCGACCATTGCTCGGACCCGCTGATTCCATTCTTAACGTACGTAATGTACGCAGCTTAACGTACGTTAAGATTACTTAGCTACGTACGTAATCTCCAACATATAACATACGTAATGGCTTTCATACTTAGCCATTTTGCTCGTGTCTGTCATCTCAATATACTGAATATGTATACGCGACATACTGAATACATATGCTCGTTCCGATATTATTTTCATACGATACTTCTGATGCACGATACCTCGAATACAACTGTCGACCAAGTACGGAAATTATACAAATACTCATATAGTATATCCGACATAGAAAAACACACCAAGCATGTAATATCCTAGAATCAAAATAACCTCGATAGACATACTGCATGGCTGTCACGGTTTCCAAAATTATCCACTCATATCGTGTCGGTCCCACTCTGTACAGTACATCCCAGATAAAATAATGCGAAAAATCATAGTGAAATTCTAGGATATTACAATTATCCCAATCATTCGTTCTCAGTTGGGGTACAGTGTAGGCCGCCAGGCTGGCTAGGTGGTGCTACTACTCTTTGGTTCCTCCCATTGGTGACTGAGACGAACCTACCGAGTCGCGCAATAGGATTGACGACGGAATGAATCAAGCTTATTCTCTCATTATGAATATCTAATTTGGGACATTGGATGTCTAAATCGACTTATTGGATAAATTGATTTACGGCCTAATGGATTAAATAAATTACTGGGTGATTAAATTTAATTCATGAATATAATTATTTCTTAGAGAAATTAATTATGTCATTATTTATTTGATATGATTAATTAATTAGATTAATTAATCGATATAAATACATCGGAACGGAATCAGAGTTTATCTGTTTGGACTCACGGGAGTTCGAAACGAAATAAACCCGTCCAATTCATCCACATAGCCGCCCCCGTCTTTTTCCACCCACCTTCATTTTGTCTTTATTTCATTCTTTATTGAGTGATAAAGACATTGGGGTCATGGTATCTTTTGATGGTGGGGTTGATCACTAATATGATAAGTTGTATCATGTGAAAAGAAATATAATAAAAGAGGAAGACTTCTCTTTTCAACAAATATGATTCCATACGTGAAGAAGTGCAGTGAGTAAAGAAAAGAGAGAGAGAATATTATTCTTCTCAAGTCTTTCATCTTCTTCATTTTATTCTTGAGTTTTCTTGGAGAAAATTCAAGATATATTGAGAGATATAAATTAAAACACTTAGAGTGTTATAATCAAAGCTTCATCACTTAATTCTAGCCGTAACCTTAGAGGTTAATCGAGTGTTGCATTCCGTTCGTTTCTCCGGCGCGTGACAAGTAGAGACGCGGTTTTTTCGGCGTTGGATCATCCAACAACTTGGAGCATTTTGGATCGTTTGGGGAATAGCTCAAGAGAAGAAAATCCATATAATCAACGGAAGACAAGGGTATGATTTCGAATCTTCCTTTTTTTATTTTATATTTGTACATGCGTAGCTCGATCGATCCTCGTAGGGATTCAAATCGAATTAGTTTTTGTTTTACCGCTTCCGCTGGGCCTTCATTTTAGGCACCGAATCCCAACAGTGGTATCGGAGTGAGGTCTTGCGATCGTATATACGATATTTAGCATTTGGAATGCTTATTTTGTGATTTAGAATCACTTTGATAATCGTAGATATTTTATTGTTCGTCGTAGTGTCGTTTTTCCGTGTGTTGTTGCCCAAAATATTTATCCGAAGATTAAATACTGCTGGAATGAACGGACAACAAACAACAATTTGCGGGAGCACTTCCGAGAGAATATGAATAAACACAAGATTTGTCCGGTTTGTTAGGCCCGGGCTTGAATGCTCTCGCGAGATGTTATTAATACAAATATTCGTGGATACAAGTATTAATGTGAGAAATCTAAATACAATGAGTGTAAAAAGACTCTGTTAATCCTGATCTTGAGTGAAGCTTGGTGTTCTTCGTCCCTGCCGATCGTCTGCTTGTATGAGAGAGGCCGAGAGAAGAGAGAACCAAAAGATAGCTGTTGCCAAGAGTAGGAGATAGCCAAGTGCTGTGTATTGATTCTGTAATGTGTACTGAAATCGCGATAATGCAGAGAGTTGGCCGAGTGCAGGGAGCCTGCTATATATAGGGGCAGCGGAGCCTTGTCTTCTGGCGGGCGATCGCCTTCCGGCCATTATAATAATGGGGCGATCATCTGCCGGCCAATATTATAATGGGGCGATCACACGGGCTGTCGGCCTAAAGTCCAAGGTAGATGCAGCCAGCCAGCTGTGCGGTCCAATGAGGAGCCAGCACGCGTCCGGGGTCACCGTCACATGCGGTCCTACTGACAACTTTCGGCAGGCCTGTCGGCTGGTGGATGGATGCTGGCAGGCTGTGGTCAACGATCCGTGATATGCGGATCTTGTCTCGGCTCTGCACGTGGGTTCAGTCCTGAGGCTCGACCTTTGCCGACTGGATGACTACCACCATGAGGCGGTCGTCTCTACCTGGTTATCAGAGGTCGGCATCGGCCAGTTGCTGAGGGTCGGCATCGGTCGGTCACCAAGGGTCGGTCGGCAAGTGTCGAGAGATGATCGTCCGCTATTCGGTCGCCAAGTACCGAGAGACGATCGTATTTGATGTCGATCGCTCGGCACCGGGACTTGTCCTGGGACCTTCGGTCGGCCGATTTATCTTGACTGCTGGGATAAGGCTAGGCCGCCTGGTCGCTGATCGGCAGTTCTGCCTCGGCTGCTCGGTAATGGCTAGGTCTCCCGATCTCCGTGGTGATCGCCGGTCGGAGAGTATAATTCTCGACACAACAATTGCCCCCCAGCTTGCTCCGATGTTGAAGACACGGGGCGAGGTGGTTCTTGCCGGCGATTGTGTAAGATGAGGATGGGCAACCTGTTGAGCTGACTTTGGATTCGGACTTGGGCTATCTGGTCGATTGGCTTGCTATCTTTCGGTCTTGTACCTGCAAAAAACAACATTGGTCGATCCCCCTCAGGAACTTGATGGTTTCGTCGTTTGAGGAATCGTGCACAGTCGCGGAGTTCGATGGACCGACTCCATGATCGTGTCTTGTGCGTGAAGACATTGAGTGTCTCGTGACTCATTTTATTGTGAGGGTCCTCTGTTAGGCTGCGCCTCGCCTCGTATTTAAATGAAGGGCGTGCGGTCTTGGTCTAGAGGAGTCCTTGCGCGGGGCAGCATCGGATGATTCAACTCCATGCCCGCGGCTTGTTTAGCTCTGCTTCCACCTAGGCCCACCATGAACATGGCGAACCTCGACGGTGTATGTTGAGACGGGGGTTGTGGCACGTGTCGCATTGTCCGGGTATATCATGTTAGATGGTGAACCTCGAGGGCGGGCGATCGTGTCCACTGATTAATTTTAGAGGGCCCTCAGACTACGGCGGCCTCGTATTTAAACGAAGGGCGGGCGATCTTGGCCCAAAGGGACCTTGCATGGCCGAAGCAGCCGGTTCCATCGACTACCAGGATCATGGCTTTATGATGTGTGGTGGAGGCGATCTCGTGCCTTAGTCTATCATGTTGGATGGTGAACTGTAGATGGCGAGCGAGTCCTCCGGGTTCGGTGATGTAGCTTGATAATGGTGATCGGGCTGGAAGACTGGCGATCGTCGCTCGGGTGCCGATCGCGCTACTCCTAGGCTAAGAAGAAGCCTTTGCCTGGCTAGAAAGTCTGCGGCCTTAGCTCGGAAGATTGCGTAGGTCGAGGGCTGGTCCTTCGTGAGATGCCTGAACATAGGCGAAAGACCATGGAATCCTACTAGGACCGCGTGGAGGGCGATCTCATCACTTACGGGCTCGCCGTTGAGGATGATCTCGTCTACCCGGTCGATGTAGTCTGAGTCGGACTCTTCTTCTCCCTGCTTGATTTGCATCATGCGAAGGGGACCTTCTGGTCGAGCTGCCCTGGTGGCGAAGTATTCTGTGAAGATGTTCGCCAGTTGGTTAAAGGAGCTATGGACCGAGGCGGCAATGAGGCGTACCACCTGTGGGCAAGGTCGTCCAGCGTCAGGGGGAACATTCGGCACCTGGTCGCGTCAGATGCCCCACACCCGGTCATGTATATGTTGAACTTGCTCAGGTGCATTTCGGAGTCCGATCTCCCCTCGTACAAAGGTGTTTGCGGGGGAGCGATCTTGTGCTGCACGGGGGCGAGCTCGATGTTGACCTCGAGCGGCTCGCTCAGCTCGGCGATCGTCTTCTTGGCGCCTGCCGCAGATTCCAGGAGCGCCTTTATGTCGTTGAGCTGACGTTGCATCGCGGCCATCGTCGTGGCTCGGTCGCTTGCAGATCGGCTTTGGGAGTGGGAGCCGAGGCGATCGTGTACCGATCTCCTGACTCCGCTGCTGCCGACCTCGGCTATTTGGCGAGGGCGAGCCAGACGGCTGGGCTGCCTTCTGGGAGTCGGGTAGGCCGAGCTCCTGGTGACGGACTAAAACTCCGTCGTCTCGTAGCTGGGGCCGGACTACCCCGGTCGCCAAGACGGGTCACTGCCCAGGCGATCGAAGACGGAGGTGCCCCGGCTGGCGAGCGCCTCTCCTTACGGACGAGAGCCTCCTGGCGATCGCTCGGCCAGTAACACCTTGAGCTTCCGCTTAGTCTTCCGGCGGATGGCCGAGGGGGTGATAGCGGGAGGCGCGTCGAGAGCACTAAGACGTTCCCGTAGGACGGCCATTGCCTCGTCGATCTGTTCCTTGGTTCGGAACTGATCGAGCGAGAGGCTTGGGCCGCCGTCCAGGGACGGGATCGAGCGTCTCGGACCGCGGCGGCTACCTTCCGCCATCGGCTGCGATTCGGACTGAGACGGAAAAAGGCGTCTGGCGGGCTGGCCGGCGGCTTTCTTCGACGCGGAGGCGGAAGACATGATTTCTGAAAGATTTCTTTGAAGCGCAGTGAGTGTCACTTCAAGTATATGCCCCGAGAACAGTGAGTGTTCTTCGGGACGGTAGGAATAAAATTGAGGGTTAGATCCCCTTCCTCTAGCGCCAATTGTTGTTGCCCAAAATATTTATCCGAAGATTAAATACTGCTGCAATGAATAGACAACAAACAAAATTTGCGGGAGCACTTCCGAGAGAATATGAATAACACAAGATTTGTCGGGTTTGTTAGGCCCGGGCTTGAATGCTCTCGCGAGATGTTATTAATACAAATATTCGTGGATACAAGTATTAATGTGAGAATCTAAATACAATGAGTGTAAAATGACTCTGTTAATCCAGCTCTTGATCGAAGCTCGGTGTTCTTCGTCCCTGCCGATCGTCTTCTTGATGAGAGAGGCCGAGAGAAGAAAGGACCAAAAGATAGCTGTTGCCAAGAGTAGGAGAAAGCCAAGTGTTGTATGAAATCTCGTGGGTGTTGCTTGTTTAGAGAGAAAATCCGGTGGGAATCCGAGAGAGGTCCAAGTGCAGGGAGCCTGCTATATATAGGGGCTGAGGAGCCTTGATTCCTGGCGGGCGATCGCCTTCTGGCCAATATAATAATGGGGCGATTGTCTGCCGGCCAATATAATAATGGGGCGATCGTCCCTAAGTCACACGGGCTGTCATCCTAAAGTCCAAGGCAGCTGCTGGCAGCCAGCTGTGCGGTCCAATAAGGAGCCAGCACGCGTCCGGAGTCACTGTCACATGCGGTCCTACTGACACCTTTCGGAGGGCCTGTCGGCTGGTGGACGGATGCTGACAGGCTGTGGTCAACGATCCGTGATATGCGGATCTTGTCTCGGCTCTGCACGTGGGTTCAGTCCTAAGGCTCGGCCTTTGCCGACTGGATGACCATCGGCTTCGAGCGGCATGAGGCGGTCGTCTCTAGTTGGCCACCAGAGGGTCGGCATCGGCGAGTCGCTGAGGTTCGGCATCGGTCGGTCACCAAGGGTTTGTCGCCAGGCGCCGAGAGATGATCGTCCGCTAGGCGGTCGCCAGGAGTCGATCGCCGAGTACCGAGAGACGATCGTCTTAGATGTCGATCGCTCGGCACCGGGACTTGTCCTGGGACCTTCGGTTGGCCGATTTATCTTGGCTGCCGGGCTAAGGCTAGGCCGCCTGGTCGCTGGTCGGCAGTTCTTCCTCGGCTGCTCGGCAATGGCTAGGTCGCCCGATCTCCAAGGCGATCGCCGGTCGGAGAGTATAATTCTCGACACAACACAGCATCTACAACATTCTTGGTTCCGACTTCAATCTTAAATTCGGATTTACACGGCTCATTCGTGCAAATTCATAGGAATACAATTACGGCTATCATCATGAATAATCATATACCAAAATTAATTGTAATCCTTCCAATTTACGGACATATATCATTCAAGAATTCTTCAAGAACATGAATTAATCCATAATCACATTTGAAGCCAACAAGGCAGCGTAATTCAATGTGTTCTAACATCTAACCATCATCTAATCCATACTCCAAGGCATGTATCATCATATTCTCCAACATATGATCCTCCTAACATCAAGAATCGAAGCAATACTACCAAGATCACCAAGAACAACATGATTCTATAATCATAGTCAATATTTTCAAGACAAAAACCAACATATCATCATCTTCCTTTCAACATATAGTTCATATATCCTCAAGAATCGTAACAACAATACCATAATCATCTTCATACGAAGAAGAACATCAACACTAACATCAAAATCCGAATTCAAGGAGTAGAGTTCATCAACATACCTTTTGAAGATGAATAACATAATCAAACACTTACAAAACTCCAAGAACTCCAAGTTTCAAGCTTCCGATCATCCTTATCAAAGTCTTAACAAGGGTATGAGGGTCTGAAATGGGTTTGAGAGTGGACAGGGACGAGCTGGGGAAGAGGAAATGTGTTTCCTTTCGTGAGGAAATGAAAGTCCCGTTCTTATTTTATAAACTGTGCATCTCGTTACGTACGTTAAGTCCCAAAGTTAACGTACGTAAGGCCTTTAACGTACGCTATATGTCCTATATAGCGTACGTAATCGTCATCCAGGGTAATTTGTACTATTTTGCACCTTTCTTTACGTACGTAATACCATCACCGTAGCGTACGTAATGTTGCGGTTGACTTGCTACAGTATCAACCCATATTACGTACGTAATATGCCATGCATAGCGTACGTAATGCCGGGGTTGACTCGCCTGTCCACATCCTGCGCCGAAAGCAGACGACACTGGGCCCACCTGCCGACCACAGCTCGGACCCGCTGATTCCATTCTTAAGGTACGTAATGTACGCAGCTTAACGTACGTTAAGATTACTTAGCTACGTACGTAATCTCCAACATATAACATACGTAATGGCTTTCATACTTAGCCATTTTGCTCTTGTCTGTCATCTCAATATACTGAATATGTATACGCGACATACTGAATACATATGCTCGTTCCGATATTATTTTCATACGATACTTCTGATGCACGATACCTCGAATACAACTGTCGACCAAGTACGGAAATTATACAAATACTCATACAGTATATCCGACATAGAAAAACACACCAAGCATGTAATATCCTAGAATCAAAATAACCTCGATAGACATACTGCATGGCTGTCACAGTTTCCAAAATTATCCACTCATATCGTGTCGGTCCCACTCTGTACAGTACATCCCAGATAAAATAATGCGAAAAATCATAGTGAGATTCTAGGATATTACAATTATCCCAATCATTCGTTCTCAGTTGGGGTACAGTGTAGGCCGCCAGGCTGGCTAGGTGGTGCTACTACTCTTTGGTTCCTCCCATTGCTGACTGAGACGAACCTACCGAGTCGCGCAATAGGATTGACGACGGAATGAATCAAGCTTATTCTCTCATTATGAATATCTAATTTGGGACATTGGATGTCTAAATCGACTTATTGGATAAATTGATTTACGGCCTAATGGATTAAATAAATTACTGGGTGATTAAATTTAATTCATGAATATAATTATTTCTTAGAGAAATTAATTATGTCATTATTTATTTGATATGATTAATTAATTAGATTAATTAATCGATATAAATACATCGGAACGGAATCAGAGTTTATCTGTTTGGAATCACGGGAGTTCGAAACGAAATAAACCCGTCCGATTCATCCACATAGCCGCCCCCGTCTTTTTCCACCCACCTTCATTTTGTCTTTATTTCATTCTTTATTAAGTGATAAAGACATTGGGGTCATGGTATCTTTTGATGGTGGGGTTGATCACTAATATGATAAGTTGTATCATGTGAAAAGGAATATAATAAAAGAGGAAGACTTCTCTTTTCAACAAATATGATTCCATACGTGAAGAAGTGCAGTGAGTAAAGAAAAGAGAGAGAGAATATTATTCTTCTCAAGTCTTTCATCTTCTTCATTTTATTCTTGAGTTTTCTTGGAGAAAATTCAAGATATATTGAGAGATATAAATTAAAACACTTAGAGTGTTATAATCAAAGCTTCATCACTTAATTCTAGCCGTAACCTTAGAGGTTAATCGAGTGTTGCATTCCGTTCATTTCTCCGGCGCGTGACAAGTAGAGACGCGGTTTTTTCGGCGTTGGATCATCCAACAACTTGGAGCATTTTGGATCGTTTGGGGAATAGCTCAAGAGAAGAAAATCCATATAATCAACGGAAGACAAGGGTATGATTTCGAATCTTCCTTTTTTTATTTTATATTTGTATATGCGTAGCTCGATCGATCCTCGTAGGGATTCAAATCGAATTAGTTTTTGTTTTACCGCTTCCGCTGGGCCTTCATTTTAGGCACCGAATCCCAACAGTGGTATCGGAGTGAGGTCTTGCGATCGTATATACGATATTTAGCATTTGGAATTCTTATTTTGTGATTTAGAATCACTTTGACAATCGTAGATATTTTATTGTTCGTCGTAGTGTCGTTTTTCCGTGTGTTGTTGCCCAAAATATTTATCCGAAGATTAAATACTGCTGGAATGAACGGAAAACAAACAACAATTTGCGGGAGCACTTCCGAGAGAATATGAACAAACACAAGATTTGTCCGGTTTGTTAGGCCCGGGCTTGAATGCTCTCGCGAGATGTTATTAATACAAATATTCGTGGATACAAGTATTAATGTGAGAAATCTAAATACAATGAGTGTAAAAAGACTCTGTTAATCCTGCTCTTGAGTGAAGCTTGGTGTTCTTCGTCCCTGCCGATCGTCTGCTTGTATGAGAGAGGCCGAGAGAAGAGAGAACCAAAAGATAGCTGTTGCCAAGAGTAGGAGACAGCCAAGTGCTGTGTATTGATTCTGTAATGTGTACTGAAATGGCGATAATGCAGAGAGTTGGCCGAGTGCAGGGAGCCTGCTATATATAGGGGCAGCGGAGCCTTGTCTTCTGGCGGGCGATCGCCTTCCGGCCATTATAATAATGGGGCGATCATCTGCCGGCCAATATTATAATGGGGCGATCACACGGGCTGTCGGCCTAAAGTCCAAGGTAGATGCAGCCAGCCAGTTGTGCGGTCCAATGAGGAGCCAGCACGCGTCCGGGGTCACCGTCACATGCGGTCCTACTGACAACTTTCGGCAGTTCGCTTACCGGTGGATGGATCTTTGGCGGCAGTCAGGGTCAACGATCCGTGATATGCGGATCTTGTCTCGGCTCTGCACGTGGGTTCAGTCCTGAGGCTCGACCTTTGCCGACTGGATGACTACCACCATGAGGCGGTCGTCTCTAACTGGTTATCAGAGGTCGGCATCGGCCAGTTGCTGAGGGTCGGCATCGGTCGGTCACCAAGGGTCGGTCGGCAAGTGCCGAGAGATGATCGTCCGCTATTCGGTCGCCAAGTACCGAGAGACGATCGTATTTGATGTCGATCGCTCGGCACCGGGACTTGTCCTGGGACCTTCGGTCGGCCGATTTATCTTGACTGCTGGGATAAGGCTAGGCCGCCTGGTCGCTGATCGCAGCTTCGCCTGGCCGCTTCGGTAATGGCTAGGTCTCCCGATCTCCGTGGTGATCGCCGGTCGGAGAGTATAATTCTCGACACAACAATTGCCCCCCAGCTTGCTCCGATGTTGAAGACACGGGGCGAGGTGGTTCTTGCCGGCGATTGTGTCAGATGAGGATGGGCAACCTGTTGAGCTGACTTTGGATTCGAACTTGGGCTATCATGGTCGATTGGCTAGCTATCTATCGGTCTTGTACCTGCAAAAAACAACATTGGCCGATCCCTCGTAGAAACTTGATTGTTTCGTCGCTCAGGAACCGTGCACAGTCGCGGAGTTCGATGGACCGATTCCATGACCGTGTCTTGGTCCACGAAGACATTGAGTGTCTCGTGACTCACTTTATTATGAGGGTCCTCTGTTAGGCTGCGCCTCGCCTCGTATTTAAACGAAGGGCGTGCGGTCTCGGTCTAGAGGAGTCCTTGCGCTGGGCAGCGTTGGATGATTCAACTCCACGCCCGCAGATTGTTAGCTCTGCTTCCACCTCGGCCCACCATGAAGATGGCGAACCTCGACGGTGTACGTTGAGACGGGGGTTGTGGCACGTGTCGCATTGTCCGGGTAGATCATCTTAGATGGTGAACCTTGAGGGCGGGCGATCGTGTCCACGGATTAATTTTGGAGGGCCCTCAGACTACGCCGGCCTCGTATTTAAACGAAGGGCGGGCGATCTTGGCCCAAAGGGACCTTGCATGGCCGAAGCAGCCGGTTCCATCGACTACCAGGACCATGGCTTTATGATGTGCGGTGGAGGCGATCTTCATGCCTTAGTCCATCATGTTAAATGGTGAACTGTAGATGGCGATCGAGTCCTCCGATTTGTTGATGATGCTTGATGATCGGCGATCGGGCTGGAAGACTGGTGATCGTCGCTCGGCTGCCGATCGTATTGTTCATAGGTTGATAACGGCGATTGGGCGGGAGATCGTCGTTCGGGCGCCGATCGCGCTGCTCAAAGGTTAAGGAGAAACCTTTGTCTGGCCAGGAAGTCTGCAGCTCTAGCTCGGAAGGCTGCGTAGGTCGCAGGTTGGTTCTTCGTGAGATGCCTGAACATCGGCGAAAGACCATGAAATCCTCCTAGGACCGCGTAGAGGGCGATCTCATCGCTTACGGGCTCGCCGTTGAGGATGATCACGTCTACCCGGTCGATGTAGTCCGAGTCGGACTCTTCTTCTCCCTGCTTGATTTGCATCATGCGAAGGGGGCCTTCCGGCCGGACGACCCTGGTGGCGAAGTACGCTGTGAAGACGTTCGCTAGCTCGTTAAAGGAACCAATGGACTGAGGTGGCAATGAGGTGTACCACCGGTAGGCGAGGTCGTCCAGCGTCATAGGGAACATTCGGCACCTGGTCGCGTCAGATGCCCCACACCCGGTCATGTAGATGTTGAACTTGCTCCAGTGCATTTCGGGGTCCGATCGCCCCTCGTACAAGGGTGTTTGAGGAGGAGCGATCTTGTGCTGCACAGGGGCGAGCTCGATGTTGACCGCGAGCGGCTCGCTAGGCTCGGCGATCGTCTTCTTGGCGCCTGCCCTGGATTCCAGGAGCACCTTCATGTCGTCGAGCTGACGTTGCATCGCGGCCATCGCCGTGGCTCGGTCGCTTGCTGATCGGATTTGGGATCGGGAGCCGAGGCGATCGTGTACCGATCTCCGGACTCCGCTGCTGCCGACCTCGGATATTTGGCGAGGGGGAGCCAGACGGCTGGGTTGCCTTCTGGGAGTCGGGTAGGCCGAGCTCCTGGTGACAGACTCAAACTCCGTCGTCTCGTAGCCGGGCCGGGCGCCCTGGGCCGCCAAGACGGGTCACCGCCTGTGCGATCAGCAGAGGTGCCCCGGCTGGCGAGCGCCTCTTCTTGCGGACGAGAGCCTCCTGGTGATCGCTCGGCCAGTAATGCCTTGAGCTTTTGCTTGGACTTCCGGCGGATGGCCGAGGTGGTGATAGCGTGAGGCGGGTCGAGAGCACTCCGTCGCTCCTGTAGGACAGCCATGGTTCGGAACTGATCGAGCGAGAGACTTGGGCCGCCGTCCAAGGACGGGATCGAGCGTCTCTGACCGCGACGGCTACCTTCCACCATCGGCTGTGGCTCGGACTGGGACGGAACGAGGCGTCTGGCCGGCTGGCCAGCGGCTTTCTTCGACGCGGAGGCGGAAGACATGATTTCTGAAAGATTTCTTTGAAGCGCAGTGAGTGTCACTTCAAGTATATGCCCCGAGAACAGTGAGTGTTCTTCGGGATGGTAGGAATAAAAATTTGAGGGTTAGATTCCCCTTCCTCTAGCGCCAATTGTTGTTGCCCAAAATATTTATCCGAAGATTAAATACTGCTGGAATGAACGGACAACAAACAACAATTTGCGGGAGCACTTCCGAGAGAATATGAATAAACACAAGATTTGTCCGGTTTGTTAGGCCCGGGCTTGAATGCTCTCGCGAGATGTTATTAATACAAATATTCATGGATACAAGTATTAATGTGAGAAATCTAAATACAATGAGTGTAAAAAAGACTGTTAATCCAGCTCTTGAGCGAAGCTTGGTGTTCTTCGTCCCTGCCGATCGTCTGCTTGTATGAGAGAGGCCGAGAGAAGAGAGAACCAAAAGATAGCTGTTACCAAGAGTAGGAGATAGCCAAGTGCTGTGTATTGATTCTGTAATGTGTACTGAAATCGCGATAATGCAGAGAGTTGGCCGAGTGCAGGGAGCCTGCTATATATAGGGGCAGCGGAGCCTTGTCTTCTGGCGGGCGATCGCCTTCCGGCCATTATAATAATGGGGCGATCGTTTGCCGGCCAATATTATAATGGGGCGATCACACGGGCTGTCGGCCTAAAGTCCAAGGTAGATGCTGGCAGCCAGCTGTGCAGTCCAATGAGGAGCCAGCACGCGTCCGGGGTCACTGTTACATGCGGTCCTACTAACAACTTTCGGCGGGCCTGTCGGCTGGTGGATGGATGCTGGCAGGCTGTGGTCAACGATCCGTGATATGCGGATCTTGTCTCGCCTCTGCACATGGGTTCAGTCCTGAGGCTCGACCTTTGCCGACTGGATGACTACCACCATGAGGCGGTCGTCTCTAACTGGTCATCAGAGGTCGGCATCGGCCAGTTGTCTGCATCGGTCGGTCACCAAGGGTCGGTCGGCAAGTGCCGAGAGATGATCATCCGCTAGTCGGTCGCCAAGTACCGAGAGACGATCGTATTTGATGTCGATTGCTCAGCACCGGGACTTGTCCTGGGTCCTTCAGTCGGCCGATTTATCTTGACTGCTAGGCTAAGGCTAGGCCGCCTGGTCGCTGATCGGCAGTTCTGCCTCAGCTGCTCGGCAATGGCTAGGTCGCCCGATCTCCGAGGCAATCGCCGGTCGGAGAGTATAATTCTCGACACAACAATTGCCCCCCAGCTTGCTCCGATGTTGAAGACACGGGGCGAGGTGGTTCTTGCCGGCGATCGTGTAAGATGAGGATGGGCAACCTGTTGAGCTGACTTTGGATTCGGACTTGGGCTATCATGGTCGATTTGTAATACCCGGTTGTAATTCAGTAATTATCATTCAGTATTTATCATTCAGTAATTCCACTCGTTAATGATCATTTGTCACTCATATTCAATCATGGTATTCATCGTTCAGAGTAATTGTATCGTGTATCAATCGTCGTTCATCATTAATCTAATTGGAGTTTCGTGCCGTGTTTATCATCATTGACATTTTCATTGTGGGCTGTGCGTGAGGAGTAGCGCACGCTACGTACTCTTTTTAGCGCGCGCTAATTGAGTACAGGTAGCGCACGCTACCACTCAGCATTAGCGCACGCTAATGTTACCCTGGCTGCAGTCCAGAAGGTACTGGACTGCAGGTGAGTTATATGTAGCGCACGCTACGAGTGGTAAGTAGCGCGCGCTAGTGGGTTGTAGTAGCGCACGCTAATATTTGGTGTAGCGCGCGCTAAGGACGGATCAGGTTGAGTCCAGTGGCTACTGGACTGCACTGGATTAATTCATAGCGCACGCTATGAGTGGTTTTTAGCGTACGCAAACGGTGTAGAAGCGCACGCTACTTGTTGGTTGTAGCGCACGCTACCGAGATCAGATCATAGGACAGAAGGTTCTGGACTTCAGTACTGGACAGCAGATATTTATCTAGCGCACGCTAACAATTGGAGTTAACGCACGCTATTGGGATAGAGTTAGCGCACGCTACCAGGTTGTAGCGTACGCTAACGGGTCAGCCAGAGTTCACTGGAATGTTCATACAACTCGTTAGCGCACGCTAAATAGCAGGTCATAACGTGCACTAATCTGGAGCAGTATAAATTGGACAGTTAGCCTGAGTTTCGTCATTTACTCACTTCTCTTCGTTTTTGAGCGACTTCGGGCGATTTCGGGCGACTTGGAGTGTTCTCTTCGAGCTGCTATCATCTATCATCATCTTCAAGTCTTTGAGTTGGATTAATCATTATTTCATCATCTTCATCCCATCAAATTAAGGTATTAATCTCTTGGATCTAGAATTTCGGATTTTTGGGTTTTTCCTTCCGATTTCTTCGTGTAAGCTTGGATTGTTGTTGGAATATATTAGATATGGATTATCTACCTTGGATAAATGTATTCCTACGGATTTAATGGCTATTTTGGGGATTTATATCAAGAACCCTTGGGGTTGACTTTGGATAATTTGGGGATTTCCGTTTGACGTTGTTGTAATCTTGAATTTGTGGATTCCTATGAGATTATTGATATCATTGAAAGTGTTTTGATGGTTTGAAATACTCATCGTGGAGTTGGTTTCGATATATTCGAGTTTGGATATTGTTGTATCGACGTTTGAGTCGGTTATGATCGTATTTGATTCGTGTAATGATCGAATTATTGGTAAATTGTGTTATTCAAGGTTGTTCGAGCGACCGACATTTCATTTAGGACGTTGTTCGTGGACGGACATTCTTCATCGGTGTTGTGTAAGTTGATTCTTACTCGGTTAAAAGGATACTCATTCCTTTTGTTGTTTATTATTCATAATCATAACTCATTCATCATGGTATTAATCATATTGAGACTTGTAATTGTCGAATAATCATTTCATTCACGAGGAACGACGGTTCCAAATCATTTCATTGGGTTATCAATCACGTCACTATTATTTTCATCTCGGTGAGTCATCTTGGCCTTGTCGAATTATTATTCATTGATATTCATTGTGGTCATTCTCGTTCATATGACCTTCTGGGTTCATATTGCGTGGCCGGGTGTGGCTGTGTGGAATTTTAAGTCGGGCACACGATGGTCATGTATTGGGTTCACCGGTACATTGGACCGTGCACACGGTAAAGCTTAACTCCGTGAGACTAATTAGGTACAAGGACGGGTGTGTCCAGTCATTCGTCTTGTACACTTGCACAGAACATTACGGGCGTACTATGATACTCCTCTTCAGCGTAATTCATAACTAAGGATATTTTATAACTTCAGTTAAATCATGATTGTGTATTTTCAACCCTTGAGGATTGTTGTTCTGTGTAACTGACCCCGTTGGGGGATTTTGTTTTCAGGTCACGGCAAGGCAAAGGCACAGGAAGAGCATGCTGACGGCGAGGAGTCCCAGTGATACTAGTAGGGGGCCCCAGCCATTACGTTTGTTTCAGTCATTTCAATCATTTCAGTCATTTCTGTCATTTGTATTTTCCGCTGCAAATTCCGTTTGAGATGTTTATTTGTTCAGGGTGGTGTATTTTATCTCCATATAAAATATATTAGTATTCGATATTGTCCTGGTGTGTTGTACTTAAACTCCTCATCGGAGTACTTGGTAATATAATGTGGTTCGGTACTACAATTATATTATTTAATTCATCATTTTCATTTGCCTGGTGGGTCCCACTCGGGGATTCACGGCACTGTAATATTCGCCTAGTTTGGGGTGTTACAGAGTTGGTATCGGAGTGTGGTTTTGAATACTACCCTCCAAGTCATGTCTCATTTAAAATCATCGTCATCGGACTAGTATCATTGGACTTTCGCGTCACGTGTGACCTGTGCAAATGCCGAGCCAATCAGACCAAGAACTGTAAGATTTCTAATGCCATGGTATAATTTCTAGCAATAATCATTCATTCATAATTCATCAGTTAACAATCCTCAAACATCATTGTCATTTTGACCAGGACGGTCAGGTTAACTCATTAATCACTCAATTCATTTCATTACTCGGTTGTTGATCTGGAAGATCATATCATTAATCTTGTTAACTCGTTCAAGATAAACATTTCAATAATTTCATCAGGTAATCATGTCACCTCAGTTAGTCATTCATGTAATCACTGTGTTAGAGCGTATGCTCATTTTCATCATCTTATGTCATAATCATAACGTGATATTCATGCGGGGAATATAATCATCATGTGACCTTCCTACTTCAGTATGGAGAGAGCAAGAAGAGGACGAGGAGGACGAGGCCGTGGTGCGGGCCGAATCCCGAGAGCTCGTGTGAATACACGTGCGAATGCGAGAAATAATGCTAATTCATCGAGCAGCGACGCTGCCACTCATTCACCTGGACGTGATCATTCACTATCGGGGAGTCGTACCCGGGACACGGCTCAGTCAGAAGGTGTTCGGGTTGACCCACTTGCTTTTATGCAGGGCATGATGGCCCAAATGACGCAGATGGCACAACTTATGGAGACGATGCACAACTCAGTCAATCAAAATCAACAGGCTCCTCCGCCGCCACCTCAGAGGCAAGGAATGTGAGCAGTATCATCGGCGACATTTCTCGCCAAAGGCCACCTACTTTTGAAGGCTCATCTGAGCCGGCGGATATTGTTCATTGGATCGAACACTTCGAGAATCTATTTGCGATGGTAGAGTGTCCCAAAGGGCATAAAGTTTCAGTTGCGGCTTACTACCTGGGTAAGAGCGCTCATTCTTGGTGGTTATCGTTGAAACCCACCGAAGGATCATGTACTTGGGATCAATTCAAGACTCTCATGATGGAGAGGTATTATCCGGGCCCACTCAGAGAGGCCAAGCTGTCAGAATTACTCACACCCGACCCCTCAGCAGACGAGGATGTTCTCGCCATTGCCGAGAAATTTCAGGAACTTCTCCCTTTCGCCTTATCCATCATTCATTCAGAGGCGGATAAAATCAAGAATTTCAGCAAGAGGCTGAAACCCCGTATGAGACTTCAGTTGCTTAATCATAATTGCACCACGTTGGCCGAATTCATTGAGAAAGCTCTCACTTATGAGCTTACTGCTAAGGAAATTGCTAAGCAGCAACCTTCGTCTGCTAGCAAGAAATCGAAGAATCGTAATCAGTCTGAAGGCGGTCAGACAACCTTCAAGAAACCTCGTGCGGGCTCTGCTTTTTCTGAGAGACCCCCTGTGACATCTAAACCCGCGGAATCTAAGTCTCGAGCGGCCAGTTCGGGCATCACCTGTTTTAATTGTGGGGATCTTGGTCATCTCAGTACCAAGTGTCCGAGACATACTATCACGTGTCATAATTGTGGAATTGCTGGGCATAAGGCCCGTTTTTGCCATAGGGACTCCAAACCTACTCAGACGTCATCTCAGGCCCCTAAGCAGTCAGCCGTTCAGAATCAGGCCACTCAATCAGCGTCGTTTAAAACGACAAGAGCGACTAAAGGTGGAGTCTATAGCCAGCAGATGGGAGCGCCCGGTGCTGGGACTAGCAAGCCCCGGATTTATGAGATTAAGAAGACCGATGACCCAGAGGCCCGAATGATCTCAGGTACACTCGATATTCTATCTCAACATGTGTGTACCCTTTTTGATACTGGTGCATCGCATTCATTCATTTCCGAGTCATGTTTGAGTAAACTACATCTGGGTAGTGCTACTAGTTGTGAGCCTTATGTCATTGGCCTACCTGATGGTAGACGAATTATCGGTAATCGTGAGATTAAGAATTGTCCGATTCAGTTTCATGGTCGTGTATGGCCAGCGGACCTAATCGTAGTAGATTTGCCGAGGGACGACGTCATCTTGGGTATTGATTGGATGGATCGTCATGATGCCATCATTAGTGTCCGTAAGCGTATGATCACTATCATTTCCGACGATGGGGTTGAATGTGTGTTTCAGGGAGGTAATCCCAGCTGTTCTGGTAAGGTCATTAATTTGATGAAAGCAGTGAGATTACTCAATCAGGGGTGTGTTGGTTATTGGTGCTATATGACCAAAACCGAGAAATCATCAGTAATGTTGACGGACATTCCGGTAGTGAGGGAATATGCCGATGTTTTTCCAGACGAGTTACCTGGTTTGCCTCCACAGAGGGATGTGGAATTCACGATTAAGTTGGAGCCTGGTACATCCCCGATATCGAAGGCACCATACCGGATGGCCCCAGCCAAAATGCAGGAATTAAAGAACCAACTTGAGGAGTTGTTCGAGAAGGGTTATATTCGACCGAGTGCGTCCCCGTGGGGAGCACCAGTGTTATTTGTCAAGAAGAAGGATGGTTCTTTTCGCTTGTGTATCGATTATCGGGAGTTGAAGAGGGTGACAATCAAGAATAAGTATCCCTTACCCCATATTGATGATCTCTTAGATCACTTCAGGGAGCTTCAGTATTTTCCAAGATCGACTTAAGATCTGGATATCATCAGTTGCGGATTCGAGAGTCGGATATCGCGAGGACGGCGTTTCGAACACGCTATGGTCCATATGAGTTTGTGGTTATGCCGTTTGGATTGACTAATGCACCTGCGGTATTCATGGAGTTAATGAATCGGGTTTTCATCGACTTTTTTGATCAGTTTGTTGTTGTATTTATCGATGACATTTTGATTTATTCTCGTGACCGAGAGGAACACGAGTTTCACCTTCATCAAGTGCTCGACGTGTTGAGACGAGAACAACTTTATGGGAAGTTTTTCAAATGTGAGTTCTGGATGTCCGAAGTGACGTTTCTCGGACACGTAATTTCTTCAGACGGGGTTCGTGTCGATCCTCAGAAGACGGAGGCTATTCGAGATTGGCTACCTCCGAAGAATGTTAAGGAAATCCGAAGTTTCCTCGGATTAGCGGGTTATTATCGGCGATTTGTGGAGGGATTTTCTAGAATCGCTCAACCCTTGACGAGCCTTTTACGGAAGGATAAGAAATACATGTTGCGATATTTCCTACACGCAAGTGCACGTCATCGTTTACAAGTAATAAAGTGATAAGTAGAGTATCGTTCCCACGAGGACTGAATCTCTAACTACCGATTTTTTCGTATTCCAATTTTATCTGAACAATCGAATTTGGGTTTTGCGATTTATAACTAAAAGAATTACTAAAAGACTAAGCAGTAGAAAACAATATCTTGGATAAAAGAAATCAAATGATGAATAAGTCTAGGGTTCTTAATCCACCTTAGTTTATCCGAATCTACTCTCGATTATCCGTAATAAATAATTTTCCCAATTTATTGAAGGCGGAGATTGCTAATATATTCTACCGCCTCTCCCGAGGTCAATAGATTTATCTAAAGGCGAATAACGCACTCTATCCCTAGGTGAATTAATTCGTCGATAGGCAAAAAGCATGAAATCTCCTAAAGGCCACGTAGTTCCTATGAGTATATTCCTATCTCACAGAATAAAACGGTCCTCACCAATAGTTCCTCACCAAATCTCCTCTCCCGATTCGAAGTGAATGATTAAATCAATACAACTATTGGCCAGATAATTGCAAGCATTAAACATAATTGGAAAAACTCAATAAAAAGGTAATATATTGGATAATCTCAATCAATTCCTCAAAACAAAGGTTTCATCAAAACCCTAGATTAGGGCTTTAGCCTGACATAGTAAAAACTGAAAATACAGAATAAATAAACGAAAGCATAAAATTCAAACGCAGATGAAGTTCGGATTCCTCTGTTCTTCAGCTTCCGCCTTCTGCCCTTGAAGTCGTCTGCTTCCCTCTTCTTCTGCAGTCTCCAAGCTTAAGCTCTCAAAGGATAAAGATCCAAAGATTCCCAGATGATTTAATTAGGGTCTTAAACCCTATTTATAGCTCACATATCCTCCAAATCGCGTCCGTATCAGTCGGTCGAAAACTGGCTTCGAAACAGCCCAAAAAGCCGCGCGGGCATACAAAAACCGCCAAGTGTGCCGCGGCTCACTAAACCTGTGCCGCGGCACATCGCCTTCAGCTGAATGCCTGGGCGTTAATTAATTCTTCTGTGCCGCGGCTCACAGGGATCATGCCGCGCACGCAGTACAGTTACTCGCCTTCGGCTGGTGTCTTCCTGTGCCGCGGCCCTTCTTCCTTGTGCCGCGGCTCATAGTCCAGATTTGCCGTTTTCGCCCGTTTTGCCTCGTTTTAGCTTCCGGACTTCAATTTCCTGTCAATCATACAAAATTAAGGCATTAAAAGCTCATTTAGACGATTTCACTCTCCAAAACACTACAAAATAATGATAAATAAGCGTATAAAAATACGCCTAACAAATACCCCCAAACTTAAGCCTTTGCTTGTCCTCAAGCAAAAAGAATTAAATTCAATAAAAGAATGTCGTGAATCATCGTGCAACTCATAGTGTTCAACCTAATCAATACTATCCTGTGATTCTCTCTAAATAATACGAGTGTCATAAAAGCGAGCTGCACTCAGAATAATGATTCCGCAAAGTAATCAAATTCAGTCCTAATCACTCGTTCATGAAGAAAATTCAGCTCAAAGATTAACAAAACGTGAGTCAAATCGACCGTCAATATGAAAGGCTAACACAACCAAGCTAGTTCGTCCCGTTGCACAGTCTAATGGCACACTTTTCAAGAGTTTCATAACAAATAAACCTCGGACAGTATCCCCTTATATAAATGTTCCAAAATTTGATTCGAGTCGACCACTAGGTTAGGATCTCGGGATGTTTCATCGGGATAATCCTAGGGTGGAACTTCCATTCTCATGTATTAGGAAACCGTTTGACGTAAAAGACACTCATGGGGCACATGGATGCTTCTAGTTACTAAGTTCCCGTCTACAGCGGAGAAACAACTCGAATACATAATTTCCGCATGTCCGACTCAAGGTTGCCGTTTTACGCGAGAGTAAACAGCGGGTCACGCGAATACCCCCGGTTACTAAGTTCCCTATCATTGGCACATGTGAAATATCTAAATCACTAGTCTAATCAGGGTCGTCGTTTTACGCGAGAGTAAACAACGGGTCACGCGAATACCCCCGGTTACTAGACTTCCCTTCATAGCACATTATCTCAACTATAGGGAAAAACTGACCGACTCTAAACTCAATCTAAGTGCCAACACGACTAATGAAACAGTACGACTCACTATCCGGAAGATGTAACCAAACGTTTTGATGGGTATTTAAAAACAAGTATGTATCGTCTCTTATCTGCCAAGACCTCTACAATCACGAAAAATTTCGGACCTAAATGAATACTAAGCAGAACAGAAATAACTGACTACAACTCGACTGGAACTCGACCACTTCTTCAGAGAGAAACACAGTGTCGTAACATCAGTATCACACAAATAGAAGCACGAAAAATTCACGAATAAAGAAAACTAAGACAAGCAAGGCTATCTAAAAAATTTTTACGCAACGTAATGAAAAGTGCAACAAAATAAAGTACAGCAAGAAAATAAAGTACAACAATGAATGTAGCAACTGAAAGTAAATCCCCCCCAAACTTAGGACGTACATTGACCTTAATGGACAAAAATTGATATGCAATAAAAGTAAAAGGTCAAGTACTCCCCTCCAGTCTGCTCAGGAGTTGGTGCCGGCATCGTCCGGTGAGCTTGCACGCTTCTTGACTACATCATGCGGAGTGTGAATGAATGAGCTTGCATCATCAAAAAGGAAGTTAAGTACGAGCTCTCAAGTTGAACATGATGTAGGGGTTGGGGATAATGTAATTTGACAACACGATTCATTGCATATAATTTTGAAAATGCCTAGCTTACCAATTTTTCATTGCTGCAATTTATCAAAAACCTTGTGTGCACAAGTTAAAATGAAGAACAAGAATTTTGATGGTTAATTCCAAATCCCAAAAATAATAACACAGATTATAACCCTGAATTACGACAACCATCATCAACAATTCGTTCATAAACATCAATTCCATCACAATATCAAATTCCCCATATTCCAACTCCATTTTAGAAACAAAAGTGAAGAACAACTAGCAATATAAAACTTCAAATCTTTTCACATCAAGAATCACTTATGATTTAGAAATCAACAATTACCTGGAGAATTTGAGAAGGAGACAATAGAATGGTATCAACTGACCTCATTGTGTGAAGGAAGGAAGGAAGGGAGGGAAGAAGTATCTTATGCAGGCCGATCGATTGAATGAGCCCTACCTGGCTGTTCTTATTTTGCGACGGGGGCCGCGGCACAATATAAGTGAGCCGCGGCCCAAAGTACAGTAGGACTGGGACGTTTTGCAATGGCATCGGGTGCCACGGCTCGCTGCTTTGCCGCGCTCGGCGTGTTAGTGTGCCGCGGCTCAGGTCTTGTGTGCCGCGGCACAAAGTCTGAGCTCCTGGGTGTTTCTTGGCCATTTAGTGTGCCGCGGCTCAGCGACCTGGTGTGCCGCGGCTCAGTAAGATCATGCCGCGGCACAGGGTACAGTTTGAACGACCATTTTTAATCAGCAGGTGTGTTCCGCGGCTCACCTGATCAGGCCGCGGCCCATCATTGAATTCCTCCCTTTGCCGATTCCTCGCATGCAATTTTTACACGAAAACATCAAGACGAGAGGGAAGGATGGATCAAAGAAGAAAGAAGACAAAGAGAGACTCTAAAAATGCAATAAAACAACAAAGAATCTACAACTAATACTCGGGTTGCCTCCCGAGGAGCGCTAAGTTTATAGTCTTCAGTCGGACTATTCTCGCATTCATCCGGCGGTGGATAAGGTGACGCTCGTTTTCTGCGTGTCTATTGGATTTCCCAAGTATGCCTTCAACCTTTGTCCATTAACTTTGAATTTTCGGCCATCTCTTTGAACTTCTACTGCACCATGTGGAAACACTTGAACTACGGTGAACGGTCCCGACCATCGTGAACGCAATTTCCCGGGAAATAACTTTAAGCGTGAGTTAAATAGCAACACCTCTTGACCCGGGACAAATTCTCTCTGCGTGATGTGCTTATCATGCCAAATCTTTGTCCGCTCCTTATAAAGTTTTGCATTTTCATATGAGTTGTGGCGAATTTCTTCCAACTCGTTCAGCTGCAAACAATGCTTTTCCCCAGCGGATTTTAGATCAAAGTTTAGTTTCCTTATCGCCCAGTAAGCACGGTTCTCCATCTCTACGGGTAGATGGCAACCTTTCCCATAGACCAATCTGTAGGGCGACATTCCGATAGGTGTTTTATACGCAGTCCGGTACGCCCAAAGTGCATCATCGAGTTTAAATGCCCAATCTTTTCGAGACGAGCTGACCGTCTTTTCTAGAATCCACTTCAGCTCTCGATTTGATATCTCGACTTGACCACTCGTTTGCGGATGGTATGCTGTGGCAACACGATGAGTGACTCCGTATTTTCTCAAAACCACATCAAGAAATTTGTTGTCGAAGTGTGACCCACCATCACTTATAATAGCACGTGGAGTCCCAAAGCGTGTGAAGATATGTTGTTTAATAAACTTGATTACGACATTGGACCCATTCGTAGGTAGTGCCACCGCTTCAACCCATTTTGAGACATAATCTACGGCCACCAAAATATAGAGATTCTTGTTTGATGGGGGAAATGGACCCATGAAGTCGATCCCCCATACATCAAACAATTCGACTTCAAGTATGGTGTTCAGCGGCATTTCGTGTCGTCTTGAGATGTTTCCTGTACGTTGACACCGATCACATGTAGACACAAAGGAGTGAGCATCTTTGAATAAGGACGGCCAATAAAATCCCGACTGTAAGACCTTCGCTGCTGTTCTATTTCCACGAAAATGTCCACCGTAGGGTGATGCATGGCAATGGTTCAGCACACTGTGGATTTCCTCATCCGGAATGCATCTACGGATAATTTGATCGGGGAATCGCTTGAAGAGAAAAGGATCGTCCCACAAATAGTACTTAGCATCCGAGATTAGCTTCTTCTTTTGATGACGTGAGAGGTCGTTCGGAATTGTTTTACTTGCTAAGTAGTTCACTAGATCAGCATACCAAGGCGCATGTGTTGAATCCAACTTGTAGAGCTCGTCGGGAAGGTTTCTATAATTTGTGGCTGACTTTCTTCCTTCTCGAGGGAACTCTCTAATCGTGAAAGGTGATCGGCTATAACATTTTCTGTCCCCTTCTTGTCCCGAATCTCCAAGTTGAATTCTTGAAGGAGTAGCACCCACCGAATCAACCTTGGTTTTGCATCCTTCTTCTCCAAAAGGTATTTTATTGCCGAATGATCGGTCCACACTATCACTTTCGTTCCTAGTAGATAAGCCCGAAATTTATCAAATGCAAAGATCACCGCCAACAATTCCTTCTCCGTTGTGGCATAATTTCTTTGGGCATCATCGAGTGTTCGGCTCGCATAGTATATGACATGGAACACCTTCCCTCGTCTCTGCCCCAAAGCAGCCCCAATGGCAAAGTCGCTAGCATCGCACATTAGTTCGAACGGAAGGTCCCAATCCGGAGCGACTATCACCGGTGCCGTGCTTAGAGCTTTCTTCAGCAACTGGAAACTTTCTTTACAAGACTCGTCGAAAGTAAATGGGACATCTTTCATGAGTAAATTGCACAGCGGCTTCGTGATCTTTGAAAAATCCTTAATAAATCGGCGATAGAAACCGGCATGTCCCAAAAAACTCCTAATCCCCTTGACCGAAGTGGGTGGAGGCATCTTATCAATTATCTCGATTTTCGCTCGGTCGACTTCAATTCCATGTGAGGATATTCGATGGCCAAGCACAATGCCCTCCTGCACCATAAAATGACACTTCTCCCAATTCAAGACTAAATTGGTCTCTTCGCATCTTCGCAAGACTTTCTGCAAATTTTCCAAACAAATGTCAAATGAATCTCCAAAAACAGAAAAATCATCCATAAAAATCTCAATACACTGCTCTACCATGTCAGAAAAAATAGCCATCATACACCGTTGAAAAGTAGCCGGCGCATTACACAATCCAAAAGGCATGCGCCTATAAGCGAAAATGCCGTAAGGACATGTAAACGTCGTTTTCTCTTGGTCTTCGGGGGCTATGTAAATCTGATTATACCCCGAATAACCATCGAGAAAGCAATAGAAATCGTGTCCGGCTAATCTATCTAACATCTGATCAATAAAAGGCAAGGGGAAATGATCTTTTCTAGTGACTTTATTTAATTTCCTATAATCTATGCACATACGCCACCCCGTAACAATCCTGGTGGGAATTAATTCATTATTATCGTTTTGAACAACTGTTATCCCACCCTTTTTCGACACAACTTGAACCGGACTTACCCACTTACTATCAGAAATTGGAAAGATCATACCTGCGTCGAGGAGTTTTAAAACCTCGACTTTTACCACCTCCTTCATGTTAGGATTCAGCCGGCGTTGATGCTCCACGGATGGTTTGTAGTCTTCTTCCATCAAAATCTTGTGCATGCAAATCGATGGGCTGATCCCCTTAATATCCGCAATAGACCATCCAAGAGCAGATTTGTACTCCCTCAAAACTCTTAATAATTTCGCCTCTTGATCTCCGGCTAAAGTGGCCGAAAGAATAACTGGAAGGGAGTTGTCGGGTCCAAGGAATGCATATTTTAAATGAGGTGGCAGCTTTTTGAGTTCCAACTTTGGAGGTCTTTCAATCGATGGAGTCGGTCGAGTTAGTGAACTTCCTAGCTCCTCGAATGGTTTACGAATAAAAATTGGCGGGGAAGCATCCATGTGTCGTACGTAGGCTGCATGCTCTCCATTTGGTTCGGAAACAGCCCCAATCAAAATGGATTCCAATGGATCGGGTGGATAATTTTCTCGAAAAGTTCTACTCACGCACGAGTCAATGACGTCAATTTGGAAACAATTTTCAGCGTCACTTGGATACTTTACGGATCGAAAAATATTGAATGTTACTTGCTCCTCTTGAACACGCAAAGTCAGCTTTCCCTTTTCCACATCAATCAACGTTCGGCCTGTTGCCAAAAATGGTCTTCCCAAAATAATTGGGATATCTTGGTCTTCTTCCATGTCAAGTACGATGAAATCGGCCGGAAAGATGAACTTATCAACTTTGACTAAAACGTCCTCTATCACACCCCTCGGATATTTGATGGATCTATCGGCCAATTGTAGAGAGACTGTCGTCGGCTTGGCTTCCCCAATCTCCAGCTTTTTAAAAATAGAAAGGGGTATAAGATTTATACTGGCCCCGAGATCGCATAGGGCTCTTTCAAAAGATGAATTTCCGATGATGCAAGGGATGGTGAAACTTCCCGGATCTCTCAATTTAGGTGGGAGCTTCTTTTGTAAAATAGCGCTGCACTCCTCCGTTAAAGCGACCGTCTCATATTCCTCGAGCTTTCATTTATTGGACAAGATCTCTTTCATGAACTTGACGTAACTCGGCATCTGCTCCAATGCGTCGCGAACGGAATGTTTATGTGCAATTTCTTGAAAACGTCGAGGAATTTTGAAAACGCTTGTCGAGCTTTTGCTTTTGGAAACGCTGTGGGAATGGAATTTGAGGAGTGCGCTGAGTAGTCGATACTTCCTTTGGCTTAGGCGTCTCATCCTTTTCCTTCTCGTTCGCTTCGATCGGCTGCTCTTTGTCATTAATAGTCGCCTTTCAACTCCTTTCCGCTTCGTAATTCGATCGCTTGCACATTTTCCTTGATTTCACTTCGCCGCTACTGGGTGATGCACCTTGAGACCGAGAAGACAATAAATTAGCAATCTGCCCCATTTGTGTTTCTAGATTTCGGATGGAGGTCGAATGATTTTGGAGGGTCGTGTCGGTGCGGGTCATGAATTGGCTTGTGTTAGCCGCCAATTTAGCAAGAGCATCTTCCAAAGATACCTTTGGTGATTGAGGGGGCTGCGCGAAGTGAGGTTGTGGAGGCTTCATAGCTTGCCCATTTCTCCATGGAAAATTTTGTTGATTCCGCCACCCTTGATTATAAGTGCTGGGGTAAAAATTGTTTTGTCGATTTCCATTGGCCACAAATTGAGCTTGCTCCATATGATGTTGCTCGAACGGATTTCCAACTTGACATTCCGCGCTCGGGTGTGATCCGTTACACCAATTGCATGTCTCAATGGTAACGGGGGCTGGTGCGTGCGAAAATGCCTGGAGCTGTTGTGTCAAAGCGGCGACTTGAGCTGACAAGGTGGAAATCGGGTCATTGCTTGAAACTTCCATGACTCTCTTCGGTGTCAATCTTTCTGATGGCCATTGGTATGCGTTTTCGGCCATATCTTCCAAAAGCACGTGTGCCTCGGCCATAGATTTTCCCATGAAGGTCCCACCAGAGGCCGCATCCACGAGAGTGCGTGTAGAAGCACTCAAACCATTATAGAACGTATGAAGCTGAAGCCAATCAGGAATGCCGTGATGAGGGCATCTTCGTAGCAAATCTTTATATCGCTCCCACGCCTCGTGGAGCGATTCCATATCGTACTGGGCAAAAGTGGTTATTTCGTTTCTCAACCTCGCCGTCTTAGCAGGTGGGAAGAATTTGGCAAGGAAGGCTTGCGCTAACCTCTCCCATGTTGTAATCGACCCCGGCGGTAAGGAATTTAACCAAAACTTTGCTTTATCCCTCAAAGAGAAAGGGAAAAGCCTCAATCGGATGGCGTCGTCTGTGACACCATTAGTCTTGAACGTGTCGCATATCTCAAGGAAAGAAGCAATATGGGCATTCGGGTCGTCCTTCGGCAGTCCACAGAATGGGCTCGCCTGCACCATCTGAATAATGGCGGGCTTGATCTCAAAATTATTAGCTTGGATAGTGGGACGTCGAATTCCCGAAAAATTAGCGTTGACCTGCGGCATGGCATAATCTCGAAGAGCTAGTTCCGGTTGAACTTGCCGCACTTGGTTATCTCCTCCTTGGACTTCGATATTCTCGGCCATGTTGACCGTCGTCTGCAACTCTCTTTTCTCCTTTTTGTTCCTTCTTAGAGTGCGCTCGAGCTCGGTTCCAAAGGTAGTAGGCCTTCGTTACCGAATTTTCTCATGCACTACATGAAAGGCCCTGAAAGGAAAAACAGATAAACGAAATTAAATACACAAAAATAAAAATAAAACGTTCAAATTAAGACTGGAAATACTTAAATCGATATTAGAAAATTTCAATCCCCGGCAACGGCGCCAAAAACTTGTTGCGATATTTCCTACACGCAAGTGCACGTCATCGTTTATAAGTAATAAAGTGATAAGTAGAGTATCGTTCCCACGAGGACTGAATCTCTAACTACCGATTTTTTCGTATTCCAATTTTATCTGAACAATCGAATTTGGGTTTTGCGATTTATAACTAAAAGAATTACTAAAAGACTAAGCAGTAGAAAAAAATATCTTGGATAAAAGAAATCAAATGATGAATAAGTCTAGGGTTCTGAATCCACCTTAGTTTATCCGAATCTACTCTCGATTATCCATAATAAATAATTTTCCCAATTTATTGAAGGCGGAGATTGCTAATATATTCTACCGCCTCTCCCGAGGTCAATAGATTTATCTAAAGGCGAATAACGCACTCTATCCCTAGGTGAATTAATTCGTCGATAGGCAAAAAGCGTGAAATCTCCTAAAGGCCACGTAGTTCCTATGAGTATATTCCTATCTCACAGAATAAAATGGTCCTCACCAATAGTTCCTCACCAAATCTCCTCTCCCGATTCGAAGTGAATGATTAAATCAATAAAACTATTGGCCAGATAATTGCAAGCATTAAACATAATTGGGAAAACTCAATAAAAAGGTAATATATTGGATAATCTCAATCAATTCGTCAAAACAAAGGTTTCATCAAAACCCTAGATTAGGGCTTTAGCCTGACATACTAAAAGCGAAAATACAGAATAAATAAACGAAAGCATAAAATTCAAACGCAGATGAAGCTCGGATTCCTCCGTTCTTCAGCTTCCGCCTTCTGCCCTTGAAGTCTTCTGCTTCCCTCTTCTTCTGCCGTCTCCAAGCTTAAGCTCTCAAAGGTAAAAGATCCAAAGATTCCCAGATTATTTAATTAGGGTCTTAAACCCTATTTATAGCTCACATATCCTCCAAATCGCGTCCGTATCAGTCGGTCGAAAACTGGCTTCGAAACAGCCCAAAAAGCCGCGCGGGCATACAAAAACCGCCAAGTGTGCCGCGGCTCACTAAACCTGTGCCGCGGCACATCGCCTTCACCAATGCACGGGCGTTAATTAATTCTTACGTGCCGGCTCACTGGATCGTGGCCGCGGCACAGAGTACAGGTTACTCTGCCCTTCGGCTGGTGTCTTCCTGTGCCGCGGCCCTTCTTCCTTGTGCCGCGGCTCATAGTCCAGATTTGCCGTTTTCGCCCGTTTTGCCTCGTTTTAGCTTCCGGACTTCAATTTCCTGTCAATCATACAAAATTAATGCATTAAAAGCTCATTTAGACGATTTCACTCTCCAAAACACTACAAAATAATGATAAATAAGCGTATAAAAATACGCCTAACAATACACGTGGTCCGACGCATGTCAATGGAGTTTTGAGGAACTCAAGAGCCGGTTAATGTCAGCACCTATACTTTCCTTGCCGCAGGGGACGGAAGGATTTGTGGTTTATAGTGATGCGTCCGGACAGGGTCTCGGATGTGTGCTCATGCAGAATGGAAAGGTTATTGCCTATGCTTCCCGGCAATTGAGACCTTACGAGGTTAATTATCCGACACACGACCTGGAGCTAGCAGCCGTGGTGTTCGCTTTGAAGATTTGGCGTCATTATCTTTATGGCGTTACCTATCAGATATTCACCGATCATAAGAGTTTAAAGTATATATTTACTCAGAAGGAGTTAAATATACGACAGAGACGGTGGTTGGAATTAATCAAAGATTATGATATCGAGATCCTTTACCACCCGGGCAAGGCGAACGTTGTCGCCGACGCCTTGAGTCGTAAGTCCGTTCAGGAGCAGATGCTTGCCCGTTTAACGGTTCAGAAGGAGCTTCAGCTGGAATTCCTTAGACCCGAGATCGAGGTCTGGCTTCAGCGAGTTCAGGGACAACTTTGTATGTTGGAGATCTCATCGTCACTTGAGGAGGCAATCAGAGAGAATCAGGGTTCGGACCCGTCATTGTTACGCATCCGTGAGGATGTGGTTCAGGGGAAAGCCCCTGGATTCGTGGTCCACGAGGATGGACTTTTGAGATTGAAGAATCGGTTGTGCGTACCGGCGAATGAGGAGTTGAAAAACTCGATTTTGAAAGAAGCTCATGCTACCCCTTATTCTGTTCATCCGGGGTCTAGCAAGATGTAAAAGGACTTGAGACAAAATTACTGGTGGAGTAATATGAAACGAGAAGTCGCAGAATTTGTTTTGAGATGCTTAACCTGTCAACAAGTTAAGATTGGACATCAGCGACCGGCGGGTATGCTGAAACCTCTCCCTATTCCGAAATGGAAGTGGGAAGACATTTCTATGGATTTCATCACGAGTTTGCCGACGAGTCGTCGTGGCATGAATACGATCTGGGTAATTGTGGACCGCTTAACTAAATCAGCTCATTTTCTTGAGAGTAAGGATACTTGGGGTCCCGAGAGACTTGCCCAGTTATTCATCAAAGAGATAGTGAGACTGCACGATACTCCTAAAAGTATCGTTTCCGATCGTGACGGACGGTTTGTGTCGCATTTTTGGAAATCAGTTCATCGTGCTATTGGAACTCAGCTTAATCTCAGTACCGCTTTTCATCCTCAGTCCGACGGACAATCAGAGAGAACCATTCAGACATTAGAGGACATGTTGAGGGCATGCGTCCTCGATTGGAAAGACGATTGGGAAGCCCAACTACCATTGATTGAGTTCACGTATAATAATAGTTGGCATGCTTCAATTAAGATGGCGCCTTACGAGGCCTTGTACGGTCGTCGTTGTCGATCTCCTTTGTGTTGGGATGACCTATCAAAATCAATCGGCACCGAGCCCGATATGCTTATAGCCGCCCGTGAGAAGGTAGCTTTGATCAGGAGTCGTTTGTTGACCGCTCAGAGTCGACAGAAATCATATGCAGATAACCGTCGTCGACCATTAGAGTTTGAGGCAGGTGACCACGTGTTGGTCAAGGTATCCCCGAGTCGTGGTATCTTCCGTTTTGGGAAAAGGGGTAAGTTGAGTCCGAGATTCATTGGACCGTTTGAGATTCTGGATCGAGTAGGCGAGTTAGCTCACCGATTGGCTTTACCTCCGGCGTTGAGCCGAATTCATAATGTGTTTCACGTCTCTCAGTTGCGGAAGTATGTTGCCGACCCGAGTCACATACTTCAGTTCGACGAAATCGAAATCGCCGACGACCATTCATATGAGGAGCGTCCTATACGAGTTTTAGAGCGGCAAATCAAACAGTTGAGGAATAAGACGATTCCTTTGGTTAAGATTCAGTGGTCTAGGCACGGAGTCGAAGAGGCTACTTGGGAACCCGAGGATAGTATGCGGGAGAATTATCCCGAGTTGTTCGACCCTTAGTTTCGGGGACGAAACTCTTTTAAGGGGGGTGTATGTAATACCCGGTTGTAATTCAGTAATTATCATTCAGTATTTATCATTCAGTAATTCCACTCGTTAATGATCATTTGTCACTCATATTCAATCATGGTATTCATCGTTCGGAGTAATTGTATCGTGTATCAATCGTCGTTCATCATTAATCTAATTGGAGTTTCGTGCCGTGTTTATCATCATTGACATTTTCATTGTGGGCTGTGCGTGAGGAGTAGCGCACGCTACGTACTCTTTTTAGCGCGCGCTAATTGAGTACAGGTAGCGCACGCTACCACTCAGCATTAGCGCACGCTAATGTTACCCTAGCTGCAGTCCAGAAGGTACTGGACTGCAGGTGAGTTATATGTAGCGCACGCTACGAGTGGTAAGTAGCGCGCGCTAGTGGGTTGTAGTAGCGCACGCTAATATTAGGTGTAGCGCGCGCTCAGGATGGATTAGGTTGACTCCAGTAGCTACTGGACTGCACTGGATTAATTCATAGCGCACGCTATGAGTGGTTTTTAGCGTACGCAAACGGTGTAGAAGCGCACGCTACTTGTTGGTTGTAGCGCACGCTACCGAGATCAGATCAGAGGATAGAAGGTTCTGGACAACAGATATTTATCTAGCGCACGCTAACAATTGGAGTTAACGCACGCTATTGGGATAGAGTTAGCGCACGCTACCAGGTTGTAGTGTACGCTAACGGGTCAGCCAGAGTTCACTAGAATGTTCATACAACTCGTTAGCGCACGCTAAATAGCAGGTCATAGCGTGCGCTAATCTGGAGCAGTATAAATTGGACAGTTAGCCTGAGTTTCGTCATTTCCTCACTTCTCTTCATTTTTGAGCGACTTCGGGCGATTTCGGGCGACTTGGAGTGTTCTCTTCGAGCTGCTATCATCTATCATCATCTTCAAGTCTTTGAGTTGGATTAGTCATCATTTCATCATCTTCATCCCATCAAATTAAGGTATTAATCTCTTGGATCTAGAATTTTGGATTTTTGGGTTTTTCCTTCCGATTTCTTCGTGTAAGCTTGGATTGTTGTTGGAATATATTAGATATGGATTATCTACCTTGGATAAATGTATTCCTACGGATTTAATGGCTATTTTGGGGATTTATATCAAGAACCCCTGGGGTTGACTTTGGATAATTTGGGGATTTCCGTTGGACGTTGTTGTAATCTTGAATTTGTGGATTCCTATGAGATTATTGATATCATTGAAAGTGTTTTGATGGTTTGAAATACTCATCGTGGAGTTGGTTTCGATATATTCGAGTTTGGATATTGTTGTATCGACGTTTGAGTCGGTTATGATCGTATTTGATTCGTGTAATGATCGAATTATTGGTAAGTTGTGTTATTCAAGGTTGTTCGAGCGACCGACATTTCATTTAGGACGTTGTTCGTGGACGGACATTCTTCATCGGTGTTGTGTAAGTTGATTCTTACTCGGTTAAAAGGATACTCATTCCTTTTGTTGTTGATTATTCATAATCATAACTCATTCATCATGGTATTAATCATATTGAGACTTGTAATTGTCGAATAATCATTTCATTCACGAGGAACGACGGTTCCAAATCATTTCATTGGGTTATCAATCACGTCACTATTATTTTCATCTCGGTGAGTCATCTTGGCCTTGTCGAATTATTATTCATTGATATTCATTGTGGTCATTCTCGTTCATATGACCTTCTGGGTTCATATTGCGTGGCAGGGTGTGGCTGTGTGGAATTTTTAGTCGGGCACACGATGGTCATGTATTGGGTTCACCGGTACATTGGACCGTGCACACGGTAAAGCTTAACTCCGTGAGACTAATTAGGTACAAGGACGGGTGTGTCCGGTCATTCGTCTTGTACACTTGCACAGAACATTACGCGCATTATGATACTCCTCTTCGACGTAATTCATAACTAAGGATATTTCATAACTTCGCTTAAATCATGATTGTGTATTTTCAACCCTTGAGGATTGTTGTTACGTCAGAATCGACCCCGTTGGGGGATTTTGTTTTCAGGTCACGGCAAGGCAAAGGCACGGGAAGAGCATGCTGACGGAGAGGAGTCCCAGTGATACTAGTAGGGGGCCCCAGCCATTCCGTTTGTTTCAGTCATTTCAGTCATTTCAGTCATTTCCGTCATTTGTATTTTCTGCTGCAAATTCCGTTTGAGATGTTTATTTGTTCAGGGTGGTGTATTTTATCTCCATATAAAATATACTAGGTATTGTCCTGGTGTGTTGTACTTAAACTCCTCATCAGAGTACTTGGTAATATAATGTGGTTCGGTACTACAATTATATTATTTAATTCATCATTTTCATTTGCCTGGTGGGTCCCACTCGGGGATTCACGGCACTGTAATATTCGCCTAGTTTGGGGTGTTACATGATTGGCTAGCTATCTATCGGTCTTGTACCTGCAAAAAACAACATTGGCCGATCCCTCGTAGAAACTTGATTGTTTCGTCGTTGAGGAACCGTGCACAGTCGCGGAGTTCGATGGACCGATTCCATGACCGTGTCTTGGTGCGCGAAGACATTGAGTGTCTCGTGACTCACTTTATTATGAGGGTCCTCTGTTAGGCTGCGCCTCGCCTCGTATTTAAACAAAGGGCGTGCGGTCTCGGTCTAGAGGAGTCCTTGCGCGGGGCAGCGTCACATGATTCAACTCCACGCCCGCGGCTTGTTAGCTCTGCTTCCACCTCGGCCCACCATGAAGATGGCGAACCTCGACGGTGTACGTTGAGACGGGGGTTGTGGCACGTGTCGCATTGTCCGGGTAGATCATCTTAGATGGTGAACCTTGAGGGCGGGCGATCGTGTCCACGGATTAATTTTGGAGGGCCCTCAGACTACGCCGGCCTCGTATTTAAACGAAGGGCGGGCGATCTTGGCCCAAAGGGACCTTGCATGGCCGAAGCAGCCGGTTCCATCGACTACCAGGACCATGACTTTATGATGTGCGGTGGAGGCGATCTTCATGCCTTAGTCCATCATGTTAAATGGTGAACTGTAGATGGCGATCGAGTCCTCCGATTTGTTGATGATGCTTGATGATCGGCGATCGAGCTGGAAGACTGGTGATCGTCGCTCGGCTGCCGATCGCATTGTTCATAGGTTGATAACGGCGATCGGGCGGGAGATCATCGTTCGGGCGCCGATCGCGCTGCTCAAAGGTTAAGGAGAAACCTTTGTCTGGCTAGGATGTAACACCCCCAATCCGCTCAGGGATATTACACGCCGTAGACCCTCTCCTCGAGGACCTACCAGGCCGATAACTAAAATCAAACATCGCCGTTAAGGCTAAAATGACTCAGTAGACCGATTTGGTCTTACAATAAATACGTACAACTCAAATACAACTCATGCCCACGCAGGTGTCAAAATACAACCACACCCGTACAACGGGGAAAATATACTGCAGCGGAAAAGAAAATACAACTAGACCAATACGACAGCAACGGATCCTCGTGTGATTAGTATCGTTCATCTTTCATCATCCTTCGTGCCGACCCTGTGCTATGCTCCCAAAACCTGAATGCAAAAATAGACATCCACCCCCCGAATACTCGGGGGTTAGCAAAACTCCACTGTTTCGCTAGTGCAAGTACAAGTGCAAAAATACGAGCCATACAATTCACATTCCACAAATAACAATAACCAGGAATCCGCAAAGATCCAAACGTAACAAAAAAAAGTACTTCCCGAGGCAAGAGTTTGGGTAGATATTTCTAAAACCGAAAATAATAATTAAAGGGGAAACAATTTATGAAACAGTTTAAAATGCCCTCGAGAGTTTTAATAGAAAACAATTTAGGATTACCGAATCCTTATCTTTCCAAAATCAACAGGGGTCACAGCCCAAAGGTTTTGTTTTCGCAATTAGAAAACCAACAACAATTCACAGGGTTAAAACCCACGTCACGTGTCCTCGGCGGACATAAAATCAATACAATATAATCGCCCAAGATACGTAAACCTTGGTCATCAAAAATACAACATCAACTCGTGAATCCAGGGCTATACCATTGGATTCCCTTCGTGGCCCCTTCGGACCCTCTCAAGGTGAGCAGAATGCGTTTTCGAAATCATATACACCAACTCGTGAAGTGTTACTCGTGAATACAGGGCTATACCATTGGAATTCCCTCCGTGGCCCCGTCGAACCCTCCCGAGGTGAGCAAATACATTCACAAAACAAACAACCGCACTCGTGAATCCAGGGCTATACCATTGGACTCCCTCCGTGATCCCGTCGGACCCTCCCGAGGTGAGCGAAATACATTCACACAATTAACACGTCACAACAAGGATATTCATACAATCCACCAAAGGCAACAAACACAAAGCACGACATAATCGTCAAATCACAACGCACCAAAAATGAGATAATATATGCACACACGTGTTATCAAGCGCAACATCAACACCAAACATATCTATAGGATTCACATAGTCACTTACAACCCACACAATTTACAAAACACACGCGTTTTGAAAGTGAGCCTTTAACGAGGCTAGTCAAATATTTTGAAAAACTCGTTTCAAACAAACACACACACATACCAAGACGATCACCAATCATCATATCCACAAAACAAGAAATGTATGGACAAGGTACTTGCCTCGAATAAGAACAACGCGAGGAATCGACCGAAGTAGGTTGACACGAACCGACTACGAACCCGCCGGCTCCACCGATCGCCAACTCGCGTTCATAAACTACGAAGGACAATAACAACAATGAAATGAATTTCCTAACACGACTTAAATCCGTTGAATTTAAAGAACGAATGACGAAAGTTCAAGGATTTTTCCCAAAACGGCCAAGAACACGATTCGTCCCGTCAAAACCCGAAAACGGAATTTCAAGTTGAAATATGGATATACAATCCATAGAATATGTTTAACAACATCATTTAACCATAATCTATCCATCGAAAACGGATGAAAAACGAGATCGAGGACAAATCCCCCAAAAAGTCAATTCGAAGGAAATCAAGAAATATACTTCGATTCGACGAAGAACAATGGATTAAATGATGTTAAACACAAGAATACTACCAAGATTAATCATACCCATCATGAATTAATCAACAACACGGAACGAATCGGACAAAAATGCAAAAAACCCCAAATTCACGAAATTAGGGTTCTAAGGTAAGATTACCTTGATTCGCTGGATCAAAGGATGATAGCGGATGATTGATTGATGTTATGAATTTAAGAACTTCATGGATTTGTTGTTAAACAACATGGCTTCGTCACCCATGAATCGCCAGCCGCGGACGGAGAAGGAAGGAAATGAAAAATGAGATGAAATGTGACTGCTCTGTCACATTTATACTGGGCCGGACTAGCGCGCGCTAGGCTGCCGAGCTAGCGTGCGCTATCGGCCCAGGCCGCGATCCAGTGGCCTCACCGCCCTACCGACTCGGCCAGAAGCGTGCGCCTCTTCCGGCCGAAGGCAGCTACCGGGCCGTAGCGACGCAGCTGGCCCGACAAGAGGCGTGCGCTACTCGCCGAGCCCGACCGATTCCGTAACCCCGGACTCCACTGTCTGCACTCCGCTAGCGTCGTTAGGCCCGATAACAGGCGCTACACTCGGTTAGCGCGCAGCTGCTCCGGCCAGAAGCGTGCGCTACTCCGGTTCCTGCCGCACCCGTCCGGCCGGTGCCCGCAATCGTCCGGCCAGTCCCGCAACCGTCCGGCCAGTCCCGCAACCGTCCGGCCAGTACCCGACCACCAGGGCTCGACGACCCGATTTCCGAAAACGTACGAAATGAACACGACGAAAAGTTCGCGAACAACATAAACGACCCGAAATGAAAACATAATACCATAATTAATCATACGCGACCAAGAAACGGGTCGAGACAACAATTACAGATACAGATACCCGTAACTTTCAAGAAATTATAAAATGGCCCAAACGCCCGGAAATCACAATACGTGATCGAATAACCAAACCGGAGTTCACAACACGTCAAACAAAGTTAAACGGACTTACGGGAAACTCGAAACAGCCGTTTCGAACGAGATTCGCACGAATCGAACTCAGGTGCGGAAAAGTCGCTAAAAAGCACGGAACTCAACAAAACGACACCGAAACGAACTCGGATGACAAAAAGTGCAGAATTAATCATTCTCGGAATGACGAAACGGTCATGAGCGAGTCGTCAAAACGGACTCCGACCGAAAAAATAAATTTACCGAAAATCGAAAATTGCGGATATTACACAGGAAGTCTGCGGCTCTAGCTCGGAAGGTTGCGTAGGTCGCAAGTTGGTTCTTCGTGAGATGCCTGAACATCGGCGAAAGACCATGAAATCCTCCTAGGACCGCGTAGAGGGTGATCTCATTGCTTACGGGCTCGCCGTTGAGGATGATCACGTCTACCCGGTCGATGTAGTCCGAGTCGGACTCTTTTTCTCCCTGCTTGATTTGCATCATGCGAAGGGGGCCTTCCGGCCGGACGACCCTGGTGGCGAAGTACGCTGTGAAGACGTTCGCCAGTTCGTTAAAGGAGCCAATGGACCGAGGTGGCAATGAGGTGTACCACCGGTAGGCGAGGTCGTCCAGCGTCATAGGGAACATTCGGCACCTGGTCGCGTCAGATGCCCCACACCTGGTCATGTAGATGTTGAACTTGCTCAGGTGCATTTCGGGGTCCGATCGCCCCTCGTACAAGTGTGTTTGAAGAGGAGCGATCTTGTGCTGCACAGGGGCGAGCTTGATGTTGACCGCGAGCGGCTTGCTTGGCTCGGCGATCGTCTTCTTGGCACCTGCCCTGGATTCCAGGAGTGCCTTCATGTCGTCGAGCTGACGTTGCATCGCGGCCATCGCCATGGCTTGGTCGTTTGCTGATCGGCTTTGGGAGCGGGAGCCGAGGCGATCGTGTACCGATCTCCGAACTCCGCTGCTGCCGACCTCGGCTATTTGGCGAGGGGGAGCCAGACGGCTGGGATGCCTTCTGGGAGTCGGGTAGGCCGAGCTCCTGGTGACGGACTCAAACTCCGTCGTCTCGTAGCTGGGGCCGGACTGCCCCGGTCGCCAAGATGGGTCACTGCCCAGGCGATCGAAAATAGAGGTGCCCCAGCTGGCGAGCGCCTCTTCTTGCGGACGAAAGCCTCCTGGTGATCGCTCGGCCAGTAACGCCTTGAGCTTCCGCTTGGACTTCCGGCAGATAGCCGAGGGGGTGATAGCGGGAGGCGCGTCGAGAGCACTCCGTCGCTCCTGTAGGACGGCCATGGCCTCTTCGATCTGTTCCTTGGTTCGGAATTGATCGAGCGAGAGGCTTGGGCCGCCGTCCAGGGACGGGATCGAGCATCTCTAACCGCGGCGGCTACCTTCCACCGTCGGCTGTGGCTCGGACTGGGACGGAACGAGGAGTCTGGCTGGCTGGCCAGCGGCTTTCTTCGACGCGGAGGCGGAAGACATGATTTCTGAAAGATTTCTTTGAAGCGCAGTGAGTGTCACTTCAAGTATATGCCCCGAGAACAGTGAGTGTTCTTCGGGACGGTAGGAATAAAAATTTGAGGGTTAGATTCCCCTTCCTCTAGCGCCAATTGTTGTTGCCCAAAATATTTATCCGAAGATTAAATACTGCTGGAATGAACGGACAACAAACAACAATTTGCGGGAGCACTTCCGAGAGAATATGAATAAACACAAGATTTGCTGGGTTTGTTAGGCCCGGGCTTGAATGCTCTCGCGAGATGTTATTAATACAAATATTCGTGGATACAAGTATTAATGTGAGAAATCTAAATACAATGAGTGTAAAAAGACTCTGTTAATCCAGCTCTTGAGCGAAGCTTGGTGTTCTTCGTCCCTGCCGATCGTCTGCTTGTATGAGAGAGGCCGAGAGAAGAGAGAACCAAAAGATAGCTGTTGCCAAGAGTAGGAGATAGCCAAGTGCTGTGTATTGATTCTGTAATGTGTACTGAAATCGCGATAATGAATAGAGTTGGCCGAGTGCAGGGAGCCTGCTATATATAGGGGCAGCGGAGCCTTGTCTTCTGGCGGGCGATCGCCTTCCGGCCATTATAATAATGGGGCGATCGTCTGCCGGCCAATATTATAATGGGGCGATGTAATACCTCCGGTATTCCATGCTTGATTACTTTGTACTGTGTGAATATTTGGTAATGTGACGTCATTTCTATTTATGTATTCCATTGAGTGCTATATAATTGTACGATGTGAATGAAACGGGGGTGACACACCTTGATGCCGTCGGACAATCGTCGGTGCGAATATGACGATGGCCAACTTCTTGTTCCCCGATAATTGTTGACGAGTGGAAGGGATGGTCACCCCGAGATGGTTAGAATGTGGTTTGAGGCTAAAAAGTTTTGTCTAACGCGCGCTATAACCCATGCCTAACGTACGCTATATTTCGATTGTTACGTACGTTAAGGCAGCTACATTACGTACGTAACGGGTGGGTCGGTCTCCCGACCAGAATCTTTCTTTTGACACGGACAGAGCTACTTTCGGCGGGCTAGAGTACAAACGAGTCAACTGTTCGTTACGTACGTTATGTCCCAAATTTAACGTACGTAACACTTGGGCACATTTCGGGGAGTGAGTTCTTTACGTACGTTGTCGTCACACTGTTACGTACGTAATACACCTTACGTACGTAACACACTTATCGTTAACGTACGTTATCAAAACCAAGTTTTATAAAATGATAATTCCCTTCTTCATTTGCACGACCCAACATCAAGTGTTAATTCAAGAGTTCTTTATACCCGGTTCTTAAGCCTCTTAAACACTTGAATTAACATTGAGGAGGTGGATTCTTGAGCTTCGGTGAAGATTATCCAAGTCGTTCAAGTCACTTCTCGTTCTCCTCGTAGTTCTTGTGAATCCGTCAACTATCTTCATTATTCTTCTTCCAATAAGGTAAGCCACCAATCCCTGGAGTTATATCTTCGATGTTTTCTTATTTATACTTGTTATATTGCGGGTATTGGGTAGATTTTGCTAAACTTCGTAGACAATCTTGTCGGATGAAATTGTAGTAACCGGGAATTCCGTTTCTCATATGTTTCGGTTCATGCAAACGAAATTTCACTTCAAATCATCACTAGGAATGTAAAATTTGACGAATCAATTGTGGGGAAATTCGTAGTAATCCGTCACCGTATGTTCCATTGTTCGTAGCCACCCTTACCTTGTGATTTTTGACACTTAGCAAACTAAGGAAAAATAATTCGTTAGTATAATCAATATTGGTTGTCAAACCACCAAAGTTATTGTGCAATAAAATCCGTCGATTGTAGTATTCGGAATATAGAATTGTATTAGAAAGCATAAGATTCGATTTCGCCATAACAATTCATTGACAACCGAAGAATGATAGGATTATCTTCTTGAGTAAATCGATATACCTAATGTTAATTATAAGATTGAACGAGATAATGGTACACAACACTTGAAAACTTAGAAACGATACTCATACCGACAATTAAAACTACACTAGGAATCCGGTTAGGAAAGGGAGACTAGTTTTATTCATTATAATCCGTACGAGGTGTTAATCGGATGTTTCGTGGCTAGGTTAAGCTCGAGCGGGCGTGGGGACTTCGTTATCATAAAGCACCTACTATCGGATCACAGGCAAGTGAAATCTTGCTCGTGAATTTTCTAATATCAATGTTATACCGTATGTGTGTATGTGCCATTTTGATAAAAGCCGACGTTTGTCTTTCTCTAAAGATGTTATAAATGGGCCGATGTGTTGGGGATAAAACCTGTATGGTACCCGTGTGGAAATGTGTTAGGGGGTAAGACCCAAATCGGGCGCCTATGTTCCGGGGTATTCCCGTGTGGATACTTCCGTGACCCTTGGTTGCGACCTTGGGGGCTTATGTGATAAAGAGAGAGACACGTCGGTTGAGTGATGAAATATTCCCTGTGATTACTAGGTAATGTGATTGTAAAGATGTCGTATATCGTTGTTAGTAGTTGTTATTTGGTATGCATTCTCTGACCCTGGTTACCTGGTATGACTCGTCGTACCAGGTAAAATTGTTCATCATGTGCAGGATATTCCCGAGGGGTCCGGTCAGACTTGAGCGGTGTTGGAATTATCTCTAGCTGCTGCTTTAATTAGAATAAATTGTTTTCTTTGGAGAAACCTTTGTTGTGTAATAATTGGACTTCAAAGTACATTTTCCCTTAAATCTTTCGATTCACGTTATGTAATCCTTGAATTTAAGGTTTTATCGCGATGTTCTTAAAATGCCTATTTTTCTAACAAGCCTTGTGGGTCCCACGTGGGATTCATGGCACTGTAATACCTCGGGATATTTTGGGGGTGTTACAGGCGATCACACGGGCTGTCGGCCTAAAGTCCACGGTAGATGCTGGCAGCCAGCTGTGCGGTCCAATGAGGAGCCAACACGCGTCCGGGGTCGTCGTCACATGCGGTCCTACTGACAACATTCGGCGGGCCTGTCGGCTGGTGGATGGATGCTGACAGGCTGTGGTCAACGATCCGTGATATGCGGATCTTGTCTCGGCTCTGCACGTGGGTTCAGTCCTGAGGCTCGACCTTTGCCGACTGGATGACTACCACCATGAGGCGGTCGTCTCTAACTGGTCATCAGAGGTCGGCATCGGCCAGTTGCTGAGGGTCGGCATCGGTCGGTCACCAAGGGTCGGTCGGCAAGTGCCGAGAGATGATCGTCCGCTATTCGGTCGCCAGGAGTCGGTCGCCAAGTACCGAGAGACGATCGTATTTGATGTCGATCGCTCGGCACCGGGACTTGTACTGGGACCTTTGGTCGGCCGATTAATCTTGACTGCTGGGCTAAGGCTAGGCCGCCTGGTCGCTGATCGGCAGTTCTGCCTCGGATGCTCGGCAATGGCTAGGTCGCCCGATCTCCGAGGCGATCGCCGGTCGGATAGTATAATTCTCGACACAACACCGTGATTTTATGTTATCATATAAATCAGGTTTTTCTTGGAAATATGATTTATATTAATAATATTCAGATCAGGAATAACAGGATTTTAGAAATCTGCCCGAAAACGAGTTGTGTCGAATCGTTGGTCGATTTTCCATACAGCTGCCGAGTGTGGCCGAGCACGTCCGGTCTGTGGCCGGACGCTTGCTGTTTTCTACCGACAGCGCCCGAGCACATCCGAACTGTGGCCGGACGCTTGCTGTATTCTGCCGAGTCAGTGCCGGACGCATTGCTGTATCGAGCCGAGTGCTCGCTGGATCCGTCCGGATGCTTGTTGTATTCTGCCGAGTCCGGCTGAGTGCATTGCTGTATCGAGCCGAGTGCTCGCTGGATCCGGCCGAACGCTTGCTGTATTCTGCCGACAGTGACCGAGCGTCTTGCTGTATCCGGCCGGGTACGTGTTGTATCCTGCCGGGCGTGTCCGGGCATGGCCGGGCCCTCTTTCCTGTATGGAGCCGGGCGCGTCCTGTAGGCTGCCGGGCGTGGCCTGTAGGCTGCCAGGCGAGTGCACAGTCTTCTTCAGGCGGTTTCAGCATCGGGTCTCGTTAAGATATATTTTCGATTATTGAATTTTCCTGTATTAAAATCATTACTTTGGAATTTTTGATGAGGGAAAACTCAAAGAAAATATTTTAAGGGAACACTACGGACGAAAATTAAATTATCGATTATTGTTGAATTGATTGGATCAATTCTATTTATTGTTGATTATTGATTGGATCATATGTAATCTTCTCGCTTTCCATTTGTATAGTATTTATTGGATGAATGCTTTAGAATGGGGATGTGGTTCATGGACTTAGTTTGAATTCTTCGTTTTATTCGATTGGGTTGTAAAGGCCGTTTTGAGCCTATTTATTTTACTAGAAAATTTGTTTAGGATGCAATTTTTCAAATGTAAAATTTATATGTAATGATGAAGACCGGAGGAAGATTCGCTCGAGTAGACGAAGATTCAAGACCGAAGACATGTAATTAGATTACGATGTTTTTGTTCTAGGAACGGTCCATGAAGTGCATGTTGTTAGTTTTAGGTTGTGTATGTTTTCATATTGTATGACAAACAAACAAACCGACAAACCGCGCTTATAAACGGATTAATGTGCAAAGTGTAACATATAATCGCGTTAATACTCCCGCTTACAAACACTAAGTTATAAAGGTTACGAGGTTTCCTACCCTCCGTCAAACTCATGGAAAATTGAAATCTAAACCCGAATATTATTCTTTCGAGTATGTCGGGGTAATATTTTTGGGGAAAGTTGATAAATTCCTAGAGTGCATTAGATGCCTTTTGTTGTGACAAATCAAACCCCTATAAACCGTATGGGTTGCCGGGTAAGATTCAATTGTCAGACTAATAGGAGTTGACGGTTTAAACTAAGATAGTTCAGCGAGCCATAGAAACCGAATGGGTTGAGGGCAAGTGAACTAGGGGTAAAAGAAAATCGAATCATCCATTATATGGGTTGGTATTAGATGTAATACCCGCAATTTTCGATTTTCGGTAAATTTCTTTTTTTCGGCTAGAGTCCGTTTTGACGACTCGCTCATGACCGTTTCGTCATTCTGAGAATGATTAATTCTACACTTTTTGTCATCCGAGTTCGTTTCGGTGTTGTTTTGTTGAGTTCCGTGCTTTTTAGCGACTTTTCCGCACTTGAGTTCGATTCTTGCGAATCTCGTCCAAAACTGCTGTTTCGAGTTTCCCGCAAGTCCGTTTAACTTTGTTAGACGTGTTGCGAACTTCGGTTTTGTTATTCGATCACGTATCGTGATTTTCGGGCGTTTTGGGCCATTTTGTAATTTCTTGAAAGTTACGGGTATTCGTATCTGGAATTGTTGTCTCGACCCGTTTGTTGGTCGCGTATGATTAATTATGGTATTATGTTTTCATTTCGGGCCGTTGATGTTGTCCGCGAACTTTTCGTCGTGTTCGTTCCGTACGTTTTCGGAAATCGGGTCGTCGAGCCACAGTGGTCTGGCATGGCCGGACGGTTGCGGGACTGGCCGGACGATTGCGGGCACCGGCCGGACATGGTGCGGCAGGAACCGGCGTAGCGCACGCTACTGCCGGAAGGCTGCGCGCACTAACCGGCAGGTGTAGCGCACGCTATCGGGTGGCCTAACGCACGCTATCGGGTCTGGGCAGTGGGGTTTTGAGGTTCTGGACTCGGTCAGGATCGGCAGGTAGCGCACGCTACTGTCGGTTGTAGCGCACGCTAACCGGCATGGGTAGCGCACACTGTTGGCCGACTAGCGTACGTTACCTGGGTGAGTTTGTTAGTCCAGAGGCTACTGGACAGGTCGGCTAGCGCGCGCAGGCTTCCGGCCGTAGCGCATGCTAGCGGGAGTCGGGCGAACAGTCATGGTCGGCAGAATTGGTCGGTGGTGCCGGGTCATGCGGGCCATGGCCGATAGTGCTCGGCCGGTACTGGCCGATAACGCACGCTAGTCCGGGAAGGCTAGCGCACGCTAGTTCCGGCCCAGTATATATATGACACACCAGCCACTTTTCCCTTCGTTTTTCATTTCCTTCCTTCTCCGTCCGCGGCTGGCGATTCATGGGTGACGAAGCCATGTTGTTTAACAACAAATCAATGAAGTTCTTGAGTTCATAACATCAATCAATCATCCGTTATCATCCTTTGATCCAGCGAATCAAGGTAATCTTCCTTAGAACCCTAATTTCGTGAATTTGGGGGTTTTTGCATTTTTGTCCGATTCGTTCCGTGTTGTTGATTAATTCATGATGGGTATGATTAATCTTGGTAGTATTCTCGTGTTTAACATCATTTAATCCATTGTTCTTCGTCGAATTGAAGTATATTTCTTGATTTCCTTCGTTGACTTTTCGGGGGATTTGTCCCCGATCTCGTTTTTCATCCGTTTTCGATGGATCGATTATGGTTAAATGATGTTGTTAAACATATTCTATGGATTGTATATCCATATTTCAACTTGGAATTCCGTTTTCGTGTTTTGTCGGGACGAATCGTGTTCTTGGCCGTTTTGGGGAAAACACTTGAACATTTGTCGTTCGTTCTTTGAATTCAACGGCTTTGAGTCATGCTATGGAATTCATTTTCATTGTTGTTATTGTCCTCCGTAGTTTATTATCGCGAATTGGCATTCGGTGGGGTCGGCGAGTTCGTAGTCGGTTCGTGCCAACCTACTTCGGCCGATTCTCCGCGTTGTGGTTATTCGAGGCAAGTACCTTGCCCATAATTTTCTTATTTTATGGATATGATAATTAGTGATCGTCTCTATGTGTTTATTTGATCGTTTGAATTGAACTTTCAAGAATTCGGTTAGCCTTGTTAAAGGCCCTCTCTCAAAATGCATGAGTTTTGTGAATGTTGTGTTCTGTGGATGGTTACGTGAACCCTGTAAATTTGCTTGTTGTTGTCGTTGTGCTTTGATAATATATATACATATATTCTCTTTTCAGTGCATTGTGATTTGACAATTGTGTCGTGCCTTGCGTTGTTGCCTTTGGGTGGATTTCTTGGATATGTTTGGTGTGATATGCTAATTTGTGTGCATGTATTTTCGCTCACCTCGGGAGGGTCCGACGGGGCCACGGAGGGAATTCCAATGGTATAGCCCTGGATTCACGAGTGTGGTTGTTTGTTTTGTGAATGTATTTGCTCACCTCGGGAGGGTTCGACGGGGCCACGGAGGGAATTCCAATGGTATAGCCCTGGATTCATGAGTAAAACTTCACGAGTGCATGTGTATGTTTGGTGAATGTATTTGCTCACCTCGGGAGGGTTCGACGGGGCCACGGAGGGAATTCCAATGGTATAGCCCTGGATTCACGAGTAAAACTTCACGAGTTGGTGTATATGGTTTCGAAAACGCATTCTGCTCACCTTGGGAGGGTCCGACGGGGCCACGAAGGGAATCCAATGGTATAGCCCTGGATTCACGAGTTGATGTTGTATTTTTTTTGGTGACCAAGGTTTACGTATCTTGGGCGATAATGTTGTATTGATTTTATGTCCGCCGAGGACACGTGACGTGGGTTTTAACCCTATAAATTGTTGTTGGTTTTCTATTTGCGAAAACAAAACCTTTGGGCTGTGACCCCTGTTGATTTTGGAAAGATAAGGATTCGGTAATCCTAAATTGTTTTCTATTAAAACTCTCGAGGGCATTTTAAACTGTTTTAAAAATTGTTTCACCTTTAATTATTGTCTTTCGGTTTTGGAAATATCTACCCAAACTCTCGCCTCGGGAAGTACTTTTTGTTACGTTTGGATCTTTGCGGATTCCTGGTTATTGTTGTTCGTGGAATGTGAATTGTATGGCTCGTATTTTTGCACTTGTACTTGCACTAGCGAAACAGTGGAGTTTTGCTAACCCCCGAGTATTCAGGGGGTGGATGTCTATTTTTGCATTCAGGTTTTGGGAGCATAGCACAGGGTCGGCACGAAGGATGATGAAAGATGAACGATACTAATCACACGAGGATCCGTTGATGTCGTATTGGTCCAGTTGTATTTTCTTTTCCACTGCAGTATCCTTTCCCCGTTGTACGGGTGTGGTTGTATTTTGACCCCTGCGTGGGCATGAGTTGTATTTGAGTTGTATGTATTTATTGAAAGACCAAATCGGTCTACTGAGTCATTTTAGCCTTAAAGGCGATGTTTGATTTTAGTTATCAGCCTGGTAGATCCTCGAGGAGAAGGTCTACGGCGTGTAATATCCCTGAGCGGATTGGGGGTGTTACAGAATGGTATCAGAGCTTAGGTTGTGGAAACCTAGGCTGTCGGGTCAGTGGTGTCTGTTGAGTTTTGTCTCGTCGAATTTTATCTGACTGAGTCGTGTCGCGACGCGTCGTCTGAGTTTGTTGGTCGTGATTAGTATCGTGGGCGATCATCATCTTCGTGCGACCTGTGGATGTAAGTCTCCCTTCTTTGTGTGGTGCCTCGTGTGACACGAGCTATTTTTTATGATTATTTGTTAAGTGACGAAATCCTCTTATGGATTTTGATTTCTGGATATGTGGTTATTTGACTCTCATGTTTTATTTATATAAGGAGTATTGTCATTATTTACGTCCTTTTGACTGTGATATTTGACTGTTGTTTTCGGTAAAAGACAGGTGTTGTCTTGATTTTTGAGCGAGTTGTTGCGTGTATTATGATTGTATGTAAGTGAATATTGTTACATGTGAGTTTTTAGGCATTCTAGCCTAATAGATTTTCGAAAACCTTGAGTATCTTAGAAAATAAAATTCGAGACGTACTTTTAAATGGATTGTATTTTCAACGCGCCTACTAGCGCAACTATCTGTTTCAAAATTCTTCTACCTTGAGGACCAAAAAAATATTTTTTTTTTCCTTCCAGTAATTTTGGAAATTGCTTAGACCTGAGGGTCGAATATTTTTAAAAGTTTTCACTAAAAGAAAGGTGTCCTCATTTTTGTTCAAATGCGAGATGATTTTCAAAGTCTCGAAAATGATGTTTGTCAACTTTTTGTAAAATGATACTCAAGATCAACTGGTGTTTCCAAACTGTTTTCAAAAGGTGGTTTTCGTTTCAAAACCCATCATTTCCTGCTTGTGGTCGGGGAAGGTGTGTATGATGTTGGTATTGTTGTTAGGGTATTAGCCCTCCGCATTATGATTGAATTGGTGGTGTGAACGTTGAGTCGTTCGCCACGCTCATGTTTTGTTAACCCTTTGTGGGAGGTATGATGACGATCTTTAATGTTGTCATTTCGTGGTGGCTTGCATGTTATCGCACCCGTGTGAGCTGTTAAAGCTTGATTTTGTACGTTTGTGTACATGTGTGATTGTTTCATGATGGTTGTAATTATGTGCTGGTTATCGTTCGGGTCGTTGAGGTCGCCGAACGATACCGTCGTTGTTGTAGTGTTTGTGTGTGCATTACTTTACGATGGTAATCGTTGTATATGATATGTATTATGATTCCTTGTTGTGCTGAGTTGGCATCTCCGGTTTGTTGTTTTGTGATGTTATGTTCCATTGTATCTAGCATTTGTATTTTCGGTATGCCGAGCCGGGGCATTTCAACCGTGATGTGTCGGGGGAATGTACGTGCAATTTGTCCTTCTCGTCAGTAACACATTTCGAGTGTGGACTCGAGGGACACCAAATTCAATTTTGCGAATTGGCTACCGAGACTTTCGGAGTTCGCGCTTCAGCACAGTTATCAGAATCGTCTTTGAGAGGCCTTCAAAGGATGTTTCTGTCGGTTGCTTGTTGTGTCGCCCCCTTGATTTCATTGTTGTGAGTTTCGGGGACGACACTTCTTTTAGAAGAAGTCGACTATAATACCCGTATTATTTTTGGCTTCTGCATTTTTCTCTTTCTCAATTCTACCGACTCGCTCGTTTTCGTTGATACTTTATGAACTTGTTCTGTATTTCGGTTTCACCGTCCGAACGAGCTGTGACTTTTTCGAGTTCGGTTCGACTCTTGTGAAAATTGTTCGGAAGTGACATCATTTGGTTCTATTAACTCTTCCATTCGACGTGGATCGGATTTTGAATTTCTGTATTTTCGACTCTGTCGACTCGTTTATGCTCCTTAACATTTTCTGAACTTTCCCTATCCCTTACTTTTGTTGATCGAACGAGGGTGGTATTGTTTCGGAATAACTCGTTTGTCGTTGTGACTTTTCAATCGCTATTCCCTTTCCTGTGGATCTTATGGGAATGCATGTCTTGTAGTTCTCACCAGATCATCCTGGGAGTTGTTGTTTGAATTGTATTATCCTTCGTGTTTCGGACATGATTGTTCGATTTTTGTTGTCTCGATCGTTTGTTTGTTCGGTTTTTGTTCTCGTTTCGTGATTGTTGAGCGTTCAGGCTCCTTCCTAATTCCCTCAAGTTCGGGAAATTAGTCTCGTTTTCGATCTTCCAACCCTTGGGCGGTGGAATTCCGTATTTGTTCAGCGATTGACTCGCGTTTTGATTGATGTACCGTTGGGTCGGTCAATCTTATTGATTTTCGTTCGTTGTGTTTTGTGATTGTTCGGATAATTGACTTGACTATATTATCCGTTTGATGACGCTTGTCATCTGTTGGTTTTATTATATTCCTAACAGCGGCGTTGTGTTGGTCGCCGTGGAGCATGTTTTCACGCCGTATGTCTCTTTGCGTTTCTTGCAGCATTTCGCCGTCGGGCACGAGTTTTCGGCTTTTGTGTATCTCGTCGATTTTCCTGGCAGGGGATATTGCTTCTCCCTACTTATTTTAAGTTTCGGGACGAAACTTCTTTTAAGGAGGGTCGAATGTAATACCCGCAATTTTCGATTTTCGGTAAATTTCTTTTTTTCGGCTAGAGTCCGTTTTGACGACTCTCTCATGACCGTTTCGTCATTCTGAGAATGATTAATTCTACACTTTTTGTCATCCGAGTTCGTTTCGGTGTTGTTTTGTTGAGTTCCGTGCTTTTTAGCGACTTTTCCGCACTTGAGTTCGATTCTTGTGAATCTCGTCCGAAACTGCTGTTTCGAGTTTCCCGCAAGTCCGTTTAACTTTGTTAGACGTGTTGCGAACTTCGGTTTTGTTATTCGATCACGTATCGTGATTTCCGGGCGTTTTGGGCCATTTTGTAATTTCTTGAAAGTTACGGGTATCCGTATCTGGAATTGTTGTCTCGACCCGTTTATTGGTCGCGTATGATTAATTATGGTATTATGTTTTCATTTCGGGCCGTTGATGTTGTCCGCGAACTTTTCGTCGTGTTCGTTCCGTACGTTTTCGGAAATCGGGTCGTCGAGCCCTGGTGGTCGGGTACTGGCCGGACGGTTGCGGGACTGGCCGGACGATTGCGGGCACCGGCCGGACATGGTGCGGCAGGAACCGGCGTAGCGCACGCTACTGCCGGAAGGCTGCGCGCGCTAACCGGCAGGTGTAGCGCACGCTATCGGGTGGCCTAACGCACGCTATCGGGTCTGGGCAGTGGGGTTCTGAGGTTCTGGACTCGGTCAGGATCGGCAGGTAGCGCACGCTACTGTCGGTTGTAGAGCACGCTAACCGGCAGGGGTAGCGCACGCTGTCGGCCGACTAGCGTACGTTACCTGGGTGAGTTTGTTAGTCCAGAGGTTACTGGACAGGTCGGCTAGCGCGCGCAGGCTTCCGGCCGTAGCGCACGCTAGCGGGAGTCGGGCGAATAGTTATGGTCGGCAGAATTGGTCGGTGGTGCCGGGTCATGCGGGCCATGGCCGATAGTGCTCGGCCGGTACTGGCCGATAGTGCACGCTAGTCCGGGAAGGCTAGCGCACGCTAGTTCCGGCCCAGTATATATATGACAGACCAGCCACTTTTCCCTTCGTTTTTCATTTCCTTCCTTCTCCGTCCGTGGCTGACGATTCATGGGTGACGAAGCCATGTTGTTTAACAACAAATCAATGAAGTTCTTGAGTTCATAACATCAATCAATCATCCGTTATCATCCTTTGATCCAGCGAATCAAGGTAATCTTCCTTAGAACCCTAATTTCGTGAATTTGGGGGTTTTTGCATTTTTGTCCGATTCGTTCCGTGTTGTTGATGAATTCATGATGGGTGTTGGTCACTTAAGTATACTGGATACAGTTTGGAAAAAAGTTTAAACAACAAACTGTACGGAATCTAAATCTGAGTGCGTAGCGGAAGTCTTGGATACAGTAGGTTGCTATGGATACATCAACTAAGTGTATGGTGTATACTTAATATATCACAGTAATTTAAAACAGTAAAAGCTGAAGGTAAATAACACAGTAATTAAAGTGGTTCGAGGTAAACCCCTCTACGTCCACTGGTCCTCCACACAGGAGTAAAAAGTTTATTATAATTACTGCGTACACAACTACGTAATTATAAACAAACCTATCCTTGTATCGTTCACACAGATTGATACAAAGAATGTCACTTCCAACCGTTCACACAGATTGGTTAAAGCTTCCTTCTTGACTAGCTTCTTCACACACAGTTCCAAAGCTTCGTCCTTATTCGTCCCACACAGGTCAGAATAACTTGTTGAGTTCACACAGAGCTCGGTTTTTACACAGAGGTAAAAGGTAGGTAACCAGGTAAGAACAGCAGCTTTGAATATGAAGTTCTTGAGCTGATGATGGCTGTTCTTGATGTTAAGCACTGTATATCTCTTTCGTTCTTAATTGCAGTATACTTTTGGAGATATGTTTGCTCTGATGATAACTTTTGATAGCTTGAGTATTAGGTTACTTGGGTAACTGATCTTCAATGTCTTCATAGGATATATATAGTCTCTGAAGAATGTATCCGTTGAGATGTATCCGTTTGAATAAGATTTCGTTCCAACGGGATTAAGACATGATCCGGATTTCGCGGGATTCTGAAGATCTGAAGACTGGCAGTATTTAAATACTTTATCCTTGAGTATTTAAATACTTCTTTGTTCAACGGGACTTGACTTCTGTTCCTTCTTTGTCCTGTTGTGAACTGTATGGAGGATAACTGTATTTTGAGTGTTGAGACAGTTTCCATACTTGGTCTTTTACAAGTCTTCTTGCTGTACTGACGAGCTTCACTTTATGCTGATTCGAGGCAGGTATTCGATACAGGATAAAGCCTTAAGGTCTCGATACAGTTTCCTTTACGGTATTCGGATTGGCATATATGTCAAAACCTCTAAATAACATTCGATACAGGGATCGGGTATCCCGGCTGTTTCGATGCAGGGTCTTTGTTTTCCCAACAATTTCCCCCTTTTTGACAATTTGCCAAGACTAACTTTCTTAACTCTTCGAGTCTTCTTGATGATGCCAAAACCTTCTTCATGAAGCATTCTTCTTTGATGACTTCTGGCAGATTTCTTGGTCTTTTGTCAAAAGGTCTGACTTAGTGACTTAGTCTACAATAATGAACCGCTTTCGAGCACGTTCGATCTGCTTTGAGATTTATTACAACTTAAGCCTATGATTGGCGCGCAGGCACAATCTTACAATGTATTCTAAGTTTACAACTGAAATTATGAACTGTTCGTAGACTAGTTCGTACAGCTTATTTTTCAATCAAGTTTATCTAACTTGAGATTCCTATCAAACAAATTAAGTAATCATACATAAACACAGTAGATTACGAGTTGTAATCTTTCAAGACAAACAAACGTTTTTATTGATATTCAAAATGATTGAGTACAAAGTTTGCTGTTTCGAAAAAAATAAAAATAATATACATAAATTTCAGCTCTTTATCTATAATCCGCATGCCTCCATGGTCTTTTTCCTTGTTCGTTCTCGGTGCCACGCCACCAGTTTTGAAGAGAATCATTGCCTCGATCCTGGTATATCGCTCTTCCTTCATATGATCGATCAAAGGCAAGTATCCAATCTTCTGGATGGGTGACCCGATCTTCTCTTCTATGTTTGGATTTCATTTCGATTTGGAGAGGGAGTTTACCTTCTTCTAGCATCTTCGTAAACTTATCTGCCGCTTCCGCTAACGTTTTATAATTTTTGAAGATGGCGGATTCCCTGATGAGTCTGATAAAATATCTCATCAGTTCATTCTTCCTCCAGTGCTTCACTTCGTCGGCAGTTGGGTTGCGGTTGGTCGGCAGACGAATTTCCGAAGGTCTCTGAATAAGAGTTTGCCAATGGACATTGGGATCATGGAATTCCGGTCTGGAGCCTGAAATTTTAAAGCTTTGGGATTGAGGTGCTAGCTTGTTCAATTCGGCAGTGATACTGTTCTGAGCAGCCTCAAATTCCCTTTCTTGTTGCAGCCTTATTCTCCTAGCAGCTTCTCGTGCCTCTTCCCCCTTTTTGGCTTCATCAAGACTTTGCAGGATTTCAAGAGCCGCGTCCTGTTTGGTCTCGATGCTGGACATTCTTTCAACAAGGGAAGAAAGAGTCTGCGACATTTCTTGAATGCATTTGTCGTGAGCACGCAGTTGAGAGCTGTTCTCAATCATTGCACAGGCGGTCTTGGCTTCAGCTATCCTTGTCTTTGTAGCTTCCTCCTTCAGCAGTTGCTCCTGCTTATCTTCCATGATCTTCAAGGCTTGCTTGAAAACTTCTGGCAAAAGAATGAATGCGTCGACAACTCGAGATACTTCGTGTTGAAGAGTGGTCATTTCTTCGACGGCAGAGGTGTGCATCAAATTCAGTGCTTTTTCAACGGAAGATAGAGCATTTACTGCATCTTGGATAAATACAGTCTGAAGGCCAAGAGCTCGCAGGCGCTCTTTTCGTGCAGCAGAGATCGGAGAGTCTGGTTCGGCAAGGTCTGCAGCGCTGTTCAACCTTCTTACATTCACAGATGGGCGTGAAGTAAGTTGGACATCCTCAGGTTCGTTACCGTCCTCGGATTCCAAGGTTGAAGGGGCGGGAGCAGCTTCCTGTGGTTCGGCGGCTGTGGGTTGAGAAGCGTCCTGTGGCGAAGGTTCTTCAGCAATCATGGATGCAGGAGGGACTGAATCCTCGTGTTGGCTTGCAGGAATAGCTTCTTCGGTCGCAGCAGGCTCGGGTGCCTGTTCCAAAATTTCTTGAATTTCCTCGACTGGAGGGACTGTTCCTCTTGGTCGGGAATGTTCTCCGGCTGTGGCGAAGGGGGATTGGCTTGGGTAGAAGGCCCTTCGTCATTTCTGGGTGGAGAGGCATCTCGAGCTTCAGCCTCTTCACGGCTCATTCTCAGACCTGCTTGTAGAGCATCGTCGTCGTCGTCTGAGTCATGATCGTCGTCATCTTTTGGATTAGTGGGAGAATCCTCTGACTTCTTCTTTCCTTTCCTCCTGGCGTCATATTTATGCAGCAGGTGGCTTTCAATTAGATCCTTGCAAGAGGCGTTGTCCCATCGAAGCAGGGCCTCAATTTCAGTTGAGTCTGTTACTTCGGAGACAAATCTCTCTTCGTGGCTCCAATCGCTCCAGTTGTACAGTGTATCGTACGGAGCTAGCCTATAGCCTTTCTGTTGCAGAAATATTTCGTACGCGTGTTCAATTTGAACCGAAAGAAGGGTCTGATTGATGATCGAGTCAGGGGAGGGACTTCGAATAACGTATGGAGACGCTGTTTCGAGGGATTCCTGTACAGGTATGGGATCCTGTACGGAAGAGGGACTCCTTGTAGGGGATGGTGCCCTGAAGGAAATTGGATCCTGTACGGGTGTGGGATCCCGCAGAGGAGAAGAAGCTTTTGGCTCCGAATGGGCAGCCGACTCGCTAAAGTCTTGAATGTTGGCAGATGTCTCTATATCCGTCGTAGCCGCCAAAGGCTCGGGATCTACTGTCGATGCAGTAGGAGACACCTCTTCCACAGGGGTTGGGCCCTGGGGTTCTTCATCAGTGGGTTGCGCCACGGGGGAGACGTCCTTGGAGTGCTTGGCAGATTTGACTTTTGAAAGCCTCCTGAGTCTCTTCTTGGACTTCTCACCAGCAGAGTGTTTCTTGCTGTGAGATCGCTTTCGCTTCTTTGAAGATTCCATTTCTGGGACCTTCACGGTTTCATCTCTTGGGTTGGCAGAAATTGGCATGTGCCTGGTTCTCGGATGGTTGCAATGCATGGTGCTCTGGTTATACGCAGTGGGTTTGACACCTCCTAAGTATATCCTCGAGCTATTTTTCTTTGCATCGGCGGAGTGCGTCAGTCCGCACTTCGTCAGGATGTAGTTCAGCATTAAACCAAAGGATTTCTTTTGGGTGGCAGGTTTGCACACCTCTTCTTGTAGACGTTTCAGAATTATTTGGCACCAATTGACCTTTTCACAAGTCAAAATAGCTACCATCATTCTGAACCTTAAGTTCGTGCACATCTCGAACGCACCGGTTCGGTTTTCAATGATCCTGGAGCAAAAGTCATGAAGATACAGAAAATGAAGAAGAAAATTTTTCTTGTGACAAGTAGTTGTCACCATATCAACCACTTTGGACCCTGTAAATAGTCCATAAAACTTAGTAATGATCTCTTGAGACCCGAACGTCTCAAGTTGGTCCATGGTCAGGCCATCGGCGGGCAGCCTGTAGATTCTCTGGAGTAGATCGCGATTGATGCAGATTTCCACTCCCTGGACTGTTGCAGTGATGTCAGCAACATGACCTCCCTAGGCCAGTGACAGAAAACGGACGGCGGCGTTGAGGTAGAATTCCTCAACCAGATGGGCGTCGTATTTGTCGGCGGTCTTGCTCCCAAAGCGATAGAGGCCTTGTTGTTTAGGACGAGTAATGATATATTCCATCGGTTCTGAGTCGTTGGTTTCTGAGAGAATTCGCTCGATGATGACAGGTTTGGAGAAGATCCGGCCATCAATGATGTTGGAGGATTTCTTCAGAACAGGGGAAGAAGATTGACCAGCCATTGATGTTTTCTTAAAAAGAAAGGTGGAAGAAAACAGTCGAGTTTCGCAGTGAATATGCAGAAAAATATGTAGGCTGTTTGCTTGAGAACTCTTGTAATTGCAGAAAGCGTAAAGAGTCTCTAATGGCAGATTCATTCCTTTTATACTTGGGCGGCGAAATAGGGTTTTGCAGAGTACGAATGGTCAGATTTTAAGGGATGGGAACCGATTTTGAAATCAACGGTTAGGATGGACTGAGTGTAACTAGTACGCTAATCCATTAAAAGGTTTAAAAAAAATAGAGCGGGTCCCATTTCTGACATAGGTTGATACCCTAAATGCCTAAAACGGCGGTTTAAAAATAATAAACAATTTGAAAACATCGCGGCTTTTGAGATTCAGTTGTCCAGATGTCGTGTAAGGCATTTAATGAACATGACGTTTGACATAAAAACAGGGCACGTGGACAAAAATTATTTTAAAAGGAAATAATATTATATTATATACTGAATCGAAATCCTATAGCATGTCCGTTCTCCGCGTCGATACAGCGTTCCCCCTTAAAAAGGTACTAATAGGTTTTGAATTCCATACAGCAATATTTGGATTAATGCTGTATTCATGGGTCCTACAGTATTCCCCCTTAATTATTGCACACACCAGCTGTAGGATTCAAATGCGTTCGCTCGCTATAGTACTGTATTGATGATTCTGAGTGTACAGATAATTAATGTTGGATACTGTATTCACGGGTCTTACAGCATTCCCCCTCAATTGTTGAGTAAATGCAGTAAATTACTTACAGGGAGTCTGGCTGTAGTATTCCCAATTCTTGTCTGAGCATGTTGAATCTTGCTGTGTCGAGAGGCTTGGTGAAAATGTCGGCCAGCTGAACATTTGTATGAACTTTTTCCAGGCGAACATCCTTGTTCTCGACATGATTCCTGATAAAATGATGCTTCATGTTGATATGCTTAGTGCGCGAGTGCAGAACAGGATTGTGCGTGATTGCGATTGCACTCGTGCTATCACACATGATTGGAGTCTCTCTAGCATCGATTCCATAGTCGGCGGTTGTTGCCGCATCCAAAGGATTCGCATACAGCAGCCTACCAAAGACATAGTCCGTGATTCAGCCGTGGAAAGAGAGTTAGCCAATTGCTTCTTACTGAACCAAGAAACGAGTCTAGGTCCGAGAAAGTGACAAGTTACACTTGTGCTCTTCCTATCTAGCTTGCAGCCTCCGAGATCCGAGTCGCTGTATCCAACTAAATCGAATCCGCCTTCCTTAGGATACCACAGTCCTGCATCGACTGTTCCTTTAATGTACTTGAGGATTCGTTTAGCTGTATTGAAGTGTGATTCCTTAGGTGCAACTTGGTATCTCGCACACACTCCAACAGCAAACTGGATATCGGGCCTGCTAGCCGTTAGGTACAGGAGCGAACCAATGAGCTTCCTGTAGAGTGATTTGTCAACCGGCTTTCCGTCTTCATCAAGACTAATTTGCACGGAAGTGCTCATAGGGGTTGGCGAGGATTTGGAATTGTTCATTCCAAATTTGTTGAGAAGCTCCTTCGTATTTCTCTGGTTGATGAATATACCTGTAGGCAAGCGCTTTACGCAAACCTAGGAAATAACTAAGTTCCCCCATCATACTCATTTCAAATTTACTTTGCATGAGATGTGAGAACCTTTGACATAGAGCAAGGTTAGTTGAACCAAAAATAATATCATCGACATAGATTTGTACCATTAGAAGGTCATCACCTTCCTGTATCTTGAACAAGGTTTTGTCCACAGCACCCTTCTCAAATCCATTGTTGGTTAGATACTGGGACAGGGTTTCGTACCAGGCTCTAGGGGCTTGTTTAAGTCCGTACAGAGCTTTCCTTAGCCTGTAAACTAGATCGATACCGTATGTGTTGGCAAACCCTGGTGGTTGTTCAACATAAACTTCTTCTGCAAGTTCTCCATTTAGGAAAGCACTCTTGACGTCCATTTGGTATACGATAAAACTCTTATGGGCGGCAAAGGCTAAAAATATCCTAATGGCTTCTAGTCTCGCTACAGGGGCGAAGGTTTCATCATAGTCGATTCCTTCTTCCTGACAATAGCCTTGTGCTACTAGTCTGGATTTGTTCCTTATGATAAGTCCATTTCGATCCTTTTTGTTTAGAAATACCCATTCGGTTCCTATAACCGATTGGTGTGTCGGTCTGGGTACAAGATACCATACATTGTTTCTTTCGAAACCGTTAAGCTCTTCTTCCATAGATGTTATCCAATGAGAATTGTTAAGAGCGTCTATGGTCGAAACAGGTTCGGACTGGGCTAAGAATACAGCGATAGTGCACATATTCAGTCTCCTAAGTTCGGATTGAGATTTCCATTCAGGAAACTGTGAAACTTCAGCATTAGATTCTTCTTGTGCACAAAGTACATTTCCTTGTGTACTCTGTATTCTTCTACGAGTAGAAACACCTGCATTAATGTTTCCAATGATCAGCTCTTGCGGGTGATCTCTCAACCATCTTCGGTCGGGTTCTAGTTCAGGATCCCGTACTGTATCGAAAGTTTATGTGGATACAGCCTCAGCTTGTACAGCGTCGGCTTCATCCACATCGATTCTTACAGCTGCGGGGTTGATTTCTAAATCAACTACAGGTTCTATGGGTGTAGGTGGATCCAAGATAGATAGATGGTGAATGTCCTGAGTGATATCATCTACTCCTGTAGGATCATGGTGTGGTTCTTCGAACACTACATGAACTGATTCCTCGATCGTCAGCTTCCTTATATTGAAGATTCTGAAAGCTTTGCTGACAGAGGAGTATCCTACGAATATTCCTTCATCTGATTTTTCATCAAAGGTTCTAAGTTGGTCCTTCCCATTGTTCAATACATAACACCTGTATCCAAAAATGTGAAAATACAAAACTAATGGAGTTTTGTTATTCCATACCTCATAAGCTGTTTTGTTGTGGTGCTTGTTGACGATACAGCGGTTTTGAGTGTAGCACGCTGTATTGGTTGCTTCACCCCAGAAACGCTGTGGCAATTTGCTTGCGGCAATCATTGTCCTTGTTGCTTCTTTCAACGTCCTATTCTTTCGCTCGCATGACATTTTGTTGAGGTGTACGGGCAGCTGAGTATTCGTGCTGTATTCCATTCTCCGAACAGTATTGCTCTATAAAGTGGTTAGTAAATTCAGTACCTCTGTCGGAACGAATGCACACGATACTCGACGCTTTTTCATTTTTCAACTTCCTCAGGAGCTCGGGCAGCCTTGATGTTGTTTCCTTCTTCTTGCTAAGAAAGATCGTCCAAGCATACCTGGAATAATCATCAACAACAACCATGCAATATTTCTTACCTCCCAAACTTACTGGATCTACAGGACCGTAGAGATCCATGTGTAGCATTTCCAACACTCTTTGGGTTGAAAGGTAGGATTTGCTTTTCAGGGTTGACTTGATTTGCTTGCCTTTCTGGCATGGTCCGCAGACGCTGTCTTTCTTGAATGACACATCTGGCAAACCTCTAACCATACCCTGTCTTGAAAGCTTGTTGATCGTCTTGAAGTGGACGTGAGACATCCTCTTGTGCCATAGCCAGCTAATATCCGCAGTGCCTTTGGAAACAAAACATGGAATTGAGGAGCTCATAGGCTTCCAGTCAGCAATGTACATATTACCTGATCTGCTTCCTGTAAGCACAACTTCATTGGTTTGGGTGTTCTTGACACTACAGCGATCTATATAGAACTTCACCGAGAACTGTTTATCACAGAACTGGCTAATACTAAGTAGATTATACTGTAAGCCTTCAACATATGCAACATCGGTGACCTTGAATTTCCCGACAAGTAGGTTTCCTTTCCCTCTTGTTCTTCCTTTAGACTTATCACCGAAGCGAACTTTTGGACCGCGACCTTCTACAAAATCAGATAGCTTGCTCCTATCTCCGGTCATGTGACGAGCATCCACTATCAAAGTACTGTATCCTCCTCTAGAATGTCCTGTAACAAAGAAATTAGGTAGATTTAGGTCCCCTTTGATTTTTGGGTCCATATATGTTAGTTCCTTTAGGTACCCAAACTTTCCTGACAGCAATTGGTTTACTGTAGGATGTACTCGGTACAGTATTGCGATATCTACGGGGGGCATATCCTTAGTTGTTATAATCATGATAATTACTATGCATGTAAAATTCAGGGTTATTATTATTATTCCAGTACGAGTGCCGTCTAGGAGGTGGAGCCATTTCTTTAGGCCTAACAGCTTGTCTTCTGGGTCTCCAGTTGGATTCCCAATGCTGTTGTTGATACTGAACTGGCATCTGCTGTCTTGAGGGATAACGGGTCTCCTGTATCCAATACCTAGGCGCACTGTACTGAGAGTACTGCCGTGCGGGCCTTTGGTGGTTGGATACCGCTTTCTTTCTGAATGACTGTCGGCTTTGATGATATGCTTGTGGAGCATGCTGTAGATTACGCCTTTTGAGTGGTTGTTGGTTCCACTGTCTCGAATAGTAGAGTTGAGGGGGCGGAATTGCAGCCTTCGGTTTTCTCGGTACAGCAGGTTCCTTCATAGGACTAGGAGTATCTTCCGATTCTGGAATGTGTTCCACACTCTTGACGAACACAGTACTAGATTTTCCTTTGTTCGAACATGAGCTGTATCCTAAGCCACTTTTATCATGAGCATGTTGCCCAGTGCTTAGAATTTCTTCCATTCTTTTGGACGATTTTTCAAAAGACTTCAGAATGGTCTCAAGTTCAGTTTCTCGCTTCTCGAGAGTTGTGATTTTGGTTTGTAGTAGAACCAAATCATTTGTCTTGCTCTCATTGTGGGTTTTAACCTCATTTAGTTCATGAGCAAGTTGATGATTGCTCTCCATGAGTTTTTCAAAATCGACCTTGCTGGTTTCACAATCAAGAGACATATTTTCATAATTTATTTTCAGCAAGTCATTTTCATCTTTCAGCTCTAGATTTGTTAATTGAAGCTGTATATTATCAGTTTTTAGAGTCTCATGGGCTTTTTGAATGTTTTTAAATTCATTCATCATATTTTCGAAAGTATGAGATGCATTAGATGGAATAGCTGAGGTTGAACTTACCTCATCGTCGCTGTCTTCACCTTCTGGAACATCTTTGGCCATAAAGCACATGTATGCTTTATCATCGAACTCATCGTCAGATGAATCACTTTCAGTGACCACCTGAAGACATTCTGCTGATTTGGATGGTGTGGGGGAGGCTTCTGATTCTCCAATCAGGGCCTTGAGCTTGTCTTTCCAAGCACGTCTTCTTTCATCTCTCTCTTGTTGCTCGGCCTCAGGCAATCTTTGGACTTTGGGATGAGGACATTTGTTTGCATAATGGCCTGGTTTCCTGCAGTTATAGCACAGGTTAGCATCACCAGATGATGTTTCGGTACTTACCTTGTTGTGAGTTTGGGCTGTAGGAGTCTTTCTAGGCTGTTTGATGAACTTTTGAATTTATGCATTAGAAGCGCCATTTCATCTTGGGACGGTATGTCGTAAATCCTTTATCGGCATTCTTGTGACCGGGCTTCGACGAGATAGGCATCTTTGTGTCGACGGTTCGATACAATGCGAGAGCTGTGACCTTTGAAGGAGATTCTTCACTTTCTCTCTTCACAATGTCATACTCAAAAGCTTTAAGGTCAGAGAAGAGATCAAAAGTGGATATTTCATTAAGATTATAGGATACACGCATAGCTGTGGTCTTAATGTCCCATCGGGCTGGGAGAGATCTGAAAATTTTTAAGTTCTTCTCCTTTTGGGTGTAAATCTTGCCCAACGCTTCAAGTTCACCAACAATACCAGTAAATCTGAGGTCAAGTTCCTCAAGTGTTTCCGTTGGTTTCATTTCAAAAGATTCAAATTGCTGAGTAAGTTTTGAAATCTTGTTTTCTTTTGAGAGCTCAGTTCCCTCACAAATTAATTTGAGTTTATCCCAGATTTCTTTGGCTGTTTTGCAGCTCTTTACCTTTGAGAACGTGCCTTTGTCAAGAGTGACAAATAACGCGTTCTTAGCCACGTTGTTGAGATTGGCTCGCTTCCTTTCATCTGTTGTCCATTGCTCGCGTTCTTTCTCGAGCATTTCAGCATGGGCTTGGCCCTCAATCCTTGCGGCTGGATTGACCTTCATGATCTTGATCGGACCATCCTGTATAACAAAAATCATCTCTTCGTGCATTGCTGCAAGATGAGCTTCCATTCTAATTCTCCAGTCGTCAAATTCGTTAATAGAGAACATAGGGACTTTGTTAATCATAGAAGTATCCATACTGATAAAATAGGAATGAAAGAAACTGTTTTGAAAATAAGTGATTTGAATCTGATTCGGTTAAAAAGAAATACGACTGATTCTTTTTAGAATCAACCGCTCCGATACCACTTGTTGGTCACTTAAGTATACTGGATACAGTTTGGAAAATAGTTTAAACAACAAACTGTATGGAATCTAAATCTGAGTGCGTAGCGGAAGTCTTGGATACAGTAGGTTGCTATGGATACAGCAACTAAGTGTATGGTGTATACTTAATATATCACAGTAATTTAAAACAGTAAAAGCTGAAGGTAAATAACACAGTAATTAAAGTGGTTCGAGGTAAACCCCTCTACGTCCACTGGTCCTCCACACAGGAGTAAAAAGTTTATTATAATTACTGCGTACACAACTACGTAATTATAAACAAACCTATCCTTGTATCGTTCACACAGATTGATACAAAGAATGTCACTTTCAACCGTTCACACAGATTGGTTAAAGCTTCCTTCTTGACTAGCTTCTTCACACACAGTTCCAAAGCTTCGTCCTTATTCGTCCCACACAGGTCAGAATAACTTGTTGAGTTCACACAGAGCTCGGTTTTTACACAGAGGTAAAAGGTAGGTAACCAGGTAAGAACAGCAGCTTTGAATATGAAGTTCTTGAGCTGATGATGGTTGTTCTTGATGTTGAGCACTGTATATCTCTTTCGTTCTTAATTGCAGTATACTTTTGGAGATATGTTTGCTCTGATGATAACTTTTGATAGCTTGAGTATTAGGTTACTTGGGTAACTGATCTTCAATGTCTTCATAGGATATATATAGTCTCTGAAGAATGTATCCGTTGAGATGTATCCGTTTGAATAAGATTTCGTTCCAACGGGATTAAGACATGATCCGGATTTCGCGGGATTCTGAAGATCTGAAGATCGCGATTTAAATACTTTATCCTTGAGTATTTAAATACTTCTTTGTTCAACGGGACTTGACTTCTGTTCCTTCTTTGTCCTGTTGTGAACTGTATGGAAGATAACTGTATTTTGAGTGTTGAGACAGTTTCCATACTTGGTCTTTTACAAGTCTTCTTGCTGTACTGACGAGCTTCACTTTATGCTGATTCGAGGCAGGTATTCGATACAGGATAAAGCCTTAAGGCCTCGATACAGTTTCCTTTACTGTATTCGGATTGGCATATATGTCAAAACCTCTAAATAACATTCGATACAGGGATCGGGTATCCCGGCTGTTTCGATGCAAGGTCTTTGTTTTCCCAACAATGGGTATGATTAATCTTGGTCGTATTCTCGTGTTTAACATCATTTAATCCATTGTGTTTCGTCGAACCGAAGTATATTTCTTGATTTCCTTCGAATTGACTTTTCGGGGGATTTGTCCCCGATCTCGTTTTTCATCCGTTTTCGATGGATCGATTATGGTTAAATGATGTTGTTAAACATATTCTATGGATTGTATATCCATATTTCAACTTGGAATTCCGTTTTCGTGTTTTGTCGGGACGAATCGTGTTCTTGGCCGTTTTGGGGAAAACACTTGAACATTCGTCGTTCGTTCTTTAAATTCAACGGCTTTGAGTCATGCTATGGAATTCATTTTCATTGTTGTTATTGTCCTCCGTAGTTTATTATCGCGAATTGGCATTTGGTGGGGTCGGCGAGTTCGTAGTCGGTTCGTGCCAACCTACTTCGGCCGATTCTCCGCGTTGTGGTTATTCGAGGCAAGTACCTTGCCCATACTTTTCTTATTTTATGGATATGATAATTAGTGATCGTCTCTATGTGTTTATTTGATCGTTTGAATTGAACTTTCAAGAATTCGGTTAGCCTTGTTAAAGGCCCTCTCTCAAAACGCATGAGTTTTGTGAATGTTGTGTTCTGTGGATGGTTACGTGAACCCTATAAATTCGCTTGTTGTTGTCGTTGTGCTTTGATAATATATATACATATATTCTCTTTTCAGTGCGTTGTGATTTGACAACTGTGTCGTGCCTTGCGTTGTTGCCTTTGGGTGGATTTATTGGATATGTTTGGTGTGATATGCTAATTTGTGTGTATTTTCGCTCACCTCGGGAGGGTCCGACGGGGCCACAGAGGGAATTCCAATGGTATAGCCCTGGATTCACGAGTGCGGTTGTTTGTTTTGTGAATGTATTTGCTCACCTCGGGAGGGTTCGACGGGGCCACGGAGGGAATTCCAATGGTATAGCCCTGGATTCATGAGTAAAACTTCACGAGTGTGTGTGTATGTTTGGTGAATGTATTTGCTCACCTCAGGAGGGTTCGATGGGGCCACGGAGGGAATTCCAATGGTATAGCCCTGGATTCACGAGTAAAACTTCACGAGTTGGTGTATATGGTTTCGAAAACGCATTCTGCTCACCTTGGGAGGGTCCGACGGGGCCACGAAGGGAATCCAATGGTATAGCCCTGGATTCACGAGTTGATGTTATATTTTTTTTGGTGACCAAGGTTTACGTATCTTGGGCGATAATATTGTATTGATTTTATGTCCGCCGAGGACACGTGACGTGGGTTTTAACCCTGTAAATTGTTGTTGGTTTTCTATTTGCGAAAACAAAACCTTTGGGCTGTGACCCCTGTTGATTTTGGAAAGATAAGGATTCGGTAATCCTAAATTGTTTTCTATTAAAACTCTCGAGGGCATTTTAAATTGTTTTATAAATTGTTTCCCCTTTAATTATTGTCTTTCGGTTTTGGAAATATCTACCCAAACTCTTGCCTCGAGAAGTACTTTTTGTTACGTTTGGATCTTTGCGGATTCCTGGTTATTGTTATTCGTGGAATGTGAATTGTATGGCTCGTATTTTTGCACTTGTACTTGCACTAGCGAAACAGTGGAGTTTTACTAACCCCCGAGTATTCGGGGGGTGGATGTCTATTTTTGCATTCAGGTTTTGGGAGCATAGCACAGGGTCGGCACGAAGGATGATGAAATATGAGCGATACTAATCACACGAGGATCCGTTGATGTCGTATTGGTCCAGTTGTATTTTCTTTTCCGCTGCAGTATCCTTTCCCCGTTGTACGGGTGTGGTTGTATTTTGACCCCTGCGTGGGCATGAGTTGTATTTGAGTTGTATGTATTTATTGAAAGACCAAATTGGTCTACTGAGTCATTTTAGCCTTAAAGGCGATGTTTGATTTTAGTTATCAGCCTGGTAGATCCTCGAGGAGAAGGTCTACGGCGTGTAATATCCCTGAGCGGATTGGAGGTGTTACATTAGACAACACTTTATAAAGAATAATAGAATAGAAACCGTATGGGTTGCCCTCTATTAAACTTTATAAAGAAATCGATCACCACTATGAAGTCACCCAAGACTTCCGGATTTAACATGGGAGTGTGTAAATGCCGATAAAATAGTGGGAGCCGAGTTATGAATAAAGAAAGTCCTTAAATTCTTTACTCGGATCATAATTAAACAATAACGGATCTTAAATTATTCTCTGCAGTTAACGTAACTCTCAATATGACAATGAGCCCACTCGATATACTACTTGAAAAAAACGTCCTGACTGGTCCGAACTATGTGGACTAGCTTCGGAACTTGAGGATTGTCCTAACTATGGAAATGCTAGGATGCGTCTTGGAGTCGGACATCCCAGCAGCTCCTGTAAGAACCCGAGCCAATCAGGAAGATGTCGATGGCCATGAGAAATGGTTAAAAGACGACATAAGAGTGCGAGGGTACATGTTAGGCTCAATGACCAATGAGATTCAACGTTCCCATGAAAAATATGACGTCTTCGAAATCCATCTTATCGCACCTGGTTGAGCTCTATGGAGAGCATAGCCGAACTGCTAGATATGAGATATCGAAGCAATTATTCAGAGCCAGGATGAAGGAAGGAGAGAGGGTTGGGGACCACGTCCTAAAAATGATATCCATGATCGAGAGATTGGAGGCTCTTGATTTTAAAATGGATACTTCTCTCCAAACCAACCTTATCCTACAGTCTCTTCCTGATTCCTTCTCACAGTTTGTTATAAACTTTAACTGCAATGAGATTGCATGTAATTTAGCTGGGTAATGAACAAACTTGTGATCGCTCAGTCTCAGATGAAGACTCCGCAGATGAAGGAGTCTACTCTTGTGATTTGTTCTAGACCTCGGAGGTCTAAGAATAAGAAGAAAAAGACCAAGAAGCAAACTGGACCACAAGTTAAAGACCTTAAGGGAAAGGGCAAGGCCCCGATGGTTCCAAAGAGCAAGAAGAAAGACGCTTGTCTCAAGTGCGGTGAGCTGGGTCACTGGGCTAGAGAGTGTCCGATTCTTCATGGCACTTCAGGGAGGCTGGAGCTAGAGAAGTAATGGTCACTGTCGGAAGCGGGCATAGTGTCGAGACAACCGACATACGATCACTTCTTTTGGATTTAGAATCCGGGTTTGTTCTTGTTAGGAATATGCCCTCGAATGCCACTCAGGGGATGAGAGAGTAAGGGCATTGTACTTGTAATTATGGAATAATTAATAAAAAGGCAATACGATTCATTCACTGTTTATTATATTTCAATTGCATTCTTGACTTGGTAAACATTGAAGTGAAGTCCATGTAAATAAATCGAACATTCCATTCTCGTTATGGGATAAGAGAGAATGCACTGGAAGTGTTTAAAGTTTATTTACGTAAATTGTTCGCAAGTCAATAAACTTAAAATGGGCATTAAGTTTTAATACGACTTGTATAACTGATGCTAGGACGTGTGCACGTCTTGATAGCATAGTTATAAGTATATTGGTGGGGCTAGTATACTCGAACACGACTCATACTCGATTCAGTCACACGGTATTCACTCTCGGAGAGTCGATGACGAATCGAAAGGTTGTGATAGTATACGTGGACCTTTGACTTGAGGGTTCAGTAGAAGATGTTCCTGTGACGTTTAGTTTGTCATTAGAGTAGTTAGACTCATTTGCTTAATTGCTGAGTCGACCTCGAAGTGCGGACTATACGGGCAGGTAGCAGTCTTTACTGTACGCCAAGAAAGGATTCTATCTCCTGTTAGTGAGCAGGCAAATGTCCTATACGGTTAATGGCAAATAAGATCATAAGTCTTTGGCCAAAGCATTCTGATATAGTCGTATTAGATACACTATTAATCAGTCGGTCTTGATTTGCATTAACACATGTATAGAGTTTAGTCAATGAGGTTTGACTTTACCGTGACCCGAAGACTTGACCGGGACATCTGATGAAGGGTCTATACGTATATAGTATTCACGACATAATGGTTCTGGAATGATCCCTTCATTCGTTCTCAGTCGGGGTTTACAGTGCGGTCCGCTAGGCTGGCTAAGTGCTGCCCGCACTCATTGGTTCCTCCCAATGCCGGCTGAGACGGACCTACGGAGTCGCGCATTAGGAGCGTTGACGGAAAAATGTGAATTTATTATCTCTCTATTAATATTAGATATTGGATATCTAAATTATGATTTATTGGATAAATCAAAATTGCGGTCTTATGAATTGAAATTAAGTTACCGGGTAATTAATTTAATTTATAAATTATATTTCTTAGAGAAATATATTTGTATTTGATATAATTAATTAATTGAATTAATTAATTTATATAAATACATTGGTAATTAAACGGAGTGTATTTAACGGAGTCGTTTGACGAACGTCCGGTACACGAGCCGAGTAACTCGGCTCATTTTTTAGGAAACTTCCTACCATAGCCGCCGCCCTCAGATGTCCACTTTGCATGTGTGTTGACATGTTTTGAATTAATAAGTTGAGATTCTTTTCTCAAAATGATTAACTACATGATATGTGATTATTATATGAGATTTAATATAACAAACACATATGAGGAGAGAGGAGGACTTGAAAAACTCCATCTTCAATTTCTGGAGCAGCACACTGCCGTGAGAAATCTTGAGGGAGAGAGAAAATTTTTTTCTTCAATTTTTCATCTTTGAGATGATACAAAATAAGAAAGAAAATAAGATATAAATTCCTATAGTAATTCCTAGCCGTGTTCTTGGAGAACGGATTGCTATCGAATTTTTCCGGGCAACTTCCGACGCGTGTGAAGTAGAGGCTTCGTACCTTTCGATGCTTGGAACGGAGGGATTTCGTGTTCGGGACGGGGTTCGTGATCGTCATCTATTTTTACGAAGATTTATTTCAAAGGCTTCAAGGGTATGATTTTTATCTTCGTATTTATATTTTCGTATATACGTTAATCGATCCTGTTTGGGATTCGTATTTATTTCCGCTGCGTTTTTCATTTTATTTTCGGAATCTCAACAGTGGTATCGGAGCGAGGTCAATGTTTCCGTATATATGATTTTTTTTTTGTGCATTTTGAATGCTTTTAGATGATGATTATGATTTAGAATCATGTTTGGAATAATCGTAGATTTTAAATTGTTCGTTGTGGCATCACGTTTTTGGAAACGAGCCGAAAAACGAAGAAACGGTGGCGGTGGTGCTTTGGCGGCAAGATCGCTGGGCCGCTTGCCCAAGCCGCCGATCATGCTCGGCCATGATCGACCATGTCTCGGCGAATCTGCCGAGGCGGCCGATGCTGCCGATCAGGACTCGCCAGTGCCGAGCATGGCTCGGCAGCGACCCTCGGGTTTTTGGCCCGATTTTGAATCGGGCCGCGGGCTGGGCCTAAAACCGGATTGTCCGGGACTCCGTTTTAAGTTTATATTTTGTTGTAATTATTTCCCAAAATTTAAATTGGATTTTAATTTGACTAAAATAATATTTGGAATATTTTTTTTAGTTAAGAGAAATAAATTAAACGAAAATATTATTTTGGCCGGATTAATTCGAATGAATTTAAATGACTATTATTAGTATTAATTGGATTAATACAATTAAAATTGAATAGATTAATTTTATATTGATTGGATTAATATATTAATTGATTATTTAATTTTAATGCCACTTTATATTAATTGGATTAATATAGTAGAAATTGAATAGATTAATTTATAGATTAATTAGATTAATTTATATTAAAATTAATTGTTTAATTTCGTTGCCATTACATGTTGTATGGAATCCTTATGTGATGGTGATATAGCTCGTGGACTTAGTTTTTGATTTGTTCGATTCGATTGGGTTGTAAAGGCCGTTTTAAGCCTATTTATATTTACTAGAAAAATTTGTATAGGATGCAATTTTTCAATGATGTAATTATTATTTTGGGTATGACGAAGACCGAAGACAACCGACCGAGAAGACGAAGATTCGAAGACTGTGTTTTTATTTATATGGTCATACGCTTGGCCCAAGATTTAGGAATTAGGTCCATGAGCTATATGTTGGTAGTAACTAGGTTCTTGTTTTACATTTTCATTTTGAATGATTGACAAACCAACAAACGCGCGTATAAATGAATTAATGTGCAAAGTGTAACATTAATCGCGAAATTCTCCCGACTACAAACACACTAAGTTATAAAGGTTACGAGGTTTCCTACCCTCCGTCAAACTCATGGAAAATTGAAATCTAAACCGGAATATTATTCTTCCGAGTATGTCGGGGTAATATTTTTGGGGAAAGTTGATAAATTCCTAGAGTGCATTAGATGCCTTTGGTTATGACAAATCAAACCCCTATAAACCGTATGGGTTGCCGGGTAAGATTCAATTGTCAGACTAATAGGAGTTAACGGTTTAAACTTAGATAGTTCAGCGAGCCATAGAAACCGAATGGGTTGAGGGCAAGTGAACTATGGGTAAAAGAAGATCGAATCATCCATTAGATGGGTTGGTATTAGACACCACTTTATAAAGAATAATAGAATAGAAGCCGTATGGGTTGCCCTCTATTAAACTTTGTAAAGAAATCGATCACCACTATGAAGTCACCCAAGACTTCTGGATTTAACATGAGAGTGTGTAAATGCTGATAAAATAGTGGGAGCCGAGTTATGAATAAAGAAAGTCCTTAAATTCTTTACTCAAATCATAATTAAACAAGTCACTAATTGAATCTTGTCTAAATCTTTGCAGAAAACGAAACTGAATCTCTCTAAAATTGGCTAAAAACCCACTTGCAATACTACTTGAAAAGAATCTCCTAACTGGACCCAATTTTGTTGACTGGTTGCGGAATCTGATGTTTGTACTCAGTATGGAGTCTCTGGGATACGTCTTGGAGGCGGACATTCCACCGACTCTAATCCGAACCAGGGGTAATCAGGAAGATATTGACGTCCATGAAAAATGGGTCAAGGATGACGTGCTAGTCCGTGGCTTTATGATGGGCTCAATGACAAATGAGTTGCAGAGAGCGCACAAGAAAATAACTTCTGCTAGGCAGATTCTCGCACACTTGACTGAACTTTATGGAGCGCACAGTAGGACTGCTAGAAATGAGATATCAAAGCAGTTGTTCAGTGCTAGGATGAAAGAAGGAGAAAAATTGGGAGACCACGTCCTCAAGATGATCTCTATGATTGAGAGGCTCGAGGTGCTCAACTTTAATATAGATTTATCCCTTGAAATTGATCTCATCCTTCAATCTCTCCCTGACTCTTTCACACAGTTTGTAATAAAATTACATGCACATTAGCTGGGCTAATGAATAAACTGGTGACGGCGCAGTTTAATATGAAGACTAAACCGAGAGAGGTTGCTCTTGTGATTTCTTCTGGGCCTCGGAGGTCCAAGAACAAGAAGAAAAAGACCTACGAGCAGTACAATCCCAAGAAAGGGGTACAGAAAGGAAAGGGCAAGGCCCAAAAGGTTCAAAAGGTAGGCGGTCCAAAACCTACGGACAAATGCCTTGAATGCGGTGAGCTGGGCCACTGGCGAAGGACTTGTCCTAAGATTAATGGCACATCAGGTACTGAACTTTTTGTTTTTGAAACAAATTGTTCCGCTACTGTATATTCTGCTTCATGGATTCTGGATTCCGGTGCCACTTCTCACATTTGTACTATGAATCAGGATCTAAAAACTTGAAGCTGGGGAAATAATGATCACTGTCGGAAGCGGACAAAGTGTCGAGGCAACCGATATTGGATCAATCCTACTGGATTAGAATCCGGTTTTATTTTGACATTAGATGAAGTACTTGTTTTGCACAAGGGGCATAAAAACATTGTATCCATTCCAGTCTTGGACCGGAAAGAATTTTGTTTCTTAATAGGCAATGGTAGTTGTAAAATTTATTTTCGAAATAAATTGGTTGGCACAGCTACATTGTTAAATGGTTTATATCATCTAAACTTACAAAATAAAACAGTAGTGAACACTATAACTAGGAAACGTGGTAGGCAAGATACTAATCAAGCTCTTAAATGGCACCTTAGACTTGGTCATGTTGGTCAGACCAAGGTTCAGAAAATGGAGAAAGATGGACTTTTAAGTCCATTGGGTGTAGAACCCTGTCCAACTTGTGAATCTTGCCTTAGAGGCAAAATGACTAAGTCCCCCTTTACAGGGACTTTTGAAAGGGCTGCCGATAAACTTGGATTGGTACATACTGATGTTTGTGGTGCTTTAGAAGTAGCCCGAGACGGATATCAATATTTCATAATGTTCACAGATGATCATACTAGGTATGGGATTGTGTACTTAATGAAAGATAAATCCGAAGCCTTTACTAAATTCAAAGAATTTAAGGCCCTAGTTGAAAAACAGACTGGATGTCATATCAAAGCACTTCGGTCGGACCGAGGTGGCGAATATATGAGCACATAGTTTGATGAGTTCCTTAAGGAACATGGAATAGTTTCACAAATGACGCCGCCAGGAACCCCACAGTTAAATGGCGTTTCAGAAAGGAGAAATCGAACTTTGTTGGACATGGTTCGCTCTATGTTAAATTACACTGATTTACCTATTTACCTGCGGGGGTATGCCTTACTAACCGCTGCCTATATCCTTAATAGATGTCCTTCCAAATCCGTTCCTATCACTCCGCATGAGATGTGGAATGGTAAGAAACCAAGCCTTAATCACGTAAGGATTTGGGGATGTCCAGCCTATGTCAAGAAGGCTAAGGTGGACAAACTGGAAGCGAGGTCCATCAAAGGACGTTTCATTGGATACCCAGAGGACTCGATGGGTTATCTATTCTACATGCCAGAAGACCATAGGGTCGTTGTGGTATTACAAGCGCACTTCCTTGAGGATGAATTCATTCAGGAAGGTGTCTCGGGTAGAAAGATCTCTTTGGAAGAGCATAATGAAGGTCCTAAGGAGACATATGATCAAGGATAAGGAACCGAACCTATTGTAACACAACCTCCACTTCGAAGGTTTGATAAGGTGTGTAAGCTGCAACGAGCCATTTATGGGCTGAAGCAAGCTTCTCGGAGTTGGAACCTTCGATTTGACGAAGCAGTCAAGGACTTTGACTTCGTACGAAATGAGGAGGAACCATGTGTTTACAAAAAGGTTAGTGGGAGCAACATTGCGTTCTTAGTACTATATGTAGATGATATTCTACTTATAGGAAATAGCGTAGCAATGCTCAGCACTGTGAAAGCTTGGCTTTCTAAAACGTTCTCCATGAAAGACTTAGAAGAAGCATCCTATATTATAGGGATTCATCTTTACAGAGATTGTAACACCCCCAATCCACTCAGGGATATTACACGCCGTAGACCCCTTTCCACAAGGAGCTACCAGGCGGGAGACTACAAATCAAAACCCACATGCGGTCAACTTGACCAAAACATAATACCGTAGACCGATTAGGTCTCTCAAAACATAGCATAACCGTACATCTGATGAAACTAAAATACAACTCGATCACATAGTACATAAAATGTCCATCCCCTCAAGGATGACAAGAACTCAAACTGACATATCACTGACAGACGATAGACTACAACTGTGACTAGTATCGCTGCATTGCATCATCCTCCGAGCCAATCCTGTGGTTGCTCACTCTCGATCGAACACACCGGAATAAATAACAAAATCCCCAACGAGGGGTTAGCGATGGAATCACTAGCAAGTAACCAAGCTATACAATTATACATCAAGAATACAACCGTTATGAAAATAACATTTCGACAAGGTAGTAACACGATCCCCGAGTCTAAAGTCTTTTGAAAATTTATTCCTTTAAAACAAACCATGGGGATTACTCCAGAAATCATTGTAAGAGATTATTTAGAGACTTCGGGGGTCTCAGTGTAAAATCCTGAAATATGAATGTTTTTCCTTTTCAAAAGGTTTTGTTTCAAAATCATACAAATGATTTTATTCTCAACTCAAACCTCAAGACCAAAACCATATTCACCAATATAATCGGGATTCAAGATTCAAACATAAACAATTCGGAGATATCAAATCAACAAATAAAGCGTCTCGTGGCCCCGAAGGGTCCCACCCGGATTAGTCATCAAGAATAAACTCGAACACACCCATAAGTTATCTTGACATCGCACTCGCAAGTGACGATTCTCGAGCCCTCTCCGGACCTACCCGATTAGATAACCTTATGGTCAAATCGTAACATCTGGCCGTACTCGCAAGCACGAGCCTCCGGAGGCCTCGACGGACCCTACCCGGATAACATCATTCAAGTCGCCCATAAGTTATCATGACATCGCACTCGCAAGTGTCGATTCTCGAGCCCTCCCGACCTACCCGAATTGATAAACTTATGGTCACAACGTACGTCCGCCGTACTGCAAGCACGCGCCTCCGAGGCCTCGACGGACCCCTACCCGGATAACATCTCAACTCTCTACTATACACAATAACAAAGGTATAATACTCACCACAACCGCAACCACGTAACACATAGGTTAACGCATCATAACTTCAACAAGGGAACAACATCCACAGCAAACCATCATTCAGGAAAAAGGCCAACGAGCAAATAATACAAGTATTACGCGATTCCACAATTCTTCAGTTAACTACTCATTTCTAGTATTTCTTTTAATCACAAAATAACATGAAGAGGTAGTTATCATTATTCTTGAAACTAAAGTTTACGTTGGTAATTACCTTCATAAAATCACATCTTCATTTAAAGTAAGTTACGGTTAAATATACCGTCACTAACGAGTCCACGTTAAATTCACGACACATCACATTCTCAAAGTATAAAGAATATAGACGAGATACTCGCCTCAAGTCCAACGCACGCGGAGCAACGGGAAAGCTCGACTTAATGACCGCTACCGAACACTCCGAAGAACACGATTCAACTGGGAAGCTCGGACCCCGAAGAAGACAACGAACGGGAGGGTTCCGACTCGAGTCCTTCACAAGAATTCGACCCTAACAATATATAATCAATAAATCATCGATCATACGAGGAAGAATAATCGAAGAACGCCCGAAAACCCCTCTATGACATTTTACCGGACACCTTCAACGCGTCGGTCAAGAACTCGACCCAAATAACGAATCGATACGATCCAACCATGGAATAACAAGGGAAGTGATATAATACATCTAAATAATCATCAATCCATCATAATCCTAAGTTAAATCGGATTAATCGGACGAAAACAACCAAAATACCCAAATTCCCCAAAACTAGATTTCTAGGAAATCGACGGTCAGTAGATCGGAGGATGTTATAGGACGGATGATTGATGATATGAACCTCAAAACTTCATGTATTCATCGTCCAACAACATCTCTAGATGATTCACACACCTGACCGCGTCACGGAAGAAAAGAATGAGAAATGGTCAAGAAAACGCGCGAGGCCTTTTATAGTGATCGGCCGCCGGGTTACGACGTAACGGCCAAGGTTACGACGTAACCGAGTCATCGCCTAAAATCGCCGGCCCGCTACGTGCGTTACCGGCCGTGGCCTTACGTGCGTAATCGGCCCTTACGCACGTAACGGCCGAGCACTAACGCACGTTACTCGGCCGGTGGCCCGGCGACCATGCCCGGCCATGACTCGGCCGGGACCAATTCCGACGGCCCGAACGACCCCGAAACCCGAACCTGAGTACGAATCGAAGATACGGTTACGAAGTACTCGCAAAGACGAATCCGAGCACTAAGAGAACACACGATTCCGACCACCCGAAGGCTCGAAATTTGACAACGGAAAGTAATTACCCCAAACTTTGGGAAATTACGAAAATGGCCCAAAACGCCCGGAAATCACGATACGTGATCGAATAACCAAACCGAAGTTCACAACACGTCTAACAAAGTTAAACGGACTTGCGGGAAACTCGAAACAGCAGTTTTAGACGAGATTCGCAAGAATCGAACTCAAGGGCGGAAAAACCGCTAAAAAGCACGGAACTCAACAAAACGACACCGAAACGAGCTCAGATGACAAAAAGTGCAGAATTAATCATTCTCGGAATGACGAAACGGTCATGAGCGAGTCGTCAAAACGGACTTCCGCCGAAAAACAAAGAAATTACCGGAAATCGAAATCACGGGTATTACATTCTACCCCCTTAAAAGAAGTTTCGTCCCGAAACTTAAAATAAGTATGGAGAAGCAATATCCACTGTCAGGAAAACTCGACGAGATACCCAAAAACCGAAAACTCGCGCCCGACGGCGAAACGCTGCAAGAAATGCAAAGGAACATACGGCGTGAAAACACGCTCCACGACGACCAACACAACGCCACCGATAGAGAAATAATAAAACCAACAAGTGACAAGCGTCATCAAATAGGTAATACAACCAAGTCGATTATCCGAACAATCACAAAACACAACGAACGAAAATCAATATGATTGACCACCCCAACGGTACATCAATCAAAACGCGAGCCAATCGCTGAAGAAATACGGAATTCCACCGCTCAAGGGTTGGAAGATCGAAAACGAGACAAATTTCCCGAACATAAGGAAATTAGGAAGGAGTCTGAACGCTCAACAATCACGAAACGAGATCAACAAAAACCGAACAATCAAACGATCGAACCACAACGGTCGAGACAACAAAAATCGAACAACCATGTTCGAATCACGAAGAACAATAAAATTCAAACAACAACTCCCAGGTTCACGTCTCGGCTCGAGACAACATATGATCCGGTAAAAGCAACAAGATGTGCATCACATAAGATCCATAGGAAAGGGGATAGCAATTGAAAAGTCACAACGACAAACGAGTAATTTCAAAACACCACACTCGTTCGATCAATAAAAGAAAGGGATAGGGCAAGCTCAGAAAATGTTAACGAACATAACGAGTCGATAGAGTCGAAAATATAGAAGTTCAAAATCTGATCCACTTCGAATAAAAGGACTAGTAAAACCAGATGATGTCACTTTCGAACAAGGTTCACAAGAATCGAACCGAACTCGAAAAAGTCACAGCGATAACCAGATCGACCCACAACAAGATCACAGTTCGTTGGAACGATGAAACCGAAATACAGAACAAGTTCAGAAAGTGTCAATGAACACGAGCGAGTCGATAGACCTGAGAAAGAGGAAATGCAGGAGTCCAAAAATAATACGGGTATTATATTCGACCCCTTCTAAAAGAAGTGTCGTCCCCGAAACTCACAACAACGAAATCAATGTGACAACACAACAAGCAACCGATAGAAACATCCTTCGAAGGCCTCTCAAAGCCGATTCTGATAACTGTGCTGAAGCGAGAACTCCGAAAGTCTCGGTAGCCAATTCACAAAACTGAATTCGGTGTCCCTCGAGTACACACTTGAAATGTGTTACCGACGAGAAGGACAATTTACACGTGCATGCCCCGGCACATCACGGTTGAAACGTCTCGGCTTGGCATACCGAAAATACAAATGCTCGACATAATGGAACATAAGATCACAAACCAACAAACCCGAGATGCCAATACCACACAACATATCAACGCATACAAAAATCACCACAACAACGGCATCATTCGACGATTACAACGGCCCAAACGATAGCCAACACACAATCACAAACATCATGAAACAAACACTCATGTGCATAAACGCACGAAAATCCAAGCTTCAACAGCTCACACTCGTGCGACAATACGCAAATCACCACGAGGCGACAATTAGTAAATACCAGTTCACACCTCTCACAGAGGGCTAGTACAACAAATGCGTGGCAACGCCTCGACGTTCATGCCACCAATTTGATCATACTCAGGAGCAACCATCATAACGACAAAGCAAACATCATACATACATTCCCAAACGCAAACGGGAATTGATAGGTTTTTAAAAAAAATGAAAACCACCTTTTGAAAATAATTTAGAAAAACACCGGTTGATCTTGAGTATCACCTTTCAAAAAAAAGTACAAACGTGAAACATCGTTATCGAGACTTTGGAAAACTATTTCGCATTTGAACAAAAACGAGGACACCTTCTCTTAGTGAAAAACTTTCAAAATTATTCGACCCTTGGGTCTAAGCAACTGCATTTGAAAATATCTCAAAATATTTTTGGTCCTCAACCGGAAAATTTTTGAAATGTATTGCGGCATTAGAAAACACCTTGAAAACACCGCAAGAAAATAATTCGTTTTAAAAGTACGTCTCAATATTTAGTTTTCTAAGATACTCAAGGTTTTCAAAAATCATTCAATGGGCTAGAATGCCCAAAAAGTTTAGGTACTTACACGGAACATTATAGCGCCGTGTGTCCCGCGCCGGAACCCACCAGGCTAAAAACCATTTACAAAAACGGCAAAAAGGCCGATGACGGTAGTATTTCAAAAACTCACAGAAGCCATTTAGAAAATAATAAATACCGTCATAAGAATTTTGCCAAAACGATCAAGGCCATAATGCCAAAAACTCGGTTAAGGGAATCGGTTTTCGAAATAAAACTCAGTCGGTAAAATACCGAAAGTCATTACAAAAGAACTCACACAGCGGATAAAAGAAATACAGTTCAACATGCACAGTCCAGCAACAATACTCCTCATACGAACGAAATATGAGAGTCAAATAGTCATGTATCAAGAAATCAAAATCCATAAGAGGATTCCGTCACTTAACAAATAATCATAAAAAAAATAGCTCGTGTCACACGAGGCACAACACAAAGAAGGGAGACTTACATCCACAGGTCGCACGGAGATAATGGCTGCAACACGATACTAATCACACGAACCACAATTGATCACAACGGATCGCAATGATCTCGCTTGTTCACAACTGCTCACCCGGGTGACACGACAAGACACGAATCCGACAAGACACGACTCGACAAGACCCAACTAGACCCAACTGCCTAGGTTTTCGCAAACCTAAGCTCCGATACCATTTATGTAACACCCCCAATCCACTCAGGGATATTACACGCCGTAGACCCCTTTCCACAAGGAGCTACCAGGCGGGAGACTACAAATCAAAATCCACATGCGGTCAACTTGACTAAAACATAATACCGTAGACCGATTAGGTCTCTCAAAACATAGCATAACCGTACATCTGATGAAACTAAAATACAACTCGATCACATAGTACATAAAATGTCCATCCCCTCAAGGATGACAATAACTCAAACTGACATATCACTGATGCAGATGACGTACTACAAGCGTGACTAGTATCGTTGCATTGCATCATCCTCCGAGCCAATCCTGTGGTTGCTCACTCTCGATGAACACCGGAATAAATAACAAAATCCCCAACGAGGGGTTAGCGATGGAATCACTAGCAAGTAACCAAGCTATACAATTATACATCAAGAATACAACCGTTATGAAAATAACATTTCGAAAAGGTAGTAACACGATCCCCGAGTCTAAAGTCTTTTGAAAATTTATTCCTTTAAAACAAACCATGGGGATTACTCCAGAAATCATTGTAAGAGATTATTTAGAGACTTCGGGGGTCTCAGTGTAAAATCCTGAAATATGAATGTTTTTCCTTTTCAAAAGGTTTTGTTTCAAAATCATACAAATAATTTTATTCTCAACTCAAACCTCAAGACCAAAACCATATTCACCAATATAATCGGGATTCAAGATTCAAACATAAACAATTCAGAGATATCAAATCAACAGTCAAAACGTCTCCGTGGCCCCAAAGGGTCCCACCCGGATTAGTCATCAAGAATAAACTCGAACACACCCATAAGTTATCTTGACATCGCACTCGCAAGTGATGATTCTCGGAGCCCTCTCCAGACCTACCCGATTAGATAACCTTATGGTCAAATCGTAACATCTGGCCGTACTCGCAAGCACGCGCCTCCGGAGGCCTCGACGGACCTCACCCGGATAACATCATTCAAGTACGCCCATAAGTTATCATGACATCGCACTCGCAAGTGTCGATTCTCGGATCCCTCCCCAGACCTACCCGAGTTGATAAACTTATGGTCACAACGTACGTCTGGCCATACTCGCAAGCACGCGCCTCCGGAGGCCTCGACGGGACCCCTACCCGGATAACATCTCAACTCTCTACTATACACAATAACAAAGGTATAATACTCACCACAACCGCAACCACGTAACACATAGGTTAACGCATCATAACTTCAACAAGGGAACAACATCCACAGCAAACCATCATTCAGGAAAAAGGCCAACGAGCAAATAATACAAGTATTACGCGATTCCACAATTCTTCAGTTAACTACTCATTTCTAGTATTTATTTTAATCACAAAATAACATGAAGAGGTAGTTATCATTATTCTTGAAACTAAAGTTTACGTTGGTAATTACCTTCATAAAATCACATCTTCATTTAAAGTAAGTTACGGTTAAATATACCGTCACTAACGAGTCCATGTTAAATTCACGACACATCACATTCTCAAAGTATAAAGAATATAGACGAGATACTCGCCTCAAGTCCAACGCACGCGGAGCAACGGGAAAGCTCGACTTAATGACCGCTACCGAACACTCCGAAGAACACGATTCAACCGGGAAGCTCGGACCCCGAAGAAGACAACGAACGGGAGGGTTCCGACTCGAGTCCTTCACAAGAATTCGACCCTAACAATATATAATCAATAAATCATCGATCATACGAGGAAGAATAATCGAAGAACACCCGAAAACCCCTCTATGACATTTTACCGGACACCTTCAAGGCGTCGGTCAAGAACTCGACCCAAATAACGAATCGATACGATCCAACCATGGAATAACAAGGGAAGTGATATAATACATCTAAATAATCATCAATCCATCATAATCCTAAGTTAAATCGGATTAATCGGACGAAAACAACCAAAATACCCAAATTCCCCAAAACTAGATTTCTAGGAAATCGACGGTCAGTAGATCGGAGGATGTTATAGGACGGATGATTGATGATATGAACCTCAAAACTTCATGTATTAATCGTCCAACAACATCTCTAGATTATTCACACACCCACAGCCGCGTACGGGAAGAAAAAGAATGAGAAATGGCTGAAGAAAAACGCTGCCAGGCCTTTTATAAGCCGATCGCCGTGGGTTACGTACGTAACCGGCCAAGGGTTACGTACGTAACCGAGTCACTGCCCCAAAACTGCCGGCCCACTACGTACGTTACCGGCCAGGGCCTTACGTACGTAACCGGCCCTTACGTACGTAACGGCCGAGCACTAACGTACGTTACTCGGCCAGGGCTGGCCTGGCCCGAGCATGCCCAGCCATGACTCGGCCGGGACCAATTCCGACGGCCCGAACGACCCCAAAACCCGAACCTGAGTACGAATCGAAGATACGTTTACGAAGTACTCGCAAAGACGAATCCGAGCACTAAGAGAACACACGATTCCGACCACCCAAAGGCTCGAAATTCGACAACGGAAAGTAATTACCCCAAACTTTGGGAAATTACGAAAATGGCCCAAAACGCCCGGAAATCACGATACGTGATCGAATAACCAAACCGAAGTTCACAACACGTCTAACAAAGTTAAACGGACTTGCGGGAAACTCGAAACAGCAGTTTCGGACGAGATTCGCAAGAATCGAACTCAAGTGCGGAAAAACCGCTAAAAAGCACGGAACTCAACAAAACGACACCGAAACGAGCTCGGATGACAAAAAGTGCAGAATTAATCATTCTCGGAATGACGAAACGGTCATGAGCGAGTCGTCAAAACGGACTTCCGCCGAAAAACAAAGAAATTACCGGAAATCGAAATCACGGGTATTACAGAGATAGACCGCGAAGAATGATAGGACTTTCCCAAGCCCTCTATATAGATAAAATCCTGAGAAGATTCAAGATGGATGAATCTAAAAGAGGGTTCCTTCCCATGTGACATGGAATTCATCTCACCACGAAAATGTGTCCTCAAAGTGAGGAATACAAGAGATATGAGTAAGGTACCCTATGCCTTGACAGTGGGTAGCCTCATGTATGCTATATTGTGAACGAGACCGGACTTAGCCTATTCTGTGAGTATGGTAAGCCGATTTCAATCAAACCCGGGTAGGGAACACTGGACTGCCGTAAAGAACATTCTTAAGTACTTAAGAAGAACTAGAGATTTGGTTCTTACTTACGGTGGTGGAGAACTGAGGGTGATTGGATTCACCGATTCTGATTTTCAAGGAGACAATGACGACTCTAAGTCGACATCTGGGTATTTGTTTACTCTCAATGGAGGAGCAGTATCTTGGAGAAGCTCCAAGCAAATCAACTTGGAGATTCCACCTGACAAGCAGAGTATCTAGCTGCCTCAGAGGCTAGCAAAGAAGCATTTTGGATGCAGAAGTTTATGCAAGAACTTCAAGTGGTGCCTAATGCGGAGCTGCCTATATCACTATTTTGTGATAATAATGAAGCTGTCGCCCAAGCCAAGGAGCCTAGGGGTTACCACAACACCAAGCATATAGAGAGAAAATACCACATCGTTTGAGAGATGGTGGAAAAAGGATATGTTTCATTGAAAAGAGTAGACTCAGAAGACAATGTCTCTGACCCGCTGACTAAGCCATTATCTCAGGCCGTCTTAGGAAGACATCTGAAGAACATGGGTATTGGATACCATGATTTGTGGCATTGAGTGCAAGTGGGAGATTGTTAGAAATATGCCCTCGAATGCCACTCAGGAGATGAGAGTATAAGGGCATTGTACTTGTAATTATGGAATAATTAATAAAAATGCAATACGATTCATTCACTGTTTATTATATTTCAATTACATTCTTGACTTGGTAAACATTGAAGTGAAGTCCATGTAAATAAATCGAACATTCCATTCTCATTATGGGACAAGAGAAAATGCACTGGAAGTGTTTAAAGTTTATTTACGTAAATTGTTCGCAAGTCAATAAACTTAAAATGGGCATTAAGTTTTAATACGACTTGTATAACTGATGCTAGGACGTGTGCACGTCTTGATAGCATAGTTATAAGTATATTGGTGGGGCTAGTATACTCGAACACGACTCATACTCGATTCAGTCACACGGTATTCACTCTCGGAGAGTCGATGACGAATCGAAAGGTTGTGATAGTATACGTGGACCTTTGACTTGAGGGTTCAGTAGAAGATGTGCCTGTGACGTTTAGTTTGTCATTAGAGTAGTTAGACTCATTTGCTTAATTGCTGAGTCGACCTCGAAGTGCGGACTATACGGGCAGTAGCGATCTTTCTTGTACGCCAAGAAAGGATTCTATCTCTGTTAGTGAGCAGCAAATGTCTATACGGTTAATGGCAAATAAGATCATAAGTCTTTGGCCAAAGCATTACGATATAGTCGTATTAGATACACTATTAATCGGTCTTGATTTGCATTAACACATGTATAGAGTTTAGTCAACAGTAGGGTTTGATTTTACCGTGACCGAAGACTTGACCGACATCGATGAAGGGTCTATACGTATATAGTATTCACGACATAATGGTTCGGAATGATCCCTTCATTCGTTCTCGGTCGGGGTTTACGGTGCGGTCCGCTAGTTTGGCTAAGTCTTGCCGCACTCATTGGTTCCTCCCAATGCCGGCTGAGACGGACTTCGGAGTCGCGCATTAGGAGCGTTGACGGATAAATGTGAATTTATTATCTCTCTATTAATATTAGATATTGGATATCTAAATTATGATTTATTGGATAAATCAAAATTGCGGTCTTATGAATTGAAATTAAGTTACCGGGTAATTAATTTAATTCATAAATTATATTTCTTAGAGAAATATATTTGTATTTGATATAATTAATTAATTGAATTAATTAATTTATATAAATACATTGGTAATTAAACGGAGTGTATTTAACGGAGTCGTTTGACGAACGTCCGGTACACGAGCCGAGTAACTCGGCTCGTTTTCTAGGAAACTTCCTACCATAGCCGCCACCCTCACATGTCCACTTTGCATGTGTGTTGACATGTTTTGAATTAATAAGTTGAGATTCTTTTCTCAAAATGATTAACTACATGATATGTGATTATTATATGAGATATAATATAACAAACACATATGAGGAGAGAGGAGGACTTGAAAAACTCCATCTTCAATTTCTGGAGCAGCACACTGCCGTGAGAAATCTTGAGGGAGAGAGAAATTTTTTTTCTTCAATTTTTCATCTTTGAGATGATACAAAATAAGAAAGAAAATAAGATATAAATTCCAATAGTAATTCCTAGCCGTGTTCTTGGAGAACGTATTGCTATCGAATTTTTCCGGGCAACTTCCGACGCGTGTGAAGTAGAGGCTTCGTACCTTTCGATGCTTGGAACGAAGGGATTTCGTGTTCGGGACGGGGTTCGTGATCGTCATCCATTTTTACGAAGATTTATTTCAAAGGCTTCAAGGGTATGATTTTTATCTTCGTATTTATATTTTCGTATATACGTTACTTGATCGATCCTGTTTGGGATTCGTATTTATTTCCGCTGCGTTTTTCGTTTTATTTTCGGAATCCCAACAGTTCTAACTTTAGAAGATCTACTTGTTTTGCCCAAGGGGCATAAAAACATTGTATTCATTCCGGTCATGGACCAAAAAGGCTTTTCATTTTTCATTGGTGATGGTTCCTGCAAAATTTATTTCAGAAATAAACTACTGGGTACTGCTACATTGTTAAATAGATTGTATCATCTAACTCTCAGCAACAAAGTAGTTGTGTATACTATGACTAGAAAACGTGGTAGGGATGAAACCAATCAAGTTTTGAAATGGCATCTTAGACTTGGTCATATTGGTCAGACCAAGGTGTACAAGATGGAAAAAGATGGACTTTGTAATACCCGTACTTTTTTTAAATCTTCTACTCTTGTGCTTTGTAATTTTGACACTCGTGTAAGTGTTTAGTAAGCTTATATTAATCTTGGAACTCTTTTCAATTGGATTTACCCCTTTTTTTGTTCGGATCGTCGCTGTTTTCAGATCCTTGATGCGATTATACTACCTTCATGTAATGGGTAGTGCATGCTACGCACACCTTGTAGCGCACGCTACTAATGTATTGGAGGCAGACAGTCCAGTAACTACTGGACTTAAAAAGGGAATTCCTAGCGTACGCTAGGTGTGACTGCTAGCGTATGCTAGATTTTAGTGGTAGCGCACGCTACGTTACTCGAGTAACGTGCGCTAAAGAGAGCAGAGCTAGGGACAGTAGGTTCTGGACTGGACACCGACTACCAGGTAGCGCACGCTATTAGAAAGAATTAGCGCACGTTATTAGAAGGCTCTAGCGCACGCTATTAGCAGGTGTTAGCATACGCTAACAAACCTGGAAGAGGCCACTGGACTTCTTGGTGAGTCCGATAGCGCGCGCTATTTTTCATAACTAGCGCACGCTAGTTCCTATTTAGTATAAATAGAACACTTCCGTTCCCAAATCATCATTTCTTCCTTCCTTCACCTCCTTGGATGATTTCGGGCGATTCCGGGCGATTTGTGAGGAGTTCTTTGAGCTGCAATTATCTAGCAACATCTTTTAATTACTAGTTCGGATTTATCAACGTTTAATCCTCCTCACCGCTCCAAATCAAGGTAAACTTCTCACAACCCTAGATTTTCGAGATTTGGGGATTTTCCATCCGATCTCTTCGATCCAGCTTGTTGTTATGTTAGAGTATATCGATTACGAGTTATCTACCTTGGATACATGTTTTCCTACAGATTTATTGGTATATTTCCGGAGTTCTTGAGTATTTGGGATATTTAACTTGCGATTCACCATCTAAGAGAATTATTCCCGGAACACATGTATCGGGGTAGTAAATTTGAGTGATTCCAACTTATTTTCATACCGATGGGGTTTTGATAATTGAATTATGAACTTGTCTAGGTTCGGAGTTGTCGAATCCTTCAATCCTGGTACCTTGTCGTTCGTACCCTTTTCTCTCGATTCGAGGCAAGTGATTCTTGTGAAAGTTATGTTCTTAAATGTGAAAAGTAATGCATGTGATTGTGAGAGTTGCTTTTGTTCACTCCGAGAGGGCCCGACGGGTTCGAGGAGGATTCAGCTTATGTCGGTTCCGTGAACATTTGGGTTAGCCACTCCGAGATGATCCGACGGGGTCGAGGAGGGATTCGCGCATTGTCGAGACCACGGTTAATCAAGAGATATCATCATTTCTAAATATGTTTGGATAATTATATTTTCCGTAAAATCATTATCATGGCTTTGAATTGGTGCATATGATTTTATGTATAAGACTTGACGTTTCACTTGAAATACTTGCCCTAACCCCTCTCGTTTGGGGAAAATTACTTTTGTGTTTTTCAGGTCCTAAGGATCCATCCGAGCGAGCACCAGGACGATACGATGAGGATGGCGAGGCGTGATACTGTGGCTAGTTGTGTTCCATTTTGTTTGATCGTTGTCCTCTTCGGTCTATTTTATCCTTGTAATAATAAATGGTACTCGAGTACTTTAGGAAAGTCGTTTTCCATTGTTGTACAACTTCTTGTATTTCTTCATGGTATTGTTTGTCCGTGGTTGAACTTCCTTGTTTGTATCGAGTTTATTGATTCCCGAGTGGATTTTGTCAAATTTGATACGTTGTGAGTAAGATAAGCCTAGTGGGTCCCAGGTCGGGATTCACGGCGCTGTGATATTCTCCGAATATCTCGGGGGTGTTACAGAATTTGGTATCAGAGCTTAGGTTTATGGATACCTAGGCTGTCGGATTGCCGGGTCTAAATGTACTATTCCGAGAACACAGTATCATCGCACCGCCGTCATCTCGTACGATCGGTACTCATAAGTTCCCTATCTTATTTACCCTCTTTATTCACTCATTGTCATTCGATTATGGGACATTAGAAGTCTATATTCTAGATAGGATTGCTTCGAGCTATGCTTATGATTTTACTTCCATTTTTCCTTTAGAATGTCAACTCGTAGAGGACGTGGATGCGGCCGTGGTCGTGGCCGAGGGCGTGGCGCAGCCACTGGAGCGGCCATGTCCCTCAGCTCGGTAGGAGGCTCAGCTACGCCTAGCTTGTCGGACTCTATTCAACCTAGCACCGGTAGTCATCAGGAGCCGTCAGCCAGTCTGGGAACTTCTGCAGGGAGCAAACCGGATGTGGGTGTTGCCACCATACTGCAGCAAGTGGCGAACCAAATGGCTCTTTTAACCCAGGCGGTACAGCTTAACCAACCACCTCCTGTTACCGACACTGGGGCTGAGAAGTGGTTACAAGATGTTATCCGTATGCGCCCTCCCGAATTTATTGGTGCAAATGATCGGATCGGCTGGGAAGATTGGATTAATGAAATGAATAAAGTTTTCATGGCCGTGAATTGTCCAGAGGCACGTAAGGTGCCAGTTGCCCAGTACTTTCTATCGCGGGATGCAGCTAGTTGGTGGCAAGCTGTTGCACCTCAGGATCGTGTGGTTTCATGGGACGAGTTTAAGGAATTGATGGAGGCCGAGTTCTGCCCGTGGCCTGTTCAGGAGGCCAGGATTCGAGCCTTTTACGATGGTAAACCCCAGGATGTCCCTGTATCTCATGCAATCATTGAATACAACCGTCAACTCAACCATGTGAAGAATCAAGTGCAGGAAGAGAGGGATAAAATCCATCACTTTGACATGCAAATGAAGCCAAAGGTTCGGCACTATATGTCGGGCTTCGCTTGCACCACATTGAAGGAGTATCAGGATAGGGCATTAGCCTATGATATGTCCTTCACTACTACCGAAACGACAAGTGAGAGTAAGAAGCAGAAGACCACTGGAAAGTTTTCTAGCGGTAGAGGTGGCAACCAGCGGGGATCACATTCGGCAAGTTATCCAACCAAAGGGTCTTCCCGTGCATCGGGAGGTAAACGGAATTTCAGAGCTGGTGCTAGTGTGTCCAACCGGGTTGTGACATATTTTAATTGTGGCCAACAGGGCCATCTTAATTGTAATTGTGGTCTACCCCCATTGAAGTGTTTTAATTGCGGCCAGGAAAGCCATAGATCCATGTACTGTACGGAAGAAGAAAATCCACTTGGAACTCAGGCATCAGCCCCTATGCCTGGAGAACCGAGTGTTAATCAGAAGTCAATCTATGGGTCAGCCATCCCAGAGTTACGGTCGAGGTAGAGGCCGTGGTCAGTCTGTTAGAGGGGGAGCCCCCAGTGGTGGTTCGGTGCAACCTCGTGTCTATGAGATGAGGAGAGCTGGAGATCCAGAGGCAACCGTGGCGACAGGTATCGTTTCTCTTTTGTCTCATCCAGTTAGAGTGCTTTTTGATTCCGGTGCTTCTCATTCGTTCATCTCTTTGGATTGTGTGCGTCGATTGAATATTGAAGGCTTGTCTCCTTGTGAGTCCTTTGTGGTTAAGTTGCCCAGTGGTGATAGAATCGTGGGGAACAAGGAAGTTAGAGATTGTCCGGTGTTAATCGCTGAGAGAGTGTGGTTTTCGAATTTGATAGTCGTAGACATTATTGATGAAGATCTAATCCTCGGTGATGATTGGCTCGATAGACACGGTGCGGTACTGAATTATAGCACGGAGATCATATCAATGTTAGCCAAAGATGGTACCGAACATCATTTTGCGGGGTACAAGAGGGGATGTCAGAAATTTTTGATTAGTGCCTTGAAGGTGATAAAACTTATTAGAAAAGGCTGTGTTGGGTATTGGTGTTATGCCATGAAAGTCTAGGATGGGAAAGTTGAACTCCCCTGGATTCCCGTTGTAATTGATTTTCCGGATGTTTTTCCAGATGAATTACCAGGACTACCACCGGGGCGGGAAGTTGAATTTACAATTTATATGGAGTCGGGAGCAACTCCGATTTCTAAGGCACCGTACCGTATGGCACCTTCAGAAATGCAAGAGTTGAAGAAACAACTGGGAGAATTGTTGGATAAAGGGTATATTAGACCCAGTGCCTCGCCATGGGGTGCACCGGTCTTGTTCGTAAGGAAGAAAGATGGTTCACTACGTTTGTGTATTGATTATCGGGAACTGAACAAAGTGACCATTAAGAATAAATACCCTTTGCCGCGTATCGATGATTTGTTTGATCAATTGTAGGGAGCCGCGGTATTCTCGAAAATCGATTTGAGGTCCGGGTACTATCAACTTCGCATTAAGGAATCCGACGTTCCTAAAACCGCTTTCCGTATGAGGTATGGGCACTATGAGTTTGTGGTTATGCCTTTTGGGTTAACCAACGCACCGGAGATATTTATTCAATTGATGAATAAAATATTTATTGAGCATCTTGATAATTGTGTAGTCGTTTTTATCGACGATATTCTGGTCTACTCTCGTGATGAAGAGGAACACGCTCGGCATATGCGATTGGTGTTGGAGATTTTGAGGACTCAGCACCTCTATGCAAAGTTTTCTAAGTGTGAATTCTGGCTGAACGAAGTCATGTTTCTCGGGCATGTGATTTCAGCAGAAGGGGTTCGGGTGGATCCCCAGAAAATTAAGGCAGTGTTAGATTGGGCTCCACCTAGGAACGTGAAGGAAGTTCGTAGCTTTTTAGGTCTGGCCGGATACTACCGGAGGTTCGTCGAGGGGGTTCTCCAAACTTGCTCGACCACTTACTCAATTACTCCAGAAGTCCGAAAGGTTTGAATGGAATGAAGAGAGACAACGGAGTTTCGAAAAGCTGAAAAGGCGTCTGACTACCGCGCCGGTTTTAGCCCTGCCCCAGGGAATCGGTGGGTATTTGGTTTATTGTGACGCATCAGGACAAGGACTTGGATGCGTACTCTTACAGCATGATAAGACTATCGCCTATGCTTCACGGCAACTTAAACCATATGAGCTGAATTATCCTACCCATGATTTGGAGTTAGCTGCTGTAGTGTTTGCATTGAACTTCTGGCATCACTATTTGTACGGTTCTTCATGTCGAATTTATACCGACCACAAGAGCCTAAAGTATATTTTTAGCCAGAAGGAGCTGAATATGAGACAACGACGTTGGTTAGAGCTGATAAAGGATTATGATTTGGAAATCCTTTACCATCCAGGAAAGGCTAACATTGTTGCTGATGCGTTGAGCCGGAAGTCGATATCTCTTCAGATGCTTGAGGTCCTTACACCTCAAGTTAAGATCATATGGGAGTTAATTGAGCAGGGAGTCGAAGTATGGATCCAACGGGTTCAGGGTCAGATGTGTACTCTTGAGACTATTCCGTCCTTGATCGACGACGTCGGGGAGAAATAGGGGAATGACCCAATGCTTGTCCAACTGATGGCGGATGTTGAAAAAGGGAAAGCCCCTAGTTTTATGATCCACGAGGATGGCATTTTGAAATTTCAAGTTAGGCTTTGTGTTCCGAATGACTCGGAGCTGAGACAGAGAATACTCCGAGAAGCCCACGCTACACCTTACACGATCCATCCTGGGACGAGTAAGATGTACAAGGATCTTAAAAGGAGTTTTTGGTGGAATAATATGAAGAGAGATGTCACCGAGTTTGTGTCAATGTGTTTGACATGTCAACAAGTCAAAATTGAGCATCAACGGCCGACCAGACTGTTGAAACCTCTCCCTATTCCCGAATGGAAGTGGGAGGATATTACCATAGATTTCATCACCGGGATGCCTAGGACTAAGACGGGGATGAATATGATTTGGGTTATTGTTTGCAATTGACTAAGTCGGCACATTTTCTTGGCATTAAGGACACGTGGGGACCGAAGCGATTGTCCCGGATATTTATATCGGAGATCGTCAGATTACACGGTACGCCTAAGTCTATGTTTCCGATTGTGATGGTCGTTTCGTGTCGCATTTTTGGAAGGCGGTCCATCAAGCCTTGGGCACCGAGTTGAGGTTGAGTACTTCTTTCCACCCTCAGTCTGACGGTCAGACTGAGCGGACAATCCAGACATTGGAAGATATACTGAGGGCATGTGCCCTGGACTGGAGTACCGATTGGGAAATACACCTACCTTTGATCAAGTTCACTTACAATAATAGCTGGCACGCATCGATCAAGATGGCACCTTTTGAGGCATTATATGGTAGGCGGTGTAGATCCCCACTTTGTTGGGATGAAGCTTCAGATTTAATCGGGACGAAACCCGATATGTTGATGGAAACCAAAGAGAATATTTCCATCATCTGAGACCGATTGTTGACCTCTTAGAGTCGACAAAAATCCTACGCTAACAATCGTCGTCGGCCCTTGGACTTTGATGTGGGAGATCATGTCCGACTCAAAGTATCACCGATTAGAGGAGTCTTCAGGTTTGGGAAAAGGGGAAAACTTAGCCCGAGATATATTGGACCATTTGAGATTCTCGATAGAGTTGGGGAACTGGCCTATCTGTTGGCTTTACCTCCAGCCCTTAGCCATGTTCACAGTGTGTTCCATGTTTCCAACTGAGGAGGTATGTCCCTGACCCGAGTCATATCATTGATTACGGGGACATCGAGATCGCAGAGGATGTCACATTTGAAGAGAAACCAATAAAAGTACTAGAGCATCGAGTAAAACAACTCCGGCACAAAACCATACCGTTGGTTAAAGTTCAGTGGTCATGACACGGAGTTGACGAAGCAACATGGGAAACCGCAGAGAGCCTGCGCACTAGATACCCAGAGTTATTCATTTCTTAAGTTTCGGGACGAAACTTCATTTTAGAGGGGGAGGATGTAATACCCGTACTTTTTGTAAATCTTCTACTCTTGTGATTTGTAATTTTGACACTCGTGTAAGTGTTTAGTAACCTTATATTAATCTTGGAACTCTTGTCAATTGGATTTACCCTTTTTCTTGTTCGGATTGTCGCTGTTTTCGGATCCTTGATGCGATTATACTACCTTCATGTAAAGGGTAGCGCACGCTACGCACACCTTGTAACGCACGCTAATTTAGTGAGGGTAGCGCACGCTATCTGCTATAATCAGCGCACGATACTAATGTGTTGGAGGCAGACACTCCAGTAGCTACTAGACTGAAAAAGGGAATTCCTAGCTTACGCTAGGTATGACTGGTAGCGTACGCTTGATTTTAGTGGTAGCGCACGCTATGTTACTTGAGTAACGTGCGCTAAAGAGAGAAGAGCTGGGGACAGTAGGTTCTGGACTGGGCACCGACTACCAGGTAGCGCATGCTGTTAGAAAGAATTAGCGCACGCTATTAGAAGGCTCTAGCGCACGCTATTAGCAGGTGTTAGCGTACGCTAACGAAGCTGGCAGAGGCTACTGGACTGCCTGGTGAGTCCGATAGCGTGCGCTATTTTTCATAACTAGCGTACGCTAGTTCTTATTTAGTATAAATAGGACACTTTCGTTCCTAAATCGTCATTCTTCCTTCCTTCACCTCCTTGGACGATTTCGGGCGATTCCAGGCGATTTGTGAGGAGTTCTTCAAGCTGCAATTATCTAGCAACATCTTTTACTAGTTCGGATTTATCAACGTTTAATCCTCCCCACCGCTCCAAATCAAGGTAAACTTCTCACAACCCTAGATTTTTGGGATTTGGGGATTTTCCATCCGATCTCTTCGATCCAGCTTGTTGTTATGTTAGAGTATATCGATTACGAGTTATCTACCTTGGATACATGTTTTGCTACAGATTTATTGGTATATTTCCGGAGTTTTTGAGTATTTGGGATATTTAACTTGCGATTCACCATCTAAGAGAATTATTCCCGGAAAACATGTATCGGGGTAGTAAATTCGAGTGATTCCAACTTATTTTCATACCGATGGGGTTTTGATAATTGAATTATGAACTTGTCTAGCTTCAGAGTTGTCGAATCCTTCAATCTTGGTACCTTGTCGTTCGTACCCTTTTCTCTCGATTCCAGGCAAGTGATTCTTGTGAAAGTTATGTTCTTAAATGTGAAAAGTAATACATGTGATTGTGAGAGTTGCTTTCGTTCACTCCGAGAGGGCCCGACGGGGGCGAGGAGGGTCCCGCTTATGTCGGTTCCGTGAACATTTGGGTTAGCCACTCCAAGATGATCCGATGGGGTCGAGGAGGGATTCACGCATTGTCGAGTCCACGGTTAATTAAGAGATATCATCATTTCTAAATATGTTTGGATAATTGTATTTTCCAAAAAATCATTATCATGGCTTTGAATTGGTGCATATGATTTTATGTATAAGACTTGACGTTTCACTTGAAATACTTGCCCTAACCCCTCTCGTTTTGGGAAAATTACTTTTGTGTTTTTCAGGTCCTAAGGATCCATACGAGCGAGCACCGGGACGATACGATGAGAATGGGGAGGTGTGATACTGTGGCTAGTTGTGTTCCATTTTGTTTGATCGTTGTCCTCTTCGGTCTATTTTATCCTTGTAATAATAAATGGTACTCGAGTACTTTAGGAAAGTCCTTTTCCATTGTTGTACAACTTCTTGTATTTCTTCATGGTATTGTTTGTCCGTGGTTGAACTTCCTTGTTTGTATCGAATTTATTGATTCCCGAGTAGATTTTGTCAAATTTGATACGTTGTGAGTAAGATAAGCCTAGTGGGTCCCAGGTCGGGATTCACGGCGCTGTGATATTCTCCGAATATCTCTGGGGTGTTATAGACTTATGGGTCCATTGGGATCGGATCCCTTTCCTACTTGTGAATCTTGCCTTAAAGGCAAAATGACTAAGTCCCCCTTCACAGGAACTTTTGAAAGAGCCGCTGATAAACTGGGATTAATCCATACCGACGTTTGTGGTGCTTTGGAAGCAGCACGTGATGGATATCAATATTTCATTACGTTTACAGATGATCATACTAGGTATGGTTATGTATACTTGATGAAACATAAATCCGAGGCCTTTGAGAAATTCCAGGAATTCAAAGCCCTAGTCTAGAAATAAACTGGTAATCATATTAAAGCACTTCGGTCGGAGAGGTGGCGAGTATATGAGTATGGAGTTTGTCGAGTTCCTTAAGGAACATGGAATAGTTTCACAACTAATACCTCCAGGTACTCAGTTACATAGTGTGTCAGAAAGAAGGAACCAGACTTTGTTGAACATGGTCCGTTCCATGTTGGGCTATACTGACTTACCGATTTACCTGTGGGGGTATGCACTCCTAACTACCGTTTACATCTTGAACAGATGTCCTTCCAAATCCGTTCCTAACAGTCCACATGAGATATGGGAGGGCAGGAAACCAAGTCTTAATTGTAACACCCCCAAATCCTATTGGGTTATTACAGTGCCGTGGATCCCACGCCAGGAGATCCACCAGGCGAACATGATTAAAATACATTAAACTAAACAATAAGGGAAAATCATAGTCCCTACCATGATATCCGACACAATATTCCGATAAGGAATTCCAACGACAATGAAGGGCCTACATGGCCAAAAGTAAAGTACAACAACACCCACGAGCATCTACTCGGGTAATACATAATGACAATGACTGACAAACTGGAGAACACTCCAACTGACTGACCAACATGAACAACTCGGACTAGTATCACTCGAATGCCTCGTCGCCATCATCATGCCCCTGTGTCTCAACTCTCTCCCCGCAAGCACCTAAAACATGAAAACATGTTCCGCCCCCACGGGGTCAGTCATCCAGATAATGAACATCAAATACATGTATAACATGATATGCATCCAAAGGCAGAATGAAACAGTACAATGATGATAATACGAGATGCTCACAAACCAATGTAAGAACCGAGCATTCGTGAAACACTATGACCACGGCATACTATTAGTACCTGTTCGACAGGTTAGAACGTAAATGCCCAACGGCGAATCATAATTATAGAGTACCACCATGAATTACACGACATGAACCAAACCAGAACTGAATTACTTATGAATCACAATACCCGAAGGCTCCAATGAAATTACCAAGACAATCACAATGGCATGAAAGCCACTCAGACGAAGCTGTCAACTATCACAATCATATGAAGCCAAAATAGCCCGAGTTGTATCGATTCGGGCCGAAGCCACGGCACGAAGCCGTATCACCATTAGGGCCGAAGCCACGGCACGAAGCCGTATCACAATTAGGGACGAAGCCACGGCACGAAGCCGTATCACAATTAGGGACGAAGCCACGGCACGAATCCGTATCATAATTAGGGCCGAAGCCACGACACGAAGCCGTATCACAATTTGGCCATCCAATGGCCGTGACCTACTGAATTGTAGGTGTTGGAAACCCAACCATGAAGGTTCAAGTCCCAAACTTACCCATAATGAGCACTAGCCGAGACTAGCCTCCAAAATAATATAATTAATCACAAACGACAATGATCCATAGATTATTAAATTCAAGAGAATGATAGTGTGCTACCTTGAGTCGGCCAACACGATAATGATAACTCACGGATGGGCATCGTACTTGACAGTCCCAATTCAATACCTCGATTAACTTAGAATGGGCAATCGATAACAATGACACAACGGATTGGAACTATCCACGACAGCCCCAATTCAATATCTTGATTGCCTTAGAATGGCCAACCGATAACAATGATGCAGCGGATGATTCAATATCTCGATTGCCTTATAACGGCTAATCGATAACAATGATACAATGAATGCCTCGGTACCTTTAATCGGTTACCGACGATGAAGATGAGAATGAATACGACAATGCCTTCAATCGGCTAATACAACATGAATGACAAGACACCAACATTAATAACAATGATTACAACGTCTTAGATCGACATCAATATTAACAACAACAACCGATATATCGATACTGCGAACCGGTGATCGATAATAATATTAACAACGAATATCTCAATGCCTTACCGGCCATTAATGAATGATAATAAACATTTGGCATAATTGCCGAAGAGTATCGTATCGAACGATCCCCTAATATCAATGAACTTATGAAGAGACTAAGTCTCGGAATGATACAACACATTCATACACATATATGATAACATTAATCTCATTGACTAGTACAAGTATAAAACTTGCCTCAACCGAAGGCGATGAAACCCTTCCACGAACAACGAACGGCGTCCTCTGATAAACACAAGTACTCGAACAACCTTGAATGAAATACAATTCATTCAATAACACAATATCAATCGAAATAAACATAATGACCGAAAGAAACTCTTTGAGGCATTTAATCGAACACTAAATGTTCAAATTTCCTCAAGAGCCTAAGAATCATCAATCAGGTTGAACGAATCGAAAATATGGATATACAATCCATAGAACATGATTAATAATGTTTACTAACATCAACCGATTCATCAAAATCGGACTAGAATCGAAATCAAGAACAAATTCCCCAAAAAGTCAACTTGGAGGAAAATCAAGAAATATACCTTGATTCGACGAAGAACACGGATTGGATGATGATATAATCAACAAGAATCTTCCAAAATGTCTTGGAATTTATTAGAATCGGCCAATAACTCGATTTACCGAGCCTCCCGTCGCCAACCACCGAAAAAAGAAGAAAAACGAGTAAAAAATGAAGTCTGGCCGAGCCGAGGCTATATATAGCCGGCAGGGTTACGGCCGTAACCGGCCTTCGTCCGGAAGATGCCCAGCGCCCGTACGGCCGTAACTCTCGGCCCTTATGGCCGTAACTGGAATTCGTCAGGCCATGCCTGCCGAGCACATACGGCCGTAACCGGCACCTTACGGCGGTAACTCGGCCAGGCCAGGTCCGGCTCTGGCCGTGGCCACTCTGACGGCCCGACGACCCCGAAACCCGAACCTGAATACGAATCGAAGATACGGTTATGAAGTACTCACAAAGACGAATCCAAGCGCTAAGATAACACACGATTCCGACCACCCGAATCCTCGAAATTCGACAACGGAAAGTAATTACCCCAAACTTTGGGAAATTTCGAAAATGGCCCAAAACGTCCGAAATACACGATACACGATCGAAACACCAAGCCAAAGCTCGCAACATGAATAATAACATTAAATGAACTTACGAGAAACTCGAAACAATAGTTTCAGACGAGATTCGCAAGAATCGAACTCAAGTGCGGAAAAGTCGTTTAAGAACACGGAACTCAACAAAACGATATCGAAACGAGCTCGGATGACAAACAGTGCGGAATTAAATATTCTTAGAATGACGATACGGTCATGAGCGAGTCGCTAAGATGGACTTCCGCCAAAAAAAGAAAATTACCGGAAAATCGAAATTGCGGATATTACATACTACCCCCCTTAAAAGAAGTTTCGTCCCGAAACTTAAAATATGTTGGGAGAAGAAATATCCCGCCAGGAAAAATCAACGAGATACACACGAACAAGAATGATTACAATGAATGATAATGAATCGAAATCCAACAAGGATCAAGAATGACTCACCGGGGTGAAATGATAACGTAATGAGTGATAGCTCAAATGAAATGATTGGAACCATTGTTCCTCGTGAAGTGAATAATTAGTTTGATAATTATAACTCTCAACGTGATTGATATATGATGAATGAATTATATGAATGAATGAACGACAAATGAAATGAATGATTATGCTATTACCGAGCAAGAATTAACTTGTTCAAAACCGGTGATGAATGTCCTCACCTCTGGCTCTCGAAGCCTGATATGACCCCTTAAATGAAGCACGGGCTGGATTAACAAAATCCCCCGAGGCCCTTGAGCTCTCTCGAGATCCACCGGCACTAGAACTCCTGCAATATTTCCATAGGTGTCCCGGGTTCCCACACAGAAAACAGACAATAGCTGGCACCGTACACCGAGTACTCACGTGCCCTGCTGAATCATAGTTAAAGCAAACAACAGTCGAACTCGTCATCTGAGAGGAAGATGCTTTCTCAGCACGAAGACGATTGGAAGACGACCTCTTGGACGTCGGAGCCTGATGTCCCTCAGAACGAACCGGCATCGTAGTCCTCTCACCCGAAGAAACTGAAGGATGCTTCTGAGTAAGCTCCTTGATCAACAGCTCTGCTCCAAGAGCCTTCTCGATGAACTCACTAAGTGAATTACAATTGTGATTGAACAACTGCATCCTCAACTGCGGATTTAGCCTCTTGCTAAAATATTTGATCTTATCCGCCTCAGTACGAATAACTGACGAAGCAAACTGAAGTAGTCCCTGAAACTTCTCAGCAATGACAATAACACCCTCGTCCTCGACGGATTTGGGGTTCAAAACCTCTGACAACTTGGATTCACGAAGTGGAGCCGGATAATACCTCTCTAACATGAGGGTCTTGAACTCACTCCAACCACAATCGCGATCGGCGGGTTTCACAGAAAGCCACCACGAATAAGCACCCTTAATCAAGTAATAAGCCGCTACTGCCACTTTACTCTCTTCCGGACACTGAACCATGTCGAAGAGTTTATCAAAATGCTCAAGACAATGAACAATATCGGCTGGTTCCGACGAACTTTCAAAAGTAGGTGGCCTCTCACGAGAGATATCGCCAACAATCTGATTCACTCCTCCAGTTTGTCCATGAAACGGCACCTGGAATCCCTGTTGCGTTGGACCACGAACCATCGAGGTCTGCATGGTCTCTACCATCCGCGTCATCTGAGTCATCTGGGCCATCATGCCCTGCATAAGTATGAATGGGTCAACCCGAACACCTTCCGAGTGAGATGCATCTCCGGTACGACTCCTTGACAGTGAATGATTATCTGCTGATGAATGAGTAGCCTCGCTATTTGATGAATTAATGATATCCCTCACGTTCGAGTGGTTATGCACACGAGATCCTGGGTTTCGGCCCGCACCGTGGCCTCTTCCCATGCGTCCTCTGACAGCTCTATCCATACTGAAACAGGACACCACATGATAATTACAGATCTCGTATGAAGATCGCATTATGACTACGAGACAGAATGATAACAATGAGCATACACGCTATAACACAATGAATGCATTAATAATGTAATAAAATGATCGTCAACATGACGCCGAAATATGATAAGGTCGCATGAAAGATTGAATGAGGTAACATGATTACCTGTTGAAATTCCTGAAACGATTACCTTGAACAAGTTAACAAGGTTGAAACTTCGATGCACAAGATCAACAACTGAGCAATGAGATGGACTGGATGATTAATGAATTAATCTGAACAATGAGATTGACTAAGGGATGAAGGAATTAACTGAGTGATGAATGAATTAACTGAGCAATGATATTGACTGGGTGATAAATGAATTAACCGAGTGATGAATGAATTATCTGAGTAATGCTATTGACTGAGTGATGAATGAATTAAGTGGGTGATGAATGAATTAACTGAGTGATGAATAAATTAACTGAGTGATGAATGATATTGACTGAGTGATGAATGATATTGACTGAGTGATGAATGAATTAACTGAGTGATGAATGAATTAACTGAGTGATGAATGATATTGACTGAGTGATGAATGATATTGACTGAGTGATGAATGAATTAACTAAGTGATGAATGATATTGACTGAGTGATGAATGAATTAACGGAACGATGAGATTGACTGGGTGATGAATGAATTAACTGAACAATGAGATTGAATGAGTGATGAATGAATTAACTGAACGATGAGATCAAAATGATGATTGAGGATTATTAACTGATGAATGAGTTGATCCTTAATGCTTACACAAGTCACACGTGCTCCAAAACAATTAGTCATGAATCAATCATAACACTAATATCACATATAGGTTTCAACAAAGCATGAACAATTAATGACATGATGAATGTATGAACATAAGGAGAATCGAGTCCTTACACAGGTCATACGAAGCTTCGAGGTCTCACGATACTAGTCTTCACTGACGACGACTCGATGAATGAATGACTCGTGCAGTCGTACTAATATTACGACTCACGAAACCCGACTGTCCAGATTGTCATAACCTGACAGTCCCACTACTACCGCATCGGTAGACCCACATAACTCACATATCAGGGTATCTCACAACCCAAACTCTCTGATACCATCTTCTGTAACACCCCCAAATCCTATTGGGTTATTACAGTGCCGTGGATACCATGCCAGGAGATCCACCAGGTGAACATGATTAAAATACATTAAATTAAACAATAAGGGAAAATCATAGTCCCTACCATGATATCCGACACAATATTCCGATAAGGAATTCCAACAACAATGAAGGGCCTACATGGCCAAAAGTAAAGTACAACACCCACGAGCATCTGCTCGGGTAATACATAATGACAATGACTGACAAACTGGAGAACACTCCAACTGACTGACCAACATGAACAACTCGGACTAGTATCGCTCAAATGCCTCGTCGCCATCATTATGCCCCTGTGTCTCAACTCTCTCCTCGCAAGCACCTAAAACATGAAAACATGTTCCGCCCCCATGGGGTCAGTCATCCAGATAATGAACATCAAATACATGTATAACATGATATGCATCCAAAGGCAGAATGAAACGGTACAATAATGATAATACGAGATGCTCACAAACCAATGTAAGAACCGAGCATTCGTGAAACACTATGCCCACGGCATACTATTAGTACCTGTTCGACAAGTTAGGACGTAAATGCCCAACGGCGAATCATAATTATAGAGTACCACCATGAATTACACGACATGAACCAAACCAGAACTGAATTACTTATGAATCACAATGCCCGAAGGCTCCAATGAAATTACCAAGACAATCACAATGGCATGAAAGCCACTCAGACGAAGCTGTCAACTATCACAATAACATGAAGCCAAAATAGCCCGAAGCTGTATCGATTCGGGCCGAAGCCACGGCACGAAGCCGTATCACCATTAGGGCCGAAGCCACGGCACGAAGCCGTATCACAATTAGCGCCGAAGCCACGGCACGAAGCCGTATCACAATTAGGGACGAAGCCACGGTACGAAGCCGTATCACAATTAGGGCCGAAGCCACGGCACGAAGCCGTATCACAATTAGGGCCGAAGCCACGGCACGAAGCCGTATCACAATTAGGGCCGAAGCCACGGCACGAAGCCGTATCACAATTTGGCCATCCAATGGACATGACCTACTGAATTGTAGGTGTTGGAAACCCAACCGTGAAGGTTCAAGCCCCAAACTTACCCATAATGAGCACTAGCCGAGACTAGCCTCCAAAATAATATAATTAATCACAAACGACAATGATCCGTAGATTACCGAATTCACGAGAATGATAGTGTGCTACCTTGAGTCGGCCAACCCTTTAATGATGACTCACAGATGGGCATCGTACTTGACAGTCCCAATTCAATACCTCGATTACCTTAGAATGGTCAATCGATAACAATGACACAACGGATTGGAACTATCCACAACAGCCCCAATTCAATATCTCGATTGCCTTAGAATGGCCAACTGATAATAATGATGCAGCGGATGATTCAATATCTCGATTGCCTTATAATGGATAATCGATAACAATGATATAATGAATGCCTCGGTACCTTTAATCGGTTACCGACGATGAAGACGAGAATGAATACGACAATGCCTTCAATCGGCTAATACAACACGAATGACAGGATGCCAACATTAATAACAATGATTACAACGTCTTAGATTGACATCAATATGTAATACCTCTGGTATTCCATGCTTGATTACTTTGTACTGTGTGAATGTTTGGTAATGTGACGTCATTTCTATTTATGTATTCCATTGAGTGCTATATAATTGTACGATGTGAATGAAACGGGGGTGACACACCTTGACGCCGTGGGACGATCATCGGTGCGAATATGACGGTGGCCAACGTCTTGTTCCCCGATAATCGTTGACGAGTAGAAGGGATGGTCACCCCGAGATGGTTAGAATGTGGTTTGAGGCTAAAAAGTTCTATCTAACGCGCACTATAACCCATGCCTAACGTACGCTATATTTCGATTGTTACGTACGTTAAGGCAGCTACATTACGTACGTAACGGGTGGGTCGGTCTCCTGACCAGAATCTTTCTTTTGACACGGACAGAGCTACTTTCGGCGGGCTAGAGGACAAATGAGTCAACTATTCGTTACGTACGTTATGTCCCAAATTTAACGTACGTAACACTTGGGCACATTTCGGGCAGTGAGTTCTTTACGTACGTTGTCGTCACACTATTACGTACGTAATACACCTTACGTACGTAACACTCTTATCGTTAACGTATGTTATCAAAACCAAGTTTTATAAAATGATAATTCCCTTCTTCATTTGCACGACCCAACATCACAAACTACCACCCTTGGAGAAATTCCTAGCCCTATACCCGGTTCTTAAGCCTCTTAAACACTTGAATTAACATTGAGGAGGTGGATTCTTGAGCTTCGGTGAAGATTATCCAAGTCGTTCAAGTCACTTCTCGTTCTCCTCGTAGTTCTTGTGAATCCGACAACTATCTTCATTATTCTTCTTCCAATAAGGTAAGCCACCAATCTCTGGAGTTATATCTTCGATGTTTTCTTATTTATACTTGTTATATTGCGGGTATTGGGTAGATTTTGCTAAACTTCGTAGACAATCTTGTCGGATGAAATTGTAGTAACCGGGAATTCCTTTTCTCATATGTTTCGGTTCATGCAAACGAAATTTCACTTCAAATCATCGCTAGGAATGTAAAATTTGACGAATCAATTGTGGGGAAATTCGTAGTAATCCGTCACCGTATGTTCCATTGTTCGTAGCCACCCTTACCTTGTGATTTTTGACACTTAGCAAACTAAGGAAAAATAATTCGTTAGTATAATCAATATTGGTTGTCAAACCACCGAAGTTATTGTGCAATAAAATCCGTCGATTGTAGTATTCGGAATATAGAATTGTATTAGAAAGCATAAGATTCGATTTTGCCATAATAATTCGTTGACAACCGAAGAATGATAGGATTATCTTCTTGAGTAAATCGATATACCTAATGTTAATTATAAGATTGAACGAGATAATGGTACACAACACTTGAAAACTTAGAAACGATACTCATACCGACAATTAAAACTACACTAGGAATCCGGTTAGGAAAGGGAGACTAGTTTTATTCATTATAATCCGTACGAGGTGTTAATCGGATGTTTCGTGGCTAGGTTAAGCTCGAGCGGGCGTGGGGACTTCGTTATCATAAAGCACCTACTATCGGATCACAGGCAAGTGAAATCTTGCTCGTGAATTTTCTAATATCAATGTTATACCGTATGTGTGTACGTGCCATTTTGATAAAAGCCGACGTTTGTCTTTCTCTAATGATGTTATAAATGGGCCGATGTGTTGGGGATAAAACCTGTATGGTACCCATGTGGAAATGTGTTAGGGGGTAAGACCCGAATCGGGCGCCTATGTTCCGGGGTATTCCCGTGTGGATACTTCTGTGAGCCTTGGTTGCGACCTTGGGGGCTTATGTGATAAAGAGAGAGACACGTCGGTTGAGTGATGAAATATTCCCTGTGATTACTAGGTACTGTGATTGTAAAGATGTCGTATATCGTTGTTAGTAGTTGTTATTTGGTATGCATTCTCTGACCCTGGTTACCTGGTATGACTCGTCGTACCAGGTAAAATTGTTCATCATGTGCAGGACATTCCCGAGGGGTCCGGTCAGACTTGAGCGGTGTTGGAATTATCTCTAGCCGCTGCTTTAATTGGAATAAATTGTTTTCTTTGGAGAAACCTTTGTTGTGTAATAATTGGACTTCAAAGTACATTTTCTCTTAAATATTTCGATTCACGTTATGTAATCCTTGAATTTAAGGTTTTATCGCGATTTTCTTAAAATGCCTATTTTTCTAACAAGCCTTGTGGGTCCCACGTGGGGTTCATGGAACTGTAATACCTCGGGATATTTTGGGGGTGTTACAGAAAATGGTATCGGAGCCTAAAACTCCTGGGTTGAATAAAACTTTCTCCTATATATTTTTTTTTCCTCTCAAAATCCAACACCCCAAGCGATCGAAGCTCCTCGTGGGAATGCAAGTAAGTGATATGTGTGTGTTTCTATTTTTGTACAACATTTAATTGTAACCCATGCGGGGAACTGGCTTTAGATTGATACCGTTAGTGATGGCACGCCGAGGAGCTAGAAGGGTGGTGAATGACGCTCAGGGTTCCGCCGCGAACCACAATGAGGACGGGAACACCGCCGAGACCCATCCTGCTGGGGGCCAGCCGCCACCAGTTAATCAAAACGATCAGGAGGCGGAACGCCAAAATAACAACCCTGGAGGCATGGATCCAGCTTTTGTTCAGGCCCTTGCCCAGGCTATCGCCATGGGAATTGCTCAGGTCAATCAGGCAGAACGGATACCGGTCATCAATGTGGAAGAAAACGCAGGAAGAGATCGATGGTTGGGAGAGATCTTTGAAGGCTAGGCCTCCATTATTTGACGGGACAGAGAGAAACACGTGGACGACTGGATTTCGGAAATGGAGGCGCCTTGAAGTAATCGGATGCCCAGAAATGAAAGGTGCCGCTCGGAATTAATCAACTTCGTGACACTGCTGCACGTTGGTGGAGGACTTACAGGCGAGAGGACCGAGTGGTCGGGTGGACCGAATTTGCCCGATCACGGAGCGAAATCTTATCCCAGATCAGCCCGAACCGCTCGCGCACGAGACTTTTTCTGCCGTCCCTCGAACATGCAGTACGAGAGATCATTCGGGCCTACCGAACCGAGCTAAGTTACATCTCCTGGATGGTTCCATCAAAAGATCAACGAATATGCCATCTTGCACAGAGGTTACTGGAGGATGTACAACGCTATGCCGCCGGATTTCACTGCACAACCCTGAGAGCATACGAAGACGTAGTCACAGCATATGCCGGTACAGTTGTTAATACCGACATCGCGCATAACTCGAAGAAGCAGAAGACATCAGTTCAGCCTGGGAGCAACAACAAAACGAATTCGGGGCCCACATCTTCTTTTAAGTCGGCGGTTTCGTACCAACAGAAGGGTGTATCTAATCGGCCTTACCGTAGGGACTGTTTCAATTGCGGAATGACCGGGCATACTAAGGATCGGTGTCAGAAGACGGCTACCAAATGTTTCACTTGCGGAAAGAGTGGACACATGTCTCGTTACTGCTGGCGGGCCAATTCCACTCAGAGCCCAGCTTCGCAACCAAGTCAACAAGGCTCTGTGCAATCCCCTAGGACGCCTGCTGTTTCCAACTACCGAGCTCCATCCCACCAGAACCAACCACCACTGCACGGTGCCGGACGAGGCCGTGGGCGCGGCGGAGGTACCTCGTCCTTTTCGGAGTCAGTACCGTCTCGTGTATTTGAGCTGAGGGCTACGGATGGTCAGCCTGCGCCAGCTATCTCAGGTATTCTTCTTGTTAACTCTCAGCCAGTGCATGTACTATTTGATACCGGAACCACCCATTCGTTTATATCTGTGGAATGTGTTGAATGCTTAAATCTTGTTTGTGTTCCTTGTGAGCCCTTTACTGTTAAACTACCCGAGGGTAGTAGATTAAGCGGCGATCAAAAGGTTCGAGACTGTCGGATCAGCATCAACGATCATAGTTGGACCGCTAATCTTATGGTCTTCCCACTCCAGAATGAAGACATCATATTAGGAATGGACTGGATGCCATTGCACAGAACAATCTTGGATACCTACCACCTGACTATTTCTATTTCGGCTCATGACGGTACCACACATGTCATCAGCGGACGTGAACACTTTAGTACAATAGGATCTCTCATTATTATCGCATCGGAAGCCTCCTGCAGCTCTCGAAGTGAATACTACTGGTGTTATGTTCTTCGAGAGGACACTTCACAACTTGCAATCACAAACATTCCGGTGGTGAATGAGTTTCCTGACGTTTTTCCTGATGAACTACCAGGGCTGCCACCGCACCGAGAAGTTGACCTTTCCATTGAACTCGAACCGGGGATGAGACCTATTTACAAAGCTCCTTACAGAATGGCACCGGCCAAGATGAAGGAATTAAAGATACAGCTCGAAAATCTGTTGGAAAAAGGGTTGATCCGCCCAAGCACCTCACCGTGGGGCGCGCCGGTACTTTTCGTTAAGAAGAAAGATAACTCTCTACGCTTGTGCATCGACTACAGGGAGCTGAATAAGGTTACTATCAAGAATCGTTATCCACTACCAAGGATTGATGACCTCTTGGATCAGTTACAAGGGGCAGTCGTGTTTTCAAAGATCGATTTACGGTCCGGATATCACCAATTGAGGATTCGGGAGGAAGATATACCCAAGGCGCATTTCGGTCGAGGTATGGGCATTACGAATATATATCGTGGTATCATTCGGGTTGACTAATGCCCCGTTTTCATGGAACGATGAATAGAGATTTGATTGATTTCCTCGATAAATGCGTGGTGGTTTTTATCGACGACATCCCGATATATTCTCGAAGCCGACAGAACACGAGGAACATTTGAGGCAAGTCTTTGGGCGTGTTAAGACAACACCAACTTTATGCGAAACTGTCCAAGTGCGAATTCTGGATGCCGGAGGTAATTTTTCTCGGACATGTTGTCTCGGCAGATGGTGTCAAGGTCGACCCACAAAAGATCGAGACAATAACGAGTTGGGAACCTCCAAAGAATGTCAAAGAGGTTATGAGCTTCCTAGGACTGGCGGGTTACTATCGAAGATTCGTCGAGGCTTTTTCCTGTATCGCCCGACCGTTAACGAACCTACTGAGAAAGAGCACCAAATTTGTATGGACTGCAGACTGCCAGAAGAGCTTCGACGAGCTCAAGAGTAGGCTAACTACTGCCCCAGTACTAGTGTTACCACAGGGTACAGAAGGATTCATTATATACACGGATGCATCCAAGCATGGACTAGGGTGTGTCTTCATGCAGAATGGCAGAGTCGTTGCGTACGCATCCCGACAACTGAAGCCGTACGAAGTAAATTACCCGACACATGACTTGGAGCTAGCCGCGGTGGTGCATGCCCTCAAGATTTGGAGGCACTATCTTTACGGAGTTACTTGCAAAGTTTTCACAGATCATAAGAGTTTGAAATATATCTTCACGCAGAGAGAATTAAACATGAGACAGAGGCATTGGTTGGAGCTAATCAAGGACTACGATGTGGAAATTTCCTATCATCCCGGAAAAGCCAACGTGGTAGCTGATGCTCTTAGTCGGAAAACTACACAAGAGATGATGGTATCCAGCATAACAGTTCAGCCCAAACTGCAGCAAGAGATCAGGAGAAGCAACACCGAAGTATGGGTACAATGCAGGCAAGGACGATTATGCTCAATCAATATACTTTCGTCCTTACTAGACGAGATACGTCTAGCACAGATGGAAGATCCTGAATTACGTGCGATTGGTGAAAGAATCGAGAAAGGAGATGTTTCCGACTATAAGATTCAGGGTGATTTGGTGAGGTTCAAGAACAGGATATGTATTCCACCGAATGACGGACTGAAGCAAACTATACTAAAGGAGGCGCACTCCACTCCCTATTCTATTCACCCCGGAGCAAGCAAGATGTACAAGGATTTGCGACAGAGTTTTTGGTGGAAGAACATGAAGTGGGAAGTTGCTAGGTTCGTCGCCCGATGTATGACATGCCAACAAGTGAAAATCGAACACCGCAGACCAGCCGGAATTATGCAACCCCTACCCATCCCGGAGTGGAAATGGGAGAGCATATCAATGGACTTTGTCACTAAGCTACCTACGGCGGTAGGAGGAAAGGATACGATTTGGGTCATTGTTGATCGATTGACAAAGTCAGCACATTTCATTCCTATTCAAGAGACAACCGGGACAGATCAGCTGGCCGTCATTTTCATCAGAGAGATCGTAAGGCTACATGGTGTTCCCTCATCCATCATTTCGGATAGGGACACCAGATATGTGTCTCGTTTTTGGAAAGCCGTCCATAAAGATATGGGGACACAAATACACTTTAGCACGGCTTATCATCCTCAGAGAGATGGACAGACCGAGCGTACGATTCAAACCTTGGAAGATATGTTCAGGGCGTGCGTGCTCGATTGGGGAAAGGATTGGGCTAGACATTTGGGATTAGTGGAATTCTCGTACAACAACAGCTGGCATGCAAGCATAGGCATGGCACCGTTTGAGGCCCTATATAGGCAAAGATGCAAGTCACCGTTATGCTGGGATGATGCCTCCGACACCGCGGTTACCGAGTTGGATCTTATCCAGGAGTCCATTAAGAAGATCTCTATAGTTCGGAAACACATGCTTGCGCCTGAGGCAGAAATCTTATGCCGAAAACCGACAGCGACCGTTAGAATTTACGGTCGGGGATCATGTTTGGGTCAAAGTATCACCTATGCGAGGTATTCGGCGTTTCGGCCAGAAGGGCAAGTTAAGCCCGAGATTTATAGGTCCGTTTGAGATATTGGACCGGGTAGGGAAACTCGCGTATCGATTAGCTCTACCGCCGCATCTGGATGGAGTGCATAATGTTTTTCACGTCTCCCAGTTAAGGAAGTATGTCTATGACCCGAGTCACAAGCTTAATTTCGAAGAAGTGGAAATTTCCGAGGACGCTACCTTTAGGGAGATACCGACCGCCATTCTGGATCGGCGTGTGAAGATGTTAATAAATAAAGCCATACCCCTCGTGAAGATTCAGTGGTCGCACCACGACACGGAAGAGGCGACTTGGGAAACAGAGTCGAGCATGAAGGAGAGTCATCCCGAGTTATTTTCTTAAGTTTCGTGACGAAACTATTTTAAGAGGGGTGATATGTAATACCTCCGGTATTCCATGCTTGATTACTTTGTACTGTGTGAATGTTTGGTAATGTGACGTCATTTCTATTTATGTATTCCATTGAGTGCTATATAATTGTACGATGTGAATGAAACGGGGGTGACACACCTTGACGCCGTGGGACGATCGTCGGTGCGAATATGACGGTGGCCAACGTCTTGTTCCTCGATAATTGTTGACGAGTGGAAGGGATGGTCACCCCGAGATGGTTAGAATGTGGTTTGAGGCTAAAAAGTTCTGTCTAACGCGCATTATAACCCATGCCTAACGTACGCTATATTTCGATTGTTACGTACGTTAAGGTAGCTACATTACGTACGTAACGGGTGGGTCGGTCTCCCGACCAGAATCTTTCTTTTGACACGGACAGAGCTACTTTCGGCGGGCTAGAGGACAAACGAGTCAACTGTTCGTTACGTACGTTATGTCCCAAATTTAACGTACGTAACACTTGGGCACATTTCGAGCAGTGAGTTCTTTACGTACGTTGTCGTCACACTGTTACGTACGTAATACACCTTACGTACGTAACACTCTTATCGTTAACGTACGTTATCAAAACCAAGTTTTATAAAATGATAATTCCCTTCTTCATTTGCACGACCCAACATCACAAACTACCACCCTTGGAGAAATTCCTAGCCCTATACCCGGTTCTTAAGCCTCTTAAACACTTGAATTAACATTGAGGAGTTGGATTCTTGAGCTTCGGTGAAGATTATCCAAGTCGTTCAAGTCACTTCTCGTTCTCCTCGTAGTTCTTGTGAATCCGTCAACTATCTTCATTATTCTTCTTCCAATAAGGTAAGCCACCAATCCCTGGAGTTATATCTTCGATGTTTTCTTATTTATACTTGTTATATTGCGGGTATTGGGTAGATTTTGCTAAACTTCATAGACAATCTTGTCGGATGAAATTGTAGTAACCGGGAATTCCGTTTCTCATATGTTTTGGTTCATGCAAACGAAATTTCACTTCAAATCATCGCTAGGAATGTAAAATTTGACGAATCAATTGTGGGGAAATTCGTAGTAATCCGTCACCGTATGTTCCATTGTTCGTAGCCACCCTTACCTTGTGATTTTTGACACTTAGCAAACTAAGGAAAAATAATTCGTTAGTATAATCAATATTGGTTGTCAAACCACCGAAGTTATTGTGCAATAAAATCCGTCGATTGTAGTATTCGGAATATAGAATTGTATTAGAAAGCATAAGATTCGATTTCGCCATAATAATTCGTTGACAACCGAAGAATGATAGGATTATCTTCTTGAGTAAATCGATATACCTAATGTTAATTATAAGATTGAACGAGATAATGGTACACAACACTTGAAAACTTAGAAACGATACTCATACCGACAATTAAAACTACATTAGGAATCCGGTTAGGAAAGGGAAACTAGTTTTATTCATTACAATCCGTACGAGGTGTTAATCGGATGTTTCGTGGCTAGGTTAAGCTCGAGCGGGCGTCGGGACTTCGTTATCATAAAGCACCTACTATTGGATCACAGGTAAGTGAAATCTTGCTCGTGAATTTTCTAATATCAATGTTATACCGTATGTGTGTACGTGCCATTTTGATAAAAGCCGACGTTTGTCTTTCTCTAAAGATGTTATAAATGGGCCGATGTGTTGGGGATAAAACCTGTATGGTACCCGTGTGGAAATGTGTTAGGGGGTAAGACCCGAATCGGGCGCCTATGTTCCGGGGTATTCCCGTGTGGATACTTCCGTGAGTCTTGGTTGCGACCTTGGGGGCTTATGTGATAAAGAGAGAGACACGTCGGTTGAGTGATGAAATATTCCCTGTGATTACTAGGTACTGTGATTGTAAAGATGTCGTATATCGTTGTTAGTAGTTGTTATTTGGTATGCATTCTCTGACCACAGTTACAGTATGACTCGTCGTACCAGGTAAAATTGTTCATCATGTGCAGGACATTCCCGAGGGGTCCAGTCAGACTTGAGCGGTGTTGGAATTATCTCTAGCCGCTGCTTTAATTGGAATAAATTGTTTTTTTTGGAGAAACCTTTGTTGTGTAATAATTGGACTTCAAAGTACATTTTCCCTTAAATCTTTCGATTCACGTTATGTAATCCTTGAATTTAAGGTTTTATCGCGATTTTCTTAAAATGCCTATTTTTCTAACAAGCCTTGTGGGTCCCACGTGGGATTCATGGAACTGTAATACCTCGGGATATTTTGGGGGTGTTACAGAAAATGGTATCGGAGCCTAAAACTCCTGGGTTGAATAAAACTTTCTCCTATATATATTTTTTTCTCTCTCAAAATCCAACACCCCAAGCGATCGAAGCTCCTCGTGGGAATGCAAGTAAGTGATATGTGTGTGTTTCTATTTTTGTACAACATTTAATTGTAACCCATGCGGGGAACTGGCTTTAGATTGATACCGTTAGTGATGGCACGCCGAGGAGCTAGAAGGGTGGTGAATGACGCTCAGGGTTCCGCCGCGAACCACAATGAGGACGGGAACACCGCCGAGACCCATCCTGCTGGGGCCAGCCGCCACCAGTTAATCAAAACAATCAGGAGGCGGAACGCCAGAATAACAACCCTGGAGGCATGGATCCAGCTTTTGTTCAGGCCCTTGCCCAGGCTATCGCCATGGGAATTGCTCAGGTCAATCAGGCAGAACGGATACCTGTCATCAATGTGGAAGAAAACGCAGGAAGAGATCGATGGTTGGGAGAGATGTCAAGGCTAGGCCTCCATTATTTGACGGACAGAGAGAAACACGTGGACGTCGGATTTCGGAAATGGAGCGCCTTGAGTAATCGGATGCCCAGAAAACAAAAAGGTGCCGCTCGGAATTAATCAACTCCGTGACACTGCTGCACGTTGGTGGAGGACTTACAGGCCAGAGGACCGAGTGGTCGGGTGGACCGAATTTGCCCGACTGCTACGGAGCGAGTACTATCCCAGATCAGCCCGAACCGCTCGCGCACGAGACTTTTTCAGTGCCGGCCCTCAGAACATGCCAGTACCAGAGATAATTCGGGCTTACCGAACCGAGCTAAGTTACATCTCCCAGATGGTTCCATCAGAAGATCAACGAATATGCCATCTTGCACAGAGGTTACCGGAGGATGTACAACGCTATGCCGCCGGATTTCACTGCACGACCCTGAGAGCATACGAAGACGTAGTCACAGCATATGCCGGTACAGTTGTTAATACCGACATCAGGCATAACTCGAAGAAGCAGAAGACATCGATTCGGCACAGGAGCAACAACAAAATGAATTCGGGGCCCGCATCTTCTTTTAAGTCGGCGGTTTCGTACCAACAGAAGGGTGTATCTGATCGGCCTTACCGTAGGGACTGTTTCAATTGCGGCATGACCGGGCATACTAAGGATCGGTGTCAGAAGACGGCTACCAAATGTTTCACTTGCGGAAAGAGTGGACACATGTCTCGTTACTGCTGGCGGGCCAATTCCACTCAGAGCCCAGCTTCGCAACCAAGTCAACAAGGCTCTGTAATACCTCGGGATTCATGGCACTGTAATACCTCGGGATATTTTGGGGGTGTTACACAATATTAACAACAACAACAACCGATGCATCGATACTGCGAACCGGTGATCGATAATAATATTAACAACGAATATCTCAATGTCTTACCGGCCATTAATGAATGATAATAAACATTTGGCATAATTGCCGAAGAGTATCGTATCGAACGATCCCCTAATATCAATGAACTTATGAAGAGACTATGTCTCAGAATGATACACCACATTCATACACATATATGATAACATTAATCTCATTGACTAGTACAAGTATAAAACTTGCCTCAACCGAAGGCGCTGAAACCCTTCCACGAACAACGAACGGAGTCCTCCAATAAACACAAGTACTCGAACAACCTTGAATGAAATACAATTCATTCAATAACACAATATCAATCGAAATCAACATAACGACCGAAAGAAACTCTTTGAGGCATTTAATCGAACACTAAATGTTCAAAGTTCCTCAAGAGCCTAAGAATCATCAATCAGGTTGAACGAATCGAAAATATGGATATACAATCCATATAACACGATTAATAATGTTTACGAACATCAACCGATTCATCAAAATCGGACTAGAATCGAAATCAAGAACAAATTCCCCAAAAAGTCAACTTGGAGGAAAATCAAGAAATATACCTTGATTCGACGAAGAACACGGATTGGATGATGATATAATCAACAAGAATCTTCCAAAATGTCTTGTAATTTATTAGAATCGGCCAAGAACTCAATCTCCCGAGCCTCCCGTCGCCAGTCGCCGAAAAAAGAAGAAAAACGAGTAAAAAATGATGTCTGGCCGAGCCCAGGCTATATATAGCCGGCTGGGTTACGGCCGTAACCGGCAGTACCTTACGGCCGTAACTCAGCCCTTACGGCCGTACTCGGCAGGCCTTACGGCCATAACCGGCGTTCGTCAAAAACTCTGCCCAGCACCTGTCGGATACTTACGGCCGTAACTGGCACACATTACGGCCGTAACCGGCCTTCGTCCGGAAGATGCCCAGCGCCCGTACGGACGTAACTCTCGGCCCTTACGGCCGTAACTGGCATTCGTCAGGCCATGCCTGCCGAGCACATACGGCCGTAACCGTCACCTTACGGCCGTAACTCGGCCAGGCCAGGTTCGGCTCTGGCCGTGGCCACTCTGACGGCCCTGCCGAGCACATACGAATTGAAGATACGGTTATGAAGTACTCGCAAAGATGAATCCAAGTGCTAAGAGAACACACGATTCCGACCACCCGAAGGCTCGAAATTCGACAACGGAAAGTAATTACCCCAAACTTTGGGAAATTACGAAAATGGCCCAAAACGTCCGAAATACACGATACAGGATCGAAACACCAAGCCAAAGCTTGCAACATGAATAATAACACTAAATGAACTTACGAGAAACTTGAAACAACAGTTTCAGATGAGATTCGCAAGAATCGAACTCAAGTGCGGAAAAGCCGTTTAAGAACATGGAACTCAAGAAAACGATACCGAAATGAGCTCGGATGACAAACAGTGCAGAATTAAATATTCTCAGAATGATGATACGGTCATGAGAAAGTCTCTAAGATGGACTTAAAATTACTGGAAAATCGAAATTGCGGATATTACATTAATCATATTAGGATTTGGGGATGTCCCGCCTATGTCAAGAAGACTAAGGTGGAGAAGTTGGAAGCTAGGTCCGCGAAGGGACGTTTCATTAGATTCCCGTCTGGGACGATGGGTTATCTATTCTACATACCCAAGGATTGAAAGATCGCTGTTGCTTTGCATGCACACTTCCTGGAAGATGAGTTCATTCAGGAAGACGGAGCAGGTAGAAATATTTCTTTGGAAGAATACAATGAAACTCCTCAGGAGACACCTGTGCAAGAATTCGGAACCGAACCTTCTGTAAACACAAGTACAACCACCTCGTAGGTCTAGTAGGGTGTCTCAATTACTTGAGATGTATAGTTTTATGCACTTGGAGGAACTGGGTTTCTACGAAGTTCCAGGTGCTAAACAAGAGACCGACCCGCGGCCAAATGACCTTGCAATGGTGGATGTAGACTCCATGAAATAGACTGTAGCAGTCTTCATGTAGTTGGGACCTTCGTTTTGATGAGGCAGTCAAAGAGTTTGACTTCATGCAAAACGAAGAGGAACCTTATGTATACAAGAGGGTTAGTGGGAGCTAGATCGCATTCTTAGTACTATGTGTAGATGACATTCTACTAATAGGAAATGATATGGGAATGCTCAGTCTTAGTAATATGTGTAGATGACATTCTACTAATAGGAAATGATATGGGAATGCTCAGTTTTGTGAAAGCTTGGTTTTCGAGTAATTTCTCCATGAAAGACTTGGGAGAAGCTACCTATATTCTTGGTATTCGACTCTACCGAGATAGAGCGAAGAGAATAATAGGTCTTTCCAAGCCCTCTATATAAATAAAATCTTAAAGCGATTTAAGATGGATGATTCTAAAAGAGGGTTCCTACCGATGCGACATGGAATAAAACTCTCCTTGAAGATGTGTCCTCAAAGTGAGGAACAACGGAAGGAAATGAGTAATATACCATATGCTTCAGCCGTGGGTAGCCTTATGTATGCTATGTTGTGTACGAGACCTGACATTGCGCATGCTATAAGCGTGGTGAGTAGGTTTCAGGCAAACCCAGGTAGGGAACATTGGACTGCCGTAAAGAACATTCTCAAATACTTTAGAAGGACTAGAGATCTGGTTCTTATATATGGCGGTGGAGAACTGAATGTGATGGGATTCACTGTATTGAACTTCAAAGGACAGAAAGACGATTCTATGTCTACTTCTGGCTATATTTACTCTTAATGGAGGAGCAGTATCTTGGCATAGTGCCAAGTATAGCGCGACTGCTAATTCCACCTGTTGGGCTGAGTATAAAGTGGCCTCGGGGGCCTCCAAAGGACGGACTTAGAAGTTACTGGATAAACTTCACATGACACCTTGTGCTGCGCTGCCAGAGCAGTAGTACAGGCCTAGAAGCCGAGGTTTCATAAAAGTACCAAACATATTGAGAGAGAGTATCATCTTGTGAGAGAATTTGTTCGCAAAGAGATACATTGTGCTGCATAGAGTAGAGTCAGCCGACTACGTCGCTGATCCACTGAACAAGCCACTTTCTCAGATTAGCTTAGAGCGTCATCTGGAAAACATGGGTATTAGATACCATAGTGTGTGGCATTGAGTGCAAGTGGGAGATTGTTGGAAGTATGCCCTCGAATGCTACTCAGAGGATATTGAGTGAGGGCATTGTACTTGTAATTATGTAAATCATTAATATAAGGCAATGAATGTTTCTTTATTTACAAGTAGTTCCTGGCGTTCCTAACTCGTAAATATATGTAGAGAAACTAGTCCATGTATTTGAGAGCAAAACGTTCCACTCCTTATTGGATAAGGAGGTCGGCACTGTAAAGGTTTATAGCTCAAATACTTAATCGTTCGCAAGTCGATGAAACTTGACTGGGCATTAAGTTTATGTGAAGACTTGTATGACGTGTTCTTTGACATGGAGAGTGCCTGTCGAATGCTAATGGTTTGTGGGAGCACACGTTATAGGTATGCTAATTGGATTAGTATACTCGAACCGACTCACCCTCGATTCGTCACATGGATTTCACTCCGGGACAGTCAATGACGGAATTAAAAGGTTGTGATAGGCCGCCAGGCTGGCTAGGTGGTGCTACTACTCTTTGGTTCCTCCCATTGCTGACTGAGACGAACCTACCGAGTCGCGCAATAGGATTGACGACAGAATGAATCAAGCTTATTCTCTCATTATGGAGAAACGAACGGAATGACTGAGAAACGAACGGAATGACAACACTCGATTAATCCCAACAATGATCACCTAGCATGTTATTTTTGTTGTCATGTCATGTAATAATGTCTTGAGATTCTTTTTTCAAATGATTACTACATGATATGTTGTTATTATATTAGATATGATAACAAACATAAATGATGAAATAAGAAGACTTCAAAACATCATCTTCATGCTAAGAGAGCTGCTCCTGCTGAGAGCAATTTTTGAGTGAGGGAGGAATTTTTTTTTTCAATTTATTATCTTTGAGGTGATACAAAATTAAGAAAGAAAAGGAGATACAAATTCCTATAGTAATTCCTCGCCGTGTTCTTGGAGAACGGATTGCTATCGAATTTTTCCGGGCAACTTACGACGCGTGTGAAATAGAGGCTTCGAAGTTTCGGTGCTGGGAACGAAGGCATTTCATGTTCGGTACAGGGTTCGTGATCGTCATCCATTTTTACGAAGATTTATTTCAAAGGCTTCAAGGGTATGATTTTTATCTTCGTATTTATTTTTCGTATATACGTTACTTGATCGATCCTGTTTGGGATTCGTTTTTTATTTTTTGCTGCGTATTTCGTTTTATTTTTGGAATCCCAACAGTGGTATCAGAGCCAGGTCAATGTTTCCGTATATACGATTATTTGTGCATTTTGAATGCTTATGGATAATGTTTATGATTTAGAATCATATTTGGTATAATCGTATATTTTTAAATTGTTCGTTGTAGCATCATGTTTTTGGAAGCAGGCGAAAAAGCGAAGAAGCGGGTGCGCGGTGGTCTGGCGGCCTTTCGGCTGCGTGCCCAGGCTGCCGAGCATGATCGGCCATGCTCGGCCATGTTTCGGCCAGCCTGCCGAGCAGTGGCTCGGCCAGGCACCTGTCACGGGATGACTCTACGACTAGCCGATCTCGTGTGCCACTCAGCTCACTTCTAGCTAAGTCAGGCTAACTCCACTCCTTATGATGTTCTAACGGACTTGGAAAACAAGAAACTAAGGGTTGAAGACTACAAGGTAAGAAGAGGTTTTGTATTATATGAACTTCAAAGATTACAAGCACTTCTTGATTCCACTTCTTGATGATCTTCTTGATCTTCTTGATGGTCTTGGAGCAAATGAGCTCCCCCTATTTATACATCTCCCACCTCCTCTTATGGAGGGTTCTAGAGAAGTCTACAATCTTTTCTCCTATCTTTACATAATAAGAATACACTAGAACATTCCATACATATCTTTACATTTCAAGACTTATATGATATTTCTAGGCTATTCCACAAGCCTTCTAAGATCCCACCTTTCTTGAACGTTCTTGAGGGTTCCGCTTTCATCCGTGCGCTCCATCTCGTTCCAGTCCGTCTCGGCCCGTCCCGGCCCGCATCGGCCCGACACAGTCCGCTTACTTCCGCAACCTTCTGGAGTCTTCCTGAACATTCGGGGCCATTCTGGCCCGCACCTGGCTGCTCCTGGTCGAGTCTTCCCCGCAGAGTGACTCCTCAGCTTTTCAGTATCCACTGCCCCCACAAGGGTATATCCCGCTAAGCCTATTATAGGGGGGGAGGGTCTCTCTCGCACCAAGGCGCGCCGCGCTTGGCCGCGGTCGCGTCCGGCATCCCATGCCCGCGCCCGACATACCTGCTTGAGTCTTGCCTCGCGACTCGACCTCGCCTCGTCATCTTTCCTTATTCCGAGCACTGCTTGCTCGGCCGGCCTTGCCCGTGCTCCATGCACTGCCGGACAGTCCCGCACATGTCTCGACCGGAATGCCCAAGTGTCCTGAACACTAAGGCACATTGTCCTTTGGGCGAACCGCCTCCCATAGCGGCGCCTGTGTTCCTCCCACGACTTCTTCACATGGTTGTCCATCCGACCATGCTGCTTATAAGGCTGAACCTCCATTTCCAGCCCGATGCCTTTTAGGGCGTCTTTCTCGTGCTTGATCTTCAGTACTTCGTGCGACCGGACGTGCACGTCTGTCCCGTCGTCAACTTTCTGCCGTGACACTCTCCCCCGCACATTTCGTCGACGTCCCCGTCGACGTGGCGAATCATTGGTTTTCTCCGTGCTGCCACGGTTGTCCATTGTCGATGCCTTGAAGTGTACTGGCGCATTTCCGATGTCCAGTCCCCGTTGCACATTGTCCACATCCTTTGTGATCTGGACGGCTGATTCAATCTTCTGTACTGCCTCTGTGGAGACCTCCTTGCTCTCGGCAACATCCTGCGCCTTGGTGTGCTCCATGGTGACCAACTTCGGAAGTCCCTTACTGAGTTGCATTGATGATAGAACTCGAGTCTCTGTTTTACTTCTTTCCAAAGGCACGATATGTATCGTCGAACCCTTGGTGATCCGCATGGTTTGGTCTTCAAATGAAAAAGGACGTACCTCGTCCAGGAACTCCATTCCCAACACCATGTGGTACTCGTCCATGGGTACTATAGTCAGATCTATAGTGCCTTTCCATCCTCCTATTTCAATGGGCACTCCCTGGGCAACTCCAAGGATAGGCTGGGACGGAGAGTTTACTGCTTTTACCCAACCTATCTCCTTGGTGTATTGAATATCCATTTTCTTAGCTTCACTTTCAGCAAGGAAGTTGTGAGACGCACCTGTGTCGATTAATGTTCGTATGTGACTTTTGTTAAGCTTGGCATTGACGAACATGAGGCCTCGTCCCTTCTTCTCCGCTTCTTTACAAGTCTTGGTATCCTCTTTCGCCATGGAGTTAAGGAGTCGCATTGAGCTGATATAAGCTTCTTCCGTTCCTTTCCTCTCTTCCTCAAATACCATTGCGTTGAAGGCCTTCTTCTTAGGGCAGTCCCGAATCAAGTGAGGGCCATCGCATAAATAACACTTGTACTCCCTTGGATTTCCTCCTTCAACCAGCTTTCCTTTGGGATTCGAAGGTCTGGAAGCAGGTTTCTCCTCTCTTGATGGCGGCTTAGGGGCTGGTTTCTCCACTTCACCAGTCTTTCTAGCGGGTGTGTCTTGACGAAAACCCATGAGATCTTCTGCTACGGCAATTGCTTCATCCACGTCTCGAACGTTCCTTCTCTTGAGCTCATTGTAAGCCCAAGCCTGCAATCCGTCTTGGAAGTAGAATAACTTATCCTTATCTTGTAAGTCGGGTAGTTCAAGCATCAGCGTGGTGAATTCCACCACGTAGTCTCTGATTGAACCCGTGTGTTTCAACTCCCGAAGCTTCTTCATGGCTATTTCTTCGGCATTATGTGGGCAGAATTGCCTTTTAAGTTGCTTCTTGAATTCTTCCCACGTGTCTATGGTGTAGAGTCCCTTTTCTATGTCTCCATGTTTCCCTCTCCACCATAGAGCAGCATTTTCACTTAGGTAAAGGACGGCAGTGTCTATCTTCGACTTGTCGTCTTTTACCTCAGTCGCATTGAAATAGCATTCTATGGACCAAAGAAACTCATCAAGTACTTTAGAGTCGCGCTTACCTCCATACGTCAAAGATGGTGGTGCTTCCGTGCGCGGCATCCTCTTGGTAATGGCTCCTCCGGCAATCTCCGCTTTGCACAAGTTTACTTCAACTTCCAAAGCGCTTGTCTTCTCCCGGAACTCATTCCTTAGGGTGTTGATAAGCCCAAGTACTTCTTCCTTCATGACACCAATGGCATCTTTCAATCCATCGCTCGTGTCACTTATCTCTGCAGCGAATTGGTCGATGGTATCCTTCCACTCCAGGGTCTCACCGACGTTGATTTCTACCCTTGTCAGCCTATTGTCAAAGCTGGCCAAGGTATCTACCGACTGCTCCCTCTTCTTGGATTTTGCCTTCTTCTCCTTTTCCACTCCTTCAACGAGTGGGGGAATGTTGGAAACTTCACTATCCGTAACCATAGTCTTTGCTTTCCACGAACCTTGCTCCGATACCACGTTGTCACGGGATGACTCTACGACTAGCTGATCTCGTGTGCCACTCAGCTCACTTCTAGCTAAGTCAGGCTAACTCCACTCCTTATGATGTTCTAACGGACTTGGAAAACAAGAAACTAAGGGTTGAAGACTACAAGGTAAGAAGAGGTTTTGTATTATATGAACTTCAAAGATTACAAGCACTTCTTGATTCCACTTCTTGATGATCTTCTTGATCTTCTTGATGGTCTTGGAGCAAATGAGCTCCCCCTATTTATACATCTCCCACCTCCTCTTATGGAGGGTTCTAGAGAAGTCTACAATCTTTTCTCCTATCTTTACATAATAAGAATACACTAGAACATTCCATACATATCTTTACATTTCAAGACTTATATGATATTTCTAGGCTATTCCACAAGCCTTCTAAGATCCCACCTTTCTTGAAGGTTCTTGAGGGTTCCGCTTTCATCCGGGCGCTCCAGCTCGTTCCAGTCCGTCTCGGCCCACTTCGGCCCGTCCCGGCCCGCATCGGCCTGACACAGTCCTCTTACTTCCGCAACCTTCTGGAGTCTTCCTGAACCTTCTGGGCCATTCCCGGTCCGCACTGCCGCACTCTAGTCGAGTCTTCCCCGCAGAGTGACTCCTCGCCTTTTCGATTCACCGCCTACAAGGGTATATCCCGCTAAGCCTATTATAGGGGGGAGGGTCTCTCTCGCACCCTGCGCGTGCGCGCCCGCGCCTGTCGGTCGCGTCTGGCATCCCATGCCCGCGCCCGACATACCTGCTTGAGTCTTGCCTCGCGACTCGACCTCGCCTCGTCATCTTTCCTTATTCCGAGCACTGCTTGCTCGGCCGGCCTTGCCCGTGCTCCATGCGCTGCCGGACAGTCCCGCACATGTCTCGACCGGAATGCCCAAGTGTCCTGAACATTAAGGCACGTTGTCCTTTGGGCGAACCGCCTCCCATAGCGGCGCCTGTGTTCCTCCCACGACATCATCACATGGTTGTCCGTCCGACCATGCTGCTTATAAGGCTGAACCTCCATTTCCAGCCCGATGCCTTTCAGGGCGTCTTTCTCGTGCTTGATCTTCAGTACTTCGTGCGACCGGACGTGCACGTCTGTCCCGTCGTCAACTTTCTGCCGTGACACACCCCTCCGGTTTTTTGGCCTGATTTTGAATCGATCCGCAGGCTGGTGTCACGGGCAAACTTCAGTCCGTCGAGTTATGCCGTGCGCCCCTTAGCAACTCAGTACTTCGGCCACTAAGGCAGGCTTTCCCAACCCTTGCCGGTTAAGTGCGGAAGATTGAAGTATTTTAGAGAGAGAAAGTTAGAGAGAGAAACTGCTCTTTAGAAAGGAACTTTTATTGCTCAAACTTCGGATGATGTACAAATGAGGGGCTTGGAGCTCCTTATATAGGTCTCCATCTACATCTTCTAGAATGTACAATAATCTACAAGTATCTAGAACATACAAGAGATTACAAGACAATCTACATCCTTCTAATCCTTTCTATGATCATTCCGGAGGGCTTCCGGAATGTTACAACATCTATCATGTAAACATAAGAAGTCTGGAGAAGAATCTCGACCCTTCTAGAAGCTTCCAAAGCCAAAGCGTGACAACTCTCCCCCACCTGAGTCTTGACGTCCTCGTCAAGGTTTTGCCTTGTATGCTTCAATTTTGGTTTTGAATTGCCACAAGTCTTGTTCCTTTTCCCACGAAGCTTCGCTGTCTGGTAAACCTCTTCAGCGCACTAACTACTCCGTCCATCGGGGTGTTCCCTATTTTCCAACTTGTTGATCCGCCAGGATTTCTTCGATTTCCTTCTCAAAGGACACCGTGTGGGCAGGCGGGGCTCGATCTGACTTATTTCGGGTTGGGTATTCCTCATCCTTGTAATATGGTTTCAAAAGACTCACATGGAAGACCGGGTGAATTTTGAAGTCATTAGGAAGATTGAGCCGATAGGACCGCATTCCGACCTTCTTCACTACCTCAAAGGGTCCTTCATATCGCCGTGTCAAGCCTTTATGTACTTGACGGATCGCCTTCACGTTCCTTCCGATCATTCGGACCAACACTTGGTCCCCTACTTGAAATTCCTTCGGACGGCGCTTGCCGTCCGCCCACTTCTTCATTCGTTTGGCAGCCTTAGTCAGATACGCCCTTGCTATGTCATGTTCCTCGTTCCAACCTTTAGCAAGTTTGTACGCTGTCGGACTCGCACCTTCATATTTCCGAACTAGTTCCTGGGGTGTCGTTAGTTGTTGCCCCATCACTAGCTCAAATGGACTTCATTGGGTGGACTCGTTCCGCTGCAAGTTGTAAGAGAATTGTGCAATATCAAGTAAACGAGCCCAGTCGGACTGGTTGGCACTTACAAAGTGTCGGAGATAAATTTCCAGCAAATGATTTACTCGTTCAGTTTGGCCATCCGTTTGGGGGTGAAAGCTTGTCGAGAAGTGGAGGTTTGACCCCATCAACTTGAACAATTCCCTCCAAAACTTTCCTGTAAATCGCGGGTCTCGGTCACTTATGATACTTTGAGGAACTCCCCAATACTTCACCACATGTTTTAAGAATAGTCGGGCAGCTTCCTCAGCCTTGCAATCTTTTGCTGCCGGTATGAATGTCCCATACTTGGAGAACCGATCAACTATCACCATTATCGACCCGCATCCTTCCGACCTTGGTAGTGCCGATATGAAGTCCATCGTAAGACTGTCCCACGGACGTTCGGCAATAGGCAATGGCTCTAGCAGTCCCGCTGGTTTACTTTGTTCGACCTTGTCTTGTTGGCAGATCAAGCAGGTCTTTACGTAGGCGTTCACGTCATCCTGCAGGTTAGGCCAGTAAAATGACTGCTCAACAAGTGCTTTAGTACGAAGATTACCTGGGTTTCCTGCCCATTTCGAATCATGGCACTCCTTCAGCACTTCCCTTCTAAGGTTGTCCCATCGGGGTACATACAACCTATCTCCAACAGTAAAGAGTAAGCCATTCTCTTGCTAGAACTTTCTTGTCTTGCCCTCCTTTGCCAGTTCCACCAGATTTTTGGCCAGGGGGTCTTAGGCAATTCCGTCTCTTATCCGGTCGGCAAGGTCGCACTGCACTTGGGTGATAGACGCCAGTGAGTCTTTCCGACTTAGAGCATCCACAACAACGTTTGTTTTTCCTGGCTTATACTCCATAGTATAATCAAATTCAGCCAAGAAGTCTTGCCACCGTGCTTTCTTCTGGGTGATCTTCTTCTGATTTTGGAAATAGCTATTCGCCACATTGTCCGTCTTGATCACGAAGTGACTCCCGAGCAAGTAATGTCTCCACGTACGAAGACAATGGATTATCGCCGTCATTTCCTTTTCATGGACCGGGTACCGTCGTTCCGTCTCGTTTAGCTTCCGGGACTCGTATGCAACAGGATGCCCATCTTGCATTAAGACTCCTCCAATGGCATAGTCAGAGGCATCCGAGTGTAACTCAAAAGGCTTTGTGTAGTCCAGAAGTTTCAACACTGGGTCATTCATGACTGCCACCTTCAGATCCTCGAAGGATGCTTGGCACTCGTCCGTCCAATCCCACGCAACCTTCTTCTTGAGTAAGTTAGTTAATGGCGTTGCCCTCGCCGAATATCCGTCAATGAATCACCGATAGTAGTTCACCAAGCCTGAGAACGACCGAAGTTCGGAGACGTTCTGAGGAGGCTCCCACTCGGCAATAGCCTGCACTTTCTTTGTGTCCATTAAGATCATTCCTTCTTTCACCTTGTGCCCAAGAACATTACCTCCGTTTAGGCGAACGCACATTTCTCCAGTTTAACGTATAATTCGTTCTCCCTCAGGACTCGGAACACTTTCCGTAGATGTTCAGCGTGTTCATTCAAGGACTCGCTGTATATTACTATGTCATCCAGATACACAACAACAAACTTGTCCAACAATGGGTGGAATATCTTATTCATGAGAGTACAGAAAGTTGCAGGAGCATTTGTCAAGCCAAAGGGCATAACCAAGAACTCAAATGAACCATAACTCGTTACGCAGGTGGTCTTTGGCTCATCTCCTTTGGCGATACGAACTTGTCAATACCCCGACCGCAAGTCTAGTTTTGAGAACCACTCTGCCTTCCCCAAGCGGTCGAATAGGTCAGCAGCCAAAGGTATTGGGTATTTGTTCTTTATAGTAACCTTGTTAAGCGCCCGGTAGTCAATGCACATCCGCAAGCTACCGTCTTGTTTCTTCTGGAATAACACCAGAGCGCCATAAGGAGCTTTGCAAGGACGAATATAGCCGGCATCAAGTAAATCTTTTAACGGCCTTCGAAGTTCTTCCAACTCTGGTGGAGCCATCTGGTACGGCCCCATTGCAGGAGGCTTCGCCCCCTGTTCCATCTCAATCTCGTGATCCACCTCCCGCCTCGGTGGTAACTTTTTGGCCAACTCGGGAGGCATCACGTCCTTAAATTCGGCCAGCACATCTCTGATTTCTGTCGGGACTTCCTTGTCAACAATTAGGTCGTCCGTCTTTAGGGCAGCAAGGTATGTCTCTTGCCCCTTTTTATACCCTCGATACCTGCATAGCCGACAACATACGGGACTCGATTTTTCCACGAAGTAATGGAATATCGAAGGTTACCTTGTTCGGCGTTATGCTCAGAATTTGGGCATCTTAGATGGTTACCGTCTTCATCCTTTCCAGGAATTCCATGCCTAGCACCATCCCATAATCATCAATTCGGACCACTGTCAGGTCAAGCTTGCCTTGCCAATCCACCAGTTGGACTGGGACTTGTTTAGATACGCCAATTATGGGTCTTGATGGTGTGTTCACTGTTTTCATCCATCCCATTTCCTTAGTAACTCTTACACCCAGTCGGACCGCCTTGTCCTCAGCTAAGAAGTTGTGAGTGGCTCCCGTGTCTACTAAGGCCTTTGTGACTCCCTTATTTGTCCTTGCCTCAACATACATTGTTGATCCAGTAAATTTGCACTGTGATAACAATGGAGTTATTACACAAGCTAAAGAACTAAGATCACAACAAGCATCCAAACATGTACTTAGAAAGTTTCACCTCATTCGAGAGATTGTCACTCGTGGCGATGTGAGGATATGCAAAGTTCACACAGATAATAACATAGCGGATCCTTTAACCAAGCCACTTTCTTAAGTGAAGAATGATGGTCATATAAAGGCTATGGGTCTTCAGTTTATGTCTGTATAGGACTAAGAGCAAGTGGGATATTGTTAATATAATGCTCTAGGTCTATTGTTTAAGCTATATAAGGTCGACTTATTCATTGTTATGTTGTTGAGCCTCCGTCCACCTTATTTTCTTTTTATTTTTCGACTTTTGTTTTACAAACTCTTCATGTTCCCTAAATTTGTAAGAGTGATAAAATAAGTAAATAAAATATAAAGTAAGTCAACTGATTATATAAGGAAACAAGAAGTAAATAGAACTTACTTTATGTGATTCCCAACCTGCTAATTTTCACAATTGAACAGAACATATTGGTGAACTAAAAACAATGTGTCTGAATCTGGAGTATATGTCTCCCCTTTCTTTCTTTCTTTCTTCTTCCTCACAAGAGGATAGCCTATCTTAGGAAACAAAGGTGATTCATCGTCAATTGCATCGCCATGATCAGTTTCAGTACTTCGATTGGTTTTTTTTTATCGTTTCCTATCTCCATCATGCAGATATCTAGAACAAAATATCAAGCACTCTTTCGCTAAGTAACCTTCAACAATGGAAGCCTCTAGGCGACATCTATTTTTAACATATGATTTTAGCTTTCCGAGGTATCTCTCTATAGGGTACATCCACCAATCACACACTGGTCCACCAAGTTTTATTTCATTGACCAAATGTATCGGTAAGTGGACCACGATGTCAAAAAGTGACGGTGGAAGTATTATTTCAAGTTCACAAATAGTCACAACAATTTCACCTTGAAGATGATCCAACTCATTTGGATTGATGACTCTTTTACATATAGATCAAAAAAAGGCACCCAGTCTAATAAGGGGTAAAACCACATGTTTCGATAGAGTGTTCCTAACCGCAATTGGAAGAAAATACTGCATTATAATGTATGCATCATAGCTCTTAGACCCAAATATTTTTCCCTCCTTCACTTGCACGCATCTTGATATATCTGATGCACACCCTGCTGGTAACTTTGCCTTTTTAATAACACTACAAAACAAACTTTTCTCCTCTTTTGACATTAAAAATGATGCCTTGGGTAGCAACACATACCGATCAGCACCTGAATCTTGAGGATGTAATTATGGCCGAATCCCCATTCTTTTAGATCTAATCGAGCCTTATGATGATCTTTGGATTTTAGAGGAATATCTAACAAAGTTCCAAGCAAACTATCACATATATTTTTTTCTATGTGCATGACATCTAAATGATGGCGGCAACTAATATCTTTCCAGTATGACAAAGTGTAAAAGATGAAAGACTTTATACATGGACAATCATCATGTTTCTTATTTGGTTGTAACTTTCTAAAACTATTTTTCCAATTCTTCAACAACTCTACAATCCCAAACCCCGTTAAAGGTTCTGAAGCAGCCCTCACCTCCTTCTCCATGTCAAAAGCCTTAGTATCATATCTCCAAGGATGATCCGCATACCTGACCTTTTCCGCCTTGGGTACCATCACGGTTTCTTCCTTCGCCTTCATTGCATTGAGGAGTTGCACCGACCCCATCTGCATTTCTTCGGTCCGTTCCTCTTGTTGGCTTATTATGGCGTTAAGTGCTTTCTTCTTCGGGCACTCCTGGATGAAGTGTGGACCCCCGCATAAGAAGCACTCTCTCTTCTTGACTTCATGGGTCTTTTCTTTCCCTTTGAAGGTTGGCTTATATCTCGTATTGTGAGGCCTGTCTCCCCCACCTTTTTCCTTGCCTCCCTTCTTGTCCTTTCGATGCGCGAAGTCCTTTCGAAATTCCACAATTTCCTCAGCCGCAGCATTTGCTTCCGATAGATATTGGACCTTCTGCCTTCTTAGTTCAAGGGCTGCCCAGGACTGCAACCCGTCCAAGAAATTGAACAATCGGTCCTTGTCCGACATTTCGGGAAGTTCCAACATGAGTGAGGAGAACTCATCGACATAATCCTTCACACTCCCCGATTGTTTCAGGCCACGCAGCTTTTTCATGGCCAGACTCTCGGCATTCTCCGGATAGAATTGCTTTTTCAAGTCCGCCTTAAATTCTTCCCAAGTATCTATCCGACATGTCCCTCCTGTAATATCTTGATGGCGCCTTCTCCACCATAAGGCAGCGTCATCACTTAGGTACAAGATCGCCATCTTGATCTTGTCCTCGTCATCCCTTATACGTACTGTATCCATATAGGTTTCGAGAGACCAAAAGAAATTATCAAGTTCTTTAGCATTACGCTTACCCGAGTACTTCGGAGGTTCTGGTGCCCGAATGCGCGGCGTGTCCCTTGACATGGTGCCACCTGCCACAGCTGCCTTGCACAATGCACAATCCTCCTCGGTCTTTTCCAACCGTGCGGTCAGCTCCTCCCGCAATTTGACGACTTCGCCAAGAAGTGTAGACTTCAATTCGTTAAGAGCAAGCAACACCTTGTCCTCAATTTCGCTGGCATTTTATTTAAGGACATCCATCCGTTCGATGGTTTCACCAACAGCCACCTCGATCTTGGTCACCCTTGCTTCCATCGAGGATGCAAGATCCCTGGACTTGTCCCTACCACCTTTCTTGGTCTTGCGAGCATCATCTCCAGCATTGTTCCCTTCGACCATGCTGCTGTTTCCGCTCATTCTCTCACTTTACCAACAAACCGGGCTCCGATACCACGTGTCACGGGCAAACTTCAGTCCGTCGAGTTATGCCGTGCGCCCCTTAGCAACTCAGTCCTTCGGGCACTAAGGCAGGCTTTCCCAACCCTTGCCGGTTAAGTGCGGAAGATTGAAGTATTTTAGAGAGAGAAAGTTAGAGAGAGAAACTGCTCTTTAGAAAGGAACTTTTATTGCTCAAACTTCGGATGACGTACAAGTGAGGGGCTTGGAGCTCCTTATATAGGTCTCCATCTACATCTTCTAGAATGTAAAATAATCTACAAGTATCTATAACATACAAGAGATTACAAGACAATCTACATCCTTCTAATCCTTTCTATGATCATTCCGGAGGGCTTCCGGAATGTTACAACATCTATCATGTAAACATAAGAAGTCTGGAGAAGAATCTCGACCCTTCTAGAAGCTTCCAAAGCCAAAGCGTGACACTGGGCCTAAAACCGGAGTGTTCGGGACTCCGTTTTAAGTTTATATTTCATTGTAATTATTTCCAAAATTTTAAATTGGATTTTAAATTGACTAAATTAATATTTGGAATGTTTTTTTTGAGTTAAGGGAAATAAATTAAACGAGAATATTATTTTTGGCTAGATTACTTCGAACGAATTAAAATGATGATTATTAGTATTAATTGGATTAATACCATTAAAATTGAATAGATTAATTTTATACTGATTGGATTAATATATTAATTGATTATTTAATTTTAATGCCATTTTATATTAATTGGATTAATATAGTAGAAATTGAATAGATTAATTTTATAGATTAATTGGATTAATTTATATTAAAATTAATTATTTAATTTCGTTGCCATTACATGTTGTATGGAATCTTTATGTGATGGTGATATAGCTCGTGGACTTAGTTTTTGATTTGTTCGATTCGATTGGGTTGTAAAGGCCGTTTTGAGCCTATTTATATTTACTAGAAAAATTTGTATAGGATGCAATATTTTCAATGATGTAATTATTACTTTGGGTATGACGAAGATGGAAGACAACCGACCTAGAAGATGAAGAATCGAAGACTGTTTTTTTTATTTAGTGGGTCATTCGCTTGGCCCAGTACTTAGGAATTAGGTCCATGAGCTATATGCTGGTAGTAACTAGGTTATTATTTTCTGTTTTTTCATTTTGAATGATTGACAAACAAACAAACGCGCGTATAAATAAATTAATGTGCAAAGTGTAACATTAATCACGAAATTCTCCTGACAACAAACAGACTAAGTTTGAAAAAGGTTACGAGGTTTCCCACCCTCCATCAAACTCATAGAAAATTGATACCCGAGCTGGTGTGCTATGCTTCCGAGTTATCGGGGTAGTACATTTGGTATAGGTTGAAAAATTCTTAAGTGCATTAGATGCCTTCGGTTGGTGATAAATTTCGCCCCTAGAAACCTGATAGGTTGCCGGGTGAGATTCAGTAGTCAAACTGATAGACATTGATGGTCAAAAACTTAGATAGTCTGGATTGCCAAGAAACCTGATAGGTTGAGGGCATGAAGACTAGGGGTAAAAGAAGATCAAATCATCCGTTAGACGGGTTGGTGTTAGACACTACTTTACAGAAATTAATTGGCAAGAAACATGATAGGTTGCGTCTGTTAAAATTTGTAAAGAACTTGATCATCACTAAGAAGTCGATCTAACCATGACTTCCGGATTATAACATGGGAGTGTATAGTTCTGATAAAATTAGTGGGAGCCGAGACAAGAATATTACAAGCCCTTAAATTCTATACTCGGTCATAATAAAACAAGTCACTAATTAAATCTTGTCTAAATCTTTGCAGAAAACGAAATTGAATCTCTCTAAAATGTCTAAAATCCCACTTGCAATACTACTTGAAAAGAATCTCCTAACTGGCCCCAATTTTGTTGACTGGTTGCGGAATCTAATGATTGTACTCAGTATGCAGTCTCTGGGATACGTCTTGGAGGCGGACATTCCACCGACTCCAATCCGGACGAGGGGTAATCAGGAAGATATTGATGTCCATGAAAAATGGGTCAAGGATGACGTGCTAGTCCGTGGCTTTATGATGGATTCAATGAAAAATGAGCTGCAGAGAGCGCACGAGAAAATGACTTCTGCTAGGCAGATTCTCGCACACTTGACCGAACTTTATGGAGAGCACAGTAGGACTGCTAGATATGAGATATCAAAGCAGTTGTTCAGTGCTAGGATGAAAGAAGGAGAGAAAGTGGGAGAACACGTCCTCAAGATGATCTTTATGATTGAGAGGCTCGAGGTGCTCAACTTTAATATGGATTTATCCCTTCAAATTGATCTCATCCTTCAATTTCTCTCTGACTCTTTCATGCAGTTTGTAATGAATTTCAACTGTAATACATTAGCTGGGCTAATGAATAAACTGGTGACGGCGCAGTCTAACATGAAGACTAAACCGAGAGAGGCTGCTCTTGTGATTTCTTCTAGGCCTCGGAGGTCCAAGAACAAGAAGAAAAAGACCTACGAGCAGTACAAACCCAAGAAAGGGGTGCAGAAAGGAAAGGGAAAGGCCCGAAAGGTTCAAAAGGTAGGCGCTCCAAAACCTACGGACAAATGCCTTGAATGCGGTGAGCTGGGCCACTGGCGAAGGACTTGTCCTAAGATTAATGGCGCATCAGGTACGGAACTTTTTGTTTGAAACTAATTGTTCCACTACTGTGTATTCTGCTTCATGGATTCTGGATTCAGGTGCCACTTCTCATATTTGTACTATGAATCAGGATCTGGAATGAAGTAGGAAACTTGAAGCTGGGGAAGTCATGATCACTGTCGAAAGCGGACAAAGTGTCGAGGCAACCGATATTGGGTCAATCCTACTGGGTTTAGAATCTAGTTTTATTTTGACGTTAGATGAAGTACTTGTTTTGCCCAAGGGGCATAAAAACATTGTATCCATTCCAGTCTTAGACCGAAAAGGATTTTGTTTCTTCATTGGCAATGGTAGTTGTAAAATTTATTTTCTGAAATAAATTGGTTGGCACAGCTACATTGTTGAATGGTTTATATCATCTGTGTTGGGATTCAGTGCCTAAAATGAAGGCCCAGCGGAAGCGGTAAAACGAAAATTAATTCGATCCGAATCCCTATGAGGATCGATCGAGCTACGTATATACGAATATCAAAAACGAATTCACATGAGATATAGAAACTCACCCTTGTAGTCCGTTGATTAGATGGATAACCTTCTCTTGAGCTATTCCTCAAGCTCTTGAACGATCCAACGCCGAAAGCACCGCGTCTCTACTTGCTACGCGCCGGAGAAATGACCGGAACGACGATCACCTTGCTATCCTCCGAGGATACGGCTAGAGCTAAGTGATGAAGCTATTTATTACTACACTCTAAGTGTATAATATACCTCTCAATAATTTCTCTCAATTTTTCTCCAAGAAAAATGAAGAAGAAGTTGATGAACAAAGATGAAGAAGACTTGGAGAAGTCTTTTCTCTCTCTCTCTCTCTACACTCTCACGTAGGAAGGCTTGGAATGATAAGTGAGAGATGTCTTCTTCTTCATTTTATTCAACTCTTCACATGTTACATCTCATTATTATGAGAATCAAAGCCCCACCACCTCAATGATCAAAACATTAAAGAATGGAACAAGGGTCCATATGAAAGTGGGTGGAAATGTGGGGGGCGGCCCATGTAGAAATCGTACAAGTTCGGTTCGTTTCGGACTCCCGCGAGTCCAAACAGATAAACTCCGATTCCGTTCCGATGTATTTGTGTCGTTTAATTAATACAATTAATTAAACATATCAAATACAAAATAACATAATTAATTTCTCCAAGAAATAATTATATTCATGAATTAAATTAATCACCCAGTGAAATATTTAATTCATTAGGCCGTAAATCAATTTATCCAATAAATCGATTTAGACATCCAATGTCCCAAATTAGATATCCAAGATCTAATATTCATAATGAGAGAATTAGCTTAATTCATTCCGTCGTCAATCCTAATGCGCGACTCGGTAGGTCCGTCTCAGTCAGTAATGGGAGGAACCAAAGAGTAGTAGCACCACCTAGCCAGCCTGGCGGCCTACACTGTACCCCAACTGAGAACGAATGATTGGGATCATTCAAGAACCATTCTGTCGTGAATACCAGCAAACGTATAAACCCTTCTTCCAAATGTCCCGATCAAGTTATGGGGTCACGGTCCGTCAAACCCCATCTGTACTTGACGCTATGCATGCGTTAATGCCAATCGAGATCATCGAGCTCTCGTGTATCTAATACAGCTATCTCCAATGCTTTGGCCAAAGACTTATGATCTCATCTGCCAATAACCGCATAAGACATATAACCCGTTCACTAACAGGAGAAAGAATTCTATCTTGGTATTCAGTAGGACCTGCTACTTGCCCGTCAAGATGCACGTCGAGGTTGACCCCCACCTTCCGGTTTACAGGGTCGAACTACTCTAATGAAAATCTTGACGTCACAAGCACATCCCTACTAAATCCTCAAGTCGAAGGTTCACGAATACCTATCACAACCTTTCGATTCCGTCATTGGTATCCGGAGTGAAATCCGTGTGACGAATCGAGGGTGAGTCGGTTCGAGTATACTAATCTAATTAGCATACCTATAACGTGTGCTCCCACTAACCATTAGTGTTAAGCACTCTCCATGTCAAAGAACACGTCATACAAGTCTTCACATAAACTTAACGCCTCAAGTTTCATCGACTTCATGACGATTATGTATTTGAGCTATAAACCTTTCCGGTGCCGACCCCCTTATCCAATAAGGAGTGGAACGTTTTGCTCTCAAATACACGGACTAGTTTCTATATGTTTATTTACGAGTTAGGAATGCCAGTAACTACCAGTAAATAAAGAAACATTCATTTGCCTTATATAATTGGTTTACATAATTACAAGTACAATGCCCTCACTCAACAACCTCTGAGTGGCATTCGAGGGCATACTCCTAACAATCTCCCACTTGCACTCAATGCCACACACTATGGTATGTAATACCCATGTTCTCCAGATGACGCTCCAAGCTAGTCTGAGAAAGTGGCTTGGTCAGTGGATCAGCGACGTTGTCGGCCGAGTCTACTCTGCGGCAAAGACAATGTATCCCTTGCGAACAAATTCTCTTACGAGATGATACTTCCTCTCAATATGTTTGCTTGTTGTGAAACCTCGGCTCCTTGGCTGCGCTACTGACTCCGTCGTTGTCGCGATCACAGTAGACAGCGGCTCAGCACATGGTATCACTTGAAGTTCTCCCAGAAACTTCTTAATCCATAACCCTTCCTTGGAAGCCTCCGAGGCTGCTTGATACTCAGCCTGACAGGTGGAATCAGCAGTCGCGCTTTGCTTGGCACTACGCCAAGATACTGCTCCTCCATTAAGAGTAAATATGTAGCCAGAAGTAGACATCGAGTCGTCCTTCAGTCCTTAGAAGTCCGAACCAGTGAATCCCACCACATCCAATTCTCCACCGCCATACATAAGAACCATATCTCTAGTTCTTCTTAAGTACTTGAGAACGTTCTTTACAACAGTCCAATGTTCCCTACCTGGGTTTGCCTGAAACCTACTCACCACGCTTACAGCATGCGCGATGTCAGGTCTTGTACACAACATAGCATACATAAGGCTACCCACCGCCGAAGCATATAGTATATTACTCATTTCCTTGCGTTGTTCCTCACTTTGAGGACACATCTTCAAGGTGAGTTTTATTCCATGTTGCATCGGTAGGAACCCTCTTTTAGAATCATCCATCTTAAATCGCTTTAAGATTTTATCTATATAGAGGGCTTGGGAAAGGCCTATTGTTCTCTTCGCTCTATCCCGGTAGAGCCGAATACCAAGAATATAGGTTGCTTCTCCCAAGTCTTTCATGGAGAAATTACTCGAAAGCCAAGCTTTACGTAACCGAGCATTCCCACATCATTTCCTATTAGTAGAATGTCATCTACATATAGTACTAAGAATGCGATCTTGCTCCCACTAACCCTCTTGTATACACAAGGTTCCTCTTCATTTTGCACGAAATCAAACTCTTTGATTGCCTCGTCAAAATGAAGGTTCCAACTACGCGACGCTTGCTTCAGTCCGTAAATGGAACGCTGAAGCTTGCACACTTTCTGAATATCGACTTCGGACACAAAACCTTTAGGCTGCTCGAGGAATCCATTAAGGAAAGCCGTCTTTACGTCCATTTGCCATATCTCATAATCGTGGTAGGCAGCTATAGCAAGCATCATGCGAATAGACTTGATCATGGCTACGGGCGAGAAGGTATCGTGGTAATCGATCCCTTCTTTCTGGGTATAACCCTTTGCCACAAGCCTGGCCTTATAGGCATCAACCTTGCCATCACCATCAGTCTTTCCCTTGTAGATCCACTTGTTCCCAATAGGCACTATGCCCTTGGGGCGGTCTACTAGAGTCCATACCTGATTGACATGCATCGAGTCTATCTCAGCTTCCATAGCTTCACGCCATTTCGTGGAGTCTACATCCACCATCGCTTGGTCATAGGTCTTCGGGTCGGTCTCTTGGCTATCACTTGGAACCTCATGGAGACCCAGCTCCTCCAAGTGCACAAGCCCATACCTCTCAGGTAAATGAGACACCCTACTAGACCTACGAGGTGGTTGTACTTGTGTTTCAGAAGTTTCGGTTCCAGTTTCTTGCACAGGTGTCTCCTGAGGAGTTTCATTATATTCTTCTAAAGAAATACTTCTACCTGCTCCGCCTTCCTGAATGAACTCATCTTCCAGGAAGTGTGCTTGTAAAGCAACAATGATCCTTCGATCTTCGGGCATGTAGAATAGATATCCCGTCGTCCCAGACGGGAATCCAATGAAACGTCCCTTCGCAGACCTAGCTTCTAACTTTTCCACCTTAGTCTTCTTGACATAGGCGGGACATCCCCAAATCCTAATATGATTAAGACTTGGTTTCCTTCCCTCCCATATCTCATGTGGAGTTTTAGGAACGGATTTGTAAGGACATCTGTTCAAGATATACGCGGCATTCAGGAGTGCATACCCCCACAGGTAAATCGGCAAGTCAGTATAGCCCAGCATGGAACGGACCATGTTCAACAGGGTCCGGTTCCTTCTTTCTGACACACCATTTAACTGAGGAGTACCTGGAGGTGTTCGTTGTGAAACTATTCCATGTTCCTTAAGGAACTCGTCAAACTCCATACTCATATACTCGCCACCTCGGTCCGACCGAAGTGCTTTGATATGATTACCAGTTTGTTTCTCGACTTGGGCCTTGAATTCCTGGAATTTCTCAAAGGCCTCGGATTTATGTTTCATTAAGTATACATAACCATACCTAGTATGATCATCTGTAAACGTAATGAAATATTGATATCCGTCACGTGCTACTTCCAAAGCACCACAAACGTCAGTATGGATTAATCCCAGTTTATCAGTGGCTCTTTCAAAAGTCCTTGTGAAGGGGGACATAGTCATTTTGCCTTTAAGGCAAGATTCACAAGTAGGAAATGGATCCGATCCCAATGGACCCATAAGTCCATCTTTTTCCATCTTGTAAACCTTGGTCTGACCAACATGACCAAGTCTTAGATGCCATTTCAAAACTTGATTGGTTTCATCCCTACCACGTTTTCTAGTCATAGTATTCACAACTACTTTGTTGCTGAGATTTAGATGATACAATCCATTTAACAATGTAGCAGTACCCACTAGTTTATTTCTAAAATAAATTTTGCAGGAACCATCACCAATGAAAAATGAAAAACCTTTTCGGTCCATGACCGGAATGGATACAATGTTTTTTTGCCCCTTGGGCAAAACAAGTACATCTTCTAAAGTCAAAGCAAAGCCGGATTCTAAACCCAAAAGAAGTGATCCTATGTCGGTCGCCTCGACACTATGCCGGCTTCCGACTGTGATCATAACTTCTCCAGCTCCAAGCTTCCTACTTTGTTCCAGATCCTGATTCACGGTACAAATATGAGAACTAGCACCAGAATCCAGTATCCAGGAAGTAGAAAATACAGTAGCAGAACATTTTGTTTCCAAAACTAAAAGTTCTGTACCTGAAGTGCCATGAAGAATCGGACAGTCTCTAGCCCAATGGTCCAGCTCACCGCACTTGAGACAAACATCCTTCTTCTTCTTGTTCTTTGGAACTATCGGGGCCTTGCCCTTACCCTTATGGTCCTTAGCTTATGGTCCAGTCCGCTTCTTGATCTTTTTCTTCTTATTCTTAGACCTCCGAGGTCCAGAAGAAATCACAAGAGCAGACTCCTTCATCCGCGGAGTCTTCATCTGAGACTGAGCGATCACAAGTTTGTTCATTAGCCCAGCTAAATTACATGCAATCTCATTGCAGTTGAAGTTCATAACAAACTATGAGAAGGAATCAGGGAGAGACTGTAGGATAAGGTCGGTTTGGAGAGAAGTATCCATTTTAAAATCAAGAGCCTCCAATCTCTCGATCATGGATATCATTTTGAGGACGTGTTCCCCAACTTTCTCACCTTCCTTCATCCTTGCACCGAACAGTTGCTTGGATATCTCATATCTAGCAGTTCTGCTGTGCTCACCATAAAGTTCGGTTAAGTGAGATAGAATCTGCCTAGCAGAAGTCATTTTCGCATGAGCTCTCTGAAGCTCATTAGACATAGAAGCCATCATGTATGCACGGACTTTTACGTCATCCTTAACCCACTTTTCGTGGTTTTCGATCTCTTCCTGATTGGCTCTGGTCCGCATAGGAGGCGCCGGAATGTCCGTCTCTAAGACGTATCCCAGTGCCTCTATACTGAGGACTATCATCGATGCGGAGCCATCCACAAAGTTAGGTCCAATCGGGGTGTTCTTTTCGAGCGAGTGCAGTGGATTCATTGTCATATTGAGTTATGTCTGCATTAAGTATAACAGATTAATTAGTGACTTGTTATATTATGTTATGAGTATAGAATTAAGGTCTTTTCTATTCTTGTTACCCAGCTCCCACTATTTTTATCGGAATAACACACTCCCATGTGAAATCCGGAAGTATCGTCGCTCTACTTCATAGTGGTGATCGAGTTCTTTATAAATCTTAATAGAGGGCAACCGAACAGGTTTCTAGTCTATTAATTTTCATAAAGTGGTGTCCAACACCAACCCATCTAATGGATGATTCGATCTTCTTTTTCCCCTTGTTCATTCCCCTCAACCTATACGGTTTCTATGGTTCGTGAACAAGTTAAGTTTATACCATCGACGAAAATAAGTTTCACAATTGAATCTTATCCGGCAACCTATCAGGTTTCTAGGGCTAAAATTTGCTCCAACCGAAGGCATCCAATGCGCTCCCGGTAATTTATCTGTCCTCCCCGAACGACTACCCCGATAACTCGGAAGCATAGCACATCCGGTTTGGATTTCAATTTCCCGAAAACTTGATGGAGGGAAGGAAAACCTTGAAACCTTATAAACTTAATAATTTATCGTGGGAGAATTTTCGCGATTACCGTTACACTTTGCACATTAATCATTTAAGCGCGTTTGTGGCATTCATACAATATGAAACAACCATTCACAACCTAGTTGCTACCAACATGTGGTTCATGGACCGTTCCTAGAAAACAAAAACTCCGTAATCTAATTACAAGTCTTCGTCTTGAATCTTCGTCTTCTCGAAATGGATCTTCCTCCGGTCTTCGTCATTACATATAAATTTTACATTGAAAATTGCATCCTAGATACAAATATTTCTAGTAAAATAAATAGGCTCAAAACGGCCTTTACAACCCAATCGAATAAAACGAATGATTCAAAACTAAGTCCACGAACCACATCCCCATTCAAAAAGCATTCATCTAATAAATACTATATAAATGGAAAGCGTAGAGATACATTGATCCAATCAACAATACGAACCGATCCAATCGATTCACACAATTGGTAATATGATAACGTTCAAAATAATTCGGTCGACCAAAATATTCCAATTAATCAAATTTCCCTTATAAAATGAAATATCATAAATCATTTTAATCATATTAAATCCAATTTAACATGAGGGAGATTGATTTTCAAGAATACACGAAAAAATCGAGCCGGGGCGAAAAAGGCCTGCCATGGCCGAGTCACTGCCGGCATGCCGCAGATGGCTGGCATGGCCGAGTCACGCTTCGGCATGCCGGCCGGCGCCCGGCAGACCGTGCGCGGCCCTCGAGCTGGCGCGGCCCCCGATGCGATCTTGACCCAGGTTGGCTCAAACAGCCCCGGACCGTCCAACGGCATTTCGGGGCTAGTTTTTCGACCGGATATCCAATATCTATATTCTCCAACATTCATATCTTCAATATAAATCATATTTCCAAGAAATGAAGATTTATATTTAGACATAAACTTACGAAAAATATAACTACAACGAACGTAAAAACATATACCACGATTATGACTAAAATGATTCCAAATCATTCACCATCTAATCGAGCATTCCAAATGCTAATATCGTATATACGATCGCAAGACCTACGCTCGATACCCTTTGTTGGGATTCGGTGCCTAAAACGAAGGCCAATGGAGCGGTAAAACGAAAATTAATTCGATCCGAATCCCTACGAGGATCGATCGAGCTACGTATATACGAATATCAAAAACGAATTCACAAGAGATATAGAAACTCACCCTTGTAGTCCGTTGATTAGATGGATAACCTTCTCTTGATCTATTCCTCAAGCTCTTGAACGATCCAACGCCGAAAGCACCGCGTCTCTACTTGCCACGCGCCGGAGAAACGACCGGAACGACGATCACCTTGCTATCCTCCGAGGATACGGCTAGAGCTAAGTGATGAAGCTATTTATTACTACACTCTAAGTGTATAATATACCTCTCAATAATTTCTCTCAATTTTTCTCCAAGAAAAATGAAGAAGAAGTTGATGAACAAAGATGGAGAAGACTTGGAGAAGTCTTTTCTCTCTCTCTCTACACTCTCACGTAGGAAGGCTTGGAATGACAAGTGAGAGATGTCTTCTTCTTCATTTTATTCAACTCTTCACATGTTACATCTCATTATTATGAGAATCAAAGCCCTACCACCTCAATGATCAAAACATTAAAGAATGGAACAAGGGTCCATATGAAAGTGGGTGGAAATGTGGGGGGCGGACCATGTAGAAATCGGACAAGTTCGGTTCGTTTCGGACTCCCGCGAGTCCAAACAGATAAACTCCGATTCCGTTCCAATGTATTTGTGTCGTTTAATTAATATAATTAATTAAACATATCAAATACAAAATAACATAATTAATTTCTCCAAAAAATAATTATATTCATGAATTAAATTAATCACCCATTGAAATATTTAATTCATTAGGCCGTAAATCAATTTATCCAATAAATCGATTTAGACATCCAATGTCCCAAATTAGATATCCAATATCTAATATTCATAATGAGAGAATTAGATTAATTCATTCCGTCGTCAATCCTAATGCGCGACTCGGTAGGTCTGTCTCAGTCAGCAATGGGAGGAACCAAAGAATAGTAGCACCACCTAGCCAGCCTGGCGGCCTACACTGTACCCCAACTGAGAACGAATGATTGGGATCATTCAAGAACCATTCTGTCGTGAATACCAGCAAATGTATAAACCCTTCTTCCAAATGTCCCGATCAAGTTATGGGGTCACGGTCAGTCAAACCCCATCTGTACTTGACGCTATGCATGCGTTAATGCAAATTGAGATCATCGAGCTCTCGTGTATCTAATACAGCTAGCTCCAATGCTTTGGCCAAAGACTTATGATCTCATCTGCCAATAACCGCATAGGACATATAACCCGTTCACTAACAGGAGAAAGAATTCTATCTTGGTATTCAGTAGGACCTGCTACTTGCCCGTCAAGATGCACGTCGAGGTTGACCCCCGCCTTCCGGTTTACAGGGTCGAACTACTCTAATGAAAATCATGAAGTCACAAGCACATCCCTACTAAATCCTCAAGTCGAAGGTTCACGAATACCTATCACAACCTTTCGATTCCGTCATTGACTGTGCCGGAGTGAAATCCGTGTGACGAATCGAGGGTGAGTCAGTTCGAGTATACTAATCTAATTAGCATACCTATAATGTGTGCTTCCACTAACCATTAGTGTTCGACAGGCACTCTCCATGTCAAAGAACACGTCATACAAGTCTTCACATAAACTTAACGCCCAGTCAAGTTTCATCGACTTGCGAACGATTAAGTATTTGAGTTATAAACCTTTCCAGTGCCGACCCCCTTATCCAATAAGGAGTGGAACATTTTGCTCTCAAATACACGGACTAGTTTCTATATGTTTATTTATGAGTTAGGAATGCCAGTAACTACCAGTAAATAAAGAAACATTCATTTGCCTTATATAATTGGTTTACATAATTACAAGTACAATGCCCTCACTCAACAACCTCTGAGTGGCATTCGAGGGCATACTCATAACAATCTGAACATGCAAAATAAAACAGCAGTGAACACTATAACTAGGAAACGTGGCAGGCAAGATACTAATCATGCTCTTAAATGGTACCTTAGACTTGGTCATGCTGGTCAGACCAAGGTTCAAAAAATGGGGAAAGATGGACTTTTAAGTTCATTGGGTGTAGAACCCTATCCAACTTATGATTCTTGCCTTAGAGGCAAAATGACAAAGTCCCCCTTCACAGGGACTTTTGAAAGGGATGTCGATAAACTTGGATTGGTACATACCTACATTTGTGGTGCTTTAGAAGTGGCCCGAGATGGATATCAATATTTCATAACGTTCACAGATGATCATACTAGGTATGGGATTGTGTACTTAATGAAACATAAATCCGAAGCCTGTACTAAATTCAAAGAATTTAAGGCCCTAGTTGAAAAACAGACTGGATGTCATATCAAAGCACTTCGGTCGAACCGAGGTAGCAAATATATGAGCATAGAGTCTGATGAGTTCCTCAAAGAACATGGAATAGTTTCACAATTCATGCCGCCAGGAACCCCACAGTTAAATTGTGTTTCAGAAAGGAGAAATCGGACTTCGTTGGACATGGTCCGCTCTATGTTAAATTATACTGATTTACCAATTTACCTGTGGGAGTATGCCTTACTAACCGCTGCCTATATCCTTAATAGATGTCCTTCCAAATCCATTCCTATCACTCCGCATGAGATGTGGAAAGGTAAGAAACCAAGCCTTAATCACATAAGGATTTGGGGATGTCCAACCTATGTCAAGAAGGCTAAGGTGGACAAACTAGAAGCGAGGTCCATCAAAGGGCATTTTATTGGATACCCAGAGGACTCGATGGGTTATCTATTCTACATGCCAGAAGACCATAGGGTCGTTGTGGCTGTACAAGCGCACTTCCTTGAGGATGAGTTCATTCAGGAAGGTGGATCGAGTAGAAATATCTCTTTGGAAGAGCATAATGAAAGTCCTAAAGAGACATCTGATCAGGGATCAGGAACCAAACCTATTGTAACACAACCTCCACTTCAAAGGACAGATAAGGTGTCTCACTCACCTAATAGGTATGGCTATACACATGTCGAGGAACTGGGTATCCACGATGCACCTGATAGCCGTGAGGACGACCCCTTCGATTTGATGAAGTAGTCAGAGGACTTTGACTTCGTGCGAAATGAGGAGGAACCATATGTTTACAAAAGGGTAAGTGGGAGCAGTATTGCGTTCATAGTACTATATGTAGATGATATTCTATTTATAGAAAATAACGTAGCTCAGCACTGTGAAAGCTTGGCTTTCTAAAACATTCTCCATGAAAGACTTGGGAGAAGCTTCCTATATTCTAGGGATCCGTCTTTACAGAGATAGGCCGCGAAGAATGATAGGACTTTCCCAAGCCCTCTATACAGAAAAAATCCTGAAAAGATTCAAGATGGAAGAATCTAAAAGAGGGTTCCTTCCCATACGACATGGAATTCATATCACCACGAAAATGTGTCCTCAAAGTGAGGAAGACAAGAGAGAGATGAGTAAGGTACCCTATGCCTCGGCAGTGGGTAGCTTCATGTACGCTATGTTGTGTACGAGACCAGACTTAGCCTACGTTGTGACTATGGTAAGTCGATTTCAAGCGAACCCGGGAAGGGAACATTGGACTGCCGTAAAGAACATTCTTAAGTACTTAAGAAGAACTAGAGATTCCACCTGCCAAGCAGAGTACCAAGCTGCCTCAGAGGCTAGCAAATAAGCATTTTGAATGCAGAAGTTTGTGCAAGAACTTCAAGTGGTGCCTAATGCGGAGCTGCCTATATCACTATTCTATGATAATGATGGAGCTGTCGCCCAAGCCAAGGAGCCTAGGTCTCACCACAACATCAAGCATATAGAGAGAAAATACCATATCGTTCGAGAGATGGTGGAAAAAGGATATATTTCATTGCAAAGAGTAGACTCAGAAGACAGTCTCTGACCCGCTGACTAAACCATTATCTCAGGCTGTCTTAGAAAGACATCTGAAGAACATGGGTATTGGATACCATAATGTGTGGCATTGAGTGCAAGTGGGAGATTGTTACAAATATGACCTCGAATCCCACTCAGGAGATGAGAGATAGGGGCATTGTACTTGTAATTATGGAATAATAAATAAAAAGGCAATACAATTCATTCACTGTTTATTGTATTTCAATTGCATTCTTGACTTGGTAAACATTGAAGTGAAGTCCATGTAAATAAATCGAACATTCCATTCTCATTATGAGATAAGAGAAAATGCACTAGAAGTGTTTAAAGTTTATTTATGTGAATCTTTCGCAAGTCAATAAACTTAAATGGGCATTAAGTTTTAATAAGACTTGTATAACTGATGCTAGGACATGTGCATGTCTTGATAGCATAGTTATAAGTATATTGGTGGGACCAGTATACTCGAACATGACTCATACTTTATTCAGTCACACGGTATTCACTCTCGGAGAGTCGATGATGAATCGAAAGGTTGTGATAGTATACGTGGATCTTTGACTTGAGGGTTCAGTAGAAGATGTGCATGTGACGTTTAGTTTGTAAATTAGAGTAGTTAGACTCATTTGCTTAATTGCCGAGTCGACCTCGAAGTGCGGACTATACGAGCAGGTATCAATCTTCACTGTATGCCAAGAAAGGATTCTATCTCCTGTTAGTGAGCGGGCGTATGTCCTATACGGTTAATGGCAAATAAGATCATAAGTCTTTGGCCAAAGCATTCTGATATAGTCGTATTAGATACGATATTAATCAGTCGATCTTGATTTGCATTAACACATGTGTAGAGTCTAGTCAACAGTAGGGTTTGACTTTACCGTGACTCGAAGACTTGACCTGGACATCTGATGAAGGGTCTATACGTATATAATATTCACGACATAATGGTTCTGGAATGATCCCTTCATTCGTTCTCAGTTGGGGTTTACAGTGTAGCCCGCTAGGCTGGCTAAGTGCTGCCCGCACTCATTGGTTCCTCCCAATGCCGGCCGAGACGGACCTACGGAGTCGCGCATCAGGAGCGTTGACGGATAAATGTGAATTTATTATCTCTTTATTAATATTAGATATTAGATATCTAATTAGGAACGGATACCGGTCATCAATGTGGAAGAAAACGCAGGAAGAGACTGATGGTTGGGAGAGATGCTGAAGTCTAGGCCTCCATTATTTGACGGGACAGGGGAGAAACATGTGGACGACTGGATTTCGGAAATGGAGACTGCCTTCAAAGTGATCGGATGCCCAGAAAACCAGAAGGTGCCGCTCGGGATTAATCAACTCCGTGACACTGCTGCACGTTGGTGGAGGACTTACAGGCCAGAGGACCGAGTGGTCGGATGGACCGAATTTGCCCGACTACTACGGAGCGAGTACTGCCCCAGATCAGCCCGAACCGCTCGCGCACGAGACTTTTTTAGTGCTGGGCCTCAGAACATGCCAGTACCAGAGATCATTCGGGCCTACCGAACCGAGCTAAGTTACATCTCCCAGATGGTTCCATCAGAAGATCAACGAATATGCCATCTTGCACAGAGGTTTCCGGAGGATGTATAACGCTATGCCGCCGGATTTCACTGCACGACCCTGAGGGCATATGAAGACGTAGTCACAGCATATGCCGGTACAATTGTTAATACCGACATCGGGAATAACTCGAAGAAGCAGAAGACATCAGTTCAGCCTGGGAGCAATAACAAAATGAATTCGGGGCCCGCATCTTCTTTTAAGTCGGCGGTTTCGTACCAACAGAAGGGTATATCTGATAGGCCTTACTGTAGGGACTGTTTCAATTGTGGCGTGACTGGGCATACTAAGGATCGGTGTCAGAAGACGGCTACCAAATGTTTCACTTGCGGAAAGAGTGGACACATGTCTCGTTACTGCTGGCAGGCCAATCCCACTCAGAGCCCAGCTTCCCAACCAAGTCAACAAGGCTCTGTGCAATCCCCTAGGATGCCTGCTGTTTCCAACTACCGAGCTCCATCGCACCAGAACCAAGCACCGCTACACGGTGCCAGACGAGGCCGTGGGCACGGTGGAGGTACCCCGTCCTTTTCGGAGTCAGTGCCGTCCCGTGTATTTGAGCTGAGGGCTACGGATGGTTAGTCTGCGCTAGCTATCTCAGGTACTCTTCTTGTTAACTCTCAGCCAGTGCATGTACTATTTGATACCGGAGCCACCCATTCGTTTATATCTGTGGAATGTGTTGAACGCTTAAATCTTGTTTGTGTACCTTGTGAGCCCTTTACTGTTAAACTACCCAAGGGTAGTAGATTAGGCGGCGATCAAAGGGTTCGAGACTGTCGGATCTGCATCAGCAATCATAGTTGGACCGCTAATCTTATGGTCTTTACGCTCCAGAATGAAGATATTATATTAGGTATGGACTGGATGCCATTGCACAGAACGATCTTGGATACCTACCACTTGACTATTTCCATTTCGGCTCATGACGGTACCACACATGTCATCAGCGGACGTGAAGACTTTAGTACGAAAGGGTCTCTCAGCATTATCGCATCAGAAGCCTCCTGCAGCTCTCGAAGTGAGTACTATTGGTGTTATGTTCTTCGAGAGGATACTTCACAACTTACAATCACAAACATTCCGGTGGTGAATGAGTTTCGAGACGTTTTTTACGATGAACTACCAGGGCTGCCACCGCACCGAGAAGTTGACCTTTCCATTGAACTCGAGCCAGGGACGAGACCTATTTCCAAAGCTCCTTATAGGATGGCACCGGCCGAGATGAAGGAATTAAATATACAGCTCGAAGATCTGTTGGAGAAATGGTTGATCCGCCCAAGCACCTCGCCGTGGGGCGTGCCGGTACTTTTCGTTAAGAAGAAAGACAACTCTCTACGCTTGTGCATCGACTACAGGGAGCTGAATAAGGTTACTATCAAGAATCGTTATCCACTACCAAGAATTGATGACCTCTTGGATCAATTACAAGGGGCAGTCATGTTTTCAAAGATCGATTTACGGTCCGGATATCACCAATTGAGGATTCGGGAGGAAGATATACCCAAGACTGCATTTCGGTCGAGGTATGGGCATTACGAGTATATCGTGGTATCATTCGGGTTGAATAATGCCCCAGCCGTTTTCATGGAACTGATGAATATAGTTTTGATTGATTTCCTCGATAAATGGGTGGTGGTTTTTATCGACGACATCCTGATATATTCTCGAAGCTAACAGGAACACGAGGAACATTTGAGGCAAGTGCTGAGCATGTTAAGGCAACACCAACTTTATGCGAAACTGTCCAAGTGAGAATTTTGGATGCCGGAGGTAATTTTTCTCGGACACATTGTCTCGGAAGCAGGTGTCAAGGTCGACCCACAAAAGATCGAGATAATAACGAGTTGGGAACCGCCGAAGAACGTCAAAGAGGTTAGGAGTTTCCTAGGACTGGCGGGTTACTATCGAAGATTCGTCGAGGCCTTTTTCCTGTATCGCCCGACCGTTAACGAACCTACTGAGAAAGAGCACCAAATTTGTATGGACTGCAGACTGCCATAAGAGCTTCGACGAGCTCAAGAGTAGGCTAACTACTGCCCCAGTACTAGTGTTACCGCAGGGTACATAAGGATTCATTATATACACGGATGCATCCAAGCACGGACTAGGGTGTGTTTTCATGCAGAATGGCAGAGTCGTTGCGTATGCATCCCGACAACTGAAGCCGTACGAAGTAAATTACCCAACGCATGACTTGAAGCTAGCCGCAGTGGTGCATGCCCTCAAGATTTGGAGGCACTATCTTTATGGAGTTACTTGCAAAGTTTTCACGGATCATAAGAGTTTGAAATATATCTTCACTTAGAGAGAATTAAACATGAGGCAGAGGCGTTGGTTGGAGCTAATCAAGGACTACGATGTGGAAATCTCTTATCATCCCGGAAAAGCCAATGTGGTAGCCGATGCTCTTAGTCGGAAAACTACACAAGAGGTAATGGTATCCAGCATAACAGTTCAGCCCAAACTGTAGCAAGACATCAGGAGAAGCAACACCGAAGTATGGATACAACGTAGGCAAGGACAATTATGCTCAATCAACATACTTTCGTCCTTACTAGACGAGATACGTCTAGCACAGATGGAAGATCCTGAATTACGTACGATTGGTGCAAGAATCGAGGAAGGAGATGTTTCTGATTATAAGATTCAGGGTGATTTGGTGAGGTTCAAGAACAGGATCTGTATTCCACCGAATGACGGGCTGAAGCAAACTATACTGAAGGAGGCGCACTCCACTCCCTATTCTATTCACCCCGGAGCAAGCAAGATGTACAAAGATTTGCGACAGAGTTTTTGGTGGAAGAATATGAAGTGGGAAGTTTTTAGGTTCGTCTCCCGATGTATGACGTGCCAGCAAGTAAAGATTGAACACCACAGACCAGCCGGAATTATGCAACCCCTACCCATCCCGGAGTGGAAGTGGGAGAGCATATCAATAGATTTCGTCACTAAGTTACCTACGGCGGTGGGAGGAAAAGATACAATTTGGGTCATTGTTGATCGATTGACAAAATCGGCACATTTCATTTCTATTCAGGAAACAACCGGGACAGAGCAACTGGCCGTCATTTTCATCAGAGAGATCGTAAGGCTACATGGCGTTCCCTCATCCATCATTTCGGATAAGGACACCAGATATGTGTCTCGTTTTTGGAAAGCCGTCCACAAAGCTATGGGGACCCAAATACACCTTAGCACGGCTTATCACCCTCAGACAGATAGACAGACCGAGCGTACAATTCAAACCTTGGAAGATATATTGAGGGCATGTGTTCTCGATTGGGGTAAGGATTGGGCTAGACATTTGGGATTAGTGGAGTTCTCGTACAACAACAGCTGGCATGCAAGTATAGGTATGGCACCGTTTGAGGCCCTGTATGGGCGAAGATGCAAGTCGCCGTTATGCTGGGATGATGCCTCCGACACAGCGGTTACCGAGTTAGATCTTATCTAGGAATCCATTAAGAAGATCTCTATCGTTCGAAAGCACATGCTAGCCGTGAGTCCGAAATCTTATGCCGAAATGACGGCGTTAGAATTTACGGTCGGGGATCATGTTTGGGTCAAAGTATCACCTATGCGGGGGCATTCAGCGCTTCGGCCAAAAGGGCAAGTTAAGCCCGAGATTTATAGGTCCGTTTGAGATATTGGACCGGGTGGGGAAGCTCGCATATCGATTAGCTCTACCGCCGCATCTGGATGGAGTGCATAACGTTTTTCACGTCTCCCAGTTAAGGAAGTATGTCTATGACCCGAGTCACATGCTCAATTTCGAAGAAGTGGAAATTTCCGATGACGCTACCTTTAGAGAGGTACCGATCGCCATTTTGGATCGGCGTGTGAAGATGCTAAGAAATAAAGCCATACCCCTCGTGAAGATTCAGTGGTCGCACCACAGCGCGGAAGAAGCAACTTGGGAGACTGAGTCGAGCATGAAGGAGAGTCATCCCGAGTTATTTTCTTAAGTTTCGTGACGAAACAATTTTTAAGGGGGGTGATATGTAATACCTCCGGTATTTCATGCTTGATTACTTTGTACTGTGTGAATTTTTGTAATGTGACGTCATTTCTATTTATGTATTTCATTGAATGCTATATAATTGTGCGATGTAAATGAAACGGAAGTGACACGCCTCGATGCCGTTGGACGATCGTCGGTGCGAATATGACGGTGGCCAACGTCTTGTTCCCCGATAATTATTGACGAGTGGAAGGGATGGTCACCCCGAGATGGTTAGAATGTAATATGTAGCTAAAAGAGTTTATGTCTAACGCACACTGGAGTTTATGTCTAACGCACGCTAGAGTTGATGTCTAACGCGCGTTAGAGTTTTGTCTAACGCGCGCTACAACTTATACATAATGTACGCTATATTCCGATTGTTACGTACGTTAAGGTTGTCATATTACGTACGTAACGGGTGAGTCAGTCTCCCGACCAGAATCTTTCTTTGACACGGACGGGGCTACTTTCGGCGGGCTAGGGGACAAACGAGTCAACTCTTTATAACATGCGTTATGTCCCAAATATAACGTACGTAACACTTGGGCACATTTCGGGCAGTGGCGGTCCTTACGTACGTTGTCATTGAACTGTTACGTACGTAACACCAGTATCATTAACGTACGTTAGCAAAATCAAGTTTATAAAATGACAACTCCCTTCTTCATTTGCACGACCCAACACTACAAGATAACACCCTTGAGAGAGATTCCTAGCCTTATACTCGGTTCTTAGCCTCTTATATACTTGAATTAACACTGAGGAAGTGGTTTCTTGAGCTCCGGTGAAGATTATCCAAGTTGTTCAAGTCACTTCTTGTTTCTCCTCGTAGTTCTTGTGGATTCGCCAACTCTCTTCATTATTCTTCTTCCAATAAGGTAAGCCACCAATCCCCTGGAGTTATATCTTCGATGTTCTCTTATATATATATATTTATTAGATTGCGGGTATTGGGTAGATTATTGCCATCCTTCGTAGACAACCTTTCTAATGGAATTGTACTAACCGGAGTTATCGTTTCTCATATGTCTTGTTTCATGCAAATCATATTTATCATATGAAATTTCATTTCAAATCATCACTAGGAATGTAAAATTTGACGAATCAATTGTAGGAGAATTCGTAGTGATCCGTCACCGTATAATCCATTGATTGTAGCCACCCTTACCTTGTAATTTTTGACACTTAGTAAACTAAGGAAAACAATTCGATAGTAAAATCATTATTGGATATCAAACCACCAAAGTTATTGTGTAATAGAATCCGTCGATCGTAGTATTCGGAATATAGAATAGAATTAGAAAGCATGAGATTCGATTATGCTATAATCAATTGTCGACAACCGAAAAATGAGAAGGATAATCTTGTTGAGCAAATCGATATATATCTAACGTTAACTTTAGGATTGAACGGAATAATGGTACACAATACTTACGAACTTAGAAGCGATACTAATATCGACAATTAAAATTACACTAGGAATCCGATTAGGAAAGGGAGACTAGCTTTATTCATCATGATCCGTACGAGGTGTTAATCAGATATTACGTGGCTAGGTTAAGCTCGAGTGGGCGTGGGGACTCCGTTTATCACAAAGCACCTACTATCGGATCACAGGCAAGTGAAATCTTGCTTGAGAATTTTCTAATATTAATGTTATACCGTATGTGCGTATGTGCCATTTTGATGAATGCCGACGTTTGTCTTTCTCTAAAATATGTTATAAATGGGACGATGTGTTGGGGATAAAACCTGTATGGTACCCGTGTGGAAATGTGTTAGGGGGTAAGACCCGAATTGGGCGCCTATGTTCCGGGGTATTCCCGTGTGGATACTTCCGTGACCCTTGGTTGTGACCTTGGGGCTTATGTGATAAAAGAGAGAGACAACGTCGGTTGAGTGATGAAATATTCTTTGTTGTTTACTAGATACTGTGATTGTAAAAATGGCGTACATCGTTGTTAGTAGCTGTTATTTGGTATGCATTCTCTGACCCTCGTTACCTGGTATGATTCGTCGTACCAGATAAAATTGTTCATCATGTGCAGGACATTCCTGAGGGGTCCGGTCAGACTTGAGCGGTGTTGGAATTATTCTCTAGCCGCTGCTTAAATTGAAATAAATTTGTTTTCTTTTGAAAACCTTTGTTGTGTAATAATTGGACTTCGAATTACATTTTCCTTTAAATCTTTCGACTCACGTTATGTAAACCTTGAACTTAATGTTTTATCACGATTTTCTTAAATTGCCTATTTTTCTAACTAGCCTTGTGGGTCCCACGTGGGATTCATGGCATTGTAATACCTCGAGAGATTTTGGGGGTGTTACAAGTGCCTTCTGGACTGTCAGCCTGAACCACCATAGCATGCGCTAATGCTGAGAGGTAGCATGCTCTACCCGTACTCAATTAGCGCGCGCTAAGAAGAGTGCATAGCGTGCTACTCCTCACACACAGCCCACTACAAAGTTGATAATGATGATACGCTCGGCCCGACTCTTCAACCGGGTTGAATGACGCACCAAACTGATACACAACTCCCAGTACACCAACGGTGAATACAAATGAATGAACGTGAATGAGTGAAAATTATTGAGTGACAATTTACTGAATGATAATTACTGAATTACAATCGGGTATTACATATTCCCCCCTTAAAAGAGTTTCGTCCTCGAATCTAAGGGTCAAACAACTCGGGATAACTCTCCCGCATACTATCCTTGGTTTCCCAAGTAGCCTCTTCGACTCCGTGTCTAGACCACTGAATTTTAACCAAAGTAATCGTCTTGTTCCTCAACTGTTGATTCGCCGCTCTAAGACTCGTATAGGATGCTCCTCATACGAATGATCATCCGCGATCTCGATTTCGTCGAACTGAAGTATGTGACTTGAGTCAGCAACATACTTCCGCAACTTAGATATGTGAAACACATTATGAATTTGGCCCAATGCCGGAGGTAAAGCCAATCGATAAGCCAGACTGCCTACTTGATCCAAAATCTCAAACGGTCCAACGAATCTCGGGCTTAGATTTCCCCATTTTCCGAATCGGAAGATACCTCGACTCGGGGATACCTTGACCAAAATGTGGTCACCCGTCTCAAACTCTAAGTGGTCGAAGACGATTATCTGCATATGATTTCTATCGACTCTGAGCGGTCAACAAACGACTTCTGATCAAAGCTACCTTCTCACGGGTGGATATAAGCATATCGGGCTCGGTGCCGATTGATTCTTAAGTCATCCCAACACAAAGGAGATCGACAACGACGACCATACAAGGCCTCGTAGGGTGCCATCTTAATCGAAGCATGCCAACTATTATTGTACGTGAACTCAATCAACGGTAGTTGGGCCTCCCAATCATCTTTCCAATCGAGGATGCATGCCCTCAACATGTCCTCCAACATCTGAATAGTCCTCTCTGATTGTCCACCGGACTGAGGATGAAAAGCTGTGCTGAAATTAAGCTGAGTTCCCATTGCATGGTGAACTAATTTCCAAAAATGCGACACGAATCGCCCCGTCACAATCAGAAACGATACTCTTAGGAGTACCGTGCAGTCTCACTATCTCTTTGATGAACAAATGGGCAAGTCTCTCGGGACCCCACGTATCCTTAATCTCAAGGAAATGAGGTGACTTATTTAAACAATCCACAATTACCCAAATTGTATTCATGCCACGATGACTCGTCGGCAAACTCGTGATAAAGTCCATAGAAATATCTTCCCACTTCCATTCTGGGATAGGGAGCGGTTTCATCATACCCACCTGCCGCTGATGTTCTATCTTGACTTGTTGATAGGTGAGACATCTTGAAACAAATTCTGCGACTTCTCGCTTCATATTACTCCACCAGTAATTTTGTTTCAAGTCCTTGTACATTTTGCTAGACCCCAGATGAATGGAATAAGGGGTAGCATGAGCTTCTCTCAAAATCGAGTTTTTCAACTCGTCATTCGCCGGTACGCATAACCGATTCTTAAATCGCAGAAGTCCATCCTCATGGACCACAAATCCAGGGGCTTTCCCCTGAGTCACATCGTCTCAAATGCGCAACAAAGATGGGTCCGAACCCTGATTCACTCTGATCGCCTCCTCAAGTGGCGATGAAATCTCTAACGTACAAAGTTGCCTTTGTACTCGTTGTATCCAAACCTCGACCTCGGATCTTAGGAATTCCTGTTGGAGTTCCTTCTGAACAGTCAAACGAGCAAGCATTTGCTCCTGAACGGACTTACGACTCAGGGCATCGGCGACAACGTTCGCCTTGCCCGGGTGGTATAGTATCTCAATATCATAATCTTTGATTAGTTCCAACCACCACCTTTGTCGCATATTTAACTCATTCTGAGTAAATATATATTTCAAAACTCTTATGGTCGTTGAAAATCTGACATGTGACGCCAAATCTTCAACGCGAATACCACGGACGCTAACTCTAGGTCGTGGGTCGGATAGTTGACCTCGTAAGGTCTCAGTTGCCGTGAAGCATAGGCAATAACTTTCCCGTTCTGCATTAGTACACATCCGAGACCGTGTCCGGACGCATCACTATAAACCACAAATCCTTCCATCCCTTGTGGCAAGGAAAGGACATGTGCTGAAATTACTCGGCTCTTGAGTTCCTCAAAACTGTATTGACATGCATCGGACCACTCATATTTCTTATCCTTCCGCAAAAGGTTCGTCATGGGTTGAGCGATTTTAGAAAATCCTTCCACAAATCACCGATAATAACCAGCTAATCCGAGAAAGCTTTGGATTTCCTTAACATTCTTCGGAGGTTGCCAATCTTGGATAGCCTCCGTCTTCTGAGGGTCGACGCGTACTCCGTCTGATGAAATCATATGTCCGAGAAATGTCACTTCGGACATCCAAAACTCACATTTGGAAAACTTCCCATAGAGTTTCTCTCGTCTCAACACTTCGAGAACCTGATGAAGGTGAAATTCGTGCTCCTCCTGATCACGAGAATAAATCAAAATATCGTCTATGAAGACAACCACGAACTGATCCAAATAGTCGATGAAAACTCAATTCATTAATTCCATGAATACCGCAGGTGCATTAGTTGTAACACCCCAAATTAGGTGGATATTACAGTGTCGTGGATCCAAGACTGGGAACCACCAGGCGAATGAAAACTGATGAATTAAATTTATATAATTGTAGTACCGGACCACATTATATTACCAAATACTCCGATGAGGAGTTTTAGTACAAACCACCAGGACAATACCGAATACTAGTATATTTTATATGAAGATAAAATACACAACACTGAATGAAACGGAGTATCCAAATGAAAATCTGCAGCGGAAAATAAATGACAACAACATGAATGACTGAAAGGATCGGGGCCCCCTACTAGTATCGCTGGGACTCCTCGCCGTCAACATGCTCTTCCCGTGCCTTTGCCTTGCCGTGACCTGAAAACAAAATCCCCCAACGGGGTCAGTTACAGAGAACGACAATCCTCAAGTGTTGAAAATACACAATCATGATATATCTTTAGTTATGAAATATCCTTAGTTATGAATTAAGCTGAAGAGGAGTATCATAGTATGCCCGTAATGTTCTGTGCAAGTGTACAAGACGAATGACCGGACACACCCGTCCTTGTACCTAATTAGTCTCACGGAGGTAATCGTTACTGTGTGCATAGTCCAATGTATCGATCCCAATACATGACCATCGCGTGCTCGACTAAAAATTCCACGCATCCGCACCCGGCCATGCAATATGAACCCAGAAGGTCATATGAACGAGAATGACCAAAATGAATATCAATGAATAATAATCCGACAAGGTCAAGAATGACTCACCGAGATGAAAATAATAGTGAAGTGAATGATAGTTCAATGAAATGATTGGAACCACCGTTCCTCATTAATGAAGTGATTATTCGACAATTACAAGTCTCAATACGGTTAATACAATGATGAATGAGTTATGATTATGAATGAACAACAACAAAAGGAATGAATATCCTTTTAACCGAGTAAGAATTAACTTACTCAACACCGCTGAACAATGTCCTTCCACGAACAAACGTCCTAAATGAAATGTCGGTCGCTCGAACAACCTTGAACAACACAATTACCAACAATCCGCTCAATATACGAATCAAACACGATTATAATGAACTCAAAACGTCAATACGACTAAACCAAGTTCATTGGGGCATTATATCGAATACGTTGTGGCCAATCTTCGATTGTTAACAACCAAACCTCAATTATACCAATATCAAAACCCCAAGAAGTGTTTCAAACCAACAAAACATCTTCACTATGATCAATAATCCAAAATGAATATCCAAAATTCGTGATTACAACAACAATTAATCGAAAACCCCCAAATCCAACTCAATATTCAAAGTGTTCCTGAATAATCCTTCAATAATCCATTGAATAATCATACATATCCATAATCATGCGTACTTCACTTCATACAACATGATTTTAACGTCTAAAACATCATATCTCAATACAAAATCAAAATCCAAGATGTTGAAGAAATTACCTCTTGAAGATCCAACCACTTAGATCCGATAAACACGAGTTAAATCGAGTATCCAAGCTTCCCAAACGAATGGAGATGATGAAAATCTAACACTCAAGTGATAGATGTTGGAAATCTCTCCCTCAAGCTATCTCTCTCTCTCTCTCGGATAAAGGATGAAGAAAAGGTGAAAATGATGAAAAAGTCCCGGCCAAGTCCTTATAAACTGCCGGAAGTTACGGCCGTAACTCGGCCTTCTTACGGCCATAACATCCCAAGTCAACGGCCTTACGGCCATAACCAGCCAACTCATACGGCCGTAACTCGGCTTCATCCAAACACCTGCTGACAGCTTTATGCCCGTATCCGCACCTGACTTACGGGCGTAACTCGCCCTCGTCTAAAACACCTGCCGACAGCCATACGACCGTACCCGCACACCTTATGGGCGTAACTCGACCGATACGGCCGTAACCAGCCAAACTTACGGGTGTAAGCCCCCTTCGTCGAAACTGACCAGGTACCTTGCCTGTAACGTACGGCCGTATCCGGCCAAGCCTTACGGCCGTACTTGCCTCATCTTACGGTCATATGCCGCAACCCTTACGGCCGTAAGTACTTCTCGTCCGACATACCCTGAAAAATACGAATACCCCTTATGGCCGTATCCTGCCCATCTTATGGCCGTAACTCGACTTCGGCCAAAAACGCCTGGGCACCCTGCTCGACATGTACGGCCGTATCCGGCCAAGCCTTACGGCCGTACCTGCTCAACTTACGGCCGTATGCCGCAACCTTACGGCCGTAAGTCCCGTTCATCCAAAATGTCCTGAAATCAACGAACGCCTGTTACGGCCGTATTTGACAATCCTTACGGCCGTAACTCGTTGCTGGACAAGGTGAAAATCCGATAACTCCGATTTCTCGCTACGATTGATGAATGATCCGACATACCATACGTATGTGAAAGTGAACAAGTCCAACACATGCCAAAGATGATACTCCCAGTACAAGACTACCAATCATGACGAAAATGATAATACTCTCGTCTCGATCTATAAACGGAGATGAAATGACGATCGGTAACTGATATACGGTTACAACATGCCAACAGTGAACGGAAATGAATGAATCATGAATGATGAGTGATTAATAATGAGTGAAAATTACTGAGTGATAATTACTGACTGATTAATACTGAATGAAAATGAATGAATTACAACCGGGTATTACATACTCCCCCCCCTTAAAAAGAGTTTCGTCCTCGAAACTAAGGGTCAAACAACTCGGGATAATTCTCCCGCATACTCTCCTCGGTTTCCCAAGTAGCCTCTTTGACTCCGTGTCTAGACCACTGAATCTTGACCAAATGAATCGTCTTGTTCCTCAACTGTTTGATTCGCCGCTCTAAAACTCGTATAGGATGCTCCTCAAATGAATGATCATCCGCGATCTCGATTTCGTTGAACTGAAGTATGTGGCTCGGGTCGGCAACATACTTCCGCAATTGAGAGACGTAAAACACATTATGAATTTGGCTCAATGCCGGAGGTAAATCCAATCGATAAGCTAACTCGCCTACTCGACCTAAAATCTCAAATGGTCTAATGAATCTCGGACTTAACTTTCCCCATTTTCCGAAACGGAAAATGCCTCGACTCGGGGATACCTTGACCAACACGTGGTCACCTGTCTCGACCTCTAGTGGTCGATGACGATTATCTGCATATGATTTCTGTCGACACTGAGCGGTCAATAGACGACTCCTGATCAAAGATACCTTATCACGGGCGGCTATAAGCATATCGGGCTCGGTGTCGATTGACTCTGATAAGTCATCCCAACACAAAGGAGATCGACAACGACGACCGTATAAGGCCTCGTAAGGTGCCATCTTAATCGAAGCATGCCAACTATTATTGTATGTGGACTCAATCAACGGTAATTGGCCTTCCCAATCGTCTTTGCAATTGAGGACGCATGCCCTCAACATGTCCTATAATGTCTGAATAGTCCTCTCTGATTGCCCATGGGACTGATGAAAAGCGGTACTGAGATTAAGCTGAGTTCCCATAGCACGATGAACTGATTTCCAAACATGAGACATGAATCGTCCGTCACGATCGGAAACGATACTTTTAGGAGTACCGTGCAGTCTCATTATCTCTTTGATGAACAACTGGGCAAGTCTGTCGGGATCCCACGTATCCTTAATCTTAAGGAAATGAGCCGATTTAGTCAAACGGTCCACAATTACCCAGATTGTATTCATGCCACGACAACTCGTCGGCAAACTCGTGATGAAATCCATCGAAATGTCTTCCCAATTTCACTTTGGAATAGGGAGAGGTTTCAGCATACTCGCCGGTCGCTGATGTTCAATCTTGACTTGATGACAGGTTAAGCATCTCAAAACAAATTCTGCGACTTCTTGCTTCATATTACTCCACCAGTAATTTTGTTTGAAGTCCTTGTACATCTTGCTAGACCCCGGATGAACGGAATAAGGGGTAGCATTAGCTTCTCTCAAAATCGAGTTTTTCAACTCGTCATTCGCCGGTATGCACAATCGATTCTTAAATCTCAAAAGTCCATCCTCGTGGACCACAAATCTAGGGGTTTCCCCTGAGCCACATCCTTACGGATGCGCAACAATGATGGGTCTGAACCTCTGTCGCATATTTAACTCCTTCTGAGTAAATATATACTTCAAACTCTTGTGATCGGTGAAAATCTGACAGGTAACGCCATAAAGGTAATGATGCCAAATCTTCAATACAAAAACCACGGCTGCTAACTCCAGGTCGTGGGTCGGAGAATTAACCTCATAAGGTCTCAATTGCCGTGAAGCATAGGCAATAACCTTCCCATTCTGCATTAATACACATCCGAGACCGTGTCCGGACGCGTCACTATAAACCACAAATCCTTCTGTCCCGTGTGGCAAGGAAATTACCGGTGCTGAAATTAACCGGCTCTTGAGTTCCTCAAAACTCCGCTGACATGCGTCGGACCACGTGTATTTCTTATCCTTTCGCAAAAGGCTCGTCAAATGTTGAGCAATTTTAGAAAATTCTTCCACAAACCGCCGATAATAACCGGCTAATCCTTCCATAATCATGCATACTTCACTTCATACAACATGATTTTAACGTCCAAAACATCATATCTCAATGCAAAATCGAAATCCAAGATGTTGAAGAAATTACCTCTTGAAGATTCAACGACTTCAATCCGATGAACACGAGTTAAATTGAGTATCCAAGCTTCCCAAACGAATGGAGATGATGAAAATCTAACACTCAAGTGATAGATGATGGAAATCTCTCCCTCAAGCTATCTCTCTCTCTCGGATAAAGGATGAAGAAAAGGTGAAAATGATGAAAAAGTCCCGGCCAAGTCCTTATAAACTGCCGAAAGTTACGGCCGTAACTCGGCCTTCTTACGGCCGTAACATCCCAAGTCAACGGCCTTACGGCCGTAACCAGCAAACTCATACGGCCGTAACTCGGCTTCGTCCAAACACCTGCCGACAGCTTTACGGCCGTATCCGCACCTGACTTACGGGAGTAACTCGCCCTCGTCCAAAACACCTGCGGACAGCCATACGGCCGTACCCACACACCTTATGGGCGTAACTCGATCGATACGGCCGTAACCGGCCAAACTTACGGGCATAAGCCCCATTCGTCGAAACTGACCAGGCACCTTGCCTGTAACGTACGGCCGTATCCGGCCAAGCCTTACGGCCGTACTTGCCTCATCTTACGGCCGTATGCCGCAACCCTTACGGCCGTAAGTCCTTCTCGTCCGACATACCCTGAAAAATACGAATACCCCTTACGGCCGTATCTTGCCCATCTTACTGCCGTAACTCGCCTTCGGCCAAAAACGCCTGGTCACCCTGCTCGACATGTATGGCCGTATCCGGCCAAGCCTTACGGCCGTACCTGCTCAACTTACGGCCGTATGCCGCAACCGTACGACCGTAAGTCCCGTTCGTCCAAAATGGTCTGAAATCAATGAACGCCTGTTACGGCCGTATTCGATAATCCTTACTGCCGTAACTCATTGCTGGACAAGGTGAAAATCCGATAACTCCGATTTCTCGCTACGATTGATGAATGATCCGACATACCATACGTATGTGAAAGTGAACAAGTCCAACACATGCCAAAGATGATACTCCCAGTACAAGACTACCAATCACGATGAAAATGATAATACTCCCGTCTCGATCTATAAATGGAGATGAAATGACGATCGGTAACTGATATATGGTTACAACATGCCAACAGTTAACGCAAATGAATGAATCATGAATGATGAGTGATTAATAATGAGTGAAAAATACTGAGTGATAATTATTGACTAATTAATACTGAATGAAAATGAATGAATTACAACCAGGTATTACATTAGTTAACCCAAACGGCATTACCACAAAATCATAATGACCATAGCGTGTTCGAAACGCCGTTATAGCAATATCCGACTCGAATTCGCAATTGATGATACCCAGATCTTAAATCGATCTTGGAAAATACTGAAACTCCCTAAAGTTGATCCAAAAGATCATCGATGCGGGATAGGGGATATTTATTCTTGATCATCACCCTGTTCAATTCCTGGTAATCAATACACAAGCGAAACGAACCATCCTTCTTCTTGACAAATAGCACAGGTGCTCCCTACGGGGACGCACTCGGTCGGATATAACCTTTCTCGGTCAATTCCTCCAATTGATTCTTCAGCTCTTGTAGACGTACCAGGCTCCAACTCAATCGTGAATTCCACATCTCTCTGTGGAGTCAAACCAGGTAACTCGTCTGGAAATACATCGGCATATTCTCTCACTATCGGAATATCCGCCAATATTATTGATGATTTCTCGGTCTTGGTCATATAACACCAATAACCGACACACCCCTGATTGAGTAATTTAACTGCTTTCATCAAATTGATGACTCTTCCGGAACAGCTAGGATTACCTCCCTGAAATACACATTCGACCCCATCTTCTGAAATGATAGTGACCATACACTTACGGACACTAATGATGGCATTGTGATGATCCATCCAATCAATACCCAAAATAACGTCGTCTCTCGGTAAATCTACCATGATAAGGTTTGCCAACCAAACATGGCCATTAAGCTGAATCAGATAATTTCCAATCTCACGATCCCCGATAATTCTTCTACCGTCAGGTAGACCAATGATATAAGGTTCACAACTAGTAGCATTATCCAGATGAAGTCTATTCAAGCATGACTCGGAAATGAATGAATGCGATGCACCAGTATCAAAAAGGGTACACACGAGTTGAGATAGAATTTCGAGTGTATCTAAGATCATCCGGGCCTCCGGATCGTTGGACTTCTTCATCTCATAAATTCGGGGCTTGCCGGCCCCTGAACCGGACCCTCCTGTCTGATAGCTTTTGGCTCCGCCTTTGTTTGCTCCTGTCGTCTTGAATGACGCGGACTGAGTGGCCTGATTCTGAACCGCTGATTGTCTCAGGGCTTGAGATATCGGCGGAGTAGCTTTAGAGTCTCTTCGGCAAAAACGGGCCTTATGCCCAGCAATCCCAGAGTTATGGCACGTGATAGTCTACCTCGGACACTTGGTGCTGAAATGACACTGTTCTTCACAGTTGAAACAGGTGATGGCTGAACTGGCCACTCAGGACTGAGATTCCGTGGGTCTAGGCGCCATAGTAGGTCGCTCAGAAAAAGTAGAGCCCGCACGAGGCTTCTTGAAAGTTGCGTGACTGCCTTCAGACTGATTATGATTCTTTGATTTCTTGCTAGCAGATGAAGGTTGCTGCTTAGCAATCTCCTTAGGAGTAATCTCATAAATAAGAGCTTTCTCGATGAATTCGGCCAGGGTGGTGCAATTGTGATTAAACAACTGCATCCACATACGAGGTTTCAACCTCTTGCTGAAATACTTGATCTTGTCCGCCTCAGAGTGAATAATATATGAGGCGAAAGGAAGAAGTTCCTAAAATTTCTCGGCAATGGCGAGAACATCATCGTCCGCTGAGGGGTCGGGAATGAGTAATTATGATAACTTGGCCTCTCTGAGTGGGGCCGGATAATACCTCTCCATCATGAGAGTCTTGAATTGATCCCAGTTTCAAGATCCGTCGGTGGGTTTCAATGATAACCACCAAGAGTGAGCGCTCTTACCTAGATAGTAAGCCGCGACTGAAACTTTGTGCCCTTCAGGACACTCCACCATAGCAAACAACTTCTCGAAATGCTCAAGCCAGTGAACAATATCCGCCGGCTCAGATTAGCCCTCAAAAGTAGGTGGTCTTTGGCGAGAGATGTCGCCAATAATACTGCTCACACCCCTCTCTTGCCCCTGAGGTGGCGGCGGAGGAGCCTGTTGATTCTGAGTAGCTGAGTTCTGCATCGTCTCCATGAGGTGTGCCATCTGAGTCATCTGGGCCATCATGCCCTGCATAAACGTGAGGGGATCAAGCCGAACACCTTCTGATTGAGCTGTGTCCCGGGTACGACTCCCTGACAGTGAATGATCATTTCTGGGTGAATGGGTGGCAGCGTCGCTGCATGATGAATTAGCATTATTCCTCGCGTTCGCGCGTGTATTCACACGAGCTCTCGGGTTTCGGCCCGCACCGCAGCCTCTTCCCCCGCGTCCTCTGCCAGCTCTCTCCATACTGAAGTAGGAAAGTCACATGATAGTTATAGATCTCGCATGAATACCGCATTATGATTACGTTATGAATTGATGATAATGAGCATACACGCTCTAACATAATAATTACATAAATGATCAACTGAGGTGACATGATTATCTGATGAAATTCTTGAAATGATTATCTTGAACAGGTTAACAAGATTAATGATACGATCTTTATGATCAACAGCTGAGCAATGAAATGAACTGAGTGATTAATGAGTAAACATGATCGATATGATCAAAATGAAAATGATGATTGAGGATTGTTGACTGTTGAATGATGAATGAGTGATTATTATTGCCAGAAATTATACCATGGCGTCAAAAATCTTACTGTTCTTTGGTCTAAGGGGCTCGACTTTTGCACAGGTCACACGTGACGCGAAAGTCCAATGATACTAGCATGATGAACGATGATTTCAAATGAGACATGACTTGGAAGGTAGTATTCAAAACCACGCTCCGATACCAACTCTGTAACCCCCCAAACTAGGCGGATATTACAGTGCTATGGACCCCCAACTGGGATCCACCAGGCGAATGAAACTTAATGGATTAAATAATATAATTATAGTACCGAACCACATTATATCTTTATTTTATCTGATGAGGAGTTTCAAGTACAACACACCCAGGAAAATACAGAATACATGTATATTTTATATGAAGATAAAATATACAACACTGAATGAAAATGACTATCCAAACGGAAATTTGCAGCGGAAATATAAATGAAGAAACATGAATGACTGAAAAAGGACTGGGGCCCCCTACTAGTATTACTGGGACCCCTCGCCGTCAACATTCTCTTCCCATGCTTTAGCCTTGCCATGACCTGAAAAACAACATCCCCCAATGGGGTTAGTTACACAGAACAATCCTCAAGAGTTGAATAAACACAATCATGATATATCTTAATTATGAAATTAAGTTGAAAAGGGGCATCATAGTACGCCCGTAATGGTATGTGCAAGTGCACAAGATGAGTGTCTGGACACACCTGCCCTTGTACCTAATTAGTCTCATGGAGGTACGTTACCGTGTGCACAGTCCATTGTGTCGGTGAACCCGATCACATGACTATCATGTGCCCGACTAGAAATTCCACACATCCCCACCCGGCCATGCAATATGAACCCAGAAGGTCATAGAACAAGAATGACCATGATGAATATTAATGAATAACAATCTGACAAGGTAAAGAATGACTCACCGAGATGAAATAATAGTGAAATGAATGATAGCTCAATGAAATGATCGGAACCGTCGTTCCTCGTGAATTGAATGATTAGTTAGGTAATTACAAGTCTCAACATGATTATTATACTATGAATGAATATGATTTATGAATGAACAACAACGAAAGGAATGATTATCCTTTTAACCGAGTAAGAATTAACTTACACAACACCGGTGAAGAATGTCCTTCCTCGAACAAACATCCCAAAATGAGATATCGATCGCTTGAACAACCTTTAATAACATAATTACCAACAAACGCTCAAATATACGTATCAAGCATGAATCACGACCAACTCAAAAGTCGATACAATAATATCCAAACTCACAGAGGCATTCTAACGAATACTTTGTTAATGTTCTTCCCTTAGTTACACCAACCCCAAAAATAACGAAACCAAACTCCAAGTGAGTAATAAAATCCGACAACACACCTTCAATGATATCGATAATCCCATAGGAATCCACAACTCGGGTTAACGACAACATCTAATCGAAAACCCCCAAAATATCAAGGTCAACTCTAAAGTGTTCTTGAATCAAACCCCAACATACATGAAATCCGAAATATACGCCAATAAATCCATAGGAATACATTTATCCAAGGTAGATAATCCATATCTAACATATTCCAACTTAAAACCAAGCTTGCACGAAGAGATCGGAAGGAAAACATTCAAAATCCGAAATTCTAGATCCAATAAATGTTTACCTTGATTTGATGTATTGGAAAGGATGAAATGATGATTAATCAGGATTATAAGCTTGAAGATGTTGATAGGTGGATGCAGCTCGAAGAGATGTCGCCCGAAATCGCACGGAATCGCCCAAAAATGAAGTGCAAAATGAAATTGACGAAACTGGACTGGACTGTCCAATTTATACTATTCGCAGATTAGCGCACGCTATGACCTGATATTTAGCATGCGCTAGCGGGTTAACCGGACAGTCCAGTGAACTCTGACTGCCTCGTTAACGTACGCTACGAACTTGGTAGCGTGCGCTAATGCCTTCCCGATAGTGTGCGTTAAACCAAAATGTTAGCATGCGCTAACTGAATATCTGATGCCCAGTAACTGAAGTCCAGAACTTTCTGTCCTCTGACCTACTCGGATAGCGTGCGCTACACCCAAAACTCAGCGTGCACTACAACACCATTAGCGTACGCTAATATCTACTCATAGCATGCGCTATGAATTATTCAACTTCAGTCTAGTACCCACTGGACTATGCCTGATCGACCTTAGTGCGCGCTACACCGATTCATAGCATGCGCTACCCCAAATTACTAGCGCGCGCTACTTACCATTCGTAGCATGCGCTACTACAACTCAACTGCAGTCCAGTGCCTTCTGGACTGTCAGCCTGAACCACCGTAGCGTGCGCTAATGCTGAGAGGTAGCTTGCGCTACCCGTACTCAATTAGCGCGCGCTAAGAAGAGTACGTAGCGTGCGCTACTCCTCACACACAGCCCACTAAAAATATGACAATGATGATACGCTCGGCCCGACTCTTCAACCGAGTTGAATGACGTACCAAACTAATACACAACTCCCAGTACGCCAACAGTGAATACAAATGAATGAACGTGAATGATGAATGATTAATAATGAGTGAAAATTAATGAGTGACAATTTACTGAATGATAATTACTGAATTACAACCGGGTATTACAAGAGATCTTCTTAATGGACTCCTGGATCAGATCTAACTCGATAACCGCAGTTTCAGAAGCATCATCCCAGAATAACGGTGACTTGTATCTTCGCCCAGACAGGGCCTCAAATGGTGCCATGCCTATGCTTACATGCCACCTGTTGTTGTACGAAAACTCCACCAATTCCAGATGCCTAGCCCAATCCTTACCCCAATCGAGCACACATGCCCTCAACATATCTTCCATGGTTTGAATCGTACGTTCGGTCTGTCCATCCGTCTGAGGGTGATAAGCCGTGCTAAAATGTATTTGGGTCCCCATAGCTTTATGGACAAATTTCCAAAAACGAGACACGTATCTGGTGTCCCTATCCGAAATAATGGACGAGGGAACCCCGTGCAGCCTCACGATCTCCCTAATGAAAATGGCGGCCAATTGCTCTTTCTCGGTTATTTCTTGAATAGGAATGAAATGTGCCGATTTCGCTAATCGATCAACAAAAACCCAAATTGTATCCTTTCCTCCCACCGCCATTGGTAGCTTAGTGACAAAGTCCATCGATATGCTCTCCCATTTCCACTCCGGGATGGGTAGGGGTTGCATGATTCCAGCTGGTCTGCGGTGTTCAATATTCACTTGTTGGTACGTTATACATCGAGCGATGAACCTAGCAACTTCCCATTTCATATTTTTCCACCAAAACCTCTGTCGCAAATCTTTGTACATCTTGCTCGCTCCTGGGTGAATAGAATAGGGAGTGGAGTGCGCCTCCTTCAGGATAGTTTGCTTCAGCCCGTCATTCGGTGGAATACAGATCCTGTTCTTGAACCTCACCAAATCACCCTGGATCTTATAGTCGAAAACATCTCCTCCCTCGATTCTTGCACCAATCGCACGTAATTCGGGATCCTCCATATGTGCTAGACGTATCTCGTCTAGTAAGGACGAATGTATATTGATTGAGCACAATTGTCCTTGCCTACGTTGTATCCATACTTCGGTACTGCTTCTCTTAATGTCTTGCTTCAGTTTGGGCTGAACTGTTATGCTGGATACCATCACTTCTTGTGTAGTTTTCTGACTAAGAGAATCAGCTACCACATTGGCTTTCCCGGGATGATAGGATATTTCCACATTGTAGTCCTTGATTAGCTACAAAAGCGCCTCTGTCTCATGTTTAATTCTCTCCGAGTGAAAATATACTTCAAACTCTTATGATTCGTGAAAATCTTGCAAGTAACTCCGTAAAGATAGTGCCTCCAAATCTTGAGGGCATGCACCACTGCAGCTAGCTCCAAGTCATGCTTTGGGTAATTCACTTCGTACGACCTCAGTTGTCGAGATGCATACGCTATGACTCTGTCATTCTGCATGAAGACACACCCCAGTCTATACTTATATGCATTCGTGTATATAATGAATCTTTCTGTTCCCTGCGGTAGTACTAGTACTGGAGCAGTAGTCAGCCTACTCTTGAGCTCATCAAAGCTCTTCTGACAGTATGTAGTCCATACAAATTTGGTGCTCTTTCTCAGTACGTTCGTTAATGGTCGAGCGATACAGGAAAAGGCCTCGACGAATCTTAGATAGTAATCCGCCAATCCTAGGAAACTCCTTACCTCCTTAACATTCTTCGGTGGTTCCCAACTCATTATTGTCTCGATCTTTTATGGATCGACCTTGACGCTATCTGCCGAGACAACATGTCCGAGAAAAACTACCTCCAGCATCTAGAATTCGCACTTGGAAAGTTTCGTATAAAATTGGTGTTGTCTCAGCACGCTCAGCACTTGCCTCAAATGTTCCTCATATTCCTGTCGGCTTCGAGAATAGATTAGGATGCCGTCAATAAAAACCACAATGCACTTATCGAGGAAATCAATCAAAACTCTATTCATCAGTTCCATGAAAACGGCTGGGGCATTAGTCAACCCGAATGATACCACGATATACTCGTAATATCCATACCTCGATCGAAATGCAGTCTTATGTATATCTTGCTCCCGAATCCTCAATTGGTGATATCCGGACCGTAGATCGATTTTTGAAAACACAACTGCCCCTTGTAATTGATCTAATAGGTCATAAATTCATGGTAGTGGGTAACGAATGTTGATAGTAACCTTATTTATCTCCCTGTAGTCATTGCAAAAGCGTAGAGAGTTGTCTTTCTTCTTAACAAAATGTACCGACGTGCCCCACGGTGAGGTGCTCGGGCGGATCAATCCTTTATCCAACAGATCTTCAGGCTGTATCTTTAATTCTTTCATCTCGGTCGGCGCCATCCTGTAAGGAGCTTTGGAAATAGGTCTCGTCCCCGGCTCGAGTTCAATGGAGAGGTCAACTTCTCGGTGCGGTGGCAGCCCTAGTAGTTTATGAGGAAAGAGGTCTGGAAATTCATTCACCACCAGAATGTTTGTGATCGTAATTTGTGGAGTATCCTCCTGAAGAACATAACACCAATAGTACTTCCTTCGAGAGTCTCAGGAGACTTCCGATGCGAGGAGGCTGAGAGACCCTTTCGTACTAAAGTGTTCTCGTCCTCTGATAACATGTGTGGTACCGTCATGAGCCATAATGAAAATGGTCAAGTGGTAGGTATCCAAGACCGTGTGCAATGGCATCCAGTCCATACCTAATATGATATCTTCATTCTGAAGCGGGAAGACCATAAGATTAGCGGTCGAACTATGATCATCGATCCACATCTGATAGTCTCAAACCTTTAGATCGCCACCTATTCTACTACCCTCGGGTAGTTTAACAGTAAAGGATTCACAAGGCACACAAGCAAGATTTAAACGTTCAACACATTCCATAGATATAAACGAATATGTGGCTCTGGTATCGAATAGTACATGCACTGGCTGAGAGTTAACAAGAAGAGTACCTGAGATAGTCAGCATGGACTGACCATCCGTAGCCCTCATCTCAAATACACGGGACGAAATTGACTCCGAAAAGGATGAAGTACCACCGCCGCGCCCACGGCCTCGTCCGGCACCGTGTGGCAGTGGTTGAGTCTGGTGGGATGAAGCTCGGTAGTTGGAAACGGCAGGCGTCCTAGGGGATTGCACAAAGCCTTGTTGACTTGGTTGGGAAGCTGAGTTCTGAGTGTGATTGGCCCGCCAGTAGTAACGAGACATGTGTCCACTCTTTCCGCAAGTGAAACATTTGGTAGCCGACTTCTAGCACCGATCCTTAGTATGTCCGGACACGCCACAATTGAAACAGTCCCTATGGTAAGGCCGATCAGATGCACCCTTCTGATGGTACAAAACTGCTGACTTGAAAGAAGATGCGGGCCCCGAGTTCGTTTTGTTGTTGCTCTCGGACTGAGCTGATGTCTTTTGCTTCTTCAAGTTATGTCCAGTGTTGGTATTAACAACATTACCAGCATAAGCTGTGACCACGTCTTCGTACGCCCCCAGAGTCGTGCAGTGGAATCCGGCGGCATAGCATTGTACATCCTCCGGCAACCTGTGCGCAAGGTGGCATATTCGTTGATCTTCTGATGGAACCATCTGCGAGATGTAACTTAGCTCAGTTCGGTAGGCCTGAATGATCTCTGGTACTGGCATATTTTGTGGTCCGGCACTGAAAAATTCTCACGCGCGAGCGGTTTGGGCTGATCTGGGACAGTACACGCTTTGCAGTAGTCGGGCAAATTCGGTCCACCCGACCACTCGGTCCTCTGGGCATCCGATCACCTCGAAAGCAGTCTCCATTTCATAAATCCAATCGTCCACGTGTTTCTCCCCTGCCCCGTCAAACAACGGAGGCCTAGCCTTCAATATCTCTCCCAACCATCGGCCCCTTCCTGTGTTTTCTTCCACATTGATGACCGGTATCCGTTCCACCTGGTTGACTTGAGCCATTCCCATGGTGATAGCTTGGGCAAGGGCCTGAACGAAAGCCAGGTCCATGCCTCTCGGGTTGTTATTCTGGCATTCCGCCTCCTGATCGTTTTGATTAATTGGTGGCGGCTGGTCCCCAGCAGGATGGGTCTCGGAAATATTCCTGTCCCCATCGTGGTTTGCGGTGGAACCCTGATCATCATTCTCCACCCTCCTAGCTCCTCGGCGTGCCATTACTGATAGTATTAATCTAAAGCCAGTTTCACACAAAGTTTACAATTAAATGTAGTTTCCAGACAAAAACCGCACATATCACTTACTTTGCATTTCCACGAGGAGTTATGGTCGCTTGGGATGTTGGACTGGAATAACTTTAAAAATTAGGAGAAATTTTATTTAAACCAGGAGTCAATGATCTGATACCATTTTCTGTAACACCCCCAAAATCTCCCGAGGTATTACAGTGCCGTGAATCCCACGTGGGACCCACAAGGCTAGTTTAAAAAAAATAGACATTTTAAAGAAATTGCAATAAAATAATAAGTTCATGGTTACATAACATGAGGCGAAAGGTTTTAAGGAGAAACATAATTCAAAGTTCGATTATTACATAACAGAGGTTTTAAAGGCCAAATTTAATTTAAGCAGCGACAAGAGTTTATTCCAACACCGTTCAAGTCTGACCGGACCCCTCAGGAATGTCCTGCAAATAATCAACAAATTTACCTGGCACGACAATTCATGCCAGGTAACCAGGGTCAGAGAATGTATACCAATAACGATCATTAGCAACGATATACACAATTTTACCGAACATAGTGCCATATAACCAACAGAAAATATTTCACCACGCGACCGACGTTGTCTTTCTCTTTTTATCACATAAACCCCAAGGTCGCAACCAAGGGTCACGAAAGTATCCATACGGGAATACCCGAGAACATAGGTGCCCAATTCGGATCTTATCCCCTAACACATTTCCATACGGGTACCATACAGGTTTTATCCCCAACACATCGGCCCATTTATAACACATTTTAAAGAAAGACAACCGTCGGCATTCATCAACAATGGCACATTCATTAATACGAACATTACAATAATATTAGCATTTCTCGAGCCAGATTTCACTTGCCTATGATCCGACGGTAGGTGCTTTATGATAACTGGGATCTCCACACCCGCTCGAGCTTAACCTAGTCACGTAATATCCGATTAACACCTCGTACGGATCATGATGAATAAAACTAGTCTCCCTTCCCTATCCGGATTCCTAGTGTAGTCTTAATTGCCAACATTAGTATCATTTTTCTAAGTTCATAAGCATTACATACCATTATACCGTTCAATTCTATGGTTAACATTAGATACATCAATTTGCTCAACAAGATTATCCCTATCATCATTCGGTTGGCAACAAATGACTATAGCATAATAGAATCCCATAACTTCTAATTCAATTCTATATTCTGAGTACTACAATCGGTGGATTACCATTTTACATAATGATTTTGGTGGTTTGATCTTTAATGACGATAATACTATCGAATTGTTTTCTGTAGTTCACTTAGCATCAAAAATCGTAAGGTAAGGGTGGCTACGAATAATGGAACATATGGGGACGGATTCCTACGAATTTCTCCTATAATTGATTCATCAAATTTTATATTCCTAATGTCGATTGAAATGAAATTTTCGCATGTGATAGATATGAGTTGTATGGAACGAAACATACGAGCAATGATAACTCCGGTTACTACAATTCCGTCCGATTAGATTGTCTACAAGAGTTGGCAAAATCTACCCAAATACCCGTAATCTAACATGTATAATAAAAAACATCGAGGAGATTACTCTAGGGATTGATAGGCTTACCTTAGTAGATGAAGAATAATGAAGAGAGTTGATGAATCCACAAGAACTACGCGGAGGAACGAAAAGTGGCATGAATGACTTGGATAATCTTCAACGGAGCTCGAGAAACCACCTTCTCAATGTTAATTCGAGTGTATGAGAGGCCAAGAACCGAGTATAAGCTGGGAAATGCTCCAAGGGTGTTTTGCTGCAAGGATGAGGTCGAGCAAATGAAGAGGGAAAGTGTCATTCTATCACACTCGGTTTTGATAACGTACGTTAATGATACAGATATTACGTACGTAAAGGTCATTACATACATAATGTTCTGATGCTAACGTGCGTAAAGCCCGTCCAGAGGTCACTGACTAAAATGCACCCATATGTTATGCACATAAGTCGTCTTTATGTACGTAAGGATCCAGTGCGTAGCGTACGTTAAGCTTGTAGGATAGCATACGCTATGAGGAGTTGACTCGTTTGTCTTCTAGCCAGCCGAAAGTAGCTCAATCCACATCAAAAGGAAGATTTTGGTCGGGAGACTAACTCACCCATTACGTACGTAAGCTAGTTACGTTAACGGACGTAATACTCAAATGTTAGTGTACATTATGCATATAATATAGAGTGCGTTAGACATTCAATCCTTTAGCCACATATTACATTTTAACCATCTCGGGGTGACCGTCCTTTCGACTCGTCAACAATTATCGAGGAACAAGATGTTGGCCACTATCATATTCGCACCGACGATTGTCCAACGGCGTCAAGGTGTGTCACCTCCGTTTCATCCACATCGCACAATTGTATAGCACTTAATGAAATATATAAATAAAAATGATATCACATTACAAGAAATCACATAGTACAAAGTAATTAAGCATGAAATACCGGTGGTATTACATATACCATATGGAACCGTGTTGAGGGATAAAACCTAAATGGTACCCACATCTGGAGTATTCCTGTGTAGATACTTCCGTGACCCTTGGTTGCGACCTTGAGAGTTTATGTGCTGGTACAAAAGATCATGTTGAGTATTTTGTGATCTATTACTATACCGAATAATAATATTGTACTACGGATTTATCTGATTCCATCAAGGAATTTTTGTTCGTATTGCCTGACCTAGGTTGGCTGGCACGATTTGTCGTGTCAGGCAAATTTGTTGAATATGTGCATGACATTCCCGCAGGTTCCGGCCAGGCTTGAGCAAGCATTGGGGAGAAGCCTTGTTATTTCGTATCTTTAAATTGAATTCGGAAACATTCCACGGTTGTGTAATAACCGCATATGCGGACTTACTTTTCCAAAGTATCTCGTTTCGTACTATACTAACCTGGAGCTACTTTCATAAAAATTATTTAATGGAGAAATTTTCAAGTCTTAAAAATTTGCCTTGTGGCCCACACGGGATTCATGGCACTGTAACGTTCCGGTATATTTTGGGGGCATTACAATAGCTGAAGAAACTCACATGTTTAAGGGAAAGAGTTTAATAAGTCTATTCACCCCCCCTAGACTTATTCCTGACGACTTGTGACCTACAAGTGGTATCAGAGAGGTTGGTTCAATTTCACAGAACCAGATCCATATACTTGAGTATTTTTAATCTCTCATATTATAATGGAACACACGCAACACATGCACTCTAGATTACCTATATTTTCTATGGATGAATATGACCTTTGTAGAATAAGAATGCATGCTCATCTGTCATCTATTCATGATGACATGTGGTGTGTAATTGAGGATGGACCATTCATATTTGAGAAGGACAACACAACAGAAGAAGATGCAGCTGGGAAGCCAGAGTAGATCCCCAAGAAGAGAACTGAGATGTCTCCTGAAAAAAGGAAGCTGGCAAATCTTGACAAGCGGGCCAGAGATGTGCTATATCAGACTCTTGACAAGGCAACCATGGTCAAGATTAAAAATTGCAAGAATGCCAAAGAAATCTAGGACACATTAGCTGTAATGTGTGAGGGAACCGACCTGACCAAGGAAAATAAGTTGTCAATTGCCACCCAAAAGTTTGACAACTTCAAAATGAAGAATGGAGAAACCATTGACCGAGTGGATGGGAGATTCACAAAGATAATAAATGAAATCAATTCTCTTGGAAAAACATATGGCAACAGGGAGATAGCCCTGAAAGTTCTAAAGTTTATGAACCTCGAATGGAGCATGAAAGCCATATCCATGAGGGAATCAAAAGATCTTAACAAGATAAAGGTCCAGGAGTTGTTCTCTAACCTGAAGGCATATGAGTTTGAGCTACCCTACTCATCATCAACTGAACCATCAGAGAAAGGTGTAGCATTTGCAGCAGAGTCCCCTCCCAAGAACCCGTCTAAAGTTAAACCTCCAAATCCTTTAGATTTTGAGGAAGAAATGTCATTCATCATGCAAAGATTCAGCAACTTCAGGAAAACTACTCCAAGTACAAGAAAAATTACAAAGACAATCCAAGGAGGAATCAAAAACCTGGAAACTGGAAGGTGGAATGCTACAATTGCCACAAGACAGGACCCATCCAATTTGACTGCCCTAATCTCAAGAGAAATAAAGATAAGAATGACATGGGCAAGAAAGAATACAAGAGAAAAGCGCTCATTGGGGAAGACCATATTGAATAAAGAGTATAATCAAGTGGTGGATTCTTCTCTGATGATGACGATGACTACAACTGCCTGATGGCCAATCTAGCTGATGAAGAGGTAACTTCCAAACCTCAAACTACAGAAGGTTTCAACTCTGACATGTCTGAAGATATGAATCTTCACAAATCTGTAAATCAGTTACTAAAAGATTTGAAACCTTAAAATCAGCTCACCTAACTGTTACAGCTGAGAATGCACAGCTGAAGAATGAGAAAGTCCAACTGAAAAATGATTTTGACAAACTTAGCCAAGAGACGCCAAAATTTAAAAACATTATAGTTGAGTTTGAAAAACAATCTGAAAATATTTTGAAAAACTCAGCTGAAAATACTTCAACTGAAGTTCATAAGCTAATTGTTTTAAACAGTGAAAAGTTAGCTGCACTTGCTCATATCAAAACTGAGCTATCTAAGTTGAAACTGCTAAATAGTACACAAGCTGAAGAGATAACATCTCTGGAAGCATCTATAACCCTTGATGGTTTGTGTATGAACAAGAGGCCACTTTATTCAAAATGCGACCTTGGATATGACCCCAACATTCCCTCTAGTTCAAAAAACACTTTTATAAAGAGAGGAACTTATGTCCCGACCGCTGAACCTATAAACAAACCCGTATTTCAAAATAGGCAGTAGCCCAGTCGAAAGTTTAGGCAGGAGCCCAGGTTTACAAGGTAGCCACCTAGACAGGAGACTAGGCAATGTCCAAGGTAGAAGCATAGTCAAAATATTATGCAAATTATTACCAAAGACTCCCAAAAAACATATTTCAAAATGGGAGAGGTAAGTGGAAACCTCAAGGTTATCCAAACTTTCAAAATGAACAGGTGTGGAGGCCCAAAATATTTTATAAATAGTCTCAGCCAAGATTTAGAGATGGCCCACACCAGAGATTTTATGAGGCATATCCAGTATACCATCCTAACCAGGGATATAGACCTAGACAGCACACACCTTATAGGGGTAATCAACATAATTTTTATAACCCAATGAGAAAACAATTCTCCAGGAAGCCTACTAACCCTCAAGGACCCACACAAATTTGGGTACCTAAATCTCTGCTTGTTTGATTGCAGAAAAGGTGGAAGGACTACTACCATGTAACCTCAAGTTCAACAGGATGAGGTGAAGAATGGTTTGTAGACTCTGGATGCTCAACGCACATGCCATGGAATAAGAATGTGCTCTCAAACTACATCAAAGAAAGAGGGAGTAAAGTACCAACTTAGTCACCGATCTATTTACATTTTTACTTTTTCGTCACTAAGGTATATTTTTTTACCTTTTCATCCCCAACCTAAGCACTTTGTTTACCATGTCATCCTTCCGTATGTTTTCCGTCCAATAACTCGTTAAGTCTGTCTACGTGGACGCATAACGTCATTAAAATGCTGACACGGACAAATTCTTGTTGACACGATGTGAAAGAGTAAAAATCCCCAATTCTTATGAACCTGACGGTTCTTCGCGAGACGAAATAGCAGGAGGAGCGAAAGGCAAAATCGAAGGCATCACGAGGTCGGCGTGTAGAAGCGAGTAAAGTGAGGTTGCAATGCTCGATTTTTTGCACAGAAGAACTCAAAATTGGTAGGGAATACATCAAATTTTCCGATTTTGAAAGGTAAAATTCCCAATTTGAAATCTAGGGTTTATGTATCTCTGACTTTAATCTATGAAGGGCTTTGTATATTTTGAACCACGTTGTGAGATGGCTTCTTCAATTTCATCCCGAACGAGAGAAACAACAACCCGACACATCAATGGAGATTTCATTAAATTTAGGAACGAATGTTGCAAGTGTGACAAAAGAGCAAGTGTTCGAATTTCGGAGTCGGCTAGCAATCCAAATCGGTTATACTACAAGTGCGATGTTTGTAATTTCTTTAAATTTTGGGAGCCAAAGAATTCAGATGTTGCTTGGTCTGCATATGGGGGAAATACAGTTGATGAAACTATAATGGAAGTTAGGTCCTTGGGAGGTAGTATTCGGAGTTTGCAGGTTGGATTGCAAGGGTTGAACTCAACTGTTGGTGGAATGAAGATGATAGTTATGCTCAGTTTTCTTGTGTCACTTTTGTCTTTGTTTGCTTTGTTTCTTATTGCAATGAAGCGATTAGTGCTGGTGGCTTTAGAATGGGAGTTTTGAATAATGTATTACTTGTAAGGGTTGTAATGACATGATAATGATGTACTACTTGTTAGGAATCTTAATGTTTTTAATGTTTCTACATGTAGTGAATCTTAATGTTTCTACTTGTAAGGAATCTTACTTGTAAGGAATCTTAATGTTTCTACTTGTAAGGAATCTTAATGTTTCTACTTTTAACATCGTTACTTGTAAGGAATCTTAATGTTTCTACTTGTAAGGAGTCTTAATGTTTTTAATGTTTTTAATGTTTTTAATGTTTTTAATGATAATGATGTATTACTTGTAAGGGTTGTATGGGACTGAGGGAGTACTACTTGTAAGCCATGAAATAATAGAAAATGTATGAGAAAATCAACACTAGAGACATTATATCTTTGAATCCATTTGACAAACCAATAATATCTTTGAAATCCATCTGACAAAATGTGCTTAGCAAAACACCATACAAAAGCCCAACACAAAAATAAAGCCTTACTCCATCTAGATGTCTACCAAAATAACAAGCAAACATACATAGTTTTAAAGTTCACTGTGTGACAACTACACATAATTAATATCTTCAGATTTACCTCTACTCCCACATCTTTTTTGACCATTTCTTTAATATCAATCAGTTTCTGAAAGGGATTGGATCTAATCTTCTCACCCATTTTTTTGTCAACCATGTAGAGTTAACAGATCTGAGGTTCAAAGTCACTGTGCACATATGTTTTGCGTGATATGACTTAACCTTAAATGTTCCATCCTTTGCATCACAACTTGCCCACAGTTGCCAAGGACATCCTACACATTTAGCTTGAATTCATTTTTTGTCATTTTTTGCCAACCAAACATCATAACCATTAGCTGCAGAATATCCCCTAATCTGGTCCTTCAACTGTACAACATCTTCAAATATCATATCAACACAAAAATCCAATTTCTTTACAACATCTTTAGGATTAAATATTATCTCTATTTTTGGTTTAGGTTTTGGCCTTTTTATTCAATCTCCTCATCACTTGTATCAACAGGATTGACATCACTATCAGAATTTCCATCATCACTCACCCACTTCTTGAAATCACTCCCAACATCAAAGTCAATGTAAGTTGGCACATTACAATTTGCATTAGAACCAGGCCCTAATCCCTGCACATTAACAATATCAGTCTCAATGTTTATATTATCAGACCCCAATCCTCCACATTCTTCTTCATCCCCCCCCCCCCCCCCAATTTCATTGAGATCTTCCTCTTGAAGCTCAGCTACCTTTCTTTTTGTTTCCTTAGCACGGCTCAAATTAGCTACATACTCTTCATCACCTGTCAATATTTCTATATTATCCAAACTATCATCACCATCACTTTCTTCGTCACCATCGTATTCATTCCCAACATTATCTAAGTTAGCATTTCCTTCATGCACATTAATGTTTTTTTTCTTATTCTGAGCTTGGGACATCAATTCCTCAAGCTCAGTTTCACAATAACCCCACCAATCATCATTTTCAAGGTTCCCACCCTCATTTGACCCCTGCACATTAGCCTCAGCTCCATCACAACAGTTCCTACCCTCATTTGACCCCTGCACATTAGCCTCAGCTCCATCAAAACAGCCCTCCATATTCTCTCCCTCAACATTCTGAGAAGCATTTGGATAACTCAAAGTCATTACCTCAGGCTCCTTATTGCAATAACATTGAAGGGTAGAGAATTTTTTGCATCAACATTCAATATAACTACCAATAACTGAAAAGATTCAAATTTAACAACCAACAACTGTAAACAAACAAGATGAACCATATTTTATTTAAAAAAAAGTTTCATACCATTAGGGTTTCAAACATATTCAGAATAAATCACTATAAATTAACTTGATTGAGTAGGGTTATAAAAAACTTACTTGTTGAACCAGAAATCACTTCGCTTTTTCTTCATTGTCACAAGTAAATCCTCGTGATGCCTTCGATTTTGCCTTTCGGTCCTCCTTCTATTTTGTCTCGCGAAGAACCCTAAGGTTCATAACAATTGGGGATTTTTTCTCTCTCCCGTTCGTGATATGCTTATCCATGGTGTAGCATCAGGTCAACAAGAATTTGTTTGTGTCCGCATTTTAATGATGCCATGCGTCCACGTAGAGAGACTTAACGAGTTATTGGACGGAAAACATACGGAAGGATGACATGGTAAACAAAGTGCTTGGGTTGGGGACGAAAAGGTAAAAAAATATACCTTAGTGACGAAAAAGTAAAAATGTAAATAGATCGGTGACTAAGTTGGTACTTTACTCAAGAAAGAGGTACATATGTAACCTTTAGAGATAGCTCTAGAGGTCAGACAAAAGGATTTGGAGAGATTCAGAGAGGAAACATAACCATATCTAAAGTACATTATGTCAAAGGGCACAAATACAACATATTGAGCATAAGTCAATTCTGTGATGAAAAGAACCTAGTAGTCTTCACTATTTGGAAATTCATGGTGATTGATATCCTACCCGGAGAAGTGAAGATACAACGATTAAGAAGAAAAGACGTTTACATGATAGATTGGAATGCAGGCACTCCAAACACTTGTTTCCTATAAAAACCAATTGCTGAGAATGGATGGCTCTGGCACAAGAGATTATGTCACCTGAACTTCAAAACCATCAACAAAATCTGCTCTCAAAAGCTGGCCAGAGGACTTCCAGAAGAAGTATTCAAGAAAGAAGCCCTTTGTGATCCATGTCAGAAGGGAAAGCAAACCAGAGCAACATTCAAATCAGTTCAGCCTACCACTCTCACCACCAGAGTCTTAGATCTACTTCATATAGATCTCTTTGGCCCCATCAAGCCAAGGACATTGAGTGGAAGGAAGCATGCCTTAGTAGTAGTGGATGACTATTCGAGCTATACATGGATTGTTTTCCTCTATAAAAAGAGTGAAACACTAACAAAGCTTCCTCAGCTAATGAGAAAGATTCAGAATGAGAAATACCTCTCCATAATCAAGATCAGATCAGACAGAGGTTAAGAATTTCTTAACAAAGCAATCACTGAATATAGTGATAAAAATGGAATCCAGCATGAAGTTTCTGCAGCAAGAACACCACATCAAAATGGTTTTGCTGAACGAAGAAACAGAACCTTGAAGGAAGTTGCCAGGTCAATGATTGCAGTAGCTGACCTGCCAAAAAGGTTCTGGGTTGAAGCTGTCAAGACAACATGCCATACTCAGTGTAACACCCCTGATATATTCAAGAATATTACAGCGTCGTAAATCCTTTACAAAAGAATTTACAAGGCTGAATAAATGAAAAGACAATAACAGATACCAACATATGAAAGTAACTGAAATAAAATACTATGGCTCTGGGCCAATACCGAAAATACAAATATCCAAATGAAGAATATTAATACATCACCAAATCCAACATCACAAATGACGACGTACTTGAGTACTTATTAAAAACCACACAAACAACAAACAATTAAACCCGGCCGGAACATCACTCTGCACCCTCGTCATCATGCATTTCCAGTGGTTGTTTCCCTGCTCTCCTGGATCCTGAACATAAACAAATGTTCACCCCCGAAGGGGTTAGCACAACGATGCTAGTACAAGTATGATAATTATACAACAATGATTTAATCAACAATAATCATGACAAGTTTCTCCAACGAGAAATAATAACAACACATATCACATCATGACAGTCTCAACATACTGATGGTATTCCAACGAACCAGCGCACACAGATATAGATTCCCATGATGATCCCGTCGGACCAACGCATAGTGGAACTACCTGTCCAATGATCTAGCGCACACAGCTATAGATTTCCCATGATGATTCCCGTCGGATCAACGCATGGTGGACAATTAATCACAACACTTGTACACAATACAATCATAACATAACCGACATAATACGAACAATTCTAATTAAAGTACTTGCCTCAAATTGATGACAAGAATAAAACTTCGACGAATTATCAATACACTCGAAGGTCGCCCCTTCGATCAATCACGTTGCAAAGCTCAAACCTTAAACAAAAGAAATAATATAGAATTCATCTCACGTCGTACGAACATCTAACAATCCAAATTACGGTCGAAAGCTCATAAAATGTATCCTGTCAGACCTGTATAACGTATGTTACATACCCCTTGTAGCGTACGTTAAGCCTATCCGTTAGCATACATAAGCTATGAAGTCTAGCGTACGCTAACCATGCATCGACAGTTCCTTTCTGATCAGTCGACTGACTCGTCTGATGATATAACATACGTTACGTACCAAACGTAGCGTACGTTAATTCTACCCGTTAACGTACGTAAGCTACAGAGCCTAGCGCACGCTAAACACACATATGATAGTTTCTCACTGAGCAGACAATTGTCTCGATTGGTGATGTAGTGTACGAAATCCTCAGTGATTAACGTACGTTATCTTCATACATATCATGCTCATACAATTATGAATGATCTTACGGATTTAAACATCTTCGAATTCAAGTATACATATATCATCACAACACTATATTCAATCTCGATTACAATTATCATGTGAAGTTCAGGTGATCTAAGGTTGATGCGCTTGTTTCCAATATCATCATTACGTTCAAACTTTATCTTAAAGATGAACTAACAAATCCATCTTATAAGAAAGGATACAACCTTCGATGATTCTTTCTTAAGTCCATTTAGCAAAAGTGATATCAACTCCAAGTCTACGATCAATATGGCAACACCATTCAATATGGATTATCCAACTCATAACACTACTCTTATTGTTTGTCTTAACAAGGTTCCAACTATAATGTTCTCAACAAAGGTAACTTAATCATAATCATTCCAACTTCCTAAACATCATGTTCGGTTGAATAATTCATCCATGGAACCTAATATCTTGATAACATGATTATAAGATCCTTAAGGACACAAATTCAAGGTTGGAGATAGCATAACATACCTTAAGATGAAGAAAATGCTGAGACAATAGGTAGAATCCAACTCCGGTTGCTTGTATGCCAATTAAAGATGATTCTCCACTTCAATGATCAAGTATAAGTAATCTCCAATTTTCAATGGCCAAGTATTATGTGATCTAAATGTTTTTAAGGTGGCTGGGAACTCTCTGGGGATGAAGTGTGTTGAAAGCCAAGTGAAGGAAACAAATGGAATGAAATGGGGTGCTGTCCCATTTATAACTTTCTGAGCATAACGTACGCTAGCCTTTGCTCATAGCGTATGTTATCATCCAAAATAGCTTGCTGTCTTATTTTTGAACTTCGTTATGTATGATACACTAATCATGTTATGTACGTAACCAATACCATTAGCGTACGCTACATACTTACCTTAGCGTATGTTAATATCCGTTGACTTAAAAAGTGTCCACGTTCATGCCGTGCGAATCTGGTAAGTATCTGGCCGAGCCCACCACCAGCTGGCTCATGTGCTAGCCACCCTGCTCAATTATTGGCTGTCTTATGTACGCTATGCTTCATTCGTAGCGTACGCTAATCTTGGCACATAACATACGCTATGCTCACTTCGTAGCGTACATTATTGCATGTGAAAATACATATGTTGATATTATTATGCACATGGATACGAATATGAGAAATATCATACTTTGATTATCGATATCATAAATCCGAATAATGCAGGTTCAATTACAGATGAAATACTCAATAATTAATCCGGATATTATATACTCTCCTTCTAAAAAGAAGTTTCGTCCCGAAACTCAAGACGAAAATAACTTTGGATATCTGGACCTCATGCTATCTTCCGTTTCCCAAGTGTCTTCTTCCACTCCGTGGAGCGACCACTGAACCTTAACCAAAGCGATCGATTTGTTTCTCAATTTCTTAACTCGACTCTCGAGTATTTTGATCGGTCTCTCTTCAAACGTGACATCATTAGCGACTTTCATCTCGCCGAAATCAATGACATGATTGGGATCTGGTATGTACTTCCGTAACTGGGATACATGGAACACGTTATGAACATGGATCAATGACGGCGGTAATTCCAACCTGTATGCCAACTCTCCAACTCTCACAAGAATCTCGAACGGTCCGGTATATCTTGGACTCAGCTTTCCTTTTTTCCCAAAACAAAAGATTCCCCGAGTAGGAGAAACTTTTAAAAACACGTGATCTCCAATACTGGACTCTAATGGGCGACGGCGCACGTCTGCGTAAGATTTCTGTCGACTCTGGGTGGTCAACAGTCTTTCGCGAATCAAGTCTATCTTCTCTCGTGTCTGTACGATCAATTCTGGTTTCGTTCCGATCAAGTCTGATGAATCATCCCAACATAGGGGCGATCTGCATCTCCTCCCGTATAATGCCTCAAATGGTGCCATCTTAATGGAAGCATGCCAAATATTGTTGTAGGTGAATTCAATCAACAGTAGATGAACTTCCCAATCAGTTGACCAATCTAAGGCACAAGCCCTCAGCATGTCTTCCACTGTTTGAATAGTCCTCTCGGATTGTCCGTTTGTCTGTGTGTGATAAGCTGTGCTGAAGTTCAATTCGGTTCCTAAGGCTTTATGAACTGCTTTCCAAAAATGAGACACAAAGCGACCATATCGGTCAGAAATAATGGTCTTCGGCGTACCATGCAATCGAATTATCTCTGCAATAAACACTCGTGCCAACTTATTTGGTCCCCAAGTGTCCTTAATGCCTAGAAAATGAGCTGATTTGGTTAAACGGTCAACTATCACCCAAATCATGTTCATCCCTATTCTGGTCTTCGGCATATTAGTGATAAAGTCCATCAATATGTCCTCCCACTTCCATTCAGGAATCGGGAGTAGCTTCAGCATCCCGGCAGGTCGTTGATGCTCAATCTTAACCTGCTAACAAACCAAACATTTTGAGACGTAATCGGCTACGTCTTTCTTCATGTTACCCCACCAGAAATTCTGCTTCAGATCCTTATACATTTAACTGGTGCCCGGGTGGATAGAATAGGGCGTGCTGTGAACTTCCTTCAGAATTGTTTGCTTCAAAACATTGACATCGGGAACACAAAGTCGGCTCTGGAATCTCAATACTCTATCATCATGAATTACAAATCCTGGGGCTTTTCCCTTGTTCACTTCATCGCGTAACCGAATCATCAGAGGATCATCCAATTGCTTAGATTTGATTTCTAACGATGAAGTTATCTCCATCACACACAGTTGTCCTTGGACTCTTTGCAACCATATTTCAATTCCTTCATGAATCAATTCCCGTTGAATGCTGGTCTGGGAGGTGAGATTCTCCAGCATTCGAATAGAAACAGGCTTGCGGCTCAGTGCATCGGCCACTACATTCGCTTTGCCTGGATGATAAAGAATCTCCAAGTCGTAGTCCTTAATCAGTTCCAGCCATCTCCTTTGCCGCATGTTTAACTCCTTCTGACTGAAGATATATTTGAGACTCTTGTGATCCGTAAAGATTTGATAGTGAGTCCCGTACAGGTAATGTCTCCAGATTTTCAAAGCAAAAACTACCGGTGCCAGCTCCAAATCATGTGTTGGGTAATTTACTTCATAAGGCTTCAGCTGTCGTGACGCATAGGCGATCACCTTCTCATTCTGCATCAATACACACCCGAGTCCTTGGTTTGAAGCGTCACTGTAAACTATGAATCCTCCAGTTCCCTGTGGGAGTGCTAAAATCGGTTCCGTCGTCAATCTCTTCTTCAATTCATCAAAGCTAGTCTGGCACATCTCATTCCACTCAAACTTTTGGGTTTTCTGCAGTAATCTAGTAAGTCGGCGGGTAATTTTGGAAAACCCTTCCACGAACCGACGATAATACCCAGCAAGTCCTAAGAAACTCCGGATTTCCTTCACGTTCTTAGGAGACTTCCAATCCATAACTGCTTTGATTTTCTGGAGATCTACTCGGAGTCCTTCTGCTGAAACCACATGACCGAGGAACATTACTTCCTTTATCCATAATTCACACTTAGAAAGCATGGCGTACAATTGCTCATTTCTCAAAAGGTCTAAAACGATCCGCAAATGTTGTGCATGCTCTTCCGGGCTCTTGGAATAAACCAAAATGTCATCAATAAATACGACCACAAATTTGTCCAAATACTCTATGAACACTCGGTTCATCAATTGCATGAATATAGCATGTGCGTTAGTGAGACCAAACGGCATCACTACAAACTCATAGTGTCCGTAGCGAGTTCTGAATGCGGCCTTCGTAACATCGGATTCCTTAATCCTCAACTGATGATATCCCGACCTCAGATCGATCTTAGAAAACACTATTGCTCCGTGTAACTGGTCAAACAAATCATCAATCCGTGGCAACAGATACTTGTTCTTGATCGTCATCTTGTTCAGCTCTCGATAGTCAATACACAATCGAAGCAATCCATCCTTCTTCCGGACGAAAAGAAATGGTGCACTCCAAGGCGAAATGCTTGGATGGATATAGCCTTTGTACAGTAACTATTCCAGTTGCTTCTTCAATTCGTACATCTCAGTAGGTGCCATACGATACGGTGCCTTAGAAATTGGTGTAGCTCCTGGTTCCATCTTAATGGTGAATTCTACATCCCGTCTTAGAGGTAGTCCAGGTAATTCGTCACGAAACACATCCAGAAATTCGTTCACCACAGGGATGGATGAAAGTCCACTTTTCCGTCTTCTTTCTTCATTGTGTAACTCCAGTATCCGGTACAGCCCTATTTCAACAATTTGACAGCTTTCATCGCCTTGATCATATTTCTGGAGCTTTCTGGTCTCCATCCTTCAAGCAGTATTTCAGAAGCATCGTCAGCTATCACCGAGATATTCCTCTTTTGGTAGTTTACAATAGCTCCATATAGATTAAGCCAATCATCTCCGAGTATCATGTAGTCTCAAAAAAAAAGAGTATCAAGTCGTCCCCTTGCATTTCTATCGCAATCAGATTTGAGGGCCATTCTCTGTCTCCAATTGATACAGGGAAATCTCTAATTTCTAAGTTTCTCATAATACTTTCTATACTCGGTAAACCCACAACATAAGGCTCACAATTATGAAAACCAGAAATTCTCAAACGATTTACACAAGACAAAGATATAAATGAATGCGTAGCTCCTGTATCGAATAAAACGCTAACTGGCTGTGAAAGGATCTGAACAGTACCTGATGCGATAGCAGCATCCTGATCATTTGCCCTCCTCATCTCAGATAGGCGTGTAGGAACGGACTTGACACTCGATGTCCCCTTTCGGTCGAACTGCCCTATGCCTCGTCCTCGACCGAAATTTTGGGGCAGCTGAACACTTTGCTGCATCTGCTGAATACTTGCTTCCTTCTGAGCCAGTTGTGAAGTACGAGTTCTATTAAACTTGGTGGCATCCTTGCAGAACATTGCACGGTGCCCCTCCTGTCCGCAACTATAACATTTCACTGGAGTACGGAAACAATCACGCCAAAGGTGTCCTGGGCGACCACAGTTAAAGCACTTCCTTGTTACATCCGTCGTGGCTGATACCGCTCCGAATTTTTTTCCGCTTTTGGATGGGTGTAGAGGTTTCTTGAATGAATGAAAGTATGACTGGGCCTTGCGGGGCCCACTGCTCTTGTGCTCTGTGAAACTACCAGAGACTTTCTGCTTCTTGGATTCTGCAAACTTGTGCTTCTTTGATTTCATACGCCAATGCTTTATCCTGATATTGACGAAGAGTGGTACATTCGAAACTGGACATGTACCTCTGGATCTCTACTTTCATTCTCATTTCAAAATGGATCATCATTTCCGCGTCTGTTCTGACTAGGTGTTGAACAAACGCCATCTACTGATTAAACGTTTTAATCGTCTGGGATACTGGCTCGTCTAATGGCTGTGCGGAGAAAATTCCCGAATTTTGGCTACCCTCACTGGAAAAGGGCAGTACTGAGCTTCCATCATTAATTTAAATTCTTCCCAGTCAGCATCATGATCTACAGGCCGGATGGATTCCCACCACTCGGACGCTTCCCCTATCAGAAAGTACTAGGCATTCGAGGGCATACTCCTAACAACTGAAGTGCACCTTTGGACCATGACCTTCTACATAATCTGACAGTTTGCCTATATCTCCTGTCATGTGCCAAGAAAATCAACTGTCAAAGTATCAGATGTCCTTCTCTTTGATATCCTGTAAGCACAGAATTTATGTAGATTTTCGTCCACTTTGATTGTTGGGTCCATGTATGTTAGTGCCTTTTGGTACCCAAATTTGCCTGACAACAATAGGATTGTTGTAGGTTACTTTTGGTCCAGTTTTGCGGTGTCTACGTGGGGCAGGCACGTAGTCGTTGTAACCTTGATAATGATGCATGTAAAATTTTGGGTTATAGTTCCAGTATGATTGCCGTCTAGGAGGTGGAACCATTTTCTTAGGTCTTATAGCTTTTGTTTTGGGTCTCCAGTTGGATTCCCAAAGCTATTTTTGATGCTGCGTGGAGACCTGCTTTCCAGATGGATAACGGGGCTCCTATATCTAATATCTAGACGCACTGTACTATTGTTAATACTGCGGTTCTTGCCTTTGATATTTAGATACAGCCTTCTTTCTGAATGGTTGTTGGCGCTTTTGATACGCTCGGGGTGCATGCTGTTGATTACGCCTTACAGGTATGAAAGGCTGAGGTTTCCGCTGTTTGTGATATGAACTAGGTGGTGGAGTTGCATCCTTTGCTGTACGAGGGACAGCTGTAACCTTTCCAGGTCTTGGAATTTCTTCAGGTACTTGAATGGGTTCCACACCCCTGATGAATACCGTACTAGTTTTCCCCTTGTTGGAGAATGAGTTATATCCTAAGCTATTTTTATCATGGGCATGTTGCACAATGCTTAGAATTTCGTCCATCTATTTAGATGATTTCTCGAATGATTTCAGAATGGTCTCTAAGACTCAACTTGAGGGTTACTCTTATACATGAGCTCATTTTTTATAATGCAAATATTTTAGCTAGTATTAACCGCGGACCCATGCCTCTGTGGACCCCGACAGAGACCCCGTCAGATCTAACCCGTAGTGGTTAAAAGCAAGCTCGTGGACCCACGCCTCTGTGGACCCCTACCGAGACCTCGTCGGATCAAACCCGTAGTGAGCGTACACACACACCCAATCTCTCATGCAAAACTACCATGTTAAGAGTGTAAGTTCATTAAGGAATACTTGCCTCGATTAAACGACGCTGAGAAACGGGAAAGATTACGATCGCGGTTGCGAGAAACCGAACACCGAACCTAGATGATTCTTCAAACACGATTACAACAACTCGACAAAACAACGATAACGGAAAACACCTGGAAACCCACCTACAATTTATGCGGTTTCCTACGACAAAATAGACGAGGGCGGACAACAACCCCAAACCCTCTCGATTTCAAGGACAAACCGAAAAACACCAAAATTCGTAGGAGTCACATGAATGCTACTAAGATTAATTATACCCATCATGGATTAATCAATAATATGGAACGAATCGGACGAAAACCTGAAAATCCCCAAACTGCTCCATATTTTTAGGTGCAGTTCTTTTTTCTCTCTCTTATCTTTCCTTCTTACTCTTAGGTACTTACAGATTTGGCTTATTATCTCATGTGACTTGTGTATTATCTTCAGAAATTTTGGCTTGTTGAATGTCACCTTACAAAAATGTAGATTTAGGGTATGTTACATACACAATGAAGAACTCCTACCAACGTTCTTGATGTTGTTATCCCTCATGTGTGTTTATTCTGTTGTATGTTTTAGTTTCCAGAACACTAGTATTTGTTAGATAATGTGATGAAAACTAAACCATATTAAGTACAGTGGTTCTTGTTTTTTTGGGTACTAGCCCTCAAGCAATATGCACCAGATACGGACTTGCTGTAGGTTCTAATTTTGTGTGGCTTATTTGTATTCTAATAATCATATGCAACCCAATTGCTTATCCGATCACCAAGGAAATTTTTCATACCCTTTATGGAAAGCCTGTTAGACCTTGTTTTGTATTGATTAGCTATAGATTCGATGTTATCCTGACACCGGATTAAGTTTATCTTGAGCCTGAATACTGAAGAAACTATTGTGCTGATGGATACTTGATAATGGTAAGGTAGCCTAGAGAGCACAATTCAGTATACTCTTTACATGCACTTGCGTTCACATAGAGAAATATTAGCTTAACATGAATGGTATTATCAGAAGAGACACATTTGAGGAATACGGTGTTTCTTGTATTTCTATCCTTTTGAAATTGATCATCTATAGGTTCATGACTTTACTCTGTACCAGAAAAAAGAAGATGCGCCACTCTATGCACTCACATAGTAAGTGTGCCCTATGCACTTTTGCGATATATCTGAACTTTATTTTTGCATGTCAGGTATATGCTGTTGCCTCCGAGGACATGGATACCCTAGCTTTTGGAGCTCCACTGTTTCTCCGCCATTTAATGGATTCTAGCTCCAAAAAGATCCCTGTGATGGAATTCGAACTGTCAAAGGTACTAAGAAATTATCAAACGAATCGAAGTGCACACTTTTCTGATTCTATGTTGTTCTACAGGTTTTAGAGGAGATGAACCTCACCAGAGATCAATTTATAGATCTTTGCATTCTATCTGGTTGTGATTACTGCGATAGCATACGGGGTAATATTGCTTGTTAATGGTGTTCGTTGTCTGGGGAACCAGACTTACTTATCTAGCTCTATACACAAGCAAATATAAACTGTATAAATTGCGAAGTATGTTTCTGGTTATTATGAGAAAAGGGCGTCCCCTGAAATTTGCAAGTACATATATTACCCAGATTAGAAGAAAATATTTCTTAAATATACCCTTTAATTGTGTATTAGGCTGTTAATGGATTCACTAGAGAGGGTTTGTAGTTCCAGCGCTTGAAATGTTCTCCTCCTCCAAGAGTTGGATAGGATAGGAAATTAGCAGTCACTGTCAGTTAACTGTTGTGGCTAGTATTTAAGTTCCTTTGAAGTTTGCAATTACATGTATATATGTTAAATATGTTACCATTTTGTGAATACACCCAAACACGCATGTCGGATATATCTGTGTTTGCCTGAACTAGTTTCCTAACACATCAACCCCAAGGCTACCGGGAAAAACTTCCTTTTATATTATCCATATTCTGTTCCTTATGTGTTGGAGGACTCACTGCATTGAAACTAATTCGCCAACATTGCTCAATCGAGCGCATTCTGGAGAATATCAATAAAGAAAGGTGCTTTTCTTATGTTTATTTATAATGATTTTCTTGATTGTACTTGTGTCGATTTTCTGGAAATACTAGTTCTACACATCCAACAGGTGTTAAATTTGGGAGCAAATCAAGTTTTTTTTATATATTTTATCTTCCAAGGGAGTCATAAAGAAAATTGTTAAATATGAAATATTATCGGAGCAAAGAACTCTCTGAAGCAGCCTTGGGCCAGACCATTTATTCTTCTGAATACCTTATTCATCAAGTATTTTGTCGAAAAATTTATGAGTTAGAGTTCGGTGCTCTTTTTAAAATTCTACTTCACCTGGTAGCTCAATAAACCGTGTGATTTTGTATCCTTGGAGATTACTACCCTAGTTATCCCATACTTCTTAGGTACAACCTTTTGAAGTGTCTGTTTCCATGTAATTTTTCTTGAATTTCAGATGTTGCTCTCTGGCCTATTTTTGTGATTTATTAAACAACTCTCTGACAATTGATAAATGCAGAAGACTATGAGTGTAGATGTAGTCTACAACATTATCTAACTGTGAGAATTGCACAATGCAGCTCATTGTCTTCAAGATTCTTCTTAGTGCTTTAGGTGATTAAGGTTGTTTTTTATTGGTATTTAAGTTGAACAAAAGGGAATTGTTTGAAGGTTTGTTAGTTTGAACTAATGGTAATTAAATTTTGGGTGTTGTATAAAAAACTGATATCTACTCTAATGACTTTTTTAATGATTTCATGTTGCCATCTATGATGCTGTTTTAATTTTTGGTGTTTCTTTTAAGTTTGATGTTTGAAGTTTGCTAATTTTCTATACTTTAGACATATAGAGAAATATATTTATTTGTTGAAGTTTTTGTATTAGGTAAACTACTTGGCAACCATTGAAATATTTTTGTCTTTGTTCAATCACATGTTATCCTTTTAAGTAGCAAGTCATTGAATATTTTAGTTTGATTCCTCTTCAAAACTTTGAATGTCATCTACATTTTCTTAAATTGTTTCTTTAAAATTTTTCAAAGTAGTGATTCAGTGAAGTACACTTCTCCATATGACAGTTTATAATTCTATGTTCTTTACAATGTATATTATCTTGAGTTACTATGTTTCAGTACTTCATTGTCCTTATTTGTTGTTTATACCACAACCACTTGTCTTCATTTGTTGTTGATCGTGTTATATGATAAACAAAAGTTACGACCTCATTACTTAATCTGTATTTGTGAAGGAATCGTTACCTAGTTGTAAAGGAATTTGGACTATCTACCACAAGAATTTACACAGTGATTCCTCAAAAACGTCAACCGATGAAGATGAATATCATGCGTACTTGATTATTAGTTTGGAAAACCGTTCGATGGTATGCCATTATAAACTTTTTCTATTGATAAGATGACAACATTAGGAAAAATGATACTGTTAATTGAGTAGAATTTTTGTTATCCTGAACGTGTGACGTGTGGTCTGCTTTTGTGCTACAGGTACTGCAAACAACTAGTAATCTTGAGGAGGTAACTGAAAATGTTGACTATTATGTCTAGGGAAGTAATATGTTTGAGTAGAAGTTATTTTTGACTGTTTGATAATGTTGTAGTATGTGTGTGTTACGACACGTTATGCTAATATGTTTTAGTTGGTAATATAATTTTGGCTTTCAGGCAAAATCTTGTAATTTCTTTAATGGGGAAGAAGATTTGTTAAACCAGCAACAAAGTGATTATGTGGATTTGTTTGCCTCACGTGCCGATGTTGAAGATTTGAAGAAGAAAGTTGATAACACTAGTAGAATAAACATCAAAGACTTCGGTACGTCTCACTTCGGTAATCTATATTAGCGAAGTAAAAACAAACAACAACTTCGCTTTTCAATTTACTGAAGTAAAAAACCCACATAGACTTCAGTAAATGGTACCAAACATAAAAGTAGGAGCTAGCTATAAATTTTAAATTACAAAGACTTCGCTTATTTGATAATTACTGAAGTAAAAAGTATAAAATTTGATAATTCTGGATTCAGGTTAGATTGAAGGATCCGAAAATTCTGGATCTTTAATTGAGTTGGACCCAAAAATCAGGTTAAACGCATGCTAAGTCGGCCGATATCTCATTTCTCTCCTCTATTCTGACCTCTCCCTCTCTCTCTCTCTCTCTTCATCCCTCTCGGCCATAAGTCAAAATTTGCAGAACACACATAAATTAAATCTACACAGAAACACAAAAGAGATGCACACTTTGCGATCCACGCACACCGATTGTGAAAACAGCAGTGGTAGCGGCGGCGGTTTCCTATCAAAATTCATGGTCGAGTCGGGTCGGTTGAGGTGACCTTGAGTCCGATTCAGCTCTGATTTGGGTTGTTCATATGTAGGTCCGACTTGGGTTCAAAAATTCTAGTCTGAATCTCCAGCGGCACATCGGCGGCTCGCGAATAGAGGTCAGTGCAGTATCGATCTAGGGCTTTTTTGAAGTTTCAGCTTTGGTCTGATTTGGGCTCTGATATGGAGTTATTCGGCAGTGGGATCAGACCGGAAAAGCAGCGGTTCATAATGTTTGTTCCATTATCTTATTTCAGTTCCGTGCTTCACTATGGTCAGGCAGTCGCACATAATGTTGTGTAATTCCTTTAACCTTTTTTACTATGTTGATTTTTTATCGATTAAGAATTGGAATTTTTGCTCGAATTTTGTTCTCATTATTAAGCTTAAATCGGATATCTTCTCATCTGCGTTCTTTGTCAGTGCAACCCGTGTAGTTGTATCTTGGGATGCCGAGATGAGTGTTTAATGTGTGTGTATGTATGTGTGTTATGTTGTCATGTTGATGATATAACTAAGTGTATGGATTTGAGATGATTTGGGGCTAGTAAACATCGACTTCCGGTGATGTTCGTAATGTCATCAAGCATGACATTTTTGAGAAGCATCTTCAATCTATAAAAGAAAGACGCACTGTTATAGTTCCTATTGGGGTCTGCAGTTTGGTGTTTGCAGGCATAGAGCATTGCTCATGAAGGTACCTCTTTTGTTACACATGTTTTTTTCGGTTTAAATGAATAAGTCGGTTTTATGAATTGAAATATTTCCTTTTGTTTTGCTTCTAGTATCTGTGTGATCGGATGGAGCCTCGTGTTCATTGTGAGCTTGTCGGGGTTACTTGGATTTCTCTCCTCATGCTTGGAATGTAATTGTTATGGAAAAGGGCAGTTCATTGTCCCGTATGATAGTTGATGCATGCCATCCACATGACATCAGAGAAGAAAGTGACCCCGAATATTTTTGCAGGTAGCACCGAGACTAAAAACATGAATGTTTAATTCTTTTTTTCACATATTCTTTTTTATCTAAATCCAAATGTACACCGAGACTAAAAACAAAAAAAAACTGAAGGTAGGTTTGAGTAATGGCATTTTATTCTTTAAAGACAATTTCCTACACCGATCTGAATTTGTTTTCTTGATACTTCAATATTAAGCGCCGGTTGAGTTTACAACGCTGAAACTATTGCAGGAATTGTATCAAAAGGCATTGGTATTAAATCTGCTATACCTCATCCAAGAATAATGGGGATAATTCGTGAATGTGGTGGCAAAATGCATATGGCGAGAGGCAAGAAGGCTCTGATTTCTTTGAGGCTTTTAAGAACTATGATGAAGTTGGAAACCACACGCATCCAAAGGCTTAAAGTATTCCTTGAATTCATGTCTCTAGTGTTGTTTGATTGGGAAAGGAGGACTTGAGTATGTTTGTTATATGCATCCGCTGTGACTACCCTCATCTTGAATTAGATATGCATGTGTGCCTAGTGTGTATTGGTGGTTGACGCTAGTCAAGTTTTGTGCTCTTGTATTGGCATTTGTTACACATCTTGGTTCTGGGATAATTATAATAACATAGGTATTGTGGTTCCGTACTTGATTTAATCGAATGAAATATTTTGGCTAAGTTGTTTTCTCGGTTGTATTCTTGTATCTAGAGTTCTAATTTGGTTGAACTGACTTAAGTTAACATGTAATTAATTTATTGTGAAATGTTAGCCGACATATGCCGCTTTGTTGGATCCACCTTGTACTCAATTGAGTGGTCACTATGTGTCGGGTATTTGGTTTTGGCAAATATCTGATGGAATCGGAGGTCAATCCATTTGATGGTCAAGAGGCAAAGCCGTAAGTTGATTATTGAGTTTTAATATCTTGGTATAGAATGTGAATCTCACTTTCATTTCTCTCATTTGCTTTATAGGTACAAAAATGACCACGAGATTACGGCAATGACAAACCTAATCGCAGATATCAAAGGAATGAGATTTTGGAGTTCGAGAAGATCTTAAAGGTATTTTTGTTGAACATTTGCTATCGCATCCTAAAGAACTCGTCTCTTCATCTTACTGTTGTGTTATGTGTTGAGAATCTTTGCAGAGTAACAGAGGACTATAATGGATGATCCTTTTATTCGTAATTACATTGAAGATCTTCAAGAACGTGAGAACACAAGTGTTGCTTAAGCTCATCAAGCCTTACACAAGAATTCGGATCCCCTTTATATCAAAGGTGAAAACAACGATCGTGTGCTTACGCATAATTGTTTTTTCATTTACCTCGCCCAAGATTCTATTTTTTTGTTTCTATTTCGGAGGGTTGTGGTTGTGGTTTTGTATGGATGGTTTGATTTTCATTTTAGGGTATAGCGACATTTACCTAAAGTCGACTTTCACGGACAAAGAACCCCCCAACGCCAAAAAAGAAAAAGAAAAAGGGGGATGATTATTACAAAAACAATAGAAATCAGAATCACAGATACCCTTTTAATGTATAATGAACACCTCTTTGGAGTTCATATTTTCTTGAAAATATTCACACGAGGGTGAAATTTCCAAATTACGAACAAAGATTAATGGGGTATTTGTGATTGGAAAGATAGCTGGTCCTTTTTGTAATAACCCTAAATTTCAAAGGTATTTTTGAGATTACCACCACCAGCAGCAGCACCACCACCAACGACAATAGATAATTCTTTTTTTCACATATTCTGATGTTTAATTTGTCTTCTTGAGAAAGTGAATTGAAGCAAAAGTAATGGATAAATGAAACATGAATGTAACCTAGTTGAGTTTTCTCGAGTAAATGAGATTGATCTTATCTTTTCAGTCACAGGCTGAACAGAGTCTCAGTTTATCTGTCATTGATTCTTTGAGACATTGTTCCATATAGCTGGTTATTTTATATTTAATTTCATGTGTTATCCATGGTACCTTTATGATTTTTGTATTATGAAGTTAATTCACATCCCTTACTACTTCAGCCAATCATTTGCGCAAGCAGGCAAAGAAGTAGGTTGTGTATTTCAAACTAAAGGTGATATCGACTTAGAGAAGATCAAGCACTCGGGGTATTTCCGGTCACTTTTTCCAGAGTCATGTGAAAGAACTGCATATGGATTGGTATGTTCCGCTGGATCATTGAACGTTGAACTTGTTTTACTCAATAGACGTCTAACTCGTGTTTGCTTTTGTATGATGTCGGGAATGGCCTTCGGTATTCAAATGTCAAGCTCAAACATTTTCCTAAATTTTTCAGAGAAAAGAACCTGATAAGCAGGATTGTGTTGTCATCAGAAAAAAATATTCAAGTCAGAATTATAGGTATAACCATTCTATGTCTGCCATCACTAAAGCATAGGAGAAAAGGAGCTTATTGGGCTAGTTTTAAGACCAAAAGCTTACATTGGGAAAGTAGTAGTCCCAGAATTGAAAATGTAAAATCTCCATAATCCACTGAAGAAGCTGATCTTCATGCTCCTGGTAAAGGATTTGTTAATGCTAGAGCAAAGTGGTATGCACTTTATTTCTTGAGCTATATTGTTTTATTTGCTTAATACTGCTTTTATTGTTGACATCACAGCCAGTTCATTGACGAGTAAATGGGTATATTTTTCTACTGTGAACATGTGTGATTGGTTAGACTGGTTGTTTAGATGGATCTTATATACGTTATTTTTCAGTCAGAATTGCAGATATCATAGTTCTTCTATGATAAACACCTCCGAATAAATATAGGCAAAAGTTAGATGTAAAACATGAAAATGTTTGATGATTATCTTTGTTTATTAACAATCGAAGCAATCCTAAAGCAAATCAAGTATGATATCCGGATGATGCCATTGCTTGTTTCCGATTTACATGGTTAATTCCTATATCAAAATATACGGAGGCAATGTATAGATTTTATATGCTTGATTAAAATGATGATTGCGAGATAGGCGAGGTGAAAAACTTGTAAGAGCATTTTTGGTGTTGCTAGTGCTACGGGTGATTATGTGGATTTGTTTGCTTCATGTGCTGATGTTGAAGATTTGAAGAAGAAAGTTGATGAGAATATGATTTCATGATAAACAAGAAGTGTGATCGTCGATGAAAAGCAATGATGTGTTGAAGAGAGACTTTGTCGTTTCGGAGTATATGATCCTTTTTAATCATTTTTGTCCTATTTGTGGTGTTCATAATGAAATAGATAGAATCTTATTAGACATTCTTTGTCTTTGTTATGATATGTATCTGGTTTTGAATTGGTTGGAGCGCATGTTATTTTTTTTAAGATGGGATGATATGAAATTGTTGGTTCTTATATTATTGAGCTCTTGTGGTTGATGCTTAGTTATAGTTGAATGTAGATTTTGGCAATAAATTCTAAATTGAAATGTGAAATATTAATATATATTACTGCAGAAAATACTAATATATAATATACAATAACTGAAGTAAAAAGTTCTTTATTTACTGCGTCAATTATAAAATAACTGAAGTTAAAGGTATTCTTTTACTTCACTTACCCCCATATTTGGATCACAATTAGAAAAAAAACCGAGATAGACTTCAGTTATTACGATATTAGACTTCGTCTAATAAGCGAAGTCTAAAGTATACCTTTAACTACACGAACATAGACTTCGGTAATTATAATATTTTTACTTTGGATATTATCCGAAGTCTTTGACGTTTATTCTTATAGTGTAAGTATGATCGTCTGATGAAAAGCAATGATGTGCTGAAGAGAGACTTGGTCGTTTCGAAGTATATGATCTTTTTTTAATCTTTTTTGTCCTAATTGTGGTGTTCATGATGAAATAGATAGAATTTTATTACACATTCTTTGTCTTTGTTATGATATGTATCTTGTTTTGAATTGGTTGGAACGCATGTTATTTTTTTTAGATGATATGATATGCAATTATTGGTTCTTCTATAATTGAGCTCTTCTGGTTGATGGTTAGTTATAGGTGAATGTAGATTTTGGCAATGAATTTTACATTGAAATGTGAAATATTAATATATATTACTGCAGAAAATACTAATATATATTATACAATAACTGAAGTAAAAAGTCATTTTTTACTACGCTAATTATAAAATAACCAAAGTTAAAGGCATTCTTTTACTTCACTTACCCCATATTTGGATCATAATTAGAAAAAAACCGAGATAGACTTCGGTTATTAGGATATTAGACTTCGCATAAAAAGCGAAGTCTAAAGTATACCTTTTACTACACGAACATAGACTTCGGTAATTATAACGTTTTTACTTTAGATATTATCCGAAGTCTTTGACGTTTATTCTTATAGTGTACCATTGCTATTATCCCCTTTTGTTCTGAACCTTTGCTATGATCCCTTTGTTATGAACCTCTGATATGAACCTTTGCTATGAACTTTGACTATAAACCTTTGCTATGCACTTCTGAACCATTTGATATGAACCATCTGATATGAACTGTTTTGATATGATATCTGACTCTCAGTTTGATACCCGAGCCATTTCCCTAGCCATGAAGGTAACATGACCATGTCATTGATGCACCAATGGTATGACTCCAGTGTGGTCGAGTGATGTGCCACACCATCCCTTATCTGTTATATGTTATGGCCACTATGATTATGATTTGTCTGCAGGGGTGTATGGATGCATCCTATATTTGTTTCTGTATCTGTTATGATTTGTTATGATATATTTGTCTGGTGATTGATGCTGGGTGCAATCCATGTCCTTCACATTTTTGGGAGCTAGCTACTCCATTTGGTTACTGAGGACTCCCCTCATATTATTGGCTAATTCAGAGGTCTCCCCTCTATATGATATGAAGATATATGGTTACATCTGTTATGATATGATCTGATCTGTTCTGGGCTCGTGGTGGATTATTGTCTTACCTTTCATTATTCCTACACTCTTGTTTATACCTTATGATATTACCCCATTGCACCATATTTGTTTCTTTTTCATTATTATTATCTTGTTGTATATCTGTTCACTGGGCTTTGAAAGCTCAGCCGCATTTCTTTTCCTGCGGCAGGTATCTAAGCTAGGAGCTGGGGTTTGCTTTGGGGTAGAGAGTTGAGCTTGTGGAGACGTTACCCTAGTCATCTTAGATTTATTTGCTATTTTTATGATATTGTTTAGACTTGGATGATTTGTTATTCATCCCTTTGGAGTATTTCTTTTAGTTGAACTTATCTATTGGTTTAAGTCATTTTTACTTAACTCCTTTTGATTATTTAGGTTTAAGACTTTCGCTGTTCATTATGTATGCTTTGATATGTCTCCATAATGTGATGCTTCTACCCTTAACAGGTTGGGGTGTTACAATTATGGTATTGGAGATTTAGGTTCGACCTGTAGAGCTTAGGCTATAACTTGTGAGGATTTGGGTAGACATTAGGTTTCCTTGTGCGTATTTCCCTTTCATACTTTATCTTTATTTGACCTTACTAATCATTTTGATGATCATTCAGATGGTGAATACGCGTAGAAATCCTAATGGGGATGATATCCCTAACTTCGAGGCTATGATAGCCGCTGCTTTTGCTAATGCTCTCCCGAATCTCTCTGCTGAATTGAGGACCAAAATCGTCGATGACATCAGAAATGGTGCTGGTTCGTCGGGTGGGGGTGCTCCACCTATAGGGATGCATGGTTGGATTGAGAAGTTCACCAAGCTTAAGCCTCTTTCTTTCCGATCTGCTGCCACCCCAATGGAGGCAGAAGATTGGATCACACATATGGAGAAGTTTTTCATGGTCTTGGCTTGTGGTGATGAGTTCAAGATGCATTTGGCTACCTTCAAGTTGGAAGGTGATGCGTTGAATTGGTGGAAGGTGTATGTTCTGCCTAAGGGAGAGAATTTTGCTGACACTTGTGCATGTAATACTTTCCGTGACATCTTCTATAAGCAGTATTTTCCTTTCTCTAAGCAGCAAAGGTATGAGCGCGAGTATGGGGCCATACACCAGTTGGATCGGGAATCATCTAGAGAGTACATGCAGAGGTTTCCGAGGTTAGCTAGCTTTGTTGGACCGGTTGCGGGTGATGCTCATAGGCAGGCCAGACACTTTAAGTGGGGGTTGAAAAAGTGGGTTTTGGACCGGATCGTGAATACTGATTACACCGATGTTGCACTAGTTGCGGACGGGGCCCGTAACATTAAGCTACTTCATGCTGATAGAGGTTCGAATAAGAGGGACAGGGATGGTGATCGTATTAACTACAAGGGTCGTCAGGACCAGGGTCATGAGCATAGGGGTCGTCAGGACCAGGGTGTTGAGCACAGGGGTCGTCAGGATCGGGGTTTTGATCAAAGACGACAGGAGTACAGGGGTCAGGATTAGAGGGTTACTGGTAGGAATGGGAATGATCGTCAGGGTCACAGTAACAACAACCAGCATCAGTACCGAGATCAGTCAACTCGAGGTTATCAACATGGTCGTGCTTCAGGGTCTACTAGTCAGAGGAGACCTACCGAGGTGTTACCTCCCCCACGCCTCTGTGCTACATGTGGGAAGGCACATCCGGGTCCTTGTTATAAGGATTCAGGTGCTTGTTATCATTGTGGGTCTACACAACACAGGGTGAGGGACTGTCCCAAGTAGAATTCGATTGTGCCGGTGAACCATGCCAAACCTGCACCTATCACTGGTCGTGTTTATGCTACTGCTAGAGATCAAGCAGCTAACACGTCAGGTACCATTACAGGCATTCTTTATATTGGGGACCGTACTGCTTTTGTATTATTTGACACTGGTGCTACACATTCTATCATATCTCTTAATTTTGTCAAGAAACTTAATCTGATCCCAATACCACTAACTAATTATGTATCCATCTCAACACCAATGAAAAACCATGTATTCATCAAGCATGAATATGTGAATTGTCCCTTGCGGTTTGATGACCGTATTCATTCGGCGAATCTGCTTCCTATTGATATGATTGACTTTGATGTGATTTTGTGCATGGATTGGTTGGCTTCTCATAGATCTACAATTGACTGCCATGCCAGAAATGTGGTCTTTGGCGATTTGCATTAGCCTGAATTTGTTCATCACGGTTCTCAGCCTCTTAAATCTGCTAAAATCATTTCTACTATGAAGGCACGGACTCTGATTTCCCATGGTTTCCAGGGTTTTCTGGCTTCTATTAAAGATACATCTTTGGATAGTCCAAGTATTGAAAGTCTTTTGGTTGTACGCGATTTTCCTGATGTTTTTCCCGATGAACTTCCTGGTATACCTCCTGCTAGGGAAGTTGAGTTTGGCATTGAGTTGATCCCAGGTGCTGAACCTATTTCCAAAGCTCCGTACCGTATGGCGCCCTTAGAGTTGAAGGAGTTGAAGGAACAGTTACAGGAACTCTTGGAGAATGGTTTCATCCGACCCAGTGTTTCTCCTTGGGGTGCACCTGTTTTGTTTGTTAAGAAGAAGGATGGAAGTATGCGAATTTGTATCGACTATCGTGAGCTTAACTGTATCATTATCCGTAATCGTTATCCTCTTCCGTATATCGATGATTTGTTTGATCAATTGTAAGGGGCTTAAGTTCTTTTCGAAAATTGATTTGAGGTCCGGTTATCATCAATTACGTGTGAAGGAGCAAGATGTTCCTAAGACCGCGTTCCGTACCCAATATGGTCACTACGAGTTTTTGGTTATGCCCTTTGGTTTGACTAATGCCCCTGCTGTTTTCATGGACCTGATGAATTGCATATTCTACGAGTATCTAGACAAGTTCGTTATCGTATATATTGACGACATCCTTGTTTATTCTAAGACTGAAGGAGAACATGAGCAACATCTCCAGATTGTTTTGGAGACTCTTCGGCAGTAGGAGTTGTATGCCATGTTTTCAAAGTGTGAATTTTGGTTAAAGCAAGTTGCTTTCCTTGGTCATATTGTATCCGCAGATGGTATCACCATGGATTCATCGAAGGTTGAAGCTATCACCAAGTGGCCAAGACCTACTACTGTGACTGAGGTTAGGAGTTTTCTGGGGCTTGCTGGCTACTATCGATGTTTTGTTGAGGGTTTCTCACATTTGGGTTACCTTTGACACAACTGATGAGGAAGGGTGAAAAGTTTGTTTGGACGGAGGAGCATGAGCAGAGTTTCGAGGAGTTGAAACATAGATTGGTGGCTGCTCCTATTTTGACTCTTCTATCTGGTTCTAGGGGCAATCAGATTTATAGTGACGCATCGAAGAAGGGTTTAGGTTGTGTCCTTATGCAACATGGAAAGGTGATTGCTTATGCTTCGAGGCAATTGAAACCTTATGAGGAGAATTATCCGACCCATGATCTAGAGTTGGCTGCGATTGTTTTTGCCTTGAAGATCTGGAGACATTATTTGTACTGTAATACCCAATTGTAATTCAGTCATTATCATTCAGTAATTTCATTCGGTAATTGTCACTATGTAATTTTTCACTTGTTAATAATCATTCATCCGTGTTCACCGTTCTGAATAACTTCGAGTTGTGTATCGATATTGTTCAGTGTATCTACCTTATTCGGGAATCGAGACAAGAGTATTATCTTGATTGTTGTAATTGATTCATTAGTCGATGTTGACGTTGGAATTCATGTCATTTCAAATCTCTTCATTGTTCAAATCGTGTTTTTGTTGGACGAACCCTTGTAATCATTGCTTGGAACCACCGTTTTGGGGTTTCCGCACTTCCATTTCGTGTTATTGTTTCCCAAATATTGATTCATATTGCTTTTTTCCCTTCCCGGGTCATTTTTCTTCATTTTAGGACCCAAGGGGGTGTGGGGCGTGGCACAAGGAGTGTGCGCCGCGGCACACACATTTTCCAATTTTTGGCGGAGCAGCCTGTACCGTGGGCCGCGGCTCATGCCGGTAGGGCCGCAGCACACTGCTGAGTAACTGCCGCAGCACACCCGTCCGGGCTGCGGCACACTCGTGTTGCAATTTTTGGCCGACCCGTCTGTACCGGGGGCCGCGGCTCATGCCGACAGGGCCGCAGCACACTGCCGAGTCACTGCCGCGGCATGCTACCGATCACTGGGGGCAGTTTTGGCCCTGTGCCGCGGCACACTTCGGCCGGGCTGTGGCACACAGTGCAGTCTGCACTATAATTGCGATTTTTGTGAGATTCAACTCATTTTTTCCCATTTTTCTTCAACCTATCCGAGAGAGAGGGCTTGAGGGGGAAGATCTTCATCATCAATCACTTGAGTATTCATTTTTCATCATTTTCATTTGGTTGTGAAGCTCGGATTGTCGATCTAACGCGATTTCATCGGATTAAAGTACTTGGATCTTCAAAGGTAATTTCTCCAACATCTTGGATTCCGATTTTGTTTTGAGATATGATGTTTTGGATGTTAAGATCATGTTGTATGAAGTGATATACACATGATTATGGATATGTTTGATTATTCATTGGATTATTGAAGAATTATTCAAGAACACTTTGAATATTGAGTTGGATTTGGGGGTTTTTAATTAATCGTTGTTGTAATCACGAATTTGAATATTCATATTGGATTATTGATCGTATTGAAGATGTTTTGTTGGTTTGAAACACTTCTTGGGGTTTTGATGTTGGTATTATTGAGGTTTGGTTATAAACAATCGTAGTTTGGCCACAAAGTGTTCGATATAATGCCCCAATGAACTTGGTTTAATCGTATCGATGTTTTGAGTTCGTTATATTCGTGTTTGATTCGTATGTTGAACGGATTGTTGGTAATTGTGTTATTCAAGGTTGTTTGAGCGACCGATATCTCAATTAAGACGTTGTTCGTGGAAGGATAATTGTCACCGGTGTTGTGTAAGTTAATTCTTACTCGGTTAAAAGGATATTCATTCCTTTTGTTGTTGTTCATTCATAATCATAACTCATTCATCATTGTATTAACCGTATTGAGACTTGTAATTATCGAATAATTATTTCATTCACGAGGAATGACGGTTCCAATCATTTCATTGGGTTATCAATCACTTCACTATTATTTTCATCTCGGTGAGTCATTCTTGACCTTGTCGAATTATTATCCATTGATATTCATTGTGGTCATTATCGTTCATATGACCTTCTGGGTTCATATTGCGTGGCCGGGAGCGGATGTGTAGAATTTTTTGTCGGGCACGCGATGGCCATGTATTGGGAGTGATACATTGGACTGTGCACACGGTAACGATGACCTCCGTGAGACTAATTAGGTACAAGGACGGGTGTGTCCGGTCATCCGTCTTGTACACTTGCACAGAACACTACGGGTGTACTATGATACTCCTCTTCAGCGTAATTCATAACTAAGGATATTTCATAACTTCAGATATATCATGATTGTGTATTTTCAACCCTTGAAGATTGTTGTTTTGTGTAACTGACCCCGTTTGGGGATTTTGTTTTCAGGTCATGGCAAGGCAAAAGCACGGGAATAGCATGTTGACGGCGAGGAGTCCCACTGATACTAGTAGGGGTCCCCAGTCCTTTCATTCACCGTGTTTCCTTATTTCATTTCCGCTGCAGATTTCCGTTTGGATTTTGAGTTCATTCAGTGTTGTATATTTTATCTCCATATAAAATATACTTGTATTCGGTCATTTCCTTGGGTGTGTTGTAATAAAACTCCTCATCGGATTAATTAATGATGTAATGTGGTTTGGTACTACATTTACCCGGTGTATTTCATTCATTTTCACTCGCCTGGTGGGTCCCAGTCGGGGGTCCACGGCACTGTAATATTCGCCTAGTTTGGGGTGTTACAGAGTTGGTATCGGAGCGTGGTTTTGAATACTACCTTCCGAGTCATGTCTCATTTGAAATCATCGTCATTAGACTAGTATCATTGGACTTTCGTGTCACGTGTGACATGTGCAAATGCCGAGCCAATCAGACCGAAAGAACTGTAAGACTTCTAACGCCATGGTATAATTTCTGGCAATAATCATTCATTCATAATTCACTAGTTAACAATCCTCAAACATCATTTTCATTTTAATCATGTTGATCATATTAACTCATTAATCACTCGATTCATTTCATTACTCAGTTGATGATCAGGACGATCATGTTAACTCATTAATCACTCAATTCATTTCATTACTCAGTTGTTGATCCGGAAGATCATATTATTAATCTTGTTAACTTATACAAGATACTCATTTCAAGAATTTCATCAGATAATCATGTCACCTCAGTTAATCATTCATGTAATCACTGTGTTAGAGCGCATATGCTCATTTTCATCATTTCATGACGTAAATCATAATGCGGTACTCATACGAGATCTATGATTATCATGCGACCTTCCTACTTCAGTATGGAGAGAGCTGTCAGGGGATGCACGGGGAGAGGCCGCGGTGCGGGCCGGAACCCGGGGAATAATCACTCACTGTCAGGAAGACGTACCCAGGACTCAGCTCGATCGGAAGATGTTCGGGTTGATCCACTCACTTTTATGCAGGTCATGATGACCCATATGCAATTGCTCAATCATCATTGCGCCACTCTGGCCGATTTAATCGAGAGAACCCTCACGTATGAGCCTGCTGCTAAGGAAATTGCTGAGCAACAACCTTTATCTGTCAGCAAGAAATCAACGAAGCGTAATCAGTCCGAAGGCAGTCAGTCAACCTTCAAGAAGCCTCGTGCGGGCCCTATCGTTTCTGAGCGACCTCCTACGGTGCATAATCGTGCGGGATCTCAATCCCGAGCGGCTAGTTCGGCCATCACCTGATACGAATTACGTATGTAAGTGTACGTAAAGCGTATGAAATACAACGGAAGGTTATTACGTTTGGAAAAGTATCACAATATCGATCAAAAGTACAAGGTGGTGGCCGAAATTATACGGTTTTCGGCCGTGATGTAGGATAGTGTATGGGTTTGAATGTGTTTTACCGAATTAGACCTATAACTTGATAAAGATAATCTCTCCTCAAGACCTATTGAGAATTGATCAAGTTATAATTCGAGGCGCGTCGAAATAATAACTAAAGTTTTGTTGAACTCGTTCAACGTATATTTCAAAGAAATACAAGGTTTATTAATATTCAAGATGCCTAACAATACAAGGGTGAACTACTATATATAGTAGTATACAAAAGATAAGGAAATAACAAAGACAAGAAAAAACGAAAATACAAGTCTCCATCAAGCATGCTTCGGCCGAGATGTGTGGGGAAGGGAAGGATTTTGGACAAGATAACATTCTTGGACTATATCATGGATGACTTTGACATGTAGAAAAAGACTTGATGAAAGTCTTCATCAAGGGGTCATTTTCGGCCGATTTGTGGGGAGGGTTTGATGTCTTGATTTGGATATGGTATCTTCAAGTATCTTGGACTTTATTTGGTGAATTTGACATGTAGAAAAAAGACTTGATGAAAGTCTTCATCAAGTAGCAAATTTTCGGCCGATTCAAAGGAGGTGGGGATGAGGAGATTCTTCAATATCTTGTGAAAGATATGAAGACAAGCAAGGATCCCTTTCAAGCATGATTTGGCCGAAATTTCCATGCTTTGGACCGATTTCGTCGTCATGTTTTACGTTACTCCAGTTTCGATTAATAACGTAACTCCAATCCGCGTGTTCTTTTCGCCCAAGTATGATGATGCATGGTCATGCAAATTTGTATCATTGTTGATGTCGATTTTTATTGACTCTTCTCCGATTGGAATAGATGATATCGTATCATTCCCTCCCTCTTTGAAAGGAATTGACCTCAATTCCGTAATGCCTTCGTCGCAAGGTAAGGCGAGAGATCACCTACGTTGAAAGTCGCGTGTACTCCGTAATCGCCCGGAAGTTCTACTTTGTAGGCGTTGTCGTTCACTTTTCCCACAATTTTGTACGGACCTTCGGCTCTCGGCATTAATTTGTTCTTGCGTTTGTTTGGGAATCGTTCTTTCCTCAAATGTATCCAGACTAAGTCGCCAACATCGAATAATCTCGCTTTCTTATTTTTGTTCGACTTCCGTTTGTAAATTTCATTCACTTCTTTAATCCGCTCTCGTAGCTTTTCATGTAACTTCATCATTGACTTGAGTTTTGATTCGGCGTCTTTGTGAACCAATTCGTCGCTCGGCAAGGGAATCAAATCCAATGGCATGTGCGGATTTATTCCGTATACTACTTCAAAAGGTGAATGGGTCGTGGCGAAGCCGGGTGATCGATTGTATGCGAATTCCGCATGTGCAAGTTTAACGTCCCAATCCTTTTGTGTTTTATTCACCAATCCTCGCAATAATGCTCCCAAGGTTCGATTAGTCACTTCGGTTTGTCCATCGGTTTGTGGGTGATGTGAAGTACTGAATAGGAGTTTAGTACGCACTTTTCTCCATAAAGTATTCCAGAAGTAACTCAGAAATTTAGAATCTCGATCCGACACGATAGTTTTTGGAACTCCGTGTAAACAAACTACTTCCCGGAAGTATAAGTCCGCCACATTGCTTGCATCATCGGTTTTGTGGCATGCTATAAAGTGTGCCATTTTCGAAAAACGGTCGACGACCACCATGATCGAGTCTTTGCCCCGTTGAGTACGAGGTAAAGCAACAATAAAATCCATCGAGACATCCTCCTATGGTCGTAAAGGTATTGGCAACGGCATGTATGTACTTGGCTTGAACGAACTTTTCATCATGTGACAAGTGACGCATTTACTCACGATTGTGCTCACGTCACCATACATCTTTGGCCAAAAGAAATGCTCCTTTAGTACCTCTACGGTCTTAGCCGAACCGAAATGACCGGCTAGTCCTCCTCCGTGCGCCTCCCGAACTAGTAATTCCCGAATTGTATGCTTCGGCACACATAGTTTATTTCCTTTGAAAAGAAAGCCATCCTGTAACACAAATTCTTCGTACGGGCCTGTTTTACAACGGGTGAAAATTTCTCCGAAGTCCAAATCGTCACTGTAATGATCTTTCAAAGTCTCGAACCCCAACAAACGAACATCTAGAATCAAAAGTAAGGCATACCGTCTTGATAGTGCATCCGCCACTATATTACTCTTACCGTCTTTGTACTTGGATGAAAAGTGAAAAGATTGCAAAAATTCCACCCATTTTGCATGTCTCGGACTCAGCTTGCTCTGCCCGTTAATTTATTTCAACGACTCATGATCCGAATGCAACACGAAATGTTTCGAACGTAAATAGTGACTCCAATGATCGAGTGCTCTCACGATAGCATAGAACTCTTTGTCGTAAGTACAATAATTAACTCGAGCACCACTTAATTTTTCCGAAAAATAGGTGATGGGGCGGCCTCTTTGAATAAGTACTGCCCCGATTCCAACTACACTACCATCGCATTCCACCTCAAATGGTTGTGAAAAATTGGGTAACGTTAAAATCGGTGCTTCACATAACTTTCCTTTTAATTTTTCAAAAGCCTTTTGGGCAGCCTCGTTCCATGCAAAGGTTCCTTTTTTAAGACACTCCGTGATCGGACTGGAGATGGTGCTAAAGTCCCGTATGAATCGTCGGTAAAAAGAAGCGAGGCCATGAAATGATCGTACCTCCGTGATAGTTTTTGGTGTCGGCCAAGATTTGATTGCCGCGATTTTTTCTTGATCTACCGAAACTCCTTCTTTAGAAACGACATAGCCGAGAAAGACAAGACTCTCGACTAGGAAAGTACACTTCTCTCGCTTTCCATAAAGTTTCTGTTTCCTTAGAGTTTCAAAAACGTGCCGCAAGTGCTCGAGATGCTCCTCTAAGGATCGACTGTAGATTAAAATGTCGTCTAAGTATACGACAACAAATTTTCCCAAGAAAGGTTTGAGAACCTCGTTCATCAATCTCATGAAAGTGCTCGCGGCGTTAGTGAGGCCGAATGGCATCACAACCCACTCGTAAAGTCCATTCTTTGTTTTGAAAGCCGTCTTCCATTCGTCTCCCTCTCGCATGCGAATTTGATGGTATCCGCTCTGTAAATCAACTTTTGAAAATATAACCGAGCCATGCAACTCGTCTAACATGTCGTCTAGTCTCGGGATGGGGAACCGATACTTGACGGTGATGTTACTCACGGCTCTACTGTCAATGCACATTCGCCATGATCCGTCTTTTTTTGGTACAAGTAGGACTGGAACCGCACACGGACTTAAACTTTCTCGGACATATCCGTGACTCATGAGCTCATCAATTTGACGTTGTAGTTCTTTGGTTTCTTCAGGATTACAAGGATACGCCACTTTATTCGGTAATGGAGCTCCTGGTACAAGATCAATTTGGTGTTCGATTCCGCGGATAGGTGGTAATCCCACCGGCAAGTCTTCGGGAAATACATCCGCGAACTCGTGTAATAGTGTATCTATCTCTTCTTCGTGGTGTGATTTGGTAGCAAGGTTTCGGATTTCTTTGATCATCATCAAATAAACACGTTCGCCATCGTCAATGGCGTGCTCGACTTCTTTTTCGTTTGCAAGCATCGTAAGTTTCGGCCCTTCGACCTTTTTTGAACTCATTGTTCGGATAGCTTGAGGTGACATAGGTTTAAGAACAATTTTTTTACCTTTGTCACGTAACTCATACTCGTTGCTCCTCCCTCGATGTAGTACGTCCCGATCAAATAACCAAGGTCTTCCCAACAATACGTGACATGCGTCCATCGGTAGTACATCGCATGTAATATCATCACCATACGAACCCATGGTGAGTCCGACCTTCACTTGTCTTGATACTTTCACCTTATTTCCATCATCGAGCCAATGGAGTGCATACGGCTTTGGATGAGCCGTGGTGACTAATCCGAGCTTCGAGACCATCTCGCTTGATGCCACATTTGTACAACTTCCACCGTCAATGATCAAGCTACACCATTTCTCTCCGACACGACACTTCGTGTGAAAGATTTGATCTCGTTGTTCTATGTCACTCGGGGCCACCTTCGTTTGTAACATGCGAAGGACGAGGTTCGTGTCATAGTTCGGGGCATCGTATGCCTCGCAATCTTCTTCTTCGTCGGCTTCCAAGTTAAAGATGTCTCCAATTCTTTCTTCTTCGGCTAGTAATTCTTCTCGGACGGCTATGGCTTCTCGTAACGTCACTATTCTCCGATTTGGGCAAGCACTTTGATAGTGTCCAAATCCTTGACATTTGAAACACCGGACTTTAGATAAGCTTGTTTCTTTTGGTGTGATAGGAGTTTATGGAATGGTAGTAACGGGTGGACTTGTTGTGACAGTTTTTGGAAACGAGCTAGAACTCGTGCCAAAGTTGGTATTTCCGTATTTAGGTGGGAATTCGGGTTTAGAAAATTTTGTCTTGTTTTGAGTTTCCAACTTTATGCAAAGTCCGCATAAAGTATCAAAGTCGGAATAGGGGTAGAGTTCCACGGAATTAGCAATATTTTTATTCAAACCTCGTAGGAAACGGGACATCCGTAATTCTTCGCTTTCTTCAAGTTCTCCCATCAAGGATAAGTTTTCAAACTCCTCGATGTACTCCTCGACACTTAGCTTTCCTTGCGTGAGGTCAGAAATTTTTCGATACAAACTTAACTTGTGTGTAGCCGGGACATATCTTTTTCGTAGTTTCTTTTTTAGAGAATTCCACGAACGTATCTTCTCCTTACCGGCACGAACTCGTTGTGTCTTCATTCGTTCAAACCAAAGGGAAGCTCCCTTTCCAAGTTGGAGAATCGCGTACTTGCATCGTACCTCGTCATCGAGATCCTTGAACTCAAACATTCGTTCAATTTTCCTTTCCCACTCCAAATAAGCCTCGGGATCGGTGCCGCCTACGAACTCCGGAAGTTCGCTTGTCTTGTATTCATCAGCATGTCGTGGTGAATGCATGGTGTCGTATCCTTGTCGTGCATGAATTCGGGGCTCCGGTAGGCCGCGAAGAACGTCACGTAGTTGTGCTACCTCTTCATCGGTGAATGCCATCTTCTTGAGTAACGTCGAGAACCGAGAGACAAATGTCTCTGATACCACTTATGATACGAATTACGTATGTAAGTGTACGTAAAGCGTATGAAATACAACGGAAGGTTATTACGTTTGGAAAATATCACAATATCGATCAAAAGTACAAGGTGGTGGCCGAAATTATACGGTTTTCGGCCGTGATGTAGGATAGTGTATGGGTTTGAATGTGTTTTACCGAATTAGACCTATAACTCGATAAAGATAATCTCTCCTCAAGACCTATTGAGAATTGATCAAGTTATAATTCGAGGCGCGTCGAAATAATAACTAAAGTTTTGTTGAACTCGTTCAACGTATATTTCAAAGAAATACAAGGTTTATTAATATTCAAGATGCCTAACAATACAAGGGTGAACTACTATATATAGTAGTATACAAAAGATAAGGAAATAACAAAGACAAGAAAACGAAAATACAAGTCTCCATCAAGCATGCTTCGCCGAGATGTGTGGGGAAGGGAAGGATTTTGGACAAGATAACATTCTTGGACTATATCATGGATGACTTTGACATGTAGAAAAAGACTTGATGAAAGTCTTCATCAAGGGGTCATTTTCGGCCGATTTGTGGGGAGGGTTTGATGTCTTGATTTGGATATGGTATCTTCAAGTATCTTGGACTTTATTTGGTGAATTTGACATGTAGAAAAAAGACTTGATGAAAGTCTTCATCAAGTAGCAAATTTTCGGCCGATTCAAAGGAGGTGGGGATGAGGAGATTCTTTAATATCTTGTGAAAGATAGGAAGACAAGCAAGGGTCCCTTTCAAGCATGATTTGGCCGAAATTTCCATGCTTTGGACCGATTTCGTCGTCATGTTTTACGTTACTCCAGTTTCGATTAATAACGTAACTCCAATCCGCGTGTTCTTTTCGCCCAAGTATGATGATGCATGGCCATGCAAATTTGTATCATTGTTGATGTCGATTTTTATTGACTCTTCTCCGATTGGAATAGATGATATCGTATCATCACCTCGTTCAACTGTGGAGCGCCGGGTCATTACAGCACTAAGTGTCTGAAACTGTCTATCACGTGCCGTAATTGTGGAATTTTTGGGCATAAGGCCCGTTTTTGCCGAAAGGACTCCAAGTCGGCTCCGGCGGCATCTCAAACCCCGAAGCAATCAGCGATTCAGAATCAGACTGCTCTGTCAGCGTCGTTTAAGACGATGGAAGCAAATAAAGTCGGAGCTCATATTTATCAGACGGGAGCGTCCGGTTCGGGGGCCGGAAAGTCCCGAATTCATGTGATGAAGAGGATCGACGATCCGGTGGCCTGAATGATCTCAGGTATACTCGTAATTTTATTTCAACCTGTGTGTACCTTTTGATACTGGTGCACCGCATTCATTCATTTTCAAATCATGTTTGAATGGACTTAATTTGGATAGTCCTATTGCTTGTGGACCTCGTACCATCGGTCTACCTGGTAATGGAAGAATCTTCGGAAATCATACCGAATTAAGCTTAATGATCGCGATTGGTTGGTGGACCTAATCGTGGTGGACTTACCTAAGGACGATGTAATATTGGGTGTTAATTAGATGGATCGTCATGATACCATCCTCAGTGATCGTAAGCGTTTGGTCACTATCATTTCAGTCATTGGAGCCGAGTGTGTATTTCAGAGAGGTAATCCCCGTTGTTCTATATGAATTATTTATATGAGGGAGACAGTGTAATTAGGCAATCGAGGTGTTCAATCATTCATTGTATCAATTTCATCGATTGGGCATTCTTAGGCAATCGAGGTGTTCAATCATTCATTGTATCCTTCTCATCGATTGGCCATTCATAGGCAATCGAGAAATTCAATCATTCATTACCTCATTGTCACTGATTGGCCGTTCTTAGGCAATCGAGATATTCAATCATTCATTATATCATTGTCATCGATTGACCATTCTAAAGCAATCGAGTTATTCAACCATTCGTAGTATCATTGTTATCATTTGACGATGTACTCCTAGACGAGATACCTGTTTTACCTCCACAGAGAGATATGGAATTCGCGATTGAGTTGGAGCCTGGTACGTCCCCGATATCGAAGGCACCATACCGGATGGCCCCGACTGTAATGCAGGAATTAAGGAAACAACTTGAGGAGTTGCTCGAGAAGGGTTATATTCGACCGAGTGCGTTCCCGTGGGGAGCACCAGTGTTGTTTGTCAAGAAGAAGGATGGTTCGTTTCGCTTGTGTATTGATTATCGAGAGTTGAACAGGGTGACGATCAAGAATAAGTATCCCTTACCCCGCATTGATGATCTCTTAGATCAACTTCAGGGAGCTTCAGTGTTTTTCCGAGATCGACTTAAGATCCGGATACCACCAGTTGCGAATTCGAGAGTCGGATATCGTGAGGACGACGTTTCAAACACGCTATGGTCATTATGAGTTCGTGGTAATGCCGTTTGAGTTATCTAATGCATCTGCGGTATTCATGGAATCAATGAATCGGGATTTCATCGACTTTTTGGATCAGTTTATTGTTGTCTTCATCGATGACATTTTTATTTATTCTCGTGACCGAGAGGAACACGAGGTTCATCTTCATCAGGTTCTCGACGTGTTAAGACGAGAGCAACTTTATGGAAAGTTTTCCAAATGTGAGTTCTGGATGTCCGAAGTGACTTTTCTCGGGCATGTAATTTCATCAGATGGAGTGCGTGTTGATCCTTAGAAGACGGAGGCTATCCAAGATTAGTTACCTCCGAAGAATGTTACGGAAATCCGAAGCTTTCTCGGATTAGCCGGTGATTATCAGCGGTTTGTGGAAGGATTTTCTAAAATCGCTCAATCAATGACGAACCTTTTGCGAAAGGATAAGAGATGCACATGGTACGACGCGTGTCAGCGGAGTTTTGAGGAACTCAAGAGCCGGTAAATTTCAGCACCTGTACTTTCCTTACCACAAGGGACGGAAGGATTTGTGGTTTATAGCGATGCGTCCGGGCAGGATCTCGGATGTGTACTCATGCAGAATAGGAAGATTATTACCTATGCTTCACGACAATTAAGACCTTACGAGGTTAATTATCCGACCCACGATCTGGAGCTAGCAGCTGTGGTGTTCGCATTGAAGATTTGGTGTCATTATCTTTATGGCGTTACTTGTCAGATATTCACCGATCATAAGAGTTTAAAGTATATATTTACTCAGAAAGAGTTAAATATGAGACATAGATGGTGGTTGGAACTAATCAAAGATTATGATATCGAGATCCTTTACCACCCGGGCAAGGCGAACGTTGTCGCCGACGCCTTGAGTCGTAAGTCCATTCAGGAGCAGATGCTTGCTCGTTTAACAATTCAGAAGGAGATTCAGCCGGAATTCCTTAGACCCGAGATCGAGGTCTGGCTTCAGCGAGTACAAGGGCAACTTTGCATGTTAGAGATTTTATCGCCACTTGAGGAGGCAATCAGATAAAATCAGGGTTCAGACCCATCATTGTTGCGCATCCGTGAGGATGTGGCTCAGGGGAAAGCCCCTGGATTCGTGGTCCACGAGGATGGACTTTTGAGATTTATGAATCGGTTGTGCGTACCGGCAAATGACGAGTTGAAAAACTCGATTTTGAGAGAAGCTCATGCTACCCCTTATTCTGTTCATTCAGGGTTTAGCAAGATGTACAAGGACTTGAAACAAAATTACTGGTGGAGTAATATGAAGCGAGAAGTCGCAGAATTTGTTTCGAGATGCTTAACCTGTCAGCAAGTCAAGATAGAGCATCAGCGACCGGCAGGTATGCTGAAACCGCTCCATATTCCGGAGTGGAAATGGGACGATATTTCAATGGACTTCATCACGAGTTTGCCGACGAGTCGTCATGGCATGAATACAATCTGGGTGATTGTAGATCGTCTAACTAAGTCAGCTCACTTTCCTTGAGATTAAGGATACATGGGGTCCCGAGAAACTTGCCCAGTTGTTCATCAAAGAGATAGTGAGATTGCACGGTACTCCTAAAAGTATCATTTCCGATCGTGACGGACGCTTTGTGTCTCATTTTTGGAAATCAGTTCATCGTGCTATGGGAACTCAGCTTAATCTCAGTACCGCCTTTCATCCTCAGTCCGACGGGCAATCAGAGAGGACTATTCAGACATTAGAGGACATGTTGAGAGCATGCGTCCTCGATTGGAAAGACGATTGGGAAACCCAACTACCATTGATCGAGTTCTCGTATAATAATAGTTGGCATGCTTCGATTAAGATGGCACCTTACGAGGCCTTGTACGGTCGTCATTGTCGGTCTCCTTTGTGTTGGGATGACTTATCAGAATCAATCGGCACCGAGCCCGATATGCTTATAGCCGCTCGTGAGAAGGTAGCTTTGATCAGGAGTCGTTTGTTGACCGCTCAGAGTCGACAGAAATCTTATGCAGACAATCGTCGTCGACCATTAGAGTTCGAGATGGGTGACCACGTGTTGGTCAAGGTATCCCCGAGTCGAGGTATTTTCCATTTCGGAAAACGGGGGAAGTTGAGTCCGAGATTCATTGGACCGTTTGAGATTTTGGATCGAGTAGGCGAGTTAGCTTACCGTTTAGCCTTACCTCCGGCGTTGAGCCGAATTCATAATGTATTTCACGTCTCTCATCTACGGAAAAATGTTGCCGACCCGAGTCACATACTTCAGTTCGACGAAATCGAGATTGCAGATGATCATTCGTATGAAGAGCATCCCATACGAGTCTTAGAGCGGCGAATCAAAGAGTTGAGGAATAAGGCGATTCCTTTAGTTAAAATTCAGTGGTCTAGACACGGAGTCGAAGAGGCTACTTGGGAAACCCAGGTTAGTATGCGGGAGAGTTATCCTGAGTTATTTGACCCTTAGTTTCGAGGACGAAACTCTTTTAATGGGGGGTGTATGTAATACCCGGTTGTAATTCAGTCATTATCATTCAGTAATTTCATTCGGTAATTGTCACTATGTAATTTTTCACTTGTTAATAATCATTCATTCGTGTTCACCATTCGGAATAACTTTGAGTTGTGTATCGATATTGTTCAGTGTATCTACCTTATTCGGGAATCGAGACAAGAGTATTATCTTGATTGTTGTAATTGATTCATTAGTCGATGTTGACATTGGAATTCATGTCATTTCAAATCTCTTCATTGTTCAAATCATGTTTTTGTTGGACGAACCCTTGTAATCATTGCTTGGAACCACCGTTTTGGGGTTTCCGCACTTCCATTTCGTGTTATTGTTTCCCAAATATTGATTCCTATTGCTTTTTTCCCTTCCCGGGTCATTTTTCTTCATTTTAGGACCCAAGGGGGGTGTGGGGCGCACACTCCTTGTGCCGCGGCCCACACATTTTCCAATTTTTGGCCGAGCACTGCACTGTGGGCGCAGCTCTCATGCCGGCAGGCCGCAGACACCGCTGAGTCATGCGCGCACACCTGCCTCGGCCGCAAAGACACTCGTGTTGCAATTTTTGGCCGACCCGTGCAGACGGGGGCGGCTCATGCCGACAGTGGCCGCGGCACCTGCTGCCGAGTCACGCCGCGGCACATTCGTCCCGGCCGCGGCACGCCGCGATCACCGGGCAAGTGGCCCCGTGCCGCGGCACACTTCGCCGCGGCACACAAAGGCGATCTGCACTATAATTGCGATTTTTGTGAGATTCAACTCATTTTTTCCCATTTTTCTTCAACCTATCCGAGAGAGAGGGCTTGAGGGGGAAGATCTTCATCATCAATCACTTGAGTATTCGTTTTTCATCATTTTCATTCGGTTGTGAAGCTCGGATTGTCGATCTAACGCGATTTCATCGGATTAAAGTACTTGGATCTTCAAAGGTAATTTCTCCAACATCTTGGATTTTGATTTTGTTTTGAGATATGATGTTTTGGATGTTAAGATCATGTTGTATGAAGTGATATACACATGATTATGGATATGTTTGATTATTCATTGGATTATTGAAGAATTATTCAAGAACACTTTGAATATTGAGTTGGATTTAGGGGTTTTCGATTAATCATTGTTGTAATCACGAATTTGAATATTCATATTGGATTATTGATCGTATTGAAGATGTTTTGTTGGTTTGAAACACTTCTTGGGGGTTTGATGTTGGTATTATTGAGGTTTGGTTATAAACAATCGTAGTTTGGCCACAAAGTGTTTGATATAATGCCCTAATGAACTTGGTTTAATCGTATAGACGTTTTGAGTTCGTTATATTCGTGTTTGATTCGTATGTTGAACAGATTGTTGGTGATTGTGTTATTCAAGGTTGTTCGAGCGACCGATATCTCAATTAGGACGTTGTTCGTTGAAGGATAATTGTCACCGGTGTTGTGTAAGTTAATTCTTACTCGGTTAAAAGGGTATTCATTCCTTTTGTTGTTGTTCATTCATAATCATAACTCATTCATCATTGTATTAACCGTATTGAGACTTGTAATTGTCGAATAATCATTTCATTCACGAGGAACGACGGTTCCAATCATTTCATTGGGTTATCAATCACTTCACTATTATTTTCATCTCGGTGAGTCATTCTTGACCTTGTCGAATTATTATCCATTGATATTCATTGTGGTCATTCTCGTTCATATGACCTTCTGGGTTCATATTGCGTGGCCGGGTGCGGATGTGTGGAATTTTTAGTCGGGCATGCGTTGGCCATGTATTGGGAGTGATACATTGGACTGTGCACATGGTAATGATTACCTCCGTGAGACTAATTAGGTACAAGGACGGGTGTGTCCGGTCATCCGTCTTGTACACTTGCACAGAACACTACGGGCGTGCTATGATACTCCTCTTCAGCATAATTCATAACTAAGGATATTTCATAACTTCAGATATATCATGATTGTGTATTTTCAACCCTTGAGGATTGTTGTTCTGTGTAACTGACCCCGTTTGGGGATTTTGTTTTCAGGTCATGGCAAGGCAAAAGCACGGGAATAGCATGTTGACGGCGAGGAGTCCCAGTGATACTAGTAAGTGGCCCCAGTCCTTTCATTCACCGTGTTTCCTTATTTCATTTCCGCTGCAGATTTCCATTTGGATTTTGAGTTCATTCAGTGTTGTATATTTTATCTCCATATAAAATATACTTGTATTCGGTCATTTCCTTGGGTGTGTTGTAATAAAACTCCTCATCGTAGTAATGAATGATGTAATGTGGTTCGGTACTACATTTACCCGGTGTATTTCATTCATTTTCACTCGCCTGGTGGGTCTCAGTCGGGGGTCCACGGCACTGTAATATCCGCCTAGTTTGGGGTGTTACATGTACGGCGAGTCGTGTGACATCTTTACTGATCACAAGAGTCTCAAGTATATTTTCACCCAGAAAGAACTTAACATGAGACAAAGAAGGTGGTTGGAACTCCTTAAAGATTATGACACGAACATTCAATACCATCCGGGCAAAGCTAATGTCGTTGCTGATGCACTTAGCCGGAAATCAGGTATGATAGTGAGCCTTGAGATTGAACCTCGAATCCTTAATGATCTGGAGATATTGGACGTTGAACTTTGTGTACGAGGTTATGATGGATATTGGGCTAGTATGAAGATAGAGTCCAATCTTATACTACGGATTAAGGAAGCTCAAAAGGATGATGGTGAACTTTCGTCTGTGGTTCAGAATGTTGAAGAGGGTAAGCAGTCGGAGTTCAGAGTATATGACTCTGGCGTGGTATGGTTTGAAGATCGGCTTTGTGTTCCTAATGATCTTGCTTTACGTGAGTCCGTGTTTTCTGAGGCCCATAGTTCCCCATTCACTATCCATCCTGGTTCTACCAAGATGTACAGGGATATTAAGCAACACTTTTGGTGGAGCGGCATGAAACGGGATGTAGCGTTGTATGTTGCCAGATGTATGACTTGCCAGCAGGTCAAAATCGAATATCACAGGGCTAGTGGTTGCTGCAACCGTTAGATATTCCTACTTGGAAGTGGGATGAGATTTCCATAGACTTTGTTACTGGTTTGCCTCTTACTCGGAAAAGACATGATGCAATTTGGGTAGTCGTCGATCGGCTAACCAAGTCTGCCCATTTCTTACCTATTGGTATGGATTATTGTCTTAGTAGATTGGCGGAAATTTTTCAGCAGGAGATTGTTAGACTTCATGGTACTCCGACATCTATCGTGTCAGACAGAGATCCGTGGTTTACTTCTCATTTTTGGAAAGGCCTACATAAAGCTTGGGGTGCTCGCCTTAAGTTTAGTACGGCTTTTCATCCACAGACAGATGGTCAGTCAGAAAGAACCATTAAGACTTTGGAAGACATGTTAAGGGCGTGTGCATTAGAGTGGACTGGAAGTTGGGATGAATACTTGTGCTTGGTGGAGTTTGCCTACAACAATAGTTGGCATGCTAGCATCAAGGCAACACCTTATGAGCTTCTGTACGGGAGGAAATGTAGAGCACCTATTTATTGGGATGAGGTAGGTGAACGTTTGATTGAGGGGCCGGAGATTATTGAGATCACTAATGAGAAAGTGCTTGTGGCCAAGGAGAAGCTGAAAGAGGCTCGCACTCGACAGAAGAGTTATGGTGATAAGCGTCGACGTGACTTGGAGTTTCAGGTTAGGGATCGTGTATTTCTGAAAGTATTTCCGTTCAGAGGTGTGAAACGTTTTGGGATCAAATGGAAGCTTAGTCCTCGATTCATTGGACCGTTCAAGATTCTTGAACGTATTGGGGAGGTTTCTTATCGTTTGTCTCTACCTCCTCAGTTATCACATGTTCATAATGTCTTCCATGTATCTATGCTGAGGGGATACAATTATCATCCTTTGCATGTGGCATCTTATCCGTTTGATCAGATTCAACCTGATATGTCTCTTCCGGAAGAGCCCGAAGCTATTTTGGATCGACAAGATCGAGTCATGAGAAACAAAGTCATTCCATTTGTTCAGATTCTTTGGAAGAATCACCCAGAGCGTGAAGCAATCTGGGAGACCGAAGAATCGATGCGAACAAGTTACCCTCATTTCTTTTCGTAGTCTGGTACGTCTCTATTTCGCTTTCAATTCAATTTTGTGGACGAAATTTTCTTTTAGAGGGGAAGAGTTGTTAAACCCTAAAATTCGTAAATCTAAAAATACATATAATTTTGAATTTTTACTTTGTGATATTCTAAATTAAACCTTAAACCTTATATTATACATTATAATTAAAACTAAACTAAAGTTAACCTAAGTCTAAACCTAACATAAATAAATGTGATACAAATAAAACTTTCCTAATATCTATCACATATTACACATTTTTAATCAAATTGTAACTCCCGAATATGTGATTATTTAGCCTTGATTTTCGGCTATCATTGGAAACACTATAACCGAACCATTCAACACCTCATTCAAAACTCCATTACGAACTTTTATTCCTTTCCTAATCTAGCACCCCCGCTCCCCCCTATGATTCAGGATTTATACGTGTTTCCTTTTGACCTATCCTCCATTCAGTTATACGACACAAAGAAAACATACAACACACAATCTTAAACTGCTACTTCTCTCTAAAAATCCAAGTAGCCGACAATTGTTGCTGAGTTCTTAATCCGAATAGGGTGCTACTGAAGCTGTGTTCGTAGGTGATTGAGTATTGCTGTGTTCGTGGTTTAGGGTTTGGGTTCGTGGTGTTGGCCCTTGTTCTTTCCTTTGATTCGATTCCATCACAAGGTATCACGAATCCTTCTTTTGTTTTTCTTTCCTTCGACAACACACATACTAATTTGAATCAAATATGAAACATCTAAACCCAGATAAGCTCACTAAATTCGTGACCTAAAGGCTGGTATAAAACCCTAATTAGTAAATGAGGTGCGCACACATTTAATACGTGGGAAACTAGGGCTCGTTTGGTGTTATTTCATGTAAATGCTTGGCTCGTTAATTTGTGTTTGTGTGTGTCGTGTGTATGATCATTAAGGGATGGAACCATGAGTATGTTAAGATGATGTTTAAAGCATGTTTCGTGGATTATAAGGTCTCGTGTGAGGTTTGCATAATTAAAACATGTGTTATGATGGTCTAAAATGGATTATGAAAATAGGACAGCTTGTAGGCTGAACATGTGTGCGTTATAGCTCGAGTCCATAAGTGTGTTATTCTGTATTTTTACATTAAAACCTATTTTTATGTCTTAGTTAAGTTTTCCAATTGGTTTGGAGTGATTTCGTGTTGTTTTGGTCGTGTTTTTGATTTTTGTGTGATTAAGTATTGAATCTGAAATTCGGGAGTCTGAAATCAGTCCATTTTGTCGATTTTTGATTCAAAAATTATAATGAGTTGGGCCATGAAACTCTCCAGTATGTAATTTCTATATGATTACTAATACCATGAATTTTTGTGAATTTTTCCTGGATGTTTTGATAGGTCGTTGAGGCGGATACTTTTTGGGTACCACTGCAGGTCGGTTTTCTGAATAGTCTGAGTTTGAGTATTTTTAGTGTAGGGTTAAACTAACTAATAAATTCTGGGAAAATTCGTGTGGGTTTTAAATACATTGTCGTACCTGTGTGAATTTTTTTGAATTTTACTTTTGAGTTGTGATGTGGTTCAAAAATTCGTCAAGTTGTGAAAAGCTGATAAAAAGGTTAAAAGGCTAATAAGGGTTAGGATTGTATTGAATTTATCTCCAGGTATGCCGTCAGGTTTTTGGGTCATATTGAAAGGGGTCTATTTTAATGATACCAACGTGTTTTGGGGTGATTCTTGAGTCTAAAATCAAGTTCTGGAAAAGTACTTTCAGAATATGCAAGTCTTGTAATTTTAGAGGTCGGGAGAATGTCTTTTCTGATTTTACAAGTTCAAGTGTCAAATCTGTCAATTAGTAATCCGAATTTCAACCTTGGTTTATGATTTTTGTTTTGAAATCAGTAAGGAATCATTAACTCAAATTAGACATGGCTTAAATATAGGATGTGTTTGGCCTATGTGATTTTTGGTAGAATTTTTAGAGTAGCACATCATGGCCTCTTAATTGCTTGCTTTTTGAGTCTCAAATCTGTCACCGAATCTTGACTAGTTTTGATAAGGAAATTTTGTTCTGTAGTTACACTACCTGAAAAATTCTACAAAAATTACAAAAAGTAGTGAACATATGTACCTACCTGGGGTAATTTTGCTAAGACTCCAAGAGGTGCACAAGTAATACTTGGTATTTAATTCGTATAGGTTCTGTGAAGCGGGAGTGATCCTTTTGGCTTGACTTGTCTATTTCTGATTGCTTGCTTTGAATAAGGTGCAAATATTCTGACTTCTCTTATAAGGTTTCTCATGATCTTTTTCATATTCTGATCTGTTTAGCTTCTGATTTGATACCATTGCTATGATCCCCTTTTGTTCTGAACCTTTGCTATGATCCCTTTGTTATGAACCTCTGATATGAACCTTTACTATGAACTTTTTGACTATAAACCTTTGCTATGCACTTCTGAACCATTTGATATGAACCATCTGATATGAACTGTTTTGATATGATATCTGACTCTCACTTTGATACCCGAGCTATTTCCCTAGCAATGAAGGTAACATGGCCGTGTCATTGATGCACCAATGGCATGACTCCAGTGTGGTCAAGTGATGTGCCACACCGTACCTTATCTGTTATATGTTATGGCCACTATGATTATGATTTGTCTGCAGGGGCGTATGGATGCATCCTAGATTTATTTCTATATCTGTTATGATCTGTTATGATATCTTTGTCTGGTGATTGATGCTGGGTGCAATCCACGTCCTTCACATTTATGGGAGCAAGCTACTCCATTTGGTTACTGAGGACTCCCCTCATATTATTGGCTAATTGTGAGGTCTCCCCTCTATATGATATAAAGATATATGGTTACATCTGTTATGATATGATCTGATCTGTTCTGGGCTCGTGATGGATTATTGTCTTACCTTTCATTATTCCTACACTCTTGTTTATACCTTATGCTATTACCCCACTGCACCATATCTGTTTCTTTTTCATTATTATTATCTTGTTGTATATCTGTTCACTGAGCTTTGAAAGCTCAGCCGCATTTCTTTTCCTGCGGCAGGTATCTAAGCTAGGAGCTGGGGTTTGCTTTGGGGTAGAGTTGAGCTTGTGGAGACGTTACCCTAATCATCTTAGATTTATTTGCTATTGTTATGATATTCTTTAGACTTGGATGATTTGTTATTCATCCCTTTGGAGTATTTCTTTTTGTTGAACTTATGTATTGGTTTAAGTCATTTTGAATTAACTCCTTTTGATTATTTAGGTTTAAGACTTCCGCTGTTCATTATGTTCATTATGTATGCTTTGATATGTCACCATAATGTGATGCTTCTACCCTTATCGGGTTGGGGTGTTACACTAGCGATACCGGGCAGTAGCTACTGGACTACTGGCGACCCCCGTTAGCACGCGCTATCTTTAAAGATTAGCGCACGCTAAGTATGCCTGTTATAAATAGGATAGCAGCCCTATTTTTCGTCATTTTTCTTCCTCTTCTCATCATTTGGGTGATTCCGGCGATTTTGGGGCGATTTGTGGAGAGTAATCCGTGGAGTTCCGTGCTAGGCCGATTATTGTGCTCCAAACATACATCATCATCTTAATCCGTCTTCTTCACTTTAATCCAAGGTATTTGTCTTAGAACCCTACCTTTATCCATTTTGGGGTTTTTTTGGGATTTATCTAGATTAACTAGAATCGTTCATTTATGCTGTGATATTTCTTGTCGATTATTGTTGTTGGGTGATCCCCAATCAATTTTTGCCGTGTTTAATCCATGGATTGTTGATTTGGGGAGGTTTGGAGAAAACCCTCGCCCGTATTCTTCATCCGTGTATGTTTGTAATTATTAGTCCGGGTTGTGGGCGTATTCCATTCAATTATTGTTACCGTGTAGGACTGAGTTGTGTTTGTTGGGATTCAGTCCTAAAACGAAGGCCCAGCGGAAGCGGTAAAACGAAAATTAATTCTATCCGAATCCCTACGAGGATCGATCGAGCTACGTATATATGAATATAGAAACGAAAGCATAAGAGATATAAAAACTCACCTTTGTAGTCCATTGATTAAATTGATTCCTTCTCTTGAGATATTCCCAAACTTTGTTTGATCTCCACGTATCCAATCCGCTCCAAGCTCTTGGATGATCCAACGTCGAAAAGACAACGTCTCTACTTGGCATGCGCCGGAGAAACGACCGGAATGACTAAACCTTGTTATCCTACAAGGATACGGCTAGAACAAGATTATTGTTGGGATTCGGTGCCTAAATCGAAGGCCCATCGGAAGCGGTAAAATTAAAATTAATTCAATCTGAATCCCTACGAGGATCGATCGAGCTACGTATATACGAATATCAAAAATGAATTCACAAGAGATATAGAAACTCACCCTTGTAGTCCGTTGATTAGATGGATAACCTTCTCTTGAGTTATTCCCCAAGCTTTGCTTGATCTCTACGAATGCAATCCGTTCCAAGCCCTTGAACGATCCAATGCCGAAAGCACCGCGTCTCTACTTGCCATGCGCCGGAAAAACAAACGGAATGACAACACCTTGCTATCCTCCGAGGATACGGCTAGAGCTAAGTGATGAAGCTTCCAATATGAAATTATAACACTCTAAGTGTATAACTCACAATCTCTCTTTTATTTCTGAATTTTCCTCAAAGAAAAATCAAGAACTTGTGAAGAAAAATGGAAGAAGACTTGGAGAAGATGATGAAGACTTTGAGAAAAGGTTTCCCTCTCTCTATTAACCTATCTCACGTATGAAATCATTTTTGAGAGATAAGAAGTCTTCCTCCTTTTATTCTTATTCCACCCTCATATGAACAACTCATGTCACATGAGATCAAACCCCACAAAGTCATCTTTTTCATATAAAATGAAAACAACAAGACAAGAGGAAAGTGGGTGGAACTAAGGGGGGCGGCTACCATGCAGAAACGGATGAGTTCGGTTCGTTTCGGACTCCCGAGAGTCCAAACAGATAAACTCCAATTCTGTCCCGATGTATTTGTATAGTTTAATTAATCCAATTAATTTTATCATATCAAATACATTATGGCATAATTAATTTCTCCAAGAAATAATTATATCCATAAATTAAATTAATCACCCAGTGATATATTTAATTCATTAGGCCGTAAATCAATTTATCTAATAAATCGACTTAGACATCCAATGTCCCAAATTTAGATATCCAATATCTAATATTCATAATGAGAGAATTAGATTGATTCATTCCGTTGTAAATCCTATTGCGCGACTCGGTAGGTCCGTCTCAGTCAGCAATAGGAGGAACCAAAGAGTAGTAGCACCACCTAGCCAGCCTGGCGGCCTACACTGTACCCCAACTGAGAACAAATGATTGGGATCACTCAAGAACCATTTTGTCGTGAATACCAGTATACGTATAAACCCTTCTTTCAAATATCCCGATCAAGTTATAGGGTCACAGTTAGTCAAACCCTATCTGTACTTGATGTTATGCATGTGTTAATGCAAATCGAGATCATCGAGCTGTCGTGTATCCAATACAACTAGCTCCAATGCATTGGCCAAAGACTTATGATCTCATCTACCAATAACCGCATAGGAAATATAACCCACTCACTAACGGGAGAAAGAATTCTATCTTGGTATTCAGTAGGACATGCTACTTGCCCGTCAAGATGCACGTCGAGGTTGACCCCCATCTTTCGGTTTACAGGGTCGAACTACTCTAATGAAAATCTTGACGTCACAAGCACATCCCTACTAAATCCTCAAGTCGAAGGTTCACGAATACCTATCACAACCTTTTGATTCCGTCATTGACTGTACCGGAGTGAAATCCGTGTGAAGAATCAAGGGTGAGTCGGTTCGAGTATATTAATCCAATTAGCATACCTATAACGTGTGCTCCCACTAACCATTAGTGTTCGACAGGCACTCTCCATGTCAGAGAACACGTCATACAAGTCTTCACATAAACTTAACACCTAGTCAAGTTTCATCGACTTGCGAACGATTAAGTATTTGAGCTATAACCTTTCCAGTGCCGACCCCCTTATCCAATAAGGAGTGGAATGTTTTGCTCTCAAATACACGGACTAGTTTCTATATGTTTATTTACGAGTTAGGAATGCCAGTAACTACTAGTAAAGAAAGAAACATTCATTTGCCTTATATAAATGGTTTACATAATTACAAGTACAATGCCCTCACTCAACAACCTTTGAGTGGCATTCGAGGGCATACTCCTAACAATCTCCCACTTGCACTCAATGCCACACTCTATGGTATCTAATACCCATGTTCTCCAGATGACTCTCTAAGCTAATTTGAGAAAATGGCTAGGTCAGTGGATTAGCGACGTAGTCGACTGACTCTACTCTATGCAGCACAATGTATCTCTTAGCGAACAAATTCTCTTATGAGATGATACTCTCTCTCAATATGTTTTGGTACTGTTGTGAAACCTCGGCTGCTAGGCATGTGCTATGTAACACCCCAAAATCATATTGGGTTATTACAGTGCCGTGGACCCCACGCCAGGAGATCCACCAGGCGAACATGATTAAAATACATTAAATTACACAATAAGGGAAAATCATAGTCCCTACCATGACATCCGACACAATATTCCGATAAGGAATTTCAACGACAAAAGTAGCCTACATGGCCAAAAATGAAATACAACAACATCCACGAACATCTGTTCGGGTAATACAGCACGACAACAACTAACAAGACTGGAGTACACTCCAACTGACTGACCGACAATGAACAACTCGGACTAGTATCGCTCGAATGCCTCGTCGCCATCGTCATGCCCCTGTGTCTCAACTCTCTCCTCGCAAGCACCTAAAACATGAAAACATGTTCCGCCCCCACGGGGTCAGTCATGCAAATAATGAATATCAAATACATGTATAACATGATATGTATCCAAAGGCAGAATGAAACGGTACAATGATAATAATAATACGAGATGCTCACAAACCAAGGTAAGAACCGAGCATTCGCGAAATACTATGCCCACGGCATACTATTAATACCTGTTCGACAGGTTAGAACATAAGTGCCCAACGGCGAATCATAATCACAGAATACCACATTGAATTACATGACATGAACCAAACCAGGGCTGAATTAATTATGAATCACAATGCCCGAAGGCTCCAATGAAATTACCAGGACAATAATAAAGGCTTGAAAGCCACTCAGCCGAAGATGTCAAATTATCACAATCACATGAAGCCAAAACAGCCCGCAACTGTTATTGATTAGGTCCGAAACCACGGCACGAAGTCGTATCACCATTAGGGCCGAAGCCACGGCACGAAGCCGTATCACAATGAGGGCCGAAGCCACGGCATGAAGCCGTATCACAATTAGGGCCAAAGCCACGGCACGAAGCCATATCACAATGAGGGCCGAAGCCACAACACGAAGCCGTATCACAATGAGGGCCGAAGCCACGACACGAAGCCGTATCACAATGAGTGATAGTGTGCTGCATTGAGTCGGCCAACACGATAACAATAACACATGGATAGACACCATCCTTGACAGTCCCAATTTAACACCTCGATTGCCATAGGATGGCCAACCGGTAACAATGATGCAGCGGATGATTCCATGAATGATTAAGCGCTTCGATTAGCTTAGAATGGCCAATCGCTACGAATGATACGATGAATGATTAAATACCTCGATTGCCTTAGAACGGTCAATCGATAACAATGATATGGTGAATGATTGAACATTTCGATTTGCCCGAGAATGGCCAATCGATGACAATGATACAAAGGATGCCTCGGCACCTTTAATCGGTGACCAACGACGAAGATGAGAAATGAATAAGCCAATCCCTTAAATCGGCCAATACGGTTTTAATGACAACCCCAACATGAATAACGATGATCTGAACGATGTCTTAGATTGACATCAATATTAACAACAATCGATACATCGATACCGCGAGCCGGCTATCGACAATGACATTAATAACGAGTATCACAATGCCTTGAATCGGCCATTAACGGACAATAATAAACATTTGGCATAGTTGCCGAAAGGTATCGTATCAAACGATCTCTTAATATCAATGAATTCATGAAGAGAATAAGTATCGGAATGATACAACACATTCATACACACTAATCTCATTTACTAGTACAAGTATAAAACTTGCCTCAAACCGAAGGCGAGAAAGTACTTCCACGATCAACGTCCTTAATGAAATTATCGGCCGCTCGAACAACCTTGAATAATACAATTACCAACAATACGATCAATATACGAATCAAACATGAATATAACGAACTCAAAACGTCGATACGGTTAAACTAAGTTCATTGGGGCATTATATCGAACACTTTATGGCCAACTTCGATTGTTTATAACCAAACTTCAATAATACCAACATTAAATCCCCAAGAAGTCTTTCAAACCAACAAAACATCTTCAATACGATCAATAGTCCATTATGAATATCCAAAATCGTGGTTTCAACAACAATTAATCGAAAACCCCCAAATCCAACACAATATTCAAAGTGTTCTTGAATAATCCTTTAATAATCCAATGAATAATCAAACATGTCCATAATCATGTGTATATCACTTCATACAACATGATCTTAACATCCAAAACATCATATCTCAATACAAAATCGAAATCCAAGAGGTTTGATGAATATTACCTTTGAAGATCCAAGTACTTTAATCCGATGAAATCGCGTTAGATCGACAATCCGAGCTTCACAACCGAATGAAAATGATGAAAAATGAATACTCAAGTGATTGATGAAGAATATCTTCCCCCTCAAGCCTTCTCTCTCGGATGAGTTGAAGAAAAATGGAAAAAATGAATGATTCTCGCTCAGAAAACGCAAATATAGCGCTGACTGCACAGTGTGCCGCGGCCCAGCCGAAGTGTGCCGCGGCACAGGGCCAAATCTGCCGGCAGTGACTCGGCAGTGTGCCGCGGCCCTGCCGGCATGTGCCGCGGCACAAGGTACAGAAGGGGTCGGCCGAAAATGCAGCACGAGTGTGCCGCGGCCCGGACGGGTGTGCCGCGGCAGTGACTCGGCAGTGTGCCGCGGCCCTGCCGGCATGTGCCGCGGCGCACGGTACAGGCTGCTCGGCCAAGACTGGAAAATGAGAGTGACTTAGCTATTTCGACCATAACTCCCTCGTCCGGACTCCGATTGACTCACCGTTTGAACCAATGGAAAGCTAACTCGATGCTCTATAATATTGCAAAGATTCAGAATTTTTGGAGTTTTCAAAAATTAATGGTGATTTAACAAAGTCGAACTCATACGTGGAAAAGTCGCTAAAGAACACGGAATTCAACAGAACGACACCGAGACGAACTCGGATGACAAAAAGTGTAGAATTAATCATTCTCGGAATGACGAAAAGGTAACAATAGAGTCGCTAATATGGACTTCCGCCCAAAAAAATAAAATTACCGAATGAAATTACTGAATGATAATGACTGAATTACAACCGGGTATTACATGCTACTGCTCCGGCAGCGCAGCACTAGGTGTCATGTGAAGTTTACCCAGTATCTTCTAAATTCTTCCTTTGGAGGCCTCCTAGGCTGCTTTATACTCAGCCTAACATGTGGAATTAGCAGTCGCGCTATACTTGGCATTATGCCATGATACTGCTCCTCCATTAAGAGTAAATGTAGCCAGAAGTAGACATAGAATCGTCTTTCTGTCCTTGGAAGTCCAATGCAGTGAATCCCATCACATTCAGTTCTCCACTACCATATATAAGAACCAGATCTCTAGTCCTTCTAAAGTACTTGAGAACGTTCTTTATGGCGGTCTAATGTTCCCGAACTGGGTTAGCCCGAAACCTACTTACCACGCTCCCAGCATGCGTAATGTCAGGTCTCGTACACAATAAAGCATATATAAGGCTACCCACTACCGAATCATATGGTATATAACTCATTTCCTTTCATTGTTCCTCACTATGAGGACACATATTCAAGGTGAGTTTTATTTCATGTCGCATCAGAAGGAACCCTCTTTAAGATCTAATCTATATAGAGGGCTTGGGAAAAACTTATCATTCTCTTCGATCTATCCCAGTAGAGTCGAATCCCAATAATATAGGTTTCTTCTCCCAAGTCTTTCATGGAGAAATTACTCGAAAGCCAAGCTTTCACAGAACTGAGCATTCCCACATCATTTCCTATTAGTAGAATGGCATCTACATATAGTACTTAGAATGCGATCTTGCTCCCACTAACCCTCTTGTATACACAATATTCCTCTTCATTTTGCACGAAGTCAAACTCATTGACTGCCTCGTCAAAACGAAGGTCCCAACTACATGAAGACTGTTACAGTCTATATCATGGAGTCTACATCCATCATTGCTAGGTCATTGGTTGCGGGTCAATCTCTTGTTTATCACCTGGAACCTCGTGGAAACCCAGTTCCTCCAAGTGCATAAATCTATACCTCTCAGGTAAATGAGACACCCTACTAGACCTACGAGGTGGTTTTACTTGTATCTCAGAAGGCTCGGTTCCATTTTCTTGCACAGGTGTCTCCTAAGGAGTTTCATTGTATTCTTCCAAAGAAATATTTCTTCCTGCTCCGCCTTCCTGAATGAATCTCTTCTTCCAGGAAGTGTTCTTGTAAAGAAACAATGATCTTTCGATCTTCAGACATGTAGAATAGATATCCCATCGTCCCAGACGGGAATCTAATGAAAAACGTCCCTTAGCGGACCTAGATTCCAACTTCTCCACCTTAGTCTTATAGACATAGGCGGGACATCCCCAAATCCTAATGTCATTAAGACTTGGTTTCTTGCCCTCCCACATCTCATGTGGAGTTTTAGGAAAGGATTTGGAAGGACATCTATTCAAGATGTAAGCGGCAGTCAGGAGTGCATACTCCCACAAGTAAATTGGGAAGTCATTATAGCCCAGCATGGAATGGACCATGTTCAACAAGGTCCGGTTCCTTCTTTCTGACACACCATTTAACTGAGGAGTACCTGGAGGTGTTAGTTGTGAAAACTATTCCATATTCCTTAAGGAACTCGTCAAACTCCGTACTCATATACTCGCCACCTCGGTCCGACCGAAGTGCTTTGATATGATTACAAGTTTGTTTCTCGACTAGGGACTCAAATTCCTGGAATTTGTCAAAGGCCTCGGTTTTATGTTTCATTAAGTATACTTAACCATACCTAGTATGACCATCTGTGAAGGGGGACTTAGTCATTTTGCCTTTAAGGCAAGATTCACAAGTAGGAAAGGGATCCCATCCCAATGGACCCATAAGTCCATCTTTTTCCATTTGTAAACCTTGCTCTGACCAACATGACCAAGTCTAAGACGCCATTTCAAAACTTGATTGGTTTCATCCGTACCACGTTTTCTAGTCATAGTATTCACAACTACTTTGTTGCTGAGATTTAGATGATACAATCCATTTAACAATGTAGCAGTACCCACTAGTTTATTTCTGAAATAAATTTTGCAGGAACCATCACCAATGAAAAATGAAAAACCTTTTCGGTCCATGACCGGAATGGATACAATATTTTTATGCCCCTTGGGCAAAACAAGTACATCTTCTAAAGTTAAAACAAACCGGATTCTAAACCCAAAAGAAGTTATCCTATGTCGGTTGCCTCGACACTATGCTCGCTTCCGACTGTGATCATAACTTCTCCAGCTCCAAGCTTCCTACTTTGTTCAGATCCTGATTCACGGTACAAATATGAGAACTAGCACCAGAATCCAGTATCCAGGAAGTAGAAAATACGATGCGAGAACAATTTGTTTGAAAACTAAAAGTTACAGACGAAGTGCCATGAAGAATCGGACAGTCTCTTGTCCAGTGGCCCAGCTCACCGCACTTGAGACATGCGTCCTTTTTCTTCTTGTTCTTTGGAACCATTGGGGCCTTGCCCTTACCCTCAAGGTCCTCGACTTGTGGTCTCATCTGCTTCTTGGTCTTTTTCTTCTTGTTCTTGGACTTCCGAGATCCAGAAGAAATTACAAGGGCAGACTTCTTCATCCGCGGAGTCTTCATCTGAGACTGAGCGGTCACAAGTTTGTTCATTATGCCAGCTAAGTTACATGCAATCTCATTGCAGTTGAAGTTCATAACAAACTGTAAGAAGAATTCAGAGAGAGATTGTAGGATAAGGTCGGTTTGAAGAGAAGTATCCATCTTAAAATGAAGAGCCTCCAATCTCTCGATCACGGATATCATTTTGAGGACGTGGTCCCCAACCTTCTCATCTTCCTTCATCCTTGCACCGAACAGTTGCTTAGATATCTCATATCTAGCAGTTCGACTGTGCTCACCATAAAGCTCGGTTAAGTGAAATAGAATCTTCCTAGCAGGAGTCATTTTCTCATGAGCTCTCTGAAGCTCACTAGACATGGAAGCCATCATATAAGCACGGACTTTCACGTCATCCTTAACCTACTTTTTGTAGGTTTTAATCTCTTCCTGATTGGCTCTTGTCCGCACTGGAGGCGCCAGAATGTCCGTCTCCAAGATGTATCCCAGTGCCTCTATACTGAGGACAATCATCAGATTGCGGAGCCCATCCACAAAGTTAGGTCCGATTAAGGTGTTCTTTTCGAGTAGAATTGCGAGTGGATTCATTGTCATATTGAGAGTTATGTCTGCATTAAGTATAACAGATTAATTAGTGACTCGTTCAATTATGTTCTGAGTATAGAATTAAGGTCTTTTCTATTCTTGTTACCCAGCTCCCACTATTTTTATCGGAATAACACACTCTCATATGAAATCCAGAAGTATCGTCGCTCTACTTCATAGTGGTGATCGATTTCTTTATAAATCTTAATAGAGGGCAACCGAACAGGTTTCTAGTCTATTAATTTTCATAAAGTGGTGTCCAACACCAACCTATCTAATGGATGATTCGATCTTCTTTTTCCCCTTTTTCACTCCCCTCAACCTATACGATTTCTATGGTTCGTGAACAAGTTAAGTTTATACCATTGACGCAAATCAGTTTCACAATTGAATCTTATCCGGCAACCTATCACGTTTCTAGGGATAAAATTTGCTCCAACCGAAGGCATCCAATGTGCTCCCGGTAATTTATCCGTCCTCCCCGAACGACTACCCCGATAACTCGGAAGCATAGCACATCCAGTTTGGGTTTCAATTTCCCGAAAGCTCGATGGAGGGAAGGAAAACCTTGAAACCTTATAAACTTAATTATTTGTTGTGGGAGAATTTTCGCGATTAATGTTACACTTTACACATTAATTCATTTAAGCATGTTTTTGGCATTCATACAATATGAAACAACCATTCACAACCTAGTTGCTACCAATGTAATACCCGAGATTTCTGATGTGTATTTGAACCCTGTGATATTGTATTTGTTGTATTTTGATCTGAGTATTATTTTACGTATTTCATGATCCGGTGTTGTTGAGTGCATGATTGCATGATTGCATGATTGTGTTCAATATGGTGATTTTGCACTTGTAGCGCACGCTATCGACTAGGCTTAGCGTACGCTAATCTGGGTTTAGTAGCGCACGCTATATATGAACCTTAGCGCGCGGTATACGTAGTCAGCATGATTGAGATGTGTGGGTAGGTGAGATCAGGCCGGGGATCTTGGTCGGATTATGTCGGGATGAACCTGGACGGCTTTCGGGAAAAAGCCAAGTCAACGCGGTAGCGCACGCTACCCATATGAGGATAGCGCACGCTAAATGCTGAGTATAGTGAAGTCAGTAAGCCGTTAGCGCACACTATGAATATGGACTAGCGCGCGCTAATAATCACTTTCTATAAATAAGACAGCATCCTTTTTCGTATTTTCAGCCTTTTCACTTCCCACATCCGAATCCTTGGACTTAGAGAGTCACTCTCTTCATCCTAAACCCTTCATATCATCATCCTAGCCCGAGTTGAAGATTGTAGATCATTGGAGATTGGTGTTCAAGCTCTCGGTGTTGGAATTTTTCAAGTTCCTTCGTGTTCTTCGCTACTTTGAGGTAGGTGATTCTTCACCAATATTAGTAGTATTCTGAAGGATGTTTTGATCATGATTTGGGATTTTCTAGTCAGTTAAAATTCGTAAGTAGTCGAGCATCATGTGTTAGTAGGATATTTTCGATGTTTCGGTACTTCTTCATCGTATAAACCATTTAACCTTTTAGTGTTTGAACTCCTAGCATATTCATGAAGCTTCAAACCGATTGTGACCAGTATATGGAGATTATCAAGATCTTAATTCTTTACATAATGGAATCATACGTTTTGGGACATGAAATGGATTGAACTTAAGATATTTTCTTGAAGATCAAGATGAAATATGGTGTTGTGATGATTATACATATCCTTGAACCTCGTAGTCGTTTAATCCGTAAAGATCTTTCACAAATCGTATGAGCATAGTATGGACGGAGATGACATGTTTTATCACTGAAGATTTCTTGAGTTTCATCACCATTAGATCAGTTTTCTGCCCAAATAGTAAACTGTCATGCACATGTAGCGCACGCTAAGATGTATATATTAACGTGCGCTATCGGGAATGAATAATGTACGCTACGTTTGGTACGTAACGTACGTTATGTCATCAGGTGAGTCAGTCGGCTGGTCAGAGAGGACTGCCGGTACATAAGCTAGCGTACGCTAGACTTCGTCGTCTACGTACGCTAACGGGCAGGCTTAGCGCATGTTACGTAGAGTACGTAGCGCACGCTAAGTAGTTCAGGCAGATTACATTTTTAGAGTTTTCGGCCGTAGACTGGGTTGTTACACATTCGTACGACATAAGATAAATTTTATAGTATTTCTTTTGTTAAAGGTTCGAGCTTGCTACGTTGATCAAAGGAGACGGCCTTCGAGTGTGTTGAGATTCGTTGGAGTGATTTGTCCTTGCCATCTTTGAGGTAAGTATCGTATTTTAAGTTATTGATATTGTATTGTTGATCGTGTGTACGATTTATTCGTGTTGTTGAACATGATATTATATTCTTTGAGTTGGCATGATATTTACGTCGATGAACGTGTTGATTTGCATATGTGTATGCATAATGGTATTGTTTGTGTTGTAAATGATCCGAGGGGATCATGAGGATCTATGCTGAGGGCGCTGGATCGAATGTCCACCATGCGTTGGTCCGACAGGATCATCATGGGGATCTATGCTGAGGGCGCTGGATCGTTGGACGGATTTACCACCATGCGTTGGTCCGACGGGATCATCATGGGGATCTATACCAAGGGCGCTGGATCGCTGGATTACCCTGTATTGTGTTGATGGAATTGTGAGGGTTCACATCGTTGGATTCCGATGACGGAAGTCCGTTTTGCATGTTTTATGATGCACTGATGATTTATGTATTATGATACTTGTACTAGCATTGTTTTGCTAACCCCTTCGGGGGTGGACATTGTTTTGATGTTCAGGTAGCCGAGAAGCGGGGAGGCAACCACAGTACCGACATGACGATGAGATGGCTCAGTGATGCGGTTGATGTTTATTGTTATTGTGATTTGTCTTCTTGGTTCATTTTAGTACTCGAGTACGTGTGTTTTAATAATGTCATTTTCGATATGGTTGTATAAATTAACTCATTGGATCAGTTGAACCGGTTCTGTATTTCAAAAATTCAGTGGCACTGTTAATTTATATTTACTTTCTTTTAATTAGCCTTGTAAATCCTTACTTAAAGGGTTTACGACGCTGTAATTATTCCGAATATCTCGGGGTGTTACAGAATATGGTATCAGAGCTAAGATTCATAGATATCTTGGCAGTCGGGTTTTAGTTGGGTCTGTTTACGTTATTTACGGGTCATTTGTAACATCACTGCTGAGCCAGCATCGTCGTGTGGATCGTGGTTGTAAGTCTCCTAATCTCAGTTACTACCGTTTTATTTAATTCCTTTTTGTGAATATTGACGGATTTTCTTTTAGAAAGTTTGCCCTGGATATTGAGTATTTGTATTTACAGTATGTTGAGAGGAGGTCGTGGATGCGGACGTGGTCGTGGACGCGGACGCGGAAATGCGAGACAGGAAGATTCGGTGTCTACCCCAGAAATAACCGCTAGTCGAACCCTTGTAGTCCGTTGATTAGATGGATAACCTTCTCTTGAGCTATTCCCCAAGCTTTGCTTGATCTCTATGAATCCAACCCGCTCCAAGCCCTTGAACGATCCAACGTCGAAAGCACCGCGTCTCTACTTGCCACGCGCCGGAAAAACGAACGGAATGACAACACTGTTACGAATATGCCCTCGAATGCCACTCAGGGGATGAGAGAGTAGGGGCATTGTAGTTGTAATTATGGACTAATTATTAAAAAGGCAATGCGATTCAATCACTGTTTATTGTATTTCAATTGCATTCTTGACTTGGTAAACATTGAAGTGAAGTCCATGTAAATAAATCGAACATTCCATTCTCGTTATGGGATAAGAGAAAATGCACTGGAAGTGTTTAAAGTTTATTTACGTAAATCGTCATAAGTCAATAAACTTAAATGGGCATTAAGTTTTAATAAGACTTGTATAATCGATGCTAGGACATGTGCATGTCTTGATAGCATAGTTATAAGTATATTGGTGGGACAGTATACTCGAACACGACTCATACTCGATTCGATCACGGTATTCACTCTCGGAGAGTCGATGACGAATCGAAAGGTTGTGATAGTATACGTGGACCTTTGACTTGAGGGTTCAGTAGAAGATGTGCCTGTGACGTTTAGTTTGTCATTAGAGTAGTTAGACTCATTTGCTTAATTTCTGAGTCGACCTCGAAGTGCGGACTATACGGGCAGGTAGCAGTCTTTACTGTACGCCAAGAAAGGATTCTATCTCCTGTTAGTGAGTAGGCGAATGTCCTATACGGTTAATGGCAAATAAGATTATAAGTCTTTGGCCAAAGCATTCTGGTATAGTAGTATTAGATACACTATTGATCAGTTGGTCTTGATTTGCATTAACACATGTATAGAGTCTAGTCAACAGTAGGGTTTGACTTTACCGTGACCCGAAGACTTGATTGGGACATCTGATGAAGGGTCTATACGTATATGGTATTCACGACATAATGGTTCTGGAATGATCCCTTCATTCGTTCTCAATCGGGGTTCTGATGCGGCCCGCTAAATTTGGCTAAGTGCTGCCCGCACTCATTGGTTCCTCCCAATGCCGGCTGAGACGGACCTACGGAGTCGCGCATCAGGAACGTTGACGGATAAATGTGAATTTATTATCTCTCTAATTAATTTGATATTGGATATCTAATTATGATTTATCAAAAAGCGGTCTCATGAATTAAAATTAAGTTATCGGGTAATTAATCATAAATTATATTTCTTAGAGAAATATATTTGTATTTGATATAATTAATTAATTATATTAATTAATTAATATAAATGCATTGATGATTAAAAGGAGTGTATTTAACGGAGTCGTTTGACGAACGTCCGGTACACGAGCCGAGTGACTCGACTCGTTTCTAGGAAGCTTCCTTATGGGCCGCCCCCCACCTCACATGGCCATTACGTTTTGCATGTTGTGTTTGTTGTATAGTCATCTTAATAATGTTTGAGATTCCTCTCACATTATTTTTATTCATTATGATGAGTTGTTATATTATATATATAACCAACTCTTGATGAAGTAAAGTACTTAACACACACATTTTAAGCTTGCAAAAAGGTTCTGGCCGAGAGAGTTTGAGTGAGGAAGAGAATTTTTTTTTAAATTATTTTCATCTTATAGGTGAATGAAATTCAAAGAAAAATTAGAGATATAAATTCCTACGATAACTTCCTAGCCGTGTTCTTGAAGAACGGAGTTACGTCGAATTTTTCCAGGCAACTTCCGACGCGTGTGAAGTAGATGTTGGGAAGTAAAAACGCAGCGGAAGCGAAGTTTGGGAAATATGATGATAGCGTTTTACGCATCTACGAGCATTAGATCTATTTAGGCATGCTAATTAATTAATTTTTATTATTTATTAATTAAATATGTTGATTAATTAAAATATCCTAATCTAGATCCAAGATCATAGGATATTACCATTTGAAGCGCGTTGGTTACTTCCGTCTTGATCGCCTTGTATTTCTACCTTTAGATCATCTAGAGTATGATCCGCCTTGAACCGGACGTTGTGTGGGCAACGAGCTACCGGATCTTGTTTGGACACCTATGGGATCGGCCGATTTCACCTTGATATGTGATCACTATATTTTTCTTTGCTCTCTAGTATTTTATGAACACTCTTAGCAAATTAATTGTGTTATCTAAATTGTAGAATCAAAGACACAAGTCTAGATCTACAATTAAACACAAGAGAAAAAATTGATCACACAACCTCACCAAGTATGTACAAAAATCGGCCAACCTCCCCATAAGTCCTATTTATAGACTCTTGGACTACTACTAGGGATCTAAAGGAGGATTATGGAAGGACTCCCAATTAATTCATCTTACCTTATTAGGACTCCTCCTAATATATGATGAATCTATTAATATCAACTTAGTCCACTAAGAAGTTGATATTGCACTTCCTACCGAAATCCCAAATTACGAAATTGGGCTCCTTATTGAATATATTAATTCCCGTGATTAAGATATCGAATGTCCATTAATTAATTATAAGCTACTGACAGCTTTAATTAATTAATATCTTATCCAAGAGTAGTACCACTCGAACCTTATTATTATATCGGAATTAAATCCACCTGCAGGGTTTAATATAATAATCATTATCGAGTTCCTCAAGGGGACATCATCAACCCACACGAGTCGGGACACGATTTCTAGTAATAATAATAATTGTCGTATAAACAATATTATTGCCCAAGATACGAGGCTTATTGAGTCGATCATTTTGACTCTCACCTATGATAAATCAAAGCAATAATTATTATAAATACATAATTAAATATTATATATACTTAGAATTAAGAAATAATAATTATCCAAGATTTACGTTCTTCTTACAGTCAGTACAGAAGACACTATCTCACCTCGATCTTGTTCAATGTATGCAAATACGCTAATGTATGCTAATAGTCAAGACCAACTATTCTCAAGCATACACTACAACCCTTTATATAATTTGTCTAATAATTATATAGGTTGTGAACTATTATATTATTTAATAAGGTACCGATAATATGATCTTCCGTGTGACACCAACACACCACATTATCTACAATATAAAATAATTAGACATTTCATTTGCATAACCATAACGTGAATAAATATGCAAAATATGTGATTAAATGTAATTAATATCCTCATAGGTAGTAACAGGGAAATTAGGTAATACAAGCATAAAGTATACTTTGCAGTATACAATCCTAACAGTAGAGGCATCTTATTTTTGGTGTTTGGGATGAAGGATTTTTCGTGCTCGAGCTCGGGTTCGTGATCATCCATTTTTACGAAGATTTATTTCAAAGGCTTCAAGGGTATGATTTCATCTTCGTATTTTTATTTTCGTATATACGTTACTTGATCGATTCTGTTTGGGATTCATTTTTATTTTCCGCTGCGTATTTCGTTTTATTTTCGAAATCCCAACAGTGGTATCGGAGCGAGGTCAATGTTTCCGTATATACGATTATTTGTGCATTTTGAATGCTTGTGGATGATGATGATTATGATTTAGAATCATGTTTGGAATAATCGTAGATTTTAAATTGTTCGTTGTAGCATCACGTTTTTGGAAACGAGCCGAAAAATGAAGAAACGGGGCTACCGGCAGTGGTCTTGGCGGCCTTGCACTGTTTGCCAGTGTCGAGCATGCTCGGCCATGCTCGGTCATGTCTCATTGCAGTGAGAAGCGGCCGATGCTGCCGATCGTCAGCGACCCTCGGTTTTGGCCTGATTTTAAATCGGGCCGTGGGCTGGGCTTAAAACCGGATTGTCCGGGACTCCGTTTTAAGTTTGTATTTCGTTGTAATTATTTTCCAAAATTTAAATTGGATTTTAATTTGACTAAATTAATATTTGGAATATTTTTTTTAGTTAAGGGAAATAAATTAAACGAAAATATTATTTTGGTCGGATTACTTCGAATGAATTTAAATGACGATTATTAGTATTAATTGGATTAATACCATTAAAATTGAATAGATTAATTTTATATTGATTGGATTAATATATTAATTGATTATTGTTTCAGGAGAAAGTAAAAAGACTGTAAATAGAGTCAATCAATTGTATTCATAACACTGATAGAGGGGCCTTTATATAGGCATTACAATGGGAGTCCTTCCATAAATAGGATTCCTAGATAAGGTAAGACATCTAATAGGATCATACTACCTCTAGAAGGATCTAGAACCTTCCATCTATGTATCTACAATCAGTATTAAGTAAGACACATCACGGGAATAATAACTCCCGGAACACTCCCCCTGTGTCGAGCACTAATACAACAATGGTGCAGAAGATGTTGCCTTCGTAAAAACCTATTCCAAGCCAAAGCAAAACCCCATGGGAAAAATAAAGGCTTGATGAGGAGAACATTACAACGCACCAACATAACATGTCATGTATACTCCCCCTGATGTATACATAACGACTCACCCTGATGAGTACCTCAAATCATAGGAGTCAGATGCCAAGTTGCCCTCACAACTATACCAAGAAAAACCCGGTGGGAAAAATACCTCTTGGTCTAAGTTGAATAGAAGTAAAACGCATCATTGTATGGATGTTCTCATAGGTCGCCTCGTTAAAAACCTTACCAAGTGAAAACCCAATGGGAAAAAACAAACCTTGGTCTAAGGGCAAAAAGATCGCGACGCATCCAAAGTGCAGAGTCACTAAAGACTTATCAAGTTTTCCAAAGTCTTGACCTCCATGCACTAAATCAGTCATAACTTCTTCGATTCAATAGGTATCGATGAAACTGTAAGAACGTATGAAAACTAGACACCCATAGCTTTTCATTCACATACAGTACGTAACCTAGATCGACCTGAGCAGATCACAAAGCTCTATAGAAGTTAAGTCAGTAAATTACCGGACATATCATGTCCTACTTTGCAACAATAGTCATATGTCACTCAACATGATGGATGTGATCAAATGGTTGGTTTCCTTGGAATGTAGACACAAACCTTTCCAATGGTACCAATTTCACCATTTTCCATCAAGTGAGCTGCCCTGTAGGTCATATGGGAGATAGACCAACACATTCTGGGCAGATTCGGGTATCAATTTTCAAGTGTCCTTTTTATCGAGATAGAGCGAGCTTCAAGCTTCTTGTCAATCACAGACATTGCATGAGCGCATCCTAGGCCATCATCACAGTGGCTTTACCGGATTATTACGAATGAGTACATCGAGTCAAACATGAGTACATAATACCGTACTTTTCTTAAGACTGCATCATCACTTAAGTGAGCAAAGTCTTATTATGACTTCGACTAGTCATTGGGAATCATATAGGCATTACTTTATCATCTCTTAGGGAAACCGTCCCTTAGATTGCCTTAAACCGATTGATGAATACACATCATCAAGTGTCCCCAAGATCCTTTCATTCTTAACTTTGGATTTAGCAGAATCTCTTAGTCTCACAAGAGTACATCACTATAAACCCTTAGTTTTACACGCAAAAGCTTCATATCTCTTCCCAATCAAGTATATACTTAGTATGCGTTCCCTACAATCACTTGTCGACGCGCTCCGTGGTCAGGAGCCACTTGATTTGAGTCTGATCCACCACGAGATCCTTCCATCACTTAACTTAGTTCCCCACTAAAATAAGATTTAACCACAAGCTTCATGTCAGTTTTTGGGAATCTATCTAACTGAAAAGATAGTGGATGCTATAACATCCATTACGATAGCACGACTAAGTTTCGTGTCATCGTAGTTGATTCCAGTGCATTCATGAGAAACCTCGCGCCATGAGATGAGTTTAACTCTTTCTCTCACTCACTTTGACAAAGTATACAGATAGAGCTTATCTTTGGAGTGTCGGCACCACTTCAGCAAAGGGCTATCACTCTGTTTATACTGGAGTCGCATATGTTTCCATTTTTAGGCCAAGGCTACAACGTTGTAGATTTTCAACGAAGTATGGTTCGATTAAACTCACATTCCACGTCCTCATGAACCGGCTTTATTCATAGAGTACTCTTTATGGATTGGCATTCATTGAGGCGTCCCCCAATAATGACTATAATCCAGAATCACATGAGACGGATGAGTTCATTTGATCATATGATCAAGTTTCATGTACCAAGATCACATACATTCTTAGCGAGAGTATTTATCGAACCAAGTGGCATCCCAATACTCTATGAGATCCATGGCCTAGTAACACCATCTACCACAATTTGTGGTGTTACCATATCACCATTTATAGGTGACGAACATCCATGACCGGACACAATCCTTGCAGACATGTTTGCAGCATGTATTTAATTTCGTCACTTTAGGGAACTTGGTGAGGCGCAGTAGGGACAAACTACGACAATTCTAAGTCGTTCTACTCGAACATGATCATTCGCATCTCCCCCTAACGACGGGAAGATTGGCTCATCAAAGTGACTTACGAGATTGTCTTCCAAGGTATATTTTAAGCGGACTATGAGTGAAAGCGCATGTTATATTCATCATTTATAACCCGTCATAATGCATTGTGGTGACGCACTTTTGGCACATGAACATGTGGACGATAAAGGTTTTCAGTGTTAACACAATCCAGTTAACAAAATGCATACTGTTACACTCGTAACTAAACATTTAAATGATGATAGGTATAGGTGAATATGACATGTTGACCGATGCTACATAACCGTAGCTACTGGTCTTGAGAATCCAACAAAACCACCACCATGAACCACCGGACAGCCCCAAACACCTCAAAATTTCGTGAGCATGTATAAACGGGTGTTTAGGATTCCAAAACCATCAACCTTGTGGTTAAAAATCCAGTCGAAATGACATCGAACTGGTTGTTGGGACGGCTGGTGGTATGTGAAAACTTCATTTAAGTGGTTCACCTCCTTCCAAGTTTCCAAATGGCACCAAAATTTGTGAGAAGGTATCCTTGGATGTTTAGGAAGTACTCGTTAAAATTTCACTTTAAGACTTGGTCTAAAAAGTGGGTGAACCGACCTTTACAATGACTAGTCCGCAAGTTGGACAACCATAACTCAAGTTTCATCAACTTATCAATCATTGTCAAAGGAACAACATAACATATAAATGTTATCACTTGAGTATGACCATTTGTGAACACCATCATAGCATCATAAGCCACCCTGGCTAATACTTATGATCATGTATGTATAAGGACTCAGTGAAAAGGGAGGACTCTGCACCATGCTTATGCGAGTCGCTACATTATTCTCTTTAGCATAGGAGGGTGTCATCTCCTAATCGTGCCAAAGAATAGGCTTTAATCAATGAACATGGCTAAGAAGGATCATCGGGGGGTCTTTGGCGTCACACATGCTTATGAAAGCAAGACGCGGATGACATAAATATCATCATCGGTCATGAGCCCTGCTCACGACTCCACCAACGTACTTTGGTGTCTTTGATCCAACTAGTTTCTTTGTTCAAAGAAAAAATGATATCCATGGCAATACCGTGGTATATGGATCATCAAATTGTCCAAACTCCGGACTATTAAAGCTTAAATGTGTCAATATCCCAATACATCTTCTGGTTATCAAAACCGATGCAAGCCGGACCATATTGACTCATGAATATTTTCTTTTCACATATCCAATACAGGTGATGCATAAGATTTTATTCTCACAAATCACAATGAGATGCTATGAGTGATACACTTTGGCATATATATCATCGAGTCATAACATGGTTCAATTGTTACGGAACATATGTGACTAGAAAATGCCATTCGGCATTCAACAACTTGAGCATTATACCGCTCATTGATTGTGATGACATACTCACCATAGTCACAATGAATTTATAAACCGAAATCCAAAAATATCGTATTCCTTGAAAATGGCTTAATACGCACTCAATTTCGCTTGCAAAATTTTACAAATATGAGCATAGCGAACACTCTAACAACATAGAGATTTTATACCAGATACAATCAAAATGATCTATCATATTGAGTGAATAACATGGCAAGGTTATATGCCTAAGGGGCAAAATTAAAACACAGGCATGGTGTAACACTACCATGCACACGCTCGACCTTCTTACAAGGGTGCGTATTTTGGACTTCCCCAAGGAAACTGTTTTTCAACATTTGAAAGATGATGGTTTAGCGTACAACGCATACCAAAAACTACATCATCTATGGCAAATTCAGCCAAAAAGAGGTTGAAAAACATGTTTCATTAGACCACTTGGAAATTTAAGATGGGAACCAAGTTGGTTGGGACAAAAGTTAGCACAATCGCTGGAAAATAAAATTCCACGCAGCTTAACCTTTGTTCACTAAAACAGCAATAACTCCCTTGTTAGGAAGGCTATGGAAGAATGGTCAGATGTTCTGGAAACTAGACTTCCATATCTTCCTATCCATATATTTTGCACCACACGGATCATTACACTCAGATCACAGTGCATGTTTAAAGTGGCTGTTTTAGTATTTCCCAAGTTTAGTGAGAAAACAGAGTTGAGACCATATCCAATGGCATAAGTGTTGATGAAAAACCATGGCAATGACAGCCATAGGTGCGTTTAAACACAGCAGGGTGTTCGATTTCTTATCTCGACTAATGATCCTTTCGGTAACTCCAACTTGGTAGACTTGCAGAGAAAGTAGGAATGTCGGTACAGCTAAGGCTGTTTAAAAACCACTGATTCCGTTTGAACTTTCAAAGCATAAACAAATACCAAGGAGGATGCGCCTAGTTATGATCAAAAGTGTAAAAATCCACCAAAGTGCATCAAATCAACCAAGAATTTTAATTCGCAATTTGCAAGTATACGTCATAATATCCATGTTATGTAGATGCAACACGGTGCATCAAAATTAAGCATTTTGAACCATGAGACATAATGAATATACCATAACCAACTTGTCTTGACCATCTAATAAGATCGACTAAACATAGTCAAATGTATAAGGCACATGCCTTTACAAATACTCGGAAAAGTATTCGGACCTATAGTCATACGAACTATAATCGAGGTCAACGAATTCATGTATTTACCGCAATATGCCATTGCTTTACATGTTGAAATTCATGAGAATCACTCGTACATTCTTTCATATATCATATTGCAAGGAGACGGTGCATGACTACACCCACATGCAATATTTTACTTTAATAGGATGAAAGATGGAGTTTTCCATGTATGGAATTGGGTCAAGACCAACGTGGTGGTCGCTCAAATCATCGTGACAAATCCGTCACAAATCGATTTTAACCACGACATATCCATCGCAATCGATGTTTGTCCCATTTGTACGTCACAATTCCGTGACTAATCTGTTGGAATATTTATTCCAAACATTATTTAATTTGTGTTTTGATGATTAAAGTTGCTAAACTACAAAACAACATCGAGGCGAAGCAAAACGGCGAAGCAGACGAAGACGCAAAAATTGCAATCTGGACTGCATTAGCGCACGCTAAGGGACATATGTTAGCGCACGCTAACGAGGAGTCAGCTGCATTCCAGCCTAGTATCGAAGTAAGCTGCAGTGAAGTCAGCAGATGGATAGCGCACTCTACACTCTATTATTAGCGCACGCTACCCTCTATTATTAACGCACGCTATCGAGCCATGTTACTGTTGTGGAAGATATTCAAACAATGAATGACGTATGCAATGAAGTCATCATTAGCGCACGCTACAAAGGATGATTAGCGCACGCTAAGATGTTTGAATCTAGTCAATCCGAACGTTGGAAAGATTCGGCGGAAAGTCAGCATATCAAACGGTCACTTTGACAATCCATGCAACGGATATATTGGATTAGCGCACGCTACAAAGGAAGTGGTAGCGCACGCTAACTGTTAAGGGCAGTAGCTACTGGACTGAAATATAAAGTGATTAACGCACGCTACATGAAAGCCTTTACGTACGCTAGAGCAAAAATGTGCGATAGCGCACGCTAAGAAGGAAGGCTAGCGCACGCTAGCTAGTCAACTGGCAGCAACGGCTAGTAAGGAGGAAGAAGGCTATAAATACCAAGGAGTTGGTATTATTCCATACAACAACATTGAGCAAAGCATACATACGTGTTATATCATTGTAAACATTATAGTTGTTGTTCTTGAGCTTAATTAAGAGTGATTGAGTGTTATACACAAGATCATACACGAGCGATAAAAAGAAAAGATACGATTTGATTCGGTGTTATTAGGATCAAGGATCCGGCATTGTTAGAATCACAATCGCTATCTTAGTGAGGTTTATCTAGTACCCATAGAAAGCTAGAGTGGTTGATTCCTTATCCAATAGAAAAGGAAAACGGTTTTACTCGGACCGATAGAAGACGAGCTTGTAACGGTAATCCCTCGACCGATAGAAGAGAGGCGTAGAGGTTTTGATCTTAAGCCTAAGGAAAAAGATACATCGAGAGAGGACGTAGGCTTCGTTAATAGCCGAACCTCTATAAATCCTCGTGTCCTTTATTTTCCGCAATTTATTTTCGCTTCCGCATAAAACGGCGCAAATATCCGATTTGGTACCCAACAATTGGTATCGGAGAGGTACTCCTATACGCGGCTTAACATCCGAGGAGAAAAGATCCAATGGCGTTTCAAATGGCTCCCGTCGAAGGCCTTGCTCTCAACCGACCACCATTTTTTGATGGCTCAAACTTCATGATGTGGATGAAGAAGATGTCTATATTCATCCGAGCATATGACATCGAGCTTTGGAAGGTGATTTGTCTTGGTCCGAAAATTCCAACAAATTCCAACGGTACGCTCAAAACCTTCGAAGAATATGACGATTCCGATTGGAAAAACGACCACTACAATTGTAAGGCAACTCAACTTCTCTATTGTGCCTTAAATCCGGAAGAACACAACCGGATATCATCGTGTGATAGTGCCAAAGAAATCTGGAAAATGCTTGAGGTAACACACGAAGGTACGTCTCAAGTTAAAGAGACGAAGATAAACATGCTCCTTCACGATTATGAATTATTCCAAATGAAGGACGATGAATCCATCTCGATTATGCTCGACCGATTTTCGGTCATCACTAATGGATTAGCATGTTTTGGAAAACCACTTTCGAGTAGTGAGAAAGTAAAGAAAATTCTCCGATCACTACCTCGAGAATGGGACGGTGCAGTTACGGCAATAATGGAATCCAAAGATTTAAATACTCTCGATTTTAGTGCTCTCGTTGGTTCTCTTATCAACTACGAGATTGTTCTAAAATCTCGGAATGCCAAACCGAAACCGAAGGAGAGGTCGATAGCCTTCAAGGCTAAAATGTCGAAAAAGAAAGAAGAAACCCGGTGGACGAAAGCGACGAAGAAATGGCATATTATGCCAAAAATATTAATAAGTTCCAACACTTATTAAACCGGAGAAAGAAGGACATTCAAGCGGGCGAACCTAAGAAATTCGACAACACTTGTCGATTATGTGGTAAACCAGGCCACTTTGCTAAGAACTGTCGAGTAAAGCAAAAGGAGGTTCTAATCGCAACATGGAGCGACGAAGATCCCGATGAAGATTTTCTTGAACAAAATAATCTCGCGCTCATGGCCCGGAGTTCATTCGACGATAGCGACGTCGAAAGCCAAGTAAGTAATTCCTACGACGAACTTTTTGAAGCATTCGAGTTACTTCATACGGACTATCAAAATGCTTTAAATGAAATTAAAACCCTCAAGTCTAAATATAAAACTTTGGAAATTGAAAATTCCAAAATACTTGAAAAAGGGAAATTTGTCGAAATTGATCATTCGAAATGCCTTGAAAATGAAAATATTTTAAAAAATGATCTTTTAAAAGTTCAAGATGAACTAAAAATTTTGACAAAGAAATTCTCGTGCGGCAACGATAAATTTGAACAAATGTTATGTTTTCAAAAATATACTCTAAATAAAGAGGGGTTAGGATTCAAATCACGTTCGAAAAATGAATCCGTCAATTTCAAAATACCCCGATGTGAAAAATGTTTGAAAATTGGACATCACATTTCAAATTGCAAAAGCCCAAGACGGACGATAAAAATTAAAAAGATTTGGGTTCCTAAAGGAACAAACGTTTCAAACATCGTCTATGCTTCAAAAGAAAAACCAACTATCGGTTGGATCCCCAAAAATAAATTTTGACAAATGATATTTTACAAAGGGGGAGAAGGAAATAATATTTTCAGGGGGAGTTTATACCCTTATTAATGCATAAATTGGTATCATGCATATTTATTTCATTTGGTATCCTTTATATTTTTTGCTATTTTTTTTGATGAAAACAAAAAGGGGGAGAAAGATATGAATTGAGATAAAAAATGAGAAAAATCGAAGAAGTCGAAAAGAAAAAGAAAGCATACAAAAAGGGGGAGTTAAAACGAAGGAAGGAGTTGAAAAATTGAAAAATTAAGAAGTCGAAAAAGAAAAGGATTGGAGAAGCTAACGAAACGATCAAAGTCGAAAACTTTGATTCGTAGAAATATATAGATTATTTTACAGATTATCCAATTCAAGAGTTGTTTTGTAATCATCAAAAAGGGGGAGATTGTTGGAATATTTATTCCACACATTATTTAATTTGTCTTTTGATGATTAAAGTTGCTAAACTACAAAACAACATCGAGGCGAAGCAAAACGGCGAAGCAGACGAAGACGCAAAAATTGCAATCTGGACTGCATTAGCGCACGCTAAGGGACATATGTTAGCGCACGCTAACGAGGAGTCACCGCATTCCACCTAGTATCGAAGTAAGCTGCGGTGAAGTCGGCAGATGGATAGCGCACGCTACACTCTATTATTAGCGCACGCTACCCTCTATTATTAACGCACGCTATCGAGCCATGTTATTTTGTGGAAGATATTCAAACAATGAATGACGTATGCAATGAAGTCATCATTAGCGCACGCTACAAAGGATGATTAGCGACGCTAAGATGTTTGAATCTAGTCAATCCGAGCGTTGGGAAAAGCGGTCAAAGTCGGCATATCAAACGGTCACTTTGACAATCCATGCAACGGATATATTGGATTAGCGCACGCTACAAAGGAAGTGGTAGCGCACGCTAGCTGTTAAGCGATAGCTCTTTGGTGAAATATAAAGTGATTAACGACGCTACATGAAAGCCTTTACGTACGCTTAGAGCAAAAATGTGCGATAGCGCACGCTAAGAAGGAAGGCTAGCGCACGCTAGCTAGTCAAGCCGACAACGGCTAGTAAGGAGGAAGAAGGCTATAAATACCAAGGAGTTGGTATTATTCTATACAACAACATTGAGCAAAGCATACATACGTGTTATATCATTGTAAACATTATAGTTGTTGTTCTTGAGCTTAATTAAGAGTGATTGAGTGTTATACACAAGATCATACACGGCGATAAAAAAAGAAAGATACGATTTGATTCGGTGTTATTAGGATCAAGGATCCGGCATTGTTAGAATCACAATCGCTATCTTAGTGAGGTTTATCTAGTACCCATAGAAAGCTAGAGTGGTTGATTCCTTATCCAATAGAAAAGGAAAAACGGTTTTACTCGGACCGATAGAAGACGAGCTTGTAACGGTAATCCCTCGACCGATAGAAGAGAGGCGTAGAGGTTTTGATCTTAAGCCTAAGGAAAAAGATACATCGAGAGAGGACGTAGGCTTCGTTAATAGCCGAACCTCTATAAATCCTCGTGTCCTTTATTTTCCGCAATTTATTTTCGCTTCCGCATAAAACGGCGCAAATATCCGATTTGGTACCCAACATAATCATGAACAAGTCATAACTTTACCGTTACCGACAATGTTCATTTTATTCAATTGTTGGTTTAAAGTCAACAAAACGGCGACGTCAAATCGCACCCAAAACGTGGTGTATGCTACAACCACAAATATCGACTTTCAACAATTATCCGTGACTCCCCCAGGACCGTCACACAGTTTACTTCGACATACGAGAGTGATACCACCTCTCATAGTCTCATCCACCACAAAGTAGCGTGGGAGATAAAGAACCCAAATACCCAATTCCCCAAAAAAAAATTCCCAATAGAGAGGAATTGAAAAACGGGAACTTTAATAAAATCTTACGGGTACTTGGTTCCATATTTGCTTTGGTCCTTGAACGGGAGCTTCTCTCCATATGAGCAACATATTTCCGTGGGTACTCCGTTCTATATTTACTTTGATCCTTGAACGAGATGATAAATATGACTTCTCTCCATATTTTGCACATCATCATGAGCAACATATTTTCCTATATGCCACGTAAAGCATAAACATAGTTAGATTCATAAACATACAAATTAATGATAAATGAATCATGAATTAGGAAAATAGAGAGTTGAGAAATGCCCGGAGAGGGCTACTGGCTCGATAATCGGCCGAAAAAGGACTCGAGCGCGGCGATGCAGCAGCTCGGTATTGGATGAGGTCGGATCTCCAAATTTCCTCGTAAAAATCTGCTTCTGTTCGGTAGTAGATTCAGTATGAAATACTACTTAGAATCTGATCTCCACCGTTGAATATACAGATATTTGTGTTGGGAAATTGCCATGTCTCATATTTTTCTGTAATGCCTTTTTTCTTTTCCTGCTAAAATCTATCAGCAGCATCAGCAACAAGGGGCAGTCTCGGAACCTGGCCCACCAAACAAGACGACGATCCATAAATCAAGCAAATCAAGAGAAACAAGAACACAGTGCTATCAAAGCTCATCATCATATCCAATCCCACTCCATCTCTAGGACTAAAAGCCCTCTCTACTGAACGCCGTCGAAGAAAAGGTAGAAGTAAGTGATGGCTGAGATCAAGCGGTCCCGCGCATCAGCAGAATCGTCACCCTTGGATTTGGGCGTGGTCGGGTCGGGTTCCTCTTTCTAGTTCTGGTCACGGTACGGGGAAGGGGATGACGGCGGCGGTATAGATTTAGGGTTTCTTTCCGATTTTTTTTTTTCAGAATTTTCTGAAAAACGAGAGGAGATTTTTTTTTTTCTTGCTCAGTTGGGATACTACGTGATGATAACGTGTTTCAAGAGAAAGTAAAAAGACTGTAAATAGAGTCAATCAATTGTATTCATAACACTGATAGAGGGGCCTTTATATAGGTATTACAATGAGAGTCCTTCCATACATAGGATTCCTAGATAAGGTAAGACATCTAATAGGATCCTACTACCTCTAGAAGGATCTAGAACCTTCCATCTATGTATCTACAATCAGTATTAAGTAAGACACATCACGGGAATAATAACTCCCGGAACAATTATTTAATTTTAATGCCACTTTATATTAATTAGATTAATATAGTAGAAATTGAGTATATTAATTTATAGATTAATTAGAATAATTTATATTAAAATTAATTGTTTAATTTCGTTGCCATTACATGTTGTATGGAATCCTTATGTGATGGTGATATAGCTCGTGGACTTAGTTTTTGATTTGTTCGATTCGATTGGGTTGTAAAGGCCGTTTTAAGCCTATTTATATTTACTAGAAAAATTTATATAGGATGCAATTTTTCAATGATGTAATTATTATTTTGGGTATGACGAAGACCGAAGACAACCGACCGAGAATACGAAGATTCGAAGACTGTGTTTTTATTTATTGGGTCATTCGCTTGGCCCAGTACTTAGGAATTAGGTCCATGAGCTATATGTTGGTAGTAACTAGGTTACTGTTTTCTGTTTTTCATTTTGAATGATTGACAAACCAACAAATGCGCGTATAAATGAATTAATGTGCAAAGTGTAACATTAATCGCGAAATTCTCCCGACTACAAACACACTAAAGGTTATGAGGTTTCCTACCCTCCGTCAAACTCATGGAAAAATGAAATCTAAACCGGAATATTATTCTTCCGAGTATGTCGGGGTAATATTTTTGGGGAAAGTTGATAAATTCCTAGAGTGCATTAGATGCCTTTGGTTGTGACAAATCAAACCCCTATAAACCGTATGGGTTGCCGGGTAAGATTCAATTGTCAGACTAATAGGAGTTGACGGTTTAAACTTAGATAGTTCAGCGAGCCATAGAAACCGAATGGGTTGAGGGCAAGTGAACTAGGGGTAAAAGAAGATCGAATCATCCATTAGATGGGTTGGTATTAGACACCACTTTATAAAGAATAATAGAATAGAAACCATATGGGTTGCCCTCTATTAAACTTTGTAAAGAAATCGATCACCACTATGAAGTCACCCAAGACTTCCGGATTTAACATGGGAGTATGTAAATGCCGATAAATAGTGCGATCCGAGTTATGAATAAAGAAATCCCTTAAATTCTTTACTGGGATCATAATTAAATAATCACTAACGAATCTTAAATTATTCTCTGCAGTTAACAAAACTCTCAATATGACAATGAACCCACTCGCTATACTACTTGAAAAGAACATCTTGACTGGTCCGAACTATGTGGACTGGATTCGGAACTTGAGGATTGTCCTAACTATGGAAATGCTGGGATACGTCTTGGAGGCGGACATCCCAGCGGCTCCTGCAAGAACCCGAGCCAATCAGGAAGATGTTGATGCCCATGAGAAATGGGTAAAAGACGACATAAGAGTGCGAGGGTACATGTTAGGCTCAATGACCAATGAGCTTCAACGTGCCCATGAAAAGATGACGTCTTCAAGAGCCATCGTATGGCACCTGGCTGAGCTCTATGGAGAGCATAGCCGAACTACTAGATATGAGATATCGAAGCAATTATTCGGCGCCAGGATGAAGGAAGGAGAGAGGGTTGGGGACCATATCCTCAAGATGATCTCGATGATTGAGAGATTGGAAGCTCTTGATTTTCAGGTGCATGCATCTCTCCAAACTGACCTTATCTTGCAGTCACTTCCTGACTCCTTTTCATAATTTGTCATGAACTTCAACTGCAATGAGATTACATTTAACTTAGCTGGGCTAATGAACAAACTGACGACTGTCCAGTCTCAGATGAAGACAAAGGGAAAGGAAGCTGCACTTGTGATTTCTTCTGGGACTTGGAAGTACAAGAATAAGAAGAAAAAGAACAAGAAGCAGTTAGGTCCAATAGCCAAGATCGACAAGGGAAAGGGCAAGGCCCCAATGGTTCAAAAGAGCAAGGGGGCCAAGAAAACGGATGTATGCCTCAACTGCGGTGAGCTAGGCCACTGGAAGAGGTACTGTCCAAAGCTTGACCGTAATGCACCTTCAGGTACGGAACTACTGATTTTAGAAACAAATTGTTCTGTAACTGTATATTCTACTTCTTGGATACTTGATTCCGGTGCGAGTTCTCACATTTGTACAATGAATCAGGATCTATAACGAAGTAGGAAGCTGGATTCAGGGGAGGTGATGGTCACCATCGGAAGTGGGCATAGTGTCGAGGCTTCTGATATCAGATCCCTTATGTTAGATTTAAATCTGGTTTTATTCTTACTTTAGATGATGTACTTGTTTTGCCCAAGGGGCATAAAAATATTGTATCAATTCTGGTCATGGACCGAAATGGATTTCACTTCTTTATTGGAGATGGGTCCTGTCGTATTTATTTTAGAAATAAATTGGTTGGTACTGCTACATTATTAAATGGTTTATACCATTTAAATCTAAAGAATAAAACAACTGTGAACACTATAACTAGGAAGCGTGGTAGGGATGAAACGAACTAAGCACTTAAGTGGAATCTTAGACTTGGTCATATCGGTCAGGCCAAGGTTCATAAAATGGAGAAAGATGGGATTACGGGTACATTGGGATCAGATCCCTATCCAACTTGTGAATCTTGCCTTCAAGGCAAAATGACTAAGTTACCCTTCGCAGGGACTTTTGAAAGAGCTGCTGAAAAACTTGGATTGATCCATATCGACGTCTGTGGCCCTTTTGAAGTGGCACGAGACGGCTTTCAGTATTTCATTACATTCACTGATGACCATACCAGGTATGGATTCGTGTACTTAATGAAACATAAGTCTGAAGCTTTTGATAAAATTAAGGAATTTGAAGCCCTAGTTGAAAATCAAACAGGTAACCGTGTTAAGACTCTTCGGTCAGACCGGGGTGGTGAGTACATGAGTACCGAATTTGATGATGATGCGATTGTGACATCTCCAAACGAAGTAAATGAAGTAAGAATTGACATAAGTGACGATACCACGTTGCATGCACATGCACCTATGTACTTCGGTGAGAAAATAAATACAGAAATGGGAACGATCTTAATAATCGGAACCGGGATAACTTAGACGTATCAAAACATGCATACGTATGCATGTTCATGCATACAAAATCGGCCACATTAGGGGGAGATTTCGGCCGATTGTGATGGGAGATCCATGAAGGATCTTTGTCCCCACTACTTTCAAGTTGCTTTCATTTTCTATCCTTATCAAAGTCTTTCAAAAGGATATCACATGGAAAAGATGTTATCCCCTCCTTTGAAGCTACCCCACGGCCGAACATGCAAGGAAGAAGCCAAGCATGATGTTGTTTTCAATCTTTGTCAAAGTCTTGATAGTTTAGTTTAATATTTGCTTGTTTTTTTAGCTTGATCTTGTTTGATCTTGTTTGTAGTTGTAATGGCTATTTATAAGCCTCATCTTCAACCTTTCAAAGCCATCTTGAATGTTAAAAAGTAAATACACTTTGTATTGCTTCTTGTTGAATGATTTTCATCAAAACCTTGGTTATAATTCGACGCGTTTTCGAGTTGTAATTTAATCGATTCTCAATAGGTCTTGGGGAAAGATTACCTTATCAAACTATAGGTCTAGTTTGATAAATCACTTTCATATTGTTTTTGTTTATGTAAGCCGAATTGCCCTACTTTCGGTTATTTTCTAACGAGCGTTACATATATTCGAGTGTCGTAAGGATCAAAAATATTTCCGCTGCAGTACCTGCGAATTTACGTCCATCCTTATACGTAATTCGTATCATTAGTGGCATCGGAGCCTAAGGTTATTTCCTTGTCGAAATTCTCTTGGCGATTTTCTTGATTAAGCTATCTTATCATGGATTTTTCCGATGATTTCATGGAGAAACTCCGTGAGGCACTACACAACTTACAAGAACCACGTTTTCAAGCTAGAAGAGGAGGATATGACGCACATTCACCGCGTCATGTAGATGAATTTAAAGTGAATAAACTTCCGGAATTTGTCGGAGGTACCAATCCCGAAGTCTACTTAGAGTAGGAGAGGAAGATTAAACGTATGTTCGACTTCAAGAACCTTAATGATGAGAAACAGTGCAAATATGCGATTCTCAAGTTAGGGAAGGGCGCTTCCCTATGGTTCGAGGGTTTGAAAACACAACGAGCTCGTGCGGGAAAAGAGAAAATCCGTTCTTGGGATTCTTTGAAGAAAAAACTACGTAAAAGGTATGTCCTGACATCACATCGGTTAACCTTATACCGAAAAATTGCGGAGTTTGTGCAAGGGAAACTAAGTGTGGGAGAATACATTGAAGAATTTGAAGGCTTGGCCTTAATGGGAGAACTCGAAGAAAATGAAGAACAAAGAATGTCACGTTTCTTACGTGGCCTAAACCGAAACATTGCAAATACGGTGGAATTATACCCCTGCGGAGATTTTGACACTTTATGCGGACTATGCATAAAAATAGAAGCTCAAAACAAGTTGAAGTTTGCCAAACCCGAATTCCCATACAAATTCGGAAATGCAAGTGCCGGCTCAAGTTCGACTACGAAACCTACCGTACCTTTTCAAGTCCCTACCCCGGACCCGAAGTTTCCTCACGTGTCCAAAGAAACGAGCTTGGCTAAAGTACGATGCTTTAAATGTCAAGGATTTGGTCAATATCAAAATGCATGTCCTAATAAACGGGTGGTCACGTTAAGAGAAGCTCTTGCTGTCCGAGACAAACTTTTAGTCGAGGACGAGAAGGAAGGCCTTGGTGACGTATTTAACATGGAGGCCGAGGAAGAGAACGAGGAATGCGAGACTTATGATGCTCCGGAATATGATACTGCTTTAGTGCTTCGAGCTCTACATACCAAAATCATTCCAAGTGATACGGAGCAAACAGACCAAATCTTTCATTCCAAATGCAAAGTCAGAGAAAAGTGGTGTAGCTTGATAATAGACGGAGGGAGTTGCACGAATGTAGCTTCAAACGAAATGGTTACCAAACTCGGTCTAACTACTACGGCTCATCCGAGACCATATGCTTTGCATTGGCTCGATGATGGAAGTAAAGTGAAGGTGTCGAGACAAGTACGAGTCAACTTAACTATGGGACCATACGGAGATGATGTGTTATGTGACGTACTCCCGATGGACGCATGCCATGTACTTTTGGGACGACCATGGATGTTCGACCGAGATGTTTTACATCAAGGTCAGAGTAATAAATATGAATTACGAGACAAAGGAAAGAAGATTGTACTCAAACCAATGTCCCCGCAAGCTATCCGTTCGATGAGTTCTAGTCGAGAGGAGAAACTGAAACTCACTATGCTTGCTAGCGAGAGGGAAATGGAACATGCCATTAATGACGGGCAGCGAGTATATTTGGTGATGTTTAAAGAGACACGGGACGAGAACATGGGAGTACAAAATGGAGGAGAAATAGATGTTATTACACGAATTTGAGGATGTCTTTCCCGAACAATTACCGTCGGGTTTACCACCTATTCGTGGTATTGAACTCCAAATCAATCTTATACCGGGAGCACCACTTCCTAATAAATTCGCCTATAGATGTAATCCTGAGGAGACGAAGGAGTTACAAAGACAAGTAGAAGAAATTTTGGACCGCGGGTATGTCTGAGAGAGTTTGAGTCCGTGTGCAGTTCCGGTCTTACTTGTCCCTAAGAAAGATGGTTCTTGGCGAATGTGTGTGGATAGTCGGGCCGTGAACAATATCACCGTCAAGTATCGGTTCCCTATCCCGAGACTTGATGATATGTTAGACGAACTACATGGTTCGGTAATCTTTTCAAAGGTTGATTTACGAAGCGGATATCATCAAATTCGAATGCGAGAAGGTGACGAGTGGAAGACGGCCTTCAAAACGAAAAATGGATTATATGAATGGACCGTTATGCCGTTCGGTCTTACAAACATGCCTAGTACCTTCATGAGGTTAATGAACGAAGTGCTTAAGCCATTTATGGGGAAGTTCGTGTTTGTATATCTGGATGACATCCTAATCTATAGTCAATCACTACAAGAACATTTCGGGCACTTAAAGGCTAATCTTCAAAACTTTGAGGGACCGAAAACTATATGGGAAAAAAGAGAAGTGTTCATTCCTAGTCGAAAGTATAATCTTTCTTGGCTATGTTGTTTCGAAGTACGGAGTGGCGGTTGATCAAACAAAAATCGAAGCAATTAAGTCTTGGCCGACCCCTACGACCGTGACGGAAGTGAGGTCATTTCACAGGCTTTCTTTTTTTTATCGGCGGTTTATTCGAGACTTTAGCACCATTTCAAGCCCGATAACGGAATGTTTAAAAAGAGGACCATTTGTATGGAAGCCCAAGGAGCATTCGAGAAGTTAAAAGCCAAATTATGCGAAGCACCGATCCTAACACTACCCGATTTTACTCAACCATTCGAAGTTGAATGTGATGCTAGTGGAGTTGGAATTGGAGCGGTTCTTATTCAAGGTAAACGACCTATCGCTTACTTTTCGGAGAAATTGAACGGAGCTCGGTTGAATTATTGCACTTATGATAAAGAATTCTATGCTATTGTACGGGCCCTTGATCATTAGAGTCATTACTTACGGCCGAAACATTTTATTTTACACTCGGACCACGAATCATTGAAGTACATTAACGGACAACATAAACTGAGTCCGAGGCATGCCAAGTGGGTGGAATTCCTACAATCATTTCACTTTTCATCCAAGTACAAAGACGGTAAAAGCAATGTCGTTGCGGATGCATTATCTAGGAGGTATGCATTACTTTCTACTCTGGAGGTTCGGTTACTTGGTTTCGAAATGTTGAAGGAGTGTTATGAAAATGATGCGGATTTTGGAGAAGTTTTTTCTCGTTGCAAATCTGGTCCGTTCGGGGAATTCATGTTACAAGATAATTTCCTTTTTAAAGGGAATAGGCTATGTGTTCCAAAACAGGCGGTTCGGGAATTATTGGTTCGGGAGGCTCACGGAGGAAGCTTAGCAGGTCATTTTGGCACGGCTAAAACATTGGAAGTACTAAAAGAACATTTCTTTTGGCCAAAAATGCTAAAAGACGTTTACAATGTTTTAAGTAAATGCGTAACATGTCAAATCGCAAAGATTTCGTTCAAACCGGGATCGTATATGCCTCTACCGGTTCCAGAAAGACTGTGGGAAGATGTATCAATGGATTTTATCATCGCTTTACCCCGTACTCAACGAGTTAAAGATGTTATTATGGTAGTTGTGGATTGCTTCTCAAAAATGGCTCACTTCGTAGCTTGCCACAAAACCGACAACGCAAGCAACGTGGCCGATTTATACTTCCGAGAGGTGGTTCGTTTACATGGAGTTCCGAAGACTATTGTTTCGGATCGGGATTCGAAATTTCTTAGCTATTTTTGGAATACTTTATGGAGGAAAGTGGGAACAAAGCTCTTGTTTAGCACTTCACACCATCCTCAAACAGATGGTCAAACCGAAGTCACAAATCGAATGCTAGGAACGTTGTTGCGAGGACTTGTGAATAAAACGCAAAAGGATTGGGACATGAAACTTGCTCATGTGGAATTTGCCTATAACCGATCCCCTACACATGCCACGACACATTCTCCTTTTGAAGTCGTTTACGGGTTAAATCCTTATATACCCTTAGACTTGATTCCATTGCCGAAGGATGAGTTGGTAAACAAAGATGCGGAATCGAAACTTAAATAGATGATCAAGTTGCACGGACAAATACATGATCGAATCAAATAGGTGAATGACGCATACAAACGGAAATCCAACAATCACGGAAAACCGAGACTATTCGAAGTAGGCGACTTGGTTTGGGTACACTTACGAAAAGAGAGATTTCCTAGCAAACGCAAGAACAAACTTATGCCAAGGGCCGAGGGACCTTACAAAATTGTGGGAAAGGTGAACGACAATGCGTATAAAGTAGAACTTCCAGGCGATTATGGGGTACACGCCACTTTTAACGTGGGCGATCTATCTTCTTACCTTGACGACGAGGGAATCACTGAATTGAGGTCAATTCCTTTCAAAGGGGGAGGAGATGATGCGATTGTGACATCTCCAAATGAAGTAAACGAAGTAAGAATTGACATAAGTGACGATACCACATTTCATGCACAGGCACCTACGTACTTCGGTGAGAAAACAAATGCGGAAATGGGAACGATCTTAATAATCGGAACCAGGATAACTTAGACGTATCAAAACATGCATACGTATGCATGTTCATGCATACAAAATCGGCCACATTAGGAGGAGATTTCGGCCGATTGTGATAGGAGATCCATGAAGGATCTTTGTCCCCACTACTTTCAAGTTGCTTTCATTTTCTATCCTTATCAAATTCTTTAAAAAGGATATCACATGGAAAAGATGTTATCCCCTCCTTTGAAGCTACCCCACGGCTGAACATGCAAGGAAGAAGCCAAGCATGATGTTGTTTTCAATCTTTGTCAAAGTCTTGATAGTTTAGTTTAATATTTGCTTGTTTTTTTAGCATGATCTTTTTTGATCTTGTTTGTAGTTGTAATGGCTATTTATAAGCCTCATCTTCAACCTTTCAAAGCCATCTTGAATGTTAAAAACGAAATACACTTTGTATTGCTTCTTGTTGAATGATTTTCATCAAAACCTTGGTTATAATTCAACGTGTTTTCGAGTTGTAATTTAATCGATTCTCAATAGGTCTTGGGGAAAGATTACCTTATCAAACTATAGGTCTAGTTTGATAAATCACTTTCATATTGTTTTTGTTTACGTAAGCCGAATTGCCCTACTTTCGGTTATTTTCTAACGAGCGTTACATATATTCGAGTGTCGTAAGGATCAAAAATATTTCTGCTGCAGTACCAGCGAATTTACGTCCATCCTTATACGTAATTCGTATCAGATGAGTTCTTAAAAGAACTAGGAATAGTGTCACAATTCACTCCTCTAGCTACTCCACAATTAAATGGTGTATCAGAAAGAAGGAACCAAACCTTGTTGGACATGGTTCGCTCCATGCTTAACTATACCGATCTACCGATTTATCTATGGGGTTACGCGCTCCTTACTGCTGTGCATATCTTGAACAAATGTCCTTACAAATACATTCCTAAGACTCCCCATGGGATGTGTAGAGGTAGGAAACCAAGTCTTAATCACATTTGGATTTGGGGATACCCTGCTTATGTCAAGAAGACTAAAATAGAGAAATTGGAAACTATGTCTGTGAAAGGTCGTTTCATAGGATATCCAGGGGATTCTATGGGATATCTATTCTACATGCACGAAGATCATAGGATCATCATTGCTATACAAGCACACTTCCTGGAAGATCAGTTTGTTCAGGAAGGAGGGGCAGGTAGAAATATTTCTTTGGAAGAAATAAAAGAAACACCAAATGAGACACCTATGCAAGATATTAGAACCCAACCTTCTGAAATACAAACACAACCTCGCAAGTCTAGTAGAATTTCTCAAATACCTGAGAGGTATAGCTATCTGCATCAAGAGGAATTGGATGTCTATGAGATGATAGAAAGTAGTCAAGAAAATGATCCTTCTACATACGACCAAGCGATTGTAGACGTTGACTCCACCAAGTGGCAAGAAGCTATGGAAGCTGAGATAGACTCAATGCATGCTAATCAGGTCTGGACTTTAGTAGATCGTCCTAAAGGCATAGTGCCTATTGGAAACAAATGGATCTATAAGAGAAAGACTGATGGAGATGGCAAGGTTGATACCTATAAGGCCAGGCTTGTGTCAAAGGGTTATTCCCAAAGAGAAGGAATCGATTACTTCGAGACCTTCTTGCCTATAGCTATGATTAAGTCTATTCGCATGATGCTTGCCATAGCAGCCCACTTAGATTATGAAATATGGCAAATGGATGTGAAAACGGCATTCCTAAATGGATTCCTCGAGGAGGAGATTTACATGGAACATCCTAAGGGATTCATATCTCAAACCAATATTCATAAAGTATACAAACTTCAGCGTGCCATTTATGGACTGAAGCAAGCTTCACGGAGTTGGAATCTTTGTTTTAACGAGACAGTCAAAGAGTTTGATTTTGTCCAAAACGAAGAGGAGCCCTGTATTTACAAGAAGGTTAGTGGGAGCAAAATTGCGTTCTTAATACTATATGTAGATGACATTCTACTTATAGGAAACCACGTAGGAATGCTCAGTTCTGTGAAAGCTTGGCTTTCTAAAGAGTTCTCAATGAAAGACTTGGGAGAAGCTACCTATATTCTGGGTATTCGTCTCTACGGGATAGAGCGAAAAGAATGTTAGGTCTTTCACAAGCCCTCTATATAGAAAAGATCCTGAAGCGATTTAGGATGGAAGATTCTAAAAGAGGGTTCCTTCCTATGCAACATGGTGCAAAACTTTCCCTAGAGATGTGTCCTCAAAGTGAGGAAGACAGAAAATAAATGAGTAAGGTGCCCTATGCTTCGGCATTAGGTAGCCTCATGTATGCTATGATTTGCACTAGGCCGGAAATTGCCTATGCTGTGAGCGTAGTAAGTCAGTTTCAGTCAAATCCAGGGCAGGAACATTGGACTGCTGTAAAGAACATTCTTAAGTATCTAAGGAGGACTAAAGACTTGGTTCTTACATACGGCAGTTGAGAACTAAGAGTGATGGGTTATACAGACTCAGATTTTTCGGGGGACATGGATGCTCAGATGTCCACATCAGGGTATATCTTTACTCTGAATGATGGGGCAGTTTCTTGGAGAAGTGCCAAGCAAAGTTCGACTGCTTTCTCTGCATGTCAAGCCGAATATCAGGCAGCCACGGAGGCTGCTAAAGAAGCTTTTTGAATAAAGAAGTTCAGTGAGGAACTTCAAGTGGTTCCTAACGCAGAGAAGCCCGTGACACTGTTTTGTGACAACGATAAGCACATTGCCTAAGGAGCCTAGGGCTCACCACAACACCAAACATATTGCGAGAAAATATCATTTTGTTAGAGAAATGGTTCGGGATGGGAATGTTTTACTGCAGAGAGTAGACACAAAAAATAACGTTGGTGATCCGCTTACCACGCCACTATCTCAGAAGGTCTTAGAGAGACATCTGGAGAGTATGGGTATTAGATATCATAGTTTGTGGCATTGAGTGCAAGTGGGAGATTGTTAGGAATATGCCCTCGAATGCCACCCAGGAGATGAGAGAGTAGGGGCATTGTACTTGTAATTATGGAATAATTATTAAAAAGGCAATATGATTCAATCACTGTTTATTGTATTTCAATTGCATTATTGACTTGGTAAACATTGAAGTGAAGTCCATGTAAATAAATCGAACATTCCATTCTCATTATGGGATAAGAGGAAATGCACTGGAAGTGTTTAAAGTTTATTTACGTAAATCGTTCGCAAGTCAATAAACTTAAATGGGCATTAAGTTTTAATAAGACTTGTATAACTGATGCTAGGACATGTGCATGTCTTGATAGCATAGTTATAAGTATATTGGTGGGACCAGTATACTCGAACACGACTCATACTCGATTCAGTCACACAATATTCACTCTCGGAGAGTCGATGATGAATCGAAAGGTTGTGATAGTATACGTGGACCTTTGTCTTGAGGGTTCAGTAGAAGATGTGCCTGTGACGTTTAGTTTGTCATTAGGGTAGTTAGACTCATTTGCTTAATTGCTGAGTTGACCTCGAAGTGCGGACTATATGGGCAGGTAGCAGTCTTTACTGTACGCCAAGAAAGGATTCTATCTCCTGTTAGTGAGCAGGCGAATGTGCTATACGGTTAATGGCAAATAAGATCATAAGTCTTTGGCCAAAGCATTCTGATATAGTAGTATTAGATACACTGTTGATCAGTTGGTCTTGCTTTGCATTAACACATGTATAGAGTCTAGTCAACAGTAGGGTTTGACTTTACCGTGACCCGAAGACTTGATTGGGACATCTGATGAAGGGTCTATACGTATATGGTATTAACGACATAATGGTTCTGGAATGATCCCTTCATTCGTTCTCAGTCGGGGTTTACAGTGCGGCCTGCTAGGATGGCTAAGTGCTGCCCGCACTCATTGGTTCCTCCCAATGCCGGCTGAGATGGACCTATGGAGTCGCGCATCAGGAACGTTGACGGATAAATGTGAATTTATTATCTCTCTAATTAATTAGATATTGGATATCTAATTATGATTTATTGGATAAATCAAAAAGCGGTCTCATGAATTAAAATTAAGTTACCGGGTAATTAATTTAATTCATAAATTATATTTCTTAGAGAAATATATTTGTATTTGATATAATTATGTATTTATATTAATTAATTAATATAAATACATTGATGATTAAAAGGAGTGTATTTAACGGGGTCGTTTGACGAACATCCGGTATACGAGCCGAGTGACTCGACTCATTTCTAGGAAGCTTCCTTATGGGCCGCCCCCCACCTCACATGGCCATTACATTTTGCATGTTGTGTTTGTTGTATAGTCATCTTAATAATATTTGAGATTCCTCTCATATTATTTTTATTCATTATGATGAGTTGTTATATTATATATATAAGCAACTCTTGATGAAGTAAAGTACTTAACACACACACATTTTAAGCTTGCAAAAAGGTTCTGGCCGAGAGAGTTTGATTGAGGAAGAGATTTTTTTTTTAAATTATTTTCATCTTAGAGGTGAATGAAATTCAAAGAAAAATTAGATATATAAATTCCTACGATAACTTCCTAGCCGTGTTCTTGAAGAACGGAGTTACGTCGAATTTTTCCGAGCAACTTCCGACGTGTGTGAAGTAGAGGCATCGTATTTTAGGTGTTTGGGACGAAGGATTTTTCGTGCTCGAGCTCGGGTTCGTGATCATCCATTTTTACGAAGATTTATTTCAAAAGCTTCAAGGGTATGATTTCATCTTCGTATTTTTATTTTCGTATATACGTTACTTGATCGATCCTGTTTGGGATTCATTTTTATTTTCCGCTGCGTATTTCGTTTTATTTTCGGAATCCCAACAAACACCTTACTATCCTCCGAGGATACGGCTAGAGCTAAGTGATGAAGCTTCCAATATGAAATTATAACACTCTAAGTGTATAACTCACAATCTCTCTTTTATTTCTCAATTTTCCTCCAAGAAAAATCAAGAACTTGTGAAGAAAAATGGAAGAAGACTTGGAGAAGATGATGAAGACTTTGAGAAAAGTTTTCTCTCTCTCTATTAACCTATCTCACGTATGAAATCATTTTTGAGAGATAAGAAGTCTTCCTACTTTTATTCTTATTCCACCCTCATGTGAACAACTCATGTCACATGAGATCAAACCCCACAAAGTCATCTTTTTTATATAAAATGAAAACAACAAGACAAAAGGAAAGTGGGTGGAACTAAGGGGGGCGGCTACGGTGCAGAAACGGATGAGTTCGGTTCGTTTCGGACTCCCGAGAGTCCAAATAAATAAACTCCAATTCTGTCCCGATGTATTTGTATAGTTTAATTAATCCAATTAATTTTATCATATCAAATACATTATGACATAATTAATTTCTCCAAGAAATAATTATATCCATGAATTAAATTAATTACCCAGTGATATATTTAATTCATTAGGCCGTAAATCAATTTATCTAATAAATGGATTTAGACATCCAATGTCCCAAATTTAGATATCCAATATCTAATATTCATAATGAGAGAATTAGATTGATTTATTCCGTCGTCAATCTTATTGCGCGACTCGGTAGGTCCGTCTCAGTCAGCAATGGGAGGAACCAAAGAGTAGTAGCACCACCTAGCCAGCCTGGCGGCCTACACCGTACCCCAACTGAGAACGAATGATTGGGATCATTCAAGAACCATTCTATCGTGAATACCAGTATACGTATAAACCCTTCTTTCAAATATCTCGATCAAGTTATATGGTCACGGTCAGTCAAACCCTATCTGTACTTGACGCTATACATGCGTTAATGCAAATCGAGATCATCGAGTTGTCGTGTATCTAATACAACTAGCTCCAATGCTTTGGCCAAAGACTTATGATCTCATCTACCAATAACCGCATAGGACATATAACCCGCTCACTGACGGGAGAAAGAATTCTATCTTGGTATTCAGTAGGACCTGCTACTTGCCCGTCATGATGCACGTCGAGGTTGACCCCTGCCTTCCGGTTTACAGGGTCGAACTACTCTAATGAAAATCTTGACATCACAAGCACATCCCTACTAAATCCTCAAGTCGAAGGTTCACGAATACCTATCACAACCTTTCGATTCCGTCATTGACTGTACTGGAGTGAAATCCGTATGACGAATCGAGGGTGAGTCAGTTCGAGTATACTAATCCAATTAGCATACCTATAACGTGTGCTCCCACTAACCATTAGTGTTCCACAGGCACTCTCCATGTCAAAGAACACGTCATACAAGTCTTCACATAAACTTAACGCCCAGTCAAGTTTCATCGACTTACGAACGATTAAGTATTTGAGCTATAACCTTTCCAGTGCCGACCCCATTATCCAATAAAGAGTGGAACGTTTTGATCTCAAATACACGGACTAGTTTCTATATATTTATTTACGAGTTAGGAATGCCAGTAACTACCAGTAAATAAAGAAACATTCATTTGCCTTATATAAATGGTTTACATAATTACAAGTACAATGCCCTCACTCAACAACCTCTGAGTGGCATTCGGGGGCATACTCCTAACAATTATAGGAGCTTGAATATAAAGATTATTACACTCTAAGTGTTAATCTATATTCTCTCTATTTTTTCTCTCAGTCTTTCTCTAAGAAAATTGAAGAAAGGAATGAAGAATATGAAGATGAAGTTGAAGACCATGAAAATGAAATCTAAGTTCTTTTCTCTCTCTCTCTCTCCTTCACTATATCTCATGTATGGAATTAATTGGGTGTGGGAGTGATGAAGTCTCCTCATCTTATTCAACTTTACACTCACATGTACAACTCATACACATGAGGAATCAAGCCCTACCATGTCTTTTTCAATCATATAAAATGGAAACAAAAGACAATGGGAAATAAGGTGGAAAGGGGGGTGGCCATGATGAAAAAACGGACGAGTTTGGTTCGTTTCGGACTCCCGAGATTCCAAACAGATAAACTCTGATTCCGTTTCGATGTATCTATATCGATTAATTAATCCAATTAATTAAACATATCAAATACAAAATAATATAATTAATTTCTCCAAGAAATAATTATATTCATGAATTAAATTAATCACCCGGTAATTTATTTAATTCATTAGGCCGTAAATCAATTTATCCAATAAATCAATTTAGACATCTAATGTCCCAAATTTAGATATTCAATATCTAATATCATAATGAGAGAATAAGCTCGATTCATTCCGTCGTCAATCCTATTGCGCGACTCGGTAGGTCCGTCTCAGTCAGCAATGGGAGGAACCAAAGAGTAGTAGCACCACCTAGCCAGCCTGGCGGCCTACACTGTACCCCAACTGAGAATGAATGATTGGGATCATTCAAGAACCATTCTGTCGTGAATACCAGTATACGTATAAACCCTTGTTTCGAATGTCCCGATCAAGTTATAGGGTCACGGTCAGTCAAACCCTATCTGTACTTGACGCTATGCATGCGTTAATGCAAATCGAGATCATCGGGCTCTCGTGTATCTAATATAGCTAGATCCAATAGTTTGGCCAAAGATTTATGATCTCCTCTGCCAATAACCGCATAGGACTCACTAATAGAAGAAAGAATTCTGTCTTGGTATTCAGTAGGACCTGCTACTTGCCTGTCAAGATGCACGTCGAGGTTGACCCCCACCTCCCGGTTTACAGGATCGAACTACTCTAATGAAAATCTTGACGTCACAAGCACATCCCTACTAAATCCTCAAGTCGAAGGTTAACGAATACCTATCACAACCTTTCGATTCTGTCATTGACTGTCCCGGAGTGAAATCCGTGCGACGAATCGAGGGTGAGTAGGTTCGAGTATACTAATCCAATTAGCATACCTATAACGTTTGCTCCCACTAACCATTAGTGTTCGACAGGTACTCTCCATGTCAAAGAACACGTCATACAAGTCTTCACATAAACTTAACTCCCAGTCAAGTTTCATCGACTTGCGAACGATTAAGTATTTGAGCTATAACGTTTCCAGTGCTGACCCCTTTATCCAATAAGGAGTGGAACGTTTTGCTCTCAAATTCACGGACTAGTTTCTATATGTATATTTACGAGTCAGGAATGCCAGTAACTACCAGTAAATAAAGAAACATCCATTGCCTTATATTAATGATTTACATAATAACAAGTATAATGCCATCACTCAACATCGTCTGAGTTGAATTCAAGGGCATACTCTCAACAATCTCCCACTTGCACTCAATGCCACACACTATGGTATCTAATACGCATGTTCTCCAGATTACGCTCCAAGCTAATCTGAGAATGTGGATTGGTCAGTGGATCAGCGACATAGTCTGCTGACTCTACTCTATGCAGCACAATGTATCTCTTTGCGAACAAATTCTCTTACAAGATGATACTCTCTCTCAATATGTTTGGTACTATTGTGAAACCTCGGTTCCAAGACATGTGCTACCGCTCTAGCAGCGCAGCACAAGGTGTCACGTGAAGTTTACCCAGTAACTTCTAAATCCTTCCTTTGGATGCCTCCGAGGCCGCTTTATACTCAGCCTAATAGGTGGAATTAGCAGTCGCACTATACTTGGAACTATGCCATGATACTTCTCCTCCATTAAGAGTAAATATCAGAAGTAGACATAGAATCGTCTTTCTGTCCTTGGAAGTCCAATACAGTGAATCCCATTACATTCAGTTCTCCACCGCCGTATTTAAGAACCAGGTCTCTAGTCCTTCTAAAGTACTTGAGAACGTTCTTTTATGCCAGTCTAATGTTCCCTAACTGGGTTAGCCCGAAACCTACTTACCACGCTCCCACCATGCGCAATGTCAGGTCTCGTACACAATAAAGTATATATAAGGCTACCCAAATTCCGAAGCATATGGTATATTATTCATTTCCTTTTATTGTTCCTCATTATGAGGACACACCTTTAAGGTGAGTTTTATTCCATATCGCATCGATACGAACCCTCTTTTAGAATAATCAATCTTAAATCGCTTTAAAATTTTATCTATATAGAGGGCTTGGGAAAAAACTTATCATTCTCTTCGATCTATCCCAGTAGAGTCGAATCCCAAGAATATAGGTTTCTTCTCCCAAGTCTTTCATGGAGAAATTACTCGAAACCAAGCTTTCACAGAACTGAGCATTCCCACATCATTTCCTATTAGTAGAATGTCATCTATATATAGTACTAAGAATGTGATCTTGCTCCCACTAACCCTCTTGTATACACAAGGTTCCTCTTCATTTTGCACGAAGTCAAACTTTTTGACTGTCTCGTCAAAACGAAGGTTCCAACTACATGAAGACTGCTACAGTCTATTTCATGGAGTCTACATCCACCATTGCTAGGTCATTGGTCGCGGGTCAGTCTCTTGTTTATCACCTGGAACCTCGCGGAAACCCAGTTCCTCCAAGTGCACAAAACTATACCTCTCAGGTAATTGAGACACCCTACAAGACCTACGAGGTGGTTGTACTTGTGTTTCAGAAGGTTTGGTTCCATTTTTATAGCACAGGTATCTCCTGAGGAGTTTCATTATATTCTTCCAAAGAAATATTTCTACCTGCTCCGCCTTCCTGAATGAACTCATCTTCCAGGAAGTGTGCATGCAAAGCAACAATGATCTTTTGATCTTTGGACATGTAGAATAGATAACCCATCGTCTCAGATGGGAATCCAATGAAACATCTCCTCACGGACCTCGCTTCCATTTTGTCCACCTTAGTCTTCTTGACATAGGCAGGACATCCTAAAATCTTAATGTGATTAAGACTTTGGTTTCCTGCCCTCCCACATCTCATGTGGAGTTTTAGGAACGGATTCGGAAGGACATCTGTTCAAGATGGAAGCGGCAGTCAGGTGTGCATACCCTCACAGGTAAACCGGTAAGTCAGTATAGCCCAGCATGGAACAGACCATGTTCAAAAAGGTCCGGGTCCTTCTTTCTGACACACCATTTAACTGAGGAGTACCTGGAGGTGTTAGTTGTGAAACTATTCCATGTTCTTTAAGGAACTCGTCAAACTCCGTACTCATATACTCACCACCTCGGTCCGACCGAAGTGATTTGATATGATTACCAGTTTGTTTCTCGACTAGGGCCTTGAATTCCTGGAATTTCTCAAAGGCCTCGGATTTATGTTTCATTAAGTATACAAAACCATACCTAGTATGATCATCTGTAAACATAATGAAATATTGATATCTGTCCCGTGTTGCTTCCAAAGCACCACATACGTCGGTATGGATTAATCCCAGTTTATCAGCGGCTCTTTCAAAAGTCCATGTGAAGGGGGACTTAGTCATTTTGCCTTTAAGGCAAGATTCACAAGTAGGAAAGGGATCCGATCCCAATGGACCCATAAGTCCATCTTTTTCGATCTTGTAAACCTTGGTCTGACCAACCTGACAAAGTCTAAGATGCCATTTCAAAACTTGATTGGTTTCATCCCTACCACGTTTTCTAGTTATATTATTCACAACTACTTTGTTGCTGAGATTTAGATGATACAATCCATTTAACAATGTAGCAGTACCCACTAGTTTATTACTGAAATAAATTTTGTAGGAACCATCACCAATGAAAAATGAAAAGCCTTTTCGGTCCATGATCGGAATGGATATAATGTTTTTGTGCCCCTTGGGCAAAACAAGTACATCTTCTAAAGTCAAAACAAAAACCGGATTCTAAACCCAAAAGAAATGATCCTATGTCAGTTGTCTTGACACTATGCCCACTTCCGACATTGATCATAACTTCTTCAGCTCCAAGCTTCCTACTTTGTTCCAGATCTTGATTCACGGTACAAATATGAGAACTAGCACCAGAATCCAGTATCCAGAAAGTAGAAAATACAGTAGCAGAACTATTTGTTTCCAAAACTAAACGTTTTGTACCTGAAGTGCCATGAAGAATTGGACAGTCTCTAGCCCAATGGCCTATCTCACCGCATTTGAGACAATTGTCCTTCTCCTTACTCTTTGGAACTATCGGGGCCTTGTCGTGCCCTTGAAGTCCTTGACATGTGGTACAGTCTGCTTCTTTCTCTTTTTCTTCTTGTTCTTAGACCTCCGAGGTCCAGAAGAAATCACAAGAGTAGACTCCTTCATCCGTGCAGTCTTCATCTGAGACTGAGCGGTCACAAGTTTGTTCATTAGCCCAGCTAAATTACATGCAATCTCATTGCAATTGAAATTCATAACAAACTGTGAGAAGGAATCAGGGAGAGACTGTAGGATAAGGTCGGTTTGAAGAGAAGTATCCATCTTAAAATCAAGAGCCTCCAATCTCTCGATCATAGATATCATTTTGAGGACGTGGTCCCCAACCTTATCATCTTCCTTCATCCTTGCACAAAACAGTTGCTTGGATATCTCATATCTAGCAGTTCAACTGTGCTCCCCATAAAGCTCGGTTAAGTGAGATAGAATCTGCCTAGCAGAATTCATTTTCTCATAATCCTTAACCCACTTTTCATGGTTTTCAATCTCTTCCTGATTGGCTCTTGTCCGCACTGGAGGCGCCGGAATGTCCATCTCCAAGACATATCCCAGTGCCTCTATACTAAGGACTATCATCAGATTGCGGAGCCAATCCACAAAGTTAGGTCCGATTAAGGTCTTCTTTTCGAGTATAATTGGGAGTGGATTCATTGTCATATTGAGAGTTATGTCTACATTAAGTACGATAGATTAATTAGTGACTCGTTCAATTATGATCTGAGTATAGAATTAAGGTCTTTTCTATTCTTGTTACCCAGCTCCCACTATTTTTATCGGAATAACACACTCCCATGTGAAATTCAGAAGTATCGTCTCTCTACTTCATAGTGGTGATCGAGTTCTTTATAAATCTTAATAGAGGGCAACCGAACAGGTTTCTAGTATATTAATTTTCATAAAGTGGTGTCCAACACCAACCCATCTAATGGATGATTCAATCTTCTTTTTCCCCTTGTTCACTCCCCTCAACCTATACGGTTTCTATGGTTTGTGAACAAGTTAAGTTTATACCATCTACGCAAATCAGTTTCATAATTGAATCTTATCCGGCAACCTATCAGGTTTCTAGGGATAAAATTTGCTCCAATCGAAGGCATCCAATGTGCACCCGGTAATTTATCCATCCTTCCCGAACGACTACCCCGATAACTCGGAAGCATAGCACATCCGGTTTGGATTTCAATTTCCCGGAAACTCGATGGAGGGAAGGAAAACTTTGAAACCTTATAAACTTACTAAGCGCGTTTGTGGCATTCATACAATATGAAACAACCATTCACAACCTAGTTGCTACCAACATGTGGTTCATGGACCGTTCCTAGAAAACAAAAACTCTGTAATCTAATTACAAGTCTTCATCTTGAATCTTCGTCTTCTCTAAATATATCTTCCTCCGGTCTTCGTCATTACATATAAATTTTACATTGAAAATTGCATCCTAGATACAAATATTTTCTAGTAAAATAAATAGGCTCAAAACGGCATTTACAACCCAATCGAATAAAACGAACGATTCAAAAACTAAGTCCACGAACCACATCCCCATTCAAAAGCATTCATCCAATAAATACAATATAAATGGAAAGCATAGAGATACATTGATCCAATCAAGAATACGAACCGATCCAATCGATTCATCCAAAACGAATTAATCCATTGAATTCAAACAACTGTCAAATATTAACTTGTTCCGGACGAGAAAATATTTTATTAAATTAATTTCCCTAAGAACAAAATTACTATAATTGAATATTAGTCAAATTAAATCCAATTTAATTTGTGGGAAATTAATTATCGAACGAAATATAAAAAACGGAGTGGAAAAAACACGGTCGGAGCACTGCCCAGCAGGCTGTCGAGCAGGGCCGGCAGGGACCGAGACCATTGCCAGGAAGCGGCCGATAGGCTACGGAGCCTGCCCGGCACAGGCTTCCGAGCATGGCCGATCACGGGTCCAGATCGCGATCTGATGCCACGGACCGCGAGGCAGCGCCCGGCCAGCCCCAGTGTCACAGGGCGCTTATAGTTTGTATAGAATGTACGCGCACCGTGCGGCTAGTAGTCAATTTACCCGACTACATCCACCTAACTTGTTTGGGAGTTGGTGCTTATGCGACGCAATCATGCCGAGGCGTTTTAGTGGCACAGCAAAATTGAAGATGAAAATCGATTTGTATTAATACAAGAAACGATTACAATAGGCAACAACGATTACAAGCATACACGGATAGGAGGGTCTCATCAAACTATCCAATTCGTACTACAACACTTCAGTACACTCTTCCCCCCTATAATAGGCTTAGAAAAATAAAAGCTAATGACAATACTATATATTGAAAAGCTGAACAAGCACTAACTAGCTATTACAACATTACAAGGAAAATAAAGAAAAGCCCTACACTATAGATGATAACTTGAAGTGCGATGAGGCTCGGCATCCCACAAAGCTGCAAGTGGACCCATGAATGGCCTGTGATTAGGTAATACCGCCTGGGGTCGCGGGCACCTCGTGACAGAACTCCCCCCTCTGAGTTGGTGATGTCCCCGGCGCCATAGATGTGAGATAAGCATCCAGTAGTGGTTGAAAAGCTTTAAGTGTTGTCGCCCTCTCCCAAGTGTTTTCCTCCATCCTGCAGCCCTGCTATTTCACCAAATATTCTTTGTGTAGCTTCTTTTTCGGCCCTGCATCACGGTGGTCGATAATAGCTTCGGCCACCCTCTTCCCCAAGTTGCGTAGTTTCAGTTGTGGACGGTTGGGCAGGTTGCGTGTGGTGTCCTCTTTGTCTGCCTGATATGGCTTGAGTTGGCTGACATGAAAGACATTATGAATGCGCCACCATTGGGGTATCTCTAGCTTGTAGGCTACCTTTCCGACTCTTTTGAGGATGGTTAGGGGCCCAATATATTTTTGCATTAGCCGTGAATCTCTCCCTCATGTTGCCCTGGAGGAACTCTGGTTCGGGACCTTCACCATTACCTTGTCACCCACACAGTATTCAACAAAGCGGCGTTTAAGATCAGCATATTTTTTCATCCGCTTTTGAGCCTTCTCCAAGTAGCCACGGGCCAAATCAAGGTTTTGTTCCCATTCAAGGGAAAATGTTTGCGCCGAAGTAGACCTGGCATTTTGTGGAACAGTGTCAATATTGTGCGGGAGGAGTGGTTGCTGCCCATTACAAATTTCAAAAGCACTCTTATTGGTGGTAGAGCATTTTTGAGCATTGAAACACAGTTGAGCAACATCCAAAAGCTTCACCCAGTCCTTCTGATTAGTGCTCACAAAATGTGGAAGATATTCCTCCAACATCGAGTTAATCTTTCCGTTTGGCCATCAGATTGTGGGTGAAAGCTAGAGCTCATATTCAACTTGGAGCCGAGTAGTTTGAAGAGCTCGGTCCAAAAGTTACTAGTAAACCGAGGGTCTTGGTCACTAACAATGTCCCTCGGCAGTCCCCAATACTTAACAATATGCTTGAAAAAGAGCTGAGCTGTCTCTTCCGCCAAAATTGTCTTGGGTGCCGCTATGAATGTAGCATATTTGGAGAACCGGTCTACCACAACAATAATGGCATCAAGATCCCTAACTTTTGGTAGACTGGTGATATAATCCATTGAAACACTTTCCCAAGCCCTGACAGGAATGAGTAGTGGTTCTAGCAAGCCTGCCTTCTTTTGTCGATAGTGTTTATCTTGTTGGCACACCAAGCAGGTGCGGACAAACATCTCAATGTCGTCCCGCATTTGAGGCCAATAGTAAGCTCGTTGAACTAAGGCCTCAGTGCACTCCTCTCCTAGGTGGCCCGCCCAGAGAGTGTCGTGACATTCCGCAATAATAGTTTTCCTCATATCGCCGCCTAGAGGTACATAGAGACGTCTCCCCTTGGTCCATAAGAGACCATCCTCCAGCCAAAATCTTCGTGTTGTACCCTGGCGGACAAGATTCACCAAACATTGAGCTGTTGCATCGGCTCCCATTAGTTCTCGTATTTGATCTTTTAATGGAGTGGTCGCCTGACTTGAAGAAAGTGCTGCCAGTACTTGTAGAACAGCTAGGTCGGATCTGCGGCTCAGGGCATCCGCCACCTGATTATTAGAACCGACACGATACTCAATCACAAAGTTGAACTCGGACAATATTTCTTGCCATCTCGCTTGTTTCCCAGTAAGCTTTGGTTGGGACAGAAAGTGACTAACAGCAGTGTTGTCAGTTTTTACAATAAACGGCAACCCCAATAAGTAATGTCTCCAAAGTTGAAGGCAATAGACCACTGCTAAAAGCTCTTTCTCATGCACCGTGTAACGCCTCTCGACATCCTTAAGTTTCTTACTCTCGAAGGCAACAGGATGGCCATCTTGCACTAAAACTCCTCCTAGTGAAATATCTGAAGCATCCGTTTCAACCAAAAACGGTTTGGATAGATCTGGTAGCGCGAGGACCAGGTCTGTTAGGATGGCCTTCTTTAGGTTGTTGAAGGCAATTTGGCATTCCGGTGACCAATTCCAAACTTCCGTCTTTCTTGTCAAATCGGTTAGGGGTCTTGCTATTCCAGCATACCCCATCACAAATCTTCTATAGTAATTTCCTAACCCGAAAAATGACCGTACCTCATGTACATCGGTTGGTGGCTTCCATTCTTGGATTGCTCGTATTTTTTTCGGGTCCATGGGAATACTGCCACACTCAACGATATGACCCAAGAAACTGATCCGCTTCTGGGCAAATGAGCACTTCGACAGCATAATATATATTCATGCTCACGAAGCCTAGTAAGAACCATTCTCAAATGTTCCACATGTTCTTCCAAGGTTCGGCTATATATAACAATATCATCCAGGTATACCACGATAAACTCGTCCAAGAACCCTTGGAGAACTTGATTCATCAAGGTGCTGAAAGTAGCTGGGGCGTTTGTTAGGCCAAAGGGCATGACTAAGAACATGAAGGCCCCATAACGTGTGACAATAGTCGTTTTCACTTCATCTCCCTCATTGATGCGAACTTGCCAATAACCTGATCTCAGATCGATCTTTGTATAGTATTCCGCTCCACTGAGTCGGTCGAAGCAATCTGCTACAAGTGGAATAGGATACACATTCTTCACCATAATTTTATTTAGAGCACGGTAATCACAACACAATCGCAGAGTTCCATCAGACTTTTTTTGAAAGAGAACAGGAGCTCCATAGGGTGATTTCGCCGGTTGGATCATACCACATTCCAACATCTCTTTTAACTTCTTCCTGAGTTCCACAAGCTCAGGTTGCGACATACGATAAGGGGATCGGGCAGGAGGTTTTGTGCCTGGCAACAACTCAATTTCATGATCGACCGCCCTCTTAGGTGGAAGCTTCCGAGGCAGTTTGTCGGGCATAACATCTTCAAGTTCGTTTAGGAGGTGCTTCACAGCATCAGGGATAGGACCTGACAACTCCTCTACTTCGTCGAATTGCAAGGCGCATAGGAAGGATGGATCACCATGCCTGCATCCCTTCTTGAATTGTAGCGCGGATAGGTTATTTTGCCCTTGGGTTGCGCTAATTGTTGGGATAATATGTGGTTTATCCCCCAAAACCAAGAGTGCATCAGCATACGGCATGACTAGGGTTTGAGTGTCACGCATGTACTCGAGCCCGAGTATCAATTTGAAGTCATCCATTTCCACAACAGATAGGTCGGTCCTACCCTCGAAGGCTCCTATCTTCATTCGAACAGCCTTGGCAACCCCCGCTATTGGTTTTGCCGGAGAGTTGACGGCTTTAACCCGGCCCACTCCTTTCTCTAACAATAGTCTAAGTCTCCCCACTTCGGTGCTCGCCATATAATTATGGGTGGAACCCGAGTCTATCATGGCACAAATATTTTTCCCATTGATTTTAACATCAACAAACATTAATCCCTTCTTTCTCTTATCGGGACCACTTGTCGTGAGTGCAGGTACAGGTTTTCTGGATTTTGTCGGCACTCTTGCCTTAGCTGCCACCTGATGGGTTAACGAGTTGCACCATTGATTGATGGCCCCAAGATTTTCCTCATCTTCCGATCTTCCTTCGTCATCTGGTAGTTGCAACTCTTCTTTCGGTTGCAAACTCGATTCTACAGCGCTTGTTAGTGCACTCAAAAGTTGCCTCTTCGGACAATTACTGAGAAGATGAGGCCCATCACATGGGAAACATTTAATGATTCGTTGGGGAGGGCCCTGCTGACCTTCGGTAGGTTTGCTACGATTCGTGCTCCCATATGAACTTCCTTGAGTATAGGTTTGCCGATCCCCTAAACTCTGACTCATGTTAGGTTTGAACGGTTTAGGCATTGCACTTCGGGAGGGTGCCATGTTCGTTGTTACTGGACGATCTCTTCGAGGTTCCGACGTATAGTCCATTAATCGTTCTGCCGCTCCCATGGCGGCACTGAGGTCTGTGACTCGTTGGCATAGAAGCTCCATATGAGCAAATGGCTTCAAGCCTTCCAGGAACGTAAACAACCGGTCATTCTATGACATATTGCTAATGTGTAACATATACGTCGAAAATGCCTTCACATAATATCGAATAAGACCGGTGTGTTTCAAATCTCGCAAGGCCCTTCTTGCATTGTACTCAACATTCCTTGGGAAGAATTGTTGCCTGATCGCATCTCGCAGTTGTTCCCAAGTATCAATTCTTACTCGTTGGGCCTGAATGTCCGCATATTTGGTGCGCCACCACAATTTGGCATCATCAACCAAATACATTGTGGCGGTTGACACCTTTCTCGCCTCATCCAAAACATTAGCGGCATGGAAGTATTGTTCCATGTCTAATAAGAAGTTCTCAACTTCCTTGGCATCTCGTGTTCCACTATAGGAACTTGGTTCGGGGATTCGAATTCTCGTAATAGGTTCTTGAGCAACATGGGGGGGTGTTGTTCACAGCTCTTTGAAGCAATCCAATCTGGATACTCATTGCTTCCATCTCGCGTCTCAATTCAGCCATATTGTTGGCTCCCATTGCTTCAGCAAAGATTCGGCAGACTTCTCTGCATTCGCCTAACTGGGCTCGGAGGTCTTCATTCTCCGCCTCGAGGGTCTCGACCTTCTCCTCCAAGGTCTCGACAACATATCTCAATCTAGAGCACTCTTGCTCTAAATTATCGAATTGGGCTTTAGAGGCCTCGGCCTCTTTCTTCTTTCCGTCATCCTTTTTCTTGCCCTGCCTTCTAGGGACTTCCGTCTCGTTACCCGATTCCATTCTTTCGACCTTGACCGGTCTCCGATACCACCTGTCATGGGGCTTATAGTTTGTATAGAATGTACGCGCACCATGCGGCTAGTAGTCAATTTACCCGACTATGTCCGCCTAACTCGTTTGGGAGTTGGTGCTTATGCGACGCAATCACGCCGAGGTGTTTTAGTGGCACAACAAAATTGAAGATGAAAATCGATTTTTATTAATACAAGAAACGATTACAATAGGCAACAACGATTACAAGCATACACGGATAGGAGGGTCTCAGCAAACTAGCCAATTCGTACTACAACACTTCAGTACACTCTTCCCTCCCTATAATAGGCTTAGAAAAATAAAAGCTAATGACAAGACTATATATTGAAAAGCTGAACAAGCACTAACTAGCTATTACAACATTACAAGGAAAATAAAGTAAAGCCCTACACTATAGATGATAACTTGAAGTGCGATGAGGCTCGGCATCCCACAAAGCTGCAAGTGGACCCATGAATGGCCTGTGATCAGGTAATACCGCCTGGGGTTGCGGGCACCTCGTGACACCCAGGCTGCCAGGTCCGATTATGTTTTCGGCTCGTTTTTCGCCCCGATTCCAAAAAGAACATTTTTCTAATCTTTATATTACACTTTAAATCAGTTTTTCAAAAGAAAAATAGATTTATATTGTAACATAAAATCATGAAAAAATAATTTTTGGATGAACAATAGAAAATCAATGATTAGTACGATAATGATTCCAAACCATATACCAACTAATCAAGCATTCCAAATACCAATATCGTATATACGATCGCAAGACCTACTCTCCGATACCACTGTTGGAATTCGGTGCCTAAATCGAAGGCCCAGCGGAAGCGGTAAAACCAAAATTAATTCGATCTGAATCCCTATGAGGATCGATCGAGCTACGTATATATGAATATAGAAACGAAATCATAGGAGATATAAAACCTCACCCTTGTATTCCGTTGATTAAATGGATTCCTTCTCTTGAGCTATTCCCAAACTTTGCTTGATCTCTACGTATCCAATCCGCTCCAAGCTCTTAGATGATCTAACGTCGAAAAGATAACATCTCTACTTGTCACGCGCCGGAGAAACGACCGGAACGACTAAACCTCGTTATCCTACAAGGATACGGTTAGAACAAGATTATAGGAGCTTGAATATAAAGATTATTACACTCTAAGTGTTAATCTATATTCTCTCTATTTTTTCTCTCAATCTTTCTCTAAGAAAATTGAAGAAAGGAATGAAGAAGATGAAGATGAAGTTGAAGACCATGAAAATGAACTCTAAGTTCTTTTCGCTCTCTCATTTACTATATCTCACGTACGGAATTAATTGGGTGTGAGAGTGATGAAGTCACATCATCTTATTCAACTTTCCACGCACATGCACAACTCATACACATGAGGAATCAAGCCCCACCATGTCTTTTTCAATCATATAAAATGGAAACAAAAGACAAGGGGAAATAAGGTGGAAAGGGGGGCGGCCATGTGAATAAACGGACGAGTTTGGTTCGTTTTGGACTCCCGAGAGTCCAAACAGATAAACTCTGATTCCGTTTTTATGTATTTATATCGATTAATTAATCCAATTAATTAAACATATCAAATACAAAATAATATAATTAATTTCTCTAAGAAATAATTATATTCATGAATTAAATTAATCACCCGGTAATTTATTTAGTTCATTAGGCCGTAAATCAATTTATCCAATAAATCAATTTAGACATCTAATGTCCCAAATTTAGATATCCAATATCTAATATTCATAATGAGAGAATAAGCTCGATTCATTCCATCGTCAATCCTATTGCGCGACTCGGTAGGTCCGTCTCAGTCAGCAATGGGAGGAACCAAAGAGTAGTAGCACCAGCTAGCCAGCCTGGCGACCTACACTGTACCCCAACTGAGAACGAATGATTGGGATCATTCAAGAATCATTCTGTCGTGAATACCAGTATACGTATAAACCATTGTTTCAAATATCCCGATCAAGTTATAGGGTCACGGTCAGTCAAACCCTATCTGTACTTGACATTATGCATGCGTTAATGCAAATCGAGATCATCGATCTCTCGTGTATCTAATACAGCTAGCTCCAATGCTTTGGCCAAAGACTTATGATCTCATCTGCCAATAACCGCATAGGACATATAACTCGCTCACTAATAGGAGAAAGAATTCTATCTTGGTATTTAGTAGGACCTTCTACTTGCCCGTCAAGATGGACGTCGAGGTTGACCCTTGCCTCCCGGTTTACAGGGTCGAACTACTCTAATGAAAATCTTGACATCACAAGCACATCCCTAGTAAATCCTCAAGTCAAAGGTTCACGAATACCTATCACAACCTTTCCATTCTGTCATTGACTATCCCGGAGTGAAATCCGTGCGACGAATCGAGGGTGAGTCAGTTCGAGTATACTAATTCAATTAGCATACCTATAACGTGTGCTCCCACTAACCATTAGTGTTCGACAGGAACTCTACATGTCAAAGAACACGTCATACAAGTCTTCATATAAACTTAACGCCCAGTCAAGTTTCATCGACTTGCGAACGATTAAGTATTTGAGCTATAACCTTTCCAGTTAACCTTTGAAATGTTTTGTTGGAGAAATGTGTTTTGTGCTCATGCACCATGATATTTCGGAATATAAATGTTTTCTAAAATGATTTTGGTGCATATTTCATCTGATTAGAATGGTAGTTCAAATGGATTGTACTTGCACTAGCAGTTGTCGCTAACCCCTTAAATGGGGGAAATACTTTTGTATTTCAAGTATAGGTCTTGGATGCGAGCATGCGGGCAGTACGAGGATGATCGGCAAGAGTGAATCTATTCAATGGTCATTCATTAATGTCGTGTCTTTTAAATCTTATTAATCATGTCGTTTGCTTCAGTACTTGAGTACTTCTTTCTTTTGGAACATTGTGAATGTTGCGTACCCGATTTGGGTTTTGGATGATGTTGTATTGCACTGTTGAGTCCGGTTTACTTTTTTTATGTCTTGAGTTGAGAAATTGTTTGTATGTTGATGATGTCTATCACGAAGGTGTTTGAGGCGGCTAACTGCTCCGAGGAGAGGAAGGTACCTATCGCTCAGTACTTCCTCGCCAAGGAGGCGGCGACGTGTGGCAAGCGGTGAAACCGCGTGGCCAGGCAGCCACGTGGGATGAATTACGAGAGCAGATGGAGGAAAAATATTATCCGTGGCCGGTAAAAGAGGGGAGGATTCGGGCCTTCTTTAAGGCAAAATCCCAGGATGTTCCTATTTCGCAGGCGATCAAAGATTACAATGAGCAGATTCATTATGTGAGAAATCAGGTCCGAGATGAGCTAGTTAAGATCCGCCACTTCGACATGCGGATGAAGCCTAGGGTTTGTCACTATATGTCTGGTCCCGGTGTACAACTTTGAAGGATTACCAGAACAAAGCGATGGCTTATGAGATGTCGTTTTCTGCGACAGAGGCGGAAATCGAGGCTAAGAAAGAGAAGACCTCCGGTCAGTTTTCAGGAGGTAAGTCTAGGGGATATCAGAAGGCTCAGTCTGGTTCGTGTGTCTTCGGGAATCAATCCCCGTCATTTGGGCGAGGAAATGGTTCCAAGTCTTCTCTGGCAATTTCTGTTCGTGGTCCTACCTGTTTTAAATGTGGTCGTCCCTAACACATGATGAGTGAGTGTGACAGGCCTCCGCTACAGTGTCTTACTTGCAGTCTGATGGGGCATCATGCAAATTATTGTGGATATGCGAGTCGGGCACCAGTCACTCAGGTCTCAGCCTTGGCTTCGAAAGGACCGAGTGTCAATCAGGAACCGACAGCTAGTCAGCGTCAGCCGAGCTTTGGCAGAGGTCGAGGGTGTGGGCAGCCTTCTAGATGGGGAGCTTCTAGTGCGGGGGATGTTCCACCCCGTGTATATGAGATGAGACGAGAAGGATATCCTGACGCGATGGTGGCTACAGTTACCGTTCACATCCTTGATCATCCTGTTGTTAGGAATACTTGTTAGATTTTGATGATGTCATTATTGTAATTCAAATGTTTATTACTTGGCAAAAATGTAAGGAAGAACCAAATGAGTATCTTCCATAGGCCAAATTATGTTAAGTTTAATACTTGGCAAAATGTAAGGAAGAACCAAATGAGTATCTTCTATAGGTCAAATAAGTTAGGCTCAAATCGGCTAAGTACAAAGGTACAGATAAGTACATCAGAGAAGTACAGCCTAGTCAAGTCAGAGAAGTTCTGGTCAACAAAAATTTATCAGAGATGTTTGACCAGACTGCAGTCAAGTGATCAGCAGACTAAGTCATCTGAAGTCTGACCATCAAACAAGTCAAAATTCATCAAGTCAGAAGACTTCAGACAAGTAATCTGATCAGGCAAGTCTCAAACAGTCACCGACAGAGAAGTCCAAACTGCAAAAAAGATGATTGTACATCAGCCAACTTGACTTATAAGAGATCAGCCAAGTACTCCAAAGTCCACGACAGCATGCATTGAATAGTCAAATATTACGGAAAGTCACATGCAAGCGTGAAGAGACAAATTGGGGAGATTCCCGCAAGGATATGAATTAAATAATTCATCCAGACCTACCACTGAAGACTTTAATCTTATTGTATTTAAAAGATACGGTGCCTCACATGCAAAGTCTTCACAACGGTCGAAAGATGGATTAAAATATGGGAATCCAGCCTTGCAACGTTCAGAAAAATAAACAAGGAAGTCTATTCGTCCAACGGACGGATTTGTTACAAGATTTGCAACGGCTATGAAGAATGCTCAAGGATCGACACTTATATATCCGAAGATTTGAAGATGAGCAGTACGATGAGAACAAAAGCCTCAAGCGATCAAAGCACTCACATAGCATCGTGAAAAGAGCAGTACTCGAAGTTCTTATTTGAAGAAAGCTCTTAGTTGGAGAAGACAAACACTCTTGTCTTAAAACCTGAGTTCGTGGTACTTGACTGGTTGAAGTTGCGAGATTGATTGTCATCCAAGGATTTGAAGAATCAAGTGGTGCTAGGCAGTCAAAGAGGAGTTGCAACGATGTGATTTCCACTGGTTGGAAGTTGTTGTAGCTAAGTAGTAGAATCATTGTAATCTTTATCACTGGTTGAGAATTATCGTGGATTCATCTCCAACTGGTTTGGAGAAAGTGGATTAGTAGAGGATTACCCCACCTCTGAGACCACTATAAATTGCCTGCGTGTTTTACTGTTTTCAGCATCATATTTAACTGTTGCACTCATTCATTATTGTTCCATTGCTTTGTCTTTGTTTCGTCATCAATTGATTTACGCATATCTATCAGTTGAGAAACTCACTCTTCGTGAAAAAGAGTTTAAGAGTTTCAATAAGTCTATTCACCCCCCCCCTAGACTTATTCCTGGACGACTTGTGACCTACAAGTGGTATCAGGGACATTGGTTCATTCATTTCACGAACCAGATTCATATATCGAGGATATATATATATATATATATATATATATATATATATATTTTAAACTCTCATTGTAAAATGGAACACATGCAACACATGCACTCTAGATTACCTGTGTGTTCAGTTGACGAGTATGATCTTTGGAAGATAAGGATGCAGGCACACTTATCCTCAATCCATGATGACATGTGGTGTATCATAGAGGACGGCCCGTTCATATTCGAGAAGGACAACACTGTTGAGGAGATTGCAGCTGGGAAGCCTGAAAAGATCCCAAAGAAGAGGACGGAGCTGACCCCAGAAGAAAGAAAGCTGGCCAACCTAGACAACCGTGCCATAGATGTGCTATACCAAACCCTTGACAAATCAACAATGGTCAAGATTAAAAATTGCAAAAATGCCAAAGAGATTTAGGATACCCTTGATGTGATGTACGAAGGTACCGAGCTAATAAAAGAAAACAAGTTATCAATCGTTACCCAGAAGTTTGACAACTTCAAGATGAAGACCGGAGAATCCATAGACCAGGTGGACACAAGGTTCACAGAGATCATCAACGAAATCAACTCTTTGGGAAAATTCTATGGCAACAGGGTGATGGCCCTGAAGGTTCTGAGATCACTCAACCCATAGTGGAATACGAAGGCGGTAGCCATGAGGGAATCTAAAGACCTCAATAAAATCAAGATTCAAGAACTATTCTCTGACCTGAAGGCTTATGAATTCAAACTCCCAAGTTCATCATCAAACGAGCATGCAGAGAAGGGAATAGTGTTTGCAGCCGAGTCTCCCGCCAAAAGCCTATCTGAAGTTAAACCTCCAAATCCACTCAATTTCGAGGAAGAAATGGCATTCATCATGCAAATGTTCAGCAACTTCAGGAAGAATTACTCCAAATATAAAAAGAATTATAAGGAGAATCCCAGAAGAAACCAAAAAGCCGGAAGCTGGAAGGTGGAGTGTTACAACTGCCATAAGACAGGACACATTCAAATCGACTGTCCTGATCTTGAGAATGACGAGAGCAAGAAGGAGGTGAGCAGAAAAGAAGACCGAAAGAAGGCCCTCATCGGAGAAGATCAAGAGCGTGTAGAGTCAAGCAGCGGATTCTTCTCTGATGATGATGAAGAGTATGATTGCCTGATGGCCAACCTAGCTGATGAAGAGGTAACATCAAAACCCTCTAATTCAAACAATAGTTCAGTCATGTCTCAAGATATAGACTTGCACAAATCTGTAAATCAGATACTTAAGGATTTTGAGACACTAAAATCTGCACACCTATCTGTATCAGCCGAGAAGACTCAGCTGCAAGATGAGAATAGGCAGCTGAAAAATGATTTTGAAAAAATCAGCCTAGAATTGAATAAAGTAAAATCTGATCTTGAAAACCAGGCTGCAGTTAACTTGAAAAACCAGGCTGATGTCACTACAGCTGAGATAAAATGATTAACTATTTTGAATAGTGAAAAATCAGCTGCACTTGCTCATATCAAAGCCGAATTTACTAAACTGACTCGGGTAAGTAAGACTCAGGCGCAGGAAATAACCTCCCTAAAGGCATTTCTAACTCTGGACGAACTACTAATAAAAGGCCACTATATTCCAGATCAGTCCTTGGATATGATCCTCACACTCCCTCTAGTTCTAAAACCACTTTCATCAAGGGAGAAACAATTGTCTCGTCTGCTGAGCCTATATACAAACCGGTATTTAAAAATAGGCAACAGCCAAGTCACAAGTCTAGGCTGCAGCCAAGGTATACAAGGCAGCCACCTAGACAAGCGACTAGGCAATGGCCAAGGCAGAAGAAGCAGCCCAGACAACATGCCCATTATTATCAAAAACTCCCCAAAGACAGATTTCAAAATGGGAGGGGCAAATGGAAATCTCAAGGTTATCCTAACTTTCAAAATGAACAAGTGTGGAGACCTCAAAAATTTAATAAATGGTCTCAGCCAAGGTTTACAAATGGCCCACACTACCTATATTATGAGGCATATCCGGTATACAATCCTAACAGAGGATATAGACCCAGACCTTACACACCTTATAGGGGTAATAACAACAATTTTCACAATCCAAGGAGAAATCAATTCTCCAGGAAACCATCTAACCCTAGAGGACCCACACAGATTTGGCTACCTAAATCTCTGCTTGTATGATTGTAGAAAAGGTGGAAGGACTACTACCACATCTCCACAAATTCAAACTTTGGAGGTGAAGAATGGTTTGTAGATTCCAGATGCTCGAGGCACATGACCGGGAACAAGAAGGCGCTGACAAAATATACCAAAGAAAGAGGTCCAGACGTAACCTTTGGAGATAGCTCTAGAGGACAAACAAAGGGCTTTGAAGAGCTGCACTGAGGAAATATCATTATATCCAAAGTTCACTATGTCAAAGGGCTCAAGTATAATCTCCTGAGCATAAGCCAGTTCTGTGATGAAAAGAATCTAGTAGTCTTCACCATTTGGAAATGTATGGTGATACATATCCCATCTGGAGAAGTGAAGCTACAAGGATTCAGAAGGAGAAATGTCTACATGATAGATTGGAACACAGGAACCCCTAATACCTGTTTTCTATCTAAGACAATAGCTGAGAATGGATGGCTGTAAGATTATGTCATTTAAATTTCAAGGCCATCAACAATATTAGTTCTCAGAAGCTGGTCAGAGGACTTCCAGAAGAAGCATTCAAGAAGGAAGCTCTTTGTGATGCGTGTCAGAAAGGAAAGCAGACCATAGCATCATTCAATCTAGTCCAGCCTACAACTCTCACATCGAGGATCTTAGATCTACTCCATATGGATCTATTTGGCCCTATCAAGCTGAGGACTCTATGTGGCAGAAAGCACGCTCTAGTAGTAGTGGATGATTACTCAAGGTACACATGGATTATCTTCTTGTATAAGAAGAGTGAAACCTTGACCAAGCTACCTGAGCTGCTGAGAAGGATCCAAAATGAGACATCCCTATCAATCATCAAGATCAGATCAGATAGAGGAGGAGAATTTCTCAACAAGGCGATCATTAATTACAGAGATCAGAATGGAATCCAGCATGAGCACTCTGCAGCCAGGACCCCCCAGCAGAATGGTGTTACCGAAAGAAGAAACAAAACCTTAAAGGAAGCAGCCAGGTCCATGATTGCGAGCAGACACGCCAAGAGGTTACAGTGAAGTCATCAACATGACTTGCCATACTCAGAACAGGAGTATGATAGTATGGAGACATGGCAAAACTCCCTATGAGGTTTGGAATAATATAACACCTATAATTGCTTACTTTCATATTTTTGGTTGTAAGTGTTTCATCCACAACAACAGTAAAACCCAACTAAATGCCTTTGATGCTAAAATTGATGATCGTCTCTTTATGGGATATTCACAAAGAAGCAAGGCATATAGAGTCTTTAACAAAAGAACCTTAGTTGTGGATGAGACACATCATGTTGTATTTGATGAATCTACCGTTGAGTAAAGGAAACAAGTAGAGCTAATTGAGGATAAGCTCAAATCCGCAACCCTCGAAGAAGTCATTATACATGACACAGGAATGGTGGACTCATCTGCAGATTAGCCTGAAGACCCATCTGTAGCTGATGAAGACTCACCTGCAGATCAGACAGGACCACCAAACCTATCTGATCCAGTTGCTGCTGATGAAGATCAAACTGGAGCTGATAAAGACTCATCTGCAGACCAGACCAGATCCCAACCTGCAAATGACAAGACGGTAGCTGAACCAGTTGCAGACCAAGGAGATCAGATCCAAGCTGATGCAGGCAGAGAGGAAATCCACCAAAGCAAATCTACAGGGGGAACAGACCCTGAAGAAGAACACATCCCTAAATGGGTCAAAGACCATCCTATCCAACAAATCATTGGGAAGCTGACTGATGGAGTCAAGACAAGACAGTCTACTCTACCCGCGGGAATGGCAATGTTTTCATGCTTCATGTCCCAAATAGAACCCAAGACAACAGAACAAGCCTTGGAAGACTATTCTTGGATCAATGCCATGCAAGAGGAGCTTGAACAAATGGAAAGGAACAATGTTTGGGAACTAACAGACGGACCAGATCATAAGAAGGTTATTGGCACCAAATAGGTGTACAAAAATAAAAGCGACGAAGATGGAGCTATTCTTAGGAATAAATCCAGACTTGTTACTAAAGGATATGCACAGTGTGAAGGAATAGATTTTGATGAAACCTATGCACCTGTTGCAAGATTAGAAGCCATCAGACTATTCCTCGCATATGCTGTATTCAAGGATTTTGAAGTCTATCATATGGATGTAAAAAGTGCATTTCTTAATGGAATCCTAGAAGAAGAAGTCTATGTGGAGCAACCTCCAGGATTTGTCAAAGGAGACAAAGTCTACAAGCTATTGAAAGCTCTATATGGACTTAAGTAGGCACCAGGAGCTTGGTATGAAACCTTATCTGTATTTCTTGAGAAGAATGGTTTTTGCAAAGGGAAAGTGGACAAGACTCTATTCAGAGTGGAGCACGAAGGCCACATATTAATAGTTCAGATATATGTGGATGACATTATATTTAGCTCAACCAACCCAGAGCTGTGTGAGAAATTCTCAAATCTCATGCAAGGAGAATTTGAGATGAGTATGATGGGAAAGCTTAACTTCTTTCTTGGATTACAAGTCAAGCAGATGGAAAATGGAATTTTCATCAATCAAGCCAAATATACCCGAGATCTCATCAAGAGATTTGGAATGGAATTAGCCAAACCAGCAAGAATTCCTATGAGCATAAGTACTCACCTAGATGCAGATGAGGGAGGCATATCAGTGGATTCAACCCACTATAGAGGACTTATTGTATCATTACTATACCTCACTGCAAGCAGACCAGATATATCTTATGCCGTAGGAGTATGCGCACGTTTTCAATCCAAACCAAAGCAGTCTGACCAAGATGCAGCCAAGAGAATAATCAAATACCTTAAGTCTACAATCAATGTTGGACTATGGTATCCTAAGGACGATAACTTCGATCTATCAGGATATTCAGATGCAGATTTCGCAGGATGCAAAATAAATAGGAAAAGCACTAGTGGAACGTGCCAATTCCTAGGAACCAGACTGATATCTTGGTTTAGCAAGAAGCAGGTTTCTAACTCTATCTCCACCACAGAGTCAGAATACCTAGCTGCAGGTAGTTTTTGTGCCCAGATCTTATGGATCAGGCAACATCTAAGGGACTACAACATTATTGCCAATGAAATTCCTATTTGGTGTGACAACAACAGTGCTATTGCAATAACCAACAACCTGGTATTGCATTCAAGGACCAAGCACATTGATGTTAAGCATCACTTCATAAGAGATCACATGCTTAACAAAAGAGTAAGAGTTGAAAGAGTCAGCACAGACTACCAAATTGCTGATATCTTCACCAAACCTTTGCCAGAAGAAAGGTTTTTGGAGCTGAGCAGAGAACTTGGATTACTAGATTGGGAATCTAGTACAGAGGAAAAAGCTAGCTGAAGCATATCAGACGAAGGACGGACTAAGCTGATCATAGGAATCAGACCCTACCTGATGCAGACAAGAAGACGAAGGACAGACGAAGGAACCTAGCTAATCAAACCACAGGCGAGAAGTCAAAGGAGTCAACTCACCTGATGCAGAGAAGTCAACAGTCAACGGTCAACCAGCTAAGTTTTCTAAACCTAACCCACTTCTGAATATTATATTATTATCTGCTATTTGTATAATAGTATCATATTATTTTTTGGATGACAAGTAGGATAATATTATATGCTTAAAATACACGTGGCAATCACAAGTTCAATCGACCTCCACTTGACCAATTAAAATCCAACTGTCCATTTTCAAACTCAAAACCTGGACCATCGATTACTAAATTTGAATTTAAAAATCCTCAAAAGTTGGACCACTGATTAAAATAAATGATTATTTAATTACAAGCATCGTTTCATTTTCCTTTTAAGGACGGGAAAGCCCTTTCACTTTACCTTCACCAAACTTTCGAAACCCTAATTTTCAAAGCAGAATTCCTTTCGAACCCTCAATACACTAAGAAATTGCTTATTTTGCAGAAATAGAATCCTACTTTGAAGGCGTGAATCTGAAGGGAGTCAAGGACCAGATCATTTTCTCCTTGGTCGTTGTTTTCGAGGGACTCCTGGAAACAAATCTGGAGAACAACAACGTGCTCAACCTCATTCGTGCGATGAAGATGAATGGGATCTACCCATTCTTGGACATCAGTCCCAAGCACCTGTTTAAGGAGGCCATTATTGCGTTCTTCCGAGAGGCCCAAGTGACTGAATCAGGGATTCGAAGCACAGTCGGCAGAATCCAAGTGGACATCTCGCCGGAGACAATTGGAAAACATTTGGGATGAAAAATCGCGGCGTGGCGGTCGAGGCCCTTAAGCAGATCGCAGCCGATACCTGGTTGAAGATCAAGGCGGTCGACCAACCGGAGAAACTGAACCTAACCGCCAAGAGGAGTGAAATAAAAAAGGAGTATCGCTATGTGTTGGACATAACCAACAAGATAGTGATGGGGATGGCCGGTAGCTACGACCAACTGTCGTCAGCTAAGTTTATGGTGCTGGGAGCACTAATCCAAGACGAGCCAATTGACTGAACGGATTACATATATAGGCAATTGGTGCGCGAGGTCAACAAGGCCGAGTGGCTTGTTGAGGAGAAGAAATTTAAATCCAAGCTGGCGTTCGGAACGCAGATCAGTGGGATTTTAGAGAAACTTGGTGTGGCGAAGGGAAACACTGGCCCCTTCCACATCAATAAAAGACTTGGTCATCTAGACCAAGAAACGTTGAGGAGGATAGGAGGCAGAAGGAGAGCAGCCCAAATTCTAAAAAAGCTGTCTGATCAGGGACCTACCTACAAGTACCCTGAATCATCAGACGAGTCCAACCAAGCTGCAGCCCGCAACTCACCTGCAGCCCAGTCTAATACAGAGTCAGACAACACTCCTATTGTTGTTCGCTTTAAGAGAAGGGAACCAGCCCCTGGTGAGCCCTCCATAATTCATTCCTCACCAGAACCATATCCGAAGAGGCCCAGGCATTTGCAGTTTAGTGAAGAGGAGCAGCCAGAGCAATATTTCAGCCCTGCAGCTAAGTCACCTACTCATTTGGAGGACCAGCCTACTCCTGCCAGCCTGGAGACCCAGATTGTCCCTCTTCTCACTCCCTAGTACATATCAGAGGAAGAGGAAGCAGGTTTGATCATTAAGATACCTGAGGCGAACTACAGCTTCAACCTGCTTGACAACAACATCTTCAACCTATCCATAGAGCAGATCAAATTGGTAAAACCCCTTGCTCTAAAACATTCCTTCGTTCACATTTATGAGGAATGGAAAACATTAAAATCATATTCTTTCACTCAACTGCAATCTTTCGTTGAGGTGAGTAGCTGGGAGTATCCCCAGGCTACTGAAGAAGCGCTGATACATTTTTGCAATGAGTCAGACGCAATTTTGTTACTTCAGGAAAATTGGTTCATGTCCAATTTTAAAACCCACATGGACCAATTTATCTATACTATTATGTATAGTATTTTTGATGGTTCTGTTGAAAAAGAAGTAAGAATAGAAGAAGTTGTGGAAGAAGAAGAGAAAGAAGAAGTTTTTATAATAGAAGATGAAGAAAAGGAGGAAGTAGAAAAAGAAAAAGATGAAGAAAACATTCTAGTTGAAAAAACAGAAGAACTGGAGGATGAAGGAGAAGAAGAAGAAGAGGAGGTTGATCAAGAAGAAGCAGAAGAAGAAAAAGAAAATGATGATGAAGATAAAGATGATAAAAATAATAATGAAGAAAAAGGTGATGATGATGATGAGAATGATGATGATGATGATGATGATGATGATGATAATAATAATAATAAAGGAGATGGAGGTGAAAAGGAGGCTGAGAGAGAAAAGAGAGAGGATGAAGAGAAGGATGAAGAGAGAGAAAATTAAAAGGAAGGAGAAAAGGAGAAGGAAAAGGAAGAAGGAGAAAAAGAGAAGGAGAAAGAAAAGGAGGCAGAAAAGAAAGCTACATCAGACAAGGCTGGGGCACCTGCCCGCTATACCAGCCTAGATGCAGACCTAGCTGAAGATTCCAGATCGGGGACCCCAGAGCAGACCCCATCTGGTAAGCCAGCTGCAGACAGGAGTCTGCAGATAGGTGGGTCATCCGCACACCTACCTGCAGGCGTCGAAGGCTCAGGCGAGCACTCTCCGCAGACATCACATATTACACCTGTGATGGCTGAGCTGATCCGACAGATTGAAAAGACACTGTTGGAGAGCTGCTTGCCTATCAAGTCACTCCTGACCTGCAGTCCATTAATGCCAAAATTGACACCTTTCTGCAGCGGGATATCCCTCAACCATCTCCTCCTACAAACAACAGAATGCCCCTTGGAATGACTGACTGGATGCTTAGAGTGGAGCAGCAATTGACCATCCTGGTTGATGCTGGCAAAAAGGGGGAAGAGAGGTTACAGGGGGAAGGTAGCAAGCAGGGGGAAGTAAGAGGAATTCAAGAAGTGAGGACAAAGAGGAAGCAAGATGTCCAATTGATTACAGCTGGGACATCATCGGCAAAAAGGAAGGGAGAAGGTGACCAAGAGCAGACTGATGATCAGCCTGCAGCCAAAAGAAGGAGGATCATATCTGGGGAAGAGCCTACTCTAAAATGGGAAGGCAAAGAGTTGTGGCATGTTGAAGACTTTCTTCCTGTCCAAGCTGCACCAATGTGGGGATCTGCAAAGAAAAAGTTCATCGAAGATTTTTGTATCTGGGAGTTACTCCAGGATGAAATTGCTCCCCACAACAGATCTTCATTAACTTTATGGATTCAGCACATCCAAAACTCTGTGCCGTCCTACTAAAATACGCTGTGGAATGTAATGCATATCCCATGATTCCTCCCTTCAGACCTAAAGATTCGCCTACTCTACCAAATAATGAACTGGATGAATTAGCGCTACAAAGGAAGATCAAGAAGTTGTGTGAAGAGCATAAGTTCTCTTCCCAAGAAGAACAATATTTTGCTGCACTTGTAGTCAGACGGAAGTACAACCTTGCCCCTGTCAAGAAAAGGCCTATTGGTGTAAAGATTCTCAGACCCTCCAGGCAGTCTATTCGCAAAGGCAGAGGCAGAGGCAGATGAATTGTATTCATATTTTTTATGTAAATTTTGTACTTATAATTTTCTTGTATTTTGATCATTGAAAGCCATGTACATGTAAAACAATACAGAAAAATTAATATAACAGTCTTTTGAATGACAATTCTCAGTTATCTCAAAACAAGACTGATTTTAGTTTGTGTCTTGCACTTAAGTGCAAACCTGTTCATTTGAATAATTTGTTTAAATTTTGCCATCATCAAAATAGGGGGAATTTTTTAGGAATACTTGTTAGATTTTGATGATGTCATTATTGTAATTTAAATGTTTATTACTTGGAAAAAATATAAGGAAGAACCAAATGAGTATCTTCCATATGCCAAATTATATTAAGTTTAATACTTGGCAAAATGTAAGGAAGAACCAAATGAGTATCTTCTCTAGGCCAAATAAGTTAGGCTCAAATCGGCTAAGTACAAAGGTACAGATAAGTACATCAGAGAAGTACAGCCGAGTCAAGTCAGAGAAGTTCTAGTCAACAAAAATTCATCAGAGATGTTTGACCAGACTGCAGTCAAGTGATCAGCAGACTAAGTCATCTGAAGTCTGACCATCAAACAAGTCAAAATTCATCAAGTCAGAAGACTTCAGAGAAGTCATTTGATCAGGCAAGTCTCAAACAGTCACCGACAGAGAAGTCCAAACTGCAGAAAAGATGACTGTACATCAGCCAACTTGACTTATAAGAGATCATCCATGTACTCCAAAGTCCACGACAGCATGCATTGAATAGTCAAATATTACGGAAAGTCACATGCAAGCGTGAAGAGACAAATTGGGGAGATTCCCGCAAGGATATGAATTAAATAATTCATCCAGACCTACCACTGAAGACTTTAATCTTATTGTATTCAAAAGATACGGCGCCTCACATGCAAAGTCTTCACAACAGTCGAAAGATGGATTAAAATATGGGAATCCAGCCTTGCAACATTCAGAAAAATAAACAAAGAAGTCTATTTCTCCAACAGACGGATTTCTTACAAGATTTGCAATGGCTATGAAGAATGCTCAAGGATCGACACTTATATATATCCGAAGATTTGAAGATGAGCAGTACGATGTGAACAAAAGCCTCAAGTGATCAAAGTTATCAAAGCAATCACATAGCATCGTGAAAAGAGTAGTACTCGAAGTTCTTATTTGAAGAAAGCTCTTAGTTGGAGAAGTCAAACACTCTTGTCTTAAAACCTGAGTTCGGGGTACTTGACTGGTTAAAGTTGCGAGATTGATTGGCATCCAAGGATTTGAAGAATCAAGTGGTGCTAGGCAGTCAAAGAGGAGTTGCAACGACGTGATTTCCATTGGTTGGAAGTTGTTGTAGCTAAGTAGTAGAATCACTGTAATCTTTATCACTGGTTGAGAATTATAGTGGATTCATCTCCAACTGGTTTAGAGAAAGTGGATTAGTAGAGGATTACCCCACCTCTGAGACCACTATAAATTGCCTGCGTATTTTACTGTTTTCAGCATCATATTTAACTGTTGCATTCATTCATTATTGTTCCATTGCTTTGTCTTGATTTCGTCATCAGCTGATTTCTGCATATCTATCAATTGAGAAACCCAGTCTTCGTGAAAAAGATTTAAGAGTTTCAATAAGTCTATTCACCCCCCTCTAGACTTATTCCTAGACGACTTGTGACCTACACCTATTTCCGTGCTATTCGATTCTGGTGCTATGCATTCTTTCATCTCTTTGGATTGTGTGCGTCGTCTGCATGTTGATTGTCAAGTTGCATGTGAATCGTTTGTTGTTAAACTGCCGAGTGGAGATTGTATTGTGGGGGATCGTGAGATTAGAGATTTTCCGTTGAGTATCGTGGGGAGGGATTGGTCTTCTAATCTAATTGCGGTAGGTATTACGGATGAGGATTTAATTCATGGTGAGGATTGGTTAGATCGACCTGGAGCGATCATAAATTATAGAGCGAGAACCATTTCGATGTTAGCCTCTGATGGTACAGATCATTCCTTTGTGGGGCGTAAGCGGAGTAGTCAGAGATTTCTGATCAGCGCTATGAAAGCGGTGAGCCTTCTTCGAGGAGGTTGCATTGGTTACTGGTGTTATGCCTTGAGATCAGAAGAAGGGGGAGTCGAGCTCTCATCTATTCCAGTAGTGAGTGAGTATCCTGATGTCTTTCTAGACGAGTTGCCGGGTTTGCCACCAGACCGTGAGGTTGAGTTCATTGTTGATTTGGAGCCGGGTGCAGCTCCGATTTCAAAGACACCGTACCGCATGGCGCCTACCGAGATGCTTGAGTTGAAGAAATAGTTGGGAGAGTTTCTAGACATGGGTTATATTCGACCGAGCGCTTCGCCTTGGGGCGCACTGGTCTTGTTTGTAAAGAAGAAGGATATGTCACTTCGTCTATGTATTGACTATCGAGAGTTGAACAAGGTGACCATCAAAAACAAATATCCGCTCCCGAGGATTGACGATTTGTTTGACCAGTTGCAAGGAGAAACCGTGTTTTTGGAGATTGATTTGAGATCGGGGTATTACGAACTCCGAGTGAAGGATTCCGATATTCCGAAGATGGCCTCTCGGACAAGATACGGCCATTACGTGTAACACCCCCGATATGTTCAGGAATATTACAGCGCCGTAAAACCTTTACGTAAGAATTTACAAGGCCGAAGGGATAAAACGACAATAATAAATATCAACAAATGATAACGACAGAAATAAAATATAACGAAGTTGAATCAGTGCCGAAAATACAACATCCAACGATGAATTATTAATACATAACCGAATCCAACATTATAGAAGACAACGTACTCGAGTACTTAATTAAAACAACACAAATATCTGAAAATCAAATCCTGCCGGAACATCACTCTGCACCCTCATCGTCATGCAGCTCCAGTGGTTGTTTTCCCGTTCTCCTGGAACCTGAACATAAAACAAATGTCCACCCTCAAAGGGGTTAGCACAACGATGCTAGTACAAGTACGATAATTAAATAGCAAGGATTTATTCAATAATCCTTAAATACGAACGTCAATATTATCAATCATAACTATGACAAGTTTCTCCAACGAGAAATAGTAGAAACACATAGCACATCATAACAATCTCAACATACTCGTGGTATTCTAGCGATCCAGCGCACACAGCTATAGATTCCCATGATGATCCCGTCGGACCAACGCATGGTGAAAATACCTGTCCAGCGATCCAGCGCACACAGCTATAGATTCCCATGATGATCCCGTCGGACCAACGCATGGTGGACAATTAACAAGTACGCAATAATACAACAATAACATAGTCGACATTAATACGCACAAATAAAAATAAAGTACTTGCCTCGATTTGATGACAAGGATAATACTTCGACTAGTATCAATGCACTCGAAGGTCGCTCCTTCAATCAATCTCTTAGTAAAACTCGGACCTTAAACAAAAGAAATAATATAGAATTCATCTTACGTCGAATAACTAACGAAGAAACATTTACATTCTAAACTACGGCCAAAAGTTCAACATTATGAATCCTGACTGCACTCTTCATAACGTACGTTACATACCCAACGTAACGTACGTTAAGTCTGTACGTTAGCGTACGTAAGCTCCAAATCATAACGTACGCTAATCATGTATTTGGCAGTTCACTTCTCTGATCATATGACTGTCGCGTCTGATGATATAGCATATGTAATTCATAGTGCTTAACGTACGTTATACTCACACATACATTACTCATGCAAACTTGAATGATTCTACGGTTTTAGACATCTTCGAATTCAAGGATACGCATATCATCACAACGCCATACTCAATCTTGATTGTGAATTCTCATATGTGGTTCGGATAATCTATATAGTTGATACGATCACTTCATTCAAACTTTTATTGAGAACATTATCTAATCAATCCACTTTTACGAATTATGACAAAACCTTCGATGATTCTTCTCTTAGGTCCGTCTAACAAAAGTGATATCAATATCAAGTCTACGATCATTATGGAAACACCATTAAATACGGATTATCAATCTCAGAACACTTCTCTTATTTGTTAATCATAGCATGATTCGAACTATAATGCTCTTAACAATGGTAACTTAAGCATAAACATTTCAACTTCCTAAACATGATATTTGGTTATATAAGTCATCTATGGAACCTAATAATCTCGGTAGTATGTTCATAATCTCCTTAAGAACACCAATACAAGGGTTGGAGGTAGCATTAACATACCTTAATATGAAGAAAACGCCGAGACAATAGGTAGAATCCAACTCTGGTTGCTTGAGTGCCAATCCAAGGTGTTTCTTAACTTCAATGATCAAGTATATGTGATATCCAATATTCAGTGATAAAGTATATGTGATCTAAAGATGTTTAGGTAGTAGGGGGGCTCTATGGACTTGAAAAGAGGTGAAGGACAAGTGAAAGAGATGGAGTGAAATGAAATGGGGTGCTGTCCCATTTATAATTTTTCTGACCTTTATGTACGTTAGCTTTCGTGCATAACGTACGTTATCCACTTAGCGTACGCTATCGGTTATGCTTAGCGATTCCTGTACATTCTTACGTACGCTACATCAACCAGCACTACGCCATATATGGCCTACGGCAACTCCTACAGAATATTGCAAGAAGCAAAAAAAATATTGCTGTAGACAAGAAAATCAAAACGGCAACACTTTTTCGGTGTTGCACTTTTCACTGCTGCCGTAGGTCCCTATAGCAACACTTATATCTGTAATATCTGCATTTTTCTTTTCCCGGTATTTTCATTTTCAGTGTATTTCTTCCGTCATCTATTGATCTGATTCTCGTAATTATTATGTGGAACCGCCGTTTCGGGGTTGCCGTGGGTCCATTCTATGTTATCATGCATTTTGAGATGTTCCGGTTGATGTTTCGTTCATTTTCCGGTGTTTTGGACAGTTTATTCCGTACCTAGCGCGCGCTACTTTTTCTGCATAGCACACGCTAGAGGTCCTTTAGTAGCGCATGCTACGTCTGCTTCATAGCGCGGGCTAGCGAATTAACCCTGGGAGTGGCAGTACTGATTCCAGCCCTCTGGACTGGCGGATTAGCGTACGCTACGTAGTCTAGCGCACGCTAATGGCGGGGGCTAACGCACGCTAAGATGCCCGGTAGCGTGCGCTAGTGTGACTGCCCAGTACTGGACAGTTTGTCACTGGAGTCTAGCGGGTGCCCAGGTAGCGCACGCTATGGCCGATAGCACGCGCTACCGATACGCTTTTAGCGCATGCTACATTTGGCCGGTAGTGCGCGCTAACTGGATCAGGTGTGTACTGCAGTTCACTTCTGGACTCGGCTGATGTCCAGGTAGCGCACGCTACGTTGGCCGATAGCGCGCGCTACCGAGAGCCTATTAGCGCACGCTACGTTTAGAGTAGCGCACGCTATCATCCAGAATTCTGGCTACTGGATTGGAATGCTAACTGTATAGTCTGGAGTTTTGTCCCGTTAGCGCATGCTAACTTTGAGGATTAGCGCGCGCTAACACTCCCTGGCAATATAAACCAGGGAGTTGACCCAGATGAACGTATTACGTTCATTTCTTCTCCTCCCCGCGGCTTAGAGCTCCTTTGGCGATTTTGGGCGATTTCTTGGCGATTTATTCTTCCAATCATCTCTACCATCAACTTCCTTGAGTTCTTGGTATATAATAACAACATCAACACGAATCTTTCATCCTAATCCAAGGTAAAACCTCTTAGAACCCTACTTTTGGATAAATTGGGGGTTTTGGGATTTTCGTCCGATTCGTTCCATTTTGTTGGTTAATCCATGATGAATATGATTAATCTTGTTGATACCATTAGTTTTCCTATGGATTCATGGTATATTTTCATGGTTTTGCGAAATCGAGAGGGTTTGGTTGTGGTCCGCCCTCGTTGTTATTTTTGTACGAATATACATGAATCGTAGGCGGGTTTTCGGGTGTATTCCATTTCCGTATTCGTCTAGAGTTGGTTGTGATTATGTTCTTCGAATCGTTAGGTTCGGTTCCGTTGATTCTTAGCGTTTGTCGGTGATTTTCTTTTCCATTCGTTGCGTCATCAATTATTCAAGGCAAGTATTTTTGGAAACCTTTATGCTTAACGTGAAATGGTAATGTGTTTTGTGTGTGATTTGCTCACCTCGGGATGGTCCGATGGGATCACGGAGGGAGTCCAAAGGGTTGAGTCCTGGATTCATGAGTTTGTTTAGCTAGCCAGCTCGGGAGGGTCCTTAGAGCCCTCGAGCGGGATCAATGGTATTACCCTGTTCCCAAGGCGATGCATGTGTTTGTTTTTTTTTATGATATGGGCAGCTCGGGAGGGTCCTTAGAGGCCTCGAGCGGGATCAATGGTATTACCCTGTTCCCAATGCAAATTGTTTGACTGTTTGTTTCCGAAAAAGACATGTCTGGTTTTGGCTTTTGAAATGATTTTGGTGCATTGTACTATGAAATGTGTAAGCGATTGGTTTGCCTTGATTACTTGTACTAGCGTAATTGCTAACCCCTTTGGGGACCCATTGTGGGGAAATTCTTATTATGGATTTCAGGTTATGATCATTCAAACGAGCGAGCACCGGGACAATACGAGGATGTTGGCCAGGGTCGTTGACATGTGCATTTGGGTCTTCTTATTTCTTTTGTCCATTTCGATATGGTTGTTCCCACATTTATAAACTTATAGATTGTACTCGCAAGTACTTAGGCTTTTCATTTCAAACTCCGTATTGTATTACTTTAAATTGTTACATTGTCGGTTGATGCTTATTTCGCCGGTTGCTCCAGGCGTATCTTTATATGCCATATTACTTAAATGTGTGTCCTCGCTAACCGAGATGGTTAGTCGAGTGGTGTTTTCTTGTTGTAGCCTGGTGGGTCCCATGTAGGGGTCCACGGCGCTGTAATATACTCCGAATATCTCGGGGGTGTTACAGAAAATGGTATCAGAGATCTAGGTTTATGGATACCTAGGCTTGTCGGTTATTTGTGTCTAGTCGTGTTTTGTTTTGCACATTGTCACACCGCTGCCGGCATCTCAGTACTTCCAGTGTTCGTAAGTTTCCTTACTCGATTCTTTACTTTATCGTACTGTATTCCATTTCTTGAACTGTGGTTATTCTCCCTCTTTTGCTTATCATCGTAGTTACTTTTTCCTTCCTTACTCATCATCGATATACTTCTGTTATCTCTTAACACCAGTATGGATGCCGGAGGAAACCGTGGTCATGGTCGTGGACGCGGCCGAGGACGTGGGGCAGCCCGTGGGGCGGCCACGTCGCATTCTTCGGGAGCCGGCAGTACCGGCGACCATCACAGTCATGCTTCTTCTCAGGAGCACGCCGACCTTGGTATTGCGGCTGTTATGCAGCAAATGGTAAACCAAATGGCGGCGATAGCTCAAGTGGTCCAGAACCCAGATCTGGCCCATGCTAATCGGGGCGGAACGGACCGTTGGCTCCAAGATGTCATCAAGATGCACCCTCCTCAGTTTTCGGGAGCATCAGACCCGATCGGCTGGAAGGGGTGGATCAAGGAGATATCTAAGGTCTTCGTTGCCACCAACTGTCCCGAGGACCGTAAGGTCCCTATTGCCCAGTACTTTCTCACTCGGGACGCTACGGATTGGTGGGAGGCCGTTGGGCCCAAAGATCATGTTGCTTCGTGGGCCGAATTTCCGGAGTTGATGGAGACTGAATATTGCCCGTGGTCAGTTAGACAGGCTCGAGTCCATGCTTTCTACGATTCTCAACCTCGGGATATTCCCGTATCCCAAGCTATTGCCGATTTTAACAAGGAGTTGGGCTATATGAAGACCCAAGTTGTCGAAGAGAGCGACAAAATTTTCCATTTTTCTAGGAGGATGAAACTGTCCATTCGGGACTATATGTCTGGGCTCGTCTGCACTACTTTGAAGGATTATCAGAGTAGGGCCCTCGCTTATGATATGTCGGTGATGGCTAGTGATGTGGCTCGTGAGAGCAAGAAGCAGAAGTCGGTCGGAAATTTTTCTGGTCCTAAGAGTGGAGGCCAGCAGAAATCTCAGGCTGCAAATATTTCTACGGGCGGTTCGGCTCGTTTCTCTGGGAGCTTTCGGGGTGCCGCCGGAACCTCCGCTCGTGAACCCACATGCTTTAACTATGGTCTGCAGGGCCATAGGAACCGGCAGTGTCCTCGTCCGAAGTTTACTTGTCATACTTGTGGACAGTTGGGCCACAAGGCCCTCTTTGGTGATCAGATCAGAAAGTTTCGCGGCGCCCGTTCTTCTCACCCAGCACCTATGGAGCCGAGTGTGAACCAGGGCTCATTTGCTCCGCCGCCTCCACCGACTGCCGACCGAGGTAGGGGTCGGGGTCAGCCCGCTAGGGGAGGAGCTTCGAGTGTCGGCTCTGCCCAGCCGCGTATCTATAAGATGAGGAGGGCCGGTGATCCAGCATCTACTGTGGCGACAGATACCGTTCATATCCATTCCCACCCTGTCAGTGTGCTTTTTGATTCGGGTGCTACGCATTCATTCATTTCTCTAGAGTGTGTACGCCGTTTGAGTCTCGACTGCTTGTCACCTTGCGAGCCTTTCATCGTTAAACTTCCTAGCGGTGATAGAATTGTCGGTGATCGAGAGGTCCGGGACTATTCTTTGTTTATTTGTGAGAGGGCTTGGCTCTCTAATCTTATTGTCGTGGGTATTGAGGGTGAGGATTTGATTCTCGGGGATGATTGGCTCGAGCGGCATGGCGAAATCATGAACTACCGCACGAGAATCATCACTATGTTAGCCGAGGATGGCACCGAGCACTCTTTCACGGGACGAAAGAGGGGAAACCAGAAGTTCGTTATTGACGCCTTGAAGGTGATGTGTAACAGCCCAAAAACAGTGGCTATTACAGTGCCGTGGACCCCTACTGGGACCCACCAGGCGATATCACAATATACATTTAAATCTGACAACGTGGCACCGTACCACAACATTTATCAAAACCCCGGTGTGGAGTATGAGTTATTCATATCTTTAAATACGGGAAAACAAACACAGGATCCAAATTCGGTACAGACCATATGACGATGGGCAGTACCTAACAAATCTTAGTACATTCATCCGACACAAAATAAAAATGAAAGTCACAATAAAACATAACCGGACAACCAAAAGACTCGGGGCCCCCGAAATAGCATACATCAGAATCCTCCATCGCCATTGTGCTCCTCCTGTGCCTTGCCCTTTCCTCGCCCTGAAATACAAGTATTTCGCCCCAAACCACAGGGTCAGCTATACATGATAATAATTCTCATGACATTATACAATTCATATATACTGATCTCAAAGAAATCCACCGACTACTGAATATACCCCGAAGGCGTATAAACAATCAGTTCCAACTGTCGAACATAGCCAAATATACGAATGACCATATACTATGGCTCAAGACGGACGTCACAGTACGCCCGATCCGAAAATGTGTCCGTGCACATTTCCACCCCGTATTCGGAATCCAGAATATACGTGGGACGATGTACCTAATTAGCCTCACGAACTACGTCTCGTGTGCACGATCTAAATGCGGAAAACCTCCACGCATGATCATCAAGTGCTCGGCTAAAAATCCTACACATAACCAATCGGCGCGCAGATATGACTCCAGAGATGTCACGATACAACATGACAACGAAACTCAACGAATTACACTTTTACCAAGAAATCGAACAACTCATCGAAGTGTCAACAAAGCTCAACGATATCAAGGGTCCAAAAGTAACGAACTTGGGAATACAATCCCATGATGAAACCGGGACATCATTAAGAACAACCTCAAGTCACAAGACACAAGTTTATAAATGTTTCATATACACGAAATGCATAATTATCATAAGAATCCACACATCATTATAACCAAGCAAGATAACTTGCCTCAATTCCGTAGACGAATAATCCTTCTTTGAATGGTCAAACGAACGGTATCCTCTTCTAACAATACTCACGTGAACAAGCAACCTTGAATGAAATATAATTCATTCAACAACATATTCGTACGATAATGGTATTATCGCATAAACAATATTCGTAAATTTACTTGAATAAATCGATTATCCTATTGATCATTTTAATGTTCTTATTACAAATCATCGTATGTTTATCATGTTCATTACATATTCTAACCTTAATGTCAAATTCTTGATGTCTAGTTTATTATCAATGCAATATCGTGAAAATATCTTTTCAAATCATCGACAATTCCAATTACGATATAAGTTGTGTTTAATTACATTCTTCATTATTTTACCAATGATTTCATTCAAAACTTGATTACTATATGAAACATAAGTTTAAGTTTTTTTTTAGTGAACTAAGAACATCATCTTAATTTACGTCTCTTAACACGCACGGATTAATGAAATGGAATTCGGCTACTCATCTACCGCATTTGTATCATCATATTCACCACAATTCTCTTAAGAACATCATCAACCTATTAATGTAGTGATTAACACCCTTTAACAAAATCGATAAATTCGAACATATGAAGATTACAACTTCCTTCTATCAACATTCATTGTTTTACTTTGAAGAATTTATTAAAAGCCTAGTTATATCATTGGATACTTGAGATTTTTGAAGTAACTTCATCCATCTAACCAAGATCATCTACAAAGGGTTAACATCATCTTTCCAACAATTTTATTACAAAGGTTTTAGAGGCCAAAAATCATGGTTCCATACTACCTTCAAGAATCAATAGAATGTTCAAGACAAATTAACATTTCTCACTTTTAATCATTAAGGATATCATCCCTAACATGTTCCTAGTGTTGAGACTAAAATCAACTTCCGATTATCATGCTATACCTCAGGTTTTATGTATATCATTATCAACACAATCACATTATGAAGTTATTTACATCAAGAAGTAACACTAATACCTTCAAAGTTAATCTTCACTTAGTTTGAGCATGATTCAATTAACTTATCATGTTTACACTAGTTTAAACTAACATTATGTGAAGTATTTATCTACTAACATCATCATAAGCATGGAATTGATATGAGTTAAAGAAAGACCAACCTTAAAATGAAGAACAACACCAACACTTCAAGGGATGCACTTCAATCTCTAACTTTCCAAGTCACCAATCAAGTGTTGAAGCTCCAACACAAATTAGAAAGGCTTAGAAATGAAGTTGGAGGGGAAAAGAATCGTTCCTCAGTTGGGAGGTTGAAGAGGGTCGAGTAGGAAGTCAATGGCAAGGCATACTTTTATAATCTGAACTCGGCATTACGTACGTTAACGAACGTGGTTAACGTACGTTATAGCCCTTACGTACGTAATCTTACGATCATTACATACGTAACCAATTTCATCAAATCTTACTGCCTCAAAACACGCAATTCGTTACGTACGCAACCATGCAGCTATTACGTACGTAATAGCCGTTGACTTGGCTGTCGCGATCGACTCCCGACCACCTACCCCTGCTCGGCCCCACCCGCCGAAAGGCGGACTGCTGGAGGACCTTCCGCATTACGTACGTTAACGTATTGATGTTATGTACGTAAGGCGGCCTACATAGCGTACGTTAAGAATACATGTTAACGTACGTTAAGTACTATAAGAAGCATAAATGGAATTCTCCCAATATCACCCAACAACTAATATAGTATGAATGACCATGAATCCAACTTAACATAATTCGTCGGTACTTGCTACAACATCACAGATATGGTGCGAAAATACTTAACTTAAATCATAAAATACAATATTAAAGGCGAGGGTATTACATACTCCCCCCCTTAAAAGGAGTTTCGTCCCCGAAACTAAGGGGTAAACAGTTCGGGGTATTTCTCTCGCATGCTATCTTCAGTCTCCCACGTAGCTTCCTCGACTCCATGTCTTGACCATTGAATTTTTAATAAGGGAATCGTCTTGTTCCTCAGCTGTTTAATTCTTCTCTCGAGTATCTGCACAGGCTGTTCTTCATACGAATGGTCGTCGGCTATTTCGACCTCGTCGAATTGAATAACGTGACTTGGATCAGCAACATACTTCCTTAACTGAGATACATGGAATACGTTGTGAATCCGACTCAAAGCTGGTGGTAATGCTAAACGATAGGCTAGGTCGCCTACTCGTTCCAGGATCTCAAACGGACCAATATACTTTGGGATCAATTTGCCTCTCTTCCCGAATCGGAAAATACCTCTGGTAGGAGATACTTTGACTAGTACATGGTCACCAACCTCAAACTCGAGTGGTCGTCGACGATTATCTGCATATGATTTCTGGCGGCTTTGGGCGGTTAATAGACGGCTCTTGATCAAGGAAATCTTCTCGCGGGCTGCCAATAACATATCAGGTTCCGTACCAATAGATTCAGACAATTCGTCCCAGCACAAAGGGAACCTACAACGACGACCATACAATGCTTCATAAGGTGCCATCATGATCGAGGCGTGCCAGCTATTATTGTATGTGAATTCTGCCAACGGCAGTTGGGCTTCCCAGTCAGGCTTCCAATCGAGAGCACATGCCCTCAACATATCCTCTAGAGTTTGAATTGTCCTCTCAGATCGACTGCCGTCTGAGGATGAAAAGTCGTACTGAAGTTCAACTGTGTACCCATAGCACGATGAACTGCCTTCCAGAAGCGCGACACGAACCGTCCGTCCCGATCTGATACAATACTCTTAGGGGTGCCATGCAGTCTCACAATCTCTTTGATGAATAATTGGGCCAATCTCTCAGGGCCCCAAGTGTCCTTGATCTCCAAGAAGTGGGCTGATTTAGTCAATCGATCCACAACCACCCAAATCGTATTCATGCCTCGACGGCTCGTCGGCAAACTAGTAATAAAATCCATCGATATGTCTTCCCACTTCCACTCGGGAATCGGAAGCGGTTTCATCATGCCAGCTGGTCGTTGATTCTCAATCTTGACATGCTGACAGGTCAAACATTTCGAAACGAATTCGGCAACCTCCCGTTTCATGTTACCCCACCAATAATACGGCTTCAAATCCTTATACATTTTGTTCGATCCCGGGTGTATGGAATACGGGGTAGCATGAGCCTCCTTCAGAATAGTATTCCTTAACTCTTCGTCTGCTGGTACACATACTTGGTTTTTAAAGCGTATCAGCCCATCCTCGTGAACCACAAAACCAGGGGCCTTCCCCTGATCGATTTCTCCTCAAACTCTGGATAAGAATGGGTCCGTCATCTATTTCGTCCTGATCGTCTCATCAAGGGACGGTGAAATCTCAAGCATGCACAGTTGTCCCTGAATGCGTTGTATCCAGACCTCAATCTCTGGTCTCATGAACTCTAATTGCAACTCCCTCTGGGTGGTCAAACGAGCTAGTATCTTCTCCTGCACCATCTTGCGGCTCAAGGCATCGGCAACCACGTTTGCCTTGCCTGGATGATAAAGGATCTCGATATCATAGTCTTTGATTAGCTCTAACCACCTCCTTTGTCTCATGTTCAACTCCTTCTGGGTAAAAATATACTTCAGGCTCTTGTGGTCCGTAAAAATCTGGCAGGCAACTCCATACAGATAGTGGCGCCAGATTTTTAAAGCAAACACTACGGCTGCTAACTCCAAGTCATGAGTCGGGTAGTTGACCTCGTAAGGACGTAGGCGATCACTTTCCCGTCCTGCATTAACACGCAGCCAAGGCCCTGCCTCGATGCATCGCTATATACCGCGAATCCTTCCGTTCCTCTAGGTAGTACCAAAACAGGTGCTGAAATTAATCGACCTTTGAGTTCATCAAAACTTTGTTGGCAGGCTTCCGACCACAAGTACTTCTTATCTTTTCTCAACAGATTACTCATCGGTTGAGCAATTTTGGAAAATCCTTCCACGAATCGTCTGTAATAGCCTGCTAGACCCAGAAAACTACGAACTTCCTTCACGTTCTTCGGGGGTAGCCAGTCTCGGATAGCTTCCGTCTTTTGTGGGTCTACTCTCACTCCCTCCGCTGATATCACATGACCTAGAAAAATAACTTCAGACATCCAGAATTCACACTTAGAAAATTTTCCATAGAGTTGTTCTCGCCTTAACGCATCGAGAACCTGGCGGAGGTGACACTCATGCTCCTCATGATCACGAGAGTAGACCAAGATGTCGTCAATAAAAACAACTACAAAACGATCCAGATAATTAATAAAAACCCGATTCATCAATTCCATGAATACTGCAGGTGCATTAGTCAGTCCAAATGGCATGACAACGAACTCATAATGCCCATAGCGAGTGCGAAAAGTCAAGCCGGGACGCCGACTTTCGAATCCGCAATTGGTGGTACCCGGACCTCAAGTCGATCTTGGAAAATACAGCGGCTCCTTGGAGCTGATCCAATAGATTATCGATGCGAGGTAAAGGATATTTGTTCTTAATTGTTACCTTGTTCAGCTCCCGGTAATCAATACACAAACGCAGCGATCCGTCCTTCTTCCGTACGAATAACACCGGCGCTCCCCAAGGGGATGCAATGGGCCGAACATATCCTTTCTCAGTTAATTCTTCGAGTTGTCTTTTCAATTCCTGCATCTCAGTCGGGGCCATATGATATGGTGCTTTCGAAAGCGGGGACGTCCCTGGCTCCAACTCAATGGTGAATTCTACCTCTCGCTGTGGGGGTATTCCTGGAAGTTAAATGCGGAAATACATCGTATAATCTCGAACCACCGGAATATCAATTAATTTGATCGCCGGTCGATTGTCTTGGTCATGTAACACCAATAACCAATGCATCCTGGTTCAAGAATCTCATAGCCTTCATAGCGGCGATGACTCTCCTGAGAATGATTGGGATTATCACCCCGAAAAATACACTCGACGCCATCATCCGATGTGACGGTCACCATTCGCTTACGGACGCTAAGGACGGCATCGTGACGATCCATCCAGTCGATACCCAAGATTACATCATCTTTAGGTAAATCACCTACAATTAAGTTGGACAACCACTCACGGTTGTTCATGCTAATCGGACAGTTCTGTACTTCACGACTCCCAATAATTCTTCTACCATCGGGTAGACCAATTACATAAGGTTCACAATCGGTAACACGATTCAAATGCAAACGACTCAAACAAGAACTAGACAAAAAGGAGTGTGAAGCACCAGTATCAAAAAGAACACAAACGGGCTGAGAGTGGATCTCGAGAGTACCTGCAATCATGCTGGCTTCGGGATCATCGGCTTTATTCATCTCGTAGACTCTAGGTTTTGCAACCCCGGAAACAGGTGTACCAACTTGATTTCCACGGCCCATCCCTTTGTTCGCCCCGGTAGTCTGGTAAGAAGCGGATGGAGGAGCACGTTCCTGAACAGAAGAATGTACTGGAGCAAGAGATGCTACCGGAGCACGCCCGAGTCCACCCCGGCAATAGCGAGCACGATGACCGTTCTTCCCGCAAGTGTGACAGGCAACGGCCGGCTTCGGACACTTGGAGCTGATATGCCCCTGGTCCCCACAGTTATAATACACGGCGGTGGTGATTGCCGAGAGTGCGTTCTGCCGGTTTCGGTGCCATAGGTGGACGCTCGGAAGGATTTGAGTACAGTGGGGTTTCTTGAATACCCCGATTCTTGTCTCCTTGGGTGCAGTTCTGGATCTCTTGTTGGAAGCGAGGCTGCTTCTTAGAAATCTCTTTCGCAGTAAGTTCATACTCCAAAGCCTTATCAATAAACTCCGGTAAGGTCGTACAGTGGTGATTGAGTAATTGCATCCTCATTCGGGGTTTAAGCCTCTTGAGGAAATATTTGATCTTATCAGCTTCCGAATGGACAACTGACGTAGCAAAAGGGAGAAGTGCTTGGAATTTTTCGGCAATTGCTAACACATCCTCGTCTTCCGATGGGTCGGGGTTTAGTAATTCGGATAGTTTGGCTTCACGGAGGGGTGCAGGATAGTAACGATCTAGCATAAGATTCTTGAATTCCTCCCAAGTACTCGCGCCTTCGGCAGGCCTCACAGAAAGCCACCAAGTATGGGCACTCTTACTAAGGTAGTAGGCTGCCACAGCGACTCGATTTTCCCTGGGCACTCCACCATCTCGAACAGTTTCTCGAAATGCTCTATCCAGTGTACAATATCAGCAGGCTCAGATGAGCCTTCAAAAGTCGGAGGTCGCTGACATGATATGTCTCTAATAATCCGACTCACGATCCCGCCAGGCACCAGAGGCGGAGGTTGTTGTCTCTGCTGTTGACCAGTAGTATTCCTCTGCATAGTTTCCATCAGCTGACCCATTTGGGTCATCTGGGCCATCATGCCCTGCATCACGGTGTAAGGATCGGCACGTGCATTCTCTCCGGTGTGGTGTGATTGGTCCCTAGAAGGCGAATCACTGCCTGCGGAACTCTGTTCCACATTCGCGCGTCTGTTGGCTCGTGGTATCGGAATTCGGCCTCTTCTGCGGCCTCGTCCCCCTCTGCCATGGCCTCTAAGGTTCCTTTCCATACTGAAAGAATCAAGTCACAAGTACAGTTCGATTTATCAATCATAATTCATGCTAAGTTAATAGCAACAGGGAATTTCCTATCCAACAAAGCAGTTGTAAAGTATCACTGGCACTACAAGTGTTACACACTCAATATCATATCAACATTAAGTCGAAACAATTACAATCACATAATTAATTTAGGTTCTCCTCAAACAGATGAATTTTGTCTCATGGTAGCAAGATGCCAAGATAAGTAAGGAGACCAATACATCGTCAATATCATGCCAGTAATCAAATTATGGTTCATGAGAACATACCGTATTCGACGGGTCAGGCGCTTGCACAGGTTACACGTGGCACGAAGTTTTCTTGATGCTATTTCGATTCTACAATGACTCAAAATAAAAACACACTCTCTGATACCATCTTCTGTAACAGCCCAAAAACAGTGGCTATTACAGTGCCGTGGACCCCTACTGGGACCCACCAGGCGATATCACAATATACATTTAAATCTGACAACGTGGCACCGTACCACAACATTTATCAAAACCCCGGTGTGGAGTATGAGTTATTCATATCTTTAAATACGGGAAAACAAACACAGGATCCAAATTCGGTACAGACCATATGACGATGGGCAGTACCTAACAAATCTTAGTACATTCATCCGACACAAAATAAAAATGAAAGTCACAATAAAACATAACCGGACAACCAAAAGACTCGGGGCCCCCGAAATAGCATACATCAGAATCCTCCGTCGCCATTGTGCTCCTCCTGTGCCTTGCCCTTTCCTCGCCCTGAAATACAAGTATTTCGCCCCAAACCACAGGGTCAGCTATACATGATAATAATTCTCATGACATTATACAATTCATATATACTGATCTCAAAGAAATCCACCGACTACTGAATATACCCCGAAGGCGTATAAACAATCAGTTCCAACTGTCGAACATAACCAAATATACGAATGACCATATACTATGGCTCAAGACGGACGTCACAGTACGCCCGATCCGAAAATGTGTCCGTGCACATTTCCACCCCGTATTCGGAATCCAGAATATACGTGGGACGATGTACCTAATTAGCCTCACGAACTACGTCTCGTGTGCACGATCTAAATGCGGAAAACCTCCACGCATGATCATCAAGTGCTCGGCTAAAAATCCTACACATAACCAATCGGCGCGCAGATATGACTCCAGAGATGTCACGATACAACATGACAACGAAACTCAACGAATTACACTTTTACCAAGAAATCGAACAACTCATCGAAGTGTCAACAAAGCTCAACGATATCAAGGGTCCAAAAGTAACGAACTTGGGAATACAATCCCATGATGAAACCGGGACATCATTAAGAACAATCTCAAGTCACAAGACACAAGTTTATAAATGTTTCATATACACGAAATGCATAATTATCATAAGAATCCACACATCATTATAACCAAGCAAGATAACTTGCCTCAATTCCGTAGACGAATAATCCTTCTTTGAATGGTCAAACGAACGGTATCCTCTTCTAACAATACTCACGTGAACAAGCAACCTTGAATGAAATATAATTCATTCAACAACATATTAAATACGATAATGGTATTATCGCATAAACAATATTCGTAAATTTACTTGAATAAATCGATTATCCTATTGATCATTTTAATGTTCTTATTACAAATCATCGAATGTTTATCATGTTCATTACATATTCTAACCTTAATGTCAAATTCTTGATGTCTAGTTTATTATCAATGCAATATCGTGAAAATATCTTTTCAAATCATCGACAATTCCAATTACGATATAAGTTGTGTTTAATTACATTCTTCATTATTTTACCAATGATTTCATTCAAAACTTGATTACTATATGAAACATAAGTTTAAGTTTTTTTTTAGTGAACTAAGAACATCATCTTAATTTACGTCTCTTAACACGCACGGATTAATGAAATGGAATTCGGCTACTCATCTACCGCATTTGTATCATCATATTCACCACAATTCTCTTAAGAACATCATCAACCTATTAATGTAGTGATTAACACCCTTTAACAAAATCGATAAATTCGAACATATGAAGATTACAACTTCCTTCTATCAACATTCATTGTTTTACTTTGAAGAATTTATTAAAAGCCTAGTTATATCATTTGATACTTGAGATTTTTGAAGTAACTTCATCCATCTAACCAAGATCATCTACAAAGGGTTAACATCATCTTTCCAACAATTTTATTACAAAGGTTTTAGAGGCCAAAAATCATGGTTCCATACTACCTTCAAGAATCAATAGAATGTTCAAGACAAATTAACATTTCTCACTTTTAATCATTAAGGATATCATCCCTAACATGTTCCTAGTGTTGAGACTAAAATCAACTTCCGATTATCATGCTATACCTCAGGTTTTATGTATATCATTATCAACACAATCACATTATGAAGTTATTTACATCAAGAAGTAACACTAATACCTTCAAAGTTAATCTTCACTTAGTTTGAGCATGATTCAATTAACTTATCATGTTTACACTAGTTTAAACTAACATTATGTGAAGTATTTATCTACTAACATCATCATAAGCATGGAATTGATATGAGTTAAAGAAAGACCAACCTTAAAATGAAGAACAACACCAACACTTCAAGGGATGCACTTCAATCTCTAACTTTCCAAGTCACCAATCAAGTGTTGAAGCTCCAACACAAATTAGAAAGGCTTAGAAATGAAGTTGGAGGGTAAAAGAATCGTTCCTCAGTTGGGAGGTTGAAGAGGGTCGAGTAGGAAGTGAATGGCAAGGCATACTTTTATAATCTGAACTCGGCATTACGTACGTTAACGAACGTGGTTAACGTACGTTATAGCCCTTACGTACGTAATCTTACGATCATTACGTACGTAACCAATTTCATCAAATCTTACTGCCTCTAAACACGCAATTCGTTACGTACGCAACCATGCAGCTATTACGTACGTAATAGCCGTTGACTTGGCTGTCGCGATCGACTCCCGACCACCTACCCCTGCTCGGCCCCACCCGCCGAAAGGCGGACTGCTGGAGGACCTTCCGCATTACATACGTTAACGTATTGATGTTACGTACGTAAGGCGGCCTACATAGTGTACGTTAAGAATACATGTTAACGTATGTTAAGTACTATAACAAGCATAAATGGAATTCTCCCAATATCACCCAACAACTAATATAGTATGAATGACCATGAATCCAACTTAACATAATTCGTCGGTACTTGCTACAACATCACAGATATGGTGCGAAAATACTTAACTTAAATCATAAAATACAATATTAAAGGCGAGGGTATTACACGATGAGACTCCTGCGAAAATGGTGTACTGTTATTGGTGCTATGCCTTGAAGGCGGAGGATGGTGGAGTCGAACTTTCGTCGATTCCAATCGTTAGTGAGTTTCCTGATGTATTTCCTGACGAGTTGCCGGGATTGGCACCGGGCCGTGAGGTTGAGTTTGCTATAGAGTTAGAGCCGGGCACGGCTCCGATTTCGAAGGTGCCGTATCGCATGGCACCTTCAGAGATGGCCGAATTGAAGAAGCAGTTGAGTGAGATTCTTGAGTCGGGGTATGTTCGGCCGAGCACCTCGCCTTGGGGTGCGTCGGTCCTGTTTGTGCGAAAGAAGGATGGTTCACTACGTTTGTGTATCGACTATTGCGAACTAAACAAGGTGACCATCAAGAACAAGTATCCTTTGCCGAGAATTGATGACTTGTTCGATCAGTTGCAGGGAGCTGCGGTATTCTCGAAGATTGATTTGAGATCGGGGTACTATCAGCTCCGGGTGAGAGCGTTCGATGTGCCGAAAACAGCTTTTCGGACGATATACGGACATTATGAGTTCGTAGTTATGCCTTTCGGGTTAACCAATGCACCGACAGTGTTCATGCAGTTGATGAACAAAGTCTTTATCGAGTATTTGGATAAGTGTGTCGTCGTCTTCATTGACGATATACTTATTTATTCGAGGAACGAGGAAGAGCATGCCCATCATTTACGGGTAGTGTTAGACATTTTGAGGACCGAGCAACTGTATGCGAAGTTCTCGAAATGTGAGTTCTGGCTGAAGGAAGTGATGTTCTTAGGACACATGATTTCAGTCGAGGGGGTTCGAGTGGACCCACATAAGATTGAGGCAATGTTGGATTGGGCACCGCCCAAGAATGTGAAGGAGATCCGTAGTTTCTTGGGTTTAGCCGACCACTACCGTAGGTTCGTCGAGGGTTTCTCAAAACTGGTTCGGCCGCTTACACAGTTGCTCCAGAAATCCGAGAAGTTCGTCTGGAATGACGAGAGGCAGTCGAGTTTCGAGGAGCTGAAGAGGCGTTTGACTTCAGCCCCGATTTTAGCATTGTCGTGTGGCAACGAGGGTTTTGCTGTTTATAGTGATGCTTCGGGTCAGGGTCTTGGGTGCGTATTGATGCAGCATGGCAAGACCATTACCTATGCGTCGAGACAGTTGAGGCCGTATGAGCTGAACTACCCTACTCATGATTTGGAGTTAGCGGCAGTTGTTCTGCGCTCAAGATTTGGCGTCACTGCCTTTTCGGCTCTGCATGTCAGATTTTTACCGATCATAAAAGTCTGAAATAGATATTTACTCAGCGGGAATTGAATATGAGGCAGAGGAGGTGGTTAGAGCTGATTAAGGATTATGAACTCGAAATCCTTTATCATCCGGGCAAGGCGAACGTCGTGGCCGACGCCTTGAGTCGGAAATCGGTTGCGTTACGAACGCTTGAGATCCTTATGTCTCAGTCTGAGATTCGGCGGGCTTTGATCGAGTTAGATGTTGAGGTTTTGTTGCTTGGAGCTGTCGGACAACTTTGTGCTTTAGGGATTTCGTCGTCTTTGATCGATGAAATTAAGCTGAAGCAGTTGGAGGATCTGATGATTACTCAAATCCGAGAGAACGTTCTTAAGGGAAAGTCTCCTGGGTTTGTAATTCACGAGGATGGTGTTTTGAGATTCCAGAGTCGGCTTTGTGTACCGAACGACTCAGAGCTGAAACAGAGTATTTTGCGTGAGGCCCATGCTACACCTTACTCCATTCATCCTGGTTCGAGTAAGATGTACAAGGACCTGAGGAGGAATTTTTGGTGGAATGATATGAAGGAAGAGGTCGGCGCAGTTTATAGCGAGATGTTTGACTTGCCAGCAGGTGAAAATCGAGCATCAGTGACCGGCTGGGTTATTGCAGTCACTTCCCGTTCCGGAATGGAAATGGGGAGATATATCGATGGATTTCGTTACGAGTCTGCCAAGATCGAGGTCGGGCATGAATATGGTATGGGTGATTGTTGATCGTCTGACCAAGTCGGCACATTTTCTGGGCATCAAGGACACTTGGGGCCCGGAGAACTTGGCTCATGTGTTTATCGCGCAGATTGTGAGGCTTCACGGTACTCCGAAGTCTATTGTTTCGAATCGTGATGGCTGATTTGTATCGCACTTTTGGCAGGCGGTGCATAAGGCGTTGGGTACTTGTTTGCATTTGAGTACCTCTTTTCATCCCCAGTCAGATGGACAGTCGGAACGCACTATCCAGACATTCGAGGATATTGCGTGCTTGTGCTCTCGATTGGAGTAGTGACTGGGAGGAGCATTTGCCATTAATTGAATTCACATACAACAATAGTTGGCACGCGTCGATTCGGATGGCACCGTATGAGGCGCTCTACGGGCGGCGTTGTCGATCGCCGATTTGTTGGAATGAGGCGTCCGATTTGGTCGGGACCGAACCGGATGTCGTTTTAGAGATGAGGCGGAAGATAGAATTAATTCGGGAACAGATGTTGACTGCCCAGAGTCGACAGAAGTCACATGCCAATGTCCGTCGTCGACCTTTAGAATTCGAGGTGGGAGACCACATTTTGCTGAAGGTCTCGCCGACGAGAGGAGTTTTCCATTTCGGGAAGAACGGGAAGTTGAGTCCGAGATTTATTGGACCCTTCGAGATTCTCGAGCGAGTCGGTGGGTTGGCATACCGTTTGGCGTTACCCCCGGCCTTGAGTCATGTTCATAGCGTTTTTCATGTTTCCCAGCTGAGGAAATATATCCCAGATCCAAGTCACGTCATCAATTATGGTGAGATTGATGTCGCCGAGGATATTAATTTTGAGGAGCGTCCCTTGAAGATTTTGGAACATCGCGAGAAACGACTGAGGCATAAGACCATCCCTTTGGTCAAGGTGCAGTGGTCGAGACACGGTGTCGAGGAGGCAACTTGGGAAACCGAGGATAGCATGCGTGCTAAGTACCCTGAGTTGTTTGTTTCTTAAGTTTCGGGACGAAACTTATTTTTAGAGGGGTAGAATGTAATATCCGCATTTTTCTTTTCCCGGTATTTTCATTTTCAGCGTATTTCTTCCATCATCTATTGATCTGATTCTCGTAATTGTTATGCGGAACCGCCGTTTCGGGGTTGCCGTGGGTCCATTCTATGTTATCATGCATTTTGAGATGTTCCGTTTGATGTTTCGTTCATTTTCCGGTGTTTTGGACAGTTTATTCCGTACCTATCGCGCGCTACTTTTTCTGCATATCGCACGCTAGAGGTCCCTTAGTAGCGCACGCTAGCAAATTAACCCTGGGAGTGGCAGTAGTGATTCCAGCCCTCTGGACTGGCGGATTAGCGTACGCTACGTAGTCTAGCGCACGCTAATGGCGGGGGCTAACGCACGCTAAGATGCCCGGTAGCGTGCGCTAGTGTGACTGCCCAGTACTGGACAGTTTGTCACTGGAGTCTGGCGGGTGCCCAGGTAGCGCACGCTATGGCCGATAGCGCGCGCTACCGATACGCTTTTAGCACACGCTACGTTTGGCCGGTAGCGCACGCTAACTGGATATGGTGTGTACTGCAGTTCACTTCTGGACTCGGCTGATGTCCATGTAACACCCCCAATCCGCTCAGGGATATTACACGCCGTAGAATCTTTCCTCAAGGATCTACCAGGCTAGTAACAACATGAAACATCTCGACAATGCCTTTAAGGCTAAAATGACTCAGTAGACCGATTTGGCCTTTCAATAAAAACATACAACTTGATTACAACTCATGCCCACGCAGGGGTCAAAACACAACCACACCCGTACAACGGGAAAAATATAGCAGCGGAAAATAAAGTACAACTGAACCAATACACGATGTACGGTTCCTCATGTGATTAGTATCGATCATCTTTCATCATCCTTCGTGCCGACCCTGTGTTATGCTCCAAAACCTGAATGCAAAAACAGACATCCACCCCCCGAATACTCGGGGGTTAGCAAAACTCCACTGTTTTGCTAGTGCAAGAACAAAGTGCAAATACGAGCCATACAATTCACTTTCCACGAATAACAATAACCAGGAATCCTCAAAGATCCAAACGAAACGAAAAGTACTTCCCGAGGCAAGAGTTTGAGAAAACCTTTCAAAATCGAAATATCATAAATCAATGGAAATAATTTATAAAACGGTTTAGAATCCCATCGAGAGTTCTAATAGAAAACAATTTAGGATTATCAAATCCTACTTTTCAAAATCCAAAAGACAAAAGGGGTCACCGCCCCAAAGGTTTACTTTCCGAAAAAATGACATTTACCAAACCGTTGGGATTTTAGCCCCAAATCCATTAAATGACTTTTACAAAACCATTAGGATTTTAGCCCCAAATCTCATCAACTCACAGTACACAAGAACGACCACAAGGTTCGTCTTCCAACGTCAAAATCCACAATTAAAGAATTTAACACAAACAACAAAATACTCTAGAGCTATCCTAGCCAAATAGGCCAAACGAACAACTTACCTCTTACACACTTAGTCAATGCATGCAATCATGAAAACCGTTCAAAAGCACTCATTTCCGGAAATGCCATAATCAAATCACATTTGAAAAATGCACCACAATTAACCGTCGATCCACGTCTCTGTGGACCCCTACCGAGATCCCGTCGGATCTAACCCGTAGTGGTTAAAAGCAAGCTCGTCGATCCACGTCTCTTGTGGACCACTACCGAGACCCCGTCGGATCTAACCCGTAGTGAGCATACACACACACACGTTACTCATGCAATACTAATATGCTAAGAATGTAAGTTCATCAAGAATACTTACTAGAGATGGCCACTAATCCGACACCATTATCAAACTCTTCAAAACACAATAACAAGATTAAATACGGAATACACGATTCCATAACTTTAAACAACAGGGATATCATCAAAGCCTTCAACGTTCAAAATGATCAAATCATAATCAATTCCCAAACACACCGTTCACAAAACACACACGCGTTTTGAAAGAGAGCCTTTAACGCGGCCAAACCGAAATCTTTTGAAACTTCATTTCAAATAACCAAACAAACACACCAAGACGATCACCGATCATCATATCCATAAAATAAGAAAAGTATGGGCAAGGTACTTGCCTCGAATAACCACAACGCGGAGAATCGGCCGAAGTAGGTTGGCACGAACCGACTACGAACTCGCCGACTCCACCGAACGACAATCCACAACAATGAACTAAGAACGAAAACAATAACAACGAAAATGAATTCCAAAGTACGACCCAAAGCCGCTGAATTCAAAGAACAAATGACGAAGGTTCAAGGATTTCCCCCAAAACAGCCAAGAACACGATTCGTCCCGACAAAACACGAAAACGGAATTCCAAGTTGAAATATGGATATACAATCCATAGAATGTGTTTAACAACATCATTTAACCACAATCGATCCATCAAAAACGGATGAAAAACGAGATCGAGAACAAATCCCCCAAAAAGTCAATTCGAAGAATATCAAGAAATATACTTCGATTCGACGAAGAACAATGGACTAAATGATGTTAAACACAAGAATACTACCAAGATTAATCATACCCATCATGAATTAATCAACAACACGGAACGAATCGGACAAAAATGCAAAAACCCCCAAATTCACGAAATTAGGGTTCTAAGGTAAGATTACCTTGATTCGCTGGATCAAAGGATGATAACGGATGATTGATTGATGTTATGAACTCAAGAACTTCGTGTATTTGTTGTCAAACAACATGGCTTCGCAACTCTCGAATCGCCAGCCGTGGATAGAAGAGGAAGGAAGTGAGAAATGAATGAAAATGCGACTGCTCTGTCACATTTATACTGGGCCGGAACTAGCGTGCGCTAGCCTTCCCGGACTAGCGTGCGCTATCGGCCGGTATCAGCCGAGTACCCTCGGCCAGGGCCCGCACGACCCGGCACCACCGACCAAACCTGCCGACCCGACTCCCGCTAGCGTGCGCTACGGCCGAAAGCCTCCGCGCGCTAGCCGACCTGTCCAGTAACCTTTGGACTAAAAAGTTCGCCCAGGTAACGTACGCTAGTCGGCCGACAGCGTGTGCTACCCCTGCCGGTTAGTGTGCGCTACGACCGACAGTAGCGTGCGCTACCTGCCGATCCTGACCGAGTCCAGAACCTCAGAACCCCACTTGTTAGATTGGTACCGCCACTAGAAGGGGGGTTGAATAGTGCGGATAAGAGTATTGTACTCTTTTCGTGCGGAAGCAAAAATATCGGAGTAATAAAAATGCGGAAAAGAAAGAACACAAGGAATTGTTCGAGAGGTTCGGCTATTAACGAAGCCTACGTCCCCTACCTAGTTTTATCGACTAGGACTTTTCTTAGAACTTGGAATTGCACTTTCTAGTTTAGTGCCAACTTCTTACAACTTCTTGATTTCCGGGCTCAAGAACAACCTCACAAAAACACTCTTGTTTTTCTAGGTACAAGATAACCTATACACAAAATAAATGCGAGTACGAACTCGACTTTCACGATATATCGCTCTTAGATACAAGAATGAAGATTGGAAATTATAGAACAAATCTTCTCGTATCACAATCTAGAATAGGTATATCTCTCAAAATGTTTGCTTGATATTGCTTGAGTATGCTAGTAGGCTCAGAATGCTTGTGTGTCTTCAATCTCCATGAAGGTGGCTATTTATAGCCTTCTTGAGCTCAATTTCCCGTTGGAACAGTTTAACTGGTTACGTGCGTTATATGTTGTTGGTTACGTACGTTATGTACGTTACGTACGTTATATATTCTGAATAACGGCCGTAATGAAAGCGAAGAAACTGTCCAGTGAGACATGATGAAATGCGTTACGTACGTTATGAACCTCATGGTTACGTATGTAATATTCTGGTCAAAGATCCGTTGATTGAGACGACTTGTTGCAACGGGTAGTGTCTTTTCCTACGGTCAGAATAATTCAAGCATTACGTACGTTATATAGCTCTGGTTACGTACGTTACCTGTACAGAAAAACTTACAAAAACAGTGAGTGTTATGTACGTTATAATAGATGAGTTACGTACGTTAATTGTACTAAAAATCTTGCAGACAACTGTGAATGTTACGTACGTTAATGTGATGTGTGTTACGTACGTTAACTGAAGAGAAAAAATGTTTTAAGTAAATTTTGGTTTTAATAACACATCATCAAAATGATCTAAAAGATATTGTTCCAACAATCTCCCCCTTTTTGATGATGACAAAATTTACGTATGTGAGTTTTTGAAAACATGATTTTAATAAGGCTCCCTGTGAACACGAGCACTGCAAAAATTAATATGCTCCCCCTGAAAATGAGCACGGGTTATTTCAGAAGTTGATTTCAAAAACGAATACATATTATTCTCCCCCTTTTTGTCATTAACAAAAAGTTGAGAGATCCTGCAAGAGACATCAATGATACGCATAATAATCCACATAATCCAAGTCAATGATTAACCAAAATGATAACCAAAATGATGCATAAAAAGATAGTCATTACCGTCAAAACATAAACATGAAATGTTTGGTCTTTTAATAAAACAGGAAACATCATCATCAGAAAGGATAGCCCGACTAGTCAAGGTCCGCATCCGGAGGTGTCGGCGGTATCCCAAAATGCGTGCAGATGTTCTTCACCATGATCTTGATGTCGCTCATGTCTTTCTCCAGCCTATCCATCCGAGAAGCCATCTGGGAAGAAGAGGATTCCGGACGAGGACGGGAGGAACCAAGCTGAGATGACGGACGAGGTCTAGTATGCTCGATCCCCCTCGATGTGATCCTCTCCTCCGGTCTCGGAAGAGTGCCCCCATCTATGAGCCGATCATCATCCTTGATATACGCAAAGTATATCCATCCACGATTTCTCGTGCGAAGATACCTCATCGTCCGTAACGTCCCCTCGGTGATGAGGCTCCCCCTAGGAATCGGAACCCCGTGGACCCCAGACAGATCAACTCCTGCTTTCTCAAAAATTTCAGTTAAGATAGAACCAAACGGCATTCCCGATTTTCTCTGTCGATCAACTTTCGCGTAGCTCTTTTTGTGGAAAATTTGACCCTTTTCCACGAACCATTTTAGCACAATAGACGCGAAGTTGACTTGGTGATCCTTCCACACATGATAAATGATCTCCATATCGATATTCACAAGTCGAAGCTGAGCGTTAACTTTAGGCATAAGACAACGAGTGATAGCATCGTGAAGCAAACGGATGTTTATCCCAAAGTCATTGTTTTCAAACCGCCCAGAATGAACATTTATAACGGCTTTGTCCGACAAAAAATCACGGACTTTGAACTCATGAACACCATAGCTTTCATCATCGGACCAGTCACTAATGACTTCGTCCGGAGGAGCAAACTCTCCTTTGCATCCAAAACCCTCATTAGGGAGACCAAAAATCTCCGAAAGTTTCGCCTCATCAAAGGATATTGATTTACCACGCACAAGAGAATTAACAACAGCAAGTCCGTCAGCATCATAAGTGACAAAAAAATTTGCATAAAACTCTTTTACACAGTCCACATAAACTGGTCGAGCAAGACTAACGAACCGATTTATCCCAAGCATATCGAAGAATTCTTCGATAGCAACACCAGCACAGTTCAGAGATTCAAAATCAAAGTGGTGACTCGGAGTTACCTCTTCATCGATAAGGATTTCGTTGAAAACTTTCATGGCTTGAGCATTCCAAAATGATGGATCGCCGGAAGTCGTGGCGGATGTTTGGGAGGTTTCTCCTCTTCTCTTTTTTCCGGTTCTGGATGCCATGAAGATTGAATCGGTCGAAAAGTGAAGGTTTGATGGATAATCTTGAAGTTTAGGAAGATTTGCAGGCAGTTCGTCGTTGATGTCGCTAGGGATTTGTAAGGAATGAAAAGGGGACGGTCGATGTGGGTTTATATATGTTAAGGTCAACGATCGCTTACGTACGTTATATCCCTTATGTAACGTACGTAACGTAAAAACCTAAACTTTCTGGAGTGAAACCTGCGTTTCGTTACGTACGTAACGTAACACCCTGTAACGTACGTAAGGTCCTATTACGTACGTAATGGACCGCTCCTACCGTACGTAAGTAGGACCAAATGAATAGTCTTTTCCTTTCGATGATGTCCCGATTTAAATGACCATTTAATGTGACTATGATGAGTATGCAATATTTAAAAATGATCAGCATGTCCCATTCCTAAATTTATGCGAATAAAGTTGAAAGCTTTCTCGGGTAATGGTTTTGTAAAAATATCTGCCAATTGTTCATTAGTACCAACAAATTGGAGACGAACATTCCCGTTTTGGACATGGTCACGAATAAAATGGTGACGAATTTCGATGTGCTTTGTCCTACTATGCAAAATGGGGTTTTTACTTAAATTAATGGCACTTGTATTGTCACAAAAAATAGGGGTATTTTTAAGTTCGATGCCATAATCAAGTAATTGATTTTTGATCCAAAGAACTTGTGCACATGCACTTCCATGACCACATATTCGCTTCACTGTGGAAGTAGCGACACTAGTCATTTCTTACTTCCCCATGAAATTAAACATGAACTCATAAAATGACAAGTTCGTGGTGCTTTTTCTATCAATTTTACATCCACCGAAATCGGCATCACTATATGCAAAAGTTGAAAATCAATGCCGAAGGATACCATAGCCTAAACCAAAGAAAGATACTTTAAATATCGAAAAATCCGTTTACATGCAATGAGATGAGATTCTTTAGGGTTTGCTTGAAAACGAGCACATAGACAAGTAGCAAACATTATATCGTGTCTAGATGCGTTAAGTAAACTAAAGATCCGATCATACCTCGAAATCGCTTTTGGTCAATGATTTACCTTTTTCATCTTTATCAAGTTTAAGAGTGGAAGACATAGGAGTGGATATTTCTTTGCAATCTTCCATCTTAAATTTCTTTAGAAGCTCATTGACGTACTTGGATTGGTGAATGAATATTCCGTCATTGAGTTGCTTAATTTGGAGTCCGAGAAAGTTTTTCAACTCTCCCATCATACTCATTTCGAACTCTCCCTTCATAAGATTTGAAAATTCTTTGGACAGAGTTTCGTTAGTTGCACCAAAAACAATATCGTCCACATAGATTTGACAAATTAACATATCATCACTTAAGACCTTAATGAATAGAGTATTACCAACAATACCTCTTTTATAACCATTTGAGATAAGAAAAGAGCTTAGACGATCATACCATGCTCTCGGAGCTTGTTTTAATCCATAGAGAGCTTTATAGAGCTTGTACACATGATCCGGATGATCATAGTCTTCAAAACCCGGTGGTTGCTTGACATACACTTCCTCTTGGATGATTCCATTTAGGAACGCACTTTTTACATCCATTTGATGGAGTTTGATCTTCTTGTATGCGGCAAAAGCACAGAGAAGACGAATAGCTTCAAGACGAGCAACAGGAGCGAACGTCTCTTCATAATCCAAGCCTTCTTCTTGATTATAACCTTGGGCGACCAACCTCGATTTGTTTTTAATAGGGAGACCATCATCATCGGTTTTGATTTTATGAACCCATTTGGTACCAATGATTGATTTGTCTACCGGTTTTAACTAATTCCCAAACATTATTTCTTTCGAATTGGTTTAGCTCTTCTTGTATAGCAATAGCCCAATTCTCATCATTTATGGCCTCATCGATATTCTTTGGTTCTGTAAGAGAAATAAATGCAATATTGTTAATACAATCGTTTATATTTCTCCTAGTTCGTACACCTTCATCGATTTTTCCGAGAATTTGTTCCATCGGATGGTCTTTCACATTTGCCCAATCTTTAGGAAGGTTGTAAGTATTTTCCTCCTGTTTGTCCGAGCTTACGTCGAGCTTCTCCAACTCCTTTGATACTTCTGATACTTCGTTAGCTGGAACCATACCTGCATCATCATCAAAAACAACCTTTCTCGGGGGTAAAACTGTATCATCGAATTTTACATGAATGGACTCTTCTACCGAGCCTCTTCTACAATTAAATACACGATACGCTTTACTATTAGTCGAGTAACCAAGAAATATGCCGATATCAGATTTTGAATCGAATTTACCCAAATTATCCTTACCATTGTTATGAATAAACACTTTACAACCAAATGGATGAAAATAAGATAAATTGGGCTTTTTACCTTTAAAAATCTCATAAGGAGTCATCATTTTGTTCCTCCTGAGATGGACACGATTAATAACATAACAAGCAGTGTTAATGGCTTCGGCCCAAAAGTATTTAGGAAGACCATACTCATTGAGAATTGTTCGGCTCATTTCTTCTAGAGAGAGATTTTTCCTCTCGACAACTCCATTTTGTTGAGGTGTCCGAGGTGCCGAAAAGTTGTGCCCAATACCATATTTATCGCACCAATCTTCGAAGAGATTAGAATCAAATTCTCCACCATGATCTGTTCGAATGGCGTTTTTCCTTCTGGGTAACCTTACACCACTTAACAAACTCGTTAAAAGCATCATCTTTATTGGCTAAGAATTTTACCCAAGTAAATCTTGAAAAATCATCAACAATAACTAAAGTATAAAGTTTACCTGTTAGACTGGCATGTCGAGACGGACCAATTAAATCCATATGAATTAATTCAAGAATGCGACTAGTGGATATTTCCATTTTTGGTTTAAACGAGCCTCTTGCATGTTTACCTTTAATACAGGCCTCACAAATGTGGTCTTTTCTAAAATTCAATTTTGGTAGACCACGAACAATATCATTTTTGGCCAATTTTGAAAGAAGTGGTAAAGAGGCATGTCCCAATTTTCGGTGCCAAACAACGGCATTTTCATCGTACGAAAGTAGACATTTTTCGTTAAAAGAAGATTCATCTTGGAGATCAACAATGTAAATATTTCCATAACGCAATCCAATAAAAACGATTTGGTCTTTTCTCATTGCCGTGCAATGCGTAATTTCAAAAATTAATTTAAGACCGGTGTCACATAGTTGGGAAACACTTAGGAGATTATGGCAAAGTCCATCAACAAATAGAACATTTTCAATAGTGGGTAAAGGTTTCTTACCAATTTTACCTGTCCCTTTTATTTGGCCCTTTTTATTATCGCCAAAGGTAACATGACCCACGATCTTCCTTTTCACTCCGTGAAGAGATGTTCAGTGCCACTCCTGTGATTTGAACATCCACTATCAACATACCATTTATTTGATAATGTTGTCTTCCTTGCTTGTACCTACAAAAACCATTTTCTTCCGTTTTATAGGTACCCAGGCTAATTTGGGTCCTGAGGAGTTAGATACAAAAACTTGATTTTTAACAACGGTCCCTTTTGGTACCCAAATTTGCTTAACCCTTATAGTACGTCTAGAGTTTCGACAGTAGGTTTTGGTATGTCCAGGTTTTAAGCATTTTGGACATGATGGAATTCCCGTTTTTAAAGTGTCCGAATCTTTTGTGGTAATTTCTAAGGACTTTTTCATTGGAAATGAATTATATCCAAGTCCTTGTTTTGAAAGAGAAAATTTTTGACCAAATAATAATTGCTCGAATTTGTCATTACCACATGAAAATTTTCTGACATAAAGTTTTAATTCTTTCTGAGTTTTATGCAATTCATCTTTCAGATTTTTCTCGGTTTCCAAGCAATTCGTATGATCAATCGAAACTTCCTTGTTTTTCGATAATTTAGCATTTTCATTTTCAAGGAGTTTTATTTTCTTTTTCAATTCTTTATTACTATTGCAGGCCTTTTCGTATTCATTATTTAGAGATTCAAAAGCATCAAGTAGTTCTTCATGAGAATCACTAACCTCGACTTCGTCGTCACTATCTTCGGATGCGCGGGCCATTAGAGCAAGATTGGTTTGGACTTGTGGTTCATCATCCTCATCATCGTCACTCCATGTGGCGACATAAACCTCCTTCTTTTTGAACTTTTCATGAGGTGGTTTTGATGAACTTATTGGAGCGGAAGACGACAATCTTTTGCAAAATGGCCTGGAACGCCGCACCTTCGACAAGTGTTGTCGAACTTTTTGTTTTGAGGGAAGTGAGTCTTTTTGGATTCATCCCTTGATTCTTGCTTGATATCTCTCCGGAGCCTTTGAAGAAGATTTTTAAATTTCTTTATGTTTTTGGCATAAAAGGCGGTTTCTTCGTCCTCTTCTTCGATAGGTTCATCCTCTAAATCGCTTTCTTCTTTGGCTTTGAAAGCGATAGTCCTTTCTCTCTCCTTAGGTTTTGATTTCGAACTTAGAGATTTAATGACAATCTCATAATTAATGAGAGATCCGATGAGAGCGCTGAATTCTATTGTATTGAGGTCTTTCGACTCCATGATAGCCGTAACGGTAGCGTCCCATTCTCTTGGTAGAGACCGAAGGATTTTCTTGGCTTTATCACTGCTTGATATCAGTTTCCCGAATGAAGCTAGCCCATTTGTGATTGCCGAGAAACGGTCAAGCATAGTGGTAATGCTTTCTTCTTCTTTCATGGTGAAGAGTTCATAATCGTGAAGAAGCATATTGATTTTGGTTTCCTTAACTTGACTCGTACCTTCATGGGTGATCTCTAACATTTTCCAGATTTCTTTTGCCGTCTCGCAGGAAGAAATTCTATTGTGATCTTCCGGATTGAGAGCACAATAAAGCAATTGAGTGGCTTTACTGTTGAAGTGATCGTTCTTCCAGTCGGCATCGTCGTACTCTTCGAAACTTTTGAGAGAGCCATCCGTCTTCTTAGGAATGGTAGGTCCAAGGGCAATGACCTTCCATATTTCAATATCGTGAGCTCGGATGAAGATGGACATCTTCTTCTTCCATGTCATAAAGTTTGAACCATCGAAGAAGGGAGGGCGATTGAGAGCGTTGCCTTCAACGGAGGAATGGATAAAGGCCATTTGGATCTTTTCTCTAGCGGGTGTTAATCCGGTGATAAAGAGACCGCTCCGATACCAATTGTTAGATTGGTACCGCCACTAGAAGGGGGGTTGAATAGTGCGGATAAGAGTATTGTACTCTTTTCGTGCGGAAGCAAAAATATCGGAGTAATAAAAATGCGGAAAAGAAAGAACATAAGGAATTGTTCGAGAGGTTCGGCTATTAACGAAGCCTACGTCCCCTACCTAGTTTTATCGACTAGGACTTTTCTTAGAACTTGGAATTGTACTTTCTAGTTTAGTGCCAACTTCTTACAACTTCTTGATTTCCGGGCTCAAGAACAACCTCACAAAAACACTCTTGTTTTTCTAGGTACAAGATAACCTATACACAAAATAAATGCGAGTACGAACTCGACTTTCACGATATATCGCTCTTAGATACAAGAATGAAGATTGGAAATTATAGAACAAATCTTCTCGTATCACAATCTAGAATAGGTATATCTCTCAAAATGTTTGCTTGATATTGCTTGAGTATGCTAGTAGGCTCAGAATGCTTGTGTGTCTTCAATCTCCATGAAGGTGGCTATTTATAGCCTACTTGAGCTCAATTTCCCGTTGGAACAGTTTAACTGGTTACGTGCGTTATATGCTGTTGGTTACGTACGTTATGTACGTTACGTACGTTATATGTTCTGAATAACGGCCGTAATGAAAGCGAAGAAACTGTCCACTGAGACATGATGAAATGCGTTACGTACGTTATGAACCTCATGGTTACGTACGTAATATTCTGGTCAAAGATCCGTTGATTGAGACGACTTGTTGCAACGGCTAGTGGCTTTTCCAACGGTCAGAATAATTCAAGCATTACGTACGTTATATAGCTCTGGTTACGTCGTTACAATGCGAGAAAAACTTACAAAAACAGTGAGTGTTACGTACGTTATAATAGATGAGTTACGTACGTTAACTGTACTAAAAATCTTGCAGACAACTGTGAATGTTACGTACGTTAATGTGATGTGTGTTACGTACGTTTACTGAAGATAAAAAATGTTTTAATTAAATTTTGGTTTTAATAACACATCATCAAAATGATCTAAAAGATATTGTTCCAACACCACTGCCCAGACCCGATAGCGTGCGTTAGGCCAGCCGATAGCGTGCGCTACACCTGCCGGTTAGCGCGCGTAGCTTTCCGGTCGTAGCGTGCGCTACGCCGGTTCCTGCCGCACCTGTCCGGCCGGTGCCCGCAATCGTCCGGCCAGTCCCGCAACCGTCCGGCGATGCGACCACTGTGGCTCGGCGACTCGATTTAAAACGCACGAACGAACACGATTTAAAAGTTCGCGGACGACATCAACGACCGAAATGAAAACATAATACAATAATTAATCATGCGCGACCAAGAAACGGTCGAGACAACAATTACAGATATACGGATACTGTAACTTTCAAGAAATTACAAAATGGCCCAAAACGTCCTAAATCACGATACTTGATCGAATAACCAAACCGAAGTTCACAACACGCCTAACAAAGTTAAGCGGACTTACGGAAACTCAAAGCAATGATTTGAACGAGATTCGCAAGAATCGAACTCAAGTGCGGAAAAGTCGCTAAGAAGCACGGAACTCAACAAAACGACACCGAAACGAACTCGGATGTCAAAAAGTGTAGAATTAATCATTCTCAGAATGACGAAACGGTCATGAGCGAGTCGTCAAAACGGACTCCGACCGAAAAAGAAATTTACCGAAAATTGAAAATTGCGGATATTACACAGGTAGCGCACGCTACGTTGGCCGATAGCGCGCGCTACCGAGAGCCTATTAGCGCACGCTACGTTTAGAGTAGCGCACGCTAACGTCCAGAATTCTGGCTACTCGAGTGGGACGCTAACTCTATAGTCTGGAGTTTTGTCCCGTTAGCGCACGCTAACTTTGAGGATTAGCGCACGCTAACTTTGAGGATTAGCGCACGCTAACACTCCCTGGCTATATAAACCAGGGAGTTGACCCAGATGAACGTATTACGTTCATTTCTTCTCCTCCCCGCGGCTTAGAGCTCCTTTGGCGATTTTGGGCGATTTCTTGGCGATTTCTTCTTCCAATTATCTCAACCATTAACTTCCTTGAGTTCTTGGTGTATAATAACAACATCAACACGAATCTTTCATCCTAATCCAAGGTAAAACCTCTTAGAACCCTACTTTTAGATAAATTGGGGATTTTGGGATTTTCGTCCGATTCGTTCCATTTTGTTGGTTAATCCATGATGAATATGATTAATATTGTTGATACCATTAGTTTTCCTACGGATTCATGGTATATTTTCATGGTTTTGCGAAATCGAGAGGGTTTGGTTGTGGTCCGCCCTCGTTGTTATTTTTGTACGAATATACATGAATCGTAGGCGGGTTTTCGGGTGTATTCCATTTCCGTATTTGTCTAGAGTTGGTTGTGATTATGTTTTTCGAATCGTTAGGTTCGGTTCCGTTGATTCTTAGCGTTCGTCGGTGATTTTCCTTTCCGTTCGTTGCGTCATCAATTATTCAAGGCAAGTATTTTTGGAAACCTTTATGCTTAACGTGAAATGGTAATGTATTTTGTGTGTGATTTGCTCACCTCGGGATGGTCCGACGGGATCACGAAGGGAGTCCAAAGGGTTGAGTCCTGGATTCATGAGTTTCTTTAGCTAGCCAGCTCGGGAGGGTCCTTAGAGGCCTCGAGCGGGATCAATGGTATTACCCTGTTCCCATGGCGATGCATGTGCGTGTTTTATATTATGATATGGCCATCTCGGGAGGGTCCTTAGAGGCCTCGAGCGGGATCAATGGTATTACCCTGTTCCCAAGGCAAATTATTTGACTGTTTGTTTCCGGAAAAGACATGTCTGGTTTTGGCTTTTGAAATGATTTTGGTGCATTGTACTATGAAATGTGTAAGCGATTGGTTTGCCTTGATTACTTGTACTAGCGTAATTGCTAACCCCTTTGGGGACCCGTTGTGGGGAAATTCTTGTTATGGATTTCAGGTTATGATCATTCGGACGAGCGAGCACCGGGACAGTACGAGGATGTTGGTCAGGGTCGTTGACATGTGCATTTGGGTCTTCTTATTTCTTTTGTCCATTTCGATATGGTTGTTCCCACATTTATAAAATTATAGATTGTACTCGCGAGTACTTAGGCTTTTCATTTCAAACTCCGTATTGTATTACTTTAAATTGTTACATTGTCGGTTGATGCTTATTTCGCCGGTTGCTCTAGGCGTATCTTTATATGCCATATTATTTAAATGTGTGTCCTCGCTAACCGAGATGGTTAGTCGAATATGTTTTCTTGTTGTAGCATGATGGGTCCCATGTAGGGATCCACGGCGCTGTAATATACTCCAAATATCTCGAGGGTGTTACAATATCACCTACTACAACACCACTCCTTTTGTTAACATAAGACTGCAAGACATCATTAACTATAGTCTACAGCAACATTAAACAAGTGTTGCAGCAGAGATCAATTTTCTGTAAAAGTAGGGGGCCACCGATGGGGCCCACCTGTGGGCCCATATGTAGACCCCACATGTGGGGTCCGATGTGGGTCTCAACTATGGAACCATACCTGTTAGGGAACCCTGTTGCAACACTTTTTAAGTTTCTGCAACACCTTTTTAGTAAGTAACTACAACACGATGTACCACCTACTCCATCCATCCAAAGACCCTCCACACCATACATCCACCATAATACATAGAGTTATAAGTCTTAAAGTACGTAATGGAAATAATTAAACAGCTTAAATACAATGACCAAAAGCCATGAAATACAGTACTTAAAAAACAGAAAATCTAAGATGTAGCATCTCCTCCGGTAATAGGAGTGCCGTTGTCGTTATCACTTGATATTGTGGGATAAAGTTCCACCAAATTGATGTTCAGGATTGGGTTTACTTCGCCTAATTTCTTAAGCACCCAAGTTAGGTTCTTTTTCAGCTTTCTTTTTCTTTGCATCTTCCAGGCCTTTTGACTTGGCAAGGGCCCACTCTTCAGCCCTCTTTTGCTTCTTCAAAACTGACTCTGGAACTATGAAATATTTACCGACCTCAGCCATCTCTACAAAATAGCAAGAAAAATAGAAGAGGTAAGAGTCAGTAACATAGATGAAAAGTTGAGAACGAGAGGATGAGTCACCCTGAGCTAGAGCACAGGCCAAACCCTAATCAGTACAAGTTGCCATTGCAATAAAAATCAACATATCTTTATTAACCGAAAGGAAACTATACAGGGTTACCGGTCATAGAAGTATAAGATTTAGCTGACTAGCTAACCAAAATCCATCCTATTTTAAGCTTACGCACAACATTGACATCACGTAAATCCATAAAAATCAATTGAACAAAACAAACCAATATCCTCAAAGAAGTAATCTGGTCTGGTAACCAAAAAACAGCATTATCCCACTTTTAGACATGTCTTTTGCAAGTTTTCTAAGCAAAGATAGTACACATTACAAAGACGTTCAACAAATGTATTTACAAATAATGTATTATCTGGCTCCAATTTTTCATTACTTCTAAGCTCGTACAACTCAATTACTAGATCATTTTTGACATTTTAAACAGATAGATACCATACAAATGAAGTACAAAGAATCTAATTGTGCAGGCATCCAAAATAAAATCATAGGTTTCCGTTGCAGATAAACATGAAATGAGGAAGAAAGAAAAAAGAAATGAATTTCTTAGTTCTTTACTATATTTTTCTTTTTGCTCCAGTCACTCGTCCGGTAAATAAAAACAGCAACATCTAGCATAATGAAACCCATTGCCATATGTTTCCGCAATATCTAAATAAACTGAAGCATAAAACTATAGAACGAAACGCTGAAGATATTCCGAACCCGAACCCAATTTAATAGCGAAATCCTTCATTTTCATTATTTCATTAGATGCATTCGCATTACAATTACAGAACCTTGAGTAGCTTTTATTTGTTACAGAATCAGAAGAAAAACAATATCGACAATTGACAAATTACCTGATTCGAAGAACCGCAGATACAGCTACTAGGGATTTCCTTGTGTAATGAGAGGCTTCAAAAAATGAACAGAAAACCCTGGTTTCATTATATACTGTGAGAGCCGACGTTGGGCCTTGAATGGGCTTGACATATTTACAAATAATGACGGCGCAAGTCCACTCGAACTACATAGCTTAAAGCCCATGTATCGCCTAGATAATTATACACTTTTTTATTCACAAATTTCACCAATTTAAAATTTATTAAAAAATATGTTATTTTTATAAAAATATTATACTTCACGCTGTAACATCCCAAAATTTGCAATAAATTTAAACCTTTTAAAATTGTATTTTTAAGAAATGTGAAATTCCATTTTAGAAAAATGTTGAAAACATGAGCCAAAACTGTTAACACCTATTCACACATCCTACCATTACTCGCACACAAATACAACCACACAATTCAACATCAAGTTGTTATATACATATCATCGTAACGTAGTGAGAAAACTCACCTCAACCAGTAGTTTAAAGCTCCACAAGCAACCCTGGAATCTCACGGAGCTCAAATCACACCTACTCTCCTATATAATATAACGGAGTATTAATTATAGATTTATCATCTCATCATATACTCTACTTATTAGTGTTTTAGATTCCAGATTATTTCCCCAAAACAGCAGCCTGTTCAAGACCACATTAGCCCCACTTAAACCCCAAATCTTTCTAAACTGTTTTACAGACATCTAGTTAAGGTTTTTAATATTTCAAAAATGTATTCCACTTATCCAAACTCTATTCCAATGAATTATGGTGATTTTAGAAAAACAGCCTATCAGAATTGTCAATTCCGGACCAGTCAGTGGAAATGACCAATTCTGCTATACTTCGGCATAGAATCAGGTTCTGAACATTGGTGGGAAGGAAATAGACTCCAATTGTGAGGTTTGGGAACTCGTTTCAGGTCCAAAAGGTTTTTCTACGAATTTATATGATTTTACCAAAACAGTTGCAGATTACAGAATTTTACATAAAATCACAACTTAATGCTTGAAGAGTAAATTCACACCGGGGTTTCACATGAAATAATAAACTTTACCCTTTTCGAATTAGACTAGCATGCAACCATTAAGCACTTTAAAGGACCAATTTGTGGCTGGACTTATGGCACAATCCAGCCACCAATATGGGGTGACACAAGGTGGGACAATGGCAGCCTCATGGTGAGGGGAAAAATGATGGAGGCAGCCTCCCTCACACGAACATTCATGTATGCAAATCGAACCAAGAAAAGAAAAAAGAGAGGGAGGACTTCCTTACCCTACACTCGACCACTACCACCAACGAAGGCTCCCTGAAATGGACAGCAACACTCGATCGCACAAGGTGGTGGTAACTTTATCCAAGTCTTATCCCTTTCTTGTTCCTAAACTCCTACTTCTAATATTTTCTTTTCCACAAGATTAATCCTATGTTTCAGCACTATCTCAACCTTTTACACTTCAACTACGTATCACAAATCTAAACATAACAATATCAACTCAATATTACCAAAAACAAAAGGATACAGAAAAGCAATCAATAAAAAAATAGAACATGATGGGACGAAGCATAATGCCATTTGACGATATATCTAACTTAAGATTAATCAACCAGATTGCTAAAGTCTACTAATACAAAACCAAAGACCTTCACAATAAACTGACAGGACATGATAATTCCGCTCTATAACAATTAGCAAGTAAAGATGAGTGGAGCAAAAATATTTTTGTGAAGTGTTGGTTTCTTATCAAAGTAATCATACAAAAAAGATGAACAAAAATATTAACCAGAATGGTCCAAGATATTCTTCAAATACTATAATTCGTCAACATTCAGTAAATTGCATACCAAAACCATCTAAAATTAGTAGGAGATTATTCCCATAAAGACACCGTCTAACTCATTAATTATAGGCTAACATATACTACTAGAATTTGATGAAAAGTCGCCAGGGAGATTTTGATTTAAGATCTTCATTTGGAGAACATTAGTTGGACTAGTAAATTTGTCTTGTTTAAAAGCATCCACAATGCTGATGATAAAATGCAAACACTTGGTGACAATAAGTTAACAAAGCGGAAGCCTCTTACAGTACTTTTTCCGGAAGATCCTTTGTTGAGAATAGTGGTGGCACTAAAATCATTAAATCTTCCTGATTGACATCCAATAGACCAACTTTCTCTACAAAGAGTAGAAAGAAGAAGACAAATGAAGAAACTCTAATCTTACGTAAAAGCATCAAACCAAGAAAATATGCTCACCTGACTGTGGTTCTACCAAATCAAGCCCAAGTCATCAACCCAACCTTCGGCCTGAACCTGCAAAAAATGCTCGAATCAATCCTAACCCGATCCCAGATTGGAATTTCAGAAAAAATGAACAAACCCATAATCAATTTCCACGGCTCCGAGCTGCCATCGGTCGCCTTGTAGTCAAGTGTTTGTGTGTGTGTGTGTTTTCTGCAATTTTATTTCTGGCAGAGAGAGAGAGAGGTGTAGAGCCGATGAGAAGAAAGTGAGAAATGGGGGGTCGGCCGCGATGTATAGGGTTTTTATACCCTTTAGTTTTTAGGTTTATTTAATTTATCCCTCAAGTTACAGAACTTATGATTTTTAACCCCAATCAACTTCTCATCTCTTCAGATCGACCCCAAACAGATTTGTATATTTTCAAACCAGTCCTATTTTTGACCCAAACATTAATAATGTTAACTCTAAAATTAATATTAATAATTAGTTCGATAATGTTATATTCCTATTTCCTGAACTGTATTTCAATAATGTTCCCTAATGACTTGGAACTTGACATATTAGTAAATCAATTGTATTTAAATTGCGATCTAACGTTAGGTCAGTTTTACCTGACCTGACGGTAGAAACGCCCTAATTGAACGGTTTTGTGTATTTTTGTGTTTGACCTGAGTTTGGGACAATAATGTCTCCCTTTTCCCAAAAATTTCAAGGCGGAAATATTGCCTCCTTTTTCCCAAATATTTCGAACAACCCCCTCCCTCACAATTTCTGACAAAAATTTATTGCAATTTAATTTTTAATTTTTTTTTAAGGGAATAAAGATTAAAAGTAATTATCCCTAAAATATGTTATTATTTATATTCTGAAAAAATATCCATTAAAAATTTTTTTATTCACAAATTTCATCAATTTAAAATTTATTAAAAAAATATGTTATTTTTATAAAAATATTATACTTCACGTCAATAATTATATTTGAATTTTTTAATATAAAAATTATTTTTTTCAAACATTATTCATTTCGTGTAAAATAAAAATTTTAAATTTTTTTTATTACATTTTGTACAAAATTGACATTATTGACTGTAATCACAAACTTTCAGTTTTGAAATTTTAAATAATATATTTTTTCCAATTTTAAATAATTTTACAGTAAATTAAATATTTATTTTAAATTTTTTATTAAAAATATAAAGATATAGCTAAGGCAACACTTTGTAAGCATATACAGCAACATTAAAAAAGCAATGTTGCAACAGGTAAAAACATTTGAGCTACTACAATATTTTTTAGCGCAACACTAACAAAATCTGTTGCCGTAGACCATCTATGGCGTAGTGCAGTTACGTACGTAGTCTACTATAATTAGCGTACGCTATATACATCACTTAGCGTACGTTAATCCCCGTTGACCCAAAACTGTCCAGGTTGATGCCGGGGGAATCTTATCCGGACCCACCAACCAACTGTCTCATGTGTTAGACACCCTGATCAATTATTGACTGCCTTACATATGCTATGATTCATTCATAGCCTACGCTAACCTTGGCACATAACGTACGTTATGCTTACCGCTTAGCGTACGTTATTGTAACACCCCCAAATCCGCTCAGGGATATTACACGCCGTAGACCCTCTCCTCGAGGATCTACCAGGCTGATAACTAAAATCAAACATCTAAACCTCGCCTTTAAGGCTAAAATGACTCAGTAGACCGATTTGGTCTTTCAACAAATACATACAACTCATTCCCAACACATACCCACGCAGGGGTCAAAATAAAATAAACTCCCGTACAACGGGGAAAAGATACCGCAGCGGAAAAAGAAAATACAACTGGACCAATACGACATCAACGGAACCTCGTGTGATTAGTATCGTTCATCTTTCATCATCCTTCGTGCCGACCCTGTGCTATGCTCCAAAACCTGAATGCAAAAATAGACATCCACCCCCCGAATACTCGGGGGTTAGCAAAACTCCTTTGCTTTTGCTAGTGCAGTGTACAAGTGCAAAAATACGAGCCATACAATACAAGTTCCAAGAACAATAATAATCGGAATCCTCAAAGATCCAAACGTAAAGAAAAGTACTTCCCGAGGCAAGAGTTTGGGTAAACATTTCCAAAACCGAAAGATCGCAAATAAGGGAAACAATTTACAAAACAGTTTAAAATGCCATCGAGAGTTTTAATAGAAAACAATTTAGGATTATAAAATCCTTCTTTTCCAAAAGATCGATAGGTCACACCAAACGTTTGTTTTCGCAAATAGAAATCACCAACAATTTACAGGTCAAAGCCCAACATCACGTGTCCTCAGCGGACGAAGAATCAACGAAACATAATCATGCACACGCATCGCCTAGACCGGACGACACCACCGACGTCCCACCGTGGCCTCGAAGGACCCTCTCGGTGGCTAGCGAAACAAATCACACACATCTCACGGTTGGATCAATCGCTTGTTGCATCCTCGCCACATGATCACATGCCATGTGCCACCGTAGATTATCTCGAGCTCTCACGGTTGGATCAATCACTTGTTGCATCCTGGCCACATGATCACATGCCATGTGCCACCGTAGACCTTCAACCATATCCACACATTCACACAAATAACATATCATATCAAGGATATTCAAACAATTCGCCCAGAGGCATCAAACACTTAGCAAAACACCACGTCAATTCACAACGCACCGAAATGAAATAATATACGCCACACACAATACCAAGTGCAACATGAACACCAAGCATATACATAGAATTCACATAGTTATTCACGAACCACACCAATCACAAAACACACACGGTTTTGAAAGGGGCCTTTAACGAGGCTAACCAAATCTTTTGAAAACTCATTTCAAACAAACAAACAAACCAAGACGATCACCAATCATCATATCCGCGAAACAAGAAATGTATGGACAAGGTACTTGCCTCGAAATCGGCACGCAAGTATTCCGACGAACACGGCTCAACCGAAAGCTTGAAACGCCCGATGTTTTGAAAAGGAAAACGACAATAACGGAAGGGTTCAACTTGGTTTCTTCGCAAGAAACTCGACCCTAACAACATATAATCCATAAATCAACAATCATACGAGGAAGGATAATCGTAGAACACCCGAAAACCCTCTATGACATTCTAGGACACCTTCAAGGCGTCGGTCAAGAACTCATCTCAAACAACGAATCGATACGATCCAACCATGGAATAACAAGGGAAATGTTATAAATCATCTAAATAATCCTCAATCCATCAACAAAGCGGAAAGAATCGGACAAAACCCCAAAATCCCCAATTATCCAAAAAGGTAGGGTTTCAAGAGATTACCTTGAGTGATTCAAGTATTTAGATTCGTAGAACACGCGTTGGATTGATTGTCCGGCTTCACAACCGAAGAAGAATGATGAGAATCGACCCTCCAAATGATAATGATGAGAAGCTCTCCTCCTCTCTCACTCTCTCTCGTCTAAGGAAAAGGAAGGAGGAAATGAGCCATTCACGCTCAAAACAACACATTTATAGTGTAACACAAAGAGACCTATCGGCCACCTATCGGCCGATAGCCCAACCGATACCCTATACAAATGCCGGCAAGAGAGTCTATCGGCCCTCCCTATCGGCCGAAAGGCTCTGGGACGGTGCCCGACACCGACGCCTTTCACTAAAACGACCATAACTCTCTCGTCAGGACTCATTGACTCACCGTTTGAACCATTGGAAAGCTAACTCGATGTTCTATAATATTGCAAAGATTTATAATTTTTGGAGTCATCAAAAATTAATGGTGATCTAACAAAGACGAACTCATACTTAGAAAAGTCGTTTAGTAATTAATTCAACAAAACGACACCGAAACCCGAACACGAATACGAACCGAAGATACGGTTACGAAGTACTCACAAAGACGAATCTAAGAGCTAGTAGGACACACGATTCCGACCACCCGAAGGCTCGGAATTCAACAACGGAAGTAATTACCCAAAACTTTGGGAAATTACGAAAATGGCCCAAAACGTCCGAAAATCACGATACGCGATCGAAACACCAAACCAAAGCTCGCAACATGAATAATAACATTAAATGAACTTAAGAGAAACTCAAACGGCAGCTTTCGGACGAGATTCGCAAGAATCGAGCTCAAGTGCGAAAAGTCGCTAAAAGCACGGAACTCAACAAAACAACACCGAAACGAACTCGGATGACAAAAAGTGAAGAATTAATCATTCTCGAAATGACGAAAATGGTCATGAGCGTCGTCAAAACGGACTTCACGAAAAAAGAAAATTACCGAATTGAAATTGCGGATATTACATTCTACCCTCCTTAAAAGAAGTTTCGTCCAAACTTAAAACAAGTAGGGGAAGCAATATACCTGCCAGAAAACTCGACGAGATACGCAAAACCAAAACTCGCGCCCGACGGCGAAACGCCGCAAGAAACGCAAAGAGACATACGGCGTGAAAACACGCTCCACGACGACCAATACCACGTCGCCGTTAGGAACATACTAAAGTCAACAAGTGACAAGCGTCAACAAGCAGATAGTATAATCCAGTCGATTATCCAGACAATCACAAAACACAACGAACGAAAATCAACAGGATTGACCCACCCAACGGTACATCAATCAAAACGTGGCCAACCGTGAACAAATACAGAATTCCACCGCCCAAGGGTTGGAAGATTGAAAACGAGACTAACTTCCCGAACTTAAGGGAATTTGAAGGAGTCTGAATGTTCAACAATCACGAAACGAGATCAACAAAATCGAACAATCAAGCGATCGAACCACAAAGATCGAGACAACAAAAATCGAACGATCATGTTCGAATCACAAAGAACAATAAAGTTCAAACAACAACTCCCGTGACGATCCGGTGAGAACTACAAGACATGCATTGCCAAGATCCACAGAAAGGGAATAGCGATTGAAAAGTCACAACGACAACGAGTTATTCGAAATAACACCACACTCGTTCGATCAACAAAAGCAAGGAGCAGGCAAGCTCGGAAATGTCAACGAACATAAATGAGTCGGCAGTCGAAAACACAAGAGTTCCAAAGCCGATCCACTTCGAATAAAAGAACTTGTAGAACCAGATGATGTCACTCCCAAACAAGGTTCACAAGAATCGAATCGAACTCAAAAAAAAAAAAATCACGGCGATAACAGATTGACCCAAAACAAGATCACACTGCTCGAACGATTTAAACCGAAATACGTAACAAGTTCGGAAAGTATCAACGAACACGAGCGAGTCGATAGACTCGAGAAAGAGAAAATGCAGGAGTCTAAAAACAACACGGGTACTACATTCGACCTCTTATAAAAGAAGGTCGCCCCCGCAACTCGCAACAGAGAAATCAAGGTGACGGCACAACAAGCAACTGACAGAAACATCCTTCAAAGGCCTCTCAAAGCCGATTCCGATGACTGTCTTTGAAGCGCGAACTTCGAAAGTCTCGGTAGCTAATTCGCAAAACGGAATTCGGTGTCCCTCGAGTCCACACTTGAAATGTGTCATCGACGAGAAAGACAATTTACACGTGCATGCCCCGGCACATCACGATTGAAACGCCTCGGCTCGGCATACCGAAAATATAAATGCTCGATACAATGGATCAAAACACCGCAAAACAAAGATAAGGAGATGCCAACTCAGCATAACATATCAACGCATACAAAAATCACAACAACAACGGCATCATTCGAAGATTACAACATCCCGAACGACAGCCATCACACAATCACAAACATCATGAAACAATCACCCATGTGTATAACGCATAAAAATCCAGGCTTTAACAACCCACACTAGTGCGACAATACGCAATCACCACGAGGCGATAAACGGTAAACACCAGTTCACACCTCTCACAGAGGGTCAACAAAACATATGCGTGGCGAATGACTCGACGCTCACGCCACCAATTCAATCACAATTCGGGGTTGACACCGCAACGAAAGTTCGAAAACCATACACGCATTTCCGGTCCGCAAACAGGAATGATAGGTTTTAAAAATGAAAACCACCTTTTGAAAACAGTTTGGAAACAACAGTTGATCTTGAGTATCATTTTACAAAAAGTAGCACAAACACCATTATCGAGACTTTGAAAATCATCTTGCGTTTGAACAAAAATGAGGACACCTTTCCTTTAGTGAAAAACTTTCAAAAATATTCGACCCTTGGGTCTAAGCAACTGCATTTGAAAATATCTCAAAAAAATATTTTTGGTCCTCAACCGGAAAATTTTTGAAATGTATTGCGGCATTAGAAAACACAATACCGCGAGAAAATAATTCGCTTTAAAAGTACGTCTCGAATTTCAATTTTCTAAGATACTCAAGGTTTTCAAAAATAATTCAATGGGTTAGAATGCCCAAAAAGGTCGATGACGGTAGTACTTATCAAAACTCACAAAATCATTTGAAAACACCCAACTACCGTCAAAACGGTCAAGGCCAACAACTCGGTTAAAGGAATCGATTTTCGAAATAAAACTCAGTCGGTAAAATACCGAAAATCATTACAAAGGAACTCACGCAGCGGATAAAAGGAATAAAGTCAAACATGCACAATCCATCAACACTACTCCTCATATGAACGAAGTATGAGAGTCAAATAGTCGCGTATCAAGAAATCAAAATCCATAAGAGGATTCCGTCACTTAGCAAATAAATCATAAAAATAGCTCGTGTCACACGAGGCACAACACAAAGAAGGGAGACTTACAGCCACAGGTCGCACGAAGATGATGATCGCCCCACGATACTAATCACGACCAACAAACTCAGACGACGCGTCGCGACACGACTCAGTCAGATAAAATCCGACGAGACAAAAACTCGATAGACACCACTGACCCGACAGCCTAGGTTTCCACAACCTAAGCTCTGATACCATTTATGTAACACCCCCAAATCCGCTCAGGGATATTACACGTCGTAGACCCTCTCCTCGAGGATCTACCAGGCTGATAACTAAAATCAAACATCTAAACCTCGCCTTTAAGGCTAAAATGACTCAGTAGACCGATTTGGTCTTTCAACAAATACATACAACTCATTCCCAACACATACCCACGCAGGGGTCAAAATAAAATAAACTCCCGTACAACGGGGAAAAGATACCGCAGCGGAAAAAGAAAATACAACTGGACCAATACGACATCAACGGAACCTCGTGTGATTAGTATCGTTCATCTTTCATCATCCTTCGTGCCGACTCGTGCTATGCTCCAAAACACGAATGCAAAAATAGACATCCACCCCGAATACTGGGGTTAGCAAAACTCCACTGTTTTGCTAGTGCAGTACAAGTGCAAAAATACGAGCCATACAATACAAGTTCCAAGAACAATAATAATCAGAATCCTCAAAGATCCAAACGTAAAGAAAAGTACTTCCCGAGGCAAGAGTTTGGGTAAACATTTCCAAAACCGAAAGATCGCAAATAAGGGAAACAATTTACAAAGCAGTTTAAAATGCCATCGAGAGTTTTAATAGAAAACAATTTAGGATTATAAAATCCTTCTTTTTCCAAAAGATCGATAGTGGTCACACCAAACGTTTGTTTTCGCAAATAGGAAATCACCAACAATTTACAGGGTCAAAGCCCAACATCACGTGTCCTCAACGGACGAAGAATCAACGAAACATAATCATGCACACGCATCGCCTAGGACCGGGACGACACCACCGACGTCCCACCCGTGGCCTCGAAGGACCCTCTCGGTGGCTAGCGAAACAAATCACACACATCTCACGGTTGGATCAATCGCTTGTTGCATCCTGGCCACATGATCACATGCCATGTGCCACCGTAGATTATCTCAGGCTCTCACGGTTGGATCAATCACTTGTTGCATCCTGGCCACATGATCACATGCCATGTGCCACCGTAGACCTTCAACCATATCCACACATTCACACAAATAACATATCATATCAAGGATATTCAAACAATTCGCCCAGAGGCATCAAACACTTAGCAAAACACCACGTCAATTCACAACGCACCGAAATGAAATAATATACGCCCACACACAATACCAAGTGCAACATGAACACCAAGCATATACATAGAATTCACATAGTTATTCACGAACCACACCAATCACAAAACACACACGGTTTTGAAAGGGGCCTTTAACGAGGCTAACCAAATCTTTTGAAAACTCATTTCAAACAAACAAACAAACCAAGACGATCACCAATCATCATATCCGCGAAACAAGAAATGTATGGACAAGGTACTTGCCTCGAAATCGGCACGCAAGTATTCCGACGAACACGGCTCAACCGGAAAGCTTCAAACGCCCGATGTTTTCGAAAAGGAAAACGACAATGAACGGAAGGGTTCAACTTGGTTTCTTCGCAAGAAACTCGACCCTAACAACATATAATCCATAAATCAACAATCATACGAGGAAGGATAATCGTAGAACGCCCGAAAACCCTCTATGACATTCTAGGACACCTTCAAGGCGTCGGTCAAGAACTCATCTCAAACAACGAATCGATACGATCCAACCATGGAATAACAAGGGAAATGATATAATACATCTAAATAATCATCAATCCATCAACAAAACGGAAAGAATCGGACAAAACCCCAAAATCCCCAATTATCCAAAAAGGTAGGGTTTCAAGAGATTACCTTGAGTGATTCAAGTATTTAGATTCGTAGAACACGCGTTGGATTGATTGTCCGGCTTCACAACCAAGAAGAATGATGAGAATCGACCCTCCAAATGATAATGATGAGAAGCTCTCCTCCTCTCTCACTCTCTCGCGTCTAAGGAAAAGGAAGGAGGAAATGAGCCGTTTCACGCTCAAAACAACACATTTATAGTGTAACACAAAGAGACCTATCGGCCACCTATCGGCCGATAGGCCCAACCGATACCCTATACAAATGCCGGCAGAGAGTCTATCGGCCCTCCCTATCGGCCGAAAGGCTCTGGACGGTGCCCGACAAATGAGTCTTTCACTAAACGACCATAACTCTCTCGTCAGGACTCGATTGACTCACCGTTTGAACCATTGGAAAGCTAACTCGATGTTCTATAATATTGCAAAGATTTATAATTTTTGGAGTCATCAAAAATTAATGGTGATCTAACAAAGACGAACTCATACTTAGAAAAGTCGTTTAGTAATTACAATTCAACAAAACGACACCGAAACCCGAACACGAATACGAACCGAAGATACGGTTACGAAGTACTCACAAAGACGAATCTAAGAGCTAGTAGGACACACGATTCCGACCACCCGAAGGCTCGAATTCAACAACGGAAGTAATTACCCAAAACTTTGGGAAATTACGAAAATGGCCCAAAACGTCCGAAAATCACGATACGCGATCGAAACACCAAACCAAAGCTCGCAACATGAATAATAACATTAAATGAACTTACGAGAAACTCGAAACGACAGTTTCGGACGAGATTCGCAAGAATCGAGCTCAAGTGCGGAAAAGTCGCTAAAAAGCACGGAACTCAACAAAACAACACCGAAACGAACTCGGATGACAAAAAGTGAAGAATTAATCATTCTCGAAATGACGAAATGGTCATGAGCGAGTCGTCAAAACGGACTTCCGCCGAAAAAAAGAAAATTACCGAAATTCGAAATTGCGGATATTACAGTTATGACGTAATTGCATGTGAAAATTTACAAGTTGATATTACCATGTATGTGGATACGAATTCGGAAAAGATCATACTTCGATTATAGATATCACAAATTCGAATAATACATGGTTCAAATATAGTCGAAAATACTCAATAATTTATCCGGATATTACGTACTCTCCTTCTAAAAGGGAGTTTCGTCCCGAAACTCAAGATGAAAATAACTTTGGGTATCTGGACTTCATGCTATCTTCCATTTCCCAAGTGGCTTCTTCAACTCCGTGGCACGACTATTGAACCTTAACCAAATTGATTGGTTTATTTCTCAATTGTTTGGCTCGAATTTCGAGTATCTTGTTCGGTCTTTCTTCAAACGTGCTATCCTGAGCAACTTCGATCTCGCCGAAATCAATGACATGACTGGAATGTGATATATACTTCCGTAACTGGGATACGTGGAACACGTTATGAACATGGCTCAATGATGGTGGTAATGCCAACCTGTATGCCAACTCTCCAACTCTTTCAAGAATCTCGAACGGTCCGATGTATCTCGGACTCAGCTTTCCCTTCTTCCCGAAACAAAAAATTCCCCGAGTAGGAGAAACCTTTAAAAGCACGTGATCTCTAACACCAAATTCCAATGGGCGACGGCGCACATCTGCATAAGATTTCTACCGACTCTGGGTAGTCAACAGTCTTTCACGAATCAAAGCTATCTTCTCTTGTGTCTACGATCAACTCTGGTTCTGTCCCGATCAAGTATGATGAATCATCCTAACACAGCGGCGATCTGCATCTCCTCCCGTATAATGCTTCAAAAGGTGCCATCTTAATGGAAGCATGCCAACTATTGTTGTAAGTGAATTCAATCAGTGGTAGATGAACTTTCCACTCAGTCGACCAATCTAAGGCACAAGCTCTTAGTATGTCTTCTGCACCACCAGAAATATTTGTTGATTTGTTTGGATTATTCAAAGATTTTATAATCTTTGAATTATTTTATTTTTTCGTTTGTTTCCTTAGTAGTAGGAGACTTCACCTCCTATAAGTAGGAGTTGATTAGCCTTGTAATGATATAATGTATTATGAATTTGAATGTGAAAGAATACACTTTGTGTTTCTATTATTGGTGAATGATTTTTACCGAAACTTGATTTTTATTCGACGCGTTTTCGAGTATTAATCCGATTGATTCTCAATAGGTCTTGGGAAGAAATCACCTTATCGAGTTATAGGTCTAATTCGATAAACCCTTGTTCTTGATCGTTCAAGTCTTCTTGATCTATACTATCGCTTTTTCCGATATTACTTCCATTTTTCATTTGTTCGAATTTTCATCGTCATATTCGATATTACTCCCACAAAATACATCCAAAAACAACCAAATCGTAAAAAGACTTCCGCTACAATATTCTTACGCACACTCCGAACGATACGTATCCACATCTCCGGGATAATTCGTATCATAAGTGGTATCGGAGCCCAGGGTCATCTCCTTGGGCGATTTATTCAACGACTTATTCAACGATTTATTCAACGATTTCTTATCAAGAACTATCTCTTGATTCTTATTATGGATTTCTCCGATCTCGATTTCTTGATGAAACTCCGTGACGCACTAAACGGCTTACCGGAGCAACGTATGCAAGAAAGACACAGAGACGATGCCAACGATATTGATTTCTTGGCCAAATTCCGCAGCATACCGAAATTTCACGGAGATAGTAATCCAGATGCGTGCATAGATTGGCTTCGTGTTTGTGAGGAGCACTCGGACTTCAAGGCTGCCCCGATCAATCGCCGCATTTCGTTGGTGGCAAGGCGCCTCCGCGGTAGCGCCGCTGTCTGGTGGAAAAAATTGAAACAATCCCGTTCACAACAACGTAAGCCTAAAATCCAAGATTGGCTTAAATTCAAAAAATATTTCAATCGAAGGTTCAAATCCCCATCTTACCACCAATCCTTCGATGCCCCGCCACCGACCTTCGATCTAAGGTTTATCCCCATCGAAGAATTTCCAGCAAGGCCATTTTTCGATAAAGACGATGTCCCTACCACCGTTTTCGACGGAGTAGACGAGACAGAGGTTTCAACGCCGCAATACGACGAAGAAAGTGGGTTGAGCCATGTTTCCATAATTGACGAACTTGGAACTTGCTATTATGAGCATGAACCAATCAGTTGTGTTGGTCAAATTGACCAAAATGGAATTGATGGGTCGAAGGAATTATTCACACAAATCGGACCTTTTAAAGATGTGGAAGACGAAATGGAGCTTGGGACTAAAATTGGTTGGTTGAAAGAAAACGACAATTTTGAGCCCAATTTTTATATCGACTCAGTTTCTGGTGATGGACTTATGGTCTTGGATGATTACCAAATTGAGGTTAGTAAATTATTTTGTGATGGGCCATTATTGGGGGAGCCCAATAATTTTGAAACGGAGAGTTGGTCAGATTGCGACGGACCGCCAACATTTGATGAGGAACCAGTTGATGAAGAGGACTCCGTAATAAATTCTGTGTTTTCCATTTTTGATGGTGAACCCGATATGGAATTATCAGTGTTTCCAATTCTGGAGGAGGAACCCGATGTGGAGTTAACTGCATGGCCCCATTTCAGATATCCACTCATGTCATGATATCGGTATTACCTGGCGGAGTAATTATTATTATTTTATTAATAATGATAGTTATTTTGTTGGTGATTCTCGAGGGGGCCCCACTACCTATCGTCTCAAGACTTTGAGCCATGTACGCACTGCGGACATTTTCGAGATCAAGTACTTAGAGGCCTTAATTATTTATCTTGATGACGGAGGAAGTTCGGAATTGAGGACAATTCCCTTTAAAGGAGGAGGGATGATACGGAATTGAATAGTCCGAATAAAGAAACCGAAGCAAGGATCGACGTAAATGACCTTACAACGCGTCATGCACGCATTTACAACATTTTTAGGCGAAAACGGACACAAGGAAAATGACACAACTCACGGAAATGTCGTCGTCACGGAAATGTCGAGCACGGCGGAAAATATCGCACTTAGGAAAATGCCGATCATCACGGCCGGACGGACTGCCTGGTCCGACACGGCCCGTGCCGCACTCGTCCGAAATGCAAAAGTCACCGCCCACGTGACTCGATCGTGTTATGCAGCACGGCCGAGTCGAACTCTTCCGATAAACCAAAACCGACCGGCTGCGACCGTGTTCCGTGACACGATCGGCCCACGCCAAACGCCCTTGCCATTGCGCCGTGCCGAGTCATCGCCGGACGAGTCATTATCGGACGCCCTGTCGCGCCGCGGCCGTGTCGATCGGACATGGTCGAGTCCACCGGCCAGATAAGGCGCATGCCGTGTCAAGCGACACGGCCCATGTCCGGCAGTCAACCACCTTTTTTTATTGTTGATTTTTGTGTGTTTTGTCTTCTCTTTTCCTTTCTTTATTCTTTTAGGGATTGTGTTCCCATGTTTTATGATGTATGTTTCTTTTTCTTATTTTATTTGATTTGTTTTGATTATTCAAAGATTTTATAAATCTTTGAATTATTTTATTTTTTGTTTGATTCCTTAAGTTGAAGACTTCACTCCTATAAGTAGTCTTCACTTAGCCTTGTAATATAGAGTATTATGAATGTTGAAGTATAAGAATACACATTGTGTTTTCTATTCTTGGTGAATGTTTTTCATCGAACCTTGATTTTTATTTGACGCGTTTTCGAATATTAATCCGATTGATTCTCAATAGGTCTTGGGAAGAAATCACCTTATCGAGTTATAGGTCTAATTCGATAAACCCTTGTTCTTGATCGTTCAAGTTTTCTTGATCGATATTGTCACTTTTTCCGATATTACTTCCATTTTTCGTTTGTTCGAATTTTCATCGTCATATTCGATATTACTTCCACAAAATACATCCAAACACACACATACTCATAAAAAGACTTCCTCTATCATACACCTACATACACTCCGAACGATACGTATCCGCCTCTCCCTGGAGAATTCGTATCAGTAACATTCATATGTTAACGTACGTAATGCGAGAGATCCATCAACAGCCCACCTTTCGGCGGGTGGGACCGAGCGGGGGTAGGTGGTCGGGAGTCGATCGCGACAGCCAAGTCAACGGCTATTACGTACGTAATAGCTATATATTTACGTACGTAACGATTTGCGTGTTTTAAGTCAGAAAGATCTGATGAAATTGATTACGTACGTAATGTTCATGAGATTACGTACGTAAGGACTATAACGTACGTTAACCCCTTTCTTTAACGTACGTAATGCCGAGTTCAGGTTATAAAAATATGACTTGCCATTCATTTCCTGGTCGACCCATTCAACCTCCCAACTGAGAAAAACGATTCCTTTCCCTGCCAACTCTGTTTCTAGCCCTTGTAACTTGTGTTGGAGCTTCAGCACTTGGTTTGTGACTTGGAGAATTGGAGATTGAAGTGTATCCCTTGAAGTGTTGGTGTTGTTCTTCATTTTGAGGTTGGTCTTTCCTTAAATCATATTAAATCTATGCTTATGATGATGTTAGTATATAATCACTTAACATAATGTTAGTTTAAGCTAGTGTAAACATGATAAGTTAATTGAATCATGCTCAAACTAAGTGAAGATTAACGTTAAGGTATTAGTATTACTTTTTGTTGGACAATAACTTCATAATATGGTTGTGTTGATAATGATATATAAAACCTGATGTACAACATGATAATCGGAAGTTGATTATAGTCTCAAGACTAGGAACATGTTAAGGATGAAATCTTTAATGATTAGAGGTGAGAGATACTAAACTTGTCTTGAACATTCAATTGATTCTTGAAGGTAATATGGAACCATAATTTTGGCCTCTAAAACCAACACCTTTGTAATAAATGTTGGAAGAATTATGTTAACCCTTTGAAGGTAATCTTCACAAGATGGGATGAAGTTACTTTTAGAATTCCAAGTATCCAATGATATAACTAGGCTTTTAATAAATTCTTCAAAAGTAAAACAATGGATTTTGATAGAAGGAAGTTGTAATCTTCATATGATCAAGTTAATCGATTTCGTTGATAACTTAAAAGAGTGTTAATCGCTACATTAATATGTTAATAAAGTTCTTAAGAGGATTGTAGTGAATATGGTGATACAAATACGGTAGATGAGTAGCCGAATTCCATTTCATTAATCTGTGTGTGTTAAGAGACGTAAATTAAGATGATGTTCTTAGTTCACTAAAAACTTGCACTTATGCTTCATATAGTAATCAGTTTTAATGTAATCGTTGGTAAAATAATGAAGAACGTAGTTAAACACAAACTTATATCGTAATCGGAAGTGCCGATGATTTGAAAAGATGTTTTCACAATGTTACATTCGTAATAAACTGTACTTCAAGTATTTGACATTAATGTTAGAATATGTGAATGAACATGATAAACATATGATGATTTATAATTGGAACATTAAAGTGATCAATAGGATAATTGATTTATTCAAGTAAATTTACGAATATTGTTTATAATACCGTTATCGTACGAATGTGTTGTTGAATGAATTACATTTCATTCAAGGTTGCTTGTTCACGTGAGTATTGTTAGACGAGGATACCGTTCGTTTGATCATTCAAAGAAGGATTATTCATCTACGGAATTGAGGCAAGTTATCTTGCTTGGTTATAATGATGGTTGAATTCTTGTGACTATTATGCGTTTCGTGTGTATGAAATGTACTGATAATCTATGATTCGTGATATGGTGATGCCCTTGATCGTATTATCATGGTGTTGGGATGATATACCCGAAATTACCATTCTTGTTACCGTTGGTCCTTTTGAGCTTTGTTCACACTTCGGTGAGTCGTTCGATTCCTTGATTAAGGTGTAATTCGTTGAGTTTTGTTGTCATGTTGTATCGTGACATTTCTGGAGTCATATCTGCGTGCCGATTGGTTATGTGTAGTATTTTTAGCCGGGCACTTGATGATCATGCGTGGATGTTTTCCGCATTTAGATCGTGCACACGAGACGTAGTTCGTGAGGCTAATTAGGTACATTGTCCCACGTATATTTTGGATTCCGTATACGGGGTGGACATGTGCATGGACACATTTCTGGATCGGGCGTACTGTGACGTCCGTCTTGAGCCATATTATATGGTCGTTCGTATATTTGGTTATGTTCGACAGTTGGGACTGACTGTTTATACGCCTGCGGGGTATATTCAGTAGTCGATTGTTTTCTTTGAGATCCGTATATATATATGAATTGTATAATGTCATGAGAATTATTATCATGTATAGCTGACCCTGTGGTTTGGGGCGAAATGCTTGTATTTCAGGGCGAGGAAAGGGCAAGGCACATGAGGAGCACAATGGCGATGGAGGGTTTTGAAATATGCTATTTCGGGGGGCCCGAGTCTTTTGATGTTCGGTTATGTTTTATTATGAATTTCATTTTACTTTGTGTTGGATGAATGTACTATAATTTGTTAGGTACCGCCCATCGTTATATGGTCTGTACCGAATTTGGATCCTGTGTACGTTTGCTCGTATTAAAGACATGTATAACTCATACTCCACATCGGGGTTTTGATAAATATTGTGGTACAGTGCCACGTTGTCAGGTTGTAAGTGTATATCGTGATATCGCCTGGTGGGTCCCGGTAGGGGGTCCACGGCACTGTAATAGCCACTGTTTTCGGGCTGTTACAGAAGGTGGTATCAGAGCGTGTGTTTTTCTTTTGAGTCATTGTAGAATCGAAATAGCATTAAGAAACCTTCGTGCCACGTGTAACCTGTGCAAGCGCCTGACCCGTCGAATACGGTATGTTCTCATGAGCCATAATTTGATTACTGGCATGATATTGATGACGTATTGGTCTCTTTACTTATCTTGGCATCTTGCTAACATGTGGTAAAATTCATCTGTTTGAGGTGAACCTAAATTAATTATGTGATTGGAATTGTTTCGACTTGATGTTGATATTGAGTGTGTAGCACCTGCGGTGCCAGTGATTCTTTACGAACTGCTTTGTTGGATATGAAATTCCCTGTTGCCATTAACTTATCATGAATTATGATTGATAACTTGAATTGTACTTGTGACTTGATTCTTTCAGTATGGAAAGGAATCTGAGAGGCCGTGGCAGAGGGGGACGAGGCCGCGGAAGAGGCCGAATCCCGATACCACGAGCCAACAGATGCGCGAATGTGGAACAGAGTTCCGCAGGCAGTGATTCGCCTTCTAGGGACCAATCACACCACACTAGAGAAAATGCACATGTCGATCATTACACCGTGATGCAGGGCATGATGGCCCAGATGACCCAAATGGGTCAGCTGATGGAAGCTATGCAGAGGAATACTACTGGTCAACAGCAGGGGCAACAGCCTCCGCCTCTGGTGCCTGGCGGGATCGTGAGCCGGATTATTAGCGACATATCACGACAGCGACCTCCGACTTTTGAAGGCTCATCTGAGCCTGCTGACATTGTACACTGGATAGAGCATTTCGAGAAACTGTTCGAGATGGTGGAGTGCCCAGAGGAAAATCGAGTTGCTGTGGCAGCCTACTACCTTAGTAAGAGTGCCCATACTTGGTGGCTTTCTGTGAGGCCTGCCGATGGCGCGAGTACATGGGAGGAATTCAAGAATCTTATGCTAGATCGTTACTATCCTGCACCCCTCCATGAAGCCAAACTGTCTAAATTACTGAACCCTGATCCATCGGAAGACGAGGATGTGTTAACGATTGCTGAAAAATTCCAAGCACTTCTCCTTTTTGCTACGTCAGTTGTCCGTTCGGAAGCTGATAAGATCAAATATTTCCTCAAGAGGCTTAAACCCCGAATGAGGATGCAATTACTCAATCACCACTGTACGACCCTACCAGAGTTTATTGAGAAGGCTTTGGAGTATGAACTTACTGCGAAGGAGATTTCATGTGTTGTGATTAATTGTCCACCATGCGTTGGTCCGACGGGATCATCATGGGAATCTATAGATATGTGCGCTGGATCGTTGGACAGGTAATTCCACCATGCGTTGGTCCGATGGGATCATCACGCGAATCTATAGCCGTGTGCACTGGATCGTTGGAATACAATGAGTATGTTGAGATTTTCATGATGTGTTACGTGTATTAATATTTCTCGTTGGAGAAACTTGTCATGATTATTGTTTAATAAATCGTTATTGTTTAATTATCGTACTTGTACTAGCATCATTGTGCTAACCCCTTCGAAGGTGAACATTTGTGTTAGGTTTAGGATCCAGGAGGGCGGGAAAACAACCACTAGAGCTGCATGGCGACGAGGGTGCAGAGTGATGTTATGGCCGGATTACTTTGTCGTATGTTTGTTTTGTTTCAATAAAGTACTCAAGTACGTTGTCTTTTGTTATGATGGGTTTGGTTATGTATTAATATTCACTGTTGGACATTTGTATTTTCAGTATTGATTCAGAATCATTGTATTTTATTTTTGTGTCCATCATTTGTTGGTGTTGTTGTTGTCATTTCGTTTCTTCAGCCTTGTAAATTCTTACGTAAAGGGTTTACTGTGCTGTAATATTCCTGAATATATCGGGGGTGTTACAGTATATGGTATCAGAGCTAAGATTATGGATATCTTGGACGTTGGGTTAAAATAGGGGTCGTATATGTCTTTTGAGATAACCGGCCATGAATAACATCACTGTGCTGCCTATGTCTTCGTGCGAGCGGTGGTTATAAGTTCCTAAACTCTATCTCGTCCTTTACATGTGATACCTCTTTATAGTTGAACATTAGAATGATATTGTCACCTATATATTGAGTATTTATGCTTACAGTATGTTGAGAGGAGGACGTGGACATGGCCACAGTCGCGGACGCGGACATAGGAATGCTGAGAGAGAAGCTTCACCTTCAAATCAGGCTAGCCACAGCTCAGGCGAGCCACAAGAATCTACTAACAACGAACCAGAACCTGCTGTTCCCGACATCCTTCATCAGGTGGTCAACCAGATGACTCAGTTTGCTCAGGTTGTGGACCGAATGCAGGTGGCAGTAGGATTGCAACCGGGAGAGAGACAGCAAGGCATCCACACTTGGTAAATCGAGGAGACCGACAGCTCCAGGAGGTGGCGAAAATGCATCCGCCAAAGTTTGACGGTTTTTCGGAGACGCCGACGTTGGATCACTGGCTTAAAGAATTGGAGAAAGTATTCGCAGGGATTAACTGCCCAGACGACCGAAGAGTTCCCATAGCCCAGTACTTTCTAACAGGAGAAGCGTCCGAGTGGTGGGTAGCCATCCGACCTATAGATCATGATGCCGACTGGGGAGAATTTAAATTGATGATGGAAGAACAGTACTGCCCTCGTCTAGTGAGGGAAGCTAAAGTTAGATAATTTTTCTCTACGCAACTTTCAGATGTGCCAGTATCTCAGACGATTAAGACATTTAATCAGCAACTGGCGTTTGTTCGACACCTGGTCAGAACCGATGCATAAATGATGATCCATTTCGATATGAGAATGAAACCGGAGATACATAGGTACATGTCAGGTTTCGAATGCACCACTCTCCGTCAATATCAGGACAAAGCATTGGCGTATGAAATAAAAGAGGCAGTGATGGAGAAGTTCACAGAGTCTAAGAAACAGAAAGTCTCTAGTAATTTCATGGAGCATAAGAGCAGTGGGCCCCACAAAGCCAAGTTATCCTTTCATTCATTCAAGAAACCTCCGCATCCATCCAAGAGCGGAGAGAACTTCAGAGCGGTATCAACACCGACAGATATGGTCAAGAACTGTTTTAATTGTGGTCGCCCAGGACACCTTTGGCGTGATTGTTTCCGTTCTCCAGTAACATGTTATGATTGCAGACAGGAAAGGCATCGTGCGATGTTCTGCAAGGATGCCACCAAGTTAAATGGAGTTTGTACTTCATAGCCGGCTCAGAAAGAAGCAAGTGTTCAGCAGACACAGCAGAGTGTCCAGCTACCCCAGAGTTTTGGTCGAGGATGAGGCATAGGACAGTTCGACCGAAAGGGAGCATCGAGTGTCGGATCCGTTCCTCCATGCCTATATGAGATGAGGAGGGCGGACGATCAGGATGCTGCTGTCACATCAGGTACCGTTCAGATCCTTTCATAACCAGTTAGTGTTTTATTCGATACAGGGGCTACGCATTCATTTATATCATTATCTTGTGTTAACCGTTTAAACATTCTGGTTTTCATAATTGTGAGCCTTATGTTGTGGGTTTACCGAGTGGAGAGAGAATTGTGGGGAACTTAGAAACTAGAGATTTTCTTGTATCAATTGGAGGCAAAGAGTGGCTCTAAAATCTGATTGTGATAGAGATGCAAGGAGACGACCTGATTCTCGGAGATGATTGGCTTAATCGATATGGAGCTATTGTAAACTACCGGAAGAGGAATATCTCGATGATAGCTTAAGATGGTTCCGAAATATTGTTCGAGGGATGGAGACCAGGAAGCTCAGAAAAGATGATCAAATCAATGAAAGCTGTCAAACTGCTAAAATAGGGCTGTGCTAGATACTGGTGTTACGCAATGAAGAAGGAAGACGTAAAAGCAAAACTTTCATCCATTCCTGTTGTGAACGATTTCCCGGATGTATTTCCTGACGAATTACCTGGACTACCTCCATGACGAGATGTAGAATTCACCATCGAGCTGCAACCAGGAGCTACACCGATTTCTAAGGTGCCGTATCGTATGACACCTACTGATATGTACGAATTGAAGAAGCAACTAGAAGAGTTACTGGACAAAGGCTATATTCAGCCAAGCGTTTCGCCCTGGGGTGCACCAGTTCTTTTTTCCCGGAAGAAAGATGGATCGCTTCGATTGTGTATTGACTATCGAGAGCTGAACAAGATGATGATCAAGAACAAGTACCCATTGCCACGGATTGATGATTTGTTTGACCAATTATAAGGAGCAACAGTATTTTCTAAGGTCGATCTGAGATCGGGATATCATCAGTTGAGGATTAAAGAATCCGATGTTCCGAAGTCAGCATTCAGAACTCGCTACGGACACTATGAGTTTGTAGTGATGCCATTTGGTCTCACTAATGCACCTGCCGTGTTCATGCAGTTGATGAATCGAGTGTTCATAGAGTATTTGGACAAATTCGTAATTGTGTTTATTGATGATATTCTAGTTTATTCCAAGTGCCCGGAAGAGCATGCACAACACTTATGGATCATTTTGGACCTCTTGAGAAACGAGCAGTTATATGCCAAACTTTCTAAGTGTGAATTCTGGCTAAAGGAAGTGATGTTCCTCGGTCATGTGGTATCAGCAGAAGGAGTCCGAGTAGACCCCCAGAAAGTTGAAGCAATTATGGATTGGAAACCTCCTAAGAACGTGAAGGAAGTTAAAAGTTTCCTAGGACTTGTTGGGTACTATCGTCGGTTTGTGGAAGGGTTTTACAAAATTATCCACCCACTTACTCTATTACTGCAGAAAACCCAAAAGTTTGAGTGGAACGAGATGTGCCAGACTAGTTTTGATGAATTAGAGAAGACATTGACGACGGCACCAATTTTAGCACCACCACAGGGAACTGGAGGATTCATAGTTTACAGTGACGCTTCAAACCAAGGTCTCGGGTGTGTACTGATGCAGAATGAGAAGGTGATCGCCTACGTGTTACGACAGTTGAAGCCCTATAAAGTAAATTTTCCAACGCACGATTTGGAATTGGCAGCTGTGGTTTTCGCTTTGAAAATCTGGAGACATTATCTGTATGGGACTCACTATTAGATATTCACGGATCATAAGATTCTCAAATACATCTTCAGTCAGAAAGAGTTAAATATGCGACAGAGGGGATGGCTGGAATTGATTAAGGACTATGACTTGGAGATTCTTTATCATCCAGGCAAAGTAAATGTAGTGGCTGATGCATTGAGCCGCAAACATGCTTCTATTCGAATGCTGGAGACTCTCACCTCCCAGTGCAGCATTCAACGTGAATTAATTCGCGAAGGAATTGAAGTATGGTTGTAAAGAGTCCAAGGACAACTGTGTGTGATGAAATTAACTTCATCGTTAACCGAAGATATCAAATATAAGCAATTAGATGACCCTCTGATGATTCAGTTACGTGATGAAGTAAGCAAGGGAAAAGTCCCAGGATTCGTAATTCATGATGATGGAGTTTTGAGATTCCAGAGCCGACTTTATGTTACCGATGTCGATGTTTTGAAGCAGATAATCATGAAGAAAGCTCATAGTACGCCCTATTCTATCCACTCGGGCACTAGTAAGATGTATAAGGATCTGAAACAGAATTTCTGGTGGGGCAACATGAAGAAAGACGTAACAGGTTATGTCTCAAAATGTTTGATTTCTCAGCAGGTTAAGATTGAAGATTAACGACCTGCCGGAATGCTGAATCCGCTCCTGATTCCTGAATGGAAGTGGGAAGATGTGTCGATGGACTTTATCACTAGTATGCCAAGGACCAGGTCAGGGATGAACATGATTTGGCTGATAATTGCCCGTCTAACCAAATCGGCTCATTTTCTGGGCATTAAGGACACTTGGGGACCAGAGAAGTTGGGACATGTGTTTATTGCAGAGATAGTCTGATTGCATGGTACGCGGAAGACCATTATTTCTGACCGAGATGGTCGCTTCGTGTCACATTTTTGGAAAGCAGTTCATAAAGCCTTCGGAACCGAGCTAAACTTTAGCACAACTTATCATCCGCAGACAGACGGATAGTTCGAGAGGACTATTCAAATAGTGGAGGACATGCTGAGAGCTTGTGCGTTAGACTGGTCGACTGAATGGGAAGTTCATCTACCATTAATTAAATTCACTTAAAACAATATTTGGCATGCTTCCATTAAGATGGCACCTTTCGAACCATTATACGGGAGAAGATGCAGATCACCCCTGTGTTGGAATGATTCGTCAGACTTGATCGGGACGGAACCGAAGTTGATCGTACAGACGCGAGAGAAGATAGATTTGATTCGTGGAAGACTGTTGACCGCCCAGAATCGGCAGAAATCTTATGCAGATATACGCTGTCGCCCGTTAGAATGTGATATTGGAGATCACGTGCTTTTAAAGGTTTCTCCTACTCGGGGAATTTTTCGTTTGGGAAAAAGGGAAAGATGAGTCCGAGATATATTGGGCCATTCGAGATTCTTGAAAGAGTTGGAGAGTTGGCGTAGAGGTTGGCATTACTGCCATCGCTGAGTCATGTTCATAATGTGTTCCACGTATCTTAGTTACGAAAGTACATATCAGATCTAAGTCATGTCATTGATTTCGGCGAGGTCGAAGTCGTTAAGGATGGCACATTTGAAGACAAACCGATCGAGATACTCGAAAGTCGAGTCCAATGATAAATAAACCAATTTTGGTTAAGGTTCAATGGTCGCGACATGTAGTTAAAGAAGCCACTTGGGAGACGGAATATAGTATGAATACCCAAAATTATTTTTATCTTGAGTTTCGGGATGAAACTCCTTTTTAGAAGGAGAGTATGTAATATCCGGATAAATTGTTGAGTATCTTCGTCTGTATTTGAACCCGAAGTATGATCTTTTATGTATTCATATCCACATGCATGATAATATCAACTTGTAATTCTTCACATGCAACTACGTCGTAACGTACGCTAACTAGTAAGTGTAACGTACGTTAAGAGCCACAGATAATGTACGATATGAACAACGCATAGCGTACGTAAGGCAGTCAATAATTGATCAAGGCGGCTAGCACATGGGCCAGTTGGTGGAGGGCCCGGATAAGATTCCCGCGGTATGAACCTGGACAGTTTTGGGTCAACGGAGATTAACATACGCTAAGGGATGTACATAGCATACGCTAAGTATGTTGATTACGTACGTAACGGTGATGATGTAGCATACGTAAGAGAGAACAGGAGAGAGGCAGTAAGGTATCATTGGACGATAACATACGCTAAGGATTGTAGATAGCGTACGCTAAGTGTATAACGTACGTTATGCACTAAGGCTAACGTACGTAAAGCTTAAGACAGTATAAATGGGACAGCACCCCATTTCATTTCACCTCGTTTATTTTCACTTCCCTTTCATTTCCTTCAAATCCAGAGAGCTCCCTTTTATAATTTAACACCTATATATCATCTATACTCGATCATTGAGGATTGGAAGCACCTTGGATTGGTACTCAAGCTTCCGATGTTGGATTTTCGTCAAGTGTTCATCATTATCTTCTACATTAAGGTATGTTTATACTTTTCAAACTCTAATCCTTGTTCTTAAGGAATGATATGAGCATGCTTATGAGATCATTGGATTAGTGAGTGACACATTAAGTTGAACACCATGTTGTTAAGAGCTAAGACGAACTTATTCGAGACCTTTCTTGATAAAGTGGATTATTAACTAAGCATCTTGAGTTGAACCTATGATATATTGGATGATGATTCTGAGTTACTTGCTTACAATGTGTTGTTAATACAATCACTTAAACGGGGATATTCAAGGAGATGAATTCTTAGGATTTTCACCAAGAATGATCCATGTGTAGTATAAGTATTCTTCAAACACAATTCATGATTCGTAGTAACTTCTGAAGATGATGATATTTGTGTTGATGTTTTAGAAATGATCAAGACTCGTGATTAATATCACATTTGTTAGATGAACATAGGAGAAGGATTATTTAAAGGTTTTTGTAATTGGTTAGCTATTTGTTCTTAATGAAAGTTTGAATGAAGTGATCGTAGCAACCATAGATTATCCGAACTACATATGGGAATACGTAATCGAGATTTGAGTATGGCATTGTGATGATATGTGTATCCTTGAATTCGAAGATGCCTAACACCATAAGATCATTCATATTCGCATGAGTAATGTATGTGTGAGTATAACATATGTTAAGCACTAGGCATTACGTACGTTATATCATCAGGTAAAACAGTCGTCTGATCAGAGAAGAAAACTGTCAAATGCATGCTTAGCGTGCATTAGGCTTCGGAGCTTACGTACGCTAACGAGTAGACTTAACGTGCGTTACGTTGGGTATGTAACATATGTTATGCAGACATAAGGCAGGATACATTTTGTTGACAACTTTCGGACATAGTTAGGATGTTAGATGTTCGTACATTAGTTATGACGTAAGATGAACTCTTTATTCATTTATATTGTTTAAGGTTCGAGCTTGCAACGTGATAGATAGAGGGGGTGACCTTCGAGTGAATTGATATCCATCGAAGTATTATCCTTGTCATCAATTTGAGGCAAGTACTTTAATTGTAGTTGTTCGTATTATGTCGGTTATGTTATTGTTATACTGTGCATATGTGTTGTGATTAATTGTCCACCATGCATTGGTCTAATGGGATCATCATGGGAATATATAGCTGTGTGCGCTGGATCGTTGGACAGGTAATTCCACTATGCGTTGGTCCGACGGGATCATCATGGGAATCTATAGATGTGTGCGTTGGATCATTGGAATACCATGAGTTTGTTGAGATTGTCATGATGTGTTACGCGTATTAATATTTCTCGTTGGAGAAACTTGTCATGATTATTGTTGAATAAATCGTTATTGTTTAATTATCGTACTTGTACTATCATCGTTATGCTAACCCCTTCGGGGATGAACATTTGTGTTATGTTCAGGATACAGGAGGGCGGGAAAACAACCACTAGAGCTGCATGACGACGAGGGTGCAGAGTGATGTTATGGCCGGATTACTTTGTCATATGTTTGTGTTGTTTCAATAAAGTACTCGAGTACATTGTCTTTTGTTATGATGGGTTTGGTTATGTATTAATATTCGCTGTTGGACGTTTGTATTTTCAGTATTGATTCAGAATTGTTGTATTGTATTTTTGTGTCCATCGTTTGTTGGTGTTGCTATTGTCATTTCGTTTATTCAGCCTTGTAAATTCTTACGTAAAGGGTTTACGGCGCTGTAATATTCCTGAATATATCGGGGGTGTTACACTGTCTCCCCGATTTCCTAAGTCTGGGATGCCTTGCTGTCTTTCTCCTGGCTGCAATACTACCGCCACTTGCATCCTGTCCACCACTTGAGCAAATTGAGTCATCTGGTTGACCACCTGATGAAGGATGTCGGGAACGGCAGGATTTGCATTTGTCTCCACTGTCTGTTCTCGTTCATTATTGACAGACTCTTGCTGTTCGCCAGAACTGGAGTGAGCCTGATTGACAGCGAATCAGGAACAGAAGGTGAAGCTTCTCTTTCAGCATTCCTACGTCCGTGTCAACAACCGCGACCACGTCCATGTCCTCCCCTCAACATACTGTAAGCATAAACACTCAATATATAGAGAAATAATATCGTCCTATCGTTCAAGTATAAAAAAGACAACATGTAAAGGACAAGATAGAGTTTAGGAAACTTACAACCCTCATTCGCACGAAGACGTAGGCAATACAGTGATGTTATGCGCGGTCGGTTACCCCAAGAGACATATACGACCCCTATTTAACCCAACGGCCAAGATATCCATAATCTTAGCTCTGATACCATATTTTGTAACACCCCCGATGTATTCAGGAATATTACAGCGCCGTAAATCCTTTACGTAAGAATTTACAAGGCTGAGGAAATGAAAAGACAATAATAGTACCAACAAACAACGACAGCGGAAATAAAATACAACACGTGTTTGAAAACAGTACTGAAAGACAAACGTCAAATAGTAAATATTAATACATGACCAAATCCAACATCACAAATGACAACGTACTCGAGTACTTTATTGAAAACAATGCAAACGTACGACAAAGCAATCCATCCATAACATCACTCTGCACCCTCATCGTCATGCAGCTCGAGTGGTTGTTTTCCCGCTCTCTTGGACCCTGAACACAAATAAATGTTCACCCCGAAGGGGTTAGCACAACGATACTAGTACAAGTACGAAAATTATACAATAATGATTTATTCAACAATCCCTGAACAATAACATCAATAGTATCCACAATAATCACGACAAGTCTCTTCAACGAGAAACAGTAACAATGTACAACATATCATATCAATCTCAACATACTCGTGGTATTCCAATGATCCAGCGCACACAGCTATAGATTCCCATGATGATCCCGTCGGACCAATGCATGGTGGAAATACCCGTCCAACGATCCAGCGTACACATTTATAGATTCCCATGATGATCCTGTAGGACCAACGCATGGTGGACAAACAATCGCAACACATATACACAATACAACAATCAACATAATCGACATCAATATGAATAAGTGTAATTAAGGTACTTGCCATAGAAATGTGGCAAGAGATAAATACTCCAACGACTCCAACAAAACTCGAAGGCCTCTCCTTCGACTAATCGTTCGCAAACCTCGAACCTTAAACAAATAGGAAAAATAACAACAACTCAACTTTACGTAACAATTTAAACGTACGAACATCTAACGTCCTAAACTATGGCTGGAAGCTGCCGACACTACGGATCCTGTCCGATTATCTTTATAACGTACGTTATATACCAAACGTAATGTACGTTAAGTCTGTGCCTTAGCATATCCTATGTGCTAAGCTTGTATCTGATAAAGTTCTCTAATTAGACGTCTTGTCTTACCTGATGCCATAACGTACGTAAAGCATGATACTTAACGTATGTTATGCTTATGAACACATTGAGGTTCAAATGCTGGTGTCTACGATTTCAAGGATATTCATCAAACCGATATAATTCTATACTTCAATCTTCATTCATGGTTCGGTCATTCTTACAACTCGTATGAAAGGTATGATCAAACGAATAGTAACACATTTTCGAAGGAAGATGAAACAACTGTGTTCTATGTTTAATTCGATTATCCTTAACATCATCAATCCATTCTAGCGAAGAATATATCGAAGTTTAGACAATCAAACACCTCTTATGAAAATACGAAACGTTCTTGGTGAAACTACTAGAATTCATCTTCTTGAACACTTTGATTCTAGGTGATGATAATAACAAGTCTTGATCATTTCGTAAACATTATCCAATGTAAGTTTACAATCTCAGAAAACTTCTCCCTACTTGTTCAACATAACGAGGCTCTGACTATAATGCTCTTAACAATGGTAAACCTAAGCATAATCATATCAACTTCCTTAAACATGGTGTTCGGTCAAGTAAGTCATCCATGGGATCTAATAATCTCAGTAGCATGCTCATAACATTCTTAAGAACACGAATTCAAGGTTGGAGATAGCATTAACATACGTTAATATGAAGAAAATGTCAAGGCAATCGGTAGAATCCAACACCGGATGTTTGAGCACCAACCAAGATGGCTTACTTATTCAATAACCAAGTAGAGAGGCCAATATACTAGTTTTGTAAGGTTGAAAGCTCTGGGTAGAGGTAAGGTTCGGATAAAACGAGTGAAATAATGAAATGGGGTAATGTCCTATTTATAAAACTCAGATCGTTACGTACGTTAGCCTCCCAATATTACGTACGTTATGCCCTTAGCGTATGCTATCTGAAATATTTAGCACGCGCTATGGTCCGACAGTAGCTACTGCTAATTTCTGACCTCCTTAACGTACGTTAACCCTTACCTGTTACGTACGTAATGAGCTATGAGTAGCGTACGCTATCTCGGTCGATTAGCGTACGTTAATCCCCATTGACCTACTTTTTCAAAAAGCTGTCCGGGCAACGCAGGGAATCTTATCCTTGTCCCCATCCCAAGGTGGCCCATGTGCCGACCAACTCTATCTTTCTGATTGTACGTTACGTACGCTATGCTTCGTTCATAGCGTACGCTATCCTCAGTCCATAATGTACGTTAAGCTCATCAGCTAGCATACGTTATAACGTAGCTGCATGCATGAATTTGCAACTTCTTCCTAATATGATGTTTGGAATACGAATACGGAAAAAATCACACTTCGATTAAAGATAACACAGTGTGGAATAATACAAGGTTCAAATACAGGTAAAAATACTCAACAATTATCCGGATATTACAATAAATATGCTTCAGGCATTTTAAAAATCCTCCGTGAATTAGTATAGGTATCATATTCAGTGCAAGTTACAATCTCGAACTCACATGTTGGTGAGACATGTCATCTCTTCTGGAGATTTCATATTTGTTGTGGTTAAACTCATCAACCATAATATTCTGAGCTTCATGTGTTGCAATAATTTCATAATGATTGTGAGATGTTGTTAGTAAGACTTACTTCACATATTTTCAGTGGCAGTTTTATTGAGCTCTTCAGGAGTCCCAGTTAAGTTTAAACATCAACTTATACTACTGTAATTGCAAATCTGTTATTTGTTTCTTTGTGAAATTTTCGGATCGGACAACATCATTTATATCATCTCTCCCCTTGATCCACACATCACTTGTAGGTCACGAATGGATATATCTTCTTCTCACCACACACCATATTGATTCTATGCAAATAGTTGGGATAACTTCATTCTTCTATTATAGCCCACAATTCTTTTAGATCTAGTGGGTGGTTGATCCTATTTCAACGCACTCTCAATGCATTATAAATGCAGAGAACCATATAAATAAATAAATAAAATTCTTTGCAGATAGCATTGAAGTATTCAATACCTTCTTTGAATGTTGACCATTAGATGATGAATTAAGCCTTGTTATATATTAGTTCATGTAGAACTAGTAAGATATACAAATACAACAATTGCACTGAGATGTGATGCTTCCAGACCATGAATCTCTTCATCATCATTTAGTATAAAGGTGTCTTTAATAGGATCAGGTGACGGATCAATCATTTTGATGAGCGTATTTTATTCATGTAAATCGCTATATACCTTCTAGGTATAAGTGAGTTGATATATAATAATACACTTTTAAGTGTTGGTAACCCAAGGTATATTCTAGATATTTCAATACGATCTCAAATTATCTTTTCAAATATTCAAGTGTCAATTGGATCTCTTCTGGAGTTCCAATCAATCTTAGATCATTCATATCTATATATGATATTGAGTCATTAATATAACTTTCTATAGTCAAATAATATTGACTAGGATGGTTATTTCAAATTCGACTGTACTATTTGGATCTATATAAAGACTCTTGTAATTTGAAGGAATACATATATTTAGATTTTGATTTATATGCTTCAGGCATATCATCCTTCTAGGATTTTATGTATTCATAAGACAAATTTTCATGTACTTCCAAATCTCACTCAATATCTATATATAATTCAATTCAGGAGTGGTCTTATAAAAAATATAATCATTGTAAGCAATTTTGATTACAAAAGTCGTGCTTCATATCTCATGTTTGCCTGAATAATGCTTAAAATTGTTGGTAACTCTTCAAGAGTTCCAATCATCATAATCATATAATGTATGAATATTAATCAATATTCAACAAAATTTATTCAATATGCTATTTTGAATTGCAGGCTAAATAATAAAGTATTGACATTAATCTAAATCATATTAGATTGTTTTGTCCATCTTGACCAAATATTTCATTTCCGATATTAACCAACTTAGATCACTATGATCTTTATTTGTATCAACTTCTATTGTTAAATCTATTGATATAGGCTCCAAATTTCATTGTAACAAAATTCGTAGAACGTTCTATAATTTAATTCTCTTTAAGAGTATGCTCTTCAAGAGCGACGTCTTCAGGACTTTGAATTTTGTCACTAATGTGTATTTTTTTGATCTCCGGAGATATATAATATAGTTCCCACTATTTAGGTGGGCTATTTGTAACACCCCCAGAAACCACCGGGAATATTACACGCTGTAGACCCTTTTTCCATAAGGATCTACCAGGCTAACCACCACGATACGAACAATGTTTGACCGGCCGAGGTCAAACAACTTACTAACACAGACCGATAAGGTCAAATATTAATTACACTGACCGATGAGGTCTCGCGATTAAATTAACCCAAAAATAAACTCATTATTGTACATACCCACGCAGGGGTCAAAATACAATACAACGGAAGACTTAAAATAACTCGACAATACAACGACATCAAACTGGACTCTTAACTCTTAATTAGTATCGCGGCTCGTCTTCTTCCATGCCGTCCCTGTGGTTGCTCCAACAAACTAAGCACACCTGAAATGCATGATATGCATTTCCCCCATTTAAGGGGTTAGCATTTGAATGGCTAGTACAAGTAATTCAGTATATACAAAATATATCACGCCAATATCGGTTATAATACACTAACAACAGTAGTGAAAGAAGTTCCCGAGGGGTTTTCAATATTTAAGGTACAACTCAAGTCTTTGAAGATGAGATATATAAAAACTCGAGAGTTTTGGAAATCGACAGAAAGTCCTTTGGAACTTCAAGTTCAAGATTATAAATCCTTATTCGAAAATAATGGGGTCTCGGCCCAAATCTCTTTGTGAAACAAACATTTTCATAAATAGTAAATTCTTCTGGGCTTCACGTCCTAAATTCCGAAATCATTTCAAAACAAATGGGTCTCGACCCAAAGTCATTTTCCGCAAAAGCAATCTTAACACAAACATTGGGATCTCATCCCATGATTTCCTCAACCACAGTACACGAAAACAATAACAAGTTCATTATCCAACACCAAAACCTCACAGTCAAGGAGTTAAACACTTACGACATAAATCCTAGTGCCATTCTAGCAAAGTACCAAGATTCAATACATAATGTACATCAACATCGAGAACCAAAATGTTGTGATATTCCGAACATATCACAAATATAGAAAAACATCACCAATATCACGAAGCCATACTTGGTAACCCGTGGCCGTACCCCTTAGTATCGACCCCCAGACGTCCCGTCGAACGCTCCGAGTGGGAAACCACTTCTGCGGCCGTACCCCTTAGTATCGGCCCTCAGACATCCCGTCGAACGCTCCGAGTGGAAGGTCAACAACGCACGCACCCAAGTTCACTTCCGTGGCCGTACCTCTTAGTATCGACCCCCAGACATCCCGTCGAACACTCCGGGTGGAAGGAACAACACACACACACGTTCCAAAATCACAGTTGCAAACCATAAGCCTCGAAGGTCAATCACAATATATATATATAATCAAGGCACTTGCTAGTAATGGCCAATTATCCGATGCATAGCTACGACCGACCTAGCTATACTACAACCTAACAATCCTGAACGCATCTCCACACATCAACGACATAACAACCGATCAACCATTACGACTAACCCAACTCATAACAAACAACTTAACCCACACAACCCGGTGATCACCAAAATATTATAGCACGTGTCTAAGTGTACTATCTATCCGACACTACGTCTCTCTTGACATATCCCTATGACAAGCAATGAACCAACACTAATTTCACATAACCACATAACAACTACGATAATTCACATAAGGCACAATCAACAAAAATGCACAAACCAACACAATTACATATGCAACCTCAATTCACACGATATAAATTGTATAGACAAGAATACTTGCCTCGATAATTGATGCAGAAAGCTCTGACGAACACGGCTCACCCGATCGATCCATTGAAATCCCAACCTTTATTATAAATACATAATAGACAATTTAATAAAAGGACCTAATTTAATATCTTATAATTTCAAGGTAATTAGTCGGCTAATATATTACCTCAATTGTGCCCCTTAATTAATTGATCGGATAAAACGACCAACGATAATCAACACGGATCCACAACTCGATTATTTCTCCAAACACAAACTCCGAACTCGGACTCATTCCGTGTGTCTAATTACATCAATCCGCACATTGACCAAATTATCACCATCTCCATCTATGTCCACGTCTTTCCCGTTCACGATCCCAACATGACCACATACACCCACCGGACACACATATACAACACACACAAAATAAAATATAAACCCATACACATACATATCCCTGTACACACATACATACATATATATATATAGTAAACATATATGTATATATATATATAGTAAACATATACGTACATAGACACACACACAATATATATTATATGTATAGCACGCACACACACTTCAGGCACACACAACATATATATATATATATATATATATATATATAAACTAACACACACTCATAAAAAAAAAACTTGCAGACACACACACACACAAAAACTTATCTGTACAACACACACACATACTTTCTGTACACACAAAACATACACACACACACACATATATTTCTACACGCGCGCGCGCGCGCACACACACACACACACATATATATATATATATATATATATATATATATATATATATAGGGAAAAGTGAATGTGTGTGTATTTTACTTGAAGTTGGGTGAAAACACTCACATACTATTTTTTTAATATGTAAAATACATGTGGGCCCTCATTTATTCATTAATATTAAAAAAATAGTATGTGAGGTGTTTTTCACCCAACTTGGGTGGGGCTGTCACACACCTTCACTTTCCCCATATATATATATATATATATATATATATATATATATATATATATATATATATATATATATATATACACACACCGTATAGAGACACTGAGCTTCCGCCGGAATCCGACCGTCTCCTGGCCGGAATCGACTTCCAATCACCTGAATCCTGTTCAACCAACCCTTCTACCGCCTACCGGTGTAAATAAACACTTCCAAAATTCCACCCTCTAACCCTCGACCAACCTTCGCCGAAAAACCCATCGCCGGAAAAGTCGAACCAAGTAGTTGACTTTCGTCGGAAGGTCTCTCCCCAGTCATCAGACCTCTAGCTCGCCGGACACCCCAGATCGGTCCGTCTCTGAACGGAAATCGCGTCCATAGCTGGAGATCGGGAAGAAAACCCGCCATCGTTGACCTCCGCGGCTCACCTCTACCGGAACCCAACTCCTCCGACCAAGCTCAAGCCGTGATCTCGGTGTCTCGTCCTTCGCCGCCATCATTTCTCAGGTCACCTGGGCCGATTTATAGGGGATGAGGGGAAAGGCGGTGTTGGGTTGAGAAGGAGAGAGACATACCGGAGAAGAGAAACAAGAGAGGCTGGGGAAAGAATAAAGAAAGGTAGTGGTAGTAATATATATATATATATATATATAATTAGGAGTTGAGCATTTGACCCAATAAAATTCCATTGTTAATAAAAATCGATTTCAGATTCGTTAAATAGTCTCCTGGTTCGATTATTCGATTAATTTCTACTGCATCCGATAACAATAAACTATCAACAATTCACCAATACTATAGTCCGGAATCTCAAAGATCAATCCATTTTAATTAGGCGGCTACTTAAAAAAATGAAAATAAATTTAAAAAGAATTATTGCCACCAAAATTCTAATTTAAATTCCGGGTATTACATACTATCCCACTTAAAATAAGTTTCGTCCCCGAAACTTGCCATGTCATCACCCATCTCATTGTAACGTCATTCCAATTATGCATACGAACCGTTCAGCAATATCGATAATCTCATGATTCGATCGATATATTACTATTACGTACATAGTCCTCGATATGTATAGCGGCACTCAGGAGAGATTACCTCGTATGTGACAGCCCTCGGGCCGACTTGTCGTTCATCATACAACCAAAAATAATTGTCCATCTCGTACAACACTATCCTCATCACGTATCTTGACTTAGGGACACCTATCCCACTTAAAATATTCGTATATGCCACAAACAAATATCGAAACAATTTTTTTTATTATTATACTCAAAAATACCGAAAAGAATCTATCAAGAAACTCCATCATTAATTTCAAAAATCTCAATATTCAACTCGTTTGATCATATTTTAGGACCTTCACCCTTTGTAAACAGCCAAAAATATTTTCTCTCAAAAAATTTTCAAAATATCACTATAATATATATGTTCGCATCACGCACCAAAAATATTTTTAGAATTCAATTTATCCACAGGCATATCTAAGTTTATAAAATTCTTCAGAAAGTCATTTGTAAATATGCTAAAGGGCAAAGTCGGTAATATTTTTTTAATAATTTAAATACTCTACAAATATCCATTTTCTGAGTGCCGTCATAAAAATCTCATTTGAAAATGCAAAGCCCGAATTAAAAAAAACCAACAATTTAAAAACTTACGTTAAGTCACCGCTTACACGTACCAATAAAATAGTTACGAAAATTTTCAAATTTAACTCGAATTGCAAAATGCTAGTGAGTCATTTAAAATACACGTGCAGCGGATATAGCTAACGATGAGAGCACAATAAGGTAGCAAGAAACAATCGATCAACTCTCCTATTTGAAAATAAACGTCCGGCTTGTCTAAAATTTCAGAAAATTTTCAAAATTCACACTAACCGCCATTTAACCGTACTAGTAAAATATTTTAGAAGGTCTGATTTTTCATAACATACTCGAGTCTATGAAATTTTCAGAAATATTTTCAAATACATGCGCAGCCAACACAGTTATCAATATGAACACGTTTGCAGCAATCAGCAACAATTAGTCAAACATATTCGGTTCTCAAACACGTGCCCATATAGCATTCAAATCATCATACTAACCGATACCACTCATGAATATAATCTTAAATTCAAACACAAATCGAAACCATCCGCTTGTGTTTCCGACAATCTCTGTCGTCAATACGCCTCTTGAAACACATTAATGTCCAGAAACTTCCATGACACATTGTACCAATCAAAACTCAATCTACGAGTATATTCCAATTGCTACACACGTAATATACCGCAAGTATCAAATACAGTTTCTATCTTACCTCTTGCTTGCAAATAAAATTATGCAACACAAAAAATGTAAAATATAATATATAAAAAGGGAGACTTACATCCACAGGTCGCACGAAGAAGACGATCTCCTACGATACTAATCTCAACGGACAACACGAACGACATGATATGACAACGCACAAGTCGACTTGTTAACCGACAACTCGGACAACGCGGCAAAACATGACTCGACTACTCATGACTAGACTCAACCCGACAGCCTAAGTTTCCACAACCTAAGCTCTGATACCATAAATGTAACACCCCCAGAAACCACCGGGAATATTACACGTCGTGGACCCTTTTTCCATAAGGATCTACCAGGCTAACCACCACGATACGAACAATGTTTGACCGGCCGAGGTCAAACAACTTACTAACACAGACCGATAAAGTCAAATATTAATTACACTGACCGATGAGGTCTCGCAATTAAATCAACCCAAAAATAAACTCATTATTGTACATACCCACGCAGGGGTCAAAATACAATACAACGGGAAGACTTAAAATAACTCGACAATACAACGACATCAAACTGGACTCTTAACTCTTGATTAGTATCGCGGCTCGTCTTTTTCCATGCCGTCCCTGTGGTTGCTCCAACGAACTAAGCACTACTGAAATGCATGATACGCATTTCCCCCATTTAAGGGGTTAGCATTTGAATGGCTAGTACAAGTAATTCAGTATATACAAAATATATCACGCCAATATCGGTTATAATATAATAACAAGAGTAGTGAAAGAAGTTCCCGAGGGGTTTTCAATATTTAAGGTACAACTCAAGTCTTTGAAGATGAGATATATAAAAACTCGAGAGTTTTGGAAAACGACAGAAAGTCCTTTGGAACTTCAAGTTCAAGATTATAAAGCCTTATTCGAAAATAATGGGGTCTCGGCCCAAATCTCTTTGTGAAACAAACATTTTCATAAATAGTAAATTCCTCTGGGCCTCACTTCCTAAATTCCGAAATCATTTCGAAACAAATGGGTCTTGACCCAAAGTCATTTTCCGCAAAAGCAATCTTAACACAAACGTTGGGATCTCATCCCATGATTTCCTCAACCACAGTACACGAAAACAATAACAAGTTTGTTATCCAACACCAAAACCTCACAGTCAAGGAGTTAAACACTTACGACATAAATCCTAGTGCCATTCTAGCAAAGTACCAAGAATCAATACATAATGTACATCAACATCGAGAACCAAAACGTTGTGAAATTCCGAACATATCACAAATATCGAAAAACATCACCAATATCACGAAGCCATACTTGGTAACCCGTGGCCGTACCCCTTAGTATCGACCCCCAGACGTCCCGTCGAACGCTCCGAGTGGGAAACCACTTCCGCGGCCGTACCCCTTAGTATCGGCCTCCAGACATCCAGTCGAACGCTCCGAGTGGAAGGTCAGCAACGCACGCACCCAAGTTCACTTCCGTGGCCGTACCCCTTAGTATCGACCCCCAGACATCCCGTCGAACACTCCGGGTGGAAGGAACAACACACACACGTTCCAAAATCACAGTTGCAAACCATAAGCCTCGAAGGTCAATCACAATATATATAATCAAGGCACTTGCTATAAATGGCCAATTATCCGATGCATAGCTACGACCGACCTAGCTATACTACAACCTAACAATTCTGAACGCATCTCCACACATCAACGACATAACAACCGATCAACCATTACGACTAACCCAACTCATAACAAACAACTTAACCCACACAACCCGGTGATCACCAAAATATTATAGCACGTGTCTAAGTGTACTATCTATCCGATACTACGTCTCTATTGACATATCCCTATGACAAGGAATGAGCCAACACTAATTTCACATAACCACATAACAACTACGATAATTCACATAAGGCACAATCAACAAAAATGCACAAACCAACACAATTACATATGCAACCTCAATTCACACGATATAAATTGTATAGACAAGAATACTTGCCTCGATAATTGATGCAGAAAGCTCTGACGAACACGGCTCACCCGATCGATCCATTGAAATACCAACCTTTATTATAAATATATAATAGACAATTTAATTTAAGGACCTAATTTAATATCTTATAATTTCAAGGTAATTAGTCGGCTAATATATTACCTCAATTGCGCCCCTTAATTAACTGATCGGATCAAACGACCAATGATAATCAACACGGATCTACAACTCGATTATTTCTCCAAACACAAACTCCGAACTCGGACTCATTCCGTGGGTCTAATTACACCAATCCGCACATTGACCAAATTATCACCATCTCCATCTATGTCCACGTCTTTCCCGTTCACGATCCCAACACGACCACATACACCCACCGGACACACATATACAACACACACAAAATAAAAATATAAACCTATACACATACATATCCCTGTACACACATACATATATATATATATATATATATATATATATATATATATATATATATATAGTAAACATATATGTACATAGACACACACAATATATATTATATGTATCGCACGCACATACACTTCAGGCGCACACAGTCTATATATATATATATATATATATATATATATATATAACTAACACACACATAAAAAAAAAGTTGCAGCACACACACAAAAACTTATCTGTACAACACACACACACATACTTCTCTGTACACACAAAACACACACACACATATATTTCTGCACACACACATATATATATATATGTATATATGTATATATATACACCGTACAGACACACTGAGCTTCCGCCGGAATCCGATCGTCTCCTGGCCGGAATCGACTTCCGATCACCTGAATCCTGTTCAACCAACCCTTCTACCGCCTACCGGTGTAAATAAACACTTCCAAAATTCCACCCTCTAACCCCCGACCAACCTTCACCGAAAAACCCATCGCCGGAAAAGTCGAACCAAGTAGTTGACTTTCGTCGGAAGCTCTCTCCCCGGTTATCAGACCTCTAGCTCGCCGGACACCCCAGATCGGTCCATCTCTGAACGGAAATCGCGTCCATGGCTGGAGATCGGGAAGAAAAACCGCCATCGTTGACCTCCGCGGCTCACCTCTACCGGAACCCAACTCCTCCGACCAAGCTCAAGCCATGATCTCGGTGTCTCGTCCTTCGCCGCCATTATTTCTCAGGTCACCTGGGCCGATTTATAGGGGATGAGGGGAAGGGCGGTGTTGGGTTGAGAAGGAGCGACACATACCGGAGAAGAGAAACAAGAGAGGCTGGGAAAGAATAAAGAAAGGTAGTGGTGGTAATATATATATATATATATATATATTGTAACTTTATTTTGAGAACCCTGTTAAGTGGAGAACTGCGAGAACCACTTTTTGTACTCCTAATAATACATAATGTACATCATGTCAATGCATACAACCCCTACTGATCATAACCCCTACTATATAGTAGGGGTTACATATATAGTAGGGGTTATCATCAGTAGGGGCCATTATAGTAGGGGTTATCATCAGTAGGGGCTATCTCCCGTAATAATAATTGCATTTCACTACAATACCATTTTGAATTAAAAATATTTTTTAATATTTAAAAAAATCTCATTGGTTTAAAGGAGTTCTCGCACTTAAGAGAGTTCTGAAAATAAAGTCCCCCTATATATATATATATATAATTAGTAGTTGGGCATTTGACCCAATAAAATTCCATTGTTAATAAAAATCGATTTCAGATTCGTTAAATAGTCTCCTGGTTCGATTATTCGATTAATTTCTAGTGCATCCGATAACAATAAACTATCAACAATTCACCAATACTATAGTCCGGAATCTCAAAGATCAATCCATGTTAATTAGGCGTCTACTTAAAAAAATGAAAATAAATTTTAAAAGAATTATTGCCACCAAAATTCTAATTTAAATTCCGGGTATTACATACTATTCCACTTAAAATAAGTTTCGTCCCCGAAACTTGCCATGTCATCACCCATCTCACTGTAACGTCATTCTAATTATGCATACGAACCGTTCAGCAATATCGGTAATCTCATGATTCGATCGATATATTACTATTACGTACATAGTCCTCGATATGTATAGCGGCACTCAGGAGAGATTACCTCGTATGTGACAGTCCTCGGGCCGACTTGTCGTTCATCATACAACCAAAAATAATTGTCCATCTCGTACAACACTATCCTCATCACGTATCTTGACTTAGGGACACCTATCCCACTTAAAATATTCGTATATGCCACAAACAAATATCGAAACATTTTTTTTATTATTATACTCAAAAATACTGAAAAGAATCTATCAAGAAACTCCATCATTAATTTCAAAAATCTCAATATTCAACTCGTTTGATCATATTTTAGGACCTTCGCCCTTTGTAAACAGCCAAAATTATTTTCTCTCAAAATTTTTTCAAAATATCACTATAATATATATGTTCGCATCACGCACCAAAAATATTTTATAATTCAATTTATCCACAGGCATACCTAAGTTTATAAAATTCTTCAGAAAGTCATTTGTAAATATGCTAAAGGGCAAAGTCGGTAATATTTTTTTAATAATTTAAATACTCTACAAATATCCATTTTCTGAGTGCCGTCATAAAAATCTCATTTGAAAATGCAAAGCCCGAATTGCAAAAACCAACAATTTAAAAACTTACGTTAATTCACCGCTTACACGTACCAATAAAATAGTTACGAAAATTTTTAAATTTAACTCGAATTGCAAAATGCTAGTGAGTCATTTAAAATACACGTGCAGCGGATATATCTAACGATGAGAGCACAATAAGGTAGCAAGAAACAATCGATCAACTCTCCTATTTGAGAATAAACGTCCGGCTTGTCTAAAATTTCAGAAAATTTTCAAAATTCACACTAACCGCCACTACTAGTAAAATATTTTAGAAGATCTGATTTTTCATAACATACTCGAGTCTATGAAATTTTCAGAAATATTTTCAAATACGCGCGCAGCCAACACAGTTATCAATATGAACACGTTTGCAGCAATTAGCAACAATTAGTCAAACATATTCGGTTCTCAAACACGTGCCCATATAGCATTCAAATCATCATACTAACCGATACCACTCATGAATATAATCTTAAATTCAAACACAAATCGAAACCATCCGCTTGTGTTTCCGACAATCTCTGTCGTCAATACGCCTCTTGAAACACATTAATGTCCAGAAACTTCCATGACACATTGTACCAATCAAAACTCAATCTACCAGTATATTCCAATTGCTACACACGTAATATACCGCAAGTATCAAATACAGTTTCTATCTTACCTCTTGCTTGCAAATAAAATTATGCAACACAAAAAATATAAAATATAATATATAAAAGGGGAGACTTACATCCACAGGTCGCACGAAGAAGACGATCGCCCACGATACTAATCTCAACGGACAACACGAACGACATGATATGACAACGCACAAGTCGACTTGTTAACCGACAACTCGGACAACGCGGCAAAACATGACTCGACTACTCATGACTCGACTCGACCCGACAGCCTAAGTTTCCACAACCTAAGCTCTGATACCATAAATGTAACACCCCCGGAAACCACCGGGAATATTACACGCCATAGACCCTTTTTCCATAAGGATCTACCAGGCTAACCACCACGATACGAACAATGTTTGACCGGCCGAGGTCAAACAACTTACTAACACAGACCGATAAGGTCAAATATTAATTACACTGACCGATGAGGTCTCGAAATTAAATCAACCTAAAAATAAACTCATTATTGTACATACCCACGCAGGGGTCAAAATACAATACAACGGAAGACTTAAAATAACTCGACAATACAACGACATCAAACTGGACTCTTAACTCTTGATTAGAATCGCGGCTCGTCTTCTTCCATGCCGTCCCTGCGGTTGCTCCAACGAACTAAGCACACCTGAAATGCATGATACGCATTTCCCCCATTTAAGGGGTTAGCATTTGAATGGCCAGTACAAGTAATTCAGTATATACAAAATATATCACGCCAATATCGGTTATAATATAATAACAACAGTAGTGAAAGAAGTTCCCGAGGGGTTTTCAATATTTAAGGTACAACTCAAGTCTTTGAAGATGAGATATATAAAAACTCGATAGTTTTGGAAAACGACAGAAAGTCCTTTGGAACTTCAAGTTCAAGATTATAAAACCTTATTCGAAAATAATGGGGTCTCGGCCCAAATCTCTTTGTGAAACAAACATTTTCATAAATAGTAAATTCTTCTGGGCCTCACGTCCTAAATTCCGAAATCATTTCGAAACAAATGGGTCTCCACCCAAAGTCATTTTCCGCAAAAGCAATCTTAACACAAACGTTGGGATCTCATCCCATAATTTCCTCAACCACAGTCCACAAAAACAATAACAAGTTCGTTATCCAACACCAAAACCTCACAGTCAAGGAGTTAAACACTTACTACATAAATCCTAGTGCCATTCTAGCAAAGTACAAAGATTCAATACATAATGTACATCAACATCGAGAACCAAAACGTTGTGATATTCCGAACATATCACAAATATCGAAAAACATCACCAATATCACGAAGCCATACATGGTAACCCGTGACCGTACCCCTTAGTATCGACCCCTAGACGTCCCGTCGAACGCTCCGAGTGGGAAATCACTTCTGCGGCCGTACCCCTTAGTATCGGCCCCCAGACATCCAGTCGAACGCTCCGAGTGGAAGGTCAGCAACGCACGCACCCAAGTTCACTTCCGTGGCCGTACCCCTTAGTATCGACCCCCAGACATCCCGTAGAACACTCCGGGTGGAAGGAACAACACACACACACACGTTCCAAAATCACATTTGCAAACCATAAGCCTCGAAGGTCAATCACAATATATATATATAATCAAGGCACTTGCTAGAAATGGCCAATTATCCGATGCATAGCTACGACCGACCTAGCTATACTACAACCTAACAATCCTGAACGCATCTCCACACATCAACGACATAACAACCGATCAACCATTACGACTAACCCAACTCATAACAAACAACTTAACCCACACAACCCGGTGATCACCAAAATATTATAGCACGTGTCTAAGTGTACTATCTATCCGACACTACGTCTCTATTGACATATCTCTATGACAAGCAATGAACCAACACTAATTTCACATAACCACATAACAACTACGATAATTCACATAAGGCACAATCAACAAAAATGCACAAACCAACACAATTACATATGCAACCTCAATTCACACGATATAAATTGTATAGACAAGAATACTTGCCTCGATAATTGATGCAGAAAGATCTGATGAACACGGCTCACCCGATCGATCCATTGAAATCCCAACCTTTATTATAAATATATAATAGACAATTTAATATAAGGACCTAATTTAATATCTTATAATTTCAAGGTAATTAGTCGGCTAATATATTACCTCAATTGCGCCCCTTAATTAATTGATCGGATCAAACGACCAACGATAATCAACACGGATCCACAACTCGATTATTTCTCCAAACACAAACTCCGAACTCGGACTCATTTTGTGGGTCTAATTACACCAATCCGCACATTGACCAAATTATCACCATCTCCATCTATGTCCACGTCTTTCCCGTTCACGATCCCAACACGACCACATACACCCACCAGACACACATATACAACACACACAAAATAAAATATAAACCCATACACATACATATCCCTGTACACACACACACATATATATATATATATATATATATATATATATATATATATAGTAAACATATATGTACATTGACACACACAATATATATTATATGTATCGCACGCACACACACTTCAGGCGCACACAGCATATATATATATATATATAAACTAACACACACTCATAAAAAAAAACTTGCAAACACGCACACACACAAAAACTTATCTGTACAACACACACACACATACTTCTCTGCACACACAAAACACACACACACACACACATATTTCTGCACACAGATATATATATATACACACAACACACCATATATATATATATATATATATATATATATATATATATATATACACACACACCGTACAGACACACTGAGCTTCCGTCGGAATCTGACCGTCTCCTGGCCGGAATCGACTTCCGATCACCTGAATCCTGTTCAACCAACCCTTCTACCGCCTACCGGTGTAAATAAACACTTCCAAAATTCCACCCTCTAACCCCCGACCAACCTTCGCCGAAAAACCCATCGCCGGAAAAGTCGAACCAAGTAGTTGACTTTCGTCGGAAGCTCTCTCCCCGGTCATCAGACCTCTAGCTCGCCGGACACCCCAGATCGGTCCGTCTCTGAACGGAAATCGCGTCCATGGCTGGAGATCGGGAATAAAACCCGCCATCGTTGACCTCCGCGGCTCACCTCTACCGGAACCCAACTCCTCCGACCAAGCTCAAGCCGTGATCTCGGTGTCTCGTCCTTCGCCGCCATCATTTCTCAGGTCACCTGGGCCGATTTATAGGGGATGAGGGGACGGGTGGTGTTGGGTTAAGAAGGAGAGAGACATACCGGAGAAGAGAAACAAGAGAGGCTGGAAAAGAATAAAGAAAGGTAGTGGTGGTAATATATATATATATATATATATAGTGTAACTTTATTTTCAGAACCCTGTTAAATGCGAGAACTGCGAGAACCACTTTTTGTACTCCTAATAATACATAATGTACATCATGTCAATGCATACAACCCCTACTGATCATAACCCCTACTATATAGTAGCGGTTACATATATAGTAGGGGTTATCGTCAGTAGGGGCCATTATAGTAGGGGTTATCATCAGTAGGGGCTATCTCCCGTAATAAAAATTTCATTTTACTATAATACGCTTTTGAATTAAAAATATTTTTTAATATTTAAAAAAATCTCATTGGTTTAAAGGAGTTCTCGCGGTTCTCGCACTTAAGAGAGTTCTGAAAATAAAGTCCCCATATATATATATATATAATTAGTAGTTGGGCATTTGACCCAATAAAATTCCATTGTTAATAAAAATCGATTTCAGATTCGTTAAATAGTCTCCTGGTTCGATTATTCGATTAATTTCTACTGCATCCGATAACAATAAACTATAAACAATTCACCAATACTATAGTCCGGAATCTCAAAGATCAATCCATTTTAATTAGGCGGCTACTTAAAAAAATGAAAATAAATTTAAAAAGAATTATTGCCACCAAAATTCCAATTTAAATTCCGAGTATTACATACTATCCCACTTAAAATAAGTTTCGTCCCCGAAATTTGCCATGTCATCACCCATCTCACTGTAACGTCATTCCAATTATGCATACGAACCGTTCAGCAATATCGGGGACGATATATTACTATTACGTACATAGTCCTCGATATGTATAGCGGCACTCAGGAGAGATTACCTCGTATGTGACAGCCCTCGGGCCGACTTGTCGTTCATCATACAACCAAAAATAATTGTCCATCTCGTACAACACTATCCTCATCACGTATCTTGACTTAGGGACACCTATCCCACTTAAAATATTCGTATATGTAATACTCTCGCCTTTAATATTGTATTTTCTGATTTAAGCTAAGTATTTTCGCACCATATCTGTGTTGTTGTAGCTAGTATATCGACGAATTATATTAAGTTGGAATCATGGTCATTCATACTATATTAATTGTTGGGTGATATTGGGAGAATTCCATTTATGCTTGTTATAGCACTTAACGTACGTTAACCTATCTTCTTAACGTACGCTATGTACGTCGCCTTACGTATGTAACATCCATATGTTAACGTACGTAATGCGGGAGATCCACCATGATCGCCTTTACGGGTGGGGCCGAGCGGGGGTAGGTGGTCGGGAGTCGATCGCGACAGCCAAGTCAACGGATATTACGTACGTAATAGCTATATAGTTACGTACGTAACGAATTGCGTGTTTTGAGGCAGAAGGATCTGATGAAATTGGTTACGTACGTAATGATCATTAGATTACGTACGTAAGGACTATAACGTACGTTAACCACTTTCGTTAACGTACGTAATGCCGAGTTCAGATTATAAAAGTATGACTTGCCATTCATTTCCTACTCGACCCTTTCAACCTCCCAACTGAGAAAAACGATTCCCTTCCCCTCCAACTCCGTTTCTAGCCCTTCTAACTTGTGTTGGAGCTTCAGCACTTGATTGGTGACTTGGAGAGTTGGAGATTGAAGTGTATCCCTTGAAGTGTTGGTGTTGTTCTTCATTTTGAGGTTGGTCTTTCTTTAACTCATATCAAATCCATGCTTATGATGATGTTAGTAGAAAAATACTTCACATAATGTTAGTTTAAGCTAGTGTAAACATGATAAGTTAATTGAATCATGCTCAAACTAAGTGAAGATTAACATTAAAGGTATTAGTGTTACTTCTTGATGTAAATAACTTCATAATGTGATTGTGTTGATAATGATATACATAAAACCTGATGTATAACATGATAATTGGAAGTTGATTATAGTCTCAACACTAGGAACATGTTAAGGATGAATTCCTTAATGATCAGAGGTGGGAGATATTAAACTTGTCTTAAACATTCAATTGATTCTTGAAGATAATATGGAACCATGATTTTTGGCCTCTTAAACCAACACCTTTGTAATAAAATTGTTGAAAGAATTATGTTAACCCTTTGAAGATGATCTTCACAAGATGGGATGAAGTTACTTTTAAAATTTCAAGTATCCAATGATATAACCAGGCTTTTAATAAATTCTTCAAAAGTAAAACAATGGATTTTGATAGAAGGAAGTTGTAATCTTCATATGATCAAGTTAATCGATTTCGTTGATAACTTAAAAGGATGTTAATCGCTACATTAATATGTTAATAATGTTCTTAAGAGGATTGTAGTGATTATGGTGATGGAAATGCGGTAGATGAGTAGCCGAATTCCATTTCATTTATCCGTGTATGTTAAGAGACGTAAATTAAGATGATGTTCTTAGTGCACTAAAAACTTGAGCTTATGCTTCATATAGGAATCAGTTTTTAATGTAATTATTGGTAAAATAATGAAGAACGTAATTAACACAAACTTATATCATAATCGGAAGTGCCGATGATTTGAAAAGATGTTTTCACAATGTTACTTTGGTAATAAACTGAACTTCAAGTATTTGACATTAATGTTAGAATATGTGAATGAACATGATAAACATACGATGATTTGTAATAAGAACATTAAAGTGATCAATAGGATAGTTGATTTATTCAAGTAAATTTACGAATATTATTTATGTAATAATACCGTTATCGTACGAATGTGTTGTTGAATGAATTACATTTCATTCAAGGTTGCTTGTCCACGTGAGTATTGTTAGATGAGGATACCGTTCGTTTGACCATTCAAAGAAGGATTATTCATCTACGGAATTGAGGCAAGTTATCTTGCTTGGTTATAATGATGGATGAATTCTTGTGATTATTATGCGTTTCGTGTGTATGAAATGTTCTGATAATCTATGATTCGTGATATGGTGATACCCTTGATCGTATTGTCATGGTGTTGGGGATGATATACCCGAAATTACCGTCCTTGTTACCGTTAGTCCTTTTGAGCTTTGTTGACACTTCGGTCAGTTGTTCGATTCCTTGGTAAAAGTGTAATTCGTTGAGTTTCGTTGTCATGTTGTATCGTGACATCTCTGGAGTCATATCTGCGCGCCGATTGGTTATGTGTAGGATTTTTAGTCGGGCACTTGATGATCATGCGTGGATGTTTTCCGCATTTAGATCGTGCACACGAGACGTAGTTCGTGAGGCTAATTAGGTACATTGTCCCACGTATATTTTGGATTCCGTATACGGGGTGGACATGTGCACGGACACATTTCCGGATCGGGCATACTGTGACGTCCGTCTTGAGCCATATTATATGGTCGTTCGTATATTTGGTTATGTTCGATAGTTGGGACTGATTGTTTATACGCCTTCGGGGTATATTCAGTAGTCGATGGTTTTCTTTGAGATCAGTATATATATGAATTGTATAATGTCATGAGAATTATTATCATGTATAGCTGACCCTGTGGTTTGGGGCGAAATACTTGTATTTCAGGGCGAGGAAAGGGCAAGGCACAGGAGGAGCACAATGGCGACGGAGGGTTCTGAAGTATGCTATTTCGGGGGCCCCGAGTCTTTTGGATGTTCGGTTATGTTTTATTGTGACTTTCATTTTATTTTGTGTCGGATGAATGTACTAAAATTTGTTAGGTACTGCCCATCGTCATATGGTCTGTACCCAATTTGGATCCTGTGTATGTTTGCTCGTATTAAAGACATGAATATCTCATACTCCACACCGGGGTTTTGATAAATATCGTGGTACGGTGCCACGTTGTCAGATTATAAATGTATATTGTGATATCGCCTGGTGGGTCCCGGTAGGGGTCCACGGCATTGTAATAGCCACTGGTTTTGGGCTGTTATAGAAGATGGTATCAGAGAGTGTGTTTTTATTTTGAGTCATTGTAGAATCGAAATAGCATCAAGAAACCTTCGTGCCACGTGTAACCTATGCAAGCGCCTGACCCGTCAAATACGGTATGTTCTCATGAACCATAATTTGATTACTGGCATGATATTGACGATGTATTGGTCTCCTTACTTATCTTGGCATCTTTCTAACATGAGGTAAAATTCATCTGTTTGAGGTGAACCTAAATTAATTATGTGATTGGAATTGTTTCGACTTGATGTTGATATGATATTGAGTGTGTAACACCTGTAGTGCCAGTGATTCTTTACGAACTGCTTTGTTGGATAGGAAATTCCCTGTTGCTATTAACTTAGCATGAATTATGATTGATAAATCGAACTGTACTTGTGACTTGATTCTTTCAGTATGGAAAGGAATCCGAGAGGCCGTGGCAGAGGGGGACGAGGCCGCGGAAGAGGCCGAATTCCGATACCACGAGCCAATAGACGCGCGAATGTGGAACAGAGTTCCGTGACGGTGGTCGCCTTCTAGGGACCAATCACACCACACCGGAGAGAATGCACGTGTCGATCCTTACACCGTGATGCAGGGCATGATGGCCCAGATGACCCAAATGGGTCAGCTGATGGAAGCTATGCAGAGGAATACTACTGGTCAACAACAGGGGCAACAACCTCCGCCTCTGGTACCTGGCGGGATCGTGAGCCGGATTATTAACGACATATCACGACAGCGACCTACGACTTTTGAAGGCTCATATGAGCCTGCTGACATTGTACACGGATAGAGCATTTCGAGAAACTGTTCGAGATGGTGGAGTGCCCAGAGGAAAATCGAGTTGCTGTGGCAGCCTACTACCTTAGTAAGAGTGCCCATACTTGGTGGATTTCTGTGAGGCCTGCCGATGGCGCGAGTACTTGGGAGGAATTCAAGAATCTTATGCTAGATCGTTACTATCCTGCACCCCTCCGTGAAGCCAAACTGTCCGAATTACTGAACCCCAACCCATCGGAAGACGAGGATGTAATACCCGGTTGTAATTCATTCATTATCATTCAGTAATTATCAGTCTGTAATTATCACTCAGTAATTTTCACTCATTAATAATCATTCATCAGTCATGATTCAGTCATTTGCGTTCATTCGGCATGTTGTAACCGTGTATCAGTTACCGATCGTCATTTCATCTCCGTTTGAGTGTCGGAACGGGAGTATTATCATTATCATCGTGATTAGTAGTCTTGTGCTGGAAGTATCATTTTTGGCATGTGTTAGACTTGTTCATTTTCGCATTAAATGCAGTATGTCGGATCATTCATCGATCGTAGCGAGGAATCGGAACCATCGGATTTATTCACCTTGGCGGCCTTGAGTTACGGCCGTAAGGTCTTGGGATACGGCCGTAAGTTCGGTAGTGCGGCCGTAAGGTGGCGATTCTGGCCGTCGTGGTCCAAAGTCGCCAGGCATTTTGGCCGAAGGCGAGTTACGGCCGTAAGGAGGGTTAGTTACGGCCGTAAGTGGTGTTCGTAAGTTTCAGGTGTTGTCGACCAAGGGTGACTTACGGCCGTAAGGGTTGCGGCATACGGCCGTAAGTCGAGGAAGGTACGGCCGTAAGGCTTGGCCGGATACGGCCGTACGTTGCAGGCAAGGTGCCTGATCATTTTCGACGAAGAGGGCTTACGCCCGTAAGTTTGGCCGGATACGGCCGTATCATCCGAGTTACAGCCGTAAGTTGTGCGGGTACGACCGTAAGGATGTCGGCGGATGTTTTGACGAAGGCGGGTTACGCCCGTAACTCGGGAGCGGTTACGGTCGTAAGTCTGTCGGCAGGCTTTTGGACGAAGCCGAGTTACGGCCGTACGAGTTGGCCGGTTACGGCCGTAAGGCCGTTGACTTGGAATGTTACGGCCGTAAGAGGGCCGAGTTACGACCGTAACTTCCGGCAGTATTTAAGGACTCGGCCGGGGCATTTTTCACCATTTTCATTCTTTCTTCATTTTGTCCGAGAGAGAGCTTGGGGAAAGGGATTTTTCCTTCATCAAACACTTGAGTACTTGAGTTTCTTCATTTCCATTCGATCATATAGCCCGGATACTCGTTTTTACTCGTGTTCTTCGGATCGAAGTGGTTGGATCTTCAAGAGGTAATTTCTTCAACACCTTGGTTTTCGATTTAGTGTTGAGATATGATGTTTTGGACGTTATAATCATGTTATATGAAGGGATATGTATATGATTATGAGTTTGTATAAGGATTCATTGGATTATTGAGGGATTATTCAAGAACACTTTGAATATCGAGTTGAAATTGGGGGTTTTCGTTTAATTGTCGTTATAATCACGTTTTCGGATATTCATTTTGGATTATTGATCATTTGGAAGATGTTTGTTGGTTTGAAACACTTCTTGGAGGATTTGATATTGGTATATTGAGATTTGATTGTAAACAATCGGAGTTTGGCCACAACGTATTCGATATAATGCCCCAATGAACTTAGTTTAATCGTATCGACGCTTTGAGTTCGTTATATTCGTGTTTGATTCGTATATTGAACGGGTTGTTGGATATTGTATAATTCAAGGTTGTTCGAGCGATCGATATCTCAATTAGACGCTGCTCGTGGAAGGATAATTATCACCGGTGTTGTGTAAGTTAATTCTTACTCGGTTAAAAGGATATTCATCCCTTTTGTTGTTGTTCATTCATAATCATAACTCATTCATTATTGTATTAACCGTATTAAAACTTGTTATTGTCAATTAATCACTTGACCATAAGGAACAGCGGTTCCAATCTTTCGTTGAGCTATCATTCATTTCATTATTACTCTCATCTCGGTGAGTCATTCTTGACTTTGTCGATTATTATTTATTCATTGATATTCATTACGGTCATTCTCGTTCATATGACCTTCTCGGGTTCATATTGCGTGGCGGGTGCGGATGTGTGGAATTTTTAGTCGGGCACGTTATGGCCATGTATTGGGAGTGATACATCGATCGTGCACACGGTAATGCATTACCTCCGTGAGACTAATTAGGTACAAGGACGGGTGTGTCCGGTCATTCGTCTTGTACACTTGCACGTAACACTACGGGCGTACTATGATACCCCTCTTCAGCGTAATTCATAACTAAGGATATTTCATAACTTCGGTTAAATCATGATTGTGTATTTTTCAACCCTTGAGGATTGTTGTTATGTGTAATCGAATTTGTGGATTTTGTTTTTCGTGTCATGGCAAGGCAAACGACGGGAATAGCATGTTGATGTCGAGGAGTCGAGTGATACTAGTAGGGGGCCCCAATTTTCGATTATTCATGTTATTGTCTTTTATTTTCATATGCAGACTTTCATTTGATACTCGCTTTCATTCAGTGTTGTGTATTTTATCTTCATATAAAATACACTAGTATTCGGTATTGTCCTGGTGTGTTGTAACTAAACTCCTCATCGGAGTAATTATTGTTGTAATGTGGTTCGGTACTACATTTATCCTATGTAATTCATTCATTTTCATTTGCACGGTGGGTCCTGGGTTGGGGATCTACGGCACTGTAATATCCGCCTAGTTTGGGGTGTTACAGAGTTGGTATCGGAGCAAGGTTTTGAATACTACCTTCCGAGTCATGTCTCATTTGAAATCATCGTCATCAGACTAGTATCATTGGACTTTCGCGTCACGTGTGACCTGTGCAAATGCCGAGCCAATCAGCCCGGAAGAACTGTAAGATTTCTAACGCCATGGTATAATTTCTGGCAATAGTCATTCATTCATCATTCATCAATTAACAATCCTCAAACATCATCATTTATTGTGATTAGGACGATCATGTTAACTCATTAATCACTTAATTCATTTCATTACTCAGTTAATGATCAGGACGATCATGTTAATTCATTAATTACTCAATTCATTTCATTACTCAGTTGCCGATCTGGATAATCATATTATTAATCTTGTTAAGTTATTCAAGATAATCATTTCAAGAATTTCATCAGATAATCATGTCACTCTAGTAAATCATTCATATAATCACTAAGTAGAGCATGTATACTCATTTTCATCATCTCATGATGTAATCATAACGTGATAATCATGCGGGAAATATAATCATTATGCGACCTTCCTACTTCAGTATGGAGAGAGCTGTCAGGGGATGCACGGGAAGAGCGGTGCGGGCCGAAACCCGAGAAATAATCACTCGCTGCCGGGAGATCGTGCCCATGACTCGGCTCGATCAGAAGATGTTCAGGTTGATCCACTCACTTTTATGCAGGCCATGATGACCCATGTGCAGTTGCTAATCATCATTGCGCCACTCTGGCCGGATTAATCGAGAGAACTCTCCCGTATGAACCGGCTGCTAAGGAAAGTGCTGAACAACAACCTTCATCTGTCAGCAAGAAATCAACGAAGCGTAATCGACCCGAGGGCAGTCAGTCAACCTTAAAGAAGCCTCGTGTGAGTCCTATCGTTTCTGAGCGACCTCCTACGGCGCATAATCGTGCGGGATCTCAGTCCCGAGCGGCCTGTTCGGCCATCACCTGCTTCAATTGTGGAACGCCGGGTCATTTCAGCACTGAGTGTCTGAAACCGTCTATCACGTGCTATAATTGTGGGAATTTTGGGCATAAGGCCCATTTTTGCCGAAAGGACTCCAAGTCGGCTCCGGCGGCATCTCAAGCCCCGAAGCAATCAGCGTTTTAGAATCAGACTACTTTGTCAACGTCGTTTAAGACAATGGAAGCAAATAGAGTTGGAGCTTATATTTATCAGACGGGAGCGTCCGGTTCGGGGGCCGGCAAGTCCCAGATTCATGTGATGAGGAGGATCGACGATCCAGCGGCCCGAATGACCTCAGGTATACTCGTAATTTTATTTCAACCTGTGTGTACCTTTTGGATACTGGTGCACCGCATTCATTCATTTTCGAATCATGTTGTAATAGACTTATTTTGGGATAGTCCTATTGCTTGTGGACCTCATACCATCGGTCTACCTGACGCTGGAAGAATTTTCGGAATCATACCGAAGTAAGCTTAGTGACCGCGATTGGTTGATGGACCTAATCGTGGTGAATTTCATCTTAGGACGATGTAATTTTCGGTATTAGTTGGGTTGATCGTTTTGATACTATCCTTAATGTTTGTTAGCGTTTGGTCGCTATCTTTCCGTCGTTGGTTGTCGAATGTGTGCTTCAGGGGAGTAATCCCCGTTGTTCCAGTAGAATTATTATTAGGGCGGAAGCAGAGAGATTCCGCAATCGATCTATTCAATTATTCATTGTATCATTTTCATCGATTGACCTTTCTAAGGCAATCGAGTCATTTAATCATTCATTGTTTCATTTTCATCGATTGGCCTTTCTAAGGCAATTGAGTCATTCAATCATTCATTGTATCATTTTCATCGATTGGCCTTTCTAAGGCAATCGAGTCATTCAATCATTCATTGTTTCATTTTCATCGATTGTCCTTTCTAAGACAATCGAGTCATTCAATCATTCATTGTATCATTTTCATCGATTGACCTTTATAAGGCAATCGAGTTATTCAATCATTCATTGCGTCATTTTCATCGATTGACCTTTCTAAGGCAATCGAGCTATTCAATCATTCATTGTGTCATTTTCATCGATGGGCCTTTCTAAGGCAATCGAATTATTCAAACATTCATTGTATCACTTTTTATCGATTGACCATTCTAGGGCAATCGAAATGTTCGATCATTTGTGGTATTATTGTCATCGATTGACGACGTATTTCCAGACGAGTTATCTGGTTGCCTTCACATAGAGTAGTGGAGTTCAGGAGTGAGTTGGAGCCGGTACGTCCCCTTTATCGAAGGCACCGTATCGGATGGCCCCGACCAGAATGCAGGAGTTGAAGACTCAACTTCAGGAGTAGTTCGAGAAAGGTTATCTCCGACCGATTGCGTCATCGTGAGGAGAACCAGTGTGATCTGTCAAGGAGAAGGATGGCTCGTCTCGTATGTGTATTAATTACCAGGAGTTGAACAGGGTGATGATCAAGATTAGTACCCCTTACCCGTATTGATGATCTTTTAGATCAACTTCAGGGAGCTTCAGTATTTTCCAAGATCGACTTAAGATCTGGATATCACCAGTTGCGGATTCGAGAGTCGGATATTGCGAGGACGGCGTTTCAAAAATACTATGGTCATTATGAGTTCGTAGTTATGCCGTTCGGGCTAACTAATGCACCTGCGGTATTCATGGATTTAATGAATCGGGTTTTCATCGACTTTTTGGATCAGTTTGTTGTTGTATTCATCGATGACATTTTGGCTTATTCTCGTGATCGAGAGGAAAACGAGGTACATCTTCATCAGGTTCTCGACGTGTTGAGACGCGAGCAACTTCATGGTAAGCTTTCCAATTGTGAGTTCTGGATGTCCGAAGTGATTTTTTCGGGCATGTAATTTCATCTGTCAGAGATCGTGTCGACCCTCAGAAGACGGAGGCTATCCGAGAGTGGCAACCTCCGAAAGATGTTAAGTAAATCCGAAGTTTCCTCGGATTAGCTGATTAATTATCCAACCCACGACCGGAGCTAGCAACCGTGGTTTTCGCGTTGGAATTTTGGCGTCATTACCTTTATGGCGTTACCTGTCAGTTATTCACTAATCACAAGAGTTGAAGTATATATTTACTCACAAGGAGTTAAATATGTGACAGAGGTGGTGGTTGGAACTAATCAAAGATTATGATTTCGAGATCCTTTGCCACCCGGGCAAGGCGAATGTTGTCGCCGACGCCTTGAGTCGTAAGTCCGTTCAGGGGCAGATGCTTGCTCGTTTAAGGGTTCAGAAGGAGATTCAGCAGGAATTCCTTAGACCCGAGATCGAGGTCCGACTTCAGCAAGTTCAGGGACAGCTTTGTATGTTAGAGATTTCATCATCACTTGAGGCGGAAATCAGGGAGAATCAGGGTTCAGATTCATTTTGTTGCTCATCCGCGAGGATGTGGTACAGGGGAAAACCCCTGGATTTGTGGTCCACGAGGATGGACTCTTGAGATTTGAGAATCGGTTGTGCGTACCGGCGAATGATGAGTTGAAAAGCTCGATCTTGAGAGAAGCTCATGCTACCCCTTATCCGGTTCATCCGGGGTCTAGCAGGATGTACAAGGACTTGAAACAACATTTCTGGTGGAGTAATATGAAGCGAGGAGTCGCGGAATTTGTTTCAAGATGTTTAGCCTATCAGCAAGTCAAGATTGAATATCAGCGACCGGCGAGTATGCTGATACCGCTTCCTATTCCAGAATGGAAGTGGGAAGACATTTCTATGGATTTCTTCAAAAGTTTGCCGACGAGTCGTCGTGGCATGAATACGATCTGGGTGATCGTGGATCGCTATCTAAATCAGCTCATTTCCTTGGGATCAAGGATACGTGGGGTCCCGTGAGACTTACCCAGCTGCTCATCAGAGAGTTAGTGAGATTGCACGGTACTCCTAAGAGTAATGTTTCTGATCGTGTCGGGCGATTCGTGTCTCGTTTAGGGAATCAGTTCATCGTGCTTGGGAACTCAGCTTAATATCATTACCGTTTTTCATCCTCAGTCCGACGGACAATCAGAGAGGACTTTTCAGACATTGGAGGACATGTTGAGGGCATGCGTCCTCGATTAGTAGAGGATTGGGAAGCCCAATTACTGTTGTTTGTGTCCACGTACAGTTTAGTTAGCATGCTGCGATGAAGGTAGCACCTTACGAGGCCTGTTACGGTTGTCGATCTCCCTTGTGTTGGGACGACCCATCAGAGTCAATCGGCACCGAGCCCGATATACTTATAGCCGCCCGGGAGAAGGTAGCTTGGATCAGGAGACGTCTGTTGACTGCTCAGAGTCGACAGAAATCATATGCAGGTAATCGTCATCGACCACTAGAGTTCGAGACGGGTGATCCCGTTTTGGTCAAGGTATCCCCGAGTCGAGGTATTTTCTGTTTCGGAAAACGGGGGGAGTTGAGTTCGAGATTCATTGGACCGTGTGAGATTTTGAACCAAGTAAGCGAGTTAGCTTATCGATTGGCTTTACCTCTGTTGTTAGGCCGATTTCATAATGTGTTTCACGTCTCTCACATACTTCAGTTCGACGAAATCGAGATCGCGGATGATCATTCGTACGAGGAGCGTCCTGTACGAGTGTTGGAGCGGCGAATCAAACAGTTGAGGAACAAGACGATTCCTTTGGTCAGATTCAGTGGTCTAGACACGGAGTCGAAGAGGCTACTTGGGAAACCGAGGAGAGTATGCGGGAGAGTCATCCCGAGTTGTTTGACCCTTAGTTTCGGGGACGAAACTCTTTTTAAGGGGGGGAGTATGTAATACCCGGTTGTAATTCATTCATTATCATTCAGTAATTATCAGTCTGTAATTATCGCTCAGTAATTTTCACTCATTAATAATCATTCATCAGTCATGATTCATTCATTTGCGTTCATTCGGCATGTTGTAACCGTGTATCAGTTACCGATCGTCATTTCATCTCCGTTTGAGTGTCGGAACGGGAGTATTATCATTATCATCGTGATTGGTAGTCTTGTGCTGGAAGTATCATTTTTGGCATGTGTTAGACTTGTTCATTTTCGCATTAAATGCAGGTATGTCGGATCATTCATCGATCGTAGCGAGGAATCGGAACCATCGGATTTATTCACCTTGGCCGGCCTTGAGTTACGGCCGTAAGGTACCGGGATACGGCCGTAAGTTCGGCGGGTACGGCCGTAAGTGGCCGATTACGGCCGTACGTGGTCCAAAGTGCCTGCATTTTGGCCGAAGACGAGTTACGGCCGTAAGGAGGGTTAGTTACGGCCGTAAGTGGTGTTCGTAAGTTTCAGGTGTTGTCGACCAAGGGTGACTTACGGCCGTAAGGGTTGCGGCATACGGCCGTAAGTCGAGGAAGGTACGGCCGTAAGGCTTGGCCGGATACGGCCGTACGCTGCAGGCAAGGTGCCTGATCATTTTCGACGAAGAGGGCTTACGCCCGTAAGTTTGGCCGGATACGGCCGTATCATCCGAGTTACGGCCGTAAGTTGTGCGGGTACGGCCGTAAGGATGTCGGCGGATGTTTTGACGAAGGCGGGTTACGCCCGTAACTCGGGAGCGGTTACGGCCGTAAGTCTGTCGGCAGGCTTTCGGACGAAGCCGAGTTACGGCCGTACGAGTTGGCCGGTTACGGCCGTAAGGCCGTTGACTTGGAATGTTACGGCCGTAAGAGGGCCGAGTTATGGACGTAACTTCCGGCAGTATTTAAGGACTCGGTCGGGACATTTTTCACCATTTTCATTCTTTCTTCATTTTGTCCGAGAGAGAGCTTGGGGAAAGGGATTTTTCCTTCATCAAACACTTGAGTACTTGAGTTTCTTCATTTGCATTCGATCATATAGCCCGGATACTCGTTTTTACTCATGTTCTTCGGATCGAAGTGGTTGGATCTTCAAGAGGTAATTTCTTCAACACCTTGGTTTTCGATTTTGTGTTGAGATATGATGTTTTGGACGTTATAATCATGTTATATGAAGGGATATGTATATGATTATGAGTTTGTATAAGGATTCATTGGATTATTGAGGGATTATTCAAGAACACTTTGAATATCGAGTTGAAATTGGGGGTTTTCGTTTAATTGTCGTTATAATCACGTTTTCGGATATTCATTTTGGATTATTGATCATTTGGAAGATGTTTGTTGGTTTGAAACACTTCTTGGAGGATTTGATATTGGTATATTGAGATTTGATTGTAAACAATCGGAGTTTGGCCACAACGTATTCGATATAATGCCCCAATGAACTTAGTTTAATCGTATCGACGCTTTGAGTTCGTTATATTCGTGTTTGATTCGTATATTGAATGGGTTGTTGGATATTGTATAATTCAAGGTTGTTCGAGCGATCGATATCTCAATTAGGACGTCGTTCGTGGAAGGATAATTATCACCGGTGTTGTGTAAGTTAATTCTTACTCGGTTAAAAGGATATTCATCCCTTTTGTTGTTGTTCATTCATAATCATAACTCATTCATTATTGTATTAACCGTATTAAAACTTGTTATTGTCAATTAATCACTTCAGTCATAAGGAACGACGGTTCCAATCTTTTCGTTGAGCTATCATTCATTTCATTATTACTCTCATCTCGGTGAGTCATTCTTGACTTTGTCAGATTATTATTTATTCATTGATATTCATTACGGTCATTCTCGTTCATATGACCTTCTGGGTTCATATTGCGTGGCCGGGTGCGGATGTGTGGAATTTTTAGTCGGGCACGTTATGGCCATGTATTGGGAGTGATACATTGGACTGCACACGTAATAGACATTACCTCCGTGAGACTAATTAGGTACAAGGACGGGTGTGTCCGGTCATTCGTCTTGTACACTTGCACGTAACACTACGCGTACTATGATACCCCTCTTCGGCGTAATTCATAACTAAGGATATTTCATAACTTGATTAAATCATGATTGTGTATTTTTCAACCCTTGAGGATTGTTGTTACGTAATCGACTCGGCCGGGATTTTGTTTTTCAGGTCATGGCAAGGCAAACGCACGGGAATAGCATGTTGATGTCGAGGAGTCCCAGTGATACTAGTAGGGGGCCCCGAATTTTCAGTTATTCATGTTATTGTCCTTTATTTTCCGCTGCAGACTTTCATTTGGATACTCCGTTTCATTCAGTGTTGTGTATTTTATCTTCATATAAAATACACTAGTATTCGGTATTGTCCTGGTGTGTTGTAACTAAACTCCTCATCGGAGTAATTATTGTTGTAATGTGGTTCGGTACTACATTTATCCTGTGTAATTCATTCATTTTCATTTGCCTGGTGGGTCCCAGTTGGGGATCTACGGCACTGTAATATCCGCCTAGTTTGGGGTGTTACAGAGGATGTGTTAGCGATTGCTGAAAAATTCCAAGCACTTCTCCCTTTTGCTACGTCAGTTGTCCGTTCGGAAGCTGATAAGATCAAATATTTCCTCAAGAGGCTTAAACCCCGAATGAGGATGCAATTACTCAATCACCACTGCATTTACCTTACGGAGTTTATTGAGAAGGCTTTGGAGTATGAACTTACCGCGAAGGAGATTTCTAAGAAGCGACCTCGCTTTTCCTACAAGAGATCCAGAACTGCACTCCAAGGAGACAAGAATCGGGGTATTCAAGAAACCCCACTGTACTAAATCCTTCCGAACGGCCACCTATGGCACCGAAACCGATAGAACGCACTCTCGCAATCACCACTGTCGTGTGTTATAACCGTGGGGACCAGGGCATATCAGCTCCAAGTGTCCGAAGCCGCCGTCTGTCACACTTAAGGAAGAACGGTCATCGTGCTCGCTATTGCCGGGGTGGACTCGGGCGTGCTCCAGTAGCATCTCTTGCTCCAGTACAGTCTTCTGTTTAGGAATGTGCTCCTCCATCCGCTTCTTACCAGACTACCGGGGCGAACAAAGGGATGGGCCGTGGAAATCAAGCTGGTACACCTGCTTCCGGGGTTGCAAAACCCAGAGTCTACGAGATGAATAAAGCCGATGATCCCGTAGCCAGCATGATTGCAAGTACTCTCGAGATTCACTCTCAGCCCGTTTGTGTTCTTTTTGATACTGGTGCTTCACACTCCTTTTTGTCTAGTTATTGTTTGAGTCGTTTGCATTTGAATCATGTTACCGATTGTGAACCTTATGTAATTGGTCTACCCGATGGTAGAAGAATTATTGGGAGTCGTGAAGTACAGAATTGTCCGATTAGCATGAACAACCGTGAGTGGTTGTCCGACTTGATTGTGGTTGATTTACCTAAAGATGATGTAATCATGGGTATCGACTGGATGGATCGTCACTATGCCGTGCTTAGCGTTCGTAAGCGAATGGTGACCGTCACATCGGATGATGGCGTCGAGTGTATTTTTCGGGGTGATAATCCCAATCATTCTGGGAGAGTCATCAGCGCTATGAAGGCTGTGAGATTACTGAACCAGGGATGCATTGGTTATTGGTGTTACATGACCAAGACCACTGACCGGCCAGTCGAATTGGTTGATATTCCAGTAGTTCGAGATTATCCAGATGTATTTCCAGAAGAGCTTCCAGGAATACCCCCACAGCGAGAGGTAGAATTCACCATTGAGTTGGAGCCAGGGACGTCCCCGCTTTCGAAAGCACCATATCGTATGGCCCCGACTGAGATGCAGGAGTTGAAAAGACAACTTGAAGAATTAACTGAGAAAGGATATGTTCGACCCAGTGCATCCCCTTGGGGAGCGCCGGTGTTATTCGTACGGAAGAAGGACGGATCGCTGCATTTGTGTATTGATTACCGGGAGCTGAACAAAGTAACAACTAAGAACAAATATCCTTTACCTCGCATCGATGATCTATTGGATCAGCTCCAGGGAGCCGCTGTATTTTCCAAGATCGACTTGAGGTCCGGGTACCACCAATTGCGGATTCGAGAGTCTGACGTCCCGAAGACAGCTTTTCGCACTCGCTATGGGCATTATGAGTTCGTTGTCATGCCATTCAGACTGACTAATGTACCTGTAGTGTTCATGGAATTGATGAATCGGGTTTTTATTAATTATCTGGATCATTTTGTAGTCGTTTTTATTGACGACATCTTGGTCTACTCTCGTGATCATGAGAAGCATTAGTGTCACCTCCGCCAGGTTCTCGATGCACTAAGGTGAGAACAACTCTATGGAAAATTTTCTAAGTGTGAATTCTGGATGTCTGAAGTTATTTTCCTGGGACATGTGATATCAGCAGAGGGAGTAAGAGTAGACCCACAGAACACGGAAGCTATCCGAGACTGGCTACCTCCGAAGAACGTGAAGGAAGTTCGTAGTTTTCTGGGTCTAGCAGGCTATTACAGACGATTCGTGGAAGGATTTTCCAAAATTGCTCAACCGATGACTAATCTGTTGAGAAAAGATAAGAAGTACTTATGGTCGGAAGCATGTCAGCAAAGTTTTGATGAACTCAAAGGTCGATTAATTTCAGCACCTGTTTTGGTACTACCTAGAGGAACGGAAGGATTCGTGGTATATAGCGATGCATCGAGACAGGGCCTTGGCTGCGTATTAATGCAGTACGGGAAAGTGATCGCCTATGCGTCCAGATAGTTGCGTCCTTACAAGGTCAACTACCCGACTCATGATTTGGAGTTAGCAGCCGTAGTGTTTGCCTTAAAAATCTGGCTCCACTATCTGTATGGAGTTACCTGCCGGATTTTTACGGACCACAAGAGCCTGAAGTATATTTTTACCCAAAAGGAGTTGAATATGAGACAAAGGAGGTGGTTAGAGCTAATCAAAGACTATGATATCGAGATCCTTTATCATCCAGGCAAGGCAAACGTGGTTGCCGATGCCTTGATCCGCAAGACGGTGCAGGAACAGATACTGGCTCGTTTGACCGCCCAGAGGGAGTTGCAATTAGAGTTCATGAGACCAGAGATTGAGGTCTGGTTACAACGCATTCAGGGACAACTGTGCACGCTTGAGATTTCACCATCCCTTGATGAGACGATCAGGACGAAACACATGACGGACCCATTCTTATCCAGAGTTCGAGGAGAAATCGATCAGGGGAAGGCCCCTGGTTTTGTGGTTCACGAGGATGGGCTGATACGCTTTAAAAACCAAGTATGTGTACCAGCAGACGAAGAGTTGAGGAATACTATTCTGAAGGAGGCTCATGCTACCCCGTATTCCATACACTCGGGATCGAACAAAATGTATAAGGATTTGAAGCCGTATTATTGGTGGGGTAACATGAAAAGGGAGGTTGCCGAATTCGTTTCGAAATGTTTGACCTGTCAGCATGTCAAGATTGAGCATCAACGACCAGCTGGCATGATGAAACCGCTTCCGATTCCCGAGTGGAAGTGGGAAGACATATCGATGGATTTTATTACTAGCTTGCCGATGAGCCGTCGAGGCATGAATACGATTTGGGTGATTGTGGATCGATTGACTAAATCAACCCACTTCTTGGAGATCAAGGATACTTGGGGCCCTGAGAGATTGGCCCAATTATTCATCAAAGAGATTGTGAGACTGGATGGCACCCCTAAGAGTATTATATCAGATCGGGACGGACGGTTCGTGTCGCACTTCTGGAAGGCGGTTCATCGTGCTATGGGTACACAGTTGAACTTCAGTAAGGCTTTTCATCCTCAGACTGACGGTCAGTCTGAGAGGACAATTAAAACTCTAGAGGATATGTTGAGGGCATGTGCTCTCGATTGGAAGCCTGACTGGGAAGCCCAACTGTCGTTGATAGAATTCACATATAATAATAGCTGGCACACCTCGATCATGATGGAACCTTATGAGGCATTGTATGGTCGTCGTTGTAGGTCCCCTTTGTGCTGGGACGATTTATCTGAATCTATTGGTATGGAACCTGATATCTTATTGGCAGCCCGCGAGAAGATTTCCCTGATCAAGAGTCGTCTATTAACGGCCCAAAGCCGCCAGAAATCATATGCAGATAATCGTCGACGACCACTCGAGTTTGAGGTTGGTGACCATGTACTAGTCAAAGTATCTCCTACTAGAGGTGTTTTCCGATTCGGGAAGAGAGGCAAGTTGAGCCCAAGGTATATTGGTCCGTTTGAGATCCTGGAACGAGTAGGCGACCTAGCCTATCGTTTAACATTACCACCAGCTTTGAGCCGGATTCACAACGTATTCCATGTATCTCAGTTAAGGAAGTATGTTGCTGATCCAAGTCACGTTATTCAATTCGACGAGGCCGAAATAGTCGATGACCATTCGTATGAAGAACGGCATGTGCAGATACTTGAGAGAAGAATTAAACAGCTGAGGACCAAGGCAATTCCCTTATTAAAAATTCAATGGTCGAGACATGGAGTCGAGGAAGCTATGTGGGAGACTGAAGATAGCATGCGAGAGAAATACCCCGAACTGTTTACCCCTTAGTTTCGGGGACGAAACTCCTTTTAAGGGGGGGAGTATGTAATACCCTCGCCTTTAATATTGTATTTTCTGATTTAAGCTAAGTATTTTCGCACCATATCTGTGTTTTTGTAGCAAGTATATCGACGAATTATGTTAAGTTGGAATCATGGTCATTCATACTATATTAATTGTTGGGTGATATTGGGAGAATTCCATTTATGCTTGTTATAGCACTTAACGTACGTTAACCTATCTTCTTAACGTACGCTATGTATGTCGCCTTACGTACGTAACATCCATATGTTAACGTACGTAATGCGGGAGATCCACCAGTCAGCCTTTACGGTGGGGCCGAGCGGGGGTAGGTGGTCGGGAGTCGATCGCGACAGCCAAGTCATCGGCTATTACGTACGTAATAGCTATATAGTTACGTACGTAACGAATTGCGTGTTTTGAGGCAGAAGGATTCTGATGAAATTGGTTATGTACGTAATGATCATGAGATTACATACGTAGGACTATAACGTACGTTAACCACTTTCGTTAATGTACGTAATGCCGAGTTCAGATTATAAAAATATGACTTGCCATTCATTTCCTACTCGACCCTTTCAACCTCCCAACTGAGAAAAACGATTCCCTTCCCCTCCAACTCCGTTTCTAGCTCTTCTAACTTGTGTTGGAGCTTCAGCACTTGATTGGTGACTTGGAGAGTTAGAGATTGAAGTGTATCCCTTGAAGTGTTGGTGTTGTTCTTCATTTTGAGGTTGGTCTTTCTTTAACTCATATCAAATCCATGCTTATGATGATATTAGTAGATAAATACTTCACATAATGTTAGTTCAAGCTAGTGTAAACATGATAAGTTAATTGAATCATGCTCAAACTAAGTGAAGATTAACATTAAAGGTATTAGTGTTACTTCTTGATGTAAATAACTTCATAATGTGATTGTGTTGATAATGATATACATAAAACCTGATGTATAACATGATAATTGGAAGTTGATTATAGTCTCAATACTAGGAACATGTTAAGGATGAAATCCTTAATGATTAGAGGTGGGAGATATTAAACTTGTCTTGAACATTCAATTGATTCTTGAAGATAATATGGAACCATGATTTTTGGCCTCTTAAATCAACACCTTTGTAATAAAATTGTTGAAAGAATTATGTTAACCCTTTGAAGATGATCTTCACAAGATGGGATGAAGTTACTTTTAAAATTTCAAATATCCAATGATATAACTAGGCTTTTAATAAATTCTTCAAAAGTAAAACAATGGATTTTGATAGAAGGAATTTGTAATCTTCATATGATCAAGTTAATCAATTTCGTTGATAACTTAAAAGGATGTTAATCGCTACATTAATATGTTAATAATGTTCATAAGAGGATTGTAGTGATTATGGTGATGGAAATGCGGTAGATGAATAGTCGAATTCCATTTCATTTATCCGTGTATGTTAAGAGACGTAAATTAAGATGATGTTCTTAGTGCACTAAAAACTTGAGCTTATGCTTCATATAGGAATCAGTTTTTAATGTAATTATTGGTAAAATAATGAAGAACGTAATTAACACAAGCTTATATCATAATCGGAAGTGCCGATGATTTGAAAAGATGTTTTCACAATGTTACTTTGGTAATAAACTGAACTTCAAGTATTTGACATTAATGTTAGAATATGTGAATGAACATGATAAACATACGATGATTTGTAATAAGAACATTAAAGTGATCAATAGGATAGTTGATTTATTCAAGTAAATTTACGAATATTATTTATGTAATAATATCGTTATCGTACGAATGTGTTGTTGAATGAATTACACTTCATTCAAGGTTGCTTGTCCACGTGAGTATTGTTAGACGAGGATACCGTTCGTTTGACCATTCAAAGAAGGATTATTCATCTACGGAATTGAGGCAAGTTATCTTGCTTGGTTATAATGATGGATGAATTCTTGTGATTATTATGCGTTTCGTGTGTATGAAATGTTCTGATAATCTATGATTCGTGATATGGTGATACCCTTGATCGTATTGTCATGGTGTTGGGGATGATATACCCGAAATTACCGTCCTTTTTACCGTTAGTCCTTTTGAGCTTTGTTGACACTTCGGTCAGTTGTTCGATTCCTTGGTAAAAGTGTAATTCGTTGAGTTTCGTTGTATGTTGTATCGTGACATCTCTGGAGTCATATCTGCGCGTCAATTGGTTATGTGTAGGATTTTTAGCCGGGCACTTGATGATCATGCGTGGATGTTTTCCGCATTTAGATCGTGCACACGAGACGTAGTTCGTGAGGCTAATTAGGTACATCGTCCCACATATATTTTGGACTCCGTATACGGGGTGGACATGTGCACGGACACATTTCCGGATCGGGCGTACTGTGACGTCCGTCTTGAGCCATATTATATGGTCGTTCGTATATTTGGTTATGTTCGACAGTTGGGACTGATTGTTTATACGCCTTCGGGGTATATTCAGTAGTCGATGGTTTTCTTTGAGATCAGTATATATATATGAATTGTATAATGTCATGAGAATTATTATCATGTATAGCTGACCCTGTGGTTTGGGGCGAAATACTTGTATTTCAGGGCGAGGAAAGGGCAAGGCACAAGAGGAGCACAATGGCGACGGAGGGTTCTGAAGTATGCTATTTCGGGGCCCCCGAGTCTTTTGGATGTTCGGTTATGTTTTATTGTGACTTTCATTTTATTTTGTGTCGGATGAATGTACTAAAATTTGTTAGGTACTGCCCATCGTCATATGGTCTGTACCGAATTTGGATCCTGTGTATGTTTGCTCGTATTAAAGACATGAATAACTCATACTCCACACCGGGGTTTTGATAAATATCGTGGTACACTGCCACGTTGTCAGATTATAAATGTATATTGTGATATCGCCTGGTGGGTCCCGGTAGGGGTCCACGGCACTGTAATAGCCAGTGTTTTTGGGCTGTTATAGTATATGCCACAAACAAATATCGAAACAATTTTTTTTATTATTATACTAAAAAATAATGAAAAGAATCTATCAAGAAACTCCATCATTAATTTCAAAAATCTCAATATTCAACCCGTTTGATCATATTTTAGGACCTTCGCCCTTTGTAAACAGCCAAAAATATTTTCTCTCAAAAAATTTTCAAAATATCACTATAATATATATGTTCGCATCACGCACCAAAAATATTTTTAGAATTCAATTTATCCACAGGCATATCTAAGTTTATAAAATTCTTCAGAAAGTCATTTGTAAATATGCTAAAGGGCAAAGTCGGTAATATTTTTTTAATAATTTAAATACTCTACAAATATCCATTTTCTGAGTGCCGTCATAAAAATCTCATTTGAAAATGCAAAGCCCGAATTGCAAAAACCAACAATTTAAAAACTTACGTTAAGTCACCGCTTACACGTACCAATAAAATAGTTACGAAAATTTTCAAATTTAACTCGAATTGCAAAATGCTAGTGAGTCATTTAAAATACACGTGCAGCGGATATAGCTAACGATGAGAGCACAATAAGGTAGCAAGAAACAATCGATCAACTCTCCTATTTGAAAATAAACGTCCGGCTTGTCTAAAATTTCAGAAAATTTTCAAAATTTACACTAACCGCCATTTAACCGTACTAGTAAAATATTTTAGAAGGTCTGATTTTTCATAACATACTCGAGTCTATGAAATTTTCAGAAATATTTTCAAATACGCGCGCAGCCAACACAGTTATCAATATGAACACGTTTGCAGCAATTAGCAACAATTAGTCAAACATATTCGGTTCTCAAACACGTGCCCATATAGCATTCAAATCATCATACTAACCGATACGACTCATGAATATAATCTTAAATTCAAACACAAATCGAAACCATCCGCTTGTGTTTCCGACAATCTCTGTCGTCAATACGCCTCTTGAAACACATTAATGTCAAGAAACTTCCATGACACATTGTACCAATCAAAACTCAATCTACCAGTATATTCCAATTGCTACAAACGTAATATACCGCAAGTATCAAATACAGTTTCTATCTTACCTCTTGCTTGCAAATAAAATTATGCAACACAAAAAATATAAAATATAATATATAAAAGGGGATACTTACATCCACAGGTCGCACGAAGAAGACGATCGCCCACGATACTAATCTCAACGGACAACACGAACGACATGATATGACAACACACAAGTCGACTTGTTAACCGACAACTCGGACAACGCGGCAAAACATGACTCGACTACTCATGACTCGACTCGACCCGACAGCCTAAGTTTCCACAACCTAAACTCTGATACCATAAATGTAACACCCCCAGAAACCACCGGAAATATTACACGCCGTAGACCCTTTTTCTATAAGGATCTACCAGGCTAACCACCACGATACGAACAATGTTTGACCGACCGAGGTCAAACAACTTTCTAACACAGACCGATAAGGTCAAATATTAATTACACTGACCGATGAGGTCTCGCAATTAAATCAACCCAAAAATAAACTCATTATTGTACATACCCACGCAGGGGTCAAAATACAATACAACGGAAGACTTAAAATAACTCGACAATACAACGACATCAAACTGGACTCTTAACTCTTGATTAGTATCGCAGCTCGTCTTCTCCCATGCCGTCCCTATAGTTGCTCCAACTAACTAAGCACACCTGAAATGCATGATACGCATTTCCCCCATTTAAGGTGTTAGCATTTGAATGGCTAGTACAAGTAATTCAGTATATACAAAATATATCACGCCAATATCGGTTATAATACAATAACAACAGTAGTGAAAGAAGTTCCCGAGGGGTTTTCAATATTTAAGGTACAACTCAAGTCTTTGAAGATGAGATATATAAAAACTCGAGAGTTTTGGAAAACGACAGAAAGTCCTTTGGAACTTCAAGTTCAAGATTATAAAGCCTTATTCGAAAATAATGGGGTCTCGGCCCAAATCTCTTTGTGAAACAAACATTTTCATAAATAGTAAATTCTTCTGGGCCTCACGTCCTAAATTCCGAAATCATTTCGAAACAAATGGGTCTCGACCCAAAGTCATTTTCCGCAAAAGCAATCTTAACACAAACGTTGGGATCTCATCTCATGATTTCCTCAACCACAGTACACGAAAACAATAACAAGTTCGTTATCCAACACCAAAACCTCACAGTCAAGGAGTTAAACACTTACGACATAAATCCTAGTGCCATTCTAGCAAAGTACCAAGATTCAATACATAATGTACATCAACATCGAGAACCAAAACGTTGTGATATTCCGAACATATCACAAATATAGAAAAACATCACCAATATCACGAAGCCATACTTGGTAACCCGGGGCCATACCCCTTAGTATCGACCCCCAGACGTCCCGTCGAACGCTCCGAGTGGGAAACCACTTCCGCGGCCGTACCCCTTAGTATCGGCCCCCAGACATCCAGTCGAACGCTCCGAGTGGAAGGTCAGCAACGCATGCACCCAAGTTCACTTCCGTGGCCGTACCCCTTAGTATCGACCACCAGATATCCCGTCGAACACTCCGGGTGGAAGGAACAACACACACACACGTTCCAAAATCACAGTTGAAAACCATAAGCCTCGAAGGTCAATCACAATATATATATATAATCAAGGCACTTGCTAGAAATAGCCAATTATCCGATGCATAGCTACGACCGACCTAGCTATACTACAACCTAACAATCCTGAACGCATCTCCACACATCAACGACATAACAACCGATCAACCATTACGACTAACCAACTCATAACAAACAACTTAACCCACACAACCCGGTGATCACCAAAATATTATAGCACGTGTCTAAGTGTACTATCTATCCGACACTAGTCTCTATTGATATATCCCTATGACAAGCAATGAACCAACACTAATTTCACATAACCACATAACAACTACGATAATTCACATAAGGCACAATCAACAAAAATGCACAAACCAACACAATTACATATGCAACCTCAATTCACACGATATAAATTGTATAGACAAGAATACTTACCTCGATAATTGATGCAGAAAGCTCTGACGAACACGGCTCACCCGATCGATCCATTGAAGTCCCAACCTTTATTATAAATACATAATAGACAATTTAATACAAGGACCTAATTTAATATCTTATAATTTCAAGGTAATTAGTTGGCTAATATATTACCTCAATTGCGCCCCTTAATTAATTGATCAGATCAAACGACCAACGATAATCAACATGGATCCACAACTCGATTATTTCTCCAAACACAAACTCCGAACTCGGACTCATTCTGTGGGTCTAATTACACCAATCCGCACATTGACCAAATTATCACCATCTCCATCTATGTCCACGTCTTTCCCGTTCACGATCCCAACACGACCACATACACCCACCAGACACACATATACAACACACACACAAAATAAAATAGAAACCCATACACATACATATCCCTATATATATATATATATATATATATATATATATTAAACATATATGTACATAGACACACACATAATATATATTATATGTATCGCACGCACACACACTTCAGGCGCACACATCATATATATATATATATATAAACTAACACACACTCATAAAAAAACTTGCAGACACGCACACACACAAAAACTTATCTGTACAACACACACACACACACATACTTTTCTGTACACACAAAACACACACACACACATATATTTCTGCACACAGATATATATATATATATATATATATATATATATATATATATATATATATATATATATACACCGTACAGACACACTGAGCTTCCGCCGGAATCCGATCGTCTCCTGGTCGGAATCGACTTCCGATCACCTGAATCCTGTTCAACCAACCCTTCTACCGCCTACCGATGTAAATAAACACTTCCAAAATTCCACCCTCTAACCCCCGACCAACCTTCGCCGAAAAACCCATCGCCGGAAAAGTCGAACCAAGTAGTTGACTTTCGTCGGAAGCTCTCTCCCCGATCATCAGACCTCTAGCTCGCCGGACACCCCAGATCGGTCCGTATCTGAACGGAAATCGCGTCCATGGCTGGAGATCGGGAAGAAAACCCGTCATCGTTGACCTCCGCGGCTCACCTCTACCGGAACCCAACTCCTCCGACCAAGCTCAAGCCGTGATCTCGGTGTCTCGTCCTTCGCCGCCATCATTTCTCAGGTCACCTGGGCCGATTTATAGGGGATGAGGGGAAGGGCGGTGTTGGGTTGAGAAGGAGAGAGACATACCGGAGAAGACAAACAAGAGAGGCTGGGGAAAGAATAAAGAAAGGTAGTGGTGGTAATATATATATATATAATTAGTGGTTGGGCATTTGACCCAATAAAATTCCATTGTTAATAAAAATCGATTTCAGATTCGTTAAATAGTCTCGTGGTTCGATTATTCGATTAATTTGTACTGCATCCGATAACAATACACTATCAACAATTCACCAATAGTATAGTCCGGAATCTCAAAGATCAATCCATTTTAATTAGGCGGCTACTAAAAAAAATGAAAATAAATTTAAAAAGAATTATTGCCACCAAAATTCCAATTTAAATTCTGGGTATTACACTATTAAACTAAATTGTAGCACTTGTATGTGTCTTCAAAGACATCAATTTCCAGCTGAATTTATTTAAACTCTTCTGGAGTGTATACATATAATTGATTGCAGTTTCTGCAAAATAGATAATCATTTGAACTTCAAGTTCATAATTTTTCAAATAATTTTATTGATCGGTTGATACTTTCCTCCCCTAATGTCGGGAATGATATTATCTTACAATATCAATCTTATTCATATCACCCATCAATACTTCACGTATTGTCAGAAAGAGGACCATACCCGACATATTTTAATATTCACTTGGAGCCATAAAGGGGGATATGTACAGTGAATTGCTTGTCGGAATTCAAAATAATGCACTTTTATCGATATTAAATCATAAATTATTCCAAATATGTAAACTTTAAGTTTACTGTGATGATGATTCGAATTCAAAATAAGAATAAAGACAACTATGTCAACCTCGAATTCGTTCTTGAATGAGTTTGTGACATAATCAACTTTTATTTTATTGAATTTTTAATTCGATAATCTACTTCAAGAGATATCAATAATATTCTATCTTTAAACATTAAAAGATAGTAGCAGTTTCTCCTTCAAGGAGATATATCTTTCAAGTGCATTTATTTTTCTCAACTGCATATTTATACTGTAATATCCAGAATTTCTACTACAATTGTTTAATGTTATTTTATCCGAATTATGTTGTACATCGTGGAATCCGTATAGTATGGATAAAATAATTGAAGAACTGAGACATCTGTATTAGTGTAATTGTCGTACTTGGTCGATAATTGCATTTGAGGATATTGGGCATCGTATGAGAATGTTATTGGGATAAGTATATGTATTCGGTATGCCGTATGTTCGTATTCTGTATGTCGAGACGTTGGACAAGAATAGCTGAAAATGTCTAAGTATAGCCTTATTAGCGCACGCTGATATTCAAGCATAGCGCACGCTATCATGCGGGTTTAGCGCACGCTAAAGGCGAAGGATAGCGCACGCTAGTGCAGAACAGATCAGAGGGAATCTACGTGTGGACCCAGCTACTTTCGGCGCACGTTCCGATAAAGTCAATGGATGTTTGCTACGAAGGATTAGTGCATGCTAAGCATGAGGCTTAGCGCACGCTAATGGTAGATCGGACAAAAGGGAATCTTTGCTTTGTCGGGTGTTTTCCGTCTGTGGACCCATCTTCGGAGTATGTAGACAAACGAGTCAACTATGAGTAGCGCACGCTATGATCGGACACTTGCATATGCTAAATAGAGGCATTTACGTATGCTATTGCATGGGCATTGCGTACGTAAATCATTGTACGAAGTAAGGCAGTAGCCTCTGGACTTCGATAGCGCATGCTATCAAGGAGGGATAGCGCACTCTAGGTCTGTAGCGTACGCTAAATACAAGTTTTAGCGCACGCTAGAAATATACAGTATATATATATATGTGCAGTTGGCCATTATTCTTTATTTTCGTCCATTCCTTCCTTACAACCGATAGAGAAAGTTCTTAGAGAGGAGTTTGAGGTTCCAAACACTTAAGTTGATCATTCCTAACAACATTTGGAGCTTGGAAGTGATGGAGAACGGATTCAACCTTGGGATTCAATCCATTCCTTCAAAGAGGTAAATACTCTTCACCTTCGGATTTCGTTTTGGATTGAATATTGATGTTCTTGAGTTGATGATTATCATATAAACAAGTTGATAAGCATGATTATGAGACGGATTACCGGATTATGAGGATGTTGTTGTTGATATATGGATATTGATATGATTCTTGTGGTTTGAATTGTGTTGTTCGTCTTCTTGAGATAAGTTGGTTAATCATTCTCCTCATTTTCATATATTGATGTTATTGTTTATGATTACTCTCTGTAATGATAGATTATGGACGTGTTATTATGGTTCTTGGTGTTTAATGATGTTTTTATTGAGGAAGAAGATGACATATGGATATATATGACTTGGATTATGAGTTGGATGATTATTTATAGGTTAAAAGATATCGGATTATGTTGTGTTGATGACTATAAATATGGTTTCGAATCACTTAGTTTTCTTGAAGGACTTTTGATAAATAGAACATATCAAGATGATTGTATGTTGATTTATGATTGATTAATAGTATATATCATGCGAGTATGATAAGGAGGTTGAACGTGGAAAGATTGTGATTGATCTTGGAGTACGATTTCCTTTACATTCGTATCCGTAATCACAAGGTGTTAAGTCGATACTTGTAAGGCATGCAATTGTATAACATGAGTGCACGCTAGCCGAATGGCTAACGCACGATAACTAAAGTGACTTAGCGCACGCTACAATATATGATTAACGTGCGCTAAGTGGTCAGGCAGTGTAGTATATCGTGTTGTGGTTATGAATTCGTGCTGGTTTGAGTTGGATTGTTCAGACTATGTTTAACCGAGGTATTGTATAACCATTGGGTTTGTTGATTGGTTATATCAGTTGTTGATTATTATCGAATGTGTGTTAATTGATTATTTTAATAGGTTGAGATTATTAATCGGTGATTAGAACCATGCGTTTCGGTCATGTTCGAGAATGTTCGTAGATTGCTTTGGTCGGGGCTGAGGAGCTCGTAGATGAAGGCAATGGAATTAGTAACAGCTTCCTCATCGTGGTATCGGTATCGAGGCAAGTTATTACTTGCACAATTTATAATATTTAATGAATGGTTTCGATTTCATTTGTTTATAATTCGTATAGCAATGATTATAATTGTGAACACTGGAGATTTGGGATTGTACGTTGTTTTCAGATTTTGGGAATTTAAATCATAATGTATATGATTTACTTTTGTTATTGGTGTACTTGGGTATCGAGGATACATTGCGGTATAGGTGAAGACATGAATTATCTAACGTCCGTGACATTTTGGACCGTCGAATATTGAGGATAATGGTTGGTGATGGTTTAGACATCGAGATTGCTCTCGGAGGACTCAGGGGAAGTACTCTAATCAATTTTGTCATTTTGTGTCGATCATATTGTGATACATTTTGTATTGTTGTTGTCATGCATTTGTGTATTGTTGTTAATATGCATTTGTGCATTATTGTCGTATGTCCACCTCGTGTTGATCTGACGGGATCATCTTGGGATCTATGCTAGCGTGCGCTGGATCATTGGATGGGTTTATCCACTTCGTGTTGGTCCGACGGGATCATCTTGGGATCTAGGCAGTGAACGCTGGATCATCGGATTACCCATATGTTGTTGTGCATATGTATATTATGGGTTATCCACCTCGTGTTGATCTATCAGGATCATCTTGGGATCTATGCTGTGTGCGCTGGATCATTGGATTTCCATAAGTATACATTGTTGTTATTGATGTGAGCATATTTATGTTGTCATACGAGTATGCATTTGTAGGTCTTGTGTTAGGACCATGTCCGTATGTGGTATTGGTCTGATCTCGGATTAGACTAATGTGATTCGTCGTGGCATTGCATAGCTCGAGGTATGTTCTGTATTTTTCTGCTTGGTTCTTGTCTTTGGATGGACAATCGATTATCGTGTTGATATTTGTTGATGTTATCCGATGTATCGGATTTTTCAGAGCTGGTACATTTTCGTATCATGAGTTATGATGATGTTTTGAGAAACTTGAGTATTGTTTGAGGTACAGTGCAGATGTTCTGTTTGAGTTTATTGGTTAATCGAGATTACGAGATGGGTAATATGATAATGGTTATTTTATTGAGGATTATTCGAGTAAGTAAAGTTACAGCAGTAAGATTACATTGGTCGTATTCTTACGTAGTATTTTCATTGGTATGTAATTATTGACGCGATGTGATTGTTATCATTGTTGGATATTATGGCTGACCCCGTCATGGGCTTTCTTTTTAGGTTATTATGGATATCAAGGTTGTAGTGGTCGTGAAGAGATGAGCTTCCTGAAGGATACTGGCTATGGCTTGTGTCTGTGAATCGAGTATTTTGATTACATTGTATTCCGCTGCTAGAGTATTTTTAACTGGTTGTCTTTTCCGCTGCGTGAGTTTTTTTTTAAATGCCCTTTTGGTTTTTGGCAACTTGAGTTATTTTGGAAATTATTTTCTAAATTATTTTTGTCAGTACGTGTAAGTGATAGCTTAACGTATATTTTTAAACTGTTGAGTTTTGGCATTTCGGGCCTTGTGGTTTCAAATGAGATTTTTACGACGGTTTTGGGTAAACGGATTTTATTAAATCTTCAAATGTTTCTAAAAGATAGTACTGTTGTTAGCCTCTTGGGCGTTTGTAAATGTTTGCAAAAATGTCTTTTAGCCTTGTGGGTTCTGTAACACCCCAAACTAGGCGGATATTACAGTGCCGTGGACCCCCGACTGGGACCCACCAGGCGAATGAAAATAAATGAATTACACAGGTAAATGTAGTACCGAACCACATTACAACATCAATTACTCCGACGAGGAGTTTTATACAACACACCCAGGATAAAATAGAATACATGTGTATTTTATGTGACGATAAAATACACAACACTGAATGAAATGAGCATTCAAACGGAATGTCTGCAGCGGAATAAATAAAGGAAACATAAATGACTGAATAAATGACTGAACAGACTGGGGCCCCCTACTAGTATCACTGGGACTCCTCGCCGTCACCGTGCTCTCCCGTGCTTTAGCCTTGCCATGACCTGAAAAACAATATCCCCCAACGGGGTCGATTACAGAACAACAATCCTCAAGGGTTGAAAATACACAATCATGATATATCCGAAATTATGAATTATTCTTGTCGAAACATACGCAATCAAACATGCTATATGAATCGACTAATCAAGACGGCTCAAAGGAATGGCGCCACACTACGTCCGGATGGAAATGTGTCCGTGCACAAGCCACCAACGATCAAACACGCGTGGTCTTGTACCTAATCGGTCTCACGAGCAATCGACTCGTGTGCACACCCAATGTGAGGCCACCAACCAACACACGACTATAATGTGCCCGACATGAAAATCCTACACATACCAACCGCACGCCAAGATGACCCGGAATGCCACAATATGACAAAAGTGACAATGAAAATGAATAATGACTCACCAAGATTGAATGATGGTGAAATGAATGATAGCTCAATGAAATGATCGGAACCGTCGTTCCTTATGGTGAGGTGATTAATTGACAATGACGAGTTTTGATACGATTAATACAATGATGAATGAGTTATGATTATGAATGAACAACGACAAAAGGAATGAATATCCTTTTAACCGAGTAAGAATTAACTTACTCAATACCGATGATGAATGTCCGTCCACGAACAACGTCCTAAATGAAATATCGGTCGCTCGAACAACCTTGAATAACACAATTACCAATAATCCGATCATTACGCAAATCAAAAACGATCATAATCGACTCAAACATCGACACAACGATATCCGAGCTCGAATGAATCGAAACCAACTCCAAGATGAGTATTTCAAACCATCAAAACACTTTCAAGGATATCAATAATCCATTAGGAATCCATAACTCATGATTACAACAACATCAATCGGAAAATCCCCAATTAACCGAAGTCAACCCCAAGGGTTCTTGAAAAAATTCCGAAAATAACCATTAAATCCGTAGGAATATGTTTATACAAGTTAGATAATCCATAACTAACATATTCCAATGATAATCCAAGCTTACACGAAGAAATCGGAAGGAAAACCCCAAAAATCCGAAATTCTAGATCCAAGAGATTAATACCTTTGATTCGATGTGATGAAGATGATGAAATGATGATCAATCCGAAATATGAGCTTGAAGATGATGATTGATGATTACACCTCGAAGAATCCTCTCCGAATCGCTCGAAATCGCCCAAAACTACCGAAGGAATGAAAGGAGATGAAAAATGACGAACTCTGACTAAACTGTCCAATTTATACTCAGTCCAGGTTAGCGTGCGCTAGCCCTTGTGCATAGCGTGCGCTAACGTGTAATTTGGGTAGTCCAGTACCCCCTGTCCGAACACGGTAGCGCGCGCTACGTACCTATTTGTAGCGTGCGCTACGGCCATACTACTAGCGTGCGCTAATATCCATTGTTAGCGTGCGCTAGCGAAATATTCGACGCCCAGTACTGGAGTCCAGAAAACCGTCTGCCCTCTGATCTAACCTCGATAGCGTGCGCTACAACAACCGATTAGCGTGCGCTATAATATTGATTGCGTACGCTAAACATAACTCATAGCGTGCGCTATGAATTAATCCGGTGCAGTCCAGTAGCCACTGGACTCAACCTGATCCGTCCCTAGCGCGCGCTACTCCACACATATAGCGTGCGCTACTACAACCCGTTAGCGCGCGCTACTTACCACTCGTAGCGTGCGCTACAATTATTCTCACCTGCAGTCCAGTACCTTCTGGACTGCAGCCAAGATAGCCTTAGCGTGCGCTAAAGCTGAGCAGTAGCGTGCGCTACTTATACCCAATTAGCGTACGCTAAAAGGAGTATGTAGCGTGCGCTACTCCTCAAGCACAACTTGCAACGAAAATGACAATGATGATAAACACGGCACGAAACTCCAATCAGATTAGTGATGAATGACGATTGATACACGATACAATTACTCCGAATGATAAATACCATGACTGAATATGAGTGACAAATGATCAATGATGAATGAGATTACTGAGCATCAATTACTGAATGATAATTACTGAGTGATAATTACTGAATGATAATTACTGAGTGATAATTACTGAATGATAATTACTGAGTGATAATTACTGAATGATAATTACTGAGTTACAACCGGGTATTACATACACCCCCCCTTAAAAGAGTTTCGTCCCCGAAACTAAGGGTCAAACAACTCGGGATAACTCTCTCGCATACTATCCTCGGTTTCCCAAGTAGCCTCTTCGACTCCGTGTCTAGACCACTGAATTTTAACCAAAGGAATCGTCTTATTCCTCAACTGTTTGATTCGCCGCTCTAAAACTCATATAGGACGCTCCTCATATGAATGATCGTCGGCGATCTCGATTCGTCGAATCAAGTATGTGACTCGGGTCGGCAACATACTTCCGCAGCTGAGAGACATGAAACACATTATGAATTCGGCTCAACGCCGGAGGTAAAGCCAATCGATAAGCTAACTCGCCTACTCGATCCAAAATCTCAAACGGTCCAATGAATCTCGGACTCAACTTCCCTCTCTTCCCAAAACGGAAGATACCACGACTCGGGGATACCTTGACCAACACGTGGTCACCAGCCTCGAACTCTAATGGTCGACGACGGTTATATGCTTATGATTTCGCCGACTCGAGCGGTCAACAAACGACTTCGATCAAAGCTACCTTCTCACGGCGGCTATAAGCATATCGGTCTCGGTGCGATTGATTCGATAAGTCGTCCCAACACAACGGAGATCGACAACGCGACCATACAAGGCCTCGTAAGGTGCCATCTTGATCGAAGCATGCCAACTATTATTATACGTGAACTCGATCAATGGTAGTTGGGCTTCCCAATCGTCTTTCCAATCGAGGACGCATGCCCTCAACATGTCCTCTAATGTCTGAATGGTCCTCTCTGATTGTCCGTCAGACTGAGGATGAAAAGCGGTACTGAGGTTAAGCTGAGTTCCCATAGCACGATGAATCGATTTCCAAAGTGCGACACAAACCGTCCGTCACGATCGGAAACGATACTTTTAGGAGTACCGTGAGTCGACTATCTCTTTGATGAACAGTTGAGCAAGTCTCTCGGGACCCCACGTATCCTTGATCTCAAGGAAATGAGCTGATTTGGTTAAGCGGTCCACGATCACCCAGATCGTGTTCATGCCACGACGACTCGTCGGCAAACTCGTGATGAAATCCATAGAAATGTCTTCCCACTTCCACTCGGGAATAGGAAGAGGTTTCAAGATACCCGCCCGCCGATGTTCAATCTTAACTTGTTGTGAGTTAAGCATCTCGAAACAAATTCTGCGACTTCTCGCTTCATATTACTCCACCAGTAATTTTGTTTCAAGTCCTTGTACATCTTGCTAGACCGGATGAACAGAATAAGGGGTAGCATGAGCTTCTCTCAAAATAGAGTTTTCAACTCGTCGATCGCCAGACGCACAACCGATTCTTAAACCTCAAAAGTCCATCCTCGTGGACCACAAATCCGAGGCTTTCCACGAGCCACATCCTCTCGGATGCGCAACAATGATGGGTCCGAACCCTGATTCTCTCGGATTTCCTCCTCGAGTGACGATGAAATCTCTAACATACAAAGCCGCCCGAACTCGCTGAAGCCGGACCTCGATCTCGGGTCTAAGGAATTCCTATTGAAGCTCCTTCGCATTGTTAAACGGGCAAGCATCTGCTCTGACGGACTTACGACTCAAGGCGTCGGCGACAACATTCGCCTTGCCCGGGTGGTAGAGGATCTCGATATCATAATCCTTGATTAACTCCAACCACCGTCTCTGACGCATATTTAACTCCTTCTGAGTCAATATATACTTTAAGCTCTTATGATCGGTGAATATCTGATGTAACGCCATAAAGATAATGACGCCAAATTTTCAAAGCGAACACCACGGCTGCTAGCTCCAGGTCGTGGGTCGGATAATTAATCTCGTAAGGTCTCAATTGCCGTGAAGCATAGGCAATAACCTTCTCGTTCTGCATGAGTACACATCCGAGACCCTGTCCGGACGCATCACTATAGACCACAAATCCTTCCGTCCCCTGCGGCAAGGAAAGTATAGGTGCTGACATTAACCGGCTCTTGAGTTCCTCAAAACTCCATTGACACGCGTCGGACCACGTGTATTTCTTATCCTTCCGCAAAAGGTTCGTTAAGGGTTGAGCGATTCGAGAAAATCCCTCTACAAATCGCCGATAATAACCCGCTAATCCGAGGAAACTTGGATTTCCTTAACATTCTTCGGAGGTAGCCAAACTCGAATAGCCTCCGTCTTCGAGGATCGACGCGAACTCCGTCTCGATGAAATTACGTGTCCGAGAAACGTCACTTCGGACATCCAAAACTCACATTTGGAAAACTTCCCATAAAGTTGTTCTCGCCTCAACACGTCGAGAACTAGATGAAGGTGAGACTCGTGTTCCTCCGGTCACGAGAATAAATCAAAATGTCATCAATGAAGACAACAACAAACCGATCCAAAAGTCGATGAAGACCCGATTCATTAACTCCATGAATACCGCAGTGCATTAGTCAAACCGAACGGCATAACCACAAACTCATAATGACCATAGCGTGTTCGAACGCCGTCCTCGCGATATCCGACTCTCGAATCCGAATCGATGATATCCAGATCTTAAGTCGATCTTGGAAAATCCGAAGCTCCCGAAGTTGATCTAAGAGATCGTCAATACGGGGTAAGGGATACTTATTCTTGATCGTCACCCTGTTCAACTCCCGATAATCAATACATAAGCGGAATGAACCATCCTTCTTCTTGACAAACAACACTGGTGCTCCCCACGGGGACGCACTCGGTCGGATATAACCTTTCTCGAACAACTCCTCAAGTTGGTTCTTTAGTTCCTGCATTTCGGTCGGGGCCATCCGGTACGGTGCCTTCGATATCGGGGACGTACCAGGCTCCAACTCAATCGTGAATTCCACATCCCTCTGTGGAGGCAAACCAGGTAACTCGTCTGGAAAAACATCGGCATATTCCCTCACCACCGGAATATCCGTTAACATTACTGATGATTTCTCGGTTTTGGCCATATAGCACCAATAACCGACACATCCCTGATTGAGTAACCTTACTGCTTTCATCAATTTAATGACTTTACCGGAACAGCCGGGATTACCTCCCTGAAACACACATTCAACTCCATCGTCTGAAATGATAGTGACCAAACGCTTTCGGACACTAATGATGGCATCGTGACGATCCATCCAATCAATACCCAAGATGATGTCGTCCCTCGGCAAATCTACCACGATTAGGTCCGCTGGCCATACACGACCATGGCCAGATCGGACAATTCTGAATCTCACGGTTACCGATAATTCGTCTACCATCAGGTAGGCCAATGACATATGGCTCACAACTAGTAGCACTACCTAGACGTAGTCTACTCAAACATGACTCGGAAATGAATGAATGAGATGCACCAGTATCAAAAAGGGTACACACAGGTTGAGATAGAATATCGAGTGTACCTGAGATCATTCGGGCCTCAGGATCATCGGTCTTCTTCATCTCATAAATTCGGGGCTTGCCGGCCACCGAACCGGACGCTCCCGTCTGATAGCTCTTGGGTCCGCCTTTAGCTCCTGTCGTCTTGAGCAGCCCGAGTGGCTCGATTACGCACCTGAATGACACAGGGCTTGAGATGACGCCGGAGTGGGTTTAAAGTCCCTACGGCAAAAACGGGCCCTATGCCCAGCAATCCCATAGTTGTGGCACGTGACAGACTGTTTCGGACACTTGGTGCTGAAATGACCCTGTTCCTCACAGTTGAAACAAGTGATGGCCGAACTGGCCGCTCGCGACTGAGATTCCGCGGGTTTAGACGCCGGGGGAGGTCGCTCAAAAAAAGTAGAGCCCGCATGTGGTTTCTTGAAAGTGGCCTGACTCCGTCGATGATTACGGTTCTTGGACTTTTGCTAGCAGACGAAGGTTGCCGCTTAGCAATTTCCTTAGCCGTAAGCTCGTAAGTGAGAGCTTTCTCAATGAACTCGGCAGTGGTACAGTTATGATTAAGCAAATCAAGTCTCATACGGGGTTTTGACCTCTTCTGAAATACTTGATCTTGTCCGCTTCGAGTGAATGATAGATGAGGCGACGGAAGAAGTTCTGAAATTTTCGGCGATGGCGAGAACGTCATCATCCGCCGAAAGGTCGGGAGTGAGTAATTCCGACAACTTGGCCTCCCTGAGTGGGGCCGGATAGTACCTCTCCATCATGAGAGTCTTGAACTGATCCCAAGTACATGTTCCGTCTGTGGGCTTCAACGATAACCACCATGAATGAGCGCTCTTACCGAGATAGTAAGCCGCAACTGAAACTTTATGCCCTTCGGGGCAATCCACCATAGCAAATAACTTCTCAAAATGCTCAAACCAATGAACAATATCCGCCGGCTCAGATGAGCCCTCAAAAGTAGGTGGTCGCTGGCGAGAGATATCGCTAATGATATTGCTTACACCCCTCTCTTGCCTCTGAGGTGGCGGCGGAGGAGCCTGCTGATTTTGATTGACGGAGTTATGCATCGTCTCCATCAACTGAGCCATCTGGGTCATTTGGGCCATCATGCCCTGCATAAATGCGAGTGGGTCGACCCGAACACCCTCTGACTGAGCCGTGTCCCGGGTACGACTCCCTGACAGTGAATGATCGCGTCCAGGTGAGTGAGTGGCAGCGTCGCTGCTCGATGAGTTAGCATTATTCCTGGCATTTGCATGGGTATTCGCACGAGTTCTCGGGATTCGGCCCGCTCCACGGCCTCGTCCTCCACGTCCTCTGCCAGCCCTTTCCATACTGAAGTGGAAAGTCATATGATGATTATATATCTCGCATGAGTATCACATTATGATTATATTATGAAATGATGAAAATGAGCATACGCGCTCAAATACAGCGATTACATGAATGATTGATTGACGTGACATGATTATCTGATGAAGTTACTTAAATGATTATCTTGAACAATTTAACAAGATCGATGATATGATCTTCAAGATCAACAACTGAGTAATGAAATGAATTGAGTGATTAATGAGTTAACATTATCGACTTGATCACAATTGAAATTGATGAATGAGGATTGTTAACTGATGAATTATGAATGAATGATTATTGCCAGAAATTATACCATGGCATCAGAAATCTTACAGTTCTTGGTCTGATTGGCTCGGCATTTGCACAGGTCACACGTGACGCGAAAGTCCAATGATACTAGTCCGATGACGATGATTTCAAATGAGACATGACTTGGAGGGTAGTATTCAAAACCACGCTCGATACCAACTCGTAACACCCCAAACTAGGCGGATATTACGGTCTGTGGACCCCATTTGGGACCCACCGGGCGAATGAAAATGAATGAATTACACAGTAAATGTAGTACCGAACCACATTACAACATCAATTACTCCGACGAGGAGTTTTATACAACACACCCAGATAAAATAGAATACATGTGTATTTTATGTGACGATAAAATACACAACACTTGAATGAAATGAGCATTCAAACGGAATGTCTGCAATGGAATAAATAAAGGAAACATAAATGATGAATAAATGATGAGCAATGGGGCCCCCTACTAGTATCACTGGACTCCTCGCCGTCACCGTGCTCTCCCGTGCTTTAGCCTTGCCATGACACGAAAAACAATATCCCCCAGGGAAATCGATTTACGAACAACAATCCTCAAGGGTTGAAAATACACAATCATGATATATCCGAAATTATGAATTATTCTTGTCGAAACATACGCAATCAAACATGCTATATGAATCGACTAATCAAGACGGCTCAAAGGAATGGCGCCACACTACGTCCGGGATGGAAATGTGTCCGTGCACAAGCCACCAACGATCAAACACGCGTGGTCTTGTACCTAATCGGTCTCACGAGCAATCGACTCGTGTGCACACCCAATGTGAGGCCACCAACCAACACACGACTATAATGTGCCCGACATGAAAATCCTACACATACCAACCGGCACGCCAAGATGACCCGGAATGCCACAATATGACAAAAGTGACAATGAAAATGAATAATGACTCACCAAGATTGAATGATGGTGAAATGAATGATAGCTCAATGAAATGATCGGAGCAATGTTCCTTATGACCGAGGTGATTAATTGACAATGACGAGTTTTGATACGATTAATACAATGATGAATGAGTTATGATTATGAATGAACAACGACAAAAGGAATGAATATCCTTTTAACCGAGTAAGAATTAACTTACTCAATACCGATGATGAATGTCCGTCCACGAACAACGCCCTAAATGAAATATCGGCCGCTCGAACAACCTTGAATAACACAATTACCAATAATCCGATCATTACGCAAATCAAAAGCGATCATAATCGACTCAAACATCGACACAACGATATCCGAGCTCGAATGAATCGAAACCAACTCCAAGATGAGTATTTCAAACCATCAAAACACTTTCAAGGATATCAATAATCCATTAGGAATCCATAACTCATGATTACAACAACATCAATCGGAAAATCCCCAATTAACGAAGTCAACCCCAAGGGTTCTTGAAAAATTCGAAAATAACCATTAAATCCGTAGGAATATGTTTATACAAGTTAGATAATCCATAACTAACATATTCCAATGATAATCCAAGCTTACACGAAGAAATCGGAAGGAAAACCCCAAAAATCCGAAATTCTAGATCCAAGAGATTAATACCTTTGATTCGATGTGATGAAGATGATGAAATGATGATCAATCCGAAATATGAGCTTGAAGATGATGATTGATGATTACACCTCGAAGAATCCTCTCCGAATCGCTCGAAATCGCCCAAAACTACCGAAGGAATGAAATGAGATGAAAAATGACGAACTCTGACTAAACTGTCCAATTTATACTCAGTCCAGGTTAGCGTGCGCTAGCCCTTGTGCATAGCGTGCGCTAACGTGTAATTTGGGTAGTCCAGTACCCCCTGTCCGAACACGGTAGCGCGCGCTACGTACCTATTTGTAGCGTGCGCTACGGCCATACTACTAGCGTGCGCTAATATCCATTGTTAGCGTGCGCTAGCGAAATATTCGACGCCCAGTACTGGAGTCCAGAAAACCGTCTGCCCTCTGATCTAACCTCGATAGCGTGCGCTACAACAACCGATTAGCGTGCGCTATAATATTGATTGCGTACGCTAAACATAACTCATAGCGTGCGCTATGAATTAATCCGGTGCGATCCGGTAGCCACCGGACTCAACTCGATCCGTCCCTAGCGCGCGCTACTCCACACATATAGCGTGCGCTACTACAACCCGTTAGCGCGCGCTACTTACCACTCGTAGCGTGCGCTACAATTATTCTCACTGCGATCCAGTACCTTCTGATCGGCCAGATAGCCTTAGCGTGCGCTAAAGTGGCGATGGCGTGCGCTACTTATACCCAATTAGCGACGCGAAAAGGAGTATGTAGCGTGCGCTACTCCTCAAGCACAACTTGCAACGAAAATGACAATGATGATAAACACGGCACGAAACTCCAATCAGATTAGTGATGAATGACGATTGATACACGATACAATTACTCTGAATGATAAATACCATGACTGAATATGAGTGACAAATGATCAATGATGAATGAGATTACTGAGCATCAATTACTGAATGATAATTACTGAGTGATAATTACTGAATGATAATTACTGAGTGATAATTACTGAATGATAATTACTGAGTGATAATTACTGAATGATAATTACTGAGTTACAACCGGGTATTACAGGTTCCATCTCGGGGCCCACGACACTGTAATATTCCTGGATGGCTCTGTGGGTGTTATAGAATATGGTACCGGAGCTTAAGTTGAGGAAACCTAGGCAATCGGGTCGAGTCGAGTCGTGCTTTTGTCGCATCATTCGAGTTGTCGATTGACGAATTCTAGAGCCCTGAGTTGTGTTGTTCACTCGGGCTTGTGCGTTATGTGATTTATCAGTGTGGTACTGGGGTTGTTGTAAACTTTTCCAAATGGTGTTAACATGTTTCTTCAGACAAAGATATGTTGTGTTCTCGAGTGGAACTGAGTTTGCAAAATGTGTGTTTTGTAAATATATGTGTCGAGTATTTTCTAGAGTTGAGACATGTGCCAGTATCATGGGGAATCATCGGCTTCACGATCTGTAAGTATTTGGATTTTTGAATTTCATTGAGATTTATTGCCGTTCTAAGTTGATATGCTTTGAGATTCAGAAAGATATTATCCATTACAGTATGAGATGACAGAGTTGGAACAGGATTGATGATCTTGAGAAGCTATGATTTTGGAAATCAATATGTTGGTTAAATTTTGTAACGGAGTTGTGCATTTGGGAGAAATGTTGTGGATGGTTGAGAAGAACATGTAGTCATGTTAGTTCATTTTGAGATATATGAAACTGTTTTTAAGCATTTGAAAATGATACTTTTCAAAATGAATGTTTCAGGGATGTTTTACCGTAAATGATTTTGGGCCGAGACCCAATCGATTTTGAAACAGTTTTATAACTCAGGACTTGGGGTCCAAAAAGGGTTTTCTACTTTTAAATTTCTTGTAATGTGGAGTGGGATATGGGCTAAGACCCTAATATTTCAAAAGGCTTTTCTGTTTTCTTAAACTCCCGAGATTTGTAAAATACTTTACTAATTGTTTATGCATTTTATTAGTACCTTTCGAGATTTTGATTTATTTGTTCAAATGAGACTTCTCGGGTAGTCTTTCGCTGTGTTTGATTTGTTGATTATTCAATAATGTAACAGCACGAAAACAGTGGCTATTACAGTGCCGTGGACCCCCTACCGGGACCCACCAGGCGATATCACGATAGAGACTTACAACCTGACAACGTGGCACCGTACCACAATAAAACCCCCGATGTGGAGTGTAAGTTATACATGTATTTAATACGAGCAAGCGTACACAGGATCCAAATTCGGTACAGACCATATGACGATGGGCAATACCTAACAGATTATAGTACATTCATCTGACACAAAATAAAATGAAAATCACAATAATACATAACCGAATATCAAAAGACTCGGGCCCCCCGAAATAGCATACTTCAAAACCCTCCGTCGCCATTATGCTCCTCCTGTGCCTTGCCCTTTCCTCGCCCTGAAATACAAGTATTTCGCCCCAAACCACAGGGTCAGCTATACATGATAATAATTCTCATGACATTATACAATTCATATATATACTGATCTCAAAGAAAACCATCGACTACTGAATATACCCCGAAGGCGTATAAACAATCAGTCCCAACTGTCGAACATAACCAAATATACGAACGACCATATAATATGGCTCAAGACGGACGTCACAGTACGCTCGATCCAGAAATGTGTCCGTGCACATGTCCACCCCGTATACGGAATCCAGAATATACGTGGGATGATGTACCTAATTAGCCTCACGAACTACGTCTCGTGTGCACGATCTAAATGCGGAAAACATCCACGTATGATCATCAAGTGCCCGACTAAAAATCCTACACATAACCAATCGGCGCGCAGATATGACTCCAGAGATGTCACGATACAACATGACAACGAAACTCAACGAATTACACTTTTATCAAGGAATCGAACAACTCACCGAAGTGTCAACAAAGCTCAAAAGGATTGACGGTAACAAGGACGGTAATTTTGGGTATATCATCCCCAACACCATGACAATACGATCAAGAGTATCACCATATCACGAATCATAGATTATCAGAACATTTCATACACACGAAACGCATAATAATCACAAGAATTCAACCATCATTATAACCAAGCAAGATAACTTGCCTCAATTCCATAGATGAATAATCCTTCTTTGAATGGTCAAACAAACGGTATCCTCATCTAACAATACTCACGTGAACAAGCAACCTTGAATGAAATGTAATTCATTCAACAACACATTCGTACGATAACGGTATTATTACATAAATAATATTTGTAAATTTACTTGAATAAATCAATTATCCTATTGATCACTTTAATGTTCTTATTACAAATCATCATATATTTATCATGTTCATTCACATATTCTAACATTAATGTCGAATACTTGAAGTTCAGTTTATTACCAAAGTAACATTGTGAAAACATCTTTTCAAATCATCGGCACTTCCGATTACGATATAAGTTTGTGTTAATTACGTTCTTCCTTATTTTACCAATAATTACATTAAAAACTGATTCCTATACGAAGCATAAGCTCAAGTTTTTAGTGCACTAAGAACATCATCTTAATTTACATCTCTTAACATACACGGATTAATGAAATGGAATTCGGCTACTCATCTACCGCATTTCCATCACCATATTCACTACAATCCTCTTAATAACATTATTAACATATTAATGTAGCGATTAACATCCTTTTAAGTTATCAACGAAATCGATTAACTTGATCATATGAAGATTACAACTTCCTTCTATCAAAACCCATTGTTTTACTTTTGAAGAATTTATTAAAAGCCTAGTTATATCATTAGATACTTGAAATTTTAAAAGTAACTTCATCCCATCTTGTGAAGATCATCTTCAAAGGGTTAACATAATTCTTTCAACAATTTTATTACAAAAGTGTTGGTTTAAGAGGCCAAAAATCATGGTTCCATATTACCTTCAAGAATCAATTGAATGTTCAAGACAAGTTTAATATCTCCCACCTCTAATCATTAAGGATTTCATCCTTACCATGTTCCTAGTGTTGAGACTATAATTAACTTCCAATTATCATGTTATACATCAGGTTTCATGTATATCATTATCAACACAATCACATTATAAAGTTATTTACATCAAGAAGTAACACTAATACCCTTAATGTTAATCTTCACTTAGTTTGAGCATGATTCGATTAACTTATCATGTTTACACTAGCTTAAACTAACATTATGTGAAGTATTTATCTACTAACATCATCATAAGCATGGATTTGATATGAGTTAAAGAAAGACCAACCTCAAGATGAAGAACAACACCAACACTTCAAGGGATACACTTCAATCTCTAACTCTTCCAAGTCACCAATCAAGTGCTGAAGCTCCAACACAAGTTAGAAGGGCTATAAACGGAGTTGGAAGGGAAGGGAATCGTTTTTCTCAGTTGGGAGGTTGAAAGGGTCGAGTCGGAAATGAATGGCAAGTCATACTTTTATAATCTGAACTCGGCATTACGTACGTTAACGAAAGTGGTTAACGTACGTTATAGTCCTTACGTACGTAATCTCATGATCATTACGTACGTAACTAATTTCATCAGATCTTTCTGCCTCAAAACACGCAATTCGTTACGTACGTAACTATATAGCTATTACGTACGTAATAGCCGTTGACTTGGCTGTCGCGATCGACTCCCGACCACCTACCCCCGCTCGGCCCCACCCGCCGAAAGGCGGACTGCTGGTGGATCTCCCGCATTACGTACGTTAACATATGGATGTTATGTACATAAGGCGACGTACATAGCATACGTTAAGAAGATAGGTTAACGTACGTTATGTAATATCCGCAATTTTCGATTTTCGGTAAATTTCTTTTTTCGGCCGAAGTCCGTTTGACGACTCGCTCATGACTGTTTCGTCATTCTGAGAATGATTAATTCTACACTTTTTGACATCCGAGTTCGTTTCGGTGTCGTTTAGTTGAGTTCCGTGCTTTTTAACGACTTTTCCGCACTTGAGTTCGGTTCTTGCGAATCTTGTTCGAAACTGCTGTTTCGAGTTTCCTGTAAGTCCGTTTAACTTTGTTAGACGTGATGTGAACTTCGGTTTGGTTATTCGATCACGTATCGTGATTTCCGAGCGTTTTGGGCCATTTTGTAATTTCTTGAAAGTTACGGGTATCCGTATCTGTAATTGTTGTCTCGACCCGTTTCTTGGTCGCGTATGATTAAATATGGTATTATGTTTTCATTTCGGGTCGTTGATGTCATCCGCGAACTTTTCGTCGTGTTCGTTCCGTGCGTTTTCGGTGATCGGGTCGTCGAGCCGTGACGGTTGCGGGACTGGCCGGACGGTTGCGGGACTGGCCGGACGATTGCGGGCACCGGCCGGACGGGTGCGGCAGGAACCGGCGTAGCGCACGCTACGGCCGGAAGGCTGCACGCACTAACCGGCAGGTGTAGCGCACGCTACTGCGGCCTAACGACGCTAGCGGAGTGCAGACAGTGGAGTCACAGGGGTTACGGAATCGGTCGAGGCTCGGCAGTAGCGCACGCTTCTGTCGGGCCAGCTGCGTGCCTACGGCGGCAGTAGCGCATGCTATGGCCGGAAGGCTGCGCACGCTACCTGGCCGAGCAGTCTAGTCCAGAAGGCCATCGGATCGCGGCACGGGCGATAAGCGCCGCTAGCTCGGCGACTAGCGCGCTAGTCCGGCCCAGTATAAATGTGGCTGAGCAGTCACATTTCATCTCGTTTTTCACTTCCTTCCTTCTCCGTCCACGGATGGCGATTCATGTGTGACGAAGCCATGTTGTTTAACAACAAATCCATGAAGTTCTTGAGTTCATAACATCAATCAATCGTCCGTTATCATCCTTTGATCCAGCGAATCAAGGTAATCTTCCTTAGAACCCTAATTTCGTGAATTTGGGGATTTTTGCATTTTTGTCCGATTCGTTCCGTGTTGTTGATTAATTCATGATGGGTATGATTAATCTTGATAGTATCCTTGTGTTTAACATCATTTAATCCATTGTTCTTCGTCGAATCGAAGTATATTTCTCGATTTCTTTCAAATTGACTTTTTGGGGGATTTGTTCTCGATCTCGTTTTTCATCCGTTTTTGATGGATCGATTGTGGTTAAATGATGTTGTTAAACACATTCTATGGATTGTATATCCATATATCATCTTGGAATTCCGTTTTCGGGTTTTGACGGAACGAATCGTGTTCTTGGCCGTTTTGGGGGAAATCCTTGAACTTTCGTCATTTGTTCTTTGAATTCAGCGGCTTTGGGTCGTACTTTGGAATTCATTTTTGTTGTTATTATTTTCGTTCGTAGTTCTTTGTTGTGGATTGTCGTTCGGTGGAGTCGGCGAGTTCGTAGTCGGTTCGTGCCAACCTACTTCGGCCGATTCACCGCGTTGTGGTTATTCGAGGCAAGTACCTTGCCCATACTTTTCTCGTTTTATGGATATGATGATCGGTGGTCGTCTTGATGTGTTTGTTTGGTTATTTGAAATGAATTTTCAAAAGATTTCGGTTTGGCCTCGTTAAAGGCTCTCTTTCAAAACGCGTGTGTGTTTTGTGAACGTTGTGTTTTGGGAATTGATTATGATTTGATTATTTTGAACGTTGGAGGCTTTGATGATATCCTTGTTGTTTAAAAGTTATGGAATCGTGTATTCCGTGTTTAATCTTGTTATTGTGTTTTGAAGAGTTTGATAATGGTGTCGGATTAGTGGCCATCTCTAGTAAGTATTCTTGATAAACTTACGTTCTTAGCATATTAGTGTTGCATGAGTAACGTGTGTGTGTATGCGCACTATGGGTTACATCCGACGGGGTCTCGGTAGGGGTCCACGGAGAGGTGGATCCGCGAGCTTGCTTTTAACCACTATGGGTTAGATCCGACGGGGTCTCGGTAGGGGTCCACGGAGGGGTGGATCCACGGTTAATTGTGGTGCATTTTACAAATGTGATTTGACTATGGCATTTCCGGAAATGAGTGCTTTCGAATGGTTTTTCATGTTTGCATGCATCGACTAAGTGTGTAAGAGGTAAGTGTTCGTTTGGCTTACTTGGCTAGGATGGCACTAGAGTATTTTGTTGTTTGTTTTAAATCCTTTATTTGTGGATTTTGATGTTGGGAGACGAACCTTGTTGTCGTTCTCGTGTACTGTGAGTTGATGATATTTGGGGCTAAAATCCCAACGGTTTTGTAAAGGTCATTTGACGGATTTGGGGTTAAAATCCCAATGGTTTGGTAAAGGTTATTTTATGGAAAGTAAAACCTTTGGGGTGGTGACCCCTTTTGTCTTTTGGTTTTCGAAAAGTAGGATTTGATAATCCTAAATTGTTTTCTATTAAAACTCCCGATGGTATTTCAAATCATTTTATAAATTGTTTCCCTTGATATTTTGATCTTGAAATTTTGGGAAGTATTTACTCAAACTCTTGCCTCGGGAAGTGTTCATCTGTTGTATTTGAATCTTTGAGGATTAGAATTATTATCGTTCGTGGAATGTGAATTGTATGGCTCGTATTTACACTTTGTTCTTGCACTAGCAAAACGGTGGAGTTTGCTAACCCCAGTATTCGGGGGTGGATGTCTGTTTTTGCATTCGGGTTTTGGAGCATAACACGTGGTCGGCCGAAGGATGATGAAAGATGATCGATACTAATCACATGAGGAACCATACTTTGTTTATTGGTTCGGTTGTACTCTATTTTCATTGCTATATTTTCCCGTTGTGCAGGTGTGGTTATGTTGACCTGTGTGGGCATGAGTTGTATGTATTTATTGAAAGACCAAATCGGTCTACTGAGTCGTTTTAGCCTTAAAGGCATGGTTGAGTTGTTATATGTCATTACCAGCCTGGTAGATCCTTGAGGAAAGGTTCTACGGCGTGTAATATCCCTGAGCGGATTGGGGGTGTTACATAAATGGTATCAGAGCTTAGGTTGAGGAAACCTAGGCTGTTGGGTCAAGTCGTGTTGTTTGAGTCTTGTTTCGTCGGATTTTATCTGACTGAGTCGTGTCGCGACGCGTCGTTTGAGTTTGTTGGTCGTGATTAGTATCTTGGGGCGATCATCATTTTCGTGCGACCTGTGGAAGTAAGTCTCCCTTCTTTGTGTTGTGCCTCGTGTGACACGAGCTATTTTTTTTATGATTATTTGTTAAGTATTGGAATCCTTATGTGAATTTTGATTTCACGATATGTATTTAGTCGACTCTCGTATTTGATTTATACGAGGAGTGTCGTCGCTTGTGATGTCTTTTTATTGTTGTTTTTGTCCGTTGTTGATGATTTTCGAATCGATTTGCACGTTTTACAAGGTCTATTGTGGGAACTTTGTGCTTATACGCGTTCGACTTATTCACTAGCCAGTGCAGGAGGGTCTTTAGAGGCCTCGAATGGGGTCAGTGGTTTTGTTACAATCTGGCGGTCTTCGACTGTGGTATTTTATCGTTTATTTCCGTTTAAAGACATGTATTGTCTTGATTTTAAACTTTTTGATGCGTGTGCTAGGAGTTGTTTTAGTGAACGTCGACATGTGTGAGTTTTGGGCATTCTGGCCTATTGGATTTTTGAAAACCTTGAGTATCGTAGAAAAAATAAATTTCGAGACATACTTTTCAAATGAGTTATTTTCTTGTGGTACATCCTAGGTGCCACAATATATTTCAAAAATTTTCTACTTCGAGGACCCAAAATGCTTTGAGATATTTTCAATGTTTTAGAAACACTTTTATTTAGACCCGAGGGTCAAATAATCTGAAAGTTTTCACTAAGAGAAAGTGTCCTCAATTTTATGAAATGCGAAATGGTTCTCCAAAGTCTCGATAACGATGTTTCATGTTTGTATTTTTTTGAAAGGTGATACTCAAGATCAACCGGTATTCTTCAAATTATTTTCAAAATGAGGTTTTCGTTTTTAAAACCTATCCATTCCCGTTTGAGGGCTGGGTATGTATGTATGATGTTCGCGTTGTCATTTTGATGTTTACTCCCGAGTATGACCGAATTGACGGTGTGAGCGTTGAGTCGTTTTCCACACATTTGTTGTGTTAGCCTCTGTGAGAGGTGGGATGTTGGTATTGAATATTGTTGTCGCGTAGTGATTTCTGCATTGTCGCGCATGTGCGAGCTGTTAGAGCTTGGTTTGGTATGACCGTGTGCGTCGGTGATGGTTCCGTTACGTGTCGGTTGTTTAATGTCTTGTTACCTTGCTCCCGTTTTTGTGAATTTCGTGGACGAATTCGGAGGTAATGCCCATACCATTTTGACTTCTGTATTTTCTCTTTCTCCAGTCTATCGATTCGCTCATGTTTGTTGATACTTTATGAACTTGTACGGTATTTCAGTTTCATCGTCCGAACTAGCTGTGATCTTGTTTTGAGTCGATCTGGTTATCGATGTGACTTTTTCGAGTTCAGTTCGATTCTTGTGAACCTTGTTTGGGAGTAACATCATTTGGTTCTACTAGTTCTTTTATTCTAAGTGGATCGGATTTGGAACTCTTGTGTTTTCAACTCTGTCGACTCATTATGTTCGTTGACATTTCTGAGCTTGTCTTGCCCCTTGCTTTTGTTGATCGAACGAGTGTGGTGTTGTTTCGGAATAACTCGTTTGTCGTTGTGACCTTTCAATCGCTATTCCCTTTCCTGTGGATCTTATGGGAATGCATGTCTTGTAGTTTTCGCGAGATCATCCTGGGAGTTGTTGTTTGAATTTTATTATCCTTCGTGTTTCGAACATGATTGTTCGATCTTTGTTGTCTCGATCGTTTGCTTGTTCAGTTTTTGTTCTCGTTTCGTGATTGTTGAGCATTCAGGCTCCTTCCTAATTCCCTTAAGTTCGGGAAATTAGTCTCGTTTTCGATCTTTCAACCTTAGGCGGTGGAATTCCGTATTTGTTCAGCGTTTGACTCGCGTTTTGATTGATGAACCGTTGGGTTGGTCAATCGTAATGATTTTCGTTCGCTGTGTTTTGTGATTGTCGGATAATTGACTTGGCTATATTATCCGTTCGATGATGCTTGTCGTTTGTTGGTTTTATGATATCCCTAACGGCGACGTTGTGTTGGTCGTCGTGAAGCGTGTTTTCACACCGTATATTCCGTTGCGTTGTTTGTAACGTTTCGCCGTTGGGCGTTAGTTACGCGTTTCTTGCGTATCTCGTTGAGTTTTCCTGACGGGATATTGCTTCTCCCTACTTGTTTTAAGTTTCGGGACGAAACTTCTTTTAAGGAGGGTAGAATGTAATATCCGCAATTTTCGATTTTCGGTAAATTTCTTTTTTCGGCCGAAGTCCGTTTGACGACTCTCTCATGACCGTTTCGTCATTCTGAGAATGATTAATTCTACACTTTTTGACATCCGAGTTCGTTTCGGTGTCGTTTTGTTGAGTTCCGTGCTTTTTAACGACTTTTCCGCACTTGAGTTCGGTTCTTGCGAATCTTGTTCAAAAATGCTGTTTCGAGTTTCCCGTAAGTCCGTTTAACTTTGTTAGACGTGATGTGAACTTCGGTTTGGTTATTCGATCACGTATCGTGATTTCCAGGCGTTTTGGGCCATTTTGTAATTTCTTGAAAGTTACGGGTATCCGTATCTGTAATTATTGTCTCGACCCATTTCTTGGTCGCGTATGATTAAATATGGTATTATGTTTTCATTTCGGGTCGTTGATGTCGTCCGCAAACTTTTCGTCGTGTTCGTTCCGTGCGTTTTCGGTGATCGGGTCGTCGAGCCCTGACGGTTGCGGGACTGGCCGGACGGTTGCGGGACTGGCCGGACGATTGCGGGCACCGGCCGGATGGGTGCGGCAGGAACCGGCGTAGCGCACGCTACGGCCGGAAGGCTGCGCGCGCTAACCGGCAGGTGTAGCGCACGCCTTCTGGTGGCTTAACGCACGCTAGCGGAGTGCAGGCAGTGGAGTCACAGGGTTACGGAATCGGTCGGGCTCGGCGGGTAGCGCACGCTCTGCCGGGACTGCGTCACGCTTCTGGCCGGCGAGTAGCGCACCTTCTGGCCGGAAAGGCTGCGCCGCGCTTCACGGCGGCAGACTAGTCGAAGGCCTTTGGATCGCGGCACAGGCGATAGCGCCGCTAGCTCAGCGCTGGCGCGCTAGTCCGGCCCAGTATAAATGTGGCTGAGCAGTCACATTTCATCTCGTTTTTCACTTCCTTCCTTCTCCGTCCGCAGATGGCGATTCATGGGTGACGAAGCCATGTTGTTTAACAACAAATCCATGAAGTTCTTGAGTTCATAACATCAATCAATCGTCCGTTATCATCCTTTGATCCAGCGAATCAAGGTAATCTTCCTTAGAACCCTAATTTCGTGAATTTGGAGATTTTTGCATTTTTGTCCGATTCGTTCCGTGTTGTTGATTAATTCATGATGGGTATGATTAATCTTGATAGTATCCTTGTGTTTAACATCATTTAATCCATTGTTCTTCGTCGAATCGAAGTATATTTCTCGATTTCCTTCAAATTAACTTTTTGGGGGATTTGTTCTCGATCTCGTTTTTCATCCGTTTTTTATGGATCGATTGTGGTTAAATGATGTTTTTAAACACATTATATGGATTGTATATCCATATATCATCTTGGAATTCCGTTTTCGGGTTTTGACGGAACGAATCGTGTTCTTGGCGAACTTTCGTCATTTGTTCTTTGAATTCAGCGGCTTTGGGTCGTACTTTGGAATTCATTTTCGTTGTTATTGTTTTTGTTCGTAGTTCATTGTTGTGGATTGTCGTTCGGTGGAGTCGGCGAGTTCGTAGTCGGTTCGTGCCAACCTACTTCGGCCGATTCTCCGCGTTGTGGTTATTCGAGGCAAGTACCTTGCCCATACTTTTCTCGTTTTATGGATATGATGATCGGTGGTCGTCTTGATGTGTTTGTTTGGTTATTTGAAATGAATTTTCAAAAGATTTCGGTTTGGCCTCGTTAAAGGCTCTCTTTCAAAACGCGTGTGTGTTTTGTGAACGTTGTGTTTTGGGAATTGATTATGATTTGATTATTTTGAACGTTGGAGGCTTTGATGATATCCTTGTTGTTTAAAAGTTATGGAATCGTGTATTCCGTGTTTAATCTTGTTATTGTGTTTTGAAGAGTTTGATAATGGTGTCGGAGGCCATCTCTATTAAGTATTCTTGATAAACTTACATTCTTAGCATATTAGTGTTGCATGAGTAACGTGTGTGTGTGTATGCTCACTATGGGTTAGATCCGACGGGGTCTCGGTAGGGGTCCACGGAGGGGTGGATCCGCAAGCTTGCTTTTAACCACTATGGGTTAGATCCGACGGGGTCTCGGTAGGGGTCCACGGAGGGGTGAATCCACGGTTAATTGTGGTGCATTTTACAAATGTGATTTGACTATGGCATTTCTGGAAATGAGTGCTTTCGAATGGTTTTTCATGTTTGCATGCATCGACTAAGTGTGTAAGAGGTAAGTGTTCGTTTGGCTTACTTGGCTAGGATGGCACTAGAGTATTTTGTTGTTTGTTTTAAATCCTTTATTTGTGGATTTTGATGTTGGGAGACGAACCTTGTTGTCGTTCTCGTGTACTGTGAGTTGATGATATTTGGGGCTAAAATCCCAACGGTTTTGTAAAGGTCATTTGACGGATTTAGGGCTAAAATCCCAATGGTTTGGTAAAGGTTATTTTATGGAAAGTAAAACCTTTGGGGTGGTGACCCCTTTTGTCTTTTGGTTTTCGAAAAGTCGGATTTGATAATCCTAAATTGTTTTCTATTAAAACTCCCGATGGTATTTCAAATCATTTTATAAATTGTTTCCCTTGATATTTTGATCTTGAAATTTTGGGAAGTATTTTCTCAAACTCTTGCCTCGGGAAGTGTTCATCCTGTTGTATTTGAATCTTTTAGGATTCCGAATTATTATCGTTCGTGGAATGTGAATTGTATGGCTCGTATTTGCACTTTGTTCTTGCACTAGCAAAACAGTGGAGTTTTGCTAACCCCCGAGTATTCGGGGGGTGGATGTCTGTTTTTGCATTCAGGTTTTGGAGCATAACACAGGGTCGGCACGAAGGATGATGAAAGATGATCGATACTAATCACATGAGGAACCGTACTTTGTTTATTGGTTCAGTTGTACTCTATTTTTCCGCTGCTATATTTTCCCGTTGTACGGGTGTGCTTATTTGACCCCTGCGTGGGCATGAGTTGTATGTATTTATTGAAAGACCAAATCAGTCTACTGAGTCGTTTTAGCCTTAAAGGCATGGTTGAGTTGTTATATGTCGTTAACAGCCTGGTAGATCCTTGAGGAAAGGTTCTACTGCGTGTAATATCCCTGAGCAGATTGGGGGTGTTACACGTTAAGTGCTATAACAAGCATAAATGGAATTCTCCCAATATCACCCAACAATTAATATAGTATGAATTACCATGATTCCAACTTAACATAATTCGTCGATATACGTGCTACAACAACATAGATATGGTGCGAAAATACTTAGCTTAAATCAGAAAATACAATATTAAAGGCGAGGGTATTACATACTCCCCCCCTTAAAAGGAGTTTCGTCCCCGAAACTAAGGGGTAAACAGTTCGGGGTATTTCTCTCGCATGCTATCTTCAGTCTCCCACGTAGCTTCCTCGACTCCATGTCTCGACTACTGAATTTTTAATAAGGGAATCGCCTTGTTCCTCAGCTGTTTAATTCTTCTCTAAAGTATCTGCACAGGCCGTTCTTCATACGAATGGTCATCGGCTATTTCGACCTCGTCGAATTGAATAACGTGACTTGGATCAGCAACATACTTCCTTAACTGAGATACATGGAATACGTTGTGAATCCGGCTCAAAGCTGGTGGTAATTCTAAACGATTAGCTAGGTCGCCTACTCGTTCCAGGATCTCAAACGGACCAATATACCTTGGGCTCAACTTGCCTCTCTTCCCGAATCGGAAAACACCTCTAGTAGGAGATACTTTGACTAGTACATGGTCACTAACCTCAAACTCGAGTGGTCGTCGACGATTATATGCATATGATTTCTGGCGGCTTTGGGCCGTTAATAGACGACTCTTGATCAGGGAAATCTTCTTGCGGGCTGCCAATAACATATCAGGTTCTGTACCAATAGATTCAGACAAATCGTCCCAGCACAAAGGGGACCTACAACGACGACCATACAATGCCTCATAAGGTGCCATCATGATCGAGGCGTGCCAGCTATTATTATATGTGAACTCTACCAACGGCAGTTGGGCTTCCCAGTCAGGCTTCCAATCGAGAGCACATGCCCTCAACATATCCTCTAGAGTTTGAATTTTCCTCTCAGACTGACCGTCGGTCTGAGGATGAAAAGTCGTACTGAAGTTCAACTGTGTACCCATAGCACGATGAACCGCCTTCCAGAAGTGCGACACGAACCGTCCGTCCCGATCTGATACAATACTCTTAGAGGTGCCATGCAGTCTCACAATCTCTTTGATGAATAATTGGGCCAATCTCTCAGGGGCCCAAGTATCCTTGATCTCCAAGAAGTGGGCTGATTTAGTCAATCGATCCACAATCACCCAAATCGTATTCATGCCTCGACGGCTCGTCGGCAAGCTAGTAATAAAATCCATCGATATGTCTTCCCACTTCCACTCGGGAATCGGAAGCGGTTTCATCATGCCAGCTGGTCGTTGATGCTCAATCTTGACCTGCTGACAGGTCAAACATTTCGAAACGAATTCGGCAACCTCCCGTTTCATGTTACCCCACCAATAATACGGCTTCAAATCCTTATACATTTTGTTCGATCCCGGGTGTATGGAATACGGGGTAGCATGAGCCTCCTTCAGAATAGTATTCCTCAACTCTTCATCTGCTGGTATACATACTCGGTTTTTAAAGCGTATCAGTCCATCCTCGTGAACCACAAATCCAGGGGCCTTCCCCTGATCGATTTCTCCTCGAATTCTGGATAAGAATGGGTCCGTCATCTGTTTCGTCCTGATCGTCTCATCAAGGGATGATGAAATCTCAAGCGTGCACAGTTGTCCCTGAATGTGTTGTAACCAGACCTCAATCTCTGGTCTCATGAACTCTAATTGCAACTCCTTCTGGGTGGTCAAACGAGCCAGTATCTGCTCCTGCACCGTCTTGCGGCTCAAGGAATCGGCAACCACATTTGCCTTGCCTGGATGATAAAGGATCTCGATATCATAGTCTTTGATTATCTCTAACCACCTCCTTTGTCTCATATTCAACTCCTTCTGGGTAAAAATATATTTCAGGCTCTTGTGGTCCGTAAAAATCCGGTAGGTAACTCCATACAGATAGTGGCGCCAGATTTTTAAAGCAAACACTACGGCTGCTAACTCCAAGTCATGAGTCGGGTAGTTGACCTCGTAAGGACGCAACTTCCTGGACGCATAGGCGATCACTTTCCCATCCTGCATTAATACGCAGCCAAGGCCCTGTCTCGATGCATCGCTATATACCACGAATCCTTCCGTTCCTCTAGGTAGTACCAAAACAGGTGCTGAAATTAATCGACTCTTGAGTTCATCAAAACTTTGCTGACATGCTTCCGACCACAAGTACTTCTTATCTTTTCTCAACAGATTAGTCATCGGTTGAGCAATTTTGGAAAATCCTTCCACGAATCGTCTGTAATAGCCTGCTAGACCGAGAAAACTACGAACTTCCTTCACGTTCTTTGGAGGTAGCCAGTCTCGGATAGCTTCTGTCTTCTGTGGGTATACTCTTACTCCATCTGCTGATATCACATGTCCCAGAAAAATAACTTCAGACATCCAGAATTCACACTTAGAAAATTTTCCATAGAGTTGTTCTCACCTTAATGCATCGAGAACCTGGCGGAGGTGACACTCATGCTCCTCATGATCACGAGAGTAGACCAGGATGTCGTCAATAAAAACGACTACAAAACGATCCAGATAATTAATAAAAACCTGATTCATCAATTCCATGAACACTGCAGGTGCATTAGTCAGTCCGAATGGCATGACAACAAACTCATAATGCCCATAGCGAGTGTGAAAAGCTGTCTTCGGGACGTCAGACTCTCGAATCCGCAATTGGTGGTACCCGGATCTCAAGTCGATCTTGGAAAATACAGCGGCTCCCTGGAGCTGATCCAATAGATCATCGATGCGAGGTAAAGGATATTTGTTCTTAATTGTTACTTTGTTCAGCTCCCGGTAATCAATACACAAATGCAGCGATCCGTCCTTCTTCCGTACGAATAACACCGGCGCTCCCCAAGGGGATGCACTGGGTCGAACATATCCTTTCTCAGTTAATTCTTCAAGTTGTCTTTTCAACTCCTGCATCTCAGTCGGGGCCATACGATATGGTGCTTTCGAAAGCGGGGATGTCCCTGTCTCCAACTCAATGGTGAATTCTACCTCTCGTTGTGGGGGTATTCCTGGAAGCTCTTCTGTAAATACATCTGGATAATCTCGAACTACTGGAATATCAACCAATTCGACTGGCCGGTCAGTTGTCTTAGTCATGTAACACCAATAACCAATGCATCCCTGGTTCAGTAATCTCACAACCTTCATAGCGCTGATGACTCTTCCAGAATGATTGGGATTATCACCCCGAAAAATACACTCGACGCCATCATCCGATGTGACGGTCACCATTCGCTTACGGACGCTAAGCACGGCATCGTGATGATCCATCCAGTCGATACCCAAGATTACATCTTCTTTAGGTAAATCAACCACAATCAAGTCGGACAACCACTCACGGTTGTTCATGCTAATCGGACAGTTCTGTACTTCACGACTCCCAATAATTCTTATACCATCGGGTAGACCAATTACATAAGGTTCACAATCGGTAACATGATTCAAATGCAAACAACTCAAATAAGAACTAGACAAAAAGGAGTGTGAAGCACCAGTATCAAAAAGAACACAAACGGGCTGAGAGTGAATCTCGAGAGTACCTGCAATCATGCTGGCTTCGGGATCATCGGCTTTCTTCATCTCATAGACTCTGGGTTTTGCAACCCCGGAAGCAGGTGTACCAGCTTGATTTCCACGGCCCATCCCTTTATTCGCCCCGATAGTCTGGTAAGAAGCGGACGGAGGAGCACGTTCCTGAACAGAAGACTGTACTAGAGCAAGAGATGCTACTGGAGCACGCCCGAGTCCACCCCGAAAATAGCGAGCACGATGACCGTTCTTCCCACAAGTGTGACAGGCAACGACCGGCTTCGGACACTTGGAGCTGATATGCCCCTGGTCCCCACAGTTATAACACACGACAGGTGAGCTGATTGCTCGAGAGTGCGTTCCTATCGGTTTCCATGCCATAGGTGGCTGTTCAGAAGGATTTGGTACAGGCTGGGGTTTCTTGAATATCCCCCGGTTACTGTCTCCTTGGGTCTGGTTCCTGGATCTCTTGTTGGAAAACTGAGGCTTCTTCTTAGAAATCTCCTTCGCAGTAAGTTCATACTCCAAAGCCTTCTCAATAAACTCCGGTAAGGTCGTACAGTGGTGATTGAGTAATTGAATCCTCATTCGGGGTTTAAGCCTCTTGAGGAAATATTTGATCTTATCAGCTTCCGAACGGACAACTGACGTAGCAAAAGGGAGAAGTGCTTGGAATTTTTCAGCAATCGCTAACACATCCTCGTCTTCCGCTGGATCGGGGTTCAGCAATTCGGACAGTTTAGCTTCACGGAGGGGTGCAGGATAGTAACGATCTAGCATGAGGTTTTTGAATTCCTCCCAAGTACTCGCGCCATCGGCAGGTCTCACAGAAAGCCACCAAGTATGGGCACTCTTACCAAGGTAGTAGGCGGCACAACAACTCGATTTTCCTCTGGGCACTCCACCATCTCGAACAGTTTTTCGAAATGCTCTATCCAGTGTACAATGTCAGCAGGGTCAGATGAGCCTTCAAAAGTCGGAGGTTGCTGTCGTGATATGTCGCTAATAATCCGGCTAACGATCCCGCCAGGCACCAGAGGCGGAGGCTGTTGCCCCTGCTGTTGACCAGTAGTATTCCTCTGCATAGCTTCCATCAGCTGACCCATTTGGGTCATCTGGGCCATCATGCCCTGCATCACGGTGTAAGGATCGACACGTGCATTCTCTCCGGTGTGGTGTGATTGGTCCCTAGAAGGCGAATCACTGCCTGCGGAACTCTGTTCCACATTCGCGCGTCTGTTGGCTCGTGGTATCGGAATTCAGCCTCTTCCGCAGCCTCGTCCCCCTCTGCCACGGCCTCTCGGATTCATTTCCATACTGAAAGAATCAAGTCACAAGTATAGTTCAATTTATCAATCATAATTCATGCTAAGTTAATAGCAACAGGGAATTTCCTATCCAACAAAGCAGTTCGTAAAGAATCACTGGCACTACAGGTGTTACACACTCAATATCATATCAACATCAAGTCGAAACAATTCCAATCACATAATTAATTTAGCTTCACCTCAAACAGATGAATTTTACCTCATGTTAGCAAGATGCCAAGATAAGTAAGGAGACCAATACATCGTCAATATCATGTCAGTAATCAAATTATGGTTCATGAGAACATACCGTATTTGACGGGTCAGGCGCTTGCACAAGTTACACGTGGCACGAAGGTTTCTTGATGCTATTACGATTCTACAATGACTCAAAATAAAAACACACGCTCCGATACCATCTTCTGTAACAGCCCGAAAACAGTGGCTATTACAGTGCCGTGGACCCCCTACCGGGACCCACTAGGCGATATCACGATAGAGACTTACAACCTGACAACGTGGCACCGTACCACAATAAAAACCCCGATGTGGAGTGTAAGTTATACATGTCTTTAATACGAGCAAGCGTACACAGGATCCAAATTCGGTACAGACCATATGACGATGGGCAATACCTAACAGATTATAGTACATTCATCCGACACAAAATAAAATGAAAATCACAATAATACATAACCGAATATCAAAAGACTCGGGCCCCCCGAAATAGCATACTTCAAAACCCTCCGTCGCCATTGTGCTCCTCCTGTGCCTTGCCCTTTCCTCGCCCTGAAATACAAGTATTTCGCCCCAAACCACAGGGTCAGCTATACATGATAATAATTCTCATGACATTATACAATTCATATATATACTGATCTCAAAGAAAACCATCGACTACTGAATATACCCCGAAGGCGTATAAACAATCAGTCCCAACTGTCGAACATAACCAAATATACGAACGACCATATAATATGGCTCAAGACGGACGTCACAGTACGCCCGATCCGGAAATGTGTCCGTGCACATGTCCACCCCGTATACGGAATCCAGAATATACGTGGGACGATGTACCTAATTAGCCTCACGAACTACGTCTCGTGTGCACGATCTAAATGCGGAAAACATCCACGCATGATCATCAAGTGTCCGGCTAAAAATCCTACACATAACCAATCGGCGCGCAGATATGACTCCAGAGATGTCACGATACAACATGGCAACGAAACTCAACGAATTACACTTTTATCAAGGAATCGAACAACTCACCGAAGTGTCAACAAAGCTCAAAAGGACTGACAGTAACAAGGACGGTAATTTCGGGTATATCATCCCCAACACCATGACAATACGATCAAGAGTATCACCATATCACGAATCATAGATTATCAGAACATTTCATACATACGAAACACATAATAATCACAAGAATTCAACCATCATTATAACCAAGCAAGATAACTTGCCTCAATTCCATAGATAAATAATCCTTCTTTGAATGGTCAAACGAATGGTATCCTCGTCTAACAATACTCACGTGAACAAGCAACCTTGAATGAAATGTAATTCATTCAACAACACATTCGTACGATAACGGTATTATTACATAAATAATATTCGTAAATTTACTTGAATAAATCAATTATCCTATTGATCACTTTAATGTTCTTATTACAAATCATCATATGTTTATCATGTTCATTCACATATTCTAACATTAATGTCGAATACTTGAAGTTCAGTTTATTACCAAAGTAACATTGTGAAAACATCTTTTCAAATCATCGGCACTTCCGATTACGATATAAGTTTGTGTTAATTACGTTCTTCATTATTTTACCAATAATTACATTAAAAACTGATTCCTATACGAAGCATAAGCTCAAGTTTTTAGTGCACTAAGAACATCATCTTAATTTACATCTCTTAACATACACGGATTAATGAAATGGAATTCGGCTACTCATCTACCGCATTTCCATCACCATATTCACTACAATCCTCTTAAGAACATTATTAACATATTAATGTAGCAATTAACATCCTTTTAAGTTATCAACGAAATCGATTAACTTGATCATATGAAGATTACAACTTCCTTCTATCAAAACCCATTGTTTTACTTTTGAAGAATTTATTAAAAGCCTAGTTATATCATTGGATACTTGAAATTTTAAAAGTAACTTCATCCCATCTTGTGAAGATCATCTTCAAAGGGTTAACATAATTCTTTCAACAATTTTATTACAAAAGTGTTGGTTTAAGAGGCCAAAAATCATGGTTCCATATTACCTTCAAGAATCAATTGAATGTTCAAGACAAGTTTAATATCTCCCACCTCTAATCATTAAGGATTTCATCCTTACCATGTTCCTAGTGTTGAGACTATAATTAACTTCCAATTATCATGTTATACATCAGGTTTCATGTATATCATTATCAACACAATTACATTATAAAGTTATTTACATCAAGAAGTAACACTAATACCCTTAATGTTAATCTTCACTTAGTTTGAGCATGATTCGATTAACTTATCATGTTTACACTAGCTTAAACTAACATTATGTGAAGTATTTATCTACTAACATCATCATAAGCATGGATTTGATATGAGTTAAAGAAAGACCAACCTCAAAATGAAGAACAACACCAACACTTCAAGGGATACACTTCAATCTCTAACTCTTCAAAGTCACCAATCACATGCTGAAGCTCCAACACAAGTTAGAAGGGCTAGAAACGGAGTTGGAAGGGAAGGGAACCGTTTCTCTCAGTTGGGAGGTTGAAAGGGGTCGAGTAGGAAATGAATGGCAAGTCATACTTTTATAATCTGAACTCGGCATTACGTACGTTAACGAAAGTGGTTAACGTACGTTATAGTCCTTACGTACGTAATCTCATGATCATTACGTACGTAACCAATTTCATCAGATCTTTCTGCCTCAACACACGCAATTCGTTACGTACGTAACTATATAGCTATTACGTACGTAATAGCCGTTGACTTGGCTGTCGTGATCGACTCCCGACCACCTACCCCCGCTCGGCCCCACCCGCCGAAAGGCGGACTGCTGGTGGATCTCCCGCATTACGTACGTTAACATATGGATGTTACGTACGTAAGGCGACGTATATAGCGTACGTTAAGAAGATAGGTTAACGTACGTTAAGTGCTATAACAAGCATAAATGGAATTCTCCCAATATCACCCAACAATTAATATAGTATGAATGACCATGATTCCAACTTAACATAATTCGTCGATATACTTGCTACAACAACACAAATATGGTGCGAAAATACTTAGCTTAAATCAGAAAATACAATATTAAAGGCGAGGGTATTACAAATGATTCATCATAACATAAGTTGAGGTGATCCAGGATGGGATAATGGTTAACGTTGTGAGTCATATGTGGAAAAAAGGAGTTTTTATCGGAGTTGATATATTGAGATTTTGGAACTATATCGTGTGGTTATCAGATGGAATGTCAGGGGATTTGGTGACAAGTCGAACTGGTATCCAGGAGTATGGATATAGTTAAGAATTTGCATAATTACATTTTATTTAATCATGTGTATTCAAAAAGAATTTTCATCGAGAACTTGACACCAGTGAGCCGATTTAATTTTTCGAAAATTGATTTCGTGGTCTTACGAAAATTTATGTTTTGAGTTTTGAAATTCTTGAAGGAACTTTTGAAAATTTGTCTTCTTGACAAGACTATATGATTTCAAACTGGTTTTGAAAATGTGACTGATATACATATGCATTTAGTGCATAGTGCATATCATGCTGAAGTTATGAGTGTGACTCACGAACTTTAGTATGGTAGTTTGGTTATCCAGGGATGATCGGTTGATTGATCAGATAAGAGGACTATGCTGCGTGTTGTAGATTCATGCACGGAATATGATTTTGGAACTTTAGATTTTGTGAAACCGGGACATATGTGCTATGTGATTCCATTGGTATGGTAGTAGTACGATTTTACCATAGTGATTTTTGAATGATTCCTTTGTAAGTGCGGATTTGGAGATGGTGACCCCAGGATGGTTGTTTGTGTAACACCCCGAGATATTCGGAATAATTACAGCGCCATAAACCCTTTAAGTAAGGATTTACAAGGCTAATTTAAAAGAAATATAAATATAATCCAATCATACAACTAAAGTTCAAAATACAGATTTGGTTCAACTGATCCAATGAGTTAACTTATACAACCATATCGAAATGACATTATTAAAACAGACGTACTCGAGTACTAAATGAACCAAGAAGACAAATCACAATAACAATAAACATCAACCACATCACTGAGCCATTTCATCGTCTCCGTCGATGCTGTGGTTGCTTCCCCGCTCCTCGGCTACCTGAACATCAAAACAATGTCCACCCCCGAAGGGGTTAGCAAAACAATGCTAGTACAAGTATCATAATACATAAATCATCAGTGCATCATAAAACATGCAAAACGGACTTCCGTCATCGGAATCCAACGATGTGAATCCTCACGATTCCATCAACACAATACATGGTAATCCAGCGATCCAGCGCCCTTGGTATAGATCCCCATGATGATCTCGTCGGACCAACGCATGGTGGAAAACCCGTCCAGCGATCCAGCGCCCCCAGCATAGATCCCCATGATGATCCCGTCGGACCAACGCATGGTGGACATTCGATCCAGCGCCCTCAGCATAGATCCTCATGATCCCCTCGGATCATTTATACCATAAACCAATCAATTATGCATACATATATGCATTTTAATATGTCCATCAATACGAACAATTAACAACGAATACCACGAGAAATTATAGAAATACATCTCATATTTGACAACATGAACAAAACCATAAGCATGATCAAGGTTCCAATATAAATCAAACTCAACATATGATACTTGCCTCGAAAATGGCAAGAATGGAAATACTCCAACAAATGACACGCGTCCGTATGTCACTGCCCCTCGATCGTCCCCTATGAAAGGCTTGGACCTAAGAAATAATAAAGAATTCCTCTCAATTCGTACGAACGTCTAACAATCCGGTTGACGGCCGCAAGCTCTAAAAAAATGAATTGCATGCGAACTACTTAGCGCTACGTACTCTACGTAACGTGCGCTAAGCTACTGTTAACGTATGCAAATGACCAAGTTTAGCGTCGCTAGTGTGTACCGACAGTCTTCTACGAGCAATGACCGCCTGCCTGATGATATAACGTACGTTACGTATCCAACGTAGCCCACGTTACTCATTCCCGATAGCGCACGTTAATATATACATCTTAGCGTGCGCTAATCATGCATGGCAGTCACTACTGGGTAAAACTTGAGCTAAAGGTGATGAAAACTCATGAAATCCTCAGTGTTAATACATGCCAACTCCGTGCATATCATGCTCATACGGTTTATGAAAGATCTTTATGGATTAAATGACTACGAGACACCAGGATACGGATCATCATTACTACACCATAATTCATCTTGATCCTGAGAAAGTATCCTAAGTTCCCTTCGTCCTACGTTACAAAACGCATGATTCCAATGTGTAAAACATAACAACTTGATAATCTCCACCTATTGGTCATAATCGGTTTGAAGATACAAGAATATGCTTAGGAGTCCATACACTAAAAAGGTTCAAAGGATTATACGATGAATAAGTGCCGAAACGTCAAAAATATCCTTCTAACACATGATGTTCGACTATTAACGAATTTAACTGACTAGATAAACATGATCAAAACGTCCTTCAGAATACTACTAATATTGGTGAAGAATCACCTACCTCAAAGTAGTGAAGAACAAGGAGGAAATTCGAAGCAATCCAACGCCGAAGGTTTGAACACCAATCCTCCAATGATCTACAATCTTCAACACGAGCTAGGATGCCGGCAAGAAGTGTTTAGGATGAAGAGAGTGTCTTCCTAAGTTCAAGAATTCGAATGGGGGAGTGAAAAAAATCTGAAAATATGAAAAAGGATGCTGTCCTATATATAGAAAATGGTTATTAGCGCGCGCTAGTCCATATTCATAGCGTGCGCTAACGGCTATTTGAAACGTTACTGATTTCACTGTACTCAGCCTTTAGCGTGCGCTACCCTCATGTGAGTAGCGTGCGCTAATGCGTTGACTTGGCTTTTTCCCGAAACCCGTCCAGGTTCATCCCGACACAATCCGACCAAGATCCCCGGCCTGATCTCACCTACCACACGTCTCAATCATATTGACCACGTAAAGCGTGCGCTAAGGTTCCTTCGTGTAATATCCGCATTTTTCCCTTCTCTTATTATTCTCATTTTAGTGCATTTTCGTTTTTAACAGCTCGCTTGTAATCGTATTGTCATTTTGAGGACATTTGATATTGAACTTTTTGTCGTTCGAGCTTGATTCGGACTCGTTTTACTCGATTTGATGTTTCATGTTGTTATTTCGCATATTATCGTAATCGTCATTCGGAACCGCCGTTTCGGGGTTGCCGAAGATCGATCTCATGTTATTGTGGGCGTTGTGAGCTTTTGTTGGTGTTTCAACCATGTTTCGTACATTTCGCATGTTTGGACCGTTTTGTAAATTTCCCAAAAGTTTGGGAAATTTACGCTTGATGTTGTTTTTCTGAACCTTTGAGTAGTCGGGAATATGTTTTCCTTCGGCACTTAAGTTCGTCGTTTCAGGCCCCTTACGTTCGTACCATCGTGAATTGTTCACCGTTGTATTTCGATTCTTTCTCGGTACCCCCCTCCTTCATTTCTGGCCTGTGCTCCACAGAAAGGAATGTTACGTACGTAACAACTTTTTTGGTTACGTACGTAACGTCCTAGTGTAATTCAGTTCAGGCGATTCTGCCTTTTTGGTTACGTACGTAACACCCTTTTTGGTTACGTACGTAACGCTTGATGTATATCGATTCAGGCGATTCTGCCTTTTTGGTTACGTACGTAAGGCCCTTATGGCTTACGTACGTAATACGGCTTACGTACGTTAGCATGTGGTGGCTAACGTACGTAACGAGCCCTGGGTTTATAAACCCAGGGGTTGACCGATTTCGGCCATTTTCACTCCTTCTCCTCCCCATCCGACTCCTAGGCGATCTCCTTGGTATTTCCGGCGATTTGAAGCTTGATAACTCCGAGCCATCATCTTCTTCGAGTTATTGGAGCATAGTATCAACCTCTAATCGTGTTCTTCGTCATTATTCAAGGTAAACTCCTAAAACGGTGTTTTGGGTGATTGAAGGGGGTTTTCATGTTTCGTCCGATTCGTTCCGTATGTTAGATTAATTCATGATGTCCTCGATTCATGAGTTTGTTTAGCTAGCCAGTGCGGGAGGGTCCTTAGAGGCCTCGTGCGGGAATCTATGATATTACTCTGTTCCCAAGGCGATGCATGTGCGTGTTTTTGTTTTGTAATATAGCCAGCGCGGGAGGGTCCTTAGAGGCCTCGTGCGGGAATCTATGATATTACTCTGTTCCCAAGGCAAATTGTTTGACTGTTTATTTCCGGAAAAGACATGTCTGGTTTTGGTTTTTGAAATGATATTGGTGCATGTACTATGAAATGTGTAAGCGATTGGTTTGCCTTGATTACTTGTACTAGCGTAATTGCTAACCCCTCTGGGGACCCGTCTCGGGGAAATTCTTGATATGAATTTCAGGTTATGATCATCCGGACGAGCGAGCGCTGGGACAGTACGAGGATGTTGGCCGGGGTCGCTGACATGTGCACTCGAGTCTACTTATTTCTCTTGTCCACTTCGACATGGTTGTTTACTATATTTATGAACTGATAGACCGTACTCGCGAGTACTTAGGCTTTTCAATTCAAATCCCGTGTTGTATTATTTTAAATTGCTACATTGTCGACTGTTGCTTATTTCGCCGGTTACTCCGGGCGTACCTTTATATGTTATATTATTTAAATGTGTGTTCTCGCTAACCGAGATGGTTAGTCGAGGGGTGTTTTCTAGTTGTAGCCTGGTGGGTCCCATGTAGGGGTCCACGGCGCTGTAATATACTTCGAATATCTCGGGGGTGTTACAGAAATGGTATCAGAGCTCTAGGTTTATGGATACCTAGGCTTGTTGGTTATTTGGGTCTAGTCGTGTTTTGTTTTGCACATTGTCACACCGCTGCCAGTATCTCGGTACTTCCAGCGCTCGTAAGTTTTCTTATTCGGTCTTTTGTTTTCTTGCATAGTATTTCCGCTTTTCGAATTGTGATTACCTTTTCCTCCCTTACTCATCATCAATATACTTCTGTTATCTCTTAACACCAGTATGGATGCCGGAGGAAACCGTGGTCGTGGTCGTGGTCGTGGTCGTGGGTGCGGCCGAGGGGCGTGGGGCGGCGGTGGGGCGACCACGTCGCATTCTTCGAGGCCGCGATCTGGCGGCCGTCACGATCACGGTTCTTCTCAGGAGCGCGCCGATCTTGGAATTGCGGCTGTTATGCAGCAAATGGTTAACCAAATGGCGGCTATAGCTCAGGTGGTCCAGAACCCCAATCAGGCCCATGCTAATCGGGGCGGAGCAGATCGCTGGCTTCAGGATGTCATCAAGATGCATCCTCCTCGGTTCGGGAGCTTCGGACCCGATCGGGGTGGGAAGGGTGGATCAAGGAGATATCTAAAGTCTTCACTGCTACCAAGCGCCAGGGACCGTAAGGTCCTATTTCTCAATACTTTCTCACGGGAGATGCCACAGTTGGTGGGAGGCCGTTGGTCCCAAAGATCATGTTGCTTCGTGGGCCGAGTTTCGGGAGTTGATGGAGACGAGTATTGTCGTGGCGGTCGAGACGAGGCTCGAGTGCATGCTTTCTATGATGCTCAACCATGGGATATCCCGTATCTCGTGCCATTGCCGACTTTAACAAGGAGTTGGGTTATGTGAAGACCCAGTTGTCGCCGAGGCGACAAAATTTTCCATTTTTCCGGAGGATGAAGGCGCCCATTCGGGACTACATGTCTGGACTAAATCTGCACTACCTTGAAGGATTATCGAGTAGGGCCCTCGCTTATGATATGTCGGTGGCGAGTGATTTGGCTCGTGAGAGCAAGAAGCGAAGTCGGTCGGAAATTTTTACGGTCCCAAGAGTGGAGGCGGCGAAATCTCAGTGCAAATATTTCTACGGGCGGTTCGGCTCATTTCTCTGGGAGCTTTCGGGTGCCGGAACCTCCGCTCGTGAGCCCACATGTTTTAAGCGTGGTGCGCATGGCCATAGGAGCCGGCAGTGTTCTCGTCAAGTTTACTGTCATACTTGTGGGCCTAGGCCACAAGGCCCCTTTTGTGAGCAGATCAAACAGCTTCGCGGTGCCCGTTCTTCTCACCCAGCACCTATGGAGCCGAGTGTGAACCAGGGCTCGTTTGCTCCGCCGCCTCCACCGAGTGCCGTCCGAGGTAGGGGTCGGGGTCAGCCTGCTAGGGGTGGAGCTTCCAGTGTCGGCTCCGCCCAGCCGCGTATATACGAGATGAGGAGGGCCGATGACCCAGCAGCTACTGTGGTGACAGGTACCGTTCATATCCATTCTCATCCTGTCGGTGTGCTTTTTGATTCGGGTGCCACGCATTCATTCATTTCTCTAGAGTGTGTACGCCGTTTGAGTCTCGACTGCTTGTCACCTTGCGAGCCTTTCATCGTTAAACTTCCTAGCGGTGATAGGATTGTCGGTGATCGAGAGGTCCGAGACTGCTCTGTGTTTATTTGTGAGAGAGCTTGGCTCTCTAATCTTATTGTCGTTAATATTGAGGGTGAGGATTTGATTCTCGGGGATGATTGGCTCGAGCGGCATGGCGCAATCATGAACTACCGCACGAGGATCATCACCATGTTAGCCGAGGATGGCACCGAGCACTCCTTCGCGGGGCGAAGGAGGGGAAATCAGAAATTTGTCATTAATGCCTTGAAGGCGATGAGTCTCCTGCGAAAGGGGTGTACTGGTTATTGGTGCTACGCCTTGAAGATGGAGAATGGCGGAGTCGAGTTTTCATCGATTCCAGTTGTTAGTGAGTTTCTGGATGTATTTCCTGACGAGTTACCGGGATTGCCACCAGATCGTGAGGTTGAGTTTGCTATAGAGTTAGAGCCGGGCGCGGCTCCGATTTCGAAGGCGCCGTATCGCATGGCACCTTCAGAGATGGCAGAGTTGAAGAAGCAGCTGAGTGAGCTTCTTGAGTCGGGGTATGTTCGACCGAGTGCCTCGCCTTGGGGCGCACCGGTCCTGTTTGTGCGGAAGAAGGATGGTTCACTACGTTTGTGTATCGACTATCGCGAACTAAACAAGGTGACCATCAAGAACAAGTATCCTTTGCCGAGAATCGATGACTTGTTTGACCAGTTGCAGGGAGCTGCGGTATTCTCGAAGATTGATTTGAAATCGGGGTACTATCAGCTCCGGGTGAGAGAGTCCGACGTGCAGCGACTTTTCGGACGAGATACGGACATTACGAGTTTGTAGTTATGCCTTTCGGGTTAACTAATGCGCCGGCGGTGTTCATGCAATTGATGAACAAAGTCTTTATCGAGTATTTGGATAAGTGTGTCGTCGTCTTCATTGACGATATTCTTATCTATTCGAGGAATGAGGAAGAGCATTCCCATCATTTGCGGATAGTGTTAGACATTTTGAGGACCGAGCAACTCTATGCGAAGTTCTCGAAATGCGAGTTCTGGCTGAAGGAAGTGATGTTTTTGGGTCACGTGATTTCAGCCGAGGGAGTTCGTGTGGATCCGCAGAAAATTGAGACAGTGTTGGATTGGGCACCGCCCACAAATGTGAAGGAGGTTTGTAGTTTCTTGGGTTTGGCTGGCTACTATCGTAGGTTCGTCGAGGGTTTCTCAAAACTAGCTCGGCCACTTACACAGTTGCTCCAGAAATCCGAGAAGTTCATTTGGAATGTCGAGAGACAGTCGAGTTTTGAGGAACTGAAGAAGCGTTTGACTTCAGCCCCGGTTTTGGTGTTGCCATGTGGCAACGAGGGTTTTGCCGTTTATAGCGATGCTTCGGGTCAGGGTCTTGGGTGTGTATTGATGCAGCACGGCAAGACCATTGCCTATGCGTCGAGACAGTTGAGGTCGTATGAGCTGAACTATCCTACTCATGATTTGGAGTTAGCGGCAGTTGTTTTTGCGCTAAAGATTTGGCGTCACTATCTTTTCGGCTCTGCATGTCAGATTTTTACCGATCATAAAAGTCTGAAATACATATTTACTCAGCGGGAGTTGAATATGAGGCAGAGGAGGTGGTTAGAGTTGATTAAGGATTATGACCTCGAAATTCTTTATCATCCGGGCAAGGCGAACGTCGTGGACGACGCCTTGAGTCGGAAACCGGTTGCGTTGCGAACGCTTGAGATCCTTACGTCTCAGTCTGAGCTTCGGCAGGCTTTGATCGAGTTAGATGTTGAAGTTTTGTTGCCTGGGGCCGTCGGGCAACTTCGTGCTTTAGAGATTTCGTCGTCTTTGATCGATGAAATTAAGCTGAAGCAGTTAGAGGATCCGATGATTATTCAAATCCGAGATAACGTTCTTAAGGGAAAGTCTCCTGGGTTTGTGATTCACGAGGTTGGTGTTTTGAGATTCCAGAGTCGGCTTTGTGTGCCGAACGATCCAGAATTGCGACAGGGTATTTTGCGTGAGGCCCATTCTACACCCTATTCCGTTCATCCTGGTTCGAGTAAGATGTACAAGGACCTGAGGAGGAACTTCTGGTGGAATGATATGAAGGAGGAGGTCGCGCAATTTGTAGCAAAATGTTTGACTTGTCAGCAGGTCAAAATTGAGCATCAGCGACCATTTGAGTTATTGCAGCCACTTTCCGTTCCGGAATGGAAATGGGAAGATATATCGATGGATTTTGTTACGAGTTTGCCGAGATCGAGGTCGGGCATGAATATGGTGTGGGTGGTTGTTGATCGTCTGACCAAGTCGGCACATTTTCTGGGCATCAAGGACACTTGGGGCCCGGAGAAGTTGGCTCGTGTGTTTATCGTGCAGATTGTGAGACTTCATGGTACTCCGAAGTCTATTGTTTCGGATCGTGATGGCCGTTTTGTATCGCACTTTTGGCAGGCGGTGCATAAGGCGTTGGGTACCCGTTTGCAGTTGAGTACCTCTTTTCATCCCCAGTCAGATGGACAGTCGGAACGCACTATCCAGACATTCAAGGACATGTTGCGTGCTTGTGCTCTCGACTGGAGTAGTGACTGGGAGGATCATTTGCCATTGATCGAATTCACGTACAACAATAGTTGGCACGCGTCGATCCGGATGGCACCGTATGAGGCGCTCTACGGGCGGCGCTGTCGATCACCGATTTGTTGGAATGAAGCGTCCGATTTGGTCGGGACCGAACCGGATATTGTCTTTGAGACGAGGCGGAAGGTGGATTTGATTCGGGAACGGATGTTGACTGCCAGATTCGACAGAAGTCGTATGCCGACGTCCGTCGTCGACCTTTGGAATTCAAGGTGGGAGACCACGTTTTGCTAAAGTTGTCGCCGACGAAGGGAGTTTTTCGTTTCGGGAACAAAGGGAAGTTGAGTCCGAGATTTATTGGACCCTTTGAGATTCTCGAGCGAGTCGGTGAGTTGGCATACCGTTTGGCGTTACCCCCGGCCTTGAGTCATGTTCATAGCGTTTTTCATGTTTCCCAGCTGAGGAAATATGTTCCGGATCCTAGTCACATCATCGACTTTGGCGAGGTCGAGATTGCCGAAGATTTTACCTTCGAGGAGCGTCCCTTAAAGATTTTGGAACACCGTGAGAAGCGACTGAGGCATAATACCATTCCTTTGGTCAAAGTGCAGTGGTCGAGACATGGTGTCGAGGAGGCGACTTGGGAAACCGAGGATAGCATGCGTGCTAAGTATCTCGAGTTGTTTATTTCTTAAGTTTCGGGACGAAACTTGTTTTTAGAGGGGTAGAATGTAATATCCGCATTTTTCCCTTCTCTTATTATTCTCATTTTAGTGCATTTTCGTTTTTAACAGCTCGCTTGTAATCGTATTGTCATTTTGAGGACATTTGATATTGAACTTTTTGTCGTTCGAGCTTGATTCGGACTCGTTTTACTCGATTTGATGTTTCATGTTGTTATTTCGCATATTATCGTAATCGTCGTTCGGAACCGCCGTTTCGGGGTTGCCGAAGATCGATCTCATGTTATTGTGGGCGTTGTGAGCTTTTGTTGGTGTTTCGACCATGTTTCTTACATTTCGCATGTTTGGACCGTTTTGTAAATTTCCCAAAAGTTTGGAAAATTTACGCTTGATGTTGTTTTTCTGAACCTTTGAGTAGTCGAGAATATGTTTTCCTTCGGCACTTAAGTTCGTCGTTTCAGGCCCCTTACGTTCGTACCATCGTGAATTGTTCACCGTTGTATTTCGATTCTTTCTCGGTACCCCCCTCCTTCATTTCTGGCCTGTGCTCCACAGAAAGGAATGTTACGTACGTAACACCCTTTTTGGTTACGTACGTAACGTCCTAGTGTAATTCAGTTCAGGCGATTCTGCCTTTTTGGTTACGTACGTAACACCCTTTTTGGTTACGTACGTAACGCCCCAGTGTATATCAGTTCAGGCGATTCTGCCTTTTTGGTTACGTACGTAAGGCCCTTATGGCTTACGTACGTAATACGGCTTACGTACGTTAGCATGTGGTGGCTAACGTACGTAACGAGCCCTGGGTTTATAAACCCAGGGGTTGACCGATTTCGGCCATTTTCACTCCTTCTCCTCCCCATCCGACTCCTAGGCGATCTCCTTGGTATTTCCGGCGATTTGAAGCTTGATAACTCCGAGCCATCATCTTCTTCGAGTTATTGGAGCATAGTATCAACCTCTAATCGTGTTCTTCGTCATTATTCAAGGTAAACTCCTAAAACCTTGTTTTGGGTGATTGAAGGGGGTTTTCATGTTTCGTCCGATTCGTTCCGTATGTTAGATTAATTCATGATGTACATGATTAATCTTGTCGATTTCATTGGTTACCCTACGGATTCATGGTATATTTCGTAGTAATTTTGTAATCGAGAGGGTTTGGTTGTGGTCCTCCCTCGTCGTTGTTTCTATACGAATATACATGAATCGTAGGCGGGTTTTCGGGTGTATTCTAATTCCGTATTATAGGATTGGTCGTGATTGTGTTCTTCGTATCGTTAGGTTCGTGATTATCGGCTCCTATCGGTCACCGGTGTTTTTCCTTCCGTTCGTTGCGTCGTTTATTATTCAAGGCAAGTATTTTTGGAAACCTTTATGCTTAACGTGGAATGGTAATGTATTTTGTGTGTGATTTGCTCACCTCGTGTTGGTCCGACGGGATCAAGGAGGGAATCGAAAGGGTTGAGTCCTCGATTCATGAGTTTGTTTAGCTAGCCAGTGCGGGAGGGTCCTTAGAGGCCTCGTGCGGGAATCTATGATATTACTCTGTTCCCAAGGCGATGCATGTGCGTGTTTTGTTTTGTAATATAGCCAGCGCGGGAGGGTCCTTAGAGGCCTCGTGCGGGAATCTATGATATTACTCTGTTCCCAAGGCAAATTGTTTGACTGTTTATTTCCGGAAAAGACATGTCTGGTTTTGGTTTTTGAAATGATATTGGTGCATGTACTATGAAATGTGTAAGCGATTGTTTTGCCTTGATTACTTGTACTAGCGTAATTGCTAACCCCTCTGGGGACTTGTCTCGGGGAAATTCTTGATATGAATTTCAGGTTATGATCATCCGGACGAACGAGCGCTGGGACAGTACGAGGATGTTGGCCGGGGTCGCTGACATGTGCACTCGAGTCTACTTATTTCTCTTGTCCACTTCGACATGGTTGTTTACTATATTTATGAACTGATAGACCGTACTCGCGAGTACTTAGGCTTTTCAATTCAAATCCCGTGTTGTATTATTTTAAATTGCTACATTGTTGACTGTTGCTTATTTCGCCGGTTACTCCGGGCGTACCTTTATATGTTATTTTATTTAAATGTATGTTCTCGCTAACCGAGATGGTTAGTCGAGGGGTGTTTTCTAGTTGTAGCCTGGTGGGTCCCATGTAGGGGTCCACGGCGCTGTAATATACTTCGAATATCTCGGGGGTGTTACACTTCGTAGCGTGCGCTATGGATCCAAGTTAGCGTACGCTACACTTAGATGATAGCGTGCGCTACAAGCGCAGAAACACAATTTATAAATCACATTCATGAAATCATACGCTCAACTACACCGGATTATGAAATACGGAGAATAATACTCAGATCAAAGTGCAACAATTACAATATCACAAGTTCCAAATACATATCAGAAATCTCGGGTATTACATCCTTCCTCCCTAAAAAGAAGTTTCGTCCCGAAACTTAAGATGAAAACAATTCCGGATATCTAGTCTTCATACTGTCCTCCGTTTCCCAAGTGGCCTCTTCAACTCCGTGTCGTGACCATTGTACTTTAACCAAGTGTATTGGTTTATTCCTCAATTGTTTGATCCGACTCTCAAGTATCTTGATTGGTCTCTCTTCGAAGGTGCCGTCATTATCTATCTCGATCTCGTCGAAATCAATGCCGTGACTGGGGTCCGGTACATACTTCCGCAATTGGGATACGTGAAACACATTGTGAACGTGACTCAGCGATGGCGGTAAGGCCAACCTGTATGCTAAATCCCCAACTCTCTCTAGGACCTCAAATGGCCCGATATATCTCGGACTTAGCTTACCTCTCCTCCCAAAACGGAAAATCCCTCGTGTAGGAGACACCTTCAATAGTACATGGTCCCCAGCGTCGAACTCTAGAGGGCGACGACGTACATCTGCATAAGACTTCTGTCGACTCTGGGCAGTCAACAGTCTCTCTCGAATCAAAGCTATCTTCTCTTGAGTCTGAACTATCAATTCCGGTTCCGTCCCGATCAAGTCCGAAGAATCATCCCAAAGACAGGGGGTGATCGACATCTTCTTCCGTACAAAGCTTCAAATGGTGCCATCTTAATAGAAGCATGCCAACTATTATTGTAGGTGAATTCAATCAATGGCAAATGAATTTCCCAATCAGTTGACCAATCCAAAGCACAAGCTCTAAGCATGTCTTCTACTGTTTGTATAGTCCTTTCGGACTGACCATCCGTTTGGGGATGATAAGCCGTGCTAAAGTTGAGCTCAGTCCCCAAAGCCCTGTGAACTGCCTTCCAGAAGTGCGACACGAAGCGACCATCTCGATCCGAAATGATGGTCTTCGGCGTCCCATGCAATCTGACTATCTCCGCAATAAATACTCGCGCCAATATCTCGGGTCCCCATGTATCTTTAATTCCTAGGAAATGAGCCGACTTGGTTAGTCGATCAACTATAACCCAAATCATGTTCATTCCCGTTCTAGTCCTCGGCATACTGGTGATGAAATCCATTGAGATATCCTCCCACTTCCACTCAGGGATCGGAAGCAGCTTTAACATTCCGGCAGGTCGCTGATGTTCAATCTTAACCTGCTGACAAGTCAAACACTTCGAAACGTACTCTGCTACGTCCTTCTTCATATTCCCCCACCAGAAGTTTTGTTTTAGATCCTTGTACATCTTACTGCTGCCCGGGTGGATTGAATAAGGTGCACTATGAGCTTCTTTCAGAATTGCCCGTCTCAAATCATCATCATCGGGAACGCAAAGTCAACTCTGAAATCTCAGAACTCCATCATCTTGTATCACGAATCCTGGGGCTTTTCCTTTCTTTACTTCGTCACATAACTGAAGGATCATAGAATCGTTCAACTGCTTAGATTTGATCTCCTCGACTAGTGATGAAGTCAGTTACATCACATATAGTTGCCCTTGGATTCCTGGTACCCATACTTCAATCCCTTCGCGGATCAGTTTCCGCTGAATACTGGTTTGGGATGTAAGTGCTTCCAACACTCGAAGAGAAACAGGTTTACGGCTCAAAGCATCGGCTACTACGTTTGCTTTACCCGGATGGTAGAGAATCTCCAAGTCGTAATCCTTGATCAATTCCAGCCACCTTCTCTGCCTCATGTTTAATTCTTTATGGCTGAAAATATACTTGAGGCTCTTATGATCTGTAAAGATCTGACAATGAGTGCCGTACAAATAATATCTCCAAATTTTCAATGCAAAGACTACAGCTGCTAGCTCCAGATCATGAGTCGGGTAATTAACCTCGTACGGTTTCAATTGCCGAGAAGCATAGGCAATCACCTTATCCTTTTGCATCAACACACATCCCACACCCTGATTCGAAGCGTCGCTGTATACCATGAATCCATCAGTCCCATCTGGTAACGCTAATATAGGTGCTGTCGTCAGTCTCTTCTTAAGTTCATCAAAACCAGTCTGGCATTTCTCATCCCACGTAAACTTTTGAGTTTTCTGTAACAGCTGGGTGAGCGGACGAGCAATTTTGGAAAATCCCTCTACAAAGCGACGATAATATCCAGCAAGTCCTAGGAAACTCCGGACTTCTTTCACGTTATTAGGAGCTTCCCATTCCAAGATTGCTTCGACTTTCTTCGGGTCCACCTGAACTCCGTCAGCTGATATCACATGCCCAAGGAAAGTTACTTCCCTAAGCCAGAACTCGCATTTTGAAAGCTTTGCATACAACTGTTCCTTCCTCAAGGTGCTCAAAACTACACGCAAATGTTCGGCATGCTCCTCTGTGTCCTTCGAATATATCAAAATGTCGTCAATGAAGACGACCACAAATTTATCCAAGTATTCTAAGAATACCCGATTCATCAATTGCATGAATACCGCAGGAGCATTTGTAAGTCCAAAGGGCATCACTACAAATTCATAATGCCCGTACCGGGACCTGAAAGCAGACTTAGGTATATCCGATTCCTTAATTCTCAACTGATGGTATCCTGATCGAAAGTCAATCTTCGAGAATACCCTTGCCCCTTGCAGTTGATCAAACAAGTCGTCGATCCGAGGTATAGGATACTTATTCTTGATTGTCACTTTGTTGAGCTCCCTGTAATCAATACACAGTCGGAGGGATCCGTCTTTCTTCCGGACAAAGAGAACGGGCGCTCCCCAAGGAGAAACGCTAGGTTGAATATAACCCTTCTGTAATAATTCCTCTAATTGCTTCTTTAACTCATACATCTCGGTTGGCGCCATGCGGTATGGTGCTCTGGAAATAGGAGCGGCTCCAGGCTCTAGTTCGATAGTGAATTCCACCTCTCTCTGTGGAGGTAACCCAGGTAGTTCGTCAGGAAATACATCGGAGAATTCATTCACAACTGGAATAGATGAGAGCTCTACTCCTTCCTCTTTTCTCATGGCATAGCACCAAAGTCCATGACATCCACCTTGATAATTTCACGGCTTTCATTGCTTTGATCAATTTTCCCGAGCTTCCCGGTCTCCATCCTCGGAATAAGTGTTCAGATCCGTCATCAGCAATGATAGAAATGACTCTCTTTCGGTAATTCAGAATAGCTACATAACGGTTGAGCCAATCGTCTCCGAGAATTAAATCGTCACCGTAGATGTCAACTCCAATAAGATTCAATAGCCAATCTCTCTCTCCTATAGACACTGGAAAATCTCTAGCTTCTAGGGTTCCCATAATTTTCTCTCCGCTCGGTAATCCCACAACATAAGGTTCACAATTATACAAGCACGAGATATTCAAACGATTAACACAGTTCAAAGATATAAAAGAATGCGTAGCTCCCGAATCGAACAAGACACTAACTGGTTGCAAAAGGATCTGAATCGTACCTGATGCAACAGCTGTGTTCTGATCATCCTTCTTCATCTCATAAATACGCGGAGGAACGGACCCAGCGCTGGATGCCTCTCTTTTCCCAACATTCTGCTGCGGGAAACCGCTTTGCTGCGTCTGGTTTACACTAGTGTCATTCGGAACCAGTACAAGAGTACGACTACCAAAAGATCGGGTCGCATTCCCACAAAATGTTGCGCGATGCCCTTCCTGTCCACACTCAAGCAAGAAAGCGCAAAGCATACGTCGAACATGCCCCGCTTTGCCACAGTTATAACATTTCTTCCCTGCGTCTAAAACGGTTTGTGCTGCCCGGAACTTCTTTCCTCCTCGAGAAGGATGCAGAGGCCTCCTGGATGAATGAAAAGAGGACTGGCCCCTGCGAGGCCCACTACTCTTATTCTCCGTGAAGTTTCCAGCCACTTTCTGCTTCTTTGCTTCCATTGATTTCTCTACTGCCGCCTCTTTCATATCATAGGCCAGCGCCTTGTCCTAATACTGTCGCAAAGTGGTACAATCAAATCCGGACATAAATTGCTGAATTTCCGGCTTCATTCGCATGTCGAAATGAAAAATCCTCTCCGCCTCGGTTCTGACCAAGTGACGCACATAAGTTAGCTGGTGATTAAAAGTCTTAATCACGTCCGTCACAGTTGCTTCTGAATTTTGTGGTGAGAAAAACTCCCAGACTCGGGCCTCTCTAACTGGGCGGGGACAATACTGCGCTTCCATCATTAATTTGAACTCTGTCCAGTCGACATTATGCTCTTCAGGTCGAAAGGCCTCCCACCAGTCGAAAGCCTCTCCCGTCAGAAGATACTGGGCGACCGGGACCTTTCTGTCGTTGGGACAGTTAATCCCCGCAAAAATCTTCTCTAACTCCTTCAGCCAGTGATCCCAAGAAAGCGTCTCAGCAGAACCGTTAAATTTCGGAGGATGCAATTTGATCACCTCAGTAAGCCATTTATCTCCCCGATTATCCACGTTATGCTGCTGTCCCATCGCCGTCTGCATGCGATCCACAACTTGAGCAAACTGGTTTATCTGAGCAACCACCTGCTGAAGCACTCCCGGCACGTTAGGATCCGCATTATTATTTGCTGATCCCTGTTGTCCCCCGGAATGGGAATCCGTTCGGCTAGCGGTTATTTCTTGGGTAGACACCGAATCTTCTTGTCTTGCATTTCCACGTCCGCGTCCACGACCGCGTCCGCGTCCACGACCTCCTCTCAACATACTGTAAACACAAATACTCAATATCCAGGGCAAACTTTCTAAAAGTACGTCCATCAATGTTCACAAAACACGAATTAAATAAAACGGTAGTATTTGAGATTAGGAAACTTACAACCACGGTCCACACGACGATGCTGGCTCAGCAGTGATGTTACAAACGACCGATAATCAAATAACGTAAACAGACCCAACTAACCCGACTGCCAAGATATCCATGAATCTTAGCTCCGATACCATATTCTGTAACACCCCGAGATATTCGGAATAATTATAGCGCCGTAAACCCTTTAAGTAAGGATTTACAAGGCTAATTTAAAAGAAATGTAAATATAATCCAATCATACAACTAAAGTTCAAAATACAGATTTGGTTAAACTGATCCAATGAGTTAACTTATACAACCATATCGAAATGACATTATTAAAACAGACGTACTCGAGTACTAAATGAACCAAGAAGACAAATCACAATAACAATAAACATCAACCACATCACTGAGCCATTTCATCGTCCTGTCGGTACTGTGGTTGCTTCCCCGCTCCTCGGCTACCTGAACATCAAAACAATGTCCACCCCCGATGGGGTTAGCAAAACAATGCTAGTACATGTATCATAATACATAAATCATCAGTGCATCATAAAACATGCAAAACGGACTTCCGTCATCGGAATCCAACGATGTGAATCCTCACGATTCCATCAACACAATACAGGGTAATCCAAATGATCCAGCCCTTGGTATAGATCCCCATGATGATCCCGTCGGACCAACGCATGGTGGAAAACCCGTCCAGCGATCCAGCGCCCTCAGCATAGATCCCCATGATGATCCCGTCGGACCAACGCATGGTGGACATTCGATCCAGCGCCCTCAGCATAGATCCTCATGATCCCCTCGGATCATTTATACCATAAACCAATCAATTATGCATACATATATGCATTTTAATATGTTCATCAATACAAACAATTAACAACGAATACCACGAGAAATTACAGAAATACATCTCATATTTGACAACATGAACAAAACCATAAGCATGATCAAGGTTCCAATATAAATCAAACTCAACATATTATACTTGCCTCGAAAATGGCAAGAATGGAAATACTCCAACAAATGACACGCGTCCGTATGTCACCGCCCCTCGATCGTCCCCTATGAAAGGCTCGGACCTAAGAAATAATAAAGAATTCCTCTCAATTCGTATGAACGTCTAACAATCCGGTTTACGGCCGCAAGCTCTAAAAAAATAAATTCTGTCTGAACTACTTAGCACGCGCTACGTACTCTACGTAACGTGCGCTAAGCCTGCCCATTAACGTACGCAAATGACCAGGTTTAGCGTGTGCTAGCTATGTACCGACAGTCTTCTCTGAACAGCCAACTGCCCTGCCTGATGATATAACGTACGTTACGTATCCACCGTAGCGCACGTTACTCATTCCCGATAGTGCACATTAATATATACATCTTAGCATGCGCTAATCGTGCATGGCAGTCACTACTGGGTAAAACTTGAGCTAAAGGTGATGAAAACTCATGAAATCCTCAGTGTTAATACATGCCAACTCCGTGCATATCATGCTCATACGGTTTATGAAAGATCTTTATGGATTAAATGACTACGAGACACCATGATACGTATCATAATTACTACACCATAATTCATCTTGATCCTGAGAAAGTATCATAAGTTCCCTTCGTCCTACATTACAAAACGCATGATTCCAATGTGTAAAACATAACAACTTGATAATCTACACCTACTGGTCATAATCGGTTTGAAGATACAAGAATATGCTTAGGAGTCCATACACTAAAAAGGTTCAAAGGATTATACGATGAATAAGTGCCGAAACGTCAAAAATATCCTTCTAACACATGATGTTCGACTATTAACGAATTTAACTGACTAGATAAACATGATCAAAACGTCCTTCAGAATACTACTAATATTGGTGAAGAATCACCTACCTCAAAGTAGTGAAGAACAAGGAGGAAATTCGAAGCAATCCAACGCCGAAGGTTTGAACACCAATCCTCCAATGATCTACAATCTTCAACACGAGCTAGGATGCCGGCAAGAAGTGTTTAGGATGAAGAGAGTGTCTTCCTAAGTTCAAGAATTCGAATGGGGGAGTGAAAAATCGAAAATATGAAAAGGATCTTTGTCCTATATATAGAAAATGGTTATTAGCGCGCGCTAGTCCATATTCATAGCGTGCGCTAACGGCTATTTGAAACGTTACTGATTTCACTGTACTCAGCCTTTAGCGTGCGCTACCCTCATGTGAGTAGCGTGCGCTAACGCGTTGACTTGGCTTTTTCCCGAAAGCCGTCCAGGTTCATCCCGACACAATCCGACCAAGATCCCCGGCCTGATCTCACCTACCACACGTCTCAATCATATTGACCACGTATAGCGTGCGCTAAGGTTCCTTCGTAGCGTGCACTATGGATCCAAGTTAGCGTACGCTACACTTAGATGATAGCGTGCGCTACAAGCGTAGAAACACAATTTATAAATCACATTCATGAAATCATACGCTCAACTACACCGGATTATGAAATACGGAGAATAATACTCGGATCAAAGTGCAACAATTACAATATCACAAGTTCCAAATACATATCAGAAATCTCGGGTATTACAGTTTTGATATTGATTGGTCGTTCCCACTCCATGTATGATTGGGTATGTTCGTCGGTTTGTGATTGGTTGTTCATATGACGAGGGGTATGTTCACCAATCGGGTGTGTTTCTTTGAGACCAGTTGCATGTGATTGGTGTAACGTTTTGAGAATTTTATTCGTCCGTATATCTGTCTATGTGATTCCGTGTTCATCGTGTTAGAGCTTACCATGTGTGGGTATTCTCGATTATCGTTGATTGTTTGTTGATGATATTAGAATTTATCATATTGATGATATACTCGGTTGTGTTTTGACCTTTGGATGGTCATATTAGAGTTTATCATGTTGATGATATACTCGATTGTGTTTTGACCTTTGGATTGGTCGTATTGGAGTTTATCATGTCAATGGTATTCTAGGTTAATTTGTCGGTTGATCATTGTTAATGATCATATGAGCGTTCGAATTTTGTGTCGATGTTTCGGGAATTGTGTCATTGTTTTGGCAGTTGTTTCATAGATGTATCGTATATTATTCGTTTTATCATAATTGGGACTTGACTGTATAATCAGGCAAACAGGATTTGACAGGGATGGATTATTTCATCCAAAGATGATATATTTTGTTGAGACTCATGGAATTATGATTTTAAACGTATTGAGGCTTAACAGTGAAGTCACTTGCTAGTATCTCAGGAGATCGTTGACTTGGTGCATATGTAAGTATACTGTTTTGGTTATTCGTTAATGATGATGATTGATTGTTGTCGTGATGGTTTCGGAATATTTTGGTTGAATAGTTTGTTTGTTTTTCTAAGACGGATTGCAAGTTTCGAGGATGAAACTTATTTTAAGTGGTGTAGTATGTAATATTCGGAATTTCTACTACTATTGTTTAATGTTATTTTATCCGAGTTATGATGTACATCGTGGAATCTGTATAGTATGGATAAAATTAATTGAAGGACTGAGACATCTGTATTAGTGTAATTGTCGTACTTGGTCGATAATTGCATTTGAGGATATTAGGTATCGTACGAGAATGTTATTGGGATAAGTATATGTATTCGGTATGCCATATGTTCGTATTCTGTGTGTCGAGACGTTGGAAAAGAATAGCTGAAAATGGCTAAGTATAGCCTTATTAGCGCACGCTGATATTCAAGCATAGCGCATGCTATCGTGCGGGTTTAGCGCACGCTAAAGGCGAAGGATAGCGCACGCTAGTGCAGAACAGATCAGAGGGAATCTACGTGTGGACCCGGCTACTTTTGGCTCACGTTCCGATAAGATCAACGGATGTTTGCTACGAAGGATTAGTGCACGCTAAGCATGAGGCTTAGCGCACGCTAATGGTAGATCGGACAAAAGGGAATATTTGCTTTGTCGGGTGCTTTTCGAATGTGGACCCATCTTCGGAGTATGCAGACAAACAAGTCAACTATGAGTAGCGCACGCTATGATAGGAAACTTGCATACGCTAAATAGAGGCATTTACGTACGCTATTGCATGGGCATTGCATACGTAAATCATTGTACGAAGTAAGGCAGTAGCCTCTGGACTTCGATAGCGCACGCTATCAAGGAGGGATAGCGCACGCTAAATACAAGTTTTAGCGCACGCTAGTAATATACAGTATATATATGTGCAGTTGGCCATTATTCTTCATTTTCGTCCATTCCTCCTTGCAACCGATAGAGAGTTCTTAGAGAGGAGTTTGGGCTTCCAAACACTTAAGTTGATCGTTCCTAACAACATTTGGAGCTTGGAAGTGATTGAGAATGGATTCAACCTTGGGATTCAATCCATTCCTTCAAAGAGGTAAATACTCTTCACCTTCGTATTTCGTTTTGGATTGAATATTGAAGTTCTTAAGTTGGTGATTATCATATAAACAAGTTGATAAGCATGATTATGAGATGGATTACCGGATTATGAGGATGTTGTTGTTGATATATGGATATTGATATGATTCTTGTGGTTTGAATTGTGTTGTTCGTCTTCTTGAGATAAGTTGGTTAATCCTTCTCCTCATTTTCAGATATTGATGTTATTGTTTATGATTACTCTCTTTAATGATAGATTATGGAAGTGTTATTATGGTTCTTGGTGTTTCATGATGTTTTTATTGAGGAAGAAGATGATATATGGATATATATGACTTGGATTATGAGTTGGATGATTATTTATAGGTTAAAGGATATCGGATTATGTTGTGTTGATGACTATGAATATGGTTTCGAATCACTTAGTGTTCTTGAAGGACTTTTGGTAAATAGAACATAGCAAGACGATTGTATGTTGATTTATGATTGATTAATGGTATATATCATGCGAGTATGATAAGGAGGTTGAACCTGGAAAGATTGTGATTGATCTTGGAGTACGATTTCCTTTACATTCGTATCCGTAATCGCAAGGTGTTAAGTCGATACTTGTAAGGCATGCAATTATATAACATTAGCGCATGCTAGCTGACTGGCTAACGCACGCTAACTGAAGTGACTTAGCGCACGCTACGATATATGATTAACGTGCGCTAAGTGGTCAGGCAGTGTAGTATATCATGTTGTGGTTATGAATTCATGCTGGTTTGAGTTGAATTGTTCAGACTATGTTTAACTGAGGTATTGTATAACCGTTGAGTTTGTTGATTGGTTATATCAGTTGTTGATTATTATCGAATGTGTGTTAATCGATTATTGTAATAGGTTGAGATTATTGATCGGTGATTAGAACCATGATTTGCAGTCGTGTTCGAGAATGTTCGTAGATTGCTTTGGTCGGGGCTGAGGATCTCGTAGACGAAGGCAATAGAATTGGTAACTACTTCCTCATCATTGTATCGGTATCTAGGCAAGTTATTACTTGCACAGTTTATAATATTTAATGAATAGTTTCGATTTCATTCATTTATAATTCTTATAGTAATGATTATAATTGTGAACACTGGAGATTTGGGATTGTACGTTGTTTTCAGATTTTGGGAATTTAAATTATAATGTATATGATTTACTTTTGTTATTGGTGTACTTGGGTATCGAGGATACATTGCGGTATAGGTGAAGACATGAATTATCTACCGTCCGTGATATTTTGGACCGTCGAATATTGAGGATAATGGTTGGTGATGGTTTAGACATCGAGATTGCTCTCGGAGGACTCGGGGCAAGTACTCTAATCATTTTTATCATTTTGTGTCGATCATATTATGATACATTGTGTATTTTTGTTGTCATGCATTTGTGTATTGTTGTTAATATGCATTTCTGCATTATTGTCATATGTCCACCTCGTGTTGATCTGACGGGATCATCTTGGGATCTATGCTAGCGTGCGCTGGATCATTGGATGGGTTTATCCACCTCGTGTTAGTCCGACGGGATCATTTTGGGATCTAGGCAGTGAACGCTGGATCATCGCATTACCCATGTGTTGTTGTGCATATGTATATAATGGGTTATCCACCTTGTGTTGATCTATCAGGATCATCTTGGGATCTATGCTGCGTGCACTGGATCATCGGATTTCCATAAGTATACATTGTTGTTATTGATCTGAGCATATTGACGTTGTCATACGAGTATGCATTTGTAGGTCTTGTGTTAGGACCATGTACGTATGTGGTATTGATCTGATCTCGGATTAGACTAACGTGATTCGTCACGGCATTGCGTAGCTCGAGGTATATTCTGTATTTTTCTTCTTGGTTCTTGTCTTTGGATGGATAATCGATTATCTTGTTGATATTTGTTGATGTTATCCGATGGATCGGATTGGTCAGAGCTGGTACATTTCCGTATTGCGAGTTATGATGATGTTTTTAGAAACTTGAGTATTGTTTGAGGTACAGTACAGATGTTATGTTTGAGTTTATTGGTTAATCGAGATTACGAGATGGGTAATATGATCATGGTTATTTTATTGAGGATTATTCGAGTAAGTAAAGTTACGACAGTAAGATTACATTGGTCGTATTCTTACGTAGTATTTTCGTTTTTATGTAATTATTGACGCAATGTGATTGTTATCATTGTTTGATACTATGGCTGACCCCGCCGTGGGCTTTCTTTTTAGGTTCTTTGGATATTAAGGTTGTAGCGGTCGTGAAGAAATGAGCTTCCCGGAGTATACTGGCTATGGCTTGTGTTTGTGAATCGAGTATTCTGATTACATTGTATTCCGCTGCTAGAGTATTTTTAACTGGTTGTCTTTTCTGCTGCGTGAGTTTTTTTTTTTAAATGCCCTTTTGATTTTTGGCAACTTGAGTTATTTTGGAAATTAATTTCTAAACTATTTTATCGGTACATGTAAGCGATAGCTTAACGTATGTTTTTAAACTATTGAGTTTTGGCATTTCAGGCCATGTGGTTTCAAATGAGATTTTTACGACGGTTTTGGATAAACAGATTTTATTAAATCTTCAAATGTTTTTAAAAGATAGTACCGTCGTTAGCCTCTTGGGCGTTTGTAAATGTTTGCAAAAATATCTTTTAGCCTTGTGAGTTCCATCTCGGGGCCCACGGCGCTGAAATATTCCTGGATGGCTCTGGGGGTGTTACATATACTTTATCAATGATACAAGTATCATCATCATTATTAGATGTAATAACTATCGTTATTACTCTTCTTGCAGAAAAAAGTGCACTGATTCTTATGCAATTAATCCAACATCTATAGAATGTTGAGGAAAATTGGCCAACTCAAATAATTTTAAGTATATAAATGTACTTTAGGACATTTGCTAGTAATTTATGATATTTAGTATACATCATGTGATAATTTGTACTAATATATCTTCAGGATATATATCATAAATAAACATGTAGTTAAATAAAATATAAATATGCTATAAATAGACTTTATCATTCAGTGTGTAGTTATAAACACGCAAATATTGAAAGTATTGGGATTAGTAGACTTCTGGTCTAATAAGTGGTGAATTTTATACGCCATTTATATTGATAATTTCTTTAATATATTTTTCTCACTTGTTATCGCGGAATCATACATATTTTAAGCGATAGTTTAGAAATCCATAAATTTATCGACACTTAAAAGATAATAGTGCATAATCTTCAACCCTGTAAGGATGAATTCAATGGTTCTTCAGGAAATATCAATAAATTTAGCACTATCATTTTTTTTTCACACGGAAAGTATCATTTATTTCTAAAGATATCATGCATATTTGCACTTTGATGAAACAATAAATCATGACCACTATTTAATCCCAAGACTTGGCATTCGATTCAAAGAAACAAATAACAGAAGCCAAGAATTTGAATGATGCAAATATCTTCAGGATATTTGACCTTTTTATCACTAATTATAGCAACAATCAACTCAAATCATACTTCAGGTATGACATCATATCTCATATTGATAAAAATCCATAATATATCATAAGAGATAATAAAATATTAAACTACACAATATATAAGATTAGATATTGACATATAATCTTGAGATTATGATTTTCGTGTCCTTACTATTAACAGTTGATAATATCCACTCAACGGGATAAAATTTATAAGTAATTATTTCCTACAAGGATAAACTCTAAATTTTATCTAATTCAGGAGATAAAATTTGAGCCATGTAATATTGAAGTTTTTAATTTAATATTGATCACTTCGGGGAACAACTTGATAGGAATATTCGACCAATCACTAATCTTGCTACCATTGGAGCACAATCGGATTATGATTGTGGTGTATATCATATATGATGCAATCTCGATAGAGAATATTCTCAAATTATATTAATATTTTTTATTTGAGATATAAGTTATATTTTCCTTCACGGATAATATCATGCTACATCAAGAGCATAATGATTTAATTATGCTATTATATTTATAAGTAACAAATCAATATTCTTCAGGAATATTGTATTATCACATAATTCATGTATAAATAAGAATTATTCATTTGAGAAAATTATCAGATTGGTCCCGTATGTGGGACCAATTGGCCAAAAAGCCCCATCTATCTCCAGCGGACCAAAAAACCCCACATCTTCCCCATGTTTTCGCCAATTTAGTCCTCGGTCGCCGGCCGAAGTATTTTTCGACCATCGGAGCTGACGTGGACGACACGTGGCTGACACGTGGGAAAAATAGTGGGTCCTCCTGAGATAGACGGGGCTTTTTGGTCCCACATACGGGACCAATTTGATAATTTTCTCATTATATATATACATTTATTTTTCAATAAATGTAATAAATATAATAAATATTAATGGCACGTGATATAAAGAACTATAATTTAATTAAGTTTAAATTATTTGTGGCAAAAAATTCTATCAAATGAAAAGTTGATGAACGATAAAATTTATATTTTCCGAGGGTAGAATTATTTATCGAATAAAGATTCGTAGAAGTTTATTGCTTGCAAAAAAGATTTATGGTTTGTTTGTATTTTTATGTCAGATTTTTAATAGATTCTCTTTGTTATCCAATAAAAGAATACACTCTTGCAATAAAAGAAATAATTTTAATATCCAACAATAGATTTTTTTTATTTAACATACTTTGCATTTATGCTAAATAGCTTACTTAGTTGTTTTTTTTTCTATAAAATAAAAACAATAGTAATATTCAATCAATTTAGGAGAGAAATTGAATACATTTTAAGTAAATTTAATTGATTTAAAAAATATATTTTACAAATTGATTATATCAGAAAACTAAAAATCTGACATAAATCGATTACATATGTCTTTTCTGCAAGCAATAAACTTCTACCAATCTTTATTTGATAAATAATTCTACCCTAAGAAAATAAAAATTTTATCGTTCATTAACTTTTCATTTGATAGTGCCACAAATAATTTAAACTTAATTAAATTATAGTTCTTTATATCATGTGCCATTAATATTTTTTATATTTATTGAAAAATAATTTCATATATATATATATATATAATGAGAAAATTATTATATTGGTCCCGTATGACCAATTAATTGGCCAAAAGCCGTCTGTCCTGCGGACCCACTATTTTTGCCACGTGTCAGCCACGTGTCGTCCACGTCTGCTTCGATGGTTGGAAAATACTCCGACCGGCAACGAAGGACCAAATTGGCGAAAACAGGGGGGAGATGGGGGTTTTTTGGTTCGCCGGAGACAGATGGGCTTTTTGGCCAATTGGTCCCACATATGGGACCAATTTGATAATTTTCTCTTATTCATTTAGAATAGTAATATTCTTCAAGAATATTACAATTAATTGTGCTATTTGGGGAGCAATAATTTTAAGATCCATAATTGAATATACAAAAGAAAAAAAATAGTACGAGAATTAATCAATGCTCGAAATAACTAAACTAAAATAGTGCTTCTTTAAGAGCACTTACAATATTCTTCAAGAATATTATTTTGTATTTTTCATTAGGAATTGCACAAATTATTAGATCTCATAGTTTCTTCATGAACACATCGTATTCAACTAGAATATGACGAGATAACGTTGTCCTTCTTCAAGAACTACAACAAATCTATAATCTTCTAGATTATTAAGTATTGTTGAATCGTGTTTCTTTTGGAAACAAAGAGGAATATGATTTGATAATAGATTTCGAGGTCATCATATATATTATTTATATATGATGCACACGAAAATATAAAATATAATAACTAAAGAATATATATTTTTTCCTCGAAATCATCATATGCAAGAAAGTTTTTGAATGAGTAAATAGAATTAATACCGTTCACCAATGAAAAAAAAACACTATTTCTGCTCGGACTTTTTTTTAATGTATGCAATACGTTTTAGAATCCGATCTCCACCATTGAATTTGTAGATCTGTTTGTCAGGAAGATACTGTAAAAATTTCATGCTGATCCGACGGTTGACAAAGCGGGAATCGCAATTTTTATGCAATACAAAAAATCTGCTCGCGTTTTTTTTTATTTCGAAAATCGGAGAGAAATAAAAAATTTACTGGTTGAATATCGTGCTGATAACATGTTATAAGCATCGAAAGAAAGAGAAAAATATGAGAGAAGATGGAGGCACCAATGAAATTGTGTATATCATTATGAAGGCCATAGACCTCTATTTATAGATACACATCTAGGGTTTTATGGACATATTAGTCATTCACTAAATACATGACTTATTTACAATAGTTAACTTATTATATTTATTGTTAACATAATTTTTTTTTGCGCAAGAAAAAATTTAAATAGAAACTTGAGAGAGGGGGGAAATAAAGATTACTCAGTATTCTGTATATATAAGTGTCAAACGCTAGAGGTGAGGCTTATAAAATTGTGGAGATGACCGGACAAATGAGGAGTTTTTTTTATTTCAAGAAATCTTATTTTATAGCCTCCACTAAAATCTACTATACTATTAATTTTTTTTATTTTCATATATAATATATAATACTATAAAGTCTAAATTTTCTTCATTATATATATATATATATACCCACACGCTATAACTTTCCTAATTTTTATTTTTATTTTCTTTATAAACTTCTCATATGTAGATTTTCTTATTCAATTGTTATTAAAATATAAGTACCTAAAATGGAAAGCGAATTTAGTAATGGATGTGACATTGTTAAGGACTCTTATAATAGTGTATACTACAATCCGTAAAATATAATATAGGGGTGGGTTCTGGTGAGAATGATATTTAAGTTAAGAAATAAGAATGAATTTGATCCATGAATCTTGATTAAATGGATGGCCTAGATTTATTCTCACAAAAACGTATGCATAGAATGTCATATTCTAGTGGATCGATATTTTGATGCATATAATACAGAGTTTTTATGTATTGCAAGTTTGATGCACGAAATGCATATATTGCATGGATAAGACAATCTGTATCGTACATCACACACAGATCAATAATTCAGATTTATTCTCAATTTACAACATAAAAACGATTCTTATATGATCCTAAATCATATAATCTAATAATATATACTATGAGATCTCACGACAATATTAGTTCATTGAACACATGGGTGGTAACTCTATTATTGTGATGTAGTTAAATAATAACATAATCAATTTATTATATTTCTTAATATGATTCTTCTTATTATAAAAAGAAAAATAATCAACAAATCACTTTAAGTATTGATATATCTGAGCTTTCTAATGTAAATTGCAAATCTAACATATTTAAAAAACTTAATATTTTTAAGACAAAATAATTCAAATAACCCAAAATTATTATAAAAAGGCAAACATTGAAGTAATAAAATTAATCTTGTAAAAAAGTAGATTTATCCTTAAAAATGTTATTTAGAAATTATGATTTTTTATATTTTAGATAAAAATAATTTAAAATCAAGATATTTTATATAATAATCCTAAAAAAGTAACTTAAACTTAAAAATAATAATTTTAATTATATATACGCATAGTGTATGTTAAATCGAAGATCGTGAAAAGAAGATTAGCTCATAATATTTATAATAAAAAACTGAGATGGTATGAAAAAGTTACTCCCTCCGTCCCACCCATCTTGAGCATTTGCTTTTCGGCACGTGATTTAAGAAAAGCTGAAAAGTAGTGTATAAAGTGATGGTATGGATATATATTATTTAAAGTTGTGAGATATAAAGATGTCTTAAAAAAGAAATGACCAAGTATCTTGGGACGGCCCAAAAAAGAATATGAACCAAGATCGGTGGAACGGAGGGAGTATTAAATTTCAGTATTGAGAAAAAAAAATTAGTTGGTATTAACCCTCGTTTGACATGTGTTTTGTGCGGTCCTCTTTTAATAGCAATGTGAGTTTCTATTCATTTGCTTTGGTAAAAAATTGGAGAAATTTGCATTTAGGACTCTCCCAAATGGTTGGATTAATTTTTTTGGTGTCAAAAAATATCTTCTAGTGGAGGAGGTTAATTTATTTTATTTTTTGATAAAGGCGAACCCACGGCCGGTACATTTTGAGTGTTTACTGGATAAATTATGGGGTTGAACGTAATAGCTTAGTAGGGGAACCGAACTCGTGACTTTTCAGTCCCACATTTACCTACTCCACCAATTCGCTACCATTGAAGCTAAAAAATTATTGGAGAAAATTAATTTATTGTGTATATAGGTGGAGGAAAGGGGGGAAGGAGGGATTTTTTGACTCATTAATGTCAAACTTGTGAAAAGGAAAAAAAACCAGAGTGCAAAAGAAGAACTGCATTTATAACCACGGGACAGTCTTGAGGAGAATATAAAGAAAAAACTCAAATTAACCCCACAAACGGGTAATCAAGAGAAAAAAAAAACAATGCAGCTAAAAAGAGATGAAAAGGTAAAAAGTAGCCAAAACAAGGAATACAAATGACACGGTATTGTTGGATCACGATACTGCCGTGTCAAGCCGAACAAGCACAACCATGTTTGATGAGGCCACGACGGTGTCACCTGGTCGAACCAAAACAGCACTAACAACGCAACTGCGACATGACCTTGTTAGTGGAGGATAACATTGTTAAATACATCATTATACATGTTTTAGTGTTAAATTTGGCTTGAAATCATGCATCATACTCGAATAAAATGCAAGTTCAGTCGTAGAGCTGGAAAATACCACTTGACGGTGCAACACCGAGAATGGTTCTTTCTTAATGAGTTTATTATAATTTTTCAATCATAATGTTAAGAATTTGAGTTGTAATCGCGCATCATGATTAATTAATATTCTAGTTGAGTCATGGAGCTGAAAAATACTAGTGGATGGTGTCGTTCTGTTTAATGAACTTTATGACGGTTTTCAATCATATTCTTATTAAATATATCGTTATACATGATTTCATATTAAATTTGGATTGAAAATATGCATTCTGCACGAATAAAATATAGGTTCGGTTGTATAGTTGAAAAATACCACTCAATATTGAAACATTGAGAATTGTGCTTCTTAACGAGTTTAATGTACCTTTTCAATCATATATTGTTAACAATATATATACACACACACACACACACACACACACACACATGATTTGGGTTGAAATCATGCATCATGCTCGAATAAAATGCAAGTTCAGTCACAGAATTGGAAAATAATACTCAATGGTGAAACATCGAGAAAGGTTCTTTCTTAACGAGTTTAATGTAGTTTTTCAATCATATAATTATTAAATAAATTGGTATTTATGATTGCGTGTTGAATTTATGTTGATTTCACATCGTGCTCGGAAAATATGCAAGTTCAGTCGTAGAGCTGAAAAGTACCTCTAAAATGTGAAACATAGAGAATGATGCTGCTCAATCAGATTAATATATTTTTCAATTATCTTAATATGAAATACATTATTTTCCAAGATTTCGTGTTAAATTTGGGTGAAGTCATTCATCATGCTCGAATAGAATGCAAGTTCAGTCGTAGAGCTCGAAAATATCAAACATTGGAAATGGTTCTTTCTTAACGAGTTTGATACAATTTCTTAATCAAATATTGTTAAATACACCATTATATATGCTTTCATGCTGAACTTGGGGTGAAATCACATATCATGCTCGAACAAAATGCAAGCTCAATCATAGAATTGAAAAATTCCACTCGATCGTGGACCATCAGGTAATACCCGCAATTTCGGATTTCAGTGATTTTCTTTTTTTGGCGACAGCCCATTTTGACGACTTGCTCGTGATCGTTTCGTCATTCCGAGAGTATTTACTTCTGCACTTTTTGTCATCTGAGTTCGTTTCGGTATCGTTTTGTTGAGTTCCGTGTTCTTAAGCGGTTTTTCCGCACTTGAGTTCGATTCTTGCGAATCTCGTCCGAAAATATTGTTTCAAGTTTCTCGTAAGTTCATTTAATATTATTATTCATGTTGCGAGCTTCGTCTTGGTATTTTGATCGTGTATCGTGCATTTCAGACATTTTGGGCCATTTTCATAATTTCCTAAAGTTTGGGGTAATTACTTGCCATTGTCGAATTTCGAGCCTTCGGGTGGTCGGAATCCTGTGTTCTCTTACTGCTCGAATTCGTCTTTGCGAGTACTTCGTAACCGTATCTTCGATTCGTACTCAGATTCGGGTTTCGGGGTCGTCCGGGCCGTCGGAGTTGGCCCCGACCGAGTCATGGCCGGGCATGTTGGGGCGAGGCCACCGCCGAAGTTACGGCCGAAGGGCTTGCAGCATGCACGTAAGTCCGGTTATGTGCGTAAGCCATGTCCGGTTACGTACGTAACGCTGCCGGCATTTCTGGGCAGTGAGTTCGGCCATGGCTGGTTACGTACGTAAGCCCTTGGTCGGTTACGTATGTAACTCTGCCGGCAGCCAACCTATTTAAGGCCCTGCAGACGGGTTTTTCACCATTTTTCTCATTCTTTTCCTTCTCTTCCACGGCTGGAGGTGTGGTTATCATGTAGAGATTTTGTTGGACAATCAATCCATGAAGTCTTGGAGTTCATATCATCAATCATCCATCCTATAACATCCCTTGATCGAGCGAATCAGGTCAGATTTTCTAGAAATCTAGTTTTGGGGAATTTGGGTGTTTTGGTTGTTTTCATCCGTTTAATCCGATTTAACTTAGGATTGTGATGGACTGATGATTATTTAGATGTATTATATCATTTCCCTTGTTATTCCATGGTTGGATCGTATCGATTCGTTGTTTTGGTCGAGTTCTTGATCGACGCCTTGAAGGTGTCTGGTAGAATGTCTTAGAGGGGTTTTCGGACGTTCTACGATTATTATTCCTCGTATGATCGTTGATTTATTGATTATATGATGTTAGGGTCGAGTTTCTTGCGAACAAACCTCGCCGAACCCTTCCGTTCGTCGTCGTCTTCCGTTTCGATAGCATTGGGCGTTTCGAAGCTTCCCGGTTGAGCCGTGTTCGTCGGAATACTTGCGTGCCGATTTTGAGGCAAGTACCTTGCCCATACAATTCTTGTTTTGTGAAAATGATAACTAGTGATCGTCTCTATGTGTTTGTTTGATCGTTTGATTTGAACTTTCAAAAGATTCGGTTTAACCTCGTTAAGGACTCACTTTCAAAACGCGTGTGTTCTGTGAATATTGTGCCCCGTGAATGATTAAGTGAACCCTATGAATTCTCTTGTTGTTGTTGTTCTTGTTGTTGTCCATGATAATTCTGGTAGGTCTGGAGAGGGCTCCGAGAATCGTCACTTGCGAGTGCGATGTCACGATAACTTGTGGGTATGTTCGATTGATGTTTGACCGGGTAGGGACCTCTGAGGGCTCCAGCGGCGTGTAGTTGCGAGTACAACCAGTGTGTATGATTTGACCATAAGGTTATCTAATCGGGTAGGTCTGGAGAGGGCTTCGAGAATGGGTACTTGCGAGTACGATGTCAAGATAACTTATGGGTGGTTTGAGTTTGTTTCGCTAGCCAGCTTGGGAGGGTCCTTAGAGGCCTCAGGTGGGATTTGTGTCTTCGTCCCGGTCCTAGGCGATGCCTGTACGTGTATATTTTGTGAATGTGTTTGCTCACCTCGGAAGGGTTCGACGGGGCCACGGAGGGAGTCCAATGGTATAGCCCTGGATTCACGAGTAAAACTTCACGAGTGCGTGTGTATTTTATGTCCGTCGAGGACGCGTGACGTGGGTTTTACCCTTGTGTATTGTTGTTGGTTTCATTTGTGAAAACAAAACATTTGGGCTGTGACCCCTATTGGTTTTGGAAAGAGAAGGATTCGGTAATCCTAAATTGTTTTCTATTAAAACTCTCGATGGCATTTTAAACTGTTTTTATAAATTGTTTCCCTCTGATTGGTGATCTTTCGGTTTTGGAATATTTTTCCCAAACTCTTGCCTCGGGAAGTACTTTTCGTTACGTTTGGCTTTTTAAGGATTCCTGGTTATTGTTATTCGTGGAATGTGAATTGTATGACTCGCATTTTGCACTTTGTTCTTGCACTAGCAAAACAGTGGAGTTTTGCTAACCCCCGAGTATTCGGGAGTGGATGTCTGTTTTTGCATTCAGGTTTTGGGAGCATAACATAGGGTCGGCATGAAGGATGATGAAAGATGATCGATACTAATCACATGAGGAACCGTACGTTGTTGTATTGGTTCAGTTGTATTTTATTTCCGCTGCAGTATATTTTCCCCGTTATACGGGAGCATTTTGTATTCGACCCCCTGTGTGGGCATGTATTGAGTTGTATGTATTTATTGAAAGACCAAATCGGTCTACTGAGTCATTTTTTTAGCCTTAAAGGCATTGTTGAGATGTTCGACGTTGTTTACCAGCCTGGTAGATCCTTGAGGAAAGGGTCTACGACGTGTAATATCCCTGAGTGGATTGGGGGTGTTACATAAATGGTATCGGAGCTTAGGTTGTGGAAACGTAGGCTGTCGGGTCAAGTTGTGTCTGTTGAGTTTTGTCTCGTTATATTTTGTCTAACTGAGTCGTGTCGCGACGCGTTGTGTGAGTTCGTTGGTCGTGATTAGTATCGTGGGGCGATCATCATCTTCGTGCGACCTGTGGTTGTAAGTCTCCCTTCGTTGTGATTGTGCCTTGTCTGATACGAGTTACTTGTATGATTATTCATTAAGTGATGGAATCCTTCTATGGATTTTGATTTTGTGATATGTGGGTATTCGACTCTCATATTTTATTTATATAAGGAGCGGTGTCGCTGCTAATGTATTTTCGAACTGTATTTTACCCGCTGCATGAGTCCTTTTAAAATGGCTTTCAGTATTTTGCAAACTGGGCTCTATTTCGTAAAATCGATTCCCTAAATCGAGTTTTGGCATTTTGGCCTTGAATGTTTTATGACGATTTGATAAAGGATTTTGTGAGTTTTGAGCATTCTGGCCTATTGAATTTTTGAAAACCTTGAGTATCTTAGAAAATAAATTTCGAGACGTACATTTTAAAATAAATTATTTTCTCGTGGTACTTTCAAGGTGCCACAGTATGATTCAAAATTATTCCAGTTGAGGACCAAAATATTTTGAGATATTTTCAATTATTTAGAAATGCTTTGCTTAGATCCTAGGGTCGAATATTTTTGAAAGTTTTTCACTAAAAGAAAAGCGTCCTCATTTTTATCTAATGCAAGATGGTTTTTCAAAGTCTCGATAACGATGTTGTACTACTTTTTGTAAGGTGATACTCAAGAGCTACCGGTGTTTCCAAATTGTTTTCAAAAAGGTGGTTTTCGTTTTTAAAACCTATCACTTCCTGCTTGTGGTCTGAGAAGGTGTGTATGATGTTAGTATTGTCGTTAGGGTGTGAGCCATCCGAGTTATAATTGAATTGGTGGTGTGAACGTTGAGTCATTCGCCACGCATATGTTTTGTTAGCCCTTTGTGGGAGGTGTGATGATGATCTTTAATGTTGTCATTTCGTGGTGGTTTGCGTGTTATCGCACCTGTGTGAGCTGTTAAAGCTTGGGTTTGTATGTTTGTTTACATGTGTGATTGTTTCATAATGTTTGTAATTATGTGCTGGTTATCGTTTGGGCCGTTGAGGTCGCCGAACGATACCGTCGTTGCTGTAGTGTTTGTGTGTGTATTACTTTACGATGGTAATCATTGTATATGATATGTGTTATGATTCTTTGTTGTGCTGAGTTGGCATCTTCGCTATGTTGTTTTGCGACGTTATGCCTCATTGTATCTAGCATTTGTATTTTCGGTATGCCGAGCCGAGGTGTTTCAACCGTGATGTGCCGGGGCATGCACGTGTAAATTGTCCTTCTCGTCAGTAATGCGTTTCAAGTGCGGACTCGAGTGACACCGAATTCAGTTTTTCGAATTAGATACCGAGACTTTCGGAGTTCGCGCTTCAGCACAGATATCAGGATCGGCTCTGAGAGGCCCATGGGAGATTTTTCTGTCGGTTGCTTTTTGTGTTGTTACCTTGTTTCCGTTGTTGTGAGTTGCGGGGAGGACATTTATTTTATAAGAGGTCGGATGTAATACCCATACTAGTTTTGACTTCTGCAATTTCTCCTTCTAAATTCTATCGACTTGTACGTGTTCGTCGATACTTTTTGAACTTGTTTGATGTCTCGGTTGTCTTCGTTCGAACTGGTTGTGACCTTGTTTCAGATCGATCTATTTATCATCGTGACTTTTCCGAGTTCGATTCGATTCTTGTGAACCTTGTTCGGAAGTAACATATTTCACTTTCTACCAATTCTTTTAATGTCTGGAGTTGAAGTGGGGACTTCAGAGTCATTGTTCGACTGTTGTCATTCGATCATTGTTGTTCGATCGTTGTTGTTCGATCATTGTTATTTGATCATTGTTGCTCGATCATTGTTATTCGATCGTTGTTGTTCGATCATTGTTATTCGATCGTTGTTGTTCGATCATTGTTATTTGATCGTTGTTGTTCGATCATTGTTGTTCGATCCTTGTTATTCGGTCGTTGTTGTTCGATCGGGGCTGTCTAACTGTTGTTGCCTGATCTCGTACCGCGTAGAATTGTCGTTCACCGTTAGTCAGCTGTTTCGAGTGTGGTCGAGTGGGTCACCGAGCCGTGCATTGCGAGACGATAGCTGAGAGATTTGGGGATTGAGGTTGCGTCTCTGCTCCGAAAGGACACAGAAATGCCTAGTGTAGTTTTTGAGGATTTCGGCGTAGTCCGAATTGTTTGTGGTTGTCCTTGTGGATCGTTTGTGTGTTTATTTATGTTTTCTTGATTTTGCGTGTTTCCTTGTAATGGGTGCTTTGTGTTTTGTGATTGTTCGGATAATCGACTTGGTTGTATTATCTGTTTGATGACGCTTGTCACTTGTTGGTTTTATTATGTCTATCGGTGGCGTTGTGTTGGTCGTCTTAGAGCGTGTGCGCACACCATATATTCCTTTGTGTTGTTTGTAACGTTTCGCCATTGGGCGTTAGTTACGCATTCTTGTGTATCTCATTGAAATATTGCTGGTGGTATATATCTTCTCCCTACTTGTTTTAAGTTTCGGGACGAAACTTCTTTTAAGGAGGGTAGAATGTAATACCCGCAATTTCGGATTTCGGTGATTTTTTTTTTTCGGAGGGATCCCATTTTGACGACTCGCTCGTAATTGTTTCGTCATTCCGAGAGTATTTAATTCTGCACTTTTTGTCATCCGAGTTCGTTTCGGTATTATTTTGTTGAGTTCCGTGTTCTTAAGCGGTTTTTCCGCACTTGAGTTCGATTCTTGCGAATCTCGTCCGAAACTGTTGTTTCAAGTTTCTCGTAAGTTTATTTAATGTTATTATTCATGTTGCGAGCTTCGTCTAGGTATTTCGATCGTGTATCGTGTATTTCGGATGTTTTGGGCCATTTTCGTAATTTCCTAATGTTTGGGGTAATTACTTTCCGTTGTCGAATTTCGAGCCTTCGGGTGGTTGGAATCGTGTGTTCTCTTATTGCTCGAATTCTTCTTTGCGAGTACTTCATAACCGTATCTTCGATTCGTACTCAGGTTTGGGTTTCAGGGTCGTCCGGGCCGTCGGAGTTGGCCCCGGCCGAGTCATGGCCGGGCATGTTGGGGCCAGGCTAGCCCTGGCCGAGTTGCGGCCGGAAGGGCCCGGCAGTTACGTACGTAAGGCCGGTTACGTACGTAAGATGTGGACGGTTACGTACGTAATGCTGCCGGCATTTTTGGGGAGTGAGTTCGGCCATGGCCGGTTACGTACGTAAGCCCTTGGCCGGTTACGTACGTAACTCTGCCGGCAGGCATCCTATTTAAGGCCCTGCAGACGGGTTTTTCACCATTTTTCTCATTCTTTTCCTTCTCTTCCGTGGATGGAGGTGTTGTTATCATGGATAGATGTTGTTGTACAATCAATCCATGAAGTCTTGGAGTTCATATCATCAATCTTCCATCCTATAACATCCCTTGATCGAGCGAATCAGGTCAGATTTTCTAGAAATCTAGTTTTAGGGAATTTGGGTGTTTTGGTTGTTTTCATCCGTTTAATCCGATTTAACTTAGGATTGTGATGGATTGATGATTATTTAGATGTATTATATCATTTTCCTTGTTATTACATGGTTGAATCGTATCGATTCGTTGTTTTGGTCGAGTTCTTGATCGACGCCTTGAAGGTGTCCGGTAGAATGTCTTAGAGGGGTTTTCGGACATTCTACGATTATTCTTCCTCGTATGATCGTTGATTTATTGATTATATGATGTTAGGGTCGAGTTTCTTGCGAAGAAACCGCATCGAACCCTTCCGTTCATCGTCGTCTTCCATTTCGATAGCATCGGGCGTTTCGAAGCTTCCCGGTTGAGCCGTGTTCGTCGGAATACTTGCGTGCCGATTTCGAGGCAAGTACCTTGTCCATACAATTCTTGTTTTGTGAATATGATAATTAGTGATCGTCTCTATATGTTTGTTTGATCGTTTGATTTGAACTTTCAAAAGATTCAGTTTAGCCTCGTTAAGGGCTCACTTTCAAAACGCGTGTTTTTTTTGAATATTGTACCCCGTGAATGATTAAGTGAACCCTATGAATTCGCTTGTTTTTGTTCTTGTTTTTTTTATGCTTTGATAATATATATATACACATATTATCTCTTTTCGGTGCGTTATGGTTTGACGTGGTGTTTTGCTAAGTGTTGGTTGCATTAACTCATGATTTGATGTGTTTGTGATTGTGGGAAATGTGAAACCCTTGTTGTTTTGAACTTGATGCATTGATGATTTGACCAAAAGGTTATCAATTCGGTTAGGTCTGTAAAGGGCTCCGAGAATCGTCACCTGCGAGTGCGATGTCACGATAACTTGTGGGTATGATCAATTGATGTTTGACCGGGTAGGGACCTGTGAGGCCTCCGGCGGCGTGTACTTGCGAGTACAGCCAGTGTGTATGATTTGACCATAAGGTTATCTAATCGGGTAGATCTTGAGAGGGCTCCGAGAATCGGTACTTGCGAGTACGATGTCAAGAAAACTTAAGGGTGGTTTGAGTTTGTTTCGCTAGCCAGCTCAGGAGGGTCCTTAGAGGCCTCGGGTGGGATTTGTGTCTTCATCCCGGTCCTATGCGATGCCTGTGCATGTATGTTTTGTGAATGTGTTTGCTCACCTCGGGAGGGTTCAACGGGGCCACGGAGGGAGTCCAATGGTATAGCCCTGGATTCACGAGTAAAATTTCACGAGTGCATGTGTATTTTATCTCCGTCGAGGACGCGTGACGTGGGTTTTAACCTTGTGTATTGTTGTTGGTTTCATTTGTAAAAACAAAACCTTTGGGCTGTGACCCTGTTGATTTTGGAAAGAGAAGGATTCGGTAATCCTAAATTGTTTTCTATTAAAACTCTCGATGGCATTTTAAATTGTTTTTATAAATTGTTTCCCCCTGATTGGCGATCTTTCGGTTTTGGAATATTTTTCCCAAACTCTTGCCTCGGGAAGTACTTTTCGTTACATTTATATGTTTGAGGATTCCTGGTTATTGATATTCGTGGAATGTGAATTGTATGACTCGCATTTTGCACTTTGTTCTTGCACTAGCAAAACAATGGAGTTTTGCTAACCCCCGAGTATTCGGGGGGTAGATGTCTGTTTTTGCATTCAGGTTTTGGGAGCATAACATTGGGTCGGCACGAAGGATGATGAAAGATGATAGATACTAATCACATGAGGAACCGTATGTTGTTGTATTGGTTCAGTTGTATTTTATTTCCGCTGCAGTATATTTTCCCCGTTGTACGGGAGCATTTTGTATTCGACCCATGCGTGGGCATGTATTGAGTTGTATGTATTTATTGAAAGACCAAATCGGTCTACTGAGTCATTTTTTTAGTCTTAAAGGCATTGTTGAGATGTTCGACGTTGTTTACCAGCCTGGTAGATCCTTGAGGAAAGGGTCTACGACGTGTAATATCCCTGAGTAGATTGGGGGTGTTACACATCGATAATGGTGCTTTCTTAACGAGTTTAATATATCTTTTGAATCGTATTATTGTTAAAAATACATCACTATACACCATTTCGTGTTGAATTTTTGCGTAGAAATTATGCATCATGCTCGAATAAGATGCAAGTTCAGTCATAGAACTGAAAATAACACTCAAAGACGAAACGTCGAGAATGGTGTTATCTTAACGAGTTTATGTTGGGTTTTGCGTGTATCTAATACAATAAATAAGAGCAAAAATGCAGCGAAATAAATTAACGAAAAATCCAGACGAGGATCTACATGCAGTAGTTTAATTGATTTATTAAGAGTTCGTCAAATTTCCTTAATCCGATGAATAGATCTGAACCCAGACTAGAAGCTGATTAAATCCTCTTCCTCTTTCGGTGATCCACACACGAACAACGGGTACAAGCTGGATTGCTAGATCCTTACGAATAATGTTGATAAACAGTACAACAATTAATTCCTTGCTAGAAGGATTTGTACTGTTGATCAAAATCAACTAAATGAAGAGGATGGAGATGGCCGAAATGAATCTTCGGACTGAAAACTGTTCGTCCGATCTGTTGGAGAAGGGGGCGATTTTTGGCTCTTGCAAAACTAGGGTTTTGCAATTTTTCTTGTGTCAACTTCTTGTCCAAGACCTTATATTTATACTAAGTAAACCCTAGAGTCAAACTGTAGTATTTGCGTAGTTGCCCCTCAACTTATTAAATAATACAATATATATAATATCTTATATTATATATTACTTATTATTTAATCCTCTAATAAATATAATATCGAATATTATATTTATCTTTCCCAGTTGATATTAAATAGTATAATATATAATATCATATATTATATATTACTCATTATTTATTTTCTTTAATAAATATAATATCTAATATTATATCTATTAATTATTCTTGCTTATCTTTAATTGTCATGTGTGTGACCCAAAAGGGTTATATTATGTTGGCAATTATTTAATACCTTATTAAATAATGAATCATAAGTGGTCTCTAGCAAGACATTACGACTATCCAAATAATATAAGTTTATAGTCCATTAAATCATTTAACGTGTCGAATCCCTTTGTCACGCGATATCATATTTGAACTAAGTCATGGATATTGTCATACTTATTATATTCAAATTCTTTCTCGATCTTAAGTAGACTAATTGAATCAAATGACTCTTCATTTGAGCATGGCCATGCATTTCCTTCAGTGCTACTTATCGAGGGCCCCATCAAATATCTCTCTCATTAAAGAAAGGGACAAATCCCCATCTTGATTATTCATTGCCCTCTACATGACTCCCACTAATCCCGATCACTAACCTTTATGATCACCATGTTTCAGATGACGCTGGATTACGTCAAGGCATAGCAGTAATCATGTTGGACTCAATGATAATCTCATGTTCAAGTATTTATTGACATACTGTTATATTGAGATTTACCTATGATATTTCCATGCAGTGATCTCAATGCGCGTCTGTCCAGTATTAGTTCTCCAATCAATACCCACAAGATTGATCCGTACCATACGTATAATCATCTGATGATTATCAATCAAACTTATACTAGTATATTAATCACTTGAGTCTCTACTCAACGTGATTGGACCAGAGACATTTGAATAATCTTATTATTCGTGAATAACAATTATTTGATTATTATAATATTAAAACATGCACATTATAATAATCAGCGAGAAATAAATGATATCAAATAACTTTATTTAAATATGATAATTACAAATCTAGGCACATCGAATGTCCTAGGGCAATATTCCCAACAATTTAATATAGTACTTTAATCAACTTACTATTAAATACATCATTATACACGATTTAATGTTAAATTTGAATAGAAATCGTTCATCATACTCGAATAAAATGCAAGTTTAGTCATACAGATAAATATCGAGAATGGTGCATTCTTAATGAGTTTAATGTAGCTTTTAGTAATATTATTGTTAAATTACATTGTTATACATGATTTAGTGTTTAATTTAGGTGGAAATTATGCATCATGCTCGAATATATGCAAGTTCAGTCATAGAGCTGAAACTCAATGGTGAGACATTGAGAATGTTGCTTTCTTAATGACTTTAATATAATTTTTCAATCATATGGCTAAGGATTTGAGTTATAATCGTGCATCATGCTTAAATAATATTTTAGTTCAGTCATAGAGCTGAAAAATACCACTGGATGGTGAAACATCGAGAATGGTGCTTTTTTAATGAATTTAATGGTGCTTTTCAATTATATTATTATTAAATATGTCGTTATACATGATTTCATGTTGAATTTTGTTGAAAACATGCATTCTGCTCGAATAAAATGCAGGTTCAGTTGTATAGCTGAAAAATACCATTTGACGATGAAACATCGAGAATTGTGCTTTCTTAACGAGTTTAATGTACTTTTTAATCATATTATTGTTAAAAGTATATTTAGTTATACATTATTCGTGTTAAATTCGAATTGAAATCATGCATCATGCTATAATAAAATACAAGTTCAGTCGCAGAATTGGAAATAACACTCGACTGTGAAACATCGAGAATGGTTCTTTCTTAACGAATTTAATGTAGTTTTCAATCTTATAATTGTTAAATACATTGTTATTAATGACTTACATCATGCTCGGACAAAATGCAAGTTTTGTAGAGCCGAAAAAATCCACTAAAAGGTGAAACATAGAGAATGATGCTTGCACAATCAGATTAATATAGTTTTCAGTTACACTAATGTAAAATACATTATTATCCATGATTTCATATTTAATTTGGGTTAAGTCATTCATCATGCGCAAATAGAATGCAAGCTCAGTCATAGAGCTGGAAAATATCACTCGACGTTGAAACATTAAAAATGGTTCTTTCTTAATGAGTTTAATATAGTTTTAATAAAATATTGTTAAATACATCATTACATATGATTTCATGCTGAACTTGGGGTGAAATAACACATCATGCTCGAACAAAATGCAAGATCAGTCGTAGAACTGAAAAATCCCACTCGATTGTGAAACATCGATAATGGTGCTCTCGTAACAAGTTTATGTTGGAACATTTTATTCCACACAAAAATATTAAAGAATTTTGATGATGTGTTGATAAACAAAGAAAAACACCAATTAATCAACAATAGTTGAAGAAGCACGAGCTGGATAGAAAAGCAACGAACTAAAGCATAAACAAAGCTAACGTAAGCTATGCATCATAGACAACATACATAAAGAAGACCCATCTGAACCAGCAGAGTTAACAAGCTTAACGTATGCTAAATAAGAAGACTTAGCATACGTAATGCTAAACACAGAATAAACTGGACGATGACATTCAGGCATGTTAACACACGGAATGAAGCAAAACAATATACGCTAAAGTCAGAGATTAACATACGCTACAAGGACTGCATTACGGTCGCTAAAGAGTTTGAAATGCAAATTCAAATATCAGTCCGTTGGAAAGCATCTATAAGGTCAACGTTTACAATGTTCATATACCCGTTGTACTTAATACGCAACAAGAAGATATAACATACATAAAGAAAGAAACATAGCTATTGAACTGCACTAAGTAGAAGCTAACATACGTAACAGATTAAGACTTATGTACGCCAAGAGCTTAACATACGCTAAGGGAAGAGTATAACATACACTATGATTGAGCAGACAACAATGGCTAGCTGAGGTTTAGAGCATATAAATACCACTTCATTTGGTATTCAAGACACAACAACTTCAATCAACTTACATATTCATCTGAGATACTTGTATACATTATTGTTGTTGTAATCGATCTTAACTGATAAGAATTAGAGTGTTTGATTCACTCAACAATACACGAGAGGAAAGAAAGGATTGTAGATTTCATTCGGTGCTGTTAGGATCGTGGATCCAGCATTGTTAGAATTATAATCTAAATCCGGTTAGGTTTTTCCAATACCGATAGAAAGCTAGAAAAGTTGTTTCCTCGTCTGATAGAAAAGGAAAAACAGTTTATCTTAGACCGATAGAAGACAAGGTCGAGACGGTTTACTTTGACCGATTGAAGACAAGATTATAAGGGTTTACCTCAGACCAATCGAAAAAAAGGCGGAAATGTTTATCTCGAACTATAGAAAAAGATGACGAAAGGAGAGAGGATGTAGGTAATTTGCCGAACCTCTATAAACTCTATCATTTATTTTCCGCACTTATCTATCGCTTCAGCACGCGAAAAGAGTTAAATACTCTACACCATACTATTCAACCCCCCCTTCTAGTGGCGGTACTGTAACACCCCAATTCCCGAAGGGGACATTACATGCCGTAGATCCTTCAACAAGGTCTACCAGGCTAGGACATTCACATATTTTATAATAATCTCATAATGACAACACCAATAATGACAATAAGGCCGTGGCCTCAACCAAAACATTTTGGTTCAAATATAGAAAAACATAATGTAAACTGAATTTATTACCTAGGCAGGGGACTTCAAAGACATCTCTAAACAATACGATTACTCGACTAACTCAGACAACCGACGTATGCAAAATAAAATAAATAACACAAACTCAAGTGTCATCATTATGCTTGGCCATCCTTTGCATGCGCATCCCGTGCCGGCTCTTCAGACTGCCTGATACCTGAAATGCATGAAACTTATTTCCTCCATTTAAGGGGTTAACATTGGAATAGCAAGTGCAAGTACAAAGTTACACGACATTATATACAGGTAAGATTCCACAATATCATCAAATTTAGAAAGCATTTTTTATTGTAAATAATATTCCGGAATATCACATTTGTATTAAACATCACTTTCATAAAAACCATATCATCACGGCTCAACCTCACGATATTCACATTTGGTAATCCGCGGCCGTACCTATTAGTAACAACCCCCAGAGGCCCCGTCAGACCGTCTTTGTAACACCCCAAACTACATGGACCCTCAACTGGGGCCCACCAGGTGAATGAAAATTAGTGAATTAAACAATATAAATGTACTACTGAACCACATTATAATACCAGTTACTCCGATGAGGAGTTTTAAGTACAACGCACCCAGGAAACACAGAATACATATATATTTCATAGGAAGATAAAATATACAACACTGAACGAAATGAAATCCAAACGGAACTGCAGCGGAAATTACACATTGAAGAAACATGAAAAACTGAAAAGACTGGGCCCCCTACTAGTATCACTGGGACTCCTCGCGGTCAACGTTCTCTTCATGTGCTTTTGCCTTGCCATGACCTAAAGCAACATTCCCAAATGGGGTCAGTTACAAAGAACAACAATCCTCAAGAGTTGAACAAAATACAATAATTGTTAGGGTTGTATACATCAAAGCATACTTTATACTTGTATTACCTAATTTCCCGGTCTTTATCTATGAGAATATTTAATTCATTTATCACATATTTTGCATATTTATTCATGCTATGGTTATGCAAATGTAGTCTAAATTACTTTATATTGTAGATAATGTGGTGTGTCGTGTTGTTGTTACCCAAAATATTATTCGGAAGGAATTGCTGGAATGGAAGAGTAACAAACAAATGCGAGAGCCCGTGCGAAGGAAAATAATGACACAAGATTTGCCAGGGTTGTTAGTCCCGGGATTGAATGCTCTCGCGAGATATTATTAATACGGGTGCTACTTTGAAGTACGAGTATTAATATTAGAGTACAATTACAATGAGTGTAATGCCCCTAGCTATCTAGCTCTTGAGTACTGTTGATTGCCGGAAGAACCAGAGTTAAAGCTCTGTGAGTTCTTGTTACGAAGATGAGGTGTTCTCTGTATTATTTACTGTGTGTAATCGTGTTTACATTATCACATCCCTTTTGCCAATGTTGGAGGTCTCCTATTTATAGGAGAGGAGGTTGTTGGGATGTCCCTGTCCCACACGGGTGATCGCCGTTCCTGCATTAAATAAGGCAGGCGATCGTCCCAACACGTGGGACTGTTCCTCAAAGTCCGCAGCTGCTGCTGGCATCCAGATGCGCTAACCAATGAGGAGGCAACATGGGCCTCACGTCGTAGTCTTGGGAGGTCCCACCTAGGACCTTTCGGCTGGTCTGTCGGTAGGTGAGGCCATCCTTGTCACTGACAGCTGCTGATGGGCTGGAGTACAGCCTGTTCTTGTGGCGTCTGGAGGTCCCACCTAGGACCTTTCGGCGGGTCTGTCAGTAGGTGAGGCTGTCCTTGTCACTGACAGCTGCTGATGGGCTGGAGTAAAGCCTGTTCTTGCGGCGCCTTTTGCGGAGCTACATGTGGGCCTTCGTCCCGAGATTTGGTCTCCACAGACTTTAACGGATGTTGGGTTTACACGTGGCATGGGACGGTCGTCCCCGGTCGGATACTAGAGGTGATCGCCAGGTGACAATAGACGATCGCCTTGGACGTCGACCGCTAGGCACTTGACCAGCATCTGTCTTCTTCGGTTGGCATCTGGCCATTATGTCGATCACCTTCGAGGCGTATAAATCGCCACACAATAATTGCCCCCCAGCTCGCTCCGATGTTGAAGACGTGGGGTGAGGTGGCTCTGCTGGCGATCGCTTGCATTAGGCGAGCGACTCATCTACTTATGAAGTAGACGATCGTCTCTCGAATGAACTGATTTCGAATTTGGACGACCTCCCCGGACGCTGAAAAGAGCGGGAAGTGGAAGCGGGCTTTGAAACGTCACTGGGGCACATGTCGCGCTCCCGTTGGGGGAGTCCGAAGGTTTTATCAGACTTGTTGTTTGGCGAGCCCTCGAAATGATGCACACGTTGATTTCGAGGGCGGCAATAAATGCGACTTATCCGATGGTTGCACTTCAGCCCTCGAGATTCCGTTTATTTGCCCAGAAGTCCTTGCTCTCGCCTATAAAAGGGGCTAGGGCTTCTAGGGTTATATCTTTATGCGTTTTCGCTTGAGAAGAAGACATAACTGAATTTTCTTGAAGCTTTGTGTGCCGATTGACGTTCGACTCAGTCTCTAGGTAAAAAACTTTTCTCCCTCCTTTCTCTTTGAATATGTCCGGAGGAGGATCAACTGTGTATGAGGCGGGTAGCACTTCCACCGCCGCGATTTCGACTGCTCGGGATGAAACCTCTGCGAATTTTCAAGTGGAGACGGCCGTCGAGGCCATCCGCGCTGGGATTGAACCCACAGAGGTTGAAGAACTCTTCAACGAGGCTGACGCGGTGAAGTCGTCGGCGATGGATCAGAAGTGCTTGCTGGCCGACGAGGAGGAGGCAATAAGACTGTACTAGGAGCAGAACAGTGTGTTTGGCCAAGCCTTTCTGGAATTTGCTGAGCTTATGGAGAGACTTGCCGGACCACGCCCTAAGTTCGATTTTCGTGCATACTCGGTCGCCCACCCCCATGAACCTGTAAAGCGGTCGTCGTTTCGGGCTACGGGCCGCTCCCCGTGGACCCTTGGCTAGATTAAGAGTTCGGCGACTAAGAAGGATTTGAGTCATTGGAGGGCGGAGTTCCATGTCCCCTCCGACATTTCACTGTATGTGCCTGTCGAGAATGAGCGTGCCGACCAACCTCCCGAGGATATGGTCGCCGTTAACGAGTTGATCATGGGGTCCGGATTGCGGTTCCCACTGACGTTCGCCGTGTCGTATTTGTTGACCGCTTTGAATATGGCGCCGCTCTAACTGACGCCGAACGCCTGGTTGCAGATCATCAGCACTTTGACTCTATTTGGCGGTCACCGGCTGTTCCGCCTTCCTTCTGCGCTGGAGATGAACTATCTCTTTAAGCTGACGGCGCAGAAGGGTTCTGTTGGCGGCTACCACATCCAGGGTCGCTTGGGCCAGGTGGTGCTTGGGGTGTCGAACAAGGTCAGGGGTGACCTAACAAAGTGGTGTTGGGTCAGCGGAGCGTGGAAATCGGCCGCGAACGACAAACCTGAGAATGAGTTGGATATCCCTACCGGCTTCCGGGAGAGGAATCCGAGCAAGGGTTTTGACTCTCCCTTCGTTCGAATACATCTTGAACTGATCTAATTTGGTTCTCTTTTTGCAGGCTCCCTTGTTCCAGCAGCCAGCGACCTACCATTTGATTTTTCGATCGTCTGGGAGCGAATCCATAGTCTTCCGGAAAGTTATATCGATGCTCGCGTGATCAACAACGAAGCTCATTGGTTGGGCGCTCGGTTGTTTCGCTATCCCCTCCACTTAAGGGTCCCAGGTACAAATGTTTACGGTCTCCTTTTTGCTTGACAATCGCCTTTAATTGACGAAGTCAACTAACCTGGTTGATTTTCTTCTTTGATAGAGATCTACTTTCCCCGCTACTCCGAGCCGCCGAGAGAAATCGCCATATCGAACCCTAGTATCATGAGTCATCTCCGCCAAGGGAATAAAACGAAGTGTGCCCCCTGCGGCGACGACCTGTCCTATCCTAGAGGCGAGACGTATCGTGGGGCCGATCGTCATCGAGCCAAAAACTCGAGAGGAGGAGCAGCTCCAGCGCAACCGCATGAGTCGGAGGCCGGAGGATCCCTTGCCATCTGTTGCTGCTGAGGCGCCCGCAGTGGTGCCGCTGGTCGCCGCGCCTCCACTTTCTGCAGTTCCAATGGCGGAGGGGCCAAGGCCCTCATTAGCCTTCCAACAGGCCATGGCGACCGCTGATGCCCAGACCCTGCGGGGCAAGCCTTTCTTCGGCCGCGACCCCGAGAAGGTCGAAAGATAAGTTTGGTTGCTCTGCTGAGTTGCATCACTTGTGTAGGGGACATACTAACTCCTTTGTTCTTGGTGCAGGGTCCGTCTTGCCGACCTGAACTGCTCACCGATCTTGTTGGACTTCCTCACGAGCAGATCTCCCCGCGAGCCTAGCGACGTCCCTCACTACGTCTCTCGGGCTATCGCCGCCCTGCCGAAGGCTTGGACGACTGATCTGGATGCGATCGCACGCCGGCGGTCCAGAGACGCAATGCAGGCGACTCTTGCTCTGACCCTTCAAGCGGCGACGATGGCCGCTCAGGCCGTGAAGGATTATGAGGGGCGGCCTTCTACTGCCCATCTCTATTCGGACCTTGAGGATGCTCGGAATCGGAACGCCGAGTTTGCTGACAGGAACGCGGCAATGGAGAAGGAATACGTGGAGATGGCCAAGCGGGCGAAGCAGGATCTCGACCGGGGCCGGGCGGCGACCGACTGGATGCGTGATCAAATGACGGAAGCTCGTCGGTTGCACGCGGCCTCACAGAATGAGGCAACTGAGCTAAAGGCGTTGGTGGACAGGTTAAATGGCGAGCTGGAGTCGTTGAAGGGAGAGCTTGCCGCTAAGGTTGCCGAGCTCCAAGGTGCGGATCAAACAATCGCGGGGCTGAAGGAGAAGTTGAAGGCGACCGAGTCCAATCCCTTCCTCAACGTGGAGTATGTCAGCGAATTTGCCTACTACATAGCTTACGCTGACGCCATCCGTGCTGACAAGAAGGGAGGGCTCGAGGTCGGCCCTTTGATTGATAACTTCAAAGCCTATGTGCTTGAGCATCCTCTGCAGCCGGCCTTCTTTGTGCCGATCCTTGACCTCTCTGACCTCGGAATCAACCTGAGCGGGTATCCATCGCCGGACAACCTCGTTCACCCAGATGCCGTCGAGGAAGCGCACGTCGATCCAGCAGCCGGTGGCGAAGGCCGGGCCGATCCAACAGCCGGTGGCGAAGGCCAGGCGGGGGCAGCCTGAGTTAGTCCGCTTTTATTTTGCTTTCACTTGTAATTTTTCAGTTTCGTTGTGTTTTGCCTTCAGGCGCTTGTACAAGTATTCCAAATGAATTGAAATAAATAATTGCATCTGATTCCTTGCTTATACGGTCATCTGTCTGAATCTTTCGCATTTTGACTTCACACAAGTGTTTGAGGAGCGGTCGTTGTATGTATAGCTATGAATGTATTGGTATACTTAAATTCTTACTTGTAAATTTCTGAACAACACCGATCGTCATATGTGTATTTGAACAAAGCCGATCGTATGTGGTTCTTTCTTAATGAGTTTAATATAGTTTTAATAAAATATTGTTAAATACATCATTACATATGATTTCATGCTGAACTTGGGGTGAAATAACGCATCATGCTCGAACAAAATGCAAGATCAGTCGTAGAATCGAAAATCCCACTCGATTGTGAAACATCGATAATGGTGCTCTCGTAACAAGTTTATGTTGGAACATTTTATTCCACACAAAAATATTAAAGAATTTTGATGATGTGTTGATAAACAAAGACAAACACCAATTAATCAACAATAGTTGAAGAAGCACGAGCTGGATACAAAAGCAACGAACTAAAGCATAAACAAAGCTAACGTAAGCTATGCATTATAGACAACATACATAAAGAAGACCCAGCTGAACCAGCAGAGTTAACAAGCTTAACGTATGCTAAATAAGAAGACTTAACATATGTAATGCTAAACACAGAATAAACTGGACGATGACATTCAGGCATGTTAATGCACGGAATGAAGCAAAACAATGTACGCTAAAGTCAGAGATTAACATACGCTACAAGGATTGCATTACGGTCGCTAAGGAGTTTGAAATGCAAATTCAAATATCAATCCGTTGGAAAGCATCTATAAGGTCAACGTTTACAACAAGAAGATATAACATACATAAAGAAATAAACAAGAAGATATAACATACATAAAGAAAGAAACATAGCTATTGGATCGCACTAAGTAGAAGCTAACATACGTAACAGATTAAGACTTATGTACGCCAAGAGCTTACACATACGCTAAGGGAAGAGTATAACATACGCTATTATTGAGCAGACAACAATGGCTAGCTGAGGTTTAGAGCATATAAATACCACTTCATTTGGTATTCAAGACACAACAACTTCAAGCAACTTACATATTCATCTGAGATACTTGTATACATTATTGTTGTTGTAATCGATCTTAATTGATAAGAGTTAGAGGGTTTGATTCACTCAACAATACACGAGAGTAAAGAATGGATTATAGATTTCATTCGGCGCTGTTAGGATCGTGGATCCAGCATTGTTAGAATTATAATCTAAATCCGGTGAGGTTTTTCCAATACCGATAGAAAGCTAGAAAAGTTGTTTCCTCGTCTGATAGAAAAGGAAAAACAGTTTATCTTAGACCGATAGAAGACAAGGTCGAGACTGTTTACTTTGACCGATTGAAGACAAGATTATAAGGGTTTACCTCGGACCAATCGAAAACAAGGCGGAAATGTTTATCTCGAACTATAGAAAAAGATGACGAAAGGAGAGAGGATGTAGGTAATTTTCCGAACTTCTATAAACTCTATGTCATTTATTTTCCGCATTTATCTATCGCTTCAGCACACAAAAAGAGTTCAATACTCTACACCATACTATTCAACCCCCCCTTCTAGTGGCGGTACTTTAACACCCCAATTCCCGAAGGGGACATTACATGCCGCAGATCATTCAACAAGGTCTACCAGGCTAGGACATTCACACATTTTACAATAATCTCATAATGACAACATCAATAATGACAATAAGGCCGTGGCCTCAACCAAAACATTTTGGTTTAAATATAGAAAAACATAATGTAAACTGAATTCATTGCCTAGGCAGGGGACTTCAAAGACATCTCTAAACAATACGATTACTCGACTAACTCAGACAACCCACGTATGCAAAATAAATAAATAACACAGACTCAAGCGTCATCATTATGCTTGGCCATCCTTTGCATGCGCATCCCGTGCTGGCTCTTCAGACTGCCCGATACCTGAAATGCATGAAACGCATTTCCTCCATTTAAGGGGTTAGCATTCTAATAGCTAGTGCAAGTACACAGTTACACGACATTATATACAGATACGATTCCACAATATCATCAAATTTAGAAAGCATTTTTTATTGTAAATAATCTTCCGGTATATCACATTTGTATTGAACATCACTTTCATAAAAACCATATCATCACGGCTCAACCTCACGATAATCCACATTTGGTAATCCGTGGCCGTACCCATTAGTAACAACCCCCAGAGGCCCCGTCGGACCGTCCTTGTAACACTCCAAACTAGACGGATATTACAGTGCCATGGACCCTCAACTGGGGCCCACCAGGCGAATGAAAATTAGTGAATTAAACAATATAAATGTAGTACCGAACCACATTATAATATCAATTACTCCGATGAGGAGTTTTAAGTACAATGCACCCAGGAAACACATAATACATATATATTTCATAGGAAGATAAAATATACAATACTGAACGAAATGAAATCCAAATGGAACTGCAGCGGAAATTACACATTGAAGAAACATGAAAAACTGAAAAGACTGGGGCCCCCTACTAGTATCACTGGGACTCCTCTCCGTCAATGTTCTCTTCATGTGCTTTTGCCTTGCCATGACCTAAAACAACATCCCCCAAAGGGGTCAGTTACAAAGAACAACAATCCTCAAGAGTTGTACAAAATACAATAATTGTTAGGGTTGTATAAATCAAAGCATACTTTATACTTGTATTACCTAATTTTCCGGTCTTTATCTATGAGAATATTTAATTCATTTATCACATATTTTGCATATTTATTCATGCTATGGTTATGCAAATGTAGTCTAAATTACTTTATATTGTAGATAATGTGGTGTGTCGTGTTGTTGTTACCCAAAATATTATTCGGAAGGAATTGCTGGAATGGAAGAGTAACAAACAAATGCGAGAGCACGTGCGAAGGAAAATAAATAACACAAGATTTGCCGGGGTTGTTAGTCCCGGGCTTGAATTCTCTCGCGAGATATTATTAATACGGGTGCTGCTTTAAAGTACGAGTATTAATGTTAGAGTACAATTACAATGAGTGTAATGCCCCTATCTAACTAGCTCTTGAGTGATGTTGATTGCCGGAAGAACCAGAGTTAAAGCTCTGTGAGTTCTTGTTATGGAGATGAGGTGTTCTCTGTATTGTTTACTGTGTGTAATCGTGTTTACGTTGTCACGTCCCTTTTTCCAATGTTGGAGGTCTCCTATTTATAGGAGAGGAGATTGTTGGGATGTCCCGGTCCCACATGGGCGATCGCCGTTCCTGCGTTAAATAAGGCGGGCGATCGTCCCAACACATGGTACTGTTTCCTCAAAGTCCGCAGCTGCTGCTGGCAGCCAGATGCACGAACCAATGAGGAGGCAACATGTGCCTCACGTCGTAGTCTTGGGAGGTCCCACCTAGGACCTTTCGGCTGGTCTGTCGGTAGGTGAGGCCGTCCTTGTCACTGACAGCTGCTGATGGGCTGGAGTACAGCCCGTTCTTGTGGCGTCTGGAGGTCCCATCTAGGACCTTTCGGCGGGTCTGTCGGTAGGTGAGGCCGTCCTTGTCACTGACAGCTGCTGATGGGCTGGAGTAAAGCCTGTTCTTGCGGGGCCTTTTGCGGATCTACATGTGGGCCTTCATCCCGAGATTCGGTCTCCGCAGACTTTGACGGATGTTGGGTTTACACGTGGCATGGGACGGTCGTCCCCGGTCGGATACTAGAGGCGATCGCGATGTGCCAATAGACGATCGCCTTGGACGTCGGCCGCTAGGCACTTGACCACCATATGTCTTCTTCGGTTGGCATCCGACCATTATGCCGATCGCCTTCGAGGCGTATAAATCGCCGCACAACAATTGCCCCCAGCTCGCTCCGATGTTGAAGACGTGGGGTGAGGTGGCTCTGCTGGCGATCGCTTGCATTAGGCGAGTGACTCATCTACTTATGAAGCAGATGATCGTCTCCCAACGAACTGATTTCGAATTTGGACGACCTCCCCGGACGCTGAAAAGAGCGGGAAGTGGAAGCGGGCTTTGAAACGTCACTGGGGCACATGTCGCGCTCCCGTTGGGGGAGTCCGAAGGTTTTATCAGACTTGTCGTTTGGTGTGCCCTCGAAACGATACACACGTTGATTTCGAGGGCGGCAATAAATGCGACTTATCCAACGGTTGCACTTCAGCCCTCGAGATTCCGTTTATTTGCCCAGAAGTCCCTGCTCTCGCCTATAAAAGGGTCTAGGGATTCTGGGTTATATCTTTATGCGTTTTCGCTTGAGAAGAAGACATAGCTGAATTTTCTTGAAGCTTTGTGTGCCGATTGACGTTCGACTCAGTCTCTAGGTAAAAAACTTTTCTCCCTCCTTTCTCTTTGAATATGTCCGGAGGAGGATCAACCGTGTATGAGGCGGGTAGCACTTCCACCGCTGCGATTTCAACTGCTCGGGATGAAACCTATGCGGATTTTCACGTGGAGACGGCCGTGGAGGCCATCCGCACTGGGATTGAACCCGCAGAGGTCGAAGAACTCTTCAACGAGTCTGACGCGGCGAAGTCGTCGGCGGCAGAGCAGAAGCGCCGCCGCGCATGAACAGAGGCAATAAGACTGCATACTAGAGCGTAACAGCAGTGTTCGGCCAAGCCTTTCTGGAATTTGCCGACCTTATGGAGAGACTTGCCGGACCACGCCCTAAGTTCGATTTTCGCGCATACTCGGTCGCCCACCCCCATGAACCCATAAATCGGTCGTCGTTTTAGGCCGCGGGCCGCTCCCCGTGGACCCTAGGCTAGATTAAGAGTTCGACGACTAATAAGGATTTGACTCATTGGAGGGCGGAGTTCCATTTCCCCTCTGACGTTTCACTATATGTGCCTGCCGAGAATGAGCGTGCCGACCAACCTCCCGAGGGTATGGTTGCTGTTAACGAGTTGATCATGGGGGCCAGATTGTGGTTCCCACTGCCGTTCACCGTGTCATATCTGTTGACCGCTTGGAATATGGCGCCGCTCCAACTGACGCCGAACGCCTGGTTGCAGATCATCAGCACTTTGACTCTATTTGGCGGTCACCGGCTGTTCCGCCTTCCTTCTGCGCTGGAGATAAACTATCTCTTTAAGTTGACGGTGCAGAAGGGTTCTGTTGGCGGCTACCACATCCAGGGTCGCTTGGACCGGGTGGTTCTTGGGGTGTCGAACAAGGTCGGGGGTGACCTGACAAAGTGGTGTTGGGTCGGCGGAGCGGCTTCTGGGAGAGGAATCCGAGTAAGGGTTTTGACTTTCCCTTCGTTCGGATACATCTTGAACTGATCTAATTTGGTTTTCTTTTTGCAGGCTCCCTTTTTCCAGCAGCCGGTGACCTACCATTTGATTTTTGGATCGTCTGGGAGCGAATTCGTAGTCTTCCGGACAGTTATATCGACGCTCGCGTGATCAACAACGAAGCTCATTTGTTGGGCGCTCGGTTGTTTTGCTATCCCCGCCACTTAAGGGTACCAGGTACAAATGTTTACGGTCTCCTTTTTCCTTGACAATCGCATTTGATTGACGAAGGCGACTAACCTGGTTGATTTTCTTCTTTGACAGAGATCTACTTTCCCCGCTACTCCGAGCCGCCAAGAGAAATTGCCATGTCGAACCCTGGTATCATGAGTCGTCTCCGCCAAGGGAATAAAATGAGTCGTGCCCCTGCGGCGACGACCCGTCCTATCCCAAGGGCGAGACCTCTCGTGGGGCCGATCGTCATCGAGCCAGAAACTCGGGAGGAGGAGAATCTCCAGCGCAACCGCAAGAGGCGGAGGCCGGAGGAGCCCTTGCCATCTGTTGCTGCTGAGGCGCCTGCAGTGGTGCCGCTGGTCGCCGCGCCTCCACTTTCTGCTGTTCTAATGGCGGAGGGGCTAACGCCTTCATCATCCTTCCTACAGGCCATGGCGACCGCTGATGCCCAGACCCCGCGGGGCAAGCCTTTCTTCGGCCGCGACCCCGATAAGGTCGAAAGGTAAGTTTGGTTGCTCTGTTGAGTTACATCACTTGTGTAGGGGACATACTAACTCCTTTGTTCTTGGGGTAGGGTCCGTCTTGCCGACCTGAACTACTCACCGATGGTGTTGGACTTCCTCGTGAGCAGATCTCCCCGCGAGCCTAGCGACGTCCCTCACTACGTCTCTCGGGCTATCGCCGCCCTGCCGAAGGCTTGGACGACTGATCTGGATGCGATCGCGCGCCGGCGGTCCGGAGACGCAATGCAGGCGACTCTTGCTCTGACCCTTCAAGCGGCGGCGATGGCCGCTCAGGCCGTGAAGCATTATGAGGGGCGTACCTCTACTGCCCGTCTCCATTCGGACCTCGAGGCTGCTCGGAATCGGAACGCCAAGTTTGCTGACAGGATCGCGGCAATGGAGAAGGAATACGTGGAGATGGCCAAGCGGGCGAAACAAGATCTCGACCGGGGCCGGTCGGCGACCGACCGGATGCGTGATCAAATGACTAAGCTCGGTTGCACGCAGCATCACTGAACGAGGCGACCGAGCCAAGGCGGTGGTGGGGCTTAAATGGCGAAATGGAGTCGTTGAAGGGAGAGCTTGCCGCTAAGGTTGCCGAGCTCCAGGGTGCGGATCAACAATCGCGGGGCTGAAGGAGAAGTTGAAGGCGACCGAGTCCAATCCCTTCCTCAACGTGGAGTATGTCAGCGAATTTGCCTATTACATGGCTTACGCTGGCGCCATCCGTGCTGCCAAGAAGGGAGGGTTCGAGGTCGGCCCTTTGATTGATAACTTCAAAGCCTATGTGCTTGAGCATCCTCTGCAGCCGGCCTTCTTTGTGCCGATCCTTGACCTCTCCGACCTCGGAATCGACCTGAGCTGGTATCCGTCGCCAGACAACCTCGTTAACCCAGATGCCGGCGAGGAAGCGCACGTCGATCCAACAGCCGGTGGGGAAGGCCGGGCCGATCCAGCGGCCGGTGGCGAAGGCCAGGCGGGGGCAGCCTGAGTTAGTCCGCTTTTATTTTGTTTTCACTTGTAATTTTTCAGTTTCGTTGTGTTTTGCCTTCAGGAGCTTGTACAAGTATTCCGAATGAAATGAAATAAATAATTGCATCTGATTCCTTGCTTGTACGGTCGTCTGTCTGAATCTTTCGCATTTTGACTTCACACAAGTGTTTGAGGAGCGGTCGTTGTATGTATAGCTCTGAATGTATTGGTATACTTAAATTCTTACTTGTAAATTTCTGAACAACACCGATCGTCATATGTGTATTTGAACAAAGCCGATCGTATGTGGTTCTTTCTTAATGAGTTTAATATAGTTTTAATAAAATATTGTTAAATACATCATTACATATGATTTCATGCTGAACTTGGGGTGAAATAACGCATCATGCTCGAACAAAATGCAAGATCAGTCGTAGAACTGAAAAATCCCACTCGATTGTGAAACATCGATAATGGTGCTCTCGTAACAAGTTTATGTTGGAACATTTTATTCCACACAAAAATATTAAAGAATTTTGATGATGTGTTGATAAACAAAGACAAACACCAATTAATCAACAATAGTTGAAGAAGCACGAGCTGGATACAAAAGCAACGAACTAAAGCATAAACAAAGCTAACGTAAGCTATGCATTATAGACAACATACATAAAGAAGACCCAGCTGAACCAGCAGAGTTAACAAGCTTAACGTATGCTAAATAAGAAGACTTAACATATGTAATGCTAAACACAGAATAAACTGGACGATGACATTCAGGCATGTTAATGCACGGAATGAAGCAAAACAATGTACGCTAAAGTCAGAGATTAACATACGCTACAAGGATTGCATTACGGTCGCTAAGGAGTTTGAAATGCAAATTCAAATATCAATCCGTTGGAAAGCATCTATAAGGTCAACGTTTACAACAAGAAGATATAACATACATAAAGAAAGAAACAAGAAGATATAACATACATAAAGAAAGAAACATAGCTATTGGACTGCACTAAGTAGAAGCTAACATACGTAACAGATTAAGACTTATGTACGCCAAGAGCTTACACATACGCTAAGGGAAGAGTATAACATACGCTATTATTGAGCAGACAACAATGGCTAGCTGAGGTTTAGAGCATATAAATACCACTTCATTTGGTATTCAAGACACAACAACTTCAAGCAACTTACATATTCATCTGAGATACTTGTATACATTATTGTTGTTGTAATCGATCTTAATTGATAAGAGTTAGAGGGTTTGATTCACTCAACAATACACGAGAGTAAAGAATGGATTATAGATTTCATTCGGCGCTGTTAGGATCGTGGATCCAGCATTGTTAGAATTATAATCTAAATCCGGTGAGGTTTTTCCAATACCGATAGAAAGCTAGAAAACTTGTTTCCTCGTCGATAGAAAAGGAAAACAGCTTTATCTTAGACCGATAGAAGACAAGGTCGAGATCGTTTACTTTGACCGATTGAATACAAGATTATAAGGGTTTACCTCGGACCAATCGAAAACAAGGCGGAAATGTTTATCTCGAACTATAGAAAAAGATGACGAAAGGAGAGAGGATGTAGGTAATTTGCCGAACTTCTATAAACTCTATGTCATTTATTTTCCGCATTTATCTATCGCTTCAGCACGCGAAAAGAGTTCAATACTCTACACCATACTATTCAACCCCCCCTTCTAGTGGCGGTACTTTAACACCCCAATTCCCGAAGGGGACATTACATGCCGCAGATCATTCAACAAGGTCTACGAGGCTAGGACATTCACACATTTTACAATAATCTCATAATGACAACATCAATAATGACAATAAGGCCGTGGCCTCAACCAAAACATTTTGGTTTAAATATAGAAAAACATAATGTAAACTGAATTCATTGCCTAGGCAGGGGACTTCAAAGACATCTCTAAACAATACGATTACTCGACTAACTCAGACAACCCACGTATGCAAAATAAATAAATAACACAGACTCAAGCGTCATCATTATGCTTGGCCATCCTTTGCATGCGCATCCCGTGCTGGCTCTTCAGACTGCCCGATACCTGAAATGCATGAAACGCATCTCCTCCATTTAAGGGGTTAGCATTCTAATAGCTAGTGCAAGTACACAGTTACACGACATTATATACAGATACGATTCCACAATATCATCAAATTTAGAAAGCATTTTTTATTGTAAATAATCTTCCGGTATATCACATTTGTATTGAACATCACTTTCATAAAAACCATATCATCACGGCTCAACCTCACGATAATCCACATTTGGTAATCCGTGGCCGTACCCATTAGTAACAACCCCCAGAGGCCCCGTCGGACCGTCCTTGTAACACTCCAAACTAGACGGATATTACAGTGCCATGGACCCTCAATCAGGGCCCACCAAAGAATGAAAATTAGTGAATTAAACAATATAAATGTAGTACCGAACCACATTATAATATCAATTACTCCGATGAGGAGTTTTAAGTACAATGCACCCAGGAAACACAGAATACATATATATTTCATAGGAAGATAAAATATACAATACTGAACGAAATGAAATCCAAATGGAACTGCAGCGGAAATTAGACATTGAAGAAACATGAAAAATTGAAAAGACTGGGGCCCCCTACTAGTATCACTGGGACTCCTCTCCGTCAATGTTCTCTTCATGTGCTTTTGCCTTGCCATGACCTACAACAACATCCCCAAAAGGGGTCAGTTACAAAGAACAACAATCCTCAAGAGTTGTACAAAATACAATAATTGTTAGGGTTGTATAAATCAAAGCATACTTTATACTTGTATTACCTAATTTTCCGGTCTTTATCTATGAGAATATTTAATTCATTTATCACATATTTTGCATATTCATTCATGCTATGGTTATGCAAATGTAGTCTAAATTACTTTATATTGTAGATAATGTGGTGTGTCGTGTTGTTGTTACCCAGAATATTATTCGGAAGGAATTGCTGGAATGGAAGAGTAACAAACAAATGCGAGAGCACGTGCGAAGGAACATAAATAACACAAGATTTGCCGGGGTTGTTAGTCCCGGGCTTGAATTCTCTCGCGAGATATTATTAATACGGGTGTTGCTTTAAAGTACGAGTATTAATGTTAGAGTACAATTACAATGAGTGTAATGCCCCTATCTAACTAGCTCTTGAGTGCTGTTGATTGCCGGAAGAACCAGAGTTAAAGCTCTGTGAGTTCTTGTTATGGAGATGAGGTGTTCTCTGTATTGTTTACTGTGTGTAATCGTGTTTACATTGTCACGTCCCTTTTTTCAATGTTGGAGGTCTCCTATTTATAGGAGAGGAGATTGTTGGGATGTCCCGGTCCCACATGGGCGATCGCCGTTCCTGCGTTAAATAAGGTGGGCGATCGTCCCAACACATGGTACTGTTTCCTCAAAGTCCGCAATGCCGCTGGCGCCAGATGCACGAACCAATGAGGAGGCAACATGTGCCTCACGTCGTAGTCTTGGGAGGTCCCACCTAGGACCTTTCGGGCCGGTCTCGGTAGGTGAGGCCGCCCTTGTCACCGATACCGATGGGCCGGAGTACAGCCTGTTCTTGTGGCGTCTGGAGGTCCCATCTAGGACCTTTCGGCGGGTCTCGGTAGGTGAGGCCGCCCTTGTCACCGATGGCCGATGGGCCGGAGTAAAGCCTGTTCTTGCGGGGCCTTTTGCGGATCTACATGTGGGCCTTCATCCCGAGATTCGGTCTCCGCAGACTTTGACGGATGTTGGGTTTACACGTGGCATGGGACGGTCGTCCCGGTCGGATACTAGAGGCGATCGCGATGTGCCAATAGACGATCGCCTGACGTCGGCCGCTAGGCACTTGACCACCATATGTCTTCTTCGGTTGGCATCCGACCATTATGCCGATCGCCTTCGAGGCGTATAAATCGCCGCACAACAATTGCCCCCAGCTCGCTCCGATGTTGAAGACGTGGGGTGAGGTGGCTCTGCTGGCGATCGCTTGCATTAGGCGAGTGACTCATCTACTTATGAAGCGGATGATCGTCTCCCAACGAATCGATTTCGAATTTGGACGACCTCCCTGACCGAAAAGAGCGGGAAGTGGAAGCGGGCTTTGAAACGCCATCGGGCACATGTCGCGCTCCCGTTGGGGGAGTCCGAAGGTTTTATCAGACTTGTCGTTTGGTGTGCCCTCGAAACGATACACACGTTGATTTCGAGGGCGGCAATAAATGCGACTTATCCAACGGTTGCACTTCAGCCCTCGAGATTCCGTTTATTTGCCCAGAAGTCCCTGCTCTCGCCTATAAAAGGGTCTAGGGATTCTGGGTTATATCTTTATGCGTTTTCGCTTGAGAAGAAGACATAGCTGAATTTTCTTGAAGCTTTGTGTGCCGATTGACGTTCGACTCAGTCTCTAGGTAAAAAACTTTTCTCCCTCCTTTCTCTTTGAATATGTCCGGAGGAGGATCAACCGTGTATGAGGCGGGTAGCACTACCACCGCCGCGATTTCAATCGCCGGGATGAAACCTATGCGGATTTTCACGTGGAGACGGCCGTGGAGGCCATCCGCACCGGGATTGAACCCGCAGAGGTCGAAGAACTCTTCAACGAGTCCGACGCGCGAAGTCGCCGGCGGCAGAGCGTAAGCGCCACGCGTATGAACAGGAGGCAATAAGACTGTACTAGGAGCAGAACAGTGTGTTCGGCCAAGCCTTTCTGGAATTTGCCGACCTTATGGAGAGACTTGCCGGACCACGCCCTAAGTTTGATTTTCGCGCATACTCGGTCGCCCACCCCCATGAACCCATAAATCGGTCGTCGTTTTAGGCCGCGGGCCGCTCCCCGTGGACCCTCGGCTAGATTAAGAGTTCGACGAATAATAAGGATTTGACTCATTGGAGGGCGGAGTTCCATTTCCCCTCTGACGTTTCACTATATGTGCCTGCCGAGAATGAGCGTGCCGACCAACCTCCCGAGGGTATGGTTGCTGTTAACGAGTTGATCATGGGGGCCAGATTGTGGTTCCCACTGCCGTTCACCGTGTCATATCTGTTGACCGCTTGGAATATGGCGCCGCTCCAACTGACGCCGAACGCCTGGTTGCAGATCATCAGCACTTTGACTCTATTTGGCGGTCACCGGCTGTTCCGCCTTCCTTCTGCGCTGGAGATGAACTATCTCTTTAAGCTGACGGCGCAGAAGGGTTCTGTTGGCGGCTACCACATCCAGGGTCGCTTGGACCGGGTGGTTCTTGGGGTGTCGAACAAGGTCCGGGGTGACCTGACAAAGTGGTGTTGGGTCGGCGGAGCGGCTTCTGGGAGAGGAATCGGAGTAAGGGTTTTGACTTTCCCTTCGTTCGGATACATCTTGAACTGATCTAATTTGGTTTTCTTTTTGCAGGCTCCCTTTTTCCAGCAGCCGGCGACCTACCATTTGATTTTTGGATCGTCTGGGAGCGAATTCGTAGTCTTCCGGACAGTTATATCGACGCTCGCGTGATCAACAACGAAGCTCATTTGTTGGGCGCTCGGTTGTTTTGCTATCCCCGCCACTTAAGGGTACCAGGTACAAATGTTTACGGTCTCCTTTTTCCTTGACAATCGCATTTGATTGACGAAGGCGACTAACCTGGTTGATTTTCTTCTTTGACAGAGATCTACTTTCCCCGCTACTCCGAGCCGCCAAGAGAAATTGCCATGTCGAACCCTGGTATCATGAGTCGTCTCCGCCAAGGGAATAAAATGAGTCGTGCCCCTGCGGCGACGACCCGTCCTATCCCAAGGGCGAGACCTCTCGTGGGGCCGATCGTCATCGAGCCAGAAACTCGGGAGGAGGAGAAGCTCCAGCGCAACCGCAAGAGGCGGAGGCCGGAGGAGCCCTTGCCATCTGTTGCTGCTGAGGCGCCTGCAGTGGTGCCGCTGGTCGCCGAGCCTCCACTTTCTGCTGTTCTAATGGCGGAGGGGCTAACGCCTTCACCATCCTTCCTACAGGCCATGGCGACCGCTGATGCCCAGACCCCGCGGGGCAAGCCTTTCTTCGGCCGCGACCCCGATAAGGTCGAAAGGTAAGTTTGGTTGCTCTGTTGAGTTACATCACCTGTGTAGGAGACATACTAACTCCTTTGTTCTTGGGGTAGGGTCCGTCTTGCCCACCTGAACTGCTCACCGATGGTGTTGGACTTCCTCGTGAGCAGATCTCCCCGCGAGCCTAGCGACGTCCCTCACTACGTCTCTCGGGCTATCGCCGCCCTGCCGAAGGCTTGGAGGACTGATCTGGATGCGATCGCGCGCCGGCGGTCCGGAGACGCAATGCAGGCGACTCTTGCTCTGACCCTTCAAGCGGTGACGATGGCCGCTCAGGCCGTGAAGCATTATGAGGGGCGTACCTCTACTGCCCGTCTCCATTCGGACCTCGAGGCTGCTCGGAATCGGAACGCCAAGTTTGCTGACAGGATCGCGGCAATGGAGAAGGAATACGTGGAGATGGCCAAGCGAGCGAAACAAGATCTCGACCGGGGCCGGTCGGCGACCGACCGGATGCGTGATCAAATGACAGAAGCTCGTCGGTTGCACGCAGCATCACAGAATGAGGCGACTGAGCTGAAGGCGGTGGTGGACAGTTTAAATGGCGAGCTGGAGTCGTTGAAGGGAGAGCTTGCCGCTAAGGTTGCCGAGCTCCAGGGTGCGGATCAACAATCGCGGGGCTGAAGGAGAAGTTGAAGGCGACCGAGTCCAATCCCTTCCTCAACGTGGAGTATGTCAGCGAATTTGCCTATTACATGGCTTACGCTGGCGCTATCCGTGCTGCCAAGAAGGGAGGGTTCGAGGTCGGCCCTTTGATTGATAACTTCAAAGCCTATGTGCTTGAGCATCCTCTGCAGCCGGCCTTCTTTGTGCCGATCCTTGACCTCTCCGACCTCGGAATCGACTGAGCCGGTATCCGTCGCGACAACCTCGTTAACCCGGATGCCGGCGAGGAAGCACACGTCGATCCAACAAATGCGGGGAAGGCCGGCCGATCCGGCCGGTGGCGAAGGCAAAGGCGGGGGCAAATGAGTTAGTCCGCTTTTATTTTGTTTTCACTTGTAATTTTTTAGTTTCGTTGTGTTTTGCCTTCAGGAGCTTGTACAAGTATTCCGAATGAAATGAAATAAATAATTGCATCTGATTCCTTGCTTGTACGGTCGTCTGTCTGAATATTTCGCATTTTGACTTCACACAAGTGTTTGAGGAGCGGTCGTTGTATGTATAGCTCTGAATGTATTGGTATACTTAAATTCTTACTTGTAAATTTCTGAACAACACCGATCGTCATATGTGTATTTGAACAAAGCCGATCGTATGTGGTTCTTTCTTAATGAGTTTAATATAGTTTTAATAAAATATTGTTAAATACATCATTACATATGATTTCATGCTGAACTTGGGGTGAAATAACGCATCATGCTCGAACAAAATGCAAGATTAGTCGTAGAACTGAAAAATCCCACTCGATTGTGAAACATCGATAATGGTGCTCTCGTAACAAGTTTATGTTGGAACATTTTATTCCACACAAAAATATTAAAGAATTTTGATGATGTGTTGATAAACAAAGACAAACACCAATTAATCAACAATAGTTGAAGAAGCACGAGCTGGATACAAAAGCAACGAACTAAAGCATAAACAAAGCTAACGTAAGCTATGCATTATAGACAACATACATAAAGAAGACCCAGCTGAACCAGCAGAGTTAACAAGCTTAACGTATGCTAAATAAGAAGACTTAACATATGTAATGCTAAACACAGAATAAACTGGACGATGACATTCAGGCATGTTAATGCACGGAATGAAGCAAAACAATGTACGCTAAAGTCAGAGATTAACATACGCTACAAGGATTGCATTACGGTCGCTAAGGAGTTTGAAATGCAAATTCAAATATCAATCCGTTGGAAAGCATCTATAAGGTCAACGTTTACAACAAGAAGATATAACATACATAAAGAAAGAAACAAGAAGATATAACATACATAAAGAAAGAAACATAGCTATTGGACTGCACTAAGTAGAAGCTAACATACGTAACAGATTAAGACTTATGTACGCCAAGAGCTTACACATACGCTAAGGGAAGAGTATAACATACGCTATTATTGAGCAGCATAACAATGGCTAGCTGAGGTTTAGAGCATATAAATACCACTTCATTTGGTATTCAAGACACAACAACTTCAAGCAACTTACATATTCATCTGAGATACTTGTATACATTATTGTTGTTGTAATCGATCTTAATTGATAAGAGTTAGAGGGTTTGATTCACTCAACAATACACGAGAGTAAAGAATGGATTATAGATTTCATTCGGCGCTGTTAGGATCGTGGATCCAGCATTGTTAGAATTATAATCTAAATCCGGTGAGGTTTTTCCAATACCGATAGAAAGCTAGAAAAGTTGTTTCCTCGTCTGATAGAAAAGGAAAAACAGTTTATCTTAGACCGATAGAAGACAAGGTCGAGACTGTTTACTTTGACCGATTGAAGACAAGATTATAAGGGTTTACCTCGGACCAATCGAAAACAAGGCGGAAATGTTTATCTCGAACTATAGAAAAAGATGACGAAAGGAGAGAGGATGTAGGTAATTTGCCGAACTTCTATAAACTCTATGTCATTTATTTTCCGCATTTATCTATCGCTTCAGCACGCGAAAAGAGTTCAATACTCTACACCATACTATTCAACCCCCCCTTCTAGTGGCGGTACTTTAACACCCCAATTCCCGAAGGGGACATTACATGCCGCAGATCATTCAACAAGGTCTACGAGGCTAGGACATTCACACATTTTACAATAATCTCATAATGACAACATCAATAATGACAATAAGGCCGTGGCCTCAACCAAAACATTTTGGTTTAAATATAGAAAAACATAATGTAAACTGAATTCATTGCCTAGGCAGGGGACTTCAAAGACATCTCTAAACAATACGATTACTCGACTAACTCAGACAACCCACGTATGCAAAATAAATAAATAACACAGACTCAAGCGTCATCATTATGCTTGGCCATCCTTTGCATGCGCATCCCGTGCTGGCTCTTCAGACTGCCCGATACCTGAAATGCATGAAACGCATTTCCTCCATTTAAGGGGTTAGCATTCTAATAGCTAGTGCAAGTACACAGTTACACGACATTATATACAGATACGATTCCACAATATCATCAAATTTAGAAAGCATTTTTTATTGTAAATAATCTTCCGGTATATCACATTTGTATTGAACATCACTTTCATAAAAACCATATCATCACGGCTCAACCTCACGATAATCCACATTTGGTAATCCGTGGCCGTACCCATTAGTAACAACCCCCAGAGGCCCCGTCGGACCGTCCTTGTAACACTCCAAACTAGACGGATATTACAGTGCCATGGACCCTCAACTGGGGCCCACCAGGCGAATGAAAATTAGTGAATTAAACAATATAAATGTAGTACCGAACCACATTATAATATCAATTACTCCGATGAGGAGTTTTAAGTACAATGCACCCAGGAAACACAGAATACATATATATTTCATAGGAAGATAAAATATACAATACTGAATGAAATGAAATCCAAATGGAACTGCAGCGGAAATTAGACATTGAAGAAACATGAAAAACTGAAAAGACTGGGGCCCCCTACTAGTATCACTGGGACTCCTCTCCGTCAATGTTCTCTTCATGTGCTTTTGCCTTGCCATGACCTACAACAACATCCCCAAAAGGGGTCAGTTACAAAGAACAACAATCCTCAAGAGTTGTACAAAATACAATAATTGTTAGGGTTGTATAAATCAAAGCATACTTTATACTTGTATTACCTAATTTTCCGGTCTTTATCTATGAGAATATTTAATTCATTTATCACATATTTTGCATATTCATTCATGCTATGGTTATGCAAATGTAGTCTAAATTACTTTATATTGTAGATAATGTGGTGTGTCGTGTTGTTGTTACCCAGAATATTATTCGGAAGGAATTGCTGGAATGGAAGAGTAACAAACAAATGCGAGAGCACGTGCGAAGGAACATAAATAACACAAGATTTGCCGGGGTTGTTAGTCCCGGGCTTGAATTCTCTCGCGAGATATTATTAATACGGGTGTTGCTTTAAAGTACGAGTATTAATGTTAGAGTACAATTACAATGAGTGTAATGCCCCTATCTAACTAGCTCTTGAGTGCTGTTGATTGCCGGAAGAACCAGAGTTAAAGCTCTGTGAGTTCTTGTTATGGAGATGAGGTGTTCTCTGTATTGTTTACTGTGTGTAATCGTGTTTACGTTGTCACGTCCCTTTTTCCAATGTTGGAGGTCTCCTATTTATAGGAGAGGAGATTGTTGGGATGTCCCGGTCCCACATGGGCGATCGCCGTTCCTGCGTTAAATAAGGTGGGCGATCGTCCCAACACATGGTACTGTTTCCTCAAAGTCCGCAGCTGCTGCTGGCAGCCAGATGCACGAACCAATGAGGAGGCAACATGTGCCTCACGTCGTAGTCTTGGGAGGTCCCACCTAGGACCTTTCGGCTGGTCTGTCGGTAGGTGAGGCCGTCCTTGTCACTGACAGCTGCTGATGGGCTGGAGTACAGCCCGTTCTTGTGGCGTCTGGAGGTCCCATCTAGGACCTTTCGGCGGGTCTGTCGGTAGGTGAGGCCGTCCTTGTCACTGACAGCTGCTGATGGGCTGGAGTAAAGCCTGTTCTTGCGGGGCCTTTTGCGGATCTACATGTGGGCCTTCATCCCGAGATTCGGTCTCCGCAGACTTTGACGGATGTTGGGTTTACACGTGGCATGGGACGGTCGTCCCCGGTCGGATACTAGAGGCGATCGCGATGTGCCAATAGACGATCGCCTTGGACGTCGACCGCTAGGCACTTGACCAGCATCTGTCTTCTTCGGTTGGCATCCGACCATTATGCCGATCGCCTTCGAGGCGTATAAATCGCCGCACAACAATTGCCCCCAGCTCGCTCCGATGTTGAAGACGTGGGGTGAGGTGGCTCTGCTGGCGATCGCTTGCATTAGGCGAGTGACTCATCTACTTATGAAGTAGATGATCGTCTCCCAAACAAACTGATTTTGAATTTGGACGACCTCCCCGGACGCTGAAAAGAGCGGGAAGTGGAAGCGGGCTTTGAAACGTCACTGGGGCACATGTCGCGCTGCCGTTGGGGGAGTCCGAAGGTTTTATCAGACTTGTCATTTGGTGTGCCCTCGAAACGATACACACGTTGATTTCGAGGGCGGCAATAAATGCGACTTATCCAACGGTTGCACTTCAGCACTCGAGATTCCGTTTATTTGCCCAGAAGTCCCTGCTCTCGCCTATAAAAGGGTCTAGGGATTCTGGGTTATATCTTTATGCGTTTTCGCTTGAGAAGAAGACATAGCTGAATTTTCTTGAAGCTTTGTGTGCCGATTGACGTTCGACTCAGTCTCTAGGTAAAAAACTTTTCTCCCTCCTTTCTCTTTGAATATGTCCGGAGGAGGATCAACCGTGTATGAGGCGGGTAGCACTTCCACCGCTGCGATTTCAACTGCTCGGGATGAAACCTATGCGGATTTTCACGTGGAGACGGCCGTGGAGGCCATCCGCACTGGGATTGAACCCGCAGAGGTCGAAGAACTCTTCAACGAGTCTGACGCGGCGAAGTCGTCGGCGGCAGAGCAGAAGCGCTCGCTGGCAGATGAACAGGAGGCAATAAGACTGTACTAGGAGCAGAACAGTGTGTTCGGCCAAGCCTTTCTGGAATTTGCCGACCTTATGGAGAGACTTGCCGGACCACGCCCTAAGTTTGATTTTCGCGCATACTCGGTCGCCCACCCCCATGAACCCATAAATCGGTCGTCGTTTTAGGCCGCGGGCCGCTCCCCGTGGACCCTCGGCTAGATTAAGAGTTCGACGAATAATAAGGATTTGACTCATTGGAGGGCGGAGTTCCATTTCCCCTCTGACGTTTCACTATATGTGCCTGCCGAGAATGAGCGTGCCGACCAACCTCCCGAGGGTATGGTTGCTGTTAACTAGTTGATCATGGGGGCCAGATTGTGGTTCCCACTGCCGTTCACCGTGTCATATCTGTTGACCGCTTGGAATATGGCGCCGCTCCAACTGACGCCGAACGCCTGGTTGCAGATCATCAGCACTTTGACTCTATTTGGCGGTCACCGGCTGTTCCGCCTTCCTTCTGCGCTGGAGATGAACTATCTCTTTAAGCTGACGGCGCAGAAGGGTTCTGTTGGCGGCTACCACATCCAGGGTCGCTTGGACCGGGTGGTTCTTGGGGTGTCGAACAAGGTCCGGGGTGACCTGACAAAGTGGTGTTGGGTCGGAGGAGCGGCTTCTGGGAGAGGAATCCGAGTAAGGGTTTTGACTTTCCCTTCGTTCGGATACATCTTGAACTGATCTAATTTGGTTTTCTTTTTGCAGGCTCCCTTTTTCCAGCAGCCGGCGACCTACCATTTGATTTTTGGATTGTCTGGGAGCGAATTCGTAATCTTCCGGACAGTTATATCGACGCTCGCGTGATCAACAACGAAGCTCATTTGTTGGGCGCTCGGTTGTTTTGCTATCCCCGCCACTTAAGGGTACCAGGTACAAATGTTTACGGTCTCCTTTTTCCTTGACAATCGCATTTGATTGACGAAGGCGACTAACCTGGTTGATTTTCTTCTTTGACAGAGATCTACTTTCCCCGCTACTCCGAGCCGCCAAGAGAAATTGCCATGTCGAACCCTGGTATCATGAGTCGTCTCCGCCAAGGGAAGAAAACGAGTCGTGCCCCTGCGGCGACGACCCGTCCTATCCCAAGGGCGAGACCTCTCGTGGGGCCGATCGTAATCGAGCCAGAAACTCGGGAGGAGGAAAAGCTCCAGCGCAACCGCAAGAGGCGGAGGCCGGAGGAGCCCTTGCCATCTGTTGCTGCTGAGGCGCCTGCAGTGGTGCCGCTGGTCGCCGCGCCTCCACTTTCTGCTGTTCTAATGGCGGAGGGGCTAACGCCTTCATCATCCTTCCTACAGGCCATGGCGACCGCTGATGCCCAGACCCCGCGGGGCAAGCCTTTCTTCGGCCGCGACCCCGATAAGGTCGAAAGGTAAGTTTGGTTGCTCTGTTGAGTTACATCACTTGTGTAGGGGACATACTAACTCCTTTGTTCTTGGGGTAGGGTCCGTCTTGCCGACCTGAACTGCTCACCGATGGTGTTGGACTTCCTCGTGAGCAGATCTCCCCACGAGCCTAGCGACGTCCCTCACTACGTCTCTCGGGCTATCGCCGCCCTGTCGAAGGCTTGGACGACTGATCTGGATGCGATCGCGCGCCGGCGGTCCGGAGACGCAATGGAGGCGACTCTTGCTCTGACCCTTCAAGCGGCGACGATGGCCGCTCAGGCCGTGAAGCATTATGAGGGGCGTACCTCTACTGCCCACTTCTCCATTCGGACCTCGAGGCTGCTCGGAATCGGAACGCCGAGTTTGCTGACAGGATCGTGGCAATGGAGAAGGAATACGTGGAGATGGCCAAGCGGGCGAAACAAGATCTCGACCGGGGCCGGTCGGCGACCGACCGGATGCGTGATCAAATGACGGAAGCTCGTCGGTTGCACGCAGCATCACAGAATGAGGCGAATGAGCTGAAGGCGGTGGTGGACAGTTTAAATGGCGAGCTGGAGTCGTTGAAGGGAGAGCTTGCCGCTAAGGTTGCCGAGCTCCAGGGTGCGGATCAACAATCGCGGGGCTGAAGGAGAAGTTGAAGGCGACCGAGTCCAATCCCTTCCTCAACGTGGAGTATGTCAGCGAATTTGCCTATTACATGGCTTACGCTGGCGCCATCCGTGCTGCCAAGAAGGGAGGGTTCGAGGTCGACCCTTTGATTGATAACTTCAAAGCCTATGTGCTTGAGCATCCTCTGCAGCCGGCCTTCTTTGTGCCGATCCTTGACCTCTCCGACCTCGGAATCGACCTGAGCTGGTATCCGTCGCCAGACAACCTCGTTAACCCGGATGCCGGCGAGGAAGCGCACGTCGATCCAACAGCCGGTGTGGAAGGCCGGGCCGATCCAGCGGCCGGTGGCGAAGGCCAGGCGGGGGTAGCCTGAGTTAGTCCGCTTTTATTTTGTTTTCACTTGTAATTTTTCAGTTTCGTTGTGTTTTGCCTTCAGGAGCTTGTACAAGTATTCCGTATGAAATGAAATAAATAATTGCATCTGATTCCTTGCTTGTACGGTCGTATGTCTGAATCTTTCGCATTTTGACTTCACACAAGTGTTTGAGCAGTGGTCGTTGTATGTATAGCTCTGCATGTATTGGTATACTTAAATTCTTACCTATAAATTTCTGAACAACACCGATCGTCATATGTGTATTTGAACAAAGCCGATCGTATGTGGTTCCGTCCTCCTGATCGTATGTATGGCTCCGCTCGGCCCCTTGTTTTTGTTTATTTGGTGAAAGTAAGGGAACGAAAATAATTCGTTTAGCGAGCTATCTTTAGTTTGGTTCTTGCGATCTTCGATTTTGTTGATTCCTCGAGGGGGGCCGAACGTCCCGGCCTGGAAAGATTTCGCACAGTCGTGGGGTTCGATGGAATCGACCTCCATGATTATGTATTGTGCGCGAGCGACATTCCGTCTGATGGTTAACTTCTTGCGAGTCACTTAATTGTGAGGGTCCTCCGTAGGCTACGTTTTGCCTTGCAATGTAGCGATGGGGCAGACGGTCTCTACTTGGAGGAGTCCTTGCATGGGGCGCCATCGGATTAATCGACTTCGTTACCGTGGCTTGTTAGCACTTTTCTGCCTGGGACCGACATGTTAGAGGACGGACCTAAGAGGGCATACATTGTGACAGGTGGAGGGACGCGTCGCATTGTCCAGGTCCACCATGTTAGATGATGGATTTGAGGGCGGGCGAGCGTGTCCACTGTTCTGTTTTGGAGGGTCCTTCGGCTATGCCCGCCTCGTATTTAAACGAAAGCGCGGGCGATCTCTGCCCAAAGGAACCTTGCATGGATGGGCTATCGGTTACATCGACCTCCTGAACCATGGCTGCACTTTTCGACCTCGGATCGCCATGTTAGATGACGATCCTCGACGGCATACATTGTGCTAGGGGGGCGATCGCTTGCCTAGGTCTATCATGTTAGATGACAAACTCTTGCAGGGCGAGAGAGTCGTTCTCTTTTTTGTTTGTTTTGCCGAGGCGAATCATTTAGAGGGGATCGGAAATCTCATTAAGCTCTTTGTACATTGGATAACTGAATACAGAGTTTTTATTGATAGTATTTCTTCAAATGAACGGCATTCCAGGGATATTGGTCCGGAGTGCCGTCTGGGTGTTGGAGCTCGTAGGCTCCTTTGGTCAGCCATTTGGATATCCTGAAGGGCCCCTCCCAATTCGGGCCAAATACTCCCGTGTGAGCCTGGACCTTTTTGAGGACTAGGTCGTCCACTTGGAATCGCCTTTCCTTGACCTTCGAATTAAAGAATTTCTCTGATTTCCTTTGTGGATTGTGTTCTTCATTTCCGAGGTCAGTCGTCGTTCCTCGAGCATATCCAAGTCGATCCGCCGAGCTACATCATTGTCCGTCGTCATTTGTTGTGCAGTTCGGTGGCTGAGGACGGAGATCTCCGAAGGGATCACTGCTTCTGTTCCAAAGGCGAGGGTGAATGGGGTTTCGCCGGTTGAATTTCGGGTCGTCGTTCGGTAGGACCACAAAACACCCGGGAGCTCGCTCGCCCATCGTCCTTGTTTGGATTCAAGTCTTGCTTTGATCGTGCGTTTGAGAATCTTGTTTACAGCCTCTACCTGCCCGTTTGTTTTAGGGTGGTAAGGGGCCGAGAACAGCTTTTTAATTCCCCATTTCTCGCAAAATTGCATAACTTCCAAACTGTCGAACTGTTTTCCGTTGTCGGAGATGATAGCCTGAGGCAGACCGAATCGGCATATGATGTTCTTCCAAATGAACTTGATCACTTGTTCTTGGCCGATCTTGTTGAGTGGCTCGCCCTCTGCCCATTTCGTGAAATAATCGACCCCCACGATGGCGAATTTACATCCCCCAGGCACTGTCGGCAAAGGACCGATGAGGTCGATGCCCCATTGGGCGAACGGCCACGGACTGTACATAGAAGTGAGCTGTTCGGGGGAGAGCTTGATGTTCGGGCCCATTACTTGACACCTGTGACAAGATCGGGCGTAGGCGATCGCGTCTTTTTGTAGGGTAGGCCAGAAAAAGCCTTGCCTAGTCGTGTTGTGGATGAGAGCTCGCCCTCCAGCGTTATTTCCACAGATCCCGTCATGGATTTCGGCTAAAACAAGTCAGCCTTCCTCCGGTGTAATGCATTTGAGGAGAGCAAGGCTAAAAGCTCGCTTGTAAAGCCGGTCGTCCAATAGGGTGTATCTGGTTGCTCGGAGCTGAAGCTGGCGAGCTTTGATCCGATCTGTGGGGACCGTTCCGTCCTTCAAGTACTTAACGAATGGAGTCATCCAGTTCTCTTCGGTGATGGCAATTGTGGTGACCATGCTTCTGTCAATCGCCAATTCTGCTGACTTCGTGATTTGGATGTTAGAGAAGTCTGCCGCCCCATCTAACGATGCGATTTTGGATAGGGCATCGGCCTGGGAGTTGTGCTCTCTCGGGACTTGTTCGATCAACACTTCTTCAAACTTTGTGCACATTTCGGCGACCAATTCTTGATATTTGATCATCTGTTCGCCGCGCGCTTCATATTCCCCATTGACTTGGTTCACGACCAAGAGGGAGTCCATGAAGATGTGGAGGCGACGAACATCCATGGTGAGTGCTAGATCGAGCCCACCTACCAAGGCTTCGTACTCAGCTTCATCGTTGGTCGCACGAAATCTGAAACGCACATCATTTGTAAAACTCTGGCCATTGGGGCTGATGAGGACAATCCCTGCCCCTGCTCGCGAGCTGGTCGCCGAGCCATCTATGTACAATTTCCAGGCAGGACGGCCGACCTGGGTCGGACTAGAGGGGAACGTTAATTCCACCACGAAATCCGCCAGAGATTGGCCTTTGATCGCCGTGCGAGGAGCGTACGTGACAACGTATTGGGCGATCTCCAGTGACCACTTGAGGAGTCGCCCGTTGGTGTCTGGCCGGTGCAGAACTTGCCTTATAGGGAGAGTCGTCAGAACCTCCACTTGGTGTTCGAAGAAGTAGGCCCTCAGCTTGCGAACACTCATGACTAATACGTAGGCGAGCTTCTCCAGAGGCGTGTAACGCGTTTCCGCGTCATGAGGTGCTTGACTGACGAAGTAGATCGACAAGTGGGCTTGCCCCTTTGCTCGCACTAATACAGTGCTCAGCGCGACTTCCGAGGATGCCAGGTAGAGGAATAGCTTTTTGGCGGGGATTGGTTTCGCCAAAATTTGGGGATTAGACAGATACTCCTTGATTTTGGCGAACGCTATTTAACTTTCCTTCATCCATGCAAATTTCTTATTCTTTATGGTGGCGAAGAATGGCTTGCTTTTGTCTCCGAGCCGAGAAATGAAACGGTTAAGGGCTACTAGACAACCCGTGAGGCGTTGCACCTGCTTGACATTCTGTGGCTCCTGCATGTCGAGGATCACCTTGATCTTGGTGGGGTTCGCTTCGATCCCCCTTTGGCTCAAGATGTGCCCCAGGAACTTTCCGGAGCTTACCCCGAAGTTGCATTTCTTGGTGTTCAGTTTCATGTTGAATTTATCGAGGATGGCGAACGTCTTGGCAAGGTCTTTGAGGGGATCTTACTTTTTGAGGCTCTTGACCACGATGTCGTCAATGTAAACCTCCATGATCTTGCCGATCTGATCGGTGAACATCCCGTTGACTAGTCGTTGGTAGGTCGCCCCCGCATTTTTTAGACCGAACGGCATTCAGACCCAAAAGTACACGTCTTTTTCCATGTGGAATGACGTGTGTTTTACGTCTCTCAACGCCATTTGGATCTGATGGTACCCGGCGAAGGCGTCCATAAACGAAATCATTTCACAACCTGCCGTGCTATCGACCAAGTGGTCAATATGAGGCATTGGAAAGTGGTCTTTCGGACACGCCGCGTTGAGGTCAATGAAATCGATGCATAACCTCCAGGAGTTGCTCGCTACCCACTGTGGCTCGTTGGTAGCTACTCCGATCAGTTTGTTTTCGAGTAGCTTCTTAACTTCTGCGTCGAGCGCATCATACTTCTCAAAACCGAATTTCATACGTTTCTGGCGAACAGGCTTCCTTGCCGGGTCGATCTTTAGATAGTGGCAAGCGTGTTCAGGACTGATGCCGACCATATCTTGATGCGACCAGGCAAAAACTCCGACATTCTTTCATAGTAAACTGATCAGATCGTCTTTTAACTCGGGACCGACGCTTGAGACGATCTGTACTTCCCGCTCCAGGCGAGCTGGATCGATTGTTATACTTTCCAACTCTTCAGTGGGAATGGTCATTTCTCATTTGGAACGATCGCCGGACTCGATCCTTGGATCAACATCGAGGCTTGGCTCGAAACCAATCCTTGGCTCGATGTCGTCCGACAATTGATGCGAGATGTCGTCCTCTGAGTTGGGCTGGTATGAGGTGCTTGGCTTGTCGATCTCCATTGGTTGAATGTCGATCATCTCAATGTTACAAATAGTACGGGAAACGTTTAAAGGGGAAGTTACGACACAGGAGTAATTCAAACATTTCTTTGCCATTAGCTGGTCTCCTTTTACAGTACCGACTGTCCTATCGGTAGTGGGGAACTTGATACAGTAAAAGAAAGAAGAGGCGACTGCCTCAAAAGTTTCTAGAAAGGGGCGACCTAGGAACCCATTATAGATGCTGGGCCTATCTATGATTACAAAATTGAGGTTCCTAGTGATCTTAACCTTCGGATCGTAACAGCATATTAGCTCGACAGAGAGCTTTATCCTTCCATAGGCTTGGACCGTGTTGTCGCCGAACCCTTGAAGCACGGTATCGAATGGATTTATGAACATTGTCAGGTTGCCGAGCTGGTCTAGAGCAGATTTGAATATGACGTTGCAAAAGCTCCCATTGTCAACCAGCACGCGGTCGACCATTTTCCCAAGGATACATGCAGAGATCACCAATGCATCCTCTTTGGGGCACTGCACTCCCTCCCTATCCTTGTTGGAGAAGGAGATGAGCGCGTCTCTGGAGATGGTTGACTCTGGGGGCACCACGACATGGACTCCGGCGAACGCCCTCAGCTCGGCCTTCCACTTTCTATTTGATATGGTGGAAATCGGGGAAAGACCTCCGAGGTTTCCACCTCCCGACTAAAGCATATTGATCCTGCCGCCGGGGTTGATTGGAGGGATCGACTCGTCTGAGTACTCCGGCTCATTTTGCTCGATCCTGGCGACTGTATTGGGAGGGAGATGGTCGTCGTTCTGTCGACGATCGCATCCCCCGGTCCTTTCTGCTCGGGGTTCTAGCTTGGTCACCAAATTGTCCAGCTTGGCTTCCTCGAACAACCTCCAGAGTTGTCTGAGGAGGTCGCGGCATTGGCTGGTGTTGTGGCCGGGACTTTTATGGTAGGCACAAAATTTACTGCAGTCCAGATGACCATTTTCCCTCATCGGCTTCGGTTTGCTAAGCTATTCGCGCCCCTTGATGGCGTTGAAGATATGGGCCGGAGACAGATTGAGGTTGCGGAGGAGGTAAACTTTCACATCCTCGAAGGCCTTGAACTCACCAGGCGGTTTTGCGATCGCCTTTCTGGGCTTGGCGACCGCCTTCTTCGGAACGGGAGAAGGCGCCTTCCCTTCTCCGGTGGATCCCTCGCCTAAGCAAAGGGTGATCATCCTCTACCTGGCCAGAAAGTCGGCGGCCTTGACGCGGAAGATCGCGTAGGTCGGGGGGATGTCCTTTGTGAGGTGCCTGAACATGGGTGAATGGCCATAGAATCCCCCCAGGACCAAGTAGGGGGCGAGCTCATCGCTAATGGGCTCGCCGGTGAGGACTATTTCATCTACCCGGTCGATGTAATCTTCATCGGGCTCGTCCTTCCCCTGCCTGATCTTCATCATGCGGTGGGGAACTTCATCATACGATGTGAAGTCGTTCGCCAGCTTCTCAAAACAGTTGATTGAGCGCGGTGGCAATAAGATGTACCACCTATGGGCAAGATCGCCCAATGTTAATGGGAACATTCGGCTCTTCGTTGCATCCGATGCCCCGCATCCAGTCATGTAGATCCGGAACTTGCTCAAGTGGGTCTCAGGATCCTATCTCCCCTCATATAGTGGTGTTTGAGGAGGAGCGATCTTCGGTTGCACGGGGGCAAGCTCAATCTGGACCGCGAGCGGCTCACTTGGGCGATCGATCTCTTGACGCCTGCCCCAGTTTCAATGAGCACCTTCATTTAGTCGAGCTGGATCTGCATTGCGGCCATCGCCGTAGCCTGACTGCTCGCGGTCCGGCTCTCGGAGCAGGAGCCTAGGCGATCATGTACCGATCTCCTGGCCCCGTGGTAGGCGACGAGGTCTCTGCCGCCGAGCTCAATTCTTGGGCGAGTGGGAGCCAGATGGCCGGCCTCTCTTCTAGGAGTTGGGTACGCCGAACTCCTGGTGAAGGATTCGGACTCCGACGTCTCACGGCTGGGGCCTGAATGCCCGGGTCGCCATGAGGGATCACTCCCTAGGCGGCTGAAGACGGAATCGTCCCGCCTTATGAGCGCCTTTTCCTATGGATCGGGGCTTTCTGACGATTTCTCGACATATAGCCGCTTGAGCTTTTGCTTGCCCGCACGGCAGATGGCTAATGGAGTAATGGTGGGCATGTCACATGCTCTCCGTCGCTCCCTTAGGATGGCCATGTCCTCTTCGATCTGTTTCGCGGTTTGGAATTGATCGAGTAAGAGGCTGGGGCCGTCCCTCGGGGGTGGGAGTGAGAGTCTAGCGTCCCCGCGGTCGCCTTCCGCCGTAGGTTGGGACTCGGTTTGGGCCGAAATAATGTGTCCGGCGGATCGTAGGGTGACTCTTTTTGAGGTCATGGCAGACGTCATTGTTCTGAAGATTTTTCTTTGAAGAACAGTGAGTTTTTCTTCAAGTATATGTCCCGGAGAACAGTGAGTGTTCTTCGAAACGTTCGGGATGAAAACGAAGGTAGCCCTTTCTTCTAGCGCCAATTGTTGTTACCCAAAATATTATTCGGAAGGAATTGCTGGAATGGAAGAGTAGCAAACAAATGCGAGAGCATGTGCGAAGGAAAATAAATGACACAAGATTTGCCGGGGTTGTTAGTCCCGGGCTTGAATGCTCCCCCAAAATATTATTAATACAGGTGCTGCTTTGAAGTACGAGTATTAATGTTAGAGTACAATTACAATGAGTGTAATGCCCCTAGTTATCTAGCTCTTGAGTGTTGTTGATTGCCAGAAGAACCAGAGTTAAAGCTATGTGAGTTCTTGTTACGAAGATGAGGTATTCTCTGTATTGTTTACTGTGTGTAATCGTGTTTACGTTGTCACGTCCCTTTTGCCAATGTTGGAGCTCTCCTATTTATAGGAGAAGAGGTTGTTGGGATGTCCCTGTCCCACACGAGCGATCGCCGTTCCTGCATTAAATAAGGCGGGCGATCGTCCCAGCACGTGGGACTTTTTCCTCAAAGTCCGCAGCTGCTGCTGGCAGCCAGATGTGCGAACCAATGAGGAGGCGACATGTGCCTCACGTCGTAGTCTTGGGAGGTCCCACCTAGGACCTTTCGGAGGGTCTGTCGGTAGGTGAGGCCGTCCTTGTCACTGACAACTGCTGATGGGCTCGAGTACAGCCTGTTCTTGTGGCATCTGGAGGTCTCACCTAGGACCTTTCGGCGGGTCTGTCGGTGGGTGAGGCCGTCCTTATCACTAACAACTGCTGATGGGCTGGAGTAAAGCCTGTTCTTGCGGCGTCTTTTGCGGATCTGCACGTGGGCTTCATCCCGAGATTCGGTCTCTGCAAACTTGACAGATGTTGGGCTTACACGTGGCATGTCCCCGGTCGGATACTAGAGGCGATCGCGAGGTGCCAATAGACGATCGCCTTGGACGTCGACCGCTAGGCACTTGACCAGTATCTGTCTTTTTCAGTTGGCATCCGACCATTATGCCGATCGCCTTCGAGGCGTATAAATCGCCGCACAACACTTGTCACACAGAAGATCACATTATCGGTCCCTTATATAGTAATAATTAGTTCACAACCTATATAACATTAGACAGTTATGTGAGAGGTTGTAGTATATGCTTGAGATTGGTTGGTCTTGACCATTAGCATATATTAGCGTATTTGGTATACGTTGAACAGGACCGAGGTGAGATAGATTCTTCTGTACTGACTATAAGAAGAACGTACATCTCGGACAATTATTATTTCTTAATTCTAGTGATTAGTATTTAATTATATATTTAATATTTATTGCTTTGATTTATCATGGCTGAGAGCCACAATGATTGACTCAATATGCTCGATATTTTGGGCAATATTATTATTTATATGATAATTAATATTATAGCTAGAAATCGTGTCCCAGCCAGTTGGGTTGATCATGTCCCTTGAGGCACTCGAAAGGATTATTATATTAAACCCTGCATGTGAAATTAATTTTCTGATATAATAATAAAAGTCGAGTGGTATACTCATGTAAAATATATTAATTAATTAAAAGCTGTCAGTAGCTTAAATTTATTAATGGACATGGAATATCTTAAACACGGAAAATAATTAATTCAAAAAGGAACTCAATTTCATAATTTGGGATTTTGGTAGGAAGTGCAATATCGACTTTTTAGTGGACTAAGTTGATATTAATAGAGTCTTAATATTAGGAAGAGTCCTAATATTGGAAAGAAGATATCTATTGGGAGTCCTTACCATATCCTCCTTAAGGTCCCTAGAGTAGCCCAAAACACCTATAAATAGGACTTCAATGGTGGCCGATTTTTACACCTTTCTTGAGCCAAAATTTCGATTTTTTATGTGTGTTTAATTGTGGATCTTGACTCGTGTCTTGGATTCCATAATTTAGTTAACACAATATTTTTCTAAAATACCACAAATATTCAAGAAAAATAGAGAGAAAATCAAAAGGAATTTTGGATGAATATTTCGGCCGATCCCTATTGCTGTGCAAGTAGTCCGGTAGATTGTTGCCCACATGACATCCGGATAATAGGCAGGATATACTCTAGAAGACTTTGAGGTAGAAATACAAGTAGATCAAGGAAGAATACAAGGAGGTGTTTGATCGATCTAACGAGGGAATTTCTACCACTTCACGTCAAAGGTATTAATTACCGACTCCCATGGGTAAATATATTTATTTGATTGTTTATTAATCTGTTTAGTTAATTAATTGACAAGCCTAAATAGATCCGGTTTTTATGTTGGTTAGTTTATAAAACCATTTATAAAATATTTTCACCAACTAGCTTCCGCTGCGTTTTATATTCTAACAATTTGGTATCGGAGCCGGTCTTTAGGTTCTGTTCAATTTAATTAATTTGGTGATTAATATGCTAGCAATTAAATATTCATATAGTATGATTTTTGGAATATTTTTCTAGAATTTGTCTTGCAGGAGAATATGATCCAATTATCATGGCTATGTGATGTTTTTTATTTATTTACGTGTTTTTGGTAATTTGGACCAGTTTTGAGGCATGTATAAGTTTTTTCCGTGAGAAAATCCACGGGTAGAATAGGATTTATTTTTCTTGGAATTTGCTGTAAATTCGATGTATTTTATTTCGAATAAAATTGTAGTCGAATTGGAACACACAAAGTACGAAAGAGAAAGAAGTCCAGCGCGAAGAGGACTCCCGATCGGACGAACCGACCGAGACCAGCAGGCTGCCGATCGAGACTCGTCCAGAAGCTATCTCGGCCGAACTGGATGCAGCTGTGCTTGGTCAACAGCGGGTCGGGAAGTCGGGTTGTGGGTCGGCGGCAATGGGCGGGTCGGGCGGTTCGGGCGGTGGCCTGGGCCATGCGCAGAGTCGGCGGCCGCCAATGGGTCAAGTTGTCCGGATTCGGGTCGTTCGATTCATTTTTCCGCGAGATGCTTGAAGCAGTGGGAGCAAACAAGCCGAAGATTTTCTCGTTATTCAAAACAAAGAATAAAAGCCATGATAATTGGATTTAATTATCCATTTTTTTATTTTATTGGTTTTTATTGTTTTGATGTATGACATGTATGGATGTATGCGCGATATGTTTCCTTGCTTGTTAGGACGAGAAAATTAAAAACCTTATTTTTTCAAAATAACTAAGTGATTTTTAATTGATTATCAAATTGGCCTCCGTAATTGGTTTAAATTGTGAAATAATTAGCATGCGCGTTGACATTAGAGTCTTCCTCCACATCGGATGTGCTAATTATTGGCTCACTAGTTTTAAACTTCAAATTTGATAACAAAAAGGTGAATATTATTTTTTATGATAGGACCTCTCCATCTGTAGGACTATTATCATTAAATGATATTCTAAGGTTTGTTAAATTATGGTGTTCACTTAGGTGTATTGATTAATAAGCTCCCCATCGGAGTCTATGTTAATTAAATACATGGCCAAGAGGAACCAACTATTAATTTTACTTGTCAAAACGCATCTTGGCTAGATAGTAAAATTAAAGACGTTAAAATCTACTTGAAAATGTATGTGTAAACGTCCACACTATCGTGGCTTGCATGTGCGGTTTTTCAAGGTGTTGGTTGATTGCATATATATTGTGTTTTAAGGTTTTTCAATATATTTTGCGTCAAATTATGTGATGAATGGTGTTTTTAATTTTATTCTCAGATGTCTTTCAATCCACTAGCTGTTATTCTCAAAGAAAACAAACTTGATGGCACTAACTTTGCTGACTGGAAAAGAAATCTTGATATTGTCTTGACTATCGAGGGGCATAAATTTGTTTTAGTTTAGGAGAGCCCTTTGGAACCAGAAACAGATGCCACTCCTGAAGAGTTGGCTGAAATCCGGAAATGGAAAAAGTCTGATGAGATGGCTCGTTGTTACATTTTGACTTTACTGACAAATGTATTGCAACATCAGCATCACACGATGGACTCGGCCGCGAAAATGATGAAAAATCTCACTGAGATGTTTGGTCATCAGAACCAGGCGGCTAGGCAAAATGCAATGAGGGTTTTGATGACAACCCAAAATCAAGGGACCCAAGAGGATCACGTTCTTAAAATGATGTCTCATTTGAACGAACTGAGCATACTGGGGGCCACTATCGATGCGGAGTCGCATGTCGATATTATCTTGGGCAGTTTACTAAGAAGCTTTGAGCAGTTCCGCCTCAACTAAAATATGAATCGTAGGACTTACACATTGGCGGAACTTCTGACAGAGCTTCAGTCTGCCGAAGGTCTCTTCAAACAAGGTTATCATCAAATTCTTGCGGCAACCGGTGCTGCTTCTTCAAAACCCAAATGGGGAAAGAAGAAAAAGCAGGTTGGTCAGAAGCAAGTGGCAACCTTTAAACCTAAGGGCAAGGCTCCTCAGTCAGAGGCTCCTCAGTCCGAAGTGAACAAAAAGCATAAGGGCAAGTGCTTCAATTGCGGTCTGAAAGGGCATTTCAAGAGTGACTACCCTAAGAAAGATACGTCTCATGCACTAGTAGTCAAAACATGTTTGGTTGCCTGTTCTATCAGTTCATGGATAGTGGATTCGGGCTCCACTGATCATGTTTGTTATGACTCGCAGGGGTTCCAAGTAATCAAGGTACTTAGTACAGATGAGATTACAATAAGCTGGTGTGACTATTCCAGGCTGAAGGCTATTGTAGTAGGAGTCGTGCAGTTAAGAGTTGATGATAGGATTTTAGTTCTAAATAATGTATTATTGGTACCCAATTTTAGAATGAATTTAATTTCAGTTTCTAAATTGCGTCGTGATGGATATTCGGTTTCTTTTGAAGATAATGTAATTATTAAAAGAAATGGTGAATATGTTTGCGGGAGTACTTATAATGAAGAACTTTATATCATTAATGCTGCACCAGCTCCCTTGCATAATTATAAATCGCTTAATTCTTTGACTAATCCTAATAAAAGAAAATAACCTTCGAGCATAAATCAAACATATTTGTGGCATTTACGATTGGGTAATTTTAACCTTAGAAGGATTCAAAGATTGGTGAGCGATGGCCCATTGGATTCACTCCAAGTTGAGTCATTTCCAATCTGCGAATCTTGTCTAGAAGGTGAAATGACTAAAAGGGCTTTCCAAAGAAAAGGAAATCGTGCACAAAATGTGTTGAAATTAGTTCAAACCGATGTATGTGGTCCAATAAACATCTAGGCTAAGGGTGGTTTCGAATACTTCATCACGTTTATAGATGATTATTCGAGATATGGATATATCTATTTGATGCGACGTAAGTCTGAATCTTTTGATAAGTTCAAAGAATTCAAGGCTAAAACGGAGAAGCATCATGGACAGAGTATCAAGTCACTGCGATCTAATCGTGATGGCGAGTATCTTAGTGGAGAGTTTCTGGATTTCTTGGCACATGAGGGGATTACTTCCCACCTCACTCCGCCTGGTACACCACAACAAAATGGTGTTGCTGAAGGAAGGAATCATACTTTAGTAGAGATGGATAGGTCAATGATGAGTTATTTTGATTTGCCTATTTCTTTTTAGGGATACGTCTTGGAAACAGCAGCGTACATTCTAAACCTAGTGCCTTCTAAATTAGTTCCAAAAACACCCACAGAACCATGGAATGGGCGCAAACCCAGTTTAGGACATGTTCGGATTTGGGGTTCACCAGCACACGTGCTGAATAAGAAAGCTGATAAGTTGGCATCTCATACAGAAGTACGAGTATTTGTAGGATATCCGAAGGGAACGAAGGGTGGCCTATTCTAAAGTCCTAAAGACCAGAAGATCATTGTTAGCACCAATGCGCGGTTCTTAGAGGAGGACTATGTAATAAGCCACAAGCCTAGGAGTGAATTCATTCTAGAAGAACTTAGGGGTGAGATTTCGACAATACCAATTGTACAAACACCTAGTGAACCATGTATCGACACTATTGTGGATACACAAACCAAGGACACGGCTCATCATAGTGGGAGGGTTGTTCGTTAACCAGAACATTTCATCGGTATGGGAGCGTCTTCGGACCACTCCCCGGACTAGGATGAAACGGATCCATGTACGTATAAGCAGGCAGTTCAAGACAAGGATGCTGAATCCTGGCAAACAGCAATGGAATTCGAAATGGGATCTATGGATTCTAATCAAGTGTGGGAGCTAGTAGAGCTACCCAATGGGGTAAAACCCATTGGAATTAAGTGGGTGTACAAACATAAGATAGGATCGAAAGGGAAGGTTGAAACCTTCAAAACAAGGCTTGTTGCGAAAGGTTACACTCAGAAGGAGGGCATCGACTACGATGAGACCTTTTCGCCAGTAGCCATGCTTAAATCGATCCAGATTCTCTTAGCTATAGTTACGTATTTGGATATGGAGATATGGCGGATGGATGTCAAGATTGCATTCTTGAACGGGAGTCTTGATAAGGAAATCTACATGCGCCAACCTGAGGGATTCATTGCTGAAGGAGAGGAGCACTTAGTGTGCAAACTTAAAAGAGCCATTTATGGTCTCAAGCAAGCATCAAGATCTTGGAACATGCGATTTGATGAGGTCATTCAATCGTATGGCTTTGGACAGTGTCCTAGTGAGGTTTGTGTATACAAAAAGTGCGATGGAAACGTGCTGGTGTTTCTTGTACTGTACGTAGATGATATACTTCTAATTGGAAACAATGTGAAGGTATTATCAGACATAAGGGTATGGCTATCTGAGCAATTCGATATGAAAGATTTGAGAGAAGCTGGACACATCCTTGGTATTAAGATCTTTCGAGATTGCAAGAAAAAGATGTTGTGCTTATCTCAGGCATCCTATATCGATACGGTGCTAAAGCGGTTCGACATGGAGAATTCCAAGAAAGGTTTCTTACCTTACAGACATGGAATTCATCTATCTAAGGCTATGTGTCCTAGGACACAGAAGGAGATAGATGACATGAAGCTAATCCCTTATGCTTCGGTAGTGGGAAGCCTCATGTATGCTATGCTTTGCACTAGGCCAGATATCTGTCATGCTGTAGGCATGGTGGGCTGAAATGAATCGCTTTACCGCAAGTTAGAGATATCAGTCGAGCCCAGGACCAGGACATTGGATTGATGTCAAGCATATACTCAAGTACCTGAGAAGGACTAGGGAGCATATGCTTGTATATCAATCGGATACACTTTGTCCTTTGGGTTACACTGACTCAGATTTCAGTGCGGACAAAGAAAAGTCGAAATCAACTTCCGGATATGTTTTCACTTTGGGATGTGGAGCCATCAGTTGGAGGAGTGTGAAGCAGAAATGCATAACGGACTCTACCATGGAAGCTGAGTATCTAGTAGCCTCAGAGGCAGCTAAAGAGGCGGTATGGCTCAATTACTTCCTAAAGGATTTGGGTGTGATTCCTAATTTGCCTAGAGTATTACACTTTATTGTGATAATACCGGTGCTGTTACAAATTCGAAGGAACCACGGGCCCACAAATAAAGCAAACATATCAAGCGCAAATATCATATCATTCGAGATTTTTTGAAGAGAAGGAAGATTATTGTCTCCAGGATAGCATCTGAAGACAACCTAGCTGATCCTTTCACGAAAGGGTTGCCCTCAAAGTCATTTGAAGGGCATGTGGAAGGAATGGAGTTGAGAAGTATGGCAGCATTGATTTGAGTATAAGTGGGAGATAGATAGACATAGTCTAGATAGTATACTTCAAAAGCATGCTTTGAGTATAAGTGGGAGATTGTTAGGGTTGTATACATCAAAGCATACTTTATACTTGTATTACCTAATTTCCCGATCTTTATTTATGAGAATATTTAATTCATTTATCACATGTTTTGCATATTTATTCACGCTATGGTTATGCAAATGTAGTCTAAATTACTTTATCTTGTAGATAATGTGGTGTGTAGTGTCACACAGAAGATCACATTATTGGTTCCTTATATAGTAATAGTAAGTTCACAACCTATATAACATTAGACCGTTATGTGAGAGGTTGTAGTATATGCTTGAGATTGGTTGGTCTTGACCATTGGCATATATTAGCGTATTCGTTATACGTTGAACTGGATCGAGATGAGATAGATTCTTCTGTACTGACTATAAGAAGAACGTACATCTCGGACAATTATTATTTCTTAATTCTAGTGATTAATATTTAATTATATATATTTAATATTTATTGCTTTGATTTATCATGGTGAGAGCCACAATGATTGACTCAATATGCTCGATATTTTGGACAATATTATTATTTATATGATAATTAATATTTTAGCTAGAAATCGTGTCCCGACCAGTCGGGTTGATCATGTACCTTGAGGCACTCGAAAGGATTATTATATTAAACCCTGTAGGTGGAATTAATTTTCCAATATAATAATAAAAGTCGAGTGGTATACTCATGTATAATATATTAATTAATTAAAAGCTGTCAGTAGCTTAAATTAATTAATGGACATGAAATATCTTAAACATGGGAAATAATTAATTCAAAAAGGAGTCCAATTTCGTAATTTGGGATTTTGGTAGAAAGTGCAATATGAACTTTTTAGTGGACTAAGTTGATATTAATAGAGTTTTAATATTAGGAAGAGTCCTAATATTAGAAAGAAGATATCTATCGGGAGTCCTTACCATATCCTCCTTAAGGTCCCTAGAGTAGCCCAAAACACCTATAAATAGGACTTCAATGGTGGCCGATTTTTACACCTTTCTTGAGCCAAAATTTCGATTTTTTTTTGTGTGTGTTTAATTGTGGATCTTGACTTGTGTCTTGGATTCCATAATTTAGTTAACACAATATATTTCTAAAATACCACAAATATTCAAGAAAAATAGAGAGAAAATTGAAAGGAATTTTGGAAGAATATTTCGGTTGATCCCAGTTGCTGTCCAAGTAGTCCGGTAGATTTGTTGCCCACACAAATTAAGTTGAATGATGGGCATCATAGTACGCCACGAATCGGATGTGCAAGTGCACAAGCCTGCCGAGTGCCCGGCGTCCCGCATAAACACCCGCAAAAATTGGCCTAATTAGTCTCACGGAGGCACGTTACCGTGTGCACAGTCCAATGTGTACGGATCCCTACAAACACAATGACCTTAATGTGCCCGACTAAAAATTCCACACAAATACCATCCGAAACGCAATACAATCCCGGAAGGTCACACGAACAAAAGCGACCCTGATGAAAAACAATGAATAGAACCGACAAGGGTCAAGAATGACTCACCGAGGTGAACTAATGACGCAATGAGTGATAGATTCATATGAAATGATTGGAACCGTTGTTCCTCGTGAATTGAATGATAGTATGATAATTACAAGTCCCACATGATTAATAACAAACATGAATTACACGCATGAATGAACAACAACGAAAGGGATGATTATCCTTTTAACCGAGTAAGAATTAACTTGCCTCAAATACCGAACAATCGTCCTTAATGGAGGTATCGGTCGCTCGAACAACCTTGAATAACACAATTACCAATAATTCGCTTAATATACGCATCAATTATGATCATAACCACTACAAGAGGTTGATACAACAATTCCAAACTCATTGGGGCATTTTGACAAACACTTTGTAAACAATCTCCCATTATTTACAACCAATCCCAATTGTATCGAAAACCAACCTCCAAAAGAGTGATTCAATCCAACAAAAAACCATCAACACAATCGATAATCCACTAGGAATACATAACTCGAGATTACGATAACACCTAGTTGAAAACCCTAATTCCAAGTCAACCTTCAAAGTGTTCTAGAATAAACTTCCAACAATCCGATGATAACTCATAAAAACTCATAATCATACGTATATCCTTCACAAATCATGATTATATTATCCAAAACATCATGCTCCAACTCAAAATCAAATCTAGGATTGAGGAAGCTACCTTCAATTAGGATGAAGAATCCAAAAATATGTTGTTAATCCACACCAAGAACTTGAGGAGGATGAATCTATGAGATTGATGATGCTAAAAACGCCCAAAATATCACCCACAAGTCGCCCAAGGAGAGGAGGAAAATGGTAGGGGATGAAATGAGCTTCTCTCCTCACAAACCCGCTGAAAAAGGGTAAACTGCTTCGCGTGCCACGGCACGGACTGAGTGTGCCGCGTCCCGTGGCAAAAAAAAACAGCTCCAGCACTTGGCTTAGTGCCACGGCTCGGCCAGCAGAGGGCCATAGCTCGCGGTACAGCCAGTTCCAACACCAAAAGCACAAGGTGTGTGCCGCGGCGCACACTCCCTTGTGCCACGGCGCACACTATTCGGGCCCAAAAATGACGAAAAATGACCCGAGAAGAGAATAAAAGCAATAGAACGCAAAGCTTGGGAACAATAACACAAAATGGAAGTGCGGAAACCCCAAAACAGTGGTTCTGAGCAATGATTACGAGGGTTTGCCCAACAATAGCACGATTCGAACAAAGAGTAAATTTAAAATGATATGAACTCCAATATCAACATCGACTTACGAAGCAATTATCACAATCAAGATAATATTCTCGTCTCGATTCTCAAGCAAGGTTGAAACAATGAACAATATCGATACACGATTCAAAGTTACTCTAAACGGTGAATACGAATGAATGAATATGAATGATGAATGATTAATAATGAGTCAGAATTACGGAGTGACAATTACTGAATGAAAAATAAATGAGTTTACAACCGGGTATTACATACCCCCCTTAAAAAGAGTTTCGTCCTCGAAACTAAGTGTCAAACAAATCGGGATAACTCTCCCGCATACTATCCTCGGTTTCCCAAGTAGCCTCTTCGACTCTGTGTCTCGACCACTGAATCTTAACCAAAGGAATTGCCTTGTTCCTCAATTGTTTGATTCGATGTTCTAAGACTCGTACAGGACGCTCCTCATACGTATGATCATCCGCTATCTCGATTTCATCAAACTGAAGTATGTGACTAGGGTCGGCAATATACTTCCGCAACTGAGAGACACGAAACACATTATGAATTCGGCTCAAAGCCGAAGGTAAAGCCAATCGATAATCCAGATCACCTACTCGATCCAAAATCTCAAATGGTCTATGAATCTCGGACTCAACTTTCCTCGCTTCCCGAAACAGAAGATACCTCGACTCGGGGATACCTTGACCAAAATGTGGTCACCTATCTCGAACTCTAATGGTTGACGACGTTATCTGCATATGGTTTCTGTCGACTCTGAGCGGTCAACAAATGACTCCGGATCAACACTACCTTCTCGCGGGCGGCTATAAGCATATCAGGCTTAGTGCCGATTGATTTTAATAAGTCATCCCAACACAAGGGAGATCGACAACGACGACCGTATAAGGCCTCGTAAGGTTCTATCTTAATCGAAGCATGCCAACTGTTATTATACGTGAACTCGATCAACGATAGTTGGGCTTCCCAATCATTTTTCCAATCGAGAACACATGCTCTCAACATGTCCTCCAACGTCTGAATAGTTCTCTCTGATTGTCCGTCGGACTGAGGGTGAAAAGCTATTCTGAAATTGAGCTGAGTTCCCATGGCACGATAAATAGATTTCCAAAAATGCGACACGAATCACCCATCATTATCCGAAACGATACTCTTAGGGGTACCATGCAATCTCACGATCTCTTTAATAAATAACTGGGCAAGTCTCTCAGGACCCCACGTATCCTTAGTCTCATGGAAATGAGTTGACTTAGTTAAACGGTCCATAATAACCCAATTTGTAGTCATGCCACGATGCCTCGCCGGCAAACTCGTGATGAAGTCCATTGATATATCTTCCCACTTCCATTCTGGGATAGGAAGCCGTTTCAACATACCTGCTAGTCGCTGATGTTCTATCTTGACTTGCTGACAGGTTAAACATATCGAAACAAATTCTGCAACTTCTCGCTTCATATTACTCCACCAGTAATTTTGTTTCAAGTCTTTGTACATCTTGCTAGACCCCGGATGAATAGAATAAGGGGTAGCATGGGCATCTCTCAAAATCGAGATTTTCAACTCGTCATCCGCCGGAACGCATAACCGGTTCTTAAATCGCAAAAGTCCATCCTCTTGGACCACAAATCTAGGGGCTTTCCCTTGAACCACATCATCTCGAATGGGCAACAAAAATGGGTCTGAACCCCTTTTCAGTCTGATCGCCACCTCAAGTGGCGATGAAATATCCAGCATACAAAGCTGTCTTTGTACACGCTGTTACCAAACCTTGATCTCATGCCTTAGGAATTCCTGCTGAAGTTCCTTCTGAGCAGTCAAATGAGCAAGCATCTGCTCCTGAACAGATTTACGGCTCAAGGCGTCGGCGACAACATTCGCCTTACCTGGGTGGTATTGTATCTCAATATCATAATCTTTAATCAGTTCTAACCACCGTCTCTGTTGCATATTTAACTTCTTCTGAGTAAATATATACTTCAAACTCTTATGATCGGTGAAAATCTGACAGGTGATGCCATAAAGATAATGACGCCAAATCTTCAACGCGAATACCACGGCCGCTAGCTCCAGGTCATGGGTCGGATAGTTGACCTCATAAGGTCTCAGCTCCCGCGAAGCATAGGCGATCACTTTCCCGTTCTGCATTAATACACATCCGAGACCTTGTCCGGACGCATCACTATAAACCACGAATCCTTCCGTCCCTTTTGGTAAGGAAAGGATAGGCGCTGAGATTAAACGACTCTTGAGCTCCTCAAAACTCCGTTGACACGCGTCAGACCACGTGTATTTCTTATACTTCCGTAAAAGGTTTGTCATAGGTTATTTTAGAAAATCCTTCCACAAATCGCCGATAATAACCAGCTCATCCGAGAAAGCGTTAGATTTCCTTAACATTCTTCGGAGGTTTCCAATTTCGGATAGCCTCCGTCTTCTGAGGGTCGACACGTAATCCATCTGATGAAATCACATGCCCGAGAAATGTCACCTCAGACATCCAGAACTCATATTTGGAAAATTTTCCATAGAGTTGCTCTCGTCTCAACACGTCGAGAATATGATGAAGGTGAAGCTCGTCTTCCTCTCGGTCACGAGAAATGTCGCCTATGAAAACAACCACGAACCGGTCTAAATAGTCGATGAAAAGTCGGTTCATCAACTCCATGAATACAGCAGGTGCATTAGTTAACCCAAACACATCACCACAAACTCGTAATGCCTATAGCATGTTCGAAACGCCATTCTTGCGATATCCGACTCTCGAATTCGCAACTGATGATACCCAGATCTCAAACCGATCTTGGAAAATACTGAAACTCCCTGAAGTTGATCCAAGAGATCATCGATGTGGGGAAAGGGATATTTATTCTTGATCGTCACCCTGTTCAACTCTCGATAATCAATGCACAAGCGAAAAGAACCATCCTTTTTCTTGACAAATAACACTGGTGCTCCCCACGGAGACGCACTCGGTCGGATATAACCCTTCTCGGTCAATTCTTCCAGTTGATTCTTCAATTTCTGTATTTCAGTCGGGGCCATACGATATGGTACTTTTGATATTGGAGACGTACCAGGCTCCAACTCTATCGTGAATTCCACATCTCTCTGCGGAGGCAAACCAGGTAACTCGTCTGGAAATACATCACCGTATTCTCTCACTACTAGGATATCCGTCAATAACACTGATGATTTCTCGGTCTTGGTCATGTAGCACCAATAACCAATACACCCCTGATTGAGTAATTTCACTGCTTTCATCATATTGATAACTCTTCCAGAACAGTTGGGATTACTCCCCTGAAATACACACTCAACTCCATCGTCTGAAATGATAGTGACCATACGCTTACGGACACTAAGGATGGCATCGTGACGATCCACCCAATCAATACCCAAAATAACATCATCTCTAGGTAAATCTACGACGATCAGGTCTGTCAAATAAACTCGTCCATTAAGCTGAATCGGATAATTTTTAATCTCACGATCTCTGATAATTCTTCTACCGTCGGGTAGACCAATGATATAAGGTTCACAACTAGTAGCACTATCCAGGTGAAGTCTACTCAAGCATGAATCGGAAATGAATGAATGTGATGCGCTAGTATCAACAAGGGTACACACAGGTTGAGATAAAATTTCGAGTGTACCTGAGATCATTCGGGCCTCCCAATCGTCGGTCCTCTTCATCTCGTAAATTCGTGGCTTGCCAGACCCGGAACCGGATGCTCCTGTCTGATAGCTGTGGGCTCCGCCTTTATTTGCTCCCATCGTCTTAAATGACGCGGACTGAGTGGCCTGATTCTGAACAGCTGACTGCTTCGGGGCCTGAGATGTCGCTGGAGTAGGCTTGGAGTCTCTTCGGCAGAAACGGGCCTTATGCCCAGCAATCCCACAGTTATTACACGTGATAGTCTGCCTCAGACACTTAGTGCTGAAATGACCCTGCTCTCCACAGTCGAAACTGTTGGGATTCGGTGCCTAAAACGAAGGCCCAGTGGAAGTGGTAAAACGAAAATTAATTCGATCCAAATCCCTGCGAGGATCGATCGAGCTACGTATATACGAATATAAAAACGAAAACACAAGAGATGTAAGAAACTCACCCTTGTAGTTCGTTGATTAAATAGATTCCTTCTCTTGAACTATTCCCCAAGCATTGCTTGATCTCTACGTATCTAATCCGCTCCAATCTCTTGGATGATCCAACGTCGAAAAGACAACGTCTCTACTTGTCACGCGCTGGAGAAACGACCGGAATGACTAAACCTCGTTATCCTCCAAGAATACGGCTAAAACAAGATTATAGAAGCTTGTTTATCAAGATTAGGCAAAATAGCTCTACTAGGGACTGAAGTTTGCCATTTTTATCACTTAAGGGACTAAAGTTTTAAGTGTTTCAAACAAGGGACTAAAGTTCAATCCGTTTCACCCGTTAGGGACTCCGTTAGTTTGGTTCCGTTAAGTTTTAACGGATTGATGACGTGGCAGTTAAGTGCCACGTGTCAGCATTTTATTGGTCGGTAATAATAAAATAATAAAAAAAAGATTTCAGATTTTTCTAATAATAATAAAATAATAACCAAAAATGTAAAATTCTGAAAAATAAAAATAAAAAAAATCTGTATTTTTTATAAAAATTGAAACTTTTTTTTTTAAATCTGGAATATTAATATTAACAATCTAATACTTTTATTTAAAGTTAAAAATAAAATTAAAAATTAAAAATATTTGGATCTGCTTTATAATTAACCTTTAGTTTGTTTTTTTAGATTTTTAAATTTTTTTGTAAAGTAATATTTATTTATTAATATTATGAAAAATTAGATCCAGTTTTCTATTTATTTATGAAAAATAATATCTCAATTTTAAAAAAAGTTTATAAATTAGATCCAAATTTTTTAATTTTTTTATGTTTTATTTTCAAATTTTAAATAAAAACATCCGATTTTAAGTACTAATATTCCAGATTTTTTCAAAAAAATTGAGAAAAAAATAAAGTTTCATTTTTTTAAAAAAATCCAGATTTTTTTATTTTTAATATTTTTTTAGACTTTTATAGTTTTATTATTATTACAATAATTATAAATTTTTTATTGTATTTAGTTTTTATTTTTAACTTTAAATAAAAGCATTACATTTTTAATATTAATATTCCAGATTTTTTTTAAAAAAAATAAAGTTTCAATTTTTCCAAAAATCTGATTTTTATTTTCTATATTTTTTAGACTTTTATATTTTTTGTTATTATTTTATTATTATTACAAAAATCTGAAAAATTTTATTATTATTTTATTATTACCGACCAATAAAATGCTGACACGTGGCACTTAACTGCCACGGCATCAACCCGTTAACACTTAACGGAACCAAACTAACGGAGTCCCTAACGGGTGAAACGGATTAAACTTTAGTCCCTTGTTTGAAACACTTAAAACTTTAGTCCCTTAAGTGATAAAAATGGCAAACTTGAGTTCTTAGTAGAGCTATTTTGCCTCAAGATTATAACAAAGTATATAATCTTTGATCTCTCTATATTGATCTCTTGATTTTTCTCCAAGAATAATCAAGAACTAATGAAGAAGAAGAAGACTATTGAGAAAACTATTTTCTCTCTCTTGAACTCTCTCAATGAGCCGTGAGTTTCTCTCCCTTGAGTGAGAGTGGAAGTCATCATTTATTCCTTTATCAACATCTCCCCAAATCACCTTTCACATTATAATAAGAGATGCCATATCTCTTAAGTCTTTGGTCTTCCATTTATAAAATGGAGACAAAGACTAAGTGGAAGGTTGGTGGAAGGGGTTGGCCATCTAGAAGAACCGGGATGAGTTTGGTTCATTTCGGACTCCCGAAAGTCCAAACAGATAAACTCCAATTCCGTTCCGATGTATTTATATCAATTAATTAATCCAATTAATTAATCATATCAAATACAAAATAACATAATTAATTTCTCCAATAAATAATTATATTTATGAATTGAATTAATCACCCAGTAATTAATTTAATTCATTAGGCCGTAAATCAATTTATCCAATAAATCGATTTAGACATCCATTGTCCCAAAATTAGGTATCGAATATCTAATATCCATAATGAGATAATAAGCTCGATTCATTCCGTCGTTAATCCTATTGCGCGACTCGGTAGGTCCGTCTTAGTCAGCAATGAGAGGAACCAAAGAGTAGTAGCACCACCTAGCCAGCCTGGCGGCCTACACTGTACCCCAACTGAGAACGAATGATTGGGATCATTCGAGAACCATTCTATCGTGAATACCAGTAAACGTATAAACCCTTCTTTCAGATGTCCCGATCAAGATATAGGGTCACGGTCAGTCATACCCTATCTGTACTTGACTCTATGCATGCGTTAATGCAAATCGAGATCATTGAGCTCTCGTGTATCCAATACAACTAGCTCCAATGCTTTGGCCAAAGACTTATGATCTCATCTGCCAATAACCGCATAGGACATATAACCCGCTCACTAACGGGAGAAAGAATTCTATCTTGGTATTCAGTAGGACCTGCTACTTGCCCGTGAAGATGCACGTCGAGGTTGACCCCCACCTCCCGGTTTATAGGGTCGAACTACTCTAATGAAAATCTTGACGACACAAGCACATCCCTACTAAATCCTCAAGTTGAAGGTTCACGAATACCTATCACAACCTTTCGATTCTATCATTGACTGTCCCAGAGCGAAATCTGTGTGACAAATCGAGGGTGAGTCGGTTCGAGTATACTAATCCAATTACCATACCTATAACGTGTAACACCCCAAAAATAAGACCGGAATTGTCACACGCCGTAGACCCTTATCACAAGGATCTACCAGGCTAAACTCCAAAAGACTACTCAATGATTGACCGACCGGGGTCAATATTTATTTCAAAGCAGACCGACAAGGTCATTAACCAATTCAGAAACCAACGACATTCACATTACAATGACAATAATAAACATGAACACAGAAAAGAATGACGACTCAATTTAATAAATGAAAACTACACCCATGCAAGGGTGGATAATCGAACGACAGAGAAATACCGACCAAAATGAAACAAAAGAAAATACTTTGACTCTTGTGTGATTAGCATCGTCGTCTTCCATCTCCTTCCAAGTTAATCCCGTGACTGCTCCCGAGCTGCCAAAACCTGAGCGCATAACAGGCACCCACCCCCCGAAAACTCGGGGGTTAGCAAACTGGAATTTTGCCAGTGCAAGTACATAATATACAAGATATACGAATAATGACAACACAAAACTCAACACTCGTGAAGACTTAACACAAACCACACATTCCCATAGTCAACACAGAATAGCATCACATACACAAGGTGAAAGATAATCACATTGTCATATTCTCTTTACGGAACATAACACCAATGAAACTTCAAACGATCCCAAGGAGTCATAAAAATCCCTTTTTATAAAAGGAAAAGTATTTTGATAAGAAAGCTTGAAAACATTATTATTGACTCGGGCCATCTTGGGGTTTTGAAAATTGAATGGGAATACTTTTAGAAAATACTTCAAAAGCTCTCGGGTCCTCGACCCAACATGTGGAAAATAATTTGCAAGAAAACCGTTACAACGTTATTCGGGGTCCTCGACCCAATTTATAAAACACTATCACAAACGAATCATTACAACATCTCATGGGGTTCTCAGCCCAATCTAAATAATATCATCACGGTATCAAATCTCAACATCCCACGGGGTCCTCGACCCAATACACAGAATAATCATCACAGTACAATCAAAGGCACAACCTCTCATTCGACAAATCCTGCTCAAGACCCCTGATTAATTAACCCTCGGAGATCTCGTGAAATATCCTCAGTTAATTAACCCTGATACCAACATTTAAAACAAGTTGAAACAAACTTTTAGAAACATGACTCGCGGTCTATATCAAGACCAACATTTTAAAGCGAGTTGGAAGAACTTTGAATTACGAAAACCATTTGGTAACGGGGTCTCAGCTATCACTCAAATATCCGTTACCAATAAGCCTGCCAGGTGCCTCCCTTGCACACCTGTGCACCGACGTTCACTCCACTATGTTGGCCGCCCCTTGAACATGTCACCGCGCCGGCGATCACTCCCACAAGAGCCGCCCCTTGCACGTGCATTAGATGACACCGGTGTTCACCAATCACATGGAGCCGCACATTGCAGCGTACATCAGGCCGGAGTACACGCCCCGCCCTCAGAGGTTCCCGGATACGACGATTCTCACAACAAGTATTCACATTGTTTCAGACATCAAGCACACAGACAAACGTTACAACAATTATGAACTCAGTACATCAAGTCACACAGTTTATCCGCTAGTCCATAACCACACAAATAAACAATAACACGCACGTTATCAATCAAAACTCAATCACAATAAGCCTTCAGGCATAACCAACCAACACCGCACATATATCCCTATATTGCGACTCAACCGAATATATATATATATATATAATCTTACTATATTATATGAATAAGTATTGTTCACCCATCATTCCAAGTTGAGCATGTCAACTAGTGTTAGCATTCATCATTCGTCATTCACCGACATAGGCGTATATATCAATATACGTATATACATACATATGTTTAACATATAAATATATATATATATATATCTATATATATACACACATATATATATATATACACATATATACATCCGTATAAATTCATACACTTCGACAGCAATGATTTCACGCAGTTACAATTCGTATATCAAGGTACTTGCCTCAAATCTAAAGCACACGAAGCAACGGGAAAGCTCGACCAGAAACCCTCGAATCTTCCAACTAGGTCGAAAACACAAGAATAACATAATCACTATAAGATCGATCGCAAGGAAGATGCAAAATACACGAAATTCTCAATAAGAATTCTTAGAGACGAAGGATCGAACACTTGGGGCTCAATATTTCCCAAAGAATAACAAGAACATTATCCGAACCCGAATATGGTAAGAAATACGAATCAAATCATAAGAAGAGAATCAATACAACCGATTGATGATATTCAACAGCACGATTCATGAAGAACAACCCGAATCTTGAAGATTCACGAAATATAAAGGAAGGATTTACAAGTTGATTACCTCGAATCGAAGATGAAGAACACGGATTGATGATGTTAATCAACACCAAGAACTAAAGGAAGATGTAAACTTGGAGTTACAGGACTCCAAAATCGCCCCTAGATCGCCCACAAATCGCCTCAGCTACGGAGGAGTGAAGAAAGGGTGAAAAATGATGAACACGGTCAACCCCCGGTATATAAATACCTGCGCATGAGTTACGTACGTTAACCAAGAACAATAACATACGTTACCTGTATTCCGTACGTAATGCATCAAAGATTACGTATGTAATCGATAACCAGACCCTCCTGTCCAAAATAGTGAAGACCCTTACGTACGTTATGGCGAGGGCTTAACGTACGTAAGGAGCACAGTTAACGTGCGCTATGATCAACACATAGCGTGCGCTATCGATGGCCAGAACTCAATGTCTGAACTGGTAAGACCTTTACGTACGTAAAGGGAAGGTCTTAAAGTACGTAAGTCACATGTTGATAACGTACTCTATGCTTATAGCACAGCGTACATAAGTCTCTTAGCAGTTCCAGAACTGCTAAGTTCAGCTCGTTGCGTACGAGCGCGACGAAACCGCGAAACGATAATCACAACACAAGACGAGGACATGCCTGTGAAGAGTGCAAAACGACGGATTCAAGCGTTAAAAGAAAGTACGATTCCGACAACCCGAAGGTTCGGAATACGATAACAGAAGTAACCACCCCAAAACTTTGGGAAATTACGAAACGGCCCAAAACGTCCGTAAATCACGATATGACATCAAGCAACCAAACCGAAGCTCACAACACGCATAATAAATCTCAACGTACTTATAGGAAACACGAAACCATAGTTTCGAACCATCATCACACGAAATGAACCAAATAGCGGGAAAAGTCGCTCAAAACACGGATTCGGGTAAAACAGTCCCGGAACAACTCGGATGACCAAACACGCAGAACGAAACATTATCAAAATGTTAACACGCTCGCAAGTGAGCTTCTGAAAACCAGAAAGATGCCAAAAACGAAAAAGTACCGAGAGAGAAAATCACGGGTATTACATTCTACCCTCCTTAAAAGAAGTTTCGTCCGAAACTTAAAATAGAGAGCGATGGAACAATAGTTTCAAACAAAATTTGCAAGAATCAAATTCGGATGTGAAAAAGGCCACAATAATCCACGAGATTTAGCAAAACAGCTACAAAATTCGTTCGGAGGACGGTAGGCTAAGTAAAATAAGTTTAAAATCGTTGAGGGGATCACAATTGAATTACCAATAATGAAAGGCCACACAATACTGAAAATATCAAGAAAAGTATGGGTAATACATTCCCACATACTAAAACGATATTACGACCCCGAAACTTAGAACAACAAGAGTTGGAAATGTCAAGCAATGAAACGAAATACGATCGATGTCACGATTGTTTGAAACAGCAACGATTAAGACATAGTACAAAATCTTCATTCTTCCATGCTAGGATCTTCAGAAGGAAACATAGGGTTTCGGGACACTTCCCGGTCACTAGCTCTGCTCTCTCTTAGGGCGGCATTCTTTGCCAATTCGGAAACCGTTTCACAGTGTTTCTCCCGATGACCTTCACACCCGCACCGGTAACAAGTCAGGAGTGGAAAGGGACAATTTGCACGATCATGTCCCTGACGATTGCAGTTGAAGCACCTTCTCTTCTTACCGAGAATCAGCGATGCTGGTTTGGGATTTCCATCGCTCGCTCCCGACCGCGAAGACGACGCCTTCGAATGACGTGAGGGCTTGGGAGCCTTAGTCTCCTCACCGCCCAGAAATTTTCCCGATGTCCTCGGTCTCTTTGCTTCGCTCGTGGGCTCGATCACTGAGGAGATTTCATAGGATATCGTTTGATCTTGATACTCCTTCACTGTAGCATGGATAGTTGTCATACGAACCACCTTGTCGCTTCCACTTCCGTCATCACACTTATGTCCGCCAAGGCTCGACATACTAATACAGATAGTACCGTTCAACATTATCAAATAATCAGTCGTACAGTATACCACAATTATCAACACAAGGTTTAGTTAACATCTATAGAATAACATAAAGCGTAAAGTTTTCTGAAGTCAATCCCGAGTCCTTTGACGAGGACGATCATTATATGCATGCACTTAATGAAAACAAATTTTTGAAAAAGAGAGCGAGTCACGTTATGCCCAAAGCTTGTAAATACAATCCTTTATTTGGAAGAGGGAGTTTATACAACGACTTTAAAAATTATTTTCGAGCTATATATAAAAGAAAAATTGAATATTGAATTGTAACTAGTTTGAAATATTTCAAAAGTGTTGAGTCCCAAATACCACAATTTTGAAAATCTTTCCTCTTATACCAAAATGCTTATTCGAAAGAATTTTCCACCGAGATACGTGACCATTTGACATGACGACATTAAATCATGGCTTTTCACAATGTTAGAAAATTTCAAAGCACCATTTTAAAATATTCATGATATTACAGCGTCGTGGGCCCCGTGCCGGAACCCAACAGGCTAAAAATCATTTTTAAAAATGTTCAAAATGCCAAAAAGGCCGATGTCGGTAATATTCTCAAATACTCACAAAAGTTATTTATAAAATATCAAATACCGTCATAAGAATACCATCAAAACGTGCAAGACCAAAATATCAAAACGCGGTTTTCAAGATACCAAAAGCCATCTCAAAATACTCACGCAACGGATAAAATTAACATTCATAAATTTATTCTAATAAAGTGCAGAAACAGATAAATATGCTCGACTTCCGAAGCATACTACATAACCCCTTTTTACTCGGACCGCATACGCATGCTATATCCTAAAACAATAATATCACCAACAAGTTCCAATCCCTAGTTCATATTAAACATATTAGCACAATATAATCAAATACGTATATAAAGGGACTTACGATCGGGAGACTTACCATCACGGATCGCTTGAAGATGATGTCGGAACCATGATACTAATCACAACTCTGATGCGCACGACTTACACCGGACATGGATTTGACCCAACGGCCTAGGTTTTTCGCAAACCTAAGCTCCGATACCATATATGTAACACCCCCAAAATACGACCGGAAATGTCACACGCCATAGACCCTTATCACAAGGATCTACCAGGCTAAACTCCAAAAGACTACTCAATGATTGACCGACCGGGGTCAATATTTATTTCAAAGCAGACCGACAAGGTCATTAACCAATTCAGAAAGCAACGACATTCACATTACAATGACAATAATAAACTTGAACACAGAAAAGAATGACGACTCAATTTAATAAATGAAAACTACACCCATGCAAGGGTGGATAATCGAACGACAGAGAAATACCGACCAAAATGAAACAAAAGAAAATACTTTGACTCTTGTGTGATTAGCATCGTCGTATTCCATCTCCTTCCAAGCCAATCCCGTGACTGCTCCCGAGATGCCAAAACCTGAGCGCATAACAGGCACACCCCCCCGAAAACTCGGGGGTTAGCAAACTGGAATTTTGCGCAAGTACATAATATACAAGATATACGAATAATAACAACACAAAACTCAACAGTCGTAAAGCCTTAACACAAACCACACATTCCCATAGTCAACACAGAATAGCATCACATACACAAGGTGAAAGATAATCACATTGTCATATTCTCTTTACGGAACATAACACCAATGAAACTTCAAACGATCCCAAGGAGTCAGAAAAATCCTTTTTTATAAAAGGAAAAGTATTTTGATAAGAAAGCTTGAAAACATTATTATTGACTCGGGCCATCTTGGGGTTTTGAAAATCGAATGGGAATACTTTTAGAAAATACTTCAAAAGCTCTTGGGTCCTCGACCCAACATGTGGAAAATAATTTGCAAGAAAATCGTTACAACGTTATTCGGGGTCCTCGACCCAATTTATAAAACACTATCACAAACGAATCATTACAACATCTCATGGGGTTCTCATCCCAATCCAAATAATATCATCACGATATCAAATCTCAACATCCCATGGGATCCTCGACCCAATACACAGAATAATCATCACAGTACAATCAAAGGCACAACCTCTCATTCGACAAATCCTGCTCAAGACCCCTGATTAATTAACCCTCGGAGATCTCGTCAAATATCCTCGGTTAATTAACCCTGATACCAACATTTAAAACAAGTTAACACGAACTTTGAATTACGAAAACCATTTGGTAACGGGGTCTCAGCTATCACTCAAATATCCGTTACCAATATGCCTGCCAGGCGTCTCCCTTGCACACTTGTGCACCGGCGTTCACTCCACTATGTTGGCCGCCCCTTGACCATGTCACCGCACCGGCGATCACTCCCACAAGAGCCGCCCCTTGCACGCGCATTAGGTGACACCGGTGTTCACCAATCATATGGAGCCACACATTGCAGCGTAAACCAGGCCGGAGTACACGCCCCGCCCTCAGAGGTTCCCGGATACGACGTTTCTCACAACAAGTATCCACATTGTTTCAAACCTCAAGCACACAGACAAACGTTACAACAATTATCAACTCAGTACATCAAGTCGCACAGTTTATCCGCCAGTCCATAACCACACAAATAAACAATAACACGCACGTTATCAATCAAAACTCAATCACAATAAGCCTTCAGGCATAACCAACCAACACCGCACATATATCCCTATATTGCGACTCAACCGAATATATATATATATATAATCTTACTATATTATATGAATAAGTATTGTTCACCCATCATTCCAAGTTGAGCATGTAAACTAGTGTTAGCATTCATCACTCGTCATTCACCGACATAGGCATATATATCAATATACGTATATACATACATATGTTTAACATATAAATATATATATATATATATACACACATATATATACACATATATACATCCGTATAAATTCATACACTTCGACAACAATGATTTCACGCAGTTACAATTCGTATATCAAGGTACTTGCCTCAAATCTAAAGCACGCGAAGCAACGGGAAAGCTCGACCGGAAACCCTCGAATCTTCCAACTAGGTCGAAAACACAAGAATAACATAATCACTATAAGATCGTTCGCAAGGAAGATGCAAAACACACGAAATTCTCAACAAGAATTCGTAGAGACGAAGGATCAAACACTTGGGGCTCAATATTTCCCAAAGAATAACAAGAACATTATCCGAACCCGAATATGGTAAGAAATACGAATCAAATCATAAGGAAAGAATCAATACAACCGATTTATGATATACAACAGCACGATTCATGAAGAACAACCCGAATCTTGAAGATTCACGAAATATAAAGGAAGGGTTTACAAGATGATTACCTTGAATCGAAGACGAAGAACACGGATTGATGATGTTAATCTACAGCAAGAACTAAAGGAAGATGTAAACTTGGAGCTACAGGACTGCAAAATCGCCCCTAGATCGCCCAAAAATCGCCTCAGCCGCGGAGTAGTGAAGAAATGGTGAAAAATGACGAACACGGTCAACCCCCGGTATATAAATACCTGCGCATGAGTTACGTACGTTAACCAAGAAGAATAACATATGTTACCTCTATTACGTACGTAATGCATCAAAGATTACGTACGTAATCGATAACCAGACCCTCCTGTCCAAAATAGTGAAGACCCTTACGTACTTTATGGCGAGGGCTTAACGTACGTAAGGAGCACAGTTAACGTGCGCTATGATCAACACATAGTGTGCGCTATCGACGGCCAGAACTCAATGTCTGAACTGGTAAGACCTTTACGTACGTAAAGGTAAGGTCTTATCGTACATAAGTCACATGTTGATAACGTATGCTATACTTATAGCACAGCGTACGTAAGTCTCTTAGCGCCCAGAATCGCTAAGTTCACTTCGTGCATTTAGCGATTTAAATCGCGAAACGACAATTATAACACAAGACGAGGACATGCCTGCGAAGAGTGCAGAACGACGGATTCAAGTGTTAAAAGAAAGTACGATTCCGACAACCCGAAGGTTCGGAGTACGATAACATAAGTAATCACCCCCAAACTTTGGGAAATTACGAAACGGCCGAAAACGTCCGTAAATCACGATATGACATCAAGCAACCAAAACGAAGCTCACAACACGCATAATAAAGTTCAACGGACTTATAGGAAACACGAAATCATAGTTTCGAACCATCATCACACGAAATGAAGGAAATAGCGGGAAAAGTCGCTCAAAACACGGATTCGGGTAAAGCAGTCCCGGAACAACTCGGATGATCAAACACGCAGAGCGAAACATTATCAAAATGTTAACACGCTCGCAAGTGAGCTTCTGGAAACCAGAAAGATGCCAAAAACGAAAAAGTATCGAAAGAGAAAATCACGGGTATTACATAACGTGTGCTCCCACTAACCATTAGTGTTCGACAGGCACTCTCCATGTCAATGAACACGTCATACAAGTATTCACATAAGCTTAACGCTCAGTCAAGTTTCATCGACTTGCGAACGATTTAAGTATTTGAGCTATAAACCTTTCCAGTGCTGACCCCTTTATCCAATAAGGAGTGGAACGTTTTGCTCTCAAATACACGTACTAGTTTCTATATGTATATTTACGAGTTAGGAATGCCAGTAACTACCAGTAAATAAAGAAACATTCATTGCCTTATATAAAAGATTTACATAATTACAAGTACAATGCCTTCACTCAACATCCTCTGAGTGGCATTCGAGGGCATACTCCTTACAATCTACCACTTGCACTCAATGCCACACACTATGGTATCTAATACCCATGTTCTCCAGATGACGCTCCAAGCTAGTCTGAGAAAGTGGCTTGGTCAGTGGATCAGCGACGTTGTCGACTGAGTCTACTCTATGCAGCACAATGTATCCCTTGCGAAAAAAATTCTCTTACGAGATGATACTTCCTCTCAATATGTTTGGTGCTGTTATGAAACCTTGGCTCCTTGGCCTGCGCTACAGCTCCGTCGTTGTCATAGTACAGCGGAACAGGCAGCTCAACACATGGTATCACTTGAAGTTCTCCCAGAAACTTCTTAATACAGAACCCTTCCTTGGAAGCCTCCGAGGCAGCTTGATACTCAGCCTGACAGGTGGAATCAGCAGTCGCACTTTGCTTGGCGCTACGCCAAGATACTGATCCTCCATTAAGAGTAAATATATAGCAGAATTAAACATCGAGTCGTCCTTCAGTCCTTGGAAGTCTTAATCAGTGAATCCCACCACATCCAATTCTCCACCACCATACATCAGAACCATATCTCTAGTTCTTCTTAAGTACTTGAGAACGTTCTTTACGGCAGTCCAATGTTCCCTACCTGGGTTTGCCTGAAACCTACTCACCACGCTTACAGCATGCGCAATGTCAGGTCTCGTACACAACATAACATACATAAGGCTACCCACGGCCGAAGCATATGGTATATTACTGATTTCCTTTCGTTGTTCCTCACTTTGAGGACACATCTTCAAGGAGAGTTTTATTCCATGTCGCACCGGTAGGAACCCTCTTTTAGAATCATCCATCTTAAATCGCTTTAAGATTTTATCTATATAGAGGGCTTAGGAAAGACCTATTGTTCTCTTCGCTCTATCCCGGTAGAGTCAAATTCCGTGAATATAGGTTGCTTCTCCCAAGTCTTTCATGGAGAAATTACTCGAAAGCCAAGCTTTCACAGAACTAAGCATTCCCACATCATTTCCTATTAGTAGAATATCATCCACATAAAGTACTAAGAATGTGATCTTGCTCCCACAAACCCTCTTGTATACACAAAGTTCCTCCTCATTTTTCACGAAATCAAACTCTTGACCGCCTCGTCAAAATGAAGGTTCCAACTACGCTATGCTTGCTTCAGTCCATAAATGGAACGCTGAAGCTTTCACACTTTCTGAATATCGACTTCAGACACAAATCCTTTAGGCTGCTCCATATAGATTTCCTCCTCGAGGAATCCATTAAGGAAGGCCGTCTTTACGTCCATTTGCCATATCTCATAATCGTGGTAGGCAGCTATAGCAAGCATCATGCGAATAGACTTGATCATGGATAAGGGCGAGAACGTATCATGGTAATCGATCCTTTCCCTTTGGGTATAACCCTTTGCCACAAGCCTGGCCTTATAGGCGTCAACCTTGCCATCTCCATCAGTCTTTCTCTTGTAGATCCACTTATTCCCAATAGGCACTATGCCCTTGGGGCAGTCTACTAGAGTCCAGACCTGATTGACATGCATCGAGTCTATCTCACCTTCTATAGCTTCACGCCATTCCGCGGAGTCTACATCCACCATCGCTTGGTCATAGGTCGTTGGGTCGGTATCTTGGCTATCACTTGGAATCTCATGGAGACCTAGTTCCTCCAAGTGCACAAGCCCATACCTCTCAGGTAAATGAGACACCCTACTAGACCTATGAGGTGGTTGTACTTGTGTTTCAGAAGGTTCAGTTCCAGTTTCTTGCACAGGTGTCTTCCGAGGAGTTTCATTGTATTCTTCTAAAGAAATACTTCTACCTGCTCCGCCTTCCTGAATGAACTCATCTTCCAGGAAGTGTGCTTGTAAGGCAACAATGATATTTCGATCTTCGGGCATGTAGAATAGATATCCCATCGTCCCAGACGGGAATCCTATGAAACGTCCCTTCACGGACCTAGCTTCCAACTTCTCCACCTTAGTCTTCTTGACATAGGCGGGACATCCCTAAATCCTAATATGATTAAGACTTGGTTTCCTGCCCTCCCACATCTCATGTGGAGTTTTAGGAATGGATTTGGAAGGATATCTGTTCAAGATGTACGCAACAGTCAGGAGTGCGTACCCCCACAGGTAAATCGGTAAGTCAGTATAGCCCAGCATGGAACGGACCATGTTCAACAAGGTCCGGTTCCTTCTTTCTGACACACCATTTAACTGAGGAGTACCTGGAGGTGTTAGTTGTGAAACTATTCCATGTTCCTTCAAGAACTCATCAAACTCCGTACTCATATGCTCGCCACCTCGGTCTGACCGAAGTGCTTTGATATGATTACCAGTTTGTTTTTTGACTAGGGCCTTGAATTCCTGGAATTTCTCAAAGGTCTCGGATTTATGTTTCATTAAGTATACATAACTATACCTAGTATGATCGTCTGTAAACGTAATGAAATATTGATATCCATCACGTGCTGCTTCCAAATCACCACATACGTCGGTATGGATTAATCCTAGTTTATCAGCGGCTCTTTCAAAAGTCCCTGTGAAGGGGGACTTAGTCATTTTGCCTTTAAGGCAAGATTCACAAGTAGGAAAGGGATCCGATCCCAATGGACCCATAAATCCATCTTTTTCCATCTTGTAAACTTTGGTCTAACCAACATGACCTAGTCTAAGATGCCATTTAAAAACTTGATTGGTTTCATCCCTACCACGTTTTCTAGTCATAGTATTCACAATTGCTTTGTTGCTGAGAGTTAGATGATACAATCCATTTAACAATGTAGCAGTACCCACTAGTTTATTTCTGAAATAAATTTTGCAGGAACCCTCACCAATGAAAAATGAAAAACCTTTTCGGTCCATGACCGGAATGGATACAATGTCTTTGTGCCCCTTGGGCAAAACAAGTACATCTTCTAAAGTCAAAACAAAGCCGGACTCTAAACCCAAAAGAAGTGATCCAATGTCGGTTGCCTCGACACTATGCCCACTTCCGACTGTGATCATAACTTCTCCAGCTCCGAGCTTCATACTTTGTTCTAGATCCTAATTCACGGTACAAATATGAGAACTAGCACCGGAATCCAGTATCCTGGAAGTACAAAATATAGTAGCAGAACAATTTGTTCCCAAAACTAAAAGTTCTGTACCTGAAGTGCCATGAAGAATCGGACAGTCTCTAGCCCAGTGGCCCATCTCACCGCACTTGAGATAGGCATCCTTCTTCTTCTTGTTCTTCGGAACCGTCGGGGCCTTACCCTTACCCATAAGGTCCTTAACTTGTGGTCCAGTTTGCTTCTTGGTCTTTTTCTTCTTATTCTTGGACCTCCGAGGTCCAGAAGAAATCACAAGGGCAGACTCCTTCATCCGCGGAGTCTTCATCTGAGACTGAGTGGTCACCAATTTATTCATTAGCCCATCTATGTTACATGTAATCTCATTGCAGTTGAAGTTCATAACAAAATGTGAGAAGGAACCAGGGAGAGACTGTAGAATAAGGTCGGTTTGTAGAGAAGTATCCATTTTAAAATCAAGAGCCTCCAATCTCTCGATCATGGATATCATTTTGAGGACGTGTTCCCCAACCTTCTCACCTTCCTTCATCCTTGCACCGAACAATTGCTTGGATATCTCACACTACGCCATAGATGGCCTATCGCCACCTCATGGGCATAGTGTTGCCTTCTCAGGTGTTGCAGTAGCTATGAAATTTTTGTCCTATCGCAACCTTGTAACCTTGGTGTTACTGTAGACATAAATATGTGTTGCCGTAGCTATAAATAGGTGTTACACACTGCAGCACTATGCCTGTGTTGCCTTAGACTATTAATATACAATAATAGTGGAAATCACACATATCACAATAATTACAATCTCATGGAAAATAATTAAATAATTATTCTATCCATAATATTTTCCTCAACATGAATATCTACATATAATAATAATTATAATCATTATAAAATATTATGATATAATGACTGGAAATAGAATACAATGCATAAAATTGAAACTGATTATTAATATTAGTAATCATCGGTGAAAACACACATATACTGGTGAAGATGAATCATCCACTTATTATTGGAGCGTTTATATTTAACGGTAGTTTCTCTTTTAAAGAAAAAAAAAGTAGGGCTGGGACTTGGGATCGAATAATCGAACCAAAAAGGTAAAAACGGTTCGATTCGGCGGTTATTGGAAAAAAATCGTGTTTTTTTGGTTATTGGATACTACTTCAAATTAATGTTCGGATAACGGTTATTGATTTTCCGAGCTCCAAAATACCCGAGAAACCGATATACATAAAATTCATGTTAAAAATAACCGAAATACCCGATTATTCTATATATTTTTGGTTATTCTATATGTTTTCAGTTATTTTATATTTTTGGGTATATACTATATTCTACATATTTTCAAATACTCTTGGAAATATATATACTACATACTATATTTTCACCTGTTGGAAATAACTGAAGAACCAATAAAAATACCCGATATAATTTCGGTTCGGGTATTTTTGGATAATGCAAAAAAAATGAGGAACCGTACCCGAAAATTTTATTTCGGTTCGGACAATGAGTACAATTTTTTTTAGTCAATAACCGAAAGTCCCATCCCTAGAAAAAAGTAGCATCTAGTTAAACAATAAACCGAAAAGAGAAAAAAAGAAAAAAAGAAAGTTGGGGAAAATCGAAGACCCGACCCGCTTAAACTAAAAACCCTAGCATCTCTCAGAAAAACCCCTCAAACCCTTCCTCGTCTGAATGTGGCTCCTCTGCTCCTCTCTCTTTCCCTCTCGTACGTTTCAGAGGTGAGTCGCGATTGTTATGGAGAAAACTATTGACGAAACAACCAAGGCTGTCTCCGATTTGACAATGGAAGGAGAAGGCGCTAAATTAAGCAAAAAGTAAGTCACTCTTCTCGATTTGATTATGTAATTCAATCAATTCTGAGAATTAGGGATTTGGTTTTGATTGTCTTGGACCATGTATGGTTTGCAGTGCACTGAAGAAGGAGCATAAGAACAAGCAGAAGGAAGAGGAGAGAAAGAGGAAAGATGAGGAGAAAGCTCAACAGGTGTACTCCATTATTGTTCTTCAACTTGTTAAGGTGCTAAATGATCATTATATCTTATTCTTGTGCATTTTGAATCGAGTTATGTGGGTTCATCTTAAGTTGAAAAGTTCTTTGTATGTGGTTCAAATCATTGATTAACTAGTTGAATTTCCAGGCTGCTGCTTCATTGTATGTGGTTCAAATCATTGATTAACTAGGGTTCGTCGCCAAACCTAGACCTACGAATCTCAGGTATATATTTTCTTTTCTTGCTTTTAAAAGTTAATTTGCTTTATGGTGATTTGTATTTTTGGGTGTTTGTGTTTACAGGGCGAGTATTACACCAGGGATGGTGTAGATCATTCTGGCAGGAAGGTTTCAGTGGAAGAGGGTTGTCTTTTTGAAGCAGCTTACGTCTGAATTGCTTCTCGTCACTGGTAAGAGTTCAGTTATCTTATGTGGTTGTGATGTCAAATTCATTCATTTAATGTTTGGATCTGATGTTTTTTACATTTTGTTTTCTACATTTCCTCGATATTGATTAGGGGAGTCCTCAATGTTTGATAAAGTTTTTTATCATATTGCTTAGTAAATTCAAGGATTTTCATTGGCTAAATTGCATAAAAATTGCTCACCTTTTTTGCAATTCTTGTTTATTTCCCCACCTTTTAATTTTAGACTAAAATTGTCAACCTTTCAATTTTTCTCAATTTTCACCCGATTCTGATTTTTCGGTGAAATTATTTACTGACATGGTCTAATTACTCACGTGGAGCTGAGGTGGCTTGAATTGGTCGATTATGTGGCACAAATTAAAATTACGTCGTCTAAAAATTAGGTGAAAATTGAGAAAAATTGAAAGGTTGGCAATTTAGCCTAAAATAAAAAAAAGGTGGGGAAATAAACCAAAATTTCAAAAAAGGTGAACAATTTTTATGCAAATTGGCCAAATAGACATTTTCCTTCCTTTAATCGACGTCGTTTATTGAATTGGACCGATTTGCCTTGTAAGCAACACCGATGCCCATCTCAACTTCGATTTGGGGGAAATGATAAAGCGGGTGAAAATTGATAAAAATTAAAAGGTCGGCAATTTTAACCAAAAATTAAAAGGTGGGGAAATAAACCAAAATTGCAAAAAAGGTTAGCAATTTTTGTGCAATTTAGCCATTCTCATTTGTGGCGCTTAATTACATTTGTTAGTCTCATTTCTTGCAAATACTGATTTGTTTCGATATAGTCATTTAGTGAAATGTTTATTGGATTTTTGTTTTACATGTATATTTAGTGACTTCCTGTTATTATTGTAGAGAAATTATTATTGTAGAGAAATTATGTTAGTATACTGTGTGTAGACTTTTGACTCAGCTTCAATCTAGCATGCAACTACTCTTTACCAGTAGTTGAGATGTGTTGATGATGTTTTCTTGTCCTCTTTTTATCACGTGACAGGACTCACACATGTTGACCACTAACTTAACCACAGATTGTTGGAGCAGAGAACCTGGAAGGTAATATTTTCATATGCTGATTGTGTTCAGTTCATCATGCAGTTGTTTCCAGTCCGGATCCTTCTTGACTCCTCTATTATTTTTCTCCAAACTTGTGGCACTCATAAATTGTAGGTCTTCTTGCCTGCTTTTGGTTAATATGTGAATGTTGTGGACCAATTAGCTCATTTAACTGTATGCATATAGAGGCTAGTCAAACCTTTTCTTGTTTTTGTAACTTTTCTGACCTCGGTGTGGAAGTTTGATTTTTGCTCAGTGTTATTACATGTTTCATGACACCATTTGGACCCTTTCTCTCCCTTAGCATGTAATGTCTTCTTTGCGTCAGAGGCAGCCTCATGAGTGATATTACTTCAAGGCCAAATGGTTGCCAGTCATCTCACAGCTTCAAGGCTCTCCCTCTCAACAAGAAGGTAACATCTGAAATCGTTGTTTTTTTCTTACCAAATTTTTTTATGCCGACATCATAAACACAATTAACTGCATCTTTTATTGCAGATATTATCAAGCAAGGGGGATATTGGGATTTTACGGAATTCCAAAAATGAAACCACAGTACCAATGGTAGCTAACATATGGAAATTTGTTTATAGTTGCAAGTATTATTAGTTATTTTGAAAAATATCAAACCACATTTGCCTCTCCTGGTTATGATGCATTCACTTCCTTAGTTTCTTTTATTCTTTAGGTGATTTTCAATTTTGACAAGTTCTATATAATGTGTGGTAGTGCATATATGGCTGACACAAGGAAAAGATACCCGAAGGCATGCAACCCATTCGGAGAAAAAATTTGGTGAAGCCAACCCTGACTTGAAAATTGATATTGGTGCAACACTTTCTGGTGACACACGAGAATATGGAACTCCAATTACGCGAGAAGATGACACTCCATGTAATACCCAAAACCGTATGGGAATATTACACGCCGTAGACCCTTTCCACAAGGATCTACCAGGCTAAACATCCATAAACAACCAAATCCTTGCCCGGCCAGGGTCAAACAATATAATAATACAGACCGTTAAAGTCACTTACACATGAATACACCGACCAATGAGGTCACACAACTCCAATAATAGAACTGACTAAAACAACATTACCCACACCGGGGTCGAAACACAATACAGCGGAAGACTGGAATCAACTCTGACAACACTATAAGAATCAAAACAACTCTCAACTCTTGACTAGTATCGCAGCTCGTCATCCACTTGTGCCAATCCTGTGACTGCTCCCCTGAACCTGCATGTACCTAGACGCAAAACAGACATCCACCCCCTGATTACTCGGGGGTTAGTGAAACTCCACTGTTTTACTAGTGCAAGTATAATACGATACGAAATGCAACAAGTAAATAGCAACTACGAATTTAATACGGAAATTCATTATCAAATGTTCCCGAGAAGTTTTAAAATTTTGAACTCAAGCAAGAGATATTTGAAAAGGAACTCATCATCTCGGGGATTTTTGAAGTAGAAATTCTTTTGGACCTCGAGTCCCAATTTACAAAACCTTTTTGTAGACATTTGGGCCTCAGTCCGATTCTCGTTTCAAAACACACTGGATAAGATATCATTATGAGTCCGAGGCCCATATTTAAAATGTTATCCAAACAATCACTGCTATACGATCGTTGTTCGTACACATCATGTACCGAACTCTGGAGGCCTCAACGGACCTTACCCGGACCACACACACTATTCGTACACATCATGTACCGAACTCCGGAGGCCTCGACGGACCCTACCCGGCCACAAACATTGTTCGTACACATCATGTACCGAACTCCAGAGGCCTCGTCAGACCCTACCTGGATCACACACCTTGTTCGTACACATCATGTACCGAACTCCAGAGGTCTCGTCAGACCCTACCTGGAACACACACACACATCGACACGACACAACTCATAATCATCAAATGTCAAGCCATTCCACGTTACACCGAAATGCATAATAAAGTATGTAAACCAAAACAACACAAATATCATAATCATCACAACAACTCAACAATGACCAACCACGCCCGGCACAAACTTAGATGAGTTGCACATCCAACACAATTCCACGATGTTAACTAAGTGAAGGTATTATCGTTACCATCAATCGTTCATAATAATCAATTCATACGAAGCATATTCACGAAAGTAAACCAATGCATCACAACCATAACACGACGTCCCTATTCACAAGACACAATTCGTATAGTAAAATACTTTCCTTAATAACCGCTACCGAATACTCCGAAGAACACGGTTCGACCGGGAAGCTCGGACCCCGAAGAAGGCAACGAACAGAAGGGTTCCGACTCGAGTTCTTCACAAGAATTTCGTCCCTAATTCATACCAATGATAAATCAACAATCGTACGATGGATAATAATCACACAACGCCCAATCCCCCCTCTAAGACCTTTTGTCGGACACCTTCAAGACGTCGACTAAGAACTCGACCAAAATGACAAATCAATACGATCCAACCATGGAATAACAAGGGAAATGATATAATACATCTAAATAATCATCAATCCATCAAAATACCAAGTTAAATCGGATTAAATGGATGAAAACAACCAAAATACCCAAATTCCCCAAAACTAGATTTCTAGAAAATCTGACCTGATTCGCTCGATCAAAGGATGTTATAGGACGGATGATTGATGATATGAACCTCAGAACTTCATGGATTCATTGTCTAACAACATGACTCCATGATTAACCAATCTCCAGCCGCGGAAGAGGATGAAATAAGTGAGAAAAATGATGAAAAACCCGTCCGTTGGGTATTATATAGGCCGCTGCCGGCCGCATTACGTACGTAATCGGCCATGGCTTACGGCCGTAACCGGCCATGGCCGAGTCTTCTGCCCAACACTACCGGCAGCGCTACGTACGTGACCGGACAAGGCTTACGTATGTAGCAGGCCTTACGGCCGTAACTGCCGGGCCATTACGGCCGTTACTCGGCCAGGCCTTGCAGCTAGGACTCGGTCGATCCGACGGTCCAGAAAATCCCGAAATCGAGACCTGAATATAATCCGAAGATACGGTTACGAAGTACTCGCAAATACAAATCCGAGCACTAAGAGAACACCCGATTCCGACCACCCGAAGGCTCGAAATTCAACAACGGAAAGTAATTACCCCAAACTTTGAGAAATTACGAAAACGGCCCAAAACATCTGAAATACACGATACACGATCGAAACACCAAACCAAAGCTTGCAACATGAATAATAACATTAAATGAACTTACGAGAAACTCGAAACAATAGTTTCGGACGAGATTCGCACGAATCGAACTCAAGTGCGGAAAAGCCGCTTAAGGACACGGAACTCAACAAAACGATACCGAAACGAACTTAGATGACAAAAAGTGCAGAATTAAATATTCTCGGAATGTCGAAATGGTCATTACCGAGTCGATCGATCATCGTAGGGATTCGGATCGAATTAATTTTCGTTTTACCGCTTCCGCTGGGCCTTCGTTTTAGGCACCGAATCCCAACAGTGGTATCAGAGCGTAGGTCTTGCGATCGTATATACGATATTGGCATTTGGAATGCTCGATTAGATGGTGAATGATTTGGAATCATTTTAGTCATAATCGTGGTATATGTTTTTCGTTCGTAATAATTGTATTTTTCGTAAGTTTATGTCTAAATATAAATCTTAAATTTCTGGGAAATATGATTTATATTGAAGATACGAAAGTCGGAAAATATTGATATTGGATATCCGGTCGAAAATCTAGCCCCGAATCGTCGTCGGACGACTTTTTGGACAAAAAGGGTAATCTGGCCGAGAGTGACTCGACCGTGTCCTGGGTGACACGGCCGTGTCTGGCCAAAGCACGCTCGAGACCCGATCGTGTCGGCGACACGGGCGTGTCCGGCCAAGGCTTCAGGAAGTGACTCGATCAGGTCGTGCGACACGGCCGTGTCTGGAAGGAATGTCTGGGACACGCCGCATGACCCGACCGTGTCTGGCGACACACGGCCGTGTCCGCCGGCAGTCGCCGGCAGCGACTCGGCCAAAGGCCATTTTTCACCCGGCTCGATTTTTTCGTATTCTTAAAAATTAATCTCCCGCATGTTAAATTGATTTAATATGATTAAAATGATTTATAGTATTTCATTTTATAAGGGAAATTTGATTAATTGGAATATTTATGGTCGACCGAATTATTTTGAACGTTATCAAATTACCGATTGTGTGAATCGATTGGATCGGTTCGTATTGTTGATTGGATCAATGTATCTCTACACTTTCCATTTATATAGTATTTATTGGATGAATGCTTTTTGAATGGGGATGTGGTTCGTGGACTTAGATTTGAATCGTTCGTTTTATTTGATTGGGTTGTAAAGGCCGTTTTGAGCCTATTTATTTTACTAGAAATGTTTGTATCTAGGATGCAATTTTCGATGTAAAATTTATATGTAATGACGAAGACCGGAGGAAGATCCATTTCGAGAAGACGAAGATTCAAGACGAAGACTTGTAATTAGATTACGAAGTTTTTGTTTTCTAGGAACGGTCCATGAACCACATGTTGGTAGCAACTAGGTTGTGAATGGTTGTTTCATATTGTATGAATGCCACAAACGCGCTTAAATGAATTAATGTGCAAAGTGTAACATTAATCGCGATAATTCTCCCACAACAAATAATTAAGTTTATAAGGTTTCAAGGTTTTCCTTCCCTCCATCGAGTTTTCGGGAAATTGAAATCCAAACCGGATGTGCTATGCTTCCGAGTTATCGGGGTAGTCGTTTGGGGAGGACGGATAAATTACCGGGAGCGCATTGGATGCCTTCGGTTGGAGAAACTTTTATCCCTAGAAACCTGATAGGTTGCCGGATAAGATTCAATTGTGAAACTGATTTGCATCGATGGTATAAACTTAACTTGTTCACGAACCATAGAAATCGTATAGGTTGAGTGGAGTGAACAAGGGGAAAAAGAAGATCGAATCATCCATTAGATGGGTTGGTGTCGGACACCACTTTATGAAAATTAATAGACTAGAAACCTGTTCGGTTGCCCTCTATTAAGATTTATAAAGAACTCGATCACCACTATGAAGTAGAGCGACGATACTTCCGGATATCACATGGGAGTGTGTTATTCCGATAAAAATAGTGGGAGCTGGGTAACAAGAATAGAAAATACCTTAATTCTATACTCAGAACATAATATAACAAGTCACTAATTAATCTGTTATACTTAATGCAGACAAATCTCAATATGACAATGAATCCACTCGCAATTCTACTCGAAAAGAACACCTTAATGGGAGCTAACTTTGTGGATTGGCTCCGCAATCTGATGATTGTACTTAGTATAGAGGCACTGGGATACGTCTTGGAGACGGACATTCCGGCGCCTCCTGTGCGGACCCGAGCCAATCAGGAAGAGATTGAAAACCACGAAAAGTGGGTTAAGGATGATGTGAAAGTCCGTGCTTATATGATGGCTTCCATGTCTAATGAGGTTCAAAGAGATCATGAGAAAATGACTTCTGCTAGGCAGATTCTATCTCACTTAACCGAGCTTTATGGTGAGCACAGCAAAACTGCTAGATATGAGATATCCAAGCAACTGTTTGGTGCAAGGATGAAGGAAGGTGAGAAGGTTGGGGAACACATCCTCAAAATGATATCCATGATCGAGAGATTGGAGGCTCTTGATTTTAAAATGGATACTTCTCTCCAAACCGACCTTATCCTACAGTCTTTCCCTGATTCCTTCTCACAGTTTGTTATGAACTTCAACTGCAATGAGATTGCATGTAACTTAGCTGGGCTAATGAACAAACTGGTGACCGCTCAGTCTCAGATGAAGACCCCACGTATGAAGGAGTCTGCACTTGTGATTTCTTCTGGACTTCGGAAGTCTAAGAATAAGAAGAAAAAGACCAAGAAGCGGACTGGACCACAAGCTAAGGACCTTAAGGGTAAGGGAAAGGCCCCGATGGTTCCAAAGAACAAGAAGAAGAAGGATGCTTGTCTCAAGTGCGGTGAGCTGGGCCACTGGGCTAGAGACTGTCCGATTCATCATGGCACTTCAGGTACAGAACTTTTAGTTTTGGAAACAAATTGTTCTGCTACTGTATTTTCTACTTCTGGATCTTGGATTCGGTGCTAGTTCTCATATTTGTACCGTGAATCGGATCTGGAACAAAGTAGGAAGCTTGAGTGGAGAAGTTATGATCACGGTCGGAGCGGGCATAGTGTCGAGGCGACCGACATAGGATCACTTCTTTTGGGTTTAGAATCCGCTTTGTTTTGACTTTAGAAGATGTACTTGTTTTGCCCAAGGGGCACAAAATATTTTATCCATTCGGTCATGGACCGAAAAGGCTTTTCATTTTTCATTGGTGATGGTTCCCGCAAAATTTATTTTAGAAATAAACTAGTGGGTACGCTACATTGTTGAATGGATTGTATCATCTAAATCTCAAAGAACAAAGTAGTTGTGAATACTATAACTAGAAAACGCGGTAGGAATGAAACCAATCAAGTTTTGAAATGGCATCTTAGACTTGGTCATGTTGGTCAGACCAAGGTTTACAAGATGGAAAAAGATGGACTTATGGGTCCATTGGGATCGGATCCCTTTCCTACTTGTGAATCTTGCCTTAATGGCAAATGACTAAGTCCCCTTCACAGGACATTTCAAAGAGCCGCCGATAAATCGGGATTAATCCATACCGATGTATGTGGTGCTTTGAAGCAAGACGTGACGGATATCAATATTTCATTACGTTTACAGATGATCATACTAGGTATGGTTATGTATACTTAATGAAACATAAATCCGAGGCCTTTGAGAAATTCCAGGAATTCAAGGCCCTAGTCGAGAAACAAACTGGTAATCATATCAAAGCACTTCGGTCGGACCGAGGTGGCGAGTATATGAGCACGGAGTTTAACGAGTTCCTTAAGGAACATGGAATAGTTTCACAACTAACACCTCCAGGTACTCCTCAGTTAAATGGTGTGTCAGAAAGAAGGAACCAGACTCTGTTGAACATGGTCCGTTCCATGCTGGGCTATACTGACTTGCCGATTTACCTGTGGGGGTATGCACTCCTGACTGCCGCGTATATCTTGAACAAATGTCCTTCCAAATCCGTTCCTAAAACTCCACATGAGATGTGGGAAGGAAGGAAACCAAGTCTTAATCATATTAGGATTTGGGGATGTCCCGCTTATGTCAAGAAGACTAAGGTGGAAAAGTTGGAAGCTAGGTCTGCGAAGGGACGTTTCATTGGATTCCCGTCTGGGGCGATGGGATATCTATTCTACATGCCCGAAGATCGAAGGATCATTGTTGCTTTACAAGCACACTTCCTGGAAGATGAGTTCATTCAGGAAGGCGGAGCAGGTAGAAGTATTTCTTTAGAAGAATACAATGAAACTCCTCGAGAGACACCTGTGCAAGAAACTAGAACCGAACTTTCTGAAACACAAGTACAACCACCTCGTAGGTCTAGTAGGGTGTCTCATTTACCTGAGAGGTATGGGCTTGTGCACTTGGAGGAGCTGGGTCTCCATGAGGTTCCAAGTGATAGCCAAGAAACCGACCCAACAACCTATGACCAAGCGATGGTGGATGTAGACTCCGCGAAATGGCGTGAAGCTATGGAAGCTGAGATAGACTCGATGCATGTCAATCAGGTCTGGACTCTAGTAGACCGCCCCAAGGGCATAGTGCCTATTGGGAACAAGTGGATCTACAAGAGAAAGACTGATGGTGATGGCAAGGTTGACGCCTATAAGGCCAGGCTTGTGGCAAAGGGTTATACCCAGAAGGAAGGGATCGATTACCACGATACCTTCTCGCCCATAGCCATGATCAAGTCTATTCGTATGATGCTTGCTATAGCTGCCTACCATGATTATGAGATATGGCAAATGGACGTAAAGAAGGCTTTCCTTAATGGATTCCTCGAGGAGGAAATCTATATGGAGCAGCCTAAAGGCTTTGTGTCTGAAGTCGATATTCAGAAAGTGTGCAAGCTTCAGCGTTCCATTTATGGACTGAAGCAAGCGTCGCGTAGTTGGAACCTTCGTTTTGATGAGGCGGTCAAAGAGTTTGACTTCGTGCAAAATGAAGAGGAACCTTGTGTATATAAGAAAGTTAGTGGGAGCAAGATCGCATTCTTAGTACTATATGTAGATGACATTCTACTAATAGGAAATGATGTGGGAATGCTCAGTTCTGTGAAAGCTTGGCTTTCGAGTAATTTCTCCATGAAAGACTTGGGAGAAGCAACCTATATTCTTGGTATTCGGCTCTACCGGGATAGAGCGAAGAGAACAATAGGCCTTTCCCAAGCCCTCTATATAGATAAGATCTTAAAGCGATTTAAGATGGATGATTCTAAAAGAGGGTTCCTACCGATGCAACATGGAATAAAACTCACCTTGAAGATGTGTCCTCAAAGTGAGGAACAACGCAAGGAAATGAGTAATATACCATATGCTTCGGCCGTGGGTAGCCTTATGTATGCTATGTTGTGTACAAGACTGACATCGCGCATGCCGTAAGCGTGGTGAGTAGGTTTCGTGCAAACCTGTAGGGAACATTGGATCGTCAGAAAGAACGTTCTCAAGTACTTGAGAAGAACGAGAGATATGGTTCTTATGTATGGCGGTGGAAATTTGGATGTGGTGGGATTCACCGATTCGGACTTCCAAGGACCGAAGGACGACTCGATGTCCACTGGCTACATATTTACTCTTAATGGAGGAGCAGATCTTGGCGTAGTGCCAAGCAAAGCGCATCGCCGATTCCACTGTCAGCCGAGTATCAAGCGACCTCGGAGGCTTCCAAGGAAGGCTTCGGATTAAGAAGTTTCAGGAGAACTTCAAATGATACCATGTCCGAGCTGTCTACTGCATCGCGACAACGACGGAGTCAGTAGCGCAGCCAAGGAGCCGAGGTTTCACAACAGACCAAACATATTGAGAGGAAGTATCATCTCGTAAGAGAATTTGTTCGCAAGGGATACATTGTGCCGCACGAGTAGACTCGGCCGACAACGTCGCCGATCCACTCGACCAAGCCACTTTCTCACTAGCTTGGAGCGTCATCTGAGAACATGGGTATTAGATACCATAGTGTGTGGCATTGAGTGCAAGTGGGAGATTGTTAGAGTATGCCCTCGAATGCCACTCGAGGTTGTTGAGTGAGGGCATTGTACTTGTAATTATGTAAACCATTTATATAAGGCAAATGAATGTTTCTTTATTTACCGGTAGTTACCGGCATTCCTAACTCGTAAATAAACATATAGAAACTAGTCCGTGTATTTGAGAGCAAAGCGTTCCACTCCTTATTGGATAAGGGGTCGCACCTTGGAAAGGTTATAGCTCAAATACTTAATCGTCATAAGTCGATGAAACTTGACTGGGCGTTAAGTTTATGTGAAGACTTGTATGACGTGTTCTTTGACATGGAGAGTGCCTGTCGAACACTAATGGTTAGTGGGAGCACACGTTATAGGTATGCTAATTGGATTAGTATACTCGAACCGACTCACCCTCGATTCGTCACATGGATTTCACTCCGGGACAGTCAATGACGGAATCGAAAGGTTGTGATAGGTATTCGTGAACCTTCGACTTGAGGATATAGTAGGGATGTGCTTGTGACGTCAAGATTTTCATTAGAGTAGTTCGACCCTGTAAACCGGAAGGCGGGGGTCAACCTTGACGTGCATCTTGACGGGCAAGTAGCAGGTCCTACTGAATACCAAGATAGAATTATTTCTCCCGTTAGTGAGCGGGTTATATGTCCTATGCGGTTATTGGCAGATGAGATCATAAGTCTTTGGACAAAGCATTGGAGCTAGTTGTATTAGATACACGACAACTCGATGATCTTGATTTGCATTAACGCATGCATAGCGTCAAGTACAGATAGGGTTTGACTGACCGTGACCCTATAACTTGATCGGGACATTTGAAAGAAGGGTTTATACGTATACTGGTATTCACGACAGAATGGTTCTTGAATGATCCCAATCATTCGTTCTCAGTCGGGGTACACTGTAGGCCACCAGGCTGGCTAGGTGGTGCTACTACTCTTTGGTTCCTCCCATTGCTGACTGAGACGGACCTACCGAGTCGCGCATTAGGATTGACGACGGAATGAATCGAGCTAATTCTCTCATTATGAATATTAGATATTGGATATCTAATTTTGGAACATTGGATGTTTAAATCGATTTATTGGATAAATTGATTTACGGCCTAATGAATTAAATAAATTACTGGGTGATTAATTTAATTCATGAATATAATTATTTCTTGGAGAAATTAATTATGTTATTTTGTATTTGATATGTTTAATTAATTGGATTAATTAAACGACATAAATACATCAGAACGGAATAGGAGTTTATCTGTTTGGACTCACGGGAGTCCGAAACGAACCGAACTCGTCCGTTTTCTAGCATGGGCCGCCCCCCCACTTATTACCATGTGTGTGTATTGACTTGTCCCCATCATGGTTTTGGAATCTCATGTGATTGAGGGGACAAGTATCATATACATTATATGGGGAATCAATCATATTATATGTATTTGTTTTCATGTGGGTTGAATAAGAATATATAGAAGACTTTGATCTCTCATCTTCACTTCACTCTTGGCATCATACGTATAAGTGAGATAAAGAGAGAGAATTGTTTTCTCATATAGTCTTCCTTTTCCTTCTTCATCTTCATCACAAGTTCTTGGTTTTTTCTTGGAGAAAACATCAAGACATAAAAGAGAGATTGTGAGTTATACACTTAGAGTGTTATAATTTCATATTGGAAGCTTCATCACTTAGCTCTAGCCGTATCCTCGGAGGATAGCAAGGTGATTGTTGTTCCGGTCATTTCTCCGGCGCGTGGCAAGTAGAGACGCGGTGTTTTCGGCGTTGGATCGTTCAAGAGCTTGGGGAATAGCTCAAGAGAAGGTTATCCATTTAATCAACGGACTACGAGGGTATGTTTCTCGTATCTATTGTATTTCATTTTGATATTCGTATATTCGTAGCTCGATCGATCATCGTAGGGATTCGGATCGAATTAATTTTCGTTTTACCGCTTCTGCTGGGCCTTCGTTTTAGGCACCGAATCCCAACAGTGTGGGGGAGGCGATATCGTGCCTTAGTCCAACATGTTAGATGATGAACTGTAGATGGCGAGTGAGTCCTCCAGTTTTGGTGATGTTGCTTGATAACGGCGATCGGGTTGGAAGACTGGTGATCATCGTTCGGATGCTGATCGCGTTGCTTTATATGTTCAAAAGTAACTTTTGCGTGGCCAGAAAATCTGCGGCTTTGGCGTGGAAGATCGCGTAGGTCGGGGGGAGGTCCTTCGTAAGATGCCTGAACATAGGCGAAAGACCATGGAATCCCCCTAGGACCGAGTAGAGGGCGATCTCGTCGCTTACGGGCTCGCTGTTGAGGATGATCTCGTCTACCCGGTCGATGTAGTCTGCGTCGGACTCTTCTTCCTCTTGCCTGATCTGCATCATACGATGGGGACCTTCCGGCCGAGCGACCTTGGCGGCGAAGTATGCTGTGAAGTCGTTTCGCCAGTTGATCAAAGGAATTGATGGATCGCGACGGTAACGAGATGTACCATCTGTGGGCTTGGTCGCCCAGCGTTAGCGGGAACATTCGGCACCTAGTCGCGTCTGATGCCCCACATACGGACATGTAGATCCGGAACTTGCTCAGGTGAGTATTGGGATCCGACCTTCCCTCGTACAGAGGTGTTTGCGGAGGAGCGATCCTTCGCTGCATGGGGGCGAGCTCGATGTGGACCGCGAGTGGCTCGCTCGGCCCGGCGATCTCTCTCTTGGCGCCTGCCCCAGATTCTAGGAGCGCCTTCATGTCGTCGAGCTGGCGTTGCATCGCAGCCATCGCTGTTGCTTGGTCGCTCGTGATTCGGCTTCTGGAGCGGGATCCGAGGCGATCGTGTACCGATCTCCTGACTCCGCGGTCACCGACCTCGGTTCTTTGGCGAGGAGGAGCCAGATGGCTGGCCTGCCTTCTGGGAGTCGGATATGCCGAACTCCTGGTGACGGAATCGAGCTCCGTCGTCTCGTGGATGGGGCCGGACTGACCCGGTTGCCATGATGGGTCGCTGCCTAGGCAGCTGAAAAAAGAGGTGCCCCAGCTTGCGAGCGCCTCTTCTTGTGAATCGGGGCCTTCTGGCGATCGCTCGGTTAGTAACCCCTTGAACTTCCATTTGGTCACGCGGCGGATGGCTGAGGGGGTTATAGCAGGCGGCGTGTCGAAAGCTCTCCGTCGCTCCCGTAGGATGGCCAGGGCTTCTTCGATCTAATCCGCGGTTTGGAACTGATCGAGCGAGAGGCTTGGGTCGTCCCTCGGGGGCGGGATCGAGAGTCTCGGACCGCGGCGGCTACCCTCTGTCATAGGCTGGGGCTCGGATTGAGATGGAATGAGGCATCTGGCGGATCGGCCAGCGGCTTTCTTCGACGAGGAGGCAGGAGTCATGATTCTGAAAATTTTCTTTGAAGAGCAGTGAGTGTCTCTTCAAGTATATGCCCCGGAGAACAGTGAGTGTTCTTCGAGACGTTAGGAATAAAAATTATGGTTAAGATCCACTTCCTCTAGCGCCAATTGTTGTTGCCGGAAATATTATCCGAAGATAGATATTGCTGGAACGGACGAGCAGTAGCAAATTGCGAGAGCACGTCCGAGGGAATGGAAATAACACAAGATTTGTCGGGTTTGTTAGGCCCGGGCTTGAATGCTCTCGCGAGATGTTATTAATAAGAATACGTTTGAGTACAAATATTAATGTAAGCATGCGATTACAATGAGTGTAAAAGATCTTGTTATCTAGCTGTTGAGTGCTTGCCGGAAGAACTAGAGTTGCTCTGAGTTCTTGAACTGCTGGGAGTTCTTGTTTCGTCTCTGCCGACCGTCTTTTAGTTTAGAGGTGCTGAGAGAGAATTATATCCGAAGTGTATAGCTTTGCCAAGAGTTGAAAGCCAAGATTCTGAACTCAAAAGCCAGAGAGTTTTCCAAGTGTAGGCAGCCTTCTATTTATAGGAGCTGAGATTTCCTGTTCTGACGGGCGATCGCCTTCCTTGTAATATAATAAAGGGGCGATCGTCTTTAAGCACATGGGCTGTCTGCCTTGAAGTCCGCGGCTGCTGCTGGCAGCCAGCTGTGCGGTCCAATGAGGAGCCTGCACGCGTCCTGAGTTGCTGTCACGGGCGGTCCCACTGTACACCTTTCGGCGGGTCTGTCGGTAGGTGAAAAGATGCTGACAGGCTATGGTCAATGATCCATGTCCTGCGGCGCCTTTTCCGGATCTGTATGTGGGACCCTGTCCGAGCTTCGGCCTTCGCCGACTAGACGGGTGATGGCTTCGCGTGGCATGAGGCGGTCGTCACTGGTCGGTCACCAGGGGTTGATCGCCAAGTACCGAGAGACGATCGCCTTAGATGTCGATCGCTCGGCACCGGGACTTCACCTGGGACCTTCGATCGGGGAATCTATCTCGGCTGGTAGGCTCAGGCTCGGTCACCCGGTCTCTGTGCCGATCGCCTGTTGCGATGTATAATTCTCGACACAACACTAAGGTCATCACAGTGATACGAAACAAAACATAACGACACAAATAAAATACCATAATCATGACCCCGCGGTCCATTGACACGTCTCCATAGTTTCAACAAGTATACGAGAACTCATTCAAAACAAAATATCATTCAACGAGTTCCAAACATAAAAGCATCACAAAATACATCTCTACACGAGAAACAATCCGCGCAACGAGTACCAAAAACACCATCACTGGACATCACTGGGCCCTCCAGAAGTAGGAATGGAACTCCAGTCCCTTATCATCTCGGCAACAATCTCGCAATACTAAATTCGATGCCCCTCGTGTCCACAATTATAACAAGTCACTGGCGGTTTCTTACAATGCGCGCGTTCATGGCCTAGAACGTTACAGTTGAAACACCTAGGAGCATTACCAGAACTCAAAGACACCGGATTGGGTCTTTTGGATTCTCTAGCTAACCGAGAAGGTCCCATACTTGACTGATAAGAGGGTTGAGGTGTGGGGATCCCAATTCCCTTACTTCCCGATACGTCATCGGAGATCTTCTGCTTCTTCGCTACCGATACGGACTCGGTAGACATTATAGCCATCTCAAAAGCCAAGGCTCGATCCTGATAGTCCTTCAAGGTTGTACACATAAAAGGAGCCATACACTGCCGAAACTGAGGTTTCATACGCATATCGAAATAACGAACCTTATCTGTCTCACTTTTCACCTGATCCCGAACATAACACAGCTGTCGATTGTAATCGACTATTGCTTGAGACACCGACACGTCTCGGGGCGTAGCCGAGAAAAATTCGACAATCCTGCGCTCTTTAACAGGCGGCGGACAATACTCGGCCTCCATGGAAATCTTGAATTCGGCCTAAGTAGCTGTACGATCACTAGGCGCTACGGCCTCCCACCAGTGTGCAGCTTCCCTATCCAGCAGGTATTGGGCGATGGGTACTCTTCTCTCATCGGGGAAAGCTACAACATCAAATGTTCCGTCCAATTGGAAGAGCCAGTTCTCCCAGCCTAACGAGTCCGAAGAACCTACGAAACGGGGCGGGTGCATTCTCATCACAACTCGTAACCATTTACTAGATCTGTTATCCTCATCCAAAATCCCGTACCGGTGTACGGTCTGATTCATATGCGCCAACTGGTCAGCCACCTGATGAAGGATGGTGGCGGCGCCAATGTCAACATTACCTCTGGATGATTGCTGCTGATCACCTGATGGGTCATCATGACCGTCCGTACTGAGCTGATTGGCATTCGACAACGAGCGAGTCACCCTCTCACGCTCCTGATCACGACCACGACTACGACCACGTCCTCAGCCTCGACCTCTCTGCATACTGAACGGACGATCAATCAGAATAACACAACCAAACAAACATCACAACGTCAACATAGGACGATAAATAGCAGCACAATATAACATCAACCCCAAGTCATCACACAAGTGCACGAACTAACACCGTAATGTTAGGACTTAAATCAAAGGTAATTCACACAGTCACATCGACAGAGATGTTTGTATTTTACCAAATCAAACACGGTCAAAACCACACACGTATCGTAGGGATCAAGCACTAGAAACAAAATAAAATGTTTCCGGGGTATTGTTCAGATGATAAAATTTTAAAATTCGCGAGTATGAAAGATTTGATGAAATGAAGTTTTTGAAAACCTTTTAATACCTCGGTCGTTTAATCAAAACTATGTATCTCATTATCAGGACTGTTTTGATTCGAGATCACTTGCAAAATAACACTTTGAAACACCAACCTACTCGATAGACAATATCATCAAAGTGATCTTATATATATATATATATATATATATATATATATATCATTACCATTACTAGCGATATACAGCGTAACAACATGTTACCATGCCAACCATCACGAATATATCAACAGAGATTAAATAATCAGTAAAAGGGCATGATGCAACCGTAACAACAAATTACTATCGGATCAGTCAAAAGTTTACGGTCGTAACAACATGCAGTTTACGGCCGTAACAACTCTGAGCTTACGGCCGTAATGGAAAACATCTTACGGCCATAACAACTAGCTGCAGGGCTGCAGAATTGTCACAGCAACCCCCAACAGGGCTCCGAGAGTTAGGGAACGATACCTATCAACGTATCCCAACATTTAGAAAACACTGAAACATTCTCCGGCGAGCACAACAACACCACAAACTTAACGCAACCACTTAGCCCCAACATGTGAACATATGAAGTTTAAAATTCCGAAAAACCAAAGAAATCGTTTTGCAAAATAAAACTTTTCCAAAATCCTTTCGTTCATAACCAAAAACGACCGTAGTATTTTACAATGTCCGAAGTACTTCAAAACATATATTCCATATACCGTCTGATGGTGTCATTTGAAAATACACGACCAATTTGTCAAAAATTTAACCGATTTTAAAATCCATATAAACCGTGGTTTTAACCGCACCATCAAAATATTTTAAACAATAGCAAACGATTCCCACAAAAATGTTCAAACTCGTAAAGTCCTCCAGGAAGAACATTCTAAACCCTACCCGTAACGGCATAAGCATAACAATCTAAAAACAATCAAAACTAAAAATCACATGCCCAAACGGCAAATAGGATCGCCAATCCAATTGAATACATCTCACAGCATTAAGTTTAAACATACAACAAAACCATTCCTCGGAGTATCTCACGAACTAAATCGTCGATACCTTATTCAAAACCAATCAAGGTTCTCAATTTTTCACACCATACCACCCCACACGGTGGTTCAAAGGTAAAACAACAATACGCCCAGTCTTTATACATATACTATGTGTCACAAGTATTATATACAACTATATTACACAACACCATGTAAATAAAATTATGCACCGCAATTAACTCACTAAGATAGAATCATGATACATGGGTACCTCGCATAAAAGAGGAGTCTTACGTCCACAGGCCACACGGAGATGACGGTCGCCCACAATACTAATCTCATCCGACAACATATCCGACACATTGTGACTACGCACAACTCAACTGGTCACCTGACGACTCGAACGACAAGACAACATATTACTCGACAATTCACGACTCGACTCGACCCAACAGCCTAGGTTTCCGCAACCTAAGCTCCGATACCATAAATGTAACACCCCCAAAACCGTATGAGAATATTACACGCCGTAGACCCTTTCCACAAGGATCTATCAGGCTAAACATCCATAAACAACTAAATGCTTGCCCGGCCAGGGTCAAACAATATAATAATACAGACCGTTAAAGTCACTTACACATGAATACACCGACCGATGAGGTCACACAACTCCAATAATAGAACTGACCAAAATAACATTACCCACACTGGGGTCGAAACACAATACAGCGGAATACTGGAATCAACTCTGACAACACTACCAGAATCAAAACAACTCTCAATTCTTGATTAGTATCCCAGCTCGTCATCCACTTGTGCCAATCCTGTTACTGCTCCCCTGAACCTGCATGTACCTGGACGCAAAACAGACATCCACCCCCCGATTACTCAGGGGTTAGTGAAACTCCACTGTTTTACTAGTGCAAGTATAATACGATACGAAATGCAACAAGTAAATAGCAACTATGAATTTAATATGGAAATTCATTATCAAATGTTCCCGAGAAGTTTTAAAATTTCGAACTCAAGCAAGAGATATTTGAAAAGGAACTCATCATCTCGGGGATTTTTAAAGTAGAAATTCTTTTGGATCTCGAGTCCCAATTTACAAAACCTTTTCGTAAATGATAAGTGGTAATTTTACCACTTATTTCTAGGATTTTATACTAGGTTTTTATCTCGTTTCGTGATTAATGTGCTCGTATTTGGCTTATTTATGATTAGTCGAGCCGTATTACGCGTTTGGGTTGGTTTTAGTGTGTTTGCAGGTTTTTAGAGCCAAAAGGACCCAAAACGAGACAAAGGACCGAGAGTCGAGTGAAACGGACGAAGAAACGGATTTTTGCGCCAAACAGAAGACCCTATCGGCCAGCCTATCGGCCGATAGGGCCGTCCGAAAGGAGCTCCTGCCTATCGAGTGAAGAAATCGACGAACCACCTATCGGCCACCTATCGGCCGATAGGCCAGGCCGAAAGGCTTCCCAATGAGCTCTCGTTTTTGGACGGATTTTGACTCTTTTGGATATTATTTATTTCCTAGATTAGGGCTAATCGGGATTTTTAACCCTTAGGCTATATAAACTGTTTTTAGACCTAGTTTCATTATCTTGGATCATCTTCCATCAGCCTTTATCACTCTTAAGCAGATTTTTACACTTTTTAGCAAGATTTATTCCTTTGTTTCAAGAACTTTTTGGAGGAGAATAATTATTGAAGACTCGGAGTTCATACGAACGGGTTGTAATCTCTCTTTTCATATTAATAATATGCATTCTCCATCTATTTCTTGTTTAATTTCAAGTATGTCTGGCTAATTCATAGATTGATTCTAGGGTTAGTAATTTTAATTGATGTTCACATGATGTTCTTTTGATTACCTTTTGACCTTTCATCCTAGGCTCGTGTTCAAGTTGTGTTAAATCTCATGCTAGATTAAAGGGCCCTTAATTGATGCATGTTAGCTAATTGATTTTGTCAGGAAGGAGTAATTGATTAGTGGAAATACTTGACACACAATATGATTTTTATCTTGAGACCTAGCGGAGAAAGATAAATCATAGATAAATAAGTTGGTGCTTTTTAAGTGATTTTAATTCTTTGAGCCCTGACGGGGAAAGGGTTTTAATTAACTATCTTTCTAGGTTGCCTTGACAGAATTCTAGATCGGCCGAGTGATTATTTCTAGGATTGAATTAAATTTTGGGGAGAAGGAATCAAGTGAGCGAATTGTGTGAACTCAATTAGATGATACTACCCTAGGATCAATTACCTTTCGACTTGTGATTTTATCTTGCTAATTTGCTTTATTTGCTTAATTTAGATATTTCATCTTTTATTTAATTTTTGTTCTTCGATTTTTAAAATTAGATAATTAGAATCAAAACAATTTTTCGGATTCCTAAATAGCAGTCAAATTTTGAGTAGAGTTAATTCCTTTATTTTCGACACATCAATTCCCTTGGGTTCGACACCTTGGAAATACTCCGAGGTTTTACAAATTTTAAAATTGATCGGATTTGAAAACCATACTACGCGAATCCAAGCGATCAATTTTTGGCGCCGTTGCCGGGGAATTGATAGAAAATTTAAGGGAATAATTCGAAAAAGAAGAGATTGTTACTTTAGGTAGTTTACTTTTATTATTAATATTCGATCTCGTTTCCTCACATCTTGTTTTCTTTTCCTTGTAGGCGGTGCATGATCACGAGATCCCAAGGAAAGAACTTATTTCCTTTGGACCCGGAAATCGAGAAGTCTTTGAGGAGGAAGAAGCAAGAAGCGAGAACCGAGACTCTTTCTATACCTTTCGTTGATACCATGGCCGGCATTGTTGACCAACCACGAGAACTCGCTCGTCCCGAGAAGATCCCTTTGAATGCCCGCTTTCGACCTAAGCTGGACGATTATCAAGAAGGAGGTTGGGGAAAGATTGATGCCAACAACTTCGAGCTTAAGCCGTCCCTCATTGCTACAGTGAAGTCTCAAACATACGGAGGGGGAGTTAATGAAGATCCAAACGCTCACCTTGAGTCGTTTTTGGACATATGTGCCACTATCAAGCAAAACGGAGTGCCTCCGGATGTCATTAAGCTCCGCCTATTCCGGTTTTCTTTAGAAGACGATGCGCTAGATTGGTACAAGAGCCTAGATCGGAAGGAAATTGGTACTTGGAGAGAGATGACCCGATTGTTCTTAGCAGTTCTATCCTCCCTCGAAGGTGCAAAAACAAATCAACGATATCTTGCAATTCGAGCAATATGAGGATGAATATTTATACGAGGCATGGATCCGATTCAAGAAGCTACTTCGCAAATGCCCACAGCATGGAATTGACAAAGAGGATATCTATATTCGGTTTTATCGGGGTTTGACGAGGAAGGCTAGAAGAGAGTTGGACTACTCATCGAAAGGGGGATTTCTAGCTAACGATTATGAAGAGGCCAAAAATCTCATTGAGTTAGCGGTAAACAATGATTATGAGGAGGTGACCGATAGGAAGATGACGAGAAGAAAGGTTCCATCCGGTGACGAGGACGCCTACGGTGATTTGAAGGCGAAATTTGAAAAACAACAAAAAGAGCTTGAGATGCTAAAAAGAAGACTTTGGGAGTCAATGCGGTTTTGAAGAGCTAAACGAGCCTATTGCAATTGAGGAGGATGTGAATTACTTGCAAGGAGGAAACTTAGGCAAGGGGGAAATAGGGGAAACTATTATCCGAACAATCGAAACCACCCTAATTTCTCCTATGCCAACCCGAACAATGCTCTCCAGCCACCACCGGGATTTAACGTGAAAAACGGGGTTATTCAAGAGCCGATTGCTAAGACACCAATGGAAGAGATGTTGGAACGATTAGAGGCGAGCCAAAAAGATTTTATCTACAAAGCAGACAAGAGGTTCGGGGCTCTCGAGCATAGTGTGACATCTATTGGAAACTCAGTGATAGCCTTGACAAAGCAGATGTCGATGGTGGAGACCCAAATGAGTCAAATGGCGAACGCCCAAGCCGGATTTCATAAGCCGGGCCATTTTCCGAGCAAAGACTGAGACCAACCCGAAGACTCAACAATGCAACGCAATCGAGCTTCGGAGTGGGACAAAGTACGATAATCATGGGGCTGGAGTTAAGGAATGGAAACGAGGAGGTATTAGAAACGGGAGCGAGAAACGAGAAAGAAGATGGAATACGGAGACTATCGGCCAGCCTATCGGCCGATAGGCCAGGCCGATACCCATACAGCATGCCGGCAGTGAAGCCTATCGACCCACCTATCGGCCGAAAGGCTCCTGGAAGTTCGAATATGAAAGATTTTGAGGAAAAAGCTCCATTTCCACAGCGTTTGGCCAAGTCGAGATATGATGAAAAGCTTCAACAATTTATCGACATGTTTCAAAAGGTGAATATCAACATTCCACTTCTAGACGCTTTGAGAGACATGCCGGGTTACGTGAAATTCTTGAAAGACGCTGTGGCGAGCAAGAGGAAGTTGAGGAAGTTTGAAACCATAAATTTGACAGAGGAGTGTAGCGCTATCATTCAAAACAAGCTTCCGCTCAAGCAGAAGGATCCGGGACGATTTACTTTGACATGCATGATTGGCGACCAAACGGTCCGTAATGTGTTGTGTGATCATGGGGCAAGCATAAATCTTATGCCTCTATCCATCTTTAAGAGGTTGAAGATTGGGGAGATGAAGCCGACTACCATTTCTCTACTCATGGCGGACGGTCGATCTCTTATCAGGGGAGTTGTGGAGAATGTGTTAGTTAGAGTCCAACACTTAGTCTTCGGCCGATTTCGTAGTTCTTGATATGCCCGAGGACGAGAATCAACCACTGATCTTTGGGAGACCGTTTCTAGCGACGGGGAGAGCACTTATCGACGTCCAAGAGGGTGATCTTACCTTCCGGGTTAATGACCAAAATCTGAAAATTTCCATCTATGACTCGATGAAGAAGCCCGAGGATGCGCCCGAGGAATGTTATGCAATAGAGTCTATTATGCCGCCCCCGACCGACTTGTTGGAGCATTGCATTTCACAATCCATTTACTCACATTCTGAGGTTGAAGAAATTTACGAGGAATTGCCAGAGTATGTTCGAATGTTGGAGGCGAACGAGTCTCGATCTAATGAGAGAGATGTATGCTATCTTGATGTCAACAAACCCGTTCAAGGGGGAGTTGTCGCTGAGGACCGAGCGATCGAGGTGCCGAAGTCAGAACTTAAGCCTTTGCCGGATCACTTACAATATTGCTTCTTGGGCGAGAACGAGTCCTATCCCGTGATAGTTTCTTCTTCTCTCGGACATACTAACTTGGTTAAGCTATTACGGGTGCTGCGTAAACACAAAGGCGATTGGATGGACGATCTCGGACATTAAGGGAATAAGCCCTTCTATTTGTATGCAGATTTTGCTAGAAGACGATCATAAGCCGAGGGTGCGGCCGCAACGAAGATTAAATCCGCAATGCAAGAGGTTGTGAGAAAAGAGGTGCTCAAATTGTTAGATGCCGGGATGATATATGCGATTTCCGATAGTGAGTGGGTGAGTCCTACTCAAGTCGTCTCTAAGAAAGGGGTATGACCGTGATCAAGGAGAAAGATGAATTAATCGCGACAAGGCTAGTCACGGGATGGAGAGTTTGTATCGACTACCGGCTACTTAATGCGGCGACGAGGAAGGATCATTTTCCACTTCCATTTATTGATCAAATGCTAGATCGTTTGGCGGATACGAGTATTATTGCTTTTGGACGGGTATTCGGGTACAATCAAATTGCTATCGCTCGGAAGACCAGACAAGACCGCTTTCACGTGCCCTTATGGGGTATTCGCTTCGGAGGATGCCGTTTGGCTTGTGCAACGCACCCGCAACTTTTCAAAGGTGCATGATGGCCATCTTTCACGGATTGGTCGAGAACATAATGGAGGTCTTTATGGATGATTTTTCGCTTTTGGTTCGTCTTTCGACCATTGCTTGAAAAATTTATCTTTGGTACTTGCCGGTGTGAGGAGACGAACCTTGTTCTAAATTGGGAGAAATGTCACTTCATGGTGCAAGAGGGAGTAGTCTTTGGGGCATAAAGTATCTTCGGAAGGATTGGAGGTTGATCGAGCAAAGGTGGTTGCTATCGAGAAATTACCGCCTCCAACCAATGTTAAATCGATTTAAGCTTCCTAGGCCATGCGGGGTTCTATAGACGGTTCATTAAGGATTACTCAAAAATCACGAAGCCGTTATGTTCCTTGCTCGAGAAAGACACAAAATTTGAGTTTGATGATGATTGCTTGAGGGCGTTTGAGACATTGAAACAAGCCTTAATTTCGACGCGGTCTTGATCACTCCTGATAGGGGTGCACCATTCGAGATGATGTGAGACGCGAGCGAATGGGCCGTTGGTGCCGAAAAGGGTCAGAAACAGGATAAGATTTTCCGGGTAATTTATAAAGCGAGTAAGACGATTGATTCATCCCAAATGAACTACACCACGACGGAAAAGAGTTGCTCAGTGGTCTATGCATTCGACAAATTCCGACCTTACCTAGTGGGCACTCACACTATTGTTCATACCGATCATGCAGCGATTCGCTATCTATTTGCCAAGAAGGATTCGAAGCCGAGATTAGTGAGATGGATACTTCTTCTACAAGAGTTCGACATGGAGATCCGGGATAGGAAGGGGTGCGAGAATGTTGTTGCCGATCACCTTTCCCGTCTCGAGAAGCCGGTTGAGGGAGAAGATTCGAGGATCGAAATAAAGGAGAACTTTCCAGACGAGCATATCCTAGCCTTGGCCGACGTTACACCATGGTACGCGGACTATGTTAATTTCCTTGCTATCAAGCATGTTCCAACGGGTCTTTCTTCTCATCAAAGAAAGAAATTCTTCCATGACGTTAAATTCTACTATTGGGAAGACCCTATTATTTATCGGAGGTGCGCAGACGGGATTATTCGCATGTGTGTTCGACAAAGCGAATGGCAAAGGATAATTGAAGAATGCCATAGTGCACCGAGTGGGGGTCATTTTGCAGCGAATCGAACGGCCATGAAGGTGTACCAATGTGGCTTCTATTGGCCTTCTATTCATAAAGATTGCCAAGCTTTTGTGAAACATTGCGATAGATGCCAACGATTGGGGAACATAGCAAAAGAGACGAGATGCCGCAAAGACACTATTATGGAAGTAGAGTTGTTTGACGTATGGGGTATCGATTTTATGGGTCCGTTTGCAAAATCACGAGGCTATTCGTATATTCTACTTGCGGTCGACTACGTATCGAGATGGGTTGAGGCAATGCCGACGATTACGAACGATTCGAAAGTGGTGATTAAATTCCTTAATAAGAACATCTTGACTCGTTTCGGGACTCCACGAGCTTTGTTGAGTGATGGGGGGAGCCACTTTAATAATAGGTGGTTAGGAACCCTTCTTGCAAAATATGGAGTTAAACATAAGATTACGTCCGCCTATCATCCGCAAGCTAATGGACAAGCCGAGCTCGCCAATCGGGAGATCAAACAAATTTTAGAGAAGACGGTCACGAACAAGAAGGACTGGGCTAAATATCTAGATGATGCACTTTGGGCTTATCGGACAGCGTATAAGACTCCAATTGGAATGTCTCCATACCAGCTCGTCTTTGGGAAATCCTGTCATTTACCGGTAGAGCTGGAAGTTAAAGCATATTGGGCCACTAGACGGATTAATTTCGAATTTCTTGAGGCTAGTGGATCGAGAAGAGAGAAGCTGCTGGAAATCGACGAATGGAGAAACGAGGCTTTCGAAAATGCAAGGATTTACAAGGAAAGAGCGAAAAAGTTTCACGATGATCGCATTCGGAAGAAGGACTTCGTCCCGGGAGACGAAGTGCTCGTTTTTAATTCACGGCTTCGTCTATTTCCGGGGAAGTTGATGTCAAAGTGGACTGGTCCATACACCGTCTTTCAAGTAAATCAAAATGGATCATGTGTCGTGATGACAGAAGATGGGAACAAGTTCATTGTGAATGGACATCGGTTGAAGCACTATTTCAAGCCCTTGCACCACGAAGAGAAGTATGTTACTTACCTCGAAGACCCGGAATGAATGAGGTATCGTCTAGCTAAAGACGTTAAACGTAGCACTTGTTGGGAGGTAACCCAACGTATGTATGTATATTAGTTCGTTTTATTCATTTATTTTCGTTTTTTCGTTTGCGTGATTTTTGTAGTTTCTAATTTCGTAGTAGCTTTGTTAGTTTTTGTTAAGTTCTAATCCATGCACGCCGAGTTTTGAATACCTGCAGGTCTTTCACCGCCATATCCAAGCAAAAACGGGACCAAGTATGTGAAGAAGAACGAGCTGAAAAAATTTTTGAGGCAGAAAATCCTATCGACCGAGCCTATCGGCCGATAGGCCCGGCCGATAGGCTGAGAAAATAAACAAATTTTTATTGATTACAAGCAGTGGTCGATAGGGTATGCCTATCGACCGATAATCCCACCCGATATGAACATGGTAAGAGACAGAAGCTCCTATCGACCAAGCCTATCGGCCGATAGGCCTGGCCGATAGGAACTTACCCGGCCCAGTATCCACTTCGACCCGGTTGATTTAATACCCGTTTAAACACTTCACACCCGATTTTCTCACACACTACACAACTTTCGGCCGATAGAACATAAGAGAAAGGGGCGAATTTTTTCTACTTTTCTTCCTTCAAACTCGATCAAGGTACGTAGTTTCGACTCTTAATCTTCTTGTTTTTCAATTCTATACATGTTTTGAAGTACATTGACGGATTCTTTTTGGAGTTTTGATGTAAATCGAATTGGGGATCCACTTTTTGGGGCTTTTGCTAAACTTTGATGTTCTTTGAATTCTATGCCCGATTGTTGATAGAATCTTGAGGGAATCATGTTATCTATGCTTAATTGTTCATGGGTACTTCGAATTGGGGGATTAATTGATGAAATTGAACGAATTTTGAAAAAACCCCCAAATTGGAAGAACCCTAATTTTGAAATTGTTGAAATTGGGGTAAATTTGTTGAATTAAATTGTTAATTGGGATTGATGTGAGTTGAATTGTTGATGAATTAGATTGGAATGGAGAGAATTTGCCCTAATATGATCGTAGTGTGTTGTTTTGTTATTCTGGGTTGTGATTTTGATACTTTGAATATGAAAAGGGGAGACTAAGTTTGGGGAGGTTGAGTGATTTATTGTTCGTAGTATATGGGATTATTGGATTATCTCGATGTTCGTAGAGTGTGTGTATTATGAGTGCTTATTGGATTTTGATTGGATGTTTGTTTTGTAGGCACTTTGAAATGGGAAAGCAAAGCAAGAAGTCGAATCCGAGTCTGTAGGAAAGTCTAAGGCGACAACGAGAGAAAGAAAAGGCTCGACGAAGGTAGTGCCGGCTATTCCGATCCATTGCGCTCGACCCAAAGAAATTCAAGCTAAGATTGACCGGGCGAGTCTAAAAGAAGGTGGTCGCACCTTATCGGCATGTCACACAAGCATTGCCGATTTCTGCATGAGGAGACGGCTCGGGGTATGGGTGTTTACGATGATATTGTGCTACTAGCAAGGCAGTGCGGGTTTGAGCAAATTTTTCGGGCTAACTACCTCGCTTACCACGTGCTCACTGTGGAGTTTCTGTCCACACTTGAGGTTTTTAGAGAGAACGGGACTCCGGCTTCTATTCGCTTCAATCTCGACAACATAGAAAGGGAGCTCTCGGCCGATGAAGTTAATGCCATTATCAACGGGGCCGAGGACGGATCATTCCAGCAGGGCGATCATGCCAAAGAAAACTTAGAGCTGTGGTCCAAGATGATTTCCGACAGGGTGGAGACGCTTCTTATTTATAATCCGACATATGCCAAAGCCTCCTCGATCAGGAACCCAGTTCTCCGATATGTCCACCGCCTGTTCACATCGACGATTTTGAGCCGTACCGACTCGGGGACGTGCTTGTCCACGGATCTTCATCTTTTATGGTCGGCCTTGAACGGTACACGGAAGCACGCCGGATGTTTTCTGATCGAGCATATGGAGAAACAAGCCCGGCTGACCGGGAAGCAGAGGATTGGTATTGGGGCGTTCGTGACCCCTATCGCGGAGCATCTTGGGGTGCGCATTAGCGGAGAGCCGGTGTCCCGAGACATCTATTTGGATAAACCGACACTACAGAGGCAAGAGATGCTTGCCTTCACCGAGGGGTTCGACTGGAAATTGCACGGTCGGAACAAAACCGTGTCCCTCTTCCGACTCCCCTCTCCGACCTTGACTTCGGTGATGGGCGACGCGCCCGATGTATATGCGAGGTGGAGTATGAGCTCCGCGGCTCATGTGGCACTTATCCGACCGTTAGATGCGCCTCGTAAGAGGCAACGCCGGGAGGTGACCATTGATGAGCCGTTCTTAGAGGGAGCCGAGGAGGAGATGGATGATATACCCGAGGGGGGTAGCCGTGACGAGATTCCCACCGGTGGAGGTACTAGTTTTCAGATGAGGGCTCCGGAGTTTGATGCTTTTGAGACGAGATTTTTTGAGAGAGAGAGAGAGAGATGCACGACGAGAGTATGCAAGCGCAAGATAATTATCACTTGGCGAGTATGCGTTCTTTGACAGCCGAGTTTGGTTCTTTGGGAACTCGGTTGGGCGAGGTTGAGACTCGGGTGGGTGTTGTTGCCACTCGGGTCAATGAGTTGTACGAGCTCGTGGAGAGACGAGCCGAGGAGGACAGAGTGTGGCGACTAGAGGAGATTGCTTGGAGGGAGCAAGAGAGGAAGAGGCAGGAAGATAGGTGGGCCCAGGAGGACCACTACCACCGAATGCTACATGAGATGTACCACTTTGCTCCTTTCCCCGATTCACATGCCCGCTATGATCCGAGCTCGCCGACAAACCCGCCATTTCCGCCACAGTGATCAGGTACTCCATTAACAAAGCCACTCCTTTCTCTTTTCAAACTTATTCCTCCTTTGGGATGCGAAATAAGTTTGGGGGGGGGAAGAAGTGCGGCTTTGTTAATTTCTTTACGTGTGAGTACCGTGTTTGCCTTGTATCTTTATTTGCTTGTGTTGGTGCCCGTTGTGTTTATTTGTGCTTATCATTTTGGTGTTGCATGGTTTTGGCTTTTGGTTGCTTAGTTTTTAGATTTTTTTTATTCATTTTCGTTTGGTTTTTTTGCTATTTTCTTTTTTTTTTTTTTTTTTTTTTTTTTTTTTTTTTGGTCATAGTAGTTTTTTTTTAGATTTCGTGTTTGCGTTTATTTGCTTTTCGTTGTTTGTTTTTAGATAGCCTTGCTTGTCTTTAGTTTTTCCTTATTAGTGAATTTTTCGTGCTTCTAATTGTGTGATACCGATGTTACGACCTTTGTTTTCTCTGAAGAAACGGTCGAGTTTTAGTCGAGTTGTAGTCGATTATTTCATTTTGCATAGTATTTATTTAGGTCCAAAGTTTTTCGTGATTGTAGAGGTCTTGGCGAGATAAGAGACGATACATACCATTTTAAAATCACCGTCAATACGTTTGGTTACATCTTAGGATAGTGAGTCAATCTTGTTTCGTCGATCGTGTTGGCACTTAGATTGAGTTTAGTGTCGGTCGGTTTCTCCCAAAGTTGAGATAATGTTGTTCTATGAAGGGAAGTCTAGTAACCGGGGCATTCGCGTGACCCGTTGTTTACCCTCGCGTAAAGCAGCGACTACGATTAGACTAGTGATTTAGATATTTCACATGTGCCAATGATAGGGAACCTAGTAACCGGGGTATTCGCGTGACCATTGTTTACTCTCGCGTAAACGGCGACCTTGATTCGGACATGCGGAAATTATATATTCGAGTTGTTTCTCCATTGTAGACGGGAACTTAGTAACTAGAAGCATCCATGTGCCCCATGAGTGTCTTTTTACGTCAAACGGTTTCCTAATACATGAGAATGGAAGTTCCACCCTAGGATTACCCGATGAAACATCCGAGATCCTAACCTAGTGGTCAACTCGAATTAAATTCTTGAACATATATATAAGGGAATCTTGACCAGGGTTTATTTGTTATGAAACTCGTGAAAAATGTGCCACTCATCGTGTAACGGGACGAACTAGCTTGTTTATTTTAGCCTTTCATATTGACGGTCGATTTGACTCACGTTTTGTTAATCTTTGAGCTGGATTTTCTTCATGAACGAATGATTAGGACTGAACTTGACTCCTTTGTGGAATCATTATTCTGAGTGTAGCTCGCTTTTACGACACTCGGATTATTTAGAGAGAATTACAGGGTAGTATTGATTAGGTTGAACACTATGAGTTGCACGATGATTCACAATTTTCTTTTTCTTTTCTTTTTGTTGTTCGGGACGAACAAGGCTTAAGTTTGGGGGGGTTTGATAAGTGGTAATTTTACCACTTATTTCTAGGATTTTATACTAGGTTTTTATCTCGTTTCGTGATTAATGTGCTCGTATTTGGCTTATTTATGATTAGTCGAGCCGTATTACGCGTTTGGGTTGGTTTTAGTGTGTTTGCAGGTTTTTAGAGCCAAAAGGACCCAAAACGAGACAAAGGACCGAGAGTCGAGTCAAACGGACGAAGAAACGGATTTTTGCGCCAAACAGAAGACCCTATCGGCCAGCCTATCGGCCGATAGGGCCGTCCGAAAGGAGCTCCTGCCTATCGAGTGAAGAAATCGACGAACCACCTATCGGCCAGCCTATCGGCCGATAGGCCAGGCCGAAAGGCTTCCCAGCGGGCTCTCGTTTTTGGACGGATTTTGACTCTTTTGGATATTATTTATTTCCTAGATTAGGGCTAATCGGGATTTTTAACCCCTTAGGCTATATAAACCTGTTTTTAGACCTAGTTTCATTATCTTGGATCATCTTCCATCAGCCTTTATCACTCTTAAGCAGATTTTTACACTTTTTAGCAAGATTTATTCCTTTGTTTCAAGAACTTTTTGGAGGAGAATAATTATTGAAGACTCGGAGTTCATACGAACGGGTTGTAATCTCTCTTTTCATATTAATAATATGCATTCTCCATCTATTTCTTGTTTAATTTCAAGTATGTCTGGCTAATTCATAGATTGATTCTAGGGTTAGTAATTTTAATTGATGTTCACATGATGTTCTTTTGATTACCTTTTGACCTTTCATCCTAGGCTCGTGTTCAAGTTGTGTTAAATCTCATGCTAGATTAAAGGGCCCTTAATTGATGCATGTTAGCTAATTGATTTTGTCCGGAAGGAGTAATTGATTAGTGGAAATACTTGACACACAATATGATTTTTATCTTGAGACCTAGCGGAGAAAGATAAATCATAGATAAATAAGTTGGTGCTTTTTAAGTGATTTTAATTCTTTGAGCCCTGACGGGGAAAAGGGTTTTAATTAACTATCTTTCTAGGTTGCCTTGACAGGAATTCTAGATCGACCGAGTGATTATTTCTAGGATTGAATTAAATTTTGGGGAGAAGGAATCAAGTGAACGAATTGTGTGAACTCAATTAGATGATACTACCCTAGGATCAATTACCTTTCGACTTGTGATTTTATCTTGCTAATTTGCTTTATTTGCTTAATTTAGATATTTCATCTTTTATTTAATTTTTGTTCTTCGATTTTTAAAATTAGATAATTAGAATCAAAACAATTTTTCGGATTCCTAAATAGCAGTCCAATTTTGAGTAGAGTTAATTCCTTTATTTTCGACACATCAATTCCCTTGGGTTCGACACCTTGGAAATACTCCGAGGTTTTACAAATTTTAAAATTGATCGGATTTGAAAACCATACTACGCGAATCCAAGCGATCAGTAAACATTAGGGCCTCAGCCCGATTCTCGTTTCAAAACACACTGGATAAGATATCATTATGATTCCGAGACTCATATTTAAAATGTTATCCAAACAATCACTGCTATACGATCGTTGTTCGTACACATCATGTACCGAACTCCGGAGGCCTCGACGGACCTTACTCAGACCACACACACTGTTCGTACACATCATGTACCGAGCTCCGGAGGCCTCGACGGACCCTACCCGGCCACAAAAATCGTTCGTACACATCATGTACCGAACTCCAAAGGCCTCGTCAGACCCTACCTGGATCACACACCTTGTTCGTACACATCATGTACCGAACTCCAGAGGTCTCGTCAGACCATACTTGGAACACACACACACACACATCGACACGACACAACTCATAATCATCAAATGTCAAGCCATTCCACATTACACCGAAATGCATAATCAAGTACGTAAACCAAAACAACACAAATATCATAATCATCACAACAACTCAACAATGACCAACCACGCCCGGCACAAATTTAGATGAGTTGCACATCCAACACAATTCCACGATGTTAACTAAGTGAAGGTATTATCGTTACCATATCGTTCATAATAATCAATTCATACGAAGAATATTCACGAAAGTAAACCAATGCATCACAATCATAACACGACGTCCCTATTCACAAGACACAATTCGTATAGTAAAATACTTGCCTTAATAACCGCTACCGAATACTCCGAAGAACACGGTTCGACCGGGAAGCTCAGACCCCGAAGAAGGCAACGAACGGAAGGGTTCCGACTCGAGTTCTTGACAAGAATTTCGTCCCTAAGTCATACCAATGATAAATCAACAATCGTACAATGGATAATAATCACACAACGCCCAACCCCCCCTCTAAGACCTTTTGTCGGACACCTTCAAGGTGCCGACTAAGAACTCGACCAAAATGTCGAATCAATACGATCCAACCATGGAATAACAAGGGAAATGATATAATACATCTAAATAATCATCAATACATAAAAATCCCAAGTTAAATCGGATTAAACGGATGAACCAAAATACCCAAATTCCCCAAAACTAGATTTCTAGAAAATCTGACCTGATTCGCTCGATCAAAGGATGTTATAGGACGGATGATTGAAGATATGAACCTCAAAACTTCATGGATTCATTGTCTAACAACATGCCTCCATGATTAATCAAGCTCCAGCCGCGGAAAAGGATGAAATGGGTGAGAAAAATGATGAAAAACCCGTCTGCTGGGTATTATATTGGCCGCTGCCGGCCGCATTACGTACATAATCGGCCATGGCTTACGGCCGTAACCGGCCATGGCCGAGTCTTCTGCCCAACACTGCCGGCAGCACTACTTTCGTGACCGGACAAGGCTTACGTACGTAGCAAGCCTTACAGCCGTAACTGCCGGGCCATTACGGCCGTTAGTCGGCCAGGCCTTGCCAGCCAGGACTCGGTCGATCCGATGGTCCGAAAAATCCCGAAACCCAGACCTGAATATAATCCGAAGATACAGTTACGAAGTACTCGCAAATACGAATCCGAGCACTAAGAGAACACCCGATTCCGATCACCCGAAGGCTCGAAATTCGACAACGAAAAGTAATTACCCCAAACTTTGGGAAATTACGAAAACGGCCCAAAACGTCCGAAATACACGACACACGATCGAAACACTAAACCAAAGCTCGCAAAATGAATAATAACATTAAATGAACTTACGAGAAACTCGAAACAAAAGTTTCGGACGAGATTCGCACGAATCGAACTCAAGTCCGGAAAAGCCGCTTAAGGACACGAAACTCAACAAAACGATACCGAAACGAACTCGGATGACAAAAAGTGCAGAATTAAATATTCTCAGAATGTCGAAATGGTCATGAGCGAGTCATCAAAATAGACATCCGCCGAAAAAAGAAAATTACTGGAAATCGAAATTGCGGATATTACACTCCAGTTACAGAAGTGTAATATCCGCAAATTCGATTTCCGGTAATTTTCTATTTTTGGCTAGAGTCCGTTTTGATGACTCGCTTGGGACCGTTTCGTCATTCTGAGAATGATTAATTCTACACTTTTTGGCATCCGAGTTCATTTCAGTGTCGTTTTGTTGAGTTCCGTACTTTTTGGCGACTTTTTGGCACTTGAGCTCGATTCTCGTGAATCTCGTTCGAAACTGCTGTTTCGAGTTTCCCGTAAGTCCGTTTAACTTTATTATACGTGTTGTGAACTTCGGTTTGGTTATTCGATCACGTATCGTGATTCTCGGGCGTTTTGGGCCATTTTATAATTTACCCAAAGTTATGGGTATCCGTATCTGTATTTGCTGTCTCGACCCTTTTCTTGGTCGCACATGATTAATTATTGCATTATGTTTTCATTACGGGTCGTTGATGTTGTCCGCGAGCTTTTCGTCGTGTTCGTTCCGTACGTTTTCGGAAATCGAGTCGTTGGGTCATGGCGGCTGAGCAGCTGGCCGGATAGGTGCGGCACTGTCGGAAGTGCTGGGCACGGGCCGAGCAGGCACGGCAGGAAGCGGCGTAGCGTATGCTACGGCCGGGAGGCTGCGCGCGCTAGCTCGGCAGGTGTACCGCACGCTGTCGAGCGGCCCAGCGTACGCTATCGGGTCTAGGCAGTGGGGTTCTGAGGTTCTGGACTCGGGTAGGATCGGCAGGTAGCGCACGCTACTGTCGGTCGTGGCGTACGCTAACCGACAGGGGTAGCGCACGCTTTCGGCCAACTAGCGTACGTTACCTGGGCGAGCTGTTTAGTCCAGAGGTTACTGGACAGGTCGGCTAGCGCGCGCAGGCTTCCAGCCGTAGCGCACGCTAGCAGGGGTCGGGCAGACTGGTCACGACCGGCAGGTTTTGTCGGTGGTGCCGGGTCGTGCGGGCCCTGGCCGAGAGTGCTGGGCCGATACTGGCAGATAGCGCACGCTAGTCCGGGAAGGCTAGCGCACACTAGTTCCGGCCCAGTATTTATATGACAGAGCAGCCACTTTTTCCCTCGTTTTTCATTCCCTTTCTCTTATGTCCGCGGCTGGGGATTCGGAGGAGGCGAAGCCATGTTGTTAGACAATGAATCCATGAAGTTCTAGAGGTTATATCATTGATCAATCATCCTGTAACATCCCTCGATCCAGCGAATCAAGGTTAGATCTTTAGAACCCTACTTTTGGGAAGATTTGGGGGTTTTCGCGATTTTGTCCGATTCGTTTTGTTTTGTTGATTAATTCATGGTGAATATGATTAATCTTGTTGGTATTCTTAGTTTCCCTACGGATTCATGGTATATTTCGTGTTTTTAATGGAATCGAGAGGGTTTGGTTGTGGTCCGCCCTCATTGTCGTTTTTATACGAATATACATGAATCGTGGGCGGGTTTTCGGGTGTATTCCAATTCCGTATTCGTTTAGAAATGGTTGTGATTGTATTCTTCGAATCGTTAGGTTCGGTTTCGTTGGTTCCTAGCGTTCGTCGGTGACTTTCCTTTCCATTCGTTGCGTCGTCAATTATTCAAGGCAAGTATTTTTGGAAACCTTTATGCTTAACGTGAAATGGTAATGTATATTGTGTGTGCTTTGCTCACCCTGGGAGGGTCCTACGGGGCCTCGGGGGAATCTATAACTTCACTCTGGATTCACGAATTTGTTTCGCTAGCCAGCCTGGGAGGGTCCTTAGAGGCATCGGGTGGGATTCGTGGCTTCGTCCCGGTCCTAGGCGATCCCTATGCGTGATTTGTTTTATGAAATGGCCAGCTCGGGAGGGTCCTTAGAGGCCTCGGGTGGGATTTGTGGCTTCGTCCCGGTCCTAGGCAAATTGTTTGACTGTTTGTTTCCGGAAAAGACATGTCTGGTTTTGGTTTTTGAAATGATATTGGTGCATGTACTATGAAACGTGTAAGCGATTGGTTTGCCTTGATTACTTGTACTAGCGTAATTGCTAACCCCTTTGGGGACCCGTTTTGGGGAAATTCTTGTTATGGATTTCAGGTTATGTTCAGCCAGACGAGCGGGCGCTGGGATGGTACGAGGATGTCGGCCAAGGTTGTTGACATGTGCAATTGAGTCTTATTATTTCTATTGTCTCTTTTGATATGGTTGTTTTCCAAATTGTAAACTTATAGATTGTACTCGCGAGTACTGAGGCTTTTCCTTTCGGATTGTGATTGGTCTTCGTTGAAGTTACTATATTTTGATATTTATTATGCCGGTTGTACCGGACGTGTTGTTTTATGTTCTTGTTGTTAATAATTGTTTCCTTGCTAACCGAGACGTTTAGTCGAGGGGTGTTTTCTTGTTCTAGCCTGGTGGGTCCCATGTAGGGGTCCACGGAGCTGTAATACACCTCGAATATCTCGGGGGCGTTACAAGGAGGCCCTAGCTCTTAGATGTCATTAATTTGTTCTTCTCTTTTGAACAATTTTCATCCATGTGTCTATTTGGTTGATGTAATGGATTGGTTGATGTTTTTGGTGGATCGATGTACTTGTTGGTTTAACTATAGCTTGGTTAATGACGCAGAATTATTTTTCTATGGGAAATGCAATATTTAAATGCTATATTTTTATTCTGTTCATTTGAGGTGTTGCAATAGGTAGTTAGTGTGTTGAAATTGGTTAATATTTTGCAATACACATTGGGTTGCAGTTGTTATTATCTGGTGTTTCATTGACCACGTTTCAACAATATGGGCCCATAGGTGGGCCCCACAGGTGTGCCCCACGCAATTTGGTATCTATTTTATTAAATTATAACGTCTATTGCAACACAGATAAAATGTTGCAATAGGGTGCCAAATATGTTGCCATAGGCTCCTATGGTAACATGAGCACAGGGTGTTACCTTAGGCCGTTCGCATGTTGCCTTTGTGGTCAAAGGCAACTGCTGAGAACACAACACACTTTTGGTGTTACCTTTGCCCTTTTCGGGGCTAAGGCAACAATAAATCAGGTATGGTGACACAGTTTCAGGGTTGTTGTAGGCCATCTATGGCGTAGTGTCATATCTAGCAGTTCTGCTGTGCTCACCATAAAGTTCGGTCAAGTGAGATAGAATCTGCCTAGCAGAAGTCATTTTCTCATGAGCTCTCTGAAGCTCATTAGACATAGAAGCCATCATGTACGCATGGACTTTTATGTCATCCTTAACCCACTTTTCATGGTTTTCAATCTCTTCCTGATTGGCTCTGGTCCACACAGGAGGCGCCGGAATGTCCGTCTCCAAGACGTATCCCAGTGCCTCTATACTGAGGACAATCATCACATTGCGGAGCCAGTCCACAAAGTTAGGTCCAATTAGGGTGTTCTTTTCGAGTAGAATTGCGAGTGGATTCATTGTCATATTGAGAGTTATGTCTGCATTAAGTATAACAGATTAATTAATGACTTGTTATATTATGTTCTGAGTATAGAATTAAGGTCTTTTCTATTCTTGTTACCCAGCTCCCACTATTTTTATCGGAATAACACACTCCCATGTGAAATCCGGAAGTATCGTCGCTCTACTTCATAGTGGTGATCGAGTTCTTTATGAATCTTAATAGAGGGCAACCGAACAGGTTTCTAGTCTATTAATTTTCATAAAGTGGTGTCCAACACCAACCCATCTAATGGATGATTCGATCTTCTTTTTCCCCTTCACTCCCCTCAACCTATACGGTTTCTATGGTTCGTGAACAAGTTAAGTTTATACCATCGACGCAAATAAGTTTCGCAATTGAATCTTATCCGGCAACCTATCGGGTTTCTAGGGATAAAATTTACTCCAACCGAAGGCATCCAATGCGCTCCCGGTAATTTATCCGTCCTCCCCGAACAACTATCCCGATAACTCGGAAGCATAGCACATCCGGTTTGGATTTCAATTTCCCGAAAGCTCGATGGAGGGAAGGAAAACCTTGAAACCTTATAAACTTAATAATTTGTCGTGGGAGAATTTTCGCGATTAATGTTACACTTTGCATATTAATTTATGTAAGCGCGTTTGTGGCATTCATACAATATGAAACAACCATTCACAACCTAGTTTCTACCTACATGTGATTCATGGACCGTTCCAAGAAAACAAAAACTCCGTAATCTAATTACAAGTCTTCATCTTCTCGAAACGGATCTTTCTCCGGTCTTCGTCATTACATATAAATTTTACATTGAAAATTGCATCCTAGATACAAATATTTCTAGTAAAATAAATAGGCTCAAAACGGCCTTTACAACCCAATCAAATAAAACCGAACGATTCAAAACTAGGACCATGAACCACATCACCATTAAAAAATAATGCATCCAACACATTAAATAAATGACATTCATAATGAATCTGAATATTGATCCAATCAATTTAAAACAATCCATCCAAAATGAATTAATCCAATTAATTCAAACAACTGTCAATTTTAACTTGTTCCGGACGAGAAAATATTTCATTAAATTAATTCCCCTAAGAATAAAATTACCATAATTAAATCTTAGTAAAATTAAATCCAATCTAATTTGTGGGAAATTAATTATCGAACGAAATATAAAAAATAGAGTCGGAAAACACGGCTGCCAAGCCTCGACATCGCCTGCCAGTGCCGCTGAAAGGGGTCGCACAGCCTGCCAGCAGGCTGCACATGCCGCCGAGCATGTCCGGTGGTTTGGCATCAGCGGTCAGAGTGGCGGCATCAAGGAAGTGCCGATGACTCTCAAGCTGCCGGGTCTGTTTACATTTTCGGCTCGTTTTTTCACCCCGATTCCAAAAATAATATTTTTTTAATCTTTATATTACACATTTAAATCAGTTTTTCAAAAGAAAAATAGATTTATATTGTAAAATAAAATCATATAAAATTAATTTTTAGATGAACAATAGAAAATCAACGATTAATACGATTATGATACCAAATCATACACCATCTAATCAAGCATTCCAAATGCCAATATCGTATATAAGATCGCAAGAACTACGCTCCGATACCACTGTTGGGATTCGGTGCCTAAAATGAAGGCCCAGCGGAAGCGGTAAAACGAAAATTAATTCGATCTGAATCCCTACGAGGATCGATCGAGCTACGTATATACGAATATAAAAACGAAAACACAAGAGATGTAAAAAAACCCACCCTTATAGTCTGTTGATTAAATGGATTCCTTCTCTTGAGCTATTCCCAAGCTTTGCTTGATCTCTACGTATCCAATCCGCTCCAAGCTCTTGGATGATCCAATGTCGAAAAGACAACGTTTCTACTTGTCACACACCGGAGAAATGACCGGAATGACTAAACCTCATTATCCTCCAAGGATACGGCTAGAACAAGATTATAGAAGCTTGTTTATCAAGATTATAACACTCTAAGGGGCTGTTTACTTGTGACTTAATCAGCTTAATGGGTAAAATGTCTTATTCGCTCAGACGTTTGGAGGTGTTTACTTGTGGCTTAATGGCTTACTCGCCCAGACAAAAATGACTTATTCATTAAGCATGAAAAGGGTTGTTGTCCCCATTAAGACAAAATAATGACTCCCTTACCCCTAATTAAAAACCACACATTCATATATACAATATAAATAATTTAAGACAAAAAAATGACTCTCCTGTCCCCATTATACATACTCATTTATATATACAATGTAAAAAATTTAGGTTTTAATAGAATAATATTATTACTAATTTATATATAATATTTGTTACCATATATTATTGTATAAGTAAACTTTTGTATCTACAAAATATCATATATATTATGAATATATAAATAAATATTATATATTATTTATATATTAACATTTATTCAAATGTATAATATTTATTATATATGTTCTTATCTATTTAAAATATATTTTTATATATAAATATATATTGTATATTATATGTATTATTTATATACGTATTAAATATTTTATATATTACTTACATACAAAATTGAATCATTTATGTATAATATTTTGTTTAAATTTAAATATATATATATATATATAAGATGAGTCAAATTTAATTTTTTAATAATGTTTAAATTTGTCTACTTTGTGTTTGAATTTGGCTACTTTGTGTATGGACTTGACTTCTTTGTGTTTGAAATTGGATTTTTAAGTACTTTATGAATTTATGTTTTGATTATTGGATTATATCATTTATATTGCTTAAAAAGTAAACAACAATTTATAAAACAGTTAATAATTCATATTCAGAGGTAAATCAGTAATTTATGTTATTCAGACAATTTATTGAGATGAAAAAGTAAACAATTGCATCAATATACCCAGACAGACACATTTATCCAGACAGTCAAATTTACCCAGACAGACACAATTTACCCAGACATACAAATTTGGTAAACAAACCCTAATTATATAATCTTTGATCTCTCTATATTGATTTCTTGATTTTTCTCCAAGAATAATCAAGAACTAATGAAGAAGAAGAAGACTATTGAGAAAACTATTTTCTCTCTCTTGAACTCTCTCAATGAGCCGTGAGTTTCTCTCCCTTAGTGAGAGTGGAAGTCTTCATTTATTCCTTTATCAACATCTCCCCAAATCACCTTTCACATTATAATAAGAGATGCCATATCTCTTAAGTCTTTGGTCTTCCATTTATAAAATGGAGACAAAGACTAAGTGGAAGGTTGGTGGAAGGGGTTGGCCATCTAGAAGAACCGGGATGAGTTTGGTTCATTTCGGACTCCCGAAAGTCCAAACAGATAAACTCCAATTCCGTTCCGATGTATTTATATCAATTAATTAATCCAATTAATTAATCATATCAAATACAAAATAACATAATTAATTTCCCCAATAAATAATTATATTTATGAATTGAATTAATCACCCAGTAACTAATTTAATTCATTAGGCCGTAAATCAATTTATCCAATAAATAGATTTAGACATCCAATGTCCCAAAATTAGATATCTAATATCAAATATTCATAATGAGAGAATAAGTTTGATTCATTCCATCGTTAATCCTATTGCGCGAATCGGTAGGTCCGTCTCAGTCAGTAATGGGAGGAACCAAAGAGTAGTAGCACCACCTAGCCAGCCTGGCAGCCTACACTGTACCCCAACTGAGAACGAATGATTGGGATCATTCAAGAACCATTCTATCGTGAATACCAGTAAACGTATAAAACCTTCTTTCAAATGTCCCGATCAAGATATAGGGTCACGGTCAGTCAAACCCTATCTGTACTTGACTCTATGCATGCGTTAATGCAAATTGAGATCATCGATCTCTCGTGTATCCAATACAACTAGCTCTAATGCTTTGGCCAAAGACTTATGATCTCATCTACCAATAACCGCATAGGACATATAACCCACTCACTAACGGGAGAAAGAATTCTATCTTGGTATTCAGTAGGACCTGCTACTTGCCCGTCAAGATGCACGTCGAGGTTAACCCCTACCTCCCGGTTTATAGGGTCGAACTACTCTAATGAAAATCTTGACGTCACAAGCACATCCCTACTAAATCCTCAAGTTTAAGGTTCAACAATACCTATCCAACCTTTCGATTCCGTCATTGACTGTCCTGGAGTGAAATCTGTGTGACGAATCGAGGGTGAGTCGGTTCGAGTATACTAATCCAATTAGCATACGTATAACGTGTGCTCCCACTAACCATTAGTGTTCGACAGGCACTCTCCATGTCAAAGAACACGTCATACAAGTCTTCACATAAACTTAACGCCCAGTCAAGTTTCATCGACTTGCGAACGATTTAAGTATTTGAGCTATAAACCTTTCTAGTGACGACCCCTTTATCCAATAAGGAGTGGAACGTTTTGCTCTCAAATACACGGACTAGTTTCTATATATATATTTACGAGTTAGGAATGCCAGTAACTACAAGTAAATAAAGAAACATCCATTGCCTTATATAAATGATTTACATAATTACAAGTACAATGCCTTCACTCAACATCCTCTGAGTGGCATTCGAGGGCATACTCCTAACAGAACCATGTGATGGCAGAACTGGCCACTCGGGACTGAGATTCCGCAGGTTTAGACGCCATAGGAGGTAGCTCAGAAAAAGTAGAGCCCGCACGCGGCTTCTTGAAGGTTGCCTATCTGCCTTCGGACTGATTACGCTTCTTCGATTTCTTGCCAGAAGATGAAGTTTGATGTTTAGAAATTTCCTTTGCAGTAAGCTCATAAGCAATAGCTTTCTCGATGAATTCGGCCAGGGTGGTGCAATGATGATTAAGTAATTGTAGCCGCATACGAGGTTTCAACCTCTTACTGAAATACTTGATTTTATCTGCCTCGGAGTGGATAATGGATCAGGCGAATGGAAGTAGCTCCTGATACTTCTCGGCAATGGCGAGAGCATCTTCTTCCGTTGAGGGGTCGGGACTGAGTAACTCCAACAACTTGGCCTCTCTGAGTGGGTCCGGATAATATATTTCCATCATGAGAGTCTTGAACTGGTCCCACGTGCAAGATCCATGGGTGGACTTCAAAGATAGCCACCAAGAGTGAGCGCTCTTACCCAGATAGTAAGCCGCAACTGAAACATTGTGCCCTTCGGGACACTCCACCATAGCAAATAGTTTCTCGAAATGTTCAAGCCAGTGAATAATATCCGCCGGCTCAGATGAGCCCTCGAAAGTAGGTGGCCTTTGGCAAGAAATGTCGCCGATAATACTGCTCACACTCCTCTCTTGACCCTTAGGTGGCGGCGGAGGGGCCTGCTGAGCCTGAGTGGCCGAGTTCTGCATCGTCTCCATCAGACATGCCATCTGAGTCATTTGGGCCATCATGCCCTGCATAAAAGCGAGTGGATCAACCCGAACACCTTCTGATTGAGCTGTATATCCGGTACGGCTTTCTGACGGTGAATGATTATTTCCAGGTGAATGAGTGGCAGCGTCGCTGCTCATTGAATTGACATTATTCCTCGCGTTAGCACGGGTATTCACTCGAGCTCCCGGGTTTCGGCCCGCACCGCGGCCTCTTCCCCTGCGTCCTCTGACAGCTCGATCCATACTGAAGGTAGGAATACATGATAATTATAGATCTTGCATGAATATCGCATTATGTTTAAGTTATGAAATAATGAGCATACACGGTCTAATGCAATGAACGCATTAATAATGCAGTAAAATGATCATCGATATTTCGCCCGAATATGATAAGATCGCATGAAATATCAACTGTGGTGACATGATTATCCGATGAAATTCCTGAAATGATTATCTTGAACAAGTTAACAAGATTGATAATACGATCCACAAGATCAAGAACTAAGCAATGAGATTGACTGAGTGATTAATGAGTTAACATGATCGACATGATCAAAAATGATAATGATGATTGAGGATTATTGACTGATGAATGATGAATGAGTGATTCTTATAGCCAGAAATTATACCATGGCATCAAAAATCTTACTGTTTCTTTGGTCTGAGGGGTAGTATGTAATACCCGGATTTTCTGTATAAATTTTTCGCGTTATTTTATCTGAGGTATACTATATAGTTTGGTATCTATATACTATGGATAAAATAAATTGAGAACCAAGACAGTTCGGAGCTTGGGTTTTGCGAAACCCAGGCGTGTGTGTTATGTGGCTTTATCGGTACGGTAGTAGCGTGATTTTTGAAAATGAGTTTTTCTGACTTTTGAGTTAAACCGATTTTTGGAGTTTCCAAAATTTTTGAGATCTTTTTTAATTGCTATTTGTGGTATTGGTGTGTGTTGGTTGTGTTGAGACTTCGTATGGGATTCGTGTGCTAGTATCACGGGAGATCATCGGCTTCACGCACCTGTAGGTATATTGGTTTGGTTAGTTCGCTTGTGGCGATGCTTGATTGTTTTTGTGATGAGTTGGAAATTTTGGTTGATATGTTGTTGGTGACAGGTCGCAAGTTTCGTGGACGAAACTTATTTTAAGGGGGGTAGTATGTAATACCCGGATTTTCAGTATAAATTTTTCACGTTATTTTATCTGAGGTATACTGTATAGTTTGGTATCTATACAGTATGGATAAAATAAATTGAGAACCGAGATAATTATACTTGTGTAATTTACGTTTTGATTGACAGATATATTCAGGATATGTTGTATCAGGTTGAACTGATTTGGATATCAGGTATACCTTATGAGAATATTTTTGGATTCAGTATGTGTATTCAGTATGCCGTATGTTTGTATTATATATGTCGAGACGTCGGACAGGAACAGTTGGATTTTGGCTAAGTACAGAAGGCCATTACGTACATTAAGCTCAAGGACTTACGTACATTAAATTATACGCTTTACGTACGTTATGCATAAGGCATTACGTACGTAACAAGAGGAATCAGACTTGTGATCGGATAGTGGGGCCCGTGGTCGGCGGCTTTCGACGCGGATGTGGACAAGTGAGTCAACAGATGGATTTACGTATGCTATACAGGGTGTATTACATACGTAATACAAGTATAATACTGTAGCAAGTCAACGTACGTATTACGTACGCAACGGAATAAGTGTTACGTACGTTACGGGGTGGCTGGCCGAGTCGTGGCCAAGAGGACCTGTAGGTGGCCTAGCATGGTCGGCAGTGACTTGCATGGATGGCTGATCGCGGTCGGCAGTGACTCGCTGGGGGCAAGGACTGGCCGATAACGTACGTAAGGTTGTGTCCGATTATGGCCGTAAGGGCCTGTTACGTACGTAACCCAGCTGCCGGTTACGTACGTAAGGGTGTCGACCAAACTGGGCAGAAGGGTAGGCCACGTACGTACGTACGTAAGGACCCGCCGGTTACGTACGTAACGTGCCGGCAGGTCTCGGCCTATATAAGGCCTGGACCGAGTCATCTTGGGCATTTTTCATTTTTCTTCGTTTTTTCGCGATTCCTTCAGTAAAAGTGGATGGATTTGAGTAATATCATCATGTAACAACATGTTTTGGAAGTTGGAATCATGGATTAACATTATCTTCCACCCGGATCGAAGGTAAGAACACCTAAACTTTTGGTTTTTGGATGTTCTTGAGGTTTCTTGGTGTTTTGGCCGATTTGCTTCGTTTTGATTCAGATTGTTGATTGAACTTGATTCTAAACTCGTAATCATTCAATACTCTTGAAGTTTTGTGGAACGAATTCGAGTACTTCTTTGAATAAACGATTGAATTGGACTATGCCTTCAAAGTGTTCGATGAAATGCCTCAATGAGTAGAACTTGGAAAATTCTACACATTTTCGTATGAATGATGGTTGAATTGATATTGTTGTGTTTATTCTTGGTATTTATGAGAATTTTGTTAAGGGAAGATAATGAATTGGTGATTAAATGATTCGATTATGTTGTTATGATTATGGAATCATAGTATTCTCGATGTTCTTGGTAGTTTGTTGCGATTCATGATGTTATGAGAAGTATATATGTTGAAGGACATGATTATATATACCTTGAATTGTGAGTAAGGATTGTTTAGATGTTAGAACACATCGTATTATGTCGTTTGAGGATTTTGAATGTGATATCGGAATAAGTTGTGTTCTTAAGGAACTCTTAAATTATATGAATTGATGAACATGTTTAAGTGATGTTGGTGTTTTGGATATGAAACTAAGTTATGTGTTTTGGTACAATATTCGTATAGGAATATGAATATGATTTTCGGATTTGATAAGATTATGATTCACTTTTGAGTTTGAGAATTTATACGTATTGAACAAGTGTTCAATTCGGATAATGGAAATATTTGAGACTCTTGGAATATGATTATCTATAATGTTTAATTAATCGGATCGTCCGGATTGATGATGATAATCGGTAATTGGTTTTTATTATGAATTTACAAGGAGGAAACGTTTAATCGTATTTAAGATTGAATTTGGAATCGGTAATGTTGGACCCTTGTTGGTTTAAATTGACTATTGATATGATCTTCGGATTGTGGAATCGTATTGTGGTTTGGAGTTCGTGTTTGATTGGTTTGGGTTGTTTGGATATGTGTTTAATCGGGATATTGTAGAACCGTTGTGTTTGTTGATCGGTTATTGATTGTTATTTGTGGTCATCAAGTTACGTCTTGTATTGTGGATATGACTTCGTATTTGTTTGAGTTGTATTGTTCGGTTTTGTTTATGATCGGGGTATTGTTGAGTCGTTGAGTCGCTTAGTTGGCTATGTCGGTTATTGATTTTTATCGAATGTGTGTTAATCGGTTATTGTAATAGGTTGTGATGTTTTGATCGTGGATTATGACCGTTGTGTTGCGGTTGAGGCTAAAGAGTTCGTAGATTGATTTTGTTCGGGGCTAAGGAGCTCGTAGACTAAAGCAATGGATTTTGGTAACGGCTTCGTGGTATCGGTATCGAGGCAAGTTTCTACTTGTTCAGCTTATAATATTTGATGAATGGTTGTGATGTTTTAGAATACAGTAGAGATGATTGTTGTTGAATTCATTTTGTCATTTGAGAATACGAAATGTGGAATATGTCAAGGATTGATTTAGTATGGATTGCTTTGAATTGGTAAGGTTATAACGGTAAGATTGCGTTGGTAGTATTCTTACAGTATTATTACATTGGTATGTAATTATTTATGATGATGTGATCGGTATTTGTTGTGTCGAGATTTATTCACCTCGACAGGTGATCGACTACAAGGCCGAGCGACTAAGTCCATGACCGAATAAGCTACGACAAACTTGCCTAAAATGGAGATAACAGTCCACCTTCGAGTATCTAGCGATCGACTCTCAAGGCGATCGCCTTGGGCACCTAGCAATCGATTCTGGTGCCCGACTTAGGACGAGCATCCTGTGACGCGAACAAGACCTTCATCCGTCAAAGTCCATGAAGACTGGATCTCAAAACAGCACCCATGTGCAGATCCGCGACAGGCGCCGCATTTCATGTATCGTTGACCACAGCCTGTCACCACCTTATCACCTACCGATAGACCCGCCGAAAGGTACAAGGTGGGACCGCCTGTGACAGCGACTCAGACGCGTGCAGACTTCTCACTGGACCGAACAGCTGGCTGCCAGCAACTCCTGCGGACTTTAAGGAGACTAGCCCATGTGCTAAAAGACGATCGCCTGCTTATTATAATACAGCAGAGGCGATCGCCCAGCATCTCCCAGTGCTATATATAGAGAACCCCCAGCAACTGGAAAAAGGTTCTCTATTCAGTTCAGCGAAAACGCTCAAATACATACATACTTTTAGGCTCCCAGCTTCCTATCCCGAATCTACCTCAGGATTTCTCTCTCAGCACCTCTCAACCAGAAGACAGTCGGCAGAGGCAAGAAGTCTCCGCAGCACAGATTCGAAGAGACTTGCAAACCCAGGAACCCAAACATACAGCTAATACACACTGTGAGAGACCGTCGATTTCTCTCAGTCGTCACAGCACCCCATCGTTGTTACAAGAACTCACAGAGCATCATATCTAGTTCTTCCGGCAATCTTCACGCTCTAAAGCTAAGATAACTAGAATCTTTACACTCATTGTAATAGTATTCTAACATTAATATTTGTACTCCAAAATATTTATATTAATAACATCTCGCGAGAGCATTCAAGCCCGGGACTAACAACCCCGACAAATCTTGTGTTATTTACTTTCTCTACGGAAGTGATCTCGCACTTTGTTCGCTATCCATCCATTCCAGCAATATCTATCTCCGGATAATATTTTGGGTAGCAACAATTAGCGCTAGAAGAAGGGGGGCATCTTAACCTTCATTTTTATTCCTACCGTCCCGAAGAACACTCACTGTTCTCGGGGTATATAGTTGAAGTGACACTCACTGCTCTTCAAAGAAAGCCTTAAGAATCATGACGTCCGCCACCACATCGAAGAAATCCGCTCTCCGAACTGCCGGACACCATATCCCGGCTCGATTCGAGCCCCAGCCGACGGCAGGGGGAAGCCGCAGCAACGCGAGACTCTCGATCCCGCACCTGAGGGGTGGCCCCAGCATCTCACTCGACCAGTTACAAACCGAGGAAAAGATCGAGGAGGCTATGGCCATCCTAAAGGAGCGACGGAGAGCATGCGCGGCGCCTGCAATAACTCCCTCGGCCATTCGCCGCGTGGGCAAACGGAAATTCAAAGGGTTACTGGGCGAGCGATCGTCACAAAGGCCCGATTCACGAGAAAAGGCTCTCGCATGGCCGGACGATTCCCTATTCAGTCGCTTGGGAAGTGACCCATCATGGCGACCGGGGCATTCTGGCCCCTACCACGAGATGGCGGAATCCGAGTCCGTCACCAGGAGTTCAGCATACCCAACTCCTAGCCGAACACAGGTCAGCCGTCTGACTCCCGCTCCGAACGCTAGAGGGTCAGTACTTGATCGCCTCGGCTCCCACTCTGAGTGCCTAGCCGCGAGCATCCAGGCCACGACGATGGCCGCTATGCAACGCCGGCTCGACGAGATGAAAGCACTCTTGGATACTGGGGCAAGCACCAGTAGAAAGATCATCGGACCAACCGAGCCACTCGCGGTCCACATCGAGCTTGCCCCCGTGCAACCAAGGATCGCTCCTCCCAAAACGCCTCTATACGAAGGGAGATCAGACCCCAAAACCCACCTAAGTAAGTTTTGAATTTACATGACCGGGTGTGGGGCATCAGATGCAACCAAATGCCGAATATTCCCGTTAACATTGGGCGAGATGGCCCATAGGTGGTACGTCTCACTACCACCGCGATCGATCATCTCCTTTGAGAAACTGGAGAGTGACTTCACGTCATACTTTGCCGCCAAGGTCTCCAGACCAGAAGGCCCCACCGCATGATGAAAATCAGGTAGGGGGAAGACGAATCCGACGCAGATTACCTCGACCGAGTAAACAAAATCGTCCTCATCGGCGAGCCCATCAGTGACGAGCTCGCTTTCTATTCGGTCCTGGGGGGATTCTACAGTCACTCACCCATGTTTCGACATCTAATGAAGGATATCCCCCCAACCTACGCGATCTTCCTCACTAAACCTGTCGACTTTCTGGCCAGGCAAAGGCTACTCACCCTCCGCCTAGACGAGGGAACGCCTCCTCCTGTCCGAAAGACGGCGATCGCCAAAACCAAAAAGACGGTCGCCACGCCATCCGGCGACCATAAAGCCTTCGAGGATGTGTAAGCCCATCTCCTCCACAAGTTCAACTGAACTCCGGCCCACATTTTTTACGCCATCAAGGGGCGCGAACCGCTAAACAAGCCAAAAGCGATAAGGGACCACAGTCATCTGGACAACAATCAATATTGTGCCTACCACAAGAGTCCCAGCCACAGCACCAACCAATGCCGCGACCCCCTCAGACAACTCTGGAGACTGTTCGAAGAAGGCAAGTTGGACAGCTTATTGGCTTAGCCGGAGCCCCACCAATCTCCCAACACGATCGCCCGAGTCGAACGCGAACAAGCCAGAAAGATCATACGAGCCGAGGCGACCGTATCTACATGCTTCAATCAAGAGAAGGGAACTTTGGAAGTCTCTCCCCAATTTCCCACCTCATTGAATGAAAGGCTACTCCCTGAGCTAACACTTCGAAAAAGAGGATGACTCGCTCGCCCTTTAAAGTTCGTCATCGGCATGATGGACCTAGGCAGCGATCGCCTCCCCTAGCACAACGAATACCATCAAGGATCGTCATCTGACATGATGGTCCGAGTTAGAAGAGTGCCGCCATGGTCGCGAAAATCGATTAAACCGACGATCCATCCATGCAAGGTTCCTTTGGGCTTTGATCGCTCACCCTTCGTTTAAATACGAGGCGGGGGTAGCCGAAGGTCTCTCCAAAATAAATCAGAGGATTACTCGCCCGCTCTCTAAAATTCGTCATCTACATAAAGAACCTAGGCAGGCGATCTCCTCCCCTTACACAACGTATACCGTTGAGGATCGTCATCTGACTTGATGGTCCGAGGTAGAAGAGTGTCGCCATGGTCGAGGAGGACGATTGAACCATTCTTTGCGCCCGAGCAAGGTCCCTTTGGGCCACGATCGCCCGCCCTTCGTTTAAATATGAAGCCGGCGTAGTCTGAGGGCCCTCCAAAACTAATCTGTGGAGACGTTCGCCCGCCCTCAAAGGTCCATCACTTAACATGGTGGGTCCTTCTCGGACAATGCGATGCGTCCCTCCCCCCGTCTCAACGTATACCGTCGAGGGTCACCATATTAATGGCGGCCCGAGGTAGAAGAAGAGCTAACAAGCCGCGGACGTGGAGTTGATTAATCCGATGACGCTCCGGGCAAGGAATCTTCCAGACCAAGACCGCACGCCCTTTGTTTAAATACGAGGCGAGGCGCAGCCTTCGGAGGACCCTACCAATTAAGTGAGTCGCGAGAACTTAGCCATCAGATGGAATGTCGCTCGCGCACAAGACATGATTGTGGAGATCGGTCCATCGAACTCCGCGATCGTACACGGCTCCTCAAGACCAAGATGAACGGCCTTTCGAGGATTCGACAAAATTAAAGACTGCTTACTCAACGATTTATTTTCGTCCCCTTACTTCCACTAAGTGAACGAAAACAAGGGGGAAGAGTGCGGAGCTATTTATACGAAGATCGTCCCTATTCAATGACATACGGAGATCGACATTTTTCAGATGTTCGTGTAGCGATCGAATGTGTTGTAAAAGTTATCTATATGAGTTTATCAATTCACTTGGAGCTACACTCGCAACAATCTCTCCTCACACATTTGTACAAAGTCATGCAAAGACTCATAAAAGCAATCATTCAAGTAAAAAATCGGAGAATCAAACATTCATTTCATTACTTGAAGTTTCAGAAGTACATACACGGTCGCCCGAAGGCCTAAGTACTACAAGAGAAAGCTACAAAATTACAAGGCAAAAAGCTAAAACAATAAGAACGAAGAGCCTCAGGCCCCCACCTGGCCTTCGCCTTCAACCTCTGGATCGGCCTGCGACCCTTCGCCAGCTTCTGGAGCTGCCTCCCCGTCCTCCGGAGCGTCAGGATAAACAAGGTTTGCCGGAGTCGGGTACCAGCTCAGATCCACTCCAAGTTCCGAAAGGTCCCAGATCGGCACAAAGAAGGCAGGATGAAGAGGGTGATCCAACGCATATGCCTTGAAGTTCTTAGCAAGAGGGCCGACCTCCAACCCTCCCTTCTTAGCAACCCGGAGTGAGTCAGCAAATGCCATATAATAGGCAAACTCACTGAGAAACTCCACGTTAAGAAAGGGATTGGCCTCGGTCGCCTCATGCTTCCCTTTCAACTCGGCAACCGCCTGTTGCGCACCCTGGAGCTCGGCCTCCCTTGCAGCCGTCTCTCCCCTCGACGACGCCAGCTCGCTTTTCAGACGATCGACAGTCACCTTCAGTTGGTCGACCTCCTTCTCAGCGGCCGCTTGCAACCGTCGTGTATCTGTCATCTAGTCCCGAAATCGGTCGACCGCCGCCCGAGCTCGTTCATAATTCTCTCTCATCAGCTCAAGGTCATGACTCGCCCGCTTAGCTGCTTCCAGTGAGTCCTTCTCCATCGCCACGATCCTGTCAGCAAACTCGGTGTTCTCTTTCCGAGCTGCCTCGAGATCCGCCTGCAGGCGTGTAGTAGAAGGACGCCCCTCAAACTCATGCACAACTTGGGTAGCCATCGTCGCCGTCTGAAGAGAAAGAGCAAAAGCGGCTTGCATTGCATTCCCGGATTGCTAGCGAGTGATCGCATCCAAATCTGTCATCCAGGCCTTCGGCAAAGCAGAGACGGCCCGATTGACGTACAGTGGAACATCGCAGGCCGCGTGAGGAGATCGACTCGCGAGGAAATCCAGCACCATCGGCGGGCAGGCTGGGTTAGTGCTACGAATCCTGCATCAAAAAACAAAGAGTTAACGCATCTCCACGCAAGTGACAAAACTCAACAAACTGGCAAAGTTTACCTCTCGGCTCTCTCGGCGTCGCGACCAAAGTATGGCTTCCCGCGAGGGGTCTCAGCCTCAGCGATCGCCATCTCTCGCAAGAAAGCCGCAGAAGGCGTAGGCTCATTCGCCGGGGGGACCGCGGTGATCGGAGGCGCAACAATCGGCACCTCACCGGCAGGGGCAGAAACTGGAGATTCCTCCGACCTTTGCCGCTTGCGGTTCGATCGGAGCCCCTCCTCCTGAGTTTCCTCCTCCTCTATGATCGGCTCCACGACGGGCCTCACCTCCGGAACGATAGGTAACGCCACCAGAGGAACCCGAGATGACTTCTTCTGGTGAATACGGCTCAGGACTCCAGGGTTCGACATAGCTATCTCCGCTGGAGGCTCCAAGAAACGAGGAAAGCGAACTTCTGCAATAAAGAACAAATCAAACCACAATTAGACATACTCCTCCAACAAGACGATCGCCCAACAAATGGAGATCGTAGAAATTCATACCTAAGACCGAGAGATGTCTCGGAAAATGGAATAGCTGAGCAGACAACCAACGACTCTCCTTGTTAATCCGGTGAGCGTCTAAGTCGTCGTCCGGTAGACTTCGTATCCGCTCCCAGACGAGCAGAAAATCAAAAGGTAGCTCATCGATCGCTGGAATGTGGAAACTGCAAGGAAGACCAAATTAGATTAGTTCAGAACATATCCGAACAAAGGGAGAGTCAAAACCCTTACTCGGAGTTCTCTCCCGAAAGCCTGTGGGAATGTTCAGCTCGCCCGTGGGGTTGTCACTCGCTAAAGCTTTCCAGGCAGCGGCGACCTAGAACCACTTCGCCGGATCGCCCCGCACCTTGTTTGGGACTCCGAGGATCACCAGACCGGATCGGCCTTGAATATGATAGCCTCCGACTGACCCTTTCTGAGCCGTCAGCTTGAACAGGTGGTTCATCTCCAATGGCGAAGGAAGGCGGTACAGCCGGTGACCTCCGAACAAGGTGAGAGTGCAAATGATCTGGAGCCAGGCATTCGGCGTCAGCTGGAGCGGCGCCACATTCCAAGCAGCCAGCATATGGGATACGGAGAACGACAAAGGAAACCGCAGCCCAGCCTCCATGATTACTTCGTTCACAGCGACCATGCCCTCCGGAGGCTGATCGACTCATTCATTCTCGGCCGGCACAAAAAGATCCACATCTGAAGGGATATGAAACCTCGTCCTCCAGACGGCCAGGTCCTTCCTGGTCGCCGAGCTCCTTATCTGGTCAAGGGACCATAGAGATCGCTGCGCAGCCCGAAAAAGCGACCGCTTAGGAGGTTGATAAGGATGAGCGATCGAGTACTCCCCGTAATCGAATTTCGGAGACAGACCGGCCAACCTCTCCGTAATCTCATCAAAGGCCACATAGGCCTGGCCAAAGGCACTATGATGCTCCCAGTAGGCCCTCACCGCCGAATCTCTCTCCATCTACGAGGGTCTGTGCTCAACCGCCGCCTCCCTGGCAACGTCGGCTTCATTGAACAACGCCTCGAATTCCGCACGGTCAATACCGGCCCGGATAGCCTCAGTAGCCGTCTCCAGATGGAAATCTGTGGAGGATCCTCCCCGGGCAGTCGAATCCCCGGCGGTGGAGGTGGTGCCCACTCCGTGCGAAGAAGATGTTCCAGACATTCTCGAAACAAGAAGAGGAGAAAGGGAGTGTTTTCTTACCAAGGATTGAATCGATCGACGATCGGCAGTCAGATCTCCAGAAAAAATTCTTCAGCGATATTATCCTTCTTCTCCGATAAAAGCGCGTAAGGGTCTTAACCCTACAACCCAGCGCCCTTTTTATAGGAGATGGCAGGGACTTCTATGCAATTAAGGATAATCTCAGGGGTCGGAGTGCAACCGTCGCTATTAATGCTCCATTGAAACCCGCGTACGCGTCTTTTCAAGGACGCGCCAGACGAGGAGTTATAAACAACCGTCGGTCTCCCCCAACGGGAACCCGACACGTGCCACGGAGACTTTTCCGCATCCGCTGCCATTTCCCGCTCATTCCAGCGACCGAACAGGTCGTCCAAATTCAAAACCAAACAGCTCAAAGACGATCGCCAGTTCCGTAAAATACAGTCACTCGTCAAAATTCAGCGATCGCCAGCAGAACCACCTCACCCCACGTTTCCAACATCGGAGCGAGCTGGGGGGCAATTGTTGTGTCGAGATTTATTCACCTCGACAGGCAATCGACTACAAGGCCGAACGACCGAGTCCACGACCGAATAAGCTACGGTAAACTTGCCTAAAACGGAGATAACAGTCCACCTTCGAGTATCTAGCGATCGACTCTCAAGGAAATCGCCTTGGGCACCTAGCGATCGACTCTGGTGCCCGACCTAGGACGAGCGTCTTGTGACGCGAACAAGACCTTCATCCGTCAAAGTCCACGAAGACTAGATCTCAAAACAGCACCCATGTGCAGATCTGCAACAGGCGCCGCATTTCATGTATCGTTGACCACAACCTGTCACCACCTTATCACATACCGACAGACCCGCCGAAAGGTACAAGGTGGGACCGCCCGTGACAGCGACTCAGACGCGTGCAGACTTCTCATTGGACCGCACAGCTGGCTGCCAGCAACTCCTGTGGACTTTAAGGAGACCAGACCATATGCTAAAAGATGATCGCCCGCTTATTATAATACAGCAGAGGCGATCGCCCAGCATCTCCCAGTGCTATATATAGAGAAACCCCAGCAACTAGAAAAAGGTTCTCCATTCAGTTCAGAGAAAACGCTCAAATACATACATACTTTTAGGCTCCCGGCTTCCTCTCCTGAATCTACCTCAGGATTTCTCTCTCAGCACCTCTCAACCAGAAGACGGTCGGCAGAGGCAAGAAGTCTCCACAGTACAGATTCGAAGAGACTTGCAAACCCAGGAACCCAAACATACAGCTAATACACAATGTGAGAGACCGTCGATTTCTGTCAGTCGTCACAGTACCCCATCGTTGTTACAAGAACTCACAGAGCATCATATCTGGTTCTTCCGGAAATCTTCACGCTCTAAAGCTAAGATAACTAGAATCTTTACACTCATTGTAATAGTATTCTAACATTAATATTTGTACTCCAAAGTATTTATATTAATAACATCTCGCGAGAGCATTCAAGCTCGGGACTAACAACCCCGGCAAATCTTGTGTTATTTACTTTCTCTACGGAAGTGCTCTCGCACTTTATTTGCTATCCATCCATTCCAGCAATATCTATCTCCGGATAATCCTTTGGGTAGCAATAGTATCATTATTGAGCATTGTGGCTGACCCTGTCGTGGGCTTTATTTTTAGGTACTCGGAGATCGATCTAGTAGCGGTTGTGAAGGGATGAGCTTCCCGATGTGATACTAGCGGTGGCATGTTTTGGAGTATCGAGTATTTCTTTTCTGGATATTCATTTCCGCTGCAAATGTGTATTTTTGAACTGTGTATCTTTATTTGTCGCGTGTGTGTATTTTAAAGGGCCTTTTTGGCATTTTACGAACTTGGGTTATTTCGTTAAACTCTTTTTCCCAATTATATTTTTCGGTACATTTAAGTGGCGGTTAACGTACATTTTTAACTGTCGAGATTTGGCATTTCGCTTTGTATTTTCAAATGGTATTTTACGACGGTATTTGAGAACTATGCTTTTGAAAATATTTGAGTATTTAAAATACTACCGTCATCGAGCTTTTGGCGTTTTTAAACGTTTTTGAAATGGTTTTTAGCCTGGTGGGTTTCGGCGCGGGACCCACGGCACTGTAATATCCCGGATGGTTTTGGGGGTGTTACAGAAGATGGTATCGGAGCTTGGATTTTGTGAAACCTAGGCGTATGTGTTATGTGGCTTGACCGATATGGTAGTAGCGTGATTTTTGAAAATGAGTTTTTCTGACTTTTGAGTCAAACCGATTTATGGAGTTTCCAAAATTTTTGAGATCTTTTTGAATTGCTATTTGTGATATTGGTATGTGTTGGTTGTGTAGAGACTTCGTATGGGAGTCGTGTGCTAGTATCACGGGAGATCATAGGCTTCACACACCTGTAAGTATATTGGTTTGGTTAGTTCGCTTGTGGCGACGCTTGATTCTTTTTGTGATGAGTTGGAAATTTTGGTTGATATGTTGTTGGTGACAGGTCGCAAGTTTCGTGGACGAAACTTATTTTAAGGGGGGTAGTATGTAACACCCGGATTTTCAGTATAAATTTATCGCGTTATTTTATCTGAGGTATACTGTATAGTTTGGTATCTATACAATATGGATAAAATAAATTGAGAACCGAGACAGTTATACTTGTGTAATTGACGTTTTTATTGACAGTTATATTCAGGATATGTTGTATCAGGTTGAACTGATTAGGATATCAGATATACCGTATGAGAATATTTTTGGATTCAGTATGTGTATTCAGTATGCCGTATGTTTGTATTATGTATGTCGAGACGTCGGACAGGAACAGTTGGATTTTGGCTAAGTACAGAAGGGCATTACGTACGTTAAGCTCAAGGACTTACATAAGTTAAATTATACGCTTTACGTACGTTATGCATAAGGCATTACGTAAGTAACAAGAGGAATCAGACTTGTGATCGGATAGTGGGGCCCGTTGTCGGTGGCTTTCAGCGCGGATGTGGACAGGTGAGCCAACGGATGGATTTACGTATGCTATACAGGGTGTATTATGTAAGGCCCCCAAATCCTATTGGGTTATTATAGTGTCGTGGACCCCACGCCAGGAGATCCACCAGGCGAACATGACTAAAATACATTAAATTAAACGACAAGGGAAAATCATAGTCCCTACCATGATATCCGACACAATATTCCGATAAGGAATTTCAATGGCAACGATGGGCCAACATGGCCAAAAGTAAAAATACAACAACATCCACGAGCATCTGCTCGGGTAATACATAATGACAATGACTGACAAACTGTAGAACACTCCAACTGACTGACCAACATGAACAACTCGGACTAGTATCGCTCGAATGCCTCGTCGCCATCATCATGCCCCTGTGTCTCAACTCTCTCCTCGCAAGCACCTAAAACATGAAAACATGTTCCGCCCCCACGGGGTCAGTCATCCAGATAATGAACATCAAATACACATATAACATGATATGCATCCAAAGGCAGAATGAAACGGTACAATGATAATAATGCGAGATGCTCACAAACTAAAGTAAGAACCGAGCATTCGTGAAACACTATGCCCACGGCATACTATTAATACCTATTCGACGGGTTAGAACATAAGGGCCCAACGGCGAATCATAATCACAGAGTACCACAATGAATTACACGACATGAATTAGATCAGAACTGAATTAAATATGAATCACAATACCCGAAGGCTCCAATGAAATTATCAAGACATCAAAAGACCAGAAAGTCACTCAGCCGAAACTGTCAAATATCACAATCACATGAAGCCAAAACAGCCCGAAGCTGTATCGATTAGGGCTGAAGCCACGACACGAAGCCGTATCACAATTAGGGCCAAAGCCACGGCACGAAGCCGTATCACCATTAGGGCCGAAGCCACGGCATGAAGACGTATCACAGTTAGGGACGAAGCCACGGCACGAAGTCGTATCACAGTTAGGGCCGAAGCCACGGCACGAAGCCGTATCACAGTTTGGCCATGCAATGGCCGTGACCTACTGAATTGTAGGTGTTGGAAACCCAACCGTGAAAGTTCAAGCCCCAAACTTACCCATAATGAGCACTAGCCGAGACTAGCCTCCAAAATATAATTAATCACAAACGACAATGATCCGTAGATTACTGAATTCACGAGAATGATAGTGTGCTACCTTGAATCGGCCAACACGATAATGATGACTCACGGATGGGAATCGTACTCGACAGTCCCAAGGATGGTCAATCGATAACAACGACACAACAGATGGAAACTATCCTCTACAGCCCCAATCCAATACCTCGATTGCCTTAGAATGGCCAACCGATAATAATGATGCAGCGTTTGAATCAGTATCTCGATTGCCTTATAACGGTCAATCGATGAAAATGATACAATGAATGCCTCGGTACCTTTAATCGGCTACCGATGGCGAAGATGAGAATGAATACGACAATGCCTTAAATCGGCTAATACAACATGAATGACAGGACACCAACATTAATAACAATGATTACAACAACGTCTTAGATCGACATCAATATTAACAACAACAACCGATACATCGATACCGCGAACCGGTGATCGATAATAACATTAACAATGAATATCCCAATGCCTTACCGGCCATTAATGAATGATAATAAACATTTGGCATAATTGCCGAAGAGTATCGTATCGAACGATCCCCTAATATCAATGAACTTATGAAGAGACTAAGTCTCGGAATTATACAACACATTCATACACATATACGATAACATTAATCTCATTGACTAGTACAAGTATAAAACTTGCCTCAACCGAAGGCGATGAAATGCTTCCACGAACAACGAACGGCGTTCTCCGATAAATAGAAGCACTCGAACAACCTTGAATGAAATATAATTCATTCAATAACACAACATCAATCGTAAATAACACAACGATAGAAAGAGACTCTTTGAGACATTTAATCGAACACTAAATGTTCAAAGTTCCTCAATAACCTAATAATCATCAATCGGGTTGAATGAATCGAAGATATGGATATGCAATCCTTAGAACATGATTAATAATGTTTATTAACATCAACCGATTCATCAAAATTGGACGGAAAATGAAATCAAAGCCAAAACTCCCAAAATGGACAATTTTAGGAAAACTAAGAGAATTACCTTGTTTCGACGAAGAAGAAGGATTAGATGTTGATATGATCACCTAGAGCCTCCTCAAAACATGATTGGATGGATTAGAATCGATCATAACCCCAAACCCTAGTCGAATCGCCCGACTACCGCAAGAAGAAGGAGAGAAAGTGAGAAATGAGGTGAAAACCCGTCTGATCCCCCTTATATACTACAGTGACGCACGACCAAAACGCACGACCAAAAGTCCGTGTGTCTGGTCGTGCGCTAGGCCACTGCCCGGCCACTGATCTCACGTACGAGCAGCACGCACGAGCACATGCTCGTGTGTCTTGCTTGTGTGTCCCTGATGGTCGCCAAAGTGAAGTGTCCAAACCTGATGCCACGCACGAGTAGCACGCACGAGCAGCTGCTCACGTGTCATGCTCGTGCGTCCCTGCTGAGTGCCAAAAGACAAGGGAACACAAAAGTGACAGGACGCGCATGTCTACACACGACCTGCACGACTTACACGATAATAAGTCACGTCCAATCGGTGAAACACTCATGGAACTCCCAACACAAAGCGACCAATCATGATGATGATGAAAATATTCTCGTATCGATCCCCGAACAGAGATGAGTGATGAATAAAAACTGATAGACGACTCCAAGATACGCTGAAAGATGAACACGAAATGAATGAATACAAATGACGAATGATTATTACTGAGTGAAAAAATTATGAGTGGCAATTACTGAATGATAATTAATGAATTCACAACCGGGTATTACATACTCCCCCCTTAAAAAGAGATTCGCCCCGAAACTAAGGGTAAACAACTCGGGTTATGAGCTATCCATCAGGATCTGAAAACAACATCTCGAGGGATGCTCCTCAACACGAAACACTTCGCCTGCACAACTGGGCCAACCCCCCATAAACACTGACTCACACCTCAAAAGAAAAGTGAACGCACATATAGTCCTCAGGACTATATCAATCACACACCCAAGTCCCCATGACTCGACGTCTCGAATCACAATGAATAATTACCCAGATCACCACAAAATCTTGGGTACAACACAAAAAGAATGCATCAAATGACCCAAATCTCAAGATTCTCAAATACGATCATTATAAAATAGATCAACAATAAATGATCCACAACCACGATACATTAATACGGATTAATTTACACATTAATCCGAAAACAGAGAAAGGAAAATGCAAAAATTAAGGCTACATATCAAATGTACCCAACACCGATATCCTCCAGATAATTGATCTCCTGGATCTCATCGGTTTAAGGAGACCCAAATCTGAACTCATTGCTCAATATGATCCCGGGAGGTCACAAGAACAAGAATGATCACAATGAATGATAATGAACCGAAATCTAACAAGGATCAAGAATGACTCATCGGGGTGAAATGATAATGTAATGAGTGATAGCTCAAATGAAATGATTGGAACCATTGCTCCCCGTGAAGTGAATGATTAGTTTGATAATTATAAGTCTCAACGTGATTGATATATGATGAATGAATTATATGAATGAATGAACGACAATGAAATGAATGATTATCCTATTACCGAGCAAGAATTAACTTGCTCAAAACCGGTGATGAATGTCCTTACCTCGGGCTCTCGAAGCCTGGTAGGACCCCTTGGATGAAGCACGGGCTGTAGTAACAAAGTCCCTCGAGGCCCTTGAGCTCTCTCGAGATCTACCGGCCCTAGAACTCCTGCAGTATTTCTGAAGGTGTCCCTGATTCCCACACAGAAAACAGACAATAGCTGGCACCCTACACCGAGTACTCACGTGTCCTGCTGAATCATAGTTAAAGCAAACAACAGTCGAATTCATCGTCTGAGAGGAAGATGCTTTCTCAGCATGAAGACGACTGGAAAACGACCTCTTGGACATCGGAGCCCGATGTCCCTCAGAACGAACCGGCATCCTAGTCCTCCCACCAGAAGAAACTGAAGGGTGCTTCTGAGTAAGCTCCTTCATCAAAAGCTCTACTCCAAGAGCCTTCTCGATGAACTCACTAAGTGCATTACAATTGCGATAGAACAACTGCATCCTCAACTGCGGATTTAGCCTCTTGCTAAAATATTTGATCTTATCCGCCTCAGTACGGATAACTGACGAAGCAAACTGAAGTAGTCCCTGAAACTTCTCAGCAATGACAATAACAGCCTCGTCCTCGATAGATTCGGGGTTCAAAACCTCTGACAACTTGGCTTCACGAAGTGGAGCCGGATAATACCTCTCTAACATGAGAGCCTTGAACTCACTCCAAATACAATAACGATCGATGGGTTTCACAGAAATCCACCATGAATAAGCACCCTTACTCAAGTAATAAGCCGCTACTGCCACTTTACTCTCTTCCGGACACTGAACCATGTCGAAGAGTTTATCAAAATGCTCGAGCCAATGAACAATATCAGCTGGTTCCGACGAACCCTCAAAAGTAGATGGCCTCTCATGAGAGATATTGCCAACAATCTGATTCACTACTCCAGTCTGTCGATGAAATGGCACATGTAATCCCTGTTGTGGTGGGCCACGAACCATCGAGGTCTGCATGGTCTCTACCATCCGCGTCATCTGAGTCATCTGGGCCATCATGCCCTGCATAAATATGAATGGGTCAACCCGAACACCTACCGAGTGAGATGCCTCTCGGGTACCACTCCCTGACAGCGACTGATTATCTGCTGATGAATGAGTAGCCTCGTTATTTGATGAATTAATGATATCCCTCGCGTTCGCGTGGGCATGCACACGAGATCCCGAGTTTCGGCCCGCACCGCGGCCTCTGTCCATGCGTCCTCTGACAGCTCTATCCATACTGAAGCAGGAAAGCCACATGATAATTATAGATCCCGCATGAACATCGCATTATGATTGCGTTACTGAATGATAACAATGAGCATACATGCTCTAACATAATGAATGAATTAATAATGTAATAAAATGATCGTCGACATAACGCCGGAATATGATAAGATTGCATGAACGATCAATTGAGGTGACATGATTATTTGATGAAATTCCTGAAATGATTGCCTTGAACAGGTTAACAAGGTTGAAGATTTGATTCACAAGATCAACAACTGAACCGTGAGATGGACTGGATGATTAGTGAATTAATCTGAACAATGAGATTGACTAAGTGATGGATGAATTAACTGAGTGATGAATGAATTAACTGGGCAATGATATTGACTAGGTGATGAATGAATTAACTTAGTGATGAATGAGTTAACTGAGTAATGATATTGACTGAGTGATGAATGAATTAACTGAGTGATGATATTAACTGAGTGATGAAGGAATTAACTGAGTAATGATATTGACTGGGTGATGAATGAATTAACTGAGCAGTGAGATTGACTGAGTGATGAATGGATTAACTGAGCGATGAGATTGACTGAGTGATGAATGAATTAACTGAGCGATGAGATTGACTGAGTGATGAATGAATTAACTGAGTGATGAATGAGTTAACTGAGTAATGATATTGACTGAGTGATGAATGAATTAACTGAGTGATGAATGAATTAACTGAACAATAAGGTTAACTGAGTGATGAATGAATTAACTGAATAATGAGGTTGACTGAGTGATGAATGAATTAACACGATCGACAAGATCAAAATGATGATTGAGGATTATTAACTGATGAATGAGTTGATCCTTAACGCTTACACAAGTCACACGTGCTCTAAAGCAATTAGTCATGCACATCAATCGTAACAATAATATCACATATAGGTTTCAACAAAGCATGAATAATTAATGACATGATGAATATATGAACATAAAGAGAATCGAGTCCTTACACAGGTCATACGAAGCTTCGAGGTCTCGCGATACTAGTCTTCACTGACGACGACTCGATGAATGAATGACTCGTGCAGTCGTACTAATATTACGACTCCCAAAACCCGACTGTCCAGATTGTCATAACCTGACAGTCCCACTACTACCGCATCAGTAGAGCCACATAACTCACATATCAGGGTATCTCACAACCCAAAATCTCTGATACCATCTTCTGTAACACCCCCAAATCCTATTGGGTTATTACAGTGCCGTGGACCCCACGCCAGGAGATCCACCAGGCGAACATGACTAAAATACATTAAATTAACCGACAAGGGAAAATCATAGTCCCTAACATGATATCCGACACAATATTCCAATAAGGAATTTCAACGACAACGATGGGCCAACATGGCCAAAAGTAAAAATACAACAACATCCACGAGCATCTACTCGGGTAATACATAATGACAATGACTGACAAACTGGAGAACACTCCAACTAACTGACCAACATGAACAACTCGGACTAGTATCGCTCGAATGCCTTGTCGCCATCATCATGCCCCTGTGTCTCAACTCTCTCCTCGCAAGCACCTAAAACATGAAAACATGTTCCGCCCCCACGGGGTCAGTCATCCAGATAATGAACATCAAATACACGTATAACATGATATGCATCCAAACGCAGAATGAAACGGTACAATGATAATAATGCGAGATGCTCACAAACCAAAGTAAGAACCGAGCATTCGTGAAACACTATGCCAACGTGTCACGGATATAGTTTGTATAGAATGTACGCGCACCATGCGGCTAGTAGTCAATTTACCCGACTACGTCCGCCTAACTCGTTCGAGAGTTGGTGCTAATGCAACGCAATCACGCCAAGGTGTTTTAGTGGCACAGCAAAATTGAAGATGAAAATCGATTTGTATTAATACAATGAACTATGACAATAGGCAACAATGATTACAAGCATACACGGATAGGAGGGTCTCAGCAAACTAGCCAATTCGTACTACAACTCTTCAGTACACTCTTCCCCCCTATAATATGCTTATAAAAATAAAGGCTAATGACAACACTAGATATTGAAAAGCTGAACAAGAACTAACTAGCTATTACAACATTACAAGGAAAATAAAGTAAAGCCCTACACTATAGATGATAACTTGAAGTGCGATGAGGCTCGGCATCCCACAAAGCTGCAAGTGGGCCCATGAGTGGCCTGTGATCAGGTAATACCGCCTGGGGTCGCGGGCATCCCGTGGCAGCACTCCCCCCTCTGAGTTGGTGACGTCCCCGGCGCCATAGATGTGAGATAAGCATCCAGTAGTGGTTGAAAAGCTTTAAGTGTTGTCGCCCTCTCCCAAGTGTTTTCCTCCATACTGCAGCCCTGCCATTTCACCAAATATTCTTTGTATAGCTTCTTTCTCGGCCCTGCATCACGGTGGTCGATAATAGCTTCGACCACCCTCTTCCCCAAGTTGCGTAGTCTCAGTTGTGGAGGGTTGGGCAGGTTGCGTGTGGTGTCCTCTTTGTCTGCCTGATATGGCTTGAGTTGGTTGACATGAAAGACATTATGAATGCGCCACCATTGGGGCAACTCAAGCTTGTAGGCTACCTTTCCGACTCTTTTTAGGATGTTTAGGGGCCCAATATATTTTTGCATTAGCCGTGAATCTCTGCCCCGTATTGCCCTGGAGGAACTCTGGTTCGGGACCTTCACCATTACCTTGTCACCCACACAGTATTCAACAAAGCGGCGTTTAAGATCAGCATATTTTTTCATCCGCTTTTGAGCCTTCTCCAGGTAGTCACGGGCCAAATCAAGGTTTTGTTCCCATTCAAGGAAAAATGTTTGTGCCGAAGTAGACCTGGCGTTTTGTGGAACAGTATCAATATTGTGCGGGAGGAGTGACTGCTGCCCATTACAAATTTCAAAAGCACTCTTATTGGTGGTAGAGCATTTTTGAGCATTGAAACACAGTTGAGCAACATCCAAAAGCTTCACCCAGTCCTTCTGATTAGTGCTCACAAAATGTCGAAGATATTCCTCCAACATTGAGTTAAATCTTTCAGTTTGGCCATCAGGTTGTGGGTGGAAGCTAGAGCTCATATTCAATTTGGAGCCGAGTAGTTTGAAGAGCTCGGCCCAAAAGTTACTAGTAAACCGGGTGTCTCGGTCACTAACAATGTCCCTCGGCAATCCCCAATACTTAACAATATGCTTGAAAAAGAGCTGTGCTGTCTCTTCCGCCGAAACTATATTGGGTGCTGCTATGAATGTAGCATATTTGGAGAACCGGTCTACCACAACAATAATGGCATCAATATCCCCAACTTTTGGTAGACTAGTGATATAATCCATTGAAACACTTTCCCAAGCCCTGACAGGAATGAGTAGTGGTTCCAGCAAGCCTGCCTTCTTTTGTCGATCAGGTTTATCTTGTTGGCACACCAAGCAGGTGCGGACAAACATCTCAATGTCGTCCCGCATTTGGGGCTAATAGTAAGCTCGTTGAACTAGGGCCACAGTGTGCTCCTCTCCTGGGTGGCCCGCCCAGAGAGTGTCGTGACATTCCGCAATAATAGTTTTCCTCATCGCCTAGAGGTACATAGAGACGTCTCCCCTTGGTCCATAAAAGACCATCCTCTAGCCAAAATCTTCGTGTTGTACCCTGGCGGACAAGGTTCACCAAACATTGAGCCGCTGCATCGGCTCCCATTAGTTCTCGTATTTGATATTTTAATGGAGTGGTAACCTGACTCGAGGAAAGTGCTTCCAGCACTTGTAGAACAGCTAGGTCGGATCTGCGGCTCAGGGCATCCGCCACCTGATTACTAGAACCGGCACGATACTCAATCACAAAGTTGAACTCGGACAATAGTTCCTGCCATCTCGCTTGTTTCCTAGTAAGCTTTGGCTGGGACAGAAAGTGACTAACAGCAGTGTTGTCAGTTTTTACAATAAACGGCAACCGCTATAAGTAATGTCTCCAAAGTCGAAGGCAATGGACCACTGCTAAAAGCTCTTTCTCATGCACCGTGTAACGCCTCTCGACATCCTTAAGTTTCTTACTCTCGAAGGCAACAGGATGGCCATCTTGCACAAAAACTCCTCCTAGTGCAATACCAGAAGCATCCGTTTCAACCACAAAAGGTTTGGATAGATCTGGTAGTGCGAGGACCGGGTCTGTTAGGATGGCCTTCTTTAAGTTGTCGAAGGCATTCTGGCATTCCGGCGACCAATTCCAAACTTCCGTCTCGTTACTCGATTCCATTCTTTCGACCTTAACTGGTCTCTGATACCACCTGTCACGGGGCACTTATAGTTTGTATAGAATGTACGCGCACCGTGCGGCTAGTAGTCAATTTACCCGACTACGTCTGCCTAACTCGTTCGAGAGTTGGTGCTAATGCGACGCAATCACGCCGAGGCGTTTTAGTGGCACAGCAAAATTGAAGATGAAAATCGATTTGTATTAATACAATGAACGATTACAATAGGCAACAATGATTACAAGCATACACAGATAGGAGGGTCTCAGCAAACTAGCCAATTCGTACTACAACTCTTCAGTACACTCTTCCCCCCTATAATAGGCTTAGAAAAATAAAGGCTAATGACAACACTAGATATTGAAAAGTTGAACAAGCACTAACTAGATATTACAACATTACAAGGAAAATAAAGTAAAGCCCTACACTATAGATGATAACTTGAAGTGCGATGAGGCTCGGCATCCCACAAACCTGCAAGTGGGCCCATGAGTGGCATGTGATCAGTTAATACCGCCTGGGGTCGCGGGCATCCCGTGACACCACGGCATACTATTAATACCTGTTCGACGGGTTAGAACATAAGTGCCCAACGGCGAATCATAATCACAGAGTACCACAATGAATTACACGACATGAATCAAATCAGAACTGAATTAAATATGAATCACAATACCCGAAGGCTCCAATGAAATTATCAAGACATCAAAAGACCAGAAAGTCATTCAGCCGAAGCTGTCAAATATCACAATCACATGAAGCCAAAACAGCCCGAAGCTATATCGATTAGGGCTGAAGCCACAGCAGGAAGCCGTATCACAATTAGGGCTGAAGCCACGGCACGAAGCCGTATCACCATTAGGGTCGAAGCAACGGCACGAAGCCGTATCACAGTTAGGGCTGAAGCCATGGCACGAAGCCGTATCACAGTTAGGGCCAAAGCCACGGTACGAAGCCATATCACAGTTAGGGCCGAAGCCACGGCACGAAGCCGTATTACAATTTGGCCATCCAATGGCCGTGAACTACTGAATTGTAGGTGTTCGAAACCCAACCGTGAAGGTTCAAGCCCCAAACTTACCCATAATGAGCACTAGCCGAGGCTAGCCTCCAAAATATAATTAATCACAAACGACAACGATCCGTAGATTACTGAATTCACGAGAATGATAGTGTGCTACCTTGAGTCGGCCAACACGATAATGATGACTCACGGATGGGCATCATACTCGACAGTCCCAATTAAATACCTCGATTACCTTAGAATGGTCAATCGATAACAACGACACAACGTATGGAAACTATCCTCGACAGCCCCAATTCAATACCTCGATTGCCTTAGAATGGCCAACCGATAACAATGATGCAGCGGATGATTCAATATCTCGATTGCCTTATAACGGTCAATCGATAACAATGATACAACGAATGATTGAGCACCTCGATTGCCTAAGAACGGCTAATCGATGACAATGATACAATGAATGCCTCAGTACCTTTAATCGGCTACCGATGACGAAGATGAGAATGAATACGACAATGCCTTCAATCGGCTAATACAACGTGAATGACAGGACGCCAACATTAATAACAATGATTACAACAACGTCTTAGATCGACATCAATATTAAAAATAACAACAACCGATACATTGATACCGCGAACCGGTGATCGATAATAACATTAAAAACGAATATCTCAATGCCTTACCGGCCATTAATGAATGATAATAAACATTTGGAATAATTGCCCAAGAGTATCATATCGAATGATCCCCTAATATCAATGAACTTATGAAGAGACTAAGTCTCGGAATGATACAACACATTCATATACATATACGATAACATTAATCTCATTGACTAGTACAAGTATAAAACTTGCCTCAACCGAAGGCGATGAAATCCTTCCACGAACAACGAATGGCGTTCTCCGATAAATACACGCATTCGAACAACCTTGAATGAAATACAATTCATTCAATAACACAACATCAATCGAAAATAACACAACGATCGAAAGAGACTCTTTGAGACATTTAATCGAACACGTGCGCCAGGCCACTGCTCGGCCACTGATCTCACGCACGAGCAGCACGCACGAGCACCTGCTTGTGTGTCTTGCTCGTGTGTCCCTGATGGTCACCAAAGTGAACTGTCCAAACCTGATGCCACGCACGAGCAGCACGCACGAGCAACTGCTCGTGTGTCATGCTCATACGTCCATGCTGAGTGCCAAAAGACAAGGGAACACAAAAGTGACAGGACACGCATGTCTACACACGACCTGCACGACTTACACGATAATAAGTCACGTCCAATCGGTGAAACAATCATGGAACTCCCAACACAAAGCGACCAATCATGATGATGATGAAAATATTCTCGTATCGATCCCCGAACAGAGATGAGTGATGAATAAAAACTGATACACGACTCCAAGATACGCTGAAAGATGAACACGAAATGAATGAATACGAATGACGAATGATTATTACTGAGTGAAAAAATTCTGAGTGACAATTACTGAATGATAATTAATGAATTCACAACCGGGTATTACATATTACGTACGTAATACAAGTATAATACTGTAGCAAGTCAACGTACGTATTACGTACGCAACGGAATAAGTGTTACGTACGTTACGGGGTGGCTGGCCGAGTCGTGGCCGAGAGGACCTGTAGGTGGCCGAGCATAGTCGGCAGTGACTCGCATGGATGGACGATCGCGGTTGGTAGTGACTCGCTGGGGGCAAGGACTGTCCGATAACGTACGTAAGGCTGTGGCCGGTTATGGCCGTAAGGGCCTGCTACGTACGTAACCCAGCTGCCATTTACGTACGTAAGGGTGTCGACCAAACTGGGCAGAAGGGTAGGCCACCGCCGGCTACATACGTAAGGACCCGCCGGTTACGTACGTAACGTGCCGGCAGGTCTCGGCCTATATAAGGCCTGGACCGAGTCATCTTGGGCATTTTTTATTTTTCTTCATTTTTTCGCGATTCCTTCAGCAAAAGTGGATGGATTTGAGTAAGATCATCATGTAACAACATGTTTTGGAAGTTGGAATTATGGATTAACATCATCTTCCACCCGGATCGAAGGTAAGAACACCTAAACTTTTGGTTTTTGGATGTTCTTGAGGTTTCTTGGTGTTTTGGCCGATTTGCTTTGTATTGATTCAGATTGTTGATTGAACTTGATTGTAAACTCGTAATCATTCAATACTCTTGAAGTTTTGTGGAACGAATTCGAGTATTTCTTTGAATAAACGATTGAATTGGACTATGCCTTCAAAGTGTTCGATGAAACGCCTCAATAAGTAGAACTTGGAAAATTCTACACGTTTTCGTATGAATGATGGTTGAATTGATATTGTTGTGTTTATTCTTGGTATTTATGAGAATTTTATTAAGGGAAGAGAATGAATTGGTGATTAAATGATTCGATTATGTTGTTATGATTATGGAATCATAGTATTCTCGATGTTCTTGGTAGTTTGTTGCGATTCATGATGTTATGAGAAGTATATATGTTGAAGGACATGATTATATATACCTTGAATTGTGAGTAAGGATTGTTTATATGTTAGAACACATCGTATTATGTCGTTTGAGGATTTTGAATGTGATGTCGGAATAAGTTGTGTTCTTAAGGAACTCTTGGATTATATGAATTGATGAACATGTTTAAGTGATGTTGGTTTTTGTATATGAATATGGAATATTCATATCTAAAACTAAGTTATGTGTTTTGGTACAATATTCGTATAGGAATACGAATATGATTTTCGGATTTGATAAGATTATCATTCACTTTTGAGTTTGAGAATTTATACGTATTGAACAAGTGTTTAATTCGGATAATGGAAATATTTGAGACTCTTGGAATATGATTATCTATAATGTTGAATTAATCGGATCATCCGGATTGATGATGATAATCGGTAATTAGTTTTTATTATGAATTTACAAGGAGGAAACTTGTAATCGTATTTAAGATTGAATTTGGAATCGGTAATGTTGGACCCTTGTTGGTTTAAATTGACTATTGATATGATATTTGGATTGTGGAATCGTATTGTGGTTTGAAGTTCGTGTTTGATTGGTTTGGGTTGTTTGGATATGTGTTTAATCGGGATATTGTAGAATCGTTGTGTTTGTTGATCGGTTATTGATTGTTATTTGTGGTTATCGAGTTACGTCTTGTATTGTGGATATGAGTTCGTATTTGTTTGAGTTGTATTGTTCGGTTTTGTTTATGATCGGGGTATTGTTGAGTCGTTGAATTGCTTGGTTGGCTATGTCGGTTATTGATTTTTATCGAATGTGTGTTAATTGGTTATTGCAATAGGTTGTGATGTTTTGATCGTGGATTATGACCGTTGTGTTGCGGTTGAGGCTAAAGAGTTCGTAGATTGATTTTGGTCGGGGCTGAGGAGCTCGCAGACTAAGGCAATGGATTTTGGTAACGGCTTCGTGGTATCGGCATCGAGGCAAGTTTCTACTTGTTCAGTTTATAATATTTGATGAATGGTTTCGTTTTCATTTCATTTATAATTCGTATAGCAATGTTGTTAGAAATGTAAGTTGTTGGGATAATGGTTTCTATATCGTACTCTGGTTGTAATAAATCATAAGTTATATGATTTAATTGTGTTCAGGGAAGACGTGAGTTATCTTTGGTCAAGGATATAGAATATCGGATATCGAGGATAGTTATCGTGATGACATAAGTATCGGGATAAAGGTTTATTGGTATTGAATGGATGGTACCTTATTTGAGATTATTTGTATAATTGTGTATTCGTTCAGGGATGTTGTTCGTGGAAAGGATGTTGTCTTCGGCTTTGAGGTAATTTATGTATTGTTCAGTTATGAGATAATTATTATGCTGAGTTGTTGTATATGTTGTATGTTGAGGCTTAGAATATTGAGATTCCTACTGGTTGTTCGTTGAGGGATGTTGATCCCAGGACTATTATTGGTATTAATGGTTGTGTTGATCGTCTCATTGGGGGATGTTGATGGATATGGTCCTCGGCTTTGAGGTAATCTAAGTATTTGTTCAGTCATGTGGATAATTAGTTTGTTGAGTTGTTATATATGTTGAGGTTTCGTGTAATGAGTTTCGTATCGGTTATTCATTGAGGGATGTTGATCCCAGGACTGTTGTATTGAGATCGTAGATCGTGTTGGTCATTCATTTGGGGATGATGATCCTAGGATTGATGTTTTAGATATTGATTAGTCGTGTCGACTTTTCATTGTCAGTTTGTTGTTGTTCACTTCAGTGAGTGTTTTGATCCTTATTGGATATATGTTTCTTTGAGTTTCGTTGTCATGTTGCATCATGATATATCTGGAGTTATATCTGTGTACCGATTGGTTATTGTGTAGGATTTTTAGCTGGGCACATGATGGTTATGTGTTGATATTTCCACATTGAACCGTGCACATGAGATGTAGTTAGTGAGGCTAATTAGGTACAAGACCACACGTGTATTTGATCAATACCTAGGGTGGCTTGTGCACGGACACATTTCCGGATCGGGCGTACTATGACTTCCATCTTTGAGCCATATTGTTTGGTCGTTCATCCTCCATTTATGGTTAGGTATGTTCGACGGTTTGTGATTGGTTGTTCATACGCCCGAGCGGTATGTTCGACAGTCGGAGTTATTTCTTTGAGATCCATTATTGTTGATCATTTGGAGTTTACCTTGTTGATGGTATTCTCGGTTATTGTTGGTCCTTTGTTGATCATTTGGAGTCTACCTTGTTGATGGTATTCTTGGTTATTGTTGATCTTTGTTGATCGTGTTGGGAGTTTACCATGTTGAGGGTACTCTCGGTTATCGTTGATCCTTTATTGGTCGTATTGGAGTTATCATGTCGGTGATATTCTCAGTGATTTATTGGTTGATCATTGTTATTGATCGTATGAGCATTCGGACTGTACGTCGATGTTCGGGATTTGTTATCATTATCACGTGGTAATTGATCTACAGATATGTTGTGTATTATTGGTTTATCCAGGTTGAGTTTTGATTGTGTAATCCGACGGACAGGAGTTGGCACAGATTGGATTATTTCCACACTTATGAGTTATGATGACGTTTTGAGGATTATCGGTATTTTTTTGGAATACACTAGAGATGATTGTTGTTGAATTCATTTCGTCATTTGAGAATACGAAATGTGGAATATGTCAAGGATTGATTTAGTATGGATTGCTATGAATTGGTAAGGTTATAATGGTAAGATTACGTTGGTAGTATTCTTACAGTATTATTACATTGGTATGTAATTATTTATGATGATGTGATCGGTATCATTATTGAGTATTGTGGTTGACCCCATCGTGGGCTTTATTTTTAGGTACTCGGAGATCGAGCTAGTAGCGGTCGTGAATGGATGAGCTTCCCGATGTGATACTGGCGGTGGCATGTTTTGGAGTATCGAGTATTTCTTTTCTGGTTATTCATTTCCTCTGCAAATGTGTATTTTTGAACTGTGTATCTTTATCTGCCGTGTGTGTGTATTTTAAAGGGCCTTTTTGGCATTTTGCGAACTTGGGTTATTTCGTTAAACTCTTTTTCCCAATTATATTTTTCGGTATGTTTAAGTGGCGGCTTAACGTACATTTTTAACTGTCGAGATTTGGCATTTCGCCTTGTATTTTCAAATGGTATTTTATGACGGTATTTGAGAACTATGGTTTTGAAAATATTTAAGTATTTAAAATACTACCGTCATCGGCCTTTTGGCATTTTTAAACGTTTTTGAAAAGGTTTTTAGCCTGGTGGGTTTCGGCGCGGGACCCACGGCGCTGTAATATCCCGGATGGTTTTGGGGGTGTTACATGGCGCTTGCACAGGTAACACGTGACGCGAAAGTCCAATGATACTAGTCTGACGAATGATGATTTCAATGAGACATGACTCGAAAGGTAGTATTCAAAACCACGCGCTCTGATACCAACTCTATAACACCCCAAACTAGGTGGATATTACAGTGCCATGGACCCCCAACTGGGGCCCACCAGGCGAATGAAAATTAGTGAATTAAACAATATAAAAGTAGTACCGAACCACATTATAATACCGATTACTCCGATGAAGAGTTTTAAGTACAACGCACCCAGGAAACACAGAATACATGTATATTTCATATGAAGGTAAAATATACAACACTGAACGAAATGAAATCCAAACGGAACTGCAGCGGAAATTACACATTAAAGAAACATGAATAACTGAAAAGACTGGGCCCCCTACTGTAATACCCGTAATTTCGATTTCCGGTAATTTCTTTTTTTCGGCAAAAGTCCGTTTTGAGGACTCGCTCATGACCGTTTCGTCATTCCGAGAATGATTAATTTTGCACTTTTTATCACCCGAGTTCGTTTCGGTGTCGTTTTATTGAGTTCTGTGCTTTTTGGCGACTTTTCCGCACTTGAGTTTGATTCTTGCGAATCGCGTTCGAAACTGCTGTTTTGAGTTTTCTGTAAGTCTGTTTAACTTTGTAAGACGTGTTTTGAACTTCGGTTTGGTTATTCGATCACGTATCATGATTTTCGAGCATTTTGGGCCATTTTGTAATTTACCCAATGTTGTGGGTATCCGCATTCGTATTTATTGTTTTGACCTTTTTCATGGCCGCGTGCAATAAATTGTTGCATGGTATTTCTTTTCGGATCGATGTTGTTGTCCGAGGGCATCTCGTCATGTTCGTTTCGTGCGTTTTCGGGAATTCGAGTCGTCAAGTCTTGGCGGCTAGGCACTGGCCGGCCACGTGCGGCAGGGACCTGCCAGGCGCGCACGAGCGCGACGCACGAGCTGCGCGCACGATCCGGTGCTCGTGCGGCCTTGACTGCACACGCACGAGCGAGTGCTTGTGCCCAGTGCTTGTGCGTCCCGGCAGTTTGCTGGCAGTGGGAGCGCACGACCCGGCGCACGACCGGCCGCTCGTGCGTGCCTGCTCTTGCGTCGCTGGGCAGTATATATGGTCGGGCAGACGTTTTTCTTCACCATTTTCTCACTTCGTTCATCCTCTTCCGCGGCTGGAAACTTTTTGGGCGTGGAGACAAGTTGTCATACAACAAATCCATGAAGTCTTGGAGTTCATATCATCAATTGTCAGTCCTATATCATCCTTCGATCCAGCGAATCAAGGTGAGATTTCCTAGAACCCTATTTTGAGAAATTTTGGGGTTTTTGCGTTTTTGGCCGATTCGATTCGTATTGTTGATTAATTCATGATGGGTATGATTAATCTTAGTATTATTCATATGTTTAACAACATCTAATCCTTGTTTTTCGTCGAATCAAGGTATTTTGACTTGAACCCTTGTTTTTGAAGATTTTTGGGGATTTTCCTTTTTATTTCAATTCCAATCCGTTTTTGTTCAATTAATTGTTGTATAAACGTTGTTTTGAACATGTTCTACGGATTAGATACTCGTATCTTTGATTCGTTCGACCCGAGGGGTGATTTCCTTGTTCTTGGAGTGTCTCGAACATTTAATGTTCGATTAAATGCTCGAATGAGTTCCCTTCGATAGTTTGTTGGGATTTCCATTGTTTTGGCCTTGATTCTCGTCGTAACCATGTGTTATTGTTCCTTACGGAGTATTATAGGTGCTCGATGATTCCGATGTTGAATTCCGTTGGTGATTGATGATTCGTGTGGTGTTATTCTCGTTGTAATTGCGGTGTTATCGCGTTCTTGATAGTGTTCGGGAGTTCGGGGCCATTCGACAGTATTTCATCCGTCGTCTTGTTGCGATCGTGGTTTCGAGGCAAGTACCTTTTTCATACGCTTCTCGTTTTGTGGATATGATGATCGGTGGTCGTCTGGGTGTGTTTGTTTGGTTATTTTAAAATGAATTTTCAAAAGATTTGTTTTGGCCTCGTTAAAGGCTCTCTTTCAAAATGCGTGTGTGTTTTGTGAACGGTGTGTTTTGAGAATTGATTATGATTTGATTATTTTGAACGTTGAAGGCTTTGATGATACCCCTGTTGTTAAAGTTATGGAATCGTGTATTCCGTGTTTAATCTTGTTATTGTGTTTTGAAGAGTTTGATAATGGTGTCGGATTAGTGGCCATCCCTAGTCAGTATTCTTGATGAGCTTACATTCTTAGCATATTAGTATTGCATGAGTAACGTGTGTGTGTGTGTATGCTCACTACAGGTTAGATCCGACGGGGTCTCTGTAGGGCTCCACGAAGTTGTGGAACCGCGAGCTTGCTTTTAACCACTATGGGTTAGATCCGACGGGGTCTCGGTAGGGGTCCACGAAGCTGTGGGTCCGCGGTTAATTGTGGTGCATTTTACAAATGTGATTTGATTATGGCATTTCCGGAAATGAGTGCTTTTGAACGGTTTTCATGATTGCATGCATCGACTAAGTGTGTAAGAGGTAAGTTGTTCGTTTGGCTTACTTGGCTAGGATGGCACTAGAGTATTTGTCGCCTGTGTTTAAACCTTGGGTTGTGAATTTTGATGTTGGAAGACAAACCTTGTTGTTGTTCTCGTGTACTGTGAGTTGACGAGATTTGGGGCTAAAATCCCAACGATTTTGTAAAGGTCATTTTACGGAAAATAAACCTTCGGGGTGGTGACCCCTTTCGTATTTCGAGTTTTGGAAAGAGTAGGATTCAATAAATCCTAAATTGTTTTCTATTAAAACTCTCGATGGCATTTTAAACCATTTTATAAATTGTTTCCCTTGATTTGTGATCTTTCGGTTTTGGAATGTTTTACCCAAACTCTTGCCTCGGGAAGTATCTTTTTGTTACGTTTGTATTTTTGAGGATTCCTAGTTATTGTTATTCGTGGAATGTCAATTATATGACTCGTATTTGCACTTTGTACTTGCACTAGCAAAACAGTGGAGTTTTGATAACCCCCGAGTATTCGGGGGGTGGATGTCTGTATTGCATTCAGGTTTTGGAGCATAGCACATGGTCGGCATGAAGGATGATGAAAGATGAATGATACTTGTAACACCCCCAAACCACTCGGGAATATTACAGTGCCATAGACCCTCTCCATGAGGATCTACCAGGCTAAATACAGAAACACCACAATACAATACAATACAATACATACCGACATGGGTAATTAACGGACCATTAGAACGATTTGGTCTTTTACCACAACATACACATCAACCATACATTACTCTTTCTCGTAACTCATACCCACACAGGGGTTAACATAAATCAACGTTCCCGCATAAGGGAAAATAAACACCACGGAAGGACAAAACAAGACATCACCAAATACTCAACACCGGTCTTCATGTGATTAGTATCGCCGTCATCCATCATCCTTCGTAACGATCCTGTGAATTGCTCCCCAGCAACCTGCAAGTACCTGGATGCAAAACAGACATCCACCCCCGAATACTCGGGGGTTAGCAAAACTCCACTATTTTGCTAGTGCAAGTATAAATACAAGGACGAGCCATACATATCATACTCCAAGAACATAGAGATCGTGAATATACTTCCCGAGATAATTCACTTGATCAAAACAGTTTGAATTACGAAAGATAAGAATAAAACCTTTTTACATCTTACAAAACATTTTATGATCTCGAGAGTTTTTTAAAACATTTGGGGTTTAAGAAGTCTCAAGCCTTTCGAACACTTAAGGACACAGCCCAAAATCATTTACTTCAAAATACGATTTCGATAACAAAATACGGGGTCCACGACCCAATCATAACATTCCAACCACAAACATGGGGGTCCGTGAATCAACTTATTCACATCACATACTCACAAGCATAACCCGACATAAACTACACCGTGTCAAACATTACCATGACGACAATCTCACAGAACAACAACAGAGAACACAACTTTGCAACTTGACAGTACGGTCGAACTCAACACACCACAGAGCTACAATACACAGAGCAACCACGGGACTCACGTACCCTTACCAAATTATCACAGTCAAGGGACAAATCACACACAACACATTTACTGGTGCCATTCCAGCTAAGTACGATACCATTTGGACTGCCATTCTAATCAGACGAAATATGCGCCAAAAATCACAGTTCTCCAACAACACATTTCAAAGTTAACCGTTGGTATGAGACTCACGGCCGCCGTACCCCGCAGAGCCCCATCGGACATCCCTGGGTGGTTAACCCTAGTTCGTGATACGCACACTCACGACAATATGTATCCCTAGAGGTCCCATCAGACCGTCCCTAGGTGAACATACACATCATCCACAACGCCACAGGAAGCCATAATTCGAATACTAGAATATGCATACAAATGCTAGGTACTTCGCTAGAATGGACACTTTAGTCGACGTATACTCACAACCAATGTCACATAATCACAAGCAATTACCAATACCAAACAACACCAAGCGCCACACCTTCCTTACGAAGGAATAACAAAAAATATCACAAAACGTCCCATATTCGCCGAACATTTACACAAATCAGTACACAATCCTCGGCAAATAATTTCGGCCTACTAACATCACTAAACATGATCAACATCTTCCAACATATGAAACTAACGCACATATTCCGAAAGCACATTAATCTACGAAGCATACGAGTTATCTTTTGAAAGACAACAATTATCGAGAACATACCGATCCGTTTAAAAGTTCATTAAAACATTCAAATTGTAATTTTATTCCGATACTAACGGATACGTCTACGAAACAAGAAATGTATGGGCAAGATACTTGCCTCGAAATCGGCACGCAAGTATTCCGACAAACACGGCTCAACCGGGAAGCTCCAAAACGCTCGATGCTATCGAAAAGGAAGATGACGATGAACGGAAGGGTTCAACATGGTTTCTTCGCAAGAAACTCGACCCTAACATCAAATAATTAATAAATCAACGATCATACGAGGTAGAATAATCGTAGAACGTCCGAAAACCCCACTATGACATTCTACCGGACACCTTCAAGGCATCGATCAAGAACTCGACCAAAACAACGAATCGATACGATCCAACCATGGAATAACAAGGGAAATGATGTAATACATCTAAATAATCATCAATCCATCACAATCCTAAGTTAAATCGGATTAAACGGACGAAATCCAACAAAATCCCCAATTTCCCCAAAACTAGATTTGTAGAAAATCTAACCTTGATTCGGTCGATCGGAGGAGGTTATGGAATGATTAATCGATGTTAGAAGCTCAAGAACTTCGTGGAATGAAAGAACAACATCATGCCATCGACCTCTCCAAGCTTCCAGCCGCGGAAGGAAAAGAAACAAAATGAAAAACGGGTGAAGAAATGACCTGCCCGACCATTATTAATACTGCCCAGGGACGCACGAGCAGGCACGCACGAGCGGCCGGTCGTGCGCCGGGTCGTGCGCGCCCACTGTCAGCCAACTGCCGGGACGCACGAGCACTGGGCACGAGCACTCGCTCGTGCGTGTGCAGTCAGGGCCGCACGAGCACCGGATCGTGCGCGCAGCTCGTGCGCCACGCTCGTGCGCACCTGGCCGGTCCCTGCCGCACGTGGCCGACCCGTGCCTAGCCGCCATGACTCGACGACTCGAATTCTCGAAAACGTACGGAACGAACACGATGAATAGTATAACATTCAAAACACGAGTGAAGCACTAAACAAAATCATGATTCCGACAACCCGAAGGTTGAAAAGACCATACGAAGGCCAACATCCCAAAACTTTGGGAAATTACGAAAATGGCCCAAAACGCCCGAAAATCACGATACGTGATCGAATATCCAAACCGAAGTTCACAACACGTATAACAAAGTTAAACGGACTTACGAGAAACTCGAAACAGCAGTTTCGAACGAGATTCGCAAGAATCGAACTCAAGTACGGAAAAGTCGCCAAAAAGCACGGAACTCAACAAAACGACACCGAAACGAACTCGGATGACAAAAAGTGCAGAATTAATCATTCTCGGAATGACGAAATGGTCATGATGAGTCGTCAAAATAGACTTTCTCCGATAAAAAGAATTACCAGAAATCGAAATTACGGGTATTACACACTACCCTCCTTAAAAGAAGTTTCGTCCCGAAACTTAAAACAAGTAGGGAGGAGTAATATCCTGCCAGGAAACACTCAACGAGATACACAAGAAACGCGTAACTCACGCCTAGTGGCAAAACGTTACAAGCAACGCAAAGGGACAAACGGCGTGAAAACACGCTCCACGACGACTAACACAATGCTACCGGTAGAGACATAGTAAAACCCATAAGTGACAAGCGTCAACAAACGGATAATACAATCACGTCGATTATCCGAACAATCACAAAACACAACGAACCAAAATCAATCACGAAACAAGATCAACAATCACGAAACAAGATCAACAAAACCGCCCAAGGGTTGGAAGATCGAAAACGAAACTAATTTCCCGAACATAAGGAAATTAGGAAGGAGTCTGAACGTTCAACAATCACAAAACAAGATCAACAAAACCGAACAATCAAACGATCGAACCACAACGATCGAGACAACAAAAATCGAACAATCATGTTCGAATCACGAAGAACAATAAAATTCAAATAACAACTCCAAGGTTCGCATCTCGACTCGAGACAATATATGATCCGGTGAAAACAACAACATGTGCATTCACATAAGATCCACAGGAAAGGGAATAGAAATTGAAAAGTCACAATGACAAACGAGTTATTCCGAAACAATACCACGCTCGTTCGTTCAACAAAAGCAAGGGGCAGGACAAGTTCAGAAAATGTCATCGAACATAAACAAGTCGACAGAGTCGAAAACACAGAAGTTCCAAATCTGATCCACTTCGAATAAAAGAATTAGTAGAACCAAAAGATGTTACTTTCGAACAAGGTTAACAAGAATCGAACCGAACTCGAAAAAGTTACAACGATACCAGATCGACCCAAAACAAGATCACAGCTCGTTCGAACGATGAAACTGAAATACAGAACAAGTTCAGAAAGTATCAACGAACACAAGCGAGTCGATAGACTTGAGAAAAAGGAAATGCAGAAGGCCAAAAACAATACGGGTAATACATTCGACCTCTTATAAAAGAAGATCGTCCCCGCAACTCACAATAACGGAAACAAGGCAACAACACAAAAGCGGTCGACGGAAACATTTCCCATGGGCCTCTCAGAGCCGATCCTGATATTTGTGCTGAAGCGCGAACTCCGAAAGTCTCAGTATCTAATTTGCAAAATTTAATTATGTGTCCCTCAAGCCCGCACTTGAAATGCGTTACTGAATGCCCCCGGCACACCACGGTTGAAACACCTCGGCTCGGCATACCGAATATACAAATGCTAGATACAATGGAACATAACATCACAAAACAACAAACCAGAGATGCCAACTTGGCATAACATATCAACACATACTAAGATCACAACAACCACGGCAACGTTCGACGATCTCAACGGCCCGAACGATAACCAGCACATAATCACAAAACATCATGAACAATCACATATTTACACAAACGTACAAACCCAAGCTTTAACAGCTTGCACATGTGCGATAGCACGCAAATCACCACGTGGTTCTCCTAGGTTATAAAGGGGGTTTTAGGGATAAGAGAAGCAGCAAGGCTCTGACAAGACCTCGTATAGGTCAAATTCACATATGTAAGATAGCTTGAATGAAAGATGGATGCTAGGTAGGACCAGATTCCATCCCATCGGTTGATCAATCAATAGAGGTAGGAATAAACCAATACTAACTAACCGATACAGGGACGATGCCCAACGAGGGAAGCCCGAAGGGCGAGACCTCACACCTATCACCGAGGGCTAATACAACGATTACGTGGCGAATGACTCAGCGCTCACACCACCAATTCAATCACAACTTGGGGGTTAACACCCTAACGAAAGTGCGAACATTATACATAGATTCCCGCACCGCAAATAGGAACGAAAGGTTTTAAAAATGAAAACCACCTTTGAAAAAAAAATGATTTTGGAAACACTAGTTGATCTTGAGTATCACCTTTCAAAAAGTTGAACAAACATAATTGTCGAGACTTTGAAAACCATCATGCGTTTAATAAAAAATGAGGACACTTTCTTTTAGCGAAAAACTTTCAGAATGCATTTGAAAATATCTCAAAATATTTTTGATCCTCAACTGGAAATTTTTTGAAATGTATTGCGGCATTAGAAAGCACCTTGAAAACACTGCAAGAAAATAATTCGTTTTAAAAGTACGTCTCGAAATTTAATTTTCTAAGATACTCAAGGTTTTCAAAAATTCAATAGGCCATAATGCCCAAAACTCGCAAAAATTCTTTATCAAACCGTCATAAAACATTCAAGGCCAAAATGCCAAAACTCGATTTAGGGAATCGGTTTTACGAATTAGAACTCAGTTTGCAAAATACTGAAAGTCATTTTTAAAGCACTCACGCAGCGGATAAAATACAGTTCGTAAATACATTAGCAGCGACACCGCCCCTCATACAAATAAAAGATGAGAGTCAAATACCCACACATCACGAAATCAAAGTCCACAGAAGGATTCAATCACTTAACGAATAATCATACAAGTAACTCACATCAGACGAGGCACAAACACAAAGAAGGGAGACTTACATCCACAGGTCGCACGAAGATGATGGCTGCACCTCGATACTAATCACGATCGACACCTCAGACGACGCGTCGTGACACGACTCGATCAGACAAAATCTGACAAGACAAGACAAGACCCGACAACACAAAACTCGACCCGACAGCCTAGGTTTCCGCAACCTGTCTCCGATACCATATTCTGTAACACCCCCAAACCACTCGGGAATATTACAGTGCCGTAGACCCTCTCCATGAGGATCTACCAGGCTAAATACAGAAACACCACAATACAATACAATATAATACATACCGACATGGGTAATTAACGGGCCATTAGACCGATTTGGTCTTTTACCACAACATACATATCAACTATACATTACTCTTTCTCGTAACTCATACCCACACAGGGGTTAACATAAATCAACGTTCCCGCATAAGGGAAAATAAACACCACGGAAGGACAAAACAAGACATCACCAAATACTCAACACCGGTTTTCATGTGATTAGTAACGCCGTCGTCCATCATCCTTCGTAACGATCCTGTGAATTGCTCCCCAGCAACCTGCAAGTACCTGGATGCAAAACAGACATCCACCCCCCTAAAACTCGGGGGTTAGCAAAACTCCACTGTTTTGCTAGTGCAAGTATTAATACAAGGACGAGCCATACATATCATACTCCAAGAACATAGAGATCGTGAAAATACTTCCCGAGATAATTCACTTGATCAAAACAGTTTGAATTATGAAAGATAAGAATAAAACCTTTTAACATCTTACAAAACATTTTACGATCTCGGGAGTTTTTGAAAACATTTGAAGTTTAAGAAGTCTCAAGCCTTTCGAACACTTAGGGACACAGCCCAAAATCATTTACTTCAAAATACGATTCCGATAACAAAATACGGGGTCCACGACCCAATCATAACATTCCAACCACAAACACGGGGGGTCCGTGAATCAACTTATTCACATCACACACTAACAAGAATAACCCGACATAAACTACACCGTGTCAAACATTACCATGACGACGATCTCACAGAATGACAACAGAGAACACAACTTTGCAACTTGACCGTACGGTCGAACTCAACACACTACAGAGCTACAATGCACAGAGCAACCACAGGACTCACGTACCCTTACCAAATTATCACAGTCAAGGGACAAATCACACACAACACATTTACTGGTGCCATTCCAGCTAAGTACGATACCATTTGGACTGCCATTCTAATCAGACGAAATATGTGCCAAAAATCACAGTTCTCCAACAACACATTTCAAAGTTAACCGTTGGTACGAGACTCACGGCCGCCATACCCCATAGAGCCTCATCGGAAATCCCTAGGTGGTTAACCCTAGTTCGTGATACGCACACTCACGGTAATACGTATCCCTAGAGGTCCCGTCAGACCGTCCCTAGGTGAACATACACATATCATCCACAACGCCACAGGAAGCCATAATTTGAATACTAGAATATGGATACAAATGCTAGGTACTTCACTAGAATGGCCACTTTAGTCGACGTATACTCACAACCAATGTCACACAATCAAAAGCAATTACCAATACCAAAGAACACCAAGCGCCACAACCTCCTTACGAAGGAATAACAACAAATATCACAAAACGTCCCATATTTGCCGAACATTTACACAAATCAGTACACAATCCTCGACAAATAATTTCGGCCTACTAACATCACTAAACATGATCAACATCTTCCAACATATGAAACTAACGCACATATTCCGAAAGCACATTAATCTACAAAGCATACGAGTTATCTTTTGAAAGACAACAATTATCGAGAACATACCGATCCTTTTAAAATTTTATTAAAACATTCAAATTGTATTTTGATTCCGATACTAACGAATACGTCTACGAAACACGAAATGTATGGGCAAGATATTTGCCTCGAAATCGGCACGCAAGTATTCCGACGAACACGGCTCGACCGGTGCGAAGGTTGAGAAGACGATACGAAGGCCAACATCCCAAAACTTTGGGAAATTACGAAAATGGCCCAAAATGCCCGAAAATCACGATACGTGTTCGAATAACCAAACCGAACTTCACAGCACGTCTAACAAAGTTAAACGGAGTTACGAGAAACTCGAAACAGCAGTTTCGAACAAGATTCGCAAGAATCGAACTGAAGTACGGAAAAGTCGCCAAAAAGCACGGAACTCAACAAAACGACACTGAAACGAACTCGGATGACAAAAAGTGCAGAATTAATCATTCTCGGAATGACGAAACGGTCATGAGAGAGTCGTCAAAATAGACTTTCTCCGAAAAAAACAATTACCGGAAATCGAAATTACGGGTATTACAATACTAATCACACGAGGACCCGTTTGATGTTATATTGGTTTAGTTGTATTTTATTTCCGCTGCAGTATTCTTTCCCCGTTGTACGGGAGTGTGTTATATTCAACCCCTGCGTGGGAAAGTATTGTAATCAAGTTGTATGTTTTTATTGAAAGGCCAGAACGGTCTACTGATTCTTTTTAGCCTTAAAGGCATTGTCGAGTTGTTCGTTTGTTGTTACCAGCCTGGTAGATCCTTGAGGAAAGGTTCTACGGCGTGTAATATCCCTGAGTGGATTGAGGGTGTTACACCTACTAGTATCACTGGGACTCCTCGCCGTCAACACTCTCTTCCCATGCTTTTTCCTTTCCATGACCTAAAACAACATCCTCAAACGGGGCCAGTTACACAGAACAACAATCCTCAAGGGTTGAACAAAATACAATAATCACATGAATGAGTTATGAAATTAAGATAAATGATGGGCATCATAGTACGCCACGAATGGGATGTGCAAGTGCACAAGCCTGCCGAATGCCCGGTGTCCCGCATAAACACCCGCAAAACTTGGCCTAATTAGTCTCACGTAGGCATGTTACCGTGTGCACAGTCCAATGTGTCCAGACCCCTACAAACATAATGACCTTAATGTGCCCGACTAAACATTCCACACATATACCATCCGAAAGAAAATACAATCCCGGAAAGTCACACAAACAAAAGCGACCCTGATGAAGAACAATGAATAGAACCGACACGGGTCAAGAATGACTCACCGAGGTGAACTAATGACGCAATGAGTGACAGCTTCAAATGAAATGATTGGAACCGTTGTTCCTCGTGAATTGAATGATAGTATGATAATTACAAGTCCCAACATGATTAATAACAAACAAGAATTATACGTATGAATGAACAACAACGAAAGGAATGATTATCCTTTTAACCGAGCAAGAATTAACTTGCCTCAAATACTGGTGAATAATGTCCTTCCTCGAACAATCGTCCTTAATGGAGGTATCGGTCGCTCGAACTACCTTAAATAACACAATTACCAATAATTTGCTTAATATACGCATCAATTATGATCATAACCACTACAAGAGGTTGATACAACAATTGCAAACTCATTAGGGCATTTTGACAAACAGTTTGATTATTTACAACCAATCCCAATTGTATCAAAAACCAACCTCCAAAAGAGTGATTCAATCCAACAAAACACCATCAACACAATCGATAATCCACTAGGAATACACAACTCGAGATTAGATAACATCTAGTTGAAAACCCCAATTCCAAGTAAAACTTTAAAGTTTTCTTGAATAAACTTCCAACAATCCGATGATAACTCATAAAAACTCATAATCATACGTTATCCTTCACAAATCATGATTATATCATCCAAAACATCATGCTCCAACTCAAAATCGAATCTAGGGTTGAAGAAGTTACCTTGAATTAGGATGAACAATCCAAAAAGATGTTGTTAATCCACACCAAGAACTTGAGGAGGATGAATCTCTGAGATTGATGATGCTAAAACGCCCAAAATATCGCCCACAAGTCGCCCAAGGAGAGGAGGAAAAATGTAGGGGATGAAATGAGCTTCTCTCCTCACAAACACGCTGAAAAAGGGTAAACTGCTTCACGTGCCGCGACACGGACTGAGCGTGCCGCGGCCCGTGGCCAAAAAACAGCTCCAGCACTTGGCTTAGTGCCGTGGCCCGCCCAGCAGAGGGTCGCGGCCCGCGGTACAGCCGGTTCCAACACCAAAAGCACAAGGTGTGTGCCGCGACGCACACTATTTGGGCCCAAAAATGAAGAAAAACGACCCGGGAAGAGAATAAAAGCAATAGAACTCAAAGCTTGGGAACAATAACACAAAATGGAAGTGCGGAAACCCCAAAGCGGCGGTTCCGAGCAATGATTACGAGGGTTTGTCCAACAATAGCACGATTCAAACAAGGAGTAAATTCGAAATGAGATGAACTCCAATATCAACATCGACTTATGAAGCAATTACCACAATCAAGATAAAATTCTCATCTCGATTCTCAAACTAGGTTGAAACAATGAACAATATCGATACACAATTCAAAGTTACTCCAAACGGTGAACATGAATGAATAAATATGAATGATGAATGATTAATAATGAGTAAGAATTACAGAGTGACAATTACTGAATGAAAAGTAAATGAGTTCACAATCGGGTATTACAATCCTCAGGTGGGAAACCACTTCCGCGGCCGTACCCATTAGTGTAGGACCCAGAGGCCCCGTCGAACCATCCCTAGGTGAAAGAACAACAACAAACACACATTGTCACAATTCATCATTCATATCGAAATCATAACTCACATAATGTAATGTAATACATGTACTTGCCTTGATTATTAGGACGAGAAGAAATGGTGAACGTAGAGGGTTTTGACCCAAACTCACTCCAAGGTTTCGTTCCTAGCACACAAGGATACTTAATAAACTACAACACTACTGAGACATATACAATCACCCTAAGTTCTACCCTTACAAACAATTCATCGAACACTATGAGGGCTCAATCCAACAAAATCGAATAACGGAAGAGTTCATGAAACTTATTACACAAAACTACAAGAATAACAAGGGATTTCGAATATGCAACCCAAATATAAACAATATCGGCCGAACCGGAATAATAAGATGGAATCATTACAAAACTCCCCAAATCCCCACAAATTAGGGTGCTAGCAATAATACCTCGATTTGGATGGAGAAAGATGTTGTAATGATGTTAAATCGGTGTTGGAAACTCGAAATTATTGAAAGGTGATGACAATTGGTCACACTCTGCATTTCTCTGCCCAAATCATCGCAATTCGCAAAGGAAAAGGAGGAGATAGAAAAAAATGATGAAATTAACTGCGGCTGTCCTATTTGTACTGGTAGTGATTAGCGTATGCTATGGGCATGCTTAGCGTATGCTAATCTGGGTAATGTGCAGTCCAGTGACTTCTGTCCTCCCTGTTAGCGTGCATATATAACAACTTAGCGTGCACTAACGTACGTATTAGCGTACGTTAACTCATGTTTTAGCATACACTAACTAGTTCAGCCCAGAGTCACTGAAGATTCTGTCCAACTCCAGAATATTCTGCCCATCCGCATTAGCGTATACAATGATATATTAATGTATGCTAATCTACACAATAGCGTACGCAATCTAGACCATAACGTGCGTTAACCAACCCACTCCAGAAATCAGAGCTTACTGCTCAGCCTGATTATGACGCGCTACATATGAATTTAGCGTGCTCTAGAAATGCCCCTTAGCGCGCGCTGTAGATATAGTTAGCGTGCGCTAACTGCTCTGATACAGAATACAGTTGTGAACCCCAGACAGAATATACATCTCTCGGAAGGTATAAACTCGATAGTTACCAACGGATAACGAAGCATTGATAAGAAATAACAACATGCAAGCTCACTCTACCATCAGAACACATGATTCCAACCATTCAATGGAATGGACAACAAATTCCTATAATGGTACCAAAACTATGAAAAAATAACAAATCGACCCAACTCTCGAGAATCATGACTCGAGGCCAACTAACAATTCCAAAAAGTCGTAACATATTTAAAAATATTAAAGGAACTTGCGAAAGTAACAACACATCAGTTTAGAATGATATCCACGAGAATCGAGCCTAAACGCGGAAAAGTTACACAATAAGTAAAATCTCGTAAAAGCAAATCCGAAACTCATTCGGATGGCCATGAGTGTAGGACAAAATAGTTTCAGAATACTAAAATGATTACAAGCGAGTCTTCCAAATTAAAGTACACTAAAAATAGAAAGTGCGGATATTACATTCCCTCCCTCTGAAAAGAAGTTTCATCCCGAAACTTACAAGGTGAATAATTCAGGATATCTCGCCTTTATACTATCCTCCGTTTCCCATGTTGCCTCCTCCGATCCATGCATTGACAATTGCACTTTAACTAAAGGAATGGCTTTATGCCTAAGCTGCTTCACTCGATGCTCCAAAATCTGAATCGGTTTCTCCTCGAATGTAATGTCGGGTCCTAGTTCGATCTCTCCAAAATCAATAACGTAACTAGTTTCCGGCACATACTTTTTTAGCTGGGAAACGTAGAATACGTTATGCACGTGGCTCAAGGACGGCGACAAACTCAACCAATATTCAAGATCTCCAACTCGCTCTAAAATCTCGAAGGGTCCAATATACCTCAGACTAAGTTTACCCTTCCGATCGAAGCGGTAAACTCCCTGAGTCAGCGACTCCTTCAGTAATACATGGTATCCAACCTCAAACTCTAGCGGCTGGCGATGCATGTAGGCATAGGACTTATGCGACTCTGAGCCCTCAATAGCCTATTATGAATCAAAGAAATCTTCTCTCTCATCTCAACAAGTAAATCTGGCTCGGTACCAACCAATTCAGATGCATCATCCCAATACAGTGGCGATCTTCACCTCCTTCTATAGAAAGCTTTAAATAGTGCCATATTGATCGAGGCGTGCCAACTATTGTTGTACGTAAACTCAATCAGCGGCAAATGAGACTCCCAATCATCTTTCTTGTCTAAGGCACAGGCTCTCAATATATCCTCAAGTGTCTGAATCGTCCGCTCTGACCATCCGTCGGTCTGGGGATGGTAGATGTACTGAGTCTCAACTCGGTCCCCAAAGCTCTATGAACAGCATCCCAAAAATGTGATACAAATCGACCATCTCGATCAGAAACAATACTCTTGGGAGTCCCATGCAACCTTACAATTTCTACTATGAACACCTGAGCTAGTCTCTCTGGTCCTCAAGTATCATTAATACCCAGAAAATGAGCAGATTTGGTTAGTCGATCAACAATGAATCAAATCATGTTCATCCTGGTCCGAGTCCTAGGCATACTGGTAATGAAATCCATAGAGATATCCCCCCACTTCCATTCCAGAATAAGTGGTCGCAATAATCCCGCGGGTTGCTGATGCTCAATCTTAACCTACTGACAGGTCAAACACTTCGACACGAACTCGCTAACTTCCATCTTCAAGTTGCTCAACCATAAATTACTCCTTACATCCTTGTACATATTACTTGTACCAAGATGTACGGAATAAGGTGTAGTATGAGCTTCTCTCAGAATCTTCTGTTTCAACTCAACATCACATGGAACACATAATCTACCTGGAAATCTCAAAATTCCGTCATCCTAAACCACAAACCCAGGGGCTTTCCCTTTCTTCACGTCCTCTCTCAATTGAACTAAAAATGGGTCACCATACTACCTCACCCTAATATCATCAATCAAAGACGAAGTGATTTCCAACGCATACAACTGACCCTGAACTCACTGAAGCCACACTTCAATATTCTAACAAATCAAATCCCATTGGATCTTTCTTTGAGGCGTAAGTACTTATAACATCAGAAGAGTTACGATGGTCGTTCATAGTCAATGTATGATTTGGTATGTTCGACAGTCGGGCTTGTCTTTGAGGTCCACTATAAGTGATTTGTATATGTTTGACGATTTTATTCTCTCATATAACTGTCCCTGTGGTCCTTTATTGATCTTGCTTGGAGTTTACCATATCGATAGTATTCTAGATCCTTGTTGGTCCATTGTTGATCTTATGTGGAGTTAATCATGTAATGTTATTCTCGATTACTTTTGATATATCGTTGGTAGTATTGGAGCTTATCATTTCGATGATATCCTCAGTTGATGCATTAGTTGTTTATTATTATTGATTGTATGAGCGTTCATACTTTGTATCGATATCCAGGACTTGTCATTATTTCGGGATTTGATCTACAGATGTATTATGTATTATCGGTTTTATCAGATTTAGGATTTGATTGTGTGATCCGGCGGACAAAATTTGACACGGAGAGATTATTCCATATTGGAGGTATATTGATCTTTTGAGAATCTTGGCATTGTTTGAATATAGTACGGATGGTCGTATTTGAATTTATTTGTCATTTGAGGATACAAGGAGTGGATTGTGGTAAGGGATGATTTGATATGAATTACCATGATTTGGTAAGGTTATTACGGTAAGATTACATTGGAAGTATTCTTACTTTATATTTACATAGATATGTAATTGTCTATGATGATGTGATCGTTAATTGTTGAGTATTGTGGCTGACCCCATCGTCAGCTTTATCTTTTAGGTACTAGGAGATCGAGCTAGTAGCAGTCGTGAAGGGATGAGCTTCCCGGGTGATACTGGCTATGGCATGTATTTGAGAACTGAGTATTTTCCTGACTGTTATGATTCCGCTGTATATGTATTTTTACTATGTTTATATCCGCTGCGTGTGTATCTTAAAATGGCTTTTCGGTATTTTACCAACTAGTGTATACTTTGTAAATGCCCCTTTTGGTATCTTTGCCTTGTATTTTCAAATGAAATTTTATGACGGTATTTGAGAACTATATTTTGGAGAACATTTAATTATTCGTAAAATATTACCGTCTTTGCCTCTTTGGCGTGTTTGAAACGATTGTGAGAATGATTTTTAGCCTTGTGGGTTCCGTCGCGGGTCCCACGACACTGTAATATCCCCGGTTGGTTTTGAGGGTGTTACAGAAGATGGTATCTGAGATTGGGTTTCGTAAAACCCGAGCATGTGTGTTATGTGGCTCTATCGGTGCGGTAGTAGCGTGACTTTTGAAAATAATTTTTCTGAATTCTGAGTCAAACCGATTTTTGGAAGTTCCAAATTTTTTGAAATATTTTCAAAATTGCTATATTCGCGAAGCTCGTGTGTGTTGGTATTGTGTTGAAATTTCGTATGGGAGTCGTATGCTAGTATCACGGGAGATCATCGGCTTCACGCACCTATAAGTATATTGTTTTGGTTATTCACTTGTGGCGACGATTGACTGGTTTCGTGATGAGTTTGGATAATTTGGTTGAGATGTTGTCTGTGACAGGATTGCAAATTTTGAGGATGAAACTTATTTTAGCGGGGTTAGTATGTGATACCCTAGATTTCCAGTATAAATCTTTCGCATTATTTTATCTAAGATATATTGAATAATGTGGTATTTATGGATAAATGGTTGACAACCGAGACAGTTGTGTTAGTATAATTGTTGTACTTAGTCGATAATTGCATTTGAGGATATTGTGTATCAGGTTTAACGTAATGGCTTTTATACTTAGCCATTTACAACTGCTCCTGCCTGTCGTCTCAATATACCGAATACGTATACGCGACATACTGAATACATATACTCGTTCCAATAACATTCTCATACGATAAAAGCGTAGGAGATTACGTACGTAAAGATGTAAGCGTAATGTACGTTACATAGAGTACATAACGTACGTTACGAAGAGAATCGGACATTCTGAGCTATGATCGACGAGTGGGCCGGGTGTCGGAAAATTTCGGCGCAGATGTGGACATGCGAGTCAACATAGAGCTTTACGTACTTTATGGGTATCCCATTACGTACGTTAAATGAGTATCACTGTAGCAAGTCAATGACCATGTTACGTACGTTATGGCATAGGCCTTACATGCATAAGACATGGTACGAATTGAGGCAGTAGTTTTTGGAATGTTGTTACGTACGTTATCAAGGACAGATAACGTACGTAAAGTTTGTTACATACGTTCTATGGACTACATAGCGTACGTAATGGCTGATTTTTTTATAAATAAGAGAGAATCCATCACTTCGTCATTTTGGAGAGTTTCACTTTGTTTCTTCGTCCTTCAACCCTCTGAGGCCGAGTTTGGCTCTTCTAACTTGATTATGAGCCTGATGGCATGGGTTGGAGCTTCAGATATGAAGATATTATTGATTCTTGAGGAGCTTGATTGTGTTGTTCATCTTCAAGAGGTATGTTGGATAATCTCTTTATTTTCGGATTTTGATGTTGTTGTTGATGATTAATTCGTGTGATGATATATTATGGGAGTGCTGTGATAATTCTTGGAGTTTCATGGAGTTTGAGTTGAGGAAGATGATATATATATCTCTTGGATTATGTTGTTTTGTTATGAACATGATTTTGGAATCATGGTGTTCTTGGTATATATCACATCAAAGAAGAATATGTGATAGGGTATAAATGGTTTTGAGTATAAACATGGAATTTGATGATTAGATCAATATTATGTTGGTTGTAGTGGTCGATTTTGCATGTTCTTGATAAAATATGAATCATGATATGAGGTTGAATCCGTAAAGTATATAGTTAATCTTGGAATATGATTATTCATGGTACTGGACTATTTGGATAGTTCAGATGGATGATAATAATCGGTATAATCGTTTTTCTATGAATCTGAGAGTAGGAACAAGAATGAACCTTGTTAATTCATGTTTAAGATTGAAGTTGGAATCAAGAATGTTAAGACCCTTGTTATTGGTTTGAATTGATTGTTGATATGATTATCGAATTGCGGCTTGTATTTGTATCGTTTGAGTTGAATATTTTGGTTTTGTATATGATCGAGATATCCCTGAACCATTGAGTTTGATTGGTTGGATATATCGTTTTTTGATTATTATCGAACTTAATGTTAATTGATTATTGCATTAGGTTGTGATAAGTGATCACTGATTTTAACTGTTGTACTGCGATTGAGATTGCAAAATTCGTGGATCGCCTTGTTCGGGGCTGAGGAGCTCGTATATGAAGGCGATGGATTGGTAACGGCTTCATCGTATCGGTATCGAGGCACGTTATACTTGTCCAGTTCATAATGTTTAATAAATAGTTTCGATTTCATTTCATTTATGATTCATATAGCTACAATATTATAAATATAAATTATCGGGATGATGATATGTATATGGTTTGGCTTGGGTTAAATCATAATGTATATGATTTAAAGGTGTCTGGTGAAGACGGAGATGTGAACTATCTTGAGTTTGTAATTTGAAATGTTGGATATCGAGGATAGTTTACCATGCCGACATTGATCTCGATGTGGTGGTTTGTTGATAATGATGAACTGTACTTCATTCTGGACTATTAGTATAATTATGTACTCGTTCAGGGATGTTGGGAGTGGAAAGGTTAGTGTCTCCGACTTTGAGGTAATTTAGTATTGCTCAATTATGAGAATAATTATCCTGATGCATTGTTGTATATGTTGTATGTTGATGTTTCATGTAATGAGTGTGCATCGTTGTTTGGTGTATTTTTGTATTATTGTCTTTCTTAGAACTGTAATTTTAATGGGCCGATGTGTTGAGGGGTAAAACCTGAATGGTACCCACGTCCATAGTATTCATGTGTAGATACTTCAGTGACCCTTGGTTGCGACCTTGGGAATTTATGTGTTGATAGAACTGTGTTGAGGGGTAAAACCTGAATGGTACCCACGTCTGGAGTATTCCTGTGTAGATACTTCTGTGACCCTTGGTTGCGACCTTGGGAGTTTATGTGATAATAGTATAGACATTGTTGAGCATTCTGTGAACTGTTGTCTAATGGAAATACAATATTATGGTCGTGTCGATCTTTCATTATCAAGCTATCGTTGTTCACTTGGAGATTCTTCTGATCCTTATTAGATATGTGTTTTCTTCGAGTTTCGTTGTCATGTTGCATGGTGACATATCTGGAGTTATATCTACGTGCGGATCGGTCATGTGTATGATTTTCGGGACGGGCATGTATAGTCATGTGTTGGTTTCGACCTCACATTGAGCTGTGCACATGATACGTACTCCGTGAGACTGAGTACAAGACCACACGTGTATTTGATCGATACCCATTGGTGGAACGAACACATTTCTGGATCGAGCGTATTGTGACGTTCATCTTGAGCCATATTGATTGGTCGTTCATAGTCTATGTATGATTGGGTATGTTTGATAGTCGGGATTGTCTTTGAGATCCACTATATGTGATTTATATATGTTTGACGATTTTTATTCTCTCGTATATCTTTCCCTGTGGTCCTTTATTGATCTTGCTTGGAGTTTACCATATTGATGGTATTCTCGGTCGTTGTTGGTCCTTTGTTGATCTTGTGTGGAGTTAATCATGTAATGGTATTCTCGGTTACCGATGATATATTGTTGGTAGTATTGGAGTTTATCATGTCGATTATATCCTCGGTTGATGCATTGGTTGTTTATTATTATTGATTGTACGAGCGTTCATACTTTGTATCGATATCAGGGACTTTCATTGTTTCGGGGCAGTTGATCTACAGATGTATTGTGTACTATCAGTTTTGTCAGATCTGGGATATGATTGTGTGATCCGGCGGACAGAATTTGACACGGATAGATTATTCCATATTGGAGGTATAATTATGTTTTGAGAATCTTGGCATTGTTTGAATACACTACGAATGGTCGTATTTCAATTCATTCGTCACTTGAGGATGCGAGGTGTGGATTGAGGTAGGCGATGATTTGATATGAATTACCACGAATTGGTAAGGTTATTACGGTAAGATTACATTAGAAGTATTCTTATTTTGTAATTACATTGATATGTAATTGTCTATGATGATGTGATCACTATTATTATTGAGTATTGTGGCTGACCCCGTCGTGGGCTTTATCTTTTAGGTACTCGGAGGTCGAGCTAGTAGCGGTCGTGAAGGGATAAGCTTCCCGGGTGATACTAGCTATGACATGCATTTGAGAACCGAGTATTTTCCTGGCTGTTATGATTCGGCTGCAAATGTATTATTACTATGTTTATATCCACTGCGTGTGTATCTTAAAATGGCTTTTCGGTATTTTATCAACTCGTGTATACTTTCAAAATGCCCCTTTTGGTATCTTTGCCTTGTATTTTCAAATGAAATTTTATGACGGTATTTGAGAACTATATTTTGAAAAACATTTAATTATTCGTAAAATATTACCGTCTTTGTCTCTTTGGCGTGTTTGAAACGATTGTGAAAATGATTTTTAGCCTTGTGGTTTAGGCGCGGGGCCCACGGTGTTGTTATATCCCCGGTTGGTTTTGGGGGTGTTACAACTCCTATGGGAACAAGTGTCTTTGTAGTTTACACTGATGCTTCTAAAAAAGGTTTGGATGCTGTATTAATGCAACATGGGAAGGTAATAGCCTATGCCTCCAGGCAATTAAAAGAGTATGAAAATAAGTATCCAACACATGATCTAGAACTTGCTGCTGTTGTCTTTGCACTAAAAATTTGGAGGCATTACCTATATAGTGAAAAGTACGAAAGTTATACAGATCACAAAAGTTTGAAGTACTTTTTCACGCAGAAAGAGCTGAATATGAGACAACAGAGATGGTTAGAATTGGTGAAATACTATGATTGTGAGATCAACTATCATCCTGGTAAGGCAAATGTGGTTGCATATGCACTAAGTAGAAAGTCTATGTCTTCCTTTCTTATCACGCAAAATCCACTATTATTAGACTTGCAAAAACTAGAATTGGAAATTGTGCCCAAAAGGAAGATGTGTTCGTTATCAGCACTCATATTGAAACTTGCATTTCAAGATATAATCAAAGAAACCCGAAAGGCAGGTCAGTATATATGCAGATTGAGGGGAAAAGTTGATGAGGGCAAATTACCAAACTTCTCGTTCTCTAGTGATAAAACATTAGGATATAAAGGGAAACTGTGCGTGCCAGCCGGCGCAACCATCATAGGGGACATTTTGAAGGAAGCTCATTCCAGTCCGTATTCAATATATCCAGGTAGCATAGAATGTATAAAGACTTGCAACAACATTATTGGTGGCCTAACATGAAGAAAGATATTGCAAATTTTGTGGCAAAATGTCTAACTTGTGAGCAGATCAAAACTAAACATCAAAGACCAGTAGGATTATTGCAGTTTTTACCAATTCTGGAATGGAAATTCGAACACATTAAAATGGATTTTGTGCTTGGGCTAACATGGACTCATGATTGTTGATAGATTGATCAAGTCTGCTCATTTCCTTCCAGTGAAATTCACATATAATATGGATCGATATGCTCGGGAATATATTAAAGAGATAGTCCTACTACATGGGGTGCCAGTACCAATATTATCTGACAGGGACCCTAAATTCACATATGCATTTTGGAAAAGTTCATATAATGTAATGGGTATGAAGCTTGCTTTCAGCACCACATTTCATCCACAAAGTGATGGACAGTCAGAAAGAGTTATTTAGATACTTGAACATATGTTGAAAGCATGCATACTAGATTTCAAGGGCAATTCGGATACAAAGATTCCATTGGTAGAGTTCACCTACAACAATAGTTACCAATCTGCAATTGGGATGGCACCTTATGAAGTACTATATGGGAGAAATTGTATATTTCTTGTACATTAGGATGAAGTTGGAGAAAGAACTCTACCGGGCCCAGAAATGATACAACAGACTGCTATGGTAGTAGAAAAGATAGGAGAATCAATGAAGATTGCACAAAGTGGACAGAAGTGTTATGCAGATATTCGAGATTTAGAATTTACAGTTGGAGATCATGTGTTCTTGAGGGTCTCTGCAATGAAAAGCATTATGACATTTGGGAAGAAAGGAAAACTTAGCCCGAGATATGTTGGCCCGTTTGAAATTCTTGAGAGAGTTGGTGATAGAGCTTATAAAGTAGCCTTACCTCCTTCATTATCTGGTGTTCACAACGTATTCCATGTGTCCATGTTAAAGAAGTATATTTCAAACCCCTCACATGTGTTAAATTATGAGCCGTTGGAATTATCCCCTGATTTGTCTTATGAAGAGAAGCCGGTACAGATTCTTGATAAGAAAGTAAAGAAACTATGAAACAAGGAGATTCATTTGGTAATGATTTTATAGAGGAATCATGCTATTGAAGAGGCTACATGGGAAATAGAGGAGGAAATGCAAAGCAAGTATCCAGAACTGTTCGGTATGTCAACTTCGAGGACAAGATTTTATAAGTAGGGGAGGATTGTAATGCCCGATTATCTCCTTCTAAGCCAATAACCATTTTATACCTAAATGCATATACATAATATGTATTAGGGAAGCATGGCATATAAGTAAACATTTCATGAGCGTGAATAATTGCTATTTGTGTGCTTAATTACGTTTCCTGTCTATGATACATGCAGCATGTGATTTATTCCTCCTAACATGATAAAATATATCTTTATAAATATCTCATTGCAGCGAGAAACTCAATTTCTCGGTTAACAGAGATCGATGTGCTAAATGACTACAAAGTGATTTTATTCGTCAATTGTATTTTTGCATTACTTTCACATTTCATGATTCACTCCATCATGTTGAAGCGTATTAAACATATTAAATTAACTCTAAGCACAAGTAGCAAACCTAAAAGTACTAATAGGTCACTGATAGGTCTATCGTAGGTTAACCGGTTTAACCCCGAAGCTTAGTGGTGTGTGTGTTGAGTAAATTTAGATATAGGACTAAAGTAGGTAAAAAAATTTAACCTAATAAAACATGTCCATTTTTTGATTCTTATTAACATTATAAATGATTCAATTTGTAGTTGCATACAACATCATCTATTAAGTCATTGGATATGTCACTTCTCTATTCGTCCCAGTTGCAGTTGGAACCAATTGAACATGTCTTTTATTTTATAATCATCATCATCATATCATGTTTATAAGTGTGCCCTTACGTTCTTATCTATAGTGTTATAGGTATGAAGGTTCAGAAAGTTTGACAATAAACTCCTTTATTAGCATTTTTAGCACTTTCTGCATAAGTAAGCGATTTTAAACAATAAAAACACACCTTATACCTCTACAAAACCACTATACCAGCCATTCATAACCTAAATATGGTCAATAGATATTAATAACATGTTCAAACAAACCAAGAACCGGTCTATAAGTACTTGAACCGATACAGTCTTTCACACATGATTTCTAGAAGCTATTTGAGGGTATCTTTAGTATTTCACCCTCAAAACCGCATCTCTCACTTGTATAAGTGGGGAAAACCGACTGTAAGCAATCAATAACACTCTAAACGCGACCTATAAGCATTTCTATTTGAAAAATCACCAAATATTTAAGGAAAAATCATCAAAACGCCAACACTCCATATCCTTTGACAATCAAGGTGAGTTTCCTTTGTTTTCTTCATGTTCTTGCAATCTTTTTTGATTATTTCGAAGAAAGGAGGGTCTTTTCAGGCCATTACACATGTTATGATAATGTTAAGAATTCATCCATGGCTTGACCTTATGTTTAGTATGGATTTATAAAAGCCTAAATCATCACTAGACAACAAAGAACTCAATGCTGCCACCTTTTAGAAACATCTATGGATTGTGTATATTCGGGTATTTCTGTAATATCCGCAATTTTGATTTTTCGGTAATTTTCTTTTTGGCGTAAGTCCATCTTAGTGACTCCTTTCTGACCATTTCATCATTCCGAGAATATTTAATTCTGCACTTTTTCTCATCCGAGTTCGTTTCGGTATCATTTTGTTGAGTTCCGTGTTCTTAAACGGCTTTTCCGCACTTGAGTTCGATTGTTACAAATCTCATCTGAAACTGTTGTTTCGAGTTTCTCGTAAGTTCATTTAATGTTATTATTCATGTTGCGAGCTTTGGCTTGGTGTTTCGATTGTGTATCGTGTATTTCGGACGTTTTGGTCCATTTTTGTAATTTTTCAAAGTTTGGGGTAATTACTTTCCGTTGTCGAATTTCGAGACTTCGGGTGGTCGGAATCGTGTGTTCTATTAGCGTTTGGATTCATCTTTGCGAGTACTTCGTAACCGTATCTTCGATTCATATTCAGGTTTGGGTTTCGGCGTCGTCCGGGCCGTCGGAGTGGCCACGGCCGAGTCACGGCCGCACTTCTTGGAGCAGGGCTTGGCCTGGCCGAGTTACGGCCGTAAGGTGCCGTTTACGGCCGTACGTGCTTGGCAGTGTTCGGACGAATGCCGGTTAGAGCCGTAAGGGCTGTCAGTTACAGCCGTACGGGTGCCAGGCAGTGTTCGGACGAATGCTGGTTACGGCCGTAAGGACCTACCAGGTACGGCCGTAAGTGCCGAGTTACGGCCGTAAGGCCCTGTTGGTTACAGCCGTAAGCGATCGACAGGCGCTGGGCGGATTTGGACGAATGCCGGTTATGGCCATAAGGCCCTGCCGGTTACGGCCGTAACCCTGCCGGCCATATATAGGCCTGGCTCGGCCAGACTTTCGGTTTTCTCACTTTTTCCTCGTTTTTGTGCGGCTGCGGACGGGAGTGACCGGTAGGAGGTGTTCTTTGCCGATTCTACTCATTTCCAAAGCATTTTGGAAGATTCTTGTTGATTATATCATCATTCAATCCGTGTTCTTCGTCGAATCAAGGTATATTTCTTGATTTTCCTCCAAGTTGACTTTTTGGGGAATTTGTTCTTGATTTCGATTCTAGTCCGATCTTGATGAATCGGTTGATGTTAGTAAACATTGTTAATCGTGTTCTATGGATTGTATATCCATAGTGTTCGATTAAATATCTCAAAGAGTTTCTTTCGGTCATTGTGTTGATTTTGATTGATATTGTGTTATTGAATGAATTGTATTTCATTCAAGGTTGTTCGAGTACTTGTGTTTATCGGAGGACGCCATTCGTTTTTCGTGGAAGGAATTCATCGCCTTAGGTTGAGGCAAGTTTTATACTTGTACTAGTCAATGAGATTAATGTTATCATATATGTGTATGAATGTGTTATATCATTCCGAGACTTAGTCTCTTCATAAGTTCATTGATATTAGGGGATCGTTCGATACAATACTCTTCGGCAATTACGCCAAATGTTTATTATCATTCATTAATGGCCGGTAAGGCATTGAGATATTCGTTGTTAATGTTATTATCGATCACCGGTTCACGGTATCGATGTATCGGTTGTTGTTGTTAATATTGATGTTGATCTAAGACGTTATTGTAATCATTGTTATTAATGTTGGCGTCCTGTCATTCATGTTGTATTGGCCGATTGAAGGCATTGTCGTATTCGTTCTCATCTTCGTCATCGGTAGCCGATTAAAGGTGCCGAGGCATTCATTGTATCATTGTTATCGATTGGCCGTTCTAAGGCAATCGAGGAGTTCAATCATTCATTGTATCATTGTTATCGATTGGTCGTTCTAAGGCAATCGAGGAATTCAATCATTCATTGTATCATTGTTATCGATTGGCCGTTCTAAGGCAATCGAGGAGTTCAATCATTCATTGTCTCATTGTCATCGATTAACCGTTCTAAGGCAATCGAGGTGCTTAATCATTCATTGTATCATTGTCATCGATTATCCGTTCTAAGGCAATCGAGGTGGTCAATCATTCATTGTATCATTGTCATCGATTAGCCGTTCTAAGGCAATCGAGGTGCTCAATCATTCATTGTATCATTGTCATCGATTAGCCGTTCTAAGGCAATCGAGGTGCTCAATTACTCATTGTATCATTGTTATCGACTGTCCGTTCTAAGGCAATCTAGGTGCTCAATCATTCGTGGTATCATTGTTATCGATTGGCCGTTTTAAGGCAATCTAGGTATTGAATAATCCGCTGCATCATTGTTATCGGTTGGCCATTCTAAGGCAATCGAGGTATTGAATTATGGCTGTCGAGGATAGTTCCCATCCGTTGTGTCGTTGTTATCATTTGACCATTCTAAGGTAATCGAGGTATTGAATTGGGAACGCCGAGGACGGTGCCCATCCGTGACATTATTGTGTTGGCCAACTCAAGGCAGCACACTATCATTCTCGTGAATTCGGTAATCTTCGGATTGTTGCCGTTTGTGATTAATTATATTTTGGAGGCTAGTCTCGGCTAGTGCTTATTATGGGTAAGATTGGGGCTTGAACCTTCGCGGTTGGCTTCCCAACACATACAGCTCAGTAAGTCACGGTCGTGTTTATGATGTTATTATGGGTAAGCTTGGGGCTTGAACCTTCGCGGTTGGCTTCCCAACACCTACAGCTCAGTAGGTCACGGTCGTGTTTATGATCTTATTATGGGTAAGCTTGGGGCTTGAACCTTCGCGGTTGGCTTCCCAACACCTACAGCTCAGTAGGTCACGGTCGTGTTTGTGATCTTATTATGGGTAAGCTTGGGGCTTGAACCTTCAAGGTTGGTTCCCAACACCTACAGCTCAATAGGTCACGGTCGTGTTTATGATCTTATTATGGGTAAGCTTAGGGCTTGAACCTTCACAGTTGGCTTCCCGACACCTACAGCTCAATAGGTCACGGTCGTGGTTATGATCTTATTAGCCGTCATTAACTACAGCTTCGGGTTGTTCCGGTTTCAGTGTTTATGTTGATTGACAGCTTCGGCTGAGTGACTTTCAGGTCTTTATGATGTCTTGATAATTTTATTGGAGCCTTCGGGCATTGTGATTCATATTTAATTCAGTTCTGGTTTGGTTCATGTCGTGTAATTCATTGTGGTACTCTGTGATTATGATTCGCCGTTGGGCAATTATGTTCTAACCTGTCGAACAGGTATTAATAGTATGCCGTTGGGCAATTATGTTCTAACATGTATTTGATGTTCATTATCTGGATGACTGACCCCGTGGGGGCAGAACATGTTTTCAGGTTTTAGGTGCTTACGAGGATAGAGTTGAGACACAGGGGCATGATGATGGCGACGAGGCATTCGAGCGATACTAGTCCGAGTTGTTCATGTTTGTCAGTCAGTTGGAGTGTTCTCCGGTTTTTAGTCATTGTCATTATGTATTACCCGAGTAGATGCTCGTGGATGTTGTTGTATTTTAATTTTTGGCCATGTAGGCCCATCGTTGTCATTGAAATTCCTTATCGGAATATTGTGTCGGATATCATAGTAGGGACTGTGATCTCCCTTGTTGGTTAATTTAATATATTTTAGTCATGTTCACCTGGTGGATCTCCGAGTGTGGGGTCCACGGCACTGTAATAACCCAATGGGATTTGGGGGTGTTACAGAAGATGGTATCAGAGATTTGGGTTGTGAGATACCCTGATATGTGAGTTATGTGGCTCTACCGACGCGGTAGTAGTGGGACTGTCAGGTTATGACAATCTAGTCAGTCGGGTTTTGTGAGTCGTAATATTAGTACGACTGCACGAGTCATTCATTCATCGAGTCGTTGTCAGTAAAGACTAGTATCGTGAGACCTCGTAAGGACTCGATCCTCTTTATGTTCATACATTCATCATGTCATTAATTATTCATGCTTTGTTGAAACCTATATGTGATATTATTGTTACGATTGATTCATGACTAATTGTTTTGGAGCACGTGTGACCTGTGTAAGCGTTAAGGATCAACTCATTCATCAGTTAATAATCCTCAATCATCATTTTGATCTTGTCGATCATGTTAATTCATTCATCACTCAGTCAATCTCATTGTTCAGTTAATTCATTCATCACTCAGTCAATATCATTGGTCAGTTAATTCATTCATCACTCAGTCAGTCTCATCGTTCAGTTAATTCATCCATCACTCAGTTAATCTCATTGTTCAGGTAATTCATTCATCACTTAGTCAATCTCATCGCTCAGTTAATTCATTCATCACTCAGTCAATCTCATCGCTCAGTTAATTCATTCATCACTCAGTTAATCTCATTGTTCAGTTAATTCATTCATCACTCAGTCAACCTCATTGTTCAGTTAATTCATTTATCACTTAGTCAATATCATCGCTCAGTTAATTCATTCATCACTCAGTCAATCTCATTATTCAGTTAATTCATTAATCATCCAGTCCATCTCACGGTTCAGTTGTTGATCTTATGGATCGAATTTTCAACCTTTTTAACTTGTTCAAGGTAATCATTTCAGGAATTTCATCAGATAATAATGTCACCTCACTTGATCTTTCATGCGATCTTATCATATTCCGGCATCATGTCGACGATCATTTTATTGCATTGTTAATGCATTCATTGTGTTAGAGCGTGTATGCTCATTGTTATCATTACGTCTCGTAATCATAAGGCAATCTTCATATGAGATCTGTAATTATCACGTGACTTTCCTGCCTCGGTATGGAAAGAGCTGTCAGAGGGACATCGGACTCCGACATCCAAGAGATCGTTTTCTAGTCGTCTTCGTGTTAGGAGAGCATCTTCTTCTCAGACGACGAGTTCGACTGTTGTTTGCTTTAAGTGTGATACAATAGGACATTCATCACTGGTTTTGAGCAAGTTAATTCTTGCTCGGTAATAGGATAATCATTCATTTTATTTGTCGTTCATGTAATATCCGTACTTTCTATTTTTGGTAATTTCTATTTTTGGTGTATGTTTGTTTTGGACGACTAGCTTGTTACTGTTTTGGAATTCTGAATCTATTTTGTTCTTGGAGTTTTTCCATTTGGACGAGTTTCGAAGATGTTTTTATGTATTTTCATCTTGAGTTATATCTTGTCGCATGTACGCTCGATTCTCGTAAAAGTCATTCGTTTTCATTGTTTCTTGGTTTTCATAAGTTTGTATGGTTGAGTTAGTCGTGTTGAGACTTTTGGTTTGTTAATCCGACATCGTATCGTGATTTTCGGGCACTCGGGCCATTTTTGTAATTTTCTATAAGTTTAGGGAATTTCACTTTACTTATCACATTACGGACTCTCCGGTGGTCGGAGTTGTATTTTCTTTCAATGCTCAACTCTGTCGTCTTGAATATTCCGTGTTTGTGTTTCTGGATTCTGGCCTTGCTTTGCATTTCGATTTTCAGATCGTCTGCAAGCACAGATCGACCGAGCGATCGAATCTTGCATGAGTAGTGCACGCTACTCCTTCATTCCTTGCGTGCGCTATCGCTGTGTAGTTAGCATATGCTAACTTGGAGTTTGTAGCGTGCACTAACGATTTCAGCGTACTGGGCAGTGGGGGTTCTCGAATCATATCTTGTGCTCTGATCATCAGGTAGCCTGCGCTAAGGCTTAAGTAGCGTACGCTATCGGGTAGTGTTTAGCGCGCGCTAAACATGTCTAGCGCATGCTAGCGATGCCGGGCTGCTTCTGGACTGCTTGCGAACCCCGTTAGCGCGCGCTATGCTTTGATGGTTAGCGTGCGCTAACAATGTATTATTTATATAGGACAACATCAGGCCAACTTCGTCATTTTCCATCCTTACTTCTTTTCTTTGGCTTTGAGCGATTCCAGACGAGGGCTAGGTCCGATTCTGACCAAATATCATCATCCGCTAATATCCTTGCATTCCTTGCGTGAATTCTTCAAGTTCTTAACATTTTCCGCCATCCGAATGAAGGTAAGAATCCCTGAAACCCTTATTTTGAGATTTTGAGGAAATTTTGGGGATTTCTTGTGATTTGACTCTTTTAATCCAAATTATCATGGATTATTAATAGACTTCAATCGTATACTTGTAATCCTTCATTTTCTTGAGGATTTGTGGTTTTAAACTTCGATTTTTCCATTGTTCGTCACTTATACTCGACGATACCCTAGTAATGTTCGACGAATTGTTCCAGCGGGTAGAACTATGATGTATTCCTACGTTTTCGTAGTTTTGAGATTGGTTATTTATCGTTATTATGATAGGAACAGGGTTGTGAAAATTGTTCGGACCAAAACCTTACCTTTCAACCTTTCCTTTCCGTCGTCTCACCCAAGGCAAGTACTTCTTTACATTTTGTTATGTAGAACGTAAAATTCGACATTGATGGAAAGTTGTGATAATTGTGTGTGTGCGTATGTTGATATCGTGTATTCCACCTGGGGATGGTCTGACGTGGGGGTCGCTACTAAGGGGTACGACCGCGGAAGTGGTTTCCCACCTGGGGAGGGTCCGACGGGGCCTCTAGGGGGTCGATACTAAGGGGTACGGCCACGGGTTACAAAGTGTGAAATTGTATTGTGGTAATGTGATGTTATGTTTCGCCTTGATAGGCATACTTTGTTGAGAAAAACTGTGATATTCCGGAATATTGTGTTTCAAGTATTTTTCAAAAGCATTTTCATGTTGGATTATACTCCCTAATAGCATTATGTAAATTGTACTTGCACTAGATATTCCAATGCTAACCCCTTAAATGGGTGAAATGCGTCTTATGCATTTCAGGTGTTGGTCGAGCTGAGGAGCTGGCACGGGATGCGCACGCAAAGGATGGTCTGGCATGATGATGTGGCTCGAGTCTATATTTTCATGTTTTGTCATTGTATTTTTTTGAGTATTGGAGTTAGACTGATTACTTTTAAACTTGGTTTAAGTCCCCTGCGTGGGCAATGAATTGGTATTTGACTTTTGCCGCATGTACTTCCATTAAAATGTTTTGGCCGAGGCCACGACCTTATGTTTACTATGTTAAGTGCGTCTTTGCAGATTTCATTGTGGTTTATGTCTCATGAGTTAGCCTGGTAGACCCTCATGAGGGTCCTACGGCGTGTAATGTCCCATCTGAGATTTGGGGTGTTACATTTATGGTATCGGAGCTTAGGTGTTGAATGCCTAGGTTGTCGGTTAATCGTGGGTCTGTCAGTTGTGTCGTTAGAGTCAGTCGTTGAGCCTAATATCATCGTGCTACCGTCTTTTTGTGCGACCCGTGGCTGTAAGTCTCATTGAACTCTTATATTTCTGTAATTCGTTTTCTTGTGTTGTTTGGAATTGTGAACCTTTCTGATCTTGTTCGTTCATATCTTTTCTTCAGTATGTTTTGAGGTCGTGGTAGATCGTCTAGCGAGCGCGGCCGAGGCTGTGGTCGTGGTGCTAATAACGAGGAAGGCTCACTTTCTCAGTCCTCTGCGGATTCGGCTTCTCATTCAGTGTCGTCGGGTAATAATGCCAACGCCGGGGCTACTGCCGTACTTCATCAGTTGGTAGCCCAACTCACTCAGATAGCTCAGGGTGGGCGCCAAAATCCGCCCCCGACTCCAAAGGACGAAGCTAGTAAATGGCTTCAGATAGTAACTAAGATGCACCCCCCTCGTTTCACTGGTTCTTCTGACTCCCTCGGTTGGGAGAATTGGCTCTTTCAGTTGGGCAGGACTTTTGATGCCGTAGCTTGTCCCGATGACAAGAGGGTACATATTTCTCAGTACCTCCTGGATAAGGAAGCTACGGAATGGTGGGAGGCTATGACGCCTAGAGACCGTCAGGCCACTTGGGAGGAATTTAAGGTTGCTATGGAAGCAGAATATTGTCCACCGCCAGTCAAGGGGCACAGAATTATGGAGTTCTTCACCGATGTACCTCAGGACGTGCCTATTTCTCAGGCTATTATCTCTTATAATCAGCAATTGGGATTCGTGAAAGATCAAGTGAGGACTGAGGCCGACAAAATCCGTTATTTCAATATGCGCATGAAACTGTATATCAGACAGAGTATGGCACCGCTTATGTGTGCCACCTTGAAGGAGTATCAGGATCGTGCCCTAGCGATTGAGATGACTGTCTCGGAATCAGAGTTGGGTTCCGAGGCCAAGAAACAGAAGATAGTTGGCAGTTTTTCAGCCGGCAAGGGTGGTCGTTTTCCAAAATCTTAGTCTGCTCCTATTTCGGGAAAGAAGTCATTTCACCAAGCTGGAGGGTCTCAGGGTAACTGCTCAGTCCAGTCCCCTTTATCAGGCGGCAAAGTTTGTTTCAATTGTAGTCAGAGTGACCATTTGGCGAAGTATTGTCCGAATCCTCCAGTCACATGTTTCTCATGCGGACAAAGTGGTCATCGTACGACTCAATGCGAGACAGTAGCCAAGATAGTCAGAACTCCTATGGTAACTACAGCAATGGAGGAACCGAGTGTCGGCCAAAGAGTACCAGCATCTCAGAGTCCTCAGGGTACGGGTCGTGGTAGAGGTCGAGGCTAGCCGGACTGCCGGGCTACTTCAAGTAAGGGCTCAGTGCACCCTCGTTTGTACCAGATGAGACGCACGGAGGAGACGGATGTTCCAGTGGCGTCAGGTACCACTCAGATCCTTTCTCATCCAGTTTCGGTGCTTTTTGATTCGGGTGGTACCCACTCCTTTATTGCTTCAGACTGTGTTTGTCGTATTGGTATTTCCTTCTTGTTCGAGTGTGAGCCATTTGTAGTGAGTAGTCCTAGTGGGGATCGTATGGTTGGGGACCGGGAGGTTAGGGATTGCCCAGTGAGGATCGGCAGCCAGGATTGGCCCTCGAATCTCATTGTTGTAGACCTTAAAGGCGAGGATTTGATCCTCGGGGACGATTGGTTGGATCATCACGGTGCCATCATGAATTATCGGACTCGCACCATTTCGATAGTGGCTGAGGACGGCACCGAGCACACTCTTGTCGGTTGTAAGCCGGGTAGATCGGGAAGTGTGATTAGCGCCTTGAAGGCGATGACACTTTTGAATCAGGGTTGTGTCGGTTATTGGTGTTACGCTCTACAGGCGGAGGATGGCGGAGTCGACATGTCGTCGATTCCAGTTATCAGCGAGTACCCCGACGTATTTCCATATGACTTGCCGGGATTACCACCACAGCGAGAGGTTGAGTTTCCTATTGATCTTGAGCCGAATGTGGCTCCCGTTTCTCGAGCGCCATACCGTATGGCACCATCGAAGATGTTGGAATTGAAGAAACAGTTGGGGGAATTGTTAGATAAAGGGTATATTCGACCGAGCGCATCGCCTTGGGGTGCGCCCGTACTTTTTGTTAAGAAGAAGGATGGGTCGCTTCGTTTATACATCGATTATCGAGAATTAAACAAGTTGACCATCAAAAACAAATACCCTTTGCCCAGGATTGACGACTTATTTGATCAGCTACAGGGGGCGACAATCTTTTCGAAGGTTGATTTACGATCGGGCTACTACCAGTTGAGGATTTGAGAAAGTGATATACCGAAACCTGCGTTTCGGATGAGATATGGCCATTACGAGTTTGTGGTTATGCCTTTCGGGCTAACCAATGCCCCAGCAGTGTTCATGCAGTTAATGAACAAAGTTTTTATCGAATATCTGGACAAGTTCGTGGTCGTCTTTATCGACGACATTCTTATCTATTCCCGGAGCCGAGAGGAGCATGCCTTACATCTCCGGATTGTGTTGGACACATTGAGAACTGAGCAGTTGTATGCGAAGTTCTCTAAGTGTGAGTTTTGGCTCAAGGATGTGATGTTCCTTGGGCACGTGATTTCAGCGGAGGGAGTTCGGGTAGATCCACAGAAGATAGAGGCGGTGATGGCATGGGAACTGCCCAAGAATGTGAAGGAAGTGAGGAGTTTTTTGGGACTTGCAGGCTATTATCGTAGATTGATTGAGGGATTTTCTAAGATCACTAGACCGCTCACTCAGTTACTTCAGAAAACTCAGAAGTTCGAGTGGACTGTAGACAAACAGGATAGTTTTGATGAGTTGAAGAGACGATTGACTACCGCACCCGTTTTAGCATTGCCTCAGGGGAATGTGGATTTCGTGGTGTATAGTGATGCTTCGGGCCTTGGTCTCGGATGTGTTTTGATGCAGAGAGACAGGGTGATTGCTTATGCATCCCGCCAGTTGAAACCTTATGAGGTAAATTATCCCACGCATAATTTGGAGTTAGCTGCGGTCGTTTTCGCCTTAAAGATCTAGAGGCATTATCTCTATGGGTCGTCGTGTAAGATTTTTACGGATCACAAGAGTTTGAAGTATATCTTCAGTCAGAAAGAGTTGAATATGAGGCAGCGTAGGTGGTTGGAGCTAATTAAAGATTACGACCTCGAGATACTCTATCATCCGGGTAAGGCTAACGTATGTAGTGGCTGATGCGTTGAGCCGAAAACCGATGGCGTTGCAGATGTTAGAGGTACTTACACCACAGAGCAGGATCCAGTGGGATTTGATTTCTCAGAATATCGAGGTTTGGGTTCAGAGAGTTCAGGGTCAGTTATGTGCGTTGGAGATCACTTCGTCCTTGACTGATGATATCAAGGCGAAACAGTATGATGATCCATTTTTGGTCCAGTTGAGGAAGGATGTGATAAAGGGGAAAGCCCCTGGGTTTGTGATTCAGGATGACGGAGTTTTGAGATTTCGCGGCAGATTATGTGTACCGAATGACGTTGAGTTGAGGCAGAAGATCTTGAGCGAGGCTCATACCACACCTTACTCCATACACGCCGGTACGAGTAAAATGTACAAGGATGTGAGGAGTAACTACTGGTGGAGCAATTTGAAGACGGACGTTAGCGAGTTTGTGGCGAAGTGTTTGACCTGTCAGCAGGTTAAGATTGAGTATCAGCGGCCCGCGGGATTGCTACGACCACTTCCCATTCTAGAATGGAAGTGGGAAGACATCTCTATGGATTTCATTACCGGGATGCCTAGGACTCGGACTGGAATGAACATGATTTGGGTTATTGTCGATCGACTAACCAAATCAGCTCATTTATTGGGTATTAAGCACACTTGGGGGACGGAGAGGATGGCACGAGTGTTTGTTGCAGAGATCGTGAGATTGCATGGGACTCCTAGGAGTATTGTTTCGGATCGAGATGGCCGGTTTGTATCACATTTTTGGCAGGCTGTTCATCGAACTTTGGGGACTGGGTTGAGACTCAGTACATCTTACCACCCTCAGACTGATGGGCAGTCAGAGCGGACGATCCAGATGCTGGAGGATATGTTGAGAGCCTGTGCCTTAGATTGGAAGGATGATTGGGAGTCGCACTTGCCGTTGATCGAGTTCACATACAACAATAGTTGGCACGCCTTGATCAAAATGGCACCATTTGAGGCATTGTATTGGAGGAGGTGCAGATCGCCGTTGTGTTGGGACGATTCTCCAGCACACGTGCTGAATAAAGAAGCTGATAAGTTGGCATCTCGTACAGAAGTACGAGTGTTTGTAGGATATCCTAAGGGAACGAAGGGTGGCTTATTCTACAGTCCTAAAGACCATAAGGTCATTGTTAGCACCAATGCCCGGTTCTTAGAGGAGGACTATGTGATAAGCCACAAGCCTAGGAGTGAGGTCATTCTAGAAGAACTTAGTGGCGAGATTTCGACAATACCAATTGTGCAAACACCTAGTGTACCACGTATCGACACTATTGTGGATACGCAAACTAAGGACACGCCTTGTCGTAGGGGGAGGGTTGTTCGTCAACCCGAACACTTCATCGGCGTGGGAGCATCTTCGGACCACTCCCCGGACCAGGATGAAACAGATCCATGTACGTACAAACAGGCAGTTCAAGACAAGGATGCTGAATCCTGGAAAACAGCAATGGAATCCGAAATGGGATCTATGGATTCTAATCAAGTGTGGGAGCTAGTAGAACTAACCAATGGGGTAAAATCCATTAGAAGTAAGTGGGTCTACAAGCGTAAGAGAGGATCGAAGGGGAAGGTTGAAACCTACAAAGCAAGGCTTGTTGCGAAAGCTTACACTCAGAAAGAGGGCATCGACTATGATGAAACCTTTTCGCCAATAGCCATGCTTAAATCGATCCAGATTCTCTTAGCTATAGCTGCGCATTTGGATATGGAGATTTGGCAGATGGATGTCAAGACTGCGTTCTTGAACGGGAGTCTTGATAAGGAAATCTATATGCGCCAACCTGAAGGATTCATTGCTGAAGGAGAGGAGCACTTAGTGTGCAAGCTTAAGAGAGCCATTTATGGTCTTAAGCAAGCATCAAGGTCTTGGAACATGCGTTTTGATGAGGTCATTCAATCGTATGGTTTTGAACAGTGTCCCAGTGAGGTTTGTGTATACAAAAAGTGTGATAAAAACGTGTTGGTGTTTCTTGTACTATATGTAGATGATATACTTCTAATTGGAAACAATGTGAAGGTATTATCAGACGTAAGGGTATGGCTATCTGAGCAGTTCGATATGAAGGATTTGGGAGAAGCTGGACACATCCTTGGTATTAACATCTTTCAAGATCGCAAGAAAAGGATGTTGTGCTTATCTCAGGCATCCTATATCGATACGGTGCTAAAGCGGTTTAGCATGGAGAATTCCAAGAAAGGTTTCTTACCTTACAGACATGGAATTCAACTATCTAAGGCTATGTGTCCTAAGACACAGAAGGAGATAGATGACATGAAGCTGGTCCCTTATGCTTCGGCAGTGGGAAGCCTCATGTATGCTATGCTTTGCACTAGGCCTGATATCTGTCAAGCTGTAGGCATGGTGGCGAGATATTAGTCGAACCCAGGACCGGGACATTGGATTGCTGTCAAGCATATACTCAAGTACCTAAGAAGGACTAGGGAGCATATGCTTGTATATCAATCAGATACGCTTTGTCCTTTGGGTTACAATGACTCGGATTTCAGTGCGGACAAAGAAAAGTCGAAATCAACTTCCGGATATGTTTTCACTTTGGGAGGTGGAGCCATCAGTTGGAGGAGTGTGAAGCAGAAATGCATAGCGGACTCTACCATGGAAGCCGAATATGTAGCAGCCTCAGAGGCAACTAAAGAGGCGGTATAGATCAAGTACTTCCTAAAGGATTTGGGTGTGATTCCTAATTTGCCCAGGAGTATTACACTATATTGTGATAATACCGGTGCTGTTGCAAATTCGAAGGAACCACGAGCCCACAAAGCAAGCAAACATATCAAGCGCAAATATCATATCATTCGAGAATTTGTGAAGAGAAGGAAGATCATTGTCTCCAAGATAGCATCTGAAGACAACCTAGCTGATCCTTTCACGAAAGGGTTGCCCTCAAAATCATTTGAAGGGCATGTGGAAGGAATGGGGTTGAGATGTATGGCAGCATTGCTTTGAGTATAAGTGGGAGATAGATAGACATAGTCTAGATAGTATACTTCAAAAACATGCTTTGAGTATAAGTGGGAGATTGTTAGGGTTGTATACGTCAAAGCATACTTTATGCTTGTATTACCTAATTTCCCGGTCTTTATCTATGAGAATATTTAATTCATTTATCCCATGTTTTGCATATTTATTCACGCTATGATTATGCAAATGTAGTCTAAATTACTTTATATTGTAGATAATGTGGTGTGTAGTGTCACACAGAAGATCACATTATTGGTTCCTTATATAGTAATAGTAAGTTCACAACCTATATAACATTAGACCGTTATGTGAGAGGTTGTAGTATATGCTTGAGATTGGTTGGTCTTGACCATTGGCATATATTAGCGTATTCGTTATACGTTGAACTGGATCAAGGTGAGATAGATTCTTCTGTACTGACTATAAGAAGAACGTACATCTCGGACAATTATTATTTCTTAATTCTAGTGATTAATATTTAATTATATATATTTAATATTTATTGCTTTGATTTATCATGGGTGAGAGCCACAATGATTGACTCAATATGCTCGATATTTTGGGCAATATTATTATCTATATGATAATTAATATTATAGCTAGAAATCGTGTCCCGACCAGTCGGGTTGATCATGTCCCTTGAGGCACTCGAAAGGATTATTATATTAAACCCTGCAGGTGGAATTAATTTTCCGATATAATAATAAAGGTCGAGTGGTATACTCATGTATAATACATTGATTAATTAAAAGCTGTCAGTAGCTTAAATTAATTAATGGACATGGAATATCTTAAACACGGGAAATAATTAATTCAAAAAGGAGCCCAATTTCATAATTTGGGATTTTGGTAGGTAGTGCAATATTAACTTATTAGTGGACTAAGTTGATATTAATAGAGTCTTAATATTAGGAAGAGTCCTAATATGGGAAGAAGATATCTATTAAGAGTCCTTACCATATCCTCCTTAAGGTCCCTAGAGTAGCCCAAAACACCTATAAAAGGAGTATATGTCTTGGCCGATTTTCTACCATTACCATTGCCCAAGAAATCGATTTTTTTGTGTGTGTGTGTTTTAATTGTGGATCTTGACTTGTGTCTTGGATTCCACAATTTGGTTAACACAATATTTTTCTAAAATACTCAAAATATTCAAGAAAAATAGAGAGAACAAAAATCGTGAGATTCTTGAGAAGAAAGGTTCGGCCGATCCATATAGTGCTCCAAGTAGTCCGGTAGATTGTTGCCCACACGACATCCGGACGTAGGCAGGATATACTCTAGAAGATCTTGAGGTAGAAATGCAAGAAGGTCGGAGAGAAACACGAAGAAGGACAAATCGACCAAAAGGGGATTATTCTGCCACTTCGCGTCAAAGGTAAAAATTACCGACTCCCATGCGTAAATATGTTTATTTAATTGTTTATTAATCTGTTTAGTTAATTAGTTGACAAGCCTAAATAGATCCGGTTTTTACGTTGGTTAGTTTATAAAACCTTTTATTAAATTACCATCACCAACTCGCTTCCGCTGCGTTTTATATTCCAACACGTGGCCTCGGTCAAAACATTTTAATGGAAGTACATGAGGCATAAGTCAAATACCAATTCATTGCCCACGCAGGGGACTTAAACCAAGTTTAAAAGTAATTAGTCTAACTCCAATACTCAAACAAATACAATGACAAAACATGAAAATATAGACTCGAGCCACATCATCATGCCAGACCATCCTTTGCGTGCGCATCCCGTGCCAGCTCCTCAGCTCGACCAACACTTGAAATGTATAAGACGCATTTGCCCCATTTTTAATGGGTTAGCATTAGAATAGCTAGTGCAAGTCCAATTTACAAAATGCTATTAGGGAGTATAATCCAACATGGAAATGCTATTGAAAAATACGAGAAACACAATATTCCAGAATATCACAGTTTTTCTCAACAAAGTATGCCTATCAAGGCAAAACATAACATCACATTACCACAATACAATTTCACACTTGGTAACCCATGGCCGTACCCCTTAGTATCAACCCCCTAGAGGCCCCATCGGACTCTCCCCAGGTGGGAAACCACTTCCGCGGTCGTACCCCTTAGTAGCGACCCCCACGTCGGACCATCCCCAGGTGTAATACACAATATCAACATACGCACACACACAATTATCACAACTTTCCATCATTGTCGAATTTTACGTTCTACATAACAAAATGTAAAGAAGTACTTGCCTTGGGTGAGACGACGGAAAGGAAAGGTTGAAAGGTAAGGTTTTGGTCCGAACAATCTTCATATCCCCGTTACTATCATAATAACGATAAACAACCAATCTCAAAACTACGAAAACGTAGGAATACGTCCTAGTTCTACCCGTTGGAACAATTCGTCGAACATTACTAGGGTATCGTCGAGTATAAGTGACGAACAATGGAAAAATCGGAGTTTAAAACCATAAATCCTCAAGAAAAGGAAGGATTACAAGTATACTATTGAAGTTTAGTAATAATCCATGATAATTTGGATTAAAAGAGTCAAATCACAAGAAATCCCCAAAATTTCCCCAAAATCTCAAAATAAGGGTTTCAGGGATTCTTACCTTGATTCGGATGGCAGAAAATGTTAAGAACTTGAAGAATTCATGCAAGGAATGCAAGGATGTTCGTGGATGATGATATTTGGTCGGAATCGGCCCTAACCCTCATCTGGAATCGCTCAAATCCGAAGAGAAGAAGTAAGGATGGAAAATGACGAAATTGGGATGATGCTGTCCTATATAAATAATACATTGTTAGCGCACGCTAACCATCAAAGCATAGCGCACTCTAACGGGGTTCGCAAGCAGTCCAGAAGCAGCCCGGCGTCGCTAGAATGCTCTAGATATGTTTAGCGCGCGCTAAACACTACCCGATAGCGTATGCTACTTAAGCCTTAGCGCACGCTACCTGATGATCAGAGCACAGGATATGATTCTAGAACCCTCACTGCCCAGTACGCTGAAATCGTTAGCGCACACTACAAACTCCAAGTTAGCGTATGCTAACTACACAGTGATAACGCACGCAAGGAATCAAGGAGTAGCGTGCGCTACTCATGCAGCAGTCAAGATCGGATCAAGACGTCGCAGCATACATTTAAAATCGAAATGCAAAGCAAGGCCAGAATCCAGAAACATAAACACGGAATATTAAAAACGACAGAGTTGAGCGTTGAAAGAAAATACAACTCCGACCACCGGAGAGTCCGTAATGCGACAAGGAAAGTGAAATTCCCTAAACTTATAGGAAATTACAAAAATGGCCCGAGTGCCCGAAAATCACGATACGACGTCGGATTAACAAACTGAAAGTCTCAACACGACTAACTCAACCATAAAAACTTATGCAAACCAAGAAACGATGAAAAGGAACGAGTTTTAGGAGAATCGAGCGTACATGCGACAAGATATAACTCAAGATGAAAATACGTAAAAACATCGTTGAAACTCGTCCAAATGGAAAAACTCCAAGAACAAAATAGATTCATAATTCTAAAACAGTAACAAGCGAGTCGTCCGAAACGAACATATACCAAAAATAGAAATTACCAAAAATAGAAAGTACGGATATTACATTCTCTCCCCCTAAAAATAAGTTTCGTCCCGAAACTTACAACGCGAATAATTCGGGGTATCTCGACTGCATACTCTCTTCCGTCTCCCATGTGGCTTCCTCGGATCCATGCCTCGACCATTGAACTTTAACCAAAGGAATGGTTTTGTGCCGATGTTGTTTCACCCGACGCTCTAAAATCTGAATCGGCCTCTCCTCGATGGTAATGTCGGGTCCCAACTCGATCTCTCTAAAATCAATAATATGGCTAAGGTCCGGCACGTACTTCCTAAGCTGGGAAACATGAAATACGTTATGCACGTGACTCAAGGACGGCGGCAACCCTAACCGATATGCAAGCTCTCCCACTCTCTCTAAGATCTCGAACGGTCCAATATATCTCACACTAAGTTTACCTTTCCGACCGAAGCGGTAAACTCCCCTTGTCGGTGACACCTTAAGCAAGACATGATCTCCCACCTCAAACTCCAATGGCCGGCAACGCGTATCAGCATAAGACTTCTGCCGACTCTGGGCCGTCAACAACCTATCGCGAATCAGGGAAATCTTCTCTCTCGTCTCAACTACCATATCGGGCTCGGTACCAATCAGCTCCACAAAACAACCTCCCGAGCTATACTGGCCCTGTACCTCTCTAGCAAGATACACACCCCAGGGACACCTCGTCAAGCCCTCCCTGGTGTATAGCCCAACCGAGTGATCCGTAGGGAAATGCAGCCTACCGGACCCCAGGGGACCCTCACTGGTTTTTCTCGGCTCGCACACACTCAATCAACAACTGGCACAATTCACATTTTCTGAAATCATCATTTTTCATATATTCACACGAAGTACATTAAACACAATCAAAGTACTTGTCTCATAAATGACGCCATCCACCGTTCACAAATCAGTATAGCATGTTGGGCCCTTGATGTGATTTAGCATAATTCAAAGGTAATAGAGCTCACCGCATGAGTTCGTTGCGGCTATTCATGCTATCGAGATAGCTTTTTATTGTGGCTGGAGTCTGACTCAACTTATGTTGTGAGCATTCTCTCGGATCGTAGTTTGCTGTCCCCTGGATCTACCGCAGTCGTTTGAGGCGGATTTGGCGTATTATTGATGGCATGCACTTCAGGGTCTCTCGTATCTATAGAGAAGGGGATGTTGTGGCAGACTGGCTTTCTAAAAGATTGGTTTCTTATGAGTGGTCTAGCGAAGCGCCAGAGTCTCTCCGAGATCTTTTTTTGAGGGATATGTCTCCTATGTATTTTAGCCGACATTAGTTTTCTCGCAGCATAACGCTCGGGTACTCTTTTTCCCTATCGTAGGTTTTTCCCATTGGATTTTTCTACGATAGGGTTTTAACAAGGCCTGCGGCTGCAACCCCATACATCTGGTATGGGGGTTTAGGTCCTTTTATTCTGTTTTCTTAGATTGCTTTTGCATTTCTGTTTTTCTCTCTGTTTCTCTTGACTACCCGCCAGTGGGATTAGCTTGAGATTTTATTTTGTTGTCTAGCCCGATTGCCTGGTTGTGGTATCCGTTGGCCCTCTTTCTGTAACTCTTTTTTCTGTTTCTCATTTTTATAATAATATTGACCTTGATGAGTCAAAAAAAAAAAAACAAAGGGGGTGGGGGGCGCGGTCATGAGGAGGGGACAAGGAAGGAAGGTGTGAACAAGATCAAAGACAATCTCATAAACTAATACTTGAGAGTGACATACTCATCTGCAACCAAAGGGGGGGGGATGCTTGTGATGTAAAGGTGGAAGGGATCTTTCAACATGGGGACAAATTATGTGAAGACTTTGAAAAATAAAAGGGGTGGGGGCGGCCGAAATGCTTGTGATGTGGGATGGATTTTTCCACATGGGAAGAAGGAAAGGGACTTTGAACATGGGGACATGGACAAGTCTTCACATGTGAAGACTTTAAAAAAAAAGAGGGGGGGGGGGTTGTGTAGTTGGTGAAGGATTTTTTTTGATCTTTGACAAATCTAAGTTATTCCGAGCCCGGTCACCAAAGTTACTCCAAGTTTCGTATCCGTTTTCTCACCTAAGTTTGTAGGCATAGGTTCAAGGTGCTTTACATTGATCTTTAATTCATCTTCTTCACTTGGAATAATCGATTTCGTATCACTCTCTAATATTCGCTCTCCTTTTACATGGTGGAACCCTCTTCGGCCTCCCATGCTACCTTCGCCAATTCTCCGGATGCTTTTCCCGGACGCAGATCTCACGACATTTCGAGTGTTGCCTCCCACTCTCGGCGTTGCGGTCCATTCGCGCGTGGCTTGTCTTTACACGTTGCTCAACGCCCGATCTGTTAGGACTTTTTTACATCTCTAGTCCCTACCAGCTTGAGGTAGTTTGTGTTTTCCCTCTTTACTCTGCGTAGCAATTTTGGCCGCCTGTGGCCTTTTGCACTTTTGGGTTTGGCCGTTTTCTTTTGTATGACTTTTTCTTCACTATTTTCATACAAGCATCTAGGGGTGGCATTTCGGAACCGAAAATCGAAAACTGAACTGAAAAACCCCGAAAAAAGAACCAAAAAAACGAAACCAAAGAAGACTGAACCGAAAAACAAAAAAACAGAACCGAATCGAACTAATTTGGTTCGGTTCTTGGTTCGGGGTCGGGCGGAACTGAACCGGACCGAAATGGACCGAAGTCAAATTTCAACATACTAAAATGACCTTGTTTTTGTGATTTTGGTGTGTTTCGAATTTTAGTATAATTCGTTTTCCTTTTGTAAGACCCTCATGGGTCCAAGGAGGACCGATAATATTCTCATGTAATTTGTGATTCAATTAATTTTGGTTGAGAGAATGATCTACTGTTATTTACGATTGTTATATGTTTTGAGATATTTCTAAATTTCTATGAAAATCTAACTTTTATCTTGAACATATATATAACTCTTGTTAGCTTGATGTTATATATAACTTATTCTATTGCATATAATATTTGAAATTATATTGTGAAGAACCGAAAAAACATCAAACCAAATTGAAACCAAACCGAATATTTATAAAACCGAACTCAACCGAACCGAACTTCAAAAAGAACCGAACCAAACCGAAACCGAATATTTGGTTCGATTCTCGGTTTCGGTCAAAAACCGAACCGAATGGAACCGAGTCCACCCCTGAAGCATCTATTTATCCAATCCTTGCTACAACAAGACTCAATTAAGAAGTAAAAGCTTAATCGGAGATGTTATAGCCAATTCTGAGTACAAAATTCTCGAATCTAATCAATAAACTAGAGTTTTCATAGAGTTCTGACTCGAGTGCATGTAATGTGGTCCTGGTCTTATCTCCTATTGATACGGAATTGACTAGTCCAAATAAAGAAAACGAAGCAAGGATCGACGTAAATGGACTTACAACGCGTCATGCACGTACGGCGACATTTTTAGGCGAGAAAATGGACACAAGCCGAAAAATGACACAACCTGCCGGAAAATGTCGTCGCCTGCCGGAAAATGTCGAGCCTGCCGGAAAATGCCTAGCACTGCCGACCGAACTCGGCCGTGTCGTCCGACACGGCCCGTGCCGAGATGTGCCATATAAGCCAAACTGACTGTTGGCCGAACTCGACCGTGTCGTCCGACACGGTCGAGTCACACTCTTCCGGATAAGGAAATCTCGCTGTCCGACCAACCCGACCGTGCTAGGCGACACGGTCGAGTCCTGCCAAACGTCCTTGTCACGCCGCGCGGTCGAGTCGTTGTCAGACGTCCTTGTCGCGCCGCGCGGTCGAGTCGCTGTCGGACGTCCTTGTCGCGCCGCGACCGTGTCAAGCGGACACGGTCGAGTCACTGCCGGCCCTTGTCGCGCCGCGGCCGTGTCGCCTAGCACGGCTCGTGTCCTGCCGGCAGATTTCTCTTTTTTTAGCTTTTCTTTTTCTGTGTTTGTCTTTTCTGTGATTTTCACTCATTTTAGGGATTGTGTTTCCCCTAAAATTATGATTGTTGTTCCTTTTGTATTTTATTGTTGATTTGTTTTGATTATTCAAAGATTTTATAAATCTTTGAATTATTTTCCTTTTTTTTTGTTTGATTCCTTAGACTTAGACTACATCCCCTATAAGTAGTCTTTGATTATCACTTGTAATAGGTAGATTATGAATTTGAATGTTGAAGTATAAGAATACACATTGTGTTTTCTATTCTCGGTGAATGCTTTTCATCAAACCTTTGATTTTTATTCGACGCGTTTTCGAGTATTAATCCGATTGATTCTCAATAGGTCTTGAGAAGAAATCACTTATCGAATTATAAGTCTAATTCGATAAACCTTTGTTCTTGTTCGGTCGAATCACTTTGATCGATATTATCACTTTTTCCGATATTACTTCCATTTTTCATTTGTTCGAATTTTCATTGTCATATTCGATATTAATCCCACAGAATACATCCAAAAACACCATATTCGTAAAAAGCCTTCCGCTATCATACACTTACGTATACTCCGACCGATACGTATCCACCTTTCCGGGATAATTCGTATCACCTATTAACAAAACTTAATCAAGAAGTAAAGGCTTAATCGGGGCTATTATAGTCAATCCTTGCTACAACATGACTTAATCAAGTAAAAGCTTAATCAGAGTTGTTATAGACAATTCTGATTACAAAAGGCTCGAATCTAATCATTATACTCGAGTTTGTATAGAGTTCCAACTCAACGTGGTCTTATCTATTATTAACAAGACTTAATCAAGAAATAAAGGCTTAATATAAGCTATTATAGCAAATTATTAATATAAAATGCTCGAATCTAATCAATAAACTCAAGTTTTCATAGAGTTTTGACTCGAATGCATGTAACGTGGTTTTATCTCCTATTACAAGACTCATCAAGAAGTAAAGGCTTATGATGTGAATCTCTATCGGACGGAAATTCCACGAGCGAAAACTGACAGCAAACAGTGGAATCGAACAGTAGCGGTCATCAACTCACAACAATCATCCGTTACTAACAATAGTAACGAACAGCAACAACTCGTTACTAACAGCAGTAACGAATAGCAACACGCACACAAATAGTGCCCAGTCGAACGGGAACAAACAGCAATAAACAACCACAAACAGCAGCAACGAACACCAAATTGTGGTCGGATGTAATGGAAACAGGAAGCAAGCTCGGACGACGAACAACAACTGATGCGAATTCACGATCGGGTACAAACGTGTATCGCATGCAATGCAAGGGAAGTGTCTTTTGCAAACAGGGAACACGAACAATAATTCAAAGTATGGAACACAAAGTAAGAATCGTCCGAAATTAGAGCAATTCGATCGGACCAGAACAGGAACAAGGTGCTAATCGAATTAGACCTATAACTCGATAAAGTGATTTCTTCTCAAGACCTATTGAGAATCAATCGGATTAAAACTCGAAAACGCATCGAATAATACTAAAATTTTTGGTAGGAAACTCGTCCAACGCTTAAACAATACAAAGTATTTTATTGATGATTCATGATGATCTTACAAAACCAAAAATGGTTATTAAATAACCATGAGAAGACTTATCTAGTCAAAAAGAGAAGATTACAATCTTTTAAAGGGAAGACAAAATGTAAAGTAAAGATACAAAAGTGCACTAAGAATTATTCTTCATGAGTTGGTGACATGAATGTCACGATTCAAAGTAGACAAGGGGGCTGAAGTCTTCTTCCAAATCTTCCAAATCTCCCAAATCTTCATGAAATCTCCCAAATGATAAACTAAGTCTCCCAAGTCTTAGGGGGGGAATCTCCTTCAAATCTTGTTAGTCTTCATAAAATGATAAACTAAGTTATTCCGAGTTCGGTCACCAACGTCACTCCAAGCCTCGTATCCGTTTTCTCGCCTAAGTACGTAGCCGCAAGTGCATGTCGGGTTGCATGGTTGCTTACGTCGATCCGTACTTCGTCTTTTTCACTCGGAATAGTTGATTTCGTATCATTTCCTCCTTTAAAAGGAATTGTCCTCAATTCCACAATCCTATCGTCATCGAGATACGAAGAATGATCACCTATGTTAAAAGTAGCATGTACTCCATAATCACCTGGAAGTTCTGCTTTGTACGCGTTATCATTTAGTTTAGCCACTACTTTGAAAGGACCCTCGGCTCGCGACATAAGTTTATTCTTGTGTTTATCCAAAAATCGTTCCTTTCTTAGATGTACCCAAACTAATTCGCCAATTTCAAATAGTCTCGATTTTCTTTGTTTGTTAGACATCCGTTTGTAAGTGTCATTAACCTCCTTGATCTGATTACGCACTTGTTCATGTAACCTCATCATAGACTTAAGTTTCGACTCTGCGTCTTTGTGAACTAGCTCATCACTCGGCAAGGCAATTAAATCCAATGGTATGTACGGGTTCAAACCATAAACGACTTCAAAACGCGAGTGAGCCGTGGCATGAGTAAGGGAACAGTTGTATACAAATTCTGCATGTGAAAGTTTTAAATCCCAATCCTTTTGCATCTTGCTTACAAGGCCACGTAACAAAGTTCCCAAAGTTCGATTAGTCACCTCGGTTTGTCCGTCCGTTTGAGGATGATGCGAAGTACTAAATAAGAGTTTGGTTCCCACTTTTCTCCAAAACGTGTTCCAAAAGTAGCTAAGAAATTTGGAATCCCGATCCGAAACAATAGTCTTCGGAATTCCATGTAAATGTACCACCTCCCGGAAATACAAGTCGGCCACATTGCTTGCATCGTCGGTCTTGTGGCACGCCATAAAATGAGCCATCTTCGAGAAATGATCTATGACAACCATAATAGCATCCTTACCCTGTGGAGTACAAGGCAACGCACCAATAAAGTCTATCGAAACATCCTCACATGGCCTGTTCGGAACCGGTAGAGGCATATACATGCCCGACTTGAACGAGCTCTTCGCCATATGACATGTCATGCATTTACTCACGATATCATTCACGTATCTTTGCATTTTCGGCCAATAGAAATGATCCCTAAGTACCTCCATGGTCTTAGCCGTGCCGAAGTGACCAGCCAAGCCCCCTCCATGAGCCTCTCGAACTAACAACTCCCGAACCGCATGTTTTGGTAAACAAAGTCGATTCCCTTTAAAGAGAAAACCATCTTGTATCATGAATTCTTCAAACGGACTAGTTTTACAATAGATAAAGGTCTCTCCAAAATCAGCATCGTCTACATAATACTCTTTCAACATCTCGAACCCAAGCAAACGAACCTCAAGAGTAGACAGTAGAGCATACCGTCTAGATAATGCATCCGCAACAACATTGCGTTTACCGTCCTTATACTTTGATGAAAAGTGAAATGATTGTAAGAACTCCGACCACTTAGCATGCCTCGGACTTAACTTGTGCTGTCCGTTAATATATTTTAACGATTCAAGGTCGGAATGTAGAATAAAGTGCTTTGGACGAAGATAGTGACTCCAATGATCTAGAGCCCTCACAATAGTATAGAACTCTTTAGCGTATGTACAATAATTGAGCCGAACACTATTTAACTTCTACGGAAAATATACAATAGGACGCCTTCCTTGAATAAGAACCGCTCCAATGCCAACTCCACTAGCATCACACTCTACTTCGAACGGTTGTGTAAAATCGGGTAATGCCAAGATTGGTGCTTCAAACAACTTTGTTTTCAACTTTTCGAACGCCCCTTGGGCAGCCCCGCTCCATTTAAACGTACCTTTTTCAAGAATTCCATTATCGGACTCGTAATGGTGCTAAAATCTCGAATAAATATCTGATAGAATGAAGCAAGTCCGTGGAACGCCCTAACTTCCATCACGGTCGTAGGAATCGGCCATGACTTAATTGCTTCGATCTTGGTTTTATCAACCGACACTTCATCCTTCGAAATGACATAGCCAAGAAAGACTATACTTTCGACTAAGAACGAGTATTTCTCTTTTTTCCATAAAGCTTTCAGGTCCCTAAGAGTCTTGAAGATTTGCCTTAAGTGTCCGAAATGTTCTTGCAATGATCGACTATAAATCAAAATGTCATCTAAATACAAAACTACAAATTTCCCTAAAAAGGAATTAAGTACCTCATTCATCAAGCGTATGAAAGTACTAGGTGCATTTGTAAGACTGAATGGCATAAAGGTCCACTCGTACAATCTATTTTTCGTTTTGAAAGCCGTCTTCCATTCATCACCTTCTCGCATACAAATTTGATGATATCCACTACGTAAACCAACTTTTGAAAAGACCACCGAACCGTGTAGTTCATCTAACATATCATCAAGTCTCGGAATCAAGAATTGATACTTAATTGTTATGTTATTCACGGCCCTACTATCAATACACATCCGCCATGATCCGTCCTTTTTCGGAACAAGTAAAACCGGAACCACACAAGGACTTAAACTTTCTCGAACGTACCTGCGGTTCATTAGTTCCTCGATTTGTTTCTGTAGTTCCTTCATCTCCTAGGGATTACATCTATAGGTGGCCCTATTAGGGAGAGATTCACCTGGTATAAGATTGATCTGATGTTCAATCATACGAATAGGCGGTAAACCCGACGGTAACTCGTCGGAAAAACATCCGCAAATTCGTGTAATAAAGTCTCTATCTCCCCTTCTCTTTGCATAACCATGTCATCGTCCCGTGTCTCCTTAAATATCAATAAGTACACGTACTCACCATCGTAAATAGCGTGTTCCATCTCCCGCTCACTAGCAAACATGGTAAGTTTCGATTTTTCAACCTGATTAGAGCTCATAGAACGAATAGTTTGAGGTGACATCAGTTTAAGCACAATTTTTTTGCCCTTATCCTATAACTCATATTCATTGCTTCATCCTCGATGTAAAACATCCCTATAAAACAACCATGGATGCCCCAAAATTACATGACATGGTGGTTAATCCGATCCTCACTAGTTTTGACAATTTTACTCCCGTCATCGAGCCAATGTAAAGCGTATGGTCTCAGATGAGTCGTAGTGGTCAGTCCGAGTTTAGTCACCATCTCACTCTAAGCTACGTTGGTGTAACTTCCTCCATCGATGATCAGACTACACCACTTGTTCCCGACTTGACACTTCGTGAGAAATATTTGGTCTCGTTGTTCCGAATCATTCGAAACGGATTTGGCTTGTAAAGTACGAAGAACGAAAGCCGTATCATAATTTGGAGCATCGTAAGTTTTACATTCTTCTTCTTTTCGTCCTCCATGTTGAAATTAAACACATCACCTAGTCTTTCTCTTTCGTCCTCGACCAACAACTCATCTCGGACCGCGAGAGCTTCTCTTAGCGTCACCACCCGTTTGTTCGGACAAGCATTTTGATAATGATCGAACCCTTGACATTAAAACATTGTACCTTATCCAAACTCGTCTCCTTCGGCACGTAGGGAGCCTTAGAAACCATAATAGGGGTAGGAGTTGGCACGGTGGTTTTGGTAATCGAACTCGAACCGATACTTGGATTCCCGATTTTGGATGGAAACTCGGGTTTATAAAACTTCATCTTGTTTTGAGCTTCTAACTTCACGCATAGTCCACACAAATTATCGAAGTCTTCATATGGGTATAATTCCACCGAGTTAGCTATGCTTCGGTTCAAGCCACGCTAGAAACGGGACATCTTTTGTTCCTCATTCTCCTATAATTCTCTTATTAAGGTCAAATTTTCGAACTCCTCAATGTATTCACCAACACTTAACTTTCCTTGCATGAGTTCGGCAATCTTTCGGTATAAGGATAATCGATGTGATGTTGGTACATAACTTTTACGAAGTTTTTCTTTTTAGCGAATCCCACGGACAGATATTTTCTTTCCCTGCATGAGCTCTTTGTGTTTTCACTCCTTCGAACCAAAGAGAATCGCCTTTTCCCAACTTGAGAATTACATACTTGCAACGTTTCTCATCGTCGAGGTCTTTAAACTCGAACATGTGATCAATTTTGCGTTCCCATTCCAAGTAAACCTCAGGATCGGTACCTCCAAAGAACTCTGGAAGTTCGTTCACTTTGAACTCGTATGCATGGTGTGCTTAATGCACGCCCTCTCCTCCTCGTCTTGGTTGTAAATGTGGCTCTGATAAGTTACATAATGCAACCATAAGCTAGATCGACTTAATAAGGCTTTGCGGGCGATTTTCAGGCACTGAAGGTGCGATTCTCACGATATGAGGGCGATCCCCTTTTCACTCATTCAATCTCCATAGCTATATCTAATCGTGTTCATCTTCCAGATATTATTGTTGTTCTAATCTCTTTTGGGAATTCATTAGCTTCATATCTATACTTATAGCGGATTTTAATTTTACTTATTGTGCTTTGCGATTCGGGGGTGTCTTCACCAACCCTGGTTTCTAGTTCGATCCATTGTTTGTGATTTGTTGTTCGTTTTGTATGTGTATCTCGTGGTTTTCTTCCGCGATTTTTGCTTGTTATGTCGTCGTCTTCAATTTGTGATTTGTCATTGCCGGTCTGTGGGCCGGTCCCCTCCTCTGTTCCGTGTAGCTCGTCACCGGTTTTTTGTGACTTTGATGCTAGAGGATTTGGGGATTTAGGCAAGCAAGTCCTGAGCAATCCGGATGTGCAACTCCTATTACTTAAAATTGATGAAATCTTTGGGGGTTCTGTAGCCCCGCCACCAATCTATTCTCCGCCGGCTTCGACCGGCTTCGGAGTCTCAAATTTGGGTTCTAACCTTATCCATATCGGGGTTCCCAGGCATCCCAGGCGTGACCCTTTGTTCGACCCGGTGGTGGATCCCTTCCTGTTTTTGCCTCCTTCTTCGGTTCTTCCTGGCCCGTCTTTTGGCCCTGTTGGTTCTCCATTGGTTGTGCCACCTGTTCCTCTAGTGTAAAAGTCTTCTGCTCCCTTTGATAATTCTCCTACTGCCCAAGTTGCTAATATGCATAATTATTTGTTTAATGAATCTCAAATTGTTCCTTTGCCTGCTGTTGTCCAGAATTGTGGTTCTCCTGGGTTTAATGCTTCTGTCCCTATCTTGGTTAATAATGTTAGTGTTGGTAATGGTGTGCTTAATAATATTCTTGATGATATGATTGGTAAATGTAAAGGAAATAGTGATACGGCTAATCCAAGTACCTTGAATTTTGGCTCGTTTCCAGTTAATATTTCGAAGGAGTTCACTTACACCTTCTGTTGTGTTAGGAAAAAATCTTGGTAAAAAAGGGGGTCTTAAATATATCCAACCAGAGTTTCACAATGGTGATGTTATTGTGAAACCGGCTGCTAGGGTTGGGTTCGAAGGTGCTAGAAGTTGGCAATTTACTCTAGTTGGGTATTTTTTGGGGGGAAGCTCTATTCTTCAACCAAATTAAGATCTATTTTTTGTCGGCCTGGAAGGGCCTCTAGGATGTGATTTGTTCATCTGGGGGTTTTTACTTCTTTAAATTCGATAGTGAACAACACTTGATTGAGGCTCTAGAGGGTGGTCCTTGGTTGCTCCAAGGACAGTCTATCTTTCTTTCTCGATGTAAGTATGGTATGTCTCTGCAGAAGGTGCAGCCTAAACGCGTTCCAGTTTGGGTGAAGCTTCGTAATGTCCCTTTGGAGTATGGACTGATGAGGGTTTGAGTATTACTGCTAGTGCTATTGGGGAGCCCCTATTCGCAGACGCTTTTACTAGAAATTGTATGAAAGTGGATTATGTAGAGTGTCTCATGTTAGATGCTGATACTAGCCCGATACATTTGTTTCTCATGGTTCTCCCTTCGTGTGACGGAGAGCGTCCTGGTCTTCGTAGGATAGCCATTGATTACGAGTGGTTGCCCCATCGTTGTTGTGAGTGTAGGGTCTTTGGGCACCGTGATCATATCTGTCCGTGGAAAAAACAACTTGTAGTTCCGAAACCGACCAAGCAGGTCGGTGTCTATCTTGCGAAGACCACTCAGCGTCAGGTGTCTTTTTATCTCGTTTGGGTTCTTTCGGGGAGTGCCACACTAGCTGCGGTCACCCCGGCTATCAATTTGGGTTTGTCTGAGTTGGGGTCTAGTGCTCAGTTAGCTGCAGTGGCGGATGTTTGTGGTGCGGGTTTGGGTATGCCGCGGGTCAGCAGTACCCCTACTTACTCTACAGTTACTTCTAGTTCGCTGTCACATCTCGGTTGGTAACTCTAGGCATATTGCTTTCCTGGTTAAGGCTTCTTGGCAATGGTTTTTTGATTATGGAAAAGTGCCGGGTAAGCGGATTTGGCTGGGCTGGGATACTGGCGCTGTCTCTGTTGATATTATTGCTATTGATCCACAGTTTATTCACTGCCAGATTATTTCTCTTATTGACTCGTCCAGTATCCTAGTTACTTTTGCATATGGTTCAAATGATGAAATTCAGAGAATATTACTTTGTCAGTTCTTGACTGATTTCTCTGTTTTGCATGCTAGCGAGCCTTGGGTGGTTGTGGGTGACTTTAATGTTGTTTTGGATTGTAGCGAGATCTTAGGCGGAGAGGTTATTCATCATGATGATGAGCTTCCTTTGTTGGAGTTCAGGGAGTTTTGTTAGCGTGCTGATCTCTAGACACTACCGATGTTGGGCTCCTGGTTTTTTTGGCATAATAAGAGCCCTTCTCCTAGAGCCTTGTGGAAACGGTTAGATAGAGTCCTAGGGAATCTGCAGTTGTTTATCTCTCATTCTGACTATTCTTATTCATGCGATTTGCCTCGGACCTCTGATCACAGCCCGCTGATCCTTGATATTGGTAGCTTGCCTCGACGTAGAGGTAAGATGTTTAGGTTTGAAAACTTTCTGGCAGATTCTGAGGACTTTCTTCCTGCTGTCTATGATATTTGGCATCATCTTATTGTGGGAGACCCTTTTTATGCGATTTTCCGGAAGTTAGATGCCCTTCAGCCTGTTTTTCGCGTTATGAGGAAGAGGAAAGTGGACTTGGCTATGATTGTGGTTTCGGCATCAACTTTCCTATCTGCCGCCCAGTCTATCCTTAGAGAGTTCCCTTTGTCAGACTCAGCTTTACAGTTGGAAGGGTGCTGCAAATGGGTTTTCTCATCCGCTGTTTCCCAGGAGCAGTCATCGCCCAGGCAAGTGGCCAAGCTAGCTTGGCTCAAGGATGGGGACCAGTGTTCTGCCGCCCAGCTAGCTTGGCTCGTTCGCAATTTTTTAGGCTAATTTCTGAGGATGGCACTGAGCTGACAGATTCTGGGCTCATTAGGGATGAGGTCTTTAAGGTTGACCTTATGAAAGCTTACAACACCGTTGAGTGGGATTTTGCTTTGATTGCTTTGCAATGTATGGGTTTCCACCAGATGTTCATTGCATGGGTCATAGAGTGTATCACCACTCCGACATATTCGATCTCCTTGAATGGGAATGCTGAGGGTATCTTTAGAGGCCGTAGGGGGCTGAGGCAGGGTGACCCTATTTCTCCGTATGTGTTTGTTATTGTTATGGAGGTCCTCCATGGTATTATCGCCCATGAGATTGCTCAGACTCTGGAGTTTAGATTCCACTGGAAGTGTGAGGCTACCCGCACTTTCATGCTTGCATTTGCCGATGACCTTCTCCTTTCTGTTGGTGTTATTAAGAAGAGTATTGAGATCTTCGCCTCCCTTTCTAGCTTACGAGCCAACCCGAGTAAGAGAAATATCTTTATTTCAGCGAGTGCTCAGGTGCAGGGGTTCAACTTCAGCAGTTGTTAGGGTTTCAGCTGGGTCAGCTTCCTGTGAGGTATTTGGGAGTCCCCTTGATTTCTTCGAAGCTGACGATAGCTATGTGTTCCCCTTTGAGTGATTCGATTGATGGTCGACTGAGTATGTGGGCTAGTACTACTCTTTCAATGGCAGGTCGGTGCCACCTTATTCGCTGTCTTATCTTCTTTACATATTTATTGGGCTGGTATTTTTATTTTGCCTAAGGGCGTACTCTCGATAGAGAAATGTATCAGGCGTTTCCTATGGAGAGGTTCTCATGATTCGGGCCATGCCAAGGTGGCTTGGGCTAAGGTTTTCTTGGATATGGATTATGGGGGCCTTGGTATTATCCCGTTGAGGCTCCAGAAATCAGGTTCTGATGTCCCGTTGATGCGAATTTGAATGAAGAAAATGAAGTAAGAGTTGACGTAAGTAACGATACAACATTGCATGCACATGCACCTACGTACTTCGGGGAGAAAACAAATGCATAAATTGGAACAACCTTAATAATCGGAACCGGGATAACTTAGACGTATCAAACATGCATACGTATGCATGTTCATGCATACTAATCGGCCACCTTTGGGGGAATTTCGGCCGATTTGATTAAAGATCCATGAGGATTTTTGTCCCTTCTAGTTTCAAGACTTCATTTTCAAAGTCCACTACAAAAGTTTGGGTCCCTCCACACTTCATAATTTGGCCGAAACACATGGGAAGCTTGGTGTTGATTTTTGTCCTTGTCAAGTATCACATGGGAAAGACTCTTGTCCCCTCTCACCTTCTACCTCACGTCCAACCCTTATTATTGATGTTTGTTGTCCTTGTCAAGTATCACATGGGAGAGATTCTTGTCCCCTCTCACTTTCTACCTCACGGCCGAACCAAGGAGGAAGGAAAATTGGTGTTGTTGTCTTGTTAGAATTATTTAAGCTTGGTGTTGTTGTTTTGTTAGAGTTGTTTAATCTTGGTTTGACTTTAGTTGATGCTTGTAAATGGCTATTTATAGGCCACATTTTCAGCATTTAAACATCATCTTGAAGGAATTAAAAACAATACATTTGTATTACTTGTTGAATGATTTTCATCAAACACTTAATTATAATTCGATGCGTTTTCGAGTTTTAATCCGATTGATTCTCAATAGGTCTTGAGAAGAAATCACCTTATCAAACTATACGTCTAGTTTGATAATCATCTTCACATTGTGCTTATTTACACGACCGAATTGCCCTACTTTCGGTTATCTCTTACGAGTGTTACACATATTCGAGTGTTGTGAGGATCAACAATATTTCCACTGCATTACATGCGAGTTTACGTCCATTTGAATACGTAATTCGTATCATTAGTGGTACCGGAGCCAAGGCTATTTCCTTGTCGAAATTTTCTTGGCAATTTCTTGTTAAAACTATCTCGAGACTCTCTTATCATGGTTTTTTCCGACGTTGATTTCATGGAGAAACTCCGTGAGGCACTACACAGCTTGCAAGAGCCACATTTTCAAGTTAGAAGAGGAGGATATGACGCACATTCACCGCATCATGTGGATGAATTTAAATTAAATGAACTTCCGGAATTTGTCGAAGGTACCGATCCCGAAGTCTACTTGGAGTGAGAGAAAAAGATTGAACGCATGCTCGAGTTCAAAAACCTTAACAACGAGAAACGTTGCAAATATGCGATTCTCAAGTTAGGTAAAGGTGCTTCCCTGTGGTTCGAGGGTGTGAAAACACAATGAGCTCGTGCAGGAAAGGAAAAGATCTATTCTTAGGATTCTTTAAAGAAGAAACTACGTAAAAGGTATGTCCCGACATCTCATCGGTTAACCTTGTACCGAAGGATTGCTGAATTCACGCAAGGGAAACTAAGTGTGGGAGAATATATTGAAGAATTTGAAGGCTTGGCCTTAATGGGGGGACTCGAAGAAAATGAAGAACAAAGAATGTCACGTTTCTTACGTGGCCTAAACTGAAACATTGCAAATACGGTGGAATTATACCCCTACGGAGATTTTGACACTTTATACGGACTATGCATAAAGATAAAAGCTCAAAACAAAGTGAAGTTTGCCAAACTTGAATTTACATACAAATTCGGAAATTCAAGTACCGGCTCAAGTTCGACTATGAAACTTACCGCACCTATTCAAATCCCTACCCCAGCCCCGAAGATTCCTCATGTGTCCAAAGAGACGAGCTTGACTAAAGTACGATGCTTTAAATGTCAAGGCTTTGGTCACTATCAAAATGCATGTCCAAATAAATGGGTGGTCACGTTAAGAGAAGCTCTTGCGGTCCGAGACGAACTTTTAGTCGAGGACAAGAAGAAAGGACTTGGTGACGTATTTAACATGGAGGCCGAGGAAGAAAACGAGGAATGCGAGACTTATGACGCTCCGGAATATGATACTGCTTTAGTACTTCGAGCTCTACATACCAAAATCATTCCAAGTGATACGGAGCAAAGGGACCAAATATTTCATTCCAAATGTCGAGTCGGAGAAAAATGGTGTAGTTTGATAATCGGCGGAGGAAGTTGCATGAATGTAGCTTCCAATGAGATGGTTACAAAACTCGGTCTAACTACTACGGCTCACCCGAGACCGTATGCTTTACATTGTCTCGATGATGGAAGTAAAGTGAAGGTGTCGAGGCAAGTACGGGTCAACTTAACTATGGGACCGTACGGAGACGATGTGTTATGTGACGTACTCCCAATGGACGCATGCCACGTACTTTTGGTACGACCATGGATGTTCAACCGATATGTTTTATATCGAGGTCGAAGTAATGAATATGAATTACGAGACAAAGGAAAGAAGATTGTACTCAAGCCGATGTCACTGCAAGCTATTCGTTCGATGAGTTCTAGTCGAGTGGAGAAAGCGAAACTTACTATGCTTGCTAGCGAGAGGGAAATGGAACATGCCATTAATGACAGGGAGCAAGTATATTTGGTGATGTTTAAACAAACACGGGACGAGAACATGGCAGTACAAAATGGAGGAGAGATAGATATGTTATTACACGAATTTGAGGATGTCTTTCCCGAAGAATTGCTGTCGGGTTTATCACCTATTCGTGGTATTGAACACCAAATCGATATTATACTGGGATCACCACTTCCTAATAAAGCCGCCTATAGATGTAATCCCGAAGAGACGAAGGAGTTACAAAGACAATTCGAAGAACTTTTGAACTGCGGGTATGTCCGGGAGAGCTTGAGTCCGTGTGCGGTTCCAGTCTTACTTGTCCCTAAGAAAGATGGTTCTCGGCAAATGTGTGTGGATAGTCGGGTCGTGAACAATATCACCGTCAAGTATCAATTCCCTATCCTGAGACTTGATGATATGTTAGACGAACTACATGGTTTGGTTGTCTTTTCAAAGGTTGATTTACGAAGCGGATATCATCAAATTCGAATGCAAGAATGTGACGAGTGGAAGACGGCCTTCAAAATGAAAAATGGATTATATGAATGGACAGTTATGCAATTCGGTCTTACAAATGCACCAAGTACTTTTATGAGGTTGATGAACAAAGTGCTTAAACCATTTCTGGGGAAATTCGTGGTTGTATATCTGGATGACATTCTGATCAATAGTCGATCATTACGAGAACATTTCGGACACTTAAGGCAAGTCTTCGAAACTTTGAGGGACCGAAAACTATATGGAAAAAAGTAGAAGTGTTCATTCTTAGTCGAGAATATAATCTTTCTTGGCTATGTCATTTCGAAGGACGGAGTGGTGGTTGATCAAACAAAAATCGAAGCAACTAAGTCTTGGCCGACCCCTACGACCGTGACGGAAGTGAGGTCATTTCACGGAATTGCTTCTTTTTATCGGCGGTTTATTCGAGACTTTAGCACCATTTCAAGTCCGATAACGGAGTGCTTAAAAAAGGGACCATTTGTATGGAACGGGGCTGCCCAAGGAGCGTTCGAAAGGTTAAAGGCCAAATTATGCGAAGCACCGATTCTAACACTACCCTATTTTACTCAACCATTCAAAGTAGAGTGTGATGCTAGTGGAGTTGGAATTGGAGCGGTTCTTATTCAAGGTAAACGACCTATTGCTTACTTTTCGGAGAAATTGAACGGTGCTCGATTGAATTATTGCACTTACGATAAAGAATTCTATGCAATCGTAAGGGCCCTTGATCATTGGAGTCACTACCTTCGATCGAAACATTTTATTCTTCATTCGGACCATGAATCATTGAAATACATTAACGGACAACACAAACTGAGTCCGAGGCATGCTAACTGGGTGGAATTCCTACAATCATTTCACTTTTCATCCAAGTACAACGACGGTAAAAGCAATGTCGTTGCGGATGCGTTATCGAGAAGGTATGCTTTACTTGCTACTATGGAAGTTTGATTACATGGTTTCGAAATGTTGGAGTATTATGAAAATGATACGGATTTTGGAGAAATTTTTACTCATTGCAAATATGGTCCATTCGGGGAGTTCATAATACAAGAGATTTCCTCTTTAAAGGGAATAGACTATGTGTTCCAAAACATGCGGTTCAGGAATTGTTGGTTCGGGAGGCTCACGGAGGAGGCTTAGCGGGTCACTTTGGCACGGAAAAGACAATGGAGATACTTAAATAACATTTCTTTTGGCCAAAAATGCTAAGAGATGTTTATAATGTTTTAAGTAAATGTGTGACATGTCACATCGCGAAGAGTTCGTTCAAACCATGATCGTATATGCCTCTACCGATTCCAAAAAGACCGTGGGAGGATGTATTAACGGATTTTATCGTCTCTTTGGCCCGTACTCAACGAGGTAAAGATGCTATTATGGTGGTCGTTGATTGTTTCTCGAAGATGGCTCATTTCGTGGCTTACCACAAAACCGACGACGCAAGTAACGTATCCGACTTATACTTCCGAGAGGTGGTTCGTTTACATGGAGTCCCGAAGACTATTGTTTCGGATCGGGATTCGAAATTTCTTAGCTATTTTTGGAATACATTATGGAGGAAATTGGGAACAAAACTGTTGTTTAGCACTTCACACCATCCTCAAAAAGATGGTCAAACCAAGGTCACAAATCGAACCCTAGGAACTTTGTTGCGAGGACTTGTGAATAAGACGCAAAAGGATTGGGACGTGAAACTTGCTCATGTGGAATTTTCCTATAACCGATCCCCTACACATGCCACGGCACACTCTCCCTTTGAAGTCGTTTACGGGTTAAATCCTTATATACCCTTAGACTTGATTCCATTGCCTAAGGACGAGTTGGTACACAAAGATGCGGAATCTAAACTTAAATCGATGATAAAGTTACATGGACAAATATGTGATCGAATCAAAGAGGTGAATTACGCATACAAACAGAAATCCAACAATCACAGAAAACCGAGACTGTTCGAAGTAGGCGACTTGGTTTGGGTACACTTAAGGAAGGAGAGATTTCCTAGTAATGCAAGAACAAACTTATGCTGAGGGCTGAGGGTCCTTACAAAATCGTGGGTAAGGTGAACGACAATGCATATAAAGTAGAACTTCCGGGTGATTATGGAGTACACGCCACTTTTAACGTGGGCGACCTATCTTCTTACCTTGACGACGAAGGAATTACTGAATTGAGGTCAATTCCTTTTAAAGGGGGAGGAGATGATGCGAATTTGAATGAAGAAAACGAAGTAAGAGTTGACGTAAGTAACGATACAACATTGCATGCACATGCACCTACGTACTTCGGGGAGAAAACAAATGCAGAAATGGGAACAACCTTAATAATCGGAACCGGGATAACTTAGACGTATCAAACATGCATATGTATGCATGTTCATGCATACTAATCGGCCACCTTATGGGGAATTTAGGCCGATTTGATTAAAGATCCATGAGGATTTTTGTCCCTTCTAGTTTCAAGACTTCATTTTCAAGGTCCACTACAAAAGTTTGGGTCCCTCCACACTTCATAATTCGGCCGAAACACATGGGAAGCTTGGTGTTGATTTTTGTCCTTGTCAAGTATCACATGGGAAAGACTCTTGTCCCCTCTCACCTTCTACCTCACGTCCAAGCCTTATTATTGATGTTTGTTGTCCTTGTCAAGTATCACATGGTAGAGATTCTTGTCCCCTCTCACTTTCTACCTCACGGACGAACCAAGGAGGAAGGAAAATTGGTGTTGTTGTCTTGTTAGAATTGTTTAAGCTTGGTTTGTTGTTTTGTTAGAGTTGTTTAATCTTGGTTTAACTTTAGTTGATGCTTGTAAATGGCTATTTATAGGCCACATTTTCAGCATTTAAACATCATCTTGAAGGAATTAAAATCAATACATTTATATTACTTGTTGAATGATTTTCATCAAACACTTGATTATAATTCGATGCGTTTTCGAGTTTTAATCCGATTGATTCTGAATAGTTCTTGAGAAGAAATCACCTTATCAAACTATAGGTCTTGTTTGATAATCATCTTCACATTGTGTTTATTTACACGACCGAATTGCCCTACTTCCGGTTATCTCTTACGAGTGTTACACATATTCGAGTGTTGTGAGGATCAACAATATTTCTGCTGCATTGCATATGAGTTTACGTCCATTTGAATACGTAATTCATATCACCCTTCATATTTGGGCTCTTCTCACGGGCTCTAATCGCTCTGTTTGGGTTAATTGGGTGTGGACCTTTAGGTTGCAGCAGTGTTCTTTCTGGGATCTTCATGTTTCTTCTGCTTCAGCTTGGTATTGGAAGCAACTTCTGAAACTGCGTTCCTTAGTTATGGGAGCATTTCAGTATTCTATTGGTGATAGCTCGTCTCTCTTCTTGTGTTCGGACCCCTGGCATTCCATGGGTATGACTAGGCATTCTGTTCCTAGAGCTCCTATATGGACTGGCATTGATGTGTGTTCTAGGATTGATACGGTTATTGATGAGGGTTATTAGGAGTGGTCGGTGGTCGATAGACCTGAGATTCTGATGATTACTTCTGCTCTACCGCCTATTGTTGGGGGTTAGGATCGCATATCCTGGAGACCGCATAGTTCGGGTATGTATTCATCCTCTTCTGCTCTTCGGTTCCTCAGAGGTTATTCGCCCCCTGTTCCATGGGCCCCCTCTTGCACGGACCGGGAAAGATTCCTAGGCACTCTTTCATCTTTTGGTTGGCTATTCAGGAGCGTTTGTCGACTATGAATAAGACTTGGCTTCAACAGGTTGATGGGATTTGTGTCCTTTGTGGTATGGCGTTAGAGTCTCATTCTCAACTATTCTTTCATTGCCCTTATTCTGGTCGATGTCTTTCTATTGCTAGGAGGGAAGTTCGCTTTAGTTGGCCTCACTCTGTGTGGATCTCGGGGTTGCTGTGGGCGGCTAGGAAGTGGAGAGGTAAGCACGTGGTCAACGTGGCTTACCGTATTTTCCTAGCTGCTTTGGTCTATTTGATTTGGCAGGAGATGAATGAGAGGAGATTTGGTCAGAGGCGTCGATATCCTCATACGGTTACTTTTCAGGGGATCGGTCTCGTTCGAGACATTATCTCCCTAAGATGGCCCTCTCGTTCTCTATCTACTATGGCTGTTAGACGTATTTGGAGGATAGCTTGGTAGTTCTTCATCCTTGCAGCTTTTGTATAGCTTATGTAGCTTTTTGGCTTATGTAGGCTATGTATTGCTAGATCTTGCTCTTTGTAATGTTGTTTGGTGCACCATTCTTCTGTGGTTGCCGGGGTACTGGTCAGCCTTTTTGGCCAATCTTATTATATTAATGCAATTCACTTTTCCCAAAAAAAAGTTACTTAATGCTTCGCGGAGCTTCACCAAGAAATCGGCATCGGTGAAATCCAAAATGTCAAAATATCAAGAAACCAAATGTGTATCCGATACCACTAATGATGCGAATCTCTATCGGATGGACATTTCACGAGGGGGCTGAAGTCTTCTTCCAAATCTTCCAACTTTTCCAAATCTTCCAAATCTCCCAAATCTTTGAAATCTCCCAAATGATAAAATAAGTCTCCCAAGTCTTCAGGGGGGAGGGCGAAATCTCCTTCAAATCTTGTTAGTCTTCATAAAATGATAAACTAAGTTATTCTGAGTCCGATCACCAACGTCACTCCAACGCCACTGCATGGTTGCTTACGTCGATCCGTACTCCGTCTTCTTCACTCAGAATAGTTGATTTCGTATCAGCTTAATTGGAGCTATTATAGTCAATCCTTGCTACAACAAGACTTAATAGCACGGAGATGTCCCATTTTTACCAGCATCAAATCTCGGACTTCTATTATGAAGATGCTTGGCACCTTGATATGGCGTTTGTTCAGGTCTACCGGAAATAGCACGAGATATTGTCTCTACTGTCATCTCACTGATGGGTAAGGATCATAGAGTTTGGACCCCCTCCAAAAATGGTCAAGTGACATCCACCTTGGCTTACAATCACATCTGCCACTCTTTCCTCCCCACCTCTTGGGGGAAGTGGATTTAGACGAGATTCATTCCTTTGAGCAGATCCTACACAGTCTGGAGAGCTATTTTTGTGAGTCTTCCTTCCTGGGAAATCTTGAGATCTTATCACATTCAGGGGCCCTCCATCTGCAGCCTCTGCCATAACTCAGGGGAGTCTTCTGACCATATTTTCTCTGATTGCGCTTTCTCCTTATGCATCTTTTCTAAGCTTTTTTGGGATTTTGATATCTCTATTGCTTTTCATGAGGGGTTCCTTAGTTTTTTATTACAGTCTATGCAGGTCACACTTAGCCCTCAAACTTCGGATCTTTGGCGAGCTGCGTTTATATCCGCTATTTGGGCTATCTGGGCCTCTCGAAATGCTTACATCTTCGACAATAAGAGAGCTAATGCTACCCACACTCTTTCTATTATTCTCTTTTGCGTGCGGGAGTCGGCCACCTTAATATCGACCCCTATGCATAATACAATTCGGGATTTGGCCATTTTGAGAAAGTTGGGAATTCAAGGCAATCTTTTAAAGCCTCCATCCCACACCAAGGTCTCATGGATCCCCTCTCGCCTAATTGGTATAAAGTTAACACTAACATTTGCGCGCTCGGCTCCCCTGGCCCATTCAGGTGGCGGGATTTTTTTTAATTGCAGGGGTTTTACACTCGGTGGATTTACTATCACCCTCCCCCAGGGATTTGCCTTTGAGGCCGAGCTTCAGGTGGCTATGACAGCCATCGAGGTGGCTAAGGATCTGGCTGGAGTCCAACTTCATTTGCATGGTTCATTGCTTGCAGACTCACTCTTTTGATGTTCCTTGGCGACTTCGTGCTCTCAGGTTAAGGACTCTTCATTCGATTCACGATTTCACTCTCAAAGTCACTACATTTTTAGAGAGGGTAACCAGGCTGTTGATGCCCTCTCTAATATTCGCACTCCTTTTACATGGTGGAACCCTCTTCGGCCTCCCATGCTACCCTCCCCAATTCTCCGGATGTTTTTACCGGACGCATATCTCACGACATTTCGAGTGTTGCCTCCCACTCTCGACGTTGCGGTCCATTCGCGCGTGGCTTGCCTCTACACGTTGCTCAACGCCTAATCTGTTAGGACTTTTTCACATCTCTAGTCCCTACCGGCTTGTGGTAGTTTGTGTTTTCCCTCTTTGCTCTGCGTAGCAATTTTGGCCGCATGTAGCTTTTTGCACTTTTGGGTTTGGCCGTTTTCTTTTGTATGACTTTTTCTTCACTATTTTTATACAAGCATCTATTTATCCAATCCTTGCTACAACAAGACTTAATCAAGAAGTAAAAGCTTAATCGGAGATGTTATAGCCAATTCTGAGTACACAAATCTCGAATCTAATCAATAAACCTGAGTTTTCATAGAGTTCTGACTCGAGTGCATGTAATGTGGTCTTATCTCCTATTAACAAGACTTAATCAAAAAGTAAAGACTTAATCAGAGCTACTATAGTCAATCCTTGGTACAACACGACTTAATCAAGTAAAAGCTTAATCAGGGCTGCTATTGCCAATTCTGAGTATAAAAGGTTGGAATCTAATCAATAAACCAGTGTTTTCATAGAGTTCCAACTCAGTGTGGTTTTATCTCCTATTAACAAGACTTAATTAACAAAGGCTTATAAAATGTCGAATATAATCAATAAACTCGAGCTCTTGTAGAGTTTCGACTTGAATACATGTAACGTGGTTTTATCTCCTATTACAAGACTTATCAAGAAGTAAAGGCATATGATGCGAATCTCTATCGGACGGAAATTTCACAAGCGGAAACTGACAGCAAACAGCCAAGTGGAATCGAACAGTAGGGTCAGTAACTCACATCAATCATCCGTTACTAACAGCAGTAACGAACAGCAGCAACTCGTTACTAACAGCAGTAATGAACAGCAACACGCACACAAACAGTGCCCAGTCGAATGGGAACAAACAACAATAAACAACCACAAACAGCAGCAACAAACAGCAAATTGCGGTCGGACACAATGGAAACAGGAAGCAAGCTCGGATGACGAACAGAAATTGATGCGAATTCATGATCGGGTACAAACGTGTATCGCATGCAATGTAAGGAAAGTGTCTTTTGCGAACAGGGAACACGAACAATAATTCAAAGTATGGAACACAAAGTAAGAATCGTCCGAAATTAGGGCAATTCGACCGGATCAGAACAGGAACAAGGTGTTTATCGAATTAAACCTATAACTCGATAAAGTGATTTCTTCTCAAGACCTATTGAGAATCGATCGGATTAAAACTCGAAAACGCATCGAATAATAATCAAATTTTTGGTAGGAAACTCGTCCAACACTTAAGCAATACAAAGAATTTTATTGATGATTCATGATGATCTTACAAAACCAAAAATGGTTCTTAAATAACCATGAGAAGACTTAGCTAGCCAAAAAGAGAAGATTACAATCTTTTAAAATGGAAGACAAAATGTAAAGTAAAGATACTAAAGTGGACTAACAATTATTCTTCATGACTTGGTGACATGTCACGATTCAAAGGAGACAAGGGGGCTGAAGTCTTCTTCCAAATCTTCCAACTTTTCCAAATCTTCCAAATCTCCCGAATCTTCATGAAATCTCCCAAATGATAAACTAAGTCTCCCAAGTCTTCAAGGGGGAGGGAGGGCGAAATCTCCACCAAATCTTGTTAGTCTTCATAAAATGATAAACTAAGTTATTCCGAGTCCGATCACCAATGTCACTCCAAGCCTCGTATCCGTTTTCTCTCCTAAGTACGTAGCCGCAAGTGCATGTCGGGTTGCATGGTTGCTTACGTCGATCCGTACTCCATCTTTTTCATTCGGAATAGTTGATTTCGTATCAGCTTAATTGGAGCTATTATAGTCAATACTTGCTACAACAAGACTTAATCAACAAGTAAAACCTTAATCGGAGCTGTTATGCAAATTCTCCCTACAAAAGGCTCGAATGTAACCATTAAACCCGAGTTTTCATAGAGTTCCGACTCGAATGCATGTAACATTGTCTTATGTCCTATTAACAACAAGATTTAATCAAGAAGTAACGGATTAATCGAAGATATTATATCCAGTCCTTGCTACAACAAGACTTACTCAAGAAGTAAAAGCTTAATCGGAGCTGTTATAGTCAATTCTATGTACAAAAGTCTCGAACCTAATCAATAAACTAGAGTTTTCATAGAGTTCCGAATAGAATGCATGTAACGTGGTTTTATCTCCTATTATGATATGGGATTGACGAGTCCGAGGGAAGAAGACAAGGTGATGATCGACGTAAGCGGACATGCAGCCTGGAATGCACATGCAGCTACATACTTGGCGAGAAAAAGGACACGAGGCTTGGATTGACCTTGGTGGTCGGGCTCAGGATAACTTAGTTTATTGTTTTTTTATTATTTCTTAGTAGGATGTAGTTAAATAAAAGGGTGCGACATGTGCAGCCCTGTTTTATTTATTTGGTTTTGTTTGTTCGTTTTAGTATTTTTCCTTAAAAACTAGTAGGCTAAAACTTGTTTAGGGGAATTTTAGGGAATAGCCTTTTTATGTGTTGCTACGGTTAGAGGGCTATAAATAACACTGTAGTTCGGCCGATTTATGGATGTTATATGAAAGTTGATTTTTGCTCTCTTTGAGTTCTAAATTGTTTGACGAGTTTCAAGCAAATTCTTCGTTATTATTCGACGTGTTCTCGAATTCTAACGTGATCAATTCTCAATAGGTCTTGGGAAGAGATCATCTTTGTCAAGTTATAGGACTAGCTCAACAAACTTTATGCTGTTCAACCGATCGGAGCTGTTCTTCTTCAGCCGGAATTTTCTTGATCGCTCGTGCTGTTGTGTTCATCGAAGTGCTGTTCGTTTTTCGTTCGAGTACTACTTCCATTTCGTTAGAACTGTGATTCACATCAGATCATTTCCCTGTCTTGATTGTGTGTTGTTGTTCGGTCCGCTTGTTCTATTCATCCGAGAATATTACTCCCGCTTCAAACTGTTGCTGTGCATCGCTGTTTGTTTCTGTTGGTTGACGTTCGTTGTCCGATCGTGATTCCTGTTTTCCGCTTTGTCCGATTGTAATTTGTTGCTGTTTGCTGTAGTTTGTTGCTGTCGGCTCCCTCCGGATGGTTGCTTCTCGTTGCTGTGTGTCTCCGCTCAGCTGGTTGCTGTTTGTTCCCGTTCGTGAAAAATTTCCTTCCGCTCGTCCAATAGACCTTCGTATCCTTAGTGGTATCGGAGCCTCGGTTCTTGATCTTTTGGAAGTATGGATTTCAACGATGCTAATTTCTTGGCAAAACTTCGCGACGCGTTACGTGATATACGGGAACAACGCGACTAGCATTGGCAGCCTAGGCATGGTGATTACGAACGCCCCTCCCGCCATATCGACGAGTTCAAAGTTAACGAACTTCTGGAGTTCAGATCCTGAAGTTTACTTGGAATAGGAATGTAAGATTGATTGCATGCTCGAGTTTAAAGATATTTACGATGAGAAACATTGCAAGTATGCGATTCTTAAGTTTTGTAAGGGCACTTCTCTTTGGTTCGAGGGGGTGAAAATGCAGAGGGCTCGTACGGGGAAAAAAAAGATTACTTCTTGGGACTCGTTAAACCAGAAACTCCATAAAAGGTATGTACCTACATCGCATAAATTGACCTTGTACCGTAAGATTGCCGATTTTGTGCAAGGAAGGTTGAGTATTAGTGAATTTATTGATGAGTTCAAAAGTTTGGCTTTGATGGGAGAATTAGAGGAGAATGAGGAACAAAAGATGTCTCGTTTTTTGCGTGGTTTGAATCGGAATATAGCTAATTCGGTGGTGTTGTACCCATACGACAATTTTGATACCTTGTGTGGATTGTTTTTGAAAATTGAGGCCCAAAATAGGCTGAAGTTTGGAGGTTCGAATACGGAGTATAGCAAGTCAAGCGGGTGGTCTAGACCCGAGTTTTCATCAAATTTGAAACTCTGAATAGCGGTTCTAACTCGGTTACCAAAGCCGTACCTACACCGGCCCCTAGTACGGTTCCTAAGGCTCCCAACGTGACTAAGGAGATGAGTTTGTCGAAGGTGCACTATTTTAAATGTCAAGGGTTTGGTCATTATCAAAATACTTTTCCGAATAAACGAGTTGTGATGTTGAGGGAAGCTATTGCTGCCCGAGACAAATTGGTGGACGAGGAGGAAAGGGAAAGGCTGGGTGGTGTATCCGATTTTAATGTAGAGAATGATGAGGAGGAAGAATATAAGGCTTACGATGCTCCAAATTATGATACGGTCTTGGTCCTTCGTAATTTACAATCTAAATCAATTTCGAGTGATTCGGAGCAGCGGGATTAAATATTTCATATGAAGTGTCAAGTTGGGGACAAGTGGTGTAGTTTGATCATTGATGGAGGAAGTTGCACTAACATAGCTTTGAGTGAGATGGTGTCGAAACTTGGGCTTACCACTATGGCTCACCCAAGACCTTACGCCTTGCATTGGCTCGATGATGGGAGTAAAGTAAAGGTTGGAAAACAGGTGTGCGTCGGTTTGACCATGGGTTCATATTGTTATGAAATCTTGTGTGATGTAATTCCTATGGATGCTTGTCATGTGCTGTTGGGACGTCCGTGGTTGTTTGATAGAGATGTTTTACACCGTGGGAGGAGTAACGAGTATGAGTTACGAGATAAGGGCAAGAGGATCATGTTGAAACCAATGTCACCTCAATCTATTCGTTCGATGAGCTCTAAACGAGGTGAGAAGCCGAATCTGACCATGTTTGCGAGTGAGCAGGAAATTGAGTACGCTATTGATGAGGGTAAATGTGTATAAATGCTATTGGTTAAGGAGACTCGGGATGATGGCGTAGTTGGGCAAAACGAAGGAGAGATGGATGATTTATTGCACGAATTTGCTGATATTTTTCCCGAAGACTTGTCGTTGGGTTTGCCGACTATTCGTGGAATTGAGCATCAAATCGACCTATACCGGATGCGTCTCTTCCTAATAAGGCTGCCTATAGATGTAATCCCGAGGAAACTAAAGAACTACAGAAACAGATCGAAGAGCTAATGAACCGCGGGTATGTTCTAGAAAGTTCGAGTCCTTGTGTGGTTCCGATTTTGCTTGTTCCTAAGAAGGATGGATCGTGGCGGATGTGTATTTATAGTCGGGCCATGAATAATATAACAATCAAGTGTCGGTTTCTGATTTCGAGGCTTGATTATATGTTGGATGAGCTACACGGCACAGTGGTCTTTTCTAAAGTGGATTTGCAAAGTGGCTATAACCAGATTCGCAGCGAGATGGGTGATACGAATTCTCGCTTGTGATGCGAATTCATTATCGGTACAGCAGGAAGCTGTTTTGACGAGTGGAAGCGAATCGGCAATAAACTATCAGGAACTGAGAACATCCATTCGCTACAGCAATAACACGGGCTAGCGGCACGCACTCGCGACAGGAAAGGATGACGGAAACTCGATACAGCAACAAGACAGGAACTTGGTCAAATGTAAAAGGCTTGATCCAGACCACCTCCAAACAGCGACACTCGAAACAGCACGTTTCGATCGGATGCGGATTGAAAACAGGAAACAAGTTCGAAGGATCGAACAACACTTTATGCGAAATACCGAACAAGTATAAAACTTTATCGAAAACAAGCAGAATATCGGAACAGGACAGAAATAGTTGTTTTATCGAATTAGACCTATAATTCGATAAAGTGATTTCTTCTGAAGACCTATTGAGAATCAATCGGATTAAGATTTGAAAACGCGACGAATAATAATCAAAGTTTTGATGAAAAGTATTCACCAAGGAAAACACAAAGTGTATTCTTATTTCTTCAACCTTCAATATCTTTCATTACAACTTCATCGCCCTATTTATAGGCAAAAGCAGCCTGACAGGAGCCTGACAAGATAATCTTAACTATTACAAGCTGGTCTTAAAATAATAAAATATAATAAAAAGGTTCCTCATGTTACTTGCTGACAAAAGTAAAAGCTGGGCCTTGTCTCCAAGTTGAAAGCTGACAGCCGCTTTTTCATACAACATGTTGCCAAGAATCCTGCTGCCTTTATAATAAAGAAAACGCTGAAATACTTTTATTCTTTTACCACTTGGGCTCCTTTCCCCAAGTTCCAAGTTACTTAGTGTTTTAAGTTACTCCAAGTCCGGTTATTAAGGTAACTCCGTGTCTCGTCTCCGTTTTCGCGCCCAAGTAAGTTGCATGATTGTTTCTCGATCATCATCTCGTCTTCTTCCCTTGGACTTGTCAACCCCGTATCATCCTCTCTCCCTTTAAGAGGAATTGTCCTCAATTCTGCAATCCCGTCGTCATCAAGATAAGGAGATAGATCACCTATGTTGAAAGTAGCATGCACTCCATAATCGCCCGGAAGTTCTAACTTGTAAGCATTGTCGTTCACCATCGCAACTATTTTAAATGGCCCCTCGACTTGTGGCATTAACTTATTCTTACGCTTACTCGGAAATCGTTCCTTTCTCAAATGTACCCAAACTAAATCTCCAACCTCGAATAATCTTGGTTTTCTTTGTTTGCTCGACTTCCTTTTGTATGCCTCGTTTATCTCTTTGATTCAGTCACGCACATGTTCATGTAATTTCATCATCGATTTCAGTTTTGACTCCACATCCTTATGCACCAATTCATCACTCGGTAATGGAATTAAGTCTAGCGGTATGTAAGGATTTAGGCCGTAAACTACTTCGAATGGAGAATGCGCTGTGGCATGAGTAGGAGAGCGATTATATGCGAACTCCGCATGTGCGAGCTTCAAATCCCAATCCTTTTGTGTTTTGCTGACCAACCCTCGCAACAGCGTTCCTAGTGTTCGATTAGTCACTTCAGTTTGTCCGTCTGTTTGAGGATGATGCAAAGTACTAAACAAAACCTTGGTTCCCACCTTTCTCCACAATGTGTTCCAAAAGTTGCTCAGAAACTTCGAGTCCCGGTCCGAAATAATAGTTTTTGGAACTCAATGTAATCGTACCACCTCTCGAAAATACAAGTCAGCGACATTACTCGCATCGTCGGTTTTGTGACAAGAAACAAAATGAGCCATCTTTGAAAAACAATCGACAACAACCATAATCGCATCCTTACCTCGTTGGGTTCGCGGCAAAGCAACAATGAAATCCATCGAAACATCTTCCCATGGCCTCTCCGGAATCGGTAAAGGCGTGTATATTCCTGGTTTGAACGAACTCTGCGCAATATGGCATGTCACACACTTACTAATTATATTATTGACATCCCCCTGCATCTTCGGCCAATAAAAATGTTCTTTAAGCACATCTAATGTCTTGGATGAACCAAAGTGGCCAGCCAAACCTCCCCCGTGAGCCTCTCGAATCAGCAATTCTCGAATCATGTGCCTGGGTAGACAAAGACGATTTCCCTTAAAAAGAAAGCCTTCCTGTATCGAAAATTCTTCCATCGGCCCAGATTTGCAAAGGGCGAAGGTTTCGCCAAAATCCACATCACTGTCATAATATTCTTTCACTGTATCGAATCCAAGCAATCGAACATCAAGGGTAGAGAGTAAGGCATACCACCTGGAAAGCGCATCAGCCACCACATTGCTCTTACCGTCCTTATACTTTGATGAGAAGTGAAATGATTGCAAGAATTCCACCCACTTCGCATGTCTGGGACTCAACTTATGTTGTCCATTAATATACTTTAAAGATTCATGGTCCGAATGCAGAATAAAATGTTTCGGCCGAAGGTAATGACTCCAATGATCCAGAGCCCTCACTATGGCATAGAACTCCTTGTCGTAAGTACAATAGTTGAGTCGAGCCCCACCCAACTTCTCCGAAAAGTACGCAATAGGCCGCCTGCCTTGAATGAGGACCGCCCCAATACCAACTCCACTAGCATCACACTCCACTTCGAACGGCTGTGCAAAATTGGGTAACGCCAAGATAGGTGTTTCACATAAACTTGCCTTCAATTTTTCAAATGCCCATTGGGCAGCCCTGCTCCACACAAACGGACCCTTCTTCAAACACTCAGTTATCGGACTCGTTATTGTGCTGAAATCTCGAATAAACCTTCGATAAAAAGAGGCAAGACCGTGGAATGATCTGACTTCAATTACGGTTTTAGGAGTATGCCACGACTTAATAGCTTCAATTTTACCTTGATCAACCGACACTCCTTCCTTCGAAACAACATAGCCAAGAAAAGTTATGCTCTCGACGAGAAACGCACACTTTTCTTTCTTTCCATAAAGCCTATGAGACCTAAGAGTCTCGAATACTTGCCGTAGATGCTCGAGATACTCCTCCACCGACCAACTATAAACCAAAATATCATCCAAATAAACAACCACAAATCTGCCCAAAAATGCCTTAAGTACTTCGTTCATCAAACGCATGAAAGTACTTGGGGCATTCGTAAGTCCAAATGGCATGACGGTCCACTCATACAGCCCATGCTTAGTTTTGAAAGCCGTCTTCCATTCATCTCCCTCCCACATACGAATCTGGTGATAGCCACTTCGAAAATCAATTTTAGAAAAGACCACCGAGCCATGTAGCTCGTCCAACATATCATCAAGCCTTGGTATCGGGAATCGATACTTGATGGTTATGTTATTTACGGCTTGGCTATCGATACACATCCGCCAAGAACCATCCTTCTTAGGAACAAGTAGGACTGGAACCGCACATGGACTTAAACTTTCTCGAACATACCCGTGGCTCATTAGTTCTTCAATCTGCTTCTGAAGTTCCTTCGTTTCCTCGGGATTACACCTATAGGCAGATTTATTCGGAAGAGGTGCACCTGGTATAAGGTCGATTTGATGCTCAATTCCACGAATTGGCGGCGAACCCGACGGCAATTCTTCAGGGAAGACGTCCGCGAACTCATGTAATAAATCGGCCACTGTATCCTCGTTTTTCGATGCCACAAAATCATCTCGAGTCTCCTTTATCACCAGCATGTAAACACGCTCACCACTCTCCATAGTGTGTTCAACTTCCCTTTCGCTAGCGAACATGGTGAGGTTCGGTTTTTCCCCTCTTTTGGCACTCATGGAACGGATAGCTTGGGGTGGCATCGGTTTTAACACGATCTTCTTTCCCTTATCTTGCAACTCATATTCGTTGCTCCTTCCCCGATGCAAAACATCCCTATCAAATAACCAAGGGCATCCCAAAAATACGTGACAAGCATCCATTTGAATCACATCACATAATATCTCATCGTGATATGAACCCATTGCCAATCCGACCCGAACTTGCTTCGAAACCCTCACCTTACTTCCGTCATCAAGCCAATGTAGAGCATATGGCTTAGGGTAAGTTGTGGTGGTTAGTCCAAGCTTCGTCACCATTTCACTCGAAGCTACGTTGGTGCAACTCCCTCCGTCAATAATCAAACTACACCACTTATCTCCAACTTGACACTTTGTATGGAATATTTGGTCCCGTTGTTCTGACTCGCTCGGAACTGAATTGGCTTGCAAAGTGCGAAGGACCAAGGCTGTATCGTAATTCGGAGAATCGTAAGCCTCACATTCTTCTCCTTCTTCGTCCTCCATGCTGAGATCAAACACATCACCCAGTCTTTCTTTTTCGTCCTCAGCCAACAATTCGTCTCGGATTGTGATAGCTTCCCTTAGTGTCACCACTCATTTGTTCGGACAAGCATTTTGATAATGCCCGAACCCTTGACATTTGAAACATCTTACTTTAGCCAAACTCGTCTCCTTCGGTACTCGTCTCCTTCGGTACGTAGGGGGCCTTTGGAATCACAACAGGGACCGGAGTCGGTACAGTTGCCTTAGTAGTTGAACTAGACCCGATGCTTGGGTTTCCAAATTTGACTGGAAACTCGGGTTTATACAACTTCATCCTGTTTTGAGCTTCTAACTTCACACATAGCCCACATAATGTATCGAAGTCCTCGTATGGATACAGTTCCACCGAGTTAGCTATGCTTCGGTTCAATCCACGCAAGAATCGCGACATCTTCTATTCCTCATTCTCCTCTATTTCTCCCATTAAGGTCAGATTCTCAAACTCCTCAATGTATTCACTGACATTCAACTTTCCTTGCATGAGATCTACAATCTTCCTGTACAAGTACAACTGGTGTGATATTGGTACATATCTTTTACGAAGTTTTCTTTTTAATGAATCCCACGAACAGATCTTTTCTTTCCCCACACGAGCTCTTCGTGCTTTAATTCCTTTGTACCAAAGTGAAGCTCCTTTCCCCAACTTGAGAATTGCATACTTACACCTTTTCTCATCGTCAAGGTCTTTAAACTCGAACATGCGGTCAATTTTACGTTCCCATTCCAAGTAGACTTTGGGGTCTGTACCGCCAACGAACTCTGGAAGCTCATTAACCTTGAATTCTTCGACATGGCGTGAGGGTCGCTCATAGTCAACACGCCTAGAATGCCAATGCTGGTCGTGTTGTTCTGGTACGTCACGCAATGCGTCACGATGTTTTGCCAAGAAATTAGTGTCGTTGAGATCCATAATGCCAAAGATCAAGAACTTGGGCTCCGATGCCACTTATGATACGAATTCTCGCTGGTGATGTGAATTCATTATCGGTACAGCAGGAAGCTGTTTTGACGAGCGAAAGCGAATCGGCAAGAAACTGTCAGGAACTGATAACACCCGTTCGCTACAACAATAACACGGGCTAGCGGCACGCACTCGCGATAGGAAAGGATGACGGCAACTCGATACAGCAACAAGACAGGAACTTGGTCAAATGTAAAAGTCTTGATCCAGACCACCTCCAAACAGCGACACTCGAAACAGCACGTTTCGATCGGATGCGGATTGAAAAAAGGAAACAAGTTCGAAGGATCGAACAACACTTTGTGCGAAATACCGAACAAGTATAAAACTGTATAAAAAAACAAGCAGAATATCGGAACAGGACAGAAACAGTTGTTTTATCGAATTAGACCTATAATTCGATAAAGTGATTTCTTCTCAAGACCTATTGAGAATCAATCGGATTAAGATTCGAAAATGCGTCGAATAATAATCAAAGTTTTGATGAAAAGTATTCACCAAGGAAAACAGAAAGTGTATTCTTATTTCTTCAACCTTCAATATCTTTCATTACAACTTCATCGCCCTATTTATAGGCAAAAATAGCCTGACAGGAGCCTGACAAGATAATCTTAACTATTACAAGCTGGTCTTAAAATAATAAAAGATAATAAAAAGGTTCCTCATGTTACTTGCTGACAAAAGTAAAAGCTGGGCCTTGTCTCCAAGTTGAAAGCTGACAGCCGCTTTTTCATACAACATGTTGCCAAGAATCCTGCTGCCTTTATAATAAAGAAAATGCTGAAATACTTTTATTCTTTTACCACTTGGGCTCCTTTCCGCAAGTTCCAAGTTACTTAGTGTTTTAAGTTACTCCAAGTCCGGTTATTAAGGTAACTCCATGTCCCGTCTCCGTTTTCGCGCCCAAGTAAGTTGCATGGTTGTTTACATCGATCATCACCTCGTCTTCTTCCCTTGGACTTGTCAACCCCATATCAATGGGGATGAATGGAAGACGGCTTTCAAAACTAAGCATGGGCTGTATGAGTGGACCGTCATGCCGTTTGGACTTAGGAATGCTCCGAGTACTTTCATGCGTTTGATTAATGGAGTATTTAAACCATTTTTGGGGCGGTTTGTTGTTTATTTGGATGATATCTTGGTTTATAGTCGGTCTTTGCAAGAGCATTTCAGACATCTACGGAAAGTATTCAAGACTCTTAGGACTCAAAAGCTCTATGGAAAGAAGGACAAGTGCGCGTTTCTGGTCGAGAGCATAGTTTTTCTCTATGTTGTTTTGAAGGACGGAGTATCGGTTGATCAAACTAAAATCGAAGCGATTAAGTCGTGGCCTACCCCTAAAATCTTGACTGAAGTTAGATCATTCCACGGTCTTGCCTCTTTTTATCGGAGGTTTATTCGAGATTTTAGCACCATAACGAGTCTGATAACGGAGTGTTTGAATAAGGGTCCATTTGTCTGGATCAAGGTTGCCTGAGGGGCATTTGAAAAGTTGAAGGCAAGGTTGTGTGAAGCACCTATCTTGGCGTTACCAAATTTTACACAACCGTTCGAAGTAGAGTGTGATGCTATCGGAGTTGGTATTGGGGCGGTCCTCATTCAAGGCAAGCGGCCTATTGCATACTTTCTAGAAAAATTGAGTGATTCTTGGCTCAACTATTGTACATACGACAAGGAGTTCTATGCCATTGTGAGAGCTCTTGATCATTGGAGTCACTATCTTCGGCCGAAACACTTTCTTCTTCATTCGGATCATGAATCTTTGAAGTATATTAATGGGAAGCAGAAGTTAAGTCCAAGACACGCTAAGTGGGTGGAGTTCTTGCAATCGTTTCACTTTTCATCGAAGTATAAGGATGGTAAGAGCAATGTGTGGTGGCTGATGCGTTGTCTAGACGGTATGCTGTGCTCTCTACACTTGATGTTCGCTTGTTGGGGTTCGAAACATTGAAATACTATTATGTTGATGATACTGATTTTGGGGAGATCTTTGTCCATTATAAGGCTGGTCCATTTGGGAAATTTGTGGTACAAGATGGGTTTCTCTTTAAGGGGAATTGACTTTGTTTACCCAAACATGCTGTTCGGGAGTTGTTGGTTCGTGAGGCTCATGGAGAGGGCTTGGCTGGCCACTTCGGCACGGCTAAGACCATGGGGGTGCTCAAGGAGTATTTTTATTGGCCGAAAATACAAGGGGACGTGAATGATATCGTTGGTAAATACGTAACATGTAATATTGCGAAGAGCTCGTTCAAGCCAGGCATGTATATGCCTCTACCAGTTCCGAAAAGGCCATGGGAGGATGTCTCGATGGATTTCATTGTTGCCTTGCCTCATGCCCAACGAGGCGTTAACAAGAAGTGTACCTGAGATAGATGGCGCGGACTGACCATCCGTTGCCCTCAGTTCAAATACACGGGATGGTAACGACTCCGAAAAGGATGTATTGCCACCACCACGCCCACGGCCTCGACCGGCACCGTGAGGCAGTGGTTGAGTCTAGTGGGGTGGAGCTTGGTAGTTGGAAACGGTAGGTGTCTTCGAGGATTGCACAGAGCCTTGTTGACTCTGATGAGGAGCTGAGTTCGGTGTAAGGTTAGCCCACCAGCAGTAACGAGACATGTGTCCACTCTTTCCGCAAGAGAAGCATTTGGTAACCAACTTGTGACACCGGTCCTTGGTATGTCCATGTACGCCACAATTGAAGCAGTCTTTACGGTAAGGCCGATCAGATGCACCTTTCTGTTGGTAAACTACTGACTTAAAAGAAGATATGGACCCCGAGTTCGTCTTGTTGTTTCTCCCTGACTGAGTAGATGTCTTATGCTTCCTCGAATTATGTCTGGTGTCAGTGTTAACAACAGTACCAGTATATGCTGTGATTACGTCTTGATACGCCCTCAGAGTTGTGCAGTGGAATCTAGCAGCATAGCGTTGTACATCTTCCGGCAACCTCTACGTAAGGTGACACATTCGTTGATCTTCTGATGGAACCATCTGTGAGACGTAACATACCTCAGTACGGTGGGCCCGAATGATCTCCGGTACTGGCAAATTCGGTGGTCCGGCACTTAAAAATTCTCGTGCACGAGCGGTTTGGGCTGATCTAGGACAGTACTCGCTCTGCAGTAGTCGGGCAAATTCGGCCCACCCGACTACTCGATTTTTCGGCTTGTAAGTTCTCCACCAGTGGGCAGCAGTGTCGCGGAGCTGATTAATCCCAAGCGGCACCTTCCGTTTCTCTGGACATCCGATCACATCGAAAGCGGTATCCTTTTCAGAAATCTAGTCGTCCACGTATTTCTCCGCTGCTCCGTCAAACAATGGCGGCCTAGCCTTCAGCATCTCTCCCAACCATCGGTCTCTCCCTACGTTCTCCTCCACATTGATGACCGGTACCCGTTCTGTCTGGTTGACTTGAGCGATTCCCATGGCAATAGCTTGGGCGAGGGCTTGAATGAAGGTCGGGTCCATGCCTCCAGGGTTGTTATTCTGGAGTTCTGCCTCTTGATCGTTTTGATTAATTGGCAGCAGCTGGTCCCCAGCCGGAACGGTTTCGGCAGTGTTTCTATTTTCATTCTGGTTCACGGCGGAACCCTAAGCCTCGTTTACTATCCTCCTAGCTCCACGGCATGCCATTACAAACAATATTAATCTAAGGCCAGTTCAACACATAGTTATCTCTTGCAAATTAAATTTTGTACCCAAACAGAAAACACACAAATTACTTACTTTGCATTCCATGAGGAGTTACGGTCGCTTGGGGTGTTGGATTTGGATAAACTTCGGAAATAAGGAGAATTTTTTCAAAATCTTTTACAATAGAACCGACCTCTCCGGTACCATTTTCTATAACACCCCCAAAATTTCCCGAGGCATTACAGTGCCGTGAATCCCGAGCAGGACCCACAAGGCTATTTTGGGCAATAGATATTTTAAAGAAATTATTATAAAATGATGAGTCCGCGGTTACATAACATAAGACGGAATGTTTTGAGAGAACATAATTCAAGGGGCGATTATTACATAAACGGAAGTTTCGAAAATCAAAATTAAATCATGCGGCGACAAGACTTTATCCCAACACCGTTCAAGCCTGACCGGACCCCTCGGAAATGTCCTGCACGTATTCAACAAATTTACCTGGCACGACGAATCATGCTGGACAAACCATGGTCAAAGAATGAATATCAATAATAATAATTTGCAATGATATACACAATTCATCAACACCGTGCCACATAACATATAGAAGATAATTCGCAGTATCACCGACATTGTTTTTCTCCTTTTAACACATAAACCCCAAGGTCGCAACCAAGGATCACGGAAGTATCCACACAGGAATACCCCGGAACATGGGTGTCCTTTTTATCCCTCAACACATTTCCACACGGTTACCATTCAGGTTTTATCCCCAACACATCGGCCCATTCATAACACATTTTCTAGAGGAAGAAAATTGTCGGCATTCATCAGACAATGGCACATTCATGTATTACGAACATTGCAATAAGATTAACATTTCTCAAGCAAGACTTTACTTGCCTTTAATCCGACGGTAGGTGCCTTACGATAACTTGGACTTCCATGACCGATCGAGCTTAACCTAATCACATAATCCCCGATTAACATCTCGTACGGATAAAGACGAATAAAACTAGTTTCCCCTTCCCTTTCCTAATCGATCTCTTGACTTCGTTCGATCTCGCCAAAACTAGTATCATGTTTCTAAGTTCACAAGCAATACTTATTATCGTGTTGTTCAATTTTTATGAATAACGATTGTTGCAACAACTTACTCAACAAGATTATCCCTAATATTATTTCGGTTGACAACAGTCGACTATAGAGTAATTGAATTCCATAACTACTAATCTAATTCTCTATTCCAAGTGCTTCATTCGGTGGGTTACCGTTTCCACAACAATGTCGGTGCTCGATTCTTAATGATGGTAATACTACCGAGTTGATTCTTCCTAGTTAATTTAATGTTGATAATCATATGGCAAAAATGGGTTACCACTAGTTTAACATACGGTGACGGATTCCTATGAAATTTCTCCTACAATTGATTCGTCAAGTTTTACATTTCCAAGGTTGATTGAGATGGGGATTTTCGCATATGATTAATATAACGAGATGCATGGAAACGAAATATAGGAGCAATGATAGTTTCGATTACTACAAGTTCGTCCAATTAGATTGTCTACGAGAGTTAGCAAACTACCCGAATACCCATAATCTAATAGGCATAATGACAACATTGAAGAGATAGCCTCAAGGTTTGGTAGTCTTGCCTTAATAGAGAAAGAAAAATGAGGAATGATGACAATCCAACAAAGAACCACGAGAAGGAATGAAGAGTGGATCGATTGACCTAGATAATCTTCTATGGAGCTTGAGTAATCCCGTCCTCTTTGTTGATACAAGTGATTAGGGAGGCCAAGAATCGTGTAAGGGTCGGAAAAATCTTCAAGGATGTTTCTCAAGAGGTTTTTGGTCGAGGGAAAATGAAGGAGGAAATGTTACTTTATAACACTCGATCACGTTAACTTACGTTATAACTCAAGGCTTTACGTATGTAATAGGGCTTACGTACGTAATGCCCTTCAGTTAACGTGCGTAAAGGCCATCCAGACTCCAGAGGCTACCGCCTGAAATTCCCCCACCTATTACGTACGTAGGGTGCCATAACGTACGTAAAAATACTGACCATAGCATATGTTAAGCTTGGCAATTAGCGTACGCTACGAGCAGTTGACTCGTTTTTCTTCTAGCCTGCCGAAAGTACCCCAATCCGCGTCAAAAGAAAGATTCTGGTCGGAAGACCAATTCAAGCCTTACGTACGTAACCAAGTGATGTTAACGTTCGTAATGTTACGAAACTAGCGTACGTTATGCATATCCAATAGCGTACGTTACCCACTCAGTGCCTTAGTCATACATCACATTTTAACCATCTCGGGGCGACCACCTTTTCGCTCGTCAACAATTCATCGGGGAGCAAGACATTGGCCACCGTCATATTCGCACCAACGATTGTCCAACAGCGTCAGGGTACATCACCTCCGTTCTATTCACATCACACAATTGTATCGTAATAGCACTTTAAATGAAATCACATAATATAAAAAAGGCAACATCACACTATAAGAAATCACATACATCAACATCAACATCACATTACCCCAATACCTCAACGGCTCCCACAAAAAGCGGGGTAAGGGGGGATCGGATGTACGCAGCCTTACCCCTGTCTTAATACAGAGAGGCTATTTCCGGATGATCCAAAATGAAAATTACATCGAGAATTGCATGGAATGACTAGTACTTCATGAGAAATAGAAGTGCAGCCAGTTTAGTGAGTCATTTTGTTTTATTCCATTATAATGCAGAACCAAAGAATAATGAGTCTTTGGCTCCATTGGAAACAATGGAAAAATATAAGAAATTACATAGTACAAGGTAATTAAGCATGAAATACCGGTGGTATTACATTTTGTAGCTCGCCTCCATAGCCAGCACGAGTATGCGGTATTCAGGTAGGTCGTGGATATGGTGCACAAGAATGAGTCGGCAGCTAAGTCGGACCAAGAATCCACCGTTAAGCTCGCTGAGAAGGTTGAAGCCCTCGAGAAGCAGAAAGCTTCTCACGATGCCTTGGTGCACGAGGCCGTGCTGAAGGTAGAACAGGTTGTGTTTGCCAAGAAGTCTGCGTTGGATGACTTGGAGAAACTAAAGGAGGCCTTGCTGCAATCTGAGTCCACTCGGGGGATTGCTGAGGCTGAGGCCGGGGCACAGAGAAAGAGGGCCGAGGTCTTGGTGTTGGAAAAGAATGTTGTGGATGAAAGGCTAGCCTTTCTTGAGGAGAGCTTGCATGGCAAAGAGGATGCCTCCGTCGAGCGACACAGACAGAGTAAACAGTATCGGGATGACTTGGCTGATAAAGCGGGTTCTGTCTATGGTGATGCCTGGTCTAGTTTATCTCGGCTCCTCTACATTGACCCTGAAGTCGAGGTGCCTCTGGAGGAGCTCGCCTGACTCTTCGTCCAAGATCCTTACAGTGCCGAAACCAGGGCGGCTCATCCTATGATCTCGTATTCTGAGAATGCTCTTTAGAACATAAGGGCTAGGGATTTTCAAGAAGGGAAGCCGGTATGGGATCCTCCGACTCCTCAAGAGAATAATTTTGATGACTTGATAGAACAGGCCGAGGAAGGGGATCGCCTGACTTGGATAGTTCGATTCGTCTTTGTATTTGGATGGATTGTGAGCCGATTTGGCTAGAACAATGTACTCTTTTGTTTGAATACTTATAATGTCTGAGCCCGGTTGTTTTATCGGGGTCTTCATGCTTTTCCTATATTCTTCTTGACCCGATTTGGGTGTTTCGCCATGTTTCTTTATGTACTATTGATACGCGCTTCATGCTCAAGGAGACCAACGATAACAAGGGCGATAAACTTGGGAATACAATCCCACCACAAACGGTAACACAGTCAAAGACATCACCACATCATGAATCATAGATTCACAGAGCATTACATATACACGAAATGCATAATATTCACAAGAATTCAACCATCATTATAACTAAGCAAGATAACTTGCCTCAATTCCGTAGATGAATAATCCTTCTTTGAACGAACAAACGAATGGTATCTTCGTCTAACAATGCTCACTTGAACAAGAAACCTTGAATGAAACGTAATTCATTCACCAACACATTCGTACAATAATGGTATTAATTCATAGAAACAATATTCGTAACTTTACTCGAATAGTTCGACTATTCTAACGAACATTATAACATTAATGCCTATCATTTGAAGTCAAGAACTTTATCAATGTAATACTATGATGATTAATCATACTCTCAATCTATCAACACTACTGATTAAAGTTGAACATGTTAAAAGTTTGTGTTTATTAACATTCTTCATCATCTTCCAACGATTACGTTAAACCAAACTAGAATTGAAATCACAACTTTAAGTTTTAAGCATAATAAGAACATCATCCTAATTTACGTCTCCCAATACACCAGGATCAATGTAATTGAATTAGGCCACTAATTCTACCGCATCATTATCACCCATAATCATTATAATCGTCCTAAGAACACTATCAACATATTAATGTAGTGATCAACACCTACTTGAGTTATCAACACACCTGATTAACTTGAATATATAAAGATTATACTTGTGTTCTTCATAATCCATTATCATCCCCTAAAATTTGCTCAAAACATAATTATATCATTGAGGGTTTTGAAACTCTAAAGACATCATCAAATTCTTCCCATTGAGTTGTTAAACCTTCTCCAATTTATGGCTATGACATCATAGGATCCTACTAGCAATTAAGAACATATTCATAACTCTAATCTCCTGGTTTTAACATGATTACCTAAGGGTTTTATATTGAACATGTTATTCCACAACTTCATCAATCATTCAAGGAATGGTTCTAATAACATTATCATGTTCCAAACTAAATTTTTACATAACTTCAATATTCATCGTGATCTACCAGGTTATTCTAACACTACAAGAACTACTCCTTACTAAAATCAACAATCATATGAAACAACAAGAGTAAGATAACCAACCTGAAGGGATGAATAATAGTACCACAACTTCCAAGAACACATTCATAGCTTCTAGTTACCAAGCTATAATCCAAGTGTTGTAGCTCTAACACGAGATTGGAGGACAAGAATATGATCTAAGGGGGCAGGGGATCGGTTCTGAGAGAGGGAGGATGAAATAGAGTCGTGCAGAAATGAAAGGCAACCCATACTTTTATAATCCGTTTTAAGCATTACGTATGCTATAGCTAAAGCTTAACGTACGTTAAACACATTATGTACGTAATCCTATAAGCATTACATACGTAACGAATTCCCAGATGTTACTGACTCAAAACACATACGCTATTACGTACGTTGTCAAAATTAACGTACGTAAGTCTCTCGTACATTACGTAAGCTAATGCATAGCCATTACATATGTAATGGCCGTTGACTAGGCTGTCACGATCGAATCACCGACCACTGCCCACGTCTGGTCCCACCCACAGAAAGGTGATCTGCTAATTGATACCCCACATTACGTACGTTAACATAGGAGTGTTACGTACATAATGCTACGTACATAGCGTACGTAAAGGTAATATGTTAGCACACGCTAAGGGCTACAACAAGTAAAAAATGAAATTCTCCACTTAACATCTAACAATCAACTATAGTTTGAACGACTAAGATCAACAATTCAATTTAACATAACTCATCAATATACTCATTGCAATAAACACGGATATGGTACGATAATGCTCGATTTAATCGAAGAATACAATCGTAAAGGCGAGGGTATTACATACTCCCCCCCTTAAAAGGAGTTTCATCCCCGAAACTAAGGGGTAAACAACTCGGGGTATCTCTATCGCATACTATCCTCAGTTTCCCATGTAGCCTCCTCGATTCCGTGTCTCGACCACTGAATCTTCAATAAGGGAATCCGCACAGGACGTTCTTCATACGAATGGTCATCCTCGTCGAATCGAATAATGTGGTTCGGGTCAGCAACATACTTCCTCAACTGAGATACATGAAATACATTGTGGATCCGACTTAAAGTTGGTGGTAACGCCAAACGATAGTCTAGGTCGCCTACATGTTCCAAAATCTCAAACGGACCAATATACCTCGGGCTCAACTTGCCTCTCTTCCCAAAACGGAAAAAACCTCGAGTCGGGGACACTTTTACTAGTACATGATCACCAACCTCAAACTCGAGTGGTCGACGACGATTATCTACATACGATTTCTAGCAGCTCTGAGCCGTTAATTGACGACTCTTAATCAGAGCAATCTTCTTGCGGGCTGCTGACAACATATCAGGCTCCGTACCAATGGATTCAGACAGGTCGTCCCAACATATAGGGGACCTACAATGACGGCCATACAATGCCTCATAAGGTTCCATCTTGATCGAGGCGTGCCAACTGTTATTATAGGTGAATTCCACCAATGGTAGTTGGGCTTCCCAGTCGTACTTCCAATCGAGAGCACACGCCTTCAACATATCCTCCAGAGTTTGAATAGTCCTCTCAGACTGACCGTCGGTTTGAGGATGAAATGTCGTACTGAAGTTTAACTGTGTACCCATCGCATGATGAACCGCCTTCTAGAAATGTGACACGAATCGTCCGTCACGATCTGATACAATACTCTTTGGGGTACCATGCACCTCAAAATCTCTTTAATGAACAACTGGGCCAACCTCTCAGGACCCCACGTATCCTTAATCTCCAAGAAGTGGGCTGATTTGGTCAGTCGATCCACAATCACCCAAATCGTATTCATACCTCAATAGATCATCGACAAGCTAGTAATAAAATCGATCGATATGTCTTCCCACTTCCACTCGAGAATCGGGAGTGGTTTCAGTATGCCCGCTGGTCGCTGATGCTCAATCTTGACCTGCTGACAGGTCAAACACCTCGAAACAAATTCTGCAACTTCCTGTTTCATATTACCCCACCAATAGTACGGCTTCAAATCCTTATACATTTTGTTCGATCCCGAGTGAATGGAATATGGGGTATCATGAGCCTCCTTCAGAATAGTGTTCCTCAACTCTTCATCCGCCGGTACACAAACACGATTTTTGAAGCGTATTAGTCTGTCCTCGTGAACCACAAATCCAGGGGCTTTCCCCTGATCTACTTCTTCCTGAATTCTATATAAGAACGGGTCCGTCATCTGTTTCGTCCTGATTATCTCGTCAAGGGATGATGAAATCCCAAGCATGCAAAGTTGTCCCTGAATGCGCTGTAACCAGACCTCAATCTCCGGCCTCATGAACTCTAACTGCAATTCTCTCTGAACAGTCAAGCGGGCAAGTATCTTCTCCTGTACTGTTTTACGACTCAAGGCATCGACAACCACATTTGACTTGCCCGGATGATAAAGGATCTCGATATCATAGTCTTTGATTAGTTCTAGCCACCTTCTCTGTCTTATATTCAACTCCTTCTGAGTAAAAATGTATTACAGGCTCTTGTGGTCCGTAAAAATCTGACAGGTAACTCCGTACAGATAGTGACGCCAGATTTTCAAAGCAAACACCACGGCTGCTAACTCCAAATCATGGGTCGGGTAGTTGACCTTGTAAGGTCGCAACTGTCTAGATGCATAGGCAATCACTTTCCCATTCTGCATTAATACGCAGACATGGCCCTGTCTCGACGCATCACCATATACCACGAATCCTTCCGTTCCTTTTGGTAGAACTAAAATAGGTTCTGGAATCAATCGACTCTTGAGTTCATCAAAACATTATTGGCATGCTTCCGACCACAAATATTTCTTATCTTTCCTCAATAGATTAGTCATCGGTTGAGCAATTTTGGAAAAACCTTCCACGAACCGTCGGTAATAGCCTGCTAGACCCAGGAAACTGCGAGCTTCTTTCACTTTCTTTTGAGGTAGCCAGTCTCGAATAGCTTCTGTCTTCTGTGGGTCTACTCTCACTCCATCTGCTGATATTACATGTCCAAGAAAAACAACTTCAGGCATCCAGAATTCACATTTAGAAAATTTTCCATGGAGTTATTCCCGCCTTAACGCATCGAGAACCTGACGGAGGTGATACTCATGCTCTTCATGGTCACGAGAGTAAATCAGAATGTCGTCAATAAAAACGACTACAAAACGATCCATATAATTAATAAAAACTCGATTCATCAACTCCATGAACATTGTCGGTGCATTAGTCAGTCTGAATGGCATGCCAACGAACTCATAATGCCCATAACGAGTACGAAAAGCTGTCTTCGGAATGTCAGACTCTCGAATCCTCAACTGATGATACCCGGATCTTAAGTCGATCTTGGAAAATATAGCGGCGCCTAGGAGCTGATCCAGCAAATCATCAATACGAGGTAATGGATTTTTGTTCTTGATTGTTACCTTGTTCAGCTCACGGTAATCAATACACAAATGAAGAGATCCGTGTTTCTTCCGTACAAATAACACCGGCGCTCCCCAAGGAGACGCACTAGGTCGAATGTAGCCCTTATGAGTCAACTCCTCAAGCTGGCTCTTTGATAAGTGGTAATTTTACCACTTATTTCTAGGATTTTATACTAGGTTTTTATCTCGTTTCGTGATTAATGTGCTCGTATTTGGCGTATTTATGATTAGTCGAGCCGTATTACGCGTTTGGGTTGGTTTTAGTGTGTTTGCAGGTTTTTAGAGCCAAAAGGACCCAAAACGAGACAAAGGACCGAGAGTCGAGTCACGGACGGAAGAAACGGATTTTTTGCAAGAGACAGACAAACCTATCGGCCAGCCTATCGGCCGACAGGCCCGTCCGAAAGAAGTTCCTGCCCTATCGAGTGGAGAGATCGACGAACCAACTATCGGCCAGCCTATCGGCCGATAGGCCAGTCCGATAGGCTGCCCAGCGGACTCTCGTATTTTGACGGATTATGACTCTTTTGGATAGATTTTGTTTCCTAGATTAGGTCTAATCGGGATTTTAACTCCCATAGGCTATATACACCCCCTCCTAGCCCTAGTTTATTATCTTTCAATCAATCTTTTATCATTCTTTTTCATTCTTTTTCATCTTTTGCAATCTTTTACATATTTTGGCAAGATTAATTCTTGGGATACAAGAACTTTTTGGAGGCAGCAATTATTATTGTTTTTCGGAGATTGAAGACTCGGAGTTCATCCGTAAGGGTTGTAATCTCTCTTTTCATATTAATAATATGCATTCTTCATCTATTTCTTGTTCAATTTCAATTATGTCTGGCTAAATTCATTGATTGATTCTAGGGTTAGTAAATTTAATTGATGTTCACATGATGTTCCTTTGATTACCTTTTGACCTTTCATCCTAGGCTTGTGTTCAAGATGTGTTAAATCTCATGCTAGATTAAAGGGCCCTTAATCGATGCATGTTAGCTAATTAATTTTGTCCGGAAGGAGTAATTGATTAGTGGAAATACTTGATGCACAATATGATTTAATCTTGAGACCTGACGGAGAAAGATAAATCATAGATAAATAAGTTGGCGCTTTTTAAGTGATTTAAATTCTTTGAGCCCTGGCGGGGAAAAGGGTTTAAATTAACTATCTTTCTAGGTTGCCTTGATCGGAATTCTAGATCGGCTGAGTGATTATTTCTAGGATTGAATTAAAATTTGGGGAAAAGGAATCAAGTGAATGGATTGTGTGAACTCAATTAGATGATACTACCCTAGGATCAATTACCTTTCGACTTGTGATTTTATCTTGCTTGATTTAGATAATTCATCTTTTATTTAATTTTTATTTTTCGATTTTTAAAGTTAGATAATTTAGAAACAAACCAAATTTTCGGTTTCCTAAATAGCAGTCAAGTTTTGAGTAGAGTTAATTCCTTTATTTTCGACACATCAATTCCCTTGGGTTCGATACCTTGGAAATACTTCGAGGTTTTACAAATTTTAAAATTGATCGGATTTGAAAACCATACTACGCGAATCCTAGCGATCAATTTTTGGCGCCGTTGCCGGGGAATTGATAGAAAACTTAAAGGGATAATTCGAAAAAGAAGAGATTGTTACTTTAGGTTGTTTACTATTATTATTAATTTTCGATCTCGTTTCCTCACATCTTGTTTTCTCTTCCTTGTAGGCGGTGCATGATCACGAGATCCCAAGGAAAGGACTTATTTCCTTTGGATCCGGAAATCGAGAAGTCTTTGAGGAGGAGGAAGAAGCAAGAAGCGAGAACCGAGACTATTTCTATACCTTTCGTTGATACCATGGCCGGCATTGTTGACCCAGCACGAGAACTCGCTCGTCCCGAGAAGATCCCTTTGAATGCCCGTTTTCGACCTAAGCTGGACGATTATCAAGAAGGAGGTTGGGGGAAGATTGATGCCAACAATTTCGAACTTAAGCCTTCCCTCATCGCTACGGTGAAGTCTCAAACATACGGAGGAGGAGTTAATGAAGATCCAAACGCTCACCTTGAGTCGTTTTTGGACATATGTGCCACCATCAAGCAAAACGGAGTGCCTCCGGATGTCATTAAGCTCCGCCTATTCCGGTTCTCTTTAGAAGACGATGCGCTAGATTGGTACAAGAGCTTAGATCGGGAGGAAATTGGTACTTGGAGAGAGATGACTCGGTTGTTCTTAGCACAGTTCTATCCTCCCTCGAAGGTGCAAAAACAAATCAACGATATCTTGCAATTCGAGCAATATGAGGATGAATACTTATACGAGGCATGGATCCGATTTAAGAAGCTACTTCGCAAATGCCCACAGCATGGAATTGACAAGGAGGAAATCTATATTCGGTTTTATCGGGGTTTGACGAGGAAGGCTAGAAGAGAGTTGGACTATTCATCGAAAGGGGGATTTCTTGCTAACGATTATGAAGAGGACAAGAATCTCATCGAGCTAGCGGTCAACAATGATTATGAGGAGGTGACCGATAGGAAGATGACGAGAATAAAGGTCCCATCCGGTGACGAGGACGCCTACGGTGATTTGAAGGCAAAGTTTGAAAGACAACAAAAAGAACTTGAGATGCTAAAAAAGAATACTTTGGGAGTCAATTCAGTTTTTGAAGAGCTAAACGAGCCTATTGCAGTTAAGGAGGATGCAAATTACGTGCAAGGAGGAAACTTTCAGCAAGGGGGAAATAGGGGAAACTATTATCCGAACAATCGAAACCACCCTAATTTCTCCTATGCCAACCCGAACAATGCTCTTCAGCCACCACCGGGATTTAACGTGAAAAACGGGGTTATTCAAGAGCCGATTGCTAAGACACCTATGGAAGAGATGTTGGAACGATTGGAGGCGAGTCAAAAAGATTTTATTTATAAAGCAGACAAGAGGTTCGGGGCTCTCGAGCATAGTGTGACATCTATTGGAAACTCAGTGATAGCCTTGACAAAGCAGATGTCGATGGTGGAGACCCAAATGAGTCAAATGGCGAACGCCTGCCGGATTTCATAAGCCGGGCATTTTCCGAGCAAAGACTGAGACCAACCCGAAGACGCAACAATGCAATGCAATCGAGCTTCGGAGTGGGACAAAGTACAAGAATCATGGGGCTGAAGTTGAGAAATGGAAACAAGGATGTACTAGAAACGGAGCCGAGAACGAGAAGGAAGATGAAATGCAAGAGCCCATCGGCCAAGACTATCGGCCGATAGCCCACCCGATACCCGCATGCACGAATGCGGTGGATCCTATCGACCCCCCTATCGGCCGAAAGGCTCCTGGAAGTTCGAATGTGAAGGATTTTGAGGTAAAAGCTCCATTTCCACAGCGATTGGCCAAGTCGAGACATGATGAAAAGCTTCAACGATTTATCGACATGTTTCAAAAGGTGAATATCAACATTCCACTTCTAGACGCTTTGAGAGACATGCCGGGGTACGTGAAATTCTTGAAAGACGATGTGGCAAGCAAGAGGAAGTTGGCGAAGTTTGAAACAATAAATTTGACAGAGGAGTGTAGCGATATCATTCAAAACAAGCTTCCGCTCAAGCAGAAGGATCCGGGACGTTTTACTTTGACATGCATGATTGGCGAGCAAACGTTCTGTAATGGGTTGTGTGATCTCGGGGCAAGCATCAATCTTATGCCTCTATCCATCTTTAAGAAGTTGAAGATTGGGGAGATGAAGCCGACTGCCATTTCTCTACTCATGGCGGACCGGTCGATCGCTTATCCGAGGGGAGTTGTGGAGGATGTGTTAGTTAGAGTCCAACATTTAGTCTTCCCGGCCGATTTCGTAGTTCTTGATATGCCCGAGGACGAGAATCAACCCTTGATCTTTGGGAGACCGTTTCTAGCGACGGGGAGAGCACTTATCGACGTCCAAGAGGGTGATCTTACCTTCCGGGTTAATGATCAAAATCTGGAAATTTCCATCTATGACGCAATGAAGAAGCCCGAGGATGCGCCCGAGGAATGTTATGAAATTGAGTCTATTATGCCGCCCCCGACCGACTTGTTGGAGCATTGCATTTCACACTCCATTTACTCACATTCTGATGTTGATGAAATTTACGAGGATTTGCCAGAGTATGTTCGAATGTTGGAGGCGAACGAGAGTCAATCTAATGAGAGGGACGTATGATATCTTGATATCAACAAACCCGTTCAAGGGGGAGTTATCGCTGAAGGCCCTGAATAAATGAGGTATCGTCTAGCTAAAGATGTTAAACGTAGCACTTGTTGGGAGGTAACCCAACGTATGTATATTAGTTAGTTTTATTCATTTGTTTTCGATTTTTCGTTTGCGTGATTTTTGTAGTTTCTAATTTCGTAGTAGCTTTGTTAGTTTTGTTAAGTTCTAATCCATGCACGCCGAGTTTTGAATACTTGCAGGTCTTTAATAGCCATATCCAAGCGAAAACGGGACCAAGTGTGCGAAATAGACAAAGCTGAAGAAATATTTTTTTTTGAGACAGACAAACCTATCGGGCAAGCCTATCGGCCGATAGGCCCGGCCGATAGGCTAAGGAAAATTGCAAAAATTACATGTTGCAAGCAGTGGTCGATAGGCAGACCACATCGACCGATATCCCACCCGATATGATGTATGTAGGTTTCAGTAGTTCCTATCGGCCCAGCCTATCGGCCGATAGGCCAGCCCGATATGACATACCCGGCCCTGTATATGCTTCGACTTCCGCCACAGTGATCAGGTACTCCGTTAACAAAGCCACTCCTTTCTCTTTTCAAACTTATTCCTCCTTTGGGATGCGAAATAAGTGTGGGGGGGAAGTGCGTCTTTGTTAATTTCTTTACGTGTGAGTACCTTGTTTGCCTTGCATCATTATTTGCTTGTGTTGGTGCCCGTTGTTTTCATTTGTGCTTATCATATTGGTGTTGCGTGGATTTGGCTTTTGGTTGCTTAGTTTTTAGATTTTTATGTTCATTTTCGTTTGGTGTGTTTGCTAGTTTCTATAATTTTTAGGTCGTAGTAGTTTTTTTTAGATTTCGTGTTTGCTTTTATTTGCTTTTCGTTGTTTGTTTTAGATAGCCTTGCTTGTCTTAGTTTTTCTTTATTCGTGAATTTTTCGTGCTTCTATTTGTGTGATACCGATGTTACGACACTGTTTTTCTCTCTGAAGAAACGGTCGAGTTTAGTCGAGTTGTAGTCAGTTATTTCTGTTTTGCATAGTATTCATTTAGGTCCAAAATTTTTCGTGATTGTAGAGGTCTTGGCAGATAAGAGACGATACATACTTGTTTTAAAATCACCGTCAATACGTTTGGTTACATCTTCCGGATAGTGAGTCGTACTGTTTCGTCAGTCGTGTTGGCACTTAGATTGAGTTTAGAGTCGGTCAGTTTTTCCCAAAAGTTGAGATAATGTTGTTCTATGAAGGGAAGTCTAGTAACCGGGGGTATTCGCGTGACCCGTTGTTTGCCCTCGCGTAAAACGACGACTCTGATTAGACTAGTGATTTAGATATTTCACATGTGCCGAGGATAGGGAACTTAGTAACCGGGGGTATTCGCGTGACCCGCTGTTTACTCTCGCGTAAAACGGCGACCTTGATTCGGACATGCGAAAATTATATATTCGAGTTGTTTCTCCGCTGTAGACGGGAACTTAGTAACTAGAAGCATCCATGTGCCCCATGAGTGTCTTTTACGTCAAACGGTTTCCTAATACATGAGAATGGAAGTTCCACCCTAGGATTACCCCGATGAAACATCCCGAAATCCTAACCTAGTGGTCAACTCGAATCAAATTCTTGAACATATATATAAGGGAATACTGTCCGAGGTTTATTTCTTATGAAACTCGTGAAAAATATGCCACTAGACTGTGTAACGGGACGAATTAGCTTGTTTATTTTAGCCTTTCATATTGACGGTCGATTTGACTCACGTTTTGTTAATCTTTGAGCTGGATTTTCTTCATGAACGAATGATTAGGACTGAACTTGTCTACTTTGCGGAATCATTATTCCGAGTGCAGCTCGCTTTTACGACACTCGGATTATTTAGAGAGAATAGTATTGATTAGGTTGAACACTATGAGTTGCACGATGATTCACGACTTTCTTTTTCTTTTCTTTTTGTTGTTCGGGACGAACAAGGCTTAAGTTTGGGGGGGTTTGATAAGTGGTAATTTTACCACTTATTTCTAGGATTTTATACTAGGTTTTTATCTCGTTTCGTGATTAATGTGCTCGTATTTGGCGTATTTATGATTAGTCGAGCCGTATTACGCGTTTGGGTTGGTTTTAGTGTGTTTGCAGGTTTTTAGAGCCAAAAGGACCCAAAACGAGACAAAGGACCGAGAGTCGAGTCACGGATGGAAGAAACGGATTTTTTGCAAGAGACAGACAAACCTATCGGCCAGCCTATCGGCCGACAGGCCCGTCCGAAAGAAGTTCCTGCCCTATCGAGTGGAGAGATCGACGAACCAACTATCGGCCGATAGGCCAGTCCGATAGGCTGCCCAGCGGACTCTCGTATTTTGACGGATTATGACTCTTTTGGATAGATTTTGTTTCCTAGATTAGGTCTAATCGGGATATTAACTCCCATAGGCTATATACACCCCCTCCTAGCCCTAGTTTATTATCTTTCAATCAATCTTTTATCATTCTTTTTCATTCTTTTTCATCTTTTGCAATCTTTTACATATTTTGGCAAGATTAATTCTTGGGATACAAGAACTTTTGGAGGCGGCAATTATTATTGTTTTTCGGAGATTGAAGACTCGGAGTTCATCCGTAAGGGTTGTAATCTCTCTTTTCATATTAATAATATGCATTCTTCATCTATTTCTTGTTCAATTTCAATTATGTCTGGCTAAATTCATTGATTGATTCTAGGGTTAGTAAATTTAATTGATGTTCACATGATGTTCCTTTGATTACCTTTTGACCTTTCATCCTAGGCTTGTGTTCAAGATGTGTTAAATCTCATGCTAGATTAAAGGGACCTTAATCGATGCATGTTAGCTAATTTATTTTGTCCGTTTGGTGTAATTTATTAGTGGAAATACTTGTTGCTCAATATTATTTAATCTTGAGACCTGACGGTGAAATATAAATCATAGATAAATAAGTTGGCGCTTTTAAGTGATTTAAATTCTTTGAGCCTGGCGGGGAAAAGGGTTTAAATTAACTATCTTTCTAGGTTGCCTTGATCGGAATTCTAGATCGGCTGAGTGATTATTTCTAGGATTGAATTAAAATTTGGGGAAAAGGAATCAAGTGAATGGATTGTGTGAACTCAATTAGATGATACTACCCTAGGATCAATTACCTTTCGACTTGTGATTTTATCTTGCTTGATTTAGATAATTCATCTTTTATTTAATTTTTATTTTTCGATTTTTAAAGTTAGATAATTTAGAAACAAACCAAATTTTCGGTTTCCTAAATAGCAGTCAAATTTTGAGTAGAGTTAATTCCTTTATTTTCGACACATCAATTCCCTTGGGTTCGATACCTTGGAAATACTTCGAGGTTTTACAAATTTTAAAATTGATCGGATTTGAAAACCATACTACGCGAATCCTAGCGATCACTCTTCAACTCCTGCATCTCGGTCGGTGCCATACGATACGGTGCTTTCGAAGGCGGGGACATTCCTGGCTCCAACTCAATGGTGAATTCCACCTCCCGATGTGGGGGTAATCCTGGCAACTCATCTGGAAATACATCTGGGTAGTCTCGAACTACCGAAATATCAGTCAACTCAACTGGTCGATCGGTTGTCTTTGTCATGTAGTACCAATAATCAACACACCCCTGATTCAGCAGTTTTACTGCCTTCATTGCGCTAATGACTCTTCCGGAATGAATGGGATTATCACCCTGAAAAATACACTCGACTCCATCATCAGCTGTGACGTTCACTGCCCGCTTACAGACGCTAAGTACGGTATCATGATGATCCATCCAATCGATACCCAAGATCACATCATGTTTAGATAAATGGACCACAATCAAGTCTGACAACCACTCACGGTCGTTCATGCGAATCGGATAGTTCTGTACTTCACAATTCCCAACATTTCTTTTACCATCGGGTAGACCAATGAAATAAGGTTTACAATCGGTAACATGATCTAATTGCAAGCGACTCAAACAAGAAGTAGACAAAAAGGAGTGTGAAGCACCAGTATCAAAAAGGACACAAACGGGTTGAGAGTGGATCTCGAGAGTACCTGCAATCATGCTAGCTTTGGGATCGTCGGCATTCTTCATCTCATAGACTCTGGGTTTTGCAACTCCGGTACCAGGTGCACCAGCTTGATTTCCTCGGCCTATCCCTTTGTTTGCCCCGGTAGTCTGATAAGAAGCGGACGGAGGTACACGGTCCTGAACAGAAGACTGTACTGGAGCAAGAGACGCTACTGGAGCACGCCCGGGTCCACCCCTGCAATAGCGAGCACGATGTCCATTCTTTCCACAAGTATGGCAGGCGACGGCCGGCTTCGGACATTTGGAGCTGATGTGTTCCTGGTCCACACAGTTATAACATATGATAGGTGAGCTGATCACTTGAGAGTGCGACATGGTCGGCTTTGACGTGGTAGGTGGCCGTTCAGAAGGGTTCGGTACAGACTGGGGCTTCCATAGCGTCCCTCGTTACTATCTGCCTGGGTGTGGTTCCTGGATCTCTTGTTGGAGGACTGGGGCTCCTTCTTGGAAATCTCCTTCGCAGTGAGTTCGTATTCCAGGGCTTTCTCGATGAATTCCAGTAGGATCGTACAATGGTGATTGAGCAACTACATCCTCATTCGAGGTTTAAGCCTCTTGAGGAAATATTTGATCTTATCATCTTCCGAACGGACAACTGACGTAGGAAAAGGAACAAGTGCCTGGAATTTACCGGCAATAGCTAGCACATCCTCGTCCTCAGATGGATCGAGGTTCAACAACTCTGACAATTTGGTCTCACGGAGTAGTGCGGGATAGTAACGATCTAAAATAAGATTCTTGAATTCTTTCCAAGTACTCACATCGTCAATAGGCCTCACAGAAAGCCACCAAGTATGGGCGCACTTACTAAGGTAGTAAGCCGCCACGGCTACTCGGTTCTCTTCTGGACATCCCACCATTTCGAATAGCTTCTCAAAATGCTCTATCCAGTGTACTATGTCAGCAGGCACAGAAGAGCCTTCAAAGGTCGGAGGTCGTTGTCGCGATTTGTCACTAATGATCCGGCTCACGATTCCGCCGTGCACCAGAGGCGGAGGCTGTTGTCCCTGCTGTTGTCCATTTGTAGCATTCCTCTGCATATTTTCCATCATCTGACCCATTTGGGTCATCTGGGCCATCATGCCCTGCATAATCACATAAGGGTCGACATGGACACCCTCATGCCGTTCGGTGTGGTGGGACTGACTCCTAGTAGGTGAATCACTCCCCGCCGATCTTTGTCCCCCATTCAAACGCGGGTTAGCACGTGGCCTCGGGATTCGGCCTCTTCCGCGGCCTCGACCCCCACTGAAAGGATCAAACAATAATCATAAGCATAGTTCAATTTACAGTCTTACGTCCAGATTACGCATTTATGCTAAGTTATTAGCAACAATGGAACTATATATTCAAGAAAAACAATTGTAAGTATCACACAAAATATCATATCGTCGTCAAATCGAAACAGTTTCGATTACATGCTCATTTTAGGATTTCCTCAGAAAATCAAACCGATAAATCTTACCACACATTATTTAATGCCAAGATCAACAAAGATATCGATTCGTCATCAATATTATGCCAGTAATCAAATCATGGCTGATGAGAAACATACCGTATTTGACGGGTCATGCGCTTGCACAGGTCACATGTGGCACGAAGGTTTCTTGATGCTAGTTCGATCTACAATGACTCAAAAGAAAAAGATGCTCTCCGATACCATCTTCTGTAACACCCCAAAAACGGCAGTTATTACAGTGCCGTGGACCCCAACTGGGACCCACCAGGCGAGATCACAACATAAAATTTAATATCCGTAAACATGGTACCGAACCACGTTTATTAATCAAAACCCCGATAAGGAGTATAAATCATATATGTCAACTCACACAACCGTACACAGGATCCAAATTCGGTATTGACCATATGGAGATGGAAAATACCTTACAAATTATATTACATTCATCCGAAATAAAATAAAATGAAAAATCGCAGTAAGACATAATCGAACATCAAAAGACTCGGGCCCCCCGAACTAGCACCCTTCAATATCCTTCGCTGCCATCGTGCTCTTCCTGCGCCTTGTCCTTTCCTTGCCTGAAATAAAAAGTATTTCGCCCAAACCACAGGGTCAGCTATACATGATAATAATTCTCATGGCATTATACAATTCATATACGTACGGATCTCAAAGAAACAATCGACTACTGAATATAACCCTCAGGTGTATAAACAGTCAGTCCCAACTGTCGAACATTTCCAATCATATGAACGACCATCAACATGGCTCAAAACGGATGTCACTGTACGCCCGATCCGGAAATGTGTCCGTGCACATGTCCACCCCGTATACGGAATACAGAATATACGTGGGACGATGTACCTAATTAGCCTCACGAACTACGTCTTGTGTGCACGGTCCAATGCGGAAACATCCACGCATGACCAGCAAGTGCCTGGCTAAAAATCCTACACATAATCAATCGGCCCGCAGATATGACTCCAGAGATGTCACGATGCAACATGACAACAAAACTCAACGAATTACACATTTATCAAAGAATCGAACAACTCACCGAAGTGACAACAAACCTCAAGGAGACCAACGATAACAAGGGCGATAAAGTTGGGAATACAATCCCACCACAAACGGTAACACGATCAAAGACATCACCACATCATGAATCATAGATTCACAGAGCATTACATATACACGAAAGACATAATATTCACAAGAATTAAACCATCATTATAACCAAGCAAGATAACTTGCCTCAATTCCGTAGATGAATAATCCTTCTTTGAACGAACAAACGAACGGTATCTTCATCTAACAATACTCACTTAAGCAACCTTGAATGAAACGTAATTCATTCAACAACACATTCGTACGATAAAGATATTTATTCATAGAAACAATATTCGTAACTTTACTCGAATAGTTCAACTATCCTAACAAACATTCTAACATTAATGCCTATCATTTGAAGTCAAGAACTTTATCAATGTAATACTATGATGATTAATCATACTCTCAATCTATCAACACTACCGATTAACGTTGAACATGTTAAAAGTTTGGGTTTATTAACATTCTTCATCATCTTCCAACGATTACGTTAAACCAAACTAGAAGTGAAATCATAACTTTAAGTTTTAAGCATAATGAGAACATCATCCTAATTTACATCTCCTAATACACAAGGATCAATGTAATTGAACTCGGGCAGTAATTCTACCGCATCATTATCACCCATAATCGTTATAATCGTCTTAAGAACACTATCAACATATTGATGTAGTGATCAAAACCTACTTGAGTTATCAACACACCTGATTAACTTGAATATATAAATATTATACTTGTGTTCTTCATAATCCATTATCATCCCTTAAAATTTGCTCAAAACATAATTATATCATTGAGGGTTTTGAAACTCTAAAGAGATCATCAAATTCTTCCCAATGAGTTGTTAAACCATCTCCAATGTATCAAAAGACCAACACAAACACACAATACATATACTATGTGCGATTTTCACACACTTAGTGTGCAGTTTTGCAGCTCCCGTCCCGACGGCGCGTGCGGGCGCGTTAGACATTCCCTCCATCATCGGCTGGCGGACGATTGTTCGCCTCTTCTAGATGATTGTCCCCTCCAAATTTCACTCAGTTCTGACCACGTTTACCTGTGCAAATCTAGGTTGCAAATTCCGACTGGAAACTAGATTTTCGCCGAACTTCATTTGCATTTTCCGGCCACGTCCATGGCGCAAACTCTTGGCCACCAACCGGAATAGACTCCTGTTGTAATTCTGGTCATTTCCCCTCTGGTCCCGTCGACTGAATCGCGGTTTCCGACCGGCGACGATTCTTGGTCAACCATTGACCGCGGCCGCGTTTTTCCATTTTTCGGCGTGCTCCGGCCTCCTCTCGGCAGCGGACCACCTCCATTGGATTCCTCTCATCTAGCCGCTTCTATTGCTTACAATTTCGACCAGGTTCCGGCCACCCCATATTCCGGCAAGATTTTTCGGCTGGTCTTCCTTAGGCGGTTCTTGGGAGCCGTTCTCCAGCAGTTTTGCTCCTTCTGTCATGGCCGATGATGGCCGGTCGCTGCTGGCGAATGGGCACCCACCAGACTTTGTTCACCCTTCGTCGATTCCGATAATGATTTCTACGGAAGTCCTCATGTCATGCTTTCAACATATGATGTCTTCTCTTTCCAGCATTTCCTATTCGGAGAAACCTTCGGCCACTCCATCATTCCCGACTTCGGCGCCGCTCCAGAATTCGGCCCACCAGCTCGGTTCCCTCAATCAAGACGACCCAGGTTTGGGAAAAACTACGGGTCCCTCTCCTCCATCTTTCAAGGAAGCTCTGACAGGTAATCTCTCTAACTCGAGGAAAGATATTCATTTCTCAGATGATATTTATCGTAACTACTGTGATCCGGTGCGCAAAGGGGACTTCATATCTATTTCCTTGGATGAAAAAATTTACTCTGAAAGAGTTAAATACCTTCAAAATTCCTTAAATGGTCGGTTGTTGCAACAGAAAAACTCTAAGCCTTACTCTCTTGATCAACTGAAGGCTGAGTTGCAAAATGTTTGGTCTATCTCCACATCCTGGAAATTAATACCTCTGGGAAAAGGATACTTTAACGTTCAATTCAATAATTCGGAAGATAAAAATCATGTTTTTAGCAAAACCTCTTGGAACTTGGTCTCTGGATATTTTCGTTTATCCAGTTGGGTTCCGGATTTCAACCCTTATAAAATTGCTACTTCTAAAGCACAAGTTTGGATCCGAATCTATGAGTTGCCGATTGAATACTGGCACCTTCAACTTATTTTTACTATTGCTAAGACTCTTGGTAACCCTTTGAAAATTGATGAACGTTCTCTAAATGGAGAGGTAGGGCATTTTGTTCGGGTCCTAATTGAAATTGACTTGAAAGACCATGTTCACAACAATGTCATGGTTGAATGTTCGGGTCACTGTGTTTTCCCTTCTATTAGCTACGAAAAATTTCTAGAGTTTTGCACTCATTTCTCAATCATTGGTCACTCCAACAATTCCTGTAGAAGCAAAAAATTGGCTCCGAACTCCAACTCTACGGCTCCTAGCGACCGCCAGAATCGTCAATCCAAATATGTTCGGAAACCATCCCCTACCCCTACTGTTAGGGTCAATAATTCAAACAACAATAACCGCTTCAATGTGCTTGATGTTGAAACAATAGAAGGTGCTTCCATTCATGATCACAATTAGCTCGCCTTGACGGTTTTCGAGCCTTCAATAGAGCAAAATGATACCACTGTCCCCACTTCTAATTTCTCCGTTGAACATACCAACAATAACATGTTATCCCTTACCACTAACGTCTTCCGGCCTGATAATAACAACACGTCAGTGTCTTCCAAGGGCACGATCTTTCCTGACCCTTCTTCATCCTCTCGTCATGAGCAACAGACTGACACGGTTGGGGCCCCTATTGTGTCTGCTGACCATGACAAAGATAAGAGCCATACCATTACTCCTAAGGCAGGAAAATCTATTGTTATCTCCTCTTATTTCCTCAGAAAAACCTCACTCTCCGCTAAAACAAGCCAAAAGGGATGTTAAATTCCCAAAGACGGTGCAATTACTCCCTGCTAACTCCACAGCAGCGAAAAATCTTAATTTGGCCGCTTCCAAACCTTGGCGAAATTCTTCAAATGAAGAGGATCAGCAAAATAATCCGCCTGAAGCACGGATAACCGCCGTTTCTAAATGAATATCCTTTCCTGGAATATCAGGGGGATCAGGAAGCGGGTTGCTAGGGACCAGCTTCGTCACTATATCACGGTTTGTATGCTGGATATTCTTTGTATCATCGAGCCATTCACTTCTTTTGCTCGTTCCGATCTTTCTCTCTGGCGTTCGGGTGGTCTTTCTCTTCTTGTCGAGAATCAGCAAGGGAATCGGGACCCCGACATTTGGGTGCTCGGCTCCATCAATATATCTAATTGCCAAGTCATCCATGTCTCTGATCAGGTTATCATCATGGACATCTCTTTTAATGGATGGGACTTTCGCGCGTCCGTTGTACATGGTGCTCGTAACTATATTGGTCGCAGGAATCTTTGGGAGGATATCCTGACCTTCCTTCATCCTAATCTTTTAGTTTTCGGAGATTTTAGTGCCATCATTGGGGCACATGAGCGTTGCAGTCTTCATGTTCCCAACGCTACCCCTTGTCGGGAGTTTAGTCAATTTATTGATGAGGCCTTGCTTGTCGGCATCCCTTTTACTGGTCATCGGTTTACCTGGAGAGGCAGGGTTCACGATGATTCTCATGTTGAGACCCGCATTGATCGGTTTTTGGCCACCCCCGATTTTGTCAATCACTGGGTTTCCACGAAATATCATGTTTTCCCTAGGACCTGCTCTGATCACCACCCGATCTGGCTCACCTACACTTTGGGTAATACTTCTTTTCCCAGACCTTTCCGTTTTCAACGTATGTGGACTACTGATAATTCATTTATTGATGTAATTCGGAACTGTTGGAATCTTAATTGTGGGAACCGGTCTCCCTGGGACTTGGTTTTGTACAAGCTTAAAAGACTGTGTCGTACCCTCAAGCATTGGAATTTTTCGTCTTTTGGTGATATTTTCACTAAAAAAAGTCAGCTTTTGGATCAACTTGGTGAGATTCAGTCTCTCATTGATGTGTATGGGTATACCGACGAGCTCTTCTGTCAGGAGGTCGAAACAACTGCGGCCTTGAACGACATCCTTAATAAAGAGAGTCTTTTCTTCCAACAAAGGAGTAGGACTAACTGGCTTAAGGATGGTGATCGGAATACTGCCTTTTTCCATAGGACAGTTAAGATGAGGAATAATCGTCTTCAGCTCTCCTCTCTCCTTATTGACGGTGATCTTTGTCGTGATCCGCCTACCATCTCGAACCACATTGTGAATTTTTATCAGCACCTTTTCGAAGGCCACCCGATTGCTACTAACTGGCCCACTAGTTTCTCTCTTCCTAAGGTTTCTCATCAGCATAACTCCATCCTTACCGCTATTCCCCATTCCGAGGAAATTCGTTCTACAGTATTCGATATGGAGCCTCACAGTGCCCCTGGGCCTGACGGCTTTACTGGATTATTTTATCAGTTCTCTTGGGAGGTCATTGGTACCGATATTGTGGCGGCTATCCGGCAATTTTTCATTGAGGGTGATCTTCCGACGGGTCTTAACTCTAGCTTAGTAGCTCTATTCCTAAAGTCAAAGGGGCCATCTCTATTGAGCAATTCCGGCCTATTGTCTTAAGTAACTTTATGTTCAAGATTATTACTAAAATACTCACGGCCAGACTTTCTAGTTTTATTCATGAGATCATCAGCCCCCATCAGTTTGGCTTTATTCCGGGTCGGCGCATCCACGATTGTATATCTATAGCTTCGGAATGCATTAATTGTTTGAATCGCCGTGCGTTCGGCGGTAACATGGCTATTAAAATTGACATTCGTAAAGCTTTTGACACTCTCTTCTGGGAGTTCTTATTGGATGTTCTTCACAGTTTTGGTTTTCACGACCAATTTGTTGCTTGGGTTTCCACCATTCTTCACTCAACGAAGCTTTCCATTCTTATAAATGGCGCTCCTACGGGTTACTTTGCGTGCAGTCAAGGGGTTCGGCAAGGTGATCCCATGTCCCCTCTCTTATTTTGTATTGCTGAGGAGATGCTCGGTCTCATGCTCTCCAATGCGGTTCAGACTACTCTCTTTAAGCCTATTTTTGCGGGCCGTAAGATTGTCTATCCATCTCACCTTTTTTATGCGGATGATGCTATCGTGTTTGGTTGTGCCTGTACAGATAATGACAATGCCTTATCGAAGATTCTTGATGATTACTCTGCTATCTCGGGCCAGACTATGAACCGTACTAAATCTAAGGTTTATTTTGGTTCACATGTTCCTATACACACCAAACGGGCCATATTGCGCACCCTTGGCATGCGCGAGGGATCACTCACTTTCAATTACCTCGGGGTTCCGTTATTCTGCGGCATGCCCTGTCTCATCCATATTGCCCCGGTCGTTGACAAAATTATTAGTAAATTTTCTGCTTCGAAAGGATCTTCTCTCTCGATGGCTGGTCGTATTTGCTTAGTTAACTCTGTCATGATGAGCTCCTCCATTCACTCAATGATGATATATAGCTGGCCAATCAAATTGATAAACAAATTAGATTCAACGGCTAGAAATTTTATTTGGTCGGGGGACATTAGTCACAAGAACGCATGTACTGTGGCCTGGAGCAGAGTTTGTTCCCCTTTAGAGGAGGGAGGGCTTGGGGTGAGGCATCTTCGTACGATGAATGAATCTCTTTTATTCCGTTTGGCCTGGGTTATTCTGCAGGAGGATTCCCTCTGTGGTCAGTTCCTTCGTCAGAGGTTTCTCAGAAGTAATTTGGATACTCGCAAGATTGTTTCTTCATCTTTATTCAGGGGGGTTCGTAATCATATTCCCCATCTTCTTAACACTTCCATTTGGGTTATTGGAAATGGTCAGAATTTTAATTTTTGGTGGGACAACTGGCTGGGTTATATCATTGGTGATCGGTTGGGTATTCCTCAGCATCTAAGAAGTACCTTCTCTGACACCATCAGTGATTTTTACTATGACGGGACCTGGCATCTTACCCTCGATTTCATGGAGAGGTGTTGTGATGTTGCTTTAGATGTCTTCTATACCCCCTATGACTTTGAAGGAAAAGACGAGCGGGTTTGGGCTAAATCAGTGCACGGCAATGTTACCTCTCAAATCGCTTATTGGCACCTTTGCCACAACTTTCCTAAGGTGAGCTGGGGGAAATGGATTTGGCACAAATTAATCCCCGCTCGTCGTTCTCTCACGGTCTGGAAGGCTATTCACAACATGCTTCCTGTTTTTGATCTTCTTCGTTTCAGGGGTTTCATTGGTCCTTCGGTTTGCCTTTTCTGTCTCTCTGCCCCTGAATCGATTGACCACATTTTCACTGAGTGCATGGTTATCCGGCAGTTCTGGGACTATATTGAGCGGGGCTTCTTAATCTCTTTAGAATTGAATGCTGGGTTCGGGAACTTCATCATTCGAGCAATGGATATCAGATTTAGTCAGCAGATCTCTACTCTCTCGAGTTTCACTATTATTACTGTCGTCTAGGCTATCTGGCATATTCGCTGTGATGTTTTATATAACGAAGCTAAATTTTATATCATATCTCTTCGTTCTATAGTTTGGTCTCTTCTCACAGAATGTAATAACTATGACATGGGCACCATGGATAACTCTATTTATGATCTGGTTCGTCTTCGGGCTCTGGGTGTGGCTGGCCACGCGAGACCCCCACTTTAACTTATTTATGTGAAATGGTATCCCCCCCCAATTGGCTGGATGAAAGTTAACACTGATGGGATGGCTAGAGGTTGCCCAGGCTTGGGTGCTATTGGCCTTGTTTATCGGAATCGTCTGGGCCGGGTTTTTGGCACCCTCTCTGCGGCAATTAGTTGATGTTTTGCCTTCCAAGCTGAGTTGGTCACGGCTATTCATGCTATCGAGATTGCTTTTTGTCATGGTTGATATTATTTGTGGTTGGAGTCTGACTCTACTTATGTTGTGAGCATTCTCTCAGATCGTAGTTCTGCTGCTCCCTGGATCTACCGCAGTCGTTTGAGGCGGATTTGGCGTATTATTGACAGCATGCACTTCAGGGTCTCTCATATCTATAGAGAAGGGAATGTTGTGGCAGACTGGCTTTCTAAAAGATTGGTTCCTTACGAGTGGTCTAGCGAAGCGTCGGAGTCTCTCCGAGATCTTCTGTCGAGGGATATGTCTCCTATGTATTTTAGCCGACATTAGTTTTCTCGTAGCATAACGCTCGGGTACTCTTTTTCCCTATCGTAGATTTTTCCCATTGGTTTTTTCTACGATAGGGTTTTAACAAGGCCTGCGGCTGCAACCCCATACATCTGGTATGGGGGTTTAGGTCCTTTTATTCTGTTTTCATAGATAGCTTTTGCATTTGTGTTTTTATCTCTGTTTCTCTTGACTACCCGCCTGTGGGATTAGCTTGAGATTTTATTTTGTTGTCTAGCCTGGTTGCCTCTCTCTCTGTAACTCTTTTCTGTTTCTCGTTTTCATAATAATATTGACCTTGATGAGTCAAAAAAAAAAAAACCTTCTCCAATTTATGGCTATGACATCATAGGATCCTACTAGCAATTAAGAACATATTCATAACTCTAATCTCCTGGTTTTAACATGATTACCTAAGGGTTTTATATTGAACATGTTATTCCACAACTTCATCAATCATTCAAGGAATGGTTCTAACAATATTATCATGTTCCAAACTAAATTTGTACATAACTTCAATGTTCATCATGATCTACCAGGTTATTCTAACACTACAAGAACTACTCCTTACTAAAACCAACAATCATATGAAACAACAAGAGTAACATAACCAACCTCAAGAAAGGGATGAAGAATAGCACCACAATTTCCAAGAACACACTCCTAGCTTCTAGTTACCAAGCTATAATCCAAGTGTTGTAGCTCTAACACGAGATTGGAGGACAAGAATATGATCTAAGGGGGCAGGGGATCGGTTCTGAGAGAGGAGGATGAAATAGATTCGTGCAGAAATGAAAGGCAACCCATACTTTTATAACCCGTATTAAGCATTACGTACGTTATAGCTAAAGCTTAACGTACGTTAAACACATTACGTACGTAATCTTACAAGCATTACGTACGTAACGAATTCCTAGATGTTACTGACTCAAAACACATACGCTATTACGTACGTTGTCAAAATTAACGTACGTAAGTCTCTCGTACATTACGTACGCTAATGCATAGCCATTACGTACGTAATGGCCATTGACTAGGCTGTCACGATCGAATCACCGACCACTGCCCACGTCTGGTCCTACCCGCCGAAAGGTGATCTGCTGATTGATACCCCGCATTACGTACATTAACATAGGAGTGCTACGTATGTAATGTTATGTACATAGCGTACGTAAAGGTAATATGTTAGCGCACGCTAAGGGAAACAACAAGTAAAAAATGAAATTCTCCACTTAACATCTAACAATCAACTATAGTTTGAACGACTAAGATCAACAATTCAATTTAACATAACTCATCAATATACTCATTATAATAAACACGGATATGGTATGGCAATGCTTGATTTAATCGAAGAATACAATAGTAAAGGCGAGGGTATTACAAAGTTTCCCATCTCATATTTCGAGATGCTCATACTTGACCAGCCACGAACTGGTTTATCATTAGGTTGAGTAGTTGGGGTCGGCCTTCCTGAAAATGTCAAAGGAGATCCCTCTTTACATCGGGGTAAGGCCGGGATGTATACCTTAGTTTATTTATGATCACTTTAGCCAGTACGAGCCAAGTGGAGATGAGCCGGGGATCGTCTATCTATGATTGACGCGTCGTTTGTCAAACTTGATCTAATTGTTTAGAACTGGATTCAGATTGTTCGAGTTAGATGTCTTAATCTTAACTCGGCATGCTGAGTGTTATGTACTTATTTTTAAATTTGAGCGAACTAGTTGTCATAACTAAGCTCATATTATCTGAGTTACATGTCTTAATCTTAACTCGGCATGTTGAGTGTCATGTATTCATTATTAAATTTGAGCAGACTAGTTGTCATAACTAGGCTCAGATTATCTGAGTTAGATGTCTTAATCTTAACTCGGCATGTTGAGTGTCATGTACTCATTATTAAATTTGAGCAGACTAGTTGTCAGAACTAGGCTCAGATTGTCTGAGTTAGATGTCTTGATCATAACTCGGCACGTTGAGTGTCATGCACTCATTATTAAATTTGAGAAGACTAGTTGTCAGAACTAGGCTCAGATTGTCTGAGTTAGATGTCTTGATCTTAACTCGACACGTTGAGTGTCATGTACTCATTATTAAATTTGAGCAGACTAGTTGTCAGAACTAGGCTAAGATTGCCTGAGTTAGATGTCTTAATCTTAACTTGGCATGTTGAGTGTCATGTACTCATTATTAAATTCGAGCAGACTAGTTGTCAGAACTAAGGCTCAGATTGTCTGAGTTAGATTTCTTGATCTTAACTCAGCACGTTGAGTGTCATGTACTCATTACTAAATTTGAGCAGACTAGTTGTCAGAACTAGGCTCAGATTTTCTGAGTTAGATGTCTTGATCTTAACTCGGCACGTTGAGTGTCATGTACTCATTATTAAATTTGAGCAGACTAGTTGTCAGAAATAGGCTCAGATTGTCCGAGTTAGATGTTTTAATCTTAACTCAGCATGTTGGTGACCAAGCATGTTATGTATGCTTTAGCCTTTATAGGAACTAGACTTTCATATGAATTCGCAAGATTTGCCTTGCTTTAAATGTTCAAGTCAGGCGTTAGTGCTCCATACTTGTTTTAATGTTCAGACATTGTTATGTAATGTCTAAGCATGTACAAATTAAGTACTCGACATAATGATGAAATGGATTTTGATAGATAAAGGGCATTTACATCAAAAGTAAACGGATAGCTCGGTTTAACTTTTTCTATTGGTAATCCTTTCTTAAGCGTCTCGTAGCATGCTGCGAGTTCCAGGGTATCTCGACCATTGCCCGGAGGATTTCCCTTTAGGGACTCAGCCCTGTAACCTTGGTGGATTTGGTGATGGTGATGTTCTTTTTTGGGGTGTCGATTTTCATCTTATGTTTCATTTTTTGGATCTCATAACATGTTCCAAGAAGTTTTTGGGAGTCCCCAGGACACATCCTATTCCCGCTGGTGTGGGAAACTTCTCCTTTTGGTGAGGTAGGGAGGTGACCATGCCGAGTTTGCCTTGACTCGGAGAGCCCAGAATGGCATGATAATCTGATATTAAGTGATACGAAACCGACTACTCCAAGCGAAGAATTCCCTTTGGCTAAGTGTTGTTCGCTTCCGCTCGTCAAGACAGCCTTCCGCTGTACCGATAGTGTAACACCCCGAGATATTCGGAATAATTACAGCGCCGTAAACCCTTTAAGTAAGGATTTACAAGGCTAATTTAAAAGAAAGGTAAATATAAGACATCATCATCATCGGAAATTCAAGTTTACAAAACCGAACAACTGGTTCAACAAGTAATTTATACAACCATATCGAAATAATATTATTAAGACACGCATACTCGAGTACTGAAATCAAACCAAGAAAACAATTCACCAACAACAACAAACATCACTGAACCCCTTCGTCGTCACATCGGTACTATGGCTGTTTCCCTGCTCCTCGGCTACCTGAACATCAAAACAAATGTCCACCCCCGAAGGGGTTAGCAAAACGATGCTAGTACAAGTATCATTTAAACAAATCAAGTGTGCATCAACAATACATAACATGATACACCACACGGACTTCCGCTACCGGAATCCGACAATGCGAATCCACATGATTCCATTAACACAACAAGGGTATTCCATTGATCCAGCGCCCTCAGCATAGATCCCAAGATGATCCCGTCGGACCAACACGAGGTGGAAATAACCCGTCCAATGATCCAGCGCCCTCAGCCTAGATCCCAAGATGATCCCATCGGACCAACACGAGGTGGACATCCGATCCAGCACCCTCAGCATAGATCGTACAACGTACATAAACACAACTCATGCATACACATATGCCAAATCATTATGTTCATCAACATGAACATACAAACACTAGATAAAGAATAACATGACAATTCAACGAAATAAATCTCATGTTCAACAACATGAATAATCACACGCATGCTCAAAATACCAATATTAACATATTACGATACTTGCCTCGAAGATGGCAAGAATGAAACACTTCAATGATCTCAACACACTCGAAGGCCGCCTCCTTCGATCAACGTAACAAGCTCGAACCTTAACAAAAGGAATGATATACAAATCATCTCAAGTCGAACGATGGCCTAACAATTCGGTCTACGGCCCAAAAGCTCAAAATAAACAATGCTGAACTACTTAGCGACGCTACGTACTCTATGTAGCGTGCGCTAAGCACACTGTTAGCGTACGCTATCGTATAAGCCAGCGTCGCTAGCCACGGGTGACAGTTCTCTCGATCAGCCGGACTGGCGATATCATAACGTACGTTACGTACCACACGTAGCGTGCGTTAACTTATCCCCGATAGCGCACGTTAACTTACGTATGTTAGCATGCGCTAACCTTGCATGGCAGATTACTACAGACAGAAAACTGGATTGAATGGTGATGAACTCATAAATTCTATGGTGATAAAACCAGTCATCCTCGAGCATATCATGCTAATAAGGTTTGTGAAAGTTCTTATACGTACTGAAAGACTATGAGATTCAAAGATACGTATAATCATTACTACACTATCATTCATCTTGATCTTCAAGGAAATATTCTAAGTTCCGTTCGTCCTACGTTCCAAAACGCATGATTCCAACGTGTAAAACGTAATAATTAGGTAATATCCGTCTACTGATCACAAATCGGTTTGAAAATGCTTAGGAGTCCACATACTGAAAACGGTTCAAAGGTTCATACGATAAAAAGTGCCGATACGTCAAAAATATTCTTCTAACACATGATGATCGATATAGAACGAAATAACTGACTATACAAACATGATCAAATCGTCCTTTAGAACACTACTAACTTTGGTGAAGAATCACCTACCTCAAAGTAGTGTTGAACAAGGAGAAAATCGAAGCAACCCAACGTCGAAGGCTCGAGCACCAATCCTCAATGACCTACAATCTTCAATCATGAGCTAGGATGTTGATATGAGGTGTTTAGGATGTAGGAAGTTATGCTCTAAGTGTAAGAATTCGGGTATGGGAAAAGAAAGAACTGAAATTACGAATAGGATGCTGTCCTATTTATAAGAAATGGCTATTAGCGCGCGCTAGTCCCTGCTCGTAGCATGCGCTAACGGCTCACTGACTTTACTGTATTCAGCACTTAGCGTGCGCTATGCACATACCTGTAGCGTGCGCTAAGGCATTGACTTGGCTTTTCCCGAAAGTCGTCCAAGTTCATCACGACACAATCCGACAGGGGTCCCCCGGCCAGATCTCACCTACCGCACGTCTCAATCAAATTGACCACGCATAGCGTACGCTAATGTTCCTTTGTAGCGTGCGCTATGAATCCATGTTAGCGTACGCTACACATAGCTGATAGCGTGCGCTACATGCGCAGAATTACAATTTTTAAATCACATACACGAAATCATACGCTCGACAACATCGGATTATGAAATACGGAGAATAATACTCAGACAAAGGTACAATAATTACATTATCACAAGTTCCAAATACATGTCAGAAATCTCGGGTATTACATCCTTCCTCCCTAAAAAGAAGTTTCATCCCGAAACTTAAGATGAAAACAACTCCGGATATCTAGTCTTCATACTGTCCTCTATTTCCCAAGTGGCCTCTTCGAATCTGTGTCGTGACCATTGTACTTTAACCAAGTGTATTGGTTTATTCCTCAACTGTTTGATCCGACTCTCAAGTATCTTGATTGGTCTCTCTTCGAAAGTGCCATCATTAGCTATCTCGATCTCGTCGAAATCAATGACGTGATCGGGTCCGCACATACTTCCTTGATTGGGATACGTGAAACACATTGTGAACGTGACTCAGCGATGGCGGTAAGGCCAACCTGTATGCTAAATCTCCAACCCTCTCGAGGATCTCAAATGGTCCGATATATCTAGGACTAAGCTTGCCTCTCCTCCCAAAACAGAAAATCCCTCGTGTAGGAGACACCTTCAATAGTACATGGTCCCCAGCGTCGAACTCTAGAGGACGACGACGTACGTCTGCATAAGACTCCTGTCGACTCTGGGCAGTCAACAGTCTTTCTCGAATCAAAGCTATCTTCTCTTGAGTCTGAATAATAAATTCCGGTTCCGTCCCGATCAAATCCGAAGAATCATCCCAACACAGGGGTGATCGGCATCTTCTCCCGTACAAAGCTTCAAATGGTGCCATCTTAATCGAAGCATGCCAACTATTATTGTATGTGAATTCAATCAAGGGCAAGTGAACTTCCCAATCAGTTGACCAATACAACGCACAAGCTCTAAGCATGTCTTCTATGGTTTGAATAGTCCTTTCGGACTGACCGTCCATTTGGGGGTGATAAGCCGTGCTAAAGTTGAGCTCAGTCCCCAAAGCCCTGTGAACTGCTTTCCAGAAGTGTGACATGAAACGACCATCTCGATCCGAAATAATGGTCTTCGGCGTCCCATGCAATCTGACTATCTCCGCAATAAATACTCGCGCCAATCTCTCGGGTCCCCATGTATCTCTAATCCCTATGAAATGAGCCGACATGGTTAGTCGATCAACTACAACCCAAATCATGTTCATTCCCGTTCTAGTCCTTGGCATACTGGTGATGAAATCCATCGAGATGTCCTCCCACTTCCATTCAGGGATCGGAAGCGGCTTTAACATTCCGGCAGGTCGCTGATGTTCAATCTTAACCTGCTGACAAGTCAAACACTTCGAAACGTATTCTGCTACGTCCTTCTTCATATTCCCCCACCAGAAGTTCTGTTTAAGATTTTTATACATCTTACTGCTGCCCGGGTGAATAGAATAGGGCGCTGTGAGCTTCATTCAAAATAGTCCGTCTCAATTCATCATCATCGGGAACGCAAAGTCGACTCTGAAATCTCAGAATTCCATCATCTTGTATCACGAATCCTGGGGCTTTTCCCTTCTTTACTTCATCACATAACCGGAGGATCAGAGAATCGTTCAACTGGTTAGATTTGATTTCCTCGACTAGTGACGAAGTCAGTTCCATCACATATAGTTGCCCTTGAATTCCTGGTGCCCATACTTCAATCCCTTCGCGGATCAGTTCTCGTTGAATGCTGTTTTGGGACGTAAGTGCTTCCAACACTCGAAGAGAAACAGGTTTACGGCTCAATGCATCAACGTTTGCTTTCCCCGGATGATAGAGAATCTCTAAGTCGTAATCCTTGATCAATTCCAGCCACCTTCTCTGCCTCATGTTTAATTCTTTCTGACTGAAGATGTACTTGAGGCTCTTATGATCTGTAAAGATCTGACAATGAGTGTCGTACAAATAATGTAACACCCCAACCCTACAAGGGTAGAAGTATCACATTATGGTGCCAAATCAGAACATACAACACAAGCGGAAGACTTATAAACATAATAATTACAAAGGTATTCTAAGGAAGCAAATGAAATGCTAACTTTATACAATATATAATACAATCCAAACTAAATCCAATCCAAGTCTGATCAAGATGCAAATGGGCTTCTAATCGTCAGGGTAGTCCACTAAGCTCCTATGCACTCTCCACTCAAACCTAGCTTCCAACCTAAAACCTGCCGCAGGAAAAGAAATGCGGCTGAGCTTAAAAAGCTCAGTGAACAGATATATAAACAAACGAATAACCGATACGTATATAAGAATAAGAAAAGAATAAATAAGCTCCTCCTGAAAAGAATGTCATCTGTCAAATGAATAAGGGATTAACGGTCAACTGAACAAATCTCGTGAGTCAACTAAAACAAGAATATGGAGATTCAAAGGATAACAGGATATAGTGCATTGGGGCAAGCATAAGGTATAAACAAATGGATATCAAAAGTAAGGAAAGGTCAGTAATCCACCACGAGCCCGAACATAAATCAAGTCAAATATCATAGTAACCATGGAGTAGCTAGCTCCCGAACATGTGAAAGACGTGTATTGCACACAAGCATCAATCACCGAACATATCATATCATATCATGTCATATCCAATCAAATACAAATCGAACCTAGGATGCATCCATACGCCCCCGAACAAATCATATTGGCCATAACAAATATAAAGTGCACATATCATATCAAAATGGGACGGTGTGGAACATCACTCAACCACACTAGAGTCGTGCCATTGGTGCATCAATGACACGGCCATGTTACCTTCATGGCTAGGAAACGAACTTGGCTCGGGTATCAAACTGAAGGGTTCAAATGTCAAATCATATCAAAGTTCATATCAAGGTTCATATCAAATGTTCATAATCAAAGGTTTACAAATCTAAGGGAGCATAGCAAAGGCATAGATCAAAAAGGTTCAGAACAAGGGGATCATAGCAAAGGTATCAAATCAGAAGCTAATCAAATCAAAATGTAGAAGAGTCATGAGAAACCTTAAGAGAAAGGTCCGAATATCTGTACCTTAACCAAAAGCAACCAAAAGAAATCACCAGAATAGAAGTTACTCCCTCTTCACGGAACCTATACGAAGTAATAATCGCGTATTACTAATAAGCTCATTTTAATCAGATTTCCCTTTTTAGGTTTCTTTCTATTTTTAGTAACTTTTCCATCTTTAACAAGTTTCCCGAATTAGCAAGTTTTCATATTTAGTAAGTTCCCCGAAATAGTAATTTAATACTTTAAGGTTATAATTGACAATTAATAATATTAGGGTTAAAATGACAATATAATAGTTTAGAGTTAATTATGTCATATTAATAAAGTTTAGGGTCATAAATATAAATTATCAAAATTTAATATTTAAAAATGTCAAATAATTTACTTTAGGGTTTATACTATGAATTTATATCAAAAATAATTTAGACCCCGTCAATTATAATTTATTTATATATATACACGACATCATTAAAAACCGTGATGACCCACAAATATACCACAAGTTAAATGCAAGCATTCTATTACACGACTTACCCACGACATACCTTCTCTTATAATACAAACGTCACCCGACTCATACACGAACCATAACATCACAAAACCATACACATGTAATCTACTTTTTGTACATGTATATACCCCGCACAATGCCTACAGTGCCCTCATTAACACGACACAATACACTACTCACACACATGATTCCAAAAAAAAATGTATGCATGTAATGTACACAAACATATTTAATGAGACAAATTTGGTTATACAATATCACCCATACACTACGTATGCTATAACAAAACCAAACACAAACATCTACACCTGTCCCTTCCTTCTCAAATTTAAAATACACATGCCTCTTTTATTTCCTTAGTTTCTTCTAATCAGTTCTTTTAGCACATATGTATATATAAATTGCATGCATGTTTTCTGCCTTACTATTGCTCACATGATACCCACACACGCACGTATGCAATCTTATTCGAATATTAACCAAATCGAAACACACTCCATCAACCTAGTCGAGACACACACCTCTCAATAGAAACTAATATCGACTTTTACACATCCAGTTATAATACTTTTGTGACGTCCATTTCATTCGTATCTTTATCATTTCATGTGGCGTCTCATAAGTTATTTATTTCACAGTTTTTTTTTACGAAACAACGGTTGGATTCACCGGTTGTAAACGTATATATATTGGTAGTACGTATGTCGAGTGAATAAAAGTGAGGGGGTCGATATACCTTGAATGATACCAGAACCTTAGTCCCGCACGAACTCGAGCTGCACCCAAAGGTGATCTACAGACCGTATTACACTCGCACCCGAACCAACAAAACCAAAACTTGGAGACGTACTCACGTACACGATCAGAATCCCGAACGAAATCAATGCCGACGTGAACCAAACTTGGGTCTTCCCGCTCTGCAATCCTTCTTGTTGTCTTTATACACTTCTTTTAGATCGAAAATAAAAAGAAACTTTGATGCCGCCACTATTTTGCTGTATAGGGTTTTCTATGTGAAAAATGAAGGGTGTATGGTATTCGGTTTTTAGGGAGATAGAATCGTAGCAGATATGAGTGTGTTTTTATGGTTTCTTTGTGTTGTACGAATGAAAGAAAAATCATGAAACGCGTCTGATAAATTCCGAAATCATAGGGAGCGTGTGAGCTTGCTAAGGAAAGTAGTAAATGTGCTTTAATATTGTGTTTAAGGTTTCGGTTTTAACAAGTCAACAGTGGCCGAAATTTTAGGGGAGAATTGATCACAAGTATTGGAGGTTACACGTTTTATAAGTTCTAGCTATTAGGAAGGTTTTAATTCCCATCCAACGTGAGATAGGGCTAGGTGTTAGGATCTTTAAATCTTATACACTTTTCATTTATTTAGTTTAGTTTTGTTTTTAATCATCTCACAAAATAAGTGTATGATTTAATTCGTAACATTACAAAGTTTAAAATTAGACATAATTTTAGGTTTACGAATTTTAGGGTTTTACAACTCTTCCCTTCTAAAAAGAAAATTTTCGTCCTCGAAAATTGAAGGGAAAAACGAAACGGTAACACAACCGACTGTGAACGGAAATGTGGATGACTTGTTTCTCATGACTCTATCTTGTTGACCAAGAATAGCTTCGTTTTTCTCAGAAAAGACATACCATACTGAATTCAAAACAAAGAATAATATAGCAAACGTAATAGATGATACTAGTATTCCATCGGAAGAAATACAGGGAATACGTAGGATTTGACGGATATATCGTCCGTGGAATTTAATTAGACAAATTGGATGAGATCGTATCGAATCGCAGAAGATATGAGGATGATATATACGCTTAACTCTTCAGATTCTCAAATAGTCTTGTCTTCAATATAACCTTTCAAAGGTATTCTCATATACAAACAGATCTTCTTCCTCAAAATCCAAAATCTCATATCTTAACTCATAGCAGATCATAATGAAACAGATTCAACGAATGTGAAACGCACATGTATCATCACATAGGTGTACTTCTTCATAGTGCAGATCGAATCAAAGCGAGAAAAATAGATTGTTTGATAACATCAAACGACAGAAAGCTCTACAACAGAATATCAGAAGAACCGAGATCAACAAACGTATGTCGAGTATCCAAACATATCAAGTCGTATAACGATGAAGGGAGATTAAGCGCATAGGTAGAATGAACCTAAAGTCTCACCAAACATAGATAGTCTCAAACAGATATCAAAAATTCTAAGGTTTCTAAGGTACTCCTTGAAATATCATATGATCACAATAAGTGCACGTTATATGATGTAAGTATTATCACGTTGGCCAGACGTCATAATACTGGCATCATATAAATATGCCCTCATGATGACCATACTTTATCTCAAGCCATGAAATAAGCAACTTATCTTAACCACCTAACAGTCCTTCTATCCCCTAGAGTTGGTCTGAATCAATCATCATAACAAATTCGAAAATAGAGAACGGAACGTACAAATAACGTAATGGAATCTAGTAGGCATCAAATGAAGCACGTCGTCAAAAACATAAGATCTTCCAACATTCGTCAAAGTTCTCATAACAAAACCATCTTCCAACATACGCAGAATGAGTACAGAATGGAATACTAACAGAGAACCTAAATCATTCCAAAGGATCTTATTATCAGGTCACGGAAGCTAAGCAGAAGTGAAATATAACTTCATCCTTCCCAGAATCAACTCATCTAAACACAAATGTTTGCTTCAAAATTCGTCCATTCAAATACAAAATTTCAAATTTTCTTCCAAGTCCGAGTCGTTTGTCCACTCTTGTCCATCTGCTCATAAGGTGAAAAGGAATTATAAACTTGAGTCTGGTTCCTCAAGCCTTTAGCAACTCTTCTTGGAATTGTGGCGTAGTAACGCGAATCTCTTACACCATCACTCTGCATCTCTCCATCCGCAAGTCTGCTTCTGCTCTCAATTCATCTTAGTACAACTAAAATGAATAGAGAAACAAGACTGCGTGTCTTCAACAGGTCTTCTAGCACAGGTCCAAATTTGCCAACTCGATAAAATTCTCCTTCTATGATCGCCACCATGTTTGTCTTGCCAGCAATGTCATCCAGGCTTTAAGGTAAACACCACTGCTGTCGACTCCAGGTTATGTGTTGAATAGTTCGTCTCCTCTGGTCTGGTTGTATTAATGCCCGAGCTGTAGTCTCTACGTGATGCATGTGGTACAATCGAGTCCCTTCTCAGTCTCTCTCTTCTTATTATATGCTTCTTCCATGGTAACGCATGTCGCGAGCATCTTCTACTAATCTTCTACAAGGTTTCTAACTCCGATAACGGTGTTCAATCTTGGTTCTCTTTGTGGGAAACCCTGTCTTCACAGGATACATGGTAGTGTTGTCAACTACGATCTCTGAACGTCAACCAAATTTCTCTTCCAGAACAAAAGTTATCTCAACTTAATATGAGAATGATTTCCACGTTCCTCTTTCGTCTCTGAACACAACACAACGTCATACTATGACAACTTGTCCAAATACTCGCAGAACATGATTTTATTAGCCAATACAATTGGCATCATTAAAGTTCATCTTAGGGAAACTTCACATACACTTCACATCACCTTCCTTCTTCTTCACGAATAAGACTGAAATACTTTACGGAGGTTACCTTCGGTTAGTAAACCCACTTCCTAGAAGTTATTGTGGTTGTTTCTTTAGTCTTTCAAAACTAAATGAGGCCCTCGAAAACGGAGTTTCAAAGGTAGACCAAATCAATCATATCAAAGTAAACGGATTCATAGAACGAATATGGTTATCAAACCAGACAGATAGTTCACATATCAGGGTCAAGTACACGGTTCATCAAAAGTGTTGAGATAGATAAGCGAACAGTTCAAAGTGTTGGGATCCTGTTTAGCTCTTAGCAAAAGTGATAGGTAGGGTGTGTATCATCGGTAATTCGAACATCGTATGGTTGTCAAAATGAGATGCATGGGACATCAGTTGTCAGCATCATCATGCTCGGTTAACAAATCCATTCTCAGATAATATTAACATCATATCCTTCCAACGGAACTGATTGGCAGGCAAAGTTCATCATTCGAAGGGAGGGAACAACTCTTCCTATACCCGTGGTTAATAATTACCAGAGTTCTCATAGGAGTAGTAATGGATTATGCAGAGTCAAGTAGTATCAAATGATACATTTTATATCCAGCATAAGTGATGAAGTCACAGAATGTGTCAAACACATTATGGTTGATAACCTTCGGGATAGTCAGAAAAGTATCAAAATATTTATCAAACCAATCAGAAATGGAGATCAAATGAGATAGTGAAACTTAAATGGTGTAAGGTATACATGTAGTGTCCGAGGTAATCCAAACTTACTTATTTACTGAACTTAGGTTGCAAAGCTTTCTAGTTTCTGAAACAAATGTCCTTAATAAGGTATAACTAAAGGCAGATGCACGAATCAGAGTGATGCGGAAGCAGTGCTACTTACATAGATGTCCTAGTCTACCCATTCCTCACCGGTAAAAACTTAGGTTCCTATGTGGAGATCTTAAAGCAAATTCTCAAAGATTGTCTTATGAGCGCCTACAGTGGAAACTTAAGGGTCCAAACTTTACAGGTCAAGGTCTAATGTACTACAAGTCGCAGCCTGGGCTCCGATACCATAATTGTAACACCCCAACCCTACAAGGGTAGAAGTATCACATTATGGTGCCAAATCAGAACATACAACACAAGCGGAAGACTTATAAACATAATAATTACAAAGGTATTCTAAGGAAGCAAATGAAATGCTAACTTTATACAATATGTAATACAATCCAAACTAAATCCAATCCAAGTCTGATCAAGATGCAAATGGGCTTCTAATCGTCAGGGTAGTCCAATAAGCTCCTATGCACTCTCCACTCAAACCCAGCTTCCAACCTAAAACCTTCCGCAGGAAAAGAAATGCGGCTGAGCTTAAAAAGCTCAATGAACAGATATATAAACAAACGAATAACCGATACGTATATAAGAATAAGAAAAGAATAAATAAGCTCCTCCTGAAAAGAATGTCATCTGTCAAATGAATAAGGGATTAACGGTCAACTGAACAAATCTCGTGAGTCAACTAAAACAAGAATATGGAGATTCAAAGGATAACAGGATATAGTGCATTGGGGCAAGCATAAGGTATAAACAAATGGATATCAAAAGTAAGGAAAGGTCAGTAATGCACCACGAGCCCGAACATAAATCAAGTCAAATATCATAGTAACCATGGAGTAGCTAGCTCCCGAACATGTGAAAGACGTGTATTGCACACAAGCATCAATCACCGAACATATCATATCATATCATGTCATATCCAATCAAATACAAATCGAACCTAGGATGCATCCATACGCCCCCGAACAAATCATATTGGCCATAACAAATATAAAGTGCACATATCATATCAAAATGGGACGGTGTGGAACATCACTCAACCACACTAGAGTCGTGCCATTGGTGCATCAATGACACGGCCATGTTACCTTCATGGCTAGGAAACGAACTTGGCTCGGGTATCAAACTGAAGGGTTCAAATGTCAAATCATATCAAAGTTCATATCAAGGTTCATATCAAATGTTCATAATCAAAGGTTTACAAATCTAAGGGAGCATAGCAAAGGCATAGATCAAAAGGTTCGAACAAGGGGATCATAGCAAAGGTATCAAATCAGAAGCTAATCAAATCAAAATGTAGAAGAGTCATGAGAAACCTTAAGAGAAAGGTCCGAATATCTGTACCTTAACCAAAAGCAACCAAAAGAAATCACCAGAATAGAAGTTACTCCCTCTTCACGGAACCTATACGAAGTAATAATCGCGTATTACTAATAAGCTCATTTTAATCAGATTTCCCTTTTTAGGTTTCTTTCTATTTTTAGTAACTTTTCCATCTTTAACAAGTTTCCCGAATTAGCAAGTTTTCATATTTAGTAAGTTCCCCGAAATAGTAATTTAATACTTTAAGGTTATAATTGACAATTAATAATATTAGGGTTAAAATGACAATATAATAGTTTAGAGTTAATTATGTCAGATTAATAAAGTTTAGGGTCATAAATATAAATTATCAAAATTTAATATTTAAAAATGTCAAATAATTTACTTTAGGGTTTATACTATGAATTTATATCAAAAATAGTTTAGACCCGTCAATTATAATTTATTTATATATATACACGACATCATTAAAAACCGTGATGACCCACAAATATACCACAAGTTAAATGCAAGCATTCTATTACACGACTTACCCGACATACCTTCTCTTATAATACAAACGTCACCCGACTCATACACGAACCATAACATCACAAAACCATACACATGTAATCTACTTTTTGTACATGTATATACCCGCACAATGCCTACGGTGCCCTCATTAACACGACACAATACACTACTCACACACATGATTCCAAAAAAACGTATGCATGTAATGTACACAAACATATTTAATGAGACAAATTTGGTTATACAATATCACCCATACTCACTACGTATGCTATAACAAAACCAAACACAAACATCTACACTGTCCCTTCCTTCTCAAATTTAAAATACACATGCCTCTTTTATTTCCTTAGTTTCTTCTAATCAGTTCTTTTAGCACATATGTATATATAAATCGCATGCATGTTTTCTGCCTTACTATTGCTCACATGATACCCACACACGCACGTATGCAATCTTATTCGAATATTAACCAAATCGAAACACACTCCATCAACCTAGTCGAGACACACACCTCTCAATAGAAACTAATATCGACTTTTACACATCCAGTTATAATACTTTTGTGACGTCCATTTCATTCGTATCTTTATCATTTCATGTGGCGTCTCATAAGTTATTTATTTCACAGTTTTTTTTTACGAAACAACGGTTGGATTCACCGGTTGTAAACGTATATATATTGGTAGTACGTATGTCGAGTGAATAAAAGTGATGGGGTCGATATACCTTGAATGATACCAGAACCTTAGTCCCGCACGAACTCGAGCTGCACCCAAAGGTGATCTACAGACCGTATTACACTCGCACCCGAACCAACAAAACCAAAACTTGGAGACGTACTCACGTACACGATCAGAATCCCGAACGAAATCAATGCCGACGTGAACCAAACTTGGGTCTTCCCGCTCTGCAATCCTTCTTGTTGTCTTTATACACTTCTTTTAGATCGAAAATAAAAAGAAACTTTGATGCCGCCACTATTTTGCTGTATAGGGTTTTCTATGTGAAAAATGAAGGGTGTATGGTATTCGGTTTTTAGGGAGATAGAATCGTAGCAGATATGAGTGTGTTTTTATGGTTTCTTTGTGTTGTACGAATGAAAGAAAAATCATGAAACGCGTCTGATAAATTCCGAAATCATAGGGAGCGTGTGAGCTTGCTAAGGAAAGTAGTAAATGTGCTTTAATATTGTGTTTAAGGTTTCGGTTTTAACAAGTCAACAGTGGCCGAAATTTTAGGGGAGAATTGATCACAAGTATTGGAGGTTACACGTTTTATAAGTTCTAGCTATTAGGTAGGTTTTAATTCCCATCCAACGTGAGATAGGGCTAGGTGTTAGGATCTTTAAATCTTATACACTTTTCATTTATTTAGTTTAGTTTTGTTTTTAATCATCTCACAAAATAAGTGTATGATTTAATTCGTAACATTACAAAGTTTAAAATTTGACATAATTTTAGGTTTACGAATTTTAGGGTTTTACAACTCTTCCCTTCTAAAAAGAAAATTTTCGTCCTCGAAAATTGAAGGGAAAAACGAAACGGTAACACAACCGACTGTGAACGGAAATGTGGATGACTTGTTTCTCATGACTCTATCTTGTTGACCAAGAATAGCTTCGTTTTCTCGAAAAGACATACCATCGAATTCAAAACAAAGAATAATATAGCAAACGTAATAGATGATACTAGTATTCCATCGGAAGAAATACATGGAATACGTAGGATTTGACGGATATATCGTCCGTGGAATTTAATTAGACAAATTGGATGAGATCGTATCGAATCGCAGAAGATATGAGGATGATATATACGCTTAACTCTTCAGATTCTCAAATAGTCTTGTCTTCAATATAACCTTTCAAAGGTATTCTCATATACAAACAGATCTTCTTCCTCAAAATCCAAAATCTCATATCTTAACTCATAGCAGATCATAATGAAACAGATTCAACGAATGTGAAACGCACATGTATCATCACATAGGTGTACTTCTTCATAGTAACAGATCGAATCCAAACTGACAGAAAAATAGATTGTTTGATAACATCAAACGACAGAAAGCTCTACAACAGAATATCAGAAGAACCGAGATCAACAAACGTATGTCGAGTATCCAAACATATCAAGTCGTATAACGATGAAGGCAGATTAAGCGCATAGGTAGAATGAACCTAAAGTCTCACCAAACATAGATAGTCTCAAACAGATATCAAAAATTCTAAGGTTTCTAAGGTACTCCTTGAAATATCATATGATCACAATAAGTGCACGTTATATGATGTAAGTATTATCACGTTGGCCAGACGTCATAATACTGGCATCATATAAATATGCCCTCATGATGACCATACTTTATCTCAAGCCATGAAATAAGCAACTTATCTTAACCACCTAACAGTCCTTCTATCCCCTAGAGTTGGTCTGAATCAATCATCATAACAAATTCGAAAATAGAGAACGGAACGTACAAATAACGTAATGGAATCTAGTAGGCATCAAATGAAGCACGTCGTCAAAAACATAAGATCTTCCAACATTCGTCAAAGTTCTCATAACAAAACCATCTTCCAACATACGCAGAATGAGTACAGAATGGAATACTAACAGAGAACCTAAATCATTCCAAAGGATCTTATTATCGTGTCACGGAAGCTAAGCGAAGTGAAATATAACTTCATCCTTCCAGAATCAACTCATCTAAACACAAATGTTTGCTTCAAAATTCGTCCATTCAAATACAAAATTTCAAATTTTCTTCCAAGTCCGAGTCGTTTGTCCACTCTTGTCCATCTGCTCATAAGGTGAAAAGGAATTATAAACTTGAGTCTGGTTCCTCAAGCCTTTAGCAACTCTTCTTGGAATTGTGGCGTAGTAACGCGAATCTCTTACACCATCACTCTGCATCTCTCCATCCGCAAGTTCTGCATTGCTCTCAATTCATCTTAGTACAACTAAAATGAATAGAGAAACAAGACTGCGTGTCTTCAACAGGTCTTCTAGCACAGGTCCAAATTTGCCAACTCGATAAAATTCTCCTTCTATGATCGCCACCATGTTTGTCTTGCCAGCAATGTCTTCCAGGCTTTAAGGTAAACACCACTGCTGTCGACTCCAGGTTATGTGTTGAATAGTTCGTCTCCTCTGGTCTGGTTGTATTAATGCCCGAGCTGTAGTCTCTACGTGATGCATGTGGTACAATCGAGTCCCTTCTCAGTCTCTCTCTTCTTCTTATATGCTTCTTCCATGGTAACGCATGTCGCGAGCATCTTCTACTAATCTTCTACAAGGTTTCTAACTCCGATAACGGTGTTCAATCTTGGTTCTCTTTGTGGGAAACCCTGTCTTCACAGGATACATGGTAGTGTTGTCAACTACGATCTCTGAACGTCAACCAAATTTCTCTTCCAGAACAAAAGTTATCTCAACTTAATATGAGAATGATTTCCACGTTCCTCTTTCGTCTCTGAACACAACACAACGTCATACTATGACAACTTGTCCAAATACTCGCAGAACATGATTTTATTAGCCAATACAATTGGCATCATTAAAGTTCATCTTAGGGAAACTTCACATACACTTCACATCACCTTCCTTCTTCTTCACGAATAAGACTGAAATACTTCACGGAGGTTACCTTCGGTTAGTAAACCCACTTCCTAGAAGTTATTGTGGTTGTTTCTTTAGTCTTTCAAAACTAAATGAGGCCCTCGAAAACGGAGTTTCAAAGGTAGACCAAATCAATCATATCAAAGTAAACGGATTCATAGAACGAATATGGTTATCAAACCAGACAGATAGTTCACATATCAGGGTCAAGTACACGGTTCATCAAAAGTGTTGAGATAGATAAGCGAACAGTTCAAAGTGTTGGGATCCTGTTTAGCTCTTAGCAAAAGTGATAGGTAGGGTGTGTATCATCGGTAATTCGAACATCGTATGGTTGTCAAAATGAGATGCATGGGACATCAGTTGTCAGCATCATCATGCTCGGTTAACAAATCCATTCTCAGATAATATTAACATCATATCCTTCCAACGGAACTGATTGGCAGGCAAAGTTCATCATTCGAAGGGAGGGAACAACTCTTCCTATACCCGTGGTTAATAATTACCAGAGTTCTCATAGGAGTAGTAATGGATTATGCAGAGTCAAGTAGTATCAAATGATACATTTTATATCCAGCATAAGTGATGAAGTCACAGAATGTGTCAAACACATTATGGTTGATAACCTTCGGGATAGTCAGAAAAGTATCAAAATATTTATCAAACCAATCAGAAATGGAGATCAAATGAGATAGTGAAACTTAAATGGTGTAAGGTATACATGTAGTGTCCGAGGTAATCCAAACTTACTTATTTACTGAACTTAGGTTGCAAAGCTTTCTAGTTTCTGAAACAAATGTCCTTAATAAGGTATAACTAAAGGCAGATGCACGAATCAGAGTGATGCGGAAGCAGTGCTACTTACATAGATGTCCTAGTCTACCCATTCCTCACCGGTAAAAACTTAGGTTCCTATGTGGAGATCTTAAAGCAAATTCTCAAAGATTGTCTTATGAGCGCCTACAGTGGAAACTTAAGGGTCCAAACTTTACAGGTCAAGGTCTAATGTACTACAAGTCGCAGCTTGGGCTCCGATACCATAATTGTAACACCCCAACCCTACAAGGGTAGAAGTATCACATTATGGTGCCAAATCAGAACATACAACACAAGCGGAAGACTTATAAACATAATAATTACAAAGGTATTCTAAGGAAGCAAATGAAATGCTAACTTTATACAATATGTAATACAATCCAAACTAAATCCAATCCAAGTCTGATCAAGATGCAAATGGGCTTCTAATCGTCAGGGTAGTCCAATAAGCTCCTATGCACTCTCCACTCAAACCCAGCTTCCAACCTAAAACCTTCCGCAGGAAAAGAAATGCGGCTGAGCTTAAAAAGCTCAGTGAACAGATATATAAACAAACGAATAACCGATACGTATATAAGAATAAGAAAAGAATAAATAAGCTCCTCTGAAAAGAATGTCATCATCAAATGAATAAGGGATTAACGGTCATTGAACAAATCTCGTGAGTCAACTAAAACAAGAATATGGAGATTCAAAGGATAACAGGATATAGTGCATTGGGGCAAGCATAAGGTATAAACAAATGGATATCAAAAGTAAGGAAAGGTCAGTAATCCACCACGAGCCCGAACATAAATCAAGTCAAATATCATAGTAACCATGGAGTAGCTAGCTCCCGAACATGTGAAAGACGTGTATTGCACACAAGCATCAATCACCGAACATATCATATCATATCATGTCATATCCAATCAAATACAAATCGAACCTAGGATGCATCCATACGCCCCCGAACAAATCATATTGGCCATAACAAATATAAAGTGCACATATCATATCAAAATGGGACGGTGTGGAACATCACTCAACCACACTAGAGTCGTGCCATTGGTGCATCAATGACACGGCCATGTTACCTTCATGGCTAGGAAACGAACTTGGCTCGGGTATCAAACTGAAGGGTTCAAATGTCAAATCATATCAAAGTTCATATCAAGGTTCATATCAAATGTTCATAATCAAAGGTTTACAAATCTAAGGGAGCATAGCAAAGGCATAGATCAAAAAGGTTCAGAACAAGGGGATCATAGCAAAGGTATCAAATCAGAAGCTAATCAAATCAAAATGTAGAAGAGTCATGAGAAACCTTAAGAGAAAGGTCTGAATATCTGTACCTTAACCAAAAGCAACCAAAAGAAATCACCAGAATAGAAGTTACTCCCTCTTCACGGAACCTATACGAAGTAATAATTGCGTATTACTAATAAGCTCATTTTAATCAGATTTCCCTTTTTAGGTTTCTTTCTATTTTCAGTAACTTTTCCATCTTTAACAAGTTTCCCGAATTAGCAAGTTTTCATATTTAGTAAGTTCCCCGAAATAGTAATTTAATACTTTAAGGTTATAATTGACAATTAATAATATTAGGGTTAAAATGACAATATAATAGTTTAGAGTTAATTATGTCAGATTAATAAAGTTTAGGGTCATAAATATAAATTATCAAAATTTAATATTTAAAAATGTCAAATAATTTACTTTAGGGTTTATACTATGAATTTATATCAAAAATAATTTAGACCCGTCAATTATAATTTATTTATATATATACACGACATCATTAAAACCGTGATGACCCCAAATATACCACAAGTTAAATGCAAGCATTCTATTACACGACTTACCCACGACATACCTTCTCTTATAATACAAACGTCACCCGACTCATACACGAACCATAACATCACAAAACCATACACATGTAATCTACTTTTTGTACATGTATATACCCCGCACAATGCCTACGGTGCCCTCATTAACACGACACAATACACTACTCACACACATGATTCCAAAAAACGTATGCATGTAATGTACACAAACATATTTAATGAGACAAATTTGGTTATACAATATCACCCATACTCACACTACGTATGCTATAACAAAACCAAACACAAACATCTACACCTGTCCCTTCCTTCTCAAATTTAAAATACACATGCCTCTTTTATTTCCTTAGTTTCTTCTAATCAGTTCTTTTAGCACATATGTATATATAAATCGCATGCATGTTTTCTGCCTTACTATTGCTCACATGATACCCACACACGCACGTATGCAATCTTATTCGAATATTAACCAAATCGAAACACACTCCATCAACCTAGTCGAGACACACACCTCTCAATAGAAACTAATATCGACTTTTACACATCCAGTTATAATACTTTTGTGACGTCCATTTCATTCGTATCTTTATCATTTCATGTGGCGTCTCATAAGTTATTTATTTCACAGTTTTTTTTTTACGAAACAATGGTTGGATTCACCGGTTGTAAACGTATATATATTGGTAGTACGTATGTCGAGTGAATAAAAGTGAGGGGGTCGATATACCTTGAATGATACCAGAACCTTAGTCCCGCACGAACTCGAGCTGCACCCAAAGGTGATCTACAGACCGTATTACACTCGCACCCGAACCAACAAAACCAAAACTTGGAGACGTACTCACGTACACGATCAGAATCCCGAACGAAATCAATGCCGACGTGAACCAAACTTGGGTCTTCCCGCTCTGCAATCCTTCTTGTTGTATTTATACACTTCTTTTAGATCGAAAATAAAAAGAAACTTTGATGCCGCCACTATTTTGCTGTATAGGGTTTTCTATGTGAAAAATGAAGGGTGTATGGTATTCGGTTTTTAGGGAGATAGAATCGTAGCAGATATGAGTGTGTTTTTATGGTTTCTTTGTGTTGTACGAATGAAAGAAAAATCATGAAACGCGTCTGATAAATTCCGAAATCATAGGGAGCGTGTGAGCTTGCTAAGGAAAGTAGTAAATGTGCTTTAATATTGTGTTTAAGGTTTCGGTTTTAACAAGTCAACGATGGCGAAATTTTAGGGGAGAATTGATCACAAGTATTGGAGGTTACACGTTTTATAAGTTCTAGCTATTAGGAAGGTTTTAATTCCCATCCAACGTGAGATAGGGCTAGGTGTTAGGTTCTTTAAATCTTATACACTTTTCATTTATTTAGTTTAGTTTTGTTTTTAATCATCTCACAAAATAAGTGTATGATTTAATTCGTAACATTACAAAGTTTAAAATTAGACATAATTTTAGGTTTACGAATTTTAGGGTTTTACAAATAATGTCTCCAAATTTTCAAGGTAAAGACTACAGCTGCTAACTCCAGATCATGAGTCGGGTAATTTACTTCGTACGGTTTCAACTGCCGAGAAGCATAGGCAATTACCTTATCCTTTTGCATCAACATACATCCCAGACCCTGATTTGAAAGCGTCGCTGTAAACCATGAATCCATCAGTTCCATCTGGCAATGCTAAAATAGGTGCTGTTGTCAGTCTCTTCTTAAGCTCATCAAAACCAGCCTGGCATTTCTCATCCCACTTAAACTTTTGAGTTTTTTGTAACAGCTGAGTGAGCGGACGAGAAATCTTGGAAAATCCCTCTACAAAGCGGCGATAATATCCAGCAAGTCCTAGGAAACTCCGGACTTCTTTCACATTATTAGGAGCTTCCCATTCCAAGATTGCTTCGACTTTCTTCGGGTCCACCTGAATTCCGTCAGCTGATATCACATGCCCAAGGAAAGTTACTTCCCTAAGCCAGAACTCGCATTTTGAAAGATTTGCATATAGCTGTTCCTTCCTCAAGGTGCTCAAAACCACACGTAAATGTTCGGCATGCTCCTCTGCGTCCCTCGAATATATCAAGATGTCATCAATGAAGACGACCACAAATTTATCCAAGTATTCCAGGAATACCCGATTCATCAATTGCATGAACACCGCAGGAGCATTGGTAAGTCCAAACGGCATCACTACGAATTCATAATGCCCGTACCGGGACCTGAAAGCAGACTTCGGTATATCCGATTCCTTAATCCTCAACTGATGGTATCCTGATCGCAAGTCAATCTTCGAGAATACCCTTGCCCCTTGCAGTTGATCAAACAAGTCGTCGATCCGAGGTATAGGATACTTATTCTTGATCGTCATCTTATTGAGCTCCCTGTAATCAATACACAGTCGGAGGGATCCGTCTTTCTTCCGGACAAAGAGAACGGGCGCTCCCCAAGGAGAAACGCTAGGTTGAATATAGCCCTTCTGTAACAATTCCTCCAATTGCTTCTTGAGTTCATACATCTCGGTTGGCGCCATGCGGTATGGTGCTCTGGAAATAGGGGCTGCTCCAGGCTCTAATTCGATAGTGAACTCCACTTCTCTCTGCGGAGGTAACCCAGGTAGTTCGTCCGGAAATACATCTGAGAACTCATTCACAACTGAAATAGACGAGAGCTCTACTCCTTCCTCTTTCCTCATGGCGTAGCACCAAAGTCCATGACATCCTTGCTTCAGTAATTTCACTGCTTTCATCACTTTGATCAATTTTCCCGAGCTTCCCGATCTCCATCCTCGGAATACGTGTTCAGATTCGTCATCAGCAATGATAGAAATGACTCTCTCTCGGTAATTCAGAATAGCTCCATAACGGTTGAGCCAATCGTCTCCGAGAATTAAATCATCACCGTAGATGTCAACTACAATAAGATTCGATGGCCAATCTCTTCCTCCTATAGATACTGGAAAATTTCTAGCCTCTAGGGTTCCCACAATTCTCTCTCCACTCGGCAAACCCACAACATATGGTTCACAATCAAATAAGCACGAGATTTTTAAACAATTTACACAGTTCAATGATACGAAAGAATGTGTAGCTCCGGAATCGAATAAAACACTAACTGGTTGCAGAAGGATCTGAATCGTACCTGATGCAACAGCAGTGTTCTGATCATCAGATTTCCTCATCTCGTACAGGCGCGGAGGAACGGACCCAGCACTGGATGTCTCTCTCTTCCCAACATTCTGCTGCTAAAACCCATTCTGCTGCGTCTGGTTCACACTTGTCTCCTTCGGAACTGGCGCTGGAGTGCGAGTACCAAAAGATCTAGTAGCAGCTCCACAGAAGGCCGCACGGTGCCCTTATTGTCCACAATCGTAGCAAGTCACAGAAGATGCGGGGCAGTCACGTCGAATATGCCATGCTCGACCACAATTGTAGCATTTCTTTGATGCGTCCGGAACTGCTGATGTAGTCCGGAGCTTCTTTCCTCCTATAGAAGGATGTGGAGGTTTCCTAGCCGAATAAAAGGGGGACTGGCCCTTGCGGGGCCCACCATCTTGTTTTATGAAAAGTTGCCGGTCACCTTCTGCTTCTTTGCCTCCACTGATTTCTCCACCACGGCCTCTTTCATGTCGTCGGCCAGCGCTTTGTCTTGATATTGTCGCAACGTAGTACACTCGAATCCGGACATGTACTGCTGAATCTCCGGCTTCATCCGCATATCGAAATGAAAAATCTTTTCTGCCTCCGTTCTGACCAAGTGTCGCACACAAGTCAACTGATGGTTAAAAGTTTTGATTACATCTGTCACAGATGCTTCCGAACTCTGTGGTGAGAAAAACTCTCGGATCTTTGCCTCTCTAACTGGACGAGGACAATACTGTGCTTCCATCATTAGTTTGAATTCCGTCCAGTCCGCATTATGATCCTCGGGTCGAATAGTTTCCCACCAATCAAAGGCCTCCCCAGTCAAAAAATACTGGGCTATGGGAACCTTCCGGTCCTCGGGACAGTTAAGACCCGCGAATATCTTCTCTAACTCCTTAAGCCAATGATCCCAAGTCAATGCCTCAGAAGATCCGTCAAATTTTGGCGGGTGCAATTTAACCACCTCAGCAAGCCATCTGTCTCCCCGGTTATCCTCGTGGTGCTGCTGTCCCATCACCGTCTGCATGCGGTCGACTACCTGGGCGAACTGGTTAATCTGCGCCACCACCTGTTGAAGCACTCCCGGTATGTTAGGATTTGCGTCGTCGTTCGCTGATCCTTGCTGCCCTCCAGAATGGGAATCGGTTCGACTAGCTGATAATTCCGGGGTAGTTGCGGAATCCTCTTGTCTCATGTTACCCCATCCGCGTCCACGACCGCGTCCGCATCCACGTCCACGACCGCGTCCGCATCCACGTCCTCCTCTCAACATACTGTAAACACAATTCCTCAATATCCAGGATAAAGTTTACGAAATAAAGCCCGTCAATACTCACAAAACAGTAATTAAGTAAAACGGTAGTATAAGAGATTAGGAGACTTACAACCACGGTCCACATGACGACTTTTGGCTGAACAGTGATGTTACGGACGACTCGTAAATCAATAACGTAAACAGACCCAACTTAAAACCCGACTGCCAAGATATCCATAAATCTTAGCTCTGATACCATATTCTGTAACACCCCGAGATATTCGGAATAATTACAGCGCCGTAAACCCTTTAAGTAAGGATTTACAAGGCTAATTTAAAAGAAAGGTAAATATAAGACATCATCATCATCGAAAATTGAAGTTTACAAAACCGAACAACTGGTTCAACGAGTAATTTATACAACCATATCGAAATAATATTATTAAGACACGCGTACTCGAGTACTGAAATCAAACCAAGAAAACAATTCACCAACAACAACAAACATCACTGAACCCCTTCGTCGTCACATCGGTACTGTGGCTGTTTCCCTGCTCCTCGGCTACCTGAACATCAAAACAAATGTCCACCCCCGAAGGGGTTAGCAAAACGATGCTAGTACAAGTATCATTTAAACAAATCAAGTATGCATCAACAATACATAACATGATACACCACACGGACTTCCGCTACCGGAATCCGACAATGCGAATCCACATGATTCCATTAACACAGCAAGGGTATTCCAATGATCCAGCGCCCTCAGCATAGATCCCAAGATGATCCCTTCGGACCAACACGAGGTGGAAATAACCTGTCCAATGATCCAGCGCCCTCAGCCTAGATCCCAAGATGATCCCGTCGGACCAACACGAGGTGGACATCCGATCCAGCGCCCTCAGCATAGATCGTACAACGTACATAAACACAACTCATGCATACACATATGCCAAATCATTATGTTCATCAACATGAACATACAAACACTAGATAACGAATAACATGACAATTCAACGAAATAAATCTCATGTTCAACAACATGAATAATCACACGCATGCTCAAAATACCAATATTAACATATTACGATACTTGCCTCGAAGATGGCAAGAATGAAACACTTCAATGATCTCAACACACTCGAAGGCCGCCTCCTTCGATCAACGTAACAAGCTCGAACCTTAACAAAAGGAATGATATACAAATCATCTCAAGTCGAACGATGGCCTAACAATTTGGTCTATGGCCCAAAAGCTCAAAATAAACAATCTGCCTGAACTACTTAGCGTACGCTACGTACTCTATGTAGCGTGCGCTAAGCCTGCCTATTAGCGTACGCTATTGTATAAGCCTAGCGTACGCTAGCCACGGACTGACAGTTCTCTCTGATTAGCCGACTGACTCGGCTGATATCATAACGTACGTTACGTACCACACGTAGCGTGCGTTAACTTATCCCCGATAGCGCACGTTAACTTATGTATGTTAGCGTGCGCTAACCTTGCATGGCAGATTACTACAGACAGAAAACTGGATTGAATGGTGATGAACTCATAAATTCTATGGTGATAAAACCAGTCATCCTCGAGCATATCATGCTAATAAGGTTTGTGAAAGTTCTTATACGTACTGAAAGACTATGAGATTCAAAGATACGTATAATCATTACTACACTATCATTCATCTTGATCTTCAAGGAAATATTCTAAGTTCCGTTTGTCCTACGTTCCAAAATGCATGATTCCAACGTGTAAAACGTAATAATTAGGTAATATCCGTCTACTGATCACAAATCGGTTTGAAAATGCTTAGGAGTCCACATACTGAAAACGGTTCAAAGGTTCATACGATAAAAAGTGCCGATACGTCGAAAATATTCTTCTAACACATGATGATCGATATAGAACGAAATAACTGACTATACAAACATGATCAAATCGTCCTTTAGAACACTACTAACTTTGGTGAAGAATCACCTACCTCAAAGTAGTGTTGAACAAGGAGAAAATCGAAGCAACCCAACGTCGAAGGCTCGAGCACCAATCCTCAATGATCTACAATCTTCAATCACGAGCTAGGATGTTGATATGAGGTGTTTAGGATGTAGGAAGTTATGCTCTAAGTGTAAGAATTCGGGTATGGGAAAAGAAAGAACTGAAATTACGAATACGATGTTGTCCTATTTATAAGAAATGGCTATTAGCGAGCGCTAGTCCCTGCTCGTAGCGTGCGCTAATGGCTCACTGACTTTACTGTATTCAGCACTTAGCGTGCGCTATGCACATACCTGTAGCATGCGCTAAGGCGTTGACTTGGCTTTTCCCGAAAGCCGTCCAGGTTCATCCCGACACAATCCGACAGGGGTCCCCCGGCCAGATCTCACCTACCGCACGTCTCAATCAAATTGACCACGCATAGCGTGCGCTAATGTTCCTTTGTAGCGTGCGCTATGAATCCATGTTAGCGTACGCTACACATAGCTGATAGCGTGCGCTACATGCGCAGAATTACAATTTTTAAATCACATACACGAAATCATACGCTCGACAACATCGGATTATGAAATACGGAGAATAATACTCAGACAAAGGTACAATAATTACATTATCACAAGTTCTAAATACATGTCAGAAATCTCGGGTATTACAGATAGAGATTCGCATCATAAGTGGCATCGGAGACCAAGTTCTTGATCTTTGGCATTACGGATCTCAACGATGCTGATTTCTTGGCAAAACTTCGTGATGCATTGCGTGACGTACCAGAACAACGCGACCAGCGTTGGCAACCTAGGCGTGGTGACTATGAACGACCCTCACACCATGTCGAAGAGTTCAAAGTTAATGAGCTTCCGGAGTTCGTTGGCGGGACAGACCCTGAAGTTTACTTGGGATGGGAATGTAAAAATGACTGCATGTTCGAGTTTAAAGACCTCGACGATGAGAAACGGTGCAAGTATGCAATTCTCAAGTTGGGGAAAGGCGCTTCACTTTGGTACGAAGGAGTTAAAACACGAAGAGCTCGTGCGGGGAAAGAAAAGATCCGTTCGTGTGATTCATTAAAAAGAAAACTTCATAAAAGATATGTAACAACATCACATCAGTTTTCCATGTACCGAAAGATTGCCGACCTCATGCAAGGAAAGTTGAGTGTCAGTGAATACATTGAGGAGTTTGAAAATCTGACCTTAATAGGAGAAATAGAGGAGAATGAGGAGCAGGAGATGTCACATTTCTTGTGTGGCTTGAACCGAAGCATAGCTAACTCGGTGGAATTATACCCATATGAAGACTTCGATACATTATGTGGACTATGTGTGAAGTTGGAAGCTCAAAACAAGATGAAGTTGTATAAACCCGAGTTTCCATCCAAATTTGGAAACCCAAGTATCGGTTCTAGTTCAGCTACTAAAACGACTATACCGACTCCTACCCCTATTGCGGCTCCCAAGGCTCCCTACATACCCAAATAAATGAGTTTGGCGAAGGTACGATGTTTCAAGTGTCAAGGGTTCGGTCATTACCAGATTACGTGTCCGAACAAACGGGTGGTGACACTAAGGGAGGCTCTTGAGGTCCGGAAAGAATTGTTAGTCGAGGACGAAAGAGAAAGGCTCAGTGACGTGTTTAACGTGGACACCGAAGAAGAAGAGGAGTGCGGGGCTTACGATGCTCCAGATTATGATACGAGTCTAGTTCTTCGCACTTTGCAAGTCAAAACGGTTTCAGTGGATACGAACAACAAGACAAAATATTCCACACCAAGTGTCAAATTAAAGACAAATGGTGTAGTTTGATAATCGATGGGGGGAAGTTGTACTAATGTAGCTTCAAGCGAGATGGTGACAAAAATCGGACTCATCACTACTACTCATCCAAAACCATATGCATTACATTGGCTCGATGATGGGAGTAAAGTGAAAGTTTCGAAATAAGTACGGGTCGGTTTAACTATGGGTTCATATGGTGATGACGTATTATGTGATGTCCTCCCGATGGATGCATGCCATATACTCTTGGGACGACCATGGCTATTTGATAGAGATGTTTTACATCGAGGAAGAAGTAACGAATATGAATTACGGGATAAAGGCAAGAAGATTATGCTTAAACCAATGGCACCTCAAGCCATTCGTTCGATGAGTTCTAGCCAAATGGAAAAACCGAAACTTACTATGTTTGCTAGTGAGAAAGAGGTGAAGCACGCTATTGATGATGGAGAGCGTGTGTATTTGTAGATGATTAAAGAAACATGAGACGTGGACATGGTTGTGCAAGACAAAGGGGAGATCAATACCTTGTTACGCGAATTTGCGGACATTTTTCTGGAAGAATTACCGCCGCGTTGGATTGAACACCAAGTCGATCTTATACTCGGTGCATCACTCCCTAACAAAGCCGCCTATCGATGTAATCCCGAGGAGATGAAGGAGTTACAAAAACAAATTAAGGAACTAATAACCCGCGGGTACGTTCGAGAAAGTTTGAGTCCTTGTGCGGTTCTAGTTTTGCTTGTCCCGAAGAAAAATGGATCATGGAGAATGTGTATAGATAGCAGAGCCGTGAATAACATAACCATCAAGTATCGATTCCTAATTCCGAGACTTGATGATATGTTGGATGAATTACATGGTTCGGTGGTTTTTTCGAAGGTTGATTTGAGAAGCGGCTACCATCAAATTCGCATGCAAAAAGGTGATGAATGGAAGACGGCTTTTAAGAAAAAACATGGATTATATGAGTGGCTCGTCATGCCCTTTGGCCTTACGAATGCGCCAAGTACTTTCATGCGATTAATGAATGAGGTACTTAAACTGTTTTTGGGAAAGTTTGTCGTCGTATACTTGGATGACATTTTGATTTATAGTCGATCATTGCAAGAACATACCGGGCACTTGAGGCAAATCTTCGAGACCCTTAGGGACCAAAAGCTTTATGGAAAGAAGGAGAAGTGCTCGTTTCTAGTTGAGAGTGTAGCTTTTCTTGGCTACATCATTTTAAAGGAAGGAGTGCCGGTTGATCAAGCCATGATCGAGGCGATTAAATCTTGGCCTACTCCTAAAACCATCACGGAAGTTCGATCCTTTCACGGACTTGCTTCATTTTATCAGAGGTTCATCCAAGACTTTAGCACCATTTCAAGTCCGATAACGGAATGCTTAAAAAAAAGACCATTTGTGTGGGGCGGGGCTGCCCAAGGGGCGTTTGAAAAATTGAAAACAAAAATATGTGAGGCACCTATCTTGGTGTTACCCGATTTTTCACAACCGTTTGAGGTAGAATGTGACGCGAGTGGAGTAGATATTGGGGTGGTTCTCATCCATGGGAAACGACCGGTTGCATACTTCTCGGAGAAATTAGGTGGGGCTCGACTCAACTATTGTACTTATGACAAGGAGTTCTATGCCATTGTGAGAGCCCTTGATCATTGGAGTCATTACCTTCGGCCAAAACACTTCATTCTATATTCGGATCATGAGCCCTTGAAGTATATTAATGGGAAACAGAAGTTGAGTCCGAGACATGCTAAGTGGGTGGCTTACCGTCACTCCAACTAATGGATCGATCAAGACAGTGAACACCCATGCTAAACCGGTGACCGGCGAAGCACGAGGAGTGAAAGCAAAGATAGGTGACTGGCAGGGAATGATCACCTTCACTGTAGTGACCATGGATGACTATGATTTGGTTCTTGGGTTACAATGGTTCGATCAGGTACGGGCTTGCATTCTTCCATTTTCAGATTCCTTAGTCATTTTGGACTCCGACAGGACACAGGCCATTCCGGCCAGGAGGGAAGCGAAGGGGACAGGCACCCTTTCAGCCATGCAACTTAGTCGAGGCCTTCGGAAGCAGGAAGAGACCTTCGCTGCATTTTACGTTCCTGATGATGGAAACGATATTGAAGGCAAGGATGTACCAAAGGAAGTTCAAGCCGTTTTCAAGGAGTTCCAGGACGTGATGCCCGCGGAATTACCTAAGAAGTTGCCGCCCAGACGGGATGTGGACCACAAAATTGAACTTATTTCCGATGCGAAGCCACCTTCGAGGACACCCTATAGGATGTCACCACCGGAACTTAAGGAGCTGCAGAAGCAATTGAAAGAGTTGTTGGATTCCAAAATGATCCAACCATCCAAATCTCCTTATGGATCCCCCGTTTTGTTCCAGAAGAAGCATGATGGATCCTTACGTATGTGCGTGGACTATAGGGCACTCAATAAACTGACGGTTCGCAACAAGTATCCCATTCCACTCATTGGAGAGTTGTTTGACCAACTGGGAGGTGCCAAATACTTTTCAAAGATCGACCTAAGATCCGGATATTGGCAGGTCTGGATAGCCGAAGGAGACGAACCCAAGACAGCCATGGCGACCAGGTATGGTTTGTTTGATTTCCTTGTGATGCCGTTCGGGCTTACAAATGCCCCAGCGACCTTTTGCACACTGATGAACAAGGTATTTCAGCCATACATAGACAAGTTTGTTGTCGTTTATTTGGATGATATTGTCATTTACTCATCATCGATGGAGGAGCATGTAGAACACTTGCGACAGGTGTTCCAAGCATTGCGGGACAATGAACTTTATGCAAAGTTGGAGAAATGCTCATTCGCCCAACAGGAAGTGACTTTTCTGGGGCATCGTATCAAAGATGGCCGCATAATGATGGATGAGGCCAAAGTGAAAGCCGTTCGAGATTGGGAACCGCCGACCAGCGTAACCCAACTCCGATCATTTCTGGGACTCGTGAACTACTACCGGAAGTTCATCGAGGGATACTCTCTGATAGCAGCACCATTAACGGACCTATTGAAGAAGGACCACAAATGGGAGTGGACGGATAAATGCCGAGAGGCCTTTGAGCGACTCAAAGGCAAAGTGACGGAGCAGCCAGTTCTTGCCTTGCCAGACCATGCCAAGGCATATGAGGGTCAGACCGATGCATCTGATTATGCCATCGGAGGAGTATTGATGCAGCTAGGGCATCCCGTTGCCTATGAGAGCAGAAAATTGAATGACACCGAGATACGGTACTCGGTACATGAGAAGGAAATGACCGCCGTGGTTCATTGCCTTAGAGCCTGGAGGCATTATTTACTTGGGAGCAAGTTTGTGATACGAACAGACAATGTAGCCACGAGTTATTTTCAAACCCAGAAGATGCTCACGCCAAAGCAAGCAAGATGGCAGGAATTCCTAGCTGAGTTCGATTATACCCTGGAGTATAAGCCGGGAGTACTTAACCGAGTAGCCGATGCATTAAGCCGGAAGGCCGAGCTTGCAGCCTTGACCAAGGCCGAAGGAAGCATCAAGGACCGCATACGCGAGGGACTGAGGCAGGACCCTTTCGCAGAAAACATCATGCAACTTGCCAGGAGCGGCAAGACAAGACGGTTCTGGGAACGAGACGAGCTACTCTTTACCAAAGGCAATCGTTTGTACGTGCCCAAATGGGGAAACTTACGGAGGGACATCATGAAGGAATGCCACGACACACTATGGGCTGGACACCCAGGTATGCACCGTACAATGGCTTTAATTGACAATTCTTACTTTTGGCCCAGGATGCGTGAGGACGTTGAGGCATACGTCCGGACATGTCTTGTATGTCAACAAGACAAGGTGGAGCAACAACAACCCGGTGGACTACTTCAACCCTTACCCATACCGGAACACCCTTTTGAAAGCGTTTCGATGGACTTTATTATGGCTTTACCTAAATCGGATGGGTACGGGTCGATCATAGTTGTGGTGGACAGGTTTTCAAAATACGCAACCTTTATTCCAGCACCGCGACGAACGGCTCGAGACGGCCAAGTTGTTCTTAAAGCTTGTGGTAAATTATTGGGGAATTCAATGGACAATCGTGAGTGACCGAGACCCACGTTTCACAGAAAGTTTTGGTCGGGACTTTTCAAGCTATTGGGCTCGAACTTAGCATTCTCAACAAGTTTCCACCCAGACGGACGGGCAGACAACGAGTTAACGCCGCTTGAGTGCTACTTGCGGCACTATGTGAGTGCCAATCAGCGGGGCTGGGCCAAACTCTTAGACACGACCCAATTCTCATACAATTTGCGGAAGAGTGAATCAACGGACGCACCCATTCGAGCTCGCTACGGGGAGACAACCGCGACAACGAACAACATTGCCACGGATACACGGACAGAGTCCCGCAAAGATATACCTTTGCTAAGTCATTACAGGAGGAATCGGACTTGGCTCGAGCATCTTTGGACAAGGCAGCCAAGAAGATGAAGAAATGGGCCGATCTCAAGCGACGAGCGGTCGAGTTCAACGAAGGCGACTTAGTTATGGTGAAACTTCTCCCGCAGCAATTTAAAGCATTTCGGGCTGTGCATAAGGGACTTATCCGGAGATACGAGGGACCCTACAAGATCGAGCGGCGTGTTGGGACAGTTTCCTATCGAGTGGAACTACCGCCGAAGATAAAGATACACCCGGTCTTTCATGTTAGCCAACTGAAGCCTTACCATCAGGACATGGAGGATCCGGGCCGAGCTCAGTCACATCGAGCACCTACTGCCGTGATTACTTCCTTCGACAAGGAAGTAGCCGAGATCATTTCACATCGGGACGTTCGACGAAGGGGCGTGGCCCCATACACCGAGTACTTTGTGCATTGGAAGGGACTCCCAGACGCTGAAAATAGCTGGGAACATGAGGATCACCTATGGCAATTCCGGCAGAAGATTGAAGAATATCGGGACAGCATCGTGCCGAGGACGGTCACGACTTTGGTGGGGGAGAATGTCACGCCCCACCTTAAGGCAGCAGGCATCGCACAGCATCCGGCCGACGCCTGCCGGACGGGCGCGCATCATGCTCGCGCGCGTACATGGACCCGGCCAAGCTCACAGAGGACTACCCCCTATAATAGGCTTAGACGGAAAAAGCCTTGTGACAGCAGTAGACATTGAAAAGCCAAGGAATCCACTCTTCAGAAAGAAGACCCTAGAAGCTTCAAGATGGAGACCAATCAACTCCAGAAGGTCAAAGAGGGTTCCAGAAGGTCAGAAATCGGGTCGGGTTGCTACGGGCCGAATCGGGCCTTGGTCGGGCCGGGCCGGGACACTTCGGGCCGGGTCGGGCCGGACATTCCAGAGGGGTCTGCGGACTCCAAGAAGACTTCTTAGAATTACCTAGAATTGTATAGATCTTTCTAGATGATGGCATTCTTGTAAATACTTGGAATAGTAATGTTTTGTTGGTAATTTGTTAGCCTAGGAGGATTAGTATAAATACCCCCTTGGGGCTCATTTGTAACTCACCTTGAGAAATCTGATTTGCTACAGGGTAATAAGAGAAAACCTTCCCCAAAGCATTTCTTACTTTCCTTCCTAGTAATCTTGTGTGTTGATAGGCTTACTACTTAGGCTTGAGACAACCTAAGATAGTGCCGCACGGAGAGGACTTAGCGAGGCGCAAGTATAACCCCGTGACATAGAGCTATCTTCATCTTATGGCTCTGTTGTAGGGAAGGCTAATGACAAAAGACAGGCTGCTGAAATATGGTACTGTTGTTGATCCAAAATGTTGTTTCTGTGATGAAGCTGAATCAACACAGCATCTGTTTTTTGAATGTAACCTGTCTAAGCAAATATGGAGTACAGTACTGCAGAGTTTCAAATGTGCCAGAGATCCAGAAGGCTGGGAGCTGGAAAGAAGTTGGTTATGTACTTCTACCAATAGTAAAAGTGGAAGAGCCCAAATACTTAAAATAGCAGCTACTGAAACCATTTATGATGTTTGAGTGATGAGGAATGAAAAGATTTTCCAAGACAGACAAGGAGAGACTTATGTGGTGAAAAATATTGTGCAAAATATTATCTTAAGATGTATGTTGTACAAGAAATTAGTTAAGCCTTGTCAAACTCTGATGTTAGGGATGAGTAGATGAATGTATAGGATGATGAAATGTGCCTGGACTCTTCAAGTTGGCTTGTACTAATTTGTTTTTGGTAATAAAGAAGTGCTCTTAGTTCCGAAAAAATATAAATCTATTTTTCTTTTGAAAAACTAATTTAATTGTGTAATATAAAAATAAAAAAAATATTATTTCTGGATTCGAGACGAAAAGACGAACCATAAAAATTGTTGGACCCTTTCACTGGGTCATTGGATCAAAGAAGTCGCCTGCTTTTTTATATTTCGTTCGGTAAATTAATTTCCCGCAAATTAAATTGGATTTAATTTGACTAAAATATAATTATGGTAATTTTATTTTTATAGTAATTACTTTAATGAAATATTTATTTTATCCGTAACAAATTAAAATAAACAATTACGTGAACTAATTGGATTGATTATAATTGTTGGATTAGTTTTTGTTGATTAGATCAATATTTAGATTAATCATCTTTATCATTTATTTAATGTAATTGTTGCATTAATATTGAATGGTGATGTAGTTCATGGATCTAGTTTTGAATCATTTGTTTTGTTCGATTTGGTTGTAAAGGCCGTTTTGGGACTATTTATTTCACTAGAAAATTGGTATAGGATGCAATTTTTCAAATGTAAAATTTATATGTAATGACGAAGACCGTAGGAAGATCCGCTCGAGAAGGCGAAGATTCAAGACCGAAGACATGTAATTAGAATACGATGTTTTTGTTATAGGAACGGTCCATGAACTGCATGTTGTTAATTTTAGGTTGTGTATGTTTTCATATTGTATGACAAACAAACAAACTGACAAACCGCGCTTATAAATGGATTAATGTGCAAAGTGTAACATATAATTGCGTTAATACTTCCACTTATAAACACTAAGTTGAAAAGATTACGAGGTTTCCTATGTTGGGATTCGGTGCCTAAAACGAAGGCCCAGCGGAAGCGGTAAAACGAAAATTAATTCGATCCGAATCCCTACGAGGATCGATCGAGCTACATATATACGAATATATAAACGAAACACAAGAGTTACGAGAAAACATACCCTTGTAGTCCGTTGATTAAATGGTATCCTTTTCTTGAGCTATTCCCCAAGCTTTAGGCGATCTCCCTGCAATTCAATCTGCTCCAAGCTCTTGAATGATCCAATGCCGAAAGCACTGCGTCTCTACTTGCCACACGCCGGAGAAACGACTGGAACGATGATCACCTTGCTATCCTCCAAGGACACGGCTAGAGCTAAGTGATGAAGCTTCCAATATGAAATTATAACACTCTAAGTGTATAATTCACTTTCTCTCTTTGATTTCTTGATTTTTCTCCAAGAACAACAAGAACAAGATGAAGAAGGAGATGAAGACTTTGTAATGAACACTAAGTTCTTTCTCACTCTTTCTCTCTCTACCACTTACGTATAGAATCAAGAGTGTTACCCAAAAGAGTTACAAGTCTTCTCCCTTTATTCATTCTTTATACACCAACAACCCACTCAACATCTCATCTCACATGAGAGATGCCTTTCAAGTCATTGTTCCATTTAAAAATGGAAACAAAAGACAAGATGAAAGGTGGAAGAAATGGGGGGGGCATCTAGAAGGGTAGGAAAAAGTTCGGTCCGTTTCGGACTCCCGTGAGTCTAAACAGATAAACTCCGATTCCGTTCCGATGTATTTATATCGATCAATTAATCCAATTAATTAATCATTTCAAATACATAATAACATAATTAATTTCTCCAAGAAATAATTATATCCATGAATTAAATTAATCACCCAGTAATTAGTTTAATTCATTAGGCCGTAAATCAATTTAGACATCCAATGTCCCAAAATCAATTAGACATCCAATGTCCAATAAATTAGATATCTAATATCTAATATTAATAATGAGAGAATAAGCTCGATTCATTCCATCGTCAATCCTATTACGCGACTCGGTAGGTTCGTCTCAGTCAGCAATGGGAGGAACCAAAGAGTAGTAGCACCACCTAGCCATCCTGGCGGCCTACACCGTACCCCAATTGAGAACGAATGATTGGGATCATTCAAGAACCATTCTGTTGTGAATACCAGTATACGTATAAGCCCTTCTTTCAAATGTCCCGATCAAGTTATAGGGTCACGGTCAGTCAAACCCTATCTGTCCTTGACTCTATGCATGCGTTAATGCAAATCGAGATCATCGAGCTCTCGTGTATCCAATACAACTAGCTCCAATGCTTTGGCCAAAGACTTATGATCTCATATGTCAATAACCTCATAGGACATATAACCCGCTCACTAACGGGATAAAGAATTCTATCTTGGTATTCAGTAGGATCTGCTACTTGCCCGTCAAGATGCACGTCGAGGTTGACCCCCACCTTTCGGTTTACAGGGTCGAACTACTCTAATAAAAATCTTGACGTCACAAGCACATCCCTACTAAATCCTCAAGTCGAAGGTTCACGAATACCTATCACAACCTTTCGATTCCGTCATTGACTGTCCTGGAGTGAAATCCGTGTGACGAATCGAGGGTGAGTCGGTTCGAGTATACTAATCCAATTAGCATACCTATAACGTGCGCTCCCACTAACCATTAGCGTTCGACAGGCACTCTCCATGTCAAAAAACACGTCATACAAGTCTTTACATAAACTTAACGCCCAGTCAAGTTTCATCGACTTGCGAACGATTAAGTATTTGAACTATAAACCTTTCTAGTGCCGACCCCCTTATCCAATAAGGAGTGCAACGTTTTGCTCTCAAATACACGGACTAGTTTCTATATGTATATTTACGAGTTGGGAATGCCAGTAACTACCAGTAAATAAAGAAACATCCATTGCCTTATATTAGTGAATTTACATAATTACAAGTACAATGCCCTCGCTCAATCATCCTTTGAGTGGCATTCGAGGGCATACTCCCAACAATCTCCCACTTGCACTCAATGCCACACACTATGGTATCTAATACCCATGTTCTCCAGATGACGCTCTAAGCTAATCTAAGATGATATTCGGCTGACTCAGCGATGTAGTCGGCTGACTCTACTCTATGCAGCACAATGTATCTCTTTGCGAACAAACGCTCTTACGAGATAATACTCTCTCTCAATATGTTTGGTACTATTGTGAAACCTCGGCTCCTAGGCCTGTGCTACCGCTCTGGTAGCGCAGCACAAGATGTCACATGAAGTTTACCCAGTAACTTCTAAATTCTTCCTTTGGAGACCTCCGAGGCCGCTTTATACTCAGCCTAACAGGTGGAATTAGCACTCGGGCTATACTCGGCACTATGCCATGATAGTGCTCCTCCATTAAGAGTAAATGTAGCCATAAGTAGACATAGAATCGTCTTTCTATCCTTGGAAGTCCAATACAGTGAATCCCATCACATTCAGTTCTCCACCACCATATATAAGAACCAGATCTCTAGTCCTTCTAAAGTACTTGAGAACGTTCTTTATGGCGGTCTAATGTTCCCAAACTGGGTTAGCCCGAAACCTACTTACTACTCTCCCAGCATGCGCAATGTCAGGTCTCGTACACAATAAAGCATATGTAAGGCTACCCACTGCCGAATCATATGGTATATAACTTATTTCCTTTCATTGTTCCTCACTATGAGGACACATCTTCAAGGTGAGTTTTATTCCATGTCGCATCGAAAGGAACTCTCTTTAAGATCTAGTCTATATAGAGGACTTGGGAAGAACTTATCATTCTCTTCGATCTATCCTAGTAGAGTCGAATCCCAAGAATATAGGTTTCTTCTCCCAAGTCTTTCATGGAGAAATTACTTAAAAGTCAAGCTTTCACAGAACTGAGCATTCCCACATCATTTCCTATTAGTAGAATGTCATCTACATATAGTACTAAGAATGTGATCTTGCTCAAGGTTCCTCTTCATTTTGCACAAAGTCAAACTCTTTGACTGTCTCGTCAAAATGAAGGTCCCAACTACATGAAGACTGCTACAGTCCATTTCATGGAGTCTACATCCACCATTGCTAGGTCATTGGTCGCAGGTCGGTCTCTTGTTTATCACTTAGAACCTCGAGGAAGCCCAATTCCTCCAAGTGCATAAAACTATACCTCTCAGGTAATTGAGACACCCTACTTGACCTACGAGGTGGTTGTACTTGTGTTATAGAAGGTTCGGTTCCATGTTTCTTGCACAGGTGTCTTCTGAGGAGTTTCATTGTATTCTTCCAAAGAAATATTTCTACGTGCTCCGCCTTCCCGAGTGAACTCTTCTTCCAGGAAGTGTGCATGCAAAGCAACAACGATCTTTCGATCTTTGGCCATGTAGAATAGATAACCCATCGTCTCAGATGGGTATCCAATGAAAAGTCTCCGCACGGACCTAGCGTCCTACTTGTCCACCTTAGTCTTATAGATATAGGCGGGACATCCCCAAATCCTAATGTCATTAAGATTTGGTTTCTTGCCCTCCCACATCTCATGTGGAGTTTTAGGAACGGATTTGGAAGGACATCTGTTAAAGATGTAAGCGGCAGTCAGGAGTGCATACCCCCACAGGTAAATCGGTAAGTTAGTATAGCCCAGCATGGAACGGACCATGTTCAACAAGGTCCGGTTCCTTCTTTCTGACACACCATTTAACTGAGGAGTACCTGGAGGTGTTAGTTGTGAAACTATTCCACGTTCCTTAAGGAACTCGTCAAACTCCGTACTCATATACTCGCCACCTCGGTCCGACCGAAGTGCTTTGATATGATTACCAGTTTGTTTCTCGACTAGGGCCTTGAATTCCTGGAATTTCCCAAAGGCCTCGGATTTATGTTTCATTAAGTATACATAACCATACCTAGTATGATCATCTGTAAACGTAATGAAATATTGATATCCGTCACGTGCTGCTTCCAAAGCACCACATATGTCGGTATAGATTAATCCCAGTTTATCAGCGGCTCTTTCAAAAGTCCCTGTGAAGGGGGACTTAGTCATTTTGCCTTTAAGGCAAGATTCACAAGTAGGTTAGGGATCCGATCCCAATGGACCCATAAGTCCATCTTTTTCCATCTTGTAAACCTTGGTCTGACCAACATGATCAAGTCTAATATGCCATTTAAAAACTTGATTGGTTTCATCCCTATCACGTTTTCTAGTCATAGTATTCACAACTACTTTGTTGCTGAGATATAGATGATATAATTCATTCAACAATGTTGCAGTACCTAGGGCTGAGCACAAATGGTCCGGACCCAGTTTTTACCCGGACCCGGACCGGACCTGTTAATTAGGTCCAGGTTCCGGGTCTGCATTTTGTCCAAAACCGGGTTCCGGACCGGTCAAAACTCGAAAAAATCCGGTCTAGCCCTAACGACCAGTAAAAATAAAAATACAAAAAAAAATATTTTTTTTTTGTAATTTACCCTCGGTGGTGATGAAATAATGATGATTAATGGGTCGATTATGATTGCACATTATTCTAATTAAGTTTATTTATACTAAAATATTGTTGAACTTGGGAGTTTGATGACTAAATGAAGATATTAAGATTGATAATTGTATTTTATGGGAGTATGTAAAGAAGAAAGCATTTTATATGTAATAAAAGGACACTTAATATGCAAAAAAAAAAAATTTACAAAATCGGGCTAGAACTAGGCTTCGGGTCGATAAAGTCCGACCATTTATAATTCGGGCCATTCCGGAACGGGTCGGTCCGGGCCGGGTCAGACCCGGTGCTCAGCCCTAGCAGTACCCACTAGTTTATTTCTAAAATAAATTTTGCAGGAACCATTACCAATGAAAAATGAAAAGCCTTTTCGGTCCATGACCGGAATGGATACAATGTTTTTGTGCCCCTTGGGTAAAACAAGTACATCTTCTAAAGTCAAAACAAAGCCGGATTCTAAACCCAAAAGAAGTGATCCTATGTCGGTCGCCTCGACACTATGCCCGCTTCCGACTGTGATCATAACTTCTCCAGCTCCAAAATTCCTACTTTGTTCCAGATCCTGATCCACGGTACAAATATGAGAACTAGCACCAGAATCCAGTATCCAGGAAGTAGAAAATATAGTACCAGAACAATTTGTTTCCAAAACTAAAAGTTCTGTACCTGAAGCGCCATGAAAAATCGAACAGTCTCTTGCCCAGTGACTAGCACCGCACTTGAGACAAGCGTCTTTTTTCTTGCTTTTTGGAACCATCGGGGCCTTGCCCTTTCCTTTAAGGTCTTTAACTTGTGGTCTAGTCTTCTTCTTGGTCTTTTTCTTCTTATTCTTAGACTTCCGAAGCCCAGAAGAAATCACAAGGGCAGACTCTTTCATCCGCGGAGTCTTCATCTGAGACTGAGCAGTCTCCAATTTGTTCATTAGCCCAGCTAAGTTACATGCAATCTCATTGCAGTTGAAGTTCATAACAAACTGTGAGAAGGAATCAGGGAGAGATTGTAGGATAATGTCAATTTGGAGAGAAGTATCCATTTTAAAATCAAGAGCCTCCAATCTCTCGATCATGGATATCATTTTGAGGACGTGTTCCCCAACCTTCTCACCTTCCTTCATCCTTGCACCGAACAGTTGCTTGGATATCTCATATCTAGCAGTTCTGCTGTGCTCACCATAAAGTTCGGTCAAGTGAGATAGAATCTGCCTAGCATAAGTCATTTTCTCATGAGCTCTCTGAAGCTCATTAGACATAGAAGCCATCATGTAAGCACGGACTTTCATGTCATCCTTAACCCACTTTTCGTGGTTTTCAATCTCTTCCTGATTGGCTCTTGTCCGCACTGGAGGCGCCGGAATGTCCGTCTCCAAGATGTATCCCAGTGCCTCTATACTGAGGACAATCATAAGATTTCGGAGCCAATCCACAAAGTTAGGTCCCATCAAGGTGTTCTTTTCGAGTAGAATTGCGAGTGGATTCATTGTCATATTGAGAGTTATGTCTGCATTAAGTAAGACAGATTAATTAGTGACTCGTTCAATTATGTTCTGAGTATAGAATTAAGGTCTTTTCTATTCTTGTTACCCAGCTCCCACTATTTTTATCGGAATAACACACTCCCATGTGAAATCCGGAAGTATCGTCGCTCTACTTCATAGTGATGATCGAGTTCTTTATAAATCTTAATAGAGGGCAACCGAACAGGTTTCTAATCTATTAATTTTCATAAACTGGTGTCCAACACCAACCCATCTAATGGATGATTCGAACTTCTTTTTCCCCTTGTTCACTCCCCTCAACCTATACGGTTTCTATGGTTCGTGAACAATTTAAGTTTATACCATCGACGCAAATCAGTTTCACAATTGAATCTTATCCGGAAACCTATCAGGTTTCTAGGGATAAAATTTACTCCAACCGAAGACATCCAATGCGCTCCCAGTAATTTATCCGTCTTCCCCAAACGACTACCCCGATAACTCGGAAGCATAGCACATCCAATTTGGATTTCAATTTCCCGAAAGCTCGATGGAGGGAAGGAAAACCTTGAAACCTTATAAACTTAATAATTTGTGGTGGGAGAATATTCGCGATTAATGTTACACTTTGCACATTAATCATTTAAGCGTGTTTGTGGTATTCATAAAATATGAAAAAACCATTCACAACCTAGTTGCTACCAACATGTGGTTCATGGACCGTTCCTAGAAAACAAAAACTCCGTAATATAATTACAAGTCTTCATCTTGAATCTTCGTCTTCTCGAAATGGATATTCCTCCGGTCTTCGTCATTACATATAAATTTTACATTGAAAATTGTATCCTAGATACAAATATTTCTAGTAAAATAAATAAGCTCAAAACGGCATTTACAACCCAATCGAATAAAACGAATGATTCAAAAACTAAGTCCATGAACCACATCCCCATTCAAAAGCATTCATCCAATAAATACTATATAAACGGAAAGCGTAGAGATACATTGATCCAATCAACAATAAGAACCGATCCAATCGATTCACATAATCGGTAATCTGAAAAACGTTCAAATAATTCGGTCGATCACAAGTATTCCAATAAATCAATTTTCTATTATAAAATGAAATACTATATATCATTTTAATCATATTAAATCCAATTTAAAATGTGGGAAATCAATTTTAGGAATACACGAAGAAAACAAGCCCGAAACGGGTCCGAAAAGGGCTGAACCGCACCCGAAAAACACCATTGGGCTGCAGTTGGGCTGCCCAGCAGCCCTGGGCCGCGGCCCCCTATGCCTGGACCACCCCGGACCGTCCAACGGCAATTCGGGGCTAGTTTTTCGACCGGATATCCAATATCTATATTTTCCAACATTCATATCATCAATATAAATCATATTTCCAAGAAATAGAAGATTTATATTTAGACATAAACTTACGAAAAATACAACTATAACGAACGAAAAAACATATACCATGATTATGACTAAAATGATTCCAAATCATTCACCATCGAATCGAGCATTCCAAATGCTAATATCGTATATACGATCGCAAGACCTACGCTCCGATGGGATTCGGTGCCTAAAACGAAGGCCCAGCAGAAGCGGTAAAATAAAAATTAATTCGATCTGAATCCCTACGAGGATCGATCGAGCTACGTATATACGAATATATAAACGAAACACAAGAGTTACGAGAAAACATACCCTTTTAGTCCGTTGATTAAATGGTATCCTTCTCTTGATCTATTCCCCAAGCTTTAGGCGATCTCCCTGCAATTCAATCCGCTCCAAGCTCTTGAATGATCCAACGTCGAAAGCACCGCGTCTCTACTTGCCACGCGCCGGAGAAACGACTGGAACGACGATCACCTTGCTATACTCCGAGGATACGGCTAGAGCTAAGTGATGAATCTTCCAATATGAAATTATAACACTCTAAGTGTATAATTCACTTTCTCTCTTTGATTTCTTGATTTTTCTCCAAGAACAACAAGAACAAGATGAAGAAGGAGATGAAGACTCTGTAATGAACTCTAAGTTCTTTCTCACTCTTTCTCTCTCTACCACTTACGTATGGAATCAAGAGTGTTACCCAAAAGAGTTACAAGTCTTCTCCCTTTATTCATTCTTTATACACCAACAACCCACTCAACATCTCATCTCACATGAGAGATGCCTTTCAAGTCATTGTCTTTCATTTAAAAATGGAAACAAAAGACAAGATGAAAGGTGGAGGAAATGGGGGAGGGGGGCATCTAGAAGGGTAGGAAAAAGTTCGGTGCGTTTTGGACTCCCGTGAGTCTAAACAGATAAACTCCGATTACGTTCCGATGTATTTATATCGATCAATTAATCCAATTAATTAATCATATCAAATACATAATAACATAATTAATTTCTCCAAGAAATAATTATATCCATGAATTAAATTAATCACCCAGTAATTTATTTAATTCATTAGGCCGTAAATCAATTTATCCAATAAATCAATTTAGACATCCAATGTCCCAAAATCAATTAGACATCCAATGTCCAGAAAATTAGATATCTAATATCTAATATTAATAATGAGAGAATAAGCTCGATTCATTCCATGGTCAATCCTATTGCGCGACTCGGTAGGTTCGTCTCAGTCAGCAATGGGAGGAACCAAAGAGTAGTAGCACCACCTAGCCAGCCTGGCGGCCTACACCGTACCCCAACTGAGAACGAATGATTGGGATCTTTCTAGAACCATTATGTCTTGAATACCAGTATACGTATAAACCCTTCTTTCAAATGTCCCGATCAAGTTATAGGGTCACGGTCAGTCAAACCCTATCTGTCCTTGACTCTATGCATGCGTTAATGCAAATCGAGATCATCGAGCTCTCGTGTATCTAATACAACTAGCTCCAATGCTTTGGCCAAAGACTTATGATCTCATCTGCCAATAACCACATAGGACATATAACCCGCTCACTAACGGGAAAAAGAATTCTATCTTGGTATTCAGTAGGATCTGCTACTTGCCCGTCAAGATGCACGTCGAGATTGACCCCCGCCTTCCGGTTTACAGGGTCGAACTACTCTAATGAAAATCTTGACGTCACAAGCATATCCATACTAAATCATCAAGTCGAAGGTTCATGAATACCTATCACAACCTTTCGATTCCGTTATTGACTGCCCGGAGTAAAATCCGTGTGACAAATCGAGGGTGAGTCGGTTCGAGTATACTAATCCAATTAGCATACCTATAACATGTGCTCCCACTAACCATTTGTAATACCCGAGATTTCTGATGTGTAATTGAACCTTGTGATATTGTAATTGTTGTATTTTGATCTGAGTATTATTCTCCGTATTTCATGATCCGGTATTGTTGAGCGCATGATTGCATGATTGTGTTCAATATTGTGATTTTTCACTTTTAGCGCACGCTATCGACTAGGCATAGCGTACGCTAATCTGGGTATTGTAGCGCACGCTATATATGAACCTTAGCGCGCGCTATACGTAGTCAGCATGATTGAGACGTGTTGGTAGGTGAGATCAGGCCGGGGATCTTGGTCGGATTATGTCGGGATGTACCTGGACGGCTTTCGGGAAAAAGCCAAGTCAATGCGGTAGCACACGCTACTCATATGAGGATAGCACACGCTAAATGCCGAGTACAGTGAAGTCAGTAAGTTTCGTATAGCCGTTAGCGCACGCTATAAATATGGACTAGCGCGCGCTAATAACCATTTTCTATATATAGGACAGCATCCTTTTTCATATTTTCAGACTTTTCACTTCCCACATCCGAATTCTTGAACTTAGAAAGTCACTCTCTTCATCCTAAACCATTCATATCATCATTCTAGCCCGAGTTGAAGATTGTAGATCATTGGAGATTGGTGTTCAAGCTCTCGGTGTTGGATTTCTTCAAAGTTCCTTCGTGTTCTTCGCTACTTTGAGGTAGGTGATTCTTCACCAATATTAGTAGTATTCTGAAGGATGTTCTGATCATAATTTGGGATTTTCTAGTCAGTTAAAATTCGTAAGTAGTCGAGCATCATGTGTTAGAAGGATATTTTCGATGTTTCGGTACTTCTTCATCATATAAACCGTTGAACCTTTTTAGTGTTTTGACACCTAAGCATATTCATGTATCTTCTAATCGATATTGGCCAGTTCATGGAGATTAGCAAGTTCTTAGGTCTTTAGATAATGGAATCATACGTTTAGGATTTGGAATGGATTGAACTTGAGATATTTTCTTGAAGATCAAGATGAATTATGATGTTGTGATGGTTATACATATCCTTGTACCTTGAAGTCGCTTAATCCGTACAGATCTTTCACAAATCGTATGAGCATAGTATGCCCGGAGATGACATGTTTTATCACTGAAGATTTCATGAGTTTTATCACCATTAGATCAGTTTTCTGCCCAATAGTAAACTGCCATGCACAGATAGCGCACGCTAAGATGTATGTATTAAAGTGCGCTATCGGTAATGAATAACGTACGCTACGTTTGGTACGTAACGTGCGTTATGTCATCAGTCGAGTCAGTCGGCTGGACAGAGAGGACTGTCGGTACATAAGTTAGCGTACGCTAGACTTCGTCGTTTACGTACACTAACGGGCAGGCTTAGCGCATGTTACGTAGAGTATGTAGCGTACGCTATCTAGTTCAGGCAGATTGCATTTTTAGAGCTTTCGGACGTAGACCGGGTTGTTAGACATTCGTACGACATAAGATAAATTCTATATTATTTCTTTTGTTAAGGTTTGAGCTTGCTACGTTGATCGAAAGAGACGGCCTTCGAGTGTGTTGAGATCGTTGGAGTGATTTGTTCTTGCCATCTTTGAGGCAAGTATCGTATTTTAAGTTATTGATATTGTATTATTGATCGTGTGTACGATTTATTTGTGTTGTTGAACATGAGATTATATTCTTTGAGTTAGCATGATATTTACGTCGATGAACGTGTTGATTTGCATATGTGTGTGCATAATGGTATTGTTTGTGTTGTAAATGATCCGAGGGGATCATGAGGATCTATGCTGAGGGCGCTGGATCGAATGTCCACCATGCGTTGGTCCGACGGGATCATCATGGGGATCTATGCTGAGGGCGCTGGATCGTTGGACGGGTTTTCCACCATGCGTTGGTCCGACGGGATCATCATGGGGATCTATACAAAGGGCACTGGATCGTTGGATTACCCTGTATTGTGTTGATGGAATCGTGAGGATTCATATCGTTGGTTTCCGATGACGGAAGTCTGTTTTGTATGTTTTATGATGCATTGATGATTTATGTACTGTGATACTTGTACTAGCATCGTTTTGCTAACCCCTTCGGGGGTGGACATTGTTTTGATGTTCAGGTAGCCGAGGAGCGGGGAGGCAACCACAGTACCGACATGACGATGAGTTGGCTCAGTGATGTGGTTAATGTTTATTGTTATGGTGATTTGTCTTCTTGGTTCACTTTAGTACTCGAGTACGTGTGTTTTAATAATGTCATTTTCGATATGGTTGTATAAATTAACTCCCTGGATCAGTTGAACCGGTTCTGTATTTTGAATTTCAGTGGTACTGTTGAATTATGTTTACATTTCTTTTAATTAGCCTTGTAAATCCTTACTTAAAGGGTTTACGACGCTGTAATTATTCCGAATATCTCGGGGTGTTACACGTCATACAAGTCTTCACATAAACTTAACGCCCAGTCAAGTTTCATAGACTTGCGAACGATTAAGTATTTGAGCTATAAACCTTTCCAGTGCCGACCCCCTTATCCAATAAGGAGTAGAACATTTTGCTCTCAAATACACGGACTAGTTTCTATATGTATATTTACGAGTTGGGAATGCCAGTAACTACCAGTAAATAAAGAAACATACATTGCCTTATATTAGTGAATTTACATAATTACAAGTACAATGCCCTCATTAAATCATCTTCTGAGTGGCATTCGAGGGCATACTCCTAACATCCTACCCTCCGTCAAACTCGTGGAAAATGAAATCTAAATCGGAATATTATTATTCCGAGTATGTCGGGGTAATATTTTTGGGGAAGGTTGATAAATCCCTAGAGTGCATTAGATGCCTTTGGTTGTGACAAATCAAACCCCTAGAAACCGTATGGGTTGTCGGGTAAGATTCAATTTTCAAAATAATAGGAGTTGATGGTTTAAACTTAGATAGTTCAGCGAGCCATAGAAACCAAATGGGTTGAGGGCAAGTGAACTAGGGTAAAAGAAGATCGAATCATTCATTAGATGGGTTGGTGTTAGACACCATTTTATAAGGAATGATATAATAGAAACCGTATGGGTTGCCCTCTATTAAACTTCGTAAAGAACTCGATCATTACTAAGAAGTCAACCATGACTTCCGTATTTCACATGGAAGTGTACAAATGCCGATAAAATAGTGGAAGCCGAGTTATGAATAAAGAAAGTCCTTAAATTCTTTACCTGAATCATAATTAAACAATCACTTACGAATCTTAAATCATCCTCTGCAGTTAAGAAAATCTCTCAAAATGACAATGGATCTACTCGCTATACTGCTTGAAAAGAACGTCCTGACTGGTCCAAACTATGTGGACTGGCTTCGGAACTTGAGGTTTGTCCACACTATGGAAATGCTGGGATACGTCTTGGTGGCGGACATTCCAGCGGCTCCTGCAAGAACCTGAGCCAATCAGGAAGCAGTCGATGCCCATGAGAAATGGGTAAAAGACGACGTAAGAGTATGCGGGTACATGCTAGCCTCAATGATTAATGAGCTTCAATGTGCCCATGAAAAGATGACGTCTTCGAGAGCCATCTTAACGCACCTGGATGAGATCGATGGAGAGCATAGTCGAACTGCTAGATATGTGAGATATCAAAGCAATTATTCGGCGCCAGGATGAAGTAAGGAGAGAGGGTTGGGGAATATGTCCTCAAGATGATCTCGATGATTGAGAGATTGGAAGCTCTTGATTTTCAAATGCATGCATCTCTCCAAACTGACCTTATCTTGCAATCACTTCCTGACTCTTTTTCCCAATTTGTCATGAACTTCAACTGCAATGAGATTTCATGTAACTTAGCTGGGCTAATGAACAAACTGATGACTGCCCAGTCTCAGATGAAGACAAAGGGAAAGGAAGTTGCACTTGTTATTTCTTCTGGGACTTGGAAGTCCAAGAATAAATAAAAGAACAAAAAGCAATTAGGTCCAATAGCCAAGATCGATAAGGGAAAGGGCAAAGCCCCAATGGTTCAAAGGAGCAAGGGGGCCAAGAAAACAGATGTGTGCCTTAACTGCGGTGATTTGGGCCACTAGAATAGGTACTGTCCAAAGCTTGAACGTAATGCGCCTTCAGGTACGGAACTACTGGTTTTAGAAACAAATTTTTTTGTAACTGTATATTCTACTTCTTGGATACTTGATTCCGGTGCGAGTTCTCACATTTGTACAATGAATCAAGATTTGGAATGAAGTAGGAAGCTGGATTCAGGGGAGTTGATGGTCACCATCGGAAGTGGACTTAGTGTCGAGGTTTCTGATATTGGATCCCTTATGTAGAATTTAGAATATGGTTTTATCCTTACTTTAGATGATGTACTTGTTTTGCCCAAGGGGCATAAGAATATTGTATCAATTCCGGTCATGGACCGAAAGGGATTTCACTTCTTTATTGGATATGGGTCCTGTCGTATTTATTTCAGTAATAAATTGGTTAGCACTGCTACATTATTAAATGGTTTATACCATTGGAATCTAAAGAATAAAATAACCGTGAACACTATAACTAGGAAGCGTGGTAGGGATGAAACAAACCAAGCACTTAAGTGGCATCTTAGACTTGGTCATTTTGGTCAGACCAAGGTTCATAAAATGAAAAGAGATAGACTTACGGGTCCATTAGGATCGGATCCGTATCCAACTTGTGAATCTTGCCTTCAAGACAAAATGACTAAGTTACCCTTCATATGTACTTTTGAAAGAGCTGCTGAAAAACTTGGATTGATCCATACCGACGTTTGTGGCCCTTTTGAAGTGGCACGAGATGGCTTTCAGTATTTCATTACATTCACTGATGACCATACTAGGTATGGGTTCGTGTACTTAATGAAACATAAGTCTGGAGCTTTTGATAAATTCAAGGAATTTAAAGCTTTAGTTTAAAATCAAACAGGTAACCGTGTTAAGACTCTTCGGTCAGACCGAGGTGGTGAGTACATGATTACCGAGTTTGATGAGTTCTTAAAAAAACTAGGAATAGTGTCACAATTCACTCCTCGAGCTACTCCACAATTAAATGGTCTATCAGAAAGAAGGAACCGAACCTTGTTGGACATGGTTCGCTCCATGCTTAAATATACTGATCTACCGATTTATCTGTGGGTACACGCGCTCCTTACTGCTGCGCATATCTTGAACAGATGTCCTTCAAAATCTGTTCTTAAGACTCTACATGAGATGTGGAGAGGTAGGAAACCAAGTCTTAATCACATTAGGATTTGGGGATGCCCTTCTTATGTCAAGAAGACTAAAGGAGAGAAATTGGAAGCTAGGTCTGTGAAAGCTCGTTTTATAGGATATCCAGGGGATTCCATGGGATATCTATTCTACATACACAAAGATCATAGGATCATCGTTGCTTTACAAGCACACTTCCTGGAAGATGAGTTCATTCAGGAAGGAGGTGCAGGTAGAAATATTTCTTTGGAAGAAATAAAAGAAACACCAAATGAGACACATGTGTAATATATTAGAACTGAATCTTCTGAAATACAAACACAACCTCGCAAGTCTAGTAGAATTTCTCAATTACCTGAGAGGTATGGCTATTTGCATCAAGAGGAACTGGGTGTCCATGAGATGACAAAAATTAGTCAAGAGAATGATCCTTCTACATACGATCAGGCGATGGTAGATGTTGACTCCGCCAAGTGGCAAGAAGCTATGGAAGCCGAGATCGACTCAATGCATGCTAATCAAGTCTAGACTTTAGTAGATCGTCCTAAAGGCATAGTGCCTATTGGAAACAAATAGATCCATAAAAGAAAGACTGGTGGAGATGGCAAGGTTGATACTTATAAGGCCAGGCTTGTGGCAAAGGGTTATTCCCAAAGAGAAGAAACTGATTACTTCGAGACCTTCTCGCCTGTAGTTATGGTTAAGTCGATGCTTACCATAGAAGCCCACTTAGATTATGAAATATGGTAAATGGATGTGAAGATGGCATTCCTAAATGGATTTCTCGAGGAGGAAATTTACATGGAACAGCCTAAGGGATTCATATCTCAAACAAATATTCATAAAGTATGCAAACTTTAGCATGCCATTTATGGACTGAAGCAAGCTTCGCGAAGTTGGAATCTTCGTTTTAACAAGACAGTCGAAGATTTTGATTTTGTCCAAAACGAAGAGGAGCCCTGTATTTGCAAGAAGGTTAGTGGGAGCAAAATTGCGTTCTTAATACTATATGTAGATAACATTATACTTATAGAAAAACGACGTAGAAATGCTCAGTTCTGTGAAAGCTTGGCTTTCTAAGGAGTTCTCAATGAAAGACTTGGGAGAAGCTACCTATATTCTGGGTATTCGCCTCTACCGGGATAGAGCGAAAAGAATGTTAGGTCTTTCCCAAGCCCTCTACATAGAAAAGATCCTAAAGCAGGATGGAAGATTCTAAAAGAGGTTTTCTACCTATGCAACATGGTGCAAGACTTTCCATAGAGATGTATCCTCAAAGTGAGGAATACATAAAGGAAATGAGCAAGGTACCATATACTTCGGCAGTAGGTAGCCTCATGTACACTATGATTTGCACTAGACTGGACATTGCCTATGCTGTGAGCGTAGTAAGTCAGTTTTAGTCAAATCCAGGGCAGGAACATTGGACTACTGTAAAGAACATTCTTAAGTACCTAAGGAGGACTAAAGACTTGGTTCTTACTTACGGCGGTGGAGAATTTAGAGTGATGGGTTATACAGACTCAGATTTTTTGGGGGACATGGATGCTCAGATGTCCACATCAGGGTATATCTTTACTCTGAATGGTGGGGCAGTTTCTTGGAGAAGTGCCAAGAAAAGTTCGACTGCTATCTTTACATGTCAATCCAAATATCAGGCAGCCACGGAGGCTGCTAAACAAGCTTTTTGGATTAAGAAGTTCACTGAGGAACTTCAAGTGGTTCCTAATGTAGAGAAGCCCGTGATGCTGTTTTGTGACTACGACGGATCCGTTGCACAGGCTAAGGAGCCTAGGGCTCACCACAACACCAAACATATTGCGAGAAAATATCATTTTGTTAGAGAAACAGTTCGGGATGGGAATGTTATACTGCAGAGAGTAGACACAACAAATAACGTTGCTGATCCGCTTACCAAGCCACTATCTCAGAAGGTCTTAAAGAGACATCTAGAGAGTACGGGTATTAGATACCATAGTTTGTGGCATTGAGTGCAAGTGGGATATTGTTAGGAATATGCCCTCGAATGCCACTCAGATGATGAGAGAGTGAGAGCATTGTATTGTTATTATGAATATTATATAAAGGCAATTATTATTTCAATATTATTATATGTCACAGGCATTGTGATTTGGTATATAAAATAATAGTCCCTGCATTTGAGAGCAAAAATTGCACTCCTTATGGAGATAATGAGATAGGCACTGAAAGTGTTTAGGGCTTGAATACTTAACTGGTTCGCAAGTCGAGAAAACTTAACTGGGCAGTAAGTTTAGACAAGACTTGTATAACGTGTATTTTGACATGTAAAGTGCCTGTCTTCACTAAGTGTTATTGGGAGCACACGTTATAGGTATGCTACTAGGATTAGAATACTCGAACACGACTCACCTCAATTCGGTCACATGGATATCACTGAGGGATTGTCAATGACTGAATCAAAAGGTTATGATAGGTATATGTGGATGTTTGACTTGAGGTTTCAGTAGGATATGTGCTTGTGATATTAAGTTAGTCATTAGAGTAGTTTGATCCAATCGCCGGTTGGTGGAGTCAACCTCGAAATGCAACTTAATGGGCAAGTAGCAGTCTCTGATGAATACCAAAATATGATTCTTTCTCCTGTTAGTGAGCAGGTAAATGTCCTATGTGGTTAATGGCAAATGAGATCATAAGTCTCTGGCCAAAGCAGTTAGAGCTAGTTGTATTTGATACATGAGATCTCGGTGATCTCGGTTTGCATTAACAAATGCATAGAGTCAAGTTATACTAGGGTTTGACTTTATCGTGACACTAATACTTGACCGGGCATATGATTTAAGGGTTTATACGTATACGGTATTCATAACATAAAGGTTTTGGAATGATCCATATCATTCGTTCTCAGTTGGGTTTCAGTGTGAGCCACGATAATGGCTGAGTGTTACTCACACTCTTTGGTTCCTCCCATTGCCGACTAAGACGAACCTATGGAGTCGCGGCACAGGATAGATGACGGAATATAATTAAGGATATTCTCTTAATAAATATTAGACATTAGATGTCTAATTTAAATTATTGGATAATGGTTATTTTAATTTATTTGATAAAATCAGTTTAGTGAATTAAATAAATTACTGGGTAATTAATTTAATTCATATTATTTCTTAGAGAATTTATATTTAATATAATTAATTAATTGGATTAACTAATTGTTTTAATATTGAAACGTACCAAGGTTTATCTATCGGATTAGATACACGAGGGTCCGTTTCACGAACCGAAACGAACCAACTTTCTTTTTTTTTTCTTTGGCCGTCCCACCCTTCACCAAATTCATTGAATATTAATTTACATTAAGTCTTCTACTTCATGTGATTATTAATATTAAATGGCAAATTCCACTCTTGTCACATGTGAGTTAATTATGAGTCGAGTATTGATTGTTACGTGATGTATAATTATAACTCAAGACTCCTCAGTCATATATAGGTGCAGAGAGGTAGAGCGACATACGGCCGATTGAAAATAAGAGGAAAGAAGAGAGGAAAACGAAAGGAAGAACTTTATCTTCAAGATATTTTGAGATATAATCTCATCTTCAATTTTTATTGTTTGAGAGTTAAAATTAATAAGAATAATTTATCCTATCACTACCATATATTAGCCGTCGACCTTGGAGGTCTTGTGGTGGTGGTTGCATTATTCCGGTCATCTTTCTGACGCGTGATAAGTATAGGCACAGTGTTTTCGGTGCTCTGGGATTTCTAAAAGCTCGTTCGATTGGATTCGTGTTCGTGCTCGGAATCAAGAAGATATTATCAAAGGTCAATGAGGGTATGATTTCCTAATTTATCTTGGTCAATTTATATTCGTTTATACGATGCTTGATCGATTCATTTTTTGGGGTTTGGTTTTATCCGGTTGGACCAGTTTATTTCCGCTGTGTAACTCGTTTTTAATCACCGAATCCCAATAGATACTTCATCTTTATATAGCTGGATGATGATAGTTGTTCACCAATATGACCGTTGAAGGTTGGTGAGATTTATGACATCCCTGAAATCATGGCGATATAGAAGACTTTCCTTTCTCAGCTATTCATTTAATGCAGTATTTTCTCTTGGCTGCCAAACTCTACTTTTGTCAGGCACCACTTAATGCATGTCAAATCCACATTAAATGATTTCACACTTGATCCGATAATTTATGAAGAAATATTCATCCAGCTAAATGATCTTTGTTGTATCTTCTTGAGAAATGATTTGCTTTAACATTTTTATTTCACCTGTGGAGCCTACAACTCACCTCTGTATATGTTTTCCGTTGTACCCTGACTTGTTGTATGCTTGTCGTCTGTTGTTGGATCCAACGTCCATCTTACTGTAGTTTCTAACTGCTGTAGTTTTTGACTGCTGTAGAGCTATGTTGTAGGTTTTGCACTTATCAAAACTCCAGGAGGATTTATCCCAACAATTTTCCCTTTTTTGATAATTCCAAAACACAGTGAATTTTAATTGGGCTAAAAGTTGAACAGCTTGCAGGCGTGTTCTAAACATAGTAAGAACGTAGCCCAATTGCTTAGATTTTACAACTTGATCTATGAACGGCTCGCAGGCACGTTCTTACAGCAAACTTATACAGCATATGGAAAGGATGTATATAAACAAAGTAAATAAGATTACGAGTTGTAACTTATGACTTCGGGCTCAAAATAGCTATTGCAGCACCTTTTTAGAAGCGTAACGGTGAAATGGAGAAGACTCAGTGCTTCGTGGTGACATTCGTCTAGCGCCCAAATATTGGGAATATTGCCCTAGGACATTCGATGTGCCTAGATTTGTAATTGCCACATTTAAACTAAGTTATTTGATATCATTTATTTCCCGTTGATTATTATAATATTTGAATATTTTAATATTATAATAATCGAATAATAGTTATTCATGAATAATAAGATTACTCAAATGTCCCGGGTCCAGTCATGTAGAGTGGAGACTCAAGTGATTAATATACTAGTATAAGTTTGATTGATAATGATTGGATGATTATGCATATGGTACGGATCAAACTTATGGGTATTAGTTGGAGAACGCAATACTGGACAGACCCGCATTGAGATCACTGCATGGAAATATCATAAGTGAATCTCAATAGAACAGTATGTCAATAAATCCATGAACCTGAGATTATCATAGAGTCCAACATGATAACTGCTATGCCTTGACGTAATCCAGCGTCATCTGAAATATGATGATCATAAAGGTTGGCGATCGGGACTAGTGGAAGTCATGTAGAGGGCAATGAACAATCAAGATGAGGATTCGTCCCTCTCTTTAGGGAGAGAGATATCTGGTGGGCCTACTGATAAGTAGGACTAAAGGAAATGCATGGCCATGCTCAAATGAAGAGTCACTTGATTCAATCAGTCTACTTAAGATCGAGAAAGAGTTTGAATATAATAAGTATGACAATATCCATGACTTAGACCAAATACGACATCGCGTGACAAAGGGATTTGACACGTTAAATAGTTTAGTGGACTATAAACTTATATTATTTGGGTAGTTATAATGTCTTGCTAGAGACCGCTTGTGACTTATTATTTAATAAGGTATTAATAATTGCCAACATAATATAAACCTTTTGAGTCACACATATGACAAATAAAGACAAGCAAGAATAATTAATAGATATAACATTGGATATTGTGTTTATTACAGAAACTAAATAATGAGTAATATATAATATAGAAAATTATATATTATATTATTTAACTTTTTCAACTGGGAAAGATAAATATAATATTAGATATTATATTTTTTAGAGGATTAAATAATAAGTAATATATAATATAAGATATTATATGTATTGTATTATTTAATAAGTTGAGGGGCAAATAAGCAAATACTAGAGTTTGAATCTATGATTTACCTGTATAAATAAGGGTCTTGGACAAGCAGTTGTCATAAAAAAATCATATAACCTAATGGTGACACAAATAAATCGGCCCTCCCTCTTCCAATCGGCCAAACCATATTCTGTCCAGAAAGTCTGTTTCGGCCATCTCCGTCTTTTTCCCTTAGTTAATTTTGATCAACAGTACAAATCCTTGAAGCAATGAATTTTCTGTTGTACTGGTTAGCAACATTATTCGTAAGGATCTAGCAGTCCGGTGTAACACCCCCAATCCGCTCAGGGATATTACACGCCGTAGAACCTTTTCTCAAGGATCTACCAGGCTAGTAACATCATTAAACATATCGACAATGCTTTTAAGGCTAAAATGACTCAGTAGACCGATTTGGCCTTTCAATAAAGCATACAACTCGATTACAATACCAGCCCACGTAGGGGTCGAAATACAATAAACTCCCGTACAACGGGGAAAAGATACTGCAACGGAAAAGAAAATACAACTAGACCAATACGACATCAACGGGTCCTCGTGTGATTAGTATCGTTCATCTTTCATCATCCTTCGTGCCGACCCTGTGTTATGCTCCCAAACCTGAATGCAAAAACAGACATACACCCCCCGAATACTCGAGGGTTAGCAAAACTCCACTGTTTTTCTAGTGCAAGTATAAAATACGAAAACGAGCCATACATATCATACTCCACGAAACATGTTAATCATAAACATACTTCCCGAGGTGAATCACATAATCAAACGATTAAATCGAAAGATAGGGTAAACCCGATATACATCTTGTGAAAAACATTTTACGAGCTCGGGAGTTTTGAATACATTGGGATTTAAGAATTCTCAGGCCTTTAAAAAAAACATTTAGGGACACAGCCCAAAAGTCATTTTCCCAAAACATAAATTCGATAACAACAAGTGGGGTCCACGACCCGATCATACCATAACAACCTGTTTCCACAGATTATTCGCGTCCCGTGCTAGCAAGCCACGGACCTCAGATGCTCCCGTAGAACAAACCCGAGTGAATAACCCACAGGGAAACTATATCAAATCACATGTCACCGTAACCGCAGTCACGTGACTACAAGCACATATACGTACATAATCAAACCACAACCATAAGTTATCCCGGCATCATGCTAACAAGCCACGAACCTCGGAGTCCCCGCAAGACATACCCGATGATAACCCCACAAGTTATCTCGGCATCGGGCTAACAAGCCACGAACCTCGGAGTCCCCGCAAGACATACCCGATTTGGATAACCCTACGGTCACGCCCGACCCATACTTAGCAAGTATGGATCCCGGAGATTCAACAATCATACCCGGAGGCACATCACATGCATCAAGCACACAACAATAATCACTTATGAAGCCAAACAACATTAAGCGTCACAACCTCCTTTCAAGGAGTAACAACTAATATCACACACATTACGTTCTTACCGAACAAGTACACAATAACAATACGTAATCCCCGGAAAAGGATTACGGTCTATTAACTCACTCGAAGATATCATATTATCTTTCAACATACAAAACCAACACACATATTCCAAGAACACATATTCACGAAGTATACGAATTATCGTTGAAAGACAACATTTATCGAGAACATACCAATCCCTTTTTACGTTCATTAAACATTAGATTTCGCATAAAATCATTTATCAAGAATTATATCAACGAAACATGAAATGTATGGGCAAGATACTTGCCTCGAAATCGGCACGCAAGTATCCCGACGAACACGGCTCAACCGGAAAGCTTCGAAACGCCCGCTGCTTTCGAAAAGGAAGACGACAACGAACGGAAGGGTTTAACTTGGTTTCTTCGCAAGAAACTCGACCCTAACAACATATAATCAATAAATCATTGATCATACAAGGAAGAATAATCGTAGAACGCCCGAAAACCCCTCTATGACATTATACCGGACACCTTCAAGGCGTTGACTAAGAACTCGACCAAAACAACGAATCGAAACGATCCAACCATGGAATAATAAAGGAAATGATATAATACATCTAATTAATCATCAATACATCACAATCCTAAGTTAAATCGGATTAAACGGACGAAATCGAACAAAATACCCAAAATCCCCAAAATTAGATTTCTAGGAAATCTGACCTGATTCGGTAGATCGGAGGATGTTATAGGATGGATGATTGATGATATGAACTCCAAGACTTCATGGATTGATTGTCCAACAACATCTTTCCATGATCTCCACACCTCCAGCCGCGGAAGAGAAGGAAGAGGATGAGAAAATGGGTGAAAAACACGCTGCTAGGCCTTAAATAGGCTGATCTGCACTGTGTGCCGCGGCACAGGACAAGTGTGCCGCGGCCCACAGCCAAAAAAACTGCCCAGCACTAGCTTAGTGCCGCGGCCCAGCAAAAGTGTGCCGCGGCACACGGTACAGTCCACTCCAACACTAAAAAGGCACATCGTGCAGTCTTAGCTATTTCGACCATAACTCCTTCGTCCGGACTCCGATTAACTCACCGTTTGAGCCATTGGAAAGCTAACTTGACGTTCTATAACATTGCAAAGATTCAGAATTTTTGGAGTTTCCAAGAATTAATGGTGACTTTACAAAGTCGAACTCACACGTGAAAAAGTCGATTAAGGACACGGAACTCAACAAAACGACACCGAAACGAACTCGGATGACAAAAAGTGTAGAATTAATCATTCTCGGATTGACGAAACGGTCATGATCGAGTCGTCAAAACAGACTTCCGCCGAAAAAAAAAATTACCGGAAATCGAAATTACGGGTATTACATTCTACCCTCCTTAAAAGAAGTTTCGTCCCGAAACTTAAAACAAGTAGGGAGAAGTAATATCCCCGCCAAGAAAACTCAACGAGATACACAAGAAACGCGTAACTTACGCCCATCGGCAAAACGTTACAAGCAACACAAAGGAATATACTGCGTGAAAACACGCTCCACGGCGACCAACACAACGTCGCCGTTAGGGATATAATAAAACCAACAAATGACAAGCGTCATCAAACGGATAATATAGTCAAGTCAATTATCCGAACAATCACAAAACACAACGAACGAAAATCAATAAGATTGACCAACCCAACGGTACATCAATCAAAACGCGAGCCAATCGCTGAACAAATACGGAATTCCACCGCCCAAGGGTTGGAAGATCGAAAACGAGACAAATTTCCCGAATATAAGGAAATTAGGAAGGAGTCTGAACGCTCAACAATCACGAAACGAGATCAACAAAAACCGAACAATCAAACGATCGAACCACAACGGTCGAGACAACAAAAATCGAACAATCATGTTCGAATCACGAAGAACAATAAAATTCAGACAACAACTCTCAGGATGATCTGGTGAGAACAACAAGACGTGCATTCTCATAAGATCCACAGGAAAGGGGATAGCGATTGAAAAGTCACAACGACAAACGAGTCATCCCGAAACAATACCACATTCGTTCGATCAACAAAAATAAGGGACAAGGCAAGCTCAGAAAATGTCAACGAACATAAACGAGGCGACAGAATCGAAAATACAGAAGTTCAAAATCCAATCCACTTCGAATAGAAGTTAATTTCCGAAATTCGAAACAACAAGGTAAGGAAATAACATAACATACAACTGATAGACCACGCTCCTCAGGAACTCCTCGGAGCCGGTCCTGATATTAGTGCTCAAGTCCGTGCCTCGGAAGGTTTGGCAACTAACTCGCAAAATCGAACCTTGTCCTCAAGCCCGCACTTGTAACACGTTACTAGCGGAGAAGGACAATGTGCACGGACATACCCCGCCACATTGCGGTTAAAACACCTCCCGGCTTTACCAGAGTCAAAGCATTTACTTGGAACTCTTAGTCCCACGTAACGAGCGTGAGCTTCACAAAGAAAGACTACGACATTGCGAACTAGAACCACCGGCTCCCGACTGTCCACACGGTCATCGGACTTCCTCTGCTTCTTCGACTCGGGCACACGCTCCGATGATAACGAAGCTAGTTCACGGGCCAAGACTCGATCTTGGTAGTCCCTCAACGAAGTGCAAGTGAGTCCTGACATATACTCGCGAATCTCTGGCTTCATTCGTCTGTCAAAATGAAAGATCCTCTCTTCCTCGGTTCTCACCCGATCTCGCACATAACTGAGTTGTTTGCTATAGTCGATTATAGCCTGTGACACTGAAATATCTTGCGGTTCTGCCAAATAAAATTCGCGAATCATCTGCTCTCTAATCGGTTTCGGGCAGAACTCAGCTTCCATCAATGCCTGGAACTCCGCCCACGTGACATCACGATCACGAGGCTTAACAGCTTCCCACCAATTAGCGGTATCTTTATCAAGAAGGTACTGCGCAATAGGTACCTTCCGCTCTTCAGGACAATCGACAGCCTCGAATATCTTTCCCAACTGGAAAAGCCAACCATCCCAGCCCAATGCATCCGCAACACCGGCGAATCGAGGGGGGTTCATACTAATCACCTCCCGAAGCCACTGATTTGCACCAGTGTTCTGGGTCACCTCTGTAACGCGCTGAACTGCCTGAGTCAACTGAGTCATCTGTGTAGCTACTTACTGCAAAATAGTAGCAACACCAATACCAATACCATCACCGGCAGCGTGATCCCGATCACGCATCCGGTCGCCACGACCACCACCTCTGCCCCTCGGCATACTGAATAAGCAACCACTCAGTGATTAGTGCATAATTGATCTAAAATTCATATACAAAATATTCATTTTTTCGGGCATAATTGTACTGATTTGTGATTAAAAATATATATTTTACAGATATGTCCAAACATGAGCTAAAAATGGTTATTTTACAGACATCGACATGAAGCATCAAAAGGACGGAAAACAAGATCAAATCCAACGACGAATTTTTCGGGACAAACGACCATACAAAACGGCGCAAAATGGACCGTGTTACGTGGTCGTTTCACATACGGCGCAAAAGAGGCCGTGTCTTGGGCCGTTTCACACACGGCCGGCATTTAGCGCCGTGTCCTCGCGCGTATTCGGAAGAGACCGAGTCACCACAAACGGCGCACAACACGGCAACCGGGCCGTTTTTCATCGCCGTGTTTCAGCAGATGCCATGCAAAATTAGTCCACTTTTGACCAACTTGTGAAATCAACCACAAGATATTTTTTGGTCAAAAATCTGAAAATTCAAAGACATGGGTGAAGTGTGAACAAAGAATTAAAAAAATAATATTACAATAGATATTTTGAATTAAATAATCAATTGTATTCTTGAAAATCACCTATAAAAGAACATGTTCATCCATTGCAAAAATCCCAACACACATTCTTACCAAGAAATCCTCAACTTCTTGCTAAGAAATACTCCTTTCCTTTAGCAATATATTTTCCTTAGAACTTTCAATTTTAGTTTGTATTTTATTTTTGGTTTGAAGTTTTTCTTTCATTTAGTTTGTAATTGAAAAGTGCTTGATCAATAAGCACTTAGTATTTTACTTAGTGTTTTACTTTCAAATTTTGTAAGCTTGTAACCTTTAAACAAGTTTGAAGTTATATTTTGAAGTTTGTTTCTTGCACTTTGATTCATCATATTCAAGTAAGTTTTATCTATTGTCATTAAGTTCTAGTAATTAAAAGTTTCTATATATATATTACATATATCAATTATTTCTATTATAATTTTAGTATGTATAAACCAATGAGTAGCTAATCTTTCTTCCTAGGGGAAGGGGGATTTCTATTAGGGTATATATTGAGTATTTGATTGATTTAAACTATTTTCAGGACTAATTGGTTTAAATAGAGATTGATCATATCCTATTTTTACTAATGAAACCTTCTTGATTGATTGTTGAGTGAATTGGAAACATATCTTTTCAATCTATCAAATGTTAATCTTGTTATCAACATCTTAAGATTGCGAAAGTGGTTAAGACATCTTTGATTACGAAAGTACGGAGGTGAAAAGTTGATTACTCGATGAACGATCGTTTATCCTAAAAATAGTCAAGTTAGAGAAATGAAAGGACTAATTGGTTTAAATAGAGATTGATCATATCCTATTTCTACTAGTGAAACCTCCTTGATTGATTGTTAAGTGTATTGGAAACACATCTTTTCAATCTATCAAGTGTTAATCTTGTTATCAACATCTTAAAAAAGTGACAGCGATTAAGACATATTTGATTACGAAAGTACGGAGGTGAAAAGTTGATTACTCGATAAATATTCATTTTTTTCTTTTATATCCATATAAATCAATTCTTATACTTAATTAAATACCTAATTTAATGAACCCGTAATCCCCTAGATTTTATAAATTCCCAACTCATTTTAATTCTATTCATTTTCACTAGTTAAAAATAGTCTAGTATAAAAATAGTTTTCTTAAAACTAGTAGTATTAAAAATAGTTTAGTATAAATAGTCTAGTATAAATAGTCTTAATATAAATAGTCTAGTATAAATAGTCTAGTATAAATAGTCTTAATATAAATAGTCTAGTATAAATAGTCTTGTTAAAAATAGTCTTATTAAAATAGTCGTATTAAAAATAGTTTAAATTAAATATAGTGCAATTTAATTTAGTTAATATTTAAAAACCCAAAAATATCTTTTTTAATATTTTAGTATTTATTTCTCGCAATATATAACAAAAAAAATTATACGAAGCCCTGTTGGACAATCCTCGAGAGAAAAGACCTTGGTAGAACTTACCACAAACTACTTCTACCTCGTATATTTGCGAGCGACTCAAAAACTCCTATTTTTAGGATAAGTTTTTGACCGATCAAATTTTGGCGCCGTTGCCGGGGATTGTTTTAGGCCAAATATAATTTTTCTGTCCGGTCAAGTGGCGGATAACGGTACTCCTTGACTATTAAAGTCGGATTTTGATTTCCCACAAACAATCGATATTTGTAGATATTTTATCGTTTTCATTTTAATTTTTTTTGGTCATGGATGAAACATTGTTTAAAATTGAAAAAAGATTTCCCTTTCTAAGCAAAAATGTAATTTTAAAAATTTACAAGACAAGGCTTGAAAGGATGAGGTTGCTTACGAATAAAAGCATACCTTTTGACATAAGATTCATTATCGAAGCCAAAGTAAGAATAGAAGGTGAATTCACGAAACACCAACTAGATTCTTACTGTGGCTTGGAAAAAGTTCATATGCCAAGAAACGACGAGCAAAGATTCTAGCCGCTTTGCTATAAATGTGCTAGATGGAACTGTAATGCAAAATGTCGATCTTTAGGAATTCCATCTACAAACAGAGAAGATAAAATTCGCTCATTAATGATGGTCCGAATAAGGAGAATTTAGATAATATCGAATTTCTCTTGACACGCATCCTAGTGGACTTGTGTATTACGGAATTCAATGTTTGTGGAATAAATTCAAACCAGAATATGAACAACGTCTTGGGAATCGACGTTAAAAGACCTGTTTGCCAATTTGTAAGAAAATTAGATGGGAAGCTTCTCCCCGACTCATAGAAGGCGTTTAGGCCGTTTCTGAACGTAAAATCAGAGGAAGATGTGAGCCACAATCACAACTACTGTACATACGCGTAAGTATCTTTTATTTTTGTCGTGTGGTGAGATTTTCTGAATAAAAAATGTGATACGCGATAAAAGCTTTCATCATTCTATTGAGTAGTTGAAGCACAATCAAACGCAATCACAAACTTGTTAAACAATTTTTCCTCATCTTTTCTTCTATAAATAACCTTTGTGCTTGTTTCTTTTATTCATCCCTCAAACTTGTACTTTTCTCTTTTTCTCTCTAAATAAATTTCTTTTCAAAAATGGAGTCATCATCTTCCACAAAAAAATTTTACATACCGCATTTTTGGTGGATCTAGTTCTGGAAAGAGGCATGCTTCATGAAGCAGCCCACGACTTGGGTCGTACCTTAGGAGAAAAATGCATTCATGTAGTTTACGGAGGAGGAAGTCTAGGATTAATGGGACGAGTCACTTCGCCTATATGGAAGGAGTAAGAGTATTGGGAGTAATCCCAAAACCTCCATTTGAAAGTAAAATCACCGGGTCAACTATTGGAGATGAGTTTAGATCTGTGAATATGCAAGATCGCATAACTCACATGATAAATAATTTCGCGCCTTTATCGCCCTTCCCGGTGGTTTTGGCACCCTTGAGGAACTTTTTCATGTGGTTACCAGAGCCCGGCTAAATGTTCATCAAAACCAATAGGAGTGCTTAATGTCAATAGTTTCTTTGATGGTTTACTGTCTTTCATCGACTACTCTGCCGAAAAGGGTTTTATTTCCGAGCGTGCTAAACGAATCATAGTCGTTGCAACCACACGAGAAGAACTAATCAAAAACTCAATGAATTTGTTCCTCAACCAGATCCGGCTCTAGCTAAAATTGTGCAGGTAGAAGATTTTACGGTGAGAAAACGAAAAGTGGATTCATTCCTCTCCCTTTGATAACCCATGACGGACCTCTTGTATTTTTACTTTACGCCGTGTGTAATAATCGTGCTAAATGATGGCGGCTTAAGGAGTTTCTTCTTGATCTCTTGACGCGCATCTATTCGCGATTTATGTATTCTTGTAATTTTTATTTCGTGTTTTGCTTTTATAAAAACTTTGATGGCAGCGTAAGGCGACTCTTCGGACTTTCTTGATGCGCATCTAAAAATTATGTTATACTTACGAGTATATTTTATTTTCTTTTGTGTGTGCCTCGTATATTTATTCTCTTGCAGATTCTAAAAGGCGTTAGGCTCGGACATCAACTTTCTTAACAGGAGTATTCGCTTTTCGCATTGATTTTTATTTTTATTTTATAAACGAGGATGCTTTATTTTCAAGTTTGGGGGTGGTTTGTTGTAGTATGTTTTAGTGTGTTAGTATTTTGGTGTGTTTTTATTTGCCTTAAATTTTTTTTTAGTATATATATATATATAGTATTTTGATTTGTGAGATTTCTAGATCCGGCCATAAACACCAATAAATTAACTATATACAAGCTTCTAAAATTGTTTTAACCAGGTAAAAATTGTATATTCCAAAAAAATTTTGAGCCTTAATCTCTCTTTCCAAGCCTTGTAATTATCATATAAAATCGAGTCATTCGTTACCTTGAGAAAAGAAGAATCAATTGGTTGATGAAAAATAAAGCGAAATTTACTTAATTTGTGGAGTTTTTGATTTTTCATGCTTAACTAAAAATGATTTTCTGCAAAAATTCTATTCCCTAAAAAAAAATAGGAGTCATTGGTGAAAAGAGCTACACGTTAGCAAATAACGGTGTGAAAGCTATCACCTAAAAAAATAAATGACGAAAAGGAGAAGTGTTGAGCGGCAACAATGCTAATTTTGGAAGTCTTAAATTTTGCGAAAAATAAAGGACTAACCATTGTTGGTGCGTAGTCGCCGTCTCGAAAAATTGGTGAAAAGAGCTACACGTTAGCAAATAACGGTGTGAAAGCTATCACCTTTTACGAAAGAAAAATAATGAGATAGAAATTGTGTTAGTGAAAAGAGCTACACGTTAGCAAATAACGGTGTGAAAGCTATCACTAAAAGGGATGTAGTTTATGAGCAGATTTGAATTAATTAGCGGTGAATTTCAATACACTCAATTTTGTGAAAATCACAATATTTGATGACGCCCGATGAAATTCTTCTTCATATTGAGTCGAAAAATAAACGAGTGATCGAGAGCAACCATTAAAGGGAGTCGTGTGAAGTCACGAGTGGGAAAGAAATAATCAACCTTTAGGGGGGGAAACCTTGCATTTTGGAATTACAAAAATAAAAACCGTGTTTTAACTTCAAAATCGTTAGTAGATTTATTTTGAATCTTGATTCATTTTCTATCTCCGTATAAAGTTGGTTATTGTGTATTAATGGCATTTTGATCTCTTTTTATCTTTATATATAATTATTTTACTTAAATTTGTGTGTATTGTTATTTATTTTTTATTTTGTGACTTATTTTAATTTTTATTTTGTGTGTGATTAATAAAGAGTCTTGCTCGGGACTAGCAAGAATTTAAGTGTGGGGTATTTGATTAGTGCATAATTGATCTAAAATTCATATACAAAATATTCATTTTTCCTGCATAATTGTACGATTTGTGATTAAAAATATATATTTTGAGATATGTCCAAACATGAGCTAAAAATGGTTATTTTACTGACATCGACATGAAGCATCAAAAAGGACGGAAAACAAGATCAAATCCAACGACGGAATTTTTCCAGACAAACGACCATACAAAACGGCGCAAAATGGACCGTGTTCATTGGCGTTTCACATACGGCGCAAAAGAGGCCGTGTCTTGGGCCGTTTCACACACGGCCGCATTTAGCGCCGTGTCCTCGCGCGTATTCCGGAAGAGACCGAGTCACCACAAAACGGCGCACAACATGGGGCAACCGGGCCGTTTTCATCGCCGTGTTTCAAGAGATGCCATGCAAAATTAGTCCACTTTTGACCAACTTGTGAAATCAACCACAAGATATTTTTGGTCAAAAATCTGAAAATTCAAAGACATGGGTGAAGTGTGAACAAAGAATTAAAATGATATTACAATAGATATTTTGAATTAAATAATCAATTGTATTCTTGAAAATCACCTATAAAAGGACATGTTCATCCATTGCAAAAATCCCAACACACATTCTTACCAAGAAATCCTCAACTTCTTGCTAAGAAATACTCCTTTCCTTTAGCAATATATTTTCCTTAGAACTTTCAATTTTAGTTTGTATTTTATTTTTGGTTTGAAGTTTTTCTTTCATTTATTTTGTAATTGAAAAGTGCTTGATCAATAAGCACTTAGTATTTTACTTAGTGTTTTACTTTCAAATTTTGTAAGCTTGTAACCTTTAAACAAGTTTGAAGTTATATTTTGAAGTTTGTTTCTTGCACTTTGATTCATCATATTCAAGTAAGTTTTATCTATTGTCATTAAGTTCTAGTAATTAAAAGTTTCTATATATATATTATATATATCAATTATTTCTATTATAATTTTAGTATGTATAAACCAATGAGTAGCTAATCTTTCTTCCTAGGGAAGGGGGATTTCTATTAGGTTATATATTGAGTATTTGATTGATTTAAACTATTTTCGGACTAATTGGTTTAAATAGAGATTGATCATATCCTATTTTTACTAATGAAACCTTCTTGATTGATTGTTGAGTGAATTGGAAACATATCTTTTCAATCTATCAAATGTTAATCTTGTTATCAACATCTTAAGATTGCGAAAGTGGTTAAGACATCTTTGATTACGAAAGTACGGAGGTGAAAAGTTGATTACTCGATGAACGATCGTTTATCCTAAAAATAGTCAAGTTAGAGAAATGAAAGGACTAATTGGTTTAAATAGAGATTGATCATATCCTATTTCTACTAGTGAAACCTCCTTGATTGATTGTTAAGTGTATTGGAAACACATCTTTTCAATCTATCAAGTGTTAATCTTGTTATCAACATCTTAAAAAAGTGACAGCGATTAAGACATCTTTGATTACGAAAGTACGGAGGTGAAAAGTTGATTACTCGATAAATATTCATTTTTTCTTTTATATCCATATAAATCAATTCCTATACTTAATTAAATACCTAATTTAATGAACCCGTAATCCCCTAGATTTTATAAATTCCCAACTCATTTTAATTCTATTCATTTTCACTAGTTAAAAATAGTCTAGTATAAAAATAGTTTTCTTAAAACTAGTAGTATTAAAAATAGTTTAGTATAAATAGTCTAGTATAAATAGTCTTAATATAAATAGTCTAGTATAAATAGTCTAGTATAAATAGTCTTAATATAAATAGTCTAGTATAAATAGTCTTGTTAAAAATAGTCTTATTAAAATAGTCTTATTAAAAATAGTTTAAATTAAATATAGTGCAATTTAATTTAGTTAATATTTAAAAACCCAAAAATATCTTTTTTAATATTTTAGTATTTATTTCTCGCAATATATAACAAAAAAAATTATACGAAGCCCTGTTGGACAATCCTCGAGAGAAAAGACCTTGGTAGAACTTACCACAAACTACTTCTACCTCGTATATATTTGCGAGCGACTCAAAAACTCCTATTTTTAGGATAAGTTTTTGACCGATCACTCAGCACAACAGGAAATCATAACATGCAACACTTATAACGATTACCATCGTAAAGCAACACACATACAAACACCCCAGCAATGGCGGTATCGTTCGGCGACCTCAGCGGTCCGAAAGATATCCAGCATACAGTTACTAAACATCACGAAATAACCACCTTTTGAAAGAAAAATTTTGGAAACACTAGTTGATCTTGAGTATCACCTTACAAAAAGTTGGACAGACATCATTGTCGAGACTTTGAAAATCATCTTGCGTTTGAACAAAAATGAGGACACTTTCCTTTTGGTGAAAACCTTTCAGAAATATTCGACCCTCGGGTCTAAGTAAAAGTGTTTATAAAACATTTAGAATATCTCAAAATATTTTGGGTCCTCGAGGTAGAAGAATTTTGAAACATATTGTGGCACCTTGGATGTACCACGAGGAAATAATTCATTTTGAAAGTACGTCTCGAAATTTATTTTCTAAGATACTCAAGTTTTTCAAGGATAATTCAATGGGCTAGAATGCCCAAAAATTTCAGGTAAATACACGGAACATCATAGCGCCGTGGGTCCCGCGCCGGAACTCACCAGGCTAAAAACCATTTACAAAAATGCCAAAAAAAGGCCGATGACGGTAATATTTCAAAAACTCACAAAAGCCATTTACAAAATACTAAATACCGTCATAAGAATTTTGCCAAAACGATCAAGGCCATAATGCCAAAAACTCGGTTAAGGGAATCGGTTTTCGAAATAAAACTCAGTCGGTAAAATACCGAAAGCCATTACAAAAGAACTCACGCGGCGGATAAAAGAAATACAGTCCAACATGCACAATCCAGCAACACTACTCCTCACATGAACGAAATATGAGAGTCAAATAGTCACGTATCAAGAAATCAAAATCCATAAGAGGATTCCATCACTTAACAAATAATCATAAAAATAGCTCGTGTCATACGAGGCACAACACAAAGAAGGGAGACTTACATCCACAGGTCGCACGAAGATGATGATCGCCCCACGATACTAATCACGACCAACAAACTCAGACGACGCGTCGCGACACGACTCAGTCAGACAAAATCCGACGAGACAAAACTCAATAGACACCACTGACCCGACAGCCTAGGTTTCCACAACCTAAGCTCCGATACCATTTATGTAACACCCCCAATCCGCTCAGGGATATTACACGCCGTAGAACCTTTTCTCAAGGATCTACCAGGCTAGTAACATCATTAAACATATCGACAATGCCTTTAAGGCTAAAATGACTCAGTAGACCGATTTGGCCTTTCAATAAAGCATACAACTCGATTACAATACCAGCCCACGCAGGGGTCGAAATACAATAAACTCCCGTACAACGGGGAAAAGATACTGCAGCGGAAAAGAAAATACAACTAGACCAATACGACATCAACGGGTCCTCGTGTGATTAGTATCGTTCATCTTTTATCATCCTTCGTGCCGACCCTGTGTTATGCTCCCAAACCTGAATGCAAAAACAGACATCCACCCCCTGAATACTCGGGGGTTAGCACAACTCCACTGTTTTGCTAGTGCAAGTATAAAATACGAAAACGAGCCATACATATCATACTCCACGAAACATGTTGATCATAAACATACTTCCCGAGGTGAATCACTTAATCAAACGATTAAATCGAAAGATAGGGTAAACCCGATATACTTCTTGTGAAAAACGTTTTACGAGCTCGGGAGTTTTGAATACATTGGGATTTAAGAATTCTCAGGCCTTTAAAAATAACATTTAGGGACACAGCCCAAAAGTCATTTTCCCAAAACATAAATTCGATAACAACAAGTGGGGTCCACGACCCGATCATACCATAACAACCTGTTTCCACAGATTATTCGCGTCCCGTGCTAGCAAGCCACGGACCTCAGATGCTCCCGTAGAACAAACCCGAGTGAATAACCCACAGGGAAACTATATCAAATCACATGTCACCGTAACCGCAGTCACGTGACTACAAGCACATATACGTACATAATCAAACCACAACCATAAGTTATCCCAGCATCGTGCTAACAAGCCACGAACCTCGGAGTCCCCACAAGACATACCCGATGATAACCCCACAAGTTATCTCGGCATCGGGCTAACAAGCCACGAACCTCGGAGTCCCCGCAAGACATACCCGATTTGGATAACCCTACGGTCACGCCCGACCCATACTTAGCAAGTATGGATCCCGGAGATTCAACAATCATACCCGGAGGCACATCACATGCATCAAGCACACAACAATAATCACTTATGAAGGAGTAACAACTAATATCACACACATTACGTTCTTACCGAACAAGTACACAATAACAATACATAATCCACGGCAAAGTATTACGGTCTATTAACTCACTCGAAGAGATCATATTATCTTTCAACATACAAAACCGACACACATATTCCGAGAACACATATTCACGAAGTATACGAATTATCGTTGAAAGACAACATTTATCGAGAACATACTAATCCCTTTTTACGTTCATTAAACATTGGATTTCGCATAAAATCATTTATCAAGAATTATATCAACGAAACATAAAATGTATGGGCAAGATACTTGCCTCGAAATCGGCACGCAAGTATCCCGACGAACACGGCTCAACCGGAAAGCTTTGAAACGCCCGTGCTTTCGAAAAGGAAGACGACAACGAACGGAAGGGTTCAACTTGGTTTCTTCGCAAGAAACTCGACCCTAACAACATATAATCAATAAATCATTAATCATACGAGGAAGAATAATCGTAGAACGCCCGAAAACCCCTCTATGACATTATACCGGACACCTTCAAGGAGTTGACTAAGAACTCGACCAAAACAACGAATCGAAATGATCCAACCATGGAATAATAAAGGAAATGATATAATACATCTAATTAATCATCAATCCATCACAATCCTAAGTTAAATCGGATTAAACGGACGAAATCGAACAAAATACCCAAAATCCCCAAAATTAGATTTCTAGGAAATCTGACCTGATTCGGTAGATCGGAGGATGTTATAGGATGGATGATTGATGATATGAACTCCAAGACTTCATGGATTGATTGTCCAACAACATCTTTCCATGATCTCCACACCTCCAGCCGCGGAAGAGAAGGAAGAGGATGAGAAAATGGGTGAAAAACACGCTGCCAGGCCTTAAATAGGCTGATCTGCACTGTGTGCCGCGGCACAGGACAAGTGTGCCGCGGCCCACGGCCAAAAAAACTGCCCAGCACTATCTTAGTGCCACGGCCCAGCCAAAGTGTGTCGCGGCACACGGTACAGTCCACTCCAACACTAAAAAGGCACATCGTGCAGTCTTAGCTATTTCGACCATAACTCCTTCGTCCGGACTCCGATTGACTCACCGTTTGAGCCATTGGAAAGCTAACTTGATGATCTATAACATTGCAAAGATTCAGAATTTTTGGAGTTTCCAAGAATTAATGGTGACTTTACAAAGTCGAACTCACACGTGAAAAAGTCGATTAAGGACACGAAACTCAACAAAACGACACCGAAACGAACTCGGATGACAAAAAGTGTAGAATTAATCATTCTCGGATTGACAAAACAGTCATGAGCGAGTCGTCAAAACGGACTTCCGCCGGAAAAAAAAATTACCAAAAATCGAAATTACGGGTATTACATCCGGGTTGTACCAGTTATTTGTGTGTGGATCACCGAAAGAGGAAGAGGATATTAATCAGCTTCTTGTCCGGTTACAGATTTGTTCTTCGAATTAAGGTAATTCGACGAACTCTCTATAAATCAATAAAGTACTGCATGAAGATCCTCAACTGGGTTTTTCGTTAAATTATTCTGCTGCGTTTTGCTCATATTTATTGTATTAGATACACTTAAAACCCAACAGTGTATCGGAACCAACTTGCAAGTAAATTAGTTGTTTATATAGAACATGTTTTATATGTTTTGTATATATAAAATTATGTTCTTGATAATATTTATGAAATAGAGATTTATAAATATTTTTCTGATTTCATTTGATTAAATCGGATCGTTCAAAATCAAATTTATGGATTGTTTATCACATAAACTGCTGTCCAAAACTATTCTGGAACAACACAGTAAAATGGGTCAGGTTCGGGTAGGTTCGGGCCGGGCCCGGATTGGGTCCGGGTCGGGTCCCAGGACCCCTCGGTAGCGATAAAATCATAAAAATAATCCCATTGCTGAAGGGATTCGATCCTGTGAGGGTCATACCCGAAGCCGCGTCCCGACCATCTTGGCTGGAACACCTTTTGTGAATCTGGTTCACTGACATTTTATTTTACTCCTGTTTTGTAAAATCAAACTAATTATTTTAAAAATGCATTTCTTGCAGCCGGTGGGATTCGAATCCACGCGGCCGTGTGCGGCCAGAGAGGGCTGGACCATCTGGGCTAGTGTTTCAGATTGTTTATTATTGAGTGGGTATTAATCTTATACCTGAGTGTGAGGCAAATTTATATTGTGTTTAATTAATTATGTGATAATTAATTTTAATAGTATGTTTTATTAACTATGTGATAATTAATTATGGTTTCTGTATGGTGTATGGCATGATGTTTAGTATATTTTGAGTAATATTTTTATTAGTATTTTATATATATAATTGTGTGTTGTGTGATAATTTGTTCGTTTTACCATATATTTATATTATTTCATTTTGTTAGAATTTTCTATAATTTTGTGTCATTTTTGGATAATTAATTGGAATTAAATTATATCTGCAGGTTAACCAACCGGTACAAGACAGATCAATTGGTTCAAGGGCGATATTTTTACAAAATTCAAATATAGTCACGACTGGTCTCATTTTATTCGTCTCGTCGAGACGATCGTTTTAAAAAAAATTCATCCGAATCCGAGTTCGTATGAAGAAGTTATGACCGTTCGAAGGACAATTAAATAGACGGACCATATTGTGCCACGTGTCAACACCCGATTGGACCGGAAATTCAACTCTCTGCTGATGTCATCCATGACATCAGCATTAATGGGCAGCCGTGTATTATTGGGGGTGGGATTTTAATATGTTAAAAATTATTATTTTATTAATTTTGTAGTAGTATAAATAGGGGATGAATGTGTAGTGTTTTAGGAGGAGAAAAAAGAGGGAAAAATAGAGAGATATTATTGTAAAGGAGGAGAAAAAATGAGAAAAAAATAGAGAGATATTATTGTAAGGGAGAGAAATAAAAATAGTGTATAGTAAAATTATATTTGAGTAATAATATTATGGAATATTTATTTATTTATGTTGTTATTATGAGTGAGTAATTTTCTTTTACTGGGATTGTGATGAAACTATGTCTATATTATTATTAATATTTATATAATAATTTCAAATAAATGTTTTTAACGATTATAATTTTCGCTTCAATAGGGGAATATTATTTCATCAATTATATCACGTATTTTTGATAGTTATAAATTCCCCCTTGCTTTGTGATTATTGATATTAGTTAATTTCTTTGATTATTTGTTTTCCATTAAATTGGATACATATAATGCTTAGAAATTACATTTTTTAAGCGAAGGAAAATCTATATTTGAATTATAATTTTGTACTTATTGTCAAATCTATAGGGAAATAGTGATATTGATTTCAGAATCTATTCCCTGAATTTCTTGGAATTAAAATATAAATTAAATAATAAATAGACATTGGTGGATTCTAAACCCTAGTAAATTATTTAAAATCAATTTATCTAAAATCTACTTAAAAATTAATGTTTTTTGTTGCAATTATTATAACCAATAAAAATCAAATTATTTGGGACTAGGTTAGAATTTAATATAATTTGGTTCAAAACGATAGGAATAATTTGACTTCACTATTATAGTCCTCCCTGTGGAATCGACCTTGCACCGCATATCTACATCGTACAAATCGTGGCCATGCAGTATTAGACTAAAGAATCAACCAACAACAAGTTTTTGGCGCCGTTGCCGGGGAGGCGCAAACGAAGTACAAGAAGACTGTCGTCACCAAGTTAGTTAAATTCTTCTACTAGTTATTTATTTTACTGCTTTTCTTTATTATTATCTGTCTTTTTAATATCCGTTTTAGATTGTTTTAGTTGTAGATTTTATTATATTCATAAAAAAATTCTGAAAAATAACAAAAACTTATAATAATAAATATAAAATATAATTAATAATAATAATAAAAACTACTGTTCATTTTCGTAATAATAATAATAATATAATAAAAAATTAAAAAACTCCAAAAATATATAAAAATCTAAAAATCTGAAAAAGTTTAAAAAATCGAAAAACTTATTTATTTTTATTTAAAAAAAAGATCTGGAAAATAAAACAAAAATTTTCAGACTTTAAGGTAATATTTTTGTAATTTTGGAATATTAATATTAAAAAAATCAAAAAAATTTAATTTAAATTCGAAAAAAATTAAAAAATAATAAAAATAAATCAAAAAATAATCTGGAATATTATTTTCCATAATAAATAAAAATCTGAATTATTTTATTTTATTTTTAAAAGTAAAACCTGCTAGTTTTATTAAAAAAATTGAATTTTCATAAAAAAATCAAAAAAAAAAATCAGATTAAGAATTAATAATTTAAATAATCTGGAATATATATAAAAAATATTCTGAACTTTGAATTTTTTTTAGAACAGAAACTTATTTTTTTTAAAATAAAATTACAATATTTTAATAAAAAGGGAAAATACTAAAACAAAAACCTGAAAACTAATAAAAAAAAACAGAAACGAAAATTTGTAATAAAAAAACTATTTTTATTGTTTGCATAAATAAAATAAAAGTTTGTAATTTTTATTTTTTTCTAAAAAAAAAATCTGAATTTTTTTTTGTGAAAATAAATAAATAATATATCTGGATATATAAATATAAAAATATAAAAACTAAAAAAATATAAAATATAAAAAATATAAAAAAAATCAGATTTTTTTTAATTTATATCTTGTCTTTAGTTTTAATAGAATCTTCTAGTGGTAAATTTAGATTGTATTTTTAGTTGTTATTTTCTATTTATAGTATTCTTAGACATTTAGTTTAGTTGCAATATTTCTCGTCGTACAATTTGGTTTATCAATAGATATTGCTTCCATAGATCAATTAGTAAATTTATTCCTTTGCAATCTATTACATCCTATAATTTTAGTAATAATTATAATAATTATCATTATTATTAATAATAATAAAAATATAAAAACTCAAAAAAATAATTTAAACAATAAAATCCTTTAAAAGATTCAACAAGGGATTGATATTTTTCACTCACTACTTTGTTCGATTTGAATAGAGAAAAGCTAAATATTAATCTTGTACAAACTGATTTTGAAAATCGATTGAATTTTGGCAAAAAGGCCTCTGTTGTACATGCCGAAGAAAGTTGGATTTTAAGTGTGACCGTTGTGACGCCTCCAACGATCTGGAAGTTCGATCGACTATCATAATTTGGTTTGTATGCAAAGTTAAAAAAAATTGAAATACTGGTGAATGCAAGTTTGGCAACGAAATAATAAAGGTTGATTAACGAGAAGAAGATTACCCTTAACTAAAATTGAAGTTCAACAAACGAAACCAATACCAAAAATGGACGAAATCGAAAATCAAAATAATCAAGTCGCATAAGAAAAAACTTTAATAGAATATTTTTCTCCAGTGAGTGTTAATTCTCCTTCTTGCATAGTGTTGCCTACAACTAATGCAACTCATTTCGAACTTAAACCATCAATAATTCAACTTCTTCCATCTTTTCACGGTTTGGAAAGAGAAGATCCCTATATGCATGTCAAGGAATTTCTCGACATTTGTTCTACTTTCCGATTCCAAAATTTCTCTGATGAATCTGTCAAACTTAGACTATTTCCATTTTCTCTCAAAGATAGAGCAAAATTCTGGCTAAATTCTCTTCAAGCAAGAACAATTACTAGTTGGGACCAACTAGTGAATAAATTTCTCGCAAAAATTTTTCCAATGTCCAAAACTGATAGTCTTAGAAGAAAAATATCAGAATTTTTCCAAAAAGAAAATGAAGAATTTTATGAGTGTTGGGAAAGATTTAATGATTTAATTCTTAAGTGTCCCCATCATGGTTTTGAAATATAGCGTTTGGTAAAATATTTTTATGACGGTTTAACTCCAAACAATCGCCAATTAATCCAATCAATGCATGGTGGAAAATTTCTTCACCTTATTGGAGACGAAGCATGGAATGCACTAGAAAATATGTCAATTAATTCACAACAATGGAATTCACTCGACTCTAGAGCCAAATCGATGCATACGACCCCAAAAAAGGTGGAATTTACGAGGTTAAACAAGATGTTGAAATAAAATCTACTATAGATGATTTAATACGAAAAGTGGATGCGTTAGTCTTGAAGAAATCCATCCCCTAGTCAAACTCAATCCAGCATTTCATGTGCCGAATCATTTCATTCATCTCAATCTTGTCCCTCTGGTCCACAAAATCAAGAAATTTTTAATGAAGAAGTCAATGTGTTACATTCATATGGAAAATCTTCGGACTGTCCATTTGCTCCAACTTGTAATCCAAATTGGAGGAATCATCCAAATTTTTCCTGAAAGCAAAATATGCCTCCAATGAATCAAGGAGGACATCAAATGAACATGTCAAATCAACAAAATGTCCGTCCTAATCAATATCCTCCAAATACTTATCAGTATCCTTCTATAGTGCCAAAGAAACCATCTTTGGAAGATACGTTGCAACAATTCATGCAATCTACTAAACAAATGTTCGAATCAACTCAGCAAGCTGTACAATCAAACTCACAGGCTATTTCTAAGCTTGAAACACAAATTGGTCAACTTGCAACAACTTTAGCTGAAAGAGAAAAGGGAAAATTTCCGAATCAATCCATCCCTAATCCTAAAGGACAATATGAAGTAAACTCTTCTAACGCAGAAGTTCAATCCATAACTACCCTAAGAAGCGGAAAAGAAATACAAAAGCCTGACTATGATCCGGAAGAAAAATCAAATGAACCACAAGTTTCAAAATCAAAAGATTCTAAAGAAAAAGAAAAGCCTTACGTTCCAAAAGCTCCATTTCCTGAAAGACTTATTCCAAAAGATAAAAGTGCGCAATACAAAGATATAATGGAAATATTTAAACAAGTTCGAATAAATATTCCATTCCTTGATGCTATTAAACAAGTGTCTGCTTATTCTAAGTTCTTAAAAGATCTTTGACCGTAAAAAGAAGAACAAATGTTCCAAGAAAGGCATTTTTAGTGAACATGTTAGCTCAATAATCCAAAATAAAACTCCCGTTAAGTATAAAGATCTGGTAGTCCTACAATATCTTGTGTCATTGGAGATCACATCATTAAACGAGCCTTGCTTGATTTAGGAGCCAGTGTGAATTTATTACCATATTCTGATTATACACAACTTGGATTAGGGGAGCTAAAATCAACATCTGTGATACTTCAACTAGCTAATAGATCTATAAAAATACCTCGAGGAATCGTAGAGGATGTTCTGATTCAAGTAGATAAATTCTACTTTCCTGTTGATTTTATAGTCATAGACACTGAACCTGTTGAGAATACCAAAGATCAAATCCCTGCCATTTTAGGAAGGCCATTTTTAGCTACTTCAAATGCATTAATTAACTGTAGAAATGGCATCATAAAATTTTCTTTTGGAAATATGACTGTTGAACTAAATATGTTTAACATTTCTCAACAACATGATGATCATGATGATGTCTGTGAGGTAAATATGATAGAGAGTATGGGTCCTTATTTCTTTCCAAAAATGGACAATGATGATCTTTTTGAAAGCTGTCTTGCTCATTTTGGCTCAGATTTTGACATGGACAGTTCAATTAATGAAGTAAATTCTTTACTAGAGTCTACACCATTATTGGATAATGATAAATGGAAATCTAAAACTGAACCACTTGAGAGCCAAATGAATAAAGAAGTACATATTGAGGATTCAAAGATAGAGCTCAATCCATTACCTGAGTCTCTAAAATATGCATTTTTAGGACCATCAGAAACCCTGCCTGTCATCATATCATCTAATTTAGATGAAGAACAAGAAGATAAACTAATCAATGTCCTTAAAGAACATAAAGAAGCAATAGGCTGGACCATCTCCGATATTAAAGGTATTAGTCCTTCTATATGCATGCATCGAATTCACCTTGAATAAAATGCGAAAACTTCCCGAGAACTTCAAAGAAGACTAAATCCTAATTTGAAAGAAGTTGTAAGAGCTGAAATAATCAAACTCTTAGATGTAGGGATCATCTACCCTATTTCTGATAGCTCTTGGGTCAGTCCTGTTCATATAGTTCCAAAGAAATCTGGCATAACTGTAATCACGAATGAAGAAAATGAACTTGTTCCAACCAGAATTCAAACTGGATGGAGAGTTTGTATTGATTAAAAAAAATTGAACTCTGTTACAAGAAAAGATCACTTTCCACTTCCTTTTATTGATCAAATGCTAGAAAGGTTAGCCGGTCATGCTTATTATTGTTTTCTTGATGGATATTCCGGTTATAACCAAATTCCCATTGCTCCTGAAGATCAAGAGAAAACCACTTTTACCTGTCCTTTCGGCACTTTTGCTTACCGACGAATGCCATTTGGTTTGTGTAATGCACCTGCTACTTTTCAGCGGTGTATGATGAGCATTTTCTCTCACATGGTTGAGCGGTTTTTGGAAATTTTTATGGATGATTTTTCTGTATTCGGGTCTAGCTTTGATGAATGTTTACACCACTTAACCCAAGTGTTGGTTAGGTGTAAGGAGAAGAATCTTGTCCTAAACTGGGAAAAATGTCATTCTATGGTTAAAAAAGGAATTGTCTTAGGACATGTGATTTCTGAAAAAGGAATTGAGGTGGACAAATCTAAAGTTGATTTAATATTCAGTCTTCCACCCCCACGAACGATTGAAGAAATTCGGTCATTCTTAGGCCATGCTGGTTTTTAATGTCGATTCATCAAAGATTTTAGCAAAATCTCAAGGTCATTATGTAACTTACTTTCAAAAGACACACCTTTCGTATTTGATGATCATTGTCTAAAATCTTTTAAGACACTCAAATCTATGTTAAGCTCTGCACCTATCATCAAATCTCCAAACTGGAATCTTCCTTTTGAAATAATGTGTGATGCATCCGACTATGCCGTCGGTGTAGTATTGGGTCAAAGAGAAGATAAATTGCCAACTGTAATATATTATGCAAGTAGAACTCTAAATGATGCCCAATTAAATTATTCTACAACTGAAAAAGAATTGCTTGCAGTCGTTTTTGCCTTAGACAAATTTCGACCTTACTTGATTGGTTCGAAAGTCATAATTTACTCCGATCATGCTGCATTAAAATATCTTCTTTCTAAGAAAGATGCTAAACCTCGCTTGATCCGTTGGATTCTATTGTTACAAGAGTTTGACTTAGAAATTCGAGATAAAAAAAGTTCTGAAAATGTTGTTGCTGATCATTTGTCTAGGCTAATCGTGAATTTTACTGATAAAGAACCTCCCATTAATGAAACTTTCCCTGATGAACAACTCATGTCCGTTTCTCAAATACCTTGGTATGCAGACATTGTCAATTATCTTGTCACTGGTAACATGCCATCTCATTGGAATAACCAAGATAAAACAAAAATTTTAAACGAAGTAAAAAAATTCTTTTGGGATGATCCATATTTGTTCAAATATTGTCCTGATCAAATCATTAGGAGATGTGTGCCAGAACATGAACAACAAAATATCATTTCCTTTTGTCATGATCATGCATGTGGAGGCCATTTTAGTTCAAAGAAAACAACTGCTAAAATTCTGCAATGTGGTTTTTATTGGCCAACACTTTTCAAAGATACACATTCATATTGCAGCACATGTGATAGATGTCAAAGATTAGGTCGAATTTCTAAACGAAATATGATGCCTTTAAACCCAATTTTAATTATTGAAATATTTGATGTGTGGGGCATATATTTTATGGGACCTTTTCCAATTTTTTTTGGCAATCTTTATATCCTTGTGGCCGTCGATTATGTTTCAAAATGAGTAGAAGCAATTGCTTGCAAAACAAATGACCACAAAGTCGTGGTAAAATTTTTGAAAGAAAATATTTTTTCCAGATTTGGAACACCACGAGCAATTATAAGTGATGGAGGAAAACACTTTTGTAATAAATTTTTGAATTATTTATTTAAAAAATATGGTGTTACACATAAAGTTGCTACTCCTTATCACCCTCAAACAAGTGGACAAGTTGAAATTTCAAACAGAGAAATCAAACATATTCTTGAAAAAACTGTTAATCCTACAAGGAAAGATTGGTCTTTGTGATTGAATGATGCATTGTGGGCTTACCGTACTGTTTTTAAAACTCCCATCGGAATGTCTCCATTTAGGCTTGTCTCTGGAAAACTATGTCATTTGCCTGTTGAATTGGAACATAGAGCATACTGGGCCATAAAACGATTAAATTTTTCATTAGACTTGGCTGGAATTCATAGGAAACTTCAACTAAATGAATTGGAAGAAATAAAAAATGATGCTTACGATTGTGCAAGGAAATATAAGGACAAAATGAAATTTTTTCATGATAAACACATTTTGAGAAAAACTTTTTCTCCTGGTCAAAAAGTCCTTCTTTTTAACTCTCGTTTGTTATTATTTCCAGGCAAGTTGCGTTCACGATGGTCTGGTCCATTTATTATTCATACGGTCTATCCTCACGGAGCTGTAAAAATTGAAAATCCAAAAAATGGTAATATTTTCAAAGTAAATGGTCAACGGTTAAAACCATATTTGGAATTAAAATCTTTTGAGGTAGAAGAGGTTCTTCTTAAAGACCCCGATATTGTGAATTAATACTCTATTGTGTTTGCCCGTTCAAATGGCAGATAACGGTACTCCGTGGCTAGTAAAGTCAGATTTTTCAGTTTCCCACAACAACTGATTTTGTAGATATTTTTTTATATTTTTAATTATGGAACAAACTTTGAAAAGAATTGAAAAAAGATTTCCCTTTCTTAGCAAAAAAGTCATTTTGAAACTTTACCAAGCCAGACTTGAAAGGATGAGGTTGCTTATAAATAACGGCATACCTTTTGATATTCGATTCATTATTGAAGCCAAAGTGAGAATAGCGGGTGAATTCATGGAAACACCAACTAGATTTTTACCAGGGGTTGGAAAAAGTTCATATGCCAAGAAACGACGAGCAAAGAAAATCACCGTTTGCTACAAATGTGCTAGGTGGAACTGTGATTCAAGATGTCGATCTTTAGGAATTCCTTCCACAAACAGAGAAGATACAATTCAGTTCATCAAGGATGGTCTGAATAAGGACAATTTAGATAATATCGAAATTTCTCTTGACACGCATCCTAGTGGACTCGTACATTATGGGATTCGATGTTTTTGGAATACATTCAAACCTGAATATGAACAACGTCTTGGGAATCTGACGTTAAAAGGCCCTGTTTGCCAATTTGTAAGAAAATTGGATGGGAAGCTTCTCCCCGACTCATAGAAGGCGTTTAAGCCGTTTCTGAACGTAAAATCAGAGGAAGATGTGAGCCACAATCACAACTACTCTACATACACGTGAGTATCTTTACTTTTTGTCGTTTTTTTAGATTTTCTGAATAAAAAATGTGATACGCAATAAATGCATTCATTATTTTATTGAGTAGTTGAAGCGCAATTAACGCGGTCACAGATTTGATAAATCTTTTTACTTTATTTTGCATCTACAAATAAACATTGCAGTTGTTTCTTTTCTGCATCCCTCAAACTTGTATTCTTTTCATTTTCTCTCTAAGTAATTTTCTTTTCAAAAAATGGAATCATCATCTTCCACAAAAAGATTTAACTCCATCTGCATTTTTGGTGGAGCTAGTCATGGGAAAGAGGCTTGCTTTACTGAAGCATCCCACAACTTGGGTCGTACTTTAGGAGAAAAATGCATTCATGTAGTTTACAGAGGAGGAAGTCTAGGATTAATGGGACGTGCTGCTGCTTCTGCTTATATGGAAGGAGTAAAAGTGTTGGGAATCATTCCAAAACCTTTAGCTGAAAGTAAAATCATCGGAGCAACCATTGGAGATGAGTTCGGAGCTGTAAATATGCAAGACTGCATAACTCACATGATAAATAATGCTGATGCCTTTATCACCCTTCCCGGTGGTTTTGGCACTCTTGAGGAACTTTTTCATGTGGTTACCAGAGCCCAGCTTAATGTTCATACGAAACCAATACGTCTGCTAAATGTCAATGGTTTCTTCAATGGTTTACTATCTTTCATCAACTACTCTTCTGAAAAAGGTTTTATTTCTGAGCGTTCTAAACGAATCATAGTAGTTGCAACAACACCAGAAGGGCTGATCAAAAAACTTATTGCATTTGTTCCTGAACCAGACCCATCTCTAGCTAATATTGTTTGGATGGAAAATTTCACTGTGCGGAAACGCAAAATTGATACATTCCTTTCCCTCTGATATCCCACTTCATTCCTCTTGTTGTTTTTTTACTTTTTAGCGGGTGTAAAAATCGTGAAAATGATGGCAGCTTAAGGAGTTTTCTTTTCGATCTCTTGACGTGCATCTATCCATGATTTATGTATTGTTATTTCTATTATTGTGCTTTTTCTTGTTTGTTTTTAATAAAAGCATTGATGGCAGCGTAAGGCAACTCTTCGGACTCTCTTGAAGCGCATCTAGGTTGTTTGTGTTATACTTCCGGGTATATATTTTCTTTTGTTGTTTTGCCACACTTATTTCTTGCAGGTTCAAAAAAAAAAGGCTTGAGTGAAGCGTCGTCTTTCATAAACAGGGAAGCTTTATTTAAACCCTTAGTCCATTGTTCTTTTTACACAATAAGGATATTGTTTATCATTAAGTGTGGGGGAAGGTGTATATCTATATCTATATCTATATCTATATCTATATATATATATATATATATATATGCAATATTAAATAAAAAAAATGTTGAAAATCACGGCACCATTTTCTTGAGAAAACGTTAGTGAAAAAATCATTTTTGGGATGTTTCATTGGTTTTGATAATGGATTTAGATGAAGGTGTATGAGATTCAGTACACAACACCCTTTTTGTGAGTTTTGAGCCTTAGAGCAATCCTTATATATACGCTCTATATTTTTTGTTGTGTGATCAAACATATTGTGTTCATTCTAGAACTTACTCATTTATACATTTCGATACTACATTCATAAACTCTTGCATTAAGATGATAAAGGCAATTAGGATTAACCCCTTGTTGGCTTATATTTTCCCACCCATTACATTTTATCCTTAGAAGCCCCATTGAGCCTGAGCCTATTTCTTTGATCAAGCACATTACTTTAGCCATTATCCATTCTTGTTGATGACTCATCCATTTGCACCCTCTAGTCAAAGATTTAATTGTGAACTAGATGTGTGACAAATAGGGGCCGATGTTCATAAGAGTATTGTGGAGATTAAGAGATTTTGTTGAAAGTGAAGGGTGTGAAGTACATTGGAGTATTGAACCGAAAAAAAAATATAAATAAAGGCCAAAAAAAAAAACGGGAGGTCAAGTGCGAAAATCATCACTATATATACATAAAATAGCACTTGAACTATCCCTTGAGTGATACATAATTTCTTCCAGAAGATCCATTGCATACTTTTTCTTACACAAGAGTATGACCTTACCAGATGAATATTCAATTACCATGTACAGAATAACTTGGGGATGATGGTTTGAGAGTTTTCATTACAGAAAGGGGGGTGTTGATTGTTATTTGTAGGATTTGTTATGCATCTAAATTCACAATTGATCTTGGCTAGCAAACCTCATAATTTTCCCTTTATCCTACCCATACCCAAAGCCACGTTACAACCAAAAGAAAAACCTTTTGATTATGCATGAGTTTATTTTTAAGTAGTGGAGATTTGATTTTTGACCAAGCATATGGTAATGACACATTATGCTTTGATATGAGTGAACTCTTCTCGAATATCCCGTATATACATTTAAGTGAAGAGTGATATCCACCGAGAGGGTATTGAATCTTTTGGCATTCGATTCTCAATGAAGTTGTTAGAATTTGGTGTGGCATCCTATTTTTCTCTGATCTCACTTGGATCATGATCACTTGTTCTTTCTTGATATTGGTTTTATCATGATTTTTTCAGCATATGAATATTATAACTCGGGTATAAGATTTGCCCGAGGACGTGCAAAAGATAAGTGTAGGGGAGTTTGTTTAGTATATTTTGAGTAATATTTTTATTAGTATTTTATATATATAATTGTGTGTTGTGTGATAATTTGTTCGTTTTACCATATATTTATATTATTTCACTTTGTTAGAATTTTCTATAATTTTGTGTCATTTTTGGATAATTAATTGGAATTAAATTATATTTGCATGTTAACCAACCGGTACAAGACAGATCAATTGGTTCAAGGGCGACATTTTACAAAATTCAAATATAGTCACGACTAGTCTCATTTTATTCGTCTCGTCGAGACGATCGTTTTAAAAAAAATCATCCGAATCCGAGTTCGTATGAAGAAGTTATGACCGTTCGAAGGACAATTAAATAGACGGACCATATTGTGCCACGTGTCAACACCCGATTGGACCGGAAATTCAACTCTCTGCTGATGTCATTCATGACATCAATATTAATGGGCAGCCGTGTATTATTGGGGGTGGATTTTAATATGTTAAAAATTATTATTTTATTAATTTTGTAGTAGTATAAATAGAGGATGAATGTGTAGTGTTTTAGGAGGAGAAAAAAGGGGAAAAAATAGAGAGATATTATTGTAAAGGACGAGAAAAAAGGAGAAAAAATAGAGAGATATTATTGTAAGGGAGAGAAATAAAAATAGTGTATAGTAAAATTATGTAATAATATTATGGAATATTTATTTATTTTTGTTGTTATTATGAGTGAGTAATTTTCTTTTACTGGGGTTATGATCAAACCATGTCTATATTATTATTAATATTTATATAATAATTCCAAATAAATGTTTTTAACGATTATGATTTGCGCTTCAATAGGGGAATATTATTTCATCAATTATATCACGTATTTTTGATAGTTATAAATTCCCCCTTGCTTTGTGATTATTGATATTAGTTAATTTATTTGATTATTTGTTTTCCATTAAATTGGATACATATAATGCTTAGAAATTACATTTTTTAAGCGAAGGAAAATCTATATTTGAATTATAATTTTGTACTTATTGTCAAATCTATAGGGAAATAGTGAGATTGATTTCAGAATCTATTCCCTGAATTTCTTGGAATTAAAATATAAATTAAATAATAAATAGACATTGGTGGATTCTAAACCCTAGTAAATTATTTAAAATCAATTTATCTAAAATCTACTTAAAAATTAATGTTATTTATTGTAATTATTATAACCAATAAAAAATCAAATTATTTGGGACTAGGTTAGAATTTAATATAATTTAGTTCAAAACGATAGGAATAGTTTGACTTCACTATTATAGTCCTCCCTGTGGAATCGACCTTGCACCGCATATCTACATCGAACAAATCGTGCACTTGCGAGTATTAGACTAAAGAATCAACCAACAACACATGACCATAAATTGACCAATTTGATGGGATGTTTCAGTTTATTATTGGATTGGTTTTACGGCCTGCGTGTCATTTAATTATAATTGATTTTATGGCCTTCGAGTCTTCATTTAATTTATTATTATAATTTACGGCCTGCGTGTCCTTTGCCCTCTTGTAATTTAATTTTACTAGTGTAGTATATTTTCATTAATGTAATGAAGACAAGAAAGAGATGAAGGACTCGAGGAGCCAATTAATTGCCTATGACGTTCCAAGGAGTTGAAAGATCAATAAAGACCAATTATACCATTTAGATTTTGACCTTTATGATTTTCATGTTGGCTCAAGAAAATCACGTTAGGATTATGGTCATGCTATACACGGTCCTATATTTTTATGTCATGTGATGCTATGTATTTTAAATTTATGCATGTATGTGATGTATGTTAGCCAATATAGACATGCAAAATGGATTAAACCCCTCGTTAAAAATTTTAATGTCGTTCAACTAAAACACCTATCAAGACTTCGATCATCTTGAGCAGGTCATGCCAAATCTGGTTGCTCGGATTATCTTAGTAAGGTAGGATAGGTAATGGTGATACCTATGTGTTTTAATAAACTAAGAATTCAAAATAATTTTGAACCTTAAGGCATAAGATGAGATTATAACATGTTTGGGCATAAGATGCCAAATCCCATAAGTATAATATAAGGATTACATATGATGTAATCGATAATGAGTTGTCCACCTAAAGTAGCTCAATTCTAGGCGTCATGCCAAAGCTGAGTTTAGAATTGTGCAAAACGGGGTCTTAGCCCACAAAATTACAAATGTTGTAAAATTGAGGGTATTTCATTTTAGTGGGAGTATTTTTCGAGAAATAGAAAATGTGAATAAATACTTTGCATATTAAATTTTGTAGATAATAGAATGGCATCCAACAACACATCCACCATTTCACTACAATCCATCCTTAAGAAGGACAGACTCAAAGAAAACGACAATAACTATCTGGATTAGATCCGGATCTTGAGAATACTTCTCAAGGAAGAAAGAAAGTTGTACGTTCTTGAGGAAGAAATTCCCGATGTGCCTGCTGAAAATGCTAACAAAGCAACAAAAGACAAATGGATGAAACATTGTGATGATTCCATCGATGTCAGTTGTCTTATGTTTGCCACTATTTGTCCAGGACTTCAGAAGAATCTGAAAGAAATGGAAGCCTATGAGCACAGGGAAACTTTCTCAAAGCATGCTTGGTAAGAGAGGTATGAGACATTTCAAGCATTGTATGCTTGCGAGCTGGTTGAGGGGACATCTGTTAGCGCTCATGTACTCAAGATAAAAGGATATACTTGATAGGCTTGGTTTTCCACTTTCTAAGTAGCACTCCACGAATGCGATCCTAAACACATTACCAGATAGCCTCGGTCAGTTCATTATGAACTATAATATGAATGAGATGGATAAGTCCATTGTTGAGCTGCATGGGATGCTTAAAACGGCTGAGCAAAACATTAAGAAGAGACCAAGCCACGTGCTAATGGTCAGCAAAGGGAAGTCCTTCAGGAACAAAGGCAAGGGTAAAGGTATAGCAAAAGTTGCCAGAACTAGAGACCCGACTAAGCCAGTTTTCAAGGCTAAAACTCTTAAATATGGAAATTAGCATCATTGCAATAAACCAGGATACTGAAAAAGAAATTACAAGGTTTACTTGGAATAGATAAAGCATACCAAGGATAGTGAGATTGCCACAGGTATATTTGTTATAGAAGTTAACTTATCTACTTCTACGTCCTGGGTATTGGATACTGGATGTGGATCTCACATTTATACAAATGTGCAGGGGTTGAAAAGCAGTAGAGAGCTGAAGAAAAGAGAAATAGATAAGAGTCGACATTGGAGCAAGAGTAGCTGGGCTAGCTGTAATATCCGCAATTTCGGATTTCCGGTAATTTTCATTTTTCGGCGGAGGTCCGTTTCTAAAACTCGCTTTTGACCGTTTCGTCATTCGGAGAATATTTAATTCTGCACTTTTTGTCATCCGAGTTCGTTTCGGTGCTGCTTTGTTGAGTTCCGTGCTTTTTAGCGACTTTTCCGCGCTTGAGTTCGGTTCTTGCGAATCTCGTTCGAAACTGTCGTTTGGGGTTTTTCGTAAGTTTATTTAACGTTGTTATACGTGTTGTGAGCTTCGGTTTGATTATTCATTGTCGTATGGTGATTTTCGGGCATTTGGGCCATTTTCGTAATTTCCCAAAGTTTTGGGTAATTACCTTCCGTTGTCGAATTTCGAGCCTTCGGGTGGTCGGAATCGTGTGTTCTACTAGCTCTTAGATTCGTCTTTGTGAGTACTTCGTAACCGTATCTTCGGTTCGTATTCAGGTTCGGGTTTCGGTGTCGTTTTGTTGAGTTCAGGATTACTAAACGACTTTTCTAAGTATGAGTTCGGCTTTGTAAAAATCACCATAAATTCTTGGAAACTCCAAAAATTCTGAATCTTTGCAATATTATAAAGCATCAAGTTAGCTTTCCAATGGTTCAAACGGTGAGTCAATCGGAGTCCGGACGAAGGAGTTATGGTCGAAATAGCTAAGACTGCACGATGTGCCTTTTGGTGTTGGAATGGACTGTACCGTGTGCCGCGGCACACTTCAGCTGTGCCGCGGCACTAAGCCAGTGCTGGGCAGTTTTTTTGGCCGTGGGCCGCGGCACACTTGTCCTGTGCCGCGGCACACAGTGCAGATCAGCCTATTTAATGGCCTGGACTGAGTTATCCGGCCATTTCTCATTTTTTCCTTCGTTCCTTCGCGATTCTTCAGCATAAATGGATGGATTTGAGTAAGAGAATCATAGAACAACACGTTTTGGAAGTTTGATTCATGGATTAACATCATATTCCACCCGGATCGAAGGTAAGAACACCTAAACTCTTGGTTTTGGGAATTTTTGAGGTTTCTTGATGTTTTGGCCGATTTGATTCGTTTTAGTTTAGATTATTGTTAGAACATGGTTGTATACTTGAAATCATTCATTACCCCTGACGTTTTGTGAAACGAATTTGAGTATTACCTTGAATAATCGATTGAATTGGACTATGCCCTCAAGGTGTCCGATAAAATGCTTCAATGAGTAGAACTTGGGAAGTTCCATACGTTTTCGTAGAATTGTGATTGAATTGACATCTTTGTGACTTAGGAGCGAATTCTTGTGAAGAGCTCGAGTCGGAACCCTTCCGTTCATTGCCTTCCTTGGGGTTCGAGCTTCCCGATCGAACCGTGTTCTTCGGAGCGTTCGGTAGCGGTTATTAAGGCAAGTATCTTACTATACGACTTGTATCTTGCGACTAGTAATTACGTATGAGATGTATAATGACTTTGCTTGCCTTCGTAAATATGTTCCGTTTGAGTTGGTTGTGTTTTCCGCAATTTGAAGGCTTTTTGATAATAGTGTTATATCAGTATACGTGTTAGGCGTTGTGCCATTTGTGCAGGAATGCGACGTACATATGGGATGGTTGTACACTTGGTTGTACAATGTATTGTGTACCGGATGTGTGTTATGTTGGTTAAATGTCGTTGATTTATGATAGTTGTTGCGAGTGTCGAGGTTGTGTTATTTGCGTGCAATGTACGATTTTGTGGTGATCAAGGTGATTGATTAATTGTGCTCGTTGTTGTATGTAATGTGAATGTGAATATGTGTGTGACCGCTAAGTTCACTCGTGTTGGTTCGACGGGACCTACGAGGATTCGTGGCAGTGGACTACGGGATCAGAACTTAGTGAGGTACTGAGGTCCAATCGTCCTGGTCTGACGAGGCCTACGATAACGCATGGCAGTGGACCATGAGTTTCGGACACAGTGCGTCCAACCGGGTGAGCTCGACGGGGCTTACGGTGACACGTGGCAGTGGACTACGGTGTCGATCGTGTGTGTGATTGTTGTGATTGATATAGTCCGTGTGGGTTGTTATGCCTACGGAGACACGTGATGTGGATCACGGTGTCGGAATTGGTTATGTTTGATTAATAGTCCGTGTGGGTTGTTATGCCTACGAGACACGCGTGATGTGGATCACGGTGTCGGAATTGGTTATGTTTGATTAATAGTCCGTGGGTTGTTGAACCTACGGAGACACGTGACAGTGGATCACGGTGTCGGAATTGATTATGTTTGTTTAATTGTGCTGATGTAGTCCGTGCGGGTTGTTGAACCTACGGAGACACGTGATGGTGGATCACGTTGTCATGAGCATGATACTTTTCAAATCAAAGTTTTTACGGAAAAGTTTTAAGAAAGAATGTTGGGCCGAGCCCCACGAGATTTATGGAAATGTTTCCGTATTGTAAATCGTTGAATTATGAAACAAGTTTTGGGTTAAGGCCCTTAAGTTTTGAAAGGTTTTGTGAATCGGGACTTGAGGTCTTATGGTTTTGAAATTTTAAAAATTCCGAAATGATAATCTTATTTTCGAATGCTTCATAGCTTATCTTCTCTTGTGAAAACCTCCCGGAATAATTGATACTTGATTATTATATTTGATCACGATTATTAATTGCTTGTTACATTTCGTATGATTTGATACTTGCACTAGTAAAACAAAGGAGTTTTACTAACCCCGAGTAATCGGGGGTGGATGTCTGCTTTGCGTCCGTGTACATGCAGTTCGAGGGAGCAACAGGATTGGCACAAGAGGATGACGAGCGATACTAATCATGAGTCGAGAGTTATTTTGATTTTTGTTGTGTTGTCGAGTTGATTTCGGTCTTCCGTCAGTATTGTATTTCACCCCTGTGTGGGTAATGTTATTTAAGTCGAGTTTATCGATTGGGTTGTGTGACCTCATCGTGCGTGTATTCACGTGTAAGTGACCATATCGGTCTGTATCATTTTATTGTTTGACCACAGTCGGGTAAGCATTTGATTGTTTATGGATGTTTAGCCCGGTAGATCCTTGTGGAAAGGGTCTACGGCGTGTAATATTCCCATACGGTTTTGGGGATGTTACAATTATGGTATCGAGCTTAGGTTTGCGGAAACCTAGGTCCGGGTCGCTTTCAAGTCATGTTTTGTCGAGTAATGTGTTGTCTTGTCGCTCGAGTCGTCAGTGACAAGTTGAGTTGCGTCGTCACAACGTGTCGGTTATGTCGTCGGACGAGATTAGTATCGTGGGCATGTCACCTCCGTGCACTGTGGATGTAAGTCTCCTCCTTTATGCGTAATACTGTATCTCGATTTTATCTTAGTGAGTTGATTGCGGTGCATGATTTTCTTTACACGGATTGTGTGATGTAGTCGTGTTTAATACTTGTGGCACATGGTATGAGAATAGCAGAGCGTATTGTTGTTTTACTTTTGAACCACCGCGAGGGGTGGAATGGTGTGAAGGTTGTAAACCTTGATAGGTTCTGTGAAGGTACCAATGGTAGAGCTTGTGAGAAACTCCGATGAATGATTTTGCTGTGTGTTTAAACTTGATACCACGAGATGCATTTGATTGAATTGGCGACCCTGGTTGCCATTTGAGTATGTGGTTTTAAATTCGACTGTTTTTGGAATGTTGTAATTTTTGTCCGCTATGGGTAAGTTTGTGAATGTTTCCTGAAGGACTTTACAGTTTGAGAATTTTGTAGAAATCGATTTTTGGAAAATATTTTGGTGGTGCGGTCAAACCATGGTTTATATGGATTTTTAAAATTTGTTAAATTTTGACAAATGGGCCGTGTATTTTCAAATGACACAATCAGACGGTATTTGAAAAATGTGTTTTAAAATACTTGACATTGTAAAATATTACCGTCATTTTGCTTATGAACTAAAGGATTTTGGAAAATTTCGCTTTTGCAAAACAACTTTGGCTTCCGTAATTTAGAACGCATGTGTTTACGTATTGAGGTTAAACCGCGGTGAGTTGCTATATTATTATTCTCGTCGGAAAATGGGTTGTATGCCCAAGTGGCGGGATACGTTGTTAGGTATCGCTTTCCCACTTCAATGACCGAGGTATTAAACAAAGTACTTTCAAAATTTCACCCAAAGAAAATCTTTCGAACTCGCGAATTTTTTTATTATCATTCGAACAAATACCTCGATAAACTTGTTTTTTTAAAATATTAGGTGTTGGACCACAATGGTATGCTTAATGTTTTAACCGTGTATGCCGAGGTATAGGTCGTTCATCTTTGTCAATGTGAACGTGTGAATATTGCATTGTCGCCGATTTTGGGCTTATGTCGATTATGTGAGGTTTGTTTTATCTTGTTATTCCGATTGGATGTCCGCTCGGTATGCTAAGGGGTCGAGGTCGAGGCCGTGGTCGTGGTCGTAATCGGGAGCAGGAGAGGGCGACTCCTCCTTGCCGAGTACCAATCGGCTCGGTCTGCATCAGGGATATTCGACTAGCGTTAATGTTGACGTTGGCGCCGCCACCATCCTTCGTCAGGTGGTTGATTAGTTAGTGCAGATGAATCAGGCCGTACGTCGGGATGAGAACCCAATTAGGGATAACGAAACTAGTAAGTGGTTACGAGATGTGATGAAGATGCAGCCGCCCCGTTTTGTGGGTTCGTCTGACTTGTTAGGTTGGGAAAATCGGCTCTTCCATTGGGATGTAATATTTGATGCTGTAGCTTGTCCGGATGATAGGAGGGTACCCATTGCTCAGTACCTACTCGACAAAGAAGATGCAGACTGATGGCACGCTGTAGTGCCTGCAGACCGTACACCTACATGGGCTGAGTTTAAGACCGCCATGGAGGCAGAGTATTGCCCGTTGCCTGTTCGTGAACGCAGAATCGTTGAATTTTTCTCGGCTACGCCCCAGGATGTGTCAATATCCCAGGCGATAGTCGATTATAATCGACAGTTGGCTTATGTTCGTGATCAAGTGAGAAGTGAAGCGGACAAGGTCCGATACTTCAATATGCGCATGAAACCCCATATCCGTGAGAGTATGGCTCCGCTCATGTGTACCACCACGAAGGAATATCAGACCGAGCTTTAGCCATTGAGATGGCCGTTTCGTGACGGAACTGGTTGAGAGTAAGAGACAGAAGACCTCGAGGAATTTTTCAAGAGGCCGAGGAGTGAGATCCGTGAGCCCGTTGCTTTGCGCTTCTTCCGGGAGCACTCCTCGTCGGTTGACTGGCCTAAGAACCTTACCCGCAGGCGAGTAAGACGATCGGTGTGAAGACTCGCTTAATCGCAATGTAGGCCATGCGAGATGTAATTGTTGTTCGCCATCGGTTAATTGTTTTAAGTGCGGCCAATCGGGCACCAAGCGGTGCATTGTGAGTCCGTTGCCGGGATGTTCGGGAATCGGGTTTTCGCCTACCGGGAGGGCCCGGTGGTGTCCATGATGTAGTTGTGTATCGTACTTTGTCCGTAATTCGTGTAGAGATTGATATTTGTTGCGTGAACTTTCTCGGTTTTGTTTCTATTCTATCATGATGTTTTATTTTAAGTTTCGGACGAAACTTAATTTTAATAGGATAGAATGTAATATCCGGTATTCTCGTTTTCCGTTATCTTGAATTGTTTGTGTTTTGACGTCGACATTTTCTTGTTGATCAATCGAATGATTTCTATCGTAATACTCTATTTGTTTCGTCGCATAGCCGTTTGATGGGTGCGACTTGTTGTCGCGTACGTTTCTTTGATTAAATGTGTGCATATGATGTGGTATGTGATGCGTCGTTAATTGATTGTTATTGTTTTGAATCATTGCTGGTGGCTTTGTTATGGTCGTCGTGGGGCGTGTTTCCACGCTGTATATTCTTTCGCATTGCTTGTAACGTTTCGCCAATAGGCGAAAGTTATGCGTTCTTGTGTATCTCGTTGAGGTTTCCTGTTGGGATATTGCTTCTCCCTACTTATTTTAAGTTTCGGGACGAAACTTCTTTAAGGAGGGTAGAATGTAATATCCGCAATTTGATTTCCTAATTTTCATTTTTCGGCGGAGGTCCGTTTCTAAAACTCGCTTTTGACCATTTCGTCATTCGAGAATATTTAATTTCGCACTTTTTGTCATCCGAGTTCGCTTTGGTCCGCTTTGTTGAGTTCCGTGCTTTTAGCGACTTTTCCGCGCTTGAGTTCGGTTCTTGCGAATCTCGCTCAAACTGCTGCTTGGGGTTTTTCGTAAGTTTATTTAACGTTGTTATACGTGTTGTGAGCTTCGGTTTGATTATTCATTGTCGTATGGTGATTTTCGGGCATTTGGGCCATTTTCGTAATTTCCCAAAGTTTTGGGTAATTACCTTCCGTTGTCGAATTTCGAGCCTTCGGGTGGTCGGAATCGTGTGTTCTACTAGCTCTTAGATTCGTCTTTGTGAGTACTTCGTAACCGTATCTTCGGTTCGTATTCAGGTTCGGGTTTCGGTGTCGTTTTGTTGAGTTCAGGATTACTAAACGACTTTTCTAAGTATGAGTTCGGCTTTGTAAAAATCACCATAAATTCTTGGAAACTCCAAAAATTCTGAATCTTTGCAATATTATAAAGCATCAAGTTAGCTTTCCAATGGTTCAAACGGTGAGTCAATCGGAGTCCGGACGAAGGAGTTATGGTCGAAATAGCTAAGACTGCACGATGTGCCTTTTGGTGTTGGAATGGACTGTACCGTGTGCCGCGGCACACTTCAGCTGTGCCGCGGCACTAAGCCAGTGCTGGGCAGTTTTTTTTGGCCGTGGGCCGCGGCACACTTGTCCTGTGCCGCGGCACACAGTGCAGATCAGCCTATTTAATGGCCTGGACTGAGTTATCCGGCCATTTCTCATTTTTTCCTTCGTTCCTTCGCGATTCTTCAGCATAAATGGATGGATTTGAGTAAGAGAATCATAGAACAACACGTTTTGGAAGTTTGATTCATGGATTAACATCATATTCCACCCGGATCGAAGGTAAGAACACCTAAACTCTTGGTTTTGGGAATTTTTGAGGTTTCTTGATGTTTTGGCCGATTTGATTCGTTTTAGTTTAGATTATTGTTAGAACATGGTTGTATACTTGAAATCATTCATTACCCCTGAAGTTTTGTGAAACGAATTTGAGTATTACCTTGAATAATCGATTGAATTGGACTATGCCCTCAAGGTGTCCGATAAAATGCTTCAATGAGTAGAACTTGGGAAGTTCCATACGTTTTCGTAGAATTGTGATTGAATTGACATCTTTGTGACTTAGGAGCGAATTCTTGTGAAGAACTCGAGTCGGAACCCTTCCGTTCGTTGCCTTCCTTGGGGTTCGAGCTTCCCGGTCGAACCGTGTTCTTCGGAGCGTTCGGTAGCGGTTATTAAGGCAAGTATCTTACTATACGACTTGTATCTTGCGACTAGTAATTACGTATGAGATGTATAATGACTTTGCTTGCCTTCGTAAATATGTTCCGTTTGAGTTGGTTGTGTTTTCCGCAATTTGAAGGCTTTTTGATAATAGTGTTATATCGATACGTGTTAGGCGTTATGCCATTTGTGCAGAATGCGACGCATATGGGATGGTTGTACACTTGGTTGTACAATGTATTGTGTACGGATGTGTGTTAGGTTGGTTTCATGTCGTTGATTTATGATCGGTGTCGCGCGGGTCGAGGTTGTGTTCTTTGCGTGCAATGTACGATTTTGTGGTGATCAAGGTGATTGATTAATTGTGCTCGTTGTTGTATGTAATGTGAATGTGAATATGTGTGTGACCGCTAAGTTCACTCGTGTTGGTTCGACGGGACCTACGAGGATTCGTGGCGGTGGACTACGGATCGGAACTTAGTGAGGTACCGAGGTCCAATCGTGGCCGGTCCGACGAGGCCTACGATAACGCATGGCGATGGACCATGAGTTTCGGACACGGTCGCCCAACCGGTGAGCTCGACGGGCTTACGGTGACACGTGGCGGTGGACTACGGTGTCGGGTGTGTGTGTGATTGTTGTGATTGATATAGTCCGTGTGGGTTGTTATGCCTACGAGACACGTGATGGATCACGGTGTCGGAATTGGTTATGTTTGATTAATAGTCCGTGTGGGTTGTTATGCCTACGAGACACGTGATGGATCACGGTGTCGGAATTGGTTATGTTTGATTAATAGTCCGTGTGGGTTGTTGAACCTACGGAGACACGTGACAGTGGATCACGGTGTCGGAATTGATTATGTTTGTTTAATTGTGCGTGATGTAGTCCGTGCGGGTTGTTGAACCTACGGAGACACGTGACAGTGGATCACGGTGTCATGAGCATGATACTTTTCAAATCAAAGTTTTTACAGGAAAAGTTTTAAGAAAGAATGTTGGGCCGAGCCCCACGAGATTTATGGAAGTGTTTCCGGTATTGTAAACTGTTGAATTATGAAACAAGTTTTGGGTTAAGGCCCTTAAGTTTTTCGAAAGGTTTTGTGAATCAGGACTTGAGGTCTTATGGTTTTGAAATTTTAAAATTCTAAATGATAATCTTATTTTCGAATGCTTCATAGCTTATCTTCTCTTGTGAAAACCTCCCGGGAATAATTGATACTTGATTATTATATTTGATCACGATTATTAATTGCTTGTTACATTTCGTATGATTTGATACTTGCACTAGTAAAACAGTGGAGTTTTACTAACCCCAGTAATCGGGGTGGATGTCTGCTTTGCGTCTGTGTACATGCATTCGGGGAGCAACACAGGATTGGCACAAGAGGATGACGAGTGCGATACTAATCATGAGTCGAGAGTTATTTTGATTTTTGTTGTGTTGTCGAGTTGATTTCGCTTTTGTATTGTATTTCGACCCCTGTGTGGGTAATGTTATTTAAGTCAGTTTTATCGATTGGGTTGTGTGACCTCATCGGTCTGTGTATTCACGTGTAAGTGACCATATCGGTCTGTATCATTTTATTGTTTGACCCTGGTCGGGTAAGCATTTGATTGTTTATGGATGTTTATCCTGGTAGATCCTTGTGGAAAGGGTCTACGGCGTGTAATATTCCCATACGGTTTTGGGGATGTTACACTAGCCATTCGAATGGAGCAAGAGTAGTTGCGCTAGCCGTTGGAACTTATGATCTAGTTTTGTCCAATGGGCTTTTGTTGGTTTTTGAACAATTGCTATTATGTTCTTGCTATGAATAGGAATATTATTTCAGTTTCTACATTAGATTGTAAAGGTTAAAGTTTTCTTATTAAGAATAAGATTATTCGTAACTTTTCGATGACTTGCTTTATGGAAATACAAAGTTATATACTGGTCTTTACAATATTGATCTAGATGAGTCCAATACTTTGTAAGTATATAACATTGCAACCAAGAAACCTAAGCTCAATGATTCTAATCCGACTTACTCTGTCAGAGGCGGATACAATACTTCATCACTGTTTATCTTATGAAGCATAAACATGAACCTTTTGAATGTTCAAAATACTCCAAAGTGAAGTACAGAATTAGCTTGGCAATATATTTAAAGCCACTCGATCGGATCGAGGTTGCGAATATTTGAGCCAAGAATTCGATAATCATCTTAGGAGTAGTGGAATAGTTTCAAAACTTACTCCTCCTGGAACACCTCAACTAACAGAGTGTCCGAGATGAGGAATCGAACTTTATTAGATATGATTCGATCCATGATGAGTCAAACAGAGTTTTCATTGTCATTTTGGGGCCACGCTTTAGAAACAACAACATTCATTCTTAACCATGTTCCATTAAAAGCAGTTGAAAAAACACCATTTGAGAAATGGACTGGTAAGAAACCAAAGTTGTCTTTTCAAAAGATCTGGGGTTGAGAAGCATTCGTAAGATGCGAGGAGTTTGAAAAACTGACGGCCAGATCTGAAAGATGTTTATTTGTGGGATATCTTAAGGAAATAAAGTATACTACTTTTATAAGCCCGCAGAGAACAAAGTACTTGTTGCTCGAAATGATGCCTTCTTAGAAAAGGAATTTATTTCCAAAAGAGACAGTGGGAGAAAAGTAATTCTCGATGAAATTCGAGAACTATAAGAAGACATTGCTTCACAGATGGAAACTGAACAGGCTCAACAATTAGTTGAAGAGCCAGTTCAAAGTACACAAGTCCCTCACAGATCTTATAGGGTGCGACATGAACTTGAGAGATATAGGTATCTCGTAACAGAGGATGACGATGCATCGCTTATAGATGATGAGCCTAGTACCTATACAGAAGCTGCTTCAGGACCAGGGTCCGAGGAATGGCTAGAGGCCATGAAGTCAGAGATGCAGTCCATGTATGACAATCAAGTTTGGAACTTGATAGATCCAACTTAGGGTGTTAAAACTATTGGGTGCAAATGGATCTTCAAAAATAAGAAAGACATGGACGATAATCTGCAAGCCTATAAAGCTAGACTAGTGGCAAAATGGTTATAGACCACGAGGACACAGTCGGGACGCAATTTCTAATTTTAATATTTACTGCATAGAAATAATAATATTATTTCTCAAAATACAAAGTATATTGAGCCAATCAGTGTGACTCTCGCCCATGATAATGCAAAGCAATAGTTATTATAAATCCATAAATAAATATTATATACTAAAATTAAGAAATAGTAATGAGTCTTATTGTCAGTACAGAAGAATCTATCTCACTGCAATCCTATTCAACGTATGCAAATATGTTAATGTATGCTAATATTCAAGACCAACTAATCTCAAGCATACGCTACAACCTTTCTCATAATGAGTGATAATGTGGCATTGCAATATCAAGTTTTGATTTTTAATTGAGTTACGCTACTGTTAGCAAACGTAGTTGCTAATAGCTGATTAGAATAAAAAAATTATGGATTACACATCGATCATTATTTAGAAAGTATTTATGGTTAATATAAATGAGAAGAATTTATATTATTTGTTGCCATGCGTTTTGCTAAATAATATTATGATTATATTTTCTTTTATATAATCATGCATATGATAATTTTGATAAGGTATAGCATTGCTTGATAAGAGCCGAATCGATTATTAACTGATTATTCGATTAAGATGTTAAGATTATTTAGTTTAATTAAGATATTAACTAAATATGATTTTTTGATTGATTTTAATCTTTTTATGTGATGGAATATCAATCTCGGTCGGATGCTCGGACGTTAAAGACCCTAACGGGCCTGGTACCTAGTGAGTACATGTTATGGGCCAACATGAGAATTATAATATTTATGATTGGATTTGTTTCTCCAGTTAATTTATTATTTCTCGTGTTGGTGTGGGTCTGCTGCGGCAGTGACACACGAGCCTATTATGGCGATGCATGTGATACCTAATACGGCAAATATTGATATTAGCTCTAAATGCGGAAAATTCGGAGAAATTCGAGGAGTTGTTAACCCCAATGCATCGGTTGGCCGAAGATCACTGAATGTGGGTTTATTGGAAGCTTATATTTTCCATGGGCACTAGATCATGGCTTGATGAAGATGGCGTATCAGCGTTTGTGCTAAAATTTTTGGTTTTGGAACCATGCTGAAATTTCGGAGAAATTCAATAATTGAATTAGTGCTAAGAATATAAAGTTCTTTGATCGAATATTAAAACCAGAGAGGTTTTTGAAACCTACTCTTATGAGAGGTTGTAACAAGAAATGTGATTACTCTATAAAGATAGTGATACATTTGTTACGTGTATTCGATAATGAAGTAAAATAATTTTAGAAATACTAAAAATGTGGGGGGTGCCTGGCTGAGGCTAAAGTTCCTAAGCCAAACCAAGTGAAGGTATGACCTAAGACGGTCGACTGCATCTTCACTGGATACGCACATGATGCATGATACGTATAAATCCTTAGTGAAAAAAAATCTGATACTAATCGAGTTAAGGAAAAGAGTGCATCAAACGCATAACTGATTTAAAAACTAAATCAATTATGAGACACTGTGGATTTATCAATGTGAAATAAATCACCAAGTGATTTTAAAGGTTGAAGCAAAAAGACTTGAACTTGGAAAATCACTACATCTGAAATTTCTAACACGCGTGCTAGAAGATAATTTACAATGCCATATACACTCTTCATATGGTCATATAAGAGAGAAAGAATAATTCTGTTGTGTAGAATTTTGTTTAATATTCGATAGATCTTCCTCTAGAATGGATACCACTAGGATCCAAAGTGAATTCAATTGGAAAATAAAAATTAAATGGATCTATGGATATATAAGAGGCGAAACTACTAACTGAGGTTGTAGTAACATGAGAGCGTAAAGTACTTTGAGATATATTCAGTAACGAGAATAAAGTTCATTATTATGATATATATATATATATGTAGAATTGTATCAAATGAACATACATGCAGTCTTTCTAAATGGTTTTGAGAAAAGCCAACTTGGAAGAACCAAAGGCATATGTGCCTAGCACAACGATTGAAAGTCTGCAACTTAGTGAAAGTATTATGAATCTAAATTGACACTAAAATCATAAAACATTTGACACTGTGATGTCAAGCAATGACTTCAAAGGATGTGATAAAATCTCCAATTTGACAACGCTCAAATATGGTGATTAAATAACCGAAAAGTACCAATTTGGGGACAAATTTGGTAAAGCAGTTAATCAAAAATTCCTAATTTTGGGGACGCTTAAAATTAGTAATTTGATCTATGAGAAATTGAAGTCTCGGTTTAGTTGGTAACGTAAAAAAAAGCGTTAAAAATGCCAACTTATAATGTCAAAATGATTCAAGACAATAAATATGTCAAGTGTGTATATGTTAAATACACATGACGACTATGTCATATTAAGAATAAACTTGAATGATCGAGTCATTGCTGACAATAATGACAAGGGGATCAATTCAACAAAATCTGAAAAGATAAACATATGAGACTAAAGAGATGATTTTAAGATGTAAAATCTCAAGTCGTTCACAATGTCTCATATGAGGTCAGTCATACATGAATCTTGGAAAGATCAACGGAATCAATTCTAGTATAATTGGAATGTCAATGGATATGGTGCATCTATCCAAGCACAGAGGTAACTGATCTTTCAAGAGTAACTAAAAGTCTAATGTACTAAGTGAATTGTACAAGACTAAACACATTCTATATTGTGAGTAGACTATGTGGATACACGAGTAATCAGGAAACTAATCATCAATTGGTGATTACAATGATATAAAGATTACTTGTGTGTATAATGCTGCATGACATGAGATATTCAAAAACTATTAAAATGATATAGTGATGCAAATTGGATATCTTACATTATGAATTTAATGTCTAAATGGTGAATATGTTTCATACTAGCCAGTGCAGCAGTGGTATGGAAATCTTTAATATAGATGGTTATTGCTCGATTTACAAAGGAATCTGAGACAAATATGCATAAGAGGCATAATGCAATACCAATTTCTAGAAGATATTCCAAAATGGGCAAAGCTGTGACCGCAATATGTATTTATTGTGATAGTCAATCTACAATTGACAGGGTACAGAGCAAAAGTATAATGGTAAGTCTCATCATATGAGGCAAAGACATAATACCATTTTGCTATCAACATTGGTTATCACTATTGACTACGATTCGTCAAGAGATAACATCACGGATCCGTAACCAAAGGGTTATCAAAGGACCTTTTTGATAAATCATCAAGAGGAATGGGTCTATTGCCATGAGCTAATGGTTTTATGGAGGATACCCAACCTAAGCTGACTGGAGATCCCAAGATCTAAGTCCAATGGGACAACCAATTCATAAAATTGGGAACTATCACTGTGGGGGTTACCCCAAACCGACCATTCCTAGGATGAAAATAGTGATGCCCGTAGGGAGAGGTTAATATTATGCTTTTAATGATTCTTAAGTCGACAACGTATAGTCGGGTGGAGCAAAATACGGTCTTACTCAAAATACTTAAAGAGAATCACCTATGTTGGAGTGAAGAGGGGCCACTTCAAAAGAGAATTGCAAGGCACAATTCTTTAGATACTCTCACGGAACCAGGACGATGTCCACCCCCAAAACGAGCATAATAATGAGAACAGAATAAATCAGGGAGGGCACTTGTGAAGGATATACGATCACTTACACAAGCGGTCAGACAGTTCAAAGGCATCTAGTCATACTGTCTAGCCGGTAAGGAGAATATATCTTTTCGAGGGAAGGTTCAAGGAGCATACTCTACCTATCCTATGCAATGCCTAACCGAAGTAACTATCACCAAGTCAAACTCCATGTCTGACGTGTGCTGATGGACCATCAATCTCATTCATGTGGGGGATTGTTGGAAAAATAGAGGAAATGGGCTGTTTTGAGCAACCCACTTGAGAATATCCGTGTTAAGCAAAGTACAACATGAAATGGTTGTTATCATTATCCAAGAAACTCAAGTTTATGTTCGTATTGACCTTCATACAAATCAAATATTCCTTGAAAGTAAATTACGGTTCAGTATTCAATCACTAACAAGTCCACGTTAAATTCACGACAATTCACATTCTCAAAGTATAAAGAATATAGATGAGATACTTGCCTCAAGTCAAAAGCACGCGAAGTAATGGGAAAGCTCGACCAGAAACCCTCGAATCCTCCAACTAGGTTGAAAACACAAGAATAACATAATCACTACAAGGTCGATCGCAAGGAAGATGCAAAACACACGAAATTCTTAACAGAAATTCATAGAAACATAGGATCGAACATTTGGGGTTCAATACTTCCCCAAGAACCTCAAGAACATCACCCGAACCCGAATACGATAAGAAATACAAATCAAATCATAGGGATAGAATCAATACCGATTGATGGCATACAACGACACGATTCATGAAGAACAACTCGAATCTTAAAGATTCTCAAAATACATCGGGAAGGGTTTCAAGAAAGTTACCTAGAATCAAAGACGAATAACATGGATTGATGATGTTAATCAACACCAATAACTAAAGGGAGATGAAAGCTTGGAGTTACAAGATTCCAAAACCACCCCAAAATCGCCCACAAATCGCCACAGCCGCGGAAGAACTGTAATACCCGAGATTCTATTGTGTATTTTGAACATTGTGACATTGTATATGTTGTATTTGATCTGAGTATTATCCAGAGTATTTCATGATCTGGTGTTGTTGAACGTATGATTTCATGAATGTGTTCAAAATTTGTAATTTTTGCACTAGTAGCGCACGCTAACCACTAGGCGTAGCGTACGCTAATTTGGTTTCGTAGCGCACGCTGTGTATGAACCTTAGCACGAGCTATACGTAGTCAACTTGATTATGACATGGTGGTAGGTGAGATCAGCCGCGAATCTTGGTCGGGACATGTCGGGATGTATCTGGACGGCTTTTGGAAAAGTCAAGTCAATGGTACTTAGCGCACGCTAATGTTATGAGGCTAGCGCACGCTAAGTCTAGTACAGTAAGGTCAGTGAACCTTCGTTCAGTCGTTAGCGCACGCTAAAAATAGTTGTTAGCGTACGCTAATTGTTGGTTTTAGCGCACGTAAGGCTGTTTAGCGTACGCTATGCCGAGACCCGTCAGAGACAGTAGACTGATAGCCCGTTAGCGCACGCTAATTTGAGAGAGTAGCGCGCGCTAATAACCCTTTTCTATAAATAGGACAACACCCATCTTCATTTTTCAGTTTTCACCACTTTGCATACTCGATTTTTGGGTCTTTTAGAGTCACTCCCTCCATCCAAATCCTGTATACCAGCCTCCTAACATCACCATTGAAGACAAAGGAGCTTTGAGGATTGGTGTTCTAGCTCTTGGACGTGGAGTTCATCAAGATATTTCAACCTTTCTTTCCGATTAAGGTATGTTATGGTTTACCAAGCCGAAACTTACATTCTCAGCTATATTTTGAGCCTGCTTCGGAATCCTTAGGCTAGCTAATGATCTTATGAATCCAGCAACATATTTTTTGAAGTAGTGAAACCCAATTATACCTTGTTTTCCTTTCATTACTTAGAATGTCGATCTAGCCTCGGTGGATTAAAACCTTAGGATGTAGTATCCTTACCTCGTTGGAATCATGAGCATGATTTTAGTTAGATTCTATGAATTCCTTTGATGTTCCACCGATGAAATTCATGTTTGCTAGGGGTATTTGTTTTGACAATATTCTTCATGTTCTTGAGGATGATGAATCGGCCATGTCATTGAACTCAACCCGGATCACCGTAGTATCATTTTCCTTGCGTAATACTTGGGCATGCTTGCCATCTTGAGTAACATTTGTGGTAAAATCATAATAGCCGAACATATGAGAATTTGGAATTGAATCCCATATTTAAACCCGAAATCTTTAATATCTTGTATATCCTTGAACTCATAAACATCGGCACTTCACCTCCGAAATGATAGTTCAACTCACATGAAGTGTATCATCATTTCCGGTTCAGCTTTCATCTAGTATACTAACCAAGAACCGGCCTTACGTCACTATTTTACAATTCTAATAAAAGTTATTCGGTGATCGTACGTTAGTTTTGAGTAGAATGTTGAGTTCCTTGTTATCTCTTTTGATCAAGGTCCGAACCTTGCTTAGTGGTCGATCAAGCGACGGCGGCCTGCGTACGTGTGACATTCGTGGGAGTATTTTAGTCCATGCCATCTTTGAGGCAAGTATCATATATTGAGTTTGGTTTATATTGAAACTTTGATCATGCATACGATTTTGTATATGTTGTCGAGTATGAGATTATTTTCTTTGATTTGTTGTGGTATTCGTTATTAATTGTTCGTGTTGATGAACATATTGAATTGCATATGTGTATGCATGATTGCATGGTTTATATTGTAAATGATCCGAGGTGGGTCATGAGGATCTATGCTGAGGGCGCTGGATCGAATGTCCACCATGCGTTGGTCCGACGGGATCATCATGGAGATCTATGCTGAGGACGCTAGATCGTTGGACGGGTTTTCCACTATGCGTTGGTCCGACGGGATCATCATGGGGATCTATACTGAGGGCGCTGGATCGTTCGATTACCCTGTATTGTGTTGATGGAATCGTGAGGATTCGCATCGTTGGATTCCGGTGACGGAAGTCCGTTTTGTATGTTTAATGATGCATTGATGATTTATGTATTATGATACTTGTACTAGCATCATTTTGCTAACCCCTTCGGGGTTGGACATTTGTTTTTTATGTTCAGGTAGCCGAGGGGCGGGGAAGCAGCCACAGTACTGACATGACGATGAAGTGACTCAGTGATGTGGATTATGTTATTTTGTTTTATGGTTATTTTCTACTACTCGAGTACGCATTGTTGATGATTTTGGGGATATTCGTAATAATGGACTCATTTGAACTGTCGAACGGGTTTGAACTTCTTTTACTTTGATGACACTTTAGTATTTATTTCGTATTTCTCAATTTAGCCTTGTAAATTCTTATACAAAGGATTTACGGCGCTGTAATTATTCCGAATATATCGGGGTGTTACAGAATATGGTATCGGAGCTAAGATTCATGGATATCTTGGCAGTTGGGTTAGTTGGGTCTGTTTACGTTATTTAAGGGTCGTTTATAACATCACTGCTGATCCAGCATCGTCGTGTGGACCGTGGTTGTAAGTCTCCAAATCTCAAATACTACCATTTTATTTAATTCCTGTTTTGTGAATATTGACGGACTCCCTTTTAGAAATTTTGCCCTGGATATTGAGTATTTATGTTTACAGTATGTTGAGGGGAGGTCGTGGACGCGGACGTGGTAATGCGAGACAGGAGGATTCGGCGTCTACCCCAGAATTATCGGCTAGTCGAACCGATTCCCATTTTGGAGGACAACAGGGATCAGCAAATAATAATGCAAATCCTAATATGCCGGGAGTGCTTCAACAGGTGGTTGCTCAGATAAACCAGTTTACTTAGGTAGTTGACCGCATGCAGACGGCAATGGGACATCAACACAATGAGGATAATCGAGTAGATAAATGGCTTACTGAGGTGGTCAAATTGCACCCCCCAAAAATTGACGGTTCTGCTGAGACACTTACTTGGGATCACTGGCTGAAGGAGTTAGAGAAGATCTTTGCAGGGATTAACTGTCCCGATGACAGAAAGGTTCCGATCGCCCAATATCTCCTGACTGGGGAGGCTTTTGACTGGTGGGAGGCTATTCGACCTGAGGATCATAATGCTGACTGGACGGAATTCAAATTAATGATGGAAGCGCAATATTGTCCTCGCCCAGTTAGAGAAGCCCGAGTCCGGGAGTTTTTCTCACCACAAAATTTCGAGGCATTTGTGACAGACGTGATTAAGACTTTTAATCACCAGCTGACTTATGTGCGCCACTGGGTCAGGACCGAAGCAGAGAGGATTTTTCATTTTGACATGCGGATGAGGCCGGAGATTCAGCAATATATGTCCGGATTTGAGTGTACCACCTTGCGACAGTATCAGGACAAAGCACTGGCCTACGATATGAAAGTGGCGGCAGTAGAGAAATCAACGGAAGCAAAGAAGCAGAAAGTGTCTGGCAACTTCACGGAGAACAAGAGTAGTGGGCCCCGCAAGGACCAGTCCTCATTTCATTCATCCAGGAGGCCTCCGCATCCTTCTCGAGGTGGAAAGAAGTTCCGGGCAGCACCAACCGTTTCAGACGCAGGGAGTGTAACACCCCCGATATATTCAGAAATATTACAGCGCCGTAAATCCTTTACATAAGGATTTACAAGACTGAAGAATTTAACAGGCATTAAAAGGTATTAACGAATGGAAATAACAGAATTACGGTACAACAGTTCTGACCCAATACAGAAATAGTACAATTGTTCAACAGAACTCAATAATACATCACCAAATTCAAACCATCACAAATGACTTCGTACTCGAGTACTTATTGAAATAACGAATAAACAACAGATAAATAAACCCGGTCGGGACATCACTCTGCACCCTTGTCGTCATACAGTTCCAGTGGTTGTTTCCCCGCTCTCCTGGATCCTGAACACAAACAAAATGTTCACCCCCGAAGGGGTTAGCACAACGATGCTAGTACAAGTACCACAATATATTATTCATATCTCACGAAGAATAATAATAACGTAAACGACAAAATACCAACGAGTCTTATCCTACGAGAAACTCAAACACAACTGATAATCACAACATGATATCAATACATACACATGGTAATTCCATCGATCCAGCGTTCACTGCCTAGAACCCACGATGATCCCGTCAGACCAACCCGTGGTGGAAAAACCCGTCCGATGATCTAGCGCACGCTAGCATAGATCCCCCGATGATCCCGTCGGACCAACACGAGGTGGACATAAAATAACGACATACATGCACGACAATATGTATAACAACAATACATAAAACAATTAAGGTACTTGCCTTGATTTGAAGACAATAACAACACTTCCACGAAAATGAACACTCGAAGGTCGTCCTCCTCAATCAATCACGTAACGAGACCAAACCTTAACAAAAGAAATGATATAGGATTTATCTCACGTCGTATGAATGTTTAACAATTCGATTCACGGCCAAAAATTCATAAAATACAATCTGCCTGAACTGCTTAGCGCACGCTAAGTACTCTGTGTAGCGTGCGTTAAGTCTGCTCGATAGCGCACGCAAACAACAAAGCCTAGCGCACGCTAACGATGCATGGTCGATTTCACCGACCACCAATCGACTTCGTCGATGGTCTAGCGACGTTACGAACCAAACGAAGACGCTAACTCGTGCTCGATAGCGCACGTTAATATTCATAGCATAGCGTGCGCTATCTATGCATGGCGCCATCACGAGCAAGAACTGTTCTTGCCATGATCGAAACAATGAAATCTTGCGTGATAATTCATGTTACTTCCATGAATACCATGTTCACACCCTTATGAATGATTTTACGGATAAAGACAACTTCGGATTCAAGGATATGCATACCAATATAAAACCATATTCCATTCCGACTTCAAATATTCATACGACAATTCGAAAAGCTTAACGGTTGATATCAACACCTCTATATCAATCCATATTATCATGCTGAAGTTGATAAACGTTCTATATATACTAGATAAATCCTTCCATGATCAAACCTTTAGATTTATCTAACAATAAGGATGTTAACGTCTAGTCCAAGATTACTATGAAATCATCTATTAGATTCGGTTTACCAATGATAGAAGCTTCTCTTCACATATTCAGTGTAATAAGATTCGAATCATGATGATTATAATCAAGGTATATAAGGCTTATTCATCTCACTATTCCAAACATGATATACTTGGATAATTCATCCATGAAAATCCATATCTTGTTAACATGATTATCCAAATCGTTAGAATCCAACTCTAAGTCTGGAGATAGATTGAACATACCTTAAAATGATGAAAATCACTGAACCGTAAGGTAGAATCCAACTCCGGTTGGTTGTATGCCACTCCAAGGTGCTATTCCACTTCCATGAACATTCCCAAGTGATAACCAATGTATAAACACTAACAATATGTGTTCTAAGTGTATAGAAGTATTACTACAGCTCTCTGAACTCTCAAGGATGAAGGAAGGGCGAAAGAAAATGAAAGCCAAAACGGTTGATGTCCCATTTATAATATTCTGCATTATTAACAAGTTAGCGCACGCTACTAAGCATTCCTTAGCGTGCGACAATAATGGTTGACTTCAGAATTGTCTCAAAGGCCCGCGGGAATCTTATCCGGACCCATGTCCCGGCTGGCGCATGTGCTAGCTGTCCCGCTCAATAATTGAATCCTTAGCGCACGCAACTCCTACCCGCATAGCGTGCGCTAATAATGGCCCGATAGCGCGTGTTAAGATACATTCTTAGCGTGCGCTATCACGAGGTTGCTTGAGCAATATTGCAAGTTTCTATACTTATGTACAATGATATCAATGCACGAAATATCATACTCCAATAATCAAAATCACCAATCCGAATAATACAGGGTTTGAATACAGATGAAATACACCGTAATAAATCCGGGTATTACATACTCTCCTACTAAAAAGGAGTTTCGTCCCGAAACTCAAGACGAAAATAACTCGGGATATCTAGACTTCATATCAGCTTCCGTTTCCCAGGTGGCTTCTTCCATTCCGTGACGTGACCACTGAACTTTGACCAAAACGATTGGTTTGTTCCTCAGCTGCTTAACTCGACTCTCGAGTATCTTGACCGATCTTTCTTCAAACATCCCATCCTGCGCGACTTCGATCTCGCCGAAATCAATGATATTACTGGGATCTGGTATATACCTCCGTAACTGGGATACGTGGAACACGTTATGAACATGGCACAATGACGGCGGTAATGCTAATCTGTATGCCAACTCCCCAACTCTCTCGAGGATCTCAAATGGTCCGATATATCTCGGACTCAGCTTTCCTTTCCTTCCGAAACGAAAGATTCCCTGAGTAGGAGAAACCTTCAAAAGTACGTGATCTCCAGTACTGAACTCCAATGGGCGACGGCGTCCGCATAGATTTCCGACGACTGGGCGATCAGCCACCTTTCACGAATCAAGGCTATCTTCTCTCGAGTCTGCTCAATCAACTCGTTCTGCTCGATCAAGTCCGATGAATCGTCCCAAAGATAGGGGCGATCTGCATCTCCTTCCGTATAATGCCTCAAACGGTGCCATCTTAATAGAAGCATGCCAGCTATTGTTGTAGGTAAATTCAATCAACGGTAGATGAACTTCCCAATCGTTTGACCAATCTAAGGCACAGGCCCTTAGCATGTCTTCCACCGTTTGTATAGTTCTCTCAGATTGTCCGTCACCGCGGTGGTAAGTCATCGAAGTTCAATTCGGTCCCCAAGGCCTTATGAACTGCTTTCCAAAAGTGAGACACAAAACGACCATCCCGATCAGAAACAATGGTCTTCGGCGTACCATGCAATCGAACTATCTCCGAAATAAATACTCGTGCCAACCTCTCTGGTCCCCACGTATCCTTAATACCTAGAAAATGATCCGATTTGGTTAAACGATCAACTATCACCCAAATCATGTTCATTCCTGTCCTGGTTTTCGGCATATTAGTGATAAAGTCCATCGATATGTCCTCCCACTTCCATTCAGAATCGGAGCGGCTTCAACATTCCAAAGAGCCGTTGATGCTCGATCTTAACCTGTTGACAAGTCAAGCATTTCGAAACATAGTCCGCTACGTCTTTCTTCATGTTGCCCCACCAGAAATTCTGCTTCAAGTCCTTATACATTTTACTGGTGCCCGGGTGGATAGAATAGGGCGAACTATGAGCTTCCTTCATAATCGTCTGTTTCAGAACATGAACATCGGGAATGCAGAGTCGGTTCTGAAATCTCAAAACTCCATCGTCATGAATTATGAATCTGGGGGCCTTTCCTTTGATCACTTCATCATGTAACCGAATCATCAGAGGATCATCTGCCTGTCTAGATTTGATTTCTTCGGTTAATGATGAAGTTATCTCCATCACGCACAGCTGTCCTTGGACTCTTTGTAACCACACTTCAATCCCTTCACGAATCATCTCTCGTTGAAGGCTAAGTTGGGATGTCAGCGTCTCCAGCATCTGAATAGAGACATGCTTGCGGCTAAGTGCATCGGCCACTACATTTGCTTTGCCTGGATGATATAAAATTTCCAAGTCATAGTCCTTAATCAGTTCCAACCATCTTCTTTGCCGCATATTCAACTCTTTCTGACTAAATATGTACTTGAGACTCTTATGATCCGTAAAGATCTGACAGTGAGTCCCGTACATATAATGCCTCCAGATCTTCAAGGCAAAAACCACTGCTGCTAGCTCCAAATCATGTGTCGGGTAACTCACTTCATAAGGTTTCAGTTGTCGCGACGCATAAGCGATCACCTTATCATTCTGCATCAACACGCACCCAAGTCCTTGGTTCGAAGCATCACTGTAAACTATGAATCCTCCAGTTCCCTGCGGAAGTGATAGAATCGGCGCCGTCGTCAATCTCTTCTTCAATTCATCAAAGCTAATCTGACACAACTCATTCCACTCAAACTTTTGAGTTTTCTGCAGGAGTCGAGTAAGTGGGCGGGAGACTTTAGAAAACCCTTCCACGAATCGACGATAGTATCCAACAAGCCCCAAGAGGCTTCGGACTTCTTTCACGTTCTTTGGAGGCTTCCAATCCAATATTGCTTCGATCTTCTGAGGATCTACTCGGACTCCTTTAGCTGACACCACATGGCCGAGGAACATTACTTCCTTTAGCCAGAATTCACACTTAGAAAGTTTGGCGTACAATTGCTCGTTTCTCAAAAGTTCCAATACAATCCGCAAATGCTGCGCATGTTCTTCCGGACTCTTAGAATACACCAGAATATCATCAATAAACACGACTACAAATTTATCCAAAAATTCAATGAATACACGGTTCATCAATTGCATAAATACAGCAGGTGCGTTAGTGAGACCAAACGGCATCACTACAAACTCATAATGCCCGTAGCGAGTTCCGAATGCTGATTTCGGAACATCAGATTCCTTAATCCTCAGCTGATGGTATCCTGATCTCAGATCGATCTTAGAAAATAATGTTTCCCCTTGCAACTGGTCAAACAAATCATCAATCCGTGGCAACGGATACTTGTTCTTAATCGTCATCTTGTTCAGCTCTCGATAGTCAATACACAGTCGGAGCGATCCATCCTTCTTTCGGACAAAAAGAACTGGCGCTCCCCAGGGTGAAACGCTTGGCTGAATATAGCCCTTATCCAGTAACTCCTCTAGCTGTTTCTTCAGTTCGTACATCTCAGTAGGTGCCATACGATACGGCGCCTTGGAAATTGGTGTAGCTCCGGGTTCCAGCTCAATGGTAAATTCTACATCCCTTCGTGGAGGTAGCCCAGGTAACTCATCAGGAAATACGTCTGGAAATTCGTTCCCAATAGGAATGGATGAAAGTTCTACAATTTCGTCTTCCTTCTTCATTGCGTAACACCAGTACCCGGTACAGCACTGTTTCAACAATTTGACAGCCTTCATCGCCTTGATCAATTTTCCTGAGCTTCCTGGTTTCCATCCCTCAAACAGAATTTCGGAACCATCGTCAGCGATCAGCGAGATATTCCTCCTTCGGTAGTTCACAATTGCTCCATATCGATTAAGCCAATCGTCTCCGAGTATCAGGTCGTCTCCTTGCATTTCTATCACGATCAGATTTGAGAGCCACTCTCTGCCTCCAAATGATACAGGGAAATTTCTAGTTTCTAAATTTCCGACAATTCTTTCTCCACTCGGTAAACCAACAACATAAGGTTCACAAGTATGAAAACCGGAAATATTCAAATGATTTACACAAGACAAAGATATGAAAGAATGTGTAGCTCCTGTATCGAATAAAACGCTAACTGGCTGGGAAAGGATCTGGGCCGATGCACGATGCGGCAAGACATCACGATCGTCTATCCTCCTCATCTCGTACAGACGTGGGGGAGAAGATCCGGCACTCGATGTCCCCTTTCGGTCCCATTGTCCTCTGCCTCGCCCGCGGCCAAAATTCTGAGGCATCTGAACACTTTGCTGCGTCTGTGGAATACTGGCCTCCTTCTGGACTGGCTGTGGTGTACGGGCTCTAAAAGACTTTGCAGCCTCTTCACAAAACACCGCCCGATGTCCCTCTCGTCCACAATCAAAACAAGTCACGGCAGGAAGGGGGCAATTCCGTCGATAGTGCCCTGTCTGGGCGCAGTTAAAGCATTTCCTGGTAACATCAGTAATAGCTAATGTCGTTCCGAAGTTCTTTCCGCTCCTAGCTAGGTGCGGAGGTTTCTTGAAAGAGTGAAAAGATGACTGGGCCTTACGGGCCCCGCTGTTTTTGTGCTCTGTAAAAGTACCAGAGACTTTCTGCTTCTTAGATTCCGAAAATTTCTCCATGGCGGCTTCCTTGATCTCGTACGCCAACGCCTTATCTTGGTATTGAAGGAGTGTGGTACATTCAAATCCGGACATGTACCTCTGAACTTCTGGTTTCATTCTCATATCGAAATGGATCATCATTTCTGCATCTGTTCTGACCAGATGTCGAACAAATGCCAGTTGTTGGTTAAACGTCTTGATCGCCTGGGATACTGGCACATCAGAAGGCTGAGTGGAGAAAAACTCCCGAACTTTGGCTTCCCTCACAGGACGAGGGCAATACTGAGCTTCCATCATCAATCTAAACTCTGTCCAATCGGCATCATGGTCTATAGGCCGGATGGCTTCCCACCATTCGGACGCTTCCCCTATCAGAAAATATTGAGCGATAGAGGCTCTCCGGTCGTCTGGGCAGTTGATTCCGGCAAAGATTTTCTCCAGCTCCTTTAACCAATGATCCTAGGTGGGAGTCTCAGAAATACCGTCGAATTTGGGTGGTTGCATCTTCGCCACCTCTTGCAGCCACCGGTCACCTCGATTTCCCATGTCTGGGATCCCTTGCTGTCTCTCTCCCTACTGTAGTCCCACCGCCACTTGCATTCGGTCCACGACACAGGCGGCCCAGTCATCTGGTTCACCACTTGACGAAGGATCTCTAGTACAGCAGGATCTGGTTCATTATTAATAGATTGTTGCGGCTCGCATGAGCTATGACTGGCCTGGTTAGAAGGCGACGCCTCCCTTTCGGCATTTCTTCGTCCGCGTCCACGACCACGACCACGTCCACGTCCGCCTCTCAACATACTGTAAGCATAAATACTCAATATACAAGAAACAACATCGTTCTAATATTCGAGTATAAAGAGCCACAACATTTAAAGAACAGGATAGAGTTTAGGAACTTACAACCACTGTTCGCATGAAGACGTAGGCAGTGCAGTGATGTCATTCACGGCCGGTTACCTCAAAAGACATAAATGACCCCTATTTTAACCCAACGGCCAAGATATCCATAATCTTAGCTCCGATACCATATTCTGTAACACCCCCGATATATTCAGGAATATTACAGCGCCGTAAATCCTTTACATAAGGATTTACAAGGCTGAAGAATTTAACAGGCATTAAAAGGTATTAACAAATGGAAATAACGGAATTACGGTACAACAGTTCTGACCCAATACAGAAATAGTACAATTGTTCAACAGAACTCAATAATACATCACCAAATTCAAACCATCACAAATGACTTCGTACTCGAGTACTTATTGAAATAACGAATAAACAACAGATAAATAAACCCGGTCGGGACATCACTCTGCACCCTCGTCGTCATACAGTTCCAGTGGTTGTTTCCCCGCTCTCCTGGATCCTGAACACAAACAAAATGTTCATCCCCGAAGGGGTTAGCACAACGATGCTAGTACAAGTACCACAACATATTATTCATATCTCACGAAGAATAATAATAACGTAAACGACAAAATACGAACGAGTCTTCTCCTACGAGAAACTCAAACACAACATACACAACTGATAATCACAACATGATATCAATACATACACATGGTAATTCCATCGATCCAGCGTTCACTGCCTAGAACCCACGATGATCCCGTCAGACCAACCCGTGGTGGAAAAACCCGTCCGATGATCCAGTATGACGCTAGCATAGATCCCCCGATGATCCCGTCGGACCAACACGAGGTGGACATACAATAACGACATACATGCACGACAATATGTATAACAACAATACATAAAACAATTAAGGTACTTTCCTTGATTTGAAGACAATAACAACACTTCCACGAAAATGAACACTCGAAGGTCGTCCTCCTCAATCAATCACGTAACGAGACCAAACCTTAACAAAAGAAATGATATAGGATTTATCTCACGTCGTATGAATGTTTAACAATTCGATTCACGGCCAAAAATTCATAAAATACAATCTGCCTGAACTGCTTAGCGCACGCTAAGTACTCTGTGTAGCGTGCGTTAAGTCTGCTCGATAGCGCACGCAAACAACAAAGCATAGCGCACGCTAACGATGCATGGTCAGTACTTCACTGACCAGCCAACTGACTCGTCTGATGGTCTAGCGTACGTTACGTACCAAACGTAGCGCACGCTAACTCGTGCTCGATAGCGCATGTTAATATTCATAGCATAGCGTGCGCTATCTATGCATGGCAGTTTACTGCTGAGCAGTAAACTGTTCTTGCCATGATCGAAACAATGAAATCTTGCGTGATAATTCATGTTACTTCCATGAATACCATGTTCACACCCTTATGAATGATTTTATGGATAAAGACAACTTCGGATTCAAGGATATGCATACCAATATAAAACCATATTCCATTCCGACTTCAAATCTTCATACGACAATTCGAAAAGCTTAACGGTTGATATCAACACCTCTATATCAATCCATATTATCATGCTGAAGTTGATAAACGTTCTATATATACTAGATAAATCCTTCCATGATCAAACCTTTAGATTTATCTAACAATAAGGATGTTAACGTCTAGTCCAAGATTACTATGAAATCATCTATTAGATTCGGTTTACCAATGATAGAAGCTTCTCTTCACATATTCAGTGTAATAAGATTCGAATCATGATGATTATAATCAAGGTATATAAGGCTTATTCATCTCATTATTCCAAACATGATATACTTGGATAATTCATCCATGAAAATCCATATCTTGTTAACATGATCATCCAAATCGTTAGAATCCAACTCTAAGTCTGGAGATAGATTGAACATACCTTAAAATGATAAAAATCACTGAACCGTAAGGTAGAATCCAACTCCGGTTGGTTGTATGCCACTCCAAGGTGCTATTCCACTTCCATGAACATTCCCAAGTGATAACCAATGTATAAACACTAACAATATGTGTTCTAAGTGTATAGAAGTATTACTACAGCTCTCTGAACTCTCAAGGATGAAGGAAGGGCGAAAGAAATGAAAGCCAAAACGGTTGATGTCCCATTTATAATATTCTGCATTATTAACAAGTTAGCGCACGCTACTAACATTCCTTAGCGTGCGCTAATAATGGTTGACTTCAGAATTGTCCGGGTGCGTCCGCGGGAATCTTATCCGGACCCATGTCCCGGCTGGCGCATGTGCTAGCTGTCCCGCTCAATAATTGAATCCTTAGCGCACGCAACTCCTACCCGCATAGCGTGCGCTAATAATGCCCGATAGCGCGCGTTAAGATACATTCTTAGCGTGCGCTATCACGAGGTTGCTTGAGCAATATTGCAAGTTTCTATACTTATGTACAATGATATCAATGCACGAAATATCATACTCCAATAATCAAAATCACCAATCCGAATAATACAGGGTTTGAATACAGATGAAATACACCGTAATAAATCCGGATATTACAGGGAGGAAATGTTATAACTGTGGCAAAACAGGGCATATTCGACGTGATTGTTACGCACCTGCTGTGACTTGTTTCGAGTGTGGACAGGAAGGACATCGCGCTACGTTTTGTGGAAATGCGACTCGATCTTTTGGTACTCGCACTTCGGCACCGGTTCCGAAGGATACAAGTGTAAACCAGACGCAGCAGAGTGGTTTCCATTAGCAGAATGTTGGGAAAAGAGAGGCATCCAGTGCTGGGTCCGTTCCTCCGTATATTTGCCAGATGAAAAATTCAGACGACCAGAACACGACTGTTGCATCAGGTACGATTCAGATCCTTTTGCAACCAGTTAGTTTCTTATTCGATTCAGGAACTACGCATTCTTTCATATCTTTGAACTGTGTTAATCGTTTGAAAATCTTGTGTTTGTATGATTGTGAACCTTATGTTGTGGGATTACCGAGCGGAGAGAAACTTGTGGGAACCCTAGAAACTAGAGATTTTCCAGTGACTATAGGAGGGAGAGATTGGCCATCAAATCTTATTGTAGTCGACATCCATGGTGACGATTTAATTCTCGGAGATGATTGGCTCAGCCGTTATGGAGCTATTTTGAATTACCGAAAGAGAGTCATTTATATCATTGCTGATGACGGATCTGAACATTTATTTAAGGTATGGAGACCGGGAAGCTCAGGAAAATTGATCAAAGCCATGAAAGCAGTTAAATTGCTAAAGCAGGGTTGTTACGAATTTTGGTGTTATGCCATGAAGAAAGAAGGAGTTGAGCTCGCATCTATTCCAGTGGTAAACGAATTCTCAGACGTATTCCATGACGAACTACCCGGGTTACCTCCACGGAGAGAAGTAGAGTTTAATATCGAATTGGAGCCTAGAGCTGCACCTATTTCTAGAGCACCATACTGTAACACCCACTAACCTAGCAGCTGAACCACAAAGGGGTCCGTGGTACTAAGTTGGGGAGTCTCACGCTTTTAAACTTTGAAAACCAATAAAAAGTAGATTTGGTAATGCGAGTACTCAAGGAAATAATGCAAATTGGTATTATTTATTCAAAACATTACACAACCTTAAGTTTAATACATAGCAAAACCATAACAGAGTGATCTTATTAAAAACAAAATATAGTCTTCCAGCATAGGGGCGAAATAGCTGGGAATGGCATATGGACAAGTCTCCGGCTGTCAACACTGAAGAAGATAGTCAACTTCTAAACATGAGCATCATCACCTGTATCATAAGAATCTAATGATCTAATGGCTCAGTAAGATGAGACTTCTGTAATAGCAAAGTATCACGTAGCACATTTATCAACAAATAACTACTATATATATATATATAGTCATGTTCTTGTAAAATCCTTTCTTCGGGTACCCTTGAAGTGTGGTACTCGACTGATAGTGATAGGCCATGGTTTTCGGAACCTGTTCATATAATTGGCCAATAAAAGATGTATACGGGGTTTCCCATACTGGTTTTTCAACCAATGGTATTAGCCGTATTCAACCTTTTTCATTCAGTGTGGCTTTCCTTGACCGACTTTCAGCCGCAAGTATTTGCCACCATGTGTTGGGTCCGCCGGTCCCCCGCGTCCCGTGCCTACCCGCCATCAATCAAGTACCATACTTCCTGTTCTTAAACATTCTTTTACATACACATGTTATGCATGATCATTCAATAACAGTCACATATGAAAATATCAATCAATATATGATCCTTATGATACAGCAAGGAAAAGCATCATCTTACCTCCGGTCCTGTGCCTGTTGATGTGAAAAGATCAGTTTCTATAGATGGATGTGCTAGAATCCTTGAAGAAAATCTGAAACCTCTTTGGGGACTTTTATCAAACACCTTTGAAAACTGTCAGATTTGAGCTATCTGTTTGATCGGGATTTTTGTGGCTTTTATAATTTTTGGAAGGAAAATATGTTTCGGGCGTTTTAAAGTAGAGATTCACAGATTCAAAATGATATATTATATGTACAAAAACACGTCCGGGAACATGTATAAATAAGTGCTCAAATTCGGTTGAAAATCAACCTTACCCGGACAGCTGGAAGCCTTATCCGGACAGCTGGCCGAGAAGCTTCTGTCGGTTGTGACCGACCTTATCCGAACAATTTGGGCGACCTTATCCGGATAGTGGCCTAGAAGCTTCGTCGGTCGTGACCGACCTTATCCTGACAAATTGACCTTGTCCGGATAGTGGCCTAGAAGCTTCGCCGGCCATGACCGTGATTGTCGATCGGCGTGTCCGGCGGTGACCGGCAAATGTCCGTCAACTTGGCTCAGCCGGTTCGACCCCTTACCGATGTCCAAATTCGATTTTCCAACCTGTTCCAGACTCGTCTGAGTTAAATCTTCGATATGCTCAGAACCAATTTTCGATAATATTAAATTAATAATTTAATATTATTTTTGCAGTATAAGTGTTCTGTAATGAAAATTTTATCGTATCAATTCGTCGAAAATTTTTGAAATTACTTTCATAAATTCTAAAATAATCCTTATAATTTATTTTGAAATCTTTTCTTTTTAAATCCTTCATTTTATGTTGGAAACATATCGGTCCAAGTATTGGACAACTTGTAAATATCGAGACCCATGATCATTAGCAATATAAATAGCATTTAAATAAGTCTTCGAAATTTTTAGGGTATTACAATTATTGTTTTATAATCGTTTAGCACATCGATCTCCTTATTTGAGAAACTGAGCTCCTCACTGCAACAAAACATCTCACAATGACCTTTATCATGTTAGAGGAGATAATTAACATGTCGCATAAAACGTAATGTGAATGGGCATAGCAGTTATTCATGCTCATAAAATGTCTACTTGTATGCCATGCTTCCATAATGCATATTATGTAATTCTATTGAGGTACTGAATGGTTATTGGCTTAGGGGATAACCGGGCATTACATTCCTCCCCTCCTTATAAAATTTCGTCCTCGAAATTGACATACCGAACAGTTCTGGATATTTGCTTTGCATTTCCTCCTCTCTTTCCCATGTAGCCTCTTCAACAGCATGATTCCTCCACAAAATCTTTACGAAATGAATTTCCTTGTTCCTTAGTTTCTTTATTTTCTTATCAAGAACCTGTACCGGCTTCTCTTCATAGTACAAGTCTGGGGATAATTCCAACGGCTCATAATTTAACACATGTGAGGGGTTGGAAATGTACCTCTTTAACATGGACACATGGAATACGTTGTGTACACCAGATAGCGAAGGAGGTAAGGCTATTCTATAAGCTCTGTCACCAACTCTCTTAAGGATTTCAAATGGGCCACCATATCTCGGGCTAAGTTTTCCTTTCTTCCCAAATCTCATTATGCTTTTCATCGGGGATACCCTCAAGAAGACATAGTCTCCAACTACGAATTCCAAATCTCTTCTTCGATTATCTGCATAACTCTTCTGTCTACTTTGTGCAATTTTCATTCGTTCTCTTATCTTTTCTACCGCCATAGCAGTCTGTTGTATCATTTCTGGGCCCAGTAGACTTCTTTCTCCAACTTCATCCCAAAGGTAATGGGAGATCTACATTTTCTCCCATATAGTGCTTCATAAGGTGCCATCCCAATTGTAGATTGGTAACTGTTGTTGTAGGTGAACTCTACCAATGGAAGCTTTGTATCCCAATTGCCCTTGAAATCTAGTATGCATGCTCTCAACATATCTTCGAGTATTTGAATAACTCTTTCTGACTGCCCATCACTTTATGGATGAAATGCGGTGCTGAAAGCAAGCTTCGTACCCATTGCATTATGTAAACTTTTCCAAAATACAGATGTGAATTTAGGGTCCCTGTCAGATACTATAGATACTGGCACTCCATGTAGCCGGACTATCTCTTTAATATATTCCTGAGCATATCGATCCATATTATATGTGGAATTTACTGGAAGGAAATGAGCAGACTTGGTCAATCTATCAACAATCACCCATATGGAATTATACCCACTTTGAGTCCTTGGTAGCCCAAGCACAAAATCCATTGTAATGTGTTCCCATTTCCATTCCAGAATTAGTAAAGGCTTCAATAATCCCGCTGGTCTCTGATGTTCAGTTTTGATCTGCTGACAAGTTAGGCATTCTGCCACAAATTTTGCAATATCTTTCTTCATGTTAGGCCACCAATAATGTTGTTGCAAGTTTTTATACATTTTTGTGCTACCTGGATGTATTGAATAAGGACTGGAATGAGCTTCCTTCAGAATGTCCCCTATGATGGTTGCGTCGGCTGGCACACATAGTCTCCCTTTATATCGTAATATTTTATCACTAGAGACTGAGAAGTTTGGTAATTTGCCTTCATCAATTTTTTCCCTTAATTTGCCAATGTACTGATCCGTCTTCTGGGTTTCTTTAATTATATCTTGAAGTGCAGGTTTCAATATGAGTGCTGATAACGAACAAATCTTCCTTTTGGGCACAATTTCCAGTTCTAATTTTTGCAAGTCTAATAATAATGGCTTCTGTGTGATTAGAAAGGAAGACATAGACTTTCTACTTAATGCGTCCGCAACCACATTTGCCTTTCCAGGATGATAATTGATCTCACAATCATAGTCTTTCACCAAATCTAACCATCTCCGTTGTCGCATATTCAGCTCCTTCTGTGTGAAAAAGTACTTCAAACTCTTATGGTCTGTATAGATTTCGCACTTTTCACCATATAGGTAATGCCTCCAAATTTTTAGTGCAAAGACAACAGCAGCCAGTTCTAGATCATGTGTTGGATAATTCTTCTCATACTCTTTTAATTGCCTAGAGGCATAGGCTATTACCTTTCCATGTTGCATTAATACAGCACCCAAACCATTCTTAGAAGCATCAGTGTAAACTACAAAGCCACCTGTTCCCATAGGAGTGGCAAGGACAGGAGCCGTAGTTAATCTATGCTTCAATTCCTGGAAACTCCCCTCGCAAGCATCAGTCCAAACAAACTTTGTATTCTTCCTTGTTAACAATGTTAATGGGGTTGCAATCTTCGAGAATCCTTGTACAAATCGTCAGTAGTATCCGGCTAGTCCTAAGAAACTTCGAACCTTTGATACATTCGTTGGTGTTGGCCAGTTACTCACCGCTTCTATCTTGTTTGGATCAACTGAAAGGCAATCCTTGTATACTACATGCCCTAAAAATACCACTTGTTCTATCCAGAATTCACATTTCTTGAATTTAACATACAACTGTTTTTCTTTGAGAATTTGAAGCACAATTCTGAGGTGTTCTTTATGCTCATCTCTATCATGTGAATAGATAAGGATGTCATCAATAAACACCACCACAAATTTATCAAGGAACTCTTTGAATACCCGGTTCATCAGATCCATAAATGCTGCTGGAGCATTTGTCAAACCAAAAGGCATCACTAAAAATTCATAGTGACCATATCGCGTTCTAAATGCTGTCTTTTGGATATCTTCTTCTTTGACCTTCAGTTGATGATATCCGGAACGTAAATCAATCTTTGAGAATACCGATGCTCCTTGCAACTGATCAAATAAATCATCTATCCTTGGAAGAGGATATTTATTCTTGATGGTCACCTTATTCAGTTCCCTATAGTCAATGCATAATCGCAATGAGCCATCTTTCTTTTTCACAAATAAGACAGGGGCTCCCCAAGGTGAACAACTAGGACGAATGAATCCCTTATCAAGTAATTCTTGTAGCTGGGTTTTTAATTCTTTTAATTCTGTTGGTGCCATTCTGTATGGGGCTTTAGAAATAGGGGTAGTCCCTGGCATTACATCGATTGCAAATTCAATTTCCCGATCTAGGGGCAACCCTGGTAGATCATCTAGAAACACCTCAGGAAATTCTCTAACCACATCTACATCTTCAGGCTTCAATTTCATTTCAAGGGAGGTGTCCAAAACATTAGCCAAATAGCCAGTACACCCCTTATTTAACATCTTCCTAGCTTTCAGTGTAGTTATAATTGGCAAAGAGCACGAATATGAATTACCTTTAAAAATAAACCCTCCTCCATTTACTGGTTGAAAGGCCACAATCTTCTTATTACAATCAACATTTGCACAATATTTAGATAGCCAGTCCATACCAAGGATAACATCAAAATTAGATATTGGTAGGACAACGAGGTCGGCGTAGAGTATCCTCCCGCCAATTCGAATCAGACATGTGCCCTCAACATTTGGTCAGAATCCATATTTTCTCCAAACGGAGCAGCCATATTATAACCAACTTTCAAGAGTTCTGGTTTAATGCCCGATTTTCTCATAAATGCAAATGATGCAAATGAATGTGTAGATCCTGGGTCTATCAATGTAAGTGCAGGAATTCCTGAGATCAGAATGGTACCTGAGACTACGGAAGCATCTGCATCAGCTTCTTCTCGAGTCATTGCAAAGACCCTTCCCTGAACTTTATTCTCTGTGTTTGGGCAATCTCTCGCCATATGTCCGGGCTTCTTGTATCTGAAACAAGTATTGGACCAACAAAACATTCTCCAAAGTGATTTTTCTTACATTTAGTACACTTGGGCTTCTCAGTTGTATTTGGAGCATCTCTCGCTGTAGGATGCTTCTGATTGGCTTTGCCTGGTTTTTGCTCCGATTTCTTCTAATGTGCTGAATTTTTTGAAGCAAATGCTTGCCTCTTCTGCTGATAAGACCTTTGTATCTCCTTTTCGTCAGCTTCTGCGAGCAACGCTTTGTCAACTATTTCTCTGAACTCAGTTGATGTAGACATCCTCACATCTCTTCTAATTTCAGGTCGGAGGTGTAACACCCCCCGAGATATTCGGAGAATATCACAGCACCGTAAATCCCGACCTGGGACCCACTCGGCTCATCTCACTCACAACGTATCAAGATTTGACAAAATCCACTTGGGAATCAATGAATTCGATACAAACAAGGAAGTTCAACCACGGACAAACAATACCATGAAGAAATACAGGAAGTTGTACGACAATGGGAAAGGACTTTCCTAAAGTACTCGAGTACCATTTATTATTACAAGGATAAAATGGACCGAAGAGAACACGACCAAACAAAATGGAACACAACTAGCCACAGTATCACGCCTCGCCGTCCTCATCGTATCGTCCCGGTGCTCGCTCGTATGGTTCCTTAGGATCTGAAAAACACAAAAGTAATTTTCCCCAAACGAGAGGGGTCAGGGCAAGTATTACAAGTGAAATGTCAAGTCTTATACATAAAAGCATATGCACCAATTCAAAGCTATGATAATGATTTTCCGGAAAATGCAATTATCCAAACATATTTAGAAATGATGATATCTCTTGATTAACCGTGGACTCGACAATGCGCGAATCCCTCCTCGACCCCGTCGGATCATCTCGGAGTGGCTAACCCAAATGTTCACGGAACCGACATAAGCAGAACCCTCCTCGACCCCGTCGTGTTCTCTCGGAGTGAACGAAAGCAACTCTCACAATCACATGCATTACTTTTCACATTTAAGAACATAACTTTCACAAGAATCACTTGCCTGGAATCGAGAGGAAAGGGTACGAACGACAAGGTACCAAGATCGAAGGATTCGACAACTCCGAACCTAGACAAGTTCGTAATTCAATTATCAAAACCCCATCGGTATGAAAATAAGTTGGAATCACCCGAATTTATTACCCCGATACATGTGTTCCGGGAATAATTCTCTTGGATAGTGAATCGGAAGTCAAATATCCCAAACACTCAAGAACTCTGGAAATATACCAATAAATCCGTAGGAAAACATGTATCCAAGGTAGATAACTCGTAATCGATATATTCTAACATAACAACAAGCTGGATCGAAGAAATCGGATGGAAAATCCCCAAATCCCGAAAATCTAGGGTTGTGATAAGTTTACCTTGATTTGGAGCGGTGGAGAGGATTAAACGTTGATAAATCCGAACTAGAAACTCAAAGATGTTGTTAGATAATTGCAGCTCGAAGAACTCCTCACAAATCGCCCGGAATCGCCTAAAATCGTCCAAGGAGGTGAAGGAAGGAAGAAATGACGATTTGGGAACGGAGATGTCCTATTTATACTAAATAGGGACTAGCGTGCGCTAGCCATGAAAAATAGCACGCGCTATCGGACTCACCAGGTAATCCAGTAGCCTCTGCCAGCTCCATTAGCGTACGCTAACACCTGCTCATAGCGTGCGCTAGTGACTTCAATTAGCGTGCGCTAATTATTTCTAATAGCGTGCGCTACCTGGTAGTCGTGCCTACCCGTAACCTACCGTCCCGGCTCTGCTCTCTTTAGCGCACGTTACTCTAGTAACGTAGCGTGCGCTACCATCAAAATCTAGCGACGCTACTGGGTCACACCTAGCGTACGCTAGAATTCCCTTTCACCAAAGAGTGGCTGGACTGCGCCTTCCAATACATTAGTAGCGTGCGCTAATTATAACGGATAGCGTGCGCTACCCTCACTAAATTAGCGTGCGCTACAAGGTGTGCGTAGCGTGCGCTACCCATTACACAAAGGTAGTATAATCGCATCAAGGATCCGAAAACAGCGACGATCCGAACAAGAAAAGGGGGTAAATCCAATTGACAAGAGTTCCAAGATTAATATAAGATTACTAAACACTTACATGAGTGTAAAAATTACAAAGCACAAGAGTAGAAGATTTACAAAAAGTACGGGTATTACATACTCCCCCTCTAAAATGAAGTTTTGTCCCAAAACTTAAGAAATGAATAACTCTGGGTATCTAGTGCGCATGCTTTCCTCGGTTTCCCACGTCGCTTCCTCAACTCCGTGTCGTGACCACTGAACTTTAACCAGCGGTATGGTTTTATGCCGGAGTTGTTTTACTCAATGCTCTAGTACTTTCACTGGCTTCTCTTCAAATGTGACATCCTCTGCGATCTCGATGTCCCCGTAATCAATGATATGACTCGGGTCAGGGACATACCTCCTCAGTTGGGAAACATGGAACACACTGTGAACATGGCTAAGGGCTGGAGGTAAAGCCAATCGATAGGCCAGTTCCCCAATTCTGTCGAGAATCTCAAATGGTCCAATATAACTCGGACTAAGTTTGCCCCTTTTCCCAAACCTGAAGACTCCTCTAATCGGTGATACTTTGAGTAGGACATGATCACCCACATTAAATTCCAAGGGCCGACGACGATTGTTGGCATAGGATTTTTCTCGACTCTGAGCGGTTAACAGTCGGTCTCGGATGATGGAAATCTTCTCTTTGGTTTCCATCAACATATCGGGTTCCGTCCCGACTAAATCTGAAGATTCATCCCAACAAAGTGGAGATCTACACCACCTACCATACAATGCCTCAAATGGTGCCATCTTGATCTATGCGTGCCAGCTATAATTGTAAGTGAACTCGATCAAAGGTAGGTGTATTTCCCAATCGATCTCAATCCAGGCACACGCCTCGGATATCTTCCAATGTCTGGATCGTCCGCTCAGTCTGACCGTCAGACTGTGGGTGGAAGGAAGTACTCAACCTCAATTCGGTGGCCAAGGCTTGATGGACCGCCTTCCAAAAATGCGACATGAAACGGCCATCACGATCGGAAACAATAGACATTGGCGTACCGTGTAATCTCACAATCTCCGATATAAAAATCCGGGACAATCGCTCCGGTCCCCACGTGTCCTTAATGCCAAGAAAATGTTCCGACTTAGTCAATCGGTCAACAACAACCCAAATCATATTCATCCCCGACTTAGTCCTCGGCATCCCGGTGATGAAATCCATGGTAATATCCTCCCATTTCCATTCGGGAATAGGGAGAGGTTTCAACAGCCCGGCCGGCCGTTGATGCTCAATTTTGATTTGTTGACATGTCAAACACCTTGACACAAACTCGGTGACATCTCTCTTCATGTTATTCCACCAAAAACTCTTTTTAAGATCCTTGTACATCTTACTCATCCCAGGATGGATCGAGTAAGGTGTAGCATGGGCTTCTCGGAGTATTCTCTGTCTCAGCTCTGAGTCATTCGGAACACAAATCCTACCTTGAAATTTCAAAATGCCATCCTCGTGGATCATAAAACCAGGGGCTTTCCCTTTTTCCACGTCCGCCTTCAGTTGGACAAGCATTGGGTCATTCTCCTGTTTTTCCCCGACGTCGTCGATCAAGGACGGAATAGCCTCAAGAGTACACATCCGACCCTGAACCCGTTGGATTCATACTTCAACTCCCTGCTAAATTAACTCCCGTCTGATCTTAACTTGAGGCGTAAGGGCCTCAAGCATCTGAAGAGATATCGACTTCCGGCTCAACGCATCAGCTACAACGTTAGCCTTTTCCTGGATGGTAAAGGATTTCCAGATCATAATCCTTTATCAGCTCTAACCAACGTCGTTGTCTCATATTCAGCTCTTTCTGGCTAAAAATATACTTTAGGCTCTTGTGGTCGGTATAAATTCGACATGAAGAACCGTACAAATAGTGACGCCAGATCTTCAGTGCAAACACTACAGCAGCTAATTCCAAATCATGGGTAGGATAATTCAGCTCATACGGTTTAAGTTGCTGTGAAGCATAGGCAATCGTCTTATCATGCTGCAAGAGTACGCACCCAAGTCCTTGTCCTGATGCGTCACAATAAACCGAATACCCACCGACTCCCTGAGGCAGGGCTAAAACCGGCGCGGTAGTCAGACGCCTTTTCAGCTCTTCGAAACTCCATTGTCTCTCTTCATTCCATTCGAACCTTTCGGAGTTCTGGAGTAATTGAGTAAGTGGTCGAGCAAGTTTGGAGAACCCCTCGACGAACCTCCGGTAGTATCCGGCCAGACCCAAAAAGCTACGAACCTCCTTCACGTTCCTGGGTGGAGCCCAATCTAACACTGCCTCAATTTTCTGGGGATCTACCCGAACCCCTTCCACTGAAATCACATGTCCGAGAAACATGACTTCCTTCAGCCAGAATTCACACTTAGAAAACTTTGCATAGAGGTGCTGAGTCCTCAAAATCTCCAACACCAATCGCAAATGCCGAGCGTGTTCCTCTTCATCTCGAGAGTAGACCAAAATATCGTCGATAAAAATGACTACACAGTTATCAAGATGCTCAATAAATATTTTATTCATCAATTGCATAAATATCGCCGGTGCGTTGGTTAACCCAAAAGGCATAACCACAAACTCATAGTGTCCATACCTCGTACGGAAAGCAGTTTTAGGAACGTCGGATTCCTTAATGCGAAGTTGATAGTAACTGGACCTCAAATCAATTTTCGAGAACACCGCGGCTCCCTGAAATTGATCAAACAAATCATCGATACGCGGCAAAGGGTATTTATTCTTAATGGTCACTTTGTTCAGTTCCCGATAATCAATACACAAACGTAGTGAACCATCTTTCTTCCTTACGAACAAGACTGGTGCACCCCATGGCGAGGCACTGGGTCTAATATACCCTTTATCCAACAATTCTCCCAGTTGTTTCTTCAACTCTTGCATTTCTCAAGGTGCCATACGATACGGTGCCTTAGAAATCGGGGTTGCTCCTGACTCCAAATCAATTGTAAATTCAACTTCCCGCCCCGGTGGTAGTCCCGACAATTCGTCTGGGAAAACATCCGGAAAATCACTTACAGCAGGAATCGAGGGAAGTTCAACTTTCCCATCTTCGACTTTCATGGCATAACACCAATACCCAACACAGCCCTTTCTAATGAGTTTTGTCACCTTCAATGCACTAATCAAAAATTTCTGACATCCCCTCTTGTACCCCGCAAAATGGTGTTCGGTACCATCTTTGGCTAACATTGATATGATCTTCGTGTGATAATTCATTACCGCACCGTGTCTATCGAGCCAATCGTCACCGAGAATTAGATCTTCATCAACAATGTCTACGACTATCAAATGCGAAAACCACACTCTCTCAGCGATTAACACCGGACAATCTCTAACTTCCTTGTCTCCCATGATTCTATCACCACTGGGCAACTTAACCACAAAAGACTCACAAGGAGACAAGCCCTCAATATTCAATCGACGCACACAATCCAAAGAGATGAACGAATGAGAAGCACCAGAATCAAAAAGCACTCTAATTGGATGAGACAAAAGAGAAATGATACATGTCGCCACGGTAGCCTCTGGATCTCCAGCTTTCCTCATCTCATAGACACGAGGTTGCATCGAACCAGCACTAGGGACTCCCCCTCTAACAGATTGACCACGGCCTCTGCCTCGACCGTAACTCTGGGATGGCTGACCCGTACATGACTTCTGATTAACACTCGGTTCTCCAAGCGTAGGGGCTGATGCCTGAGTTCCAAGTGAAGTTTCTTCTTCCGTACAGTACATGGCTCTGTGGCCTTCCTGGCCGCAATTAAAACACTTCAATGGGGGTAGACCACAATCACGATTAAGATGGCCCTGTTGGCCACAATTAAAACATGTCACAACCCGGTTGGACACATTAGCACCAGCTCTGAAATTCCGTTTACCTCCCGATGCACGGGAAGACCCTTTGGTTGTATAGCTTGCCGACTGCGATCCCCGCTGGTTGCCACCTCTACCGCTAGAAAACTTTCCAGTGGTCTTCTGCTTCTTACTCTCACTTGTCGTTTCGGTAGTGGTGAAGGACATATCATAGGCTAGTGCCCTATCTTGATACTCCTTCAATGTGGCACAAGTGAAGCCCGACATATAATGCCGAACTTTTGGCTTCATTCGCATGTCAAAGTGACGAATTCTATCTCTCTCTTCCTTCACTTGATTTTTCACATGGTTGAGTTGACGGTTGTATTCAATGATTGCCTGAGATACAGGGACATCCTGGGGTTTAGCTTCATAAAAGGCTCGAATCCTGGCCTCCTGAACAGGCCACGGGCAGAATCGGCCTCCATCAATTCCTTAAACTCGTCCCATGAAACCTCACGATCCTGAGGTGCAACAGCTTGCCACCAGCTAGCCGCATCCCTTGATAGGAAGTACTGGGCAACTGGCACCTTACGTGCCTCTGGACAATTCACGGCCATGAAAACTTTATTCATCTCATTAATCCAATCTTCCCAGCCGACCGGATCATTTGCACCAATAAATTGGGGAGGGCGCATACGAATAACATCTTGTAACCACTTCTCAGCCCCAGTGTCAGTAACAGGAGGTGGTTGGTTAAGCTGTACCGCCTGGGTTAAAAGAGCCATTTGGTTCGCCACTTGCTGCAGTATGGTCACCCACATCCGGTTGGCTCCCTGTAGAAGTTCCCAGACTGGCTGACGGCTCCTGATGACTACCAGTGCTAGGTTGAATAGAGTCCGACAAGATAGGCGTAGCTGAGCCTTCTACCGAGCTGAGGGACATGGCCGCTCCACCGGCTGCGCCACGCCCTCGGCCACGACCACGGCCGCGTCCACGTCCTCTACCAGTTGACATTCTAAAGAAAAATGTAAGTAAAATCATAAGAATAGCTTGAAGCAATGCTATCTAGAATATGGACTTCTCATGTCCCATAATCGAATGATAGTGAGTGAATAAAGAGGGTAAATAAGATAGGGAACTTACGAGTACCGGTCGTACGAGATGACGGCAGCGCGAAGATACTGTGTTCTTGGAATAGTACATTTAGACCCAACAATCCGACACCCTAGGTATCCATAAACCTAAGCTCTGATACCAAATTCTGTAACACCCCCCGAGATATTCGGAGAATATCACAGCGCCATAAATCCCGACCTGGGACCCACTAGGCTCATCTCACTCACAACGTATCAAAATTTGACAAAATCCACTTGGGAATCAATGAATTCGATACAAACAAGGAAGTTCAACCACAGACAAACAATACCATGAAGAAATACAAGAAGTTGTACGACAATGGAAAAGGACTTTCCTAAAGTACTCGAGTACCATTTATTATTACAAGGATAAAATGGACCGAAGAGAACAACGACCAAACAAAATGGAACACAACTAGCCACAGTATCACGCCTCGCCGTCCTCATCGTATCGTCCCGGTGCTCGCTCGTATGGTTCCTTAGGACCTGAAAAACACAAAAGTAATTTTCCCCAAACGAGAGGGGTTAGGGCAAGTATTACAAGTGAAATGTCAAGTCTTATACATAAAAGCATATGCACCAATTCAAAGCTATGATAATGATTTTCCGGAAAATGCAATTATCCAAACATATTTAAAAATGATGATATCTCTTGATTAACTGTGGACTCGACAATGCGTGAATCCCTCCTCGACCCCGTCGGATCATGTCGGAGTGGCTAACCCAAATGTTCACGGAACCGACATAAGCGGAACCCTCCTCGACCCCATCGGGTCCTCTCGGAGTGAACAAAAGCAACTCTCACAATCACATGCATTACTTTTCACATTTAAGAACATAACTTTCACAAGAATCACTTGCCTGGAATCGAGAGGAAAGGGTACGAATGACAAGGTACCAAGATCGAAGGATTCGACAACTCCGAACCTAGACAAGTTCGTAATTCAATTATCAAAACCCCATCGGTATGAAAATAAGTTGGAATCACCCGAATTTACTACCCCGATACATGTGTTCCGGGAATAATTCTCTTGGATAGTGAATCACAAGTCAAATATCCCAAACATTCAAGAACTCCGGAAATATGCCAATAAATCCGTAGGAAAACATGTATCCAAGGTAGATAACTCGTAATCGATATATTCTAACATAACAACAAGCTAGATTGAAGAAATCGGATGGAAAATCCCCAAATCCCGATGTTGTTGCCCAAAATATTTATCCGAAGATTAAATACTGCTGGAAGACGGACAACAAACAACAATTTGCGGGAGCACTTCCGAGAGAAAATGAATAAACACAAGATTTGCCGGGTTTGTTAGGTCCGGGCTTGAATGCTCTTGCGAGATGTTATTAATACAAATATTCATGGATACAAGTACTAATGTGAGAAATCTAAATAGAATGAGTGTAAAAAGACTCTGTTAATCCGGCTCTTGAGCGAATCTCGGTGTTCTTCGTCCCCGCCGATCGTCTGCTTGATGAGAGAGGCCGAGAGAAGTAAGTACCGAATGATAGCTGTTGCGAAGAGTTGGAGATAGCCAAGTGCTGTGTGAAATCTCATGGGAATGCAGAGAGTGTTTAGTGAGCAAAAATCCCAGCGGAATCCGAGTGCAAGGAGCCTCGTATATATAGGGGCAGCGGAGCCTTGTCCTCTGGCGGGCGATCGCCTTCCGGCCATTATAATAATGGGGCAATCTTCTGCCGGCTAATATTATAATGGGGCGATCACACGGGCTATCGGCCTAAAGTCCAAGGTAGATGCTGGCAGTCTGCCTAAAGTCCAAGGCTACAGCCGGCAGCCAGCTGGGCGGTCCAATGAGGAGCCAGCACGCGTCCGGAGTCACTGTCACATGCGGTCCTACTGACAACTTTCGACGGGCTTGTCGGCTGGTGGATGGATGCTGACAGGCTGTGGTCAACGATCCGTGATATGCGGATCTTGTCTCGGCCCTGCACGTGGTGTCTGTCCTGAGGCTCGGCCTTTGCCGACTGGATGGCCATCGGCTCTGATCGGCATGAAGCGGTCGTCTCTAATCAGTCACCAGAGGTCGGTCATCGGCCAATCGCTGAGGGTCGGCATCGGTCGGTCACCAAAGGTCGGTCGGCAAGTGCAGGGAGATGATCGTCCGCTAGTCGGTCGCCGGGAGTCGGTCGCCGAGTACCGATAGACGATCGTATTTGATGTCGATCGCTCGGCACCGGGACTTGTCTTGGGACCTTCGGTTGGCCGATACATCTTGTCTGCGGGGCTTAGGCTAGGTCGCCTGGTCGCTGGTCGGCAATTTTGCCTCGGCTGCTCGGCAATGGCTAGGACGCCCGATCTCCGAGGCGATCGCCGGTCGGAGAGTGTAATTCTCGACACAACAATTGCCCCCCAGCTTGCTCCTATGTTGAAGACATGGGGCGAGGTGGTTCTTGCTGGCGATCGTGTAAGATGAGGACGGGCGATCTTGTTGAGCCGACTTTGGATTCGGACTTGGGCTATCATGGTCGATTGGCTAGCTATCTTTCGGTCTTGTACCTGCAAAAAACAACATTGGCCGATCCCTCGTAGAAACTTGATTGTTTCGTCGCTGAGGAACCGTGCACAGTCGCGGAGTTCGATGGACCGACTCCATGACCGTGTCTTGGTGCGCGAAGACATTGAGTGTCTCGTGACTCACTTTATTATGAGGGTTCTCTGTTAGGCTGCGCCTCGCCTCGTATTTAAACGAAGGGCGTGCGGTCTCGGTCTAGAGGAGTCCTTGCGCGGGGCAGCGTCGGATGAATCAACTCCACCTCAGCGGCTTGTTAGCTCTGCTTCCACCTCGGCCCGTCATGTAGATGGCGAACCTCGACGGTGTACGTTGAGACGGGGGTAGTGGCACGTGTCGCATTGTCCGGGTACATCAAGTTAGCTGGTGAACCTTGAGGGCGGGCGATCGTGTCCACTGATTAATTTTGGAGGGCCCTCAGACTACGCCGGCCTCGTATTTAAACGAAGGGCGGGCGATCTCGGCCAAAAGGGACCTTGCATGGCCGAAGCAGCCGGTTCCATCGACTACCAGGACCATGGCTTTATGATGTGCGGTAGAGGCGATCTTATGCCTTAGTCCGTCATGTTAGATGCTGGACTGTAGATGGCGATCGTGTCCTCCGGGTTGCTGATGATGTAGCGTGATGATCGGCGATCGGGCTGGAAAACTGGTGATCGTCGCTCGGCTGCTCGGCAATGGCTAGGTCGCCCGATCTCCGAGGCGATCGCCGGTCGGAGACTGTAATTCTCGACACAACACCCGAAAATCTAGGGTTGTGAGAAGTTTACCTTGATTTGGAGCGGTGGAGAGGATTAAACGTTGATAAATCCGAACTAGAAACTCAAAGATGTTGCTAGATAATTGCAGCTCGAAGAACTCCTCACAAATCGCCCGGAATCGCCTAAAATCATCCAAGGAGGTGAAGGAAGGAAGAAATGACGATTTGGGAACGGAGATGTCCTATTTATACTAAATAGGGACTAGCGTGCGCTAGCCATGAAAAATAGCGCACGCTATCGGACTCACCAGGCAATCCAGTAGCCTCTGCCAGCTCCGTTAGCATACGCTAACACCTGCTCATAGCATGCGCTAGTGACTTCAATTAGCGTGCGCTAATTATTTCTAATAGCGTGCGCTACCTGGTAGTCAGTGCCCAGTCCAGAACCTACTGTCCCCAGCTCTGCTCTCTTTAGCGCACGTTACTCTAGTAACGTAGCATGCGCTACCACCAAAATCTAGCGTACGCTACCAGTCACACCTAGCATACGCTAGGAATTCCCTTTTCCAGTCCAGTAGCTACTGGACTGTCTGCCTCCAATACATTAGTAGTGTGCGCTAATTATAACGGATAGCGTGCGCTACCCTCACTAAATTAGCATGCGCTACAAGGTGTGCGTAGCGTGCGCTACCCATTACACGAAGGTAGTATAATCGCATCAAGGATCCGAAAACAGCGACGATCCGAACAAGAAAAGGGGGTAAATCCAATTGACAAGAGTTCCAAGATTAATATAAGCTTACTAAACACTTACATGAGTGTAAAAATTACAAAGCACAAGAGTAGAAGATTTACAAAAAGTACGGGTATTACAGGAGGCCTCTTAGGAAATGATCCACCTTCTCAGCATTATCCCTAGCAATATAGGGAACATACCTACAACCTTCTTCAAATTTCCGAATATATTCACAAACAGACATATCCCCTTGTTTTAGCTCCAAAAACTCTTTGGCCTTGAGAGACCGTGCATCCCTGGTGAAGTATTTATCATAGAATATTACTTTAAATCTCTCCCACGTCAACCCTTCCAAGTTGACTGCAAGTTTGGCTCCTTCCCACCAAGTTCTGGCATCCTTTTTGAGTTGAAAGAACACAAAAAGTATCTTCTCAGCATCGTCGATGTGCATGTAGTCAAAGATAACATCAAGTGATTTGACCCATTCTTCCGCAACCATAGGATCAGCCCCACCATGAAAATCAGGAGGATCCATCTTCCTGAATTTTTCATACACTGCTGGTCCATTATTGTTTCTTGGTGGAGGTTGTCGGTTTTGTTCTTCGTTTCTTTGTTGCATGTCCAACAATTGTTGCATTTGTTCACCATACATCCTTGTCTGTTGTTGCATCAGCTCAGCCAGATTCTCAAGAAGGTTATGGTTTGGATTTGGGTCATCTCTTGCCTTTCTTTTGGGTGCCATCACATCTGTTGTACTGCCCAATCTCACCCATTCATAAGCCAATAACGATCACATAACAATGATGATGACAACTAATATATTGTAATCTATTAAACAAAATACTTAATAGATAAAAGTTGACCATATCCTTCAGTCGAGAATGTCCATATGCCATCTTCTGTCTGCAGGAAAGATTTAAACCCGTCTCCGATACCACAACTGTAAAACCCCCTAACCTAGCAGCTGAACCGCAAAGGGGTCCGTGCTACTAAGTTGGGGAGTCTCATGCTTTTAAACTTTGAAAACCAATAAAAAGTAGATTTGGTAATGCGAGTACTCAAGGAAATAATGCAAACTGGTATTATTTATTCAAAACATTAACAACCTTAAGTTTAATACATAGCAAAACCATAACAGAGTGATCTTATTAAAAACAAAACATAGTCTTCCAGCATAGGGGCGAAATAGCTGGGAATGGCATATGGACAAGTCTCCGGCTGTCAACACTGAAGAAGATAGTCAACTCCTAAACATGAGCATCATCACCAGTATCATAAGAATCTAATGAGCTAATGGCTCAGTAAGATGAGACTTCTGTAATAGCAAAGTATCACGTAGCACATTTATCAACGAATAACTACTATATATATATATAGTCATGTTCTTGTAAAATCCTTTCTTCGGGTACCCTTGAAGTGTGGTACTCGACTGATAGTGATAGGCCATGGTTTTCGGAACCTGTTCATATAATTGGCCAATAAAAGATGTATACGGGGGTTCCCATACTGGTTTTTCAACTAATGGTATTAGCCGTATTCAACCTTTTTCATTCAGTGTGGGTTTCCTTGACCGACTTTCAACCGCAAGTATTTGCCACCATGTGTTGGGTCCGCCGGTCCCCCGCGTCCCGTGCTTACCCGCCATCAATCAAGTACCATACTTCCTGTTCTTAAACATTCTTTTACATACACATGTTATGCATGATCATTCAATAACAGTCACATATGAAAATATCAATCAATATATGATCCTTATGATACAGTAAGGAAAAGCATCATCTTACCTCTGGTCCTATGCCTGTTGATGTGAAAAGATCAGTTTTTATAGATGGATGTGCTAGAATCCTTGAAGAAAATCTGAAACCTCTTTGGGGACTTTTATCAAACACCTTTGAAAACTGTCAGATTTGAGCTATCTGTTTGATCGGGATTTTTTTGGCTTTTATAATTTTTGGAAGGAAAATATGTTTCGGGCGTTTTAAAGTAGAGGTTCACAGCTTCAAAATGATATATTATATGTACAAAAACACGTCCGGGAACATGTATAAATAAGTGCTCAAAGTCGGTTGAAAATCAACCTTACCGGACAAATGGAAGCCTTATCCGACAGTGGCGGAGAAGCTTCGTCGGTTGTGACCGACCTTATCCGACAAATGGACAGCCTTATCCGGATAATGGCCTAGAAGCTTCGTCGGTCGTGGCCGACCTTATCCTGGACAGTGGATAGCCTTATCCGGATAGTGGCCTAGAAGCTTCGTCGGCCATGATCGGCGGTTGTCGATCGGCGTGTCCGTGGTGACCGACAAATGTCCGTCAACTTGGCTCACCAGTTCGACCCCTTACCGATGTCCAAATTCGATTTTCCGACTGCTCCAGACTCGTCCGAGTTAAATCTTAGATATGCTCGTAATGATTTTCGATAATATTAAAATAATAATTTAATATTATTTTTGCGATATAAGTGTTCGTAATGAAAATTTTATCGTATCAATTGTGAAAATTTTCGAAATTACTTTCATAAATTCTAAAATAATCCTTATAATTTATTTTGAAATCTTTTCTTTTTAAATCCTTCATTTTATGTTGGAAACATATCGGTCCAAGTATTGGACAACTTGTAAATATCGAGACCCATGATAATTAGCAATATAAATAGCATTTAAATAAGTCTTTGAATTTTTTTGGGTATTACAATTATTGTTTTATAATCGTTTAGCACATCGATCTCCTTATTTGAGAAACTGAGCTCCTCACTGCAACAAAACATCTCACAATGACCTTTATCATGTTAGAGGAGATAATTAACATGTCGTATAAAATGTAATGTGAATGGGCATAGCAGTTATTCATGCTCATAAAATGTCTACTTGTATGCCATGCTTCCATAATGCATATTATGTAATTGTATTTAGGTACTAAATGGTTATTGGCTTAGGGGATAACCGGGCATTACACATACCGTATGACGCCAACCGAGATGTATGAACTAAAGAAACAGCTTGAGGAATTATTGCAGAAGGGTTACATTCAACCTAGCGTCTCTCTTTGGGGAGCACCCATTCTCTTTGTCCGGAAGAAAGATGGATCCCTTCGATTATGTATTGATTACAGGGAGCTAAACAAGGTGACGATCAAGAACAAGTATCCTATACCTCGGATCGATGATTTGTTTGATCAACTGCAAGGGGCAAGGGTATTCTCGAAGATTGACTTGCGATCAGGATACCATCAGTTGAGAATTAAGGAATCGGACATACCTAAATCTGCTTTCAGATCCCGGTACGGGCATTATGAATTCGTGGTGATGCCATTTGGACTTACCAATGCTCCTGCGGTGTTTATGCAATTGATGAATCGGGTATTCTTAGAATACTTTGATAAATTTGTGGTAGTCTTCATTGATGACATCTTGATCTATTCGAAAGACACAGAGGAACATGCAGAGCACTTGCGTATCATTTTGAGAACTTTGAGAAAGGAATAGCTTTATGCGAAACTTTCTAAATGCGAATTCTGGCTTAAAGAGGTGACCTTCCTTGGGCATGTAATATCAGCTGACGGAGTTCAGGTGGACCCGAAGAAAGTCAAGGCAATATTGCAATGGGAATCTCCTAATAATGTGGAAGAAGTCCGGAGTTTCTTAGGACTTGCTGGATATTATCGCCGTTTTGTAGAAGTATTTTCCAAAATAGCTCGTCCACTTACTCAGCTGTTACAGAAAACCCAAAAATTCGTGTGGAATGAGAAATGCCAGGCGGGTTTTAATGAACTTAAGAGAAGACTGACGATAACGCCTATACTAGCGTTACCAGATGGAACTGATGGGTTCATGGTATACAGCGATGCTTCAAATCAGGGTCTGGGATGTGTATTGATGCAAAAGAATAAGGTGATTGCCTATGCCTCGCGACAGTTGAAACCGTACGAAGTTAATTACCCGACTCATGATCTGGAGTTAGCAGCTGTAGTCTTTGCTCTAAAAATTTGGCTACATTATTTATACGGCACTCATTGTTAGATCTTTACAGATCATAAGAGCCTCAAGTATATTTTCAGTCAGAAGGAATTAAACATGAGGCAGAGAAGGTGGCTGGAATTGATCAAGGATTACGATTTGGAAATCCTCTATCATCCAGGCAAAGCAAACGTGGTAGCTGATGCACTGAGCCGTAAACCTGTTTCTATTCGAGTGTTGGAAGCGCTTACGTCCCAAACCAGCATTCAACGAAAACTAATTCGTGAAGGAATCGAAGTGTGGTCGCAAGGAGTCCAAGGGCAACTGTGTGTGATGAAACTAACTTCGTCATTGGTTGAAGAACTCAAATCTAAGCAGTTGGATGATTCTGTGATTCTTCGATTATGTGACGAAGTGAACAAAGGGAAGGCCCCGGGATTCGTGATACAGGATGATGGAGTTCTGATATTTTAGAACCGACTTTGCGTTCCCGATGATGATGTTTTGAGGCAGACAATTCTGAAGGAAGCTCACAACGCGCCCTATTCTATTCACCCGGGCACCAGTAAGATGTATAAGGATCTAAAACAAAATTTTTGGTGGGGAAATATGAAGAAGGATGTAACAGAATACGTTTCGAAGTGTTTAACTTATCAACAGGTTAAGATTGAACATCAGCGACCTGCCGAAATATTGAAGCCACTTCCGATCCCTGAGTGGAAGTGGAAAGGTATATCGATGGACTTTATCACCAATATACCACGGATGAAGACGGGGATGAACATGATTTGGGTTGTAGTTGATCGACTAACCAAGTCGGCTCATTTCTTAGGAATTAAATACATATGGGGACCCGAGAAATTGGCACGATTATTTATTTCAGAGATAGTTCGATTGCATGGTACACCGAAGACTATTATTTCGGATCAAGATGGTCGTTTCGTGTCGCACTTTTGAAAGGGAGTTCATAGGGCTTTGGGAACTGAGCTGAACTTTAGCACGGCTTATCTTCCTTAGACGGACGGTCAGTCCGAAAGGACTATTCAGACAGTAGAGGACATGCTTAGAGCTTGTGCCTTAGACTGGTCAACCGACTGGGAGGTTCATTTGCCCTTGATTGAATTCACCTACAACAATAGTTGGCATGCTTCCATTAAGATGGCACCGTTTGAAGCGTTGTATGGAAGAAGATGTAGATCGCCCCTGTGTTGGGATGATTCTTCTGACTTGATTGGGATGGAACCAGAGTTGATAGTTCAGACTCAAGAGAAGGTAGCTCTAATTCGGGAACGACTGTTGACTGCCTAGAGTCGACAGAAGTCTTATGCAGATGTGCACCGCCGTCTGTTGGAGTTTGAGATTGGGGATCATGTACTATTGAAGGTTTCTCCTACCTGGGGAATTTTTCGATTTGGGAAGAAAGGAAAACTGAGCCCGAGATATATTGGGCCATTCGAGATCCTTGAAAGGGTTGGGGATTTAGCATATAGGTTGGCCTTACCGCCATCGCTGAGTCACGTTCACAATGTGTTTCATGTATCCCAATTACGGAAGTATGTACTAGATCCCAGTCATATAATTGATTTCGGCGAGATCGAGATAGCTAATGACGGCACCTTCGAGGAAAGACCAATCAAAATACTTGAGAGTAGGATCAAACAATTGAGGAATAAACCAATATCCTTGGTTAAAGTTCAATGGTCAAGACACGGAGTCGAGGAGGCCACTTGGGAAATGGAGGATGGTATGAAGACTAGATATCCGGAGTTATTTTCATCTTAAGTTTCGGGACAAAACTTCTTTTTAGGGAGAGAGGATGTAATACTCGAGATTCTAATGTGTATTTTGAACATTGTGACATTGTATATGTTGTATTTGATCTGAGTATTATCCAGAGTATTTCATGATCCGGTGTTGTTGAACGTATGATTTCATGAATGTGTTCAAAATTTATAATTTTTGCACTAGTAGCGCACGCTAACCACTAGGCGTAGCGTACGCTAATTTGGTTTCGTAGCGCATGCTGTGTATGAACCTTAGCGCGCGCTATACATAGTCAACTTAATTATAACAGGGTGGTAGATGAGATCAGCCGCGGATCTTGGTCGGGACATGTCGGGATGTATCTGGATGGCTTTTGGAAAATTCAAGTCAACGGTACTTAGCGCACGCTAATGTTATGAGGCTACCGCACACTAAGTCTAGTACAGTGAGGTCAGTGAACCTTCGTTCAATCGTTAGCGCACGCTAAAAATAGTTGTTAGCATACGCTAATCGTTGGTTTTAGCGTACGTAAGGTTTTTTAGCATATGCTATGCCGAGACCCGTCAGAGACAGTAGACTGATAGCCCGTTAGCGCACGCTAATTTGAGAGAGTAGCACGCGCTAATAACCCTTTTCTATAAATAGGACAGCACCCATCTTCATTTTTTAGTTTTCACCACTTTGCATACTCGATTTTTGGGACTTTGAGAGTCACTCCCTCCATCTAAATCCTGCATACCAGCCTCCTAACATCACCATTGAAGACAAATGAGCTTTGAGGATTGGTGTTCTAGCTCTTGGACGTGGAGTTCATTAAGAGATTTCAACCTTTCTTTCCGATTAAGGTATGTTATGGTTTACCAAGCCGAAACTTACGTTCTCAGCTATATTTCGAGCCTACTTCGGAATCCTTAGGCTAGCTAATGATCTTATGAATCCAGCAACATATTTTTTGAAGTAGTGAAACCCAATTATACCTTGTTTTTCTTTCATTACTTAGAATGTTGATCTAGCCTCGGTGGATTAAAACCTTAGGATGTAGTATCCTTACCTCGTTGGAATCATGAGCATGATTTTAGTTAGATTATATGAATTCCTTTGATGTTCCACCGATGAAATTCATGTTTGCTAGGGGTATTTGTTTTGACAATATTCTTCATGTTCTTGAGGATGATGAATCGGCCATGTCATTGAACTCAACCCGGATCACCGTAGTATCATTTTCCTTGCGTAATACTTGGGCATGCTTGCCATCTTGAGTAACATTTGTGGTAAAATCATAATAGCCGAACATATGAGAATTTGGAATTGAATCCCATATTTAAACCCGAAATCTTTAATATCTTGTATATCCTTGAACTCATAAACATCGGCACTTCACCTCCGAAATGATCGTTCAACTCACATGAAGTGTATCATCATTTCCGGTTCAGCTTTCATCTAGTATACTAACCAAGAACCGGCCTTACGTCACTATTTTACAATTCTAATAAAAGTTATTCGGTGATCGTACGTTAGTTTTGAGTAGAATGTTGAGTTCCTTGTTATCTCTTTTGATCAAGGTCCGAACCTTGCTTAGTGGTCGATCAAGCGACGGCGTCCTGCGTACGTGTGACATTCGTGGGAGTATTTTAGTCCATGCCATCTTTGAGGCAAGTATCATATATTGAGTTTGGTTTATATTGAAACTTTGATCATGCATACGATTTTGTATATGTTGTCGAGTATGAGATTATTTTCTTTGATTTGTTGTGGTATTCGTTATTAATTGTTCGTGTTGATGAACATATTGAATTGCATATGTGTATGCATGATTGCATGGTTTATATTGTAAATGATCCGAGGGGGGTCATGAGGATCTATGCTGAGGGCGCTGGATCGAATGTCCACCATGCGTTGGTCCGACGGGATCATCATGGGGATCTATGCTGAGGGCGCTAGATCGTTGGATGGGTTTTCCACCATGCGTTGGTCCGACAGGATCATCATGGGGATCTATACTGAGGGCGCTGGATCGTTCGATTACCCTGTATTGTGTTGATGGAATCGTGAGGATTCGCATCGTTGGATTCCGGTGACGGAAGTCCGTTTTGTATGTTTTATGATGCATTGATGATTTATGTATTATGATAATTGTACTAGCATTGTTTTGCTAACCCCTTCGGGGGTGGACATTTGTTTTTGATGTTCAGGTAGCCGAGGGGCGGGGAAGTAGCCATAGTACCGACATGACGATGAAGTGGCTCAGTGATGTGGATTATGTTATTTTGTTTTATGGTTATTTTCCAGTACTCGAGTACGCATATGTTGTTGATGATTTTTGGGATATTTGTAATAATGGACTCATTTGAACTGTCGAACAGGTTTGAACTTCTTTTACTTTGATGACACTTTAGTATTTATTTCGTATTTCTCAATTTAGCCTTGTAAATTCTTATACAATGGATTTACAGCGCTGTAATTATTCCGAATATATCGGGGTGTTACAAGAACGAAGGGAGGAAGAAAAATGAAGAACACGGTCAACCTATGGTATATATAGAAAACTGAAGTTTACGTACGTTAGGGGCACCGTCTAACGTACGTTAGATGATTAACGTACGTAAGGTCTAAGCCCTTACGTACGTAAGAGCCATCCTGCGCTCACTGCCTGATTATCTGAAGTCCTTTACGTACGTAAGTAGGGCCTCATAGCGTACGTAACAAACTCCATTAACGTACGTTATGCCTTGCCAATAGCGTACGTAATGAACATGCAATTCAGCACTGCAGAGAACCAACTGAATCTCGTAGGCGGATAACAAAACGCAACGACTACGAAACAATACGATCGATCAAGATGAGTAATGCCACAACCACCACACGAGCTCATACCCTAGACAAACACGTGATCCCGATAACTCGAAGGTTAGAAAAAATGACACAAAGACAAACACCCCAAAACTTTTGGGAAATTATAAAACGGCCCAAAACATCCGAAAATCACAATACGACATCAAACCACCAAACCGAAGTTCTTAACACATCTACCAAAGTTAAACGGACTTATACGCAACACAAAATCGTAGTTTCGAACCACCATCACACGAAATGAACCAAATAGCGGAAAAAGTCGCTCAAAATACGGATTCAGGTAAAACAGCCCCGAAACAGACTCGGATGACCAAACTCGCAGAACAAAACATTATCCAAATGTCAAAACGCCAGCAAGAGAGTTCTGGAAATTAAAAAATGCCAAAAATGAAAATTACCGAAAAAGAAAATCACGGGTATTACATACATGCCGAAAGTCGAGATGCGATCTGATACCCTCGGTTACTTATGTAATCAAAGAGGCTTAACGTACGTAACATTGTCGAGATAGCGTACACTAGACACTGACAGTAGCGTATGCTAAGTCTAAGATACTTAGCCAAAAATACCACTTATCATGGAACTTCCAACAGTCAAATAATATGAACGTCAAACCTACAATAGTTTGATTTCCAAATATAATGATATAATAAACATTGTGTAAATTCAATTACAATGCAACGGTACTCGTGTAATACGTATAGTAGAACTATATAGAAGTGAAAAATTACAGCCGAATATTATATACTCTCCCCTTAAAAAGAGTTTCGTCCCCGATACTAAGCGGTAAACAACTCGGGATATCTCTCCTGCATGCTACCCTCGGTCTCCCATGTAGCTTCCTAGACTCCGTGTCTCGACTATTGAATCTTCAACAGGGGAATCGTCTTGTTTATCAACTGTTTGATCCTTCTCTCGAGTATTCGTACAGGACGTTCCTCGTATGTATGATCGTCAGCTAACCCAATTTCTTCGAACTGAAGTATGTGGCTAAAGTCAGGAACATACTTCCTCAACTGAGAGACATGAAACATATTGTGAACACGACTTAATGCCAGGGGTAAAGCTAAATGATAGGCCAGATCGCCTACTCGTTCCAAAATCTCAAACGGACCGATATACCTCGGTCTCAACTTCCCTTTTTTCTCGAAATGGGAAACACCTCGGGTAGAATATGTTAGGAGTATGCCCTCGAAATTTGTTTTTCGACTTCTTCGACTTGCATGCTGAAGCTACGGGAATGTGAGACATCGGTATCAAGTTTTACTTTGTTGAACCTGAAGTTACTTTGGAGAGAGGGTTAAAGTTGATTAGAGGTGATAATGAAATCAGAAATATGCAGGCTTTATATAGAGGTAGAGAAGTTATTCCTATTTTTATTGAACGACTACATAATACAAATGTTGAGGATGTTGTTGAAGAAGATGAAGTAGTCATGTAGCATCATTTTTACCCGCTGAAATTGAGGAGATTATTGGAGACGAAGTCAACTTTGAAAATGAGCAAGAAGATGCTGAACTAGTAGAATTTGAGCCTTGGATGGCTGAAGATTTCGAGGGTCCAGAAGATGACAGATATATTTGTGGATAGGCCTGACGATCATTCTGAACAAATGATGAGACAATTAATAAAAGCAAGGAAGGAGAAAAGTAGAGCATCTAGAGCTTCATTTTTGACAAACCAAATTATGCCAGAATCATTACATTTGGGGGATTCACAACAGCTAGGTGAAGTGGAACAGTGGTTTAGTGATGTAGACACAGAGAGTGAACGTGACTTAGATGATAAGGATGATAATGAAATCAGATATGAGACATGAAAGAAAAGATTGGGATGTTAATTCCGACAAGAAAAATCTATAGAGAAGTTCTTAGGGACTGGGTAGTCAGAAAGGGATGGGATTAAGTATTCAAGAAAACTCATGAGAAAAGAATCACTGAAACTGAATTCTTAGAGCAAAGGAAGAGAAACAATGCACTGTTCTGATACCTCCTTGTTCTTGGGAATGTTTTTGTCATTAAGCTTTTTGTTGAGCTATGATGCTACATTATTTACTTAGATTAACATATTTTGGAAGTTTTGTTAGAACTTTTCACTTATTTTGGAAATTATGGTGTCTTACAAGACTTTGTGTTGTTAAATGTGGAATAGAAAACAAGCTATACTTTATTGCTTGAAACTGTTGTTAATTCGTTGAATATTCTTGTCTATTGTATACTGCATTACTTGTAGCAATGTCTTGTAGGATCATGTTTTACTTGAATGGTATGGTTTTATTAAGGAGTTTAATAAGTATTGATTAAAAATTTTTTTTGGTTGTTTAATAGTATTTTTTTTTGTTCTTTTTGTTGTTTTGAAATATCAGAAAGAAAAATTATGTGGATCAAATTTAAAGTTAGTTGTACAAGTTAGGAAGCCAACAAATTATAGCTAGAATATTTTTTATAAATGAGAGTGATGAAGCAGGCTAAAGTTTTGCCTTTTTAGAATATAATTTTTTTATCTTGAGTGCGTTGCGTACACGCACAGTCAAAAAACGGACGGAAAATAACATTTGGGCGATTTGATGCTTTATTTATCAAAGCACAGGGGTTTTATGCATTTTGTAAACCATAGGGGGGTTTTGTGCAGGATTTATAAACCTTAGGGGGTTTCATGCATTTTTCTAGTAAAGAAAAGGCTTCCGGAATAATTATCAGGTAATGAAAAAAAAAAAAAGAAAAAAAATGCTTCCGGCTATTTCCCCACTTCCACCTTTCTGTCTTTCATTTTCCAGTTACCATGTTCTTTACTACACAAGGGATAGAGCAAACTTGATGTATTAATGGCGGGTCCTTCACTGATGGACTCCTTATTCCAGCGCTCTGTAGACGATCTAATCAAAGGCATTCGCCTTAGCCCACCAGGTACCGAGTCAAGCTTCGTCGCCCGATCACTCGATGAGATCCGGCGCGAGATCAAATCAACCGACTCGGAAACGAAGTCCATCGCCCTCCATAAACTGACGTACCTCCACTCCCTCCACGGCGCCGACATGTCTTGGGCCGCCTTCCACTCCGTCGAGCTCTCCTCCTCCTCCACGCACTCCGAAAAACGCATCGCTTTCCTCTCCGCCTCTCTCTCTTTTAACCCTTCCACCACCGAAGTCATCCTTCTCCTCACTCACCAGCTCCGCAAGGATATGTCCTCCTCCAATGTTCATGAAGTCAGTCTCGCTCTGTCTACTCTCTCGTCCATTTGTAACACCGATTTGGCCCGTGATTTGACGCCTGAGTTGTTTACTTTGCTTGGTGGTGGTAAATCTTTTGTCAGGAAAAAAGCACTCGCGGCGATTTTGAGGGTTTTCGAGCTATACCCGGATACCGTGCGTGTTTGTCTCAAAAGAATTGTTGAGAATCTTCAGAGCGACGACATGGTGATTTTGTCTGCGGTTGTGGGGTTGTTTTGTGAGCTTACTGAGAAAGAACCGAGATCCTATTTGCCATTGGCTCCCGAGTTTTATAAGATTTTGGTGGACTGTAGAAATAATTGGGTTCTGATTAAGGTGCTAAAGATTTTTTCCAAGTTAGCCCCAATGGAGCCTAGGTTATGTAGGAGGATTGTGGAGCCTATTTGTGAGCATATGGGAAGGACGGGAGCTAAATCATTGGCCTTTGAATGTGTGAGGACGATTTTGACTAGTTTGAGCGAGTATGATTCAGCAGTGAAGCTTGCAGTCGGGAAGGTACGAGAGTTTTTGTTAGATGATGATCCAAATCTCAAGTATCTTGGGCTGCAAGCACTGGCCTTTGTTGCACAGAAGAATATGTGGGCCGTTTTGGAGAACAAGGAGTTGGTGGTTAAGGCGTTGAGCGATGTCGATGATAATATTAAACTTGAGGCCTTGCGGCTTGTGATGTGTGTGGTCTGTGCGGATAACGTAATGGAAATTTGTAGGATCTTAATCAGCCAGGCACTAAGATCTGACCCAAAGTTCTGTAATGAAATTCTGGATTTCATTTTATTGACTTGTTCTAGGAATTTATATGAGGTAGTTTATGATTTTGATTGGTATGTGTCCTCTCTTGGAGAAATGGCAAGGATTCCACATTGTCAGAGGGGGAGCGAGATTGAGACCCAACTTGTTGATATTGGTATGAGGGTTAAGGATGCTAGATTGCAGCTTGTTCATGTTGCTCGTGCCCTGTTGATTGATCCTGCATTGCTTGGGAATCCATTTATACATGGAGTTCTGGCTGCTGCTGCCTGGGTGTCAGGAGAGTATATCGAGCTTTTGGGAAATCCATTTGAGATCATGGAAGCACTGTTACAGCCACGGACTAGTCTCCTTTCTCTATCAGTAAGAGCTGTATACATTCAATCTGTATTTAAAGTATTCATATTCTGTCTAAACTCATATGTCAATGTAAATAGAGGTGACGATTCTTCACATCCCTCTATGTCAACATATTCAGACGTTATAAGTGATAATGTGGAAAATTTTGAAACAGTAGTAAGTGTTCCATTACCTGATACTGAACTAGATAATCCAAATACCTTTGTTAGACATGGGAAGAAACCATCATCTTCAAGAACACATCATCTTACTTTAGAATCTCTTGTTGCCCTAGTAAATCTTGTCGATACTAATCTTGGGCCATCGGCCAGTAGTAATGAAGTTGAAGTACTGGATAGGGCGATCAATGTCCTGGGATTGATTAAGTTGATAAAACCGAAATTACGTGGTTGTCCGGACCCATTGGACGAAGAAGTAAAATCTTTTGAAGTGGTAGAGCTGATTTCCAATGCATTTTCGGAGGATCTTGGTCCAGTTTCACTTAATGCCCAAGATAGAGTATCCATACCCGACGGATTGGTACTCAAAGAAAATCTTAGTGATTTGAAGGAAATCTGTGGTGAAACTGAGTTGCCATTATCAACTTCATTTTCCCTTGTCAAACACCAAATGGTAGATCTCACTAGAATTCTGGAACACCCGAATAAGGAAGAATTGGAGCCATCAACTGAGTCCACGTCTTTACTTGCAGAGCATAGGAAGCGGCATGGATTATATTATATTTCTTCAGCAAATGCAGGGTTAATATCTCATGATTGTCCACCTGTTTGTGACCCTAAAGATAAGGTTACTGATGAGGCTGAAGATCTTGTGAAGTTAACAGAACAATCACTTGTCATTAAGAGAAATCCAAATCAAGCCAAGCCCAGGCCCTTGGTGGTGAAACTGGATGATGGGGAAGGACATAATGTTGCCGCCAAGACATCTGAGTTCAAGGCTGATTTAATTTCTGGTGCTGTGCAAGAAGTGCTTTTAGGCAATGACGCTACGACATCAACATCAAGAAGGGAATCATCTGAGATTGAATTTCCTGTTTCAGGAAGAAGAAAACATCATGATCATGGTAAAGAGAGAAAACATCAAAGTTCGGGAAAGGAAAAAGAATATGATCACAAAAACAAGCAGAATAGTGACCGCAAACATGGTAAACACAAATCTCGACAAAGATTCGATGGGGCATTGACAGCTCAATCTCCAGTCATCCCAGATTTTCTTTTATAGCAAGGTTTAGTGCACCCTTCTTGGCCAGAATATGAAGGTCAGTTTTTTGCGACCAACGTCTACATTTTCCTTTGTTTGGTTGTAATACATTTTTTTTGGATATTTCTGCCCCTAATTGTGAGATTCTGTTCTATTTTTGATCTTACTATGCATAACAACTGAATCAACCTATTAGCAAACTAATGGAACGAAAAAAGTTCCAACAAAATGGGACGATTTACTTTTAGCCCGTATCTAAACAAAAACTCAATGCGAAGTTGAAAAGGAAGGATCCTTCTTTTAAAATACACATAACAAGGAAATAATCCTGCTCAATTATCAAAGAAACTTTATCGACAACAGAATCAAGTGTTATACAGCTATTTAAATAAGATCACATCAAGTAAAACATCCTAAAATAATCTAATATTTTTCACATCATACCAAATATTTTTGTAAAGTCAAGGGGGTAAAAATATTTTAGGTATAATGATCCTCCATATTAAGCAAAACACATTATTAGATGAATTTGTCAAAAATCATTTGGAAGCAATGGCAATAACCACTAGTAATGACTACAAATAGCCCGTATATCATTTACCAAAGGAAGACAAATAGTAATGGCTAAGAAGATGATACGAATTCTCGCTTGTGATGCGAATTCGCTATCGATACAGCAGAAGGCTTTTTGACGAGCGGAAGTTATTGGCAAGAAACTGTCGGGAACTGGTAACAGCAGTTCGCTACAGCGCTAACACGGGCTAGCGGCACGCCCTCGTGACAGGAAAGGATGACGGCAACTCGATACAGCAACAAGACAGAAACGTGGCCAAATGTAAAAGACTTGATGCAGACCACCCCCAAACAGCGGCGCTCGAAACAACAAACTTCGGTCGGATGCTAATAGAAAACAGGAAACAAGTTTGAACAATCGAACAGTACTTGAAACGGAAATTTGATTAAGTACAACACTGTATCGAAACAAGAAGAATATCGAAACAGGACAGAAACAGTTGTTTTATCGAATTAGACCTATAATTCGATAAAGTGATTTCTTCTCAAGACCTATTGAGAATCAATCAGATTAAGATTCGAAGACGCGTCGAATAATAATCAAAGTTTTGATGAAAAACATTCACCAGGGAAGACACGAAGTGTGTTCTTAATTTTTCAACATTCAATAATTTTTCATTACAACTCTACTGCCACTATTTATAGGCAAAAGTGGCCTGACAAAAATAACTTAAACTATTACAAGCTGTTCTTTAAAATAATGAAAAGATAATAAAAAAGTTCCTCATGTCACTTGTTAACAAAAGTAAAAGCTGAGTCTTTATCTCTAAGTTGCTTCCTGACAGCCGCCTTTTGCCAAGAATCGTGCTGCTTTTGTAAGAAAATGCTGAACATTCTTTTATTGTTTAATTGCCACTTGAACCTCTTCCCCTCCCCAAGATGCAAGTTGTCTTTTGTTTAAGTTATTCCAATTCCGACTATCAAGGTAGCTCCGTGCCTCGTATCTGTTTTCTCGCCCAAGTACGTTGGAGTCTGGTCGAGGTGTTTTACGTCAATTCTTACTTCGTCTTCTGCGCTTGGAGTAGTCGGTTTCGTATCAGAAGAGCCCCAATAGTATTTGCTCAAAAGAGCACCAATAATATTGGCTGTGAAGAGCTCCATGTTCTCGTAAGAGCACCAAAGATTTTGCATATGGATTTCATAACAATGTTATACATTTAATAGGACAATTATAATAAAAAATAAGGGTTTTAAAAATACCCCGCCTTAAATGTAGTCGCTCAACTCAAAGTCTCAAATAAATGCAGATGTCTGTGTTTGCAAGTCCTAGGCCTCAAGAACCTTGTTTCCTACACAATGAATGATTTAAATCCCTTTCTAATTGTATGAGTGTTACTGTTTTCCTTGATTTCCCCTTCTATTAAGTGTAGCAACGGAAAATACACATGTCATCAGTAAATTTGTATGATCTTTTCAATTTGCCATTATGTGGTTTGCTGTGTATATTTGTTGACACGCTCACTTGCATGAACTGTGGGTAATTGTCCACATCATCATATTTGAAAGGTATTGTTCTTAAGATATTGAGGCTGGACAGAAATGGTCCAATAGGCAGTGTGCTTGTATTTTATAAAATACAAAATGTATAATTTATATTTTTCCTCTTTTTATTTTCATAGTATGATAATTTTCTGGCAAATTTACATAGTTTCTCAAGATCTATGTTTAACCATCATGGAGAGTTATGTGGGGGCATAAAATTGTTAATTTTGATATGTATTTCATAGCATTATTACATGGGCTATATTTAGTTGTAAGATGTTGTAATTTTGTACTAATTTATCGTTTTGAAGATGGAAGACTATATAATTCTATCTATTTATTATTCACCGTCCTAATATTCAAAAAATTTAAACCCACTTGAAGGAGTCGTATGGAGTGAGATTCAGTTTAAAGAAACATCACTGAACGACATAAATCGAATTGACTACATGCATCTAAGGAGCTTGGGGCATAAGCCCAGTAGGGCCCATAAACTAGGACCCTACAAAGCCCAAGAATAAACTTATTAGCTCGGCATAGAGCACGACGTCGACGTCGACCTGAATGCCAGATATCCTAACTCGGCTTGCCTCAGTTCCGATTCAGGTCTAGACCGTATCAGACGACCATCTTATCATGCCAACTCGGCCTAGAGACGGAACGAGCCGAGATCCCTCGGTCTCCCTCCCTTGCCGGTATATGAAGGTCCTATCCTTCAAGCACGCGGAATCTGGCGAACCAGATAGAGACAAATAAAGATATCCTTACCTAATAAGGACTCTTTTCCCACAAGGAAACTACATACACGATCCTTATCTGGATTGTACTTCCCATATATACATGAAGTCCAACACCGACACGGACTCGATGACTTTCTCTGCAAGTTAGGGTTGCAATATTCACGTTTATATAAATAGGTGTTCTGACACCTACGCTGGTACATACAGAATTCTTGACTCTCAATACAATCAATTAAATTTATTCTCACCATATATTCAATATACTTGCTCTCACGCCGGAGGGCCTTCACCGGTGAAGCCCCGACTCACTTCACGTGTTTTCTTGTGTGTAGGTCCGATCAGGAAGTTCACTCGTCGGAATTATCTGAACCGTTTGGATAAGGACTGATCCAATACGTTTTTGGCAGCATCAGTTTGGTTCCGTTGCCGGGAAACGTCGAAGAACTTCTTTCGGATAACCACGCATCCGAAGCTCCCCGAGTTGGGCAAGAGACCAGCGTTACCCCAGGAGACCAGAACCCGCTTCCACAGACGAATCGACAAGGCATGACCGCCATTGCACAAAACGCGGTCGATGTTGCCAACAACACGGGAATTTCCTCCTCCAACTCATCCGAGTGCAGGCATGACTCTGCAACAATTGGGGACTCCCTCCCCCAGCAACCACAAATATTCATGGCCGTCGAAGGCGAACAGAAATCACCAACTGTTCTCTGAAGCGTTAAATTGACGACTCAAAACTGGGGATCTGTGAAGAAGAAAGCCATCCCCATATTAAAGCACAAATTCAGAGAGAAGCTGGAGATAGTGGTGAACCTGGAACGCCAAGTAGTCAAAACTTCCGTATTCGAGCAAACCCACAAGCTGCAAGTCGAACAAGCTGGCTAGATCGGGCAAGCCAACCCCCATGCTCCTGCACAAAAACATCAGGTGTACTCCTTCTATATTCACACTGCCACTATTACGATTTTACGTGGCATGATCTTATTTATGGATTATAAGGAGATAATATGAAAAACAAATTAAATGATACGCTAAATATGTATATTTATACTGAATGCCGCATCTGTTCCACGGAGAAAAAAATATTCATGCGTTGTTAGACCTTCTGGAAAGCTAGATATGAATTGATGTTTCTACACTATCTTCAATTACCTAAAATCCAACACCACTCACCATGATTAATTCTTGTTCTTTTTGCCGAGGAACAATTGCGTGGCGAGCATGGGCAAACAATCTGCGGGATCTGACTTGCTTGCCAAACAAATAATAGCTCTCATACTTGAGCCAACAAGCAGCCACGACATGCACTGAAAGCCACGGCGTGCACAAAAAACACTTCACCGTTGGCAATTCTGAACAGACAAACTATGCCTCGAACAAAATCAGCCCGTCGAGTCAACTCAACGACAGTCTGTCCGTACGATAATAGCAAGCTACGTGGGGAACTCAAATTGAAGGTCAACATCACAGAACCGAACATCGAAGGTCAAGCAAGAAAGCATAAAATCAAGTGAAAACTCTTGAGCCAGGCAAACTTGAAGATTTCCATGGAGGCACTTATCGAGCAGGCGACTTGCACACAAGGGACTGTCAGATCCAGGTGACGAGCATCTTGTTTTAGCTCTCTTAGAAAAAAAATCCCGTTCACAAAGAAAGGAGAATAAAAAGAACAAAGAGAGATCCTTGGCATTATTTACTCAGAGACATAAAAGATGATGACAAAGTCTAAAGTGGATAGCTAATGTCGAGCACCACGGACATGGGGGCCATTCAGGGACTTCGAAATTAATTAAAGACCACTCGGCTAAAGTTTACAGCAGCTATCTAGCTCAGAAATGAAGAAAAGCAAACAAAACATCCTCAAATGGGTTTGAGTCAGCCTCACCCTAGGATATTTACATCCAAAAAGAGTCAAGTGTCTCCCCTATGGTGATTATATTCCAAAAAAGGGTCTAGTGTCTCCCCTATGGTACTTTAACTTCAAGAAGCGTCAAGAGAATTCGATCTATAAACCAGAGGCAAGGAAGGCCTCATGAAGAATCCAACACGACAACAAATGACAAGTATTTCATCAACACGATAAAGCCTAGCAGTCCGATTAGCATTACATGACGATGCTTAGTCCCCAACAAGTCTAGACCGCCGTCTAACTCCTCGACACCAAGCACTGACGTGCTCGATTTACACAGCCTAGTGAACCACACTAGCAACCAGGCCCGAACATCGTTTGCATGAACTTTGCATATTGATACTCGGCCTAATCCGGGAAGTCTGGAGCAAACACGCCTCTCTTCCCACGCATTTGGGTCAAAAGAAACTCAAATAAGAGCCTCGAACATTGTTTGCATGAACTTTGTATAACTGATACTCAGTTTATCCGGGAGGTCTGGAGCAATACGCCTCTCCTCCCAAGCATTTGGTCCAAGATGAAACTCGCCAGATGAAAGCCTAGTTCCTATAACTAGCCTGGCTAAAGCATACACGACATGCTTGGTCCCCAATCTAAGTTATGATACATCTAACACCCTTTCAATCCAAGCCTTGTTATGACAACGGGCTTAGGCTAACAAAATGAAGTTATGATCAACATCTTACTCGGCTTATAAGTGGATCTCAGTTCTTACAACCGACTCAGAGTTAACAAAGTCATGATTAAAGACATCTAACTCTTTACCACTTGAGTTTAGTTTGACAACGAGTCCAGTACTCAGCTTGCACCAGCTAAGAACTCAAAAACGAACCGAGTTCATCAACTCGTCACGGCCTCTAACGGGTGTACGAACCCTGACCTACCAACACTTAGCTCGTACTGGCTAAAGTAAACAACCAAGCAACTCGGTTCGCTTCAAGCCGAACTTCAACAAAACCAAGACGGGTATCCCCGGCCCACGACACAACACGACGCTAAGTATAAAACAAACCGTGTACCTGACACTCGACAAGGCCGATAACGGCAAAACAAAACTTGGCCTATGAACACTTAGCATGTACTGGCTAAGTAAGCGAAGTGACGACCGGTCCATTCTAGGCCGAGGTCCAACGATCTCGACGTAGCCTATGACGGGAAAATAATCCGTGGCTTACCTACACTTAGCTCATAAACGACTAAGTATAAAGAATATTCATAAGTGTTGCGATATTTCTTACACGCAAGTGCACGTCATCGTTTACAAGTAATAAAGTGATAAGTAGAGTATCGTTCCCACGAGGACTGAATCTCTAACTACCGATTTTTGTGTATTCCAATTTTATTTGAACAATCGAATTTGGGTTTTTGCAATTAATAACTAAAAGAATTACTAAGCGATTAAACAGTAAAAAACGATAGCTTGAATAAAAGAAATCAAATGATGAATAAGTCTAGGATTCTGAATCCACCTCAGTTTATCCGAATTTACTCTCGATTATCCTTAATAAATAATTTTCCCAATTTATTGAAGGCGGAGATTGCTAATATATTCTATCGCCTCTCCCGAGGTCAATAGATTTATCTAAAGGCGAATAACGCACTCTATCCCTAGGTGAATTAATTCGTCAATAGGCGAAAAGCATAAAATCTCCCAAAGGCCACGTAGTTCCTATGAGTATATTACTATCTCACAGAATAAAACGGTCCTCACCAATAGTTCATCACCAATTCTCCTCTCCCGATTCGAATTGAATGATTAAATCAATACAACTATTGGCCAGATAATTACAAGCATTAAACACAATTGGGAAAACTCAACAAAAAGGTAATTAATTGGATAATCTCAAGCAATTCGTCAAAACTTAGGTTTCATCAAAACCCTAGATTAGGGCTTTAGCCTGACATACTAATAATTGAAAATACAGAATAGATAAATGAAAGCATAAAAATCAAACGCAGATGAAGCTCGGATTCCTCCGTTCTTGACTTCCGCCTCTGCCCTTGAAGTCTTCGCTTCCTCTTCTTCTCCGTCTCCAAGCTTAAGCTCCAAAAGATAAAAGATCCAAAGATAATTAATTAGGGTCTCAAACCCTATTTATAGCTCAAGATATCCTCCAAATCGCGTCCGTATCCGTAGGTCGAAATCGGCTTCAAACGGCCCTAATCCGCGCGGACAACCAAAACCGTCAAGTGTGCCGCGGCGCACTAAACTGTGCCGCGGCACAGGGCCTTCACTGGATGCACAGGCGTCCTTAATTTCTTCTGCCGCGGCTCACCTGGCTGCCGCGGCACAGTACGCTTTACTCGCCTTTGGTAGGTGTCTTCTGTCGTGCCGCCCCTGCTTCCTTGTGCCGCGGCTCATAGCCCAGGTTTGCCGTTTTCGCCCGTTTTGCCTCGTTTTAGCTTCCGGACTTCAATTTCCTGTCAATCATACAAAATTAAGGCATTAAGGGCTCATTTAGACAATTTCACTCTCCAAAATAATACAAAATAATGACAAATAAGCGTATAAAAATACGCCTAACAAATACCCCCAAACTTAAGCCTTTGCTTGTCCTCAAGCAAAAAGAATTAAATTCAATAAAAGAATGTCGTGAATCATCGTGCAACTCATAGTGTTCAACCTAATCAATATTATCCTGTAATTCTCTCGAAATAATACGAGTGTCATAATAGCGAGCTGCACTCAGAATAATGATTCCGCAAAGTAATCAAGTTCAGTCCTAATCACTCGTTCATGAAGAAAATCCAGCTCAAAGATTAACAAAACGTGAGTCAAATCGACCGTCAATATGAAAGGCTAAAATAAACAAGCTAGTTCGTCCCGTTCCACAGTCTAGTGGCACAATTTTCACGAGTTTCATAACAAATAAACCTCGGACAGTATCCCCTTATATATATGTTCAAGAATTTGATTCGAGTTTACCACTAGGTTAGGATCTCTGGATGTTTCATCGGGATAATCCTAGGGTGAAACTTCCATTCTCATGTATTGGGAAATCGTTTGACGTAAAAGACACTCATGGGGCACATGGATGCTTCTAGTTACTAAGTTCCCGTCTACAGCGGAGAAACAACTCGAATATATAATTTCCGCATGTCCGAATTAAGGTCGCCGTTTTACGCGAGAGCAAACAACGGGTCACGCGAATACCCCTATTGTAGGCTCCTATCATTGGCACATGTGAAATATCTAAATCACTAGTCTAATCAGGGTCGTCGTTTTACGCGAGAGTAAACAACGGGTCACGCGAATACCCCCGGTTACTAGACTTCCCCTCATAGAACAACATTATCTCGACTTTTGGGAAAAGCGGCCGACTCTAAACTCAATCTAGGTGCCAACACGACTAATGTAATCGGACGACTAACTAATCGAAAAATGTAACCAAACGTATCGCGGTGATTTTAAAACAAGTATGTATCCTCTCTTATCCGCCAAGACCTCTACAATCACGAAAAATTTTGGACCTAAATGAATACTAGCGGCAAACCGAAATTACGACTACAACTCGACTAAAACTCGACCGTTTCTTGAGAGAAAACAAAGTGTCGTAACATCGATATCACACAAATAGAAGCACGAAAAATTCACGAATAAAGAAGAATTAAGACAAGCAAGGCTATCGAAAAAATTAACGCAAAGTAATGAAAAGTGCAACAAAATCGAGACAAAGAATGAATGTTGCGACGAAAAGTAAACCCCAGAACTTAGGACGTACATTGACCTCAATGGACAAAAATGATATGCAATAAAAGTAAAGGTCAAGTACTCCCCTCCGGTCAGCTCACGAGTGGTGCCGCATCATCCGGTGAGGAGGGTGGTGTGGTGGCCGGGCCGAGCAATAAATGGCCCGTCGGGATGCATGATATGGGCCGTCCATGCGGCAAGGTGCTCCTGATGATAAGCATCCCTCGCAGCCAGACGCCTCGCCTCTCGTCGGCTGGCCCGGCGGGCCTGCTCTCGCATCACGGCTCTGACGGCAGCAATAACGCTCTCCCGCTCCGTTCGCTGCTCCTCTCGCATGTCAGCCATCAAACTCTCCCTCTCTCTCCTCATCTCATCTCTCTCTCTCCTCGTCTCCTCTCTCAGCTCCTCTCCCTCTCCTCAGGTCCTCCCTCAGCCCATCAAACAACTCCTGCAACCTCGCTCTGTCGGGCGGCGGGCCGGCATCTCCATGTGTCAACAAAAGCGGCTCGGGGGATCCCTCGTGGGCCTCCTCTAGCAGAAATTCTCTCCCGAAGGCGTGCGCGCGCTCCTCCCACCGGTCAAAGTGTGATATGATGCGGTGGTCGATCGGGGCCTGGGGCAAGCATCGGCTCGTCGTCGACCACGTCGGCCATTGCACAAAGCGCAGATGAGAGAGGGTGCTTCAACCCGTCTTGGCCCCCTGGATACCTTGGAAGATAGATCGGACCAGGATGGGGGCCACATCAAACGCACGGAAGTGATAGCATAAAGTATCCGGGCGCGGGAGAGAAAGACAAGACGGATCTGGGAGGTGGGGTCAATGCGTGCGCAGATAAAATAAAGCCAGGCACGCCTGAGCGGCTGAGGCGCGAGCTCTTGAAGTGGAAAGTGGAAGAACCACGTGCTCGCCGCTCTAGTCGGAATCGGGTTGTGCATGGTCTCCAGCAGGGCCTCCTTCGTGAGGTGGTCATCACTCGGCCATAGGCCGACTCATCAACCGGAAGCCCAAACAACCTCCGAATAGCGTAGTGGAGAAATCAGCTGTAACCCCTCGGACATCGACGAGTCCGAGACTCTAATGACGGCAACGTATGCCTGCCCGAATGTGCTTCAAAGAAGTCTTGGCGTAGAACTCCTGCACAATCGAGATAACCGCTGGCTCGGGAGGTGCAGCAAATCTGGCCCACCCCATCTCATCAATCATGGTAAGCAATTCTTCGTCCTGAGGAGCTGGAGTAAATCCCCTCTCTGGAATAAGCGGTCGTGGCCGGATCTTTTCATTGAAGATCGTGTGAATTTCAGGGTCCGAAAATTGGTGCCCCTCCGACTCGGCCCGACTACGAGAGGTCTCCCCTCGAGTGGGGGATGACTGGGTCCTATCTCTCTTGCTCAGTTTCTTTGTTCTCGCCATAATCAGTCCTGAAAAGTACAACACGAGGGTTTATTTACGCAAACAATAATAACAATGATCTACACTTGGCTAAGGATGTCCAGCCAGAAATCCCGAATTTAACAAAATAGCGCATTCGTGAGAGAAGGATGAAATTGGACTTAAACGTTTAACCTGGACGTAAGGGTTGGGCTTGCTGTAAATTCAGAACGTATACGTTGCACGAGAATTCAAAAGATTGCTTTTCCAAAGAAAATTTTTCACTTAGGCAATTTATCAAACACCTTTAGGGCACGAGTTTACTTGAAGAATAAACATGGCTATAGCTCGATTCAACCCCAAGAACGAAACACAATTCATTCATCATCAACACAACACACTCAACTCATTCATATTCCAAACTAACCATGAAAATTCGATTAAAACTACTATTTTATTCCCTAAACCATCCTAGAAATTTTGAAGGAAAATAAACATGTTCAATCCATCCAAAGCATAAACAACTTCAAATTTAAATCCATAAACAAGTAGAGATTAAAGATTGGAACATACCTTGATTGGTTTTGTGAAGAGTGCAAGAAGAAATCGCAAGAAAAATTGGAAGATTGTTTCGGCCGATTCGCTATTGGGAGGAAGGAGAAGGAAAGAAGGCGACTGAAATGCCGGCCGAATGCGTGTTATATGCTACAGGCCTTTCAGATTTCGCATAGTGTGCGCGGCCTGACTAAAGTGAGCCGCGGCACAAGGTCTGATCCCTTTTACTGTTTTCTCGTGTTGTCGTGTCTGCGGCACAGATTTCGTGTGCCGCGGCTCGGTGCTCAAGTGTGCCGCGGCTCATTTATGACGTGCCGCGGCACAGAGTACTGTGGGTTTAGCTTATTTCCTTCGATTTATGTGTGCCGCGGCTCACAATACATCTTGGCTCGGACTTGATTTCTCCTCAGGACTTTCTGCATGAGAATTTTGAGAAGATCACGTTAAAGCGAGAGCGAAGCAAATTGAAGCACAAAAATGATGAAAAATAAGAATCACGACTGCAAGAAAAATAAAGAAACGCAAAACTCTACAACTACGAACTCGGGTTGCCTCCCGAGAAGCGCTAAGTTTATAGTCTTGATAGGACCTATTTGAAAATATTAGTTCGCTTTTCGCAAACTCCATTTGGTTTCCGCCCGATCATCGAACTGCTCATATGGTTTTCAAAATTATGACCATCGGTGGGTGCGGTCGACTTTCGGTTCGGGCCTCAAATGTTGTTTGCGGAAAGGTTTCGATGTGAACAACTTCCCGAAACACCCGTTTTCTCATGACTATATGTCCCGGCTTAGGCTTACTCTCCTCCTTCACGAACGCACTCAAGACTACAGCAGATTTGTCGCATGCTCGAAACGCTACTCGTTACGCACCCTTCTTAAAAATTGAACCATCCGCCACCGAATCAATTTTTCAACCGACTATGTTTTCGGTGCTTTCCTCTTTCAACTGCATCTACACTTTCACCTTGTGACCTTTTATCAACACTTTCGGGACATGGGAAAGATTTGAATACTTGAAAAGTAACTTGCTCGTCTTGGACCCTCAGAGTTAACTCCCCTTTTTCCACGTCTATAAGGGTTCGGCCACTCGCTAAAAATGGTCGTCCCAAGATGATTGGGATATCTTCATCTTCCTCCATGTCGAGTACGATGAAATCGGCCGGAAAGATGAACTTATCAACTTTGACTAATACATCCTCAATCACTCCCCTCGGATACTTAATCGATCGATCCGCCAATTGTAAGGAGACTGTTGTTGGCTTGGCTTCCCCAATATCCAGCTTTTTAAAAATCGACAGAGGCATGAGGTTGATACTAGCACCGAGATCGCACAGTGCCTTATTAAACGAAAGATTCCTCATGGTGCACGATATGTTGAAGCTTCCCGGATCTTTCAATTTAGGTGGGAGCTTCTTTTGTAAAATTGCGCTGCATTCCTCCGTTAAGGCGACAGTTTCAAACTCCTCGAGTTTTCTTTTCTTCGACAATATCTCCTTCATGAATTTAGCGTAGCTCGGCATTTGTTCCAACGCGTCGGCGAACGGAATGTTAATGTGAAGCTTTTTAAATACGTCAAGGAACTTAGAAAATTGTTTGTCCGCCTTTCTCTGCTTTGTAGTCTGCGGAAAGCGGGACGGGGGCACACATGTCTTCGGGTTATCCGGCAACGTTATTGAAGGTTTCAAATCTTGCGACTCCTCCGGCTCTAAATCATTCTTTTCCTCAATTTCCTTCTTCTTTTCACACCGCTTGGTGATCCAGCACCTCTTTCCCGCTTCTCAAGCCGATTGCGTTTAGACTCTCTCTAGGATTTGTCTCTGTTGTACTCGGCAATGCTCCCTCCGGGCGAGCTGTCAACACATTAGCAATTTGGCCCACTGGACCTCCAAGTTTCGAATGGAAGCGGAATGATTTTACAATGTCGCTTCAAGACGGGTCATAAATTGACTCGTATTCGCCAATTTTGCAAGTGCTTCCTCGAGAGAAACTTTGGGAGCGGGAGGGGCTGCCGTTGATTCCGAGCGACGAAGTGGTTTGAGTTCTGTCCGTTTCTCCACGAAAAGTTGGGATGATTGCGCCACCCCGGATTATAAGTGTTGGAGTACGGGTTATTCTGCCGATTTCCATTTCCCACGAATTGAGCCTGCTCCATCTGATGTTGCTCGAACGGGTTTCCAACTTGACACTCCGCGCTCGGGTGTGATCCGTTACACCAATTGCATGTCTCTATGGTAACGGGGGAAGGTGCGTGCGAAAATGCTTGGAGCTGTTGGGTTAAAGCGGCGACTTGAGCCGACAAGGTGGAAATCGGATCATTACTTGAAACTTCCATAACTCTCTTCGGTGTCAATCTTTCCGATGGCCATTGATATGCATTTGCGGCCATAGCTTCCAAAAGCGAGTGTGCCTCGGCCATAGTCTTTCCCATCAAGGCCCCACCAGCCGCATCCATGAGAGTGCGTGTAGAAGCACTCAAACCAAGATAGAACGTCCGAATCAAGCCAATCGGGAAGGCCGTGATGAGGGCATCTTCGTAATAAATCTTTATATCGCTCCCACGCCTCGTGGAGCGATTCCATATCTTGACCAAAGGTGGTTATTTCGTTTCTCAACCTCGCCGTCTTAGCGGTGGGAAGAATTTGGCAAGGAAGGCTTGCGCTAACTCTCCCCATGTTGTAATCGACCCGTGGTAAGAATTTAACCAAAATTTCGCTTTATCCCTCAAAGAGAAAGGAAAAGCCTCAATCGGATGGCATCGTCGGTGACACCATTAGTCTTGAACGTGTCGCATATCTCAAGGAAAGAAGCAATATGGGCATTCGGGTCGTCATTCGGCGATCCACAGGTGGATCGCTGCACCATCCGAATAATAGCGGGCTTGATCTCAAAATTATTGGCTTGGATAGTGGGACGCCGAATTCAGAAAAATTATCATTGATCTGCGGCATGGCATAATCTCGAAGAGCTAGTTCAGTTGAACTTGCCGCACATGGTTATCTCCTCCTTGGACTTCGATATTCTCGGCCATGTTGGCCAGTAAATGCGCAACTCTCTTTTCTCCTTGTTCCTTCTTAGAGTGCGCTCGAGCTCGGTATCCAAAGGTAGTAGGCCTTCGTTCTGAGTTTTCTCATGCACTACGAAAGGTCTGAAAGGAAAAAACAAATAAACTAAATTAAAAACACAAAAATAAAAATAAAACGTTCAAATTAATAATATAAATACTTAAATAGATATTAGAAAATTTCGGTCCCAAACAGCGGCGCCAAAAACTTGTTGTGATATTTCTTACACGCAAGTGCACGTCGTCGTTTACAAGTAATAAAGTGATAAGTAGAGTATCGTTCCCACGAGGACTGAATATCTAACTACCGATTTTTGTGTATTCCAATTTTATTTGAACAATCGAATTATGTTTCTTGCAATTAATGACTAAAAGAATTACTAAGCGATTAAACAGTAAAAAACGATAGCTTGAATAAAAGAAATCAAATGATGAATAAGTCTAGGATTCTGAATCCACCTCGGTTTATCCGAATTTACTCTCGATTATCCTTAATAAATAATTTTCCCAATTTATTGAAGGCGGAGATTGCTAATATATTCTACCGCCTCTCCCGAGGTCAATAGATTTATCTAAAGGCGAATAACGCACTCTATCCCTAGGTGAATTAATTTGTCAATAGGCGAAAAGCATAAAATCTCCCAAAGGCCACGTAGTTCCTATGAGTATATTCCTATCTCACAGAATAAAACGGTCCTCACCAATAGTTCATCACCAATTCTCCTCTCCCGATTCGAATTGAATGATTAAATCAATACAACTATTGACCAGATAATTGCAAGCATTAAACACAATTGGGAAAACTCAACAAAAAGGTAATTAATTGGATAATCTCAAGCAATTCGTCAAAACTTAGGTTTCATCAAAACCCTAGATTAGGGCTTTAGCCTGACATACTAATAATTGAAAATACAGAATAGATAAATGAAAGCATAAAAATCCAACGCAGATGAATCTCGGATTCCTCCGTTCTTCAGCTTCCGCCCTCTGCCCTTGAAGTCTTCTGCTTCCCTCTTCTTCTCCGTCTCCAAGCTTAAGCTCCAAAAGATAAAAGATCCAAAGATAATTAATTAGGGTCTCAAACCCTATTTATAGCTCAGCATATCCTCCAAATCGCGTCCGTATCCGTAGGTCGAAAACTGGCTTCGAAACGGCCCTAATCCGCGCGGACAACCAAAAACCGTCAAGTGTGCCGCGGCGCACTAAACCTGTGCCGCGGCACAAGGCCTTGTTGGGTGCACAGGCGTCCTTAATTTCTTACGTGCGCGGCTCACAGGTGTCAGGCGGCACAGTACTGATTACTCTGCCTTTGGTGGGTGTCTTCTGTCCGCGGCCACGCTTCCTTGTCTGCGGCTCATAGCCCAGATTTGCCGTTTTCGCCCGTTTTGCCTCGTTTTAGCTTCCGGACTTCAATTTCCTGTCAATCATACAAAATTAAGGCATTAAGGGCTCATTTAGACAATTTCACTCTCCAAAATAATACAAAATAATGACAAATAAGCGTATAAAAATACGCCTAACAATAAGCAAATCCACCCACGCTATACGGGAGGGGACCTACATGCTCAAGACACCCGATTGGAGAGACCTGAAGCACCCATGACATTCAGAGTACTTGAGAAATTATTACCAATAGAAGAGGTTAAGACTGCTATCTGTCTACACTTTTGATGTAATGGCCTTTTATTTATCAGGATCCGTTTCATCATCCGGTCAAGTTCTTTATTCGTACATGCTTAGACATTACCTAACAATGTCTGAACATTAAAACAAGTCTGGAGCACTATCGTCTGACTACATTTAAAGCAAGACAACTCTTGCAAATTCAGATGAAAGCCTGGTTCCTATAAAGGCTAAAGCATACATAACATGCTTGGTCACTCAACAAGCCGAGTTAAGATTAAGACATCTAACTCAGACAATCTGGGCCTAGTTCTGACAACTAGTCTGCTCAAATTTAAAAATGAGTACATGACACTCAACACGCCGAGTTAAGATTAAGACATCTAACTCAGATAATCTGGGCCTAGTTCTGACAACTAGTCTGCTCAAATTTAAAAATGAGTACATGACACTCAACACGCCGAGTTAAGATTAAGACATATAACTCGGACAATCTGGGCCTAGTTCTGACAACTACTCTGCTCAAATTTAAAAATGAGTACACGACACTCAAACATGCCGAGTTAAGATTAAGACATCTAACTCAAGAGGATCTGAGCCTAGTTCTGACAACTAGTCTGCTCAAAATGAGTATATGACACTCAACAGGCCGAGTCAAAGATTAAGACATCTAACTCAAGATGATCTGAGCCTAGTTATGACAACTATTCTGCTCAAATTTAATATATGAGTACATGACACTCAATAGGCCGAGTTAAAGATTAAGACACCTAACTCAAATTCAGTTCTAAACAATTAGATCAAGTTTGATTGACGACGCCGATCACGGATAGACGATCCCCGACCTATCTACACTTGGCTCCTACTGGCTAAAGTGATCATAAATAAACTAAGGTATACGTCTCGGCCTTACCCCGATGTAGAGGGATCTCCTTTGACATTTTCAGAAGGGCCGACCCCAACTACTCAGCCTAACAATAAACCAGTTCGTGGCTGGACAAGTATGAGCATCTCGTAATACGAGATAGGAACTTGAGCATAAATCGCGTACCAAGAGTACAGAAAGAAACATGGCGAAAACACCCAAATCAGGCCAAGAAGAATATAGGAAAAGCATGAAGACCCCGACAAAACAATCGGGCTCACACATTATTCAAATGAGAGTGCATTATCCTAGCCTAATCGGCTTACAATCCATCCAAAAACAGAAAAATTGAACTATCCTAGTCAGGTGCCATCCTCTTCCTCGGCCTGTGCTATCAAGTCATCGAAGTTATTCTCTTGAGGAGTCGGAGGATCCCATCCCAACATCCCATCTTTAGAATCCCTAGCCCGTATGTTCTTAAGAGCATTCTCGGAATACGGGAATATAGAGTGAGTTGCCCTGGCTTCAACACTAAGGATCTTGGACGAAAAGACGAGCAAGCTTCTCCTGAGGCACCTCGACTTCAGGGTCAATGTAGAGGATCCGAGACAAATTAGACCAGGCGTCGCCATAGATAGAGCCTGCTTCGTCAGCCAAGTCATCCCGATACTGTTTGCTCTTTTGGTATCGGTCGACGACGGCCTCCTCTTTGACGGGTATGCTCTCCTCAAGAAAGGTCAGCCTTTCAGCCGCAGCGTTCGCCAATGCCAAGACCCCAGCCCTCTTCCTCTGTGCCTCGGCCTCGGCATCAGCAATCTTCAGGGCGGACTCAGACAGAAGCAACGCCTCCTTTAACTTCCCCAAGTCCTCAAGCGCGGACTTCCTGGCCGCCTCGGCCTGTTCAACCTTCAACTCGGCCTCGTTCAGCACGACGTCATGAGAAGCCTTCCCCTTCTCCATGACGTCCATCTTCTCAACGAGTTAAACGGTGGATTCTTGGGCCGACTTAGCAGCAGCCTCATTCTTGTGCGCCAGATCTACGACTTGCCTGAACACGACATACTCATGCTAGGCTATGGAGGCGAGCTACAAACAGAAAGGAAATTTGAAGTATGAAAGACCGAGGCGGGATAACAGTACCTCACTAAGAATCAAGCCTTTCCTATTGAAAATCTGAAGCGAGCTCGGCTTGTCGGCAACAAGTTGCTCGATATTAGACCTGTTCATAACGCGCTTGATGACAGGCCCTCTGAGCTTGAGGGCGGCCCCAGAACGAACTGTCGAATCAAACCCGGACATGAGGGGCGCAGCAGCATAGGAGTCAACCATGCTTTTGATCTCGGCATCAGAAAGGATGAAAGCCAAGACTGAACCGTGTGGTGGGGGAACAACTCTTTTTTGAGAGGGCACTTCTCGATCCCGGCCTCACTCTTCCCTCTGCCTCTTCAGACTTGGGCGCTTTTCCACCTCCACTTTCGCCCCTCACTCTCGGCTCGGTTCTTGAGAGTGCCCTTAGCCTCGACTTTAGCGCCATTACGAGTCCGATAACGGAGTGTTTGAAGAAGGGTCCATTTGTTTGGAGCGGGGCTGCCCAAGAGGCATTTGAAAAGTTGAAAACAAAAATGTGTGAGGCACCTATCTTAGCGTTACCGATTTTTCACAACCGTTCGAGGTAGAATGTGATGCAAATGGATGTATAACATGATATGCATCCAAAGACAGAATGAAACGGTACAATGATAATGATACGAGATGCTCACAAATCAAGGTAAGACCTGAGCATTCATAAAACACTATGCCCACGGCATACTAATAATACCTGTTCAACAGGTTAGAACATGAGTGCCCAACGACGAATCATAATCATTGAGTACCACAATGAATTACACGACATGAACCAAACCAGAACTGAATTAGATATGAATCATAATGAATTACATGAAGATGAACCAAACCAGAACTGAATTAAATATGAATTACAATGCCCGAAGGCTCCAATGAAAATACCAAGACATCACAAAAGGCCTGAAAGTCGTTCAGCGGAAGTTAACAAATATCACAACCACCTGAAACCGAAACAGCCCGAAGCTGTATTAATGAGGGCCGAAGCCACGGCACAAAGCCGTATCACAATGAGGGCCGAATCCACGACACGAAGCCGTATCACAATGAAACCATCCAATGGCCGTTGACCTACTGAGTTGTAGGCGTTGGGAACCAACCACGAAGGTTCAAGCCCCAAACTTATCCATAATGAAATCACCAAGTGACCGTTGACCTACTGAGTTGTAGGCGTTGGGAACCAACCACGAAGGTTCAAGCCCCAAACTTATCCATAATGAAATCATCAAATGTCCGTTGACCTACTGAGTTGTAGGCGTTGGGAACCAACCGGGAAGGTTGAAGTCCCAAACTTATCCATAATGAGCACTAGTCGAGACTAGCATCCAAAATACAATTATTCACAAACGGCAACGATTCAAAGATTACCGAAACACAGGAATGATAGTGTGTTGCCTTGATTCGGCCAACACGACGACAATGACTCACGGATCGGCACCGTTCTCGACAGTCCCAAATCAATACCTCGACTACCTTAGAATGGTCAATTGATAACAACGACACAACGGATGGGAACTATCCTCGACAACCCCAATTCAATACCTCGATTGCCTTAGAATGGCCAACCGATAACAATGATGCAGCGGATGATTCAATGAATGGTTTAGCGCTTCGATTGCCTTAGAGCGGCCAATCGATAACAATGATACAATGAATGATTGACTACCTCGATTGCCTTAGAACGGTCAATCGATAACAATGATATGAAAAATGCCTCGACACCTTTAATCAGTTACCGACGACGAAGATGAGGAATGAATACGTCAATGCCTTCAATCGGCCAAAACAACGTCAAGGACAAAACTCCAACATTAATAGCAATGATTACAATGGCGTCTTAAATCGACAATAATATCAACAACAACAATCTATACATCGATACTGCGAACCGGCGATCGACAATAACATTAACTACGAGTATCGCAATGCCTTGAACCGGCCATTAATGATTGATAATAAACATTTGGCATAATTGTCGAAGAGTATCGTATCGAACGATCCCCTAATATCAATGAACTTATGAAGAGACTAAGTCTCAGAATGATACAACACAGTCATACACATATATGATAACATTAATCTCGTTGACTAGTACAAGTATAAAACTTGCCTCAAACCGAAGGCGAGAAAGTCCTTCCACGAACAACGTCCTTAGTGAAATTGTCGGCCGCTCAAACAACCTTGAACAACACAAATACCAACAATTCACTTAATACACGAATCAAGCATGATCACAACCAACTCAAAAGTCAATATAACAGTACCCAAACTCATTGGGGCAATCTAACAAACATGTTGTAAACAATCTCCAAATGTTTACAACTAAAACTCATTTATATCGAAAACCAACCTCCAATGAATGATTCAATCCAACAAAACTTCATGAATACTATCAATAATCCAATAGGAATACTTAAATCGGGATTTCAACAACATCTAGTCGAAACCCCCAAAAATTCCAAAGTCAACACCAAGGTGTTCTTGAAAAATTCCTCAATGATTCACAAATTCCGAAAATTACACCAATGAATCCATATGAATACAAGTATCCAAGATAGATAATCCATATCTAACATATTCCAACATAAAAGCAAGCTAACTCGAAGAGATCGGGAAGGAAACCCTCAAATCCCGAAATTCAAAGCTCAATGAAAAATTACCTTGATTTGGAGTTATGAAATTGATTAAATGATGATTAATCCGACTTAGGAGCTTGAAAATGATGATAGGCGGATGAAGCTCGAAAAGATCTCTCAACAACGACCAAAATCGCCCAAAACCGACGGAAGGAGGAGACGAAATGAAGAAATGACGAATCTGGACTGAGCTGTCCCATATATAGAAATCCAGCTTAGCGCACGCTATGTCCTGATGTTTAGCATGCGCTAGCGGTTTACTGGGCAGTCCAGTGAGTTCTGACTTCCTCGTTAGCGTGCGTTACGAACTTGTTAGCATGCGCTAACACCTTACCGATAGCGTGCGTTAATTCAAATTGTTAGCGTGCGCTAATTGATGTCTGATACCCAGTAGTTGAAGACCAGAACCTACTGTCTTCTGCCTTGCACGCGTTAGCATGCGTTACCAATGTGACTTAGCGTGTGTTAGTAGCACAATTAGCGTACGCTACTTACCACTCGTAGCATGCGCTACGAATTTCCCAAATCAGCCTAGTACCTTATGGACTGTCTGCCTCACTTGCGCTAGCGTGCTCTAATAATGACACATAGCGTGCGCTACCTACACTCCGTTAGCGCGCGCTAACTATAATACGTAGCGTGCGCTGCCTCCCAAACTGAATACCAAAATATGATAATGATGATGACAATAATCTCGTCTCGATCTCCACAGTGATGAATGACAAATAACAACTGATATGCGAATCCAAAGTACGCCGAACGGTGAACACAGTTGAATGAATATGAATGATGAATGATTATTACTGAGTGAAAAAAATTCTGAGTAACAATTACTGAATGATAATAGTGAATCCAAAGCCGGTTATTACATACTCCCCCCTTAAAAAGAGTTTCGTCCTCGAAACTAAGGGTAAACAACTCGGGATATGAACCACCCATCATGATCTGAAAACAGCACTGCACAAATATTCCTCGGAACCATATCAATCGCTCGCCCAAGTTCTCATAACTTGACGTCTCGAATCACAATGAAAGATTACCCAGATAATCATGAAATCTCGGTTATAATGCTAAAGTAACGCAACAAATGATCTCAAAATCTCAAGATTCTCAAACACGATCCTTATAAAATAGATCAACCATAAATGAATCACAACAACGATACACTATTATGGATTGAGTTACCCAGTCATCTGGAAAACAAAGCCACATCTCAAATGTACCCAACATCGATATCCTTCATATCATCGATCTCCTCGATCCCAACGATTCAAGGTAGACCCAAATCTGAACTCACCGCGCAATATGACCCCGGAAGATCATAAGAACTAAATGATCACAATGAATGATAATGAATCGGAATACAGTAAGGATCAAAAGTAACTTGAGGTGAAATAATAATGCAATGAGTGATAGTTCAAATGAAATGATTGGAACCATTGTTCCCCATGAAGTGAATGATTAGTTTCATAATGACAAGTCTCAACATGATTGATGTATGATGAATGAATTATATGAAAAAATGAATGACAACGAACTGAATGATTATCTTATTACTGCGCAAGAATTAACTTGTTCAAGACCGGTGATGAATGTCCTTACCTCTGGCTCTCGAAGCCTGGTAGGACCCCTTGGATGATGCCCGGGTTGTAGTAAGATCGCATTATGATTACGTTACGGAATGATGACAATGAGCATACATGCTCTAACATAATGAATGCATTAATAATGAGGTGAAATGATCGTCCATATGACGCCAGAATATGATAAGATCGCATGAAAGATCAAATGAGGTAACATGATTACCTGATGTAATTCCTGAAATGATTACCTTGAACAAGTTAACAAGGTTGAAAATTCGATCCACAAGATCAACAACTGGACAATGAGATGAACTGGATGATTAATGAATTGACTGAGCAATGAGATTGAGTGAGTGATGAATGAATTAACTGAGCAATGAGATTGACCGAGTGATGGATGAATTAACTGGATAATGAGATTGACTGAGTGATGAATGAATTAACTGAGTAATGAGATTGACTGAGTGATGAATGAATTAACTCAGTAATGAGATTGAATGAGTGATGAATGAATTAACCGAGTAATGAGATTTACTGAGTGATGAATGAATTAATTGAGTAATGAGATTGACTGAGTGATAAATGAATTTATTGATCAATGAGGTTGACTGAGTGATTAATGAATTAATATGATCGACAAGATCAAAAATGATGATTGAGGATTATTAACTGATGAATGAGTTGATTCTTAACGTTTATAGAGATCACAAGTGTTCCAAAACAATTAGCCATGAATCAATTGTAGCACAAATCTAACATATAGGTTTCAACCAAGCATGAATAATTAATGACATAATGAATGTATGAAGATAAAGAGAATCGAGTCCTTACACAGGTCAGACAAAGCTTCGAGGTCTTGCGATACTAGTCTTCACTGATGACGACTCGATGAATGAATGACTCGTGCAGCCATACTAACTTAACGACTCACAAAACCCGACTGTCCAGATTGTCATAACCTGACAATCCCACTACTACAGCGATGGTAGAGCCACATAACTTGTAATATCCGCAATTTTCGATTTCCGGTAATTTCTTTTTTTTTCGGCGGAAGTCTGTTTTGACGACTCGCTCCTGTCCGTTTCCTCATTCTGAGAATGATTAATTCTACACTTTTTGACATCCGAGTTCGTTTCGGTGTCGTTTCGTTGAGTTCTGTGCTTTTTAGCGACTTTTCCGCACTTGAGTTCGATTCTTGCGAATCTCAAATGCAGCTGTTGTTTGAGTTTCCCATAAGTCCGTTTAACTTTGTTAGGCGTGTTGTGAACTTCGGTTTGGTTATTCGATCACGTATCGTGATTTAGGGCGTTTTGGGCCATTTTGTAATTTCTTGAAAGTTACGGGTATCCGTATCTGTAATTGTCGTCTCGACCCGTTTCTTGGTCGCGTATGACTAATTATGGTATTACGCTTTCATTTCGAGTCGTTTATGTTGTCCGCGAACTTTTCGTCGTGTTCGTTCCGTACGTTTTCGGAAATCGGGTCGTCGAGCCCTGGCGGTTGCGGGACTGGCCGGACGATTGCGGGCACCGGCCGGACGGGTGCGGCAGGAACCGCGTAGCGCACGCTTCTGGCCGGAAAGGCTGCGCGCTAACCGGCAGTGTAGCGCCTGTGCCGGGTAACTTTAGCGTCTGTGCTCGGGCACAAGCGATGGGGTTTACGAGGTTACAGACTCGGTCGGGGCCGTGAGTAGCGCCTTCTGGCGTAGCGTAGCGCTAGTCAGCGGCGTAAGCGCCTGTGTCGGCCGGCTAGCGTCGTTACTGGCCGGGCGATTCGATCCGATGGCTCTGGGCAGTCGGCTAGCGCGCGAGCATCGGCCGTAGCGCGCGCGCTAGGAGTTGGAGGTCGGCGAGTTCGGTCGGCGAGGTTGGTCGGTGATGCCGGTCGTGTGGGCCTGGCCGAGAGTGCTCGGCCGTCTGGCCGATAAGCGCACGCTAGTCGGGAAAGGCTAGCGCACGCTAGTCAGCGATATAAATATGGTGTGATCACATTTCACTTCGTTTTCATTTCCTTCCTTCTCCATCCGCGAGTGGCGATTCATGGGCGGCGAAGCCATGTTGTTTAACAACAAATCCATGAAGTCCTTGAGTTCATAACATCAATCGATCGTCGTTATCAACCTTTGATTCAAATAATCAAGGTAATCTTCCTTAGAACCCTAATTTCGTGAATTTGGGGATTTTTGCATTTTCGTCCGATTCGATTAGTGTTGTTGATTAATTCATGATGGTTATGATTAATCTTGATAGTATTCTTGTGTTTAACATCATTTAATCCATTGTTTTCGTCGAATCGAAGTATATTTCTTGATTTCCTTGAATTGACTTTTTGGGATTTGTCCCGATCTCGTTTTCATCCGTTTTGATGGATCGATTATGGTTAAATGATGTTGTTAAACATATTCTATGGATTGTATATCCATATTTCAACTTGGAATTCCGTTTTCGGGTTTGTGGAGCGAATCGTGTTCTTGGCCGTTTTGGGGAAATCCGTGAACTTTCGTCATTCGTTCTTTGAATTCAACGGCTTTGAGTCGTGTTATGGAATTCATTTCATTGTTATTATTTGTCCTTCGTAGTTTATGAACGTGAGTTGGCGTTCGGTGGAGTCGGCGGGTTCGTAGTCGGTTCGGGCCAACCTACTTGGTCGATTCTCGCGTTGTTCTTATTCGAGGCAAGTACCTTGTCCATACTTTTCTTGTTTCGCGGATATGATGATTGGTGATCGTCTTGGTTTGTTTGTTTGTTTGAAATGAGTTTTCAAAAGTTTTGGTTAGCCTCGTTAAAGGCCCCTTTCAAAACCGTGTGTGTTTTGTGATTGGTGTGGTTCGTGAATAACTATGTGAATTCTATGTATATGCTTGGTGTTCATGTTGCACTTGGTATTGTGTGTGGCGTATATTATTTCATTTCGGTGCGTTGTGGATTGACGTGGTGTTTTGCTAAGTGTTTGATGCCTCTGGGCGAATGTTTGAATATCCTTGATGTGATATGTTATTTGTGGGAATGTGTGGATATGGTTGAAGGTCTACGGTGGCACATGGCATGTGATCATGTGGCGAGGATGCAACAAGTGATTGATCCAACCGTGAGCCTCGAGATAATCTACGGTGGCACATGGCATGTGATCATGTGGCGAGATGCAACAAGCGATTGATCCAACCGTGAGATGTGTGTGATTTGTTTCGCTAGCCCGGCTCGGGAGGGTCCTTGAGGCCTCGAGTGGGATGTCGGTGGTATCGTCCGGTCTAGGCGATGCGCGTGCGTGATTATGTTTCGTTGATTTTACGTCCGTTGAGGACACGTGATGTTGGGCTCGACCACCGTAAATTGTTGGTGATTTCCTATTTGCGAAAACAAAACCTTTGGTTTGTGACTATTGATTTTGGAAAGAGAAGGATTTTATAATCACGAATTGTTTTCTATTAAAACTCTCGATGGCATTTTAAAGCTGTTTTGTAAATTGTTTCCCTTATTTGCGATCTTTCGGTTTTGGAAATATTTACCCAAACTCTTGCCTCGGGAAGTACTTTTCTTTACGTTTGGATCTTTGAGGATTCTGATTATCATTGTTCTTGGAACTTGTATTGTATGGCTCGTATTTTTGCACTTGTACTTGCACTAGCAAAACGGTGGAGTTTTGCTAACCCAGTATTCGGGGTGGATGTCTATTTTGCATTCGGAGTTTTGGAGCATAGCACGGGGCCACGAAGGATGATGAAAGATGAACGATACTAATCACACGAGGATCTGTTGACGTCGTTTTGGTCTAGTTGTATTTTCTTTTCATTTGATATCTTTTCCCCGTTGTACGGAGTTTATTGTATTTTGACCCCTGCGTGGGTATGTGTTTGGAATTGAGTTGTATGTATTTGTTGAAAGACCAAATCGGTCTCTTGAGTCATTTTAGCCTTAAAGGCGAGGTTTAGATGTTTGATTTTAGTTATCGGCTGGTAGATCCTCGAGGAGAGGGTCTACGGCGTGTAATATCCCCGGCGGATTTGGGGTGTTACATAAATGGTATCGGAGCTTAGGTTGTGGAAACCTGGTCCGTCGATGGTGTCTATCGAGTTTTTGTCTCGTCGGATTTTATCGGTAGTCGTGTCGCGACGCGTCGTCGAGTTTGTTGGTCGTGATTAGTATCGTGGGCGATCATCATCTTCGTGCGACTGTGTACGTAAGTCTCCCTTCTTTGTGTTGTGCCTCGTGTGACACGAGCTATTTTTATGATTTATTTGCTAAGTGACGGAATCCTCTTATGGATTTTGATTTCTTGATACGTGACTATTTGACTCTCATATTTCTTTCATGTGAGGAGTAGTTCTTTGGATTGTGCATGTTGGACTCTATTTCTTTTTTCATTGCGTGAGTTCCTTTGTGATAGCTTTCGGTATCTTCCGATGAATTTTATTTGAAAATCGATTCCTTTAACCGAGTTGTTGGCCTTGACCGTTTTGACGGTAGTTGGGTGTTTTCAAATGATTTTGTGAGTTTTGATAAGTACTACCGTCATCGACCTTTTGGGCATTCTTGTAATTGGTTTTTAGCACGGTGGGTTCGGCGCGGGACCCACGGCGCTATATTGTTCCTTGTAATTACGAAAATTTTGGGGCATTCTAACCCATTGAATTATCATTAAAAACCTTGAGTATATTACAAAAAAAAAATCGAGACGTAATTTTAAAATGAATTATTTTCTTGCGGTGTTTTCAAGGTGTTTTCTAATGCCGCAATACATTTCAAAAATTTTCGGTTGAGGACCAAAAATATTTTGAGATATTTTCAAATGCGATTGCTTAGACCCAAGGGTCGAATATTTTTAAAAGTTTTTCACTAAAGGAAAGGTGTCCTCATTTTTGTTCAAACGCAAGATGATTTTCAAAGTCTCGATAATGGTGTTTGCACTACTTTTTGTAAAATGATACTCAAGATCATGTTGTTTCAAATTTGTTTTCAAAATTTGGTTTTCGTTTTTAAAACCTATCATTCTGTTTGCGGACGGAAATGCGTGTATGGTTTTGAACTTTCGTTACGGTGTCAACCCCGAATTGTGATTGAATTGGTGGCGTGAGTGTCGAGTCGCTCGCCACGCATATGTTTTGTTGGCCCTCGTGAGAGGTGTGACTGGTGTTTCTTGTTTATCGCCTCGTGGCGATTTGCGTATTGTCGCACTAGTGTGGGTTGTTAAAGCACGGATTTTTATGCGTTATACACATGGGTGATTGTTTCATGATGTTTGTGATTGTGTGATGGTATCGTTCGGGATGTTGTAATCTTCGAATGATGCCGTTGTTGTTGTGATTTTTGTATGCGTTGATATGTTATCTTTGAGTTGGCATCTCGGTATGTTGTTTTGCGGTGTTTTAATCCATTGTATCGAGCGATTGTATTTTCGGTATCTTGGCGAGGTGTTTCAACGTGGTGTCTGGGGGCATGCACGTACCAATTATCTTTCTCGTCCACGGGATCTAGTTTTGCGAGTTGGGTTCGAGTCTTTCGGGCGCGAACTTGACAGAGATATCGAATCGGCTTTGAGAGGCCTTGAAGGATGTTTGTCGGTTGCTTGTTGTGCCGTCACCTTGATTTCTTTGTTGTGAGTTGCGGGCGACCTTCTTTTATAAGAGGTCGAATGTAGTACCGTGTTGTTTTTAGACTTGTATTTTCTCTTTCTCGAGTCTATCGATTCGCTCGTGTTCGTTGATCTTCTCGAACTTGTTTTGTATTTCGGGTTCATCATTCGAGCAGCCGTGATCTTGTTTTGGGTCAATCAGTTATCATTTGTCACTTTCGAATTCGGTTCGATTCTTGTGAACCTTGTTCGGAAGTAACATCTTTGGTTCTACTAGTTCTTTTATTGAAGTGGTGGATCTTGAACTTTTACATTTTCGACTCTGTCGACTCGTTTATGTTCGTTGACATTTCGAGCTTGTCCTGCTCCTTGCTTTTGTTGATCGAACGAGTGTGGTGTTATTTCGGAATAACTCGTTGTCGTTGTGACTTTTCAATCGCTATTCCCTTTCTGTGGATCTTCGGCAATGCATGTCTTGTAGTTCTCACGGATCATCACGGGAGTTGTTGTTTGAACTTTATTGTTCTTTGTGATTCGAACATGATTCTTCGATCTTTGTTGTCTCGATCGTTGTGGTTTGATCGTTTGATTGTTCGGTTTATATTGACCTCGTTCCGTGATTGGCGAGCATTCAGACTCCTTCGTAATTCCTTTCAGTTCGGGAAATTAGTTTCGTTTTCGATCTTCCATCCCTTAGGCGGTGGGATTCCGTGTTTGTTCAGCGGTTGACTTGCGTTTTGATTGATGTACCGTTGGGTTGGTCAATCATATTGATTTTCGTTCGTTGTGTTTTGTGATTGTCGGATAATTGACTTGGCTATATTATCCGTTTGATGACGCTTGTCACTTGTTGGTTTTTATTATATCCCTAACGGCGACGTTGTGTTGGTCGCCGTGGAGCGTGTTTTCACGCCGTATACCCCTTTGCGTTGTTTGTAACATTTCGCCGTTGGGCGTTAGTTACGCATTCTTGTGTATCTCGTTGAGTTTTCTGGCGGAATATTTCTTCTCCTACTTGTTTTAAGTTTCGGGACGAAACTTCTTTTAAGAGGGTAGAATGTAATATCATGATTTTCGATTTAGTAATTTCTTTTTTTTCGGCGGAAGTCTGTTTTGACGACTCGCTCTGTCCGTTTCGTCATTATGAGAATGATTAATTCTACACTTTTTGACATCCGAGTTCGTTTCGGTGTCGTTTCGTTGAGTTCGTGCTTTTTAGCGACTTTTCCGCACTTGAGTTCGATTCTTGCGAATCTCGTCAAAGCTGTTGTTTGAGTTTCCATAAGTCCGTTTAACTTTGTTAGACGTGTTGTGAACCGGTTTGGTTATAAGATCACGTATCGTGATTTCAGGGCGTTTTGGGCCATTTTGTAATTTCTTGAAAGTTACGGGTATCCGTATCTGTAATTGTCGTCTCGACCGTTTCTTGGTCGCGTATGACTAATTATGGTATTACGCTTTCATTTCGAGTCGTTTATGTTGTCATGAACTTTTCGCCGTGTTCGTTAAAACGCGTTTTGAAATCGGGTCGTCGAGCCACAGCGGTTGCGGGGGCCATGGACGGTTGCGGGGGGCCGGACGGTGCGATTGCAGGCACGGGCGGACGGTGCGCGAGCAGCGGCATAGCGCACGCTTCTGGCCGGAAAGGCTGCGCTAACCGGCAGTGTAGCGCCTTGCCGGGTAACTAGCGTCTGTGCTCGGGCAAAGCGATGGGGTTTCGAGGTTACGGACTCGGTCGGGGCCGGGTAGCGCACGCCTACGCGGCGTAAGCGCGCTAGTCGGCGGCGTAAGCGCCGGCGTCGGCCGGCTAGCGTCGTTACTGGCCGGCGATTCGATCGATGGCTCTGGGCAGTCGGCTAGCGCGAGTATCGGCCGTAGCGCACGCTAGCGGGAGTTAGTCGGCGAGTTCGGTCGGCGGGGTTGGTCGGTGATGCGGGTCGTGTGGGCCACGGCGAGAGTGCTCGGCCGTCTGCGGCCGATAGCGCACGCTAGTCAGGAAGGCTAGCGCACGCTAGTCGGCGATATAAATATGGTGGCGATCACATTTCACTTCGTTTTCATTTCCTTCCTTCTCCATTCGCGAGTGGCGATTCATGGCGGCGAAGCCATGTTGTTTAACAACAAATCCATGAAGTCCTTGAGTTCATAACATCAATCGATCGTCCGTTATCAACCTTTGATTCACGAATCAAGGTAATCTTCCTTAGAACCCTAATTTCGTGAATTTGGGGATTTTTGCATTTTAAATCCGATTCGTTCCGTGTTGTTGATTAATTCATGATGGTTATGATTAATCTTGATAGTATTCTTGTGTTTAACATCATTTAATCCATTGTTTTTCGTCAATCGAAGTATATTTCTTGATTTCCTTGAATTGACTTTTTGGGGATTTGTCCCGATCTCGTTTTCATCCGTTTTCGATGGATCGATTATGGTTAAATGATGTTGTTAAACATATTCTATGGATTGTATATCCATATTTCAACTTGGAATTCCGTTTTCGGGTTTTGTGGAGCGAATCGTGTTCTTGGCGTTTTGGGGAAATCGTGAACTTTCGTCATTCGTTCTTTGAATACAACGTCTTTGAGTCTTGTTATGGAATTCATTTAATTGTTATTATTTGTCCTTCGTAGTTTATGAACGTGAGTTGGCGTTCGGTGGAGTCGGCGGGTTCGTAGTCGGTTCGGGCCAACCTACTAAGGTCGATTCTTCGCATTGTTCTTATTCGAGGCAAGTACCTTGTCCATACTTTTCTTGTTTCGCGGATATGATGATTGGTGATCGTCTTGGTTTGTTTGTTTGTTTGAAATGAGTTTTCAAAAGTTTTGGTTAGCCTCGTTAAAGGCCCCTTTCAAAACCGTGTGTGTTTTGTGATTGGTGTGGTTCGTGAATAACTATGTGAATTCTATGTATATGCTTGGTGTTCATGTTGCACTTGGTATTGTGTGTGGGCGTATATTATTTCATTTCGGTGCGTTGTGGATTGACGTGGTGTTTTGCTAAGTGTTTGATGCCTCTGGGCGAATTGTTTGAATATCCTTGATGTGATATGTTATTTGTGGGAATGTGTGGATATGGTTGAAGGTCTACGGTGGCACATGGCATGTGATCATGTGGCCAGGATGCAACAAGTGATTGATCCAACCGTGAGAGCCTGAGATAATCTACGGTGGCACATGGCATGTGATCATGTGGCCAGGATGCAACAAGCGATTGATCCAACCGTGAGATGTGTGTGATTTGTTTCGCTAGCCAGCTCGGGAGGGTCCTTTGAGGCCTCGAGTGGGATGTCGGTGGTATCGTCCCGGTCCTAGGCGATGCGCGTGCGTGATTATGTTTCGTTGATTTTACGTCCGTTGAGGACACGTGATGTTAGGCTCGACCTGTAAATTGTTGGTGATTTCCTATTTGCGAAAACAAAACCTTTGGTTGTGACCCTATTGATTTTGGAAAGAGAAGGATTTTATAATCGAATTGTTTTCTATTAAAACTCTCGATGGCATTTTAAACTGTTTTGTAAATTGTTTCCCTTATTTGCGATCTTTCGGTTTTGGAAATGTTTACCCAAACTCTTGCCTCGGGAAGTACTTTTCTTTACGTTTGGATCTTTGAGGATTCTGATTATCATTGTTCTTGGAACTTGTATTGTATGGCTCGTATTTTGCACTTGTACTTGCACTAGCAAAACGGTGGAGTTTTGCTAACCCAGTATTCGGGGTGGATGGCTATTTTGCATTCAGTTTTGGAGCATAGCACGGTCGGCACGAAGGATGATGAAAGATGAGCGATACTAATCACACGAGGATCTGTTGGCGTCGTTTTGGTCTAGTTGTATTTTCTTTCCGCCGCAAGATCTTTTCCCCGTTGTACGGGAGTTTATTGTATTTTGACCCCTGCGTGGGTATGTGTTTGGAATTGAGTTGTATGTATTTGTTGAAAGACCAAATCGGTCTACTGAGTCATTTTAGCCTTAAAGGCGAGGTTTAGATGTTTGATTTTAGTTATCAGCCTGGTAGATCCTCGAGGAGAGGGTCTACGGCGTGTAATATCCCTGAGCGGATTTGGGGGTGTTACATAACTCACATATCAGGGTATCTCACAACCCAAATCTCTAATACCACTTCTGTAACACCCCCAAATCCCATTGGGTTATTACAGTGCCGTGGACCCCACACCCGGAGATCCACCAGGCAAAAACGACTGAAATACATTAAATTAACTAACAAGGGCAAATCATAGTCCCTACCATGATATCCGACACAATATTCCGATGAGGAATTTCAATGACAAATGTGGGCCTACATGGCCACAATGAAATACAATGACATCCACGAGCCTTGCTCGGATAATACAACACGACACAACTGAAGTAAACTCCAACTGACTGACCAACATGAACAACTCGGACTAGTATCGCTCAAATACCTCGTCGCCATCGTCATGCCCCTGTGTCTCAACTCTCTCCTCGCAAGCACCTAAAACATGAAAATATGTTCCGCCCCCACGGGGTCAGTCATCCAGATAATGAACATCAAATACATGTATAACATGATATGCATCCAAAGGCAGAATGAAACGATACAATGATAATGATACGAGATGCTCACAAATCAAGGTAAGATCTGAGCATTCATAAAACACTATGCCCACAGCATACTAATAATACCTGTTCAACAGGTTAGAACATGAGTGCCCAACGGTGAATCATAATCATTGAGTACCACAATGAATTACACGACATGAACCAAACCAGAACTGAATTAGATATGAATCATAATGAATTACATGAAGATGAACCAAACCAGAACTGAATTAAATATGAATTACAATGCCCGAAGGCTCCAATGAAAATACCAAGACATCACAAAAGGCCTGAAACTCGTTCAGCGGAAGTTAACAAATATCACAAACACCTGAAACCGAAACAGCCCGAAGCTGTATTAATGAGGGCCGAAGCCACGGCACAAAGCCGTATCACAATGAGGGGCCGAAGCCACGGCATGAAGCCGTATTGCAATGAAACCATCCAATGGCCGTTGACCTACTGAGTTGTAGGCGTTGGGAACCAACCACGAAGGTTCAAGCCCCAAACTTATCCATAATGAAATCACCAAGTGACTGTTGACCTACTGAGTTGTAGGCGTTGGGAACCAACCACGAAGGTTCAAGCCCCAAACTTATCCATAATGAAACCATCAAATGGACGTTGACCTACTGAGTTGTAGGCGTTGGGAACCAAACGTGAAGGTTCAAGCCCCAAACTTATCCATAATGAGCACTAGCTGAGACTAGCATCCAAAATACAATTATTCACAAACGGCAACGATTCAAAGATTACCGAAACACAGGAATGATAGTGTGTTGCCTTGATTCGGCCAACACGACGACAATGACTTATAGATGGGCACCGTTCTCGACAGTCCCAAACCAATACCTCGACTACCTTAGAATAGTCAATTGATAACAACGACACAACGGATGATAACTATCCTCGACAGCCCCAATTCAATACCTCGATTGCCATAGAATGGACAACCGATAAGAATGATGCAGCGGATGATTTAATGAATGGTTTAGCGCTTCGATTGCCTTAGAGCGGCCAATCGATAACAATGATACAATGAATGATTTACTACCTCGATTGCTTTAGAACGGTCAATCGATAACAATGATATGAAAAATGCCTCGGCACCTTTAATTTGTTACCGACGATGAAGATGAGGAATGAATACGTCAATGCCTTCAATCGGCCAAAACAACGTCAAGGACAAAACTCCAATATTAATAGAAATGATTACAACGGCGTCTTAAATCGACAATAATATCAACAACAACAATCTATACATCGATACCGCGAACCGACGATCGACAATAACATTAACTACGAGTATCCCAATACCTTGAACCGACCATTAATGAATGATAATAAACATTTGGCATAATTTCCGAAGAGTATCGTATCGAACGATCCCCTAATATCAATGAACTTATGAAGAGACTATGTCTCGGAATGATACAACACATTCATACACATATATGATAACATTAATCTCATTGACTAGTACAAGTATAAAACTTCCCTCAAACCGAAGGCGAGAAAGTCCTTCCACGAACGTCCTTAGTGAAATTGTCGGCCGCTCAAACAACCTTGAACAACACAAATACCAACAATTCACTTAATACACGAATCAAGCATGATCACAACCAACTCAAAAGTCGATATAACACTACCCAAACTCATTGGGGCAATCTAACAAACCTGTTGTAAACAATCTCCAAATGTTTACAACCAAAACTCATTTATATCGAAAACCAACCTCCAATGAATGATTCAATCCAACAAAACTTCATGAATACTATCAATAATCCATTAGGAATACTTAAATCGGGATTTCAACAACATCTAGTCGAAACCCCCAAAAATTCCAAAGTCAACACCAAGGTGTTCTTGAAAAATTCCTCAATGATTCACAAATTCCGAAAATTACACCAATGAATCCGTATGAATACAAGTATCCAAGATAGATAATCCATATCTAACATATTCCAACATAAAAGCAAGCTAATTCGAAGAGATCAGGAAGGAAACCCTCAAATCTCGAAATTCAAAGCTCAATGAAAAATTACCTTGATTTGGAGTGATGAAATTGATTAAATGATGATTAATCCGACTTAGGAGCTTGAAAATGATGATAGGCGGATGAAGCTCGAAAGGATCTCTCCACAACGACCAAAATCGCCCAAAACCGACGGAAGGAGGAGACGAAATGAAGAAATGACGAATATGGACTGAGCTGTCCCATATATAGAAATCTAGCTTAGCGCACGCTATGTCCTGATGTTTAGCATGCACTAGCGGTTTACTGGGCAGTCCAGTGAGTTCTGACTGCCTCGTTAGCGTGCGCTACGATCTTATTAGCGTGCGCTAACACCTTACCGATAGCTTGCGTTAATCCAAATTGTTAGCGTGCGCTAATTGATGTCTGATACCCAATAGTTGAAGTCTAGAACCTACTGTCTTCTGCCTTACACGCGTTAGCGTGCGTTACTAATGTGACTTAGCGTGCGTTAGTAGCACAATTAGCGTACGCTACTTACCACTCGTAGCATGCGCTACGAATTTCCCAAATCAGCCCAGTACCTTTTGGACTGCCTGCCTCACTTGCGCTAGCGTGCTCTAATAATGAAACATAGCGTGCGCTACCTACACTTCGTTAGCGCGCGCTAACTATAATACTTAGCGTGCGCTACCTCCCGAACTGAATACCAAAATATGATAATGATGATAACAATAATCTCGGTTCGATCTCCACAGTGATGAATGACAAATAACAACTGATATGCGATTCCAAAGTACGCCGAACGGTGAACACAGTTGAATGAATATGAATGATGAATGATTATTACTGAGTGAAAAAAAATTCTGAGTGACAATTACTGAATGATAATAGTGAATCCAAAGCCGGTTATTACATACTCCCCCCTTAAAAAGAGTTTCGTCCCCGAAACTAAGGGTAAACAACTCGGGATATGAACCACCCATCATGATCTGAAAACAGCACTGCACAAATATTCCTCGGAACCATATCAATCGCTCGCCCAAGTTCTCATAACTTGACGTCTCGAATCACAATGAAAGATTACCCAGATAATCATGAAATCTCGGTTATAATGCTAAAGTAACGCAACAAATGATCTCAAAATCTCAAGATTCTCAAACACGATCCTTATAAAATAGATCAACCATAAATGAATCACAAAAACGATACACTATTATGGATTGAGTTACCCAGTCATCTGGAAAACAAAGCCACATCTCAAATGTACCCAACATCGATATCCTTCATATCATCGATCTCCTCGATCCCAACGATTCAAGGTAGACCCAAATCTGAACTCACCGCGCAATATGACCCCGGAAGATCATAAGAACTAAATGATCACAATGAATGATAATGAATCGGAATACAGCAAGGATCAAGAGTAACTTACTGAGGTGAAATAATAATGCAATGAGTGATAGTTCAAATGAAATGATTGGAACCATTGTTCCCCATGAAGTGAATGATTAGTTTCATAATGACAAGTCTCAACATGATTGATATATGATGAATGAATTATATGAAAAAATGAATGACAACGAAATAAATGATTATCTTATTACTGCGCAAGAATTAACTTGTTCAAGACCGGTGATGAATGTCCTTACCTCTGGCTCTCGAAGCCTGGTAGGACCCCTTGGATGATGCACGGGTTGTAGTAAGATCGCATTATGATTACATTACGGAATGATGATAATGAGCATACATGCTCTAACATAATGAATGCATTAATAATGAGGTGAAATGATCGTCCATATGATGCCAGAATATGATAAGATCGCATGAAAGATCAAATGAGGTAACATGATTACCTGATGTAATTCCTGAAATGATTACCTTGAACAAGTTAACAAGGTTGAAAATTCGATCCACAAGATCAACAACTGGACAATGAGATGGACTGGATAATTAATGAATTGACTGAGCAATGAGATTGAATGAGTGATGAATGAATTAACTGAGCAATGAGATTGACCGAGTGATGGATGAATTAACTGGGTAATGAGATTGACTGAGTGATGAATGAATTAACTGAGTAATGAGATTGACTGAGTGATGAATGAATTAACTCAGTAATGAGATTGAATGAGTGATGAATGAATTAACCGAGTAATGAGATTTACTGAGTGATGAATGAATTAATTGAGTAATGAGATTGACTGAGTGATGAATGAATTTATTGATCAATGAGGTTGACTGAGTGATTAATGAATTAATATGATCGACAAGATAAAAAATGATGATTGAGGATTATTAACTGATGAATGAGTTGATTCTTAACGTTTATACAGATCACAAGTGTTCCAAAACAATTAGCCATGAATCAATCGTAGCACAAATCTCACTTATAGGTTTTAACCAAGCATGAATAATTAATGACATAATGAATGTATGAAGATAAAGAGAATCGAGTCCTTACACAGGTCATACGAAGCTTCGAGGTCTTGCGATACTAGTCTTCACTGATGACGACTCGATGAATGAATGACTCGTGCAGCCATACTAACTTAACGACTCACAAAACCCGATTGTCAGCATTGTCATAACCTGACAATCCCACTACTACAGCGATGGTAGAGCCACATAACTCACATATCAGGGTATCTCACAACCAAAATCTCTGATACCACTTCTGTAACACCCCCAAATCCCATTGGGTTATTACAGTGCCGTGGACCCCACACCCGGAGATCCACCAGGCAAAAACGACTGAAATACATTAAATTAACTAACAAGGGCAAATCATAGTCCCTACCATGATATCCGACACAATATTCCGATGAGGAATTTCAATGACAAATGTGGGCCTACATGGCCACAATGAAATACAATGACATCCACGAGCCTTGCTCGGATAATACAACACGACACAACTGAAGTAAACTCCAACTGACTGACCAACATGAACAACTCGGACTAGTATCGCTCAAATACCTCGTCGCCATCGTCATGCCCCTGTGTCTCAACTCTCTCCTCGCAAGCACCTAAAACATGAAAATATGTTCCGCCCCTACGGGGTCAGTCATTCAGATAATGAACATCAAATACATGTATAACATGATATGCATCCAAAGGCAGAATGAAACGATACAATGATAATGATACGAGATGCTCACAAATCAAGGTAAGATCTGAGCATTCATAAAACACTATGCCCACGGCATACTAATAATACCTGTTCAACAGGTTAGAACATGAGTGCCCAACGGTGAATCATAATCATTGAGTACCACAATGAATTACACGACATGAACCAAACCAGAACTGAATTAGATATGAATCATAATGAATTACATGAAGATGAACCAAACCAGAACTGAATTAAATATGAATTACAATGCCCGAAGGCTCCAACGAAAATACCAAGACATCACAAAAGGCCTGAAACTCGTTCAGCGGAAGTTAACAAATATCACAAACACCTGAAACCGAAACAGCCCGAAGCTGTATTAATGAGGGCCGAAGCCACGGCACAAAGCCGTATCACAATGAGGGGCCGAAGCCACGGCATGAAGCCGTATTGCAATGAAACCATCCAATGGCCGTTGACCTACTGAGTTGTAGGCGTTGGGAACCAACCACGAAGGTTCAAGCCCCAAACTTATCCATAATGAAATCACCAAGTGACTGTTGACCTACTGAGTTGTAGGCGTTGGGAACCAACCACGAAGGTTCAAGCCCCAAACTTATCCATAATGAAACCATCAAATGGACGTTGACCTACTGAGTTGTAGGCGTTGGGAACCAACCGTGAAGGTTCAAGCCCCAAACTTATCCATAATGAGCACTAGCTGAGACTAGCATCCAAAATACAATTATTCACAAACGGCAACGATTCAAAGATTACCGAAACACAGGAATGATAGTGTGTTGCCTTGATTCGGCCAACACGACGACAATGACTTATAGATGGGCACCGTTCTCGACAGTCCCAAACCAATACCTCGACTACCTTAGAATAGTCAATTGATAACAACGACACAACGGATGATAACTATCCTCGACAGCCCCAATTCAATACCTCGATTGCCATAGAATGGACAACCGATAAGAATGATGCAGCGGATGATTCAATGAATGGTTTAGCACTTCGATTGCCTTAGAGCGGCCAATCGATAACAATGATACAATGAATGATTTACTACCTCGATTGCTTTAGAACGGTCAATCGATAACAATGATATGAAAAATGCCTCGGCACCTTTAATTTGTTACCGACGATGAAGATGAGGAATGAATACGTCAATGCCTTCAATCGGCCAAAACAACGTCAAGGACAAAACTCCAATATTAATAGCAATGATTACAACGGCGTCTTAAATCGACAATAATATCAACAACAACAATCTATACATCGATACCGCGAACCGACGATCGACAATAACATTAACTACGAGTATCCCAATACCTTGAACCGGCCATTAATGAATGATAATAAACATTTGGCATAATTTCCGAAGAGTATCGTATCGAACGATCCCCTAATATCAATGAACTTATGAAGAGACTATGTCTCGGAATGATACAACACATTCATACACATATATGATAACATTAATCTCATTGACTAGTACAAGTATAAAACTTCCCTCAAACCGAAGGCGAGAAAGTCCTTCCACGAACGTCCTTAGTGAAATTGTCGGCCGCTCAAACAACCTTGAACAACACAAATACCAACAATTCACTTAATACACGAATCAAGCATGATCACAACCAACTCAAAAGTCGATATAACACTACCCAAACTCATTGGGGCAATATAACAAACATGTTGTAAACAATCTCCAAATGTTTACAACCAAAACTCATTTATATCGAAAACCAACCTCCAATGAATGATTCAATCCAACAAAACTTCATGAATACTATCAATAATCCATTAGGAATACTTAAATCGGGATTTCAACAACATCTAGTCGAAACCCCCAAAAATTCCAAAGTCAACACCAAGGTGTTCTTGAAAAAATCCTCAATGATTCACAAATTCCGAAAATTACACCAATGAATCCGTATGAATACAAGTATCCAAGATAGATAATCCATATCTAACATATTCCAACATAAAAGCAAGCTAATTCGAAGAGATCAGGAAGGAAACCCTCAAATCTCGAAATTCAAAGCTCAATGAAAAATTACCTTGATTTGGAGTGATGAAATTGATTAAATGATGATTAATCCGACTTAGGAGCTTGAAAATAATGATAGGCGGATGAAGCTCGAAAGGATCTCTCCACAACGACCAAAATCGCCCAAAACCGACGGAAGGAGGAGACGAAATGAAGAAATGACGAATATGGACTGAGCTGTCCCATATATAGAAATCTAGCTTAGCGCACGCTATGTCCTGATGTTTAGCATGCACTAGCGGTTTACTGGGCAGTCCAGTGAGTTCTGACTGCCTCGTTAGCGTGCGCTACGATCTTATTAGCGTGCGCTAACACCTTACCGATAGCGTGCGTTAATCCAAATTGTTAGCGTGGGCTAATTGATGTCTGATACCCAATAGTTGAAGTCCAGAACCTACTGTCTTCTGCCTTACATGCGTTAGCGTGCGTTACTAATGTGACTTAGCGTGCGTTAGTAGCACAATTAGCGTACGCTACTTACCACTCGTAGCATGCGCTACGAATTTCCCAAATCAGCCCAGTACCTTTTGGACTGTCTGCCTCACTTGCGCTAGCGTGCTCTAATAATGAAACATAGCGTGCGCTACCTACACTTCGTTAGCGCGCGCTAACTATAATACGTAGCGTGCGCTACCTCCCGAACTGAATACCAAAATATGATAATGATGATAACAATAATCTCGGCTCGATCTCCACAGTGATGAATGACAAATAACAACTGATATGCGATTCCAAAGTACGCCGAACGGTGAACACAGTTGAATGAATATGAATGATGAATGATTATTACTGAGTGAAAAAAAATTCTGAGTGACAATTCTTGAATGATAATAGTGAATCCAAAGCGGTTATTACATACTCCCCCTTAAAAAGAGTTTCGTCCCGAAACTAAGGGTAAACAACTCGGATATGAACCACCCATCATGATCCGAAAGCAAGATCGCACAAATATTCCTCGGAACCATATCAATCGCCGCCCAAGTTCTCATAACTTGACGTCTCGAATCACAATGAAAGATTACCCAGATAATCATGAAATCTCGGTTATAATGCTAAAGTAACGCAACAAATGATCTCAAAATCTCAAGATTCTCAAACACGATCCTTATAAAATAGATCAACCATAAATGAATCACAAAAACGATACACTATTATGGATTGAGTTACCCAGTCATCTGGAAAACAAAGCCACATCTCAAATGTACCCAACATTGATATCCTTCATATCATCGATCTCCTCGATCCCAACGATTCAAGGTAGACCCAAATCTGAACTCACCGCGCAATATGACCCCGGAAGATCATAAGAACTAAATGATCACAATGAATGATAATGAATCGGAATACAGCAAGGATCAAGAGTAACTTACTGAGGTGAAATAATAATGCAATGAGTGATAGTTCAAATGAAATGATTGGAACCATTGTTCCCCATGAAGTGAATGATTAGTTTCATAATGACAAGTCTCAACATGATTGATATATGATGAATGAATTATATGAAAAAATGAATGACAACGAAATAAATGATTATCTTATTACTGCGCAAGAATTAACTTGTTCAAGACCGGTGATGAATGTCCTTACCTCTGGCTCTCGAAGCCTGGTAGGACCCCTTGGATGATGCACGGGTTGTAGTAAGATCGCATTATGATTACGTTACGGAATGATGATAATGAGCATACATGCTCTAACATAATGAATGCATTAATAATGAGGTGAAATGATCGTCCATATGATGCCAGAATATGATAAGATCGCATGAAAGATCAAATGAGGTAACATGATTACCTGATGTAATTCCTGAAATGATTACCTTGAACAAGTTAACAAGGTTGAAAATTCGATCCACAAGATCAACAACTGGACAATGAGATGGACTGGATGATTAATGAATTGACTGAGCAATGAGATTGAATGAGTGATGAATGAATTAACTGAGCAATGAGATTGACCGAGTGATGGATGAATTAACTGGGTAATGAGATTGACTGAGTGATGAATGAATTAACTGAGTAATGAGATTGACTGAGTGATGAATGAATTAACTCAGTAATGAGATTGAATGAGTGATGAATGAATTAACCGAGTAATGAGATTTACTGAGTGATGAATGAATTAATTGAGTAATGAGATTGACTGAGTGATGAATGAATTTATTGATCAATGAGGTTGACTGAGTGATTAATGAATTAATATGATCGACAAGATAAAAAATGATGATTGAGGATTATTAACTGATGAATGAGTTGATTCTTAACGTTTATACAGATCATAAGTGTTCCAAAACAGTTAGCCATGAATCAATCGTAGCACAAATCTCACTTATAGGTTTTAACCAAGCATGAATAATTAATGACATAATGAATGTATGAAGATAAAGAGAATCGAGTCCTTACACAGGTCATACGAAGCTTCGAGGTCTTGCGATACTAGTCTTCACTGATGACGACTCGATGAATGAATGACTCGTGCAGCCATACTAACTTAACGACTCACAAAACCCGACTGTCCAGATTGTCATAACCTGACAATCCCACTACTACAGCGATGGTAGAGCCACATAACTCACATATCAGGGTATCTCACAACCAAAATCTCTGATACCACTTCTGTAACACCCCCAAATCCCATTGGGTTATTACAGTGCCGTGGACCCCACACCCGCAGATCCACCAGGCAAAAACGACTGAAATACATTAAATTAACTAACAAGGGCAAATCATAGTCCCTACCATGATATCCGACACAATATTCCGATGAGGAATTTCAATGACAAATGTGGGCCTACATGGCCACAATGAAATACAATGACATCCACGAGCCTTGCTCGGATAATACAACACGACACAACTGAAGTAAACTCCAACTGACTGACCAACATGAACAACTCGGACTAGTATCGCTCAAATGCCTCGTCGCCATCGTCATGCCCCTGTGTCTCAACTCTCCTCGCAAGCACCTAAAACATGAAAATATGTTCCGCCCCCACGGGGTCAGTCATCCAGATAATGAACATCAAATACATGTATAACATGATATGCATCCAAAGGCAGAATGAAACGATACAATGATAATGATACGAGATGCTCACAAATCAAGGTAAGATCTGAGCATTCATAAAACACTATGCCCACGGCATACTAATAATACCTGTTCAACAGGTTAGAACATGAGTGCCCAACGGTGAATCATAATCATTGAGTACCACAATGAATTACACGACATGAACCAAACCAGAACTGAATTAGATATGAATCATAATGAATTACATGAAGATGAACCAAACCAGAACTGAATTAAATATGAATTACAATGCCCGAAGGCTCCAATGAAAATACCAAGACATCACAAAAGGCCTGAAACTCGTTCAGCGGAAGTTAACAAATATCACAAACACCTGATACCGAAACAGCAGGGCCGAAGCCACGGCACAAAGCCGTATCACAATGAGGGGCCGAAGCCACGGCATGAAGCCGTATCACAATGAAACCATCCAATGGCCATTGACCTACTGAGTTGTAGGCGTTGGGAACCAACCACGAAGGTTCAAGCCCCAAACTTATCCATAATGAAATCACCAAGTGACCGTTGACCTACTGAGTTGTAGGCGTTGGGAACCAACCACGAAGGTTCAAGCCCCAAACTTATCCATAATGAAACCATCAAATGGCCGTTGACCTACTGAGTTGTAGGCGTTGGGAACCAACCGTGAAGGTTCAAGCCCCAAACTTATCCATAATGAGCACTAGCTGAGACTAGCATCCAAAATACAATTATTCACAAACGGCAACGATTCAAAGATTGCCGAAACACAGGAATGATAGTGTGTTGCCTTGATTCGGCCAACACGACAACAATGACTTATGGATGGGCACCGTTCTCGACAGTCCCAAATCAATACCTCGAATACCTTAGAATAGTCAATTGATAACAACGACACAACGGATGATAACTATCCTTGATAGCCCCAATTCAATACCTCGATTGCCTTAGAATGGACAACCGATAAGAATGATGCAGCGGATGATTCAATGAATTGTTTAGCGCTTCGATTGCCTTAGAGCGGCCAATCGATAACAATGATACAATGAATGATTTACTACCTCGATTGCCTTAGAACGGTCAATCGATAACAATGATATGAAAAATGCCTCGGCACCTTTAATCGGTTACCGACGATGAAGATGAGGAATGAATACGTCAATGCCTTCAATCGGCCAAAACAACATCAAGGACAAAACTCCAACATTAATAGCAATCATTACAACGGCGTCTTGAATCGACAATAATATCAACAACAACAATCTATACATCGATACCGCGAACCGACGATCGAGAATAACATTAACTACGAGTATCCCATTACATTGAACCGGCCATTAATGAATGATAATAAATATTTGGCAGAATTGCCGAAGAGTATCGTATCGAACGATCCCCTAATATCAATGAACTTATGAAGAGACTAAGTCTCGGAATGATACAACACATTCATACACATATATGATAACATTAATCTCATTGACTAGTACAAGTATAAAACTTCCCTCAAACCGAAGGCGAGAAAGTCCTTCCACGAACAACGTCCTTAGTGAAATTGTCGGCCGCTCAAACAACCTTGAACAACACAAATACCAACAATTCACTTAATACACGAATCAAGCATGATCACAACCAACTCAAAAGTCGATATAACACTACCCAAACTCATTGGGGCAATCTAACAAACATGTTGTAAACAATCTCCAAATGTTTACAACCAAAACTCATTTATATCGAAAACCAAGCTCCAATGAATGATTCAATCCAACAAAACTTCATGAATACTATCAATAATCCATTAGGAATACTTAAATCGGGATTTCAACAACATCTAGTCGAAACCCCCAAAAATTCCAAAGTCAACACCAAGGTGTTCTCGAAAAATTCCTCAATGATTCACAAATTCCAAAAATTACACCAATGAATCCGTATGAATACAAGTATCCAAGATAGATAATCCATATCTAACATATTCCAACATAAAAGCAAGCTAATTCGAAGAGATCAGGAAGGAAACCCTCAAATCCCGAAATTCAAAGCTCAATGAAAAATTACCTTGATTTGGAGTGATGAAATTGATTAAATGATGATTAATCCGACTTAGGAGCTAGAAAATGATGACAGACGGATGAAGCTCGAAAAGATCTCTCCACAACGACCAAAATCGCCCAAAAACGACGGAAGGAGGAGACGAAATGAAGAAATGACGAATCTGGACTGAGCTGTCCCATATATAGAAATCCAGCTTAGCGCACGCTATGTCCTGATGTTTAGCGTGCACTAGCGGTTTACTGGGCAGTCCAGTGAGTTCTGACTGCCTCGTTAGCGTGCGCTACGATCTTATTAGCGTGCGCTAACACCTTACCGATAGCGTGCGTTAATCCAAATTGTTAGCGTGCGCTAATTGATGTCTGATACCCAATAGTTGAAGTCCAGAACCTACTGTCTTATGCCTTACACGCGTTAGCGTGCGTTACTAATGTGACTTAGCGTGCGTTAGTAGCACAATTAGTGTAACACCCCCTAACCTAGCAGCTGAACCGCAAAGGGGTCCGTGCTACTAAGTTGGGGAGTCTCATCCTTTTAAACTTTGAAAACCAATAAAAAGTAGATTTGGTAATGCGAGTACTCAAGGAAATAATGCAAACTGGTATTATTTATTCAAAACATTACACAACCTTAAGTTTAATACATAGCAAAACCATAACAGAGTGATCTTATTAAAAACAAAACATAGTCTTCCAGCATAGGGGCGAAATTGCTGGGAATGGCATATGGACAAGTCTCCGGCTGTCAACACTGAAGAAGATAGTCAACTCCTAAACATGAGCATCATCACCTGTATCATAAGAATCTAATGAGCTAATGGCTCAATAAGATGAGACTTCTGTAATAGCAAAGTATCACGTAGCACATTTATCAACGAATAACTACTATATATATATAGTCATGTTCTTGTAAAATCCTTTCTTCGGGTACCCTTGAAGTGTGGTACTCGACTGATAGTGATAGGCCATGGTTTTCGGAACCTGTTCATATAATTGGCCAATAAAAGATGTATATGGGGGTTCCCATACTGGTTTTTCAACCAATGGTATTAGCCGTATTCAACCTTTTTCATCTGTTTGATCGGGATTTTTGTGGCTTTTATAATTTTTGGAAGGAAAATATGTTTCGGGCGTTTTAAAGTAGAGGTTCACAGCTTCAAAATGATATATTATATGTACAAAAACACGTCCGGGAACATGTATAAATAAGTGCTCAAAGTCAGTTGAAAATCAACCTTACCCGGACAGTTGGAAGCCTTATCCACACAGCTGGCCGAGAAGCTTCTGTCGGTTGTGACCGACCTTATCTGGACAGCTGGACAGCCTTATCCGGATAATGGCCTAGAAGCTTCTGTCGGTCGTGACCGACCTTATCCGGATACTGACCTTTTATCCAGGATAGTGGCCTAGAAGCTTCGGCCATGATCGGCAGCTGTCGTCATCGGCGTGTCCGTGACCGCAAATGTCCGTCAACTTGGCTCGGCTCGGTTCCTTACCGATGTCCAAATTCGATTTTCCGACTGTTCGGCACTGCCCGAGTTAAATCTTCGATATGCTCAGAACCGATTTTTGATAATATTAAAATAATAATTTAATATTATTTTTGCAGTATAAGTGTTCTGTAATGAAAATTTTATCGTATCAATTCGTCGAAAATTTTCGAAATTACTTTCATAAATTCTAAAATAATCCTTATAATTTATTTTGGAATCTTTTCTTTTTAAATCCTTCATTTTATGTTGGAAACATATCGGTCCAAGTATTTGACAACTTGTAAATATCGAGACCCATGATCATTAGCAATATAAATAGCATTTAAATAAGTCTTTGAAATTTTTTAGGGTATTACAATTATTGTTTTATAATCGTTTAGCACATCGATCTCCTTATTTGAGAAACTGAGCTCCTCACTGCAACAAAACATCTCACAATGACCTTTATCATGTTAGAGGAGATAATTAACATGTCGTATAAAACGTAATGTGAATGGGCATAGCAGTTATTCATGCTCATAAAATGTGTACTTGTATGCCATGCTTCCATAATGCATATTATGTGATTGTATTTAGGTACTAAATGGTTATTGGCTTAGGGGGTAACCGGGCATTACAATTAGCGTACGCTACTTGCCACTCATAGCATGTGCTACGAATTTCCCAAATCAGCCCAGTACCTTCTGGACTATCTGCCTCACTTGCGCTAGCGTGCTCTAATAATGAAACATAGCGTGCGCTACCTACACTTCGTTAGCGCGCGCTAACTATAATACGTAGCGTGCGCTACCTCCCAAACTGAATACCAAAATATGATAATGATGATGACAATAATCTCGGCTCGATCTCCACAGTGATGAATGACAAATAACAACTGATATGCGATTCCAAAGTACGCCGAACGGTGAACACAGTTGAATGAATATGAATAATGAATGATTATTACTTAGTGAAAAAAAATTCTGAGTGACAATTACTGAATGATAATAGTGAATCCAAATCCGGTTATTACATACTCTCCCCCTTGAAAAGAGTTTCGTCCCCGAAACTAAGGGTAAACAACTCGGGATATGAACCACCCATCATGATCTGAAAACAGAACTGCACAAATTTTCCTCGGAACCATATCAATCGCTCGCCCAAGTTCTCATAACTTGACGTCTCGAATCACAATGAAAGATTACCCAGATAATCACGAAATCTCGGTTATAATGCCAAAGTAACGGAACAAATTATCTCAAAATCTCAAGATTCTCAAACACGATCTTTATAAAATAGATCAACCATAAATGATTCACAACAATGATACACTATTACGGATTGAGTTACCGAGTCATCTGGAAAACAAAGCCACATCTCAAATGTACCCAACATCGATATCCTTCATATCAGCGATCTCCTCGATCCCAACGATTCAAGGTAGACCCAAATCTGAACTCACCGCGCAATATGACCCCGGAAGGTCATAAGAACTAAATGATCACAATGAATGATAATGAATCGGAATACAGCAAGGATCATGAGTAACTTACTGAGGTGAAATAATAATGCAATGAGTGATAGTTCAAATGAAATGATTGGAACCATTGTTCCCCGTGAAGTGAATGATTAGTTTCATAATGACAAGTCTCAACATGATTGATGTATGATGAATGAATTATATGAAAAAATGAATGACAACGAAATGAATGATTATCTTATTACTGAGCAAGAATTAACTTGTTCAAGACCGGTGATGAATGTCCTTACCTCTGGCTCTCGAAGCCTGGTAGGACCCCTTGGATGATGCACGGGTTGTAGTAAGATCACATTATGATTACGTTACGGAATGATGATAATGAGCATACATGCTCTAACATAATGAATGCATTAATAATGAGGTGAAATGATCGTCCACATGACGCCAGAATATGATAAGATCGCATGAAAGATCAAATGAGGTAACATGATTACCTGATGTAATTCCTGAAATGATTACCTTGAACAAGTTAACAAGGTTGAAAATTCGATGCACAAGATCAACAACTGAACAATGAGATGGACTAGATGATTAATGAATTGACTGAGCAATGAGATTGAGTGAGTGATGAATGAATTAACTGAGCAATGAGATTGACCGAGTGATGGATGAATTAACTGAGTAATGAGATTGACTGAGTGATGAATGAATTAACTCAGTAATGAGATTGACTGAGTGATGAATGAATTAACTGAGTAATGAGATTTACTGAGTGATGAATGAATTAATTGAGTAATGAGATTGACTGAGTGATGAATGAATTTATTGATCAATGAGGTTGACTGAGTGATTAATGAATTAATATGATCGACAAGATCAAAAATGATGATTGAGGATTATTAACTGATGAATGAGTTGATTCTTAACGTTTATACAGACCACAAGTGTTCCAAAACAATTAGCCATGAATCAATCGTAGCACAAATCTCACATATAGGTTTCAACCAAGCATGAATAATTAATCACATAATGAATGTATGAAGATAAAGAGAATCGAGTCCTTACAGAGGTCATACAAAGCTTGGAGGTCTTGCGATACTAGTCTTCACTGATGACGACTCGATGAATGAATGACTCGTGCAGCCATACTAACTTAACGACTCACAAAACCCGACTGTCCAGATTGTCATAACCTAACAATCCCACTACTACAGCGATGGTAGAGCCACATAACTCACATATCAGGGTATCTCACAACCCAAATCTCTGATACCACTTCTGTAACACCCCCAAATCCCATTGGGTTATTACAGTGCCGTGGACCCCACACCCAGAGATCCACCAGGCAAAAACGACTGAAATACATTAAATTAACTAACAAGGGCAAATCATAGTCCCTACCATGATATCCGACACAATATTCCGATGAGGAATTTCAACGACAAATGTGGGCCTACATGGCCACAATGAAAAACAATGACATCCACGAGCCATGCTCGGATAATACAACATGACACAACTGAAGTAATTGTAGTAATCACGATCCCATCGGATCCACTAATGATCAATTATCACAACCCATTGAAGTAATCACACATTCGATAATAATCAATACCCGATATAGCCAATCAATCGAACTCAATGGCTCAACAATTCCTCTATCATATACAAAACTAAATAGTATAACTCACACCATCACGAACTTATATCCATAATACGAACCGAAATCCGATAATCGTTATTAACAATCAATATAACTGATCAACAAACCCAACGATTTCACAGTATCTCGATTAGACACAACTCCGAATAATCCAACTCAAACAATTACGAATTCACAACCACAATACAATTACAGATACGAATGTAAAGGAAATCATATTCGATGATCAATCACAATCTTTCTGGATTCCAAAATTGTTATCATGATTCGTATTTCATCAAGAACATACGAATTCTACCACTAGCATCAACATGACTTAACGAACATTCCACCTTATTTTCTAAAAATACCGATAATTTAACATACAATCATCTTGCTATGTTCTATTTATCAAGAGTTCCTCAAGAACACTAAGTGATTCGAAACCATGTTCATAGTCATCAAAACAACATAATTCGATATCCTTTAACATGTAGATAATCATCCAACTCATAATTCAAGTTATATATTATCGTATTCTTCAACATACAATTCACATAACCTCAAGAATCGTAACAACAACATCATAATCATCTTCATACGAATCATTCATCAACAATAGCATAAAAATCCGAATTCAAGGTGTAGAGGTCATAAACATACCTCAAGAATATGAACAACACCATCAAACACCTCAAGGATCATTGATATCTTCATATCCAAGCCTCAAATCCATGTTTCCAAGCTTATAATCGAGTTGAAAGAGGTTTATCTTCACTAACACACGCAGTGGGACGAACTTGGGGGAAGAACATCGATTTTCTCTCGTGAAGAAATGAAAGGCCGAACCTTCATTTATAATCTGCACCGCTCATTACCTACGCTATCAACCACCTTTAATGTACGTAATGCTCCTTACATACGCTACAAGTCCTTCATAGCGTACGTAACATCATTCCATAACTCACTATCTTGATTCGTTCGATCGTTTTGGAACATTTTGTTCCATACATAAATTAAAAGTGTTTTGATGATTAAAGTCAATAAAAAAAACAAAACAACGAAGAGGCGAAGCCAAGAATCGAAGAAAATGAAGACTCAAAATGGTGTTCTGTGCAAGCTTAATGTACGTAACGAAGTCTGATGAACGTACATAATATTTCAATGATAACGTACATAACACACTGCTGATAACATACATAACACATGTTCAAACCAAGTGAACGTTGCAGGAGTCAAAGTCAGAAAAGCATGCAACGGACATATGACGTCAGCAATGACATAAGCCTTAACATACGTAATGGATGGTATACGTTAGTACGTAACCAAAATGACGAAACTCCCTGAACTGATTTGTGAAGAGGCTTACGTACGTAACTTGTCGAGGTTAACGTATTTAATCAAGCTTACATACGTAATGTGGAGAAGATAGCGTACGTAATGATGGATCTGGCAGCTAACGGCTAGTTTGATGATGGAACCTATAAATACCATTCTATGGTATTGTTTCAAGCACAACAACTTCAAGCAGACGAGATAATCATCTGATATTCATATTGATATTATTGTTGTTGTAATATTGAGCTTACATTTAGTGATTGAGTGGTAAAAGAAACGATACAATTGGATTCGGTGTTATTAGGATCAAGGATCCGGCATTGTTAGAATCGCAATCGGTATCTTCCTGAGGTTTATCTAGTTCCGATAGAAAGCTAGAGAGGTTGATTCCTTGTCCTATGAAAAGGAAAACGATTTAACTTGGACCGACACAAAGACAAGTACGAGTGGTTTATCACGGACCAATAGAAGACGTGATTGTAAAGGTTATCCCTCAACTGATAGAAGAGAGGTGCAGAGGTTTTTATCTTGAACCTATAGAAAAAGATACCGACAGAGGACGTAAGCTCGTTTATAGCCGAACCTCTATAAATCTGTGCGTCGTTTAATATTCCGCAATTTTATTTACGCTTCCGGAACACGGTGCAATATCCGATCTTGTACCCACGGCTTAACATCCGAGGAGAAAAAGATCCAATGGCGTTTCAATTTGCTCCTGTCGAAGGCCTTGCTCTCAACCGACCACCATTCTTTGATGGCTCAAATTATTTGACATGGAAGAAAAAGATGTCAATCTTTATTCGTGCCTACGATATAGAGATTTGGAAGATTATTTGCCTTGGACCGAAAATTCCTCTCAAATCCAACGCTACGCTCAAATCTTTCAAAGAATACGACGATGCCAATTGGAAAAATGACCATCTAAATTATAAGGCTACTCAACTCTTATTTTGTGCCTTAAATCCGGAAGAGGTCAATCGAATCTCATCGTGTGAGAGTGCGAAAGAAATATGGAAAATTCTCGAAATCACACACGAAGGGACAACTCAAGTCAAAGAGACGAAAATCAATATGCTTCTCTATGATTACGAGTTATTATGATGAAAGGTGACGAGTCCATCACCAATATGCTCGACCGATTCTCGGTTATCACTAATGGACTCGCTTTATTCGGAAAACCATTGTCTAGTAGTGAAAAAGTCAAGAAAATATTACGATCACTACCTAGCGAATGGGATGGCACCGTGACCGCGATTATGGAATCTAAAGATCTCAACATGCTTGATTTTAGCGCCCTCGTTGGTTCGCTAATTAATTATGAGATCGTGTTAAAAACACGAAGTTTCAAGCCGAAACCGAAGGAATGATCGTTAGCCATGAAGGCTAAGATATCGAGAAAGAAAGAAGAAATCCCGGTGGAAGAAAGCGACGAAGAAGCAGCATATTATGCCAAGAATATTAATAAATTTCAAACCTTATTAAACCGGAGGAAGAAGGATATCTCGAGCGAAACGAAGAAATTCGACAACTCTTGTCGACAATGTGGAAAACCAGGCCACTTCGCTAAACATTGCTATGCTAAACCCAAAAAGGAGGTTCTCGTGGCAACATGGAGCGATGAAGATGAAGACGACGAATTTATCGATCAAAATAATCTCGTTCTCATGGCCCGAAGTTCGTTCGACGACAGCGACGTCGAAAGTCAAGTAAGTACATCCTCCCGTGATGAACTTTTTGATGCATTTGAATTATTGCAAATGGACTTTCAGAACGCTTTATCCGAAATCAAATCCCTTAAGTCTAAAATTAAATCTTTGGAAATTGAAAATTCTAAAATTATCGAGAAGGGAAAATTTGTCGAAATCGATCATTCGAATTGCATCGAAAATGAAAATATTTTGAAGGATGATCTTGCTAAAATTCAAACCGAGCTAAAAGATTTAACGACGAAATTTTCTCTCGGGAACGAGAAATTTGAAACTATGCTTGGTGTTCAGAAATTTACTTTAAATAAAGAAGGGTTGGGATTCAAAACACGTTCGAAAAACGATTCCGTTAATTTCAAAATACCCCATTGCGAAAAGTGTTTAAAACTTGGGCATCATATTTCAACTGTAAAAGCTCTAGACGAACGATTAAAATTAAAAAAATTTGGGTTCCTAAAGGAACAACTATTTCAAATATCGTTTATGTCTCGAAACAAAAACCAACTATAGGTTGGATCCCCAAAAATTGATTTTTGTATTATACTCAGGGGGAGTATATTTTTAGGGAGATAATACTTTTAGGGGGAGTATTTTTTTTTTTGAAAAACAGGTATAAACTCCATCCTACTCATGCATTTATTTATCATAAATTAGTATCATGCATATTTTACATTTATTGCATATTTTTATTCAATTGGTATTCTATTGCACTTTTTGATGAATACAAAAAGGGGAAGAGATAGGAGAATGGAGAAATAAGTCGAAAATGGGATTAACCTTGAAAGGGGGAGAAAAATCGAAGAAAATCGAAAGCATACAAAAAGAATTAGAAAAACGAAGGAATTGAAAAATAAAAAGGAGAAGTCGAAAATAACAGGAAAAGAAAAATGAGGAGAGGTCGAAAAAGACGATGAAAAATTTGAAAATGAGAAAAGAAAAGGAGAAAAGAAAGAAGGAGTCGAAAAATAAATGGGAGAAGAACTAACGAAACGGACAAAGTCAAAAACTTTGGTCTGTACACATACATATATTTGTATTTTTGCAGGTAAATCCCATTGACGAAGTTTTCTTTTGTAATCATCAAAAAGGGGGAGATTGTTGGAACATTTTGTTCCATACATAAATTAAAAATGTTTTGATGATTAAAGTCAATAAACAAAACAAAACAACGAAGAGGTGAAGCCAAGAATCGAAGAAAATGAAGACTCAAAATGGTGTTCTGTGCAAGCTTAACGTACGTAACTGTAATATCCGCAATTTCGATTTCCGGTAATTTTTATTTTGTTTCCGGCGGAGGTCCATTTTGACGACTCTCTCATGACCGTTTCGTCATTTCGAGAATGATTAATTCTGCACTTTTTGTCATCCGAGTTCGTTTCGGTATCGTTTTGTTGAGTTCCGAGCTTTTTAGCGACTTTTCCGCACTTGAGTTCGATTCTTGCGAATCTCGTCCGAAACGGTTGTTTCGAGTTTCTCGTAAGTTCATTTAATGTTATTATTCATGTTGCGAGCTTTGGTTTGGCGTTTCAATCGCGTATCGTGATTTTCGGACGTTTTGGGCCATTTTCGTAATTTCCAAAAGTTTTGGGTAATTACTTCCGTTGTTGAATTCCGAGACTTCGGGTGGTCGGAATTGTGTGTTCTCTTAGCTCTTAGATTCGTCTTTGCGAGTACGTCGTAACCGTATCATCGATTCGTATTCGTTCGGTTTCGAGTCGTTCGCCGTCGGAGTTGGCCCGGCCGAGTCATGGCCGGCAACTGGGCCTGGCCGCCTTGCCGAGTCACGGCCGGTAGTGCTCGGCGGCTTCGGCCGAGTCACGGCCGGCAGCGTTTCGGCGGCCTTCGCCGAGCAGCCGCACTGCGGCCGCGGCACATGCCGGGCAGTGGCCGCGGCACACTGTGGCATTTTTCGCCAAACCGTATCACGGTGCCGCGGCACACGCCGGCCGGGCCGCGGCACACTGCCGACCACTGGGAGCCATTTTTGGGCCTGTGCCGCGGCACACTCCCGCTGGGCCGCGGCACACTGTGCAGCCTATTTATGGCCCTGCACACGGGTTTTTGGCCATTTTTCTCAACCTTTCCTTTCTCTTCCGCGGAGGTGGTCTTGGGAAGCTTGAAGCCATGTTGTTTAACAACAAATCCATGAAGTTCTTGAGGTTATATCATCAATCAATCATCCGTTATCATCCTTTGATCCAGCGAATCAAGGTAATCTTCCTTAGAACCCTAATTTCGGGAATTTGGGGGTTTTCGTGTTTTCGTCCGATTCATTCCGTTTTTGTTGATTAATTCATGATGAATATGATTAATCTTGTTGGTATTCTTAGTTTCCCTATGGATTCATGGTATATTTCGTGATTTTTTACGGAATCGAGAGGGTTTGGTTGGGGTCCGCCCTCGTTGTCGTTTTTATACGAATATACATGAATCGTTTAGAATTGGTTGTGATTGTATTCTTCGAATTGTTAGGTTCGGTTTCGATGGTTCCTAGCATTCGTCGGTGACTTTCCATTCCGTTCGTTGCGTCGTCGACTATTCAAGGCAAGTATATAATTATGATTGTACGTTCTCGACTTTGAAAGTAAGAAATATTGATGGCATGATATGAACGAACCGTTTTTACGGCATTCATAGATATATTGATGGCATATCATGAACGAACCATTTTTACGGCATTCATAGATATATTGATGGCATATTATGAACGAACCGTTTTTACGACATTCATATATGTATTGATGGCATGTAATAAACGAACCGTTTCTACGGCATTCCTACATGTAACGGCGTATGATATGAACGAACCGTTTCTACGGCATTCACATACGTCTTGATGTGACACTATGAGATTTTAGATATTCCGGAATACTAGTCTTGAATTGATGAATTGACGGCTACATTTACTTTATTGTCGAGGAGTATTGTGTTTCATACTTGTTATACTTGCACTAGCTATTCGACGGCTAACCCCTTTATGGGGGAAATACTTTTTATGTATTTCAGGTTCCAGGAGAATGGACAGGCGGGTATCGGGTCGGCATGAAGATGATGGGCAAGTGTGATACTGTGTTTTGTCTCCGGTTATCTTTTTGGATTCCTCCATTCAGTGTTGTTGTTCTGGAATGGATTTTAAATACTCGAGTATTGTATTTCAGTTTCCTTGATGTTCCGGCCTGTGTTGCCGAGGTATTGATTTGTGTGGTGATGTATATGGTTTCATTGGTTACGGTTTTGAATACCATTTGTATTGTCCTTCTTTTCATTGTATGTAGACCTTCTCGGTCAAGTTTTATAGTTCCGCGTATGTTTAGCCTTGTGGGTCCCATGGCGGGGCTCACGACGCTGTAATATACCCTGAATAACTTGGGGGTGTTACAGTAACAAAGTCTGATTAACGTACGTAATATTTCAATGATAACGTACGTAACACATGTTCAAACCAAGTGAACGTTGGAGGAGTTAAAGTCCTCGTAAGGTGCCATCTTAATCGAAGCATGCCAACTATTATTTTACGTGAACTCAATCAACAGTAGTTGGGCATACCAATCATCTTTCCAATCGAGGACGCATGCCCTCAACATATCCTCCAGTGTCTGAATAGTCCTCTCTGATTGTCCGTCGGACTGAGGATGAAAAGCTTTGCTGAGATTAAGCTGAGTTCCCATAGCATGATGAACTGATCTCTAAAAATGTGACACGAATCGCCCGTCACGATCACAAACGATACTCTTAGGAGTACCGTGCAATCTCACTATCTCTTTGATGAATAACTGGGCAAGGCTCTCGGGACCCCACGTATCCTTAATCTCAAGGAAATGAGCTGACTTAGTCAAATGGTCCACAATTACCCAGATTGTACTCATACCACGACGACTCGTCGGCAAACTCGTGATGAAGACCATTGAGATATCCTCCCACTTCCACTATGGAATAGGGAGTGGTTTCAGCATACCCGCCGGTCGCTGATGTTCAATCTTGACTTGCTGACAGGTTAAGCATCTCGAAACAAATTCTGCGACTTCTCGCTTCATATTACTCCACCAGTAATTTTGTTTCAAGTCTTTGTACATCTTGCTAGACCCCGGATGAATGGAATAAGGGGTAGCATGAGCTTCTCTCAAAATCGAGTTTTTCAACTCGTCTTTCGCCGGAACGCATAACCGGTTCTTAAATTGCAAAAGTCCATCCTCGTGGACTACAAATCCAGGGGCTTTTCCCTGAGCCACATCCTCTCGGATGCGCGACAAAAATGGGTCTGAACCCTGATTCACTTTGATCGCCTCCTCAAGTGGCGATGAAATCTCTAACATGCAAAGTTGCCCTTGCACTCGCTGTAACCAGACCTCGATCTCGGGTCTCATAATTTCCTGCTGAAGCTCCTTCTGAACTGTTAAATGAGCAAGCATTTGCTCCTGAACAGACTTACGACTCAAGGCATCGGCGACAACGTTCGCTTTGCCCGGGTGGTATAGTATCTCGATATCATAATATTTAATCAGTTCTAACCACCGTCTCTGTCGCATATTAAACTCCTTCTGATTAAATATATACTTTAAACTCTTATGATCTATGAAAATCTGACAGGTGACGCCGTAAAGGTAATGACGCCAAATCTTCAATGCGAAAACCACGGATGCTAGCTCCAGGCCGTGGGTCGGGTAATTGACCTTGTAAGGTCTCAGTTGTCGTGAAGCATAGGCAATGACCTTCCCGTTCTGAATTAGACACATCCGAGACCGTGTCCGGACGCGTCACTATAAAACACGAATCCTTCCGTCCCTTGTGGTAAGGAAAGGACAGGCGCTGAAATTAAACGGTTCTTGAGTTCCTCAAAACTCTTATGACACGCGTCAGTCCACGTGTACTTCTTATCCTTCCACAAAAGGTTTGTCATGGGTTGAGCAATTTTAGAAAATCCCTCCACAAATCGCCGGTAATATCCTGCTAATCCGAGAAAGCTTCGGATATCCTTAACATTCTTCGGAGGTTGCCAATCTCGGATAGCCTCCGTCTTCTGAGGGTCGACACGAACTCCATCTGATGAAATTACATGTCCGAGAAACGTCACTTTGGACATCCAGAACTCACATTTGGAAAACTTTCCATAGAGTTGCTCTCGTCTTAACACGCTGAGAACCTGATGAAGGTGAACTTCGTGTTCCTCTTGGTCATGAGAATAAATCAAAATATCGTCAATGAAGACAACTACGAACTGATCCAAATAGTTGATGAAAACTCAATTCATTAATTCCATGAATACCGCAGGTGCATTAGTCAACCCAAACGACATTACCACAAACTCATAATGACCATAGCGTGTTCGAAACGCCGTCCTAGCGATATCCGACTCTCAAATTCGCAACTGATGATAACCAGATCTTAAATCGATCTTGGAAAATAATGAAGCTCCCTGAAGTTGATCTAAGAGATCATTAATACGGGGTAGAGGATATTTATTCTTGATCGTCACCCTGTTCAACTCTCGGTAATCAATACACAAGTGAAAAGAACCATCCTTCTTCTTGACAAATAACACTGGTGCTCTCCACGGGGACGCACTCGGTCGGATATAACCCTTCTCTGTCAAATCTTCTAATTGATTCTTCAGTTCCTGCATTTCGGTCGGGGCCATCAGAGACAGTGCCTTAGATAATGGGGACGTACCAGGCTCCAACTCTATAGTGAATTCCACATCTCTCTGTGGAGGCAAACCAGGTAACTCGTCTGGAATAACATCGGCATATTCTCTCACTACAGGAATATCCGCCAACATCACTGATGATTTCTCGGTCTTGGTCATATAGCATCAATAACCAACACACCCTTGATTTAGTAATTCACCGCTTTCATCATATTAATGATCTTACCAGAACAGCTGGTATTAACTCCCTGAAATACACTTTCGACTCCATCATCTGAAGCAATAGTGACCATACGCTTACGGACACTAATGATGGCATTGTGACGAGCCATCCAATCGATACCCAAAACAACATCGTCTTTCGGTAAATCTACCACGATCAAGTTCTCCAACCAAACATGGTCATTAAGTTGAATCGGACAATTCTCAATCTCAAGATTTCCGATAATTCTTCTACCGTATGGTAGACCAATGACATAAGGCTCACAACTAATTGCGCTACCCAGGTGAAGTCTACTCAAGCATGACTCGGAAATGAATGAATGCGATGCACCAGTATCAAAAAGTGTACACACGGGTTGAGATAGAATTTCGAGTGTACCTGAAATCATTCGGGCCTCCGGATCGTCGGTCCTCTTCATCTCATAAATTCGGGACTTCCTAGTCCCAGCACCGAACGATCCCGTATGATGACTATAGGCTCCACCTTTATTCGCTCCTGTCATTTTAAATGACGCTGACCGAGTAGCTTGATTCTGAATGGCTGACTGTTTCGGGGCCTGAGATGCCGCCGGAGTATTCTTGGAGTCTCTTCGGCAAAAACGGGCCTTATGCCCAGCAATCCCGCAGTTATGGCACGTGATAGTATGCCTCGGGCACTTGGTGCTGACATGACCCTGTTCTTCACAGTTGAAATAGGTGATGGCCGAACAGGCCGCTCGAGACTGAGATTCCACTGGTTTAGGCGCCGCAAGAGGTCGCCCCGATAAAGTAGAGCCCGCATGAGGCTTCTTAAAGATTGCCTGACTGCCTTCAGACTGATTACTGCTCTTAGACTTCTTGCCAGAATATGAAGTCTGATTCTTAACAATTTCCTCCGCAGTAAGCTCATAAGTAAGAGCTTTCTCGATGAATTCGGCTAGGGTTGTGCAATGATGATTAAGCAGCTGCATTCGCATACGAGGTTTCAACCTCTTGCTAAAGTACTTGATCTTGTCCGCCTCGGATTGAATAATAGATGAGGCGAAAGGAAGAAGTTCCTGAAATTTATCGGCAATGGCGAGAACATCATCGTCTGCTGAGAGGTTGGGAATGAGTAATTCTGATAACTTGGCCTCCCTGAGTGGGGCCGGATAATACCTCTCCATCATGAGAGTCTTGAATTGATCCCAAGTACAAGACCTGTCGGTGGGTGATAACCACCAAGAGTGAGCGCTCTTACCCAGATAGTAAGCCGCAACTGAAACTTTGTGTCCCTCAGGACAGTCCACCATAGCAAACAGTTTCTCGAAATGCTCAAACCAGTGAATGATATCCGCCGGTTCAGATGAGCCCTCGAAGGTAGATGGTCTCTGGCGAGAGATGTCGCCAATGATACTGCTCACACCCCTCTCTTGCCTCTGAGATGGCGGCGAAGGAGCCTGTTGATTTTGAGTAGTTGAGTTATGTAACACCCCCAAATCCTATTGGGTTATTACAGTGCCGTGGACCCCACGCCAGGAGATCCACCAGGCGAACATGACTAAAATACATTAAATTAAACAACAAGGGAAAATCATAGTCCCTACCATAATATCCGACACAATATTCCGATAAGGAATTTCAATGACAACGATGGGCCTACATGGCCAAAAATAAAATACAACAACATCCACGAGCATCTGATCGGGTAATACATAGTGACAATGACTGACAAACTGGAGAACACTCCAACTGACTAACCAACATGAACAACTCGGACTAGTATCGCTCGAATGCCTCGTCGCCATCATCATGCCCCTGTGTCTCAACTCTCTCCTCGCAAGCACCTAAAACATGAAAACATGTTCCGCCCCCACGGGGTCAGTCATCCAGATAATGAATATCAAATACATGTATAACATGATATGCATCCAAAGGCAGAATGAAACAATACAATGATAATAATAATACGAGATGCTCACAAACCAAGGTAAGAACCGAGCATTCGCGAAATACTATGCCCACGGCATACTATTAATACCTGTTCAACAGGTTAGAACATAAGTGCCCAATGGCGAATCATAATCACAGAGTACCACAATGAATTACACGACATGAACCAAACGAGAACTGAATTAATTATGAATCACAATGCCCGAAGGCTCCAATGAAATTACCAATACAATCACAAAGGCCTGAAAGCCACTCAGCCGAAGCAGTCAAATATCACAATCACATGAAGCCAAAACAGCCCGAAGCTGTTATCGATTAGGGCCGAAGCCACGGCACGAAGCCGTATCACAATTAGGGCCGAAGCCACAGCACGAAGCCGTATCACAATTAGGGCCGAAGCTACGGCACGAAGCCGTATCACAATGAGACCATACAATGGTCGTGACCTACTGAATTGTAGGTGTTGGGAAACCAACCGCGAAGGTTCAAGCCCCAAACTTACCCATAATGAGATCACCTAGTGACCGTGACCTGCTGAATTGCAGGTGCTGGGAAACCAACCGTGAAGGTTCAAGCCCCAGACTTACCCATAATGAGATCATAAACATAACCGTGACCTACTGAGTTGTAGGTGTTGGGAAACCAACCGCGAAGGTTCAACCCAAGCTTACCCATAATGAAACCATCCAATGGTCGTTGACCTACTGAGTTGTAGGTGTTGGGGGAAACAACCATGAAGGTTCAGGCCCCACCAAACTTACCCCATAATGAAACCAACCAATGGCCGTTGACCTACTGAGTTTTAGGTGTTGGGGGAAACAACCGCGAAGGTTCAGGCCCCACCAAACTTACCCCATAATGAGCACTAGCCGAGACTAGTCTCCAAACATAATTAATCACAAACGGCAACGATACCAAGATTACCGAATTCACGAGAATGATAGTGTGCTGCCTTGAGTCGGCCAACACGACAACAATGACTCAAGGATGGGTACCGTCTTCGGCGGTCCCAATTCAATACCTCAATTACCTTAGAATGGTCAACCGATAACAACGACACACTGGATGGGAACTATCCTCGATAGCCCCAATTCAATACCTCGACTGCCTTAGAATGGCCAACCGATAACAATGATGCAGCGGATGATTCAATACCTCGATTGCCTTGAAACGGTCAATCGATAACAATGATACAATGAATGATTGAGCACCTCGATTGCCTTAGAACGGCTAATCGATGACAATGATACAATGAATGATTGAGCACCTCGATTGCCTTAGAATAGTTAATCGATGACAATGATACAATGAATGATTGAGCACCTCGATTGCCTTAGAACGGCTAATCGATGACAATGATACAATGAATGATTGAGTACCTAGATTGCCTTAGAACGGCTAATCGATGACAATGAGACAATTAATGATTGAGCACATTGATTGCCTTAGAACGACTAATCGATGACAATGAGATAATGAATGATTGAACTCCTCGATTGCCTTAGAACGGCCAATCGATAACAATGATATAATGAATGATTGAACTCCTCGATTGCCTTAGAACGGCCAATCGATAACAATGATATAATGAATGATTGAACTCCTCGATTGCCTTAGAACGGCCAATCGATAACAATGATATAATGAATGATTTAACTCCTCGATTGCCTTAGAACGGCCAATCGATAACAATGATACAATGAATGCCTCGACACCTTTAATCGGCTACCGACGACGAAGATGAGAACGAATACGACAATGCCTTCAATCGGCCAATACAACATGAATGACAGGATGCCAACATTAATAACAATGATTACAACAACGTCTAGATCGACATCAATATTAACAACAACAACCGATACATCGATACCGTGAACCGGTGATCGATAATAACATTAACAATGAATATCGCAATGCCTTACCGGCCATTAATGAATGATAATAACATTTGGCATAATTACCGAAGATTATTGTATCGAACGATCCCTAATATCAATGAACTTATGAAGAGACTAAGTCTCGGAATGATACAACACATTCATACACATATATGATAACATTAATCTCATTGACTAGTACAAGTATAAAACTTGCCTCAACCGAAGGCGATGAAACCCTTCCACGAACAACGAACGGCGTCCTCTGATAAACACAAGTACTCGAACAACCTTGAATGAAATACAATTCATTCAATAATACAATATCAATCGAAATCAACATAACGACCGAAAGAAACTCTTTGAGGCATTTAATCGAACACTAAATGTTCAAAGTTCCTCAAGAGCCTAAGAATCATCAATCGGGTTGAATGAATCGAAAATATGGATATACAATCCATAGAACACGATTAATAATGTTTACTAACATCAACCGATTCATCAAAATCGGACTAGAATCGAAATCAAGAACAAATTCCCCTAAAAGTCAAACTTGGAGGAAAATCAAGAAATATACCTTGATTCAACGAAGAACACGGATTGGAGGATGATATAATCAACAAGAATCTTCCAAAACGTCTTGGAATTCATTAGAATCGGCTAAGAACTCGATTTCCCGAGCCTCCCGTCCGCAGCCGCACAAAAACAAGGAAAAAGGGTGAGAAATGAAGGTCTGGCCGAGCCCAGGCTATATATAGCCGGCAGGGTTACGGCCGTAACCGACAGTGCCTTACGGCCGTAACTGGCAGTGCCTTACGGCCGTAACTCGGCCCTTACGGCCGTACTCGGCAGCCTTATGGCCGTAACTGGCATTCGTCAAAAAATCTGCCCAGCACTGGTCGGACACTTACGGCCGTAACTGGCACACATTATGGCCGTAACCGGCCTTCGTCCGGAAGATGCCCAGCGCCCGTACGGCCGTAACTCTCGACCCTTACGGCTGTAACTGGCATTCATCAGGCTATGCCTGCCAAGCACGTACGGCCGTAACAGGCACCTTACGGCCGTAACTCGGCCAGGCCAGGCCCGGCTCCGGCCGTGGCCACTCTGACGGCCCGACGACCCCGAAACCCGAACCTGAATACGAATCGAAGATATGGTTACAACGTACTCGCAAAGACGAATCCAAGCGCTAAGAGGACACACGATTCCAACCATCCGAAGGCTCAAAATTCGACAACGGAAAATAATTACCCCAAACTTTAGGAAATTACGAAAATGGCCCTAAACGTCCGAAATACACGATACACGATTGAAACACCAAGACAAAGCTCACAACATGAATAATAAAATTAAATGAACTTACGAGAAACTCGAAACAACAGTTTCGGACGAGATTCGCAAGAATCGAACTCAAGTGCGGAAAAGCCGCTTAAGAACACGGATCTCAACAAAACGATACCGAAACGAACTCGGATGACAAAAAATGCCGAATTAATCATTCTGAAAATGACGATACGGTTATGAGCGAGTCGCTAATATGGACTTCCGCCAAAAAAAAAAGAAAATTACCGGAAAATCGAAATTGCGGATATTACATACTACCCCTTAAAAGAAGTTTCGTCCCGAAACTTAAAACAAGTAGGGAGAAGAAATATCCCGCCAGGAAAAATCAACGAGATACACACGAACAAGAATGATCACAATGAATGATAATGAGTCGAACTCCAACAAGGATCAAGAATGACTCACCGGGGTGAAATGATAACGTAATGAGTGATAGCTCAAATGAAATGATTGGAACCATTGTTCCCCGTGAAGTGAATGTTTAGTTTGATAATTATAAGTCTCAACATGATTGATATATGATGAATGACTTATGTGAATGAATGAACGACAATGAAATGAATGATTATCCTATTACCGAGCAAGAATTAACTTGCTCAAAACCGGTGATGGAAGTCCTATTGTAACACAATTAAAGCAAACAACAGTCGAACTCTTCGTCTGAGATGAAGATGCTCTCCCAGCACGAAGATGACTAGAAAACGATCTCTTGGACGTCGGAGTCTGATGCCCCTGTGACAGCTCTTCCCATACCGAGGCAGGAAAGTCACGTGATAATTACAGATCTCGTATGAAGATCGCATTATGATTATGAGATGGAATGATAACAATGAGCATACACGCTCTAACATAATGAATGCATTAATAATGCAATGAAATGATTGTCGACATGACACCGGAATATGATAAGATCGCATGAAAGATCAAGTGAGGTAACATGATTATCTGATGAAACTCCTGAAATGATTACCTTGAACAAGTTAACAAGGTTGAAAATTCGATCCATAAGATCAACAACTGAACCGTGAGATGGACTGGATGATTAATGAATTAACTGAACAATGAGATTGACTGAGTGATGAATGAATTAACTAAGCGATGGGATTGACTGAGTGATGAATGAATTAACTGAGCAATGAGATTGACTGAGTGATGAATGAATTAACTAAGCGATGAGATTGACTGAGTTTTAAATGAATTAACTGAACAATGAGATTGACTGAGTGATGAATGAATTAACTGAGCGATGAGATTGACTGAGTGATGAATGAGTTAACTGAACAATGAGATTGACTGTGTGATGAATGAATTAACTGAACGATGAGATTAACCGAGTGATGAATGAATTAACTGAACGATGAGATCGAAATGATGATTGAGGATTATTAAGTGATGAATGAGTTGATCCTTATCGCTTGCATGGCCAAACGTGCTCCAATACAATTAGTCATGAATCAATCGTAACAATAATATCACATATAGGTTTCAACAAAGCATGAATAATTAATGACATGATGAATGTATGAACATAAAGAGAATCGAGTCCTTACACAGGTCATACAAAGCTTCGAGGTCTCACGATACTAGTCTTCACTGACGACGACTCGATGAATGAATGACTCGTGCAGTCGTACTAATATTACGACTCACAAAACCCGACTGTCCAGATTGTCATAACCTGACAGTCCCACTACTACCGCATCGGTAGAGCCACATGTTTTTGCCCAAAATATTTATCCGAAGATTAATACTGCTGGAAGACGGACAACAAGCAACAATTTGCGGGAGCACTTCCGAGAGAAAATGAATAAACACTAGATTTGCCGGGGTTGTTAGTCCCGGGCTTGAATGCTCTCGCGAGATGTTATTAATACAAATATTTGTGGATACAAGTATCAATGTGAGAATCTAAGTACAATGAGTGTAAAGAGACTCTGTTAATCCGGCTCTTGAGCGAAGCTCGGTGTTCTTCATCCCTGCCGATCGTCTGCTTGATGAGAGAGGCCGGGAGAAGAAAGGACCGAACGATAGCTGTTGGCAAGAGTTGGAGATAGCCAAGTGCTGAGTGTTTTGCTTTTGTATTGCGTGTGAAATGCGAGAGTGCCAGCCGGCTTGGACGAGTGCAGGGAGCCTTGTATATATAGAGGCAGCCGAGTCTTGTCCTCTGGCGGGCGATCGCCTTCCGGCCATTATAATAATGGGGCGATCGTCTGCCGGCCAATATTATAATGGGGCGATCACCCGGGCTGTCGGGCTAAAGTCCAAGGTAGATGCTGGCAGTCTGCCTAAAGTCCAAGGTTACAGCCGGCAGCCAGCTGGGCGGTCCAATGAGGAGCCAGCACGCGTCCGGAGTCACTGTCACATGCGGCCCTACTGACAACTTTCGGCGGGCCTATCGGCTGGTGGAAAGATTCTGCCAGGCTGTGGTCAACGATCCGTGATATGCGGATCTTGTCTCAGCCCTTGCACGTGGTGTCTGTCCTGAGGCTCGGCCTTTGCCGACTGGATGACTATCGGCATGATGCGGTCGTCTCTAGCTGGTCATTAGAGGTCGCCATCGACCAGTTGCTGAGGGTCGGCATTGGTCGGTCACCAAGGGTCGGTCGGCAAGTGCCGAGAGATGATCGTCCGCTAGTCGGTCGCCAGGAGTCGGTCGCCAAGTACCGAGAGACGATCGTATTTGATTTCGATCGCTCGGCACCGGGACTTGTCCTGGGACCTTCGGTTGGCCGATACTTCTTGTCTGCGGGGTTAAGGCTAGGCCGACTGGTCGCTGGTCGGCAGTTCTTCCTTGGCTGCTCGGCAGTGGCTAGGTCGCCCGATCTCCGAGGCGATCGCCGGTCGGAGAGTATAATTCTCGACACAACAATTGCCCCCCGGCTTGCTGCTATGTTTGAAGACGTGGGGTGAGGTGGTTCTTGCTGGCGATCGTGTAGGATGAGGACGGGCGATCTTGCTGAGCTGACTTAGGATTCGAACTTGGGCTATCATGGTCGATTGGCTAGCTATCTTTCGGTCTTGTACCTGCAAAAACAACATTGGCCGATCCCCCTCGGAAACTTGATGGTTTCGCTTGTTTGAGGAATCGTGCACAGTCGCGGAGTTCGATGGCCCGACTCCATGACTGTGTCTTGGTGCGCGAAGACATTGAGTTTCTCGTGACTCACTTTATTATGAGGGTCCTCTGTTAGGCTGCGCCTCGCCTCGTATTTAAACGAAGGGCGTGTGGTCTCGGTCTAGAGGAGTCCTTGCGCGCGGCAGCGTCGGATGAATCAACTCTACGCCCGCGGCTTTGTTAGCTCTGCTTCCACCTCGGCCCACCATGAAGATGGCGAACCTCGACGGTGTACGTTGAGACGGGGGTTGTGGCACGTGTCGCATTGTCCGGGAAGATCATCTTTAGATGGTGAACCTTGAGGGCGGGCGATCGTGTCCACTGATTAATATTGGAGAGCCCTTAGACTACGCCGGCCTCGTATTTAAATGAAGGGCGGGCGATCTCGTCCGAAAGGGACCTTGCATGGCCGAAGCAGCCGGTTCCATCGACTACCAGGACCATGGCTTTATGATGTGCGGTGGAGGCGATCGCGAGCCTTAGTCCATCATGTTAAATGGTGGACTGTAGATGGCGAGCGAGTCCTCCGGGTTTTGGTGATGTAGCGTGATGATCGGCGATCGGGCCGGAAGACTATCGATCGTCACTCGGATGCCGATCGTTTTATTCGTAGGTCGATATCTAACCGATTGGGCGGGAGATCGTCGTCCGGGCGCCGATCGCGCTGCTCACAGGCTAAGAAGAAACCTCTGCCTGGCTAGAAAATCTGCGGCTCTAGCCCGGGAGGCTGCGTAGGTCGTAGGTTGCGTCTTCGTGAGATGCCTCAACATAGGCGAAAAACCCTGAAATCCTCCCAGGACCGCGTAGAGGGCGGTCTCATCGCTTACGGGCTCGCCGTTGAGGATGATCACGTCTACCCGGTCGATGTAGTCCGAGTCGGACTCTTCTTCTCCCTGCTTGATTTGCATCATGCGAAGGGGACCTTCTGGCCGGACGACCCTAGTGGCGAAGTACTCCGTGAAGACGTGCGCCAGCTGTTTAAAGGAGCCAATGGACCGAGGTGGCAATAAGGTGTACCACCAGTGGGCGAGGTCGTCCAGCGTCAAAGGGAACATTCGGCACCTGGTTGCGTCAGATGCCCCACACCCGGTCATGTAGATGTTGAATTTCCTCAGGTGTGTTTGGGGGTCCGATCGCCACTCGTATAAAGGTGTTTGCGGGGGAGCGATCTTGTGCTGCACAGGGGCGAGCTCGATGTCGATCGCGAGCAGCTCGCTTGGCTCGGCGATTGTCTTCATGGTGCCTGCCCTGGATTCCAGGAGCGCCTTCATGTCGTCGATCTGACGTTGCAATGCGGCAATTGCCGTGGCTCGGTTGCTTGCTGATCGGCTTTGGGAGCGAGAGCCGAGGCGATCGTATACCGATCTCCGGACTCCACTGCTGCCGACCTCGGCTATTTGGCGAGCGGGAGCCAGACGGCTGGGCTGCCTTCTGGGAGTCGGGTAGGCCGAGCTCCTGGTGACGGACTCATACTCCGTCATCTCGTAGCTGGGGCCGATCGCCTTGCCGCCAGTCGGAGTCACCGCCAGGCGATCGAAGACAGAGGTGCCCCGGCTGGCGAGCGCCTCTTCTTGCGGACGAGAGCCTCCTGGCGATTGCTCGGCCACTAACGCCTTGAGCTTCCGCTTGGACTTCCGGCGGCCGGACGAGGGGGTGATAGCAGGAGGCGCGTCGAGAGCACTCCGTCGCTCCTGTAGGATGGCCATGACCTCGTCGATCTGTTCCTTGGTTCGGAGCTGATCGAGCGAGAGGCTTGGGCCGCCGTCCAGGGACAGGATCGAGCGTCTCTGACCGCGGCGGCTGCCTTCCACCATCGGCTGCGGCTCGACCGGGGCCAGGCAGGCGTCGCCGGCCAGCGGCTTTCTTCGACGCGGAGGCGGAAGACATGATTTCTGAAAGATTTCTTTGAAGCGCAGTGAGTGTCACTTCAAGTATATGCCCCGAGAACAGTGAGTGTTCTTCGGGACGGTAGGTATAAAAATTTGAGGGTTAGATGCCCTTCTTCTAGCGCCAATTGTTGTTGCCCAAAATATTTATCCGAAGATTAATACTGCTGGAAGACGGACAACAAACAACAATTTGCGGGAGCACTTCCGAGAGAAAATGAATAAACACTAGATTTGCCGGGGTTGTTAGTCCCGGGCTTGAATGCTCTCGCGAGATGTTATTAATACAAATATTCGTGGATACAAGTATCAATGTGAGAATCTAAGTACAATGAGTGTAAAGAGACTTTGTTAATCCGGCTCTTGAGCGAAGCTCGGTGTTCTTCGTCCCTGCCAATCGTCTGCTTGATGAGAGAGGCCGGGAGAAGAAAGGACCGAACTATAGCTGTTGGCAAGAGTTGGAGATAGCCAAGTGCTGAGTGTTTTGCTTTTGTATTGCGTGTGAAATGCGAGAATGCCAGCCGGCTTGGACGAGTGCAGGGAGCCTTGTATATATAGAGGCAGCCGAGTCTTGTCCTCTGGCGGGCGATCGCCTTCCGGCCATTATAATAATGGGGCGATCGTCTGCCGGCCAATATTATAATGGGGCGATCACCCGGGCTGTCGGGATAAAGTCCAAGATAGATGCTGGCAGTCTGCCTAAAGTCCAAGGTTACAGCCGGCAGCCAGCTGGGCGATCCAATGAGGAGCCAGCACGCGTCCGGAGTCACTGTCACATGCGGCCCTACTGACAACTTTCGGCGGGCCTGTCGGCTGGTGGAAAGATTCTGCCAGGCTATGGTCAACGATCCGTGATATGCGGATCTTGTCTCAGCCCTTGCACGTGGTGTCTATCCTGAGGCTCGGCCTTTGCCGACTGGATGACTATCGGCATGATGCGGTCGTCTCTAGCTGGTTATTAGAGGTCGCCATCGGCCAGTTGCTGAGGGTCGGCATTGGTCGGTCACCAAGGGTCGGTCGGCAAGTGCCGAGAGATGATCGTCCGCTAGTCGGTCGCCAGGAGTCGGTCGCCAAGTACCGAGAGACGATCGTATTAGATGTCGATCGCTCGGCACCGGGACTTGTCCTGGGACCTTCGGTTGGCCGATACTTCTTGTCTGCTGGGTTAAGGCTAGGCCGCCTAGTCGCTGGTCGGCAGTTCTGCCTTGGCTGCTCGGCAGTGGCTAGGTCGCCCGATCTCCGAGGCGATCGCCGGTCGGAGAGTATAATTCTCGACACAACACCAGATAACTCACATATCAGGGTATCTCACAACCCAAAATCTCTGATACCATCTTTTGTAACACCCCCAAATCCTATTGGGTTATTACAGTACCGTGGACCCCACGCCAGGAGATCCACCAGGCGAACATGACTAAATTATATTAAATTAAACAACAAGGGAAAATCATAGTCCCTACCATGATATCCGACACAATATTTCGATAAGGAATTTCAATAACAACGATGGGCCTACATGGCCAAATATAAAATACAACAACATCCACGAGTATATGCTCGGGTAATACATAGTGACAATGATTGACAAACTGGAGAACACTCCAACTGACTGACCAACATGAACAACTCGGACTAGTATCGCTCGAATGCCTCGTCGCCATCATCATGCCCCTGTGTCTCACTCTCTCCTCGCAAGCACCTAAAACATGAAAACATGTTCCGCCCCCACGGGGTCAGTCATCCAGATAATGAACATCAAATACATGTATAACATGATATGCATCCAAAGGCAGAATGAAACGGTACAATGATAATAATAATACGAGATGCTCACAAACCAAGGTAAGAACCGAGCATTCGTGAAATACTATGCCCACGGCATACAATTAATACCTGTTCAACAGGTTAGAACATAAGTGCCCAACGGCGAATCATAATCACAGAGTACCACAATGAATTACACGACATGAACCAAACCAGAACTGAATTAATTATGAATCACAATGCCCGAAGGCTCTAATGAAATTACCAAGACAATCACAAAGGCCTGAAAGCCACTCAGCCGAAGCTGTCAAATATCACAATCACATGAAGCCAAAACAGCCCGAAGCTGTTATCGATTAGGGCCGAAGCCACGGCACGAAGCCGTATCACAATTAGGGCCGAAGCCACGGTACGAAGCCGTATCACAATTAGGGCCGAAGCCACGGCACGAAGCCGTATCACAATGAGACCATCCAATGGTCGTGACCTAATGAATTGTAGGTGTTGGGAAACCAACCGCGAAGGTTCAAGCCCCAAACTTACCCATAATGAGATCACCTAGTGACCGTGATCTGCTGAATTGCAGGTGCTGGGAAACCAACCGTGAAGGTTCAAGCCCCAGACTTACCCATAATGAGATCATAAACATGACCGTGACCTACTGAGTTGTAGGTGTTGGGAAACCAACCGCGAAGGTTCAAGCCCCAACCTTACCCATAATGAAACCATCCAATGGCCGTTGACCTACTGAGATGTAGGTGTTGGGGGAAACAACCGCGAAGGTTCAGGCCCCACCAAACTTACCCCATAATGAAACCATCCAATGGCCGTTGACCTACTGAGTTGTAGGTGTTGGGGGAAACAACCGCGAAGGTTCAGGCCCCACCAAACTTACCCCATAATGAGCACTAGCCGAGACTAGCCTCCAAACATAATTAATCACAAACGGCAATGATACCAAGATTACCGAATTCACGAGAATGATAGTGTGCTGCCTTGAGTCGGCCAACACGACAACAATGACTCACGGATGGGTACCATCCTCGGTGGTCTCAATTCAATACCTCAATTACCTTAGAATGGTCAATCGATAACAACGACACAACGGATGGGAACTATCCTCGATAACCCCATTTCAATACCTCGAGTGCCTTAGAATGGCCAACCGATAACAATGATGCAGCGGATGATTCAATACCTCGATTGCCTTGAAACGGTCAATCGATAACAATGATACAGCGAATGATTGAGCACCTCGATTGCCTTAGAACGGCTAAACGATGACAATGATACAATGAATGATTGAGCACCTCGATTGCCTTAGAATGGCTAATCGATGACAATGATACAATGAATGATTGAGCACCTCGATTGCCTTAGAACGGCTAATCGATGACAATGATACAATGAATGATTGAGTACCTCGATTGCCTTAGAACGGCTAATCGATGACAATGAGACAATGAATGATTGATCACATTGATTGCCTTAGAACGACTAATCGATGACAATGAGACAATGAATGATTGAACTCCTCGATTGCCTTAGCACGGCTAATCGATAACAATGATATAATGAATGATTGAACTCCTCGATTGCCTTAGAACGGCCAATCGATAACAATGATATAATGAATGATTGAACTCCTCGATTGCCTTAGAACGGCTAATCGATAACAATGATATAATGAATGATTGAACTCCTCGATTGCCTTAGAGCGGCCAATCGATAACAATGATACAATGAAAGCCTCGCCACCTTTAATCGGCTACCGACGACGAAGATGAGAACGAATACGACAATACCTTCAATCTGCCAATACAACATGAATGACAGGACGCCAACATTAATAACAATGATTACAACAACGTCTAGATCGACATCAATATTAACAACAACAACCGATACATCAATACCGTGAACCGGTGATCGATAATAACATTAACAACGAATATCGCAATGCCTTACCGGCCATTAATGAATGATAATAACATTTGGCATAATTACCGAAGAGTATCGTATCGAACGATCCCCTAATATCAATGAACTTATGAAGAGACTAAGTCTCGGAATGATACAACACATTCATACACATATATGATAACATTAATCTCATTGACTAGTACAAGTATAAAACTTGCCTCAACCGAAGGCGATGAAACCCTTCCACGAAGAACGAACGGCGTCCTCCGATAAACACAAGTACTCGAACAACCTTGAATGAAATACAATTCATTCAATAATACAATATCAATCGAAATCAACATAACGACCGAAAGAAACTCTTTGAGGCATTTAATCGAACACTAAATGTTCAAAGTTCCTCAAGAGCCTAAGAATCATCAATCGGGTTGAATGAATCGAAAATATGGATATACAATCCATAGAACACGATTAATAATGTTTACTAACATCAACCGATTCATCAAAATCGGACTAGAATCGAAATCAAGAACAAATTCCCCAAAAAGTCAACTTGGAGGAAAATCAAGAAATATACACGAAGAATACGGATTGGAGGATGATATAATTAACAAGCCGGCCTTCGTCCGGAAGATGCCCAACGCCCGTACGGTCGTAACTCTGGGCCCTTATGGCCGTAACTGGCATTCGTCAGGCCATGCCTGCCGAGCACGTATGGCCGTAACCGGCACCTTACGGCCGTAACTCGGCCAGGCCAGGCCCGGGTCTGGCCGTGGCCACTCTGACGGCCCGACGACCCCGAAACCCGAACCGGAATACGAATCGAAGATATGGTTACGACGTACTCGCAAAGACGAATCCAAGCGCTAAGAGAACACACGATTCCGACCACCCGAAGGCTCGAAATTCGACAACGGAAAGTAATTACCCCAAACTTTGGGAAATTACGAAAATGACCCTAAACGTCCGAAATACACGATACACGATCGAAACACCAAGCCAAAGCTCACAACATGAATAATTACATTAAATGAACTTACGAGAAACTCGAAACAACAGTTTCGGACGAGATTCGCAAGAATCGAACTCAAGTGCGGAAAAGCCGCTTAAGAACACGGATCTCAACAAAATGATACCGAAACGAACTCGGATGACAAAAAGTGCAGAATTAATCATTCTCAGAATGACGATACGGTTATGAGCGAGTCGCTAATATGGACTTCCGCCAAAAAAAAATTACCGGAAAATCGAAATTGCGGATATTACAAATTATGCATCGTCTCCATCAGTTGTGCCATATGAGTCATTTGGGCCATCATGCCCTGCATAAAAGCGAGTGGATCAACCTGAACACCTTCTGACTGAGCTGTGTCCCGGGTACGACTCCCTGATAGTGAATGATTACGTCCAGGTGAATGAGTGGCAGCGTCACTGCTCGATGAATCAGCATTATTCCTTGCATTAGCGCGTGTAACCCCAACTGGGACCCACCAGGCGAATGAAAATAAATGAATTAAATAATATAATTGTAGTACCGAACCACATTATATTACCAAATACTCTGATGATGAGCTTTAGGTACCATACACCAAGGAATACAGAATACTTGTACATTTTATATAAAGATAAAATATACAACCCTGAATAAATGAACATTCAACCGGAAGTTTGCAGCGGACATAAAAAGAAGAAAGACGTGAAAGACTGAAAGGACTGCCCCCCTACTAGTATCACTGGGACTCCTCGCCGTCAACATGCTCTTCCCGTGCCTTTGCCTTGTCGTGACCTGAAAACAATATCCCCCAACGGGGTCAGTTACACAGAACAACAATCCTCAAGAGTTGAATAAACAAAATCATGAAATATCCCTTAGTTATGAATTTAGGCTGAAGAAGAGCATCATAGTACGCCCGTAATGGAATGTGCACATGCACAAGACGAGTGTCCGGACACACCCACCTTTGTACCTAATTAGTCTCACGATAATTATAGATTTCGCATGGATATCACATTATGATTACGTTATGAGATGATAATAATGAGTATACGCACTCTGACATAATTATTATATGAATGATTATCTGAGGTGACATGATTGTCTGATGAAACTTTTGAAATGATTATCTTGGACAAGTTAACAAGATTAATGATACGATCCTCAAGATCGACAACTGAGTAATGAAATGAACTGAGTGAGTAATGAGTTAACATGATCAACATGATCAAAATGAAAATGATGTTTGAGGATTGTTAACTGATGAATGATGAATGAATGATTCTTATTGCCAGAAATTATACCATGGCGTCAGAAATCTTACAGTTCTTGGTTTGAGGGGCTTGGCATTTGCACATTTCACACGCGATGCTAGAGTCCAATGATACTAGTCTGGTGAATGATGATTTCAATGAGACATGACTCGGAATGTAGTATTCAAAACCACGCTCCGATACCAACTCTGTAACACCCCAAACTAGGCGGCTATTACAGTGCCGTGGAACCCCAACTGGGACCCACCAGGCGAATGAAAATAAATGAATTAAATAATATAATTGTAGTACTGAACCACATTATATTACCAAATACTCCGACGAGGATCTTTAAGTACCATACTCCCAGGAATACAGAATACTTGTACATTTTATATGAAGATAAAATATACAACCCTGAATAAATGAACATTCAACCCGAAGTTTGCAGCGGAAATAAAAAGAAGAAAGACGTGAAAGACTGAAAGGACTGGGCCCCCTACTAGTATCACTGGGACTCCTCGTCGTCAACATGCTCTTCCCGTGCCTTTGCCTTTTCGTGACCTGAAAACAATATCCCCCAACGGGGTCAGTTACACAGAACAACAATCCTCAAGAGTTGAATAAACAAAATCATGAAATATCCCTTAGTTATGAATTTAGGCTGAAGAAGAGTATCATAGTACGCCCGTAATGGAATGTGCACGTGCACAAGACGAGTTTCCGGACACACCCGCCCTTGTACCTAATTAGTCTCACAGAGGTACATTACCGTGTGCACAGTCCAATGTGTTGGTGAACCCAACACATGACTATCGTGTGCCCGACTAAAAATTCCACACATCCCTACCCGGCCACGCAATATGAATCCAGAAGGTCACACGATCAAAAGTGACCAATCAACATAATGAATAACAATCCGACAAGGGTCAAGAATGACTCACCGAGATGAGATAATAATGAAATGAATGGTAGCTCATTGAAATGATTTGGAACCGTCGTTCCTCGTGAATGAAATGATTATTTGACAATTACAAGTCTCAATACGGTTTATACATTATGAATGAGTTATGATTATGAATGAACAAAAACGAAAGGAATGAGTATCCTTTTAACCGAGTAAGAATTAACTTACACAACACTGGTGAAAAATGTCCTTCCAAGAACAAACATCCTAAAATAAGGTTCCGGTCGCTCGAACAACCTTGAATAACACAATTACCAACAATCCGTTCAATATACAAATCAAACACGATTATAACTAACTCCAAACGTTGATATGACAAATCCAAGTTCATTGGGACATTATATCAAACACGTTATAACCAATCTTAGATTGTTTACAACTAATCCTTAATTATACCCATATCAAAACCCCAAGGAGTGTTTCAAACCAACAAAACATCTTCAATACAATCAATAATCCAATATGAATATCCAATTCGTGATTTCAACAACAACTAATCGAAAACCCCCAAATCCAACTCATTATTCAAAGTGTTCTTGAATAATCTTTCAATAATCCAATCAATATTCATACACACTCATAATCGTATGTACATCTCTTCATACAACATGATTATAACGTCCAAAACATCATATCGCAACACAAAATCGAAATCCAAGATGTTGAAGAATTTACCTCTTGAAGATCCAAATACTTTGATCCGATGAACACGTGTTAAATCGACTATCCAAGCTTCATAAATGAATGAAGATGATGAAAACCGAACACCCAAGTGATTAGTGAAGAAAAATCTCTCCCGCAAGCTCTCTCTCTCGAAAACAAGGTGAAGAAATGATAAAAATGACCTCAAAAACCCATCCAGGTACTTAAGTAATGCAATTGTTACGGCCGTAACTCAGCCAACTTACGGTCATAACATTCCCAAGTCAACGGCCTGACGGCCGTAACCAGCCATCTCGTACGGCCGTAACTCGGCTTTGTCCAGAATCTGCCGACAGTCATATGGCCGTACCCGCACCTGCCTTACGGGCGTGACTCGACTGATACGACCGTACTCGGCAACACTTACGGGCGTATGAAGCCCTCGTCGAAACTGCCTGGGCACCCTGCTCGAAACGTACGGCCGTAACCGGCCAAGCCTTACTGCCGTACCTGCCTCAACTTACGGCCGTATGCCGCAACCCTGACGGTCATAAGTCCTATTCGTCCGAACTGTCCTGAAAACAACGAATGCATGTTACTGCCATTTTCGCCTATCCTTACGGCCGTAACTCACCTTCGTCCAAAACATCCCTAAACCAACTAATGTATGTTACGGCTGTAATGCCAGATTAGTTACGGCCGTAACTCGCTGCTGGAAGTGAAAAAAATCCAACTACTCCATTTTCACTACAATTGATGAATGATCCGACATACCATACATATGTGAATGAAAACAAGTCCAACACATGCCATAGATGATACTTCCAACACAAGACTACCAATCACGATGATAATGATAATACTCTCGGCTCGATACTCAAACGGAGGCGAAAGACGATCGGTAATTGATACACGGCTAAAAATACGCCAACAATGAATACAATGAATGAACGTGAATGATGAATGATTATTAATGAGTGAAATTCACTGAGTGACAATTACTGAATAATAATTACTGAATGATAATGAATGAATTACAACCGGGTATTACATAATCTCCACTTAAAAGAGTTTCGTCCCCGAAACTAAGGGTCAAACAACTCGGGATAACTCTCCCGCATACTCTCCTCGGTTTCCCAAGTATCCTCTTCGACTCCGTGTCAAGACCACTGAATTTTAACCAAAGGAATCGTCTTGTTCCTCAACTGTTTGATTCGCCGCTCTAAAACTCGTATAGGACGCTCCTCATACGAATGATCATCCGCGATCTCGATTTCATCGAACTGAAGTATGTGGCTCTGGTCGGCAACATACTTCCTCAGCTGAGAGATGTGAAACACATTATGAATTCGGCTCCATGTCGGAGGTAAAGCCAATCGATAAGCCAGACTGCCTACTCGATCCAAAATCTCAAATGGTCCAATGAATCTCGGACTCAACTTCCCCACTTCCCGAAACGGAAGATACCTCGACTCGGGGATACCTTGACCAAAACGTGGTCACCTGCCTCGAACTCTAATGGTCGACGCCGATTATCTGTATATTATTTCTGTCGACTCTGAGTGGTCAACAAACGACTACTAATCACAGCTACCTTCTCGCGGGCGGCTATAATCATATCGGGCTCGATGCCGATTGATTCTGATATAAGTCATACCAACATAAAGGATATTGACAATGATGACCGTACAAGGCCTCGTAAGGTGCCATCTTAATCGAAGCATGCCAACTATTATTGTACGTGAACTCAATCAATGGTAGTTGGGCTTCCCAATCATCTTTCCAATCGAGGACGCATGCCCTCAACATGTCTTCCAGTGTCTAAATAGTCCTCTCTGATTGTCCGTCGGACTGAGGATGAAAAGTTGTGCTGAGATTAAGCTGTGTTCCCATAGCACGATGAACTGATTTCCAAAAATGTGCCACAAATCACGATAAGAAACGATACTCTTAGGAGTACCGTGCAATCTCACTATCTCTTTGATGAATAACTGGGCAAGGCTCTCGAGACCCCACGTATCCTTAATCTCAAGGAAATGAGCTGACTTAGTCAAACGGTCCACAATTACCCAGATTGTATTCATACCACGACGACTCATCGGAAAACTCGTGATGAAGTCCATTGAGATATCCTCCCACTTCCACTCTGGAATAGGGAGTGGTTCCAGCATACCCGCCAGTCGCTGATGTTCAATCTTGACTTGCTGACAGGTTAAACATCTCGAAACAAATTCTGCGACTTCTCGCTTTATATTACTCCACCAGTAATTTTGTTTCAAGTATTTGTACATCTTGCTAGACCCCGGATGAATGGAATAAGGGGTGGCATGAGCTTCTCTCAAAATCGAGTTTTTCAACTCGTCATTCGCCGGAACGCAAAACTGGTTCTTAAATCGCAAAAGTCCATCCTTGTGGACCACAAATCCAGGGGCTTTCCATTGAGCCACATCCTCTCGGATGCGCAACAAAAATGGGTCTAAACCCTGATTCACTCTGATCGCCTCCTCAAGTGGCGATGAAATCTCTAACATTCAAAGTTGCCCTTGCACTCGCTGTAACCAGACCTCGATCTCGGGTCTCAGAATTTCCTGCTGAAGATCCTTTTGAACTGTTAAACGAGCAAGCATTTGCTCCTGAACGGACTTACGACTCAAGGCATCGGCGGCAACGTTCGCCTTGCCCGGGTGGTATAGTCTCTAGATATCATAATCTTTAATCAGTTCTAACCACCGTCTCTGTCGCATATTCAACTCCTTCTGAGTAAATATATACTTTAAACTGTTATGATCTGTGAAAATATGACAAGTGACGCCGTAAAGGTAATAATGCCAAATCTTCAATGCAAAAACCACGGCTGCTAGCTCCAGGTCGTGGGTCGGGTAATTTACCTCGTAAGGTATCAGTTGCCGTGAAGCATAGGCAATGACCTTCTCGTTCTGCATTAGTACACATCCGAGACCGTGTCCGGACGTGTCACTATAAAACACGAATCCTTCCGTCCCTTGTGGTAAGGAAAGGACAGGCGCTGAAATTAAACGGTTCTTGAGTTCCTCAAAACTCTTCTGACACGCGTCAGACCACGTGTACTTCTTATCCTTCCGCAAAAGGTTCGTCATGGGTTGAGCGATTTTAGAAAATCCCTCCACAAATCGCCGGTAATATCCTGCTAATCCGAGAAAGCTTCGGATTTCATTAACATTCTTCAGAGGTTTCCAATCTCGGATAGCGTCCGTCTTCTGAGGGTCGACATGAACTCCGTCTGATGAAATTACATGTCCGATAAATGTCACTTCGGACATCCAGAACTCACATTTGGAAAACTTTCCATAGAGTTGCTCTCGTCTTAACACGTCGAGAACCTGATGAAGGTGAACTTCGTGTTCCTCTTGGTCACGAGAATAAATCAAAATATTGGCAATGAAGACAACTACGAACTGATCAAAATAGTTGATGAAAACTCGATTCATTAATTCCATGAATACCGCAGGTGTATTAGTCAACCGAAACGGCATTACCACAAACTAATAATGACCATAGCGTGTTCGAAACACCGTCCTAGCGATATCCGACTTGCGAATTCGCAACTGATGATAACCAGATCTTAAATCGATCTTGGAAAAATACTGAATCTCCCTGAAGTTGATCTAAGAGATCATCAATACGGGGTAGAGGATATTTATTCTTGATCGTCACCCTGTTCAACTCACGGTAATCAATACACAAGCGAAAAGAACCATCATTCTTCTTGACAAATAACACAGGTGCTCCCCACGGGGACGCACTCGGTCGGATATAACCCTTCTCGGTCAAATCCTCCAATTGATTCTTCAGTTCCTGCATTTCGGTCGGGGCCATCCGATACGGTGCCTTAGATAATGGGGACGTACCAGGCTCCAACTCTATAGTGAATTCCACATCTCTATGTGGAGGCAAACCAGGTAACTCGTCTGGAAAAACATCGGCATATTCTCTCACTACAGGAATATCCGCCAACATTACTGATGATTTCTCGGTCTTGGTCATATAGCACCAATAACCAACACACCCTTGATTGAGTAATTTCACCGCTTTCATCATATTAATGATCTTACCAGAACAGCTGGGATTGCCTCCCTGAAATACACACTCGACTCCATTGTCTGAAACAATAGTGACCATACGCTTACGGACACTAATGATGGCATCGTGAAGACCCATCCAATCGATACCCAAAATAACATCGTCTCTCGGTAAATCTACCATAATCAAGTTCACCAACCAAACACGGTCATTAAGCTGAATCGGATAATTCCCAATCTCATGATTTCCGATAATTCTTCTACCGTATGGTAGACCAATGACATAAGGCTCACAACTAATTGCGCTACCCAGGTGAAGTCTACTCAAGCATGACTCGGAAATAAATGAATGCGATGCACCAGTATCAAAAATTGTACACACGGGTTGAGATAGAATTTCGAGTGTACCTGAAATCATTCGGGCCTCTGGATCGTCGGTCCTCTTCATCTCATAAATTCGGGGCTTGCTAGTCCCAGCACCGGATGCTCCCGTCTGATGACTATAGGCTCCACCTTTATTCGCTCATATCATTTTAAACGACGCTGACTGAGCAACTTGATTCTGAATGGCTGACTATTTCGGGGCCTTAGATGCTGTCGGAGTATTCTTGGAGTCTCTTCGGCAAAAATGGTCCTTATGCCCAGCAATCCCGCAGTTATGGCACGTGATAGTCTGCCTCGGGCACTTGGTGCTGACATGACCGTGTTCTTCACAGTTGAAATAGGTGATGGCCGAACTAGCCCCTCGGGACAGAGATTCCACAGGTTTAAGCGCCGCGAGAGGTCAGCCCGATAAAGTAGAGCCCGCACGAGGCTTCTTGAAGGTTGCCTGACTGCCTTCAGACTGATTACGGCTCTTAGACTTCTTGAAGAAGATGAAGTTTGATTCTTAGCAATTTCCTTCGCACTAAGCTCATAAGTAAGAGCTTTCTCGATGAATTCGACCAGGGTTGTGCAATGATGATTAAGCAGCTGCATTCGCATACGAGGTTTCAACCTCTTGCTGAAGTACTTGATCTTGTCCGTCTCGGAGTGAATAATAGATGAGGCGAAAGGAAGAAGTTCCTGAAATTTCTCGGCGATGTCGAGAACATCATCGTCTGCAGAGAGGTCAGGAATGAGTAATTCTGATAATTTGGCCTCCCTGAGTGGGGCTGGATAATACCTCTCTATCATGAGAGTCTTGAATTGATCCCAAGTACAAGACCCGTCGGTGGGTTTCAGAGATAACCACCAAGATTGAGCGCTCTTACCCATATAGTAAGCCGCAACTGAAACTTTGTGTCCCTCAGGACAGTCCATCATAGCAATCAGTTTCTCGAAATGCTCAAGCCAATGAATGATATCCGCCGGCTCAGATGAGCCCTCGAAGGTAGGTGGTCTCTGGCGAGAGATATCTCTAATGATACTGCTCACACCCCTCTCTTGCCTCTGAGATGGCGGCGGAGGAGCCTGTTGGTTTTGAGTAGTTGAGTTATGCATCTTCTCCATCAGTTGTGCCATCTGAGTCATTTGGGCCATCATGCCATGCATAAAAGCGAGTGGATCAACCCGAACACCTTCTGACTGAGCTGTGTCCCGGGTACGACTCCCTGATAGTGAATGATTACGTCCAGGTGAATGAGTGGCAGTGTCACTGCTCGATGAATTAGCATTATTCCTTGCATTAGCGTGTGTAACCCCAACTAGGACCCACCGGGCGAATGAAAATAAATGAATTAAATAATATAATTGTAGTACCAAACCACATTATATTACCAAATACTCCGATGAGGAGCTTTAAGTACCATACACCCAGGAATACAGAATACTTGTACATTTTATATGAAGATAAAATATACAACCCTGAATAAATGAACATTCAACCGGAAGTTTGCAGCGGAAGTGAAAGACTGAAAGGACTGGGGGCCCCTACTAGTATCACTGGGACTCCTCACCGTCAACATGCTCTTCCCGTGCCTTTGCCTTGCCGTGACCTGAAAACAATATCCCCCAACGGAGTCAGTTACACAGAACAACAATCCTCAAGAGTTGAATAAACAAAAACATGAAATATCCCTTAGTTATGAATTTAGGCTGAAGAAGAGCATCATAGTACGCCCGTAATGGAATGTGCACGTGCACAAGACGAGTGTCTGGACAGACCCGCCCTTGTACCTAATTAGTCTCACGATAATTATAGATTTCGCATGAATATCACATTATGATTACATTATGAGATGATAATAACGAGCATACACGCTCTGACATAATGATTATATGAATGATTATCTGAGGTGACATGATTGTCTGATGAAACTTTTGAAATGATTATCTTGGACAAGTTAACAAGATTAATGATATGATCCTCAAGATCGACAACTGAGTAATGAAATGAACTGAGTGATTAATGAGTTAACATGATCAACATGATGAAAATGAAAATGATGTTTGAGGATTGTTAACTGATGAATGATGAATGAATGATTCTTATTGCCAGAAATTATACCATGGCGTCAGAAATCTTACAGTTCTTGGTCTGAGGGGCTTGGCATTTGCATAGGTCACACGCGACGCTAGAGTCCAATGATACTAGTCTGGTGAATGATGATTTCAATGAGACATGACTCGGAAGGTAGTATTCAAAACCACGCTCCGATACCAACTCTGTAACACCCCAAACTAGGCGGCTATTACAGTGCCGTGGAACCCCAACTGGGACCCACCAGGCGAATGAAAATAAATGAATTAAATAATATAATTGTAGTACTGAACCACATTATATTACCAAATACTCCGATGAGGAGCTTTAAGTACCATACACCCAAGAATACATAATACTTGTACATTTTATATGAAGATAAAATATACAACCCTGAATAAAAGAACATTCAACCGGAAGTTTGCAGCGGAAATAAAAAGAAGAAAGACGTGAAAGACTGAAAGGACTGGGCCCCCCTACTAGTATCACTGGGACTCCTCGCCGTCAACATGCTCTTCCCGTGCCTTTGCCTTGCCGTGTCCTGAAAACAATATCCCCCAACGGGGTCAGTTACACAGAACAACAATCCTCAAGAGTTGAATAAACAAAATCATGAAATATCCCTTAGTTATGAATTTAGGCTAAAGAAGAGCATCATAGTACGCCTGTAATGGAATGTGCACGTGCACAAAACAAGTGGCCGGACACACCCGCCTTTGTACCTAATTAGTCTTACGGAGGTACATTACCGTGTGCACAGTCCAATGTGTCGGTGAACCCAACACATGACTATCATGTGCCCGACTAAAAATTCCACACATCCCTACCCGGCCACGCAATATGAACCCAGAAGGTCACACGATCAAAAGTGACCAATCAACATAATGAATAACAATCCGACAAGGGTCAAGAATGACTCACCGAGATGAGATAATAATGAAATGAATGGTAGCTCATTGAAATGATTTGGAACCGTCGTTCCTCGTGAATGAAATGATTATTTGACAATTACAAGTCTCAATACGGTTTATACATTATGAATGAGTTATGATTATGAATAAACAACAACGAAAGGAATGAGTATCCTTTTAACCGAGTAAGAATTAACTTACACAACACCGGTGAAGAATGTCCTTCCACGAACAAACGTCCTAAAATAAGGTCACTACCAAAAATCAGGGTTTAGCCGACCACACAAAGTCGTCGGCTAAAGCCTAAAAGTGGTCGGCTAAAGTCTAAAGTGGTCGGCTAAAGCGTCGTCGGCTAATGTTCGTCGGCTAAGGTTTAGCCGACAACTTTTTAAAAGGTGGTCGGCTAAAGTCTAACTTTAGCCGACCACAAAGAAAGTCGTCGGCTAAAGTACGAGAACTAGAGTGGTCGGCTAAACCAGCTTTAGCCGACGGAAAATGAGTGGTCGGCTAAAACAGCTTTAGCCGACGCAAAATGAGTGGTCGGCTAAACCCTCTTTAGCCGATGAAACTACAGTGGTTGGCTAAACCCTCTTTAGCCGACGAAACTACATTGGTCGGCTAAAGTCTTCTTTAAAAAAAAAAAAAATTTCAGATTTTATTTTTACCGAAACCTGTTTTTAAAAACCTGTTTCTAACATCAACCAAACACCAATATACACAATAAATAACAATATACAACTCCAAATCACCACTACATATATACTCAAATAAGTATAGACAAACATTACCATAGTTTTCTAATTACGATAAACTTTACCATAGTCTTCAACAAACATAGATCAAATCCTATCTAACATAGTTTTCCACATACTAATTACTAATTAAAATACAAAAATAACTAGCTAAAGAGTCGGAAAATCACGATAAATATAATCACTACCATCATTTAAGGGACCGACATGGTGCTCTGATGATGGTGGCGGAGTTTGTGAAGGCACAAATGGAGGCATAGTCTGTGAAGGCACAAATGGAGGTGGTGGTGGTGGTTGAAATCCCTGCTTAGTCATAGTATGACTAATTGAGGACATATATGCCCACATCATCTGCGTCTCGTGCTGCTGACGCACCATTGCCTCCTGATGCTGGATCTTCATTTGACGTTGCTCTTCCTGGAACTTAGCCATCTTCTCAGCAGCCTCCCTTTCTGCCTCAACTCGAAGCTCATTCGCCATCCTCAACTGTTCCTCTAGGAAAGCTCTATTGGTATCACTCCGACGACGTTGGAATCCCGGTGTATCCTTCAACAATCTATGTCCCTCGGACCCCATCATCCGCGTATGAAATCGGCTCCCTTTAGGAGTATACAAGGTACCCGACACGTTAGACCTGACGTAAGGATCAGACTGATCGATCATGTCAATAGCTGCAGGAAGATCTGTCTCTGCTATATCCGGAAACTGCTCCCGCGCAATCTGTGCCAAGATAGTCTCAGACTCCGTCCTCACTCTCTCCTATGTTACAAGAAAAAATAAACCGTTGGATATGAATAAAGGTTAGAAAAAATACATATGCTATACACTAAGAAAAAAATAACAACTTTTTAGGAATTAATTATTTTTACTTACATGTTCATCAATATTTTGTGGATATATTTTTTTAGACACATACGCAAACGCATTGTGCACTTGGTCCGAAGTAGTAGACTTGTGAGCAACACATGCCAATGACCGTGACCCCAAACTATGGTGCTCCGTCAGACGACCACGATTGGTCTTGTTTTTTGTACTAGTCGTCTACAAAAAATTTATGTCAAATCAATTATATACTATTTTGGTATTAAATATATTTCGACTTTGTTAAAGAAATGTTATATACACATTTAACTAATTTCAATAACCTAATAAATAACAATACAATTAGTAATACATACCTTATAGCTGGGGGCGTTAAAATGGATGCAAAGCCAATTCCACTCGTGTTCCCGGTATTTGAATTCTATAGGACAAGCGTCGCGGTCTCCACCCCAAGTCTCCCAAAATAGATGCAACTCATTTTTCCAAGACTTGTACCTATACAAGCAACAAAAGATCGTAAATATCAAATACTTACACCAATAGCAATAAATAACTCGAGAACATTATTATTAACATTACTTACTTGGTGGACTGCTCCTCATCACACCAAGTATGTAGTAGGGATGGAGGAAAATCAAACCACACCTACAATGAACATAAACAAAATTCGAATAAACCTACATTTTATGGTTGAGAGTTGAATAAAGTTCCATAAATAACTGATCATAATCTAAGTTCATATTACTGTACAATTTTACCAACGCACACATCTTAGGTTTCGCAAACACATGAAAAAAAAAATCAACGCAGCACATCTCCAACCCAAATGTCACTACTAACCGCATTCATTCAGAAACAAAAATAAAAGTCGCCACAACACTACAATACCAACCCAAATGTCACCACTTTTTCTGGTATTTTTTTGGTACTGTGAAATGGATGATTGAACCAAAAATGTCAAAAAACATTCGAGCAAAGTACAAAATATAGAAAAATCTACAAAAAAACTAAAATAAAAAACTAAAAAAACTAATAAAATAAAAATCTGAAATAATCCTAGGAAAAATTAAAAGAACTAAAAAATAAAAATATCCCTCTAAAAACTAAAAAAAACAAGGATTTCAAAAAAATAAAGCTTAGAAACAGGGATGCAGTCGTCCCGACCTGTCGTGTGGAATAGAATTCACATGACGGACGGTCTTATACAAGTTTTTGCCTCTACATTTCTTTGAAAAGCTGCATTACTCATCAACATTTTTCCTTTATATATAACTAAAAATAACCCATTGGCCCCCATTTTTACAGTTGTGCTTGGCTGCCCTTATGACAGATCTGCATCAGGAAATTAGTATATACTTATTTACTGAACCCCTAGAGTAGAAAAAAATGTAATCATATAGATAGCCATTTCCAAGGGTGAATGTGTCTTGTTTTGATTTTCTCAGTTGCTAGGCAATTTTTTTTTCAGTTGCCTTGTTCAAATTTCTTTTTTTATTTTAATTTTTTTCAGTCGCCACGACAAGATATACTACTCAAAAAAATCAGACAGTGAAATGATATTCATGTTTGCATATCAAACACTACAATACCAAACAAGCGCATCGCCACAACACAAGAAAATGATTCAGAAGTGTGCATCTAAGGACACATTACAACTTCTAAACAACATCAAATCTAAGACAATACAGATAGGAAACATGGCAATATAATCTGACTTCATCAAAGTAATAACAATAAACCAATGAGCGACGGATAGCAAACCACTAATATCAATACTTACCGACATAGCATTGTTTAGGCTTTCCTTCACACACATCGGCACGTCCTTCCACTGGGCCCACAACATTGAAACTCTATCTCGAATGAGAACTCCTATATATCGACGATATGCAACTGCGCCGTCAGAAGACAATACGGGGGCTCCATACTTATTAACTGGTATGGTGTGACGACTATTATCCGATACATGTCTGTCAAGTACGTAACACTTAGATGATCCTCGAGTCTTCTTCTTATTATTATCCTTCTCAGATGCCGACAGTCGTGCCAAGTCATCTACTTCAGATCGAAGATCCTCGATAAGATTGCCCTTCGATCGTTTAGCACTGCGCCATATTTTCTCCTCGGACCATGGAACAAATATGTAAGCCTCTGTAGGGCTTATCAAACTGGTTGTGAGTGGCCAACCCGTATCGTCGACCTCAGGAATAGCCGGTACCATGGGTGGCGTGAAAAGTGTCGGGGGCGGACCGTGTGGTACCTCTGACGAACTATCTACATGTCCTGTAGTGGAAGGAGTAGGGTCAGGACGATGTATAGAAGGCATACGAGGTGCCGGAGTTGTCGTCGGGGTAGCGGTAGGTGTGGACAGTGTCTCTTGGTCCGGAAAATCTAAGCGTTTAGATAATCGAGAAGGTTCTGTCGGTGTATGAATCCCACTAGCCTCTAGTATCTTATGTGCATGACTCGTAGACTTACCTATATAAAGGGGCGTGGGTTCCTTATATCCCGCGTAGCTAGAAGCTGCAGAACTAACTCCCGAATCTGGCGTCTTCTTTTTCTTACCAAATCCCAACATTTTTGTTACTTTACTCATGTGTGCCTGTGTTAAAATGAACAACACAAATAACATAATTAAATATACACGATAACTTTTGAGGCAACAATCGTTTTTTTCATGTGAGCAAAAAATAAAAAACTAGATGAAAAACTGAAGGCAAAAGATGAAAAACTAGATAAAAAATTAAGTCAATAGCTCTAACAATAACCTATAAATATTATTAGGCGTCTTAGGTTCTAGAATATCATTTGTATTTAAACTAGCATGCTTTATATAGTTATTACATTAATTATGCTTGGGTACTTATCGTTTGTAAAGTAAAACAAGTGTTTATATTTTGTCTTGACACTTTAAAAATAATTACGAGTCTGATTTATATAAGTCATTGTGAAAACAAGTCTAGTTGTTTTAACCATTTCATAACATATTTAAGATTTCTAATATAAACTTATATGTTGAAACTATACTTTTCGTCATGTTTCGGTTTTTGTAAATATAGTTATTCTAACTTTATGTCTATGTTATTCCTAATGCGTAAAAGGTCATGAATCGGTTTTTATGTCTTTGAAATTGTATTTGAATGTATATATAATAATTTCTAGTGACCTTATATTCTTAATTACATCATAACATGAGTTAAATTTCTAGTGTAAACTTGTGATTAAGTGCAGAAAGTTGGACACCACTCTGCAGTCCCGCGGAAAAAGCCATATCTTGAGTTCTAGAACACTTTAGGATGCGCGGCTTTTTCCTACATTTAAGTTTATGTCTTATCTTCATTTCATAAACGTACGATGAGTTCTAGAAACGAACAGAACTGTCCTGTTTTGTCCAATGAAATCTGTTAGTCAGCTTTTGACATGTTTTACCGTTTTGGCTCTAGTTTATTCATCGGGATGAGTTACGGCATGAGCCATCTGGAGAAACGACCACAAGACAACAATATATAATACTATATTTTTACCTAAGTTTCATAGTCCACCGATTTTTTCCAGTAATTACGTTTACAGCCCCTGTCCAGTTTTTGTTTTGCAATATAAGTCCTTTCGACGGTTTCTTGTGTTTTAGTTCAATTTTCCAAGCATAATCAAGTATAATAAGCATATAGAACATATTAAATACATAAAATACTAATATTTACAGAAATCAAAGGTAAATATAGGAGTTTGCTTACAATCCTTGTGATGAAATTTAACTAGAACCATGAATTTAAAGCTTCAACAAGAAAAATCCTAACTTCCAATCCTTCAACACAACTCTTGCTAACCCTTGATAACCTTGATCTAACCTTGTAATAACCTTATGAATTCAGCCCCTAATCCCTTGTGTAGCTATTACCAAATATATCCTTACACCCAAAAAAGAGTGAAAAGATGGGAAGAAGAAGATGCTAACCTTAAGAACAAATAGAATTAGGGCTTCTTCTGGAGTTGAGGCCGACGACGAGCACAAGTCCACGACGGCAACGGGCGGCGGACGACGGACGATGGGCTGGACAAGGACGGGCGGCGGACGACGGGCTGGACAAGGGTACACAGCGAGCAGACGACGGGCTTCTACTTGTGAGAAGATGTTTATGTTCGTTGTGTTTAATATAGACTTTAGCCGACGACTTTAACATGTCGTCATCCGTTCCACTTTAGCCGACGTCTTTAATGTTGTTGTCGGCTGAAGGTTTTTTTTTTTTATATATTTTGCTTCCTAGTTTATATTTCTGATCGTTGTTTTTGATATAGACTTTAGCCGACGACTTTAACATGTCGTCGGCCATTCCTCTTTAACCGACAACTAGGTTAGAGTTTAGCCGACGACCTGGACAATAGTCGTCGGCTAAAAGGTTTTAGCCGACCAAAACAAAGTTCGTCGGCTAAACTCGAAAGTTTAGCCGACGACTCCTAAAAGTCGTCGGCCATTTTTTTAAGTGTCGTCGGCTAAAGTCCTTTTTTTGGTAGTGGGTGTCGGTCGCTCGAACAACCTTGAATAACATAATTACCAACAATCCGTTCAATATACAAATCAAACACGATTATAACTAACTCCAAATGTCGATATGACAAATCCAAGTTCATTGGGGCATTATATCAAACACGTTGTAACCAATCTTCGATTGTTTACAACCAATCCTTAATTATACCCATATCAAAACCCCAAGGAGTGTTTCAAACCAACAAAACATCTTCAATACAATCAATAATCCAATATGAATATCCAATTCGTGATTTCAACAACAACTAATTAAAAACCCCCAAATCCAACTCATTATTCAAAGTATTCTTGAATAATCTTTCAATAATTCAATGAATATTCATACACACTCATAATGGTATGTATATATCTTCATACAACATGATTATAACGTCCAAAACATCATATCTCAACACAAAATCGAAATCCAAGATGTTGAAGAATTTACCTCTTGAAGATCCAAATACTTTGATCTGATGAACATGTGTTAAATCGACTATACAAGCTTCACAAAAGAATGAAGATGATGATAACCGAACACCCAAGTGATTGATGAAGAAAAATCTCTCCCTCAAGCTCTCTCTCTCGGAAACAAGGTGAAGAAATGATAAAAATGACCTCAAAAACCCATCCAGGTACTTAAGTAATGCCATTGTTACGGCCGTAACTCGGCCAACTTACGGCCGTAACATTCCCAAGTCCATGGCCTTACGGACGTAACCATCCATCTCGTACGACCGTAACTCGGCTTCGTCCAGAATCTACCGACAGTCATATGGCCATACCCGCACCTGCCTTACGGGCGTAACTCGACTGATATGGCCGTACTCGGCAACAGTTACGGGCGTATGAAGCCCTCGTCGAAACTGCCTGGGCACCCTGCTTGAAATGTACGGCCGTAACCGGCCAACCCTTACGGCCGTACCTACCTCAACTTACGGCCGTATGCCGCAACCCTTACGGCTATAAGTCCTATTCGTCCGAACTGTCCTGAAAACAACGACCGCATGTTACGGCCGTATCTGCCTATCCTTACGTCCGTAACTCACTGTAATACCCGGTTGTAATTCAGTTATTATCATTCAGTATTTATCATTCAGTAATTGTCATTCAGTAATTTCACTCATTAATGATCATTTGTCACTCATATTCAATCATGGTATTCATCATTCAGTGTAATTGTACCGTGTATCAATCGTCATTCATCACTAATCTAATTGGAGTTTCGTGCCGTGTTTATCATCTTTGTCGTTTTTCATTGTGGGCTGTGCGTGAGAAGTAGTGCACGCTACGTACTCTTTCTAGCGCACGCTAATTGAGTACAGGTAGCGCACGCTAACACTCAGCATTAGCGCACGCTAATGTTACCACAGATCCGTAAGGTACCGACCGCAGTGAGTTATAAGTAGCGCACGCTACGAATGGTAAGTAGCGCGCGCTAGTGGGTTGTAGTAGCGCACGCTAATAATTCCGTAGCGCGCGCTAAGGACAGATTGAGTTGAGTCCGGTGGCTCTTTGGCATCGGATTAATTCATAGCGCACGCTATGAGTGATTTTTAGCGTACGCAAACGGTGTAATAGCGCACGCTAAATATTTGTTGTAGCGCGCGCTACCGAGGTCAGATCAGAGGACAGACGGTTTCTGGATTCCAGTACTGGGCATCAAATAATTCGTTAGCGCACGCTAACTATGGGTATTAATGCACGCTAATGGTATGATTGTAGCACACGCTACAAAAAGGTACGTAGCGCGCGCTACCAATTTCGGGCAGTGGGTACTGGACTACCCAAAATTACCCGTTAGCGCACGCTACGCACAAGGGCTAGCGCACGCTAACCTGGAGTTACTATATATTGGACAGTTAGCCTGAGTTTCGTCATTTCTCATTTCCCTTCATTTTTGGAGCGACTTCGGGTGATTCCGGGCGAATTGGAGTGTTCTCTTCGAGCTGCTATCACCTATCATCATATTCAAGGCATTGAGTTGGATTATCATCACTTCATCATCTCCTTAACATCAAATCAAAGGTATTAATCTCTTGGATCTAGAATTTGGGATTTTTAGGTTTTTCGTTCCGATTTCTTCGTGTAAGCTTGGATTATTGTTGGAATACATTAGATATGGATTATCTACCTTGGATAAATGTATTCCTACGGATTTAATGGCTATTTTCGGAATTATTTCAAGAACCCTTAGGGTTGACTTCGGTTAATTTGGGGATTTTCCGATTGTTGTTGTCGTAAACTTGAAATGTGGATTTTTATGAGATTATTGATGTCATTGATAGTGTTTTGCTGGTTTGAATCAATCATTTTGGAGTTGGTTCGATAATTTGGGTTTGGTTTTAACCAACGGGAAGGATATTCTCAACGTTTTCGTTAGAGTACATCTACGAGTTCGGATATTGTTGTATCGACGTTTGAGTTGGTTATGATCGTATTTGATTCGTGTAATGATCGAATTTTGGTATATTGTGTTATTCAAGGTTGTTCGAGCGACCGACATTTCATTTAGGACGTTGTTCGTGGACGAACATTCTTCATCGTTGTTGTGTAAGTTAATTCTTACTCGGTTAAAGGATACTCATTCCTTTTTTGTTGTTGATTACTCATAATCATATCTCATTCATCATGGTATTAATCATATTGAGACTTGTAATTGTCGAATAATCATTTCATTCACGAGGAACGACGGTTCCAAATCATTTCATTGGGTTATCAATCACGTCACTATTATTCTCATCTCGGTGAGTCATTCTTGGCATTGTCGAATTATTATTCATTGATATTCAGTGTGGTCATTCTCGTTCATATGACCTTCTGGGTTCATATTGCGTGGCCGGGTGTGGCTGTGTGGAATTTTTAGTCGGGCACACGATGGTCATGTATTGGGTTCACCGATACATTGGACCGTGCACACGGTAAAGCTTAACTCCGTTAGACTAATTAGGTACAAGGACGGGTGTGTCCGGTCATTCGTCTTGTACACTTGCACAGAACATTACGGGCGTACTATGATACTCCTCTTCAGCGTGATTCATAACTAAGGATATTTCATAACTTCAGTTTAATCATGATTGTGTATTTTCAACCCTTGAGGATTGTTGTTCTGTGTAACTGACCCCGTTGGGGGATTTTGTTTTCAGGTCACGGCAAGGCAAAGGCACGGGAAGAGAATGTTGACGGCGAGGAGTCCTAGTGATACTAGTAGGGGGCCCCAGTCATTCCGTTCATTTCAGTCATTTCAGTCATTTCCGTCATTTGTATTTTCCGCTGCAAATTCCGTTTGAGATGTTTATTTGTTCAGGGTGGTGTATTTTATCTCCATATAAAATATACTAGTATTCTGTTTTGTCCTGGTGTAATGTACTTAAACTCCTCATCGGAGTATTTGGTAATATAATGTGGTTCGGTACTACAATTATATTATTTAATTCATCATTTTCATTGCCTGGTGGGTCCCAGTCGGGGATTCACGGCACTGTAATATCCGCCTAGTTTGGGGTGTTACAGAGTTGGTATCGGAGAGTGGTTTTGAATACTACCCTCCAAGTCATGTCTCATTTGAAATCATCGTCATCGGACTAGTATCATTGGACTTTCGCGTCACGTGTGACCTGTGCAAATGCCGAGCCAATCAGACCAAGAACTGTAAGATTTCTAACGCCATGGTATAATTTCTGGCAAGAATCATTCATTCATAATTCATCAGTTAACAATCCTCAACCATCATTTTCATTTGACCAGGACGGTCATGTTAACTCGTTAACAACTCAATTCATTTCATTGTTCAGTTGTTGATCAGGAAGATCGAATCATTAATCATGTTAACTTGTTCAAGATAATCATTTCAGTAATTTCATCAGATAATCATGTCACGTCAGTTAATCATTCATGTAATCACTGTGTTAGAGCGCGTATGCTCATTTTCATCATCTCATGTCATAATCATAACGTGATATTCATGCGGGAAATATAATCATCATGTGACTTTCCTACTTCAGTATGGAGAGGGCAAGAAGAGGACGTGGAGGACGAGGCTGTGGAGCGGGCCGAATCCCGAGAGCTCGTGTGAATACATGTGCAAATGCGAGAAATAATGCTAATTCATCGAGCAGCGACGCTGCCACTCATTCACCTGGACGCGATCATTCGCTAACGGGGAGTCGTACCCGGGACACGGCTCAGTCAGAAGGTGTCCGGGTTGACCCACTCGCTTTTATGCAGGGCATGATGGCCCAAATGACCCAGATGTCACAGCTGATGGAGACTATGCATAACTCCATCAATCAAAATCAACAGGCTCCTCCGCCGCCACCTCAGAGGCAAGAGAGGAATGTGAGTAGTATCATCGGCGACATTTCTCGCCAAAGGCCACCTACTTTTGAGGGCTCGTCTGACCCGGCGGATATTGTTCATTGGCTCGAACATTTCGAGAAGCTATTTGCAATGGTAGAGTGTCCCGAAGGACATAAGGTTTCAGTTGCGGCTTACTACCTGGGTAAGAGCGCTTATTCTTGGTGGTTATCGTTGAAACCCACCGAAGGATCATGTACTTGGGATCAGTTCAAGACTCTCATGATGGAGAGGTATTATCCGGCCCCACTCAGAGAGGCCAAGCTGTCAGAATTACTCACCCCCGACCCCTCAGCAGACGAGGATGTTCTCGCCATTGCCGAGAAATTTCAAGAACTTCTCCCTTTCGCCTCATCCATCATTCATTCATAGGCGGATAAAATCAAGTATTTCAGCAAGAGGCTGAAACCCCGTATGAGACTTCAGTTGCTTAATCATAATTGCACCACGTTGGCCGAATTCATCGAGAAAGCTCTCACTTATGAGCTTACTGCTAAGGAAATTGCTAAGCAGCAACCTTCGTCTGCTAGCAAGAAATCGAAGAATCGTAATCAGTCTCAAGGCGGTCAGACAACCTTCAAGAAACCCCGTACGGGCTCTGCTTTTTCTGAGCGACCTCCTGTGTCGTCTAAACCCGCGGAATCTCAGTCTCGAGCGGCCAGTTCGGCCATCACCTGTTTTAACTGTGGGGATCTTGGTCATCTCAGTACCAAGTGTCCGAGACAGACTATCACGTGTCATAATTGTGGGATTGCTGGGCATAAGGCCCGTTTTTGCCGTAGGGACTCCAAACCTACTCAGACGTCATCTCAGGCCCCTAAGCAGTCAGCCGTTCAGAATCAGGCCACTCAATCAGCGTCGTTTAAAATGACAGGGGCGACTAAAGGAGGAGCCTATAGCCAGCAGACGGGAGCGTCCGGTGCCGGGACTAGCAAGCCCCGGATTTATGAGATGAAGAAGACCGATGATCCAGAGGCCCGAATGATCTCAGGTACACTCAATATTCTATCTCAACCTGTGTGTACCCTTTTTGATACTGGTGCATCGCATTCATTCATTTCCGAGTCATGTTTGAGTAGACTAAGTCTGGGTAGTGCTACTAGTTGTGAGCCTTATGTCATTGGCCTACCTGATGGTAGACGAATTATCGGTAATTGTGAGATTCAGGATTGTCCGATTCAGTTTCATGGTCGTGTATGGCCAGCGGACCTAATCGTAGTGGATTTGCCGAGGGACGACGTCATCTTGGGTATTGATTGGATAGATCGTCATGATGCCATCATTAGTGTCCGTAAGCGTATGATCACTATCATTTCAGACAATGGGGTTGAATGTGTGTTTCAGGGAGGTAATCCCGGCTGTTCTGGTAAGGTCATTAATTTGATGAAAGCATTGAGATTACTCAATCAGGGGTGTGTTGGTTATTGGTGCTATATGACCAAAACCGAGAAATCATCAGTAATGTTGATGGACATTCCGGTAGTGAGGGAATATGCCGATGTTTTTCCAGACGAGTTACCTGGTTTGCCTCCACAGAGGGATGTGGAATTCACGATTGAGTTGGAGCACGCACGCGTCCCGATATCGAAGGCACCGTACCGGATGGCCCCGACCGAAATGCAGGAATTAAAGAACCAACTTGAGGAGTTGTTCGAGAAGGGTTATATTCGACCGAGTGCGTCCCCGTGGGGAGCACCAGTGTTTTTTGTCAAGAAGAAGGATGGTTCTTTTCGCTTGTGTATCGATTATCGGGAGTTGAACAGGGTGACAATCAAGAATAAGTATTCCTTACCCCGTATTGATGATCTCTTAGATCAACTTCAGGGAGCTTCAGTATTTTCCAAGATCGACCTAAGATCTGGATATCATCAGTTGCGGATTCGAGAGTCGGATATCGCGAGGACGGCGTTTCGAACACGCTATGGTCATTATGAGTTTGTGGTTATGCCGTTTGGATTGACTAATGCGCCTGCGGTATTCATGGAGTTAATGAATCGGGTTTTCATCGACTTTTTGGATCAGTTTGTTGTTGTCTTCATCGATGACATTTTGATTTATTCTCGTGACCAAGAGGAGCACGAGTTTCACCTTCATCAAGTGCTCGACGTGTTGAGACGAGAACAACTTTATGGGAAGTTTTCCAAATGTGAGTTCTGGATGTCCGAAGTGACTTTTCTCGGACATGTAATTTCATCAGACGGAGTTCGTGTCGACCCTCAGAAGACGGAGGCTATCCGAGATTGGTTACCTCCGAAGAATGTTAAGGAAGTCTGAAGTTTTCTCGGATTAGCGGGTTATTATCGGCGATTTGTAGAAGGATTTTCTAGAATCGCTCAACCCTTGACGAGCCTTTTACGGAAGGATAAGAAATACACGTGGTCCGACGCGTGTCAACGGAGTTTTGAGGAACTCAAGAGCCGGTTAATGTCAGCACCTGTACTTTCCTTGCCGCAGGGGACGGAAGGATTTGTGGTTTATAGTAATGCGTCCGGACAGGGTCTCGGATGTGTGCTCATGCAGAATAGAAAGGTTATTGCCTATGCTTCACGGCAATTGAGACCTTACGAGGTTAATTATCCGACACACGACCTGGAGCTAGCAGCCGTGGTGTTCGCTTTGAAGATTTGGCGTCATTATCTTTATGGCGTTGCCTGTCAGATATTCACCGATCATAAGAGTTTAAAGTATATATTTACTCAGAAGGAGTTAAATATGCGACAGAGACGGTGGTTGGAATTAATCAAAGATTATGATATTGAGATCCTTTACCACCCGGGCAAGGCGAACGTTGTCGCCGATGCCTTGAGTCGTAAGTCCGTTCAGGAACAGATGCTTGCCCGCTTAGCAGTTCAGAAGGAGCTTCAGCAGGAATTCCTTAGACCCGAGATCGAGGTCTGGCTTCAGTGAGTTCAGGGACAGCTTTGTATGTTGGAGATCTCATCGTCACTTGAGGAGGCAATCAGAGAGAATCAGGGTTCGGACCCATCATCGTTGCGCATCCGTGAGGATGTGGCTCAGAGGAAAGCCCCTGGATTCGTGGTCCACGAGGATGGACTTTTGAGATTTAAGAATCGGTTGTACGTACCGGCGAATGACGAGTTGAAAAACTCGATTTTGAGAGAAGCTCATGCTACCCCTTATTCTGTTCATCCGGGGTCTAGCAAGATGTACAAGGACTTGAAACAAAATTACTGGTGGAGTAATATGAAGCGAGAAGTTGCAGAATTTGTTTCAAGATGCTTAACCTGTCAACAAGTCAAGATTGAACATCAGCGACCGGCGGGCATGCTGAAACCTCTTCCTATTCCCGAATGGAAGTGAGAAGACATTTCTATGGATTTCATCACGAGTTTGCCGACGAGTCGTCGTGGCATGAATACAATCTGGGTGATCGTGGACCGCTTAACTAAATCAGCTCATTTCCTTGAGATCAAGGAGACGTGGGGTCCCGAGAGACTTGCTCAACTGTTCATCAAAGAGATAGTCAGACTGCACGGTACTCCTAAAAGTATCGTTTCCGATCGTGACGGACGGTTTGTGTCGCATTTTTGGAAATCAGTTCATCGTGCTATGGGAACCCATCTTAATCTCAGTACCGCTTTTCATCCTCAGTCCAACGGACAATCAGAGAGAACCATTCAGACATTAGAGGACATGTTGAGGGCATGCGTCCTTGATTGGAAAGACGATTGGGAAGCCCAACTACCATTGATCGAATTCACGTATAATAATAGTTGGCATGCTTCGATCAAGATGGCACCTTACGAGGCCTTGTATGGTCGTCGTTGTCGATCTTCGTTGTGTTGGGACGACTTATCAGAATCAATCGGCACCGAGCCCGATATGCTTATAGCCGCCCGTGGGAAGGTAGCTTTGATCAGAAGTCGTTTGTTGACCACTCAGAGTCGACAAAAATCGTATGCAGATAATCGTCGTCGACCACTAGAGTTCGAGACAGGTGACCACGTGTTGGTCAAAGTATCCCCGAGTCGTGGTATCTTCCGTTTTGGGAAGAGGGGAAAGTTGAGTCCGAGATTCATTGGACCGTTTGAGATTTTGGATCGAGTGGGCGAGTTATCTTATCGATTGGCTTTACCTCCGGCTTTGAGCCGAATTCATAATGTGTTCCACGTCTCTCAGTTGCGGAAGTATGTTGCCGATCCGAGTCACATACTTCAGTTCGACGAAATCGAGATCGCCGAGGATCATTCATATGAGGAGCGTCCTATACGAGTTTTAGAGCGGCGAATCAAACAATTGAGGAATAAGACGATTCCTTTGGTTAAAATTCAGTGGTCTAGACACGGAGTCGAAGAAGCTACTTGGGAAACCGAGGATAGTATGCGGGAGAGTTATCCCGAGTTGTTTGACCCTTAGTTTCGGGGACGAAACTCTTTTAAGGGGGGTGTATGTAATACCCGGTTGTAATTCAGTTATTATCATTCATTATTTATCATTCAGTAATTGTCATTCAGTAATTTCACTCATTAATGATCATTTGTCACTCATATTCAATCATGGTATTCATCATTCAGAGTAATTGTACCGTGTATCAATCGTCATTCATCACTAATCTAATTGGAGTTTCGTGCCGTGTTTATCATCTTTGTCGTTTTTCATTGTGGGCTGTGCGTGAGGAGTAGCGCACGCTACGTACTCTTTCTAGCGCACGCTAATTGAGTACAGGTAGCGCACGCTACCACTCAGCATTAGCGCACGCTAATGTTACCCTGGCTGCAGTCCAGAAGGTACTGGACTGCAGGTGAGTTATAAGTAGTGCACGCTACGAATGGTAAGTAGCGCGCGCTAGTGGGTTGTAGTAGCGCACGCTAATAATTGCTGTAGCGCGCGCTAAGGACGGATCAGGTTGAGTCCAGTGGCTACTGGACTGCACTGGATTAATTCATAGCGCACGCTATGAGTGATTTTTAGCGTACGCAAACGGTGTAGTAGCGCACGCTAAATATTTGTTGTAGCGCGCGCTACCGAGGTCAGATCAGAGGACAGACGGTTTCTGGATTCCAGTACTGGGCATCAAATAATTCGTTAGCGCACGCTAACTATGGGTATTAACGCACGCTAATGGTATGGTTGTAGCGCACACTACAAAAAGGTACGTAACGCGCGCTACCGATTTCGGGCAGTGGGTACTGGACTACCCAAAATTACCCGTTAGCGCACGCTACGCACAAGGGCTAGCGCACGCTAACCTGGAGTGACTATATATTGGACAGTTAGCCTGAGTTTCGTCATTTCTCATTTCCCTTCGTTTTTGGAGCGACTTCGGGCGATTCCGGGCGACTTGGAGTGTTCTCTTCGAGCTGCTATCACCTATCATCATATTCAAGGCGTTGAGTTGGATTATCATCACTTCATCATCTCCTTAACATCAAATCAAAGGTATTAATCTCTTGGATCTAGAATTTTGGATTTTTGGGTTTTTCCTTCCGATTTCTTCGTGTAAGCTTGGATTATTGTTGGAATACATTAGATATGGATTATCTACCTTGGATAAATGTATTCCTACGGATTTAATGGCTATTTTCGGAATTATTTCAAGAACCCTTAGGGTTGACTTCGGTTAATTTGGGGATTTTCCGATTGTTGTTGTCGTAAACTTGAATTGTGGATTTCTATGAGATTATTGATGTCATTGATAGTGTTTTGCTGGTTTGAATCAATCATTTTGGAGTTGGTTCGATAATTTGGGTTTGGTTTTAACCAACGGGAAGGATATTCTCAACATTTTCGTTAGAGTACATCAACGAGTTCGGATATTGTTGTATCGACGTTTGAGTCGGTTATGATCGTATTTGATTCGTGTAATGATCTAATTTTGGTATATTGTGTTATTCAAGGTTGTTCGAGCGACCGACATTTCATTTAGGACGTTGTTCGTGGACGGACATTCTTCATCGTTGTTGTGTAAGTTAATTCTTACTCGGTTAAAGGATACTCATTCCTTTTTGTTGTTGATTACTCATAATCATAACTCATTCATCATGGTATTAATCATATTGAGACTTGTAATTGTCGAATAATCATTTCATTCACGAGGAACGATGGTTCCAAATCATTTCATTGGGTTATCAATCACGTCACTATTATTCTCATCTCGGTGAGTCATTCTTGGCCTTGTCGAATTATTATTCATTGATATTCAGTGTGGTCATTCTCGTTCATATGACCTTCTGGGTTCATATTGCGTGGCCGGGTGTGGCTATGTGGAATTTTTAGTCGGGCACACGATGGTCATGTATTGGGTTCACCGATACATTGGACCGTGCACACGGTAAAGCTTAACTCTGTGAGACTAATTAGGTACAAGGACGGGTGTGTCCGGTCATTCGTCTTGTACACTTGAACAGAACATTTCGGGCGTACTATGATACTCCTCTTCAGCGTGATTCATAACTAAGGATATTTCATAACTTCAGTTTAATCATGATTGTGTATTTTCAACCCTTGAGGATTGTTGTTCTGTGTAACTGACCCCGTTGGGGGATTTTATTTTCAGGTCACGGCAAGGCAAAGGCACGGGAAGAGCATGTTGACGGAAAGGAGTCCCAGTGATACTAGTAGGGGGCCCCAGTCATTCCGTTCATTTCAGTCATTTCAGTCATTTCCGTCATTTGTATTTTCCGCTGCAAATTCCGTTTGAGATATTTATTTGTTCAGGGTGGTGTATTTTATCTCCATATAAAATATACTAGTATTCTGTTTTGTCCTGGTGTAATGTACCTAAACTCCTCATCGGAGTATTTGGTAATATAATGTGGTTCGGTACTACAATTATATTATTTAATTCATCATTTTCATTGCCTGGTGGGTCCCAGTCGGGGATTCACGGCACTGTAATATCCGCCTAGTTTGGGGTGTTACACTCACCTTCGTCCAAAGCATCCCTAAACCAACTAGTGCATGTTACGGCCATAATGCTTGATTAGTTACGGCCGTAACTCGCTGCTGGAAGTGACAAAAATCCGACTACTCCGTTTTCACTACAATTGATGAATGATCCGACATACCATACGTATGTGAATGAAAACAAGTCCAACACATGCCATAGATGATACTTCCAACACAAGACTACCAATCACGATGATAATGATAATACTCTCGGGTCGATACTCAAACGGAGGCGGAAGATGATCGGTAATTGATACACGGCTAAAAATACGCCATTAATTAATACAATGAATGAACGTGAATGATGAATGATTATTAATGAGTTAAATTCACTGAATGACAGTTACTGAATGATAATTACTGAATGATAATGAATGAATTACAACCGGGTATTACACTGAACTGATTTGTGAAGAGGCTTACGTACGTAACCTGTCGAGGTTAACGTATGTAATCAAGCTTACGTACGTAATGTGGAGAAGATAGCGTACATAATGATGGATCTGGCAGCTAACGACTAGTTTGATGATGGAACCTATAAATACCATTCTATGGTATTGTTTCAAGCACAACAACTTCAAGCATACGAGATAATCATCTGATATTCATATTGATATTATTGTTGTTGTAATATTGAGCTTACATTGAGTGATTGAGTGTTATACACAAAATCATACACGAGTGGTAAAAGAAAAGATACGATTGGATTCGGTGTTATTAGGATCAAGGATCCGGCATTGTTAGAATTGCAATCGGTATCTTCGTGAGGTTAATCTAGTACCGATAGAAATCTAGAGAGGTTGATTCCTTGTCCTACGAAAAGGAAAACGGTTTAACTTGGACCGACACAAAGATAAGTACGAGTGGTTTATCACGGACCAATAGAAGACGTGATTGTAACGGTTATCCCTCGACCGATAGAAGAGAGGTGCAGAGGTTTTTATCTTGAATCTATAGAAAAAGATACCGAGAGAGGACGCAGGCTCGTTTATATCCGAACCTCTATAAATCTGTGCGTCATTTAATATTCCGCAATTTTATTTACGCTTCTGGAACACGGCGCAATATCTGATCTTGTACCCAACCCATCGCTTACGTACGTAATTCATAGGCCATAGCGTACGTAATACATACGTTGACTTGCTACAGTAAATATCCATTTAGCATACGTAATGTGAAGTCCCTAACGCACGTAATACACGACGTTGACTCGCCTGTCCACATCCGCGCCGAAAGTTGCCGACACTGGGCCCACCTACAGACCACAGCTCAGACCTGTTTGATTCTCTTCATAACATACGTTATGTACTCAACCTAACGTACGTTAAGCTCCTTTCGTTACGTACGTAAGCTCCTCTGCTTAGCGTACGCTACACTTGCACCTTTACGTAAGCTCCTACGATTAATGTACGTAATGGCTTTTATACTTAGCCATTTACTCTGATCTTGCTCATTGTCTCAATATACCGAATACGTATACACGACACACTATATCGTCAAATGCAATTGTCGACCAAGTACGAGAATTATACCAATATAGATGTCTCAATCCTTTATTTATTTTATCCATACTGTACAGGTTCCACGCTGTACAACATAACTCGGATAAAATAACGTTAAACAACAGTAGTAGAAATCCTGGATATTACATACTACACCACTTAAAATAAGTTTCGTCCTCGAAACTAGCAATCCGTCATAAAAAAACAAACAATCCAACCAAAATATCATGAAATCATCATGACAACGATCAATCATCATCATTAACGAATAACTGAAACAATATACTTACAAATGCGCATAGTCGACGATCTCCTGAGATACTAGTAAGTGACTTCACTGTAAAGCCTCAATACGCTCATAATCACAATTCCATGAGTCTCAACAAAATATATCATCTTCGGATGAAATAATCTACATGTGTCAAATCCTATTTGCCTGATTGTACAGTCAAGTCCTAATTCCGATAAAATGAATAATACACGATACATCTATGAAACAACTCTCAAACCAATGACACAAATCCCAAAACATCGACACAAAATTTAAACGCTCGTACGATCATTAACAATGATCAACCAACAAATTAACCGAGAATACCATTGACATGATAAACTCCAATACGATCAATTTAAAGTTCAAAACACAATCGAGTATATCATCAACATGATAAACTCTAATATAACCATCCAAAGGTCAAAACATAACCGAGTATATCATCAATATGATAAATTCCAATATCATCAATGAATGATCAACGATAATCGAGAACACCCTCACATGGTAAGTTCCAACACGATCAATATAAAACCACAGAGACAGATATACGGACGAATAAAATTTTCAAAACGTACACCAATCACATGCAGCGGATCTCAAAGAAACACACCCGACTGGTGAACATACCCCTCGGCATATGAACAACCAATCACAAACCGGCGAACATACCCAACCATACATGGAGTGGGAACGACCAATCAATATCCAAAACAACCATCATGGGGTCACCATCCCCAAATCCACACTTACAAAGGAATCATTCAAAAATCACTATACTAAAATCGTAATACTACCATATCAATGGAATCACATAGCACGTATGTCCCGATTTCACAAAATCCAAAGTTCCAAAATCATATTCCGTGCATGGACCTACAATACGCAGCATATTCTTCTTATCCGATCAATCAAACGATCATCCCTGGATAACCAAACTACCATACTAAAGTTCGAATCTCTTTTCATCGTACCATATTGATGTCTTATCCAGTTTGTGAGTCTCGTTCAGAACTTCACCATGATATGCACTATGCACTAAATGCGTATGTATATCAATCACATTTTCAAAACTAGTTTGAAATCATAAAATCTTGTCAAGAAGACAAATTTTCGAAAGTTCGTTCAAAAATTTCAAAACTCAAACATAATTCTTCGTATGACCACGAAATCAATTTCCAAAAAATTAAATCGGCTAGCTTGTGTCAAGTTCTCGATGACAATTCTTTTCAAATACACACTATTAAGTAAAATGGAATTATGCAAATGGTTGACCACACCCATACTCCTGTATACCAGTTCGGCTTGTCACCAAATAAACTGACATTCCATCGGAAAACCATACAATAGAGTTCCAAAATCTTAATATATAGACTCCGACAAAACTCCTTTTCCACATATGACTCGCAAGGTCGACCAATAACCCATCCTGGATCACCTCAACCATGCTATGACAAAATATTGAATAATCAATAAATCAAACACAACGAAAGACTACCCGAGAAGTTTCATTTGGACAAATAAACCAAAACCCCTAAAGGTAGTGACAAAATAGATAAACGCTTGGTAAAATGTTTTACAAATCTCGGGAGTTCTTTTGAAAACAGAAAAGCCTTTTATAAACATTAGGGTCTCAGTCCAATCCCGTTCCACATTACAAGAAGTTTAAAAGTAGAAAAACCCCTTTTTGGACCCTAAGTTCTGAGTTATAAAAACTATTTCAAAATTGATTGGATCTCGGCCCAAAATTGTTTTTCGGTGAAACATCCGTAAAATATTCATTTTGAAAAGTATCATTTTCAAATGCTCAAAAACAGTTCCTATATCTCAAAATGAACTAACATGACTACATGTTCTTCTCAACTATTCACAATATTTTTCCCAAATGCACAACTCCGTTCCAATATTTAACCGACATATTGATATCCAAAATCATAGCTTCTTAAGATCATCAATCGTGTCTCAACTCTGTTACCTCATACTGTGACGCATAATATCTTTCTGAACCTCAAAGCATATCAACTTAGAATGGCAATAAATCTCAATGCAATTCAAAATCCAAATACTTACAGATCGTGAAGCCGACGATTTCCCGTGATACTAGCACATGTCTCAACTCTAGAAAATACTCGACACAGATATTTTCAAAACTCAGATTTTGCAAACTCAGTTCAACTCGAGAACACAACACATCTCTATCCGAAGAAACACGTTAATACCATTTGGAAAAGCTTACAACAACCCCAGTACTAAACTAGAAAATCACATAACACACAAGCCCGAGTGAACCACAAAAACTCACGGCTCTAATATTTGTCAATCGACAACTCGAATGACGCGACAAAAACATGACTCGACTCGACCCAACTGCCTAGGTTTTCTCAACCTAAGCTCCGATACCATATTCTGTAACACCCCCAGAGCCATCCAGGAATATTACAGCGCCGTGAGCCCCGAAACGGAACCCATATGGCTAAAAGACATTTTCGTAAATATTTACAAACGCCCAAGAGGATAACGACAGTATTATCTATTAAAAATATTCAAAGACTTTATAAAACTCATTTATCAAAACCTTCGTAAAATCTCATTTGAAAGGATAAGGTCAAACAGCCGAAACTCAATAGTTTAGAAAACGATTTTCCAAAATAGCTCAAGTTGCCAAAAACCAAAAGGGTATTTAAGAATACTCACGCAGCGGAAAGGGCAAATAATTAAGAATACTCTAGCAGCGGAATACAACATATAATAAGAATACTCGATTCACAAAAGCATGCCATAGCCAGTATCCTCCGGGAAGCTCCGCTACAAGATCGATAACCCAAGAACCTAAAAAGATATCCCATGATGGGGTCATCCATAATATCCAACAATCATAACGGTCACATCACATCAATAATTACATACCAACGAAAATACTAAGTAAGAATACTACCAATGTAATCTTACCACCATGACTTTGCCGACTCGTAATAATCCTTATCAAAATAACCATTATCATATTGCACATCTCGTAATATCGATTAACCAATAAACTCAATCATAACATCTATATTGTTCCTTAAACAATAACCGAGATTCTCAAACATCACAACTCGCGATATGGAAAATATACCAACTCTGACCAATTCGATCCATTAGATATCATCATCAAATCCCAACACGATAATCGATTGTCCATCAAAGACCAATACCAAGGGAAATACAGAATGTACCTCAAGATACGAAATGCCACAACAATCATGTTAGTCTAATCCGAGATCAGATCAATACAACATATGGATATAGTCCTAACACAAGACCTACAAATGCATACACATATGACAACGTCAATATGCTCAAAACAAGAACAACAATGTATACTCAATGGAAATCCCATCGTCCAGCGCCCATTAGCATAGATCAAGATGATCCTACTAGATCAACACGAGGTGGATAACCAACAATATACATGTACACAAAACAACACATGATAAAACCAATGATGCAAATCCACATGATTCCATCAACACAACACAGGGTAATCTAATGATCCAGCGCCCTCAGCATAGATCCCAAGATAATCCCGTCCGAACAACATGAGGTGTAAAAACCCATCCAATGATCCAGCGCCCTCAGCATAGATCCCAAGATGATCCCGTCGGACCAACATGAGGTGGACATCTGATCCAGCGCCCTCAGCATAGATCACATGATCCCATTGGATCAACACAATATAAACAATACAATTATGCATACACATATGCAAATCAATATGTTCATCAACATGAACAACACATGACTCAATAACATGAACGACATTATGGCAAAACCACTAGGACGACCTCATGTTCAGTACACGATCGCCTCCGTTCCCACTCCGAGAGACAGTCAGCGAGCGGTCAGGCTACAGCAATGGCCGCCATGCAGAGCCAGCTTGGCGAAATGAAGGCGCTCCTAGAAACCGGGGCAGCGCCAAGAGATCGATCGCTGGACCAAGTGAGCCACTCGCGGTTTAGATCGAGCTCGCCCCAGTTCAACCGAAGATTGCTCCCCCTCAAACACCTCTATATGAGGGGAGATTGGATCCTGAGACCCATTTGAGCAAGTTCCGAATTTACATGACCGGATGTGGAGCATCGGACGCGACGAAATACCGAATGTTCCCATTGACATTGGGCGACCTCGCCCATAGGTGGTACATCTCACTACCACCTTGCTCGATCAATTGTTTTGAGAAGCTGGCGAACGACTTCACGTCGTACTTTGCCGCCAAAGTTGCTCGGCCAAAAGGCCCCCACCGCATGATGAAAATCAGGCAGGGGAAGAACGAGCCCGATGAAGATTACATCGACCGGGTGGATGAAATAGTCCTCACCGGCGAGCCCATTAACGACGAGCTCGCTCTTTACTCGGTCCTAGGGGGATTCTATGGCCACTCGCCCATGTTCAGGCACCTTACAAAGGACATCCCCCCGGACTACGCGATCTTCCGCGTCAGGGCCGCTGATTTCCTAGCCAGGCAGAGGATGCTCACCCTCCGCTTAGGTGAGGGATATGCCGGAGAAGGGAAAGCGTCATCCCACATCCAGAAGAAGGCGGTCGCTAAGCCCAGAAAGGCGGTCGCAAAGCCGCCTGGTGAATTCAAAGCCTTCGAGGATGTGGAGGTTCACCTCCTCCGCAACCTCAATCTATCTCCGGCCCACATCTTTAACGCCATGAAGGGGCGCGAGTGGCTCAACAAAGCAAAGCCGATAAGGGACAACGATCATCTAGACTGCAGCAAATTTTATGCCTACCACAAGAGTCCCAGCCACAACACCAGCCAGTGCCGCAACCTCCTCAGACAACTCTGGAGACTGTTTGAGGAAGGCAAGTTGGATAACTTGTTTACCAAGCCAGAACCCCGGGCAGAAAGGACCAGGGGGCGCGATCTCCACCAGAACGACAGAATCTCTCCCAATCCGGTCGCCAGAATCGAGCAAAACAAGCCGGAGTATTCAGACGAATCAATTCCTCCGATCAAACCCGGCGGCCGAATCAATATGCTTCAGTCGGGAGGTGGGAACCTCAAAGGCCTTTCCACGGTTTCCACCATGTCAAATAGAAAGCGGAAGGCCAAGCTAAGGGCATTCGCAGGGGTCCATGTCGTGTTGCCCCCAGAGCCGACCATCTCCAGAGACGCGCTCATCACTTTCTATAACAAGGATAGGGAGGGGGTGCAGTGCCCCAAAGAGGATGCATTGGTAATCTCTGCATGTATCCTTGGGAAAACAGTCGATCACGTGATGGTTGACAATGGGAGATTTTGTAATATCATATTCAAATTTGCTCTTGACTAGCTTGGCAACCTGACCAAGTTCATCAAGCCTTTTTAGACCGTGCTTCAAGGGTTCGGCGACAACACAGTCCAAGCCTACGGAAGGATCAAGCTCTCTGTCGAGCTGATATGTTATTACGATCCCAAGGTTAGGACTACTAGGAACCTAAATTTTGTAATCATAGATAGGCCCATCATCTATAATGGGTTCCTAGGTCATCCATTTCTATAAACCTTCGAGGCGATCGCCTTCTCCTTCTTTTACTGTATCAAATTCCCCACTGCCGATGGGACGGTCGGTACTGTAAAAAGAGACCAATTAATGGCTAAAAAATGTTTGAATTACTCCTGTGTCGTAACTTCTTTCAACACTTCCCGTACTATTTATAACATTGAGACAATCGGCAATCAACTGATGGAGATCGACGAGCCGAGCACCTCGTACCAGTCCGACTCAGAAGACGGCATCTCACATCGATTAACGGACGACATTGAGCCAAGGATCGGTATCGAGCCAAGACTCGACATCGATCCAAGGATCGAGTCCGGAAATCGTTCCAAACGAGAAACGACTGTCCCCATTGAAGAGTTGGAAAGTATAACAATAGATCCGGCTCGCCCAGAGCGGTAAGTACAGATCAGCATGAGCGTCGACCTCGAATTAAAGGCTGCTATGATCAGCCTACTACGTAAGAACATCGGAGTGTTTGCCTGGTCGCATCAAGATATGGTCAGCATAAGTCCTGAAAACGCTTGCCACTATCTAAAGATCGACCCGGCAAGGAAACCTATTCACCAGAAACGTAGGAAATTCGGTCCTGAGAAGTACGCAGCGCTCGACATAGAAGTCAAGAAACTACTCGACAATAAGCTAATTGGAGTAGCTACAAAGGAGCCACAGTGGGTAGCCAACGCGGTGCTCGTCAAAAAGCCGAGCAACTCCTGGAGGTTATGCATCGACTTCACCGACCTCAATGCGGCATGCCCAAAAGATCACTTTCCGATGCCTCATATCGACCACTTGGTCGATAGCACTGCAGGCTGCGAAATGATGTCGTTCATGGATGCCTTCGCCGGGTACCATCAGATCCCCATGGCGGAGAAAGACATAAAACACACATTGTTCCACACGGAAAAAGACATATACTTTTGGGTCCGGATGCCGTTCGGTCTGAAGAATGCAGGGGCGACCTACCAACGACTAGTCAACGGGATGTTCGCCAACTAGATCGGCAAGACCATGGAGGTCTACATTGACGACATCGTGGTAAAAAGCCTCAAATAGGAAGATCACCTCAATAACCTTGCCGAGACGTTCTCCATCCTCGAAAAGTTCAATATGAAGCTAAACCCCAACAAATGCAACTTCGGGGTAAGCTCTGGGAAGTTCCTGGGGCACATCGTGAGCCAAAGAGAGATCGAGGCAAACCCCACCAAGATCCAGGAGATCCTCGACATGCAGGAACCACGGAATATCAAGCAAGTGCAACGCCTAATGGGTTGTCTAGGTGCCCTCAACCATTTCATATCTCGACTCGGAGACAAAAGCAAGCCATTCTTCGCGACCATAAATAACAAGAAGTTCGCATGGACAAAAGAGAGTCAAATAGCGTTCGCCAAAATCAAGGAATATCTATCTAACCCCCAGATCTTGGCAAAGTCGATCCCCGGCGAAAAGCTATTCCTTTACCTGGCGGCCTCGGAGGTCGCGCTGAGTGCTGTTTTAGTGCGAGCAGAGGGGCAAGCCCACTTGCCGATCTACTTTGTTAGCCAAACGCTCCATGACGCGGAAACGCCCTACACTCCTCTGGAGAAGATCGCCTACGCTCTAGTCATGAGTGTTCGCAAGCTAAGGGCCTACTTCTTCGAACATCAGGTGGAGGTTCTGACAACTCTCCCCTTAAGGCAAGTTCTTCACCGGCCAGACACCAACGGACGACTCCTCAAATGGTCACTGGAGACCGCCCAATACGGTATCATGTACGCTCCTCGCACGGCGATCAAAGTCCAGGCTCTGGCGGACTTCGTGGTGGAATTAACATTCTCTCACAGTCCGACCCAAGTCGGCCGCCCTGCTTGGAAACTATACGTGGATGGCTCGGCAACCAACTCGCGAGCAGGGATTGTCCTCATCAGCCCCGACAGACAAAGTTTCACAAATGCCACGCGCTTCGGGTTCCATGCGACCAACAATGAATCCGACTACGAAGCCTTGGTAGGCGGGCTCGATTTAGCCCTCGCCCTAGATGTTTGCCGTATTTACATTTTCATGGACTCCCTCTTGGTCGTGAACCAAGTCAAGGGAGAATATGAGGCGCGCGGCGAACAGATGGTCAAATACCAAGAATTGGTCACCGAAATGTGCACAAAGTTTGAAGAAGTGCTAATCGAACAAGTCCCAAGAGAACACAACTCCCAGGCTGATGCCCTATCCAAACTAGCATCATCAGATGGGGCAGCAGATTACTCTAACATCCAAATCAAAAAATCAGCAAAGCCAGCGATCGACAAAAACCTGATTACCACAGTTATCGTCGCTGAAGAGAACTGGATGACTCCGTTCATTAAATACTTGAAGGATGGGACGGTCCCCGACGACCGTATCAAAGCTTGCCAGCTCCAACTCCGTGCAACCAGATACACCATACTGGACGACCAGCTTTACAAATGATCTTTCAGCCTTCCCCTTCTCAAGTGCATTACGCCGGAGGAAGGCCAGCTCGTTTTAGCCGAGATCCATGATGGGATCTGTGGAAACCATGCTGGCGGGCGAGCTCTCATCCACAAAACAACCAGGCAAGGTTTTTTCTGGCCTACACTACAAAAAGATGCAATCGCCTATGCCAGATCGTGTCACATGTGTCAAGTGATGGGCCCAAACATCAAGCTCTCCCCCAAGCATCTCACTTCAATGTACAGCTCATGGCCATTCGCCCAATGGGGCATCGACCTTATAGGTCCCTTGCCGATGGCACCAGGGGGCTGTAAGTTCGCCATCGTGGGGGTCGATTATTTCACGAAATGGGCTGAGGCCGAGCCGCTCAACAAGATCGGCCAAGAACAAGTAATCAAGTTCATTTGTAAGAACATCATATGCCGATTCGGTCTGCCCCAGGCTATCATTTCCGACAATGGAAAGCAGTTCGACGGCTTGGAAGTCATGCAATTCTGCAACAAGTGGGGAATCAAAAAGTTGTTCTCGGCCCCTTACCACCCTCAGACGAACGGGCAGGGAGAGGCTGTAAACAAGATCCTCAAACACACGATCAAAGCAAGACTTGAATCCAAACAAGGGCGATGGGCGAGCGAGCTCCCAGATGTTTTGTGGTCCTACCGGACGACAACCCGAAACTCGACTGGCGAAACCCCGTTCGCTTTTGCCTTCGGAACAGAAGCAGTGATCCCTTCATAGATCGCCGTCCTCAGCCACCGAACTGAACAAGAGATGACGACGGACAATGATGTGGCCCGGAGGATCGACTTGGACATGCTCGAAGAACGGCGACTGACATCGGAAATGAAGAACACAATCCACAAAAGTAAATCCGAGAAGTTCTTCAATTCGAAGGTCAAGGAAAGACGGTTCCAAGTGGGCGACCTAGTCCTCAAAAAGGTCCAGACTCACACAGAGGTCTTTGGCCCGAATTGGGAAGGCCCCTTCAGGATATCTAAGTGGCTGACTAGGGGAACCTACGAACTTGAACACCCTGACGGCACTCCGGACCAATATCCCTGGAACGCCGTACATTTGAAGAAATACTACCAATGAAAACTTTGTATTCAATTTCAGTTACCCAATGTACAAAGAGTATAATGAGATTTTCCTATCCCATCTATATGATTTGCCTCGACGAAAACGAACAACTAAAAAGAGGACGGCTCACTCGCCTTACAAAAGGTCATCATCTAAACTTGACAGACCTATGCAAGCGATCGCCCCTCCAAGCACAACATATACCGTCGAGAGTCGTCATTCAACATGGCGATCCGAGGTAGAAAAAGTGCAGCCATGGTCCTAGAGGTCAATGGAACCGACAGCTTCGTCCATGCAAGGTTCCTTTGGGTTGCGATCGCTCGCTTTTCGTTTAAATACGAGGCGGGCATAGCCGAAGGACCCTCCAAATAAATCCGTGGACACATTCGCGCGCTCTCAAAGTACATCATCTAACATGATATACCCGGACAAGGCGACGCGTCCCTACCTCGTCACAACGTATACCATCGAGGGTCGCCATCTAACATGGCAACCCGAGGTATAAAAGTGTCAACAATCTGCGGACGTGGAGTCAAATAAACCGACGACGCCCCGTGCAAGGACTCCTCCAGACCAAGATCGCTCGCCTTTCGTTTAAATACAAGGCGGGCGCAGCCTAACGAAGGACCCTAACAATAAAGTGAGTCGCGAGATAGTCCTACAAATGGAATGTCCCTCGCACACAAAGACACGGTTATGGAGGTTGGTCCATCGAACTCCATGACCGTGCACGGTTCCTTAGAGTCGAAACAGTCGACCTCACTCGAAGAATCGGCAAAACGAAGGATAGCTCACCAAACATACTATTTTCGTTCCCTTACTTGCACTAAGTAAACAAAAACAAGGGGCAAAGTGGAGCTATTCCTAAAACGCGATCGGGAGAAAGGAACCATACACGATTGGCTTCGTTCAAATACACAAATGACGATCGATTTTGTTTAAGAAGGTTACAAGTAAGAATTTTCAAGTGTACCAACACATAAAGTCGAAGTGATGCGGAACATTCAGAGAGTCTATCGTACAAACAAGGCATCAGGTGTAATTGTGTAAACACTTGTACAAATTCATATGCAAACATTTAGAAGAGACGATCATACAGATAAAGAATCAGATGCGAAGAAGAAGTATTTTATTCCGTTCAAAACGATCGTACATACAAGCCCGAAGGCAATACAAGAGAAAACTGGAAATTACAAAATGAAGGAAAACAAAACAAACTCCAGTGTCACTCAGGCCACCCCCAACTGGCCTTCGCCTCCAGCAGGCGGATCGGAATGCGCTTCCTCACTAGCTTTAGGATAAATAAGTTTATCCGGAAACGGATACCAACTCAGATCAATCCCTAAGTCGGTGAGATCGAGGATCGGCAGGGAGAAGTCCGGATGCAAAGGATGCTCAAGTGCATAGGCTTTGAAGGTCTCCATCATAGGGCCGACCTCGATCCCTACCTTCTTAGCGGCACGGACAGTGTCGGCGTAAGCCACATAGTAGGCAAACTCACCGACGTACCCCACATTAAGGTAGGGATCGGTCTTGATCGCCTTTAATTGCTCCTTCAGCTCCGCAGTCGTCTTATCAGCATCCGCAAGCTCGGCTACCTTGGCGGCTGGATCCCCTTTCGTCTTCTCCAGTTCGCAGTTGAGCCGATCCACTGCCGACTTCAGCCCAGCCACCTCCTCCTGCGAGGCCGCGTGCAATCGATGAGCATCCGTCATCTGGTCGCGGAACCGGTCGGCCACCTCCTTAGACCGCCCAAGCTCTTGCTTCATCCGATCGAGGTCTTGTTTGGCCCGTTTGGCCGTCTCAATATATTCTTTCTCCATGGCCGTGATTCGGTTAGCGAACTCGGCATTCTGGTTCCTAGAAGCCTCGAGATCTTGATGGAGGCGAGCATTAGAGGGTCGCCCCTCATAATCCTTAGCGGCTTGGGCGGCCATTGTCACCGCCTGGAGAGTCAGGGCGAGCGTCGCCTGCATGGCATCTCCAGACCACCGACGAGCAATCGCGTCGAGGTCGGTCGTCCAGGCTTTAGGAAGAGAGGTGATGGCCCGGGAGATGTAAGAAGGAACATCGAGGGACTGGCGCGGAGACTTACTCGCCAGGAAATCCAACACCATCGGTGAGGTGTCCGGATCGGCAAGACGGATCCTGCAACACAAACAAAAAGAAACAAAGGAGTTAGCATACATCCTACACAAATAGCCTAACTCAGAAAGATCAAACCCGTCTTACCTGTTGACCAGCTCGTGGTCGCGGCCGAAAAAGGGCTTGCCCCGACGAGTTTCGGCTTCGGCGATCGCCGCAGTTTTCAGGAAGGCAGCTGATGGCCTGGACCCCTCCGCCATTGGAACAGCAGAGATATTTGGCGCGGCAACCGGCGGCTCCAAAATGGATACCTCCGTGTCAGCAGTCGGCAGGGACTCCTCCCGAACTGCAGTTGCGCTGGAGCTGTTCTTTCTCCCGAACTTCCGGCTCGACGACCGGCACCGTAGTAGGTCTTACCGTAGGAACAGGACGGGACGTCGTTGCTGGGGCACGACCCGTCTTCTTGCCCTGGTGAAGATGACCCAAAAGACCGGGATTCGACATTGAGATCTCTTTTGGTGGCTCGGCGTAGCGGGGAAAATGGATCTCTGTCAAAGAAGAAATACAAACAAGTTAAACATCCCTTTCAATCAGACGATCGTCAAGCAAAGAAGAGGAAATAAAAATTCATACCTGGAACCTTTAGGTGGCGAGGGAAGCGAAACAATCGAGCTCCCAAACGATGAAGTTCGTGGCTGACTGAGCGAACATCGATGTAGGAGTCCGGCAGACCGCGAATTCGCTCCCAGACGATCAAGAAATCAAAGGGGAGATCACCGATCGCTGGAACAAGGGAGCCTGCAAAAAGGAAACCAAATTAGATCAGTTCAAGGTGTATCCAAATAAAGGGAGAGTTAAAACCCTTACTCAGATTCCTCTCCCGAAAACTGGTGGGGATCTCCAACTCTTCCTACGGATTATCGCTCGATGCCGAGCTCCATGCGCCGCCGACCCAGCACCACTTTGCCAGGTCGCCCCGAAACTTGTTCGGCACCCCAAGGACCACCCTACCCATGCGACCCTAGATATGGTAGCCGCCGACCGATCCCTTCTGCGCGGTCAGCTTGAAAATATAGTTCATTTCCAGCGCAGAAGGCAGATGGAACAACCGATGACCGCCAAACAATGTCAAGTTGCTGATAATTTACAGCCAGGCGTTCGACGTCAACTGGAGCAGCGCCACATTCCAGGCGGTCAGCAAATACGACACGGCCAACGGCAAGGGAAACCGCAATCCGGCCTCCAGGATCATTTCATTGACAGTGACCATACCCTCGGGAGGCTGGTCGACACGCTCGTTCTCCGAGGGTATGTACAATGAAACATCAGAAGGGATGTGGAATTTCTCCCTCCAGCTAATCAAGTCTTTCCTGGTCGCTGAACTCCGGATCTGTCTAAGGGTCCATAAGGAATGGTCTGCGGCCCGGAATGACGTCCGCTTCACGGGCTCATATGGGTGGGCGGCAGAATATTCTTCGAAGTCAAACTCGGGACATGGTCTGGCAATCCTCTCCATAAGCTTAGCAAAATCTAAATAGGCGGGGCCAAACACGTTGTTCTGCTCCCAGTACAGCCTTACCGCTTCATCCTCATCCACCGGCGAGCCCCTCTATGCCGACACCGCCGCCGACCTCACCACGTCAGCTTCATTGAAAAGCTCTTCAATCCCCGTGGGTGCAATCCCCGCACGAATGGCCTCGACGGCCGTTTCCATATGAAGAGGCACGGGGGTTTCTTACCGGTCAGGCGAAGCCGCGGCGGCGGAAGAGCTACCAGCCTCGTATGTTTTAGATCCGCCTCCAGACATGTTCTTAAAAGTAAAGGGGGAGAGAAAATTTTTGTTCTTACCTAGAAAGAAAGACGGTCGGCACAAGGAGCTTCAAAGAAATTCGGCAGAGTCTTCGTCTAAAAAGCAAGAGCGCATAAAGAGTTGAACTGAAATGGCCCTAGCCCTTTTTATAGGCTGGAGCAGGGGCCTATGTGCAAATAGATGTTGTGAGGAAATCCCTCACACTATGCCGCAAGTGCACGGTGTCAACAAGTAATAAAGTTATAAGTAAGATATCGTTCCCTCGAGGACTAAATTTCACTAAGTACCAAAATATAGTCAACTCGTAATTTTATTTGAAGAAAAATTATATGGAATTTATATCTAAACTAATTACAGAAATATAAATAGAAAATAAGAACAAAGATAATATAAATAAGGGTGTAGGATTATGATTTTCACCTCAAACAATCAGGAATGATTTTTATTCAATTCAATTCACTTTTATTCAATTGATTGTAAGTCAGGAATTCCTAAATTATTCTAAAGCCTTTCCCAAGGTCGATAGAAAATACTACGAATTATTAACTCGATAAATCCCTATTCGAATTAAATAATTAATAGCTAAAACAGTTCAAGAATTCCCACAATAAACAGGCTTCACAATTCCCATGAGTATATTCATATCTCACGAAAATTATGATTCGTCTCACAAGAACTATGCCTAAATTTCATCTCCCGAATCCATAAAGACATTCAAAACAATTCAACTATTGGCCAGACAATTAAAAAGAATTAAGAACAGTAAGAAGAATCCAACTCAATAGTATAACGAATGAATTGAAATAATAATAAATAAATAAATTAAACCGTCATGTAATCGACTACAATCAAAATCCTACTCGAATAGATCTAGGAACTAAGATGCAGAAAAATTAAGAAAAATCGTAGGGATCCGTGGTCTTATCGTCGCCCCACAAATCTCCTCCTTGTGTTCTTCTCTCTATCTATCAATGCTACCTTGATTTCCTCTTTTTTTATTCAGCCCTTCCATGCTTATTTATAGCCCTCCTCAGCCTCCAAAACGCGCTCGGGAATTAGGTTGGGAATAGGCTCAAATAACGGCCCACAATCGCGGCCAACACATCAAAACCGCCTCGTGGGCCGCGGCTCACTTAATCTGTGTTGCGGCCTCTACTGCTCAGCGAGATGCCTGGGCGCTTATTTTTCCTCCTGGGCCGCGGCTCACTTAAGCTGTGCCACGGCTCAGGGTACAGTCCGCTCGGCGCTTTCTGGTCATCTTCGTGTGCCGCGGCTCACTTGGTTCGTGCCGCGGCCCCCGGCCAAAAATTGCCGTTTACGCCTGTTTTTCGTCGTTCGAGCTTCCAGACTCCAATTTCCTACAAAACATATAAGAATAGTGCATTAAAAGCTCATTTATGCATTTTTAGACACAAAATGGGTAAAGAATAATGATAAATAAGCGTATAAAAATACGCCTAACAAATACCCCCAAACTTGAGCCTTTGCTTGTCCTCAAGCAAAAATCAATTTTAAACAAAATGTATCGTGAATAGTCGTGCAAGTTCATAGTGCTCAACTTAATCAATACTACCCTGAAAATCTCAAAGAATAGTATAAGTATCGTAATAGTGAGTCACATCCAGGACACTGATTCCACTAAGTAACCAATTTCAGTCATAATCAATCGTTCATGAAGAAAATCAAGCTCAAAGATTAACAAGCGTGAATTTAACCGACCGTCAATATGAAGGGTTAGATTAAACAAGCCAATTCGCGCAGTCCCACTGCCTAGTGGCAAAAATTTAAGAGTTTCATAATCGACATTACTCCTCGGACAGCATTCCCTTATGTATGATCAATAATATAGATTCGAGTTAACCACTAGGTTTGGATCTCGCGATGTTTCATCGGGATAGTCCTAGGGTGGATATCCATTCTCATATATTGGGGAACCGTTTGATGTAAAAGACACTCATGGGGCACATGGATGCTTCTAGTTACTAAGTCCCCCTCTACAACGGAGAAAAAACTCGAATAGCTATTTCTGCATGTCCGATTCAAGGTCGCTGTTTTACGCGAGAGTAAACAACGGGTCACGCGAATACCCCCGGTTACTAGGCTCCCCATAATCGGCACATGCGAAATCTCTAAACCACTAGTTTAATTCGGGTTGTCGTTTTACGCGAGAGTAAACAACGGGTCACGTGAATACCCCCGGTTACTAGAGTTCCCATCATAGAACAAATAATATCTCGACTTTTGGGAAAAACTGTCCGACTCTAAACTCAATTTAAGTGCCCACAAGATTAATGTTACTGGACGACTAGCTAACCGAAAAATGTAACCAAACGTATAGGCGGTGATTTGAAAACACGTATGTCTCCTTTCTTATCTGCTAAAATTTCTACAAAAACGATAAAATTTCGGTCCTAATTGAATACTCAACAGAAGCAGATATCGCTGAGCGCAACTCGAGCAAAATTCAACCGTTTCTTCCAAGAGAAATCAGTATCGTAACATCAGTCTTACACATGGAAGCACGAAAAATTCACGAAAAATTCACGTTTTTGAACAAAACCATCAACGACATGCAAGGATAATAAAGCAATCGCAATTTATAAGCAAGAAAAATTAAGAAAATTATCGCATGCTTCGCTTTATTCCACTACACATAAAATCATCAATAATAAAACTCATGTGAAAATAAAAGAGATAAGGAAAAGTGAATCTTATTCCAAATGTCTTCTTGAACGCCAGCACATGTCTGAGTGGAATCGTCTGTCGATCCATACTTCAAGTATTGCCCAATATCACCAGGGACCCCCAAACTTAGTCTCTAGTCATGAAATAACTGCAGACATTAAGTCAAGAAAGACTAGAATATGAAGGATAATGCTCATTGGGGTTGAAAAAATATTAGAGAAATAAGGGCCACAAGAAAACACGAATCCAAACAAAAAAAAACAAAAAAAAGGAGAAAAATTATTAACTAAAAAATCAAATAAAAACTACTAACTAGAAAGAAAGTAAAAATGATGGGTTGCCTCCAATCAAGCGCTCTATTTTACGACTTGAGCATGACGTGGCAAAGAATTTTAACGTGGCTTCTTTCTAGGGAGATTGCCAAATACCCCCTTCTTGCAATCTATAAGCCTCTTATTCCACAAAGGGGGCTTTGGTTCATGCCCGGTTGCCAAAAATACTGAGTAAGAATAATTATGCGGACAACCAAAAAACAATGGAAGAATATAATAATGATAATGCATGAAAAAATAAGCGGAGTTCGAATGAGTAGATAATAAAGACATATCATGAACAACCACATTCGAACTCAAAGAATCAGCCTCAACAAAATCAAAAGTAATGGGGTCAATCTCTCCCATTATGGATTTAGGAAAAATTATGCGTGGCACCGTTAATAAAATTTTTGGCACAAAAGTGTTCACCTTATTAGTCGAAGTTTGATGACAATTTAATGAAATTTCTTTGGAAACATCAACAATGATAACTTCTTCTACAAGCTCATCACACTTTATGTAATTATCAGGTGCTGGGGAATCGACCCTAAAACTCAGCATGTCTTTCTTTTCAACCTCCCCCTCAACTTCACTACTAAATATATGAGCTGGAAAATAACCATAGTGAATCTCAAGACCACGGCGTGCACATTCTCGCTCTAGAAGGGTACTATCAGGATTTTCGAGAGCGTCTACGCATTGTTCAAACATGGTCTTTTGTTTTGGGGGAGGGGGCTGACTGACCCTATTAGGCAAATTATTAAGAACATCGAAATTTATGAAATGCCGAGGGTCACGATAATCAAAGGAAAACATAATGAAGAAACAAAAATATAGAGACTAACAAAAAAACTTCAAATTAAAATTAGAGTCTCTTGGTATTGATATTAGCGAAAAATCAGTCCCCGGCAACGGCGCCAAAAACTTGTTGTGAGGAAATCCCTCACACTATGCCGCAAGTGCACGGTGTCAACAAGTAATAAAGTAATAAGTAAGATATCGTTCCCTCGAGGACTGATTTCACTAAGTACCAAAATATAGTCAACTCGTAATTTTATTTGAAGAACAATTATATGGAATTTATATCTAAACTAATTACAGAAATATAAATAGAAAATAATAATAAAGATAATATAAATAAGGGTGTAGGATTATGATTTTCACCTCAAACAATCAGGAATGATTTTTATTCAATTCAATTCACTTTTATTCAATTGATTATAATCCAGGAATTCCTAAATTATTCTAAAGCCTTTCCCAAGGTCGATAGAAAATACTACGAATTATTAACTCGATATATCCCTATTCGAATTAGATAATTAATAGCTAAAACAGTTCAAGAATTCCCACAATAAACAGGCTTCACAATTCCCATGAGTATATTCCTATCTCACGAAAATTATGATTCGTCTCACAATAACTATGCCTAAATTTCATCTCCCGAATCCATAAAGACATTCAAAACAATTCAAATGTTGGCCAAACAATTAAAAAGCATTAAGAACAGTAAGAAGAATCCAACTCAATAGTATAATGAATGAATTGAAATAATAATAAATAAATCAAACCGTCATGTAATCGGCTACAATCAAAATCATACTCGAATAGATCTAGGAACTAAGATGCAAAAAAATTAAGAAAAACCGTAGGGATCCGTGGTCTTGTCGTCGCCCCACAAATCTCCTCCTTGTGTTCTTCTCTCTATCTATCGATGCTCCCTTGATTTCCTCTTTTTTTTCAGCCCTTCCATGCTTATTTATAGCCCTCCTCAGCCTCCAAAACGCACCCGGGAATTAGGTTGGGAATAGGATCCAAAAACGGCCCAGAATCGCGGCCAACACCTCAAAACTGTCTCGTGGGCCGCGACTCACTTAATCTGTGCTGCGGCCCCTACTGCTCAGCGAGATGCCTGGGCGCTTATTTTTCCTCCTGGGCTGTGGCTCACTTAAGCTGTGCCGCGGCTCAGGGTATAGTCCGCTCGGCGCTTTCTGGTCATCTTCGTGTGCCGCAGCTCACTTGGTTCGTGCCGCGGCCCCCGGCCAAAAATTGCCGTTTTCGCCCGTTTTTCGTCTTTCGAGCTTCCGGACTCCAATTTCCTGCAAAACATATAAGAATAGTGCATTAAAAGCTCATTTATGCATTTTTAGACACAAAATGGGTAAAGAATAATGATAAATAAGCGTATAAAAATACGCCTAACAAATACCCCGAAACTTGAGCCTTTGCTTGTCCTCAAGCAAAAATCAATTTTAAACAAAATGTATCGTGAATAGTCGTGCAAGTTCATAGTGCTCAACTTAATCAATACTACCCTGAAAATCTCAAAGAATAGTATAAGTATCATAATAGTGAGTCACATCCAGGACACTGATTCCACTAAGTAACCAATTTCAGTCATAATTAATCATTCATGAAGAAAATCAAGCTCAAAGATTAACAAGCGTGAATTTAACCGACCGTCAATATGAAGGGTTAGATTAAACAAGCCAATTCGCCCATTCCCACTGTCTAGTGGCAAAAATTTAAGAGTTTCATAATCGACATTACTCCTCGGACAACATTCCCTTATGTATGATCAATAATATATTTTCGAGTTAACCACTAGGTTTGGATCTCGTGATGTTTCATCGGGATAGTCCTAGGGTGGATGTCCATTCTCATATATTGGGGAACCGTTTGACGTAAAAGACACTCATGGGGCACATGGATGCTTCTACTTACTAAGTCCCCCTCTATAGCGGAGGAATAGCTATTTCCGCATGTCCGATTCAAGGTCGCTGTTTTACACGAGAGTAAACAATGGGTCACGCGAATACCCCCGGTTACTAGGCTCCCCATAATCGGCACATGCGAAATCTCTAAACCACTAGTTTAATCCGGGTGGTCGTTTTACGCGAGAGTAAACAACGGGTCATGTGAATACCCCCGGTTACTAGACTTCCCATCATAGAACAAATAATATCTCGACTTTTGGGAAAAACTGTCCGACTCTAAACTCAATTTAAGTGCCCACAAGATAAATGTTACTGGACGAGTAGCTAACCGAAAAATGTAACCAAACGTATAGGCGGTGATTTGAAAACACGTATGTCTCCTTTCTTATCTGCTAAAATTTCTACAAAAACGATAAAATTTCGGTCCTAATTGAATACTCAACAGAAGCAGATATCGCTGAGCGCAACTCGACCAAAAGTCAACTGTTTCTTCCAAGGGAAATCAGTATCGTAACATTAGTTTTACACATGGAAGCACGAAAAATTCACGAAAAAATCACGTTTTTGAACAAAACCATCAACGGCATGCAAGGATAATAAAGCAATCGCAATTTATAAGCAAGAAAAATTAAGAAAATTATCGCATGCTTTACTTTATTCCACTACACATAAAATCATCACTAATAAAACTCATGTGACAATAAAAGAGATAAGGAAAAGTGAATCTTATTCCAAATGTCTTCTTGAACGCCAACACATGTCTGAGTGGAATCGTCTGTCAATCCATACTTCAAGTATTGCCCAATATCACCAGGGACCCCCAAACTTAGTCTATAGTCATGAAATAACTGCAGACATTAAGCCAAGAAAGACTAGAATATGAAGGATAATGTTCATTGGGGTTGAAAAAATATTAGAGAAATAAGGGCCACAAGAAAACACGAATCCAAACAAAAAAACAAAACAAAGGAAAAAAATTATTAACTAAAAAATCAAATAAAAACAACTAACTAGAAAACAAGTAAAAATGATGGGTTGCCTCCCATCAAGCGCTCTATTTTACGTCTTGAGCACGACGTGGCAAAGAATTTTAACGTGGCTTCTTTCTAGGGAGATTGCCAAATACCCCCTTCTTGCAATCTATAAGCCTCTTATTCCACAAAGGGGGCTTTGGTTCATGCCCGGTTGCCAAAAATACTGAGTAAGAATAATTATGCAGACAACCAAAAAACAATGGAAGAATATAATAATGATAAGGCATGAAAAAATAAGCAGAGTTCGAATGGGTAGATAATAAAGACATGTCATGAACAACCACATTCGAACTCAAAGAATCATCCTCAACAAGGCATCAAAAAATAAGCAGAGTTCGAATGGGTAGATAATAAAGACATGTCATGAACAACCACATTCGAACTCAAAGAATCAGCCTCAACAAAATCAAAAGTAATGGGGTCAATCTCTCCCATTATGGATTTAGGAAAAATTATGCGTGGCACCGTTAATAAAATTTTTGGCACAAAAGTGTTCACCTTATTAGTCGAAGTTTGATGACAATTTAATGAAATTTCTTTGGAAACATCATCAATGACAACTTCTTCTACAAGCTCATCACACTTTATGTAATTATCAGGTGCTGGGGAATCGACCCAAAAACTCAGCATGTCTTTCTGTTCAACCTCCCCCTCAACTTCACTACTAAATATATGAGCTAGAAAATAACCATAGTGAATCTCAAGACCACGACGTGCACATTCTCGCTCTAGAAGGGTATTATCAGGATTTTCGAGAGCGTCTACACATTGTTCAAACATGGTCTCTTGTTTCGGGGGAGGGGGCTGACTGACCCTATTAGGCAAATTATTAAGAACATCGAAATTTATGAAATGCCAAGGGTCACGATAATCAAAGGAAAACATAATGAAAAAACAAAAATATAGATACTAACAAAAAAACTTCAAATTAAAATTAGAGTCGCTTGGTATTAATATTAGCGAAAAATCAGTCCCCGGCAACGGCGCCAAAAACTTGTTGTGAGGAAATCCCTCACACTATGCCGCAAGTGCACGGTGTCAACAAGTAATAAAGTGATAAGTAAGATATCGTTCCCTCGAGGATTGATTTCACTAAGTACCAAAATATAGTCAACTCGTAATTTTATTTGAAGAACAATTATATGGAATTTATATCTAAACTAATTACATAAATATAAATAGAAAATAATAATAAAGATAATATAAATAAGGGTGTAGCATTATGATTTTCACCTCAAACAATCAGGAATGATTTTTATTCAATTCAATTCACTTTTATTCAATTGATTGTAAGCCAGGAAATTCTAAATTATTCTAAAGCCTTTCCCAAGGTCGATAGAAAATACTACGAATTATTAACTCGATATATCCCTATTTGAATTAGATAATTAATAGCTAAAACAGTTCAAGAATTCCCACAATAAATAGGCTTCACAATTCCCATGAGTATATTCATATCTCACGAAAATTATGATTCGTCTCACAAGAACTATGCCTAAATTTCATCTCCCGAATCCATAAAGACATTCAAAACAATTCAACTATTGGCCAGATAATTAAAAAGCATTAAGAATAGTAAGAAGAATCCAACTCAATAGTATAACGAATGAATTGAAATAATAATAAATAAATCAAACCGTCATGTAATCGGCTACAATCAAAATCCTACTCGAATAGATCTAGGAACTAAGATGCAGAAAAATTAAGAAAAACCGTAGGGATCCGTGGTCTTGTCGTCGCCCCACAAATCTCCTCCTTGTGTTCTTCTCTCTATCTATCGATGGTCCCTTGATTTCCTCTTTTTTTCAGCCCTTCCATGCTTATTTATAGCCCTCATCAGCCTCCAAAACGCGCCCGGGAATTAGGTTGGGAATAGGATCCAAAAACGGCCCAGAATCGCGGCCAACACCTCAAAACCGCCTCGTGGGCCGCGGCTCACTTAATTTGTTCCGCGGCCCATACTGCTCAGCGAGATGCCTGGGCGCTTATTTTTCCTCCTGGGCCGCGGCTCAGGGTACAGTCCGCTCGGCGCTTTCTGGTCATCTTCGTGTGCCGCGGCTCACTTGGTTCGTGCCGCGGCCCCCGGCCAAAAATTGCCGTTTTCGCCCGTTTTTCGTCGTTCGAGCTTCCGGACTCCAATTTCCTGCAAAACATATAAGAATAGTGCATTAAAAGCTCATTTATGCATTTTTAGACACAAAATGGGTAAAGAATAATGATAAATAAGCGTATAAAAATACGCCTAACAATAGGCGGAATCCCAGGGGCTGGAGTGCAACCGTCGGGGGGGGGGGGGGGGGGGGCCCATTAAATGCGACCCTCGAAACCCGCGTACGCATCGTTTCGAGGGCACGCCATACGACAAGTCTGACAAAACCGTCGGACTCCCCCAACGATAGCACGACGCGTGTCCATGCAACGTTTCAAGAGCCTGCCTCCATTTTCCGCTATTTCCAGCGCATAAGGAGATCGTCCGGATTCGAAATCAGATCGTCCGAATTCGAAATCAGATCGTCCTTGCCATAAACAGACGAGCCAATCGTCTAGAACAGGCGATCGCCAACAGTGCCACCTTACCTCATGTTTTCAACATCAGAGCGAGTTGGGGAGCAATTGTTGTGCGGTGATTTATACGCCTCGATGGGGATCGGCATGATGGTCAGCAGCCAGCCAAAGAAGACAGACGCTGGGCAAGCACCCAGCAATCGGCGTCCAAGGCGATCGTCTGTAGGCATCTAGCGATCGCCAATGATATCTGACTGTAGATGATCGTCCCATACTGCATGTGAATCCGACACCCGTCAAAGTCTTCGAAGACCGAATCTCGGACGTAGACCCACGTGCAGATCCAAAAAAGGCGCTGCAAGATATGGCCTTTGACCCCAGCCTGTCACCAACCTCACACCTACCGACAGGCCCGCCGAAAGGTACAAGGTGGGTCCTCCCCAGACAGCGACTCAGGACGCGTGCAGGTTTCCCATTGGCTCGCACAGCTGGCTGCCAGCAGCAGCCTCGGACTTTAAGGGAACAGCCCCACGTGACGGGACAATTGCCCACCTTATTCTAATATAGAAAATGGCGGTCGCCCGCGATCGCCGGAGAGGACCCAACAACCATGTCTCCTATAAATAGGAGGCGTCCAACAGTGGCCAAGAGTAGTGAAAAAAGGTACAGAGAGAACAGTGGACTCACCTTACGAATACATACACATACATAGTGAAATCCATTGACAGTGAAACTCATTCACATATACAGAACACCAAAAGCAAGAACTCACAGAGCATCACATCTGGTTCTTCCGGCAATCTTCACGCACTATAGCTAAGATAACTAGAATTTTTACACTCATTGTAATAGATTCTAATATTAGTATTTGTACTTCATAGTATTCATATTAATAACATCTCGCGAGAGCATTCAAGCCCAGGACTAACAACCCCGACAAATCTTGTGTTATTTATTTTCCCACGGAAGTGTTCTCGCATTTGTTTGTTACTCGACCATTCCAGAAATATCATCTCCAGATAATATTTTGGGTAACACGCGTGTCTATGAGATTACATTCAGCCATGGATGCTTAACAGGATCCTCGTACATGGTGAATAACCAAATTTCAATTTTAATTTAATCTTTATAATAAATATAATAAATCCATTTTTATGGAGGAGGAATATGACAGAACATACATTCAAATTCTGGATTTTCGAATTGAGAGAGATATTGAGAGAGATCAATAATTCTCACTATTTCTCAGATTCATGGCCTCAATTCAATTTAGTAGGGTCCTTATTGGCTCTAAGCTCTTTATTTTTCTTTTATTACATAGATTAATTTAATATTTTATTATGTATGAATCAATGAGTATTGATGCTTTATTACACTGTCTTTTATGAGAATGCCTCATAAGACCTTACATATTGGAATTCTATATCATTGAAGTACTATGAAGTCCTGCCGACAGCCCACTTATTTATACCTGCCAAACGTCCTTGTCACGCCGCACGGTCGAGTCACTGCCGGTCCTTGTCACGCCGCGCCCGTGCCGAGTCACTGTCAGATGTTGCTGTCGCGCCGCGACCGTGTCAAGCGGACACGGTCGAGTCCCTGCCGGCGCCTGTCGACCGCGCCGCGGCCGTGTCACGGGACACGGTCGAGTCCGGTCGGCAGTGCTCGGCATTTTCCGGCAGGTTGTGTCATTTTCCGGCTTAGGAAGGCTGATGATCCAGCGGCCACTATGGCGATAGGTACCGTTCACATCCATTCTCATCCTGTCAGTTTGTTTTTTGATTCGGGTGCTACGCATTCATTTATCTCTCTAGAGTGTGTACGTCATTTGAGTATTGATTGTTTGTCGCCTTGCGAGCCTTTCATCATTACACTTCCTAGCGATGATAGTGTAATATCCGCAATTTCGATTTTTCGAAAATTTTATTTTTTCGGCAGAAGACCGTTTTGACGATTCGCTCATGACTGTTTCGTCATTCCGAGAATATTTAATTCTGCACTTCGTTTTGTTGAGTTCCGTGTTCTTAAACGGCTTTTCCGCACTTGAGTTCGATTCTTGCGAATCTCGTCCGAAACTATCATTTCGAGTTTCTCGTAAGTTAATTTAATGTTATTGTTCATGTTGGGATCTTTGGTTTGGTGTTTCGATCGTGTATCGTTTATTTCGGACGTTTTGGGCCATTTTCGTAATTTCCCAAAGTTTGGGGTAATTACTTTCCGTTGTAGAATTTCGAGCCTTCGGGTGGTCGGAATCGTGTGTTCTCTTAGCGCTCGGATTCGTCTTTGCGAGTACTTCGTAACCGTATCTTCGATTCATTTTCAGGATCGGGTTTCGGCGTCGTCCGGGCCGTTGGAGTGGCCACGGCCGAGTCACGGCCGCACTTCTTGGAGCAAGGCCTGGCCTGGCCGAGTTACGGCTGTAAGGTGCTGGTTACGGCAATACGTGCTCGGTAGTATTCGGACGAAAGCCTATTACGGCCGTAGTGGCCGTCTGCTACGGCCGACGGTGTGCAGTGTTCGAATGGACGCACGTTCTGTAAGGACTCCGAATGCACGGTCGTAAGTGCCGAGTTACGGCCGTAAGACCCTGTCGGTTACGACCGTAAGTGATCGGCAGGCGCTGGGTGGGTTTTGACGAATGCCGGTTACGGCCGTAAGGCCCTGCCGGTTACGGCCGTAACCTGTCGGCCATATATAGGCAGTAACCGGCCAGACCTTCATTTCATCACATTTCTTCACCCGGGTGGCGGCTGGCGACGGGAAAATTGGGAAGTGGAGTTTTTGGTCGATTCCACTCGATTTCTAAGCGTTTTTGAGGATTCTTATCGATTATATCAACATCAAATCATTGTTCTTCGTCGGATCGAGGTAATTTATTGAAATCTCCTAGAATTTGATTTTTCGAGATTTCTTCTTGATTTTCGTTGTTCATCCGAATTTGATGAATCAGTTGATGTTAGTAAACATTATTAATCGTGCTCTATGGATTTTATATCCATATTTTCAATTCGTTCAACCCGATTGATGATTCTTAGGCTCTTGAGGAACTTTGAACATTTAGTGTTCGATTAAATGCCTCAAAGAGTTTCTTTCGGTCGTTATGTTGATTTCGATTGATATTGTGTTATTGAATGAATTGTATTTCAATCAAGGTGGTTCGAGTACTTGTGTTTATCGGAGGACGCCGTTCGTTGTTCATGGGAGGAATTCATCGCCTTCGGTTGAGGCAAGTTTTATACTTGTACTAGTCAATGAGATTAATGTTATCATATATGTGTATGAATGTGTTGTATCATTCCGAGACTTAGTCTCTTCATAAGTTCATTGATATTAGGGGATCATTCGATACGATACTCTTCGGCAATTATGCCAAATGTTTATTATCATTCATTAATGGCCGGTAAGGCATTGAGATATTCGTTGTTAATGTTATTATCGATCACCGGTTCACGGTATCGATGTATCAATTGTTGTTGTTAATGTTGATGTCGATCTAAGTCGTTGTTGTGATCATTGTTATTAATGTTGGCATCCTGTCATTCATGTTGTATTGGCCGATTGAAGGCATTGTCGTATTCGTTCTCATCTTCGTCGTCGGTAGCCGATTAAAGGTGCCGAGGCATTCATTGTATCATTTTTATCGATTGGCCGTTCTAAAGCAATCGAGGTGCTCAATCATTCATTGTATCATTATCATCGATTAGTCGTTCTAAGGCAATCGAGGTGCTCAATCATTCATTGTATCATTGTCATCGAGTAGCCGTTCTAAGACAATCGAGGTGCTCAATCATTCATTGTATCATTGTCATCGATTAAACGTTCTAAGGCAATCGAGGTGCTCAATCATTCATTGTATCATTGTCATTGATTAGCCGTTCTAAGGCAATCGAGGTGCTCAATCATTCGTTGTATCATCGTTATCGATTGGCCGTTTTAAGGCAATCGAGATATTGAATCATCCGCTGCATCATTGCTATCGGTTGGCCATTCTAAGGCAATCTAGGTATTGAATTGGTGCTGTCGAGGATAGTTCCCATCCATTGTGTCGCTGTCATCGATTGACCATTCTAAGGTAATCGAGGTATTGAATTGGTACTGTCGAGTACGGTACCCATCTGTGAGTCATTGTTGTCATGTTGGCCGACTCAAAGTAGCACACTATCATTCTCGTGAATTCAGTAATCTTGGGATTGTTGCCGTTTGTGATTAATTATGTTTGGAAGCTAGTCTCGGCTAGTGCTCATTATGGGGTAAGTTTGGTGGGGCCTGAACCTTCGCGGTTGTTTCCCCCAACACCTACAACTCAGTAGGTCAACGGCCATTGGATGGTTTCATTATTGGGTAAGTTTGGGGCTTGAACCTTCGCAGTTGGTTTCCCAACACCTACAACTCAGTAGGTCACGATCATGTTTATGATCTCATTATGGGTAAGCTTGGGGCTTGAACCTTCGCGGTTGGTTTCCCAACACCTACAACTCAGTAGGTCACGGTCACTGAGTGATCTCATTATGGGTAAGTTTGGGGCTTGAACCTTTGCGGTTTATTTCCCAACACCTATAGTTCATTAGGTCACGGCCATTGGATGGTTTCATTGTGATACGGCTTCGTGCTGTGGCTTCGGCCCTAATTGTGATACGGCTCCGTGTCGTGGCTTTGGCCCTAATTGTGATACGACTTCGTGCCGTGGCTTCGGCCCTAATTGTGATATGGCTTTGTGACGTGGCTTCGGTCCTAATTGTGATACGGCTTCGTGCCGTGGCTTCGACCCTAATCGATACAGCTTCGGGCTGTTTTGGCTTCATGTGATTGTGATATTTGACAGCTTCGGCTGAGTGGCTTTCAGGCCTTTGTGATTGTCTTGGTAATTTCATTGGAGCCTTCGGGCATTGTGATTCATAATTAATTCAGTTCTGGTTTGGTTCATGTCGTGTAATTCATTGTGGTACTCTGTGATTATGATTCGCCGTTGGGCACTTATGTTCTAACCTGTTGAACAGGTATTAATAGTATGACGTGGGCATAGTATTTCACAAATGCTCGGTTCTTACATTGGGTTGTGAGCATCTCGTATTATTATTATCATTGTACCGTTTCATTCTGCCTATGGATGCATATCATGTTATACATGTATTTGATGTTCATTATCTGGATGACTGACCCCGTGGGGGCGGAACATGTTTTCATGTTTTAGGTGCTTGCGAGGAGAGAGTTGAGACACAGGGTCATGATGATGGCGACGTGGCATTCGAGCGATACTAGTCAGAGTTGTTCATGTTGGTCAGTCAGTTGGAGTGTTCTCGAGTTTGTCAGTCATTGTCATTATGTATTACCCGAGCAAGGCTCGTGGGTGTGGTTGTATTTTCATTTTGGCCATGTAGGCCCATCATTGTCGTTAAAATTCCTTATCGGAATATTGTGTCGGATATCATGGTAGGGACTATGATTTTCCCTTGTTGTTTAATTTAATATATTTTAGTTATGTTCGCATGGTGGATCTCCTGGCGTGGGGTCAACGGCACTGTAATAACCCAATAGGATTTGGGGGTGTTACAGAAGATGGTATCAGAGAATTGGGTTGTGAGATACCCTGATATGTGAGTTATGTGGCTCTACCGATGCGGTAGTAGTGGGACTGTCATGTTATGACAATCTAGTCAGTCGGGTTTTGTGAGTCGTAATATTAGTACGACTGCACGAGTCATTCATTCATTGAGTCGTCGTCAGTGAATACTAGTATCATGAGACCTCGAAGCTTCGTATGACCTGTGTAAGGACTCGATTCTGTTTATGTTCATACATTCATCATGTCATTAATTGTTCATGCTTTGTTGAAACCTATATGTGATATTAGTGTTATGATTAATTCATGACTAATTGTTTTGGAGCACGTGTGACTTGTGTAAACATTAAGGATCAACTCATTCATCAGTTAATAATCCTCAATCATCATTTTGATCTTGTCGATCATGTTAATTCATTCATCACTCAGTCAATATCATTATTCAGTTAATTCATTCATCACTTAGTCAACCTCATTGTTCAGTTAATTCATTCATCACTCAGTCAACCTCATTGTTCAGTTAATTCATTCATCACTCAGTGAATCTCATTGTTCAGTTAATTTATTCATCACTTAGTCAATCTCATTGTTCAGTTAATTCATTCATCACTCAGTCAATCTCATTGTTCAGTTAACTCATTCATGACTCAGTCAATCTCATCACTCAGTTAATTCATTCATCACTCAGTCAATCTCATCGCTCAGTTAATTCATTCATCACTCAGTCAATCTCATTGTTCAGTTAATTCATTAATCATTCAGTCCATCTCACGGTTCAGTTGTTGATCTTGCGGATCAAATTTTCAACCTTGTTAACTTGTTTAAGGTAATCATTTCAGGAATTTCATCAGATAGTCATGTCACCTCACTTGATCTTTCATGCGATCTTATCATATTCCGGCATCATGTCGGCGATCATTTTATTGCATTATTAATGCATTCATTGTGTTAGAGCGTGTATGCTCATCGTTATCATTCCGTCTCGTAATCATAATGCAATCTTCATACGAGATCTGTAATTATCACGTGTCTTTCCTACCTCGGTATGGAAAGAGCTGTCAGAGGGACATCGGACTCCAACGTCCAAGAGATCGTTTTCTAGTCGTCTTCGTGCTGGGAGAGCATCTTCATTTCAGACGACGAGTTTAACTATTGGTTGCTTTAACTGTGATACAATAGGACATTCATCATCGGTTTTGAGCAAGTTAATTCTTGCTCGGTAATAGGATAATCATTCATTTCATCGTCGTTCATTCATTCGCATAAGTCATTCATCATATATCAATCACGTTGAGACTTATAATTATCAAACTAATCATTCACTCCGCGGGGAACAATGGTTCCAATCATTTCATTTGAGCTATCACTCATTACGTTATCATTTCACCCCGGTGAGTCATTCTTGATCCTTGTTGGATTTCGATTCATTATCATTCATTGTGATCATTCTTGTTCTTGTGTATCTCATTGATTTTTCCTGGTGGGATATTGCTTCTCCCTACTTGTTTTAAGTTTCGGGACGAAACTTCTTTTAAGGAGGGTAGTATGTAATATCCGTAATTTTGATTTTTTGGTAATTTTATTTTTTCGGCAGAAGTCCGTTTTGACGACTCGCTCATGACTGTTTCGTCATTCTGAGAATATTTAATTCTGCACTTCGTTTTGTTGAGTTCCGGGTTCTTAAACGACTTTTCCGCACTTGAGTTCGATTCTTGTGAATCTCGTCCAAAACTGTCGTTTCGAGTTTTTCGTAAGTTCATTTAATGTTATTATTCATGTTGCGAGCTTTGGCTTGGTGTTTCGATCGTGTATCGTGTATTTCGGACGTTTTGGGCCATTTTCGTAATTTCCCAAAGTTTGGGGTAATTACTTTCCGTTGTCGAATTTCGAGCCTTTGTGTCACGAGGTGCCCGTGACCCCAACCGGTATTACCTGCTCACAGGCCATTCATGGGCCCACTTGCAGCTTTGTGAAATGCCGAGCCTCATCGCACTTCAAGTTATCATCTATAGTGTAGGGCTTTACTTTATTTTCCTTGTAATGTTGTAATAGCTAGTTAGTGCTTGTTCACCTTTTCAATATCTAGTCTTGTCATTAGATTTTATTTTTCTAAGCCTATTATAGGGGGAAAGAGTGTACTGAAGTGTTGTACGAATTGGCTAGTTTGCTGAGACCCTCCTATCCGTGTATGCTTGTAATCGTTGTTGCCTATTGTAATCGTTTCTTGTATTAATACAAATCGATTTTCATCTTCAATTTTGCTGTGCCACTAAAACGCCTCGGCGTGATTGCGTCGCATTAGCACCAACTCCCAAACGAGTTAGGCGGACGTAGTTGGGTAAATTGACTACTAGCCGCACGGTGCGCGTACATTCTATACAAACTATAAGCGCCCCGTGACAGGTGGTATCGGAGACCGGTTAAGGTCGAAAGAATGGAATCGGGTAACGAGGCGGAAGTCCCTAGAAGGTAGGGCAAGAAAAAGGATGACGGAAAGAAGAAAGAGGCCGAGGCCTCCAAAGCCCAATTCGATAATTTAGAGCAAGAGTGCTCTAGATTGAGATATGATGTCGAGACCTTGGAGGAGAAGGTCGAGACCCTCGAGGCAGAGAATGAAGACCTCCGAGCCCAGTTGGGCGAATGCAGAGAAGTCTGTCGAACCTTTGCTGAAGCTATGGGAGCCAAAAATACGGCTGAATTGAGACGCAAGATGGAAGTAATGAGTATCTAGATTGGATTACTTCAAAGAGCTGTGAACAACACCGCCCATGTTGCTCAAGAACCAATTACGAGAATTCGGATCCCCGAACCAAGTTCCTATAGTGGAACACGAGATGCCAAGGAAGTTGAGAACTTCTTATTCGACATGGAACAATACTTCCATGCCACTAATGTTTTGGACGAGGCGGGAAAGGTGTCAACCGCCACAATGTATTTGGTTGATGATACCAAATTGTGGTGGCACACCAAATATGCGGACATTCAGGCCCAACGAATACTTGGGAACAACTGCGAGATGCCATCAGGCAACTATTCTTCCCAGAGAATGTTGAGTACAACGCAAGAAGGTCCTTGCGAGATTTGAAACACACCGGTCTTATTCGAGATTATGTGAAGGCATTTTCGACGCATATGTTACACATTAGCGATATGTCGGAGAATGACCGGTTGTTTACGTTCCTGGAAGGCTTGAAGCCATATGCTCGTACGGAGCTTCTGCGCCAACGAGTCACAGACCTCAGTGCCGCCATGGGAGCGGCAGAACGATTAATGGACTATACATCGGAACCTCGAAGAGATCGTCGAGTAACAAAGAACATGGCACTGTCCCGAAGTGCAATGCCTAGACCGTTCAAACCTAACGTGAGTCGGAGTGTAGGGGATCGGCAAACCTATACTCAAGGAAGTTCATATGGGAGCACGAATCATAGCAAACCTACAAAAGGTCAGCAGGGCCCTCCCCAACGAATCATTAAATGTTTCCTATGTGATGGGCCACATCTTCTCAGTAATTGTCCGAAGAGGCAACTTTTGAGTGCCCTAACAAGCGCTGTAGAATCGAGTTCGCAACCGAAAGAAGAGTTGCAAGTACCAGATGACGAAGGAAGATCAGAAGATTAGGAAAATCTTGGGGCCATCAATTAATGGTGCAACTCGTTAACCCATCAGGTGGCAGCTAAGGCAAGAGTGCCGACAAAAGCCAGAAATCCTGTACCTGCACTCACGACAAGTGGTCCTGATAAGAGAAAGAAGGGATTAATGTTTGTTGATGTTAAAATCAATGGGAAAAATATTCGTGCCATGATAGACTCGGGTGCCACCCACAATTATCTGGCGAGCACCGAAGTGGGGAGACTTGGACTATTATTAGAGAAAGGAGTGGGCCGGGTTAAAGCCGTCTACTCTCCGGCAAAACCAATAGCGGGGGTTGCCAAAGCTGTTCGAATGACGATAGGAGCCTTCGATGGTAGGGCCGACCTATCTGTTGTGGAAATGGATGACTTCAAATTGATACTCGGGCTTGAGTACACGCGTGACACTCAAACCCTAGTCATGCCGTATGCTGATGTACTCTTGGTTTTGGGGGATAAACCACATATTATCCCAACAATTAGCGCAATCCAAGGGCAAAATAACATATCCGTGCTACAATTCAAGAAGGGATGCAGGCATGGTGATCCATCCTTCCTGTGCGCCTTGCAATTCGACGAAGTAGAGGAGTTGTCAGGTACTATCCCTGATGCTGTGAAGCACCTCCTAAACGAATTTGAAGATGTTATGCCCGACAAACTGCCTCGGAAGCTTCCACCTAAGAGGGCGGTCGATCATGAAATTGAGTTGGTGCCGGGCACAAAACCTCCCGCCCGAGCCCCTTATCGTATGTCGCAACCTGAGCTTGTGGAACTCAGAAAGCAGTTAAAATAGATGTTGGAATGTGGTATGATCCAACCGGCAAAATCACCCTACGGAGCTCCTGTTCTCTTTCAGAAAAAGTCTGATGGAACTCTGCGATTGTGTTGTGATTACCGTGCTCTAAATAAAATTACGGTGAAGAATGTGTATCCTATTCCACTCGTAGCAGATTGCTTCGACCGACTCAGTAGAGCAGAATACTACACGAAGATTGATCTGAGATCAGGTTATTGGCAAGTTCGCATCAAGGAGGGAGATGAAGTGAAAACGACGATTGTCACACGTTATGGGGCCTTCGTGTTATTAGTCATGTCCTTTGGCCTAACAAACGCCCCAGATACATTCAGCACCTTGATGAATGAAGTTTTCCAAGGGTTCTTGGACGAGTTTGTCATGGTATACCAGGATGATATTTTTATATATAGCCGAACCATGGAAGAACATGTGGAACATTTGAGAATAGTTCTTACTAGGTTTCGTGAGCATGAACTATATGTTAAGCTGTCAAAGTGCTCATTTGCCCAGAAGCGGATCAGTTTCTTGGGTCATATCGTTGAGCGTGGCAGTATTCGCATGTACCCAAAAAAATACGTGCAATCCAAGAATGGAAGCCACCAACCGATGTACATGAGGTACGGTCATTTCTCGGGTTGGCAAATTACTATAGAAGATTTGTGATGGGGTATGCTGGAATAGCAAGACCCCTAACCGATTTGACAAGAAAGACGGAAGTTTGGAATTGGTCGCCGGAATGCCAAATTGCCTTCGACAACCTAAAGAAGGCCATCCTAACAGACCCGGTCCTCGCGCTACCAGATCTATCCAAACCTTTTGTGGTTGAAACGGAGGCTTCAGATATTGCACTAGGAGGAGTTTTAGTGCAAGATGGCCATCCTGTTGCCTTCGAGAGTAAGAAACTTAAGGATGTCGAGAGGCGTTACATGGTGCATGAGAAAGAGCTTTTAGCAGTGGTCTATTGCCTTCGACTTTGGAGACATTACTTATTGGGGTTTCCGTTTATTTTAAAAACTGACAACACTGCTGTTAGTCACTTTCTGTCCCAACCAAAGCTTACTGGGAAACAAGCGAGATGGCAGGAACTATTGTCCGAGTTCAACTTTGTGATTGAGTATCGTGCTGGTTCTAGTAATTAGGTGGCGGATGCCCTGAGTCGTAGATCTGACCTAGCTGTTCTACAAGTACTGGCAGCGCTTTCTTCGAGTCAGGCGACCACTCCATTAAAAGATCAAATACGAGAACTAATGGGAGCCGATGCAACGACTCAATGTTTGGTGAATCTTGTCCGCCAGGGTACAACACGAAGATTTTGGCTTGAGGATGGTCTCTTATGGACCAAGGGGAGACATCTCTATGTACCTCTAGGCGGCGATATGAGGAAAACTATTATTAAATAATGTCACGACACTTTATGGGCGGGCCACCCAGGAGAGGAGCGCACTGTGGCCTTAGTTCAAAGAGCTTACTATTGGCCCCAAATGCGGGGCGACATTGAGATGTTTGTCCGCACCTGCTTGGTGTGCCAACAAGATAAACTCGATCGACAAAAGAAGGCAGGCTTGGTGGAACCACTACTCATTCCGGTCAGGGCTTGGGAAAGTGTTTCAATGGATTATATCACGAGTCTACCAAAAGTTGGGGATCTTGATGCCATTATTGTTGTGGTAGACCGGTTCTCCAAATATGCTACATTCATAGCGGCACCAAAGACAGTTTCGGCGGAAGAGACAGCTCAGCTCTTTCTCAAGCATATTGTTAAGTATTGGGGACTGCTGAGGGACATTGTTAGTGACCGAGACCCCCAGTTTACTAGTAAATTTTGGACCGAGCTCTTCAAACTACTCGGCTCCAAGTTGAATATGAGCTCTAGCTTCCACCCACAATCTGATGGCCAAACTGAAAGATTTAACTCAATGTTGGAGGAATATCTTAGATATTTTGTGAGCACTAATCAGAAGGACTGGGTGAAGCTTTTGGATGTTGCTCAACTGTGTTTCAATGCTCAAAAATGCTCTACCACCAATAAGAGTGCTTTTAAAATTTGTAATGGGCAGCAACCACTCCTCCCGCACAATATTGACACTGTTCCACAAAATGCCAGGTCTACTTCGGCACAAACATTTTCCCTTGAATGGGAACAAAACCTTAATTTGGCCCGTGGCTACTTGGAGAAGGCTCAAAAGAAGATGAAAAAAATATGCTGATATTAAACGCCGCTTTATTTAATACTGTGTGGGTGACAAGGTAATGGTGAAGGTCCCGAACCAGAGTTCCTCCAGGGCAACACGAGGGAGAGATTCACGGCTAATGCAAAAATATATTGGGCCCCTAACCATCCTCAAAAGAGTCGGAAAGGTAGCCTACAAGCTAGAGCTACTCCATTGGTGGCGCATTCATAATGTCTTTCATGTCAGCCAACTCAAGCCATATCAGGCAGACAAAGAGGACACCACACGAAACCTGCCCAACCGTCCACAACTGAAACTACGCAAATTGGGAAAGAGGGTGGCTGAAGCTATTATCGACCACCGTGATGCAGGGCCGAGAAAGAAGCTACACAAAGAATATTCGGTGAATTGGCAGGGCTGCAGTATGGAGGAAAACACTTGGGAGAGGGAGACAACACTTAAAGCTTTTCAACCACTACTGGATGCTTATCTCACAACTATGGCGCCGGGGAAGTCACCAACTCAGAGGGGGGAGTGCTGTCACGAGGTGCCCGCGACCCCAGGCAGTATTACCTTATCACAAGCTATTCATGGGCCCACTTGCAGCTTTGTGGAATGCCGAGCCTCATCGCACTTCAAGTTATCATTTATAGTGTAGGGCTTTACTTTATTTTCCTTGTAATGTTGTAATAGCTAGTTAGTGCTTGTTCAGCTTTTCAATATCTAGTCTTATCATTAGCTTTTATTTTTCTAAGCCTATTATAGGGGGGAAGAGTGTACTGAAGTGTTGTAGTACGAATTGGTTAGTTTGCTGAAACCCTCATATCCGTGTATGCTTGTAATCGTTGTTGCCTATTGCAATCGTTTCTTGTATTAATACAAATCGATTTTCATCTTCAATTTTGCTGTGCCACTAAAACGCCTCGGTGTGATTGCGTCGCATTAGCACCAACTCCCAAACGAGTTAGGCAGACGTAGTCGGGTAAATTGACTACTAGCCGCACGGTGCGCGTACATTCTATACAAACTATAAGCGCCCCGTGACACTTTGGGTGGTCGGAATCGTGTGTTCTCTTAGCGCTTGGATTCGTCTTTGTGAGTACTTCGTAACCGTATCTTCGATTCGTATTCAGGATCGGGTTTCGGCGTCGTCCGGGCCGTTGGAGTGGCCACGGCCGAGTCACGGCCGCACTTCTTGGAGCAAGGCCTGGCCTGGCCGAGTTACGGCCGTAAAGTGCCGGTTATGGCCGTACGTGCTCGGTAGTGTTCGGACGAATGCCAGTTACGGCCGTGAGGGCTGTCAGTTATGGCCGTATGGGTGCCAGGCAGTGTTCGGATGAATGCCGGTTATGGCCGTAAGGACCTGCTGGGTATGGCCGTAAGTGCCGAGTTACGGCCGTAAGACCCTGTCGGTTACAGCTGTAAGCGATCGGCAGGCGCTGGGCGGGTTTTGACGAATGCCGGTTACGGCCGTAAGGCCCTGCCGGTTACGGCCGTAACCTGTCGGCCATATATATAGGCAGTGACCGGCCAGACCTTCATTTCATCACATTTCTTCACCCGGGTCGCGGCTGGCGACGGAAAAATTGGGAAGTGGAGTTTTTGGTCGATTCCACTCGATTTCTAAGCATTTTTGAGGATTCTTATCGATTATATCAACATCAAATCATTGTTCTTCGTCGGATCGAGGTAATTTCTTGAAATCTCCTAGAATTTTATTTTTCGAGATTTCTTCTTGATTTTCGTTGTTTGTCTGAATTTGATGAATCGGTTGATGTTAGTAAACATTATTAATCGTGTTCTATGGATTGTATATCCATATTTTTGATTCATTCAACCCGATTGATGACTCTTTGGCTCTTGAGGAACTTTGAGCATTTAGTGTTCGATTAAATGCCTCAAAGAGTTTCTTTCGGTCGTTATGTTGATTTCGATTGATATTGTGTTATTGAATGAATTGTATTTCATTCAAGGTGGTTCTAGTACTTGTGTTTATCGGAGGACGCCGTTCGTTGTTCGTGGGAGGAATTCATCGCCTTCGGTTGAGGCAAGTTTTATACTTGTACTAGTCAATGAGATTAATGTTATCATATATGTGTATGAATGTGTTGTATCATTTCGAGACTTAGTCTCTTCATAAGTTCATTGATAGTAGGGGATCGTTCGATACGATACTCTTCGGCAGTTATGCCAAATGTTTATTATCATTCATTAATGGACGGTAAGACATTGAGATATTCGTTGTTAATGTTATTATTGATCACTGGTTCGCGGTATCGATGTATCAGTTGTTGTTGTTGTTAATGTTGATGTCGATCTAAGACGTTGTTGTAATCATTGTTATCAATGTTGGCGTCCTGTCATTCATCTTGTATTGGCCGATTGGAGGATTGTCGTATTCGTTCTCATCTTCGTCGTCGCTAGCCGATTAAAGTTGCTGAGGCATTCATTGTATCATTGTTATCGATTGGCCGTTCTAAGGCAATCGAGGTGCTCAATCATTCATCGTATCATTATCATCGATTAGCCGTTCTAAGGCAATCAATGTGCTCAATCATTCATTGTATCATTGTCATCGATTAGCCGTTCTAGGGCAATCGAGGTGCTCAATCATTCATTGTATCATTGTCATCGATTAGCCGTTCTAAGGCAATCGAGATGCTCAATCATTCATTGTATCATTGTCATTGATTAGCCGTTCTAAGGCAATCGAGGTGCTCAATCATTCGTTGTATCATCGTTATCGATTGGCCGTTTTAAGGCAATCGAGATATTGAATCATCCGCTGCATCATTGTTATCGGTTGGCCATTCTAAGGCAATCGAGGTATTGAATTGGGGATGTCGAGGATAGTTCCCATCCGTTGTGTCGTTGTCATTGATTGACCATTCTAAGGTAATCGAGGTATTGAATTGGGACCGCCGAGGATGGTACCCATCCGTGAGTCATTGTTGTCATGTTGGCCGACTCAAGGCAGCACACTATCATTCTCGTGAATTCGGTAATATTGGGATCGTTGCCGTTTGTGATTAATTATGTTTGGAGGCTAGTCTCGGCTAGTGCTCATTATGGGGTAAGTTTGGTGGGGCCTGAACCTTCGCGGTTGTTTCCCCTAACACCTACAACTCAGTAGGTCAACGACTATTGGATGGTTTCATTATTGGGTAAGTTTGGGGCTTGAACCTTCGCGGTTGGTTTCCCAACACCTACAACTCAGTAGGTCACGGTCATGTTTATGATCTCATTATGGGTAAGCTTGGGGCTTGAACCTTCGCGGTTGGTTTCCCAACACCTACAACTCAGTAGGTCACGGTCACTGGGTGATCTCATTATGGGTAAGTTTGGGGCTTGAACCTTTGCGGTTGGTTTCCCAACACCTACAGTTCATTAGGTCACGGCCATTGGATGGTTTCATTGTGATACGGCTTCGTGCCGTGGCTTCGGCCCTAATTGTGATACGGCTTCGTGCCGTGGCTTCGGCCCTAATTGTGATACGGCTTCGTGTCGTGGCTTCGGCCCTAATTGTGATACGGCTTTGTGCCGTGGCTTCGGCCCTAATTGTGATACGTCTTCGTGCCGTGGTTTCGGCCCTAATTGTGATACAGTTTCGTGCCGTGGCTTCAGCTCTAATCGATACAGCTTCGAGCTGTTTTGGCTTCATGTGATTGTGATATTTGACAGCTTCGGCTGAGTGGCTTTCAGGCCTTTGTGATTGTCTTGGTAATTTCATTGGAGCCTTCGGGCATTGTGATTCATAATTAATTCAGTTCTGGTTTGGTTCATGTCGTGTAATTCATTGTGGTACTCTGTGATTATGATTCGCCGTTGGTCACTTATGTTCTAACCTGTTGAACAGGTATTAATAGTATGCCGTGGGCATAGTATTTCACGAATGCTCGGTTCTTACATTGGGTTGTGAGCATCTCATATTATTATTATCATTGTACCTTTTCATTCTGCCTTTGGATGCATATCATGTTATACATGTATTTCATGTTCATTATTTGGATGACTGACCCCATGGGGGCGGAACATGTTTTCATGTTTTAGGTGCTTGCGAGGAGAGAGTTGAGACACAGGGGCATGATTATGGCGATGAGGCATTCGAGCGATACTTGTCAGAGTTGTTCATGTTGGTCAGTCAGTTGGAGTGTTCTCCAGTTTGTCAGTCATTGTCATTATGTATTACCCGAGCAAGACTCGTGGGTGTGGTTGTATTTTCATTTTGGCCATAGGCCCATCATTGTCGTTAAAATTACTTATCGAAATATTGTGTCGGATATCATAGTAGGGACTTTGATTTTCCCTTGTTGTTTAATTTAATGTATTTTAGTCATGTTTGCCTCGTGGATCTCCTGGCGTGGGGTCCACGGCACTGTAATAACCCAATAGGATTTGGGGGTGTTACAGATAGGATCGTTGGTGATCGAGAGATCCGAGATTGTTCTGTGATTATTTGGGAGAGGGCTTGGCTCTCTAATCTTATTGTTGTGGGTATTGGGGGTGAGGATTTGATTTTCGGGGATGACTGACTCGAGCGGCATGGTGCGATCATGAACTACCGCACGAGAATCATCACTATGTTAGCCGAGGACGACACCGAGCACTCTTTCGCAGGGCGAAAGAGGGTAAACCAGAAGTTCGTTATTAACGCCTTAAAGGCGATGAGACTTCTGCGGAAGGGGTGTACTGGTTATTGGTGTTACGCCTTGGAGGCGGAGAGTGATGGAGTCGAACTTTCATCGATTCCAGTTGTTGGTGAATTTCCTGATGTTTTTCCTGACGAGTTACCGGGGTTGCCACCGGACCGTGAGGTTGAGTTCGCAATAGAGTTAGAGTCGGGTGCGGCTCTAATTTCGAGGGCGCCGTATCACATGGCACCTTCAGAGATGGATGAGTTGAAGATGCAGTTGAGTGAGCTTCTTGAGTCGGGATATATTCGACCGAGCGCTTCGTCTTGGGGCGCACTGGTCCTGTTTGTGTGGAAGAAGGATGGTTCGCTGTGTTTATGTATCGACTATTGCGAGCTAAACAAGGCAACCATCAAGAACAAGTATCCCTTGCCGAGGATTGATGACTTGTTCCATCAGTTGCAGGGAGCTGCGGTATTCTCGAAGATCGAATTGAGATCGGGGTACTATCAGCTTCAGGTGAAAGAGTCCGATATTCCGAAAATAGCTTTTCGGATGAGATACGGACATTATGAGTTGTGGTTATGCCCTTCGGGTTAACTAACGCGCCGGCAGTGTTCATGCAGTTGATGAACAAGGTCTTTATCGAGTATTTGGATAAGTATGTCGTCGTCTTCATTGATGATATCTTCATTTATTCGAAGAACGAGGAGGAGCATGCCCATCATCTGTGTGTGGTGTTAGACATTTTGAGTGTAATACCCTGATTTTTAGTATGTAATATCCGGATTTTCAGTATAAATTTTTCGCGTTATTTTATCTGAGGTATATTGTATAGCTTGGTGTCAATACAGTATGGATAAAATAAATTGAGAACGGAGACAGTTATACTTGTGTAATTGACGGTTTTGATTGACAGTTATATTGAGAATATTTTCAGATCCAGTATGTGTATTTAGTATGCAGTATGTTCATATCCAGTATGTCGAGACGGACCAGAACAATTGGATTTTGGCAAAGTACAGAAGGCCATCACGTACGTTAAGCTTAAGAACTTAAGTACGCTAAATTCTACGCTTTAGGTACGTTATGCATAAGGCATTACGTACGTAATAAAGGGAATCGGACAGGACCGAGCTGTGGTCGGTAGGTGGGGCCCTGTTTCGGCAGCTTTTGGCGGAGGATGTGGACAAGTGAGTTAACAGATAGATTAACGTACGCTATACAGGGTGTATTACTTATGTAATACGAGTATATTACTGTAGCAAGTCAACATACATATTACGTACACAATGGCAGTGACTCGCTGGATGGCCGATCACGGTCGGCAGTGACTCGCAGTGATGGCCGATCACAGTCGGCAGTGACTTGCTGGGCGTAAGGACTGGCCGATAACAGCCGTACGGTTGTGGCCAGGTACAGCCGTAAGGGCTTATTATGTACGTAAGGCTGTGCCGGTAACGGCCGTACGTGCTCGGCCAAACTGGGCAGTAGGGTAGCCATGACCGGTTACGGCCGTAAGCCATGGCCGGTTACGGACGTAAGGAACCGACAGGGCTCGGCTATATAAAGGCCTGGACCGGGTCAGTTGGCATTTTCACCATTTTTCTTCGTTCTTTTCGCGATTCTTCATCTGGGATCGATGGATTTGAGTGGGAACATCATAGAGCAACATGTTTCGGAAGTTGGATTCATGTCTAACATCATCTTTCGTCCGGATCGAAGGTAAGAACACTTGAACTTTTGGGTTTTTAAGATTTTTGAGGTTTCATGGTGTTTTGGCCGATTTCATTCGTTTTAAATCATATTGTTGTTAGAACTTGGTTGTATTATTGAGATCATTCATTACTCTTGAAGTTTTGTGGAACAAATTCGAGAATTTCTCCATTAAATAGATTAAATTGGATTATGCCATCAAAGTGTCCGATAAAATTCTTCAATGGGTAGAACTTGGGAAGTTCTATACGTTTTCATAGAATTGTGATTGAATTGATATCGTTGTGATTTAGGAACAAACTTCTTGAAGGAAGTATGATCAGAACTCTTTTCTTTCGTCGATTTCTTCACCATGTTAATCAAGACAAGTGTTTACTTGTGTATTTCATCTTCTAAGAGGTATGTTGGATAATCCTCTCATTTAATTCGGATTTTGATGTTATTGTTGATGAATGATTCGTATGAAGATGATTATGGTTTTGTTGTTATGATTCGTGAGGTTATAAGGACTACATGTTGAAGGATATATATGTTTGTGATTGTGTTCTTCATATTCTTGATGTGGTTGGTGTTTATTGATTGATGATTCGAATATACCTTTGAATTCCGCCTTCAAGGTGTTTGATTGAAGTTTTGAAAGAGTAATTGATTGGAATATTTTAGTTAAGTTTGTATACTCGCCTTTTCGAATCGATATATGGACTTTGCGGAATCATGGGAATGAATTCGTAATTGTTTGAGTTAGATTGTTCGGACTTGTGTTTAATCAAGATACTTTGGAATCATTAGGGTTGTGGATTGGTTAAACCGGTTGTTGATTATTATCGAATGTGTGTTAATCGATTATTGCAATAGGTGGTGATAATTGATCGTTGATTACAACCGCTGTGTTGCGGTTGAGGCTGTGGAGTTCGTAGATTGCTTTTGGTCGGGGCCGAGGAGCTCGTAGATGAAGGCAATGGTTTTGGTAATGTAACACCCCAATTCTCAAATGGGACATTACACGCCGTAGAACCCTCGCAAGGTCTACCAGGCTAACACATGACACATATTTAATACAAGAAAAATCCCAAAGACACAATCATTAATGTAAAAATGGGCCGCGGCCTCAGCCAAAATATTTTAATAGAAGTACGTGAAAGTATAAGTCAATACCATGCCATTGCCCACACAGGGGACTTTAACCGAGTACAATAAAACCATTCAAATTCCGATACTCAAAAAATATAAATGACCCAACATAATTAAAGACCCGAGCCTCCTAATCATGCCAACCCATCCTTTGCGTGCATGTCCCGTGCCTGCTCCTCAGCTCTCCCAGTACCTGAAATGCATAAGACGCATTTCCCCCATTTAAGGAGTTAGCATTCGAATAGCTAGTGCAAGTACACAATTACACAACATTATATACAAATACGATTTTTACACAATCATCTCAATCAGAAATTATTTGCCATAAATATTCCGCAATACTACATTGGCAATCAAATCAGTTTTCAATCATCACGATATCACAAAATCACAACTGGTATCCCGCGGTCGTACCCCTTAGTATCGACCCCTAGACATCCCATCAAACGCTCCGGGTGGGATACCACTTCCGCGGCCGTACCCCTTAGTGTCGACCCCCAGACATGCCGTCGGACACTCCGGGTGGAAGTTCAACCACACACGCACCTAAGTCCACTTCTGCAGCCGTACCCCGTAGTATCGACCCCCAGACATCCCATCGAACGCTCCGGGTGGAAGAAACACAACTCACGCACCCGAAAACCACAATTCATCATTCATTTCTAAAACGCAACATACATAACGAAATGTAATACATGTACTTGCCTTGGTTAACACGACGTTAAGAAAAACGGTGAACGGAAAGGTTTTGGTTCGAATAATCTTCACAAATCCGATCCTAACACAATAACGATAAACAACCAATCTTAAAATTATGAAAACGTAGGAATACGTCCTAGTTCTACCCGCTGGAACAATTCGTCGAACATTACTAGGGTATCGTCGATTATAAGTGACTAACAATGGAAAAATCGGAGTTTAAAACCACAAATCCTCAATAAAAATGAAGGATTACAAGAATATGATTGAAGTCTAGAAATAATTCATGATAATTCGGATTAAAAGAGTCAAATCACAAGAAATCCCCAAAATTTACCCAAAATCTCAAAACAAGGGTTCCAAGGATTCTTACCTCAATTCGGATGGTAGAAAATGTTAAGAACTTGAAGAATTCACGCAAGGAATGCAAGGATGTTAGTAGATGATGATATTTGGTCGGAATCGGCCCTAACCCTCGTCCGGAATCGCTCAAATCCGAAAGAGAAGAAGTAAGGATGGAAAATGACGAAGTTGGGCTGGTGTTGTCCTATATATATATAATACATTGTTAGCGCACGCTAACCATCAAAGCATAGCGTGCGCTAACGGGGCACGCAGGCAGTCCAGAAGCAGCCCGGCGTCGCTAGCGTGCGCTAGACAGGTTTAGCGCATGCTAAACACTACCCGATAGCGTACGCTACTTAAGCCTTAGCGCACGCTACCTGATGGTTAGAGTACATAATATGAATTCAGAAACCCCACTGCCCAGTACGCTGAAATCGTTAGCGCATGCTACGAACTCCAAGTTAGCGTACGCTAACCACACAACGATAGCGCACGCAAGGAAACCAGGAGTAGCGTGCGCTACTCGAGCGGCGATCGATCTTGCTCGGTCGCTACTCTGAGCGGCACAAAAATCGAAATGTAAAGCAAGGCCAGAATCCCAGAAACACAAACACGGAATATTCAAGATGACAGAGTTGAGCGCTGAAAGAAAATACAACTCCGACCACCGGAGAGTCCGTAATACGACAAAGAAAGTGAAATTCCCTAAACTTTTGGGAAATTACAAAAATGGCCCAAGTGCCCGAAAATCACGATACGACGTCGGATTAACAAACCGAAAGTCTCAACGCGACCAACTCAACCATACAAACTTATGCAAACCAAGAAACAATGAAAACGAACGAGTTTTACGAGGATCGAACGTACATGCGACAAGATATAATTCAAGATAAAATTACATAAAAACATCCTCGAAACTCATCCAAATGGAAAAACTCGAAGAACAAAATAGGTTCAGAATCCCAAAACAGTAACTAGCGAGTCGTCCGAAACGAACATATTCCAAAAATAGAAATTACCAAAAATAGAAAGTACGGATATTACATTCTCCACCCCTAAAAATAAGTTTCGTCCCGAAACTTACAACGCGAATAACTCGGGGTATCTCGACCTCATACTCTCTTTCGTCTCCCATGTGGCTTCCTTGGATCCATGCCTCGACCATAGAACTTTAACCAAATGAATGGTTTTGTGTCGAAGTTGCTTCACCCGACGCTCTAAAATCTGAATCGGCCTCTTCTCGATGGTAATGTCGGGTCCCAACTCGATCTCTCCAAAATCAATAATATGGCTAGGGTCCGGTACGTACTTCCTAAGCTGGGAAACATGAAATGTAATACCCGGTTCTAATTCAGTCATTTTTATTCAGTAATTATCAATCAGTAATTGTCACTCAGTGATTTTCATTCATTAATAATCACTCATCATTCATACTCATTCAATTGTGTTCACCGTTCGGCGTAATATTTTTCATACTCGTACTTTTGCCCCCGTACTTCTCGAATTCTGTGATTTTTGTACTCGGTGCATCGTTATAGGCTAAACTGCTTGTTGAGCAGGGCCGCACGAGCAGGCCGCACGAGCATCTGGTCGTGCGTGGCGCTCGTGCGTTGCGGATGTACTGGGCAAGAGACTCAGCGGCCGAGTCAGTGCCGCACAAGCAGGCAGCACGAGGATCTGGTCGTGCGCGGTGCTCGTGTGTTGCGGCTGGACTGGGCAGGAGACCCAGCGGCCGATTCAGTGCCGCATGAGCAGGCCGCACGAGCATCTGGTCATGCGCGGCACTCGTGTGTTGCGGCTGGACTGGGTAGGAGGTCCAGTGGTCGAGTCATTGCCGCACGAGTAGGCCACACGAGCAACTGCTCGGGCGTGGTGCTCGTGTGTTGCGGTTGTACTGGGCAGGAGGCCCAGCGTTCGAGTCAGGACCGCACGAGCAAGCCACACAAGTTACTGCTCGTGCGCGGCGCTCGTGCACTAAGAGCTGTAGCCGGCAGAAGCCTCACGCACGACCGGACGCACGGACACTTGGTTGTGCAGGTTGGTCGTGCGTCCCTGGGACTTATATAAGTGGACTGATCATTTTCACCATTTCTTCATCCTAGTTCTGAGAGAGAGGGTTTGTGGGAGAAATTTCATCATCAATCACTTGAGTACTCAATTTTCATCATCTTCATTTGGTTGTGAAGCTCGGATCGTCGATCTAACGCATGTTCATCGAATCAAAGTGTTTGAATCTTCAAAGGTAAATTCTTAACATCTTGGATTTCGATTTTGAGTTGGGATATGATGTTTTGGATGTGATAATCATGATATATGAAGTGATATACTTGTGATTATGAATTATTAAGGATTATCATCGGATTAATAGGGATTATTCAAGAACACTTTGAATATTGATTTGGATTTGGGGGTTTTCGATTAGATGTCGATGTAATCACAAATTTGGATATTCAAATTGGATTTTTGATGGTATTGAAGATGTTTTATCGGTTTAAACACTCCTTGGGGATTTGATATTGGTATATAGTGGATTGATTATATACATTCGAAGATTGGTTACAACGTGTTCGATATAATGCCCCAATGAACTTGGTTTAGTCGTATCGACGTTTTGAGTTCGTTATATTCATGTTTGGTTCGTATGTTGAACAGATTATTGGTATTTATGTTATTCAAGGTTGTTCGATCGACCGACATCTCATTTAGGACATTGTTCGTGGAAGGACATTCTTCATCGGTGTTGAGTAAGTTAATCTTACTCGATTAAAAGGATATTCATTCCTTTCGTTGTTGTTCATTCATAATTATAGTTCATTCATAATGTATTAACCGTATTGAGACTTGTAATTGTCAATTAATAACTTCTGTCACGAGGAACGACGGTTCCAATCATTTCATTGAGCTATCATTCATTTCACTATTATTTCATCTCGGTGAGTCATTATTGATTTCGATGTCACTTTTGTTATCTCGTGGCATTCCGGGTCATACTGGCGTGCCGGTTGGTATGTGTAGGATTTTCATGTCGGGCACATATTAAGTCGTGTGTTGGTAGTTGGCCTCACATTGGACTGTGCACATGAGACGATTACTTCGTGAGACTGATTAGGTACAAGACCACACATGTATTCGATCGATACTCGTTGGTGGCTTGGGCACAGACACATTTCCATCCCGGGCGTAGTGTGGTGCCACCCTTTGAGCCGTACCGTTAGTTGATTCATACAACATGTTTGATTGCGTATGTTTTCAACATGATTGGGTTATAATCTGACCGATTCACTTTTGATCGCATGTGTTCGACGGTTTGAGATTTTGATCGAACTTGTGGTTTATACAGCATATATGATTGTGTTTATTTAACTCTTGAGGATTGTTGTTCTGTGTAACTGACCCCGTTGGGGGATTTTGTTTTCAGGTCATGGCAAAGCTAAGGCACGGGAAGAGAACGTTGACGGCGAGGAGTCCCAATGATACTAGCAGGGGCCCCCAGTCCGTTTCAGTTATTCATGTCTTTTCATCTTTATTTCCGCTGCAGATTTTCCGTTTGGATATTCATTTTCATTTAATGGTTGTATATTTTATCTTCACATAAAATATATATGTATTCCGTATTCTTCCTGGGTGTATTATACTTAGACTCCTCATCGGAGTACTTGGTAATATGATGTGGTTCGGTACTACATTTATGTTGTTAATTCATTAATTTTCATTCGCCTGGTGGGTCCCAGTTGGGGGTCCACGGCACTGTAATATCCATCTAGTTTGGGGTGTTACAGAGTTGGTATCGGCGCGTGGTTTTGAATACTACCTTCCGAGTCATGTCTCATTTGAAATCATCGTTCATCAGACTAGTATCATTGGAATTTCGCGTCACGTGTGACCTGTGCAAGAGTCGAGCCTTTCAGACCAAAGAACAGTAAGATTTCCTCATTTATCATTTTCATTTGTAATCATGTCGATCATGTTAACTCATTAACCACTCAGTTCATTTCACTGTTCAGTTGTTGATCTTGAGGATCGTATCATTAATCTTGTTAACTTGTTCAAGATAATCTTTTCAAAAACTTCATCAGATAATCACGTCACTTCAGTTGATCATTCATGTAATCATTGTATTTGAGCGCGTATGCTCATTTTCATCATTTCATAATATAATCATAATGTGTTATTCATGCGAGATATATAATTATCATATGACTTTCCACTTCAGTATGGAAAGAGTTGGCAGAGGACGCGGGGGAAGAGGCCGCGGTGCGGGCCAAAACCTGAGAGCTCGTGTGAATACACGTGCGAATGCTAGGAATAATGCTAATTCATCCAGCAGTGATGCTGCCACTCATTCACCCGGGCGTAATCATTCATTATCAGTGAGTCGTACCCGGGACACAGCTCAGTCAGAAGGTGTTCAGGTTGATCCACTCGCTTTTATGCAGGGCATGATGGCCCAAATGACTCAGATGGCACAACTGATGGAGGCGATGCATAACTCAGCTACTCAGAATCAACAGGCTCCTCCACCGCCACCTCAGAGGCAAGAGAGGGGTGTGAGCAGTATCATTGGCGACATCTCTCGCCAAAGGCCACCTACTTTTGAGGGTTCATCTGAACCGGCAGATATCATTCATTGGCTTGAGCATTTCGAGAAACTGTTTGCTATGGTGGACTGTCCTGAGGGACACAAAGTTTTAGTTGCGGCTTAATATCTTCGTAAGGGCGCACATTCATTGTGGTTATAGTTGAAGCCCACCGACGGATTTTGTACTTGGTATCAATTCAAGACTCTCATGATGGAGAGGTATTATCCGGCCCCACTCAGGGAGGCCAAGCTATCAGAATTACTCACTCCCGACCCCTAAGCGGAAGATGATGTTCTCGCCATCACCGAGAAATTTCAGGAACTTATTCCTTTCGCCTCATCTATCATTCACTCTGAGGCGGATAAGATTAAGTATTTCAGCAAGAGGCTGAAACCCCGTATGCGAATGCTGTTGCTTAATCATAATTGTACCACCCTGGCCGAATTCATCGAGAAAGCTCTTACTTATGATCTTACTGCTAAGGAGATTGCAAAGCAGCAACCTTCATCTGCTGGCAAGAAGTCAAAGAATTGTAATCAGTCTGACGGCAGTCAGGCCACTTTCAAGAAACCTCGTGCGGGCTCTACTTTTTCTGAGCGACCCTCTATGGCGCCTAGACCCGCGGAATCTCAGTCCCGAGCGGCCAGTTCGGCCATCATCTGTTTCAACTATGAAGAACAGGGTCATTTCAGTACCAAGTGTCCGAGGCAGACTGTCACATGCCATAACTGTGGAATTGCGGGGCATAGGGCCCGTTTTTGCCGAAGGGACTCCAAACCCACTTCGGAGACATCTCAGGCCCCAAAACAGTCAGCGGCCCCGAATCAGGCCACTCAATCTGTGTCGTTTAATACGACAGGAGCTAACAAAGGCCGAGCCAAGATCTATCATACGGGAGCGTCCGGTTCGGGGGCCGGTAAGCCCTGAATTTACGAGATGAAGAAGACCGACGATCCAGAGGCCCGGATGATCTCAGGTACACTCGATATTATATCTCAACCTGTGTGTACCCTTTTTGATACTGGTGCATCGCATTCTTTCATTTCCGAATCATGTTTGAGTAGACTACGTCTGGGTAGTGCTACTAGTTGTGAGCCTTATGTCATCGGTCTACCTGATGGTAGAAGAATTATCGGGAATCGTGAGATTAAGGATTGTCCGATTCAGCTTCATGGCCGTGATTGGTTAGCAGACCTAATCATGGTGGATTTGCCGAGAGACGCGTCATTCTGGGTATTGATTGGATGGATCGTCACGATGCCGTCATTAGTGTCCGTAAGCATTTGGTCACTATCATTTCAGACGATGGGGTCGAATGTGTATTTCAGGGAGGTAATCCCAGCTGTTCCGGTAGAGTTATTAATATGATGAAAGCAGTGAAATTACTCAATCAGGGGTGTGTCGGTTATTGGTGCTATATGACTAAGACCGAAAAATCATCAATAATGTTGGCGGATATTCCGGTAGTGAGAGAATATGCTGACGTATTTCCAGACGAGTTACCTGGTTTGCCTCCACAGAGAGACGTGGAATTCACGATTGAGTTGGAGCCTGGTACATCTCCAATATCGAATGCACCGTATCGGATGGCCCCGATCGAAATGCTGGAACTAAAGAATCAATTAGAGGATTTGACCGAGAAGGGTTATATCCGACCGAGTGCGTCTCCGTGGGGAGCACCGGTATTATTTGTCAAGAAGAAGGACGGTTCGTTTCGTTTGTGTATTGATTACCGAGAGCTGAACAGGGTGACGATCAAGAATAAATATCCCCTACCCCGTATTGATGATCTTTTGGATCAACTTCAGGGAGCTTATGTATTTTCCAAGATCGATTTAAAATCTGAGTATCATCAGTTGCGAATCCGAGAGTCGGATATTGCTAGGACGGCGTTCCGAACACGCTATGGTCATTATGAGTTTGTGGTAATGCCGTTTGGGTTAACTAATGCACCCGCGGTGTTCATGGAGTTAATAAATCGGGTTTTCATCGACTATTTAGATCAGTTCGTGGTTGTCTTTATTGATGACATTCTAATTTATTCTCGTGACCGGGAGGAGCACGAGTTTCATCTTCATCAGGTGCTCGACGTGTTGAGACGAGAGAAACTTTATGGGAAGTTTTCCAAATGTGAGTTCTAGATGTACGAAGTGATGTTTCTCGAACATGTAATTTCATCACATGGAGTTCCCTCAGAAGACGGAGGCTATCCGAGATTGGCTACCTCCGAAGAATGTTAAGGAAATCCAAAGTTTCCTCGGTTTAGCTGGTTATTACCGGCGATTTGTTGAAGGATTTTCTAAAAACGCTCAACCTATGATGAACCTTTTAAGGAAAGATAAGAAATACACGTGGTCCGACGCGTGTCAACAAAGTTTTGAGGAACTCAAGAACCGGTTAATTTCAGCACCTGTCCTTTCTTTACCGCAAGGGACGGAAGGACTTGGGGTCTATAGTGATGCGTCGGGATAGGGTATCGGATGTGTACTCATGCATAACAGGAAAGTTATTGCTTATGCTTCATGGCAATTGAGACCTTATGAGGTAAATTATCCGACCCACGACCTGGAGCTAGCAGCCGTGGTGTTCGCATTGAAGATTTGGTGTCATTATCTTTATGGCGTTACCTGTCAGATATTCACCGATCATAAGAGCTTAAAGTATATATTTACTCAGAAGGAGTTAAATATGCGACAGAGGCGGTGGTTGGAACTAATCAAAGATTATGATATTGAGATACTATACCACCCGGGCAAGGCGAATGTTGTCGCCGACGCCTTGAGTCGTAAGTCGGTTCAAGAGCAGATGCTTGCTCGATTAACAGTTCAGATGGAACTTCAGCAGGAATTTCTGAGACCCGAGATCGAGGTCTGGTTACAGCGAGTACAAGGGCAACTTTGTACGTTGGAGATTTAATCATCACTTGAGGAGGCGATCAGGGTGAATCAGGGTTCAGACCCATTTCTGTTACGCATTCGAGAGGATGTGACTCAGGGGAAAGCCCCCGGGTTTGTGGTCCACGAGGATGGACTTTTGCGTTTTAAGAATTGGTTATGTGTACCGGCGAATGACGAGTTGAAAAACTCGATTTTGAGAGAAGCTCATGCTACCCCTTATTCCATTCATACGGGGTCTAGCAAGATGTATAAAGACTTGAAACAAAATTACTGGTGGAGTAATATGAAGCGAGAAGTCGCAGAATTTGTTTCGAGATGTTTGACCTGTCAGCAAGTCAAGATAGAACATCAGCGACCGGCGGGTATGCTGAAACCTCTCCCTATTCCAGAGTGGAAGTGGGAGGATATTTCAATGGACTTCATCACGAGTTTGCCGACGAGTCGTCGTGGCATGAATACAATTTGGGTAATTGTGGATCGCTTAACTAAATCAGCTCATTTCCTTGAGATTAAGGATATGTGGGGTCCTGAGAGACTTGCCCAGTTATTTATCAAAGAGATAGTGAGATTGCACGGTACTCCTAAAAGTATCGTTTCCGATCGTGACAGACGATTCGTGTCTCATTTTTGTAAATCAGTTCATCGTGCTATGGGAACTCAGCTTAATCTCAGTACAGCTTTTCATCCTCAGTCCGACGGACAATCGGAGAGGACTATTCAGACTTTGGAGGACATGTTGAGGGCATGTGTTCTCGATTGGAAAGATGATTGGGAAGCCCAACTACCGTTGATCGAGTTCACGTACAATAATAGTTGGCATGCTTCGATTAAGATGGCACCTTACGAGGCCTTGTACGGTCGTCGTTGTCGATCTCCTTTGTGTTGGGATGACTTATCAGAATCAATTGGCACCGAGCCCGATATGCTTATGGCCACCCGTGAGAAAGTAGCTTTGATCAGGAGTCGTTTGTTGACCGCTCAGAGTCGACAAAAATCTTATGCAGATAATCTTCATCGACCATTAGAGTTCGAGACAGGTGACCATGTTTTGGTCAAGGTATCCCTGAGTCGTGGTGTCTTCCGTTTTGGGAAGAGGGGAAAGTTGAGTCCGAGATTCATTGGACCATTTGAAATTTTCGATCGAGTAGGCGAGCTAGCTTATCGATTAGCCTTACCTTCGGCGTTGAGCCGAATTCATAATGTGTTTCACGTATCTCAGTTACGGAAGTATGTTGCCGACCCGAGCCACATACTTCAGTTCGTCGAAATCGAGATCGCCGATGATCATTCATACGAGGAGCGTCCTATGCGAGTCTTAGAGCGGCGAATCAAACAGTTGAGAATAAGACGATTCCTTTGGTAAAGATCCAGTGGTCTACACACGGAGTCGAAGAGGCTACTTGGGAAACTGAAGATAGTATGCGGGAGAGTTATCCCGAGTTGTTTGACCCTTAGTTTTGAGGACGAAACTCTTTTAAGGGGGAGAGGATGTAATACCCGGTTGTAATTCAATCATTTTTATTCAGTAATTATCAATCAGTAATTGTCACTCAGTGATTTTCATTCATTAATAATCACTCATCATTCATACTCATTCAATTATGTTCACCGTTCGGCGTAATATTTGTCATACTCGTACTTTTGCCCCCGTACTTCTCGAATTCTGTGATTTTTGTACTTGGTGCATCGTTATAGGCTAAACTGCTTGTCGAGCAGGGCCGCACGAGCAGGCCGCACGAGCATCTGGTCGTGCGTGGTGCTCGTGCGTTGCGGCTGGACTGGGCAGGAGACCCAGCGGCCGAGTCAGTGCCGCACGAGCAGGCCGCACGAGCATCTGGTCGTGTGCGGCGCTCGTGTGTTGCGGCTGGACTGGGCAGGAGACCCAGCGGCCGAGTCAGTGCCGCACGAGCAGGCCGCACGAGCATATGGTCGTGCGCGGCACTCATGTGTTGCGGCTGGACTGGGCAGGAGGCCCAGTGGTCGAGTCAGTGCCGCACGAGCGGGCCACACGAGCAACTGTTCGGGCGTGGTGCTCATGTGTTGCGGCTGTACTGGGCAGAAGGCCCAGCGTTCGAGTCAAGACCGCACGAACAAGCCACACGAGTTACTACTCATGCGCGGTGCTCGTGCGCTAAGAGCTGTAGCCGGCAGAAGCCTCACGCACGACCGAACGCACGGACACTTGGTCGTGCGGGTTGGTCGTGCGTCCCTGGGACTTATATAAGTGGACCGATGGGATTTCCTCATTTTCACCATTTCTTCATCCTAGTTCCTAGAGAGAGGGTTTGTGGGAGAAATTTTTCATCATCAATCACTTGTGTACTCGATTTTCATCATCTTCATTCGGTTGTGAAGCTCGGATCGTCGATCTAACGCGTGTTCATCGAATTAAAGTGTTTGAATCTTCAAAGGTAAATTCTTCAACATCTTGGATTTCGATTTTGAGTTGGGATATGATGTTTTGGATGTGATAATCATGATATATGAAGTGATATACTTGTGATTATGAATTATTAAGGATTATCATCGGATTAATATGGATTATTCAAGAACACTTTGAATATTGATTTGGATTTGGGGGTTTTCGATTAGATGTCGATGTAATCACGAATTTGGATATTCATATTGGATTTTTGATGGTATTGAAGATGTTTTGTCGGTTGAAACACTCCTTGGGGATTCGATATTGGTATAATAGAGGATTGATTATATACAATCGAAGATTGGTTACAACGTGTTCGATATAATGCCCCAATGAACTTGGTTTAGTCGTATCAACGTTTTGAGTTCGTTATATTTGTGTTTGATTCGTATGTTGAACGGATTGTTGGTATTTGTGTTATTCAAGGTTGTTAGATCGACCGACATCTCATTTAGGACGTTGTTTGTGGAAGGACATTCTTCATCGGTGTTGAGTAAGTTAATTCTTACTCGGTTAAAAGGATATTCATTCCTTTCGTTGTTGTTCATTCATAATTATAGTTCATTCATAATGTATTAACCGTATTGAGGATTGTAATTGTCAATTAATCACTTCAGTCACGAGGAACGACGGTTCCAATCATTTCATTGAGCTATCATTCATTTCACTATCATTTCATCTCGGTGAGTCATTATTTATTTCGATGTCACTTTTGTTATCTCATGGCATTCCGGGTCATACTGGCGTGCTGGTTGGTATGTGTAGGATTTCATGTCGGGAACATATTAAGTCGTGTGTTGGTAGTTGGCCTCACATTGGACTGTGCACACGAGACGATTACTTCGTGAGACTGATCAGGTACAAGACCACACGTGTATTCGATCGATACTCGATGGTGGCTTGTGCACGGACACATTTCCATCTCGGGCGTAGTGTTGCGCCACCCTTTGAGCCGTACCGTTAGTTGATTCATACAACATGTTTCATTGCGTATGTTTTCAACAGGATTGGGTTATAATCTGACCGATTCACTTTTGATCGCATGTGTTCGACGGTTTGAGATTTTGATCGAACTTGTGGTTTATACAGCATATATGATTGTGTTTATTCAACTCTTGAGGATTGTTGTTCTGTGTAACTGACCCCGTTGGGGGATTTTGTTTTCAGGTCATGGCAAGGCTAAGGCACGGGAAGAGAACGTTGACGTCGAGGAGTCCCAGTGATACTAGTAGGGGCCCCCAGTCCGTTTCAGTTATTCATGTCTTTTCATCTTTATTTCCGCTGCAGATTTTCCATTTGGATATTCATTTTCATTTAATGGTTGTATATTTTATCTTCACATAAAATATACATGTATTCCGTATTCTTCCTGGGTGTATTATACTTAGACTCCTCATCGAAGTATTTGGTAATATGATGTGGTTCGGTACTACATTTACGTTGTTAATTCATTAATTTTTATTCATCTGGTGGGTCCCAGTCGGGGGTCCACGACACTGTAATATCCGTCTAGTTTGGGGTGTTACATGAAATACATTATGCACGTGACTCAGGGACGGTGGCAAGCCTAACCGATAGGCAAGCTCTCCAACTCTCTCTAAAATCTCGAACGGTCCAATATATCTCGGACTAAGTTTACCTTTCCGACCGAAGTGGTAAACTCCCCGGGTCGGTGACACCTTAAGAAAGACATGATCTCCCACCTCAAACTCCAACGGCCGGCGACGCGTATCGGCATAAGACTTCTGCCGACTCTGGGCCATCAGCAACCTATCGCGAATCAGAGCAATCTTCTCTCTCATCTCAACTACTATATCGGGTTCGGTACCAATCTGCTCGGACGCATCATCCCAACACAACGGCGATCTGCACCTCCTCCCATACAATGCCTCAAATGGTGCCATTTTGATCGAGACATGCCAACTATTGTTGTACGTGAAATCGATCAACGGCAAGTGCGACTCCCAATCATCCTTCCAATATAAGGCACAGGCTCTCAACATATCCTCCAGCGTCTGGATCGTCCGCTCTGACTGCCCATCAGTCTGAGGGTGGTAAGACGTACTGAGTCTCAACTCAGTCCCCAAAGCTCGATGAACAGCCTTCCAAAAATGTGATACAAACTGGCCATCTTGATCTGAAACAATACTCCTAGGAGTCCCATGCAATCTCACGATCTCTACAATAAATACTCGTGCCAGCCTCTCCGGCCCTCAAGTGTCCTTAATACCCAGGAAATGAGCTGATTTGGTTAGTCGGTCGACAATAACCCAAATCATGTTCATTCCAGTCCGAGTCCTAGGCATCCCGGTAATGAAGTCTATAGAGATGTCTTCCAACTTCCATTCCGGAATGGGAAGTGGTCGTAGTAACCCCGCGGGCCGCTGATGCTCAATCTTAACCTGCTGACAGGTCAAACACTTCGCCACAAACTCGCTAACGTCCGTCTTCAAATTGCTCCACCAGTAGTTACTCCTCACATCCTTGTACATTTTGCTCGTACCAGGATGTATGGAGTAAGGCATAGTATGAGCCTCACTCAAAATCTTCTGCCTCAACTCAATGTCATTCGGTACACATAATCTGCCGCGGAATCTCAAAACACCATCATCCTGAACCACAATTCCAGGGCTTTCCCCTTCCTCACATCCTCGCTCAACTGGACCAAAAACGGATCATCATACTGTTTCGCCTTGATATCATCAGTCAAGGACGAAGCGATCTCTAACGCACACAGGTGGCCCTAAACTCTCTGAACCCAAACCTCTATATTGTGACAAATCAAAACCCACTGGATCCTGTTATGTGGTGTAAGTACCTCTAACATCTGTAACGCCATCGGTTTCCGGCTCAATGCATCAGCCACTACGTTGGCCTTACCCAGATGATAAAGTATCTCGAGGTCGTAGTCTTTAATTAGCTCCAACCACCTACGCTGCCTCATATTCAACTCTTTCTGACTGAAGATATACTTCAGACTCTTGTGATCCGTAAAAATCTTACACGACGACCCATAGAGATAATGCCTCCATATCTTTAAGGCGAAAACGACCGCAGCTAACTCCAAATCGTGCATAGGATAATTTACCTCATAAGGTTTCAATTGGCGGGATGCATAAGCAATCACCCTGTCTCTCTGCATCAAAACACATCCGAGCCCAAGGCCCGAAGCATCACTATACACCACGAAATCCTCGTTCCCCTGAGGTAATGCTAAAACGGGTGTGATAGTCAATCGTCTCTTCAACTCGTCAAAACTATCCTGTTTGTCTGCGGTCCACTCGAACTTCTGAGTTTTCTGGAGTAACTGAGTGGTCTAGCGATCTTAGAAAATCCCTCAACGAACCTACGATAATAGCCTGCAAGTCCCAGAAAACTTCTCACTTCCTTCACATTCTTGGGCGGTTCCCATGCCATCACCGCCTCTATCTTCTGTGGATCTAGCCGAACTCCCTCCGCTGAGATCACGTGCCCGAGGAACATCACTTCCTTGAGCCAAAACTCACACTTAGAGAACTTCGCGTACAACTGCTCAGTTCTCAAAGTGTCCAACACAATCCGGAGATGTAAAGCATACTCCTCTCGACTCCAGGAATAGATAAGGATGTCGTCGATAAAGACAACTATGAATTTGTCCAGATACTCGATAAAAACTTTGTTCATTAACTACATGAACACTTCTGGGGCATTGGTCAGCCCGAAAGGCATAACCACAAACTCGTAATGGCCATATCTCGTCCGAAAGGCATCTTTCGGTATATCGCTGTCCCGAATCCTCAACTGGTAGTAGCCCGATCGTAAATCAATCTTTGAAAAGACTGTCGATCCCTGAAGCTGATCAAACAAGTCGTCGATCCTGGGCAAAGGGTACTTGTTTTTGATGGTCAACTTGTTTAATTCTTGGTAGTCGATGCATAAACGAAGCAATCCATCCTTCTTCTTAACAAAAAGTATGGGCGCACCCCAAGGCGATGCGCTCGGTCGAATATACCCTTTATCTAACAATTCCCCCAACTGTTTCTTCAATTCTAACATCTCCGACGGTGCCATACGGTATGGCGCTCGAGAAACGAGAGCCGCATTCGGCTCAAGATCAATAGGAAACTCAACCTCTCGCTGTGGTGGTAATCCCGGAAAGTCATCTGGAAATACGTCGGGGTACTCGCTGACAACTGGAATCGACGACATGTCGACTCCACCATCCTCCGCCTGCAAAGTGTAACACCAATAGCCGACACAACCCTGATTCAGAAGTTTCATCGCCTTCAAGGCGCTAATCACACTTCCCGATCTACCCAGTTTACAACCAACGAGAGTATGCTTGGTGTCGTCCTTAGCCACTATCGAGATGGTGCGAGTCCGATAATTCATGATAGCACCGTGACGATCCAACCAATCATCCACGAGGATCAAATCCTCACCGTTAAGATCTATAACAATAAGGTTCGAGGGCCAATATCGGCTCCCGATCCTCACTGGACAATCCCTAACTTCCCGGTCCCCAACCATACGATCCCCGCTAGGCGTACCCACTACGAATGGTTCGCACTCAAACAAGCAGTCAATACCAATACGACACACACAATCCGAAGCAATAAAAGAATGAGTAGCACCCGAATCGAAAAGCATCGAAACTGGATGAGAAAGGATCTGAGTGGTACCTGACACTATTGGAACGTTTGTCTCCTCCGTACGCCTCATCTGATATAACCGAGGGTGGACTGAGCCCGAACTAGATGCAGCTCGGCGGTCCGGCTGACCCCGACCCCTACCACGGCCCGAACTCTGAGGAACATGAGTAACTGGAGTCTTCTGGTCAATACTGTTCTCTCTCTGAACGGCGGTGGTAGTCGGAGCTCTGGAAGCCCTGGTCGCTCTCTCACAATGTGCTGCTCGGTGTCTGGTCTGCCCGCAAGTAATCCAAGTAACTGGAGGAGAAGGGCAATCCTTCATCAAATGCTCATATTGGTTGCAGTTAAAACAAACCCTGCCACCAGAAGCAACGGACTGGACTGAACGATTACCCTGCGATCCCCCAACCTGATGAAACGGCCTCTTCCCAGGTGTAGGGGCAGACTGTGCTCTCGAAAATCGGCCACTCTTGCCAGATGAAAAACTGCCAACCGTTTTCTGTTTCTTGGCCTCGGTACCCAACTCTGATTCCGGTGCGGCCATCTCGATCGCTAGAGCGCGATCCTGATACTCCTTAAAAGTGACACACATGAGCGGTGCCATACTCTGCCTGATATGCGGTTTCATGTGCATATTGAAATAATGGATCTTGTCGGCCTCGGTCCTCACCTGATCTTTCACAAATCCTAATTGCTGATTATAAGTGATGATGGCCTGAGAAATAGGCACATCCTGAGGTGTAGCGGTGAAGAACTCCACAATTCTGCGCTCCTTAACTGGCGGTGGACAATATTCTGCTTCCATAGCAGCCTTAAATTCCTCCCAAGTGGCCTGGGGGTCTCTGGGCCTCACAGCCTCCCACCATTCCGCAGCTTCCTTATCTAGGAGGTACTGAGCAATATGTACCCTCCTGTCATAGGGACAAGCTACGGAATCAAAAGTCCTGCCCAACTGAAAGAGCCAATTCTCCCAACCGAGGGAGTCAGAAGAACTAGTGAAGCGAGGGGGTGCATCTTAGTTACTATCTGAAGCCATTTACTAGCTTCGTCCTCTGGAGTTGGGGGCAGATTCTGGCGTCCACCCTGGGCTATCTAAGTGAGTTGGGATACCAACTGCTGAAGTACGGCAGTAGCCCCGGCATTGGCGTTATTACCCGACGGAACTGAATGAGAAGCCGAATCCATAGAGGACTGAGAAAATGAGCCTTCCTCATCATTAGCACCACGACCACGACCTCAGCCGTGTCCCCTAGCTGGTCTACCACGACCTCTCAACATACTGAAGAAAATATGAAAAGGACAAGATCAGAAAGATTCACAATTTACAAAGTTGGTATCACAATTCACAATTCCGAACAACACAAGAAAACGAATTACATAAGTATAAGAGTTCGAGGAGACTTACAGCCACGGGTTGCGCAAAAAGACGGTAGCATGATGATATTAGGCTCAACGACTGACTCAAACGACTTAACTGACAGACCCAAAATTAACCGATAGTCTAGGCATTCAAAACCTAGGCTCCGATACCATAAATGTAACACCCCAATTCTCAAATAGGACATTACACGCCATAGAACCCTCGCAAGGTCTACCAGGCTAACACATGACACATATTTAATACAAGAAAAATCCCAAAGACACAATCATTAATGTAAAAATGGGCCGCGGCCTCGGCCAAAACGTTTTAATAGAAGTACATAAAAGTATAAGTCAATACCATGCCATTGCCCACGCAGGGGACTTTAACCGAATACAATAAAACCATACAAATTCCGATACTCAAAAAATATAAATGACCCAACATAATTAAAGACCCGAGCCTCCTAATCATGCCAACCCATCCTTTGCGTGCATGTCCCGTGCCTGCTCCTCAGCTCTCCCGGTACCTGAAATGCATAAGACGCAGTTCCCCCATTTAAGGGGTTAGCATTCGAATAGCTAGTGCAAGTACACAATTACACAACATTATATACAAATACGATTTTTAGACAATCATCTTAATCAGAAATCATTTGCCATAAATATTCCGGAATACTACATTGGCAATCAAATCAGTTTTCAATCATCACGATATCACAAAATCACAACTGGTATCCCGTGGTCGTACCCCTTAGTATCGACCCCCAGACATCCCGTCGAACGCTTCGGGTGGGATACCACTTCCGCTGCCGTACCCCTTAGTATCGACCCCCAGACATCCCGTCGGACACTCCAGGTGGAAGTTCAACCACACACGCACCCAAGTCCACTTCCGCAGCCGTACCCCTTAGTATCGACCCCCAGACATCTCGTCGAACGCTGCGGGTGGAAGGAACACAACTCACGCACCCGAAAACCACAATTCATCATTTATTTCGAAAACGCAACATACATAATGAAATGTAATACATGTACTTGCCTTGGTTAACACGACGTGAAGAAAAATGGTGAATGGAAAGGTTTTGGCCCGAATAATCTTCACAAATCCGATCCTAACACAATAACGATAAACAAGCAATCTTAAAATTACGAAAACGTAGGAATACGTCCTAGTTCTACCCGCTGGAACAATTCGTCGAACATTACTAGGGTATCGTCGATTATAAGTGATGAACAGTGGAAAAATCGGAGTTTAAAACCACAAATCCTCAATAAAAACGAAGGATTACAAGAATACGATTGAAGTCTAGCAATAATTCATGATAATTCGGATTAAAAGAGTCAAATCACAAGAAATCCCTAAAATTTCCCCAAAATCTCAAAACAAGGGTTTCAAGGATTCTTACCTCAATTCGGATGGTGGAAAATGTTATGAACTTGAAGAATTCACGCAAGGAATGCAAGGATGTTAGTGGATGATTATATTTGGTCGGAATAGGCCCTAACCCTCGTCTGGAATCGCTCAAAGCCGAAAGAGAAGAAGGATGGAAAATGACGAAGTTGGGCTGCTGCTGTCCTATATATATAATACATTGTTAGCGCACGCTAACCATCAAAGCATAGCGTGCGCTAACGGGGCACGCAGGCAGTCCAGAAGCAGCCCGGCGTCGCTAGCGTGCACTAGACAGGTTTAGCGCGCACTAAACACTACCCGATAGCGTACCCTACTTAAGCCTTAGCGCACGCTACCTGATGGTTAGAGTACAGAATATGAATTCAGAATCCCCACTGCCCAGTACGCTGAAATCGTTAGCGCACGCTACGAACTCCAAGTTAGCGTATGCTAACCACACAACGATAGCGCACGCAAGGAAACCAGGAGTAGTGTGCGCTACTCAGGCAGCAGTCCGGTACTTCTTAGTACACTGCTGCAGACAGCACAAAAATCGAAATTCAAAGCAAGGCCAGAATCCCAGAAACACAAACACGGAATATTCAAGACGACAGAGTTGAGCGCTGAAAGAAAATACAACTCCGACCACCGGAGAGTCCGTAATACGACAAAGAAAGTGAAATTCCCTAAACTTATGGGAAATTACAAAAATGGCCCAAGTGCCCGAAAATCACGATACGACGTCGGATTAACAAACCGAAAGTCTCAACGCGACCAACTCAACCATACAAACTTATGCAAACCAAGAAACAACAAAAACGAACGAGTTTTACGAGGATCGAACGTACATGTGACAAGATATAATTCAAGATAAAATTACATAAAAACATCCTCGAAACTCGTCCAAACGGAAAAACTCCAAGAACAAAATAGGTTCAGAATCCCAAAATAGTAACTAGCGAGTCGTCCGAAACGAACATATCCCAAAAACAGAAATTACCAAAAATAGAAAGTACGGATATTACAGGTAACGGCTTCGTGGTATCGGTATCGAGGCAAGTTATACTTGTTCAGTTATAATATTTGATGAATGGTTTCATTTTCATTTCATTTATAATTCATACTGCAATGATATTATAAATATAAACTGTCGGGATGATGATTTGTTTATCGTGTTGTGGTTTGGGATAAATCATAATGTATATGATTTAATTGTGTTTGATTGAAGACAGATATGTGAGATATCTTTGATCTATGATATGGAATGTCGGATATCGAGGGTAGTTATCGTGATGGCATGAGTATCGGAATAAAGGTTTATTGGTATTAAATGGACGGTACCTTATCTAAGATTATTCGTATAACTCTGCATTCGTTCAGGGATGTTTGTTCGTGGAAAGGACATTGTCTTCGGCTTCGAGGTAATGTAAGTATTGTTCAGTTATGGGGATAATTATTTCTGCTGAGTTGTTGTATATGTTGTAAGTTGAGGTTTCATTTAATGAGATTTGTATTGGTTGTTTGTTGCGGGGTGTTGGTCCTAGGACTGTTGTTTGGTATTAAAGGTTGTGTTGATCATTATTCGGGGATTGTGATTCCAGGATAGTTGTTTTGGATATTGTCGGTCGTGTCGATCTTTCATTATCCGTGTCTCATTATTCACTTCGGTGAGTCTTTTAATCCTTATTGGATATATGATTCTTTGAGTTTCATTGTCATGTTGCATCGTGACATATCTGGAGTCATATCTGCGTACCGATCGGTTATTTGTAGGATTTTCAGGGCGGGCACATATAAACGTGTGATGGGGTCATGTCCTCACATTGGGCTATGCACACGAGAAGATTACTTCGTGAGACTGATTAGGTACAAGACCACACGGGTATTTGATCGATACCCGGGGAGGCTTGTGCACGGACATATTTCCGGATCAGGCGTACTGTGACGTCCTTCTTTGAGCCATATTGTTTTGGTCGTTCATAGTCCATGTATGATTGGATATGTTCGACGGTTTGCGACTGGTTGTTCATACGCCCGAGGGGTATGTTCGACAGTCGAGGTTATTTTCTTGAGATCCATTATTGTTGATCGTTTGGAGTTTACCTTGTTGATGGTATTCTCGGTCGTTAACTGGTCCTTTGCTGATCGTGTTTGGAGTTTACCTTGCTGATGGTATTCTCGGTCATTTTTTATCCTTTATTAGTCGTGTTGGGGTTTATCATGTTGGTAATATTCTTAGTTGACATATTGGTTGATCTGGTTATTGATCGTATGAGTGTTTGGGCTGTGCATCGATGTTTCGGATTTGTTATCATTATTTTGTGGTAGTTTATCTATAGATGTATTGTGTATGTTTGGTGCTTATCAGGATTGGTATTTGATTGTGCGATCCGACGGACAGGATTTGGCACAGATAGATTATTTCCCGCTTATGAGTTATGATGATGTTTTCGAGGATTTTGAGTATTGTTTTGGTCCAGTCCAGATGAGTGTTGTTGAGTTCATTTCGTCATTTGAGAATGCGAAATGTGGATTATGGTAAGGAGTGAATTGGCATGGATTGCTTTGGATTGGTAAGGTTATGACGGTAAGATTTCGTTGGTAGTATTCTTACAGTATTGTTACATTGGTATGTAATTATTTATGCGATGTGAACGATATCATTATTGAGTATTGTGCCTGACCCCGTCGTGGGCTTTATTTTTTAGGTACTCGGAGATCGATCTAGTAGCGGTTGTGAAGAGATGAGCTTCCCGGGTGATACTGGCTGTGGCATTATTTTTGGAATCGAGTATTCTTTTCTGGTTGTTTTATTTCCGCTGCAAATGTATATTTTGAACTGTGTTTTATCCGCTGCGTGTGTATATTTCAAAATGTCTTCCGGTATTTTTACCAAATCATGTGTACATTTCAAAATGGCTTTTTGGGTACTTCGTAAACTTGGATTATTTCGTAAAACCGATTCACTAAACTGAATTTTGGCATTTTGGCCTTGAACGTTTTAACGATATTTTCATGACGGTATTTGATACTTTATAAATGACTTTTGTGAGTATTTGAAAACATTACCGTCATCGGCCTTTTTGGCATTTTTGAACGTTTTCAAAATGGATCTTAGCCTGGTGGGTTCCGGCGCGGGACCCACGGCACTGTAATATCCCCGATGGTTTTAGGGTTGTTACATTAAGGACCGAGTGACTCTATGCGAAGTTCTCGAAATGTGAGTTATGGCTGAAGGAAGTGATGTTTTTGGTGTAATACCCGTACCTTTCTATTCTTAGCAGTTTCTATTTTTGGTGTACGTCTATTTTTATCGACTCGCTTGTAACCGTTTCAACATTTTGAATCTACTTTATTCTTGGAGTTTTTCCATTTGGACGAGTTTTGGTGATGTTTTTACGTGATTCCATTTTATATCATGTTTTGCCTTATGTACGTTCGATTCTCGTAAAACTCGTTTGTTTTCGTTGTTTCTTGGTTTGCATGAGTTCGTATGATTGAGTTGGTCGTGTTGAGACTTTCGGTTTGTTAATCCGATGTCGTATCGTGATTTTCGGGCACTTGGACCATTTTTGTAATTTCCTATAAGTTTAGGGAATTTCATATTCGTTGTCGTATTTCGGATTCCCAGGTAGTTGGAATGATGTTTTCTTGTAACGGTTATACTCATCATCAAATACCCTTCGTAGCCATATTTTCGGTTCGATAGCAGGTCCGAGTTTCGGAGTCGTCCGGAGTCGTTTGGACAGCAGCAGCCAGAATCTGCTGTCCAGCAGGGTGTTACGGCCGTAACACCCCATATGTTACGGCCGAAATATAGCCATTGTTATGTCCGTAATACACCACTTGTTACGGCCGTAACGGCCCGCTGTTTTAAGAACAGCGAGCAGGTCAGAACAGTAGTTTTTCATCCCTTCTCTTCGTTTTCTTCGACGTGCGACTTCAGAGGCGATTTCCACCGGTACTGCTAGGAGTTTCCTTCAAATTCCATCACCGTAGAGTCGTGTTAGCACATTATCGTCAGCGTAATCATCCTCCATTGTCCGAATCCAAGGTAGTTTCTTCAGGAACCCTAGCTTGTCAAATTTGGGGGGGGGGGGGGTTCGGGTTTTTCTTGATTAATTCCGAATTGTCCATGTATGTTACGCAATTTCTTACCGATTGTTGTTATTGGGTGACTCCCAATCCGTTTTTCTCGAGTTAAATCCGTGAATGGTTGATACGGGGAGGTTTTACGTAAACCCTCCCCCGTATCAGTTGAATGTTTATTGTCGTGAATTGTAATCGGGGTTATGGGTGTATTCCATTCGATTATTGTTGTCTGTTAGGACTGAGTTATGTTGATCCTTCGTTTAGGAACCGTCGTTTTCCATCCAGACCGTTCGTAGTCGTATTTCATTTCCGATTCTTCAAAGATGTCTCAAAGGCAAGTACTTTACATTTGTTTTTACATGTTCTAGTATTTGAATTGTGGCTATTCGTGGTTGTTGTGGATGGATATGTGTATGTTCACCTAGGGACAGTCCGACGGGGCCTCTAGGGATACATATTTCCGTGTGTGTGCATATCACGAACTGTAGTTAACCACCCAGGGATGTCCGACGGGGCTCTGCGGGGTACGGTGGCTGTGAGTCTCGTACCAAGGTTAACTTTGAATTGTTTTGTTGGAGAAAATGTGTTTTGTGCGTGTGCACCGTAAATATTCCGGAATATAAATGATTTCTAAAATGATTTTTGGCGCATATATTCATCTGATTAGAATGTAGTTCAAATGGATTGTACTTGCACTAGAAGTTGTCGCTAACCCCTTAAATGGGGGAAATACTTTTTGTATTTCAGGTACAGGTGTTGGAGACAAGCGAGCATACGAGCCGTATGAGGATGATGGGCAAGCGTGATACTATTCGGTGGTCGTCTGTTGATGTCCTGTTTTGTCATTTATTTACTATGTCATGGATTTAAGTACTCGAGTACTTCCTCGTTGAATTTATTAACGTTTTGTACCCGTTTTGGGAAATGGATTTGGTGTCAGATTGTATTGTTGGATTTCAGTCTTTGGTTTGTGAAATTGTCGGTTGTTGTTGATATATGTTGTTGTCGAATGTCTTGTTGGTACGTTAGCCTGGTAGATTCCACAGTGTGGGGTCCACGGCGCTGTAATATGCCCTGATCGTCTTGGGAGTGTTACAGAATATAGTATCGGAGCTTAGGTTTATGGATACCTAGGCTGTCGGTTATTTGGATCTAGTCGAGTGTCGTTTTTGAACAGTATCGCTGCCATGCCATCATCTTAATACGCCGGTGCTCGTAAGTTTTCCTAACTTGACTCGTTATGTTGTCCTGTTCTGTTTCCTTTCCTGATATCTTGTTGCGTTTTGCATTTGAATTATACTCACCTGCTATTTCTTCAGAATTCCTGCTGGTAGAGGATGCGGACGCGGTCGCGGACACGGTAGGGGACATGGCGCAACTGGTGGGGCGGCCATGTCCGATAACTCGGGAACTGATTCGGCGATGCCTTCCTTGTCGAACAGTGTTCCGCCTAGTTCCGGAGGTCAGCAGGATCAGTCTGCTAGCTCCGGTAATGCACATGAGAATGTTGGAGTGGCGAATATTTTACAGCAAGTAGCAAACCAGATGACGCTACTGACTCAGGCCGTTTTGGTCGGCCAGGCTAATGCTAACCCGGCTCCACCTACTGGATCCGATAATGATAAGTTACTTCAGGACGTGATTCGTATGCGTCCTCCGCAGTTTGATGGTGCTTCTGACTCTTACGGTTGGGAGAGTTGGCTATTTGAGATGGAGAAGGTATTTGAGGCTACTAACTGCTCTGAGGAGAGGAAGGTACCCATCGCTCAGTACTTCCTCGCCAAAGAGAAGGCAACGTGGTGGCAGGCGGTGAAACCGCGTGACCGGGCAGCCACATGGGCAGAGTTCCGGGAGTTAATGGAAGACGAGTTTTGTCCATGGCCAGTGAAAGAGGGGAGGATCCGAGCCTTCTTCGAGGCTAAGCCCCAGGATGTCCCGATTTCACAAGCAATCAAGGACTACAATCAACAACTTCATTACGTGAGAAACCAAGTCCGAGATGAGCTTGATAAGATCCGCCACTTCGATATGCGGATGAAACCGAGGGTGCGTCACTACATGTCTGGTCTGGGATGCACAACTTTGAAAGAGTATCAGAATAAGGCAATGGCTTATGAAATGCCATTCTCTGCGACAGAGACGGAAGCCGAGGAGAAGAAACAAAAGACCTATGGCCAGTTTTCGGGAGGCAAGTCTGGTGGGCATCCAAAGGCTCAGTCTGGTTCGCGAGTCTTCAGGAATTCGTACCTATCATTTGGGCGAGTAAACGGTTCTAAGTCTGCTCCTACTGGTTCCGTTCGCGGTCCTACTTGCTTTAACTGTGGTCGTCTCGGCCACATGATGAGTGACTGTGATAGGCCCCCGATTCAGTGTCTTGCATGCGGTCGGATGGGACATCGCGCTAAGTTTTGTACGGATGCAGTTCGGGCGCCAGTTACTCAGATATCAGCCCAGCTGCGGGAGAGCCGAGTGTGAATCAGACACCAACAGTCCCTCAGCCACAACAAAGTTTTGGTAGAGGCCGAGGACATGGGCAGCCTTCGAGAGGGGGAGCTTCTAGTGCGGGGTCTATTCCGCCCCAAGTATATGAGATGAGACGAGCGGGAGACCCAGACGCGGCGGTGGCTACAGGTACCGTTCACATCCTTGATTATCCTGTTTCTGTGTTATTCGATTCTGGTGCTACACATTCTTTCATATCTCTGGATTGTGTGCATCGTCTGCATGTTGATTGCCTAGTTGCGTGTGAACCATTTGTTGTTAAACTGTCTAGTGGGGATAGCATCGTGGGGGATCGTGAGGTTAGAGATTTTCCAGTGAGTATCGAGGGGAGGGTTTGGCCTTCTAATCTGATTGCAGTAGATATCAAAGATGAGGATTTGATTCTGGGTGAGGATTGGCTGGACTGTCATGGGGCGATCATGAATTATAGAACGAGAACCGTTTTGATGTTAGCCGCTGACGGTACCGAGCATTCTTTTGTTGGGTGTAAGCGGAGTAGTCAGAGATTCTTGATCAGTGCTTTGAAAGCGGTAATACTTCTTCGGGGAGGTTGCATGGGGTATTGGTGTTACGCTTTGAGATTGGGAGAAGGGGGAGTCGAGCTCTCGTCTATTCTAGTAGTGTGTGAGTATCCCGACGTCTTTCCTGATGAGTTGCCGGGTTTGCCAACGGATCGAGAGGTCGAGTTTACCGTTGATTTAGAGCCGGGTGCGGCACCGATTTCTAAGACGCCATACCGCATGGCGCCTACCGAGATGCTTGAATTGAAGAAATAGTTGGGAGAGTTACTAGACATGGGGTATATTCAACCGAGTGCTTCACCTTGGGGCGCACCGGTCCTGTTTGTGAAGAAGAAGGATGGGTCACTTCGTTTGTGTATCTACTACCGAGAGTTGAACAAAGTGACTATCAAAAACAAGTATCCGCTCCCGAGGATTGATGATTTGTTCGACCAACTGCAAGGGGCAATCGTGTTTTCGAAGATTGATTTGAGATCGGGGTATTATTAGCTCTGAGTGAAGGATACCGATATTCCTAAGACGGCCTTTCAGACGAGATACAGTTACTACGAGTTTGTGGTTATGCCTTTTGGGCTAACCAACGCCCCAGCCATGTTCATGCAGCTTATGAACAAAGTCTTTATCGAGTACCTCGATAAGTGTGTAGTCATTTTTATCGATGACATCCTGATTTATTCGAGGATCGACGAGAAGCATGCCCGTCATTTGCATATCATGTTAGATATTTTGAGAACTCATCATCTTTTTGCGAAGTTCTCAAAGTGTGAGTTTTGGTTACGGGAGGTTATGTTTCTTGGTCATGTGTTCTCGGCCGAGGGTGTTCATGTGGACCCACATAAGGTAGAGGCAGTGTTGGATTGGGCGCCACCCAAGAACATGAAGGAGGTCCATAGTTTTCTGGGTTTGGCCGGATATTACTGTAGATTTGTCGAGGGGTTCTCTAAGCTTGCTCGACCACTGACTCAGTTGTTACAGAAGTCATAGAAGTTTGTGTGGACCGATGAGAGGCAGGAGAGTTTTGAGGAGTTGAAGAAGCGGTTGACGACTGCTCCTGTTTTGGCTTTACCGAGTGGTAATGAGGGTTTCTCAGTCTTTAGTGATGTTTCGGGCCAAGGGCTCGGATGTGTACTCATGCAGCACAGGAGGATGATTGTCTATGCTTCCCGCCAGTTGAAACTGTACGAGTTGAATTACCCTACCCACGATCTTGAGTTGTCCGCAGTTGTATTTGCATTGAAGATCTGGCGTCATTACTTGTATGGATCGTCGTGTCAAATTTTCACTGATCACAAGATCCTGAAGTACATTTTCACACAGAAATAGATGAATATGAGACAGCGGAGATGGTTGGAGTTGATTAAGGATTACGACCTTGAGATTCTTTATCATCCGGGCAAGGCAAATGTGGTGGCAGATGCCTTGAGCTGGAAATCGGTATTGCTTCGGGCGCTTGAGTTGCTTACGGCCCAATCAGGACTTCAGCGAGAGTTAATGAGGTTGAGCGTTGAGATAGTGCTCCCAGAGAGTTCCGGGCAGTTGCGTACACTTGAGATTTCGTCGTCTCTAGTAAACGACATTAAGTCGGGACAGTTAGAGGACCTGATGTTTATTCAGCTTCGAGAGAATGTAGGGAAGGGGAAAGCCCTGGGATTCATGATACATGAGGATGGTGTGTTGATATTCCAAGGCCGGCTTTGTGTTCCGAACAACCTGGAATTGAGGCAGAATATTATGCGAGAGGCTCACGCGTCGCCTTACTCAGTCCATTCGGGCTCGAGTAAAATGTATAAAGATTTGAGGAAGAATTTTTGGTGGAACGACATGAAGAATGAAGTAGTTCGGTTTGTGGCTAAGTGTTTGACTTGTCAACAAGTCAAAATCGAGCATCAGCGGCCAGCTGGATTATTGAAACCACTTCCCATCCCAGAATGGAAGTGGGAGGATATCTCAATGGATTTTGTTACGAGTTTTCTGAGGACGAAGACCGGAATGAATATGGTGTGGGTGATCGTCGACCGACTGACCAAGTCGGCACATTTTCTGGGCATCAAGGATACTTGGTGTCCAGAAAAATTAGCACGTGTTTTTATCGCACAGATAGTGAGGCTTCATGGTATGCCGAGGACTATTATTTCGGATAGGGATGGCCAGTTTGTATTGCACTTCTGGCAGGCGGTACATAAGGCATTAGGGACACATTTGCGTTTGAGTACATCTTTCCACCCTTAGACCGACGTACAGTCCGAGCGTACCATTCAGACGTTCGAGGATATGTTGCACGCGTGTGCGTTAGATTGGAGTAGTGACTGGGAGGAGCATCTGTCCTTGATTGAATTTACTTATAATAATAGTTGGCACGCGTCGATTACGATGGCACCGTATGAGGCACTTTATGGCCGACGTTGCTGATCACCGATATGTTGGGATGAACCATCCGATCTAGTTGGCACCGAGCCGGACCTTGTGTTAGAGACGAGGGAGAAAGTTGAATTGATTAGCAAGAGAATGTTAGCAGCCCAGAGTCGACAAAAGTCTTATGCGGATGTTAGGCGTCGACCCTTGGAGTTTGAGCTGGGAGATCATGTTCTGTTGAGAGTTTCCCCGACGAAGGGATTTTTCCGTTTTGGGAAAAAGGGGAAGCTCAGCCCGAGGTACATTGGACCTTTCGAGATATTGGAGAGAGTCGGCGAGTTAGCGTACCGTTTGGCATTACCTCCGTCGTTGAGTCATGTGCATAGTGTATTTCACGTCTCCCAGCTGAGGAAGTATGTTCCGGACCCGTCCCATGTTATTGATTTCGGGGACATGGAGATCGAGAAGGATGTTACGTTTGAGGAGAGGCCCGTCAGAATTTTAGAGTGTCGAGTCAAACAGTTAAGGCACAAAACCATTCCTTTGGTTAAGGTGCAATGGTCAAGGCATAGAGTAGAAGAGGCAACGTGGGAGTTATAGGAGGATATACATTCGAGGCCCCCCGAGCTTTTTGATTCTTAAGTTTCGGGACGAAACTTCTTTTTAGAGGGGGAGAATGTAATATCCGTACATTTCTATTCTTAGTAGTTTCCATTTTTGGTGTATGTCTATTTTTATCGACTCGCTTGTAACTGTTTCGACATTTTGAATCTACTTTATTCTTGGAGTTTTTCCATTTAGACGAGTTTTGGTGATTTTTTTACGTGATTCCATTTTATATCATGTTTTGCCGTATGTACGTTCGATTCTTGTAAAACTCGTTTGTTTTCGTTGTTTCTTGGTTTGCATGAGTTCGTATGATTGAGTTGGTCGTGTTGAGACTTTCGGTTTGTTAATCCGATGTCGTATCGTGATTTTCGGGCACTTGGGCCATTTTTGTAATTTCCTATAAGTTTAGGGAATTTCATATTCGTTGTCGTATTTCGGTTTCCTGGGTAGTCGGAATGATGTTTTCTTGTAACGGTTAGACTCGTCATCGAATATCCTTCGTAGCCATATTTTCGGTTCGATAGCAGTGTCCGAGTTTGAGTCGAAATGCAGTCGTTTGGACAAGGCGAATCTGCATCGGCCAGGTGTTACGGCCGTAACACCCCATCTGTTACGGCCGTAATATCGCCATTGTTACGGCCGTAATACACCACTTGTTACGGCCGTAACGGCCCGCCATTTTAAGAACAGCGGGCAGGTCAGAACAGCAGTTTTTCATCTATTCTCTTCGTTTTCTTAGACGTGCGACTTCAGAGGCGATTTCAACTGGTATTGCTCGGAGTTTTCTTCAAATTCCATCACCGTAGAGTCGTGTTAGCATATTATCATCAGCGTAATCATCCTCCATCGTCCGAATCTGAGGTATTTTCTTCAGGAACCCTAGCTTGTCAAATTTGGGGGGTTTTCGGGTTTTTCTTGATTAATTCCGAATTGTCCATGTATGTTACGAAATTTCTTACCGATTGTTGTTATTGGGTGACTCCCAAACCGTTTTTCTCTATTTAAATCCATGAATGGTTGATACGGGGAGATTTTACGTAAACCCTCCCCCGTATCAGTTGAATGTTTATTGTCGTGAATTGTAATCGGGGTTATGGGTGTATTCCATTCGATTATTGTTGTCTGTTAGGACTGAGTTATGTTGATCCTTCGTTTAGGAACTGTCGTTTTCCATCCAGACCGTTCGTAGTCGTATTTCATTTCCGATTCTTCAAAGATGTCTTGAAGGCAAGTACTTTACATTTGTTTACATGTTCTAGTATTTGAATTGTGGTTGTTCGTGGTTGTTATGGATGGATATGTGTATGTTCACCTAGGGACGGTCCATGGGGCCTCTAGGGATACGTATTGCCGTGTGTGTGCATATCACGAACTGTGGTTAACCACCAGGGATGTTCGACGGGGCTCTGCGGGGTACGGTGGCCATGAGTCTCGTACCAAGGTTAACTTTGAATTGTTTTGTTGGAGAAAATGTGTTTTGTGCGTGTGCACCTTAAATATTCCGGAATATAAATAATTTCTAAAATGATTTTTGGCGCATATATTCATCTGATTAGAATGTAGTTCAAATGGATTGTACTTGCACTAGCAGTTGTCGCTAACCCCTTAAATGGGGGAAATACTTTTTGTATTTCGTGCAGTCTTGAGACAAGCGAGCATACGAGCCGTATGAGGATGATGGGCAAGCGTGATACTGTTCGGTGGTCGTCTGTTGATGTCCTGTTTTGTCATTTATTTACTATGTCATGGATTTAAGTACTCGAGTACTTTCTCGTTGAATTTATTAACGCTTTGTTCCAGTTTTGGGAAATAGATTTGGTGTCAGATTGTATTGTTGGATTTCAGTCTTTGGCTTGTGAAATTGTCGGTTGGTTATTGATGTATGTTGTTGTCGAATGTCTTGTTGGTACGTTAGCCTGGTGGATTCCATAGTGTGGGGTCTACGGCGCTGTAATATGCCCTGATCGTCTTGGGGGTGTTACATTTGGGTCACGTGATTTCAGTCGAGGGGGTCCGTGTAGATCCACAGAAGCTTGAGGCGGTATTGAATTGGGCGCCACCTAAGAACGTGAAGGAGGTCCGTAGTTTCTTGGGTTTGCCTAGCTATTGCTGTAGGTTTGTCGAGGGGTTTTCGAAACTAGCTCAGCCACTTTCACAGTTGCTCCAGAAATCCGAGAAGTTCGTCTGGAATGACGAGAGTCAGTCGAGTTTTGAGGAGTTGAATAGACGTTTGACTTCAGCATCGATTTTGGCATTGAGACAGTTGAGGCCATATGAGCTTAACTACCCTACTCATGATTTGGAGTTAGCGGCAGTTGTTTTTGCACCCAAGATATGGCGTCACTATCTTTTTTGCTCTACATGTCAGATTTTTACCGATTATAAAAGTCTGAAGTATATATGTACCTAGCGGGAGTTGAATATGAGACAGGGACGGTGGTTAGAATTGATTAAGGATTATGATCTCGAAATCCTGTATCATCCGGGCAAGGCGAACGTCGTGGAAGACGCCTTGAGTCGGAAACCGGTTGCGTTACGGACGCTTGAGATCCTTACGTCTCAGCCTGAGCTTCGGTGGGTTTTGATCGAGTTGGATGTTGATATTTTATTGTCGGTAGCTGTCGGGCAACTTTGCGTTTTGGAGATTTCATCGTCTCTGATCGATGAAATTAAACTGAAGCAGCTGGAGGATTCGATGATTTCTCATATCCGAGAGAATGTTCTTAAAGGAAAGTCTCTTGGGTTTGTAATTCATGAAGATGGGGTATTGAGATTCCAGAGTCGGCTATGTGTACCGATTTGTTGGAATGAGGCGTCCGATTTGGTCAGGACCAAACCGGATATCGCTTTAGAGACGAGATAGAAAATGGAATTGATTTGGGAAAGGATGTTGACTGCTCAGAGCCGACAGAAGTCATACGCCGACGTCCGTCGTCGACCTTTGGAATTCGAAGTGGGATACCACATTTTGCTGAAGGTATCGCCGACGAGGGGAGTTTTCCGCTTCTGGAAAAAGGGAACTTGAGTCCGAGGTTTATTGGCCCCTTCGAGATTCTCGAGAGAGTCGGTGAATTGGCTTAACATTTGGCATTGCCCCCGGCTTTAAGCAATGTTCATAGCATTTTCCATGTTTCCCAACTGAGGAAATATGTCCCGGATCCTAGTCATCATGTCATCGACTATGGTGAGATCGATATTGCTGAGGATATTACTTTCGAGGAACGTCCCTTGAAGATTTTGGAGCACCGTGAGAAACGACTGAGGCATAAGACCATCCCTTTGGTTAAAGTGCAGTGGTCGAGGCAGGGTGTCGAGGAGGTAATTTGGGAAACTGAAGATAGCATGCGTGCTAGGTACCCCGAGTTGTTTGTTTCTTAAGTTTCGGGATGAAACTTGTTTTTAGAGGGAGAGAATGTAATATCCACATTTTTCCTTTTTTCCGGTATTTTCATTTTGGTGCATTTTTCATTCCTAGTCACTCGCTTGCAACCGTTCGAGTGTTTTGAGAATATGTAATACTAAACTTCTCATTATCCGAGCTTGTTTCAAACTTCATTTACTCATTTCCATGTTGGATGTCACTTTGGTCGCCGTTGGGTTCCATTCTCGTAATCATTGTTTGGAACCGCCGTTTGGGGTTTCCGCAAATCCATATCATGTTATTATGGATGTTGTGAACTTTTATTGGTGTTTTGATCGAGTATTGTGTTGGGTTATTCCGTTATATTCCAAAGTTTTGGGTTTTCATTGCGTTTGTTCTCTTTTCGGATCATTTGATGTTACCGTCGTGTTTGAACCGACCGTGTTTGACGTGAAGTAACCACACGAGGGTTCGTGATAGTTCATTCAGGCCATTAAATGGTTGGGATTATGTGTCGATTGATTATATCATGTTTGGGGGTCGTTTTTCAACAATTTTGGGCTCAAAGAGTGTGTGCCGCGGCACAGGGGACTGTGCGCCGCGGCACAGCCTTGGAAAAGAGGGAGCCTAGGCCGGTTGTACTGCGTGCCGCAGCACACACCAGTCCGAGCCGCGGCCCCATCCAAAAAACTGCTCTCCATTTTCAGCCGCGGGCCACGGTACACTCAACCTGGGCCACGGCACGCGGGTCCGTCTGCACTATTTCAGCGGGTTTCTGGGAGAGGATTTCATTTCCTCTCCCATCTTCTTCCTCACGATTTGGGTCATTCAGGGGGCGATTTTCGGGCGATTTGAGCACCTTCAATCTTGGAGAGATCATCCACCTCGAGTTCTTGTTGAAGATTATCGACTTCTACTTGAAATCTTCATCCTAATCCAAGGTAATCTCTTAGAACCCTACTTTTGGGTAATTTGGGAGTTTTTTGATTCTATTGTTCGATTCGCTCCGTGTTATTGATTAATCCATGATGAATATGATTAATCTTGTTGGTATTCTTGGTTTCCCTATGGATTCATGGTGTATTTCATGGTATTTGTGTAATCGAGAAGGTTTGGTTGCGATCCACCCTCGTTGTTGTTTTGTACGAATACACATGAATCGTAGGCGGGTTTTCGGGTGTATTTCTTTTCCTTATTCGTTTAGAAATGGTTGTGATTGTATTCTTCAAATCGTTAGGTTCGGTTTCCTTGGTTCCTAGCAGTCGCGTTGATTTCCTTCCGTTCGTGTCGTCGTCAATTACTCAAGGCAAGTATTTTTGGAAACCTTTATGCTTAACATGAAATGGTGATGTATATTATGTGTGCTTTGCTCACCTCGGGAGGGTCCGACGGGGCCTCAAGGGAATCTAATGGTATAGCCATAGATTCACGAGTTTGATTCGCTAGCCAGCTCGGGAGGGTCCTTAGAGGCTTCGAGTGGGATAAGTGGTATAGCCCTGTTCCCAAGGTGATGCCTGTGCGTGATTTGTTTTATGATATGGCCACCTCGGGAGGGTCCTTAGAGGCCTTGAGTGGGACCAGTGGTATAGCCCCAGTTCCAAGGCAAATTGCTTATTGACTATTTGTTTCCGGAAAAGACATGTCTGGTTTTTGGTTTCGAAATGTCTTGGTGCATGTACTATGAAATGTGTAAGCGAATGGTTTGCCTTGATTACTTCTACTAGCGTAATTACTAACCCCTTTGGGGACCCATTTTGGGGAAATTCTTGTTATGGATTTCAAGTTATGTTTAGCCGGACGAGCGGACGCTGGGACAGTACGAGGATGCTGGCTAGGGTCGTTGACGTGTGCATTTGAGTCTCCTTATTTCTGTGGTCTCTTTCGATATGGTTGTTTCCAAATTATAAACTTATAGATGTACTCGCGAGTACTTAGGCTTTTCCCTCCGGATTATGATTTGTATTCGTTGAAGTTACTATATTCGTCGGTTGATGTTTATTACGTTGGTTGTACTGGGCGTGTTATTATATGTTTGCATTGTTAATATATGTTTCCTCGCTAATCGAGACGGTTAGTCGAGTGGTGTTTTTCTTGTTTAGCCTGGTGGGTCCCATGTAGGGGTCCACAGCGCTGTAATATACCTCGAATATCTCGGGGGTGTTACAGAAAATGGTATCGGAGCCTAGGTTTATGGATACCTAGGCTTGTCGGTTATTTGGGTCTAGTTGTGTTTTGTTTTGTACATCGTCACACCGCTGCCAGCATCTCGGTACTTTCAGTGCTCGTAAGCTTTCCTTCCTCGCTTCCTTGTTTTCTCGTACCGTATTTGCATTTCTTGAATTGTGGATGGTTTTCCTCTCTTACTTATCATCGAGTCGCTTTTGCTACCTTTTAACACCAGTATGGATGCTGGAAGAGGTTGTGGTCGTGGTCGTGGACGCGGCCGGGGACGTGGGGCAGACGGTGAGACGGCCACGTTGCATTCTTCGGGAGTCGGTAGCACCGTTGACCGTCATAGCCATGCTACTTCTCAGGATGGCGTTGATCTTGGTGTTGCAGAAGTGATGCAACAAATGGTGAACCAAATGGCTGCGATAGCTCAGGCGGTTCTTAACCCGACTCCGGCACACGTTAATTGGGGCGGAGCAGATCATTGGCTTCAGGAGGTCATCAATATGCATCCTACTCAGTTTTCGGGAGCTTCAGACGCGGTCGGCTGGGAGGGGTGGATCAAGGAGATATCCGAAGTATTCATCGCCACCAACTGTCCCGAGGACCGCAAGGTCCCTATTGCACAGTACTTCCTCATTGGGGACGCTACTGATTGGTGGGAGGTTGTTGAGCCTAAGGACCATGCTGCTTTGTGGGCGGAATTCAAGGACCTGATGGAGACTGAATATTTCCCGTGGCCGGTTAGACAGGCTCGAGTCCATGCCTTTTATGATGCTCAACCACGGGACATTCCTGTTTCTCAGGCTATTGCCGATTTCAACCGGGAGTTGGGCTACATGAAGGCCCAAGTCATTGAGGAGAGCGATAAAATTTTCCACTTTTCCAGGCGAATGAAACTATCGATTCGGTATTACATGTCTAGGCTCGTCTGCACCACTTTGAAGGACTATCAGAGTAGGGCTCTTGCATATGATATATCTGTGACGGCCAGTGAGGCGGCTCGTGAGAGTAAGAAACATAAGTACGCCGGAAAATTTTCGGGCCACAAGGGTGGAAGTCACCAGAAGTCTCAGTCTGCAAACGTTCCTGCGGGCAGATCGACTTGTTTATCTGGGGGTTTTCGAGGTACTACCAGGGCCCTCGTTCTTGATATCACATGCTTTAACTGTGGCAAGTCGGGCCATAAGAACCGGGAGTGTCTTCATCCGCAGTTGACTTGTCATACTTGTGGTCAGTCGGGCCACAAGGCTTTATATAGTGAGCAAGTAGGGCAGATTCTCGGTGCCCAGACTTCCTTTCCATCACCTAGGGAGCCGAGTGTGAACCAAGGCTCGTTTGCTCCTCAGTCTCTGCCGAGTACCAACCGAGGAAGAGGTTGGGGTCAGCCCGCTAGAGAGGTAGCTTCCAGTGTCGGCTCCGCCTATCCGCGTGTCTATGATATGAGAAGGGCCGATGATCCAGCGGCCACTATGGTGATAGGTACCATTCACATCCATTCTCATCATGTCAGTGTGCTTTTTGATTCGGGTTCTATGCATTCATTCATCTCTATGGAGTGTGTACATCATTTGAGTATTGATTGTTTGTCACCTTGCGAGCCTTTCATCGTTAAACTTCCTAGCGGTGATAGGATTGTTGGTGATCGAGAGATCCGAGATTGTTCTTTGATTATTTGCGAGAGGGCTTGGCTCTCTAATCTTATTGTTGTGGGTATTGAGGGTGAGGATTTGATTTTCGGGGATGATTGGATCGAGCGGCTTGGTGCGATCATGAACTACCGCACGAGAATCATCACCATGTTAGCCGAGGATGGCACCGAGCACTCTTTCACAGGGCAAAAGAGGGGAAACCATAAGTTCGTTATTAACGCCTTGAAGGCGATGAGACTCCTGCGGAAGGGGTGTACTGGTTATTGGTGTTATGCCTTGGAGGCGGAGAGTGGTAGAGCCGAACTTTCATCGATTCCAGTTGTTGGTGAATTTCCTGATGTTTTTCCTGATGAGGTACCGGGGTTACCACCAGACCATGAGGTTGAGTTTTCAATAATGTTAGAACGGGCGCGGCTCTGATTTCGAAGGCGCCGTATCCCATGGCACCTTCATAGATGGATGAGTTGAAGAACCAGTTGAGTGAGCTTCTTGAGTTGGGATATATTCGACCGAGCGCTTCGCCTTGGGGCGCACTGGTCCTGTTTGTGCGGAAGAAGGATGGTTCGCTGCGTTTATGTATCGACTATTGCGAGCTAACAAGGTAACCATCAAGAACAAGTATCCCTTGCCGCGGATTGATGACTTGTTCGATCAGTTGCAGGGAGTTGCGGTATTCTCAAAGATCGACTTGAGATCGGGGTACTATCAGCTTTGGGTGAAAGAGTCCGATATTCCGAAAACATCTTTTTGGACGAGATACAGACATTATGAGTTTGTGGTTATGCCCTTCGGGTTAACTAACGTGCCGGCAGTGTTCATGCAGTTGATGAACAAGGTCTTTATCGAGTATTTGGATAAGTGTGACGTCATCTTCATTGATGATATCCTCATTTATTCGAAGAACGAGGAGGAACATGCCCATCATCTGCGTGTGGTGTTAGACATTTTGAGGACCGAGCGACTCTATGCGAAGTTCTCGAAATGTGAGTTCTGGCTGAAGGAAGTGATGTTTTTGGGTCACGTGATTTCAGCCGAGGGGGTCCGTGTAGATCCACAGAAAATTGAGGCAGTATTGGATTGGGCGCCACCTAAGAACGTGAAGGAGGTCCGTAGTTTCTTGGGTTTGCCTAGCTACTACCGTAGGTTTGTCGAGGGGTTTTCGAAACTAGCTCGGCCACTTACACACTTGCTCCATAAATCCGAGAATTTCGTCTGGAATGAGGAGAGGCAGTCGAGTTTTGAGGAGCTGAAGAGGCGTTTGACTTCACCCTCGATTTTGGCATTGCCGTGTGGCAATGAGGGTTTTGCCATTTATCGCAATGCTTCCGGCCAAGGTCTTGGGTGCGTGTTGATGCAGCACAACAAGACTATCGCGTTTGCATCGAGACAGTTGAGGCCGTATGAGCTTAACTACCCTACTCACGATTTGGGGTTAACGGCAGTTGTTTTTGCACCCAAGATATGGTGTCACTATCTTTTTGGCTCTACATGTCAGATTTTTACCGATCATAAAAGTATGAAGTATATATTTACCCAGTGGGAGTTGAATATGAGATATAGGAGGTGGTTAGAATTTATTAAGGATTATGATGTCGAAATCATGTATCATCCGGGCAAGCCGAACATCATGGCAGACGCCTTGAGTCGGAAGCCGATTGCGTTACGGATGCTTGAGATCCTTACGTCTCAGCCTGAGCTTCGGTGGGTTTTGATCGAGTTGGATGTTGAGATTTTGTTGTCGGGAGCTGTCGGGCAACTTTGCGCTTTAGAGATTTCGTCGTCTCTGCTCGATGAAATTAAACTGAAGCAGCTGGAGGGTGCTATTGCTAAAATTAATGATCCTCAGTGTGAGTTGTTGCTGCTTCGTGCTTGTGCCGGTATTTCCAAGTTATATTTTGCTATGCGCACTTGTTCTCCCCGGGTCTTTGAGAGTGCTCAGATTTCTTTTGATGTGGCTCTTCGTTCTTCTTTGGAGCGTATTGTCACTGCTTCTGGACCTGGTTTTTGTGATTGGCAATGGAGACTTGCCACCTTACCCTTTACTTTTGGGGGGCTTGGTGTATATTCTACAGGTGATGTCTTGAACTATACTTTCCTTGCTTCTAGACTTCAATCTGCTAGCTTACAAACTAAGCTTCTCCGACATACCGGTATTGTGACTTCTGGCCCTTCTTTTGATGATGCATTATGTACTTTTAATGCGAAAATGGATATGGACCTTTTGAGTAACCCGAGTGAGATCGCTGCCCCCAAACTCATGAAGAAATTGGCAGATATACATTTCACACGGGTTACCCAAACGGTTGAATCCACCTTTCGCCTATCTTCTCGACAGATGGCGTTATGGAATTCGCAAAAGGAGGACTACACTTCAGATTGGCTCAGAGTGGTTCTAATATCTGGTTTAGGACAGACTATGAAGGCCAGGACTTACTGATGTGTGTTGTGCTATCGGCTAGGTGTTCCCCTTTTTTCTTTTTAGATGCCATGCTCAGCTTGTTCCAGGGTCTTTACTGGGGATATTTATGTAGGCCATGCTGTATCGTGCGCGGATATTAATGGTATTAAACATCGGCATAATGTTGTGTGTGATGTTCTTGTTGACATATGTTCTCGGTCCGGGATTTCGGCACGTAAGGAGGTTGATATTGGGCTTATTGGGGAAAGGGACAAACCCTTACGTACAGCTGATATGTTACTTTACTCATGGGATGGTGGGCTTGATGTTTGTGTTGATCTGACAGGGTCATCGCCCTTGACGCAAACTGGCATGGTTGATTTTGTGCCGGGTCATGCAGTGATTGAAGCCGCACAACGTAAACGCGTCAAGTACAAGGCTAAATGCTCGGATATGGGATATGGGTTTCTCCCCTTTTCATTCTCTTCTTTTGGAGAACTTGAGAAGGATGCGGTGGCCTTACTAAAACGTATCCGAAGATTCTCGGTGACTCAAGACATTGGAGCACGTGCTGCTACTCATATTTTTAGTAGGGTTAGCTTCGCTATAGCTAGAAGAGTGGGGGCTCAGATTGTTTCTCGGTTCCCCACTAATTTCTTGTAAACCCTGAGTTTCTAATATTATTACTAATAATATTAAAATAAAAATAATAATAATAATAGTAATAATAATAATAACAATAATTCACTTTTTTCTTTTAACTTTTTTCAGCGTCACTAATCTCTCCTTTTCTTTTCTAAATAGTAATAAATAAAAAATAGTTGCAAAGAACTCTTGATGTTTGATAGATGTTTTTAGTCAAGTAACTTTTCAACAAATCTAATTCCTTATTTTTAGGAAAAAATCACATATATTCTTCTTTCTCCAACATTCACTTTTTAAGGAGACTTTCTGTGGTCAACAGAAAGAGGAGCCTATGAGAGTGAAAGAATCAATGTATGGCATACGACGGATAAAGGAAAATTTTGCTTATGGCTGATTCCTTTTATAATACATCTAGAGAAAAGGAAAATTTTGCTTACTATATATTTCATTCCCTCTGCGAGAAATCGATAAACCACGGAAGAGTAGAAATCTCATTCGTAGCCCTAATTTTCCACAATCGTCACGAATCAAATCGACAGAGAGGTAAGACTCGATTTCAACTAGGCTTGCACCTTTTTTTTTCAGATTTTTATAGAATTTTCGTTGAGATTTTTTTGAAGGTAAACTAGATTTTCCAGCCCTAATTATTGAACTCTTGATTTGCTTGTATTGAACTGTTGATTGGGATATGTGAAATTAATCTGCTCTCATCCTCTCCTTGATCACTTGTTAATTTGCTTGTAGTTGTCATCGATGCATTATTAATCGTAAGAGCTTATACAAGTACTTAACCCATAAACTCATTATTGATTAAGGTACATAAATTCTCTTTCCTAATGCCTCGGGCTATTTATGTAATACCCGGATTTTCAGTATAAATTTTTCGCATTATTTTATTTGAGATATATTGTATAGCTTGGTGTCTATACATTATGGGGATAAAATAAGTTGAGGACCGAGACAGTTATACTTGTGTAATTGACGTTTTTGATTGACAGTTATATTGAGGATTTGTTGTATCAGGTTGAACTGATTTGGATATCAGGTATATCGTATGAGAATATTTTTGGGTTGAGTATATGTGTATTCAGTATGCCGTATGTTCGTATCCACTATGTCGAGACGTCGGACAGGAACAGTTGGATTTTGGCTATGTATAGAGCCCTTAACATACGCTAAGTTTAAGGACTTATGTACGCTAAATTATACGTTTTACGTACGTTATGCGTAAGATATTACGTACGTAACAAGAGGAATCGGACAGTTAGGCTCGGTGTCGGCAGCTTTCGGCGCGGATGTGGACAAGTGAGTCAACGGATGGAGTTACGCACGTTATACAGGGTGTATTACGTACGTAATACAAGTATAATACTGTAGCAAGTCAACGTACGTATTACGTACGCAACGGAATAAGTGTTACGTACGTTACGGGGCGGCTGGCCAAGTCGTGGCCGAGAGGACCTGCAGTGGCCGAGCATGATCGGCAGTGACTCGCAGGGATGGCCAATCACGGTCGGCAGTGACTCGCTGGGGGCAAGGACTGGCCGATAACGTACGTAAGGCTGTGGCCGGTTACGGCCGTAAGGGCCCGTTACGTACGTAAGCAGCTGCCGGTTACGTACGTAAGGGTGTCGGCCAAAATGGATAGTAGGGTCGGCCACGGCCGGTTACGTACGTAAGCCACGGCCGATTACAACCGTAATGTGCCGACAGGACTCGGCCTATATAAGGCCTGTACCGAGTCACCTTGAGCATTTTTCGTTTTTCTGCATTCCTTTCGCGATTTCTTCAGCAAAGACGATGGATTTGAGTAAGAGCAACTTAGAGAAACATGTTTTGGAAGTTTGATTCATGGATTAACATCATCTTCCACCCGGATCAAAGGTAAGAACACATGAACTTTTGGTTTTTGGATGTTCTTGAGGTTTCTTGGTGTTTTGGCCGATTTCATTCGTTTTGAGTCAGATTATTGATAGAACTTGATTGTATACTCGTAATCATTCAATACTCTTGAAGTTTTATGGAATAAATTCGAGTATTTCTTCGTTAAAATGACTGAATTGGACTATGCCTTCAAAGTGTTCGATGAAATGCCTCAGTGAGTAGAACTTGGGAAATTCTACACGTTTTCATATGAATGGTGATTGAATTGATATTGTTGTGATGATTCTTGGTATTTATGGGAATTTTGTTAAGGGAAGATATTGAATTAATGATCAAATGCCTTGATTATGTCGTTATGATTATGGAATCATAGTATTTTCGATGTTCTTGGTAGTTTGTTGCGATTCATGATGATATGAAAAGTATGTGTTCAAGAACATGATTATATATACACCTTGAATTGTGAATAAGGATTGTTTAGATGTTAGAACACATCGGATTATGTCGTGTTGGAGATTTTGAATGTGATGTCGGAATAAGTTGTGTTCTTAAGGAATTCTTGGATTATATGAATTGATGATCATGTTTAAGTGATGTTGGTGTTTTGGATATAAATATGGAATATTCATATATAGAACTAAGTTATGTGTGTTGGTACAATATTCGTATAGGAATACGAATATGGTTCCGGGTTTGATAAGATTATGACTCACTTTTGAGCTTGAGAATTTATACATATTGAACAAGTGTTCAATTCGGATAATGGAATTATTTGAATCCTTTGGAATATGGTTATCTACAATGTTGAATTAATCGGATCATCCGGATTGGTGATGATAATGGATAAAGGTTTATATTATGAATTTACAAGGAGGAAACTTGTATCCGTATTTAAGATTGAATTTCGAATCGGTAATGCTAGACCCTTGTTGGTTTAAATTGATTATTAATATGATCTTCGGATTGTGGAATCGTATTGTGGTTTTGAATTCGTGTTTGATTGATTCGGGTTGTTTGGATACGTGTTTAATCAGGATATTGTAGAACTGTTGTGTTTATTGATCGGTTATTGATTGTTATTTGTGATCATCGAGTTACGGCTTGTATCGTGGATATGAGTACGTATTTGTTTGAGTTGTATTGTTCGGTTTGGTTTATGACCGAGGTTTTGTTAAGCCGTTGAGTTTGATTGGTTGGCTATGTCGGTTATTGATTGTTATCGGATTGTTGTTAATTGATTATTGCAATAGGTTGTGATGTTTGATCGTGGTTTATGACCGTTGTGTTGCGGTTGAGGCTGAAGAGTTCATAGATTGCTTTTGGTCGGGGCTGAGGAGCTCGTAGACGAAGGCAATGGATTTTGGTAACCGCTTCGTGGTATCGGTATCGAGGCAAGTTATACTTGTTCAGTTATAATATTTAATGAATGGTTTCGCTTTCATTTCATTTATAATTCATATAGCAATGATATTATAAATGTGTATTGTCGGGATGATGGTTTGTACATTATGCATTGGTTTGGATTAAATCATAGTGTATATGGTTTAAATATGTTTAGTAAGGACGAATATGTGAGTTATCTTTGGTCAGTGATGTGGAATATCGGATATCGGGGATGGTTTACCATGTCGACTTTGATGTCGGGACGGGTGGTTTGTTGGTATAAATGGACTATTCTTATTTCGGGATTATTCGTATAACTGTGTATTCATTCAAGGATGTTGGTTCGTGGAAAGGATATTATCGTTGACTTGAGGTAATTTAAGTATTTGTTCAGTCATGAGATTATTGATATGTTGAGTTGTCGTTTATGTTGTATGTTGAGGTTTTGGATAATGTGATTCGTACTGGTTGTTCGTTGAGGGATGTTGATCCCAGGACTATCGTTGTTATTAATGGTTGTGTTGATCGATCGTTGAGGGATGATGATCCCAGGATTGTTATTTTGGATATTGATTAGTCGTGTCGACTTTTCTTTGTCAGTTTGTCCTTGTTCACTTCGGTGAGTCTTTTGATCCTTATTGGATATGTAATTCTTTGAGTTTCGTTGTCATGTTGTATTGTGACATATCTGGAGTCATATCTACGTGCCGATTGGTTATTGTGTAGGATTTTTAGGTGGGCACATTATGGTTATGTGTTGATATTTCCACATTGAACCGTGCACACGAGACGTAGTTCGTGAGGCTAATTAGGTACAAGACCACACGTGTATTTGATCGATACCCGGGGTGGCTTGTGCACGGACACATTTCCGGATCGGGCGTACTATGATGTCCATCTTTGAGCCATACCGTTTGGTCGTTCATAGTTCCATGTATGATTGGATATGTTCGACGGTTTGCGACTGGTTGTTCATACACCCGAGGGGTATGTTTCGACAGTCGGGGTTATTTCTTTGAGATCCATTATTTTTGATCATTTGGAGTTTACCTTGTTGATGGTATTCTCGGTTATTATTAGTCCTTTGTTGATCATTTGGAGTTTACCTTGTTGATGGTATTCTCGGTTATTGTTGATCCTTTGTTGATCGTGTCGGAGTTATCATGTTGATGGTACTCTCGGTTATCGTTGATCCTTTGTTGGTCATATTGGAGTTATCATGTCGATGAAATTCTCAGTTGATGTATTGGTTGATCATTCTTATTGATCGTATGAGCATTCGGACTGTACGTCATTGTTTCGGGATTGTATTCATTGTTTTGTGGTAGTTGATCTACAGATATATTGTGTATTATTGGTTTATACATGATGAGATTTGATTGTGTAATCCGACGGATAGGATTTGGCACGGATTGGATTATTTCCGCACTTATGAGTTATGATGATGTTTTGAGGATTATCGGTATTTTTGGAATACAGTAGAGATGATTGTTGTTGAATTCATTTCGTCATTTGAGAATACGAAATGTGGAATATGTCAAGGACTTATTTAGTATGGATTGCCATAAATTGGTAAGGTTATAACGGTAAGATTACATTGGTAGTATTCTTACTTCTTTATTACATTGGTATGTAATTATTTATGATGATGTGATCAATATCATTGTTGAGTATTGTGGCTGACCCCATCGTGGGCTTTATTTTTAGGTAATCGGAGATCGAGCTAGTAGCGGTCGTGAAGGGGTGAGCTTCCCGGGTGATACTGGCTGTGGCACATTTTTGAGTATCGTGTATTCTTTCTGGTTGTTTTATTTCCGCTGCAAATATGTATTTTGAACTGTGTTTTTATCCGCTGCGTGTGTATTTTAAAATGGCTTTCTGGTATTTTTACCAGCGTGTGTATTTTAAAGGGCCTTTTTGGCATTTTGCGAACTTGGATTATTTTGTTAAACTCTTTTTCCCAATTATTTTTTTCGGTACGTTTAAGTGGTGGCTTAACGTACATTTTTAACTGTCGAGATTTGGCATTTCGCCTTGTATTTTCAAATGGTATTTTATGACGGTATTTGAGAACTATGTTTTCGGTATTTAAAATATTACTGTCACTGGCCTTTTGGCATTTTTAAACGTTTTTGAAATGGTTTTAGCCTGGTGGGTTCCGGCGCGGGACCCACGGCGCTGTAATATCTCGGATGGTGTTGGGGGTGTTACAGAAGATGGTATCGGAGCTTGGGTTTTGTGAAACCCAGGTGTGTGTGTTATGTGGCTCTACCGGTACGGTAGCAGCGTGGTTTTTGAAAATGAGTTTTTCTGAATTTTGAGTCAAATCGATTTTTGGAGTTTCCAAAACTTTTGAAATTCTTTTCAAATTGCTCTTTGTGATATTGGTGTGTGTTGATTGTATTGAGACTTTGTGTGGGAGTCGTGTGCTAGTATCACGGGAGATCATCGACTTCACGCAGTAAGTATATCGTTTTGGTTATTCGCATGTGGAGACGATTGATTGTTTTCATGATGAGTTGGAAGTTTTGGATTTATCTGTTGTTGGTGACAGGTCGCAAGTTTCGAGGACGAAACTTATTTTAAGGGGGGTAGTATGTAATACCCGAATTTTCAGTATAAATTTTTCGTGTTATTTTATCTGAGATATATTGTATAGCTTGGTGCCTATACAGTATGGGGATAAAATAAATTGAGGACCGAGACAGTTATACTTGTGTAATTGACGTGTTTGATTCACAGTTATATTGAGGATTTGTTGTATCAGGTTGAACTGATTTGGATATCAGGTATATCGTATGAGAATATATTTGGGTTGAGTATATGTGTATTCAGTATGCCGTATGTTCGTATCCAGTATGTCGAGACGTCGGACAGGAACAGTTGGATTTTGGCTAAGTATAGAGCCTTTAACATACGCTAAGTTTAAGGACTTACGTATGCTAAATTATACGTTTTACGTACGTTATAAGTAAGGTATTACGTACGTAACAAGAGGAATCGGATAGTTGGGCCCGGTGTCGGCAGCTTTCGGCACGGATGTGGACAGGTGAGTCAACGGATGGAGTTACGCACGTTACACAGGATGTATTACGTACGTAATATGAGTATAATACTGTAGCAAGTCAACGTATGTATTACGTACGCAACGGAATAAGTGTTATGTACGTTACGGGGCGGCTGGCCGAGTCGTAGCCGAGAGGACCTGCAGTGGCCGAGAATGATCGATAGTGACTCGTAGGGATGGCCGATCACGGTCGGCAGTGACTCACTGGGGGCAAGGACTGGCCGATAACGTACGTAAGGTTGTGGCCTAAGGTCGTAGGGCCGCTACGCACGTAGCGCTGCCGCCACGCACGTAAGGGTGTTGGCCAAAATGGATAGTAGGGTAGGCCACGGCCGTTTACGTACATAAGACACGGCCGATTACGGCCGTAACGTGCCGACAGGACTCGGCCTATATAAGGCCTGGACCGAGTCACCTTGAGCATTTTTCGTTTTTCTTCATTCCTTTTGCGATTTCTTCAGCAAAGACGATGGATTTGAGTAAGAGCAACTTAGAACAACATGTTTTGAAAGTTTGATTCATGGATTAACATCATCTTCCACCCGGATCGAACGTAAGAACACATGAACTTTTGGTTTTGGATGTTCTTGAGGTTTCTTGGTGTTTGGCCGATTTGATTCATTTTGATTTAAATTATTGATAGAACTTGATTGTATACTCGTAACCATTCAATACTCTTGAAGTTTTATGGAATAAATTCGAGTATTTCTTCGTTAAAATGATTGAATTGGACTACGCCTTCAAAGTGTTCGATGAAATGCCTCAGTGAGTAGAACTTGGGAAATTCTACACGTTTTCGTATGAATGGTGATTGAATTGATATTGTTGTGATGATTCTTAGTATTTATGGGAATTTTGTTAAGGGAAGATAATGACTTGATGATCAAATGCCTTGATTATGTCGTTATGATTATGGAATCGTAGTATTTCGATGTTCTTGGTAGTTTGTTGCGATTCATGATGTTATGAGAAGTATATGTTGAAGAACATGGTTTATATACACATTGAATTGTGAATAAGGATTGTTTAGATGTTACAACACATTCGATTATGTCGTGTTGGAGATTTTGAATGTGATGTCGGAATAAGTTGTGTTCTTAAGGAATTCTTGGATTATATGAATTGATGATCATGTTTAAATGATGTTGGTGTTTTGGATATGAATATGGAATATTCATATCTAGAACTAAGTTATGTGTTTTGGTACAATATTCGTATAGGAATACGAATATGGTTCCGGGTTTGATAAGATTATGACTCACTTTTGAGTTTGAGAATTTATACGTATTGAACAAGTGTTCAATTCGGATAATGGAATTATTGGAAACCTTTGTAATATGGCTATCTATAATGTTGAATTAATCGAATCGTCCAGATTGGTGATGATAATCGGTAATTGGTTTATATTATGAATTTACAAGGAGGAAACTTGTATCCGTATTTAAGATTGAAGTAATGCCAGACCCTTGTTGGTTTAAATTGATTATTGATATGATCTTCGGATTGTGGAATCGTATTGTGGTTTTGAATTCGGGTTTGATTGGCTCGGGTTGTTTGGATATGTGTTTAATCGTGATATTGTAGAACCGTTGTGTTTGTTGATCGGTTATTGATTGTTATTTGTGATCATCGAGTTACAGCTTGTATTGTGGATATGAGTTCATATTTGTTTGAGTTGTATTGTTCGGTTTTGTTTATGATCGAGGTTTTGTTGACCCGTTGAGTTTGATTGGTTGGCTATGTCGGTTATTGATTGTTATCGGATTATTGTTAATTGATTATTGCAATAGGTTGTGATGTTTGATCGTGGTTTATGACCGTTGTGTTGCGGGCTGAAGAGTTCGTAGATTGCTTTTGGTCGGGGCTGAGGAGCTCGTAGACGAAGGCAATGGATTTTGATAACCGCTTCATGGTATCGGTATCGAGGCAAGTTATACTTGTTCAGTTATAATATTTAATGAATGGTTTTGCTTTCATTTCATTTATAATTCATATAGAAATGATATTATAAATGTAAATTGTCGGGATGATTGTTTGTACATTATGCGTTGGTTTGGATTAAATCATAGTATATATGGTTTAAATGTGTTTAGTAAGGACGAATATGTGAGTTATCTTTGGTCAGTGATGCGGAAAATCGGATATCGGGGATGGTTTACCATGTCGACTTTGATGTCAGGACGGTAGTTTGTTGGTATAAATGGACTATTCTTATTTTGGGATTATTCGTATAACTGTGTAATCATTCAAGGATGTTGGTTCGTGGAAAGGATATTATCGTCGACTTGAGGTAATTTAAGTATTTGTTCAGTCATGAGATTATTGATATGTTGAGTTGTTGTTTATGTTGTATGTAGAGGTTTTGGATAATGAGATTCGTACTGGTTGTTCGTTGAGGGATGTTGATCCCAAGACTATCGTTGGTATTAATGGTTGTGTTGATCGATCATTGAGGGATGATGATCCCAGGATTGTTATTTTGGATATTGATTAGTCGTGTGGACTTTTCTTTGTCAGTTTGTCCTTGTTCACTTCGGTGAGTCTTTTGATCCTTATTGGATATGTAATTCTTTGAGTTTCGTTGTCATGTTGTATCGTGACATATTTGGAGTCATATCTACGTGCCGATTGGTTATTGTGTAGGATTTTTAGCTAGGCACACTATGGTTATGTGTTGATATTTCGACATTGAACCGTGCACACGAGACGTAGTTCATGAGCCTAATTAGGTACAAGACCACACATGTATTTGATCGATACCCGGGGTGGCTTGTGCATGGACACATTTCCGGATCGGGCGTACTATGACGTCTATCTTTGAGCCATACTGTTTGGTCATTCATAGTTCCATGTATGATTGGATATGTTCGACGGTTTGCGACTGGTTGTTCATACACCTGAGGGGTATGTTTCGATAGTCGGGGTTATTTCTTTGAGATCCATTATTGTTGATCATTTGGAGTTTACCTTGTTGATGGTATTCTCGGTTATTGTTGGTCCTTTGTTGATCATTTGGAGTTTACCTTGTTGATGGTATTTAGTTATTGTTGATCCTTTGTTGATCGTGTCGGAGTTATCATGTTGATGGTACTCTCGGTTATCGTTGATCCTTTGTTGGTCGTATTAGAGTTATCATGTCGATGATATTCTCAGTTGATGTATTGGTTGATCATTGTTATTGATCGTATGAGCATTCGGACTGTACGTCGTTGTTTCTGGATTGTATTCAATGTTTTGTGGTAGTTGATCTACAGATATGTTGTGTATTATTGGTTTATACATGTTGAGATTTGATTGTGTAATCCGACGGACAGGATTTGGCACGGATTGGATTATTTCCGCACTTATGAGTTATGATGATGTTTTGAGGATTATCGGTATTTTTGGAATACAGTAGAGATGATTGTTGTTGAATTCATTTCGTCATTTGAGAATACAAAATGTGGAATATGTCAAGGATTGATTTAGTATGTATTGCCATGAATTGGTAAGGTTATAACGGTAAGATTACATTGGTAGTATTCTTACTTCGTTATTACATTGGTATGTAATTATTTATGATGATGTGATCGATATCATTGTTGGGTATTGTGGCTGACCCCATCATGGGCTTTATTTTTAGGTACTCGGAGATCGAGCTAGTAGCGGTCGTGAAAGGGTGAGCTTCCCGGGTGATATTGGTTGTGGCATGTTTTTGAGTATCGTGTATTCTTTCTGGTTGTTTTATTTCCACTGCAAATGTGTATTTTGAACTGTGTTTTTATCCGCTGCGTGTGTATTTTAAAATGGCTTTCCGGTATTTTTACCAGCGTGTGTATTTTAAAGGGCCTTTTTGGCATTTTGCGAACTTGGATTATTTCGTTAAACTGTTTTTCCCAATTATTTTTTTCGGTACGTTTAAGTGGCGGCTTAACATACATTTTTAACTGTCGAGATTTGGCATTTCGCCTTGTATTTTCAAATGGTATTTTATGACGGTATTTGAGAACCATGGTTTGGGTATTTGAAATATTACCGTCATTGGCGTTTTTAAACGTTTTTGAAATGGTTTTAGCCTGGTGGGTTCCGGCGCGGGACCCATGGCGCTGTAATATCTCGGATGGTATTGGGGGTGTTATAGAAGATGGTATCGGAGCTTGGGTTTTGTGAAACCCAGGCGTGTATGTTATGTGGCTCTACCGATACGGTAGCAGCGTGGTTTTTGAAAATGAGTTTTTCTGAATTTTGAGTCACATCGATTTTTGGAGTAAAACTTTTGAAATTCTTTTCAAATTGCTATTTGTGATATTGGTGTGTGTTGATTGTATTGAGACTTTGTGTGGGAGTCATGTGCTAGTATCACGGGAGATCATCGGCTTCACGCACCTTAAGTATATCGTTTTGGTTATTCGCATGTGGAGATGATTGATTGTTTTCATGATGAGTTGGAAGTTTTGGATTTATCTGTTGTTGGTGACAGGTCGCAAGTTTTGAGGACGAAACTTATTTTAAGGGGGGTAGTATGTAATACCCGAATTTTCAGTATAAATTTTTCGCGTTATTTTATCTGAGATATATTGTATAGCTTGGTGCCTATACAGTATGGGGATAAAATAAATTGAGGACCGAGACAGTTATACTTGTGTAATTGACGTGTTTGATTCACAGTTATATTGAGGATTTGTTGTATCAGGTTGAACTGATTTGGATATCACATATATCGTATGAGAATATTTTTGGGTTGAGTATATGTATATTCAGTATGCCGTATGTTCGTATCCAGTATGTCGAGACATCGGACAGGAACATTTGGATTTTGGCTAAGTATAGAGCCCTTAACGTATGCTAAGTTTAAGGACTTACGTACGCTAAATTATACGTTTTACGTACGTTATGCGTAAGGTATTACGTACATAACAAGAGGAATTGGACAGTTGGGCCCGGTGTCGGCAGCTTTCGGCGCGGATGTGGACAGGTGAGTCAACGCGTGGAGTTATGCACGTTATACAGGGTGTATTACGTACGTAATACGAGTATAATACTGTAGCAAGTCAACATACGTATTACGTACGCAACAGAATAAGTGTTACGTACGTTACGGGGCGGCTGGCCGAGTCGTGGCCGAGAGGACCTGCAGTGGCCGAGCATGATCGGCAGTGACTCGCTGGGATGGCCGATCACGGTCGACTGTGACTTGCTGGGGGCAAGGACTGGCCGATAACGTACGTAAGGCTGTGGCCGGTTACGACCGTAAGGGCCCGTTACGTACGTAAGCAGCTGCCGGTTACGTACGTAAGGGTGTCGGCCAAAATGGATAGTAGGATAGGCCACGGCCGGTTACGTACGTAAGCCACGGCCGATTACGGCCGTAATGTGCCGACAGGACTCGGCCTATATAAGGCCTGGACCGAGTCACCTTAAGCATTTTTCGTTTTTCTTCATTCCTTTCGCGATTTCTTCAGCAAAGACGATGGATTTGAGTAAGAGCAACTTAGAACAACATGTTTTGGAAGTTTGATTCATGGATTACCATCATCTTTCACCCGGACCGAAGGTAAGAACACATGAACTTTTGGTTTTGGATGTTCTTGAGGTTTCTTGGTGTTCGGCCGATTTGATTCGTTTTGATTCATATTATTGATAGAACTTGATTGTATATGTAACAGCCCGAAAACAGTGGCTACTACAGTGCCATGGACCCCCTACCGGGACCCACCAGGCGATATCACGATATACACTTACAACCTGACAACTTGGCACCGTACCGCAATATTTATCAAAACCCCGATGTGGAGTATGAGTTATACATGTCTTTAATACGAGCAAACGTACACAGGATCCAAATTCGGTACAGACCATATGACGATGGGAGGTACCTAACAAATTATAGTACATTCATCTGACACAAAGTATAATGAAATTCATAATAAAACATAACCGAACATCAAAAGACTCGGGGCCCACGAAATAGCATAATTCAAAACCCTCCGTCGCCATTGTGCTCCTCCTGTGCCTTGCCCTTTCCTCGCCCTGAAATACAAGTATTTCGCCCCAAACCACAGGGTCAGCTATACATGATAATAATTCTCATGACATTATACAATTCATATATATATACGGATCTCAAAGAAAACAATCGACTACTGAATATACCCCGCAGGCGTATAAACAATACCACAATGCCGAACATAACCAAATATACGAACGACCATATAATATGGCTCAAGTCGGACGTCACAGTACGCCCGATCCGGAAATGTGTCCGTGCACATGTCCACCCCGTATACGGAATCTAGAATATACGTGGGACGATGTACCTAATTAGCCTCACGAACTACGTCTCGTGTGCACGATCTAAATGCGGAAAACATCCACGCATGATCATCAAATGCCTGGCTAAAAATCCTACACATAACCAATCGGCACGCAGATATGACTCCAGAAATGTCACGATACAATATGACAACGAAACTCAACGAATTACACCTTAATCAAGGAATCGAACGACTCACCGAAGTGTCAACAAAGCTCAAAAGGACCAACGGTAACAAGAATGGTAATTTCGGGTATATCATCCCAACACCATGATAATACGATCAAGGGCATCACCATATCACGAATCAAAGATTATCAGTACATTTCATACACACGAAACGCATAATAGTCACAAGAATTCAACCATCATTATAACCAAGCAAGATAACTTGCCTCAATTCTGTAGATGAATAATCCTTCTTTGAATGATCAAACGAACGGTATCCTCGTCTAACAATACTCACGTGAACAAGCAACCTTGAATGAAATGTAATTCATTCAACAACACATTCGTACGATAACGGTATTATAAACAATATTCGTAAATTTACTTGAATAAATCAATTATCCTATTGATCACTTTAATGTTCCAATTATAAATCATCATATGTTTATCATGTTCATTCACATATTCTAACATTAATGTCAAATACTTGAAGTCCAGTTTATTACGAATGTAACATTGTGAAAACATCTTTTCAAATCATCGGCACTTCCGATTACGATATAAGTTTGTGTTTAACTACGTTCTTCATTATTTTACCAACGATTACATTAAAACTGATTACTATATGAAGCATAAGTTCAAGTTTTTAGTGAACTAAGAACATCATCTTAATTTACGTCTCTTAACACAGACAGATTAATGAAATGGAATTCGGCTACTCATCTACCGCATTTGTATCACCATATCCACTACAATCCTCTTAAGAACATTATTAACATATTAATGTAGCGATTAACACCCTTTTAAGTTATCAACGAAATCGATTAACTTGATCATATGAAGATTACAACTTCCTTCTATCAAAATCCATTGTTTTACTTTTGAAGAATTTATTAAAAGCCTAGTTATATCATTGGATACTTGGAATTCTAAAAGTAACTTCATCCCATCTTATGAAGATTACCTTCAAAGGGTTAACATAATTCTTCCAACAATTTATTACAAAGGTGTTGGTTTTAGAGGCCAAAATTATGGTTCCATATTACCTTCAAGAATCAATTGAATGTTCAAGACAAGTTTAGTATCTCTCACCTCTAATCATTAAGGACTTCATCCTTAACATGTTCCTAGTGTTGAGACTATAATCAACTTCTGATTATCATGTTATACATCAGGTTTTATATATCATTATCAACACAACCATATTATGAAGTTATTGTCCAACAAAAAGTAATACCGATACCCTTAACGTTAATCTTCACTTAGTTTGAGCATGATTCAATTAACTTATCATGTTTACACTAGCTTAAACTAACATTATGTGAAGTGATTATATACTAACATCATCATAAGCATAGATTTAATATGAGTTAAGGAAAGACCAACCTCAAAATGAAGAACAACACCAACACTTCAAGGGATACCTTCAATCTCCAATTTTCCAAGTCACAAACCAAGTGCTGAAGCTCCAACTAGAAACGGAGTTGGCAGGGAAAGGAATCGTTTTTCTCAATTGGGAGGTTGAATGGGTCGAGCAGGAAATGAATGGCAAGTTATATTTTTATAACCTGAACTCGGCATTACGTACGTTAAAGAAAGGGGTTAACGTACGTTATAGTCCTTACGTACGTAATCTCATGAACATTACGTACGTAATCAATTTCATCAGATCTTTCTCACTTAAAACACGCAAATCGTTACGTACGTAAATATATAGCTATTACGTATGTAATAGCCGTTGACATGGCTGTCGCGATCGACTCCCGACCACCTACCCCCGCTCGGTCCCACCCGCCGAAAGGCGGGCTGTTGATGGATCTCTCGCATTACGTACGTTAACATATGAATGTTACGTACGTAAGGCTACGTACATAGCGTACGTAAAGAAGATAGGTTAACGTACGCTAAGTTCTATAACAAGCATAAATGGAATTCTCCCAATATCACCCAACAATTAATATAGTATGAATGACCATGATTCCAACTTAACATAATTCGTCGATATACTTGCCACAACAATACAGATATGGTGCGAAAATACTTGGTTTAAATCAAAAAATACAATAGTAAAGGCGAGAGTATTACATACTCCCCCCTTAAAAGGAGTTTCGTCCCTGAAACTAAGGGGCAAACATCTCGGGGTATTTCTCTCACATGCTATCTTCAGTCTCCCACGTAGCTTCCTCGACTCCATGTCTCGACCACTGAATTTTTAATAAGGGAATCGCCTTGTTCCTCAGCTGTTTAATCCTTCTCTCAAGTATCTGCACAGGCCGTTCTTCATACGAATGGTCGTCGGCTATTTCGACCTCGTCGAATTGAATAATGTGGCTTGGGTCAGCAACATACTTCCTCAACTGAGATACATGGAATACGTTGTGAAGCCGGCTCAAAGCTGGTGGTAATGCTAAACGATAGGCTAGGTCTCCTACTCGTTCCAGGATCTCAAACGGACCAATATACCTTGGGCTCAATTTGCCTCTCTTCCCGAATCGGAAAACACCTCTAGTAGGAGATACTTTGACTAGTACATGGTCACCAGCCTCAAACTCGAGTGGTCGTCGACGATTATCTGCATATGATTTCTGGCGGCTTTGGGCTGTTAATAGGCGACCCTTGATCAGGGAAATCTTCTCGCGGGCTGCCAATAACATATCAGGTTCTGTACCAATAGATTCAGACAAATCATCCCAGCACAAAGGGGACCTACAACGACGACCATACAATGCCTCATAAGGTGCCATCATGATCGAGGCGTGCCAGCTGTTATTATATGTGAATTATACCAACGGTAGTTGGGCTTCCCAGTCGGGCTTCCAATCGAGAGCACATGCCCTCAACATATCCTCTAGAGTTTGAATAGTCCTCTCAGACTGACCGTCGGTCTGAGGATGAAAAGCCGTATTGAAGTTCAACTGTGTACCCATAGCACGATGAACCGCCTTCCAGAAGTGAGACACGAACCGTCCGTCACGATGTGATACAATACTCTTAGGGGTACCATGTAGTCTCACAATCTCTTTGATGAATAACTGGGCCAATCTCTCGGGGCCCCACGTATCCTTGATCTCCAAGAAGTGGGCTGATTTAGTCAATCGATCCACAATCACCCAAATCGTGTCCATGCCTCGACGGCTCGTCGGCAAGCTAGTAATAAAATCCATTGATATGTCTTCCCACTTCCACTCGGGAATCGGAAGCGGTTTCATCATGCCAGCTGGTCGTTGATGCTCAATCTTGACCTGCTGGCAGGCCAAACATTTCGAAACGAATTCGGCAACCTCCCGTTTCATGTTACCCCACCAATAATACGGCTTCAAATCCTAATACATTTTTTTCGATCCCGGGTGTATGGAATACGGGGTAGCATGAGCCTCCTTCAAAATAGTATTCCTCAACTCTTCGTCTGCTACACATACTCGGTTTTTAAAGCGTATCAATCCATCCTCGTGAACCACAAATCCAGGGGCCTTCCTCTAATCGATTTCTCCTCGAATTCTAGATAAGAACGGGTCCGTCATCTATTTCGTCCTGACCATATCATCAAGGGATGATGAAATCTCAAGCGTGCACAGTTGTCCCTGAATGCGTTGTAACCAGACCTCAATCTCTGGGCTCATGAACTCTAATTACAACTCCTTCTGGGCGGTCAAATGAGCCAGTATCTGCTCCTGCACTGTCTTGCGGCTCAAGGCATCGGCAACCACATTTTCCTTGCCTGGATGATAAAGGATCTCGATATCATAGTCTTTGATTAGATCTAACCACCTCCTTTGTCTCATATTCAACTTTTTTTGGGTAAAAATATACTTCAGGCTCTTGTGGTCCGTAAAAATCCAGCAGGTAACTCCATATAGATAGTGGCGCCAGATTTTTAAAGCAAACACTACGGCTGCTAACTCCAAATCATGAGTCGGGTAGTTGACCTCGTAAGGACGCAACTGTCTGGATGCATAGGCGATCACTTTCCCGTCCTGCATTAATACGCAGCCAAGTCCCTGTCTCGATGCATCGCTATATACCACTAATCCTTCTGTTCCTTTAGGTAGAACCAAAACAGGTGCTGAAATTAATCGACTTTTGAGTTCATCAAAACTTTGCTGACATGCTTCCGACCACAAGTACTTCTTATCTTTCCTTAACAGATTAGTCATCGGTTGAGCAATTTTGGAAAATCCTTCCACGAATCGTCTGTAATAGCCTGCTAGACCCAGAAAACTACGAACTTCCTTCACGTTCTTCGGAGGTAGCCAGTCTCGGATAGCTTCTGTCTTCTGTGGGTCTACTCTTACTCCATATGCTGATATTACATATCCCAGAAAAATAACTTTAGACATCCAGAATTCACACTTAGAAAATTTTCCATAGAGTTGTTCTCGCCTTAATGTATCGAGAACCTGGCGGAGGTGACACTCATGATCCTCATGATCACGAGAGTAGATCAGGATGTCGTCAATAAAAATGACGACAAAACGATCCAGATAATTAATAAAAACTCGATTCATCAATTCCATGAATACTGCGGGTGCATTAGTCAGTCCGAATGGCATGACAACGAACTCATAATGTCCATAGCGAGTGTGAAAAGCTGTCTTCGGGACGTCAGACTCTCGAATCCGCAATTGGTGGTACCCGGATCTCAAGTCGATCTTGGAAAATACAGCGGCTCCCTGGAGCTGATCCAATAGATCATCGATGCGAGGTAAAGGATATTTGTTCTTAATTGTTACTTTATTCAGCTCACGGTAATCAATACACAAACGCAGCGATCCGTCCTTCTTCCGTACGAATAACACCGACGCTCCCCAAGGAGATGCACTGGGTCGAACATATCCTTTCTCAATTAACTCCTCAAGTTGTCTATTCAACTCCTGCATCTCAGTCGGGGCCATACGATATGGTGCTTTTGAAAGTGGGGACGTCCCTGGCTCCAACTCAATGGTGAATTCTACCTCTCGCTGTGGGGGTATTCCTGGAAGCTCTTCTGGAAATACATCTGGATAGTTTCGAACTACCGGGATATCAACCAATTAATTGATCGGTTGTCTTGGTCATGTAACACCAATAACCAATGCACCCCTGGTTCAGTAATCTCACAGCCTTCATAGCGCTGATGACTCTCCCAGAATGATTGGGATTATCACCCCAAAAAATACACTCGACGCCATCATCAGATGTGACGGTCACCATCCGCTTACGGACGCTAAGCACGGCATCGTGACAATCCATCCAGTCGATACCCAAGATTACATCATCTTTAGGTAAATCAACCACAATCAAGTCGGACAACCACTCACGGTTGTTCATGTGAATCGGACAGTTCTGTACTTCATGACTCCCAATAATTCTTCTACCATCGGGTAGACCAATTATATAAGGTTCACAATCGGTAACATAATTCAAATGCAAACGACTCAAACAAGAACTAGACAAAAAGGAGTGTGAAGCACCAATATCAAAAAGAACACAAACAGGCTGAGAGTGGATCTCGAGAGTACCTGCAATCATGCTAGCTTCGGGATCATCTGCTTTCTTCATCTCGTAGACTCTGGGTTTTGCAACCCCGGAAGCAGGTGTACCAGCTTGATTTCCACGGCCCATCCCTTTGTTTGCCTCGGTAGTCTGGTAAGAAGCGGACGGAGGAGCACGTTCCTGAACAGAAGACTATACTAGAGCAAGAGATGCTACTGGAGCATGCCCGAGTCCACCCCTGCAATAGCGAGCACGATGACCGTTCTTCCCGTAAGTGTGATAGGCAACGGCCGGCTTCGGACACTTGGAGCTGATATGCCCCTGGTCCCCACAGTTATAACACACGACAGGTGAGCTGATTTCCCGAGAGTGCGTTCCTGTCGGTTTTGGTGCCATAGGTGGCCGTTCAGAAGGATTTGGTACAGGCTGGGGCTTCTTGAACATCCCCCGGTTACTATCTCCTTGGGTCTGGTTCCTGGATCTCTTGTTGGAAAACTGAGGCTGAGATGAAGGACGAGGTCTAGTATGCTCAATCCCCCTAGATGTGATCTTTTCCTCCGGTCTCGGAAGAGCACTCCCATCTACAAGCCGATCGTCATCCTTGAGGTACGCAAAGTATATCCACCCATGATTTCTCGTGCGTAGATACCTCATCGTCCGTATAGTCCCCTCGGTGACTAGGCTCCCCCTAGGAATAAGAACCCCATGAACCCCAGACAAATCAACTCCTGCTTTCTCAAATATTTCTGTTAAGATCGACCCAAACGGCATTCCAGATTTTCTTTGGCGATCAACTTTCGCGTAACTCTTTTTGTGGAAAATTTTTCCTTTTTCCACGAACCATTTAAGCACAATAGACGCAAAGTTGACTTGATGATCTTGCAAAACGTGATAGATGATTTCCATATCGATATTTACCAAACGAAGTTGAGCATTCACTTTTGGCATTAAACATCGGGTAATGGCATCATGAAGCAAGCGGATGTTTATCCCAAAGTCATTGTTCTCAAAACGCCCTGAATAAACATTTAGAACGGTTTTGTCCGTCAAGAAATCACGGACCTTGGACTCATGAACACCATAGCTTTCATCGTCAGAGAAGTTGTCAATGACTTCATCTGGAGCGGCAAACTCTCCTTTACAACTAAATCCCTCATTAGGGAGACCAAAGAGTTCCGAAAGTTTTGCGGCATCAAAGGATATAGTTTTACCATGAACAAGAGAGTTAACCACAGCAAGTCCATCGGAATCATACGTGACAAAAAAATTGGCATAAAATTCTTTCACACAATCCACATATATCGGTCGAGCAAGGCTAACAAAACGATTTATTCCAAGCATATCGAAGAATTCTTCAATAGCAACACCAACAGAATTTAGGGATTCGAAATCAAAATGGTGACTCGGAGTTACCTCTTCGTCGATAAGGATTTCATTGAAAATTTTTATAGCCTGAGCATTCCGAAAGGTTGGTTCGCCGGAAGCCGTGGAAGACTGTTGGGAGGTTTCTCCTCTTCGCTTCTTTCCGGTTCTGGATGCCATCTTGAGTGAATTGCCCGGAAAACTGAATATTGATGGATGAAAATGATGTTTCGGTCGATTTTGTAGGGAGTACTTCGCCGTCGATGCTAGGGATTTGAAGTGAAATGAAAAAGACGGTCGAAATGGATTTATAAGGGTTAGGGTCAAAGGCATATTACGTACGTTATACCCTCTCTGTAACGTATGTAGCGTGAAAACCTGAATTCTCTGGACTAAATCCTGCATTTTGTTACGTACGTAACATACAATCCTGTAACATACGTAAGGTCCTATTACGTACGTAATGGACCGCCCTTAACGTCCGTAAGCAGGACCAAATGAACAGTCTTTTCCCTTTCGATGATGTCCCGATTTAAATGACCATTTAATGTGACTATGATGAGTATGCAACATTTAAAAATGATCAACATGTCCCATTCCTAAATTTATGCGAATAAAGTTGAAAGCCTCTTCGGGTAATGGTTTTGTAAAAATATCCGCCAATTGTTCATTAGTACCAACAAATTGGAGACGAACATTTCCGTTTTGGACATGGTCACGAATAAAATGGTGACGAATTTCTATGTGTTTTGTCCTACTATGCAAAATGAGGTTTTTGCTTAAATTAATGGCACTCGTATTGTCACAAAAAATAGGAGTATTTTTAAGTTCGATGCCATAATCAAGTAATTGATTTTTGATCCAAAGGACTTGTGCACATGCACTTCCCGCAGCCACATATTCAGCTTCAGCTGTGGAAGTAGCGACACTAGTCTGTTTCTTCCCCATGAAATTAAACACGAACTCATAAAATGACAAGTTCCGGTGGTGCTTTTTCTATCAATTTTACATCCACCAAAGTCGGCATCACTATATGCAAAAAGTTGAAAATCAATGCTAGATGGATACCACAGGCCTAAACCAGCAGTATATTTTAAATATCGAAAAATCCTTTTGCATGCAATGAGATGAGATTCTTTAGGATTTGCTTGAAAGCGGGCACACAGACAAGTAGCAAACATTATATCGGGTCTAGATGCAGTTAAATAAAGTAAAGAGCCGATCATACCTCGATACTGTTTTTGGTCAACAAATTTACCTTTTTTATTTTTGTCGAGTTTAAGAGTGGAAGACATAGGGGTGGATATTTCTTTGCAATCTTCCATATTAAATTTCTTTAGGAGCTCATTGACGTACTTGGATTGGTGAATGAATATTCCGTCATTGAGTTGCCTAATTTGGAGTCCGAGAAAGTTTTTCAACTCTCCATCATGCTCATTTCGAACTCTCCCTTAATAAGATTTGAAAATTCTTTGGACAGAGATTCGTTAGTTGCACCAAAAACAATATCGTCCACATAAATTTGACAAATTAATATATCATCACTTTAAACCTTAATGAATAGGGTATTATCAACATTACCTCTTTTATACCCATTTGAAATAAGAAAAGAACTTAAACGATCATACCATGATCTCGGAGCTTGTTTTAATCCATAGAGAGCTTTATGGAGCTTGTACACATGATCCGGATGATCATAATCTTCAAAACCCAGTGGTTGCTTGACATACACTTCCTCCTGGATGATTCCATTTAGGAACGCACTTTTTACATCCATTTGATGGAGTTTAATTTTCCTGTATGCGGCAAAGGCACAGAGAAGACGAATAGCTTCAAGACGAGCAACAGGAGCAAACGTTTCTTCATAATCCAATCCTTCTTGATTATAACCTTGGGCGACCAACCTTGATTTATTTTTAATTGGGAGACCATCATCATCGGTTTTGATTTTATGAACCCATTTGGTGCCAATGATTGATTTGTCTACCGGTGCCGGAACTAATTCCCAAACTTTATTTCTTTCGAATTGGTTTAGCTCTTCTTGCATAGAAATAGCCCAATTCTCATCATTTATGGTCTCATCGATATTCTTTGGTTCTGTAAGAGAAATAAATACAATATTGTTAATACAATCATTTATATTCCTCCTAGTTCGTACACCTTCATCGATTTTTCCGAGAATTTGTTCCATCGGACGGTCTTTCACATTTGCCCAATCTTTAGGAAGGTTGTAAGTATTTTTCTCCTGCTTGTCCGAGCTTACGTCGGGCTTCTCCAACTCCTTTGATACATCGGACACTTCGTTAGCTGGAACCATACCTGCATCAACATTAAAATCAACCTTTCTCGGGGGTAAAACTGTATCATCGAATTTTACATGAATAGATTCTTCTACCGAGCCTCTTCTACAATTAAATACACGATACGCTTTACTATTAGTAGAATAACCAAGAAATATACCAATATCTGATTTTGAATCGAATTTACCCAAATTATCCTTACCATTATTATGAATAAACACTTTACAACCAAATGGATGAAAATAAGATAAATTGGGCTTTTTACCTTTAAAAATCTCATAAGGAGTCATCATTTTGTTTCTCATGAGATGGACACGATTAATAACATAACAAGCGGTGTTAACGGCTTCAGCCCAAAAATATTTAGGAAGACCATACTCATTGAGCATTGTCCGACTCATTTATTCTAGAGAGCGATTCTTCCTCTCGACAACTCCATTTTGTTGAGGTGTCCGAGGTGCCGAAAAGTTGTGCCCAATACCATATTTATCGCACCAATCTTCAAAGAGATCAGAATCAAATTCTCCACCATGATCGGTTCGAATGGCGATAACTAGTAATTCTTTTTCCTTCTGGGTAACCTTACACCACTTAATAAATTCGTTAAAAGCATCATCTTTATTAGCTAAGAATTTTACCCAAGTAAATCTTGAAAAATCATCGACAATAACTAAAGTATAAAGTTTACCTGTTAGACTGGCATGTCGAGACGGACCAATTAAATCCATATGAATTAATTCAAGAAGGCTATTAGTGGAAATTTCCATTTTCGGTTTAAACGAGCCTCTTGCATGTTTACCTTTAATACAGGCCTCACAACTGTGGTCTTTTCTGAAATTTATTTTTGGTAGACCACGAACAATATCATTTTTGGCCAATTTTGAGAGAAGTGGTAAAGAGGCATGTCCCAATTTTCGGTGCCAAATAACGGCATTTTCATCGTATGAAAGTAGACATTTTTCGTTGAAAGAAGATTCATCTTGGAGATCAACAATGTAAATATTTCCATAACGCAATCCAATAAAAAAGACCACATATATTTCAGAAAATTATGAGAATTATTACAAAAAAAAGATGTAATCTGACTTAAGGTCAGAAAATCCACCTACTCTTAAAATTTTATAAGAAACGTAAATCATTTTCTAAGTCAACGGGTTAAAATCGGCAAAACACGAAGATTGTGTAAATCCATCAAAATGGTGAAACTACTAAATAAATTCCATATATTTCAGTTTAGAACATCAAAATGAATATAATAACACATTTAGCCTATGTCCTAAAAATTTCGTAGTAATCGGAATCCATTTCCGGTGTCTACGGACCAAAAGTGTAAATTAAGACAAGGGGGTCAAATGATAAATTCCTCAAAAATTAGGAACCAAAGTAAAAAGTTCAACTTCTGGACTGAAGACATAACTTATATAGAAATAAATATTCTGACCTTAAAATTTCGTAGTGAGCGGGAGTCGATTCAAGATTTGGGGCTAAAATACAATAATTGATAAAATTGGGGTCAATTAGTAAATTTCAATAAAAATGGAATTATAAAATAAATTTTCATGTCTATGGACCAGAATGTTAATTATCAAAGGATGAATATTATATCCGAAAAACCCTATAACAATAGGAGCAAATTTTGGGTTTTGGGGTCAAAACGACATTTTAAATAGTTTTGGGGCAAAACTGAAAATTTTAGAAAAAATCAATAAGAAACTGAAAATTTTGGAAAATTTACTCAAACACAGATGTTCCAAGTTCAACATGAACTCTCCCATAAGTTTCGTCACCATCCATGACGAAAACCAAACCTCATGGGCATAATAATCCGTTTCGCAAAAATTATGGGCCTAACCGTAAATTGAGAAAATTTAAAGTAAAAATCAAAAATTGGAATTTATCAAGTCTGGAATCAATAATCACAATTATATTCCAAAGATATGTCAATAACGTAACCATTATTAATAAAAACTCGTGCCACGAATAAACTCCAAATCGCAATCGTATAATCAATTTACGCTAAGTATTTGATATATGGCTCTGACCATATCATGTGCATTCACCGCAATGTGACTAACGTATAATCACATCTAACCGGGAACTAAGTGCCATACAAACAAAGTGCTACAGAAAGATCCGCATCTAATCCTATCGGGGCAAAGTGCCACGTCGGCAGACGGGGGCCACCTCTTGAGCCCATACGAAACTGAGAGCCGATCTAAAATCTGGGGACCACCTCTTGAGTTGTAGGGGCCACCTCTAGAGTCTCAAATTTGTGTTAGGGATGGTTAGACCATGTCTTGGATCGAGCAGCACGGCTGCGGTTCATTAACAAGGCTATCGTCGTTTCCTATTCCCTTGAAGCCAATGGACAGAGTGTTCCAGAGGTGACTGGGTCGTAGACTTAGGGTATAATCGCGATTATGGTATGATCCGGGCACTGACCCACAATTAAGGACATGCCGAGCCCAGATAAGATATAAGGAAGCACGTCACCAAGCGTGAGAGCGATAAGCTCAAAGGCCAAAGTTATAGTGACGGTCCGACAAACGCCCAAGACTACGGTCATTAAACCAAAGGTCGTGGCGATAGTCAAAGGCCAAACACTGATAATGGTCTAAGATGTTATAAGGAGGCCGATGGACTTAGTCATGTAGACGACCTCCCGAAGCTAAATACTCACTAGGCGCTCGACGCCACATATTGTCATACTTAACAGTAATCTAAGGAGATTGACTGTTCACTCATAACCTAATTCATTGCATTATATTTTGAAACTTATACCATCCATAAATGATAAATTTTCAAAGGTGAGAGTAAAAATAGTATATATTTCAAAATAATTATATACGTATAATTTCAAAAAATATACTCAACCCAACTCACTGAGAATCCATTATTCTCACCCCAATTTGTATTGTTTTTCTAAAACCCCACTAGATGAGGAGACCCAAGAAGATGACGAGACGAATGCTGATGACTAGTGAAGATCGTCGTTGAAGAACTGTCGAGACATAAGTATTAGAATGTTAAAATAAATGCTCCTTTTTATTCTTGTATCAATAAAGTATTCTGATCTTCGATGTACTCTTTGAACTTTATGTAACTATTCCGCTGTACTCATGAATGTTTATTCCATCGAATAACCAGACTTAGTTCACCGGGCTAAGATCTGGCATTTGAATGCTCTACTGTAATTCTATTATCACAAATGTTAATTAATTACGTTAGCTGTCGCGTTCTCATCCAACCCCGGTGTGGGGGCGTGACACTAACGTACGTAACAATCTGAGTTTTATAAATAGGACATTACCCTATTTCATTCTTTCACTTGTTTTATCCGAACCTTACCTCTCTCCAGAGCTTCCAACCTTACAAAACTAGTATATTGGCCTCTCTACTTGGTTGTTGAAGAAGTAAGACATCTTGGATTGGTGCTCAAACATCCGGTGTTGGATTCTACCGATTACCTTGACGTTTTCTTCATATTAAGGTGTGTTTATGCTATCTCCAACCTTGAATTCGTGTTCCTAAGAATGTTATGAGCATGCTACTGAGATTATTAGATCCCATGGATGACTTACTTAGGTTTACCATTGTTAATACATTATAGTCCGAGCCTCGTTATGTTGAACAAGTAGGGAGAAGTTTTCTAAGATTGTAAACTTACATTGGATAATGTTTTCGAAATGATCAAGACTTGTTATTATCATCACCTAGAATCAAAGTGTTCAAGAAGATGAATTCTAGGAGTTTCACCAAGAACGTTTGGTATTTTCGTAAGAGGTTTTTGATTGGCTAAACTTCGATATATTCTTGATTAGAATGGATTGATGATGTTAAGGATAATAGAATTGAACCTAGAACACAGTTGTTTCATCTTCTTTCGAAAATGTGTTAATATTCGTTTGATCATACCTTTGATATGAGTTGTATGGATAACCGAACCATGAATGAAGATTGAAGTATAAAATTATATCGGTTTGATGAATATCCTTGAAATCGTATACACCAGCATTTGTACCTCAATGTGTTAGTAAGCATAACGCACGTTAAGTATCATGCTTTATGTACGTTATGGCATCAGGTGAGACAAGTCGCCTGATCAGAGAACTTTATCAGATACAAGCTTAGCATATTCTAGGCATGGGATACGCTAAGGCACAGACTTAACGTATGTTACGTTTGGTATATAACGTCCGTTATGAATAGAATTGGACAGGATCCATAGTGTCGGCAGCTTCCGGCCATAGTTTAGGACGTTCGATGTTCATACGTTTAAATTGTTACGTAAAGTTGAGTTGTCGTTATTTTTCCTATTTGTATAAGGTTCAAGGTTTGTGAACGATTAGTCGAAGGAGCGGCCTTCGAGTTTTGTTGGAGTCGTTGGAGTATTTACCTCTTGCCACCTTTTTAAGGCAAGTACCTTAATTACACTTATTTGTATTGACGTCGATTATGTTGATTGTTGTATTATGTATATGTGTTGCGATTGTTTGTCCACCATGCGTTGGTCCGATGTGATCATCATGAGAATCTATAGCTGTGTGCGCTGAATCGTTGGACAGGTATTTCCACCATGCGTTGGTCCGACGAGATCATCATGGGAATCTATAGCTGCGTGTGCTGGATCGTTGGAATACCACGAGTATGTTTGAGATTGATATGGTATGTTGTACATTGTTACTGTTTCTCGTTGAAGAGACTTGTCGTGATTATTGTTGATACTGTTGATGTTATTGTTCAGGGATTGTTGAATAAATCATTGCTGTATAATTTTCGTACTTGTACTCGCATCGTTGTGATAATCCCTTCGGGGGTGAATATTTGTTTGTGTTCAGGGTCCAGGAGAGTGGGAAAACAACTACTAGAGCTACATGACGACGAGGGTGCAAAGTGATGTTATGGCTGGATTGCTTTGTCGTATATTGGCGTTGTTTTCAATAAAGTACTCGAGTATGTTGTCGTTTGTGATATTGGATTTGGTCATGTATTAATATTTACTATTTGACGTTTGTCTTTCAGTACTGTTTTCAGACTCGTATTGTATTTTATTTCCGCTGCCGTTGTTTGTTGGTATTGCTATTGTCTTTTCATTTCCTCAGCCTTGTAAATTCTTACGTAAAGGATTTACAGCGCTGTAATATTCCTGAATACATCGTGTAAAACCCCACAAGAAAATAATGTAAGTGTTAGACTTAGTATATATAGTTGTAAGACATCATCTCATTGTTATGAATAAATTTTGTTACAAACCCCTTGATGTTTCGATTGATTAATTGTTAATCGCCCAAATTTAAATTTTATTAAATATTTAGCACACATAATTAATTAAATAACATACTAAAATAACTAATGGGCTCAACCCAACTCAATAAAATTCCCAAGACTTGAATTTACAATTTTAAGCCCAACTAACTAACTAGCCCAACCCAACTAATTAAATTACCAACTATTACAATTATAATTATACTCTTAAATTAACTGTTGGCCACTAAGTATACTAGATACAGCTTGGAAAGTGTTTTAAACAACAAGCTGTACTGTTTTTAAATCTGAGTGCGTAGCGGAAGTCTTAAATACAGTTAGTTGTTGAGGATACAGCAACTCGATGTGCAGTGTATACTTAAATAATCACAGGCAGAAGGTAAATAACACAGTATTTAAAGTGGTTCTAGGTAAACCCCTCTACGTCCACTGGTCCTTCACACAGGAGTAAAAAGTTTTATATAATTACTGCGTACACAACTACGTAATTATAACAACACTTAATCAATATATCGTTCACACAGATTGATATAAAGATCTTAGCTTTCAACCGTTCACACAGATTGGTTTGAGCTAACACTTGACTGGCTTCTTCACACACAGTTCTGAAGCTTCGTATTCTTCAATGCAGGTCCGTCACACACAGTTCGGGAGTAGCAAGGATTCCTCACTCCACACAGGGCTGATATGAGTTTGTTCAAAGATAGAACGGGGTTTGAACAACAGCTATGACTTTCTGGGCTTTAAGCTGATAATGTGTTGTTCAAGGGTTGAGCACTGTATATCTCTTTTATCTGAATAGCAGAAAGCTTAGGGAGATATGTTTTGCTCTGAATATTTCTTGTAAGCTTGATCGTTTGTAAGTCGTGAATATTCTGTAGATTTTCAGTCGTTCTTTCGTAGTTAATGATCTTCAAAACTCTGGAGATATGTATAGCCTCTGAAATATATCCGTTTGAAATATATCTGTTGAGCAAGATTCTGCGACAACTGATATTTGACTGAGATCCGGATATTGTGGGATTTGAAGATCTTCTGACTTACAGTATTTAAATACTTTATCCTTTAGTATTTAAATACTTCTTTATCAACGGGACTTGACTACTAGCGAATACTGAAGATTCCTTCTTGTCCTGTTGAGAGCTGTATGGAAGAATCACTGTATTGATATTCGAGACAGCTTCCATACTTTAGCTTTGCGGGACACTTTGTTGTATTATCAATATACTGTATGGTTGGGACTGCGAGAAGTTTTCGATACAGGTTGATACTTGATCAGCTTTTCGATACAGCTAAAGGCGGTATTCAAGATTTGGCATATTGTCAAAACATTCTGACAATACGATCGATACAGGATTTTATTCAAACAGCATCGATATAGGGTTTTTGTTATCCCAACAATTTCCCCCTTTTTGATAATTTTCCAAGTCCTTCCGAGTCTTCCTTATAAAACTTTATGATGTTTTCAAAACATCCTTGATGATGCCAAAACTTTGACACTTAGCGGTTTGAAGTAGGGCAGACTTATTGGTCTTCTTTCGAATGTTCTGGCCTTCGGTATTCAGGCTTGACACTAAGAACTGCTCGCAGGCAAGTTCATCTTTTATCAAAAGAAAGTTACATTGAAAATTTATGATTGGCGCGCAGGCACAATCTTACATTGTTTTCTAGATGCATACAACTTATACTATGAACTGTTCGCAGACAAGTTCTTACAACTTGTGTATGAGATAAGTTTCATAATATGAATATAGTAAGAATAAGTAAAGTGACTGTAAACATATAAGAACACAGTAGATTACGAGTTCTAATCTTTCAAGATAGGCAAAAATTTAATTGATATTTTAAATGAAGTACAAAGATTGCTGTTTTGAAAGTAAAGATTACAAAAACTATAATACAAGGAAATTAACTCCTATAGTCTGAATGCCTCCATGGTCTCTTGGAAGGGTCATTCTCGGTGTTTTGCCACCAGTTCTGGTGAGCGTCCTTATCTCGATTCTGATAAATTACACGTCCTTCATAAGATTTATCAAAGACTAGGATCCAGTCTTCTGGATGGGTCACCAAGTCACCTTTCTTGTGCTTTGATTTCATCTGCAGTTGTAGCGGGAGCGATCCTTCTTCCAGCTTCTTCTTGAATTCCTCTGCAGCTTCCTGCACAGTTCTGCATCTATTGAATAAAGGGGAATCCGTGATAAGTACAACGAAGTATCTTAACAGTTCATTTCTCCTCCAGTCTTTGATCTCTGCAGCGATAGATTGACGATCTGCCGGGAGGTTCAAAGAGTGCGGCTTTCGGACTAGGCTTTTCCAAGGATACTTAGGATCCTGGAATTCTGGTCTTTCTCCCTGTATCCTCATGTTCGGTGTTGAGATACAGGCTATGTCTGCAATGATGGAGTCTTCAAACAGAGCTAACAACTCTTTCTCTTGTGTTAGATTGATACCGCCACTAGAAGGGGGGTTGAATAGTGCGGTTAAGAGTATTGTACTCTTTTTCGTGCGGAAGCAAAAATAGCGGAGAATAAAAGTGCAGATAAGAAAGAACACAAGGAATTGTTCGAGAGGTTCGGCTATTAACGAAGCCTACGTCCCCTACCTAGTTTTATCGACTAGGACTTTTCTTAGAACTTGGAATTTGCACTTTCTAGTTTAGTGCCAACTTCTTACAACTTCTTGATTTCCGGGCTCAAGAACAACCTCACAAAAACACTCTTGTTTTTCTAGGTACAAGATAACCAATACACAAAATAAGTGCGAGTAGAAACTCGGCTTTCATGATATATCGCTCTAAGATACAAGAATGAAGATTGGAAATTATAGAACAAATCTTCTCGTATCACAATCTAGAATAAGAATATCTCTCAGAATGTTTGCTTGATATTGCTTGAGTATGCTAGTAAGCTCAGAATTCTTGTGTGTCTTCAATCTCCATGAAGGTGGCTATTTATAGCCTTCTTGAGCTAAATTTCCCGTTGGAACAGTATAAAGGGTTACGTACGTTATATGCTGCGGATTACGTATGTTACGACAAGCATGCACGTTATATGAGCCGAATAACGGCCGTAATGAAAGTGCCGAAACTGTCCAGTGAAATATGATGAAATGCGTTACGTACGTTATGAACCTCATGGTTACGTACGTAATATCCTGGTCAAAGATCCGTTGATTGAGACGACTTGTTGCAACGGCTAGTGGCTTTTCCAACGGTCAGAATAATTCAAGCCTTACGTACGTTATATGATCCCGGTTACGTACGTTACCTGTACAGAAAAACTTACGAAAATAGTGAATGTTAGGTACGTTATAAAAGATGCGTTACGTACGTTAACTATAGAATGTTACGTACGTTAATGTGATATGTGTTACGTAAGTTAACTGAAGAGAAAGAATGTTTTAAGTAAATTTTGGTTTTAATTACACATCATCAAAACGATCTAAAAAATATTGTTCCAACAATCTCCCCCTTTTTGATGATGACAAAATTTACTTTATGTGAGTTTTTGAAAACATGATTTTAATAAAAATTAAAAACTCCCCCTGAACACGAGCACTGCAAAAATTAATATGTTCCCCCTGAAAATGCGCACGGGTTATTACAAAAGATGATTTCAAAAACGAATACATATTATTCTCCCCCTTTTTGTCATTAACAAAAAGTTGAGAAAACCTGCAAGAAACATCAATGATACGCATAATAATCAACATAAACCAAGTCAATGATTAAACAAAACGATAACCAAAATGATGTATGAAAAGATAGTCATTACAGGCAAAGCATAAACATGAAATGTTTGGTCTTTTAATAAAACAGGAAACATCATCATTAGAAAGGATAGCCCGACTAGTCAAGATCCGCATCCGGCGGTGTCGGCGGTATCCCAAAATGTGTGCAAATGTTCTTCACCATGATCTTGATGTCTCTCATGTCCTTCTCAAGCCTATCCATTCGAGAAGCCATCTGGGAAGAAGAGGATTCCGGACGAGGACGGGAGGAACCAAGCTGTGATGACGGACGAGGTCTAGTATGTTCGAGCCCCCTCGATGTGATCCTCTCCTCCGGTCTCGGAAGAGTGCCCCCATCTATGAGCCGATCATCATCCTTAATATAAGCAAAGTATATCCATCCACGATTTCTCATGCGGAGATACCTCATCGTCCGTAACGTCCCTTCGGTGACGAGGCTCCCCCTAGGAATCGGAACCCCGTGGACCCTGCAGATCAACTCCAGCCTTTCTCAAAATTTCGATTAAGATAAAACCAAAAGGCATTCCCGATTTTCTCTGTCGATCAACTTTTGTAGCTCTTTTTGTGGAAAATTTGACCCTTTTCCACGAACCATTTCAAAGACAATAGACGAAGTTGACTTGGTGATCCTTCCACACATGATAAATAATCTCCATATCGATATTCACAAGTCGAAGTTGAGCATTCACTTTAGGCATAAGACAACGAGTGATAGCATCATGAAGCAAACGAATGTTTATCCCAAAGTCATTGTTTTCAAACCGCCCGGAATGAACATTTAAAACGGCTTTGTCCGATAAAAAATCACGGACTTTGGACTCGTGAACACCATAGCTTTCATCATCGGACCAGTCGTTAAAGACTTCGTCCGGAGGAGCAAACTCTCATTTGCATCGAAAACCCTCATTTGGGAGTCCAAAAATCTCCGAAAGCTTTGCTTCATCAAAAGATATTGATTTACCACGCACAAGCGAATTAACAACGACAAGTCCGTCGGCATCATAAGTGACAAAAAAATTCGCATAAAACTCTTTTACACATTCCTCATAAATTGGTCGAGCAAGACTAAGGAACCTATTGATCCCAAGCATATCGAAGAATTCTTCGATAGCAACACCAGCACTGTTCAGAGATTCAAAATCAAAGTGGTGACTCGGAGTTACCTCTTCGTCAATAAGGATTTCGTTGAAAACTTTCATGGCTTGAGCATTCCGAAATGATAGATCGCCGGAAGCCGTGGAGGATGTTTGGGAGGTTTCTCCTCTTCTCTTTTTGCCGGTTCTTGAAGCCATGAAGATTGAATCGGTCGAAAAGTGTAGTTTTGATGAAGTTTTGATAGGGTTTGCCGGAACAGTTCGTCGCTTGTCGCTAGGGATTTTGTAGAAATGAACAGGGAACTGACGATGGGTTTATATATGAGATGGTCAACGATCGCTTACGTACGTTATATTCCTTTAATAACGTACGTAACGTAAAAACCTAAACTTTCTGGAGCAAAACCTGCGATTCGTTACGTACGTAACGAACCAACCTGTAACATACGTAATGTCCTATTACGTACGTAATGGACCGTGTATACCGTACGTAAGCAAGACCAAATGAATAGTCTTTTCCTTTCGATGATGTCCCGATTTAAATGACCATTTAATGTGACTATGATGAGTATGCAATATTTTAAAAATGATCAGCATGTCCCATTCCTAAATTTATGCGAATAAAGTTGAAAGCTTCTTCGGGTAATGGTTTTGTAAAAATATCCGCCAATTGATCATTAGTACCAACAAATTGGAGACGAACATTCCCGTTTTGGACATGGTCACGAATAAAATGGTGACGAATTTCGATGTGTTTTGTCCTACTATGCAAAATGGGGTTTTTACTTAAATTAATGGCACTTGTATTGTCACAAAAAATAGGAGTATTTTTAATTTCGATGCCATAATCAAGTAATTGATTTTTGATCCAAAGAACTTGTGCACATGCACTTCCCGCAGCCACATATTCTGCTTCAGCTGTGGAAGTAGCGACACTAGTCTGTTTCTTACTTCCCCATGAAATTAAACATGAACTTATGAAATGACAAGTTCCGGTGGTGCTTTTTCTATCAATTTTACAACCACCGAAATCGGCATCACTATATGCAAAGAGTTGAAAATCAATGCTGGAAGGATACCATAGGCCTAAACCAGCAGTATATTTTAAATATCGAAAAATTCGTTTACATGCTATGAGATGAGATTCTTTAGGGTTAGCTTGAAAACGAGCACATAGACAGGTAGCAAACATTATATCAGGTCTAGATGCAGTTAAGTAAAGTAAGGATCCGATCATACCTCGATACTGTTTTTGGTCAACAGATTTACCTTTTTCATCTTTATCGAGTTTAGAGTGGAAGACATAGGAGTGGATATTTCTTTGCAATCTTCCATCTTAAATTTCTTTAGAAGCTCATTGACGTACTTGGATTGGTGAATGAATATTCCGTCATTGAGTTGCTTAATTTGGAGTCCGAGAAAGTTTTTCAACTCTCCCATCATACTCATTTCGAACTCTCCCTTCATAAGATTTGAAAATTCTTTGGACAGAGTTTCGTTAGTTGCACCAAAAACAATATCGTCCACATAGATTTGACAAATTAACATATCATCATTTAAGACCTTAATGAATAGAGTATTATCAACATTACCTCTTTTATAACCATTTGAGATAAGAAAAGAGCTTAGACGATCATACCATGCTCTCGGAGCTTGTTTTAATCCATAGAGAGCTTTATGGAGCTTGTACACATGATCTGGATGATCATAGTCTTCAAAACCCGGAGGTTGCTTGACATAAACTTCCTCCTGGATGATTCCATTTAGGAACGCACTTTTTACATCCATTTGATGGAGTTTGATCTTCTTGTATGCGGCAAAGGCACAGAGAAGACGAATAGCTTCAAGACGAGCAACAGGAGCGAACGTCTCTTCATAGCCCAAGCCTTCTTCTTGATTATAACCTTGGGCGACCAACCTCGATTTATTTTTAATAGGGAGACCATCATCATCGGTTTTGATTTTATGAACCCATTTGGTACCAATGATTGATTTGCCTACCGGTGCCGGAACTAATTCCCAAACTTTATTTCTTTCGAATTGGTTTAGCTCTTCTTGCATAGCAATAGCCCAATTCTCATCATTTATGGCCTCATCGATATTCTTTGATTCTGTAAGAGAAATAAATGCAATATTGTTAATACAATCATTTATATTTCTCCTAGTTCGTAGACCTTCATCGATTTTTCCGAGAATTTGTTCCATCGGATGGTCTTTCACATTTGCCCAATCTTTGGGAAGGTTGTAAGTATTTTCCTCCTGTTTGTCCGAGCTTACGTCGAGCTTCTCCAACTCCTTTGATACTTCGGATACTTCTTTAGCTGGAACCATACCTGCATCATCATCAAAAACAACCTTTCTCTGGGGTAAAACTGTATCATCGAATTTTATATGAATGGACTCTTCTACCGAGCCTCTTCTACAATTAAATACACGATAAGCTTTACTATTAGTAGAGTAACCAAGAAAAATTCCAATATCTGATTTAGAATCGAATTTACCCAAATTGTCTTTTCCATTATTATGAATGAATACTTTACAACCAAATGGATGAAAATAAGATAAATTGGGCTTTTTACCTTTAAAAATCTCATAGGGAGTCATCATTTTATTTCTCCTGAGATGGACACGATTTATAACATAACAAGCAGTGTTAACGGCTTCGACCCAAAAGTATTTAGGAAGACCATATTCGTTGAGCATTGTTCGGCTCATTTCTTCTAGAGAGCGATTCTTCCTCTCGACAACTCCATTTTGTTGAGGTGTCCGAGGTGCCGAAAAGTTGTGCCCAATACCATATTTATCGCACCAATCTTCAAAGAGATTAGAATCAAATTCTCCACCATGATCGGTTCGAATGGCGATAATCGGTAATCCTTTTTCCTTCGGGTAACCTTACACCACTTAACAAACTCGTTAAAAGCATCATCTTTATTGGCTAAGAATTTTACCCAAGTAAATCTAGAAAAATCATCGACAATAACTAAGGTATAAAGTTTACTGTTAGGCGGCATGTCGAGACGGACCAATTAAATCCATATGAATTAATTCAAGAATGCGACTAGTGGAAATTTCCATTTTTGGTTTAAACGAGCCTCTTGCATGTTTACCTTTAATACAGGCCTCACAAATGTGGTCTTTTCTAAAATTCAATTTTGGTAGACCACGAACAATATCATTTTTGGCCAATTTTGAAAGAAGTGGTAAAGAGGCATGTCCCAATTTTCGGTGCCAAACAACGGCATTTTCATCGTGCAAAGTAGACATTTTCGTTAAAAGAAGATTCATCTTGGAGATCAACAATGTAAATATTTCCGTAGCGCAATCCAATAAAAACGATTTGGTCTTTTCTCATTGCCGTGCAATGCGTAATTTCAAAAATTAATTTATGACCGGTGTCACATAGTTGAGAAACACTTAGGAGATTATGGCAAAGTCCATCAACAAATAGAACATTTTCAATAGTGGGTAAAGGTTTCTTACCAATTTTACTGTCCCTTTTATTTGGCCCTTTTATTATCGCCAAAGGTAACACAGCCACGATCTTCCTTTTTCAGCTCCGTGAAGAGATGTTCATTTCCACTCATGTGGTTTGAACATCCACTATCAACATACCATTTATTTGATAATGTTGTCTTCCTTGCTTGTACCTACAAAAACCATTTTCTTCCGTTTTATAGGTACCCAGGCTAATTTGGGTCCTGAGGAGTTAGATACAAAAACTTGGTTTTTAATAACGGTCCCTTTTGGTACCCAAATTTGCTTAACCCTTATAGTACGTCTAGAGTTTCGACAGTAGGTTACGGTATGTCCAGGTTTTAAACATGATGGGATACCCGTTTTTAAAGTGTCCGAATCTTTTGTGGTAATTTCTAAGGACTTTTTCATTGGAAATGAATTATATCCAAGTCCTTGTTTTGAAAGAGAAAATTTTTGACCAAATAATAATTGCTCGAATTTGTCATTACCACATGAAAATTTTCTGACATAAAGTTTAAATTCTTTCTGAGTTTTATGCAATTCATCTTTCAGAATTTTCTCAGTTTTCAAGCAATTTGTATGATCAATAGAAACTTCCTTGTTTTTCAATAATTTAGCATTTTCAATTTCAAGGAGTTTTATTTTCTTTTTCAAATCTTTATTGCTATTGCAAGCCTTTTCGTATTCATTATTTAGAGATTCAAAAGCATCAAGTAGTTCTTCATGAGAATCACTAACCTCGACTTCTTCGTCACTCTCTTCGGATGCGCGGGCCATTAGAGCAAGATTGGTTTGGACTTGTGGTTCATCATCCTCATCATCGTCACTCCATGTGGCGACATAAACCACCTTCTTTTTGAACTTTTCATGCGGTGGTTTTGATGAACTTATTGGAGCAGCAGCACGACAATCTTTTGCAAAATGGCCTGGAACGCCGCACCTTCGACATGTGTTATCGAACTTTTTGTTTTGAGGGAAGTGAGTCTTTTTGGATTCATCCTTTGATTCTTGCTTGATATCTCTCCGGCGCCTTTGAAGAAGATTTTTAAATTTCTTTATGTTTTTGGCATAGAAGGCGGTTTCTTCGTCCTCTTCTTCGATAGGTTCATCCTCTAGGTCGCTTTCTTCTTTGGCTTTGAAAGCGATAGTCCTTTCTCTCTCCTTAGGTTTTGGTTTCGAGCTGCGAGATTTGATGACGATCTCATAATTGATGAGAGATCCGATGAGAGCGTTGAACTCTATTGTATTGAGGTCTTTCGACTCCATAATAGCCGTAACGGTAGCGTCTCATTCTCTTGGTAGAGACCGAAGGATTTTCTTGGCTTTATCATTACTTGATATCGGTTTCCCGAATGAAGCTAGCCCATTTGTGGTTGCCGAGAAACGGTCAAGCATAGTGGTGATGCTTTCTTCTTCTTTCATGGTGAAGAGTTCATAATCGTGAAGAAGCATATTGATTTTGGTTTCCTTCACTTGACTCGTACCTTCATGGGTGATCTCTAGCATTTTCCATATTTCTTTTGCCGTCTCGCAGGAAGAGATTCTATTGTGATCTTCTGGATTGAGAGCACAATAAAGCAATTGAGTGGCTTTACTGTTGAAGTGATCGTTCTTCCAGTCGGCATCGTCGTACTCTTCGAAACTTTTGAGAGAGCCATCCGATTTCTTAGGAATGGTAGGTCCAAGGGCAATGACCTTCCATATTTCAATATCGTGAGCTCGGATGAAGATGGACATCTTCTTCTTCCATGTCATAAAGTTTGAACCATCGAAGAAAGGAGGGCGATTGAGAGCGTTGCCTTCAACGGAGGAGTGGATAAAGGCCATTTGGATCTTTTCTCTAGCGGGTGTTAATCCGGTGATAAAGAGACCGCTCCGATACCAATTGTTAGATTGATACCGCCACTAGAAGGGGGGGTTGAATAGTGCGGTTAAGAGTATTGTACTCTTTTCGTGCGGAAGCAAAAATTGCGGAGAATAAAAGTGCATAAGAAAGAACACAAGGAATTGTTCGAGAGTTTCGCTATTAACGAAGCTACGTCCCCTACCTAGTTTTATCGACTAGGACTTTTCTTAGAACTTGGAATTTGCACTTTCTAGTTTAGTGCCAACTTCTTACAACTTCTTGATTTCCGGGCTCAAGAACAACCTCACAAAAACACTCTTGTTTTTCTAGGTATAAGATAACCAATACACAAAATAAGTGCGAGTAGAAACTCGGCTTTCACGATATATCGCTCTAAGATACAAGAATGAAGATTGGAAATTATAGAACAAATCTTCTCGTATCACAATCTAGAATAAGAATATCTCTCAGAATGTTTGCTTGATATTGCTTGAGTATCCTAGTAAGCTCAGAATTCTTGTGTGTCTTCAATCTCCATGAAGGTGGCTATTTATAGCCTTCTTGAGCTCAATTTCCCGTTGGAACAGTATAAAGGGTTACGTACGTTATATGCTGCGGATTACGTACGTTACGTACGTTATATGAGCCAAATAACGGCCGTAATGAAAGTGCCGAAACTGTCCAGTGAAATATGATGAAATTCGTTACGTACGTTATGAACCTCATGGTTACGTACGTAATATCCTGGTCAAAGATCCGTTGATTGAGACGACTTGTTGCAACGGCTAGTGGCTTTTCCAACGGTCAGAATAATTCAAGCCTTACGTACGTTATATGATCCCGGTTACGTACGTTACTGCGGAAAAACTTACGAAAATAGTGAATGTTACGTACGTTATAAAAGATGCGTTACGTACGTTAACTATAGAATGTTACGTACGTTAATGTGATATGTGTTACGTACGTTAACTGAAGAGAAAGAATGTTTTAAGTAAATTTTGGTTTTAATTACACATCATCAAAACGATCTAAAAAATATTGTTCCAACATCTTGCTCCAACCTCGTCCTCCTAGCGGCTTCCCTTGCTTCTTCCCACTTTTTGGCATCATCAAGGTATGACACCTTTTCATCAAGATGTTCCAGGATCTCCAGAGCGGTATCCTGTTTTGGCTCAATATTTGACATTCTCTCAACAAGGGAAGAGAGCACTTGCGACATATCTTTTATATTCTTATCATGGGCTCGCAGTTGGGAACCGGATTCGATTAGAGCAGATGCAGTCTTGGCCTCAGATACGTGGAGTTTCGATTGCTCTTCTCTCAGGATCTTTTCTTGCTTCTCTTGCAGTTTGCTCAGTGTTTGCTTGAAGACTTCTGGCAATACAGTGAAGGCTTCGACTACTCGAGAGACTTCATGCTTTAATCCAGTCATTTCTTCAACAGCAGATGTGTAAAGCCAATCAAGAACCTTTTCTACAAAGTGTAGAGCATTGACTGCGTCCTGAATAAAGACAGTTTGGAGGCCAAGAGCACGTAATCGCTCTTTTCTTGTTTCAGTGCGAGGAGAGTCTAGCTCGGTAAATTCCTCGACTTTATTTAACCTTCTCAAATTCACAGTAGGGCGTGAAGTGAGTTGGACATCCTCATGTATAGTACCGTCGTTGAAATCCAAGGCGGTTGATGGGGCGGGAGTAACTGTTTCGGGTTCGGCGGCAGGGCCTCCTGTTTTGAAGTGGTTTCTGTAGATATGGATACAGGAGGGACCAATTCCTCTTGGTGTCTCTCATCATCCGCCAGTTCCGGCAAAGGGACTGATTCCTCTTGCTGGATAGCGCGTGATTCTTCTTCTTCGGCGGGGACGGCAGGCTTGGGTGCTTGTTGCAAAACATGTTATTCCTCCCCGACATGAGGGACTGAATCCTCATTGTCGGGAACATTGGCTTGTTATGGCTAAGGGGGCGACTGATGGGTAGATGTCCCTTCATCTTTCTTGGCTTGGGCTTCCTCTCGACTCATCCGCAAACCAACTTAGAGTGCGTCGTCATCGTCGTCGGAATCAGGATCAGATTTTAGACTATCGGGAGTTTCCATTGACGAAGCTTTTCCTTTCCATCTTGCTTCATCCTTGTCAAGTAGATGACTCTCAATTATCTCCTTAACGAATAAGTTGTCCCATTGGATCAGGACAACAATTACTTGAGTTTCCGTCACTTCCAAAACGAATTTCTCTTCGTTACACCACTCGCTCCAGTTGTACAAAGTTTCGTACGGAGCATGTCTGAAGCTCTTCCATTGGAGAAATAGCTCGAACGACTGTTCAATCTACACGGAAAGTAGGGTCCTGGAAATTATTGTGTCCGGGGAGGGACTCCGTACAATGCCTGGGTTTGCTGTAGGAAGGGGTTCCTCTACAGGTGTGGAATCCTGTATTGGAGAGGGATTCCTTACAGGGGATGGTACCCCGAAGGAAGGTGGATCCCGAACGGGTGTGGAATCCTGTATAGGAAGGTAGCTATTGGCTCCAAACAGGCAGCCGACTCGCCAGAGTCTTTTAAGTTGGCAGATGTCCTCGTATCCGTCGTAGCCGCCAAGGGCTCGGGATCTACTGTCGATACAGTAGCAGGCATCTCTTCCACAGGGGTTGGGACCTTGGGTAGTTGATCAGTGGGTTGCGCCACGATAGGAGCATCCTCGGAGGGTTCTGTAGCTTTAACTTTCGTAAGCCTCCTTAGCTTCCTTTTAAGCTTCTCAACAGCAACTGGTGTCTTGCTGTGAGATCTTTTTCTCTTCTTTGACGATTCGACACTTTGGGACTTAGAAGAAACATTCCTCATATCTTCCGACAATGGAAAATTCCAGATAAACGGTATGTTGGCAATCAGGACGCTCTGGTTGAAGGCAGTGGGCCTGACGCCTCCTAGGAATATCCGTGAACTTATCTTCTTAGCTTCTGCGGTTTACTGAAGTTCGCACTTTGTCAAAATATGGTTTAAGAATAAGACAAATGATTTCTTCTGAGTAGCAGATTTGGACACCTCTTCCTGCAAACGTTTAAGGATGACCTGACACCAGTTGTCCTTCTCGCAGGTCATTATAGCGACCATCATCCTGAATTTGAGATTGGTGCACATCTCAAAAGCACCTGTACGATTCTCAATAATGCGGCAGCAAAAATCATGTAAATAAACAAATGGTAAACAAAAATTCTTCTTATGGCATGTGATGTGAACCACTTCCACCATTGCTAAACCGGTGAATAAGCCATAGTACTAAGTCAGCAGTTCTTGAGACCCAAAGGTCTCAAGTTCTTCCATAGTCAGGCCATCAGAAGGTAGCCTGAAAATGTTTTTGAGAAGCTCTTGGTCAACGCGGATCTCCAATCCGTGGATAACAGCTGTGATATCAGCGACATGAACTCCTAGATCCAGAGGCAGAAAACGAACTATAGCGTTGAGGTAGAATTCCTCAACAAGATGAACGTCATAGTTCTCGGCGGTGTGGCTCCCAAGGCGGTAAAGTCCTTGTTGCCGGATTCTTGTAGTGATGACCTCCATGGCATCGACGTCATCACTTTCAGCATGAATGTGTTCCATCACGACAGATCTGGAGAAGATCCGTCCATCGACGAAGTTGAGTGACTTCTTGAGAGAGGTGGAAGATGTCTGAGTAGACGCCATTGATGATTCTCAAGAAAAGATGAAAAGGATTAAAGAAAAATATGCAGTAAACACAGACAATCTTGTAGGCTGAATGCTTGAGTGCTCATAAAATTTGCAGAAGGCGTAAAGAGTCTCAAATGGCATTTACAGTCCTTTTATAGTAGGCGGCGAAGAAGGGTTTTCAGAGAACGAATGGTCAGATTTAAGGGATGGAAACCGGTGTTTGAAATGAACGCTCATGATGGACCGAGTGTAACTGGTACACTTATCTATTGATTTTTAAAATAGGAGCGGGTCCCACTTCTGACATTACATATTACCCTTAATACCTGAAACGGCGGTATTATATATTAAACAATTTGAAAACATCATGGCTTTTGAGATTCAATTGTCCAGATGTCGTGTAAGGCATTTAATGTAAAAGACGTTTGACATAAAAACAGGGCACATGGACAAAAATTGTTTTTAAAATGAATATTATAATATATAATGAATCGAATTCCCATAGTATGTGCTGCATCCGTGACGATACAGCGTTCCCCCTTAAAAGGTACACATAGGTTTCAATTCCATACAACAACTTTTGGATTACTGTTGTATTCATGGGTCATACTGTATTCCCCCTTAATTATTGCACACGTCAGTTGTAGGATGATTAATATTTCTTTGTTCCCTACAGTGTTGTATTAAAGGCTCTGAGTGTACAGATAATTAATGGTGGATACGGTATTTTTGGGTCTTACAGCATTCCCCCTCAATTGTTGAGTAAAAACAGTAAATACTTACAGGGAGTCAGGCTGTAGCAATCCTAATTCTTGTCGAAGTATGTTGAACCTTGGTGTATCGAGTGGCTTGGTGAAGATGTTGGCCAGCTGAATATCTGTATGAACTTTTTCCAGCCGAACATCCTTGTTCTCGACATGATTCCTTATGAAATGATGCTTCATGTTGATATGCTTAGTGCGCAAGTGCAATACAGGGTTGTGCGTTATTGCAATTGCACTCGTGCTATCGCACATGATTGGCGTTTCCTTGGCTTCAATCCCTTAATCTGACAACTGTTGCTGCATCCAAAGGATCTGTATACAGCAACTACCAGCAGCGTAGTACTCTGATTCAGCTTAAAAATATCTACTCTGATTCAGCTTAAAAATACGACTGATTCTTTTAAGAATCAACCGCTCCGATACCACTTGTTGGCCACTAAGTATACTGGATACAGCTTGGAAAGTGTTTTAAACAACAAGCTGTACTGTTTTTAAATCTGAGTGCGTAGAGGAAGTCTTAAATACAGTTAGTTGCTGAGGATACAGCAACTCGATGTGCAGTGTATACTTAAATAATCACAGTTAATAAAACAATAAAGGCAGAAGGTAAATAACACAGTATTTAAAGTGGTTCGAGGTAAACCCATCTACGTCCACTAATTCTCCACACAGGAGTAAAAAGTTTATTATAATTACTGCGTACACAACTATGTAATTATAACAACACTTAATCAATATATCGTTCACACAGATTGATATAAAGATCTTAGCTTTCAACCGTTCACACAGATTGGTTTGAGCTAACACTTGACTGGCTTCTTCACACATAGTTCTGAAGCTTCGTCTTCTTCAATGCAAGTTCGTCACACACAGTTCGGGAGTAGCAAGGATTCCTCAGTCCACACAGGGCTGATATGAGTTTGTTCAAAGATAGAACAGGGTTTGAACAACAGCTATGACTTTTTGGGCTTTAAGCTGATAATGTGTTGTTCAAGGGTTGAGCATTGTATATCTCTTTTATCTGAATAGCAGAAAGCTTAGGGAGATATGTTTTGCTCTGAATATTTCTTGTAAGCTTGATCGTTTGTAAGTCGTGAATATTCTATAGATTTTCAGTCGTTCTTTCGTAGTTAATGATCTTCAAAACTCTGGAGATATATATAGCCTCTGAAATATATCCGTTTGAAATATATCCGTTGAGCAAGATTCTGCGACAACTGATATTTGACTGAGATCCGGATATTGCGGGATTTGAAGATCTTTTGACTAACAGTATTTTATCCTTTAGTATTTAAATACTTCTTTATCAACGGGACTTGACTTCTAGCGAATACTGAAGATTCCTTCTTGTCCTGTTGAGAGCTGTATGGAAGAATCACTGTATTGATATTCGAGACAGCTTCCATACTTTAGCTTTGCGGGACTCTTTGCTGTATGATCAATATACTGTATGGTTGGGACTGCAAGAAGTCTTCGATACAGGTTGATACTTGATCAGCTTTTCTATACAGCTAAAGGCGGTATTCAGGATTTGGCATATTGTCAAAATATTCTGACAATATGATCGATACAGGGTTTTATTCAAACAGCATCGATACAGGGTTTTTGTTATCCCAACATTAACAAAAAAAAGATGATACACACACACACACATATATATGGGCGGCTAAGGGGGGAAAAAGAGGAGGAATTCTAGAGTCTTCATGCAAGATGCTTGACACATGTTCCCATTCCACTTCCCAACCCTCATTATACTAACTTTAAAAACCTACACTTAGCAATAGCCACCCTTTACAATTTCAACAACTACAACAAAAAATCTGCATTGAGAGACTAGAGAGAGAGGAGAGGGCCGAACCAAAGAGGAAGAAGGAGGAAGAAGAAGAAAATTCAAGCAAAAATAGGTAATTCTTTCAACTTTTATCTTGGATGCATGTTTCGACTAAACCTAGTAGTGGTGAAGGGAAAGATAGTCTTTCAACTTCCGAGACCTAGAATCGACTAAATTCGGCAAGATCGAGGTGGGTGAAACTCTTTCAAACTTTTAAATTAATAACTCTTGTTTTTGCTTGTGATGTATATTCTAAATCAGAAAGTTCTTCATTTATAATGTTGATAAATTTGTGAAAAACTCATGTTAGAATTTATGCTATAAAATTTATATTAAAGATACATATATATCGTTTTCTTCATGAACTATGATTCTAAAGTTATGAAAAATATAAAGCGTGCACTAATCTGATTTTTTTATACGAATGCATGTTTTAAAGATGTATTATATGATTATATTAACGTGCAATACGATTTTAATGAATTTAAATAACATCCGATTTGGTAGTCGGATTCCGATTATGTGAAAAATTGAAATTTCATGACTTCTTTGTAATTTCTTGTAAACTCTATCAAAAATCTAGAACTTGTCTTATATGACTAAGATATGGTATGTGGATAAATTATTTGTGGTCAAAACGGGACTTGAAACGAGTAAACGGAACTTTCGGGCATAATTCGTAATTTCTTAAAGTTTGGGTACTAAACTGAAATTTATGAAATAAAACATTCTGGATCTTGGACAGTACATATTAGATCATGTATGGGCTGTCCGTGAAGTTTCAAGTGATTCAGAGTTCGATATCTAAACTTATCAGTCCAAATTGCAATTTCAAAACAATTTTGGGGGTCAAATGAAAGAAAACAAAAATTCTGGACTGTAACACCCCAAACTAGGCGAATATGACAGTGTCGTGGACCCCCGACTGGAACCCACTAAGCGAATGAAAATTAATAAATTAAGTGATATAATTGTAGTACCGAACCACAGTATATCATTAATTACTCCGATAAGGAGTTTCAAGTACAACACACCCAGGATAAAACAGAATACATATATATTTTATATGAAGATAAAATATACAACACCAATTAAAATGAGTATCTAAATGAAAGTCTACAGTGGAATACAAATGAAGAAAACATGAAGAATGAAAGGACTGGGGCCCCCTACTAGTATCATTTGGACTCCTCGCCATCAACGTTCTCTTCCCGTGCCTTAGCCTTGCCATGACTTGAAAACAACATCCCACAACGGGGTCAGTTACACAGAACAACAATCTTCAAGAGTTGAATAAACACAATCATGATATATCTTAATTATGAAATGACACTGAAGAGAGGCATCATAGTACGCCCGTAGTGGTATGTGCAAGTGCACAAGATGAGTGTGTTGTGTCGAGATTTATACATCTCAACAGGCGATCGGCACAGAGACCGAGCGACCGAGCCAGAGCGTAACAGCCAAGGCAGATTGGCCGATCGAAGGTCCTAGGTCGAGTCCCGATGCCGAGCGATCGACATCTAAGGCGATCGTCTCTCGGCACCTGGCGATCGACTCTGGTGCCCGGCCAATGACGACCGCCTCATGCCACATGAAGCCATCACCCGCCTAATCGGTGAAGGCCGAAGCTCGAAGCAAGGACCCACGTGCAGATCCGGAAAAGGCGCCGCAAGACATGGATCGTTGACCACAGCCTGTCACCATCTGCTCACCTACTGACAGACCCGCCGAAAGGTGCACAGTGGGACCGCCCGGGACAGCGACTCAGGACGCGTGCAAGCTCCTCATTGGACCGCACAGCTGGCTGCTATCAACAACCGTGGACTTCAAGGCAGACAACCCATGTGCTATAAGACGATCGCCCCTTATTATATTACAAGGAAGGCAATCGCCCGTCAGAAAAGGGCATTTCAGCTCCTATAAATAGAAGGCTTCCTACACTTGGACATCTCTCGGCTCGGCATCTCTCTGACTCTCAGCTCATAGTCTGGCTTTTCTTGCAGCTATCTCTCGGCTTTTCTATCTCAGCACCTCTTAACTGAAAGACGGTCGGCATAGACAAAAACCAAAACTCCCAGCAGTTCAAGAACTCAGAGCAACTCTAGTTCTTCTGTCAAGCACTCAACAGCTAGATATATAGAATCTTTTACTCTCATTGTAATCGCATTCTTACATTAATATTTGTACTCAAACGTATTCTTATTAATAACATCTCACGAGAGCATTCAAGCCCGGGACTAACAACCCTGGCAAATATTGTGTTATTTACTTTCCCACTGAAGTGTTCTCGCACTTTGTTTGCTATCCATCCATTCCAGCAATATCTATCTCCGGATAATATTTCGGGAAGCAACAATTGGCGCTAGAAGAAGGGCATCTAAACCTTCATTTTTATTCCTACCAACTGGAAGAACACTCACTGTTCTCCGGGGCATATACTTGAAGAGACACTCAATGCTCTTCAAAGAAAGCCTTTAGAATCGTGACTTCTGCCTCCACATCGAAGAAAGCCGCTAGCCGATCCGCCGGATGCCTCACTCCATCTCAATCTGAGCCCCAGCCTATGGCGGAGGGTAGCCGCGGCAACCCGAGACTCTCGATCCCGCCCCCGAGGGACGGCCCAAGCCTCTCGCTCGATCAGTTCCGAACCGCGGAACAGATCGAAGAGGCCATGGCCATCCTACGGGAGCGACGGAGAGCTTTCGACGCGCCGCCCGCTATAAACCCCTCGGCCATCCGCCGCGTGAGCAAACGGAAATTCAAGGGGCTACTGACCGAGCGATCGCCAGGGGCGCTGATTCGCAAGAAAAGGCGCTCGCAGGGCGGGATACCTCTGCCTTCAGCCCCCTAGGAAGCGACCCGTCATGGAAATCGGGGCAGTCCGACCCCGACCACGAGACGACGGAGCCACAATCCGTCACCAGGTGTTCAGCGTACCCAACTCCCAGAAGGCAGGCCAACCATCTGGCTGCTCGCCAAAGAAACGAGATCGGCGACGACGACCTCATCGCCTACCGAGGAGCCAGGAAATCAATACACGATCGCCTCGGCACCCGCTCCGATAGTCGAACTACGAGCGACCAAGCTATAGCGATGGCCGCGATGCAACGCCAGCTCGACGACATGAAGGCACTCCTAGAAACAGGGGCAGGCGCCAATAGCAAGATCGCCGGGCCGAGCGAGCCACTCGCGGTCCACATCGAGCTCGCCCCCGTGCAGCGTAGGATTGCTCCTCCGCAAACACCTCTGTACGAGGGAAGGTCGGATCCCAAGACTCACCTGAGCAAGTTCCGGATCTACATGACCGGGTGTGTGGCATCAGACGCGACCAGATGCCGCATGTTCCCACTAACGCTGGGCGACCTGGCCCATAGGCGGTACACCTCGTTACCGCCGCGATCCATCAATTCCTTTGATCAACTAGCGAATGACTTCATAGCGTACTTCGCCACCAAGGTCGCTCGGCCAGAAGGTCCCCATCGCATGATGCAAATCAGGCAAGGGGAAGAAGAGTCCGACACGGACTATATCGACCGGGTAGATGATATCATCCTCAACAGCGAGCCCGTAAGCGACGAGATCGCCCTATACTCGGTCCTAGGGGGATTCCATGGTCTTTCGCCTATGTTCAGGCATCTTACGAAGGACCTCCCCCCGACCTACGCGATCTTCCGCGCCAAAGCCGCAGACTTTCTGGCCAGGCAAAGGTTACTTTTTCACCTGTGAGCAGCGCAATCGACGACCGAACGACGATCATCAGTCTTCCAACCCGATCGCCAGAATCAAGCAACATCTCCGAAACTGGAGGACTCGCTCGCCATCTACAGTTCATCATTTAACATGTTGAACTAAGGCACGAGATCGCCTCCCCCGTACAACGTACACCGTCGAGGATCGGCATATAACATGACGATCCGAGGTGGAAGAGTGCAGCCATGGTCCTGGTGGTCGACGGAACCGACTGTTTCGGCCATGCAAGGTTCTTTTGGGCTGCGATCGCTCGTCCATCGTTTAAATACGAGGCGGGCATAGCCGAAAGACTCTCCAGTCAAATCAGTGGACATGCGCCCGCCCTCAAAGGTTCATCATCTAACTTGGTATCGACGTCATCACTTTTAGCATGAATGCGTTCCATCACGACAGATCTGGAGAAGATCCGTCCATCGATGAAGTTGAGTGACTTCTTGAGAGAGGTGGAAGTTGTCTGAGTAGACGCCATTGATGATTCTCAAAAAAATATGAAAAGGATTCAAGAAAAATATGCAGTAAACACAGACAATCTTGTAGGCTGAATGCTTGAGTGCTCTTAAAATTTGCAGAAGGCGTAAAGAGTCTCAAATGGCATTTACAGTCCTTTTATAGTAGGCGGCGAAGAAGGGTTTTCAGAGAACGAATGGTCAGATTTAAGGGATGGAAACCGGTGTTTGAAATGAACACTCACGATGGACCGAGAGTAACCGGTACACTTATCTATTGATTTTTAAAATAGGAGCGGGTCCCACTTCTGACATTACATATTACCCTTAATACCTAAAATGGCGGTATTAAATATTAAACAATTTGATAACATCACGGCTTTTGAGATTCAATTGTCCAGATGTCGTGTAAGGCATTTAATGTAAAAGACGTTTAACATAAAAATAGGGCACGTGGACAAAAATTGTTCTTAAAATGAATATTATAATATATAATGAATCGAATTCCCATAGTATTTGCTGTATCCGCGACGATACAACGTTCCCCCTTAAAAGGTACATATAAGTTTCAGTTCCATACAACAACTTTTGGATTAATGTTGTATTCATGGGTCATACTGTATTCCCTCTTAATTATTGCACACGTCAGCTGTAGGATGATTCATATTTATTTGTTCCCTACAGTGTTGTATTCAAGGCTCTGAGTGTACAGATAATTAATGGTGGATACTGTATTCTTGGGTCTTACAGCATTCCCCCTCAATTGTTGAGTAAAAACAGTAAATACTTACAGGGAGTCAGGCTGTAGCAATCCCAATTCTTGTCGAAGCATGTTGAACCTTGGTGTATCGAGAGGCTTGGTGAAGATGTCGGCCAGCTGAATATCTGTATGAACTTTTTCCAGCCGAACATCCTTGTTCTCGACATGATTCCTTATGAAATGATGCTTCATTTTGATATGCTTAGTGCGCAAGTGCAATACAGGGTTGTGCGTTATTGCAATTGCACTCGTGCTGTCGCACATGATTGGTGTTTCCTTGGCTTCAATCCCATAATCTGACAACTGTTGCTGCATCCAAAGGATCTGCATACAGCAACTACGAGCAGCTTAGTACTCTGATTCAGCTTAAAAATATCTACTCTGATTCAGCTTAAAAATACGACTGATTCTTTTTAGAATCAACCGCTCTCATACCACTTGTTGGCCACTAAGTATACTGGATACATCTTGGAAAGTATTTTAAACAACAAGCTGTACTGTTTTTCAATCTGAGTGCGTAAGGAAGAATTAAATACAGTTAGTTGCTGAGGATACAGCAACTCGATATGCAGTGTATGCTTAAATAATCACAGTTAATAAAACAATAAAGGCAGAAGGTAAATAACACAGTATTTAAAGTGGTTCGAGGTAAACCCATCTACGTCCACTGGTTCTCCACACAGAAGTAAAAAGTTTATTTAATTACTGCGTACACAACTATGTAATTATAACAACACTTAATCAATATATCGTTCACACAGATTGATATAAAGATCTTAGCTTTCAACCGTTCACACAGATTGGTTTGAGCTAACACTTGACTGGCTTTTTCACACACAGTTCTGAAGCTTCGTCTTCTTCAATGCAAGTCCGTCACACACAGTTCGGGAGTAGCAAGGATTCCTCAGTCCACATAGGGCTGATATGAGTTTGTTCAAAGATAGAACATGGTTTGAACAACAGCTATGACTTTCTGGGCTTTAAGCTGATAATGTGTTGTTCAAGTGTTGAGCACTGTATATCTCTTTTATCTGAATAGCAGAAAGCTTAGGAAGATATGTTTTGCTCTGAATATTTCTTGTAAGCTTGATCGTTTGTATGTCGTGAATATTCTGTAGATTTTCAGTCGTTCTTTCGTAGTTAATGATCTTCAAAACTCTGGATATATATATATATATATATAGCCTCAGAAATATATCCGTTTGAAATATATCCGTCGAGCAAGATTCTGCAACAACTGATATTTGACTGAGATCCGGATATTGCGGGATTTGAAGATCTTCTGACTTACAGTATTTAAATACTTTATCGTTTAGTATTTAAATACTTCTTTATCAATGGGACTTGACTTCTAGCGAATACTGAAGATTCCTTCTTGTCCTGTTGAGAGCTGTATGGAAGAATCACTGTATTGATATTCGAGACAGCTTCCATACTTTAGCTTTGCGGGACTCTTTGCTGTATGATCAATATACTGTATGGTTGGGACTGCGAGAAGTCTTCGATACAGGTTGATACTTGATCAGCTTTTCGATACAGCTAAAGGCGGTATTTAGGATTTGGCATATTGTCAAAACATTCTGACAATACGATCGATACAGGGTTTTATTAAAACAGCATCGATACAGGGTTTTTGTTATACCAACATTAACAAAAAAAAAAGATGATACGCACACACACACAGATATATATATATATATATATATATATATATATATATATATATATATATATGGGCGGCCAAGGGGGGGAAAAGAGGAGGAATTCTAGAGTCTTCATGCAAGACGCTTGACACATGTTCCCATTCCACTTCCCAACCCTCATTATACTAACTTTAAAAACCTACACTTAGCAATAGCCACCCTTTACACTTTCAACAACAACAATAAATCTACATTAAGAGACTAGAGAGAGAGGAGAGGGCCGAACCAAAGAGGAAGAAGGAGGAAGAAGAAGAAAATTCAAGCAAAAATAGGTAATTCTTTTCCCATATTTCCTTTTGTAAATTATAGTTACTACCAACATATATCTTGGATGCATGTTTCGGCTGAACCTAGTAGTGGTGAAGGGAAAGATAGTCTTTCAACTTCCGAGACCTAGAATCGACTAAATCCGGCAAGATCGAGGTGGGTGAAACTCTTTCAAACTTTTAAATTAATAACTCTTGTTTTTGCTTGTGATGTATGTTCTAAATCTGAAAGTTCTTCATTTATAATGTTGATAAATTTGTGAAAAACTTCATGTTAGAATTTATGCTATAAAATTTATATTAAAGATACCTATATATCGTTTTCTTCATGAACTATGATTCTAAAGTTATGAAAAATATAAAGCATGCACTAATCTGATTTTTTTATATGAATACATGTTTTAAAGTTGTATTATATGATTATATTAACGTGCAATACGATTTTAATGAATTTAAATGACATCCAATTTGGTAGTCGGATTCCGATTATGTGAAAAATTGAAATTTCATGACTTCTTCGTAATTTCTTGTAAACTCTATCAAAAATCTAAAACTTGTATTATATGACTAAGATATGGTATGTGGATAAATTATTTGTGGTCAAAACGGTACTTGAAATGAGTAAACGGAACTTTTGGGCATAATTCGTAATTTCTTAAAGTTTGGGTACTAAACTGAAATTTATGAAATAAAACATTCTGGATCTTGGACAGTACATATTAGATCATGTATGGGCTGTCCGTGAAGTTTCAAGTGATTCAGAGTTCGATATCTAAACTTATTAGTCCAAATTGCAATTTCAAAACAATTTTGGGGGTCAAATGCAAGAAAACAAAAATTCTGGAATGTAACACCCCAAACTAGGCGAATATTACAGTGTCCTGGACCCCCGACTGGAACCCACTAGGCGAATGAAAATTAATAAATTAAGTGATATAATTGTAGTACCGAACCACAGTATATCATTAATTACTCCGATGAGGAGTTTCAAGTACAACACACCCAGGTTAAAATAGAATACATGTATATTTTATATGAAGATAAAATATACAACACCAATTAAAATGAGTATCTAAATGGAAGTCTACAGCGGAATACAAATGAAGAAAACATGAAGACTGAAAGGACTGGGGCCCCCTACTAGTATCACTGGGACTCCTCGCCGTCAACGTTCTCTTCCCGTGCCTTAGCCTTGCCATGACCTGAAAACAACATCCCCCAACGGCCGGGCCATACGTAACAACAATCCTCAAGAGTTGAATAAACACAATCATGATATATCTTAATTATGAAATGACGCTGAAGAGAGGCATCATAGTACGCCCGTAATGGTATGTGCAAGTGCACAAGATGAATGTGTTGTGTCGAGATTTATACATCTCAACAGGCGATCGGCATAGAGACCGGGCGACCGAGCCAGAGCCTAAAAGCCAAGGCAGATTGGCCGATCGAAGGTCCCAGGTCGAGTCTCGATGCCGAGCGATCGACATCTAAGGCGATCGTCTCTCGGCACCTGGCGATCGACTCTGGTGCCCGGCTAATGACGACCGCCTCATGCCACGTGAATCCATCACCCGTCTAATCGGTGAAGGCCGAAGCTCGAAGCAAGGACCCACGTGCAGATCCGGAAAAGGCGCCGCAAGACATGGATCGTTGACCACAGCCTGTCACCATCTGCTCACCTACTGATAGACCCGCCGAAAGGTGCACAGTGGGACCACCCTGGATAGCGACTCAGGACGCGTGCAGGCTCCTCATTGGACCGCACAGCTGGCTGCCAGCAACAGCCGCGGACTTCAAGGCAGACAGCCCATGTGCTATAAGACGATCGCCCCTTATTATATTACAAGGAAGGCAATCGCCCGTCAGAAAATGGCATTTCAGCTCCTATAAATAGAAGGCTTCCTACACTTGGAAATCTCTCAGCTCGGCATCTCTCTGACTCTCAGCTCATAGTCTGGCTTTTCTTGCAGCTATCTCTCGGCTTTTCTCTCTCAGCACCTCTTAACCGAAAGACAGTCGGCAGAGACGAAAACCAAAACTCTCAGCAGTTCAAGAACTCAGAGAAACTCTAGTTCTTCTGGCAAGCACTCAACAGCTAGATATATAGAATCTTTTACTCTCATTGTAATCGCATTCTTACATTAATATTTGTACTCAAACGTATTCTTATTAATAACATCTCGCGAGAGCATTCAAGCCCGGGACTAACAACCCCGGCAAATCTTGTGTTATTTACTTTCCCACTGAAGTGTTCTCGCACTTTGTTTGCTATCCATCCATTCCAGCAATATCTATCTCCGGATAATATCTTGGGAAGCAACAATTGGCGCTAGAAGAAGGGCATCTAAACCTTCATTTTTATTCCTACCGTCTCGAAGAACACTCACTGTTCTCCGGGGCATATACTTGAAGAGACACTCACTGTTCTTCAAAGAAAGCCTTCAGAATCATGACTTCTGCCTCCACATCGAAGAAAGCCGCTGGCCGATCCGCCGGACGCCTCATTCCGTCTCAATCCGAGCCCCAGCCTATGGCGGAGGGTAGCCGCGGCAACCCAAGACTCTCGATCCTGCCCCCGAGGGACGGCCCAAGCCTCTCGCTCGATCAGTTCCGAACCGCGGAACAGATCGAAGAGGCCATGGCCATCCTACGGGAGCGACGGAGAGCTTTCGACGCGCCGCCCGCTATAAACCCCTCGGCCATCCGCCGCGTGAGCAAACGGAAATTCAAGGGGCTACTGACCGAGCGATCGCCAGGAGGCCCTGATTCGCAAGAAAAGGCGCTCGCAGGGCGGGATACCTCTGCCTTCAGCCCCCTAGGAAGCGACCCGTCATGGCAATCGGGGCAGTCCGACCCCGACCACGAGACGACGGAGCCACAATCCGTCACCAGGTGTTCAGCGTACCCAACTCCCAGAAGGCAGGCCAACCATCTGGCTGCTCGCCAAAGAAACGAGATCGGCGACGACGACCTCATCGCCTACCGAGGAGCCAGGAAATCAATACACGATCGCCTCGGCACCCGCTCCGATAGTCGAACTACGAGCGACCAAGCTATAGCGATGGCCGCGATGCAACGCCAGCTCGACGACATGAAGGCACTCCTAGAAACAGGGGCAGGCGCCAATAGCAAGATCGCCGGGCCGAGCGAGCCACTCGCGGTCCACATCGAGCTCGCCCCCGTGCAGCGTAGGATTGCTCCTCCGCAAACACCTCTGTACGAGGGAAGGTCGGATCCCAAGACTCACCTGAGCAAGTTTCGGATCTACATGACCGGGTGTGGGGCATCAGACGCGACCAGATGCCGCATGTTCCCGCTAACGCTGGGCGACCTGGCCCATAGGTGGTACACCTCGTTACCGCCGCGATCCATCAATTCCTTTGATCAACTGGCGAACGACTTCATAGCATACTTTGCCACCAAGGTCGCTCGGACATAAGGTCCCCATCGCATGATGCAAATCAGGCAAGGGGAAGAAGAGTTCGATGCAGACTATATCGACCGGGTAGATGATATCATCCTCAACGGCGAGCCCGTAAGTGACGAGATCGCCCTATACTCGGTCCTAGGGGGATTCCATGGTCTTTCGCCTATGTTCAGGCATCTTACGAAGGACCTCCCCCCGACCTACGTGATCTTCCGCGCCAAAGCCGCAGACTTTCTGGCTAGGCAAAGGTTACTTTTTCACCTGTGAGCAGCGCGATCGACGACCGAACGACGATCATCAGTCTTCCGACCCGATCGCCAGAATCAAGCAACATCTTCGAAACTGGAGGACTCGCTCGCCATCTACAATTCATCATCTAACATGTTGGACTAAGGCATGACATCGCCTCCCCCATACAACGTACACCGTCGAGGATCGGCATCTAACATGACGATCTGAGGTAGAAGAGTGCAGCCATGGTCCTGGTGGTCGACGGAACCGACTGTTTCGGCCATGCAATGTTCCTTTGGGTTGCGATCGCTCGTCCTTCGTTTAAATATGAGGCGGGCATAGACGAAAGACTCTCCAATCAAATCAGTGGACACGCTCGCCCACCCTCAAAGGTTCATCATCTAACTTGGTATCGACGTCATCACTTTCAGCATGAATGCGTTCCATCATGACAGATCTGGAGAAGATCCGTCCATCGATGAAGTTGAGTGACTTCTTGAGAGAGGTGGAAGATGTCTGAGTAGACGCCATTGATGATTCTCAAGAAAAGATGAAAAGGATTCAAGAAAAATATGCAGTAAACACAGACAATCTTGTAGGCTGAATGCTTGAGTGCTCTTAAAATTTGCAGAAGGCGTAAAGAGTCTCAAATGGCATTTACAGTCCTTTTATAGTAGGCGGCGAAGAAGGGTTTTCAGAGAACGAATGGTCAAATTTAAGGGATGGAAACCGGTGTTTGAAATGAACGCTCACAATGGACCGAGTGTAACTGGTACACTTATCTATTTATTTTTAAAATAGGAGCGGGTCCCACTTCTGACATTACATATTAACCTTAATACCTAAAACGGCAGTATTAAATATTAAACAATTTGAAAACATCACCGCTTTTGAGATTCAATTGTCCAAATGTCGTGTAAGGCATTTAATGTAAATACGTTTGACATAAAAATAGGGCACGTGGACAACAATTATTTTTAAAATGAATATTATAATATATAATGAATCAAATTCCCATAGTATATTCTGTATCCGCGATGATAGAGCGTTCCCCCTTAAAAGGTACATATAGGTTTCAATTCCATACAACAACTTTTGGATTAATGTTGTATTCATGGGTCATACTGTATTCCCCCTTAATTATTGCACACGTCAGCTGTAGGATGATTCATATTTATTTGTTCCCTACAGTGTTGTATTGAAGGCTCTGAGTGTACAGATAATTAATGGTGGATACTGTATTTTTGGGTCGTACAGCATTCCCCCTCAATTGTTGAGTAAAAATAGTAAATACTTACAGGGAGTCAGGCTGTAGCAATCCCAATTCTTGTAGAAGCATGTTGAACCTTGGTGTATCGAGAGGCTTGGTAAAGATGTTGGCCAGCTGAATATCTGTATGAACTTTTTCCAGCCGAACATCCTTGTTCTCGACATGATTCCTTATGAAATGATGCTTCATGTTGATATGCTTAGTGCGCAAGTGCAATATAGGGTTGTGCGTTATTGCAATTGCACTCGTGCTATCGCACATGATTGGTGTTTCCTTGGCTTCAATCCCATAATCTGACAACTGTTGCTGCATCCAAAGGATCTAATACAGCAACTACCAGAAGCGTAGTACTCTGATTCAGCTTCAAAATATCTACTCTTATTCAGCTTAAAAATACGACTGATTCTTTTTAGAATCAACCGCTCCGATACCACTTGTTGGCCACTAAGTATACTGGATACAGCTTGGAAAGTGTTTTAAACAACAAGATATACTGTTTTTAAATCAGAGTGCGTAGAGGAAGTCTTAAATACAGTTAGTTGCTGAGGATACAACAACTCGATATGCAGTGTATACTTAAATAATCACAGTTAATAAAATAATAAAGGCAGAAGGTAAATAACATAGTATTTAAAGTGGTTCGAGGTAAACCCATCTACGTCCACTGGTTCTCCACACAGGAGTAAAAAGTTTATTATAATTACTGCGTACACAACTATGTAATTATAACAACACTTAATCAATATATCGCTCACACAGATTGATATAAAGATCTTAGCTTTCAACCGTTCACACAGATTGGTTTGAGCTAACACTTGACTGGCTTCTTCACACATAGTTCTGAAGCTTCGTCTTCGTCAATGCAAGTCCATCACACACAATTCGGGAGTAGCAAGGATTCCTCAGTCCATACAGGGCTGATATGAGTTTGTTCAAATATAGAACAGGGTTTGAACAACAGCTATGACTTTCTGGGCTTTAAGCTGATAATGTGTTGTTCAAGGGTTGAGCACTGTATATCTCATTTATCTGAATAGCAGAAAGCTTAGGAAGATATGTTTTGCTCTGAATATTTCTTGTAAGCTTGATCATTTGTAAGTTGTGAATATTCTGTAGATTTTCAGTCGTTCTTTCGTAGTTAATGATCTTCAAAACTCTGGAGATATATATATAGCCTCTGAAATATATCCGTTTGAAATATATCCGTTGAGCAAGATTCTGCGACAACTGATATTTGACTGAGATCCGGATATTGCGGGATTTGAAGATCTTCTGACTTACAGTATTTAAATACTTTATCCTTTAGTATTTAAATACTTCTTTATCAACGGGACTTGACTTCTAGCGAATACTGAAGATTCCTTCTTGTCCTATTGAGAGCTGTATGGAAGAATCACTGTATTGATATTTGAGACAGCTTCCATACTTTAGCTTTGCGGGACTCTTTGCTGTATGATCAATATACTTTATGGTTGGGACTGCGAGAAGTCTTCGATACAGGTTGATACTTGATCAGCTTTTCGATACAGCTAAAGGCGGTATTCAGGATTTGGCATATTGTCAAAACATTCTGACAATACGATCAATACAGGGTTTTATTCAAACGGCATCGATACAGGGTTTTTGTTATCCCAACATTAACAAAAAAAAAAGATGATACACACACACATATATGGGCGGCCAAGGGGGGGAAAAGAGGAGGAATTCTAGAGTCTTCATGCAAGACGCTTGACACATGTTCCCATTCCACTTCCCAACCCTCATTATACTAACTTTAAAAACCTACACTTAGCAATATCCACCCTTAACACTTTCAACAACAACAACAAAAAATCTGCATTGAGAGACTAGAGAGAGAGGACAGGGCCGAACCAAAGAGGAAGAAGGAGGAAGAAGAAGAAAATTCAAGCAAAAATAGGTAATTCTTTTCCCATATTTCCTTTTGTAAATTATAGTTACTACCAACATATATCGTGGATGCATGTTTCGGCTGAACCTAGTAGTGGTAAAGGGAAAGATAGTCTTTCAACTTCCGAGACCTAGAATCGACTAAATCCGGCAAGATCGGGGTGGGTGAAACTCTTTCAAACTTTTAAATTAATAACTCTTGTTTTTGCTTGTGATGTATGTTCTAAATCTGAAAGTTCTTCATTTATAATGTTGATAAATTTGTGAAAAACTTCATGTTAGAATTTATGCTATAAAATTTATATTAAAGATACATATATATCGTTTTCTTCATGAACTATGATTCTAAAGTTATGAAAAATATAAAGCATGCACTAATCTGATTTTTTTATATGAATGCATGTTTTAAAGATGTATTATATGATTATATTAACTTGCAATACGATTTTAATGAATTTAAATGACATCCAATTTGGTAGTCGGATTCCGATTATGTGAAAAATTGAAATTTCATGACTTCTTCGTAATTTCTTTTAAAATCTATCAAAAATCTAGAACTTGTGTTATATGACTAAGATATGGTATGTGGATAAATTATTTGTGGTCATAAAGGGACTTGAAACGAGTAAACGGAACTTTTGGGAATACTTCGTAATTTCTTAAAGTTTGGGTACTAAACTGAAATTTATGAAATAAAACATTCTGGATCTTGGACAGTACATATTAGATCATGTATGGGCTGTCCGTGAAATTTCAAGTGATTCAGAGTTCGATATCTAAACTTATTAGTACAAATTGCAATTTCAAAACAATTATGGGGGTCAAATGCAAGAAAACAAAAATTCTGGAATGTAACACCCCAAACTAGGCGAATATTACAGTGCCGTGGACCCCCGACTGGAACCCACTAGGCGAATGAAAATTAATAAATTAAGTGATATAATTGTAGTACCGAACCACAGTATATCATTAATTACTCCGATGAGGAGTTTCAAGTACAACACACCAGGATAAAACAGAATACATGTATATTTTATATGAAGATAAAATATACAATACCAATTAAAATGAGTATCTAAATGGAAGTCCACAGCGGAATACAAATGAAGAAAACATGAAGACCGAAAGGACTGGGGCCCCCTACTAGTATCACTGGGACTCCTCGCCGTCAACGTTCTCTTCCCGTGCCTTAGCCTTGCCATGACCTGAAAACAACATCCCCCAACGGGCCGCCATACGTAACAACAATCCTCAAGAGTTGAATAAACACAATCATGATATATCTTAATTATGAAATGACACTGAAGAGAGGCATCATAGTACACCCGTAATGGTATGTGCAAGTGCACAAGATGAGTGTGTTGTGTCGAGATTTATACATCTCAACAGGCGATCGTCACAGAGACCGGGCGACCGAGCCAGAGCCTAACAGCCATGGCAGATTGGCCGATCGAAGGTCCCAGGTCGAGTCCCGATGCCGAGCGATCGACATCTAAGGTGATCGTCTCTCGGCACCTGGCGATCGACTCTGGTGCCCGGCCAATGACGACCGCCTCATGCCACGTGAAGCCATCACCCGTATAATCGAAGAAGGCCAAAGCTCGAAGCAAGGACCCACGTGAAGATACGGAAAAGGTGCCGCAAGACATGGGTCGTTGACCACAGCCTGTCACCATCTGCTCACCTACCGACAGACCCGCCGAAAGGTGCACAGTGGGACCGCCCTGGACAGCGACTCAGGACGCGTGCAGGATCCTCATTGGACCGCACAGATGGCTGCCAGCAACAGCCACGGACTTCAAGGCAGACAACCCATGTGCTATAAGACGATCGCCCCTTATTATATTACAAGGAAGGCGATCACCCGTCAGAAAAGGCATTTCAGTTCCTATAAATAAAAAGCTTCCTACACTTGGAAATCTCTCGGCTCGGCATCTCTCTGACTCTCAACTCATAGTTTGGCTTTTCTTGCAGCTATCTCTCGACTTTTCTCTCTCAGCACCTCTTAACCGAAAGACGGTCGGCAGAGATGAAAACCAAAACTCCTAGCAGTTCAAGAACTCAGAGCAACTCTAGTTCTTCTGGAAAGCACTCAACAGCTAGATATATAGAATCTTTTACACTCATTGTAATCGCATTCTTACATTAATATTTGTACTCAAACGTATTCTTATTAATAACATCTCGTGAGAGCATTCAAGCCCGGGTCTAACAACCCTGGAAAATCTTGTGTTATTTACTTTCCCGCGGAAGTGTTCTCGCACTTTGTTTGCTATCCATCCATTCCAGCAATATCTATCTCCGGATAATATTTCGGGCAGCAACAGAGTGTCCGGACACACCCGTCCTTGTACCTAATTAGTCTCATGGAGGTATGTTACCGTGTGCACAGTCCAATGTGTCGGTGAACCCAACACATGACCATCACGTGCCCGACTAAAAATTCCACACATCCCCACCCGGCCGCGCAATATGAACCCAGAAGGTCATATGAACAAGAATGACCATGAAGAATAATAATGAATAACAATCCGACAAAGTCAAGAATGACTCACCGAGATGAAATGATAGTGAAATGAATGATAGCTCAATGAAATGATTGGAACCGTCGTTCCTCGTGAATGAAGTGATTAATTGACAATTACAAGTCTTAATACGGTTAATACATTACGAATGAATTATGATTATGAATGAACAACAACAAAAAGAATGAATATCCTTTTAACCGAGTAAGAATTAACTTACCTTAACACCGGTGATGATATGTCCTCTCTCGAACCACGTCCTAAGGGAAACTACCTGTAATGCCCGGTTATCCCCTAAACTAATAACCATTTAAAACCTAAATGCATTTACATAATATGCATTATGGAAACATGGCATACAAGTAGACATTTCATGAGCATGAATAATTGTTATTTCCATTCGCATTACGTTTTATACGACATGTTAATTATCTCTTCTAACATGATAAAAGTCATTTGGAGATGTTTTGTTGCAGTGAGGAGCTCAGTTTCTCAGTAAGGAGATCGATGTGCTAAACTATTACAAAAATAATAATTGTAATACCCTAGAAAATTCAAAGACTTATTTAAATGCTATTTATTCTGCTAATGATCATGGATCTCGATATTACAGGTTGTCCAATACTTGGACTGATATGTTCCTAACATAAAATGAAGGATTTAAAAGGAAAAGATTTCAAAATAAATTCTAAGGATTATTTTAGAATTTATGAAAGTGATTTCGAAAAGTTTCGACGATTTGATACGATAAAATTTTCATTTCAGAACACTTATATTGCAAAAATAATATTAAATTATTTTATTATTATTATCAAAAAATCTATTCCGAGCATATCGAAGATTTAACTCCGACGAGTCCGGAACATGTTGGAAAATTGAATTTGGACATCGGGAAGGGGTCGAACCGGCCGAGCCAAGTTGACAGACATTTGCCGGTCACTGCCGGACACGCCGACTAACAATTGCCGGTCACGACCCACAGAAGCTTCTCGGCCACTATCCGGATAAGGCTGTCCAGCTGTCCGGATAAGGTCGGTCACGACCGACAGAAGCTTCTCGGCCAATATCCGGATAAGGCTGTCCAGCTGTCCGGATAAGGTCGGTCACGACGGACAGAAGCTTCTCAGCCAGTTGTCCGGATAAGGCCTCCAGCTGTCCCAGTAAGGTTGATTTTCAGCCAACTTTGGACTCCTATAAATATATGTATACGTAAGTATTTTCCAACAAATGATATACCATTTTGAAGCTGTGAACCTCTACTTTAAAACGCCCATAACTTATTTCCCTTCCAAAAATTATAAAAGCCAAAAAATCCCGATCAAACAGGAAGCTCAAATCTGACAGTTTTCCCAAGGTGTTTGATAAAAGTCCCCAAGGAGATTTCAGATTTTTCTTCAAGGATTTTAGCACGTCCATCTATAGAAACTGATCTTTTCACTTCAACAAGCATAGGACCTGAGGTAAGATGAGGCTTTTCCTTGCTGTATCCTAAGGATCATATATTGATTGATATTTTCATATGTGACTGTTATTGAATGATCATGCATAACATGTGTATGTAAAAGAATGTTTAAGAACATAAAGTATGGTACTTTATTGATGGCGGCTAGGCACGGGACGCGGGGGACCGGCGGACCTAACACATGGTGGCAAATACTTGCGACTGAAAGTCGGTCAAGAAAACCCACATTGAATGAAAAAGGTTGAATACGGCTAATACCATTGGTTGAAAAACCAGTATGGGAACCCCCGTATACATATTTTATTGGCTAATTATATGAATAGGTTCCGAAAACCATGGCCTATCACTATCAGTCGAGTATCACACTTCCAGGGTACCCGAAGAAAGGATTTTTCAAGAACATGACTATATATATAAAGTAGTTATTTGTTGATGAATGTGATACGTGATACTTTGCTATTACAGAAGTCTCATCTTACTGAGCCATTAGCTCACTAGATTCTTATGATACAGGTGATGATGCTCATGTTTAGGAGTTGACTATCTTTTTCAGTGTTGACAGTCGGAGACTTGTCCATATGCCATTCCCCAGCTATTTCGCCCCTATGCTGGAAGACTATGTTTTGTTTTGAATAAAGATCGCTCTGTAATGGTTTTGTTTATGTATTAAACTTAAGGTTGTGTAATGTTTTGAACAAATAATACCGATTTGCGTTATTTTCCTGAGTACTCGCATTACCAAATCTATTTTTATTGGTTTTCAAAGTTTAAAAGCGTGATACTCCCCAACTTAGTAGCACGGACCCCTTTGCGGTTCAGCTGCTAGGTTAGGGGTGTTACACTACTGGTCGCTCGAACAATCTTGAATAACACAATTATCAACAACTCGCTTAATATACGAACCAAAAGCGATCATAACCAACTCAAGATTTCGATACAATAAATCCAAACTCATTGAGGCATTTCGACAAACACCTTGAAAACAAACTCCCATCCTAAACAACTAATCCCAATTGTATAGAAAACCAACTTCTATTGAATGATCCAAACCACCAAAATACCATCAATACAATCGATAATCCAAACGAAATACTCAAATCGAGTTTACGATAACATCAATTTGCAAAACCCAACTCCAAGTCAACCTTCAAAGTGTTCTTGAGAAAAACTTCCAACAATCCGATGATAACTCGTAAAAACTCATAATCATACATATATCCATCACAATTCATGATTATACCATCCAAAACATCATGCTACAACTCAAAATCGAATTCAAAAGTTGAAGAAGTTACCTTAGATTAGGATGAAGAATCCACAAATATGTTGTTGATCCACACTACAACTTGAAGAAGATGAAAATCTCTGAGTTTTGATGATGTTAAAACACCCCAAAATCGCCCAAAATCGCCCCAAGGAAGAGAGAAAGAAGTGAAATGAAGAAATGAGCTTGTTCTCCTCAACAAAACGCAGTTATAATGAAGTCTGCACTGTGTGCCGCGTCCCGACCGAGTGTGCCGTGGCACAGGGCCAAAATCTGCCCCTAGCGCTCGGCAGTGTGCCGCGGCTCGGCCGAGTGTGCCGCGACATAGGTCCAGAAATCTGCCCAGTGGCTCAGCAGCATGCCACGGCCCTGACGGCAGGAGCCGCGGCCCCCGGTACAGAAGGGTCGGCCAGAATTCTGCAACATGTGTGTGCCGCGGCGTACACTCCCCTGTGCCGCGGCTCACACCCTCGGGTCCTAAAATGACGAAAAATGACCCAGAAAGAGAATAAAAGCAATAGGATTCAATATTTGGGAAATAATAACACGAAATGGAAGTGCGGAAACCCCAAAACGGTGGTTCCAAGCAATGATTACAAGGGTTCGCCCAACAATAGTACGATTTGAACAATGAGGAGATTTGAAATGACATGAACTCCGATGTCAACATCGACTAATGAATCAATTACAACAATCAAGATAATATTCTTGTCTCGGTTTCCAAGCAAGGTTGAAACAACGAACAATATCGATACACGACTCGAAGTTATACCGATCGGTGAACACGAATGAATGAATGTGGATGATGAATGATTATTAACAAGTGAAAATTATTGATTGACAATTACTGAATGATAATGACTGAATTACAACTGGGTATTACATACACCCCCCCTTAAAAGAGTTTTGTCCCCGAAACTAAGGGTCAAACAACTTGGGATAACTCTCCCGCATACCATCCTCGGTTTCCCAAGTAGCCTCTTCGACTCCGTGTCTAGACCACTGGACCTTAACCAAAGGAATCGTCGTGCTCCTCAACTGTTTAATTCGTCGCTCTAAGATTTGTACGGGACGCTCCACATACGTATGATCATCCGCTATCTCGATCTCATCAAACTGAAGTACGTGACTAGGGTCGGCAATATATTTCCGCAATTGAGAGACATGAAACACGTTATGAATTCGGCTCAATGCCGGAGGTAAAGCCAATCGATAAGCCAGACTGCCTACTCGATCCAAAATCTCAAACGGTCCAATAAATCTCGGACTCAACTTTCCACATTTTCCGAAATGGAAGATACCTCGACTCGGGGATACCTTGACCAAAACGTGGTCACCTGTCTCGAACTCTAATGGTCGAAGACGATTATCTGCATATGATTTCTGTCGACTCTGAGCGGTCAACAAACGACTCCTGGTCAAAGCTACCTTCTCCCGGGCGGCTATAAGCATATCGGGCTCAGTGCCGATTGATTCTGATAAGTCATCCCAACACAAAAGAGATTGGCAACGATGACCGTACAAGGCCTCGTAGGGTGCCATCTTAATCGAAGCATGCCAACTATTATTATACGTGAATTCGATCAATGGTAGTTGGGCTTCCCAATCATCTTTCCAATCGAGAACACAAGCTCTCAACATGTCCTCCAATGTCTGTATAGTTCGTTCTGATTGTCCGTCGGACTGAGGATGAAAAGCTGTGCTGAAATTGAGTTGAGTTCCCATAGCACGATGAACTGATTTCCAAAAATGAGACATGAATCGCCCGTCACGATCAGAAACGATACTCTTAGGAGTACCGTGCAATCTCACTATTTCTTTGATGAACAACTGGGCAAGTCTCTCGGGACCCCATGTATCCTTAATCTCGAGAAAATGAGCTGACTTAGTTAGACGATCCACAATTACCCAGATTGTATTCATTCCACGGTGACTCGTCGGGAAACTCGTGATGAAGTCCATTGAAATATCCTCCCACTTCCAGTCTGGAATAGGGAGCGGTTTCAGCATACCCGCCGATCGCTGATGTTCTATCTTGACTTTTTGATAGGTGAGACATCTCGAAACAAACTCGGTGACTTCACGCTTCATATTACTCCACCAGTAATTTTGTTTCAAGTCTTTGTACATCTTGCTGGACCCCGGATGAATAGAATAAGGGGTAGCATGAGCTTCTCTCAAAATTGAGTTTTTCAACTCGTCATTCGCCGGTATACATAACTGATTCTTAAATCGCAAGAGTCCATCCTCATGGACCACAAATACAGGGGCTTTCCCCTGTGCCACATCCTCGCGGATGCGCAACAAAAACGTGTCTGAACCCTGATTCTCCCTGATCGCCTCCTCAAGTGGCGATGAAATCTCTAACGTACAAAGTTGCCCTTGTACTCGCTGTGTTGCTACCCAAAATATTATCCGGAGATAGATATTGCTGGAATGGATGGATAGCTAACAAGTGAGAGAACACTTCTGTGGGAAAAGTAAATAACACAAGATTTGCCGGGGTTGCTAGTCCCGGGCTTGAATGCTCTCGCGAGATATTATTAATACAAATACTCTGGAGTACAAATATTAATGTTAGAGTACAATTACAGTGAGTGTAAAGACCCTAGTTATGTTAGCTAGTGAGCGTGAAGATTGCCGGAAGAACCAGATATGAAGCTCTGTGAGTTCTTGTAACAACATTGATGAGCTGTGACGACCGTGAGAAATCGACAGTCTCTCACGGTGTGTTTTAGCTGTAAGTTTGAGCTCCTAGGCTTATGAGTCTCGTTGAATTTGTACTGCAAGGAGTTCTTGCCTCTGCCGACCGTCTTCTGGATGAGAGGTGCTGAGAGAGAAATCCTGAGGTAGATTCAAGAGAGGAAGCCGAGAGCCTGGAAGAGTGTATGTATTTGAGCGTTTTATCTGAACTGAATGGAGAACCTTTTTCCAGTTGCTAGAAGTTCTCTCTATATAGGACTGGGAGATGCCAGGCGATCGCCTCTGCTGTATTATAATAAGTGGGCGATCGTCTTTATCACATGGGCTGGTCTCCTTAAAGTCCGCAGGAGTTGCTGGCAGTCAGTTGTGCAGTCCAATGAGAAGTATGCACGCGTCTGAGTCGCTGTCACGGGCGGTCCCACCTTGTACCTTTCGATGGGTTTGTCGGTAGGTGATAAGGTGGTGACAGGCTGTGGTCAACGATCCATGCTATGCGGCGCCTTTTGCGGATCTGCACATGGGCGCTGCTTGAGATCCAGTCTTCGTAGACTTTGACGGACGAAGGTCTTGCTTGATGGCACAGGACGGTCGTCCTAGGCCGGGCACCAGAGTCGATCGCTAGGTTCCAATGGGCGATCGCCTTGAGAGTCGATGTCTAGATACTCGAAGGTGGTCTGCTATCTTCGTTTAGGCAAGTTTGCCGTAGCTTATTCGGTCGTGGACTCGGTCGCTCGGTGTAATACCCGGTTGTAATTCAGTCATTATCATTCAGTAATTTCATTTGGTGATTGTCACTCAGTGGGTTTTCACTCATTTATAATCATTCATCAATCATATTCATTCACCGTGTTCACCGTTTGGAAAAACTTCGAGTTGTGTATCGTTATTGTTCATTGTTTCAACTTTCCTCATATGAGTTCGACTTTGTTAGATCACCATTAATTTTTGGTAACTCGAAAAATTCTAAATCTTTACAATATTATAGAGCATCGAATTAGCTTTCCAATGGTTCAAACGGTGAGTCAATCGGAGTCCGGACGAGAGAGTTATGGTCGTTTTAGCTCACCCGCTCATTTTTCAGTTATTGGTCGATCACTGCCGACCGAACTCGGCCGTGTCGTCCGACACGGCCCGTGCTGTACTCGTCTGGAAATGCCGAAGTCTCTGCCTCAGGACCCGACCGTGTCGTCTGGCACGGCCGAGTCGAACTCTTCCGGATAAGCCAGAACCGACTGCCGACACGCCCGACCGTGTTCCAGGACACGGCCGAGTCATGCCGAGTCGCTGTCGGACGGGTCACTATCGGAAGGCCCTCCGCGCCGCGACCGTGTCAAGCAAGTTGTTGGATATTGTATAATTCAAGGTTGTTCGAGCGACCGATATCTCAATTAGGACGTTGTTCGCGGAAGGATAATTATCACCGGTATTGTGTAAGTTAATTCTTACTCGGTTAAAAGGATATTCATCCCTTTTGTTGTTGTTCATTCATAATCACAACTCATTCATCATTATATTAACCGTATCAAAACTTGTTGTTGTCAATTAATCACTTGATCATAAGGAGCAGCGGTTCCAATCTTTTCATTGGTGTCATTTATTTCATTACCATTCCACCTCGGTGAGTCATTATTCATTTTCGATGTCACTTTTGTTATAACGTGGCATTAGGGTCATCTTGGCGTGCGGTTGGTATGTGTAGGATTTTCATGTCGGGCACATTTATGTCGTGTGTTGGTTGTTGGCCTCACATTGGGTGTGCACACGAGTCAATGTGTCTCGTGAGGCGATTAGGTACAAGACCACGCGTGTATTCGATCGTTGGTGGCTTGTGCACGGACACATTTCCATCCGGGCGTAGTGTGGCGCCACCCTTTGAGCCGTTCTGTTAGGTGTGTCATATTGCATGTTTGATTGCGTTTGTTTCGACAGGATAGTTCATTACTTCAGAGATGATCATGATGGTGTATTTTCAACCCTGGAGGATTGTTGTTCTTTATGTGACCCGTTTGGGGATTTTGTTTTTCGTGTCTTGGCAAGGCAAAAGTACGGGAGAACACGCGCGTCGAGAGTCAGTGATACTAGTAGGGGCCCCGATCTTTGATTATTCATGTTATTGTCCTTTATTTTTCCGCTGCAGACTTTCATTTGAATACTCCGTTTCATTCAGTGTTGTGTATTTTATCTTCATATAAAATACACTAGTATTCAGTATTGTCCTGGTGTGTTGTAACTAAACTCCTCATCGGAGTAATTATTGTTGTAATGTAGTTCGGTACTACATTTATCCTGTGTAATTCATTCATTTTTCATTTGCCTGGTGGGTCCCAGTTAGGGATCTACGGCACTGTAATATCCGCCTAGTTTGGGGTGTTACACTCGGCACTTATTCCGATCGTCGTCGAGGCATATAAATCGCCGCAAAACAATTGCCCCCCAGCTCGCTCTGATGTTGGAAACATGGGGTGAGGTGGTTCTACTGGCGATCGCTTAACTTTGACGAGTGACTCAGCATTTTACGGAATTGGCGATCGTCTTTGAGCGGATTGATTTTGGACTCGGACGACCTGGTCGGTCGCTGAAATGAGCGGGAAATGATAATGGACGTGGAAAAGTCTCTGGGGAACGTGTCGGGTTCTTGTTGGGGGATACCGACGGTTAGCTGCGACTCCTCATCTGGCGTGTCCTCGAAATGACGCATCGCGGGTTTCAAGGGAGTCATTTAATTGCGACGGTTGCACTCCAACCCCTGAGATTCTCCATAATTGCATAGAAGTCCCTGCCATCTCCTATAAAAAGGCACCGGGTTGCAGTGTTAAGACCCTTATGCATTTTTATCGGAGAAGAAGACTTTTGCTGAAGATTTTTTCTGGAGATGTGACTGCCGATCGTCGATCGATTCAATCCTTGGTAAGAAAACACTCATTTTCTCCTCTTCTTATTCCGAGAATGTCTGGAACATCTTCTTCGCACGGAGTGGGCACCACCCCCGCCGCCGGGACTTCGACTGCCTGGGGAGGACCCTCTGCAAAATTCTATTTGGAGACGGCCGCCGAGGCTATCCGTGCCGGTATTGATCCCGCGGAAGTCGAGGCACTGTTTAATGAAGCTGACGCCGCTAGGGACGCGGTGGTAGAGCGAAGACGCTCCCAGATGGAGAGAGATTCGGCGGTGAGGGCCTACTGGGAGCAGCATAGTGCCTTTGGCCAGGCCTATCTGGCTTTCGCTGAAATCATGGAGAGGTTGGCTGGTCCATCTCCTAAATTCACTTATCGGGAGTATTCGATCGCTCATCCTTATCAACCTCCTAAGCGATCGTTGTTTCGGGCTGCGCAGCGATCTCTATGGTCCCTTGGCCAGATAAGGAGCTCGGCGACCAGGAAGGACCTGGCCGTTTGGAGGACGAGGTTCCATGTCCCTTCAGATGTGGATCTTTTTGTGCCAGCTGAGAATGAACGAGCCGATCAGCCTCTAGAAGGCATGGTCGCCGTGAACGAAGCAATCATGGAGGTTGGGCTGCGGTTTCCTTTATCGTTCTCCATCTCGCATTTGCTGGCTGCTTGGAACGTGGCGCCGCTCCAATTGACGCCGAATGCCTGGATCCAGATCATTTGCGCTCTCACCTTGTTCGGCGGTCACCAACTTTACCGCCTTCTTTCGCCGTTGGAGATGAACCACCTGTTCAAGTTAACGGCTTAGAAAGGTCGGAGGCTATCACATTCAAGGCTGATCCGGTCGGGTGATCCTCGGAGTCCCGAACAAGGTGCGGGGCGACCCAGCGAAGTGGTTCTGGGTCGCCGGTGCGTGGAAGGCCTCTGCGAGCGATAATCCTATGGGCGAGCTGGAAATCACCACTAGCTTTCGGGAGAGGAATCCGGGTAAGGGTTCAGACTCTCCCTTTGTTCGGATATATTCTGAACTGATCTAATTTGGTTTTGCTTTTGCAGGTTTCCATATTCCAGTTGTCGACGAGCTTCCTTTCGATTTTCTGGTCATCTGGGAGCAGATACGAAGTTTGCCGGACGATGACTTAGACGCTCACCAGATTAATAAAGAGAGTCGTTGGTTGTCTGCTCGGCTATTCCATTTCCCGAGACATCTTTCAGTCTCAGGTATGAGTTTCTATGATCTTCAATTACTTGGCGATCGTCCTTCTCGAGGAATATGTCTAACTGTTGTTCAACTGTCCTTATTGTAGAGGTCCACTTTCCTCGTTTCTTGGAGCCCCCAACGGAGATCGCTATGTCGAACCCTGGAGTTTTGGGCGGTCTCCGCCATAAGAAGCCATCTCGGGTTCCTCCGGTGGCGTTACCTCTCATTCTGGAGGTGAGGCCCAACGTGGAACCAATCATAGCGGAGGAGGAGACTCGTGAGGAGGGGCTCCGGGCGAACCGCAAATGGCAGAGGTTGGGAGAAACTCCGATTTCTGCCCCTGCCAGTGAGGTGCCGATCGCCGCGCCTCCGATCACCGTTGTTCCTCTGGTGAATCAGCCTACGCCCTCTGCGGCTTTCTTGCGAGAGATGGTGATCGCCAAGGCTGAGACCCCCTGCGGGAAACCATATTTTGGTCGCGACCCCGAGAGGGCCGAGAGGTAGACTTTGCTTGTTGAGTTGAATTTCGTCATTTGTGTGGGAGATGTGCTAACTTTTGTTGTTTGATGCAGGATCCGTAGTACTAACCCATCTTGCCCGCCGATGGTATTGGATTTTCTGGCGAGTCGATCTCCTCGCCAGACCTGCGATGTCCCGCTATATGTCAACTGGGCCGTTTCTGCTCTGCCGAAGGCCTGGACGACCGACTTAGATGCGATCGCTCGTCATTGATCCGGGAATGCAATGCAAGCTGCTTTTGCTCTCTCTCTCTCCAGGCTGCGACGATGGCTGCCCAGGTTGTGCAGGAGTTCGAGGGGCGTCCTTCTATTACACGTCTGCAGGCGGATCTCGAGGCCGCTCGGAAAGAGAATGCCGAGTTCGTCGACAAGATTGTGGCAATGGAGAAGGACTCCCTGGATACAGCTAAGCGGGCGAGTCATGAACTTGAGCTGGCGAGACAGGATGCCGAGCAAGCCCGGGCGATGGTCGACCGATTTCGGGACCGGATGACAGATGCCTGACGGTTGCAGGCGGCCGCTGAGAAGGAGGCCGATCAACTGAAGGTGACTATCGCTCAGCTGACTAGCGAGCTGGCGGCGTCGAGGGGAGAGATAGCTGCAAGGGAGGCCGAGCTCCAGGTTGCGCAACAGGCGGTTGCGGAGCTGAAAGGGAAGCTAGAGGCGACCGAGGCCGATCCCTTTCTTAACGTGGAGTTCGTTAGTGAGTTTGCCTATTACATGGCGTTCGCTGACTCGCTCCGAGATGCTATGGACTGGAGGTCGGCCCTCTAGCCGAAACCTTCAAGGCGTATGTGTTGGAGCACCCTCTTCATCCTGACTTCTCCGTGCTGATCTCGGATCTCTAGGAAATCGTGTAGACCTGAGCTGGTACCCGACTCCAGCGAACCTTGTTCATCCTGACGCTCCGGCAGACGGGAAGGCCGCTCCGGAATCTGGCGAAGGATCGCGGGCCGATCTGGGGGTCGAAGGCGAAGGCCAGGCAGGGGCCTGAGGCTCTTCATTCTTATTGTTCTAGCTCTTTTGCTTTGTAATTTTGTATCTTTATCTTGTAATACTTAGGCCTTCGGGCGATCGCGTATGTACTTCTGAAACTTCAAGTAATGATTGAATGTTTGATTCTCCAATTTTTTACTTGAATAATTGCTTTTCTGAGTATTTGCATGACTTTGTACAAATGTGTGAGGAGAGATTGTTGCGAGTGTAGCTCCAAGTGAATTGATAAACTCATATAGATAGCTTTTACAACAAATTCGATCACTGCACAAATATCTGATAAATGCCGATCTTCGTATGTCGTTGAATAGGGACGATCGTCGTATATATAGCTCCGCACTCTTCCCCCTTGTTTTTGTTCACTTAGTGAAAGTAAGGGGATGAAAATAAATCGTTGAGTGAGCGGTCTTCAATTTTGTCGAATCCTCGAAAGGCCGTCCATCTCGGTCTTGAGGAACCGTCCACGATCGCGGAGTTCGATGGACCGATCTCCACGATCATGTCTTTTGCGCGAGCGACATTCCGTCTGATGGCTAAGTTCTCGCGACTCACTTAATTGGTAGGGTCCTCCGAAGGCTGCGCCTCGCCTTGTATTTAAACGAAGGGCGTGCGGTCTTAGTCTGGAAGATTCCTTGCGCGGGGCGTTGTTGGATTAATCAACTCCACTTCCACGGATTGTTAGCTCTGCTTCTACCTCGGACCGCCATTAAGATGGCGACCCTCGACGGTATATGTTGAGATAGGGGGAGGGACGCATTGCATTGTCCGGGAAGGACCCACCACGTTAAGCGATGGACTTTTGAGGGCAGGCGAACGCGTCCACAGATTAGTTTTGGAGGTCCCTCAGACTACGCCGGCCTCGTATTTAAACGAAGGGCGAGCGATCGTGGCCCAAAGGGACCTTGCATGGGCACAAATAACGGTTCCATCGTCCTCCATGACCATGGCGACACTCTTCTACCTCGGACCATCAAGTCAGATGACGATCCTCGATGGTATAAGTTGTGTAAGGGGAGGAGATCGCCTGCCTAGGTTCTTCATGTAGATGATGAACTTTAGAGAGCGAGCAAGTAATCCTCTGACTTGTTTTGGAGAGACCTTCGGCTAGGCCCGCTTCGTATTTAAACGAAGGGCGAGCGGTCGAAGCCCAAAGGAACCTTGGATGGACGGATCATCGGTTTAATCGATTTTCGCGACCACGGCGGCACTCTTGTACCTAGGACCATCATGTTAGATGACGATCCTTGACGGTATACGCTGTGCTAAGGGAGGCGATTGCTGCCTAGGTCCATCATGTCGATGACGAACTTTAGAGAGCGAGCGAGTCATCCTATTTTTCAAAGCGTTTGATCAGGCAGTAGCCTTTTGTTCAATGAGGTGGAAAATCGGGGAGAGACTTCCGAAGTTCCCTTCTCTTGATTGAAGCATGTAGACACGGTCGCCGAGGTGCTGATCGAGGGGTCGGCTCATATGAGCTTTCCTGCCTGTTCACGTTCGACTTGGGCGACCAGGTTGGGAGATTGGTGGGGCTCCGGCTAAGCCAATAAGCTGTCCAACTTGCCTTCCTCGAACAATCTCCAGAGTTGTCTGAGGAGGTCGTGACACTGGTTGGTGTTATGGCCGGGACACTTGTGGTAAGCACAATATTGATTGTGGTCCAGATGACTGTGGTCCCTTATCGCCTTTGGCTTGTTCAGCGGTTCGCGCCCCTTGATGGCGTAGAAAATGTGGGCCGGAGTTCGGTTGAACGTGTGGAGGAGATGGGTTTCCACATCCTCGTAGGCCTTGAGATCGTTGGATGGCTTGGCGATCGTCTTTTTGGTTTGAGCGATCGCCGTCTTTCGGATAGGAGGTGGCGTTTCCTCGCCTAGGCGGAGAGTGAGTAGCCTTTTCCTGGTCAGAAAGTCGGCAGCTTTAGCGCAGAAGATCGCATAGGTTGGGGGGATGTCCTTCGTCACATGTCTAAACATGGGTGAGTGACCGTAGAATCCCCCCAGGACCGAATAAAGGGCGAGCTCGTCGCTGATGGGCTCGCCGGTGAGGACGATTTTATCTACTCGGTCGATGTAATCCGCATCGGATTTGTCTTCCCCCTACCTGATTTTCATCATGCGGTGGGGGCCTTCTGGTCTGGCGACCTTAGCGGCGAAGTATGACATGAAGTCACTCGCCAGTTTCTCAAAGGAGATGATCGATCGCGGTGGTAGTGAGACATACCACCTATGGGCCAGTTCGCCCAATGTCAATGGGAAGATTCGGTATTTGGTCGCGTCTGATGCCCCACACCCAGTCATGTAAATCCGGAACTTACTTAGGTGGGTCTCGGGGTCCGATCTCCCTTCATATAAAGGTGTTTTGGGAGGAGCGATCCTTGGTTGCACGGGGGCGAGCTCGATGTGGACCGTGAGTGGCTTGGTCGGTCTGATGATTTTTCTGCTGGTGCTTGCCCCAGTGTCCAAGAGTGCTTTCATCTCGTCGAGCTGGCGTTGCATAGCGGCCATCACCGCGGCCTGGATGCTAGCGGCTAGGCGCTCGGAACGGGATCCGAGGCGATCAAGTACTGACCTCCTGGTGTTCGCAGCGGGAGCCAGACGGCTGACCTGTATTTGGCTGGGAGTTGGGTAGGCCGAACTCCTGGTGATGGACTCGGATTCCGTCATCTCGTGGTTGGGGCCAGAATGCCCCGGTCGCCATGATGGATCGCTTCCCAAGTGACTGAATACGGAAACGTCCGGTTTGGCTGCTACCCAAAATATTATCCGGAGATATTGCTGGAATGGATGGATAGCAAACAAAGTGCGAGAACACTTCCGTGGGAAAAGTAAATAACACAAGATTTGCCGGGGTTGTTAGTCTCGGGTGTTGTGAGGAAATCCCTCACACTATGCCGCAAGTGCACGGTGTCAACAAGTAATAAAGTGATAAGTAAGATATCGTTCCCTCGAGGACTGTTTTCACTAAGTACCAAATTATAGTCGACTCGTAAGTTTATTTGAAGAACAATTAAATAGAATTATATCTAAACTAATTACAGAAAAATAAATAGAAAATAAAAATAAATATTAACTAATAATAAGGGTGTAGGATTATGATTTTCACCTCAAACAATCAGTGATGATTTTTATTCAATTCAATTCACTTTTATTCAATTTATTGTAAGCCAGGAATTCCTAAATTATTCTAAAGCCTTTCCCAAGGTCGATAGAAAATACTACGAATTATTAACTCGATATATCCCTATTCGAATTACATAATTAATAGCTAAAACAGTTCAAGAATTCCCACAATAAATAGGCTTCACAATTCCCATAAGTATATCCCTATCTCACGAAAATTATGATTTGTCTCACAAGAACTATGCCTAAATTTCATCTCCCGAATCCATAAAGACAATCAAAACAATTCAACTGTTGGCCGGGCAATTAAAAAGCATTAAGAACAGTAAGAAGAATCCAATTCAATACGAATAACGAGTAAATCGAAATAATAATAAATAAATCAAACCGTCATGAAATCGGCTACAATCACAATCCTACTCGAATAAATCTATAAATTTAGATGCGGAAAAACAAAGAAAAAACGTAGGGATCCGTGGTCTTGTCGTCGCCCCACAAATCTCCTCCTTGTGTTCTTCTCTCTTTCTATCGATGCCCTTCCTTGATCGATGATGATCCCCCCTTTCTTCAGCCCTTCAATGCTTATTTATAGCAATCCTAAGCCTCCAAAACGCGTCCGTGTGATTAGGTCGAGAACAGGCTCCAAAACGGCCCAGATACGCAGAATATTCAGCAAAACCGCGTGGTGGGCCGCGGCTCACTAAATCTGTGCCGCGGCTCACATGTTCAGCGCCCCATGCCTGGGCACCTTTTTTCCCTCCTAGGCCGCGGCTCACTTAGGCTGTGCCGCGGCTCACAGTACAGTGTGCTCAGCGCTCGCTAGTTGTCTTTGTGTGCCACGGCTCACTTGGTTTGTGCCGCGGCTCATGACCAAAAACTACTGTTTTCACCCGTTTTTCATCGTTTTGGCTTCCGGACTCTGATTTCCTGCAAAACATATAAGAATAGTGCATTAAAAGCTCATTTATGCTGAATTAGGCTCAAGATGGACATAAAATAATGATAAATAAGCGCATAAAAATACGCCTAACAAATACCCCCAAACTTGAGTCTTTGCTTGTCCTCAAGCAAAAGTTATCAATTTTAAACAAAATGTATCATGAATAATCATGCAAGTCCATAGTGCTCAACTTAATCAATACTACCCTGAAAATCCCAAAGAATAGTACAAGTATCGTAGTAGCGAGTCACATCCAGGACACTGATTCCACTAAGTAACCAATTTCAGTCCTAATCAATCGTTCATGAAGAAAATCAAGCTCAAAGATTAACAAACGTGAATTTAACCGACCGTCAATATGAAGGGTTAGATTAAACAAGCCAATTCGCCCAGTCCCACAGTCTAGTGGCAAAATTCAAGAGTTTCATTATCAAAATTACTCCTAGGACAGCATTCCCTTATGTATGATCAATAATATGATTCGAGTTAACCACTAGGTTTCGGCTCTCGTGATATTTTATCGGGATGATCCTAGGGTGGATTTCCATTCTCATGTATCGGGGAACCGTTTGACGTAAAAGACACTCATGGGGCACATGGATGCTTCTAGTTACTAAGCCCACCTCTACAGCGGAGAAAAAACTCAAATAACAATTCCCGCATGTCAAGGTTGCTGTTTTACGCGAGAGTAAACAACGGGTCACATGAATACCCTCGGTTACTAGGCTTCCCATCATCGGTAATGCGATATTTCTAAATTATTAATCTATTCAGGGTCGTCGTTTTACGCGAGAGTAAACAACGGGTCACGTGAATACCCCCGGTTACTAAACTTCCCATCATAGAACAATTAATATCTCGACTTTTTCTTCGGAAAAACCGTCCGACTCTATACTCAAATTAAGTGCCAACACGACTCATGTTACTGGATGACTAGCTAACCGAAAAGTATAACCAAACATATAGGCGGCGATTTGAAAACACATATGTCTCCTTTCTTATCTGCTAAGATTTCTACAAAAGCGATAAAATTTCGGACCTAATTGAATACTCCACAGAAACAGATATCGCTGACTGCAAATAGACTAAAATTCAACCGTTTCTTCCAAGAGACATCAGTATCGTAACATCAGTTTTACACACGGAAGCACGAAAAATTCACGAAAAAATCACGTTTTTGAACAAAACCATCAACATCATGCAAGGACAATAAAGCAATTGCAATTTATACCAAAGAAAAATTAAGAAAGTTATCGCATGCTTCCATTTATTCCACTACACCTAACATCATCAATAATACAACTCATATGAAAATAAAAGAGGTAAGGAAAATTGAAACTTATTCCAAATATCTTCTTGAAAGCCAGCACATGTCTGAGTGGAATCGTCTGTCATACTTCAAGTAATGCTCAACATCACGAGGGACCCCCAAACTTAGTCTCTAGTCATGAAATAACTGTAGATATTAAGTCAAGAAAGACTAGAATATGAAGGATAATAAATCATTGGGGTTAGAAATAAAAATATTAGAGAAATCAGGGTCACAAGAATACACGAATCCAAACAAAATAACAAAACAAGGAAAGAAAATTATTAACGAAAAATCACATAAAAACAACTAACTAGAAAGCAAGTAAAAATAATGGGTCGCCTCCCATAAAGCGTGTTGGAATATTTATTCCACATATTATTTAATTTGTGTTTTGATGATTAATGTTGCTAAACAAACAAAACAACATCGAGGAGAAGCAAAACGACGAGGCAGACGAAGACGCAAAAAGTTGCAATCTGGACTGCATTAGCGCACGCAAGTGTTCACACGTTAGCGCACGCTAACGAGGAGTCAACTGCATATCAGCCAAGGTTCGAAGTAAGCTGAAGTGAAGTCAGCTGACGAGATAGAGCACGCTACACGGTATCATTAACGCACGCTATCGAAGTCTTGTTACCGTTGTGAAGGAATTCAAACACAGAATAACGTATGCAATGAAGTCAGCATTAGCGCACACTACAAAGTATGGATAGCGCATGCTAAGAAGTTTGAATCAAGTCAATCAGAACGTTGGGAAAAGCAGGTCAAAGTCAGCATATCAAACGGATACTTTGACAATCCATGCAACGGATATATTGGATTAGCGCACGCTACAATGTGTTATTAACGCACGCTAATACAAGAAAGTTACGTACATAAGGCAGAAGGCATAACGTACGCTAAAGAAGAAACGAAGCTACTGGACTGAAACTGGAAAGATCTAGCGCACGCTACAAAAGAAGGCTAGCGCACGCTAGCAAGTCAAAACAGCCAGCAACGGCTAGTTTGTGGGAAATGCCTATAAATACCATTCCCATGGTATTGTTTAAAAACAACAACTTCAAGCAAACGATATATTCATCTGAGAATCATATACTTACATTGTTGTTGTAATATTGAGCTATATATTATTAGTTTGAGTGTTTATACATTCAACATTATACACGAGCGAGAAAAAGAAAAGATACGATTTGATTCGGTGTTATTAGGATCAAGGATCCGGCATTGTTAGAATCACAATTGCTATCTTAGTGAGGTTTATCTAGTACCGATAGAAAGCTAGAGTGGTTGATTCCTTATCCAATAGAAAAGGAAAAACGGTTTTACTCGGACCGATAGAAGACGAGCTTGTAACGGTAATCCCTCGACCGATAGAAGAGAGGCGTAGAGGTTTTGATCTTAATCCTAAGAAAAAGATACATTGAGAGAGGACGTAGGCTTCGTTAATAGCCGAACCTCTATAAATCCTTGTGCCATTTATTTTCCGCAATTTATTTTCGCTTCCGCATAAAACGGTGCAAATATCCGATAATATACCAACAATTGGTATCGGAGCGGTACTCCTATACGCGGCTTAACATCCGAGGAGAAGAACCAAAATGGCGTTTCAAATGGCTCCCGTCGAAGGACTTGCTCTTAACCGACCTCCATTTTTTGATGGATCGAACTTCATGATGTGGAAGAAGAAGATGTCTATATTCATCCGAGCATATGACATCGAGCTTTGGAAGGTGATTTGTCTTGGTCCGAAAATTCCGACAAATTCCAACGGTACGCTCAAAACCTTCGAAGAATATGATGATTCCGATTGGAAAAACGACCACTACAATTGTAAGGCAACTCAACTTCTCTATTGTGCCTTAAATCCGGAAGAACACAACCGGATATCATCGTGTGATAGTGCCAAAGAAATCTGGAAAATGCTTGAGGTAACACACGAAGGTACGTCTCAAGTCAAAGAGACGAAGATAAACATGCTCCTTCACGATTATGAATTATTCCAAATGAAGGACGACGAATCCATCTCGATTATGCTCGACCGATTCTCGGTCATCACTAATGGATTAGCATGTTTCGGAAAACCACTTTCGAGTAGTGAGAAAGTAAAGAAAATTCTCCGATCACTACCTCGAGAATGGGACGGCACGGTTACGGCAATAATGGAATCCAATGATTTAAATACTCTCGATTTTAGTGCTCTTGTTGGTTCTCTTATCAACTACGAGATTGTTCTAAAATCTCGGAATGCCAAACCGAAACCGAAAGAAAAATCGATAGCCTTCAAGGCTAAGGTGCCGAAAAAGAAAGAAGAAATCCCGGTGGACGAAAACGATGAAGAAATGGCATATTATGCCAAAAATATTAATAAGTTCCAACACTTATTAAACCGGAGGAAGAAGGACATTCAAGCGGGTGAACCTAAGAAATTCGACAACACCTGTCGATTATGTGGCAAATCAGGCCACTTTGCTAAGAACTGTCAAGTAAAGCAAAAGGAAGTTCTAATCACAACATGGAGCGACGAAGATCCCGATGAAGATTTTATTGAACAAAGTAATCTCGCGCTCATGGCCCGGAGTTCATTCGACGATAGCGACGTCGAAAGCCAAGTAAGTAATTCTTACGACGAACTTTTTGAAGCATTCGAGTTATTACATACGGACTATCAAAATGCTTTAAATGAAATTAAATCCCTCAACTCTAAATATAAAACTTTGGAAGTTGAAAATTCCAAAATACTTGAAAAAGGGAAATTTGTTGAAATCGATCATTCGAAATGCATTGAAAACGAGAATATTTTAAAGAATGATCTTTTAAAAGTTCAAGATGAACTAAAAATTTTGACAAAGAAATTTTCGTGCGGCAATGATAAATTTGAACAAATGTTATGTGTTCAAAAATATACTCTAAATAAAGAGGGGTTAGGATTCAAATAACGTTCGAAAAATGAATCCGTCAATTTCAAAATACCCCGATGTGAAAAATGTTTGAAAATCGGGTATCACATTTCAAATTGCAAAAGCCCAAGACGGACGATAAAAATTAAAAAGATTTGGGTTCCTAAAGGAACAAACATTTCAAATATCGTCTACGTTTCAAAAGAAAAACCAACTATAGGTTGGATCCCCAAAAATAAATTTTGACAAATGATATTTTACAAAGGGCGAGAAGGAATATTTTTGAGGGAAAATAATATTTTCAGGGGGAGTTTATTCCCTTATTAATGCATAAATTGGTATCATGCATATTTATATTTCATTTGATATACTCTATGTTTTTATACTTTTTGATGAAGACAAAAAGGGGGAGAAGTAGATGAATTGAGATAAAAATGAGAAAAATCGAAGAAGTCGAAAAGAAAAGAAAAGCATACAAATAAGGGGAGTTGAATGGAGTCGAAAAATAAAGGAGATGTCGAAAAGAAAAGAGAATTGGAGAAACTAACGAAACGATCAAAGCCGAGAACTTTGATTCGTATATATATACATATATTTTTTTTATAGGTTTTATCCAATTCAAGAGTTGTTTTGTAATCATCAAAAAGGGGGAGATTGTTGGAATATTTATTCCACATATTATTTAATTTGTGTTTTGATGATTAATGTTGCTAAACAAACAAAACAACATCGAGGCGAAGCAAAACGACGAAGCAGACGAAGACGAAAAAAGTTGCAATCTGGACTGCATTAGCGCACGCAAGTGTTCACACGTTAGCGCACGCTAACGAGGAGTCAACTGCATATCAGCCAAGTTTCGAAGTAAGCTGAAGTGAAGTCAGCTGACGAGATAGCGCACGCTACACGGTATCATTAACGCACGCTATCGAAGTCTTGTTACCGTTGTGAAGGAATTCAAACACAGAATAACGTATGCAATGAAGTCAGCATTAGCACACGCTACAAAGTATGGATAGCGCACGCTAAGAAGTTTGAATCAAGTCAATCAGAACGTTGGGAAAAGCAGGTCAAAGTCAGCATATCAAACGGATACTTTGACAATCCATGCAACGGATATATTGGATTAGCGCACGCTACAATGTGTTATTAACGCACGCTAATACAAGAAAGTTACGTACGTAAGGCAGAAGGCATAACATACGCTAAAGAAGAAACGAAGCTACTGGACTGAAACTGGAAAGATCTAGCGCACGCTACAAAAGAAGGCTAGCGCACGCTAGCAAGTGAAAACAGCCAGCAACGGCTAGTTTGTGGGAAATGCCTATAAATACCATTCCTATGGTATTGTTTAAAAACAACAACTTCAAGCAAACGATATATTCAACTGAGAATCATATACTTACATTGTTGTTGTAATATTGAGCTATATATTATTAGTTTGAGTGTTTATACATTCAACATTATACACGAGCGAGAAAAAGAAAAGATACGATTTGATTCGGTGTTATTATGATCAAGGATCCGGCATTGTTAGAATCAGAATCGCTATCTTAGTGAGGTTTATCTAGTACCGATAGAAAGCTAGAGTGGTTGATTCCTTATCCAATAGAAAAGGAAAAACGGTTTTACTCGGACCGATAGAAGACGAGCTTGTAACGGTAATCCCTCGACCGATACAAGAGAGGCGTAGAGGTTTTGATCTTAATCCTAAGAAAAAGATACATTGAGAGAGGATGTAGGCTTCGTTAATAGCCGAACCTCTATAAATCCTTGTGCCATTTATTTTCCGTAATTTATTTTCGCTTCCGCATAAAACGTCGCAAATATCCGATAATATACCAACAAAGCGCTCTATTTTACGTCTTGAGCACGACATGGCAAACAAAATTTAACGTGGCTTTTTTCTAGGGAGATTGCCAAATGCCTCCTTCTTACAATCTATAAGCCTCTTATTCCATAAAGGAGGCTTTGGTTCATGCCCGGTTGCCAAAAATAATGAGTAAGAATAATTATGCGGACAACCAAAAAATGATAGAAGAATATAATAATTATAAGGCACGAAAAAATAAGCAGAGTTCGAATGGGTAGATAATAAAGATTTATCATTCACAACCTCATTAGAACTCAAAGAATCAGCCTCAACAACATCACAAGTAATGGGGTCAATCTCTCCCATAATGGATTTAGGAAAAATTATGCGTGCCACCGTTAATAAAATTTTAGGCACAAAAGTGTTCACCTTATTAGTCGAAGTTTGATGACAATTTAATGAAATTTCTTTGGAAACATCATCAATGGTAATTTCTTCTACTAGTTCATCACACTTTATGTTATTATCAGGTGCTAGGGGATCGACCCTAAAACTTAGCATGTCTTTCTTCTCAACCTCCCCTTCAACATTACTACTAAATATATGAGCTGGAAAATAACCATAGTGAATCTCAAGACCACGACTTGCACATTCTCGCTCAAAAAGGGTACTATCAGGATTTTTGAGAACGTCTACACATTGTTCAAGCATGGTCTTTTGTTCTGGGGGAGGGGGCTGACTGACCCTATTTGGCAAATTATTAAGAACATCGAAATTTATGAAATGCCAAGGGCCACGATACTCAAAGGAAAACTTAATGAAGAAATTAAAAATATAGAGACTAAAGAAAAAAAACTTCAAATTAAAATTAGAGTCGCTTGGTATTGATATTAGCGAAAAATCAGTCCACGGCAACGGCGCCAAAAACTTGTTGTGAGGAAATCCCTCACACTATGCCGCAAGTGCATGGTGTCAACAAGTAATAAAGTGATAAGTAAGATATCGTTACCTCGAGGACTGTTTCACTAAGTACCAAAATATAGTCGACTCGTATGTTTATTTGAAGAACAATTAAATAGAATTATATCTAAACTAATTACAGAAAAATAAATAGAAAATAAAAATAAATATTAACTAATAATAAGGATGTAGGATTATGATTTTCACCTCAAACAATCAGGGATGATTTTTATTCAATTCAATTCACTTTTATTCAATTGATTGTAAGCCAGGAATTCCTAAATTATTCTAAAGCCTTTCCCAAGGTCGATAGAAAATACTACGAATTATTAACTCGATATATCCCTATTCGAATTAGATAATTAATAGCTAAAACAGTTCAAGAATTCCCACAATAAATAGGCTTCACAATTCCCATAAGTATATCCCTATCTCACGAAAATTATGATTCGTCTCACAAGAACTATGCCTAAATTTCATCTCCCGAATCCATAAAGACATTCAAAACAATTCAACTGTTGGCCAGACAATTAAAAAGCATTAAGAACAGTAAGAAGAATCCAACTTAATACGAATAACGAGTAAATCGAAATAATAATAAATAAATCAAACCGTCATGAAATCGGCGACAATCACAATTCTACTCGAATAAATCTATAAATTTAGATGCGGAAAAACAAAGAAAAGATGTAGGGATCCGTGGTCTTGTCGTCGCCCCACAAATCTCCTCCTTGTGTTCTTCTCTCTTTCTATCGATGCCCTTCCTTGATCGATGATGATCCCCCTTTTCTTCAGCCCTTCAATGCTTATTTATAGCAATCCTAAGCCTCCAAAACGCGTCCGTGTGATTAGGTCAAGAACAGGCTCCAAAACGGCCCAGATACGCGGAATATTCAGCAAAACCGCGTGGTGGGCCGCGGCTCACTAAATCTGTGCCGCGGCTCACACGTTCAGCGCCCCATGCCTGGGCACCTTTTTTTCCTCCTGGGCCGCGGCTCACTTAGGCTGTGCCGCGGCTCACAGTACAGTGTGCTCAGCGCTCGCTGGTTGTCTTTGTGTGTCGCGGCTCATGACCAAAAACTGCTGTTTTGGCCCGTTTTTCATCGTTTTGACTTCCGGACTCTGATTTCCTGCAAAACATATAAGAATAGTGCATTAAAAGCTCATTTATGCTGAATTAGGCTCAAGATGGACATAAAATAATGATAAATAAGCGCATAAAAATACACCTAACACCGGGCTTGAATGCTCTCGCGAGATATTATTAATACAAATACTTTGGATACAAATATTAATGTTAGAGTACAATTACAATGAGTGTAAAGACCCTAGTTATCTTAGATAGTGAGCGTGAAGATTGCCGGAAGAACCAGATATGAAGCTCTGTGAGTTCTTGTAACAACGTTGATGAGCTGTGACGACCATGAGAAATCGACAGTCTCTCACGGTGTGTTTTAGCTGTAAGTTTTAGCTTCTGGGCTTATGAGTCTCGTTGAATCTGTACTGCAAGGATTTCTTGCCTCTGTCGACCGTCTTCTGGATGAGAGGTGCTGAGAGAAAAATCCTGAGGTAGATTCAAGAGAGGAAGCCGAGAGCCTGGAGGAGTGTATGTATTTGAGCGTTTTCTCTGAACTGAATGGAGAACCTTTTTCTAGTTGTTGGAAGTTCTCTATATATAGGATTGGGAGATGCCGGGCGATCGCCTCTGCTGTATTATAATAAGTAGGCGATCGTCTTTATCACATGGGTTGGTCTCCTTAAAGTCCGTTGGGGTTGCTGGCAGTCAGCTGTGCGGTCCAATGAGAAGTCTGCACGCGTCTGAGTCGCTGTCACGGGCAGTCCCACCTTGTACCTTTCAACGGGTTTGTCGGTAGGTGATAAGGTGGTTGTAATACCCGAGATTTCTGATATGTATTCGGAACTTGTGATATTGTAATTGTTGCACTTTGATCTGAGTATTATTCTCCGTATTTCATAATCCGGTGTTGTTGAGCGTATGATTTCATGAATGTGATTTAAAAATTGTGATTCTACGCATGTAGCGCACGCTATTGTCTAAGTGTAGCGTACGCTAACTTAGATTCATAGCGCACGCTACGAAGGAACCTTAGCGCACGCTATACGTGGTCAATATGATTGATACGTGTTGGTAGGTGAGATCAGGCCGGGGATCTTGGTCGGATTGTGTCGGGATGAACCTGGACGGCTTTCGGGAAAAAGCCAAGTCAACGCGTTAGCGCACGCTACTCGCATGATGGTAGCGCACGCTAAAGGCTGAGTACAGTGAAATCAGTAAGTTTCAAATAGCCGTTAGCGCACGCTATGAATATGGACTAGCACGCGCAAATAACTATTTTCTATAAATAGGACATCCCTTTTCGTATTTTCAGTCTTTTCACTTCCCTCATCCGAACCCTTATACTTAGAGAATTACTCTCTTCATCCTAAACACTTAATATCAGCATCTTAGCTCGTGTTGAAGATTGTAGATCATTGGGGATTGGTGTTAAAGCCTTCGGCGTTGGATTACTTCGAATTTCTCCTTGTTCTTCACTACTTTGAGGTAGGTGATTCTTCACCAATACTAAGTACTAGTATGAAGGACGTTTTGATCATGATTATCTAGTCAGTTAAATTCGTTAGTGGTCGAACATCATGTGTTAGAAGGATATTTTTGACGTTTCGGCACTTATTCATCGTATAATCCATTGAACCTTTTTAGTATATGGACTCATAAGCATATTCATGTATCTTCAAAACCGATTATGACCAGTATTTGGATATTACCTAGTTATTATGTTTTACGTAAGGAATCATATGTTTTGGGACTTGGAATGAATTGAACTTAGAATATTTTCTTGAAGATCAAGATGAATTATGGTGTAGTAATGATGATACGTATCCTTGTGTCTCGTAGTCATTTAATCCATAGAGATCTTTCATAAACCGTATGAGCATGATATGCACGGAGTTGGCATGTATTAACACTGAGGATTTCATGAGTTTTCATCACCTTTAGCTCAAGTTTTACCCGATGTAGCGCCATGCACGGTTAGCGCACGCTAAGATGTATATATTAACGTGCGCTATCGGGAATGAGTAACGACGCTACGTTGGGTACGTAACGACGTTATGTCATCGGAAGAAGCGATCGACATTCGAGAGAGGATCGATTACGGCTAAGCGCCGCGCTAAACACGTCATTTGTATGCGTTAGCGGGCGGCTTAGCGCCGCGTTACGTATAATACGTAGCGCGCGCTAAGTAGTTCAGGCAGAATTCATTTTTAGAGCTTGCGGCCGTAAACCGGATTGTTAGACGTTCGTACGACTTAAGAGGAATTCTTTATTATTTTAGGTCTGAGCCTTGCATAGGGGACGATCGAGGGGCAGTGGCATACGGACGCGTGTCATTTGTTGGAGTATTTCATTCTTGCCATTTTCGAGGCAAGTATCATATGTTGAGTTTGATTTATATTGGAACTTTGATCATGCTTATGGTTTTGTTCATGTGGTCGAATATGAGATGTATTTCTTTAATTTCTCGTGGTATTCGTTGTTAATTGTTCGTATTGATGAACATATTGAAATACATATATGTATGCATAATTGATTGGTTTATGGTATAAATGATCCGAGGGGATCATGAGGATCTATGTTGAGGGCGCTGGATCGAATGTCCACCATGCGTTGGTCCGACGGGATCATCATGGGGATCTATGCTGAGGGCGCTGGATCGCTGGACGGGTTTTCCACCATGCGTTGGTCCGACGGGATCATCATGGGGATCTATACGAAGGGCGCTGGATCGCTGGATTACCTTGTATTGTGTTGATGGAATCGTGAGGATTCACATCGTTGGATTCTAATGACGGAAATCCGTTTGCATGTTTTATGATGTACTGATGATTTATGTATTATAATACTTGTACTAGCATTGTTTTGCTAACCCCTTCGGGGGTGGACATTGTTTTGATGTTCAGGTAGCCGAGGAGCGGGGAAGCAACCACGATCTGCGGAGACGATGAAACGGCTCAGTGATGTGGTTCATGTTTATTGTTATTGTGATTTGTCTTCTTGGTTCATTTAGTACTCGAGTACGTATGTTTTAATAATGTAATTTTCGATATGGTTGTACAAGTTAACTCAGTGGATCAGTTGAACCAAATCTGTATTTCGAACTTCAGTTGTACGATTGGATTATATTTACATTTCTTTTAAATTAGCCTTGTAAATCCTCCTTAAAGGGTTTACGGCGCTGTAATTATTCCGAATATCTCGGGGTGTTACAGAATATGGTATCGGAGCTAAGATTCATGGATATCTTGGCAGTCGGGTTAGTTGGGTCTGTTTACGTTATTTGATTATTGGTCGTTTATAACATCACTGCTGAGCCAGCATCGTCGTGTGGACCGTGGTTGTAAGTTTCCTAATCTCAAATACTACCGTTTTATTTAATTCATGTTTTGTGAACATTGATGGACTTACTTTTAGAAAGATTGCCCTAGATATTGAGTATCTGTGTTTACAGTATGTTGAGGGGAGGTCGTGGACGCGGACGCGGTCGTGGACGCGGACGTGGAAATGCAAGACAAGAAGATTCGGTGTCTACCCCGGAAATAACCGCTAGCCGAACGGATTCCCATTCCGGGGGACAATAGGGATCAGCAAATAATAATGCAGATCCTAACGTGCCGGGAGTGCTTCAGCAGGTGGTTGCTCAGATAAACCAGTTTGCTCAAGTTGTGGATCGCATGCGAGGCAGCGATGGGGCAATGACATAACGTGGATAATCGGGGAGATAAATGGCTTACTGAGGTGATCAAATTGCATCCTCCAAAATTTGACGGTTCTGCTGAGACGCTTTCTTGGGATCACTGGCTGAAGGAGTTAGAGAAGATTTTTGCGGGGATTAACTGTCCCAACGACAGAAAGGTTCCGGTCGCCCAGTATCTTCTGACGGGGGAGGCTTTCGACTGGTGGGAGGCCATTCGACCTGAGGAGCATAATGTCGACTGGACGGAGTTCAAATTAATGATGGAAGCGCAGTATTGTCCTTGCCCAGTTAGAGAGGCCCGAGTCCGGGAGTTTTTCTCACCACAAAATTCAGAGGCATCAGTGACAGACATGATTAAGACCTTTAATCACCAGCTGACTTATGTGCGCCACTTGGTCAGGACCGAGGCGGAGAGGATTTTCCATTTTGACATGCGAATGAAGCTGGAAATTCAGGAATATATGTCCGGATTTGAATGTACCACTTTGCGACAGTATCAGGACAAGGCGCTGGCCTATGATATGAAAGAGGCGGCAGTAGAGAAATCAACGGAAGCAAAGAAGCAGAAAGTGGCTGGCAACTTCACGGAGAATAAGAGTAGTGGGCCTCGAAGGGGCCAGTCCTCTTTTCATTCATCCAGGAGGCCTCTACATCCTTCTCGAGGAGGAAATAAGTTCCGGGCAGCACCAACCGTTTCAGACGCAGGGAAGAAATGTTATAACTGTGGCAAAGTGGGACATGTTCGACGTGACTGTTTCGCGCCTGCTGTGACCTGTTTCGAGTGTGGACAGGAAGGGCATCGCGCAACATTTTGTGGGAATGCGACTCGATCTTTTGGCACTCGCACTCCTGTACCGGTTCCGAAGGACACTAGTGTAAACCAGACGCAGCAAAGCGGTTTCCAGCAGCAGAATGTCGGGAAAAGAGAAGCATCTAGCGCTGGGTCCGTCCCTCCACGTATTTACGAAATGAAGAAGTCAGACGATCAGAACACAGCTGTTGCATCAGGTACGATTCAGATCCTTTTGCAACCAGTTAGTGTCTTATTCGATTCAGGGGCTACGCATTCTTTTATATCTTTGAACTGTGTTAATCGTTTGAAAATCTCGTGCTTGTATGATTGTGAACCTTATGTTGTGGGTTTACCGAGCGGAGAGAAAATTGTGGGAACCCTAGAAGCTAGAGATTTTCCAGTGTCTATAGGAGAGAGAGATTGGCCATCGAACCTTATTGTAGTTGACATCTACGGTAACGATTTAATTCTCGGAGACGATTGGCTCAACCGTTATGGAGCTATTCTGAATTACCGAAAGAGAGTCATTTCTATCATTGTTGATGACGGATCTGAACACTTATTCCGAGGATGGAGACCGGGAAGTTCGGGAAAATTGATCAAAGCAATGAAAGCCGCGAAATTACTGAAGCAGGGATGTCATGGACTTTGGTTCTATGCCATGAGGAAAGAGGAAGGAGTAGAGCTCTCATCTATTCCAGTTGTGAATGAATTTTCCGATGTATTTCCTGACGAACTACATGGATTACCTCCGCAGAGAGAGGTGGAATTCACTATCGAATTAGAGCCTGGAGCCGCTCCTATTTCCAGAGCACCATACCGCATGGCGCCAACCGAGATGTATGAGTTAAAGAAGCAACTAGAGGAATTATTACAGAAGGGTTATATTTAACCTAGCGTTTCTCCTTGGGGAGCGCCCGTTCTCTTTGTCCGGAAGAAAGACGGATCCTTCCGACTGTGTATTGATTACAGGGAGCTCAACAAAGTGACAATCAAGAATAAGTATCTTATACCTCGGATCGACGACTTGTTTGATCAACTGCAAGGGGCAAGGGTATTCTCGAAGATTGACTTGCGATCAGGATACCATCAGTTGAGAATTAAGGAATCGGATATACCAAAGTCTGCTTTCGAGTCCTGCAGACGCATTATGAATTTGTAGTGATGCCATTTGGACTTACAAATGCTCCTGCGGTATTCATGCAATTGATGAATCGGGTATTCTTAGAATACTTGGATAAATTTGGGGTCGTCTTCATTGATGACATCTTGATATATTCGAAGGACACAGAGGAGCATGCCGAACATTTGCGTGTGGTTTTGAGCACCTTGAGGAAGGAACAGCTGTATGCAAAGCTTTCCAAATGCGAGTTCTGGCTTAGGGAAGTAACTTTCCTTGGGCATGTGATATCAGCTGACGGAGTTCAGGTGGACCCGAAGAAAGTCGAAGCAATCTTGGAATGGGAAGCTCCTAATAACGTGAAGGAAGTCCGGAGTTTCTTAGGACTTGCTAGATATTATCGCCGTTTTGTAGAGGGATTTTCCAAAATTGATCGTCCGCTCACTCAGCTATTACAGAAAACTCAAAAGTTCACGTGGGATGAGAGATGCCAGGCTGGTTTTGATGAACTTAAGAGGAGACTGACGACAGCACCTATATTAGCGTTACCAGAGGGAACTGATGGATTCATGGTATACAGCGACGCTTCAAATCAGGGACTGGGATGTGTGTTGATGCAAAAGGATAAGGTGATTGCTTATGCTTCTCGGCACTTGAAACCGTACGAGGTTAATTACCCGACTCATGATCTGGAGCTAGCAGCTGTAGTCTTTGCATTGAAAATTTGGAGACATTATTTGTACGGCAGTCATTGTCAGATCTTTACAGATCATAAGAGCCTCAAGTACATTTTCAGCCAGAAAGAATTAAACATGAGGCAGAGAAGGTGGCTGGAATTGATCAAGGATTACGACTTGGAGATTCTCTACCATCCGGGTAAAGCAAACGTAGTAGCCGATGCTTTGAGCCGTAAACATGTTTCTCTTCGAGTGTTGGAAGCACTTACATCCAAAACCAGCATTCAACGGGAACTGATCCGCGAAGGTATTGAAGTATGGGCACCAGGAATCCAAGGGCAACTATATGTGATGGAACTGACTTCATCACTAGTCGAGGAGATCAAATCTAAGCAGTTAAACGATTCTCTGATCCTTCGGTTATGTGACGAAGTAAAGAAAGGAAAGGCCCCAGGATTCGTGATACAAGATGATGGAGTTCTGAGATTTAAGAGTCGATTTTGCGTTCCCGATGATGATGATTTGAGACGGACAATTCTGAAGGAAGCTCATAGCGCACCTTATTCTATTCACCCGGGCAGCAGTAAGATGTATAAGGATCTAAAACAAAACTTCTAGTGGGGGAATATGAAGAAGGGCGTAGCATAGTACGTTTCGAAGCGTTTGACTTGTCAGGAGGTTAAGATTGAACATCAGCGACCTGCCAGAATGTTAAAGCCGCTTCCGATCCCTGAGTGGAAGTGGGGGGATATCTCGATGGATTTCATCACCAGTATGCCAAGGACCAAAACGGGAATGAACATGATTTGGGTTATAGTTGATCGACTAACCAAGTAGGAATTAAAGATACTTGGGGACCCGAGAGATTAGTCAGATTGCATGGGACGCCGAAGACCATTATTTCAGATCGAGATGGTCGCTTCATGTCGCACTTCTGGAAGGCAGTTCACAGGGCTTTGGGGACTGAGCTCAACTTTAGCATGGCTTATCATCCCCAAACGGACGGTCAGTCTGAAAGGACTATACAAACAGTAGAAGACATGGTTAGAACTTGTGCCTTAGATTGGTCGACTAATTGGGAAGTTCATTTGCCGTTGATTGAATTCACCTACAATAATAGTTGGCATGCTTCTATTAAGATGGCACCATTTGAAGCTTTGTACGGGAGAAGATGTCGATCACCCCTCTGCTGGGATGATTCTTCGTATTTGATCGGGACGGAACCGGAATTGATAGTTCATACTCAAGAGAAGATAGCTTTGATTCGAGAGAGACTGTTGACTGCCCAGAGTCGACAGAAGTCTTATGCAGACGTACGTCATCGCCCTCTAGAGTTCGACGTTGGGGACCATGTACTATTGAAGGTGTCTCCTACGCGAGGGATTTTCCGTTTTGGGAGGAAAGGTAAGCTAAGTCCGAGATATATTGGGCCATTTGAGGTCCTCGAGAGACTTGGGGATTTAGCATACAGGTTGGCCGTACTGCCATCGCTGAGTCACATTCACAATATGTTTCACGTATCCCAATTGCGGAAGTATGTACCGGACCCCAGTCACGTCATTGATTTCGACGAGATCGAGATAGCTAATGACGGCACCTTCGAAGAGAGACCAATCAAGATACTTGAGAGTCGGATCAAACAATTGAGGAATAAACCAATACACTTGGTTAGAGTACAATGGTCACGACATGGAGCTGAAGAGGCTACTTGGGAAACAGAGGACAATATGAAGGCTAGATATCCAGAGTTGTTTTCATCTTAAGTTTCGGGACGAAACTTCTTTTTAGGGAGGAAGGATGTAATACCCGAGATTTCTGATATGTATTCGGAACTTGTGATATTGTAATTGTTGCACTTTGATCTGAGTATTATTCTCCGTATTTCATAATCCGGTGTTGTTGAGCGTATGATTTCATGAATGTGATTTAAAAATTACGATTCTGCGCATGTAGCGCACGCTATCGTCTAAGTGTAGCATAGGCTAACTTGGATTCATCGCGCACGCTACGAAGGAACCTTAGCGCACGCTATACGTGGTCAATATGATTGAGACGTGTTGGTAGGTGAGATCAGGCCAGGGATCTTGGTCGGATTGTGCGGGATGAACCTGGACGGCTTATGGGAAAAAGCCAAGTCAACGCGTTAGCGCACGCTACTCGCATGATGGTAGCGCACGCTAAAGGCTGAGTACAGTGAAATCAGTAAGTTTCAAATAGCCGTTAGCGCACGCTATGAATATGGACTAGCGCGCGCTAATAACCATTTTCTATAAATAGGACAGCATCCCTTTTCGTATTTTCAGTCTTTTCACTTCCCTCATCCGAACCCTTATACTTAGAGAATTACTCTCTTCATCCTAAACACTTAATATCAGCATCCTAGCTCGTGTTGAAGATTGTAGATCATTGGGGATTGGTGTTCAAGCCTTCGGCGTTGGATTACTTCGAATTTCTCCTTGTTCTTCACTACTTTGAGGTAGGTGATTCTTCACCAATACTAAGTACTAGTATGAAGGACGTTTTGATCATGATTATCTAGTCAGTTAAATTCGTTAGTGGTCGAACATCATGTGTTAGAAGGATATTTTTGACGTTTCGGCACTTATTCATCGTATAATCCATTGAACCTTTTTAGTATATGGACTCCTAAGCATATTCATGTATCTTCAAAACCGATTATGACCAGTATTTGGAGATTACCTAGTTCTTATGTTTTACGTAAGGAATCATATGTTTTGGGACTTGGAATGAATTGAACTTAGAATATTTTCTTGTAGATCAAGATGAATTATGGTGTAGTAATTATGATACGTATCCTTGTGTCTCGTAGTCATTTAATCCATAGAGATCTTTCATAAACCGTATGAGCATGATATGCACGGAGTTGTAATGTATTAACACTGAGGATTTCATGAGTTTTCATCACCTTTAGCTCAAGTTTTTACCCAGTAGTGACTGCCATGCACGGTTAGCGCACGCTAAGATGTATATATTAACGTGCGCTATCGGGAATGAGTAAGGTACGCTACGTTGGGTACGTAACGTACGTTATGTCATCAGCAGGCGATCGGTACATTGAGAGGATCACAAGATAACGGCTAGCGCACGCTAAACCTGGTCATTTGCGTACGTTAACGGGCAGGCTTAGCGCACGTTACGTATAATACGTAGCGCGCGCTAAGTAGTTCAGGCATATTTCATTTTTAGAGCTTGCGGCCGTAAACCGGATTGTTAGACGTTCGCACGACTTGAGAGGAATTCTTTATTATTTCTTAGGTCCGAGCCTTGCATAGGGGACGATCGAGGGGCGGTGGCATACGAACGCGTGTCATTTGTTGGAGTATTTCATTCTTGCCATTTTCGAGGCAAGTATCATATGTTGAGTTTGATTTATATTGGAACTTTGATCATGCTTATGGTTTTGCTCATGTGGTCGAATATGAGATGTATTTCTTTAATTTCTCGTGGTATTCGTTGTTAATTGTTCGTATTGATGAACATATTGAAATGCATATATGTATGCATAATTGAATTCCCTCGAAGTATCCTACAGTGGAGACTTCTAGAGTGTTGGAACTAAGAGGCGGGCATGCAGCAAATGTTGCCAGTTGGCCAGAACTAATATGTTGGCGATGTGGAGGTTGTCAGGTGCTGGAGGGCTATGTGATCAAATCTAGTATGCTGGAACTGAGATACTGGCGCAGCAGAAGGTAAATGGAGCTAGAACAGATGCTGATGTCAAGTGTTGGAGGACTGTGTGAATGAATCCAGCCGCTAGAGGGTTGTGTGATCAAATCTAGTTTGCAGAGGTTTCCAGACTATGTGGCTGAGATGTTGGCAGGTACTGGGAAGGGGATTGTTGGGATTCGCTCCAGCATCCTGCCTGCATTGGCTTAAAAATGCGCGAGGCACGGCTTGCGATTCGACCTGTGAGATCTGCACTAGAAAGTGGTTAAATGAATTGATTTGGACTACTCATACCAACAAGATGCATCTTCTTTTCTGTTATCCATCTCATAGAAACTCCAAAGTTAAGCGTGCTTGGCCTGGAGTATTTATAAGATGGGTAACCCCCTGGGAAGTTTCCCAGGTGCGCGTGAGTGAGGACAAAGCGCGCTAGAAAAGACTCGTGTTGGTACAGTGAGGATAGTCTTCATCATTCTTGGGACCAACACATGGATTATACGAGTGGCTCGTCATGCCGTTTGGCCTTACAAATGCACCAAGTACTTTCATGCGGTTAATGAATGAGGTACTTAAACCGTTTTAGGGAAAGTTTGTCATCGTATACTTGGATGAAATCTTGATTTATAGTCGATCATTGCAAGAACATACCGGGCACTGGAGAAAGATCTTTGAGATCCTTAGGGATCAAAAGCTTTATGGGAAGAAGAAAAAGTGCTCGTTTCTAGTCGAGAGTGTAGCCTATCTTGGCTACATTGTTTCGAAGGAAGGAGTGTCGGTTGATCAAGCCAAGATTGAGGCGATTAAATCTTGGCCTACTCCCCAAACCATCACGGAAGTCCGATCCTTACACGGACTTGCTTCATTCTATCGGAGGTTCATCTGAGACTTTAGCAGCATTTCAAATCCGATAATGGAATGCTTGAAAAGGGGACCGTTTGTGTGGAGCGGGGCTGCCCAATGGGCGTTTGAAAAATTGAAAACGAAAATATGTGAGGCACCTATATTGGCGTTACCCGATTTTTCACAACCGTTCGAGGTAGAATATGACGCGAGTGGAGTGGGTATTGGGACGGTTCTCGTCCAAGGAAAACGACCAATTGCATACTTCTCGGAGAAATTGGGTGGGGCTCGACTCAACTATTGTTCTTATGACAGGGAGTTCTATGCCATTGTGAGAGCTCTTGATCACTGGAGTCATTACCTTCGACCGAAACATTTCATCCTACATTCGGATCATGAGCCTTTAAAATATATTAACAGGCAACAAAAGTTGAGTCTGAGACATACTAAATGGGTGGAATTCTTGCAATCGTTCCACTTTTCCTCGAAATATAAGGATGGCAAGAGCAACATTGTGGCTAATGCATTGTCCAGACGGTATGCCTAGCTCTCTACTCTTGATGTTCGTTTGCTTGGGTTCGAAACATTGAAGGAGTGTTATGATGGTGATGTGGATTTTGGTGAGATTTTCATTCATTGCAAATCTGGCCCTTTTGGAGAGTTTACGATACAAGAAGGCTTCCTCTTCAAAGAAAATCATCTTTGTTTACCTAAACACGCGATTCTGGAATTGTTGGTTCGGGAAGCTCACAGTGGAGGCTTGGCTGGCCATTTTGGCTCAGCTAAAACATTGGAGGTACTTAAGGAACATTTTTATTGGCCAAAGATGCAAGGGGATGTAAACGACATAATTAATAAGTGTGTAACATGCCATATCGCAAAGAGTTCGTTCAAACCGGGAGTGTACATGCATTTGCAGATTCCGGAAAGGCCGTGGGAAGATGTCTCGTTGGATTTCATTATTGCTTTACCTCGTACTCAACGAGGAAGGGATGCTATTATGGTTGATGTAGGCCCATTTTCGAAGATGGCTCACTTTGTGGCTTGCCACAAGACGGACGACGCGAGTAACATCGCCGATTTGTATTTTCGAGAGATCGTACGATTGCATAGGGGCCCGAAGACGATTGATTCGGATCGGGACTCAAAATTACTTAGCTATTTTTGGAACACCTTGTGGAGAAAGGTAGGAACCAAAATCCTATTTAGCACGTCACATCATCCACAAACAGATGGTCAAACCGAGGTAACCAATCGAACTTTGGGCACTTTATTACGTGGTCTTGTGAGCAAGACACAAAAGGATTGGGATTTGAAGCTTGCACATGCGGAGTATGCTTATAATCGTTCTCCTACTCATGCCACGGCACACTCTCCGTTTGAAGTAGTTTACGGACTAAATCCTTACATGTTTTTAGATCTAATTCCATTGTCGAGTGACGAATTGGTACACAGGGATGCGGAGTCGAAGCTGAAATCAATGATGAAATTACACGAGCAAGTACGTAATCGAATCAAGGAGATAAACGAGACTTACAAAAGAAAGTTGAACAAGCAAAGAAAGCCGAGATTATTTGAAGTTGGTGATTTGGTTTGGTTGCATTTGAGAAAAGAGCAATTTCCGAGTAAGCATAAGAACAAGTTAATGCCGCGAGCGGAGGGACCATTTAAAGTAGTTGCGAAGGTGAACGACAACGCAAAAAAGTTAGAACTTCCAGGAGATTATGGGGTTCATGCAACCTTTAATATTGGGGACCTTTCGCCTTACCTTGATGATGACGGAATTTCAGAATTGAGGACAATTCCCTTTAAAGGGGGAGGAGATGATACGGGATTGATTAATACGAATGAAGAAGACGAGGTAAGAATTGATGTAAACGGCCTTACGACACGCCAGACACTTACGACTACATTTTTAGGCGAGAAAAAGGACACAAGACGTGGAGTGACCATGGTGCTCGGTCTCGACTGTGTCACACTATGCCAGAAAGAGAAAACTTGCTGCCTGCCGAACCCGGCCGTGTCAGGCGACACATCCCGTGCCGAACTCTTCCGGATAATCAAAACTTACTGCCCGTCCAACCCAACCGTGTCAGGCGACATGGTCGAGTCCTGCTCGTCCAGATTCGGCAGAATCTGCCGCTGCGGCCGTGTCAGGTGACATAGCCCGTGTCACAACGCTAGCCCTTTTATTTTATACACTTTGTGTGTTGTTTCGTCTTCTCTTTTGATTTCTTTACCCCTTTTAGGGATTGTGTTCCCCCTAATGTGTGATTTATGTTCCCGTTTATTTTTTTATCTTGATTTGTTTTGCTTATTCAAAGATCTTGTAATCTTTTTTTGTTTTCTTTAGTTGATGTAGGAAGACTTGGTTTTCCTATAAGTAGTCTTTGATAGTCTTGTAATATAATTAAATGTTGAAGAAAAAGAATACACTTTGTGTTTTCATCGTTGTTGAATGATTTTCATCAAACCCTTGATTTTTATTCGACGCGTTTTCGAGTATTAATCCGATCGATTCTCAATAGGTCTTGAGAAGAAATCATCTTATCGAATTATAGGTCTAATTCAACAAACCCTTGTTCTTGATTGATTTGTTACTATATCCAATATTATTTCCATAAAATTGCATTCAAAATATCCTATCCACAAAAATATACTTCCGCTACGATATACTTCCATACTTATAAATTTTCCATCCGATACATATTCACTTTCCGAGCAAATTCGTATCACCTCCCAAGGTTTACATGCCCTAACCGTAAATGCCACAGATTATGAACAGTTCATGGGTAAGGGCTTCAGATCTCTGCCCATTAGTGAAGAACACGATGATTTCCCTGTCCGTGAGGCGCTCTTCTTTGGAGTCGGCCAAGGTCTTGAATCTGTTGTAGAAATCCATGGTTGACTCGTTCTTCCCTTGGACGGGATTTGCTAAGTCAGACAATCGTTTCTTTCTTGCTCCTGCCGTGGCGAAGTATTCCAAGAATTGTCTTTTCAACATTAAGAATGAATTGATGCTCCTCTTCTCTATATCCATGAACCAGGACCTGGTCGCTCTAGCCAAGGTGCTGGCGAAAGCTTTATAAAGAATGTCGTCTTGGTTAGAGACCAGGGCCATCATTCCCTCAAAGGATTGAAGATGGTCCCTGGCGTCAGAAGTGCCCAAGTATTTGTACATATTGGGGAGCTTAAGATGAGGATTCGGAGGCGAATCGACAAGCTACCGAGCAAAGGGGCGCATAGCATCATACTCGTTTCTCGGTCTACTCTGTCCCGGCTTGTTTTCGATGTTATACATTCTCTCCTTCAATTACCATAAGACGCGAGCTTCCAGCCCAGAGCTACTGCAGGAGCTTCTTTGCTTTTCTGCGCCTCTACCTCGACTTTGCCTTCCTGGGGGTTCTTCTCAGGTCATACTTAGGCTTCCTCTCTCCTACTATTCTGGCTTCGGGAGACTCGACCTCTTTCTCTCTTAGCCTATTTAATTGGTCCCTCAGATTTTCTCCTCGTCGGTTTCTTCTGTCCCATCAGCCTTTAAACTGGCTGGTACGATTTTTGAGTTGGTTTCACCGAAGGGGGTCCGTCACGTCGATTACCCACCGGTGGAGACCTATTACTCTCTTTTCGGATTTCACCCGTTGTCCTAGTTTTGGAGGGTCGAAGGTGATGTGCCATGGAATTATCTGGGTCATACTCCAGAAGGACATTTTGAGTTTCGGAAAACTGTTGGAGAGTTATTAAATTCTAATGGAGTAAAGTCTTTCTGTCTATTGCAGGCAGCCGTGGGGGGCCATCATCATTATTTTGGGGCTTCGTCGTTGAGGTTTCCGCTCGTCTCCAACGGCCATAGATACTCGTGGTTGCTGGGGGAGGAAGTCCCCAATTGCGCAGGGTCATGCCTGCACTGTGGTAAGGTGGCGGAGGAAGCTCCGTAATATTATTGGCAACATTGACTGCATTTTTAGTGGCGATGATCGTGCTTTGTCGATTCGTCTGTTGAGGCAGGTTCTGGTCACCAGAGGTGACGCTGGTCTCTTGCCTGTCTTGGGGAGTTTCAGCCATGATGGGTGGTCTCTTGCCCAAAAGAAGTTCTTCGACATTTTCCCGGTGACGGAACCAAATTGATGCTGCCAAAACGTATCGGATCAGCCATTATCTAAGTGGCTCGGATAATTCCGGCATATGAACTTCATGATCGGATCTGCACCCAAGAAAACACATTGAACTGAGCCGGGGCTTCACCGGTGAAGGCCCTCCGGCGTAAGAGTAAGTATATTGAATATGTGGTGGAAACAAAATCAATTGACTATATTGAGAGTCTAGAGAATTCTGTCTGTACCAGCGTAGGTGTAGGACACCTATTTATAAGCATGAATATTGCAACCCTAACTTGCGGAAGAAGTCATTGAGTCCGTGTTGATATTGGACTTCTTATATATATGGGAAGTAGAGTCCTGATAAGGATTGTGGATGTAGTTTCCTTGTGGAGAAGAGCCCTTGTTAGGTAAGCATCTTTATTTGTCTCTATCTTGGATTTCGTCAGGTTCTGTGTGCTTGAAGGATAAGACCTTCATCTACTGACAGTGAGTGTAGATTGGCTTATCTCGGCTTATTCTGTCACCGAGCCGAGTCGCGCAACAATTCGGTTACCTGAACCAAGTCTTGGCTTGAGCCTGAGCTGGGGCACGCCGAGTATGGTCCTGGCTTTCAGGTCGGCCTCGTCGTCATGCTCTATGCCGAGATATAAGTTTATTTTTGGGCTCTGTAGGGTCTTGATTTATGGACCTTGCTGGGCCTTATACTCAAGCTATCCAGATCCATATAATCAATTCAGTTTATGTCGTTCATCACTACAAATCAGACTTTATCTGAACCCAAAAAAATTAATGCGCTCACACCGGATTTATCATCCAACACCAATGTCATAGCGGAACCATCCCTAACCCCCATAACGGAATATACAAACAACTCCATGATTTCATCTGATGCCTCGAATCGGTGCTCCTTATTGGTCAACTATATTGCAGATCGTGTGTTGTTGTTCTCGATTCCATAAGCAGTGGATGGTTCCATTGGTAACGATTCACGATTTGCGGTGGTCGGAGGTTCTAATCGGGATTTCCATTATCCCACGCTGATCAACATTGCTGCAAGTCGTGTTTAGGCTCTTCATCTAACAGCAGTTGGTCTTCTAGGTGAGGGTTTGGGATTCGAGCTGGTCGGAGGTTCATCCACGTTGGTGACTCCGCTGGTTAGTTTTCTGGTTCCTACCCCTAGTCTTTTTCCCCCTCCTTCAACATCTCCTGTTGATTTGTTTCCGGAGGTAATTTGGGGAAAAGTGGCAGTGGTGGCTGGAGGTATTCTAAAATACCATGTCCCCCCAAAACTAGTCATCTAGTCCTCGCCGACCGGATCTGATGCCATCCAGCTTGAAAAAGTAGAATTCGTCAAGGATCCTTCGGAGAATCCCATTTTTCTCCCTGGGAATTGTCTTGTTTCAAATCAGTCAGATTTAAAACGACCCCAAATCGGATCTCAGAAGTCTTTCGCATCGGCCGTCTCAATATTTCTGCAGGACCTATCCCCGGTGGTTCTTCTACCCCATCACCTCTTAACGGCTTCTCGGAGAACCTAGCCCCATCCACTCTTAAATCATATCGGCATGTTACATCTACTGGATTGGCCGAGCAGGGACGGTTGGGAATTGAATATATCTCTGGTGAATATCCTATCACTGTTTTCACCTCCGAGGAATGTGATCAAATATCGGGGGCATACCAACATGCCCTCATTGGTAAATTCTCTATCTGTAACCTCAAATGATTATATTTGTAAAATTTGTTAGATCTTGGATTTGGTAAATGTAAAGTGCAATACCTTAATGCTAAACATGTTTTGATTACTTTGGGTAGTGCCGAGTATGTCTCTAAGCTGTGGTTGAAATGTGAACTAACCTTTCTTGGTTATCCTATGCGATTATTTAAATGGTCCCCATATTTTGATTTTAAACATGAACCTACGATTGTTCCCATTTCAATTAAAATACTTGCTCTGCCTGTCCAATGGTTTAATTTACGTGCTTTACAAATGGTTTCGGGACTGGTAAGGCGCTTTCTAAAAGCAGATATTCACACCTTGAACAAAAATAGACTGAATTATGCTTGTGTTTGCGTTGAAGTTAACTTATAGCATATCCTACCTAAAAAAGTTGGGATACAATGTGGAGATTTTAAAACTGAACATGTGTTAGAATATGAAAAACTTTCGAAATATTGTTTTCATTGTCATCACATTGGTCACGATGTTGATGCCGGCTATAGTAAACATCCCTCCCTCAAACCTAATTTTCCTCAGAGAAGGTTTGCAGGTCCTCATGTGAAAAACAATAATTTGCTAGCCATAACTGTTTCAAATGAAGAACCAGGCCCATCTAACATAGTGTAATACCCGATTGTAAATTCATTCATTATCATTCAATTAAGTCTCGTTCAGTAATATTTCACTCAGTAATAATCATTCATCATTCATGTTCATCGTGTTCACTGTTTGATGTACTTAGAATCCTGGATCAGTTATCATTCGTCTTTCTACCTTGTTTGAGATTTGAGCCGAGTTTATCTTCATCGTCATTGTTGTGGTGGATTATGCGTAAGGAGTAGCGCACGCTACATACTCTTTTTAGCGCGCGCTAATTGATTACAGGTAGCGCACGCTAACCTATTAGTATTAGCGCACGCTAATGCATTTGGGAAGACAGTCCAGAAGGCACTGGACTGGATTAGTGTGATTCATAATGTATGCTACAGTTGGAGTATAATGTACGTTAATGATGTGTGTAGCGCACGCTATCGGGATCCATCAGCACGCGCTAGCGTATTGGAACAGACAGTCCAGTGGGCACTGGACTGAGTTGAAATAATCCGTAGCGTATGCTAAGCGTGTGCATAGCGTACGCAAGGGTCAATTGGTAACGCACGCTATTAATAGGGTAGCGCGCGCTAAGGCTCAATCAGGACATAAGACAGTATGTTTTGGACTCGAGTTACTGGGCATCAACTTTCAAGTAGCGCACGCTAACACAAGGTTAATGTACGCTAAGGAGAAGGCGTTAACGCACGCTACCGAGTACGTAGCGTACGCTAACGATGCAGGCAGTGGGTACTGGACTAAACGGTGTGCCTGCTAGTGTACGCTAAGCATCATAGGTTAGCGTGCGCTAAACTCGCTCAGGTATAAATTGGACAGTTCAGTCCAGTTTCGTCATTTTTCATTTCACTTCCTCCTTCCGGCGTGTTCGGGCAATTTCAGGCGATTTGGAGAGATCTTTTCGAACTGCACTCACCTATCATCATCTTCAAGCTTCTAAGTCAGATTAATCATCACCTAATCCTCTCCAACATATCAAATCATGGTAATCATTTCTTGAATCTAGAATTTCGGAGTTCGAGTGTTTTCCTTCCAATCTCTTCGTGTGAGCTTGTTATTATGTTGGGATATATTAGATATGTATTATCTACCTTGGATACATGTATTCCTACGGATTTATTGGTGTATTTTTCGGATTTGATGAATATTTGGGGAATTATTCAAGAATCCTTGGTGTTTGACTTGGGTTATTTTGGGGGTTTCCAATTGATGTTGTCGTAACCTTGAGTCGTGGTTTCCTATTGGATCATTGATGTCAATAATGAAGTTTTGTTGGATTAGTTTACTTTTGGAGGTTGGTTTTCGATATTTTTGGGGGATGGTTGTAACCAACGGGAGAATGTTTGCAACGTATCCGTTAGAATACCCTAATGAGTTTTGGTTATTGTTGTAACGACTTTTGAGTTGGTGGTAATCGTGTTTAGTACGTATATTGAGCATTTGTTGGTAATTTTGTTATTCAAGGTTGTTCTAGCGACCGGTATTATCTCTATTAGAGACGTTTGTTCGTGGGAAGACATTTCATCACCAGTGTTGTGTAAGTTTATTCTTACTCGGTTAAAGGGATATTCATTCCTTACGTTGTTTTTCATTCATACATGTGATTCACTCATAATATATCATTCATGTCGAAACCTTTAATTATCAACTAATCATGTAACTCACGAGGAACGACGGTTCCAAATCATTTCATTGAAGCTATCACTCGTTGTATCATTATCTCATCTCGGTGAGTCGTTCTTTATCCTTGTCGGATTTTGTTCATTATCTCTCATCTTGGTCGCTTTTTTTTGTGACCTTCCGGGATTGTATTGCATGGGCGGGTGGTGTATGTGTGGAATTTTTAGTCGGGCACACTATGGTCATGTGTATATGCGGAACTCCGGACACATTTAGACTGTGCACACGGTAAAGTATCTCCGTGAGACTAATTAGGCCAAATTGTGGGTGTATATGCGGGACTCCGGAAACTCGGCTACTTGTGCACTTACACATTCTATTCGGGCGTACTATGATGCCCATCATTCAACTATATTTCTTCATTCATTCATGTGATTGTTGTATATTGTTCAACTCTTGAGGATTGTTGTTCTGTGTAACTGACCCCGTTGGGGATATTGTTTTTAGGTCATGGCAAGGCAAACGCATGAAAAGAGAATGTTGACGGCGAGGAGTCCCAGTGGTACTAGTAGGGGGGCCCAGTCTCTTCATTTCGTTCATGTTTCCTTGTTATGTATTTTTCCCCTGCACTTCCTTTTGAATCGTTAATTGTTCAGTGTTGTATATTTTATATTCATATAAAATATACATGTATTCAGTATTCCCTGGGTGTGTTGTATTTGAAACTCCTCATCGGAGTAATTGATGACGTAATGTGGTTCGGTACTACATTTGTATTATGTAATTCATTAATTTTCATTTGCCTGGTGGGTCCCAGCCGGGGGTCCACGGCACTATAATATACGCCTAGTTTGGGGTGTTACAGAGTTGGTATCAGAGCGTGGTTTTGAATACTACCTTCCGAGTCATGTCTCATTTGAAATCACTGTTCATCAGACTAGTATAATTGGACTTTCGCATCACATGTGACCTGTGCAAATGCCAAGCCCCTCAGACCGAAAGAACTGCAAGATTTCTGACGCCATGGTATAATTTCTGGCAATAAGAATCATTCATTCATTATTCATCAGTCAACAATCCTCAATCATTATTTTCATCTTGATCACGTCGATCATGTTAGTTTATTTCATCACTCAATTGTTGATCTTGAGGATCATATCATTAATCTTGTTAACTTGTTCAAGATAATCATTTCAAGAATTTCACCAGATAATCATGTCACCTCAGTTGATCATTCATGAAATCAATGTGTTAGAGCACGTATGCTCATTATTATCATTTCATGATGTAATCGTAATGCGGTATTCATGCGAGATCTATAACTATCATGTGACTTTCCTACTTCAGTATGGAGAGAGCTGGCAGAGCACGCAGGGTAAGAGGCCACGGTGCGGGCCGAAACCTGGGAGCTCGAATGAATACTCATGTGAACGCGAGGAATAATGCATACTCATCGAGCAGCGACACTGCCTCACATTAACCTGGAAATAATCCTTCACTGTCAGGGAGTCGTACCCGAGACACAGCTCAATCAGAAGGTGTTCGAGTTGACCCTCTCACTTTTATGCAGGGCATGATGGCCCAAATGACTCAGATGGCACGTCTGATGGAGACGATGCAGAACTCAACGGCTCAGAATCAGCAAGCTCCTCCGTCGCCACCTCAGAGGCAAGACAGGAGTGTGAGCACCATCATCAACGACATTTCTCGCCAGAGGCCGCCTACCTTCGAGGGCTCATCTGATCTGGCGGACATTATTCACTGGCTGGAGCATTTCGAGAAATTATTTGCTATGGTGGAGTGTCCCGAAGGACATAAAGTTTCATCCATGGCTTACTATCTGGGTAAGAGCGCTCACTCATGGTGGCTATATCTGAAGCCCACCGACGGAGCTTGTACGTGGGACCAGTTCAAAACGTTCATGATGGAAAGATATTATCTGGCCCCACTCAGGGAGGCTAAGCTGTCGGAGTTACTCAATCCCGACCCCTCAACCGAAGATGATGTTCTCGCCATTGGCGAGAAGTTTCAGGAGCTACTTCCATTCTCCTCATCCATTATTCACTCGGAGGCGGATAAAATCAAGTATTTCAGTAAGAGGTTGGAACCTCGTATGAGGCTTCAATTGCTTAATCATCATTGCACCACTCTAGCTGAATTCATCGAGAAAGCTCTTGCTTATGAGCTGACTGCTAAGGAAATTTCCAAGAATCAGACTTCATCTTCCAGCAAGAAATCGAAGAAGCGTAATCAGTCCGAAGGTAGTCAGGCCACTTTCAAGAAGCCTCGTGCGGGCTCTACTTTTTCTGAGCGACCTCCTACGGAACCTAAACCTGCGGAATCTCAGTCCCGAGTGGCCAGCTTGGCCATCACCTATTACAATTGTGGTGAACAGGGCCATTTCAGTACGAAATGTCTGAGGCAGACTGTCACGTGTAATAGCTGTGGGATTGCTGGGCATAAGGCCCGTTTCTGCCGAAGAGACTCCAGGCCTACTCCGGAGACATCTCAGGCTCCGAAGCAGTCAGATACTCAGAATAAGGCTACCCAATCAGCAACATTTAAAATGACGGGAGCAAACAAAGGCGGAGCCCATAGCTATCAGACAGGAACATTCGGTTCCGGGGCTGGCAAGCCCCGAATATATGAGATGAGGAGAGCCGACGATACGGAGGCCCGAATGATCTCTGGTACACTCAAAATTTTATCTCAACCTGTGTGTACCCTTTTTGATACTGGTGCATCGCATTCATTCATTTTCGAGTCATACTTGAGTAGACTACATCTGGGTAGTGCTACTAGTTGTGAGCCTTATGTCATTGGTCTACCTGACGGTAGAAGAATTATCGGGAATCATGAGATTAATGATTGTCCGATTCAGCTTCATGTCCATGTGTTGTTGGCAGACCTGATCATAGTATATTTACCCAAAGACAATGTTATTTTGGGTATTGATTGGATGGATCGTCATGATGCCATCCTTAGTGGTCTTAAGCGTATGGTCACTGTCATTTCAGACGATGGGGTCGAGTGTGTTTTTCAGGGGCTAACCCCAGCCATTCCGGAAAAGTTATTAATATGATGAAAGTAGTTAGATTACTCAATCAAGGGTGTGTTGGTTATTGGTGCTATATGACCAAGATCGAGAAATCATCAGTGTCATTGGCGGACATTCCGGTAGTGAGGGAATACGCCGATGTATTTCCAGACGAGTTACCTGGTTTGCCTCCACAAAGAGATGTGGAATTCACGATTGAGTTGGAGCCTGGTATATCTCCAATATCGAAGGCAACATATCGAATGGCCCCAACAGAAATGCAGGAATTGAAGAACCAACTTGAGGAATTGTCCGAGAAAGGTTATATCCGACCGAGTGGGTCCCCGTGGGGGGCACCTGTATTATTTGTCAAGAAGAAGGACGGTTCATTTCGCTTGTGTATTGATTATCTAGAGTTGAACATGGTGACGATCAAGAATAAATATCCCCTACCCCGCATCGATGATCTTTTGGATCAACTTGAGGGAGTTTCAATATTTTCCAAGATCGATTTAAGATCTGGGTATCATCAGTTGCGAATTCGAGAGTCGGATATCGCAAGGACAGCGTTTCGAACATGCTATGGACATTACGAGTTTGTAGTGATGCCGTTTGGGTTAATTAATGCACCTGCCATATTCATGGAACTAATGAATCGAGTTTTCATCAACTATCTGGATCAGTTCGTGGTTGTCTTCATTGATGACATTTTGATTTATTCTCGTGACTGAGAGGAGAACGAATTTCACCTTCATCAGGTTCTCGACGTGTTAAGACGAGAGCAGCTATATGGAAAGTTTTCCAAATGTGAATTCTAGATGTCCGAAGTGATGTTTCTTGGACATGTAATTTCAGCAGACGGAGTACGTTTCGACCCTCAGAAGATGGCGGCTATCTGAGATTGGCAACCTCCAAAGAATGTTAAGGAAATCCGAAGCTTTCTCAGATTAGCGGGATATTACCAGCCATTTGTGGAGGGATTTTCTAAAATCGCTCAACCTATGACGAACCTTTTGCGGAAGGATAAGAAATTCATATGGACTGACGCGTGTCAACAGAGTTTTGAGGAACTCAAGAGCCGGTTAATTTCAGCACCTGTCCTTTCCTTGCCACAAGGTACGGAAGGATTTGTTGTTTATAGTGATGCGTCCGGACACGGTCTCGAATGTGTACTAATGCAGAACGGGAAAGTGATTGCCTATGCTTTGCATAAACTGAGTCCTTATGAAGTCAACTATCCGACCCATGACCTGGAGTTAGCAGTCGTGGTTTTTGCATTGAAGATTTGGCGTCATTATCTTTATGGCGTCACATGTCATATTTTCACCGATCATAAGAGTTTGAAGTATATATTTACTCAGAACGAGTTAAATATGCGTCGGAGATGGTGGTTAGAACTGATTAAGGACTATCATATCGAGATACAGTATCACCCGGGTAAGGCGAATGTTGCCGCCGATGCCTTGAGTCGTAAGTCCATTCAGGAGCAGATGCTTGCTCATTTAACTGTTCAGATGGAACTTCAGCGGCAATTCCTTAGGCAGGAGATTGAGGTTTGGTTACAGCGTGTACAAGGACAGCTTTGCATGCTGGAGATTTCATCGCCACTTGAGGAGGCGATCAGACTTAAACAGGGTTCAGACTCATTTTTATTGCGCATTCGAGATAATGTGACTCATAGGAAATCCCCTGGATTTGTAATCCACGAGGATGGACTTTTGCGATTTAAGAACTGGTTATGTGTTCCGACGGATGACGAGTTGAAAACCTCGATTTTGAGAGAGGCCCAGGATACCCCTTATTCAATTCATCCGGGGTCCAGCAAGATGTACAAAGACTTGAAACAAAATTACTGGTGGAGTAATATGAAGCGAGAAGTCGTATAGTTTGTTTCGAGATGTCTCACCTGCCAACAAGTCAAGATAGAACATCAGCGACCGGCGGGCATTCTGAAACCGCTTCCTATCCCAGAATGGAAGTATGAGGATATTTCAATGGATTTCATCACGAGTGTGCCGACGAGTCGGCGGGGCATGAATATAATTTGGGTGATTGTGGACCGTTTAACTAAGTCAGCTCATTTCCTTGAGATTTAAGGATACGTGGGGTCCCTAGGGACTTGCCCAGTTGTACATCAAAGAGATAGTGAGATTGCACGGTACCCCTAAGAGTATCGTTTCTGATCGTGACGGGCGATTCGTGTCACATTTTTGGAAATCAGCTCATCGTTCCATGGGAACTCAGCTCAACTTCAACACAGCTTTTCACCCTCAGTCTGACGGACAATCAGAGAGAACTATTCAGACGTTGGAGGACATGTTGAGGGCATGCGTCCTCGATTGGAAAGATGATTCGGAAGCCCAAATACCATTGATCGAATTCACGTATAATAATAGTTGGCACGCTTCGATTCATATGGCACCTTACGAGGCCTTATATGGTCGTCGTTGTCGATCTCCCCTATGCTGGGATGACTTATCAGAATCAGTCGGCACTGAGCCCGATATGTTTATAGCCGCCCGCGAGAAGGTAGCTTTGATCAGGAGTCATTTGTTGACCGCTCAGAGTTGACAAAAGTCATATGCAGATAATAGTCGTCGACCATTAGAGTTTGAGACAGGTGACCATGTTTTGGTCAAGGTATCCCCTAGTCGAGGGATTTTCCATTTCGGGAAGTGGGGGAAGTTGAGTCCGAGATTCATTAGACCGTTTGAGATTTTGGATCGAGTGGGCGATCTGGCTTATCAATTGGCTTTACCTCCAGCCTTGAGTCGAATGCATAACGTTTTTCATGTCTCTCAGTTTCGGAAGTATGTTGCCGACCCTAGTAACATACTTCAGTTTGATGAAATTGAGATCGCAGATGATCATACGTACGAGGAGCGTCCTGTACGAATCTTAGAGCGGTGAATCAAACAGTTGAGGAACAATACAATTCCTTTGGTTAAGATTCAGTGGTCTAGACACGGAGTCGAAGAGGCTACTTGGGAAACCGAGGATAGTATGCGGGAGAGTTATCCTGATTTGTTTGACCCTTAGTTTCGAGGACGAAACTATTTTTAAGGGGGAGTATGTAATACCTGATTGTAAATTCATTCATTATCATTCAGTTAATTCTCATTCAGTAATATTTCACTCTGTAGTAATCATTTATCATTCATGTTTGTTCATCGTGTTCACTGTTTGATGTACTTAGAATCCTGGATCAGTTATCATTCGTCTTTCTACCTTGTTTGAGATTTGAGCTGAGTTTATCTTCATCGTCATTGTTGTGGTGGACTGTGCGTGAGGAGTAACGCATGATACCTACTCTTTTTAGCACGTGCTAATTGAGAACATGTAGTGCACGCTAACATATTAGTATTAGCGCACGCTAATGCATTTGGGAAGACAGTCCAGAAGGCACTGGACTGGATTAGTGAGATTCATAATGTATGCTACAGTTGGAGTATAATGTACATTTAGCATGTGTGTAGCGCACGCTATCGGGATCCATCAGCGCGCGCTAGTGTTTTGGAACAGACAGTCCAGTGGGTACTGGAATGAGTTGAAATAATTCGTAGCGTACGCTAAGAGTGTGCATAGCATACGCAAGGGTCAGTTAGTAGCGCACGCTAATAATAGGGTAGCGCGCGCTAAGGCTCAATCAGGCCAGAGGACAGTAGGTTCTGGACTCCAGTTACTGGATATCAACTTTCAAGTAGCGCACGCTAACACAAGGTTAACGTACGCTAAAGAGGAGGCGTTAACGCACACTACCAAGTTCGTAGTGTATGCTAACGATGTAGGCAGTGGGTACTGGACTAACCGATGTGCCTGCTAGCGCACGCTAAGCATCAGGGGTTAGCGTGCGCTAAACTGGCTCAGGTATAAATTGGACAGTTCAGTCCAGTTTCATCATTTTTCATTTCTCTTCGTCCTTCCGACGTGTTCGGGTGATTTCAGGCGATTTGGAGAGATCTTTTCGAGCTGCACTCACCTATCATCATCTTCAAGCTTCTGAGTCAGATTAATCATCACCTAATCCTCTCCAACACATCAAATCAAGGTAATCATTTCTTGCATCTAGAATTTCGGAGTTCGAGTGTTTTCCTTCCGATCTCTTCGTGTGAGCTTGCTATTATGTTGGGATATATTAGATATGGATTATCTACCTTAGATACTTGTATTCCTACGGATTTATTGGTGTATTTTTTGGATTTGATGAATATTTGGGGAATTATTCAAGAACCCTTGGTGTTTGACTTGGGTTATTTTGGGGGTTTCTGATTGATATTGTCGTACCCTTAAGTTGTGGTTTCCTATTGGATCATTGATGTCATTAATAAAGTTTTGTTGGATTGATTTACTTTTGGAGGTTGGTTTTCGATATTTTTGGGGGATAGTTGTAACCAACAGGAGAATGTTTGCAACGTATCCGTTAGAATGCCCCAATGAGTTTTGGTTATTGTTGTAACGACTTTTGAGTTGTTGATAATCGTGTTTAGTACGTATATTGAGCGTTTGTTGGTAATTTTGTTATTCAAGGTTGTTCGAGCGACCGATATTATCTCCATTAGAGACGTTTGTTCGTGAGAAGAGATTTCATCACCGGTGTTGTGCAAGTTAGTTCTTACTCGGTTAAAGGGATATTCATTCCTTATGTTGTTGCTCATTCACACATGTGATTCACTCATAATATATCATTCATGTCGAAACCTGTAATTATCAACTAATCATGTAACTCACAAGGAACGATGGTTCCAAATCATTTCATTGAAGCTATCACTCGTTGTATCATTATCTCATCTCGGTGATTCGTTCTTTATCCTTGTCGGACTTTGTTCATTATCTCTCATCTTGGTCACTTTTGTTCTTGTGACCTTCCGGGATTGTATTGCGTGGCCGGGTGGCGAATGTGTGGAATTTTTAGTTGGGCACACTATGGTCATGTGTATATGCGGGACTCCGGACACATTTGGACTGTGCACATGGTAAAGTATCTCCGTGAGACTAATTAGGCCAAGTTGCGGGTGTATATGCGGGACTCCGGACACTCGGCTACTTGTGCACTTACACATTCTATTCGGGCGTACTATGATGCCCATCATTCAACTCTATTTCTTCATTCATTCATGTGATTATTGTATATTGTTAAAATCTTGAGGATTGTTGTTCTGTGTAACTGGCCCCATTGGGGATATTGTTTTTAGGTCATGGCAAGGGAAAAGAACTGGAATAGAACGTTGACAGCGAGGAGTCCCAGTGATACCAGTAGGGGGCCCTAGTCTCTTCATTTCGCTCATGTTTCCTTGTTATGTATTTTTCCGCTGCACTTCCTTTTGAATCGTTAATTGTTCAGTGTTGTATATTTTATATTCATATAAAAGATACATGTATTCAGTATTCCCTGGGTGTGTTGTATTTGAAACTCCTCATCGGAGTAATTGATGACGTAATGTGGTTCAGTACTACATTTGTATTGTGTAATTCATTAATTTTCATTTGCCTGGTGGGTCCCAGTCGGGGTCCACAATACTGTAATATCCGCCTAGTTTGGGGTGTTACACATAGGGCCTGTTAATGTTACGAATGCTGCTTTGGGAGATGTTGCAAAAGTAATTACTGCTGAGGACAAGGGCCAGAAGCCGCAGGTTGTTACGAGTAATATGTTCGCGGCATTACAAATGAGGAGGAACTGGAAGGCAAAAATAAAAACAAGGATAATGATCTAATCAACAATGCTCATGTGTTATCCCTTCCCCCATACAACATTGTCTTTACTACCCCCCCCCCCCCCCCGGCCTACATTAGTAGATGTAATTGTGGTTGAACCCCTTCCCTCCAAAATGATTGGTGCCTGTTCTGTTAATCCCACCCCTACTGCCCCTCCAGTCAATTTGGATGTCTGTAATATTTCCCCATGTAACCCACGCTCGGATGGTTTTGTCGAGGACCTACCTGAATAGCTACTTGTGGCTCCCGAAGTGCTGGATCCTTCTTCCGGGATAGGCATTTCTCTTAACACATTAGATGTTGATTGTGTAGTCCGGGAGGTATGTTCGCCTCAAAATACCAAGGATGTTCCTATGTAGGATAATGATTTTCAATATTTAGTAGGATGTTCGTCTGGCCTTTCACTATAATGGCAGTGTTCTGAATAGGCCTGAGGACATTCGGAAATCGGCTGTTAATTATTTTCCCGCGTGCTTTGCATATAATAATCATATTCTTGATGAATTCCACACCAATCTTATCCAGTACTTGGTCGCGGATAATGATAATTTTTTTCTTTGTAACCCTCCTGACCTCGAGGAAATTAGACTAGCTATTTTTTATATGCCGACAGATAGTGTGGCTGGGCCTGACGGTTTTAATGCTAATTTTTTTCAAAATTGCTGAGACATCATCTAACAGGATATTTTTAACGTTGTACTCGATTTCTTTAATGGGCCCCAGCTGCATCAGGCCTATACGGCAACCACCATTACACTTATCCCTAAAATTGCATCTCCTAATTCGTGGAAGAATTTTAGACCGATTAGTCTTTGCAGTACCTTGTATAAAATTATTCCAAATCTTATGCAAAAGGCTTAGTGGCATTATCCCTTCCCTGATCAGCTCGGCTGAATATGGTTTTAACAAAAATAGGCTTATCACAGATAATATCCTAGCTGCTCATGAGACTGCTCATGAAATCTCTATGGATAACTCTAATACCATTGTCCAATTGGATTTGGAGAAAGCTTATGATAGGATTAATTGGAATTTCATTATAAAATCATGGCCGGTTTTGGCTTTTCTCCAAATTGGATCAATCTTGTCAAAATGTGCATTAACAATTGTAGGTTTTCTATTTTAATCAATGGTCAACCATGTGGTTTTTTCAAAAATGGAAAAGGAATTAGACAAGGAGATCATATATCTCCCCTGATATTTGTGCTTGCTACTGACTACTTTTCGAGATATATTGATCTGACTTTCCGGAGCAACCCAGAGATGTACTATTCTGGCATAAAGGGTTTTAAACTGACATTTGGCCTATGCGGATGACATGCTTCTTTTTTCAAAGCCACTAATAATAATTTCCTTAAACTCAATACTTGCCTGAACCATTTTGAGAATGTGTCGGGTGAAAGGATTAATAAGCACAAAACTCACATTATTATGCACCACCCTTTGGAAGATCTTTAAAACCTTGTTCAACAGAGCTAATTTTCCGATTCAATATTTAGGGGTCCCTCTGTGGAAAGGAAGGCCTACTTTTGATATGTTTAATAATTTGATTTTCAAAGTCGAAAACAAAATCCTGAGTTGGAATCATCACCCCCTTTCTATGGGAGGACGATTGGAGCTTATTAAAACCATTTTGAATTCGATCGCGTTCTATAGCTTTCAAGTTGTCAAACGCCCAAAAATTGTCATTACTTGTCTGGAAAGAATTTTCAATCGGTTTTTGTCGGGAACCACTGAAAATTGCCGTAAAATGCATTGGGCCTCGTGGGATAAACTTTGTTATCCTACTGAGGAAGGGGGTGGGATGTCGTGGGCTTAATGACATCATTATGGCCGCCCAAATCAAAATTTGGTGGCATTTCCGCACTCATAATAATATTTAGTCTGATTTGATAAAAGATAAATATTGTAAAAGGCTCCATCCCATTATTATTAAATACAACCATTATGATTCCCGCATTTGAAAAAACATGTGTGTTACTAGAACAGTCGCAGATAAGTGGATCTTTTGGAATAGCGGCAATGGTAACATTTATTTTTGGCATGATATTTGGTGTGACGTGGGTCCTTTATCGAATATTACTCATACCAAATCTAATAAGTGCCCTTTTGATTTTTAGACGAATAACAATTGGGATATGTCTAAGTTGTGAGATGTCCCCCTATTGATGTGTGTGATATTATTTGCAATACTCCTCCCCACCATTCAACTAATATTGCAATTCACTCCACATGGCCGATTCTCTTTTAAATATGTAATATCCGACTGTAATTCTTCATCCTTACTGTTGTATTGTTCAGATAATTAAATATCGTTGAACCATGTTGCATTTAATATATGACTATAATGTTGAGATGTTACGGAATTGAGTTAGTTATCGTTGTTATTCACTTTATGTTTGTTGGTTCAATGTTAATTGGAGAGTTGCATTTTTGGGCCTATTCTGGTGGTGTAGCATACGCTACATAGTGTGATTAACGTACGTTAAGCTTGTGCCTTAACGTACGTAATTGGTAATCTGTTGCATACGTTAAGAGGGAATCAGACATCAGTTGACTTCCGCACGTGAAATTATTATCCGTTGCCATGCACGTGAAGGGTGAGTGGGCTGTCGTGTCGGTCATAGTCAACCATATTTAGCGTATGTAATACCTTTCCTTTAGCGTACGTAAATAGCCTGTGAAGTCAAGATAGTATCCCCTGTAAGTCGATTACGTATGTAACAACAACTGGTTAGCGTACGTAACAGTGTTAACGTACGCTAAGTTTGTTCGATAGCGTACTTTAAGGCTGTACAGTCTATTTAGAGACACAACCTGTTTTTTCAATTCTTCACAACTCCAACCCGATTTTCTCTCCGTATATCCCCTCTCCTGCCTCCTTAGACCGATTTTAACCTTCTCCAACTTGATTTTGAGCCTTGTAGCTTGGAGTGGGCCTCATTGATTTGAAGTTTAGAAGATGTTCTTGAGCTTGAAATGTGTTTATTGTAGTGTTGAGGGTTGTTCTTCATTTCTGGATGTATGTATACGATTATCCTCTGTATTTTTCGTATGTTGATGTTAGTAATGTAGAATACTTCACCTAGAGTTAAATTAATCAAGTAAAACATGGTTATAATTAAACTTTTAACACTTCTTGATGAATATGATAAATGAGGGTTTGGAATGGAAGTGTTCTTGATATTTTGTTGATAATGTTCATGTTTATACGAATCAGACTCTTCCTACTAAGTTATTAACATCACTAATACAATGATAACCATCAGCTTTTTCATAGTTAATTTTAATTGATGAAATGTTGTCTTAAAATGTATAAGAACACCTTGTTGAATAAGAACACCTTGTTTAAAATGTATAAGAACACCTTGTCTTAAAATGATAACCATCAGCTTTTTCGTGTGGTGATTCTTGAACCTAAGCTAGGTATTCATAGATGATGTTAGTGGATCCTCCAGGTTAGTAAGGGGGTTGTAAGGATGGTGTTGATAATCTTCATGAATATGGTGTAATCTTATAAGTAATATAACCTTATTATTAGCTTACTATAATCAATCTAGATGAGACGTAGTGATGAACATAGTTGTGCAGATTTTTACTTTCAACATTGTGATGTTCTTGGAAAGTTTAATAAACGTAAAATGATATTGACAACATAAGTGATTGTTTAACATGTTCTTGAAAAATTTTTAGTCATAAAGAATCATACGAATATTCAGTAATGTCTTGTGAACCGATTATAAGGATGAGTTGAGGTAAAAAGAATTCTTGGTATAAGACTTCGATATTTTGAGATAGTAAAACTATTCAAATGGAATGTAGGGTATCGTCTTACTAAATTCAATATCGATAATTATATGGATGTGTTATTGATTGAAATGTATTTCGTTCAAGGTTGATTGTTTGAATAACCGATATTAGTCGAGGACCGTTCGTTCGTTTCGACAAGGGAGGATTATTCTCGTCTCCATATTGAGGCAAGTTATCTTGCTTGGTTATAATAATGATTAGATTATTGTGATGTTTATACCTTTCATGTATATGAAATGTTTATGGATTTGTGACTAGTAATTTGATATTGTTCTTGACGTTGTTCCGTTTTTCATCATGGGGTTGCTTCCCAAGTATGTCACTTTGAATCGTCGATCTCATTGGTCCTCGTGTCACTTCGGTGAGTTTTTCTTGATCCTTAATCGGATATGTGATTTGTTGAATTCGTTGTCATGTTGTATCGTGACAAATCTGGAATCATATCTGCGTGCCGATAAGTTATTGTGTAGGATTTTTAGCCGGGCACTTATATAGTCATACGTGGATGTTTTCTGTATTGGACCGTGCACACGAGACATAGTTCGTGAGGCTAATTAGGTACATTATCACACATATATTCTGGATTCCGTATATGGGGTGGACATGTACACGGACACATTTCTGGATCGGGCGTACTGTGATGTCCATCTTGAGCCATATTGTTTAATCGTTAATAGTCTATGTATGATTGGATATGTTCGACGGTTTTGGGACTGATTGTTCATACTCCCGAGGGGTATGTTCAATAGTCGGGATGTTTTCCTTGAGATCTAATATATGTGAATTATATAATGTCGGAAGAATCATTTATCATGTATATCTGATCCTGTGTTATGGGCAAAATACTTGTGTTATATTTTAGGTCGAGGCAAAGGCTAGGCACGGGAAGAGCACGGTGACGACGAAGGGTTCGAAGGATACTAGTTTGGGGACCCCATGTCTTTTATGTCCGGTTATTGTTCAAACCGTGTAATGTTACTTTAATTCCACTTTATTTAAATTATTGTCTGGTTGTATTGATATTTGAAGTATATTCCATCTCCATATGGACTATACTTGTACTTCGGATCCTGTGTATCATAAGGCCGTTGGCCATACCATTAATAAACTCCTAATCAGATTAATGATTAATTATTGTGGTTCGGTATCACAAAGTAATACTTATCTGTATTTTGATATCGCCTGGTGGGTCCCAATGTGGGGTCCACGACACTGTAATAGCCGCCTTTTGGGGTGTTACAAAATCGGCTTGGGAAACCAGTAGGAATAGGAAAATTACTAATCTGATTCTGAAATTTTGCTGGAACTCCCCCCTACCATCTCTTTATTCATGGTCAGAGTTTTAAATAAGTGGATTTCCACTCCTGATTACCTGGCTACCAGAGGTATTGTGGCTGACGCCACTTGCTTTTGTTGCAATGGAGCTGAAAGTATTGGTCATCTACTCATTAATGGTCCGATTGCCTCGCAAGTCTGGAGTAATTTTCACTCCTTGGTGGTATTGCAGAAACTCTCCACAGACAGTTTCTATCTCTTATTATCCCTCTGGTTCGGTAAGGCCAAAGGGAAATTACATGTTTTCCACATATTGTCTATCCTTATTTCGTGGTTTTTGTGGTGTTCCCTATAATGCCCGGATACTTAATGTGTAATTACCCTGTATTCGATCTTGTAAGATTCGACTTTGTGACGTATTAATCGATGATTGGTTTCCCGTATTCGTATCCCTACATCTTTGTATTTTTCCATGCATGCATGCATAATTTCTGCACGTGATAATGTACGCTCGATAATGATCTTAGTGTACGCTAAGAATGCAATATAACATACATTAGCTGTTGAGCTTAACGTACGTAAGCTCAGTCAACTCGAGATCCGGCATGGGTCGGCGTGTGGGGGCTAGGGGAGATTCGTGAGAGGTTCCGCGTGAACCTGGACAGTTTTCTAGCTAAGCAAGTCAACGGACTTAACGTATGCTAAGGGGGATTTTTAACGTACGCTAAGGTCCTAAATATTACATACGTAAGACCTGTATGATAACGTACGTAAGCTAATGCCAGAAACAGGTCAGTGAGCTCTGGACAGACGTTAACGTACGCTAATGTTCGAGTATAGCGTACGCTAATACTGTTACGTACGTAATGGACATTGGGTAACGTACTTAATGTTTTAGAATTCTATTTATAGACCTCGACCCCATTTCATTTCTCACCCTCACCTTGGCCGATTTTCGTGTTCTGGAGATTATCCCTCACCCTTTATCCATCATATCATCGTCCTAGCTTGATTTGAAGATCATAGACCCTTGTGGATTGGTGTTCAAGCCTACGGTGTTGAGTTTCTTTAAGTTCTTCGTTGTTCGTCACTATATTGAGGTATGTGATCCTTCACCAACTGGTTTAACATGTTCTTAGTGATGTTTTGTACCTGTTTTAAGTTCACCTATTCAGTTATTGTCACGAGAAGTCAAACATCATGTTGTTAGAAGAATAATTTCGATTATGTTTTGGTTCTTCTTCGTTGTTTAGAATATTAATCGAACGTTGTAGTGTTTGGGCTCTTAAACGTAGTATCATGAGGCTACGAACCTGATTATGGCAAGTTTATTGAGATTATCAAGTTCTTACGTATTACATGATGAAATAATGCGTATGGGAAAATTTAATGGATTGAACTCAGGGTTATTTCCTTGAAAAAGAAGATGATAATCAAGTGGACCTAGTAAATAAGTTCTTATGGTGTTCTTTGGGGTATTTCCGATATCTTGTTGCTTTGGATTAATGAAGAGTATGTTTAGAATCATTGTAAGAAGAATTATCTTGTGGTATATTGAAGAATCCGACCATAGGATGCGTTTGATCTTAGATGGAATACTATGAGCTTTTGTTCGGTTAATATCCTAATGTTGATTCAAACCGAAATGGTATAGGGCAAATTAGTAAGCTAGTATGATTGGGAACCACACGCCCTTTTGATGTTTTTATGATGTTTAGAACGATTATCCGGAACCATTAGTTATACCGATGTTATTGTTCGCTGAAGGTTAGGGTTTTGTTGGATTGATCGAGTGAGAGTTCTTCGAGCTGGTTGAAGATTTTTTTTTTCGTAGTAGCAATCCTTGTCGCCATTTCTAAGGAAAGTATCATATTTTTGAATATTGGTTTAATATTGAGGACTTTGATCATACATATTGTTATTCATCTCGTTGAACATGAGGTCATTCCAGTTGAATTGTCATAATATCGTTATTGATTGATTTTATGTTCATGTTGATGGACATATCGATTTTGCATATGTGTATGCATAGTTGTGTTTGTGTATGTTGTGTTGATCTTGTGAGATCACGTGATCTATGCTGAGGGCGCTGGATCGAATGTCCACTATGCGTTGGTCCGACGGGATCATCATGGGGATCTATGCTGGGGGCGTTGGATCGTTGGACGGGTTTTCCGCCATGCGTTGGTCCCACGGGATCATAATGGGGATCTATACTGAGGGCGCTGGATCATTGGATTACCCTTTGTTATGTTGATGGAATCACGTGGATTCGCATCGTTGGATTCCGGTGGCGGAAGTCCGTTTTAGGTAATTTACGATGCATTGTTGTTGCATATCCGATTTATGTATTATGATACTTGTACTAGCATCGTTTCGCTAACCCCTTTGGGGTGGACATTTTTTTGATGTTCAGGTTGCCGAGGAACGGGGAAGCAACCACAGTACCGACATGACGATGAAGTGTCCCAGTGATGTAAATTGATGTTGTCTTGTTTTCCAGTTATTTTTCAGTACTCGAGTACGCGTATTTTGTTGGGTTTGGAATGCTTGTAATAATGGACTCATTTAAATCGTTGAACTGGTTTTGAATTATAACCTTATTGGTACTTTGGTATTATTATTATTTTCTGTATTTCTCAAATTAGCCTTTTAAATTCTTATACAAAGGATTTACGGCGCTGTAATTATTCCGAATATATCGAGGTGTTACAGAATATGGTATCGGAGCTACGATTCATGGATATCTTGGCAGTCGGGTTTAGTTGGGTCTGTTTACGTTATTTGATTTATGGGTCGTTTGTAACATCACTGCTCAGCCAGCGTCGTCATGTGGACCGTGGTTATAAGTCTCCTAATCTCTTATACTACCGTTTTATTTAATTTCCGTTTTGTGAATATTGGCGGACTTTATTTTAGAAAATTTTGCCCTGGATATTGAGTATTTATATTTACAGTATGTTGAGGGGAGGTCGTGGATGCGGACGCGGTCGTGGACGCGGACATGGAAATGCGAGACAGGAGGACTCAGCTTCTACTCCAGAATTATTGGCTAGTCGAACCGATTCTCATTATGAAGGACAACAGGGATCAGCGAATGATAATGCAAATCCTAACATGCCAGGGGTTCTCCAACAGGTGGTCACTTAGATGACCCAGTTCGCTCAGGTGGTTGACCGCATGCAGACAGTGATCCACCAGCAACGCAACGAGGATAATCGGGGAGACAAGTGGCTTACGGAGGTGGTCAAATTGCACCCACCAAAATTTGACGGTTCTGCTGAGATGACTACTTGGGATCACTGGCTGAAGGAGTTGGAAAAGATATTTGCGGGGATCAACTGTCCCGATGACCGAAAAGTTCCGATCGCCCAGTATTTTCTGACTGGGGAGGCATTCAACTGGTGGGAGGTTATTCGACTTGAAGATCATAATGCTGACTGGATGGAATTCAGGTTAATGATGGAAGCACAGTATTGTCCTCGTCCAGTAAGAGAGGCTAGAGTCCGAGAGTTTTTCTCCCCGCAGAGTTCGGAGGCATCTGTGACAGACATAATCAAGACTTTTAATCACCAGCTGACTTGTGTGCGACACTTGGTCAGGATGGAGGTGGAGAAGATTTTCCATTTCGACATGCAGATGAAACCCGAGATTCAGCAATATATGTACGGATTTGAATGCACTACCTTGCGACAGTATCAGGACAAATCGATGGCCTACGACATGAAAGAGGCAGCGGTGGAGAAATCGACGGAAGCAAAGAAGCAGAAAGCATCTGGCAACTACACGGAGAACAAGAGTGGTGGGCCCCGCAAGGGACAGTCTTCATTTCATTCATCTAGGAGACCTCCGCATCCTTCCCGAGGTGGAATGAAGTTCCGAACAGCATCAATAGTTTCAGATGCAGCGAAGAAATGTTATAACTGTGGTAAAGCAGGGCATGTTCGGCGTGATTGCTACGCACCTTCTGTGACCTGTTTCGAGTGTGAACATGAAGGCCATCGTGCGACTTTTTGCGGAAATGTGACTAGATCTTTTGGTACTCACACTCCTGCACCGGTTCCGAAAGAGACAAGTGTGAATCAGACACAGCAAAGTGGTTTCCAGCAGCAGAATGTTGGGAAAAGAGAGGCGTCCAGTGCCAGGTCCGTTCCTCCGCGCCTTTACGAGATGAGGAGGTTAGACGATCAGAACACTGATGTTGCGTCAGGTACGATTCAGATCCTTTTGCAATGAGTTAGTGTCTTATTCTATTCAGGAGCCACACATTCTTTCATACCACTGAACTGTGTTAATCGTTTGAAAATCTCGTGTTTATATGATTGTGAGCCTTATGTTATGGGATTACCAAGTGGAGAGAGAATTGTGGGAGCCCTAGAAACTGGATATTTTCCAGTGTCTATAGGAGGGAGAGATTGGCCATCTAATCTTATTGTGGTCGACATTCATGGTGACGACCTAATTCTCGGAGACGATTGGCTCAACCGTTATGGGGCTATTTTGAATTACCGAAGGAGAGTGGTTTCTATCATTGCTGATGACGGATCTGAACATTTATTCAAAGGATGGAGACCGGGAAGCTCGGGAAAATTGATCAAAGCCATGAAAGCAGTGAAATTACTAAAGCAGGGTTGTTACGGATTGTGGTGTTATGTCATGAAGAAAGAAGGAGTAGAGCTCGCATCTATTCCAGTGGTAAACAAATTCTCAAACGTATTCCCTGATGAACTACATGGGTTACCTCCACAGAGAGAAGTAGAGTTCAATATCGAATTAGAGCCTGGAGCCGCACCTATTTGCAGAGCACCATACCGTATGGCGCCAACCGAGATGTATGAACTAAAGAAGCAGCTTGAGGAATTATTGCAGAAGGGTTACATTCAACCTAGCGTTTCTCCTTGGGAAGCACCCGATCTCTTTGTCCGGAAGAAAGATGGATCCCTCCGATTGTGTATCGATTAAAGGGAGCTAAACAAGGTGACGATTAAGAACAAGTATCAAATACCTCAGATCGACGACTTGTTTGACCAACTGCAGGGGGCAAGGGTATTCTCGAAGATCGACTTGAGATCAGGATACCATCAATTGAGAATTAAGGAATCAGATATACCGAAATCTGCTTTCAGATCCCGGTACGAGCACTATAAATTTGTGACGATGCCATTCGGACTTAGTAATGCTCCTGCGGTATTTATGCAATTTATGAATTGGGTATTCTTAGAATACTTGGATAAGTTTGTGGTCGTTTTCATTGCAACATCATGTTGTTAGAAGAATAATTTCGGTTATGTTTCGGTTCTTCTTCATTGTTTAGAATATTAATCGAACCTTGTAGTGTTTGGGCTCTTAAACATAGTATCATGAGGCTACCAACCTGATTATGGCAAGTTTATTGAGATTATCAAGTTCTTACGTATTACATGATGAAATAATGCGTATGGGGAAATTTAATGGATTGAACTTAGGGTTATTTTCTTGAAGAAGAAGATGATAATCAAGTGAACCTAGTAAATAAGTTCTTATGGTGTTCTTCGGGCTATTTCCGATATCTTGTTGCTTTGGATTAATGAAGAGTATGATTAGAATCATTGTAAGAAAAATTATCTTGTGTTATATTGAAGAATCCGACCGTAAGATGCATTTGATCTTAGATGGAATACTATGAGCTTTTGTTCGGTTAGTATCCTAATGTTGATTCAAACCGAAATGGTATAGGGCAGATTAGTAAGCTTGTATGATTGGGAATAACACGCCCTTTTGATGTTCAAATGATGTTTAGAACAATTATCCGGAACCGTTAGTTATACAGATGTTATTGTTCGCTGAAGGTTCGGGTTTTAGTGGATTGATCGAGTGAGAGTTCTTCGAGTTGGTTGAAGATTTTGTTTCGTAGTAGCAATCCTTGTCGCCATTTCTAAGGCAAGTATCGTATTTTTTAATATTGGTTTAATATTGAGGATTTTTATCATACATATTGTATTCATGTTGTTGAACATGAGGTCATTCCAGTTGAATTGTCATAATATCATTATTGATTGATTTTATGTTCATGTTGATGGACATATCGATTTTGCATATGTGTATGCTTAGTTGTGTTTGTGTATGTTGTGTTGATCCTGTGAGATCATGTGATCTATGCGGAGGGCGCTGGATCGAATGTCCACTATGCGTTGGTCCGACGGGATCATCATGGGGATCTATGCTGAGGGCGCTGGATTGTTGGACGGGTTTTCCACCATGCGTTGGTCCGACGGGATCATCATGGGGATCAATACAGAGGGCGCTGGATCGTTGGATTACCCTTTGTTATGTTGATGGAATAACGTGGATTCGCATCGTTGGATTCCGGTGGAGGAAGTCCGTTTTATGTAATTTATGATGCATTGTTATTGCATATCCGATTTATGTATTATGATACTTGTACTAGCATCGTTTTGCTAACCTCTTTGGGGGTGGACATTTGTTTTGATGTTCAGGTAGCCGAGGAGTGGGGAAGCAACCATAGTACCGACATGACGATGAAGTGGCCTAGTGATGTAAATTGATGTTGTCTTGTTTTCCAGTTATTTTTCAGTACTCGAGTACGCGTATTTTGTTGGGTTTGGAATGCTTGTAATAATGGACTCATTTAAATTGTTGAACTGGTTTTGAATTATAAACTTAATGGTACTTTGGTATTATTATTATTTTCCATATTTCTCAAATTAGCCTTGTAAATTCTTATATAAAGGATTTACGGCACTGTAAATATTCTGAATATATCGGGGTGTTACATTCCCTAAATGAAAAGAGAGCTAATAATATTCCCTTCACAAGCGATGTGAGACCCCATTCTTTTATAAGTAGGGCAGATTAATAATTCTCAATAAATAAAATAAAGTTTTACAATTATTTCCTTGTCGAATATATTTTGTTCATACCATATGTATAGTCTCGTCAATTAAATAATATCCTATAAGTTTAATTAACTTAAATTTTTAATAAATTTTAATTTATTAGCTAAATGGGCTATTTAATCTAATAGTACAACTTAATTAGTGGGCTTATTATTAGAATTTGAAACTTAGAGGCATTATGGGCTTATGACCACCTAAATAATAAACCACCTATCACCTAAAATACTACACCTAGCCCAAAATACTCATGACCCAACCCAACATAAAATTACTACCTAATACATGACAAATACAACCAAAATACACCATACATGTATAAATACACAAAATTTCGGCCTACTATAATAAAAAGCAAGGTAAAATTGAGTTGCCATAATTTTAAGTTCTTCCCAAGACACTTGTTACCTTTATATACCATGTTGACCACACCTCACCACGCACCTCCACCTATATATACTTCCACCTTGAAAATTCCACCCTTATTTCACAATAGAAGAAAAAAATTTGCACATCTAGAGTAAGAGAGAGAGAACCAAAGTGAGGAGGAGAGAAAGATAAGAAAAAAAATAGAGAGGAAGAAGAAGAAGAAGAAGAGTAAAAAGATAGAAGGAGAAAGAGGAGGAGGAAGAAGGATTCTTTTAACCTACGAGAGACATTCAAAGTGGGTAAAATTATTTTCTTTCTTTTCTCTTATTCAAAATTAATACAAGTTAAATATATATGGTGCATGCAAGTATTATAACTTTAGTCATCGATATTTGTTTAAAAATGACATTCATTACCATGCATGTAATGATCTTGGTATTTGTTGAATTTTAGTTTGTTATATTTTGATGATATGTGCAAATTAATTCATTGATGGACATTTTGGTTGAATATGGCAAATCTGACCTTTGGTAATTAAAATCCAAAAAATATAAAAGTATGTACTAGAATATGGTAAGAGGATAATTAGTCACCGAAAAGATTTCATAATTCGAACCTAAATTCGAAGGATAACTAAAATAATCGAATTAAGATAAATTTTGCGGTAAAATTGTTAAAAGTCATAATTCTAGTCTTATATCCTGAAAGTAAGTCTTAATATATCAAAAATAAGTTCTCTATAAAATTTCACCTAAATCGGAATTTATTAAAATAGAAAGTCGGGGCAAAAATAAAAATTTCAAGAATTCGGGACCAAAACTATAATTTATAGAAACTTACTATTTTGGAAATAAAATTTCCAGAAAAGTTGAGCTTGCTGGACTCGTAATAACATAAAGAGATTACCCCTAAAATTTTAGGTCAATCCGACAAGAAACGGAAAAGATATGACAAGAATAATAAAATACCGAATAAGGCAAAATGAAGGGGTGAAATTACAATTTTTAAGAGAGTAAAAATTAAAACTCAATGTAATCTGAAAGTACAAGTCATAAAGTTCAAAATGCAACTGGGCTCGTAATTTTCTAGTTAAAATGAATCCAAACGAATTAATCAAAGTTATAAGACAAAACTAAATAAAAATAATAATAATAATAATAATACTTTAATTTCGGAAGGGCAGAATTATAATTTATGAACGGAAAAACCTCCATGCAACCTCTGATCTCAAAATCTTATATTATAACAGACTTTTTGCCATAAAGTTCGTACTTTTCGGACGTAGAATCAAACCGTTACGACTTAATCAAACTTATAATATTTTAGTAAAAATAATAATAATACTTAAAACTTAGAAGGACAGAATTGTAATCTTAGAAAGGTGAAACTTTCATGCAGTTTCTGACCTTTAATCCATATATCATAACGGGATTTTCACAATAACATTCGTAATTTTCGGACCGATCCGTACAGAATTATCCAAATTCATAAAATTATAGTAAAAATAATAATGATAGTACTTAAAAGACGGAGGGGGCACATTTGTAATATCCTAAATATGAAACTTTCATGCAACTTCTTACCTTCAATCCTCATAACGGACTTTTCTCAATAAAGTACATAATTTTCAGATGTATAAATATTCCGTACCGAACTATTCAAGTTTATCATAAGAATATGCTTAGACTCGTACAATAGCAATCTAATTATCAACCAGTTCAACTAAATTCTCTAGTTTACCCAAGTCCATTTATTATAAAATAATCATATTGATATCTTATAATATGCATAGTCGTCGTTAATCATGACAATAATTGTTATTTAATAGAAATTGGGAGTAAGTACTGTGCGGAGCTAAGTACTACGACCTTCGGGCGGGAGCCACCGCTAAAGTCCATACGAGTACCTCTAGAGTCCCTTTTTCTATTTATATGCATGAGGGGCATTGTGTCCAAGTCATGAATCGAGCAGCATGGTTGCGGCTCTAGGCAAAGCTATTGTTGTATCCTATTCCCTTGAAGCTGAAGGACGGAGTGATCTAAGGTGACTGGGTGGTAGAATTCGGGTATAGTCGCGATTATGATATGATCCGGGCATTGACCCAAGATAAGGACATATCGAGCCCATATAAGAGATAAAGCAGCACATCACCGAGCGTGAGAGCGATTAAGCTCAAAGGCCAATGTTATAGTGACGGTCCGACAAACGCCCAAGGCTACGGTTATCAAACCAAAGGTAATGGCGATAGTCAAAGGCCAAACACTAATAACGGTATAAGACATTATAAGGAGGCTAATGGATTAATTATGTCGACGACCTCCCGAAGCTAAATACTCATTGGGCGCTCGACGCCGTATATTCTTCATACTCAACAGCAATCTATGGAGATTGACAATATTATTAAACAATATTATTTTTTCAAAAGTAGGAGAAAATACATTATGTTTTGTTCTTGAAAATAATAAACTCATTAAATACCAAACCCTAACTCATTGAGAATCCATTATTCTCACCCCAATTTGATTTTTATAAAACCCCACTAGATGAAGAAGACAAAGAGGAAGAAGAGGTAGATGCTGGTATGAAGTGAAGACTTACCTCGGATACTGCCAAGATATAAGACTCATGAAGCTGCATTTAGTATTTCTTTATTTCCTTTGTCAAAACTGTATTCTGATTTTCGCTGTACTCTTTTGTACTTAATGTAATAATTCCGCTGTACTCTTGAATATTTCTTCTCTGTGGAATAACCAGTCTTAGTTCACCGGGCTAAGATCTGGCACATGTACGCTTGCTGGAAATTTATTACCACAAATGTTATTTTATATAATAACTGTTGCGTTCTTGTCCAACCTCGGTGTGGGGGCGTGACAAGCAATAAAGTTTGTCAGCGTGTGTGGAAACACCTATCGGACATCAACTATTCGGACAAAGCTAGGATGTCCTTTCGGGAGGGCGCTGATACCATTTTTGAGCTACTTCATATCTGCCAATCGCAGAAGAAATATCCAACCATGATTATCATTCATTGGTAGAAACTTGAATATTGGTGGATCAAGCTCGACATAGTTAGAGCATCTAGAGGGAATTCGGGATGTGCAGGAGCGGGTGGTATCCTTCGTGATTACTGAAGAAAAATGGTTCTATGTTTTTTCAGAATTCTTGGGTAACTTCTCCAATACTTATGAAGAAATATTTTCAATATGGAGAGGTCTCAACATATGACATGAGAGGAATATTATCAAAGTTTGGGTTGAGTCTGACTCCATAGTAGTTATCCGGATCATCAACACCGCTCATGGTGGTAACTGGAAAGTTTCTAAAATTAACATAAAAAACCATAAGCTTATGAGATCTACGGACATCAAATTTTCTCACATATTCTGTGAAGGCAACAAGATTCTGGACTTTCTCGCTAACAAGGAATGTGATGGTCTTGATTTAAAAATTATGCATAATAGGGACATATGAGGTTTTATTGTGGGCCTTATCCGTTTGGATCAAAGGATGCACCCTTATGTGAGAACCAAAATCACTCACACCTAATATAGACTGTACTGTTTTTGCCATTTTAGATGGTTTTCATTTCTTGATTGTTGTTCGCTATGTAGGGGATTAGCGGCCCTTTGTTGTAGTCCTATAGAGGCTTGTTTCGTTATAATATAATCGGTTTTAAAAAAACATTTCAATATTGATACAATTAATTAATCCAATTAATTAATTATATTAAATATAAATTCTCTAACAAATAATATGAAAATATTAATTACCCAGTAATTTATCTAATTAACAAGACCGATTTAATCTATCCAAAAGTTAAATTAGACATCTAATGTCCAATATTAACCAAGAGATGATAAGTTAAATATAATCCATCGTCTATTCCTCTGTCGCGATTCTGTAGGTTCATCTCAGTTAGCATTGGAGGATCCAAAGAGTGTTAGCACCATCTAGACAGTCCCAAGGACTACACCGTAAGCCAACTAAGAACGAATGATAGGGATCATTCCAAAAACCTTTACCTTATGAATACCATATATGTATAAACCTTTCAATCAAATGTCCCGATCAGGTATTAAGGTCACCACAAAGTTAAACGATATTGTAACTTGACTTTATACTTTTGTTAGTGCAAAACGAGACCACCGAGATTTTATGTATCAAATACAACTAGCTCTAATTGCTTTGGCCAAAGACTATGATCTCATTTGCCACTATCCGCATAGAACATCTACTTGTCCACTTACAGGAGAAAGAATCCTATCTTGGTATTTAGTAGAGATTGCTACTTGCCCATCAAAGTCACACTTCGAGGTTGACCCCACCAATCGGTGTTTGGATCGAACTACTGTAGAAACTAACTTAATGTCACTACCACATCTCATACTGAATCCTCAAGTTTAAGGTTCACGTATACCTATCACAACCTTTCGAATTTGTTATTGAATATCCCATAGTAAAAACCATGTGTCTGAATCAAGGTGAGTCGTGTCTGAGTATACTAATACCATTATCATACCATTATATGTGCTCCCACTAACTCTTAGTGAAGAAAGGCACTCTACTTGTCAAAGTACACGTTATACAAGTCTTGTCTAAAATTAATGCTCAGTTAAATTTTATCGGCTTGCGAACTAGTTAAGCATTCGAGCGTAAAATATTTCCAGTGCCTATCTCTGTATCTCATAAGGAGTGGAATGTTTGTTCTCAGATGTTAGGGCAATTATTTGACATATAAAATCATGATACCAATGATATATAATAATATAGTAATAAAAAGTATGTTATTCGATTGATGTTCATAATTACAATACAGTACTCTCACTATCTCATCCTCTGTGTTGCATATGAGGGCATATTCCTAACAGCTACCCCCATCCACTCACCCCTTTCTTATGACCTAGTTGATAACCATGCATAATGTTGGGTTTTACGTGTATCTAAGACAATAAATATGAGCAAAACTCAGCGGAATAAATTAACAAAAAAACCCAGACGTGGATCTACATGCAATTTAATTGGTTTATTAAGAGTTCGTCGAATTACCTTAATTCGAATAATAGATCTGAACCCGGACCAGAAGCTGATTAAATCCTCTTCCTCTTTCGGTGATCCACACACGAACTACTAGTACAAGCCAGATTGCTAGATCCTTATGAATAATGTTGATAAACAGTAGAACAAATAACTCATTGCTAGAAGGAGTTATACTGTTGATCAAAATAAACTAAGGGAAGAAGACGGACACCGCCGAAATGAATTCCCGAACTGAAACCAGTTCAGCGGAACAATTGAGAAAGGGAGGGGGGGCGATTTTTGTCTTAGAAAATTAGGGTTGTTTGATTTTTCTTATGACAACTCCTTGTCCTTGACACTTTATTTATACTAAGTAAACCCTAGAGTCAAACTCTAGTATTTTCTTAGTTGCCCATCAACTTATTAAATAATATGATACATACAATATCTCAGATTATATATTACTTATTATTTAATCCTCTAATATAATATATAATATTATATTTATCTTTCCGAGTTGATATAATTAAATAATATAATATATAATATCCTATATTATATATTACTCATTATTTAATTTTTTTTAATAAATATAATATTCAATATTATATCTATTAATTATTATTGCTTGTATTTAGTTGTCGTATGTGTGACCCAAAATGCTTATATTATGTTGGAAATTATTTAATACCTTATTAAACAATAAGTCTTAAGCGGTCTCTAACATGACATTATGACTATTCAAATAATATAAATTTATAGTCCATTAAACCATTTAACGTGTCAAATCCCTTTGTCTCGCGATACAATATTTGAACTGAATCATTGAAATTATCATACTTATTATGTTCAAATTCTTTCTCGATCTTAAGTGGACTGATTGAATCAAATGACTATTCATTTGAGCATGGCCATGCATTTCCTTCAGTCCTACTTATCCAGGGGGCCAACAGATATCTCTCTCCCTAAAGAGAGGGGCAAATCCCCATCTTGATTATTCATTGCCCTCTACATGACTTTCACTAATCCCGATCCCTAACCTTTATGATCACTATGTTTCAGATGATATTAGATTACGTCAAGGCATGGCAGTAATCATGTTGGACTCTATGATAATCTCAGGTTCAGGGATTTATTGACATACTATTATATTGAGATTCACTTATGACATTTCCATTCAGTATCTCAAAGCGGGCCTGTCCGGTATTGGTTCTCCAACCAATACCCATAAGTTTGATCCGTACCATACGCATAATAATCTGATGATTATCAATCAAACTTATACTAGTATATGAATCACTTGAGTCTCCACTCTACGTGATTTGACCAGGAACATTTGAATAATATTATTATTCGTGAATAACCATTATTCGATTATTATAATATTAAACCATATACACATTATAATAATCAACGAGAAATAAATGATATCAAATAACTTTATTAAGATGTGACTATTACAAATCTAGGCACATCGAATATCCTAGGGCACTATTCCCAACAATCTCCCTCTTGCTCTAGGACTATTCATTCATGACTTTTAGTCCTATCGATCTAGCATGCTCAACACGCTTTCCTTGTGAGAGAGGCTTGGAAAGTGGATCGACAACATTCTCTACCATTGCTACCTTGCATATTGTAATATATCTCATATGACTAGGTGATATTTTCTGAGTGTATGCTTTGATCTCTAATCAATCCGTGACTCTTTAGATCTCGCAATAGCACCATTATTGTCGCAATAAAGACTTATAGGACCTAAAAGGTTCCACATATTCTCCTTGGCTGCACCCGATGCTGCCAGGTACTCAGCTTGAGTTATAGAATCTATGAGCGTGCTTACTTGGAACATTTCCAACTCACAGTATCTCCATTTTAAACAAAACACAAAACCATATTTGATCTTAAATCGTCTCTATCGGTTTTGAAACTTGCATCAGCGTAACCATTTACAACCAGCTCGTTTCCCACACCTCCATAAATTAGGAACACATCCTTAGTTCTTCTTAAGTACAGGATGGTTTTCACTGTTGTCCAGTGACTTTCACCTGGATTTGATTGGTATCAACTTGTCATGCTAAGGGCAAATGATACATCTGGTCGAGTACAAGGTACTTTGACTCAGACCTATCATTATATTTGATCTATCTGTATAGATTTTTATACCAAGAATGTAAGCAGTTTCTCCTAAGTCTTTCTTTGAGAAACAACTTCCCAATTAATCCTTGATTGTCTGCAAGGTGGGTATGTCATTTCCAATGAGTAATATGTCATCTACGTATAAGACTAAGAAAACAACTATGCTCCCACTAACCTTCTTGTACACACATGGTTCATCTTCATTTTGAATAAACCCAAACACTTTGACAGTTTCATCAAAATGAATATTCCATCTACGAGAAGCCTGCTTCAACCCACAAAGAGATATTTGAAGCTTGCAAACCTTTTTAGAACTTTCTGGATGAACAAAAACCTCTGGTTGTGTCATGTACACATCCTCGAGTAAGTTTCCATTAAGGAACGTGGTTTTGACATCAATTTTCCATATTTCATAATCATAGTATGCGACAATGGCAAATAAAATTCTAATTAATTTAAGCCTCACTACTTGCGAAAAAGTCTCATCATAGTCAACACCATGAATTTGTCTATAACCTTTCGCCACTAGTCTAGCTTTATAGGTTTGAAGATTATCGTCCATGTCTTTCTTCTTTTTGAAGACCCATTTGCACCCAATGGTTTTAACACCCGCGGGTGGATCTAACAAGTTCCAAACTTGATTGTCATACATGGACTGTATCTCTGACTTCATGGCCTCTATCCATTCCTTAGACTCTAGTCCTAAAGCAGCTGCTCTATAGGTACTAGGCTCATTATCTATGAGTGATGCATCATCATCCTCTGTTACGAGATACCCATATCTCTCAGGCACATGTCGCATCCTATCAGACCTGCGAGGGACTTGTGTACTTTGAATTGGCTCTTCAACTGATTGTTGAGCCTGTTCAGTTTCCATCGGGGAAGCAATGTCTTCTTTTGGTTCTCGAGTTTCCTCGAGAATTACTCTTCTCCCACTGTCTCTTTTAGAAATAAATTCCCTTTCTAAGAAGACAGCATTCCGAGCAACAAACACTTTGTTCTCCGCGGGCTTATAAAAGTAGTATCCTTTAGTTTTCTTAGGATATCCCACAAATAAACATCTTTCAAATCTGGCTGGCAGTTTGTTAAACACTTGGCGCCTTACGAACATTTCGCAAAGGTGACTTCCCTCGTCGTGGTTTTGATAAACTGATCATGTGACTTCTCTCGTTGTGGTTTTGATTAGTTGATACTTCTCGTATGTGCTTCTGATCAGTTGATAATCCTCGTCTGGTTCTGATTAGGTGACTTTCCTCGTCTGGCTCTGATCAGGTGATGTTTCTTGTATGTGATTCGAACAAGGTGACTTTCCTTGTTTGGTCTTCTGATTAGCTGACATTTTTTATCTTCAGATCTTCAGCTAGTCACTAGATTCCCGGTCTAGAAGTCCAAGATCCCTGCTTAGTTCGAGAAACCTTTCCTCTGGTAATAGTTTTATGAATATGTCAGCAATCTGTTACTTTCTGCTGACTCTTTCCACCCTTACTCTTTTGTTGAGCACATGGTCTATGACGAAGTGATGCTAGACATCTATGTTCTTTGTTCTCGAATGTAAGACTGGATTGTTTGTAATAGCAATTGCGCTATTATTACCATATTGGGACTTCATTTGCAATGGTGTTGTAGTCCTTCAGCTATTGTCTGATCCATAGAATTTGAGCACAACAGATATCTGCAGCTAGGTATTCTGACTCAGTTGTGGATGAGTTTGGCACCTGCTTCTTACTGAACCATGATATTAGTCTGGTTTCAAGGAATTGACACGTTCCACTAGTGCTCTTCATGTTGATCTTACATCCTGCAAAATCAGCATCAGAATATCCTGATAACTCAAAATTGTCATCTTTTGGATACCATAATCCAACATTGTGTGGATTTTATGTATCTGATTATCCTTTTAGATGCTTCCTGATGAGATTGTTTTGGCTTGGACTGAGATCTTGCACATATTCCTACTGCATAAGAAATGTCAAGTCTGCTTGCAGTGAGATACATTAATGATCCAATTAGTCTTATATAGTGTGTTGAATCCACTGGAATGCCTCCATCATCTGCATCAATGTGTAGAGATGTGCTCATTGGTACTCTCAGGGGTTTGGCTGACTCCATACCAAATCTTTTGATGAGCTCCCTTGTGTATTTTGCTTGGTTGATTCCAGTGTCAACTTGTTTGACTTGCAAACTAAGAAAGAAGTTCAGCTTGCCGATCATGCTCATTTAAAATTCTCCTTGAGGTTTGAGAATTTTTCACATAGCTCAGGGTTAGTTGAGCCAAATATAATATCATCCACATATACTTGAACTAGTAGTATGTGGTCTTCATGTTCAATTCTGAACAGAGTCTTGTCCACTTTTCCTTTGTAGAATCCATTCTTCTCAAGAAATATGGATTGAGACTCATACCAAGTTTTTGGTGCCTGTTTGAGTCCATATAAAGCTTTTAGTAACTTGTATACTTTGTCCCCTTTAACAAAACCAGGGGGTTTCTCAACATATACTTCTTCTTCCAGTACTCTATTGAGAACAACAACTTTCACGTCCATTTGGTAAACCTCAAAATTTTTGAAGGTTGGATATGCAAGGAATAGTCTGATTGCTTCTAGTCTTGATACTGGTGCATATGTTTCATCAAAATATATTCCTTGACATTGAGCATATTGTTTTGCAACCAATCTGGGTTTATTCCAAACAACAACTCCATCTTCATCACACTTGTTCTTGTAAACCATTTGGTGCCAATGACCTTTTTGTGATTTGATCTGTCTATCAACTTCTATATATTGTTCCTCTCCATTTGGTTTAATTCTTCTTGCATTGCAATCACCCATGTGTAGTCATATAGAGCTTGTTCTGTTGTTTTAGGCTCCACTTGGGACATAAAGCAAGAGAGCATTTCCATTCATATTGGTTCTCTTGATTTCCTGGTTTTGAGTCCATCAGTTAGGTTCCCAATGATTTGTTGAATGTGGTGATCCTTTAGCCATTTAGGGGTATCATATTCATCTTCTGCTTTTGGTTATTGATCATCATGGTTTGTTCCTTCGAGTGAGCTTAGGATTTATTTTGTCTGTCTCTCCTTCAGCTAGGTTTTGCTGATCTGCAACTGTGATTGGATCAACTTCAGCTGTGGTTGGATCAGCTATGGTTGGATCAACTTCATATTTGGTTGGATCAACTTCAGCTGTGGTTGTGTCAACTACTATGGGTGATCCTGGCTGATCTGCAGTTTGTTCTTCATCAGCTTCATCTATCAACCTTGTATTATTGATGGTGACTTCTTCTAGAGAGGTGGCTTTGAGCTATTTCACAATTCGTTACACCTGTTTTCTATACTAAACAGAAGATTCATCAAAGACAACATGAGGTGTTTCTTCCACACCAAATGTTCTTTTATTAAAGACTCTATATGCCTTGCTTATCTGTGAGTATCCCATAAAGAGACCATCATCAATTTTTGCATCAAATGCGTTTAGTTGGGTTTTGCCATTGTTGTGGATGAAACACTTACAACCAAAGATATGAAAATATGAAACAGTTAGTATTCTGCCATTCCGGACCTCATAGGGAGTTTTACTGTGTCTCCCTACTATCATACTTCTGTTCTGAGTATGACATGTTTTGTTGACCGCTTCAGCCCAGGACCTTTTTGGAAGATCAGTCTCAGCATTCATTGTCCTGGCTGCTTCCTTGAGGTTTTTGTTCCTTCTTTCCACTACACCATTTTTTTGTGGTGTTCTTCCCGCTGATATTTCGTGCTGAATCTCATTCCGATCACAATACTCAGTTATAATTTAATCATATCAAATACATAATGACATAATTAATTTCTCCAAGAAATAATTATATTCATGAATTAAATTAATCACCCGGTAATTAATTTAATTCATTAGGCCGTAAATTAATTTATCCAATAAATTAATTAAGACATCCAATGTCCCAATTAATTAGATATCCAATATCTAATATTCATAATGAGAGAATAAGCTTGATTCATTCCATCGTCAATCCTATAGCGCGACTCGATAGGTCTGTCTCAGTCAGCAATGGGAGGAACCAAAGAGTAGTAGCACCACCTAGCCAGCCTGGCGGCCTACACTGTACCCCAACTGAGAATGAATGATTGGGATCATTCAAGAACCATTCTGTCGTGAATACCAGTATACGTATAAACCCTTCTTTCAAATGTCCCGATCAAGTTATAGGGTCACGGTCAGTCAAACCCTATCTGTTACTTGAGGTTATGCATGCGTTAATGCATATCGAGATCATCGAGCTCTCGTGTATCCAATACAACTAGCTCCAATGCTTTGGCCAAAGACTTATGGTCTCATCTGCCAATAACCGCATAGGACATTTAACTCGCTCACTAACGGGAGAAAGAATTCTATCTTGGTATTCAGTAGGACCTGCCACTTGCCCGTTAAGATGCACGTCGAGGTTGACCCCCGCCTCCCAGTTTACAGGGTCGAACTACTCTAATGAAAATCTTGACGTCACAAGCACATCCCTACTAAATCCTCAAGTCGAAGGTTCATAAATACCTATCACAACCTTTCGATTCCGTCATTGACTGTCCCGGAGTGAAATCTGTGTGTCGAATCGAGAGTGAGTCAGTTCGGGTATATTAACACAATTAACATACCTATAACGTGTGCTCCCACTAACCATTAGCGTTCGACAGGCGCTCTCCATGTCAAAGAACACGTCATACAAGTCTTCACATAAACTTAACGCCCAGTCAAGTTTCATCGACTTGCGAATGATTAAGTATTTGAGCTATAAACTTTTCCAGTGCCTACCCCCTTATCCAATAAGGAGTGGAACGTTTTTGCTCTCAAATACATGGACTAGTTTCTATACGTATATTTACGAGTTAGGAATGCCAGTAACTACCAGTAAATAAAGAAACATTCATTACCTTATATTAATGATTTACATAATTACAAGTACAATGCCCTCACTCAACATCCTCTGAGTGGCATTTGAGGGCATACTCCCAACATAGATTTCCTTATGCCCATTCAAGAATTCAGTCTTGACATCCATTTGCCAAATCTCCATATCCAAATGCGCAGCTATAGCTAAAAGAATCCGGATTGACTTAAGCATGGCTACCAGCGAAAAGGTTTCATCATAACCGATGCCCTCTTTCTGAGTGTAACCTTTTGCAACAAGCCTTGCTTTGATGGTTTCAACCTTCTCGTCACCTCATTTCTTTCGCTTGTAGACCCATTTACTCCCAATGGCTTTTATACCATCAGGTAGCTCTACTAGCTCCCACACTTGATTGGAATCTATAGATCCCATTTCTGATTCCATTGCTACTTTCCAGGAGGCAGCATCTTTATCTTGGATTGCCTCCTTATAGGTCCAGGGATCTGATTCTTCTTCGCCTGGGATTGAGTTCGAAGACTTTCCTATGCCTATGAATCATTCCGGCTAATGAACAACCCTCCCACTACGACGAGGCAAATCCTGAGTTGGTGTAAAAGTCTCAGAATTGATACGTGGTGCAGTGTTAGTTGGCGTTTGTACGATTGGTATAGATGGAGTCTTCCAGAATTATCTCGCTCATAGGCTTGTGACTAATCATATAATCCTCTTCCAGGAATCGGGCATTGGTGCTAACAATGACCTTCTGATCATGGGGACTATAGAACAAGCCACCCTTCGTTCCCTTAGGATATCCTACAAACACTCGTACTTCTGTACGAGATGCCAACTTGTCAGCTTCCTTATTCAACACATGTGCTGGAGTACCCCAAATCCGAACATATCCTAGACTGGGCTTACGCCCACTCCACAGTTCTGTGGGTGTTTTTGGAACAGATTTCGAAGGCACCAGGTATAGAATGTACGCCGCTGTTTCTAAGGCATATCCCCAAAACGAAATAGGTAAATCTAAATAACTCATCATTGACCTAACCATTTCTAAAAGGGTCATATTCCTTATTTCAGCCACACCGTTTGGTTGTGGATTTCCTGGCGCTGTGAGCTGGGACGAGATCCCCTCATTCGTCAAGAAATCCAAAAACTCTCCACTAAGGTATTCGCCAACACGATTAGATTGTAATGACTTGATACTCTTCCCATGATGCTTCTCCGTTTCAGCCTTGAAGTCTCTGAACTTGTCAAAGGTTTCAAACTTACGTCGCATCAAATAGATGTATCCATATCTCCAATAATCATCTATAAATGTGATGAAGTATTCGAAACCACCCCTATCCTGGATATTCATTAGACCACATACTGAGCACGGTTTCCCTTGGTTTTAAAAACCCTTTTGGTCATCTTACCTTCGAAACAGGATTCACAAATTGGAAATGACTCAATTTGGAGATCATCCAATGGGCCATCATCTACCACTTTTTGAATCCTCCTGATACGGGATTGATTAATACGAATGAAGAAGACGAGGTAAGAATCGACGTAAATGGCCTTACGACACGCGAGACACTTACGACTACATTTTTAGGCGAGAAAACGGACACAAGACGTGGAGTGACCCTGGTGCTCGATCTCGGCCGTGTCATATGACACGGCCCATGTCACACTATGCCGGAAAAGAAAAACTTGCTGCCTGCCGAACCCCGCTGTGTCAGGCGACACGGCCCATGCCGAACTCTTCCAGATAATCAAAACTTGCTGCCCGTCCAACCCGACCGTGCCAGGCGACACGGTTGAGTCCTGCTCGTCCAGATTCGGCAGAGTCTGCCGCCACGGCCGTGTCAGGTGACATGGCCCGTGTCACTCCACCAGCCCTTTTATTTTATACACTTTGTGTGTATTCTTTTGTCTTCTATTTTTCTTTCTTTACCCCTTTTAGGGATTATGTTCCCCCTAATATGTGATTTGTGTTCCCCTTTATTTTTTTATCTTGATTTGTCTTGCTTATTCAAAGATCTTCTAATCTTTTTTTGTTTTCTTTAGTTGATGTAGGAAGACTTGGTTTTCCTATAAGTTGTCTTTGACAGTCTCGTAATATAATTAAATGTTGAAGAAAAAGAATATGTTTTGTGTTTTCATCCTTTATGAATGATTTTCATCAAACCCTTGATTTTTATTCGACGCGTTTTCGAGTATTAATCCAATCGATTCTCAATAGGTCTTGAGAAGAAATCATCTTATCGAATTATAGGTCTAATTCTATAAACCCTTATTCTTGATTGATTTGTTACTATATCCGATATTATCTCCATAAAATTGCATTCGAAATACCTTATCCACAAAAATATACTTCCGCTACGATATACTTCCATACTTAAACATTTTCCATCCGATACATATTCACTTTCCGAGCAAATTCGTATCATTAGTGGTATCAGAGACCAAGGTTATTTCCTTACCGATTTTATTGACGATTTCTTGTTAAAACTATCTCTTGACTCTTGTTATGGATTTCTCCGATCCCGATTCTGGATGAAACTCCGTGACGCACTAAGCGATCTACCGGAGCAATGTATGCAAGCAAGGTGTGGAGACGAAGCACGTTCAACACACCATGCAGACGAGTTTAAAGTAAACGAACTTTCGTAGTTCATTGGAGGTACCGATCCACGGAAGATTGAGCGCATGTTCGAATTCAAAGACCTTAACGACGAGAAATGTTGCAAATATGCAAGTATCAAGTTAGGGAAGAGAGCTTCTCTTTGGTTCGAAGGAGTGAAGACATCTTCGGAGGGAAGACACGAAGAGAGCCAACATCACATCGGTTAAACTTGTACCGGAAGATTGCCGATTTCATACAAGGAAAACTAAGTGTTGGCGAATACATTGAAGAGTTCGAAAGTTCGGTCTTAATGGGAGAACTAGAAGAAAACGAAGAGCAAAAGATTTCACGTTTTTTACGTGGCTTGATTAAAAATATAGCTAACATGGTGGAATTGTACCCATAAGAAAATTTTGATACTTTATGTGGATTATGTGTAAAAATAGAGGCCCAAAATAAGGTAAAGTTTTCAAGACCCGAATTTCCATCCACATTCGGAAATCCAAGTATCGGTTCAAGTTTAGGTACTAAAAGCACCACGCCAAGTCCTGTCCCTATTACGGCTCCTAAGGCTCCTTACGTACCCAAGGAAACAAGTTTGGAGAAGGTACGATGTTTCAAGTGTCAAGGGTTTGGTCATTACCAAAATGCGTGTCCGAACAAACGGGTGGTGACGCTAAGAGAGGCTCTTGAGGTCCGGGAAGAATTGTCAGTCGAGGACGAAAGAGAAAGACTCTGTGACGTGTTTAACGTGGACGCCGAAAAAGAAGAGGAGTGCGAGGCTTACGATGCTCCAGATTATGATACGAATCTGGTCCTTCGCACTTTGCAAGTCAAAACGATTTCGAGGGATACGGAACAACGAGACCAAATATTCCACACCAAGTGTCAAATCAAGGACAAATGATGTAGTTTGATAATCGATGGGGGAAGTTGTACTAATGTAGCTTCAAGTGATATGGTGACGAAGCTCGGACTCATCACTACTACTTATCCAAAACCATACGCGTTACATTGGCTCGATGATGGGAGTAAAGTGAAAGTTTCGAAACAAGTACGGGTCGGTTTAACTATGGGTTTATATGGTGACGACGTATTATGTGATGTACTCCCAATGGATGCATGCCATATACTCTTGGGACGACCATGGCTATTTGATAGAGATATTTTACATCGAGGAAGAAGTAACGAATATGAATTACAGGATAAAGGCAAGAAGATTGTGCTTAAACCAATGGCACCTCAAGCCATTCGTTCGATGAGTTCTAGCCAAATGGAAAAAACAAAACTTACTATGTTTGCTAGTGAGAAAGAGGTGAAGCACACTATTGATGATGGCGAGCGTGTGTATTTGTTGATGATTAAAGAAACACGAGACGTTGACATGGTTGTGCAAGGCAAAGGAGAGATCGACACCTTGTTACGCGAATTTGCGGATGTTTTTCCGGAAGACTTACCGCCGGGTTTCCCACCCTTACGTGGGATTGAACACCAAGTCGATCTTGTACCGGGTGCATCACTCCCTAACAAGGCCGCCTATCGATGTAACCCCGAGGAGACGAAGGAGTTACAAAAACAAATCGAGGAGCTAATAAACTGCGGGTACGTTCGAGAAAGCTTGAGCCCTTGCGCGGTTCCGGTTTTACTTGTTCCGAAGAAAGATGGATCATGGCGAATGTGTATAGATAGTAGAGCCGTGAAAAACATAACCATCAAGTATCGATTCCTAATTCCGAGACTTGATGATATGTTGGACGAATTGCATGGCTCGGTGATTTTTTCGAAAGTTGATTTGAGAAGCGGCTATCATCAAATTCTCATGCGAGAAGGGGACGAATGGAAGATGGATTTTAAAACAAAACACGGTGTTGGGATTCGGCCCAACATCCTACCTGCATGGGCTTAAAAATACGTAAGGCGCGGCTTGCGATTCGACCTGTGAGATCTGCACTAGAAAGTGATTAAATGAATTGATTTGGACTGCTCATACCAACAAGATGCATCTTCTTTTCTGTTATCCATCTCATAGAAACTCCAAAGTTAAGCGTGCTTGGCCTGGAGTAGTTATGGGATGGGTGACCCCCTGGGAAGTTTCCCAGGTGCGCGTGAGTGAGGACAAAGCACGCTAGAAAAGACTCACACTAGTAAAGTGAGGATAGTCTTCATCATTCATGGGACCAACAATTGGTATCGGAGCAGGTCACGGGTGTGGATTCCCTCGAAGTATCCTATAGTGGAGACTTCCAGATTGTTGGAACTAAGAGGCGGGCATGCAGCAAATGTTGCCAGTTGGCCAGAACTAAGATATTGGCGCTGTGGAGGTTGTCAGGTGATGGAGGGCTATGTGATCAAATCTAGTATGCTGGAACTGAGATACTGGCACAGCAGAAGGTAAACGGAGCTGGAACAAATGCTGATGTCAAGTGTTGGAGGACTGTGTGAATGAATCCAGCCGCTAGAGGGCTGTGTGATCAAATCTAGATCGCGGAGGTTTCCAGACTATGGGGCTGAGATGGTAGCAGGTACTGGGAGGGGGATTGTTGGGATTCGGTCCAGCATCCTGCCTGCATGGGCTTAAAAATGCGCGAGGCGCGGATTGCGATTCGACCTGTGAGATCTGCACTAGAAAGTGGTTAAATGAATTGATTGGACTGCTCATACCAACAAGATGCATCTTCTTTTCTGTTATCCATCTCATAGAAACTCCAAAGTTAAGCGTGCTTGGCCTAGAGTAGTTATGAGATGGGTGACCCCCTGGGAAGTTTCCCAGGTGCGCGTGAGTGAGGAAAAAGCACGCTAGAAAAGACTCGTGTTGGTACAGTGAGGATAGTCTTCATCATTCTTGGGACCAACAATTGGTATCGGAGCAGGTCACGGGTGCGGATTCCCTCGAGACCAACAATTGGTATCGGAGCAGGTCACGGGTGCGGATTCCCTCGAAGTATCCTATAGTGGAGACTTCTAGAGTGTTGGAACTAAGAGGCGGGAATGCAGCAAATGTTGCCAGTTGGCCAAAACTAAGATGTTGGCGATGTGGAGGCTGTCAAGTGCTGGAGGGCTATATGATCAAATCTAGTATGCTGGAACTGAGATACTGGTGCAGCAGAAGGTAAATGGAGCTAGAACAGATGCTGATGTCAAGTGTTAGAGGACTGTGTGAAAGAATCCAGCAGCTAGAGGGCTGTGTGATCAAATCTAGTTCGCGGAGGTTTCCAGACTATGTGGCTGAGATGTTGGCAGGTACTGGGAGGGGGATTGTTGGGATTCGCTCCAGCATCCTGCCTGCATTGGCTTAAAAATGCGCGAGGCACGGCTTGCGATTCGACCTGTGAGATCTGCACTAGAAAGTGGTTAAATGAATTGATTTGGACTACTCATACCAACAAGATGCATCTTCTTTTCTGTTATCCATCTCATTGAAACTCCAATGTTAAGCGTGCTTGGCCTGGAGTATTTATAGGATAGGTGACCCACTGGGAAGTTTCCCAGGTGCACGTGAGTGAGGACAAAGCGCGCTAGAAAAGACTCGTGTTGGTACAGTGAGGATAGTCTTCATCATTCTTGGGACCAACACATGGATTATACGAATGGATCGTCATGCCCTTTGGCCTTACAAATGCACCAAGTACTTTCATGCGATTAATGAATGAGGTACTTAAACCGTTTTTGAGAAAGTTTGTCATCGTATACTTGGATGAAATCTTGATTTATAGTCGATCATTGCAAGAACATATCGGGCACTTGAGAAAGAGCTTTGAGATCCTTAGGGATCAAAAGCTTTATGGGAAGAAGGAAAAGTGCTCGTTTCTAGTCGAGAGTGTAGCCTATCTTGGCTACATTGTTTCGAAGGAAGGAGTGTCGGTTGATCAAGCCGATTTTGTACCGGGTGCATCACTTCCTAACAAGGCCGCCTATCGATGTAACCCCGAGGAGACGAAAGAGTTACAAAAACAAATCGAGGAGCTAATAAACCGCGGGTACGTTCGAGAAAGCTTGAGCCCTTGCGCAGATCCGGTTTTAGTTGTTCCGAAGAAAGATGGATCATGGCGAATGTGTATATATAGTAGAGCCGTGAAAAACATAACCATCAAGTATCGATTCCCAATTCCGAGACTTGATGATATGTTGGACGAATTGCATGGTTCGGTGATTTTTTCGAAAGTTGATTTGAGAAGCGGCTATCATCAAATTCTCATGTGAGAAGGGGACGAATGGAAGACAGATTTTAAAACAAAACACGATGTTGGGATTCGGCCCAACATCCTACCTGCATGGGCTTAAAAATACATGAGGCGCGGCTTGCGATTCGACCTGTGGGATCTGCACTAGACAGTGGTTAAATGAATTGATTTGGACTACTCATACCAACAAGATGCATCTTCTTTTCTGTTATCCATCTCATAGAAACTCCAAAGTTAAGCGTGTTTGGCCTGGAGTAGTTATGGGATGGGTGACCCCCTGGGAAGTTTCCCAGGTGCACGTGAGTGAGGACAAAGCGCGCTAGAAAAGACTCGTGTTGGTACAGTGAGGATAGTCTTCATCATTCTTGGGACCAACACATGGATTATACGAATGGCTCATCATGCCCTTTGGCCTTACAAATGCACCAAGTACTTTCATGCGATTAATGAATGAGGTACTTAAACCGTTTTTGAGAAAGTTTGTCATCGTATACTTGGATGAAATCTTGATTTATAGTCGATCATTGCAAGAACATATCGGGCACTTGAGAAAGAGCTTTGAGATCCTTAGGGATCAAAAGCTTTATGGGAAGAAGGAAAAGTGCTCGTTTCTAGTCGAGAGTGTAGCCTATCTTGGCTACATTGTTTCGAAGGAAGGAGTGTCGGTTGATCAAGCCGATTTTGTACCGGGTGCATCACTTCCTAACAAGGCCGCCTATCGATGTAACCCCGAGGAGACGAAGGAGTTACAAAAACAAATCGAGGAGCTAATAAACCGCGGGTACGTTCGAGAAAGCTTGAGCCCTTGCGCAGTTCCGGTTTTAGCTGTTCCGAAGAAAGATGGATCATGGCGAATGTGTATATATAGTAGAGCCGTGAAAAACATAACCATCAAGTATCGATTCCCAATTCCGAGACTTGATGATATGTTGGACGAATTGCATGGTTCGGTGATTTTTTCGAAAGTTGATTTGAGAAGCGGCTATCATCAAATTCTCATGTGAGAAGGGGACGAATGGAAGACAGATTTTAAAACAAAACACGATGTTGGGATTCGGCCCAACATCCTACCTGCATGGGCTTAAAAATACATGAGGCGCGGCTTGCGATTCGACCTGTGGGATCTGCACTAGACAGTGGTTAAATGAATTGATTTGGACTACTCATACCAACAAGATGCATCTTCTTTTCTGTTATCCATCTCATAGAAACTCCAAAGTTAAGCGTGTTTGGCCTGGAGTAGTTATGGGATGGGTGACCCCCTGGGAAGTTTCCCAGGTGCGCGTGAGTGAGGACAAAGCACGCTAGGAAAGACTCGTGTTGGTACAGTGAGGATAGTCTTCATCATTCTTGGGACCAACACATGGATTATACGAATGGCTCGTCATGCCCTTTGGCCTTACAAATGCACCAAGTACTTTCATGCGATTAATGAATGAGGTACTTAAACCGTTTTTGAGAAAGTTTGTCATCGTATACTTGGATGAAATCTTGATTTATAGTCGATCATTGCAAGAACATATCGGGCACTTGAGAAAGAGCTTTGAGATCCTTAGGGATCAAAAGCTTTATGGGAAGAAGGAAAAGTGCTCGTTTCTAGTCGAGAGTGTAGCCTATCTTGGCTACATTGTTTCGAAGGAAGGAGTGTCGGTTGATCAAGCCGATTTTGTATCGGGTGCATCACTTCCTAACAAGGCCGCCTATCGATGTAACCCCGAGGAGACGAAGGAGTTACAAAAACAAATCGAGGAGCTAATAAACCGCGGGTACGTTCGAGAAAGCTTGAGCCCTTGCGCAGTTCCGGTTTTACTTGTTCCGAAGAAAGATGGATCATGGCGAATGTGTATATATAGTAGAGCCGTGAAAAACATAACCATCAAGTATCGATTCCCAATTCCGAGACTTGATGATATGTTGGACGAATTGCATGGTTCGGTGATTTTTTCGAAAGTTGATTTGAGAAGCGGCTATCATCAAATTCTCATGTGAGAAGGGGACGAATGGAAGACAGATTTTAAAACAAAACACGATGTTGGGATTCGGCCCAACATCCTACCTGCATGGGCTTAAAAATACATGAGGCGCGGCTTGCGATTCGACCTGTGGGATCTGCACTAGAAAGTGGTTAAATGAATTGATTTGGACTACTCATACCAACAAGATGCATCTTCTTTTCTGTTATCCATCTCATAGAAACTCCAAAGTTAAGCGTGTTTGGCCTGGAGTAGTTATGGGATGGGTGACCCCCTGGGAAGTTTCCCAGGTGCGCGTGAGTGAGGATAAAGCGCGCTAGAAAAGACTCACACTAGTACAGTGAGGATAGTCTTCATCATTCTTGGGACCAACAATTGGTATCGGAGCAGGTCACGGGTGCGGATTCCCTCCAAGTATCCTACAGTGGAGACTTCCAGAGTGTTGTAACTAAGAGGCATGCATGCAGCAAATGTTGCCAGTTGGCCAGAACTAAGATACTGGCGCTGTGGAGGTTGTTAGGTGCTGGAGGGCTATGTGATCAAATCTAGTATGCTGGAACTAAGATACTGGCACAGCAGAAGGTAAACGGAGCTGGAACAAATGCTGATGTCAAGTGTTGGAGGACTGTGTGAATGAATCCAGCCGCTAGAGGGCTGTGTGATCAGATCTAGTTCGCGGAGGTTTCCAGACTATGGGACTGAGATGCTTGCAGGTACTGGGAGGGGGATTGATGGGATTCAGTCCAGCATCCTGCCTGCATGGGCTTAAAAATGCGCGAGGCGCGGCTTGCGATTAGACCTGTGAGATATGCACTAGAAAGTGGTTAAATGAATTGATTGGACTGCTCATACCAACAAGATGCATCTTCTCTTCTGTTATCCATCTCATAGAAACTCCAAAGTTAAGCGTGCTTGGCCTGGAGTAGTTATGAGATGGGTGACCCCTGGGAAGTTTCCCAGGTGCGCGTGAGTGAGGACAAAGCGTGCTAGAAAAGACTCGTGTTGGTATAGTGAGGATAGTCTTCATCATTCTTGGGACCAACAATTGGTATCGGAGCAGGTCACGGGTGCGGATTCCCTCGAAGTATCTTATAGTGGAGACTTCCAGAGTGTTGGAACTAAGAGGCGGGCATGCAGCAAATGTTGCCAGTTGGCCAGAACTAAGTTGTTGGCGATGTGGAGGTTGTCAGGTGCTGGAGGGCTATGTGATCAAATCTAGTATGCTGGAACTGAGATACTGGCGCAGCAGAAGGTAAATGGAGCTAGAACAGATGCTGATGTCAAGTGTTGGAGGACTGTGTGAATGAATCCAGCCGCTAGATTGCTGTGTGGTCAAATCTAGTTCGCGGAGGTTTCCAGACTATGTGGATGAGATGTTGGCAGGTACTGGGAGGGGGATTGATGGGATTCGCTCCAGCATCCTGCCTGCATTGGCTTAAAAATGCGCGAGGCACGGCTTGCGATTCGACCTGTGAGATCTGCTCTAGAAAGTGGTTAAATGAATTGATTTGGACTACTCATACCAACAAGATGCATCTTCTTTTCTATTATCCATCTCATAGAAGCTCCAAAGTTAAGTGTGCTTGGCCTGGAGTATTTATAGGATGGGTGACCCCTGGGAATTTTTCCAGGTGCGCGTGAGTGAGGACAAAGCGCGCTAGAAAAGACTCGTGTTGGTACAGTGAGGATAGTCTTCATCATTCTTGGGACCAATACATGGATTATACGAGTGGCTCGTCATGCCCTTTGGCCTTACAAATGCACCAAGTACTTTCATGCGATTAATGAGGTACTTAAACCATTTTTGGGAAAGTTTGTCATCATATAATTGGATGAAATCTTGATTTATAGTCGATCATTGCAAGAACATACCGGGCACTTGAGAAAGATCTTTGAGATCCTTAGGGATCAAAAGCTTTATGGGAAGAAGGAAAAGTGCTCGTTTCTAGTCGAGAGTGTAGCCTATCTTGGCTACATTGTTTCGAAGGAAGGAGTTTCGGTTGATCAAGCCAAGATCGAGGCGATTAAATCTTGGCCTACTCCCAAAACCATCACGGAAGTCTGATCCTTACATGGACTTGCTTCATTCTATCGGAGGTTCATCTGAGACTTTAGCACCATTTCAAATCCGATAACGGAATGATTGAAAAGGGGACCGTTTGTGTGGAGCGGGGTTGCCCAATGGGTATTTGAAAAATTGAAAACGAAAATGTGTGAAGCACCTATATTGGCGTTACCCGATTTTTCACAACCGTTCGAGGTAGAATATGACGCGAGTGGAGTGGGTATTGGGGCGGTTCTCGTCCAAGGGAAATGACCAATTGCATACTTCTCGGAGAAATTGGGTGGGGCTCGACTCAACTATTGTTCTTATGAGAGGGAGTTCTATGCCATTGTGAGAGCTCTTGATCATTGGAGTCATTACCTTCGACCAAAACATTTCATCCTACATTCGGATCATGAGTCTTTAAAATATATTAACAGGCAACAAAAGTTGAGTCCGAGACATACTAAATGGGTGGAATTCTCGCAATCGTTCCACTTTTCCTCGAAATATAAGGATGGCAAGAGCAACATTGTGGCTGATGCATTGTCTAGACGGTATGCCTAGCTCTCTACTCTTGATGTTCGTTTGCTTGGGTTCGAAACATTGAAGGAGTCTTATGATGGTGATGTGGATTTTGGTGAGATTTTCATTCATTGCAAATCTGGCCCGTTTGGAGAGTTTACGATACAAGAAGGCTTCCTCTTCAAAGGAAATCGTCTTTGTTTACCTAAACACGCGATTCCGGAATTGTTGGTTCGCGAAACTCACGGTGGAGGCTTGGCTGGCCATTTTGGCTCAGCTAAAACATTGGAGGTGTAATATCCGTGTTTTCTATTTTCGGTAATTTCTATTTTTGGTGTATGTTCGTTTCGGACAGCTCGCTTAGCACCGTTTTGGAATTCTAAATCTATTTCGTTCTTGGAGTTTTTCCGTCTGGTCGAGTTTCGAGGATGTTTTTGCATAATTTCATCTTGAATTATATCTTGCCGCATGTGCGTTCGATTCTCGTAAAACTTGTTCGTTTTCGTTGTTTCTGATTTGTATAAGTTTGTATGGTTTAGTTGGTCGTGTTGGAACTTTCGGTTTGTTAATCCGACGTTGTACCGCGATTTTTCGGGCACTTGGGCCGTTTTTGTAATTTTCATAAGTTTGGGGAATTTCGCTTTATTTGCTTCATTTCAGACTCTCTAGTGATCGGGATTATATTCTCTTTCAACGCTTAGCTTTGTCATCTTGAGTATTACGTGTTTATGATTCCGGATTCTGGTCTTGCTTCGTTTTTCGGCACTTTTACTGCGTTGGCGGCGGTGTCTTGCGAAGCTGCCGCCGAGTAGCGCACGCTACTCGTGACTTACTGCGTGCGCTATCATCGTGTGGTTAGCGACGCTAACTCGGGGTTTGTAGCGTGCGCTAACGATTTCGTGATGCAGGGCGGTAGGTTCGATGATCTTGGACCAGCAACAGACGCTAATCAGCGTTAACGCACGCTAATCCCTAATACTAGCGCACGCTAACCATGTTAGCTTGCGTACGCTAACTGGAGGACAGTAGGCAGACTGTTCTGCCATGCCCCGCTAGCGCACGCTAATGCTTGTGCTTAGCGTGCGCTAAGTCTGTTAAATATAAATAGGACAGCAGCAGTCAACTTCGTCATTTTTCCTTCATTTCTTATCCTTCTCGACTTTGAGCGATTCAAGGCGAGGGTTAGGGCCGATTCCGACTGTAGATCATCATTCACTACCACCGTGCATTCCTTACGTGAATTCTTCAAGTTCCTAATCACTTTCCACCATCCGAATCAAGGTAAAAATTCCCAAAACCCTTGTTTTGATATTTTGGGGGAATTTTGGGGATTTCTTTGGATTTGACTCTTTTAGTCCGAATTATTACTGGGTTATCGCTAGACTTCGATCGTGTACTTGTAATCCTTCATTTTATTGATGATTTGTGGTTTTAAACTCCAAGTTCTCCATTGTTCGTCACTTATAGTCGACGATACCCAAGTTATGTTCGACTAAGGGTTGCAGCGGGTAGAACTAGGATGTATTCCATCATTTTCGTAGTTTTAAGATTTGTTGTTCATCGTTATTGTGTTAGGATCGGATTTGTGAAGGTTATTCGGGCCAAAACCTTTCCGTTCGCCATTTCCTTCACGTCGTATTAATCAGGCAAGTACATGTATTATATTTCATTATGTGTGTACGTTTTTGATGCGAATGATGTAAATCGAGTTATTGAATGATTGTGATGGTCACTCTTCCACCTGGGGATGGCATGGGGCCTCTGGGGGCGATACTAATGGGTATGGCCACGGAAGTGGACTTGGGTGCGTGCGTTGATGTTCTTCCACCTCGGGACGGTTCGACGGGACCTCTGGGGGCCGATACTAATGGGTACGGCCGCGGAAGTGGTTTCTCACCTGGGGACGGTCCGATGGGACCTCTGGGGGCCAATACTAATGGGTACGGTCGTGAGTTACCAAGTGTGGATAATTGTGATGTGGAAAACTTGTTGATATACAGTTTTGGTGTAAGTGTGATATTCCGGAATATTGATTTTCAAAATGATTTTGCCTAACGATTTGTTGCGTTGAATCGTGTATATATATAATGCTGTGTAATTGTGTACTTGCACTAGCCATTCGAATGCTAACCCCTTAAATGGGGGAAATGCGTCTTATGCATTTAGTCTTGGGTCGAGTGAGGAGCCGTACGGGATGCGCATACAAAGGATGGGTTGGCATGATGATGTGGCTCGAGTCCGTATTTTTATGTTTTGTCATTGCAATTGTCGAGTACCGGAGTTAGACTGTTTACTTTAAAACTTGGTTTAAGTCCCCTGCGTGGGCAATGAATTGGATTTATCAAATGTTCATGTACACCGTTAAAATGTTTTGGCCGAGGCCACGGCCTTACTTACTTTTTGAGTGAATCATTTGGGATTATATTGTGATTTATGTGTCATGTGTTAGCCTGGTAGACCTCACGAGGGTTCTACGGCGTGTAATGTCCCATTTGTGAATTAGGGTGTTACAGGAGGTACTTAAGGAACATTTTTATTGGCCAAAGATGCAAGGGGATGTAAAAGACATAATTAATAAGTGTGTAACATGCCATATCGCAAAGAGTTCGTTCAAACCGGGAGTGTACATGCCTTTACAGATTCCGGAAAGGTCGTGGAAAGATGTCTCAATGGATTTTATTGTTTCTTTGCCTCGTACTCAACGAGGGAGAGATGCGATTATGGTTGTTGTAGACCGATTTTCGAAGATGTCTCACTTTGTGGCTTGCCACAAGACGGACGACGCGAGTAACATCGCCGATTTGTATTTTCGAGAGATCGTACGATTGCATAGGGTCCCGAAGACGATTGTTTCGGATCGGGACTCAAAATTCTTTAGCTATTTTTGGAACACTTTGTGGAGAAAGGTAGGAACCAAAATCCTATTTAGCACGTCACATCATCCACAAACGGAGGGTCAAACCGAGGTAACCAATCGAACTTTGGGCACTTTATTACGTGGTCTTGTGAGCAAGACACAAAAGGATTGGGATTTGAAGCTTGCACATGCGCAGTTTGCTTATAATCGTTCTCCTACTCATGCCACGACACACTCTCCGTTTGAAGTAGTTTACGGACTAAATCCTTACATGTTGTTAGACCTAATTCCATTGCCGAGTGACGAATTGGTACACAGGGATGCGGAGTCGAAGCTGAAATCAATGATGAAATTACACGAGCAAGTACGTAATCGAATCAAGGAGATAAACGAGACTTACAAAAGAAAGTTGAACAAGCAAAGAAAGCCGAGATTATTTGAAGTTGGTGATTTGGTTTGGTTGCATTTGAGAAAAGAGCGATTTCCGAGTAAGCATAAGAACAAGTTAATGCCGCGAGCGGAGGGACCATTTAAAATAGTTGCGAAGGTAAACGACAACGCATACAAGTTAGAACTTCCAGGAGATTATGGGGTTCATGCAACCTTTAATGTTGGGGACCTTTCGCCTTACCTTGAAGATGACGGAATTTCGGAATTGAGGACAATTCCCTTTAATGGGGGAGGAGATGATACGGGATTGATTAATACGAATGAAGAAGACGAGGTAAGAATTGATGTAGACGGCCTTACGACATGCCAGACACTTACGACTACATTTTTAGGCGAGAAAAAGGACACAAGACGTGGAGTGACCATAGTGCTCGGTCTCGGCCGTGTCACACTATGCCAGAAAGAGAAAACTTGCTGCCTGCCGAACCCGGCCGTGTCAGGCGACACATCCCGTGCCGAACTCTTCCGGATAATCAAAACTTGCTGCCCGTCCAACCCGACCGTGTCAGGCGACACGGTCGAGTCCTGCTCGTCCAGATTCGGCAGAATCTGCCGCCGCGGCCGTGTCAGGTGACACGGCCCGTGTCACAATGCCAGCCCTTTTATTTTATACACTTTGTGTGTTGTTTCGTATTCTCTTTTTCTTTCTTTACCCCTTTTAGGGATTGTGTTCCCCCTAATATGTGATTTATGTTCCCGTTTATTTTTTTTATCTTGATTTGTTTTGCTTATTCAAAGATCTTGTAATCTTTTTTTGTTTTCTTTAGTTGATGTAGGAAGACTTGGTTTTCCTATAAGTAGTCTTTGATAGTCCTGTAATATAATTAAATGTTGAAGAAAAAGAATACACTTTGTGTTTTCATCGTTGTTGAATGATTTTCATCAAACCCTTGATTTTTATTCGACGCGTTTTTGAGTATTAATCCGATGGATTCTCAATAGGTCTTGAGAAGAAATCATCTTATCGAATTATAGGTCTAATTCAATAAACCCTTGTTCTTGATCGATTTGTTACTATATCTAATATTATCTCCATAAAATTGCATTCACAATATCCTATCCACAAAAATATACTTCCGCTACGATATACTTCCATACTTATAAATTTTCCATCCGATACATATTCACTTTCTGAGCAAATTCGTATCACCTCCCAAGGTTTACATGCCCTAACTGTAAATGCCACAGATTATGAACAGTTCATGGGTAAGGGCTTCAGATCTCTGCCCGTTAGTGAAGAACACGATAATTTCCCTGTCCGTGTGGCGCTCTTCTATGGAGTCGGCCAAGGTCCTGAATCTGTTGTAGAAATCCATGGTTGACACGTTCTTCCCTTGGACGGGGTTTGCTAAGTCAGACAATCGTTTCTTTCTTGCTCCTGCCGTGGCGAAGTATTCCAAGAATTGTCTTTTCAACATTGAGAATGAATTGATGCTCCTCTCCTCTATATCCATGAACCAGGACCTGGTCACTCTCGGGTCCTCGACCCAGCATGTGGAAAATAATTTGCAAGAAAACCATTGCAACGTTATTCGGGGTCCCTGACCCAATTTATAAAACACTATCACAAGCGAATCATTATAACATCTCACGGGGTTCTCGACCCAATCCAGATAATATCATCACAGCACAAACAAGGACATGGCCTCTCATTTCGACAAATCCTTCTCAAGACCCTCGATTAATTAACCCTCAGAGATCTTGTCAAATATCCTTGGTTAATTAACCCTGCTACCAACGTTTAAAACAAGTTGAAACAATCTTTCAGAAACACGAATCGCGGTCTATAACAAGAGAATGAATGAATCATATTGCCTTTTATTGTTAATTCCATAATTACAAACAGTAGGACAGTCCCCCGACAGACCCCCGGCAACCCCGAGCTGCCGGGTGCGGCCACTTTTCGGCCCGTCTTTTCGTCCCGAATCCAAAAATAATATTTTTCTAATTTTTATATTACACATTTAAATCAGTTTTGTCAAAAGAAAAATAGATTTATATTGTAACATAAAATTATGAAAAATAATTTTTAGATGAATGATTCAACATTAACATTTAAAACAATTATAATTATAAATCATAAAAAATAACCAAGCATTCCAAATGCAAATATCAAATATACGATCGGATAGACATTGCTCTGATACCACTGTTGGGATTTGGTGATTAAAAACGAGATACAAAGCGGAAAATAAGTCGGTCCAACCGGATAAAACCAAACCCCCAAAACGGATCGATCAAGCATTGCATAAATGAATATAAAAAGATGAAGATAAATTTAAGAGATCATACCCTCATAGACCTTTGATAATATCTTCTTGAAGGAAAAATTCTCGAGCCAAGCTTTGATCGTTACCGGTCACCAATATGAATACGAATCCGATTCATTCTAGCTTGATGAATGATCAAACACCGAATATGCTGAGTGTCTCTATGTTTTCACGCGTCGGATATTGATCGAAAAAAATTATATATCAATTCGTTCTCGGGGAACACGGCTACGAATTGATATAGTATTTTTCTTCTCTTCCCTTCTTCCTTTTTCTTTCTCTCTAAGATGAACAAGAAAAATGCAAGAAAATTTTTCTTCACTTCCCACTAAAACTCACCGCCTGGAGCAGATTTTAGTGTGTGTGTGTGTGTGTGTGTGTGTGTGTGTGTGTGTGTTTCTCTAAGACATCAGATGTGTAAGACTTACACATTTATAATACAAAGTGAGATCAAATAATGAGATTCCAAATCTCATCCATTTGTCCTAAACCTTATATTATATATCTAACATACCCCCACACACCACATGACACCTTCCAAGCATGAGAGGTGTCACACCCCCGATAAATTCAGGAATATTACAGCACCGCAAATCCTTTACATAAGAATTTACAAGGGTGAAGAAATAAAAAGGCAATAACAGATACCAATATATGAGAGTAACTGAAATAAAATACAACAGTTCCGGGCCAATACCGACAATACAATTATTCAAAGGAAGAATATCAATACATCACCAAATCCAAATATCACAAATAATGACATACACGAGTACTTATTAAAACGATACAAACAATTGACAAATAAACCCGGACGGAACATCACTATGCACCCTCGTCATCATGAAGCTCCAGTGGTTATTTCCCCGCTTTCCTTGATCCTGAACATAAACAAATGTTCACCCCCGAAGGGGTTAGCACAACGATGCTAGTACAAGTACCACAACATATTATTCAACATTTCGCGAAGAATAATAATAACATAAACGACAATATACCAACGAGTCTCCTCCTACGAGAAACTCATAAATAACATACACAAATGTTAATCACAACATGATATCACAGCCTACACATGGTAATTCCGAGGATCCAGCGTTCACTGCCTAGAACCCACGATGATCCCGTCAGACCAACCCATGGTGGAAAAACCCGTTCGATGGTCCAGCGCACGCTAGCATAGATCCCCCGATGATCCCGTCGGACCAACACGAAGTGGACACACAACAACGACATATATGCACAACAATATGTATAACATCAATACATAGAACAATTAAAGTACTTGCCTCGATTCGATGACAAGAATAATACTTCCACGAATATCAAAACACCCGAAGGTCGCCCCTTCGATCAATCACGTAGCAAAGCTAGAACCTTAAACAAAGGAAATAATATGGAGTTCATCTCATGTCAAATGAACATCTAATAATCCAAATTACGGTTGAAATTTCATAAAACATAACCTGTCTGACCTGCTTAACATACATTACGTACCCTTGGTAGCGTACGTTAAGCCTACTCGTTAGCGTACGTATGCTACTAAATCTAGCGTACGCTAACCATGTATCGACAGTTCCTCTCTGATCAGTCGACTTGACTCGTCTGATGATATAACGTACGTTAGGTACCAAACGTAGCGTACGTTAACCTTGCCCGTTAGCGTACGTAAGCTTCATAGCTTACCATACGCTAAACACACATATGACAGTTTCTCACTGGGCAGACGACTGTCTCGATTTGTGATGAAGCTTATGAAATCCTTAGTGATTAATGTACGTTATCCCCATACATAACATGCTCGTACAATTATGAATGATCTTACAGATTAAAACATCTTCAAAATTCAAGGATACGTATATCATCACAACACCATATTCAATCTCGGTTACAAGGTTGATGCTCTAGATTCCAATATCATCATAACATTTAAACTTCATCTTAAAGATGAACTAACAAATCCAACTCATAAGAAATGATACAACTTATGATGATTCTATCTTAAGTCCTTTTAACAAAAGTGATATCAACTCCATGTCTACAATCAATATGGCAACACTACTCAATACGGATAATCAATCTCAGAACATTACTCTCATCATTTGACGTAATAAGATTCCAACTATGATGTTTTCAACAATGATATCTTAAGCATAATCATCCCAACTTCTAAACATGATGTTTGGTTGAATAATTCATCAATGGAACTTAATATCTTGATAGAATGATCATCATATCCTTAAGAACACGAATCCAAGGTTGGAGATAGTATTAACATACCTTAAGATGAAGAAAACACCGAGACAATAGGTAGAATCCAACTCCGGTTGCTTGTGTGCCAATCCAAAATGATTCTCCACTTCAATGATAGAGTATAAGTAATCTCCAATCTTCAATGATCAAGTAGAGATGGTTTATATGTGTTTAAGGAGGCTGGGATCTCTCTGGGCATGAAGTATAATGAAGGCTAAGTGGAACAAATGAGTTGAAATGAAATGGGGTGATGTCTCATTTATAATTTCCTGACCTTAACGTACGTTAGCCTTCATGCATAACGTACGTATGTCCCTTAGTGTACGCTACCCAATATACTTAGCGTACGTTATCGTCACCGATAGTTAACTGTCCTCATTTTTGAACTCGCTTACGTACGTTACACCATCAGATTACGTATGTAAGTAACACACATTAGCGTACGCTATACACATTCCTTAGCGTACGTTAACAATCGTTGACTTCAAAAGTGTCCAGGTTCATCTGCGGGAATCTTATCCGGACCCATGTCCGGCTGGCGCATGTGCTAGCCATCCAGCTTAATTATTGGTTGGTTAATACACGCTGTGCTACATTCGTAGCGTATGCTAACTCTGACTGATAATGTACATTAATCTTCCTTCTTAACATACGTTATCACATATTTGCTTGGGGAAAATTTACATGTTGCCATACTCATGTACAAGGATACAAATACGAGAAATATCATACTTCAATTACCGATATCACAATTCCGATTAATACAGGGTTCAAATACAGATGAAATACTCAATAATAAATCCGGATATTACATACTCTACTACTAAAAAGGAGTTTCGTCCCGAAACTCAAGACGAAAATAACTCTGGATATCTGGACCTCAAGTTATCATCCATTTGCCAAGTGGCTTCTTCCACTCTGTGGCGTGACCACTGAACCTTGACCAACGTGATCGGTTTGTTCCTCAATTACTTAACTCAAATCTCGCGTATCCTGATCGGTCTCTCTTCAAACGTGCCATCCTGAGCGACTTCGATCTCGCCGAAATCAATGACATTACTAGGATCCGGTATATATCTCCATAACTCGAAGTGGAACACGTTATGAACATGGCTCAATGACGGCGGTAATGCCAATCTGTATGCTAACTCTCCAACTCTCTCAAGAATCTCGAACGGTCCGATATATCTCGGACTCAACTTACCCTTTCTTCCGAAACGAAAGATTCCTCGAGTAGGAGAAACCTTTAAAAGTACGTGATCTCCAGTATTGAACTCCAATGGGCGATGGCGTACGTCTTCATAAGATTTCTGTCGACTCTGGGCGGACAATAGCCTTTCGCGAAGCAAGGCTATCTTTTCTCGTGCCTGTACAATCAATTCTAGTTCCATTCCAATCAAGTCTAATGAATCGTCCCAACATAGGGGCGATCTGCATCTCCTCCCGTATAATACCTCAAATGGTGCCATCTTAATGGAAACATGCCAACTATTATTGTATGTGAATTCAATCAACGACAGATGAACTTCCCAATCACTTGACCAATCTAAGGTACAAGCCCTCAGCATGTCTTCCACCGTTTGAATAGTCCTCTCGGATTGTCCGTCTATTTGTGGGTGATAAGATGTGCTGAAGTTCAATTCGGTCCCCAAGGCTTTATGAACTGCTTTCCAAAAATGAGACTCAAAGTGACCGTCTCGGTCAGAAATAATGGTCTTCGGTGTATCATGCAATCGGACTATCTCTGAAATAAATACTCGGGCTAACCTCTCGGGTCCCCAAGTGTCCTTAATGCCTAGAAAATGAGCCGATTTGGTTAGACGGCCAACTATCACCCAAATCGTGTTCATTCCTGTTTTAGTTCTTGGCATATTAGTGATAAAGTCCATCGATATGTCCTCCCACTTCCATTCAGGAATCGGGAGCGGTTTCAGCATCCCGGCAGGTTGCTGATGCTCGATCTTAACCTGCTGACAAACCAAACTTTTCGAGACATAATTTGCTACACCTTTCTTCATGTTTCCCCACCAGAAGTTTTGCTTCAGGTCCTTATACATCTTACTGGTGCCCGGGTGGATAGAATAGGGCGTGGTGTGAGCTTCCTTCATAATTGTCTGTTTCAGAACATCGACATCGGGAACGCAAGGTCGGTTCTGAAATCTCAAAACTCCATCATCATGAATTACGAATCCTGGTGCCTTTCCCTTGATCACTTCATCACGTAATCGAATCATCAGAGGATCGTCTACTTGCTTAGATTTGATTTCTTCGGTTAACGTTGAAGTTAACTCCATCACACACAGTTGTCCTTGGACTCTTCGCAACCATACTTCAATTCCTTCGCGAATCATTTCTCGTTGAAAGCTGAGCTGGGAGGTCAGAGTCTCCAGCATCTGAATAGAAACAGGCTTGCAGCTAAGTGCATCTGTAATACCCGGTTGTAATTCAGTCATTATCATTCAGTACTTATCATTCTGTAATTGTCACTCAGTAATTTTCACTCATTAATGATCATTTGTCACTCATATTCAATCATTGTATTCATCGTTCACAGTAATTGTATCGTATATCAGTCGTCATTCATCATCAATCAAGATGGAGTTTCGTGCCGTGTTTATCACCGTTGTCATATTCAAAGTGTGCTGTGTGTGAGGAGTAGCACACGCTACGTACTCTCTTTAGCGTGCGCTAATTGAGTACGGGTAGCGCACGCCACCTCTCAACACTAGCGCACGCTAGTGTAGTTGAGCAGGCAGTCCAGAAGGCACTGGACTATAGTTGGGATTGTAAGTAGTGCACACTACGAATGGTAAGTAGCGCGCACTAGTGAGCCGGAGTAGCGCACGCTATGCAGTCGGTGTAGCGCGTGCTAAGGACGGATCAGGCTGAGTCCAGTAGCTACTGGACTGCTTTGGATAAATGCCTAGCGCACGCTATGAGTGGTTTTAGCGTACGCAAACGGTGTAGTAGCGCATGCTAAATATTGTGTGTAGCGCGCGCTACCGAGATCAGATCAGAGAACAGGCGGTTCTGGACTCCAGTACTGGGCATCAGATAATTCGTTAGCGCACGCTAACCATTGGTGTTAACGCACGCTAATTAAAGGGGGTAGCGCACGCTACAAGAGGTACGTAGCGCATGCTACCGTTGCGATCAGAGGGTACTGGACTACCCAGTACACCCGTTAGCGCACGCTACGCACAGGAGCTAGCGCACGCTAACTGGGATTTGCTATATATATAGAACAGTCTAGTCCTTTAGCGTCATTTGTCATTTCTCTTCGGTTCTTCTTCGGTTTTGAGCGATTCTGGGCGTTTTGGAGAGTGTTCTTCGAGGTGTAATCATCAATCATCATCTTCAAGTCTTTGAGTTGGATTCATCATCACTTCATCATCTTCAATACAACAAATCAAAGGTAATGATTTCTTGAATCTAGAATTTTGGATATTTGGGGTTTTCCTTCTGATTTCTTCGTATGAGCTCAGATTGTTGTTGGAATATGTTAGATATGGTTTATCTACCTTGTATACGCGTATTCTTATGGGTTATTCGGTGTATATCTCGGATTTAATGGCTATTTCGGGAATTATTTCAAGAACCCTTGGGGTTGACTTCAGTTAATTTGGGGATTTTCCGATTGATGTTGTCGTAATCTTGAATTGTGGATTCCTATTGGATTATTGATGTCATTGATATTGTTTTGCTGGTTTGAATCAATCTTTTGGAAGTTGGTTCGATAATTTGGGGTTGGTTGTAACCCACGGGTAGGATGTTTACTACGTATTCGTTTGAGTGCATCTTTGAGTTCGGATATTGTTGTATCAACGTTTGAGTTGGTTATAATAGTGGTTGATACGTATATTGAGCGTTTGTTGGTAATTGTCATTCAAGGTTGTTCGAGCAACCGACATTTCATTTAGGACGTTTTTCGTGGAAGGACATTGTTCACTGGTGTTGTGTAAGTTAATTCTTACTCGGTTAAAAGGATATTCATTCCTTTTGTTGTTGTTTCATTCATAATTATAATTCATTCATAAAGTACTAACCGTATTGAGACTTGTAATTGTCACTTAATCACTTCATTCACGAGGAACGACGGTTCCAATCATTTCATTGAGCTGTCATTCATTTCACTATCATTTAATCTTGGTGAGTCATTATTGATTTTCGATGTCACTTTTGTTATATCGTGGCATTCCGAGTCATATTGGTGTGCCGGTTGGTATGTGTAGGATTTTCATGTCGGGCACATACAAAGTTGTGTGCTGGTTGTTGGCCTTACATTGGACTATGCACACGAGACGATCACTTCGTGAGACTGATTAGGCACAAGACCACACGTGTATTCGTTCGATACTCGTTGGTGGCTTGTGCACGGACACATTTCCATCCCAGGCGTAGTATGGCGCCATTCCTTCAGCCGTATTGTCAGTTGATTCATATAGCATGTTTGATTGCGTATGTTTTCAACAGGATTGTGATTATTCAACTCTTGAGGATTGTTTTTCTGTGCAACTGACCCCGTTGGGGAATATTGTTTTTCAGGTCATGGCAAGGCAAAAGCACGGGGAGAGCACGTTGACGGCGAGGAGTCTCAGTGATACTAGTAGGGGCCCCCAGTCCTTTCATTCACCGTGTCTTCTTTATTTTATTTCCGCTGCAGAATTCCGTTTGGATATTGAGTTCATTCAGTGTTGTATATTTTATCTCCATATAAAATATACTTGTTTTCGGTTATTGTCCTGGTGTATTGTACTTAAGCTTCTCATCGGAGTATTTGGTAATATAATGTGGTTCGGTACTAAAATTATATTATTTAATTCATTAATTTTCATTTGCCTGGTGGGTCCCAGTCGGGGGTCCACGGCACTGTAATATCCACCTAGTTTGGGGTGTTACAGAGTTGGTATTAGAGAGTGGTTTTGAATACTACCTTCCGAGTCATGTCTCATCTGAAATCATTGTTCATCAGACTAGTATCATTGGACTTTCGCGTCACGTGTGACCTGTGCAAGAGTCGAGCCCTTCAGACCAAAGAACAGTAAGATTTCCTCATTTATCATTTTCATTTGTAATCAAGTCGATCATGCGAATTCATTAATCACTCAGTTCATTTCATTGTTCAGTTGTTGATCTTTAGGATCATATCATTAATCTTGTTAACTTGTTCAAGATATTCATTTCAGGAATTTCATCAGATAATCACGTCATTTCAGTTGATCATTCATGTAATCATTGTATTTGAGCGTGTATGCTCATTTTCTTCATTTCATAATATAATCATAATGTGATATTCATGCGAGATATATAATTATCATATGACTTTCCACTTCAGTATGGAAAGAGCTGGCAGAGGACGCGGGGGAAGAGGCTGTGGTGCAGGCCGAAACCCGAGAGCTCGTGTGAATACACGCGCGAATGCTAGGAATAATGCTAACTCATCGAGCAGTGACGCTGCCACTCATTCACCTGGACGTGATCATTCACTATCGGGGAGTCGTACCCGAGACACAGCTCAGTCAGAAGGTGTTCGGGTTGATCCACTCGCTTTTATGCAGGGCATGATGGCCCAAATGACTCAAATGGCACAACTAATGGAGACAATGCATAACTCAACTACTAAAAATCAACAAGCTCCTCCGCTGCCACCTCAGAGGCAAGAGAGGGGTGTAAGCAGTATTATTGGCGATATCTCTCGCTAGCGACCACCTACCTTCGAGGGCTCATCTGAGCCGACGGATATTGTTCATTGGCTTGAGCATTTCGAGAAGTTATTTGCTATGGTGGATTGTCCTGAAGGGCATAAAGTTTCAGTTGCGGCCTACTATCTTGGTAAGAGCGCTCATTCATGGTGGTTATCGTTGAAGCCCACCGATGGATCATGTACTGGGGATCAATTCAAAACTCTCATGATGGAGAGGTATTATCCGGCCCCACTCAGGGAGGCCAAGTTGTCAGAATTACTCACTCCGGACCTCTCAGCGGACGATGATGTTCTCGCCATCACCGAAAAATTTCAGGAACTTCTTCCGTTCGCCTCATCTATCATTCACTCTGAGGCGGACAAGATCAAGTATTTCAGCAAGAGGTTGAAACCTCGTATGCGACTACAGTTGCTTAATCATAATTGTACCACTCTGGCCGAATTCATTGAGAAAGCTCTTACTTACGAGCTTACTGCTAAGGAGATTGCTAAGCAACAACCTTCATCTGCTGGCAAGAAGTCTAAGAATCGTAATCAGCCCAACGGCAGTCAGGCCACTTTCAAGAAACCACGTGCGGGATCTACTTTTTCTGAGCGACTTCCTTTGGTGCCTAAACCCACGGAATCTCAGTCACGAGCGGCGAGTTCGGCCATCACCTGTTTCAACTGTGAAGAACAGGGTCATTTCAGCACCAAGTGTCCGAGGCAGACTATCACGTGCCACAACTGTGGGATTGCTGGGCATAGGGCCCGTTTTTGCCGAAGGGACTCAAAACCTACTCCGGCGTCATCTCAGGCCCCAGGACATTCAGCGGTGCAGAATTAGGCCACTCAGTCAGCGTCGTTCAAGATGACAGGAGCTAATAAAGGCGGAGCCAAGAGCTATCAGACGGGAGCGTTCGGTTCGGGGATCGGCAAGCCCCAAATTTATGAGATGAAGAAGACCGACGATCCAGAGGCCCAGATGATCTCAGGTACACTCGATATTCGATCTCAACCTGTGTGTACCCTTTTTGATACTGGTGCACCGCATTCATTTCTGAGTCATGCTTGAGTAGACTACGTCTGGGTAGTGCTGCTAGTTGTGAGCCTTATGTCATTGGTCTACCTGATGGTAGAAGAATTATCGATAATCATGAGATTAAGGATTGTCCGATTCAGATTCATGGCCGTGATTGGTTAGCAGACCTAATCATGGTAGATTTACCGAGAGACGATGTCATTCTGGGTATTGATTGGATGGATCGTCACGATGCCGTCATTAGTTTCCGTAAGAGTTTGGTCACTATCATTTCAGACGATGGGGTCGAATGTGTATTTCAGGGAGGTAATCCCAGCTGTTCTGGGAAGGTCATTAACTTGATGAAAGCAGTGAGATTACTCAATCAGGGGTGTGTCGGTTATTGGTGCTATATGACCAAGACCGAGAAACCATCAGTAATGTTGACGGATATTCCTGTAGTGAGAGAATATGCCGATATGTTTCCAGACTAGTTACCTGGTTTGCCTCCACAAAGAGATGTGGGATTCACGATTGAGTTGGAGCCTGGTACGTCCCCGATATCGAAGGCACCGTACCGGATTGCCCCGACCGAAATGCAGGAATTAAAGAACCAACTCGAGGAGTTGTTCGAGAAAGGTTATATCCGACCGAGTGCGTCCCCGTGGGGAGCACCAATGTTATTTTTCAAGAAGAATGATGGTTCGTTCCGTTTGTGTATTGATTACTGGGAATTGAACAGGGTGACGATCAAGAATAAGTATCCTCTACCCCGTATCGATGATCTTTTGGATCAACTTCAGGGAGCTTCAGTATTTTCCAAGATTGACTTAAGATCTGGATATCATCAGTTGCGGATTCGAGAGTCGGATATCGCGAGAACGGCGTTTCGAACACGCTATGGTCATTATGAATTCGTGGTAATGCCGTTTGGATTAACTAATGCACATGCGGTATTCATGGAGTTAATGAATCGGGTTTTCATCGAGTATTTAGATCAATCTGTGGTTGTCTTTATTGATGACATTCTAATTTATTCTCGTGACCGGGAGGAGCACGAGTTTCATCTTCATCAGGTGCTCGACGTGTTGAGACGAGAACAACTTTATGGGAAGTTTTCCAAATGTGAGTTCTGGATGTCCGAAGTGACGTTTCTCGGACATGTAATTTCATCAGACGGAGTTCGTGTCGACCCTCAGAAGACGGAGGCTATCCGAGATTGGCTACCTCCGAAGAATGTTAAGGAGATCCGAAGCTTTCTCGGATTAGCCGGTTATTATCGGCGGTTTGTTGAAGGATTTTCTAAAATCGCTCAACCCATGACGAATCTTTTACGGAAAGATAAGAAATACACGTGGTCCGACGCGTGTCAACAGAGTTTTGATGAACTCAAGATCCGGTTAATTTCAGCACCTGTCCTTTCTTTACCGCAAGGGATGGAAGGATTTGTGGTTTATAGTGATGCATCTGGACAGGGTCTCGGATGTGTACTCATGCAGAACGGGAAAGTTATTGCTTATGCTTCATGGAAATTGAGACCTTACGAGGTTAATTATCTGACCCACGACCTGGAGTTAGCAGCCGTGGTGTTTGCATTGAAGATTTGGCGTCATTATCTTTATGGCGTTACCTGTCAGATATTCAGCGATCATAAGAGTTTAAAGTATATATTTACTCAGAAGGAGTTAAATATGCGACAGAGACGGTGGTTGGAACTAATCAAAGATTATGATATTGAGATCCTTTACCACCCGGGCAAGGCGAACGTTGTCGCCGACGCCTTGAGTCGTAAGTCCGTTCAGGAGCAGATGCTTGCTTGATTAACAGTTTAGAAGGAACTTCAACAGGAATTTCTGAGACCCGAGATCGAGGTCTGGTTATAGCGAGTACAAGGGCAACTTTGTCTGTTAGAGATTTCATCGCCACTTGAGGAGGCGATCAGGGAGAATCAGGGTTCAGACCCATTTTTGTTACGCATTCGTGAGGATGTGACTCAGGGGAAAGCCCCCGGGTTTGTGGTCCACGAGGATGGACTTTTGCGTTTTAAGAATCGGTTGTGTGTACCGGCGAGTGTCGAGTTGAAAAACTCGATTTTGAGAGAAGCTCATGCTACCCCTTATTCCGTTCATCCGGGGTCTAGCAAGATGTATAAAGACTTGAAACAAAATTACTGGTGGAGTAATATGAAGCGATAAGTCGCGGAATTTGTTTCGATATGTTTAACCTGTCAGCAAGTCAAGATAGAACATCAACGACCGGCGGGTATGCTGAAACCTCTCCCTATTCCAGAGTGGAAGTGGGAGGATATTTCAAAGGACTTCATCACGAGTTTGCCGACGAGTCGTCGTGGCATGAATACAATCTGGGTAATTGTGGACCGCTTAACTAAATCAGCTCATTTCCTTGAAATTAAGGATACGTGGGGTCCCGAGAGACTTGCCCAGTTGTTTATCAAAGAGATAGTGAGACTGCACGGTACTCCCAAAAGTATCATTTCCGATCGTGATGGACAATTCGTGTCTCATTTTTGGAAATCAGTTCATCGTGTTATGGGAACTCATCTTAATCACAGTACAGCTTTTCATCCTCAGTCTGACGGACAATCAGAGAGGACTATTCAGACTTTGGAGGACATGTTGAGGGCATGTGTCCTCGATTGGAAAGATGATTGGGAAGCCCAACTATCGTTGATCGAGTTCACGTACAATAATAGTTGGCATTCTTCGATTAAGATGGCACCTTACGAGGCCTTGTACGGTCGTCGTTGTCGATCTCCTTTGTGTTGGGATGACTTATCAGAATCAATCGGCACCGAACCCGATATGCTTATAGTCTCCCGTGAGAAGGTAGCTTTGATCAGGAGTCGTTTGTTGACCGCTCAGAGTCGACAGAAATCTTATGCAGATAATCGTCGTCGACCATTAGAGCTCGAGACGGGTGACCATGTTTTGGTCAAGGTATCCTCGAGTCGTGGTATCTTCCGTTTTGGGAAGAGGGGGAAGTTGAGTCCAAGATTCATTGGACCGTTTGAGATTTTGGATCGAGTAGGCGAGTTAGCTTATAGATTGGCCCTACCTCCGGCATTGAGCCGAATTCATAATGTGTTTCACGTCTCTCAGTTATGGAAGTATGTTGCCGACCCGAGCCACATACTTCAGTTTGACGAGATCGAGATCGCCGATGATCATTCATATGAGGAGCGTCCTATACGAGTTTTAGAACGGCGAATCAAACAGTTGAGGAACAAGACGATTCCTTTGGTTAAAATTCAGTGGTCTAGACACGGAGTCGAAGAGGCTACTTGGGAAACCGAAGATAGTATGCGGGAGAGTCATCCCGAGTTGTTTGACCATTAGCTTCGGGGACGAAACTCTTTTAAGGAGAGGTGTATGTAATACCCAGTTGTAATTCAGTCATTATCATTCAGTACTTATCATTCTGTAATTGTCACTCAGTAATTTTCACTCATAATGATCATTTGTCACTCATATTCAATCATTGTATTCATCGTCCACAGTAATTGTATCGTGTATCAGTCGTCATTCATCATCAATCAAGATGGAGTTTCGTGCCAAGTTTATCACTATTGTCATATTCAAAGTGTGATGTGTGTGAGGAGTAGCGCACGCTACGTACTCTCTTTAGCGTGCGCTAATTGAGTACGGGTAACGCACGCCACCTCTCAACACTAGCGCACGCTAGTGTAGTTGAGCAGGCAGTCCAGAAGGCACTGGAGTGCAGTTAGGATTGTAAGTAGCGCACGCTACGAATGGTAAGTAGCGCGCGCTAGTGAGCCGGAGTAGCGCACGCTATGCAGTCAGTGTAGCGCGCGCTAAGGACGGATCAGGCAGAGTCCAGTGGCTGCTGGACAGATTTGGATAAATGCCTAGCACACGCTATGAGTGGTTTTAGCGTACGCAAACGGTGTAGTAGCGCACGCTAAATATTGTGTGTAACGCACGCTACCGAGATCAAATCAGAGAACAGGAGGTTCTGGACTCCAGTACTGGGCATCAGATAATTCGTTAGCGCATGCTAACCATTGGTGTTAACGCACGCTAATTAAAGGGGGTAGCGCACGCTACAAGAGGTACGTAGCACACGCTACCGTTGCGATCAGAGGGTACTGGACTACCCAGTACACCCGTTAGCGCATGCTACGCACAAGAGCTAGCGCACGCTAACTGGGATTTGCTATATATAGGACAGTCCAGTCCTTTAGTGTCATTTTTCATTTCTCTTCGGTTCTTCTTTGGTTTTGAGCGATTCCGGCCGTTTTGGAGAGTGTTCTTCGAGGTGTAATCATCAATCACCATCTTCAAGTCTTTGAGTTGGATTAATCATCACTTCATCATCTCCAATACATCAAATCAAAGGTAATGATTTCTTGAATCTAGAATTTCGGATATTTGGGGTTTTCCTTCCGATTTCTTAGTATGAACTTAGATTGTTGTTGGAATATGTTAGATATGGTTTATCTACCTTGTATACGCGTATTCCTATGGGTTATTCGGTGTATATCTCGGATTTAATGGCTATTTGGGGAATTATTTCAAGAACCCTTGGGGTTGACTTCGGTTAATTTGGGGATTTTCCGATTGATGATGTCGTAATCTTGAATTGTGGATTCCTATTGGATTATTGACGTCATTGATATTGTTTTGCTGGTTTGAATCAATCTTTTGGAAGTTGGTTCGATAATTTGGGGTTTGTTGTAACCCACGGGTAGGATGTTTACTACGTATTCGTTTGAGTGCATCTTTGAATTCGGATATTGTTGTATCAACGTTTGAGTTGGTTATAATCGTGGTTGATACGTATATTGAGCATTTGTTGGTAATTGTCATTCAAGGTTGTTCGAGCAACCGACATTTCATTTAGGACGTTGTTCGTGGAAGGACATTGTTCACCGGTGTTGTGTAAGTTAATTCTTACTCGGTTAAAAGGATATTCATTCCTTTCGTTGTTGTTTCATTCATAATTATAATTCATTCATAAAGTACTAACCGTATTGAGACTTGTAATTGTCACTTAATCACTTTATTCACAAGGAACGACGGTTCCAATCATTTCATTGAGCTGTCATTCATTTCACTATCATTTCATCTTGGTAAGTCATTATTGATTTTCGATGTCACTTTTGTTATATCGTGGCATTCCGGGTCATACTGGCGTGCCGGTTGGTATGTGTAGGATTTTCATGTTGGGCACATACAAAGTCGTGTGTTGGTTGTTGGCCTCACATTGGACTGTGCACACGAGATGATCACTTCGTGAGACTGATTAGGCACAAGACCACATGTGTATTCGATCGATACTCGTTGGTGGCTTGTGCACGGACACATTTCCATCCCGGGCGTAGTATGGCGCCATTCCTTGAGCCGTATTGTCAGTTGATTCATATAGCATGTTTGATTGCGTATGTTTTCAACAGGATTGTGATTATTCAACTCTTGAGGATTGTTGTTCTGTGTAACTGACCCCGTTGGGGAATATTGTTTTTCAGGTCATGGCTAGGCAAAAGCACGGGGAGAGCACGTTGACAGCGAGGAGTCTCAGTGATACTAGTAGGGGGCCCCAGTCCTTTCATTCACCGTGTCTTCTTTATTTTATTTCCGCTGCAGAATTACGTTTGGATATTGAGTTCATTCAGTGTTGTATATTTTATCTCCATATAAAATATACTTGTTTTCGGTTATTGTCCTGGTGTATTGTACTTAAGCTCCTCATGGAAGTATTTGGTAATATAATGTGGTTCGGTACTACAATTATATTATTTAATTCATTAATTTTCATTTGCCTGGTGGATCCCAGTCGGGGGTCCACCGCACTGTAATATCCGCCTAGTTTGGGGTGTTACAGCATCGGCCACTACATTTGCTTTGCCTGGATGATAAAGAATCTCCAAGTCGTAGTCCTTAATTAGTTCTAGCCATCTCCTTTGCCGCATGTTCAACTCTTTCTGACTAAAGATGTATTTGAGACTCTTGTGATCCGTAAAGATTTGACAGTGAGTCCCATACAGGTAATGTCTCCAGATTTTCAAAGGAAAAACTACTGTTGCCAGCTCCAAATCATGCGTCGGGTAATTTACTTCATAAGGTTTCAGCTGACGTGACGCATAGGAGATCACCTTCTAATTTTGCATCAATACACACCCGAGTCCTTGGTTCGAAGCGTCACTGTAAACTATGAATCCTCTTGTTCCCTGTGGAAGTGCTAAAATCGGTGTCTTCGCCAATCTCTTCTTCAATTCAGCAAAGATATTATGGCACATCTCATTACACTCAAACTTTTGAGTTTTCTGCAGTAGTCTAGTAAGTGGGTGGGTAATTTGGAAAACCCTTCCACGAACCAACGATAATATCCAGCAAGTCCTAAGAAACTCCGGACTTCCTTCACGTTCTTAGGAGGCTTCCAATCCATAACTGCTTCGATTTTCTGGGGATCTACTCGGACTCCTTATGCTGATACCACATGACCGAGGAACATTATTTCCTTTAGCCAGAATTCACACTTAGAAAGCTTGGCGTACAATTGCTCGCTTCGCAAAAGTTCTAATACAATCCGCAATTGCTGTGCATGCTCTTCCGGGTTCTTAGAATAAACCAGTATGTCATCAATGAATACAACCACAAACTTGTCCAAATACTCTATGAACACTCGATTCATCAATTGCATAATCATGACAGGTGCATTAGTGAGACCAAACGACATCACTACAAACTCATAATGTCCGTAACGAGTTCTGAATGCTGACTTCGGAACATCAAATTTCTTAATCCTTAGCTGATGATATCCTGATCTCAGATCGATCTTAGAAAACACTGTTGCTCCTTGCAACTGGTCAAACAAATCATCGATCCATGGCAATGGATACTTGTTCTTAATCGTCATCTTGTTCAGTTCTCGATAGTCAATACACAATCGAAGCGATCCATCCTTTTTCCAGGCAAAAAGAACTGGTGCACCCCAGGGCGAAATGCTTGGCTGGATATAGCCTTTGTACAGTAACTCCTCCAGTTGCTTCTTCAATTCGTACATGTCAGTAGGTGCTATACGATACGGCGCCTTAGAAATTGGTGTAGCTCCTGGTTCCAGCTCGATGGTGAATTCTACATCCCGTCGTGGAGGTAGTCCATGTAATTTGTCAGGAAATACATCCGGAAATTCGTTCACAACAGGAATGGATGAGAGTTCTACTTTTCCGTCTTATTTATTCATTGCGTAGCACCAGTATCTGGTACAGCCCTGTTTCAACAATTTGACAGCTTTCATCACCTTGATCATCTTTATCGAGCTTCTTGGTTTCCATCCTTCAAACAGTATATCGGAACCATCGTTAGCTATCAGCGAGATATTCCTATTTCGGTAGTTTACAATAGCTCCATATCGATTAAGCCAATCATCTCCGAGTATCAGGTCATCTCCTTGCATTTCTATCACGATCAGATTTGAGGGCCACTCTCTGCCTCCAAATGATACAGGAAAATCTATAGTTTCTAAGTTTCCAACAATCCTCTCTCCACTCGGTAAACCTACAACATAAGGCTCACAACAATGAAAACCAGAAATATTCAAATGATTTACACAAGACAAGGATATAAATGAATGCGTAGCTCCTATATCAAATAAAACGCTAACTGGCTGTGAAAGGATCTGAACAGTACCTGATGCGACAGCAGCATCCTGATCGTCTGCTCTTCTCATCTCGTACAGACGTGGGGGAACGGATCCGGCACTCGATGTCCCCTTTTGGTCCACTGTCCTCTGCCTCGTCCGCGACCAAAATTCTAGGGCAGCTGAACAGTTTGTTGCGTCTGTTGGATACTGGCTTCCTTATGAACTGGCTATGATGTACGGGCTCTAAAAGACTTTGCACCCTCTTCACAGAACACCGCACAATGTCCCTATCGACCACAATCAAAACAAGTCACTGCAGGTAGGGGGCAGTTTCATCGATAGTGCCCCATATGGGCACAGTTAAAACACTTCCTGGTTACATCCATCGTGGCTGATGCTGCTCCGAAGTTCTTTCTGCTTTTAGATGGGTGCGGAGGTTTCTTGAAAGAATGAAAGGACCATTGCTCTTGTGCTCTGTGAAACTACCAGAGACTTTGTGCTTCTTGGATTCTGCAAACTTCTCCATTGCTGCTTCCTTGATTTCATACGCCAATGCTTTATCCTGATATTGACGAAGAGTGGTACATTCAAAACCGGACATGTACCTCTGGATTTCTGGTTTCATTCTCATATCAAAATGGATCATCATTTCTGCATCTTTTCTGACCAGATGTCGAACAAATGCCAGCTGCTGGTTAAAGGTCTTAATCGCCTGAGATACTGGCACAACTGAAGGTTGCGCAGAGAAAATTCCCGAACTTTGGCTTCCCTCACAGGACGAGGGCAGTACTGAGCTTCCATCATCAATTTAAATTCTGCCCAGTCAGCATCATGATCTACAGGCCGGATGGCTTCCCACCACTTGGACGCTTCCCCTATCAGAAAGTAGTGAGCAATAGAGGCTCTCCGGTCGTGAGGGCAATTAATCCCGGAAAAAATTTTCTCCAGTTCTTTTAACCAATGATCCCACATTGGTGTCTCAGAAAAGCCGTCGAATTTGGGTAGTTGCATCTTCGCTACCTCTTGCAGCCATCGGTCGCTTCGATTTCCCATGTCTGGGATACCTTGCTGTCGATCTCCCTATTGTAATCCTACTGCCACCTGCATTCGGTCCACGACCTGGGCAAACTGAGTATATGGTTAACCACCTGACGAAGGATTTCGGGCACAGCAGGTTCTGGTTCATTATTAATAGATCTTTGTAGATCGCCTGAGTTGTGGCTAGCCTGATTAGAAGGCAAAGCTTCTCTTTCGGCATTCCTTCGTCCGCGACCGCGACCACGTCCACGTCCACCTCTCAACATACTGTAAGCATAAATACTCAATATACAGGAAACAATATCGTTCAAATGTTCAAGTATAAAGAGGTACAACATGTAAAGGGCGAGATAGAGTTTAGGAACTTACAACCACCGTTCGCACGAAGACGTAGGCAGTACAAGTGATGTTATTCACGGCCGGTTACCTCAAAAGACATATATGACCCCTATTTTAACCTAATGACCAAGAGATCCATAATCTTAGCTCCGATACCATATTCTGTAACACCCCCGATAAATACAGGAATATTACAGTGCCGTAAATCCTTTACATAAGAATTTACAAGGCTGAAGAAATAAAAAGACAATAATAGATACCAATATATGAGAGTAACTGAAATAAAATACAACAGTTCTGGGCCAATACCGAGAATACAATTATTCAAAGGAAGAATATCAATACATCACCAAATCCAAATTTCACAAACGACGACGTATTCTAGTACTTATTAAAATGATTACAAACAACAGACAAATAAACCCGGCCAGAACATCAATCTGCACCCTCGTCGTCGTGCAGCTCCAGTTGTTGTTTCCCCGCTCTCCTTGATCCTGAAAATAAACAAATGTTCACCCCCGAAGGGGTTAGCGAAACGATGCTAGTACAAGTACCACAACATATTATTCAACATTTCACGAAGAATAATAATAACATAAATGACGATATACCAATGAGTCTCCTCCTACGAGAAACTCATAAATAACATACATAAATGTTAATCACAACATACACATGGTAATTCCGACGATCCAGCGTTCACTGCCTAGAACCCACGATGATCCCGTCAGACTAACCCGTGGTGGAAAAACCCGTCTGATGATCCAGCACACGCTAGCATAGATCCCCCGATGATCCCGTCGGACCAACACGAGGTGGACATACAACAACGACATATATGCACAACAATATGTATAACATCAATACTTAGAACAATTAAAGTAATTGCCTCAATTCGATGACAAGAATAATACTTCCACGAATATCAAAACACTCGAAGGTCGCCCCTTCGATCAATCACGTAGCAAAGCTCGAACCTTAAACAAAGGAAATAATATGGAGTTCATCTCATGTCGAACGAACATCTAACAATCCAAATTACGGTCGAAAGTTCATAAAATGTAACCTGTCTGACCTGCTTAATGTACGTTACGCACCCTTGGTAGCGTACGTTAAGCCTACTCGTTAGCGTACATAAGCTACTAAGTCTAGCGTACGCTAACCATGTATCGACAGTTCCTCTCTGATCAGTCGACTTGACTATGATGATATAACGTACGTTACGTACCAAACATAGCATACGTTAACCTTGACCGTTAGCGTACGTAAGCTTCATAGCTTAGCGTACGCTAAACACACATATGACAGTTTCTCACTGGGCATACGATTTTCTCTATTTGTGATGAAGTTTACTAAATCCTCAGTGATTAATGTTCGTTATCCCCATACATAACATGCTCGTACAATTATGAATAATCTTACGGATTAAAACATCTTCAAAATTCAAGGATACGTATATCATCACAACACCATATTCAATCTCGATTACAATTCTCATGTGAAGTTCGGTGATATAAGGTTGATACGCTAGATTCCAATATCATCATTACATTCAAACTTCATCTGAAAGATGAACTAACAAATCCAACTCATAAGAAAGGATACAACTTTTGATGATTCTATCTTAAGTCCTTTTAACAAAAGTGATATCAACTCCAAGTCTACAATCAATATGGCAACACTACTCAATACGGATAATCAATCTCAGAACATTACTCACGTCATTTGACGTAATAGGATTCCAACTATGATGTTTTCGACAATGATATCTTAAGCATAATCATCCCAACGTCTAAACATGATGTTTGGTTGAATAATTCATCAATGGAACTTAATATCTTGATAGCATGATCATCATATCCTTAAGAACACGAATCCAAGGTTGGAGATAGTATTAACATACCTTAAGATGAAGAAAACACCGAGACAATAGGTAGAATCCAACTCCGATTGCTTGTGTGCCAATCCAAAATGATTCTCCACTTCAATGATGGAGTATAAGTAATCTCCAATCTTCAATGATCAAGTAGAGATGGTTTATATGTGTTTAAGGAGGCTGGGATCTCTCTGGGCACGAAGTATAATGAAGGATAAGTTAAACAAACGAGTTGAAATGAAATGGGGTGATGTCTTATTTATAATTTCCTGACCTTAACGTACGTTAGCCTTCATGCATAACGTATGTAAGCCTCTTAGCGTACGCTACCCAATATACTTAGCGTACGCTATCGTCACCGATAGTTAACTGTCCTCATTTCTGAACTCGCTTACGTATGTTACACCATCATATTACGTACGTAAGTAACACACATTAGCATACGCTAGACACATTCCTTAGCATACTTTAACAATCGTTGACTTCAAAAGTGTCCAGGTTCATCCGCGGGAATCTTATCTGGACCCATGCCCGGCTGGCGCATGTGCTAGCCATCCACCTTAATTATTGGTTGGTTAACGCACGCTACGCTACATTCGTAGCGTCCGCTAACTCTGACTGATAACGTGCGTTAATCTTCCTTCTTAATGTACATTATCACCTATTTGCATGGGGAAAATTTACATGTTGCCATACTCATGTACAAGGATACAAATACGAGAAATGTCATACTTCAATAAATGATATCACAATTCCGGATAATACAGGGTTCAAATACAGATGAAATACTCAATAATAAATCCGGATATTACAAGAGGGGCAACCCGATTGAGTATGACGAAAAAACGAGCCGAGCCACGCAGTTCGTGTACCGGACGTTTGAGTGCCTAGTCTGTTAAGTACACATCGTTTTATCTCAAATGTATTTATACTTAATTAATTAATCCAATTAATTAATTTTATCAAATACAAAATTATAATGATATATTTCCAAGAAATAATTATTTATGAAATAAATTAATCACCCAGTAATTAATTCAATTCACTAGACCGCATGATTTATCAAATAAATCAATTAGATATCGAATATCCAATATTCAATGAAGAGTTAATAGATATATATTTCATCCACCAATTATCCTTGTGTGCGACTCCATAAGTCCGTCTTAGTCAGCAATGGGGGGAACCGAGGAGTACCGGTAACCCTTAGCCAGTCTAGTGCTCCGTACCGTAATCCAACTAAGAATGAATGATAGGAAAATTTTAAAACCATTATATCGTGAAGACCGTATACGTATAAACCCTTCAATCATATATCCCGGTCAAGTATTAGGGTCACGTTAAAGTCATACCGTATTGTAACTTGACTCTATGCATTTGTTAATGCAAACCGATATCACCGAGCTCTCGTATATCAAATAACTAGCCCTAACTGCTTTGACCAAAGACTTATGATCTCATTTTCCAATAACCACATAGGACATTTACCTGCTCAGTAACAGGAGAAAGAATCTTATCTTGGTATTCAGTAGAGACTGTACTTGGCCACTAAGTTGCATTTCGAGGTTGACTCCACCTACCGATGATTTGATCGAACTACTCTAATGACTAACTTAATGTAACAAGCACATCTCCTACTGAAACCTCAAGTCAAAGGTCCACGTATACTTATCACAAAATTTCCATTCAGTCATTGACAATCCGTGAGTGATATCTAAGTGACCGAATCGAGATGAGTCATGTTCGAGTATACTAATCCCATTAGCATACCTATAATGTGTGCTCCCACTATTTCATAGTAAAGACATGCACTCTACATGTCAGAGTAGACGTTATACAAGCCTTTTCTAAACTTACTACTCAGTTAAGTTTTATCGACTTGCGAACCAACTAAGCATTCGGGCCCTAAACACTTCCAGTCCCTATTTCCTTATCTCCATAAGGAGTGGAATATTTGCTCTCGAATGCAAGGACTATTATTCTATATACCAAATCATGATGCCAGTGATGTACAATAATATAGTAATAATAAATGCCTCTATTCATAATTACAATACAATGCTCCCACTCTCTCATCCTCTGAGTGGCATTCGAGGGCATATTCCTAATAGTTGTTCCACCAGAAGTTTTGCTTTAGCTTTTTGTACATCTTGCTCGATCCCGGATGAATTAAGTATATTGTAAAATGTGCCTCCTTCAAGATCTTTTGTCTCGTATTCCCCTTGTTAGGAACACACAAACAATTCCGAAATCTCAGCACTCCATCATTATAGATAACAAAACAAGGGGCTTTCCCTTTGATCACTTCATCACAAGGACGAATCATCATCGGATCTTTCAACTGTTTGGACTTGGTCTCTTCCATCAAGAATGAAGTTAACATAAGTAAGCACAAATTCCCTTGGCTTCTTTGGAACCAAACCTCAATTCCCATATGATCACATTCTCGTTGGAGCTCTAGTTGAACAGTGAACATGTTCAACATTTGAACTAATGCAGGTGTTTGCTTTATGGAGATGGTAAAGAATCTCTAAATCGTAATATTTTATCAGTTCCAGCCACATTCTCTGACGCACATTTAGTTCATTCTGACTAAAAACATACTTCAAGCTCTTGTGGTGGGTGAATGCCTGGCATGGAGACCCGTACAAATAGTGACGCCAAATCATCAAGAGGAAAATAGCGGCCTCCAATTCCAAATCATTCGTAGGGTAGTTCACTTCATACAGTTTTAGCGGATGTCATGCATAAGTGATCACATTTTCAATCTACATCACAACCCAACCCAACCTCTGGTTCGAAGCATCACTATAAACAATGAAACCGTCTGAACCCTATGGTAAGGCTAATACTGGTGCTATAATATTCCTCTTTTTTAGTTCATTTAAACTCTTCTGGAACTTCTTGTTCCACTCAAGCTTTTGAGTTTTCTGCAGTAACTGAGTACACAGGGTCAGATAATTTTAGAAAAGCACTCCACAAACCTTATGTAATTACCATCTAGGCACATGAAGCTTCTTACCTCTTTGTCATTCTTATGTTGCTCCCACTACAAAACAACTTCTATCTTTTTTATGGATCAACTCTACTCCTTCTGTCGATATCACATTGTTGGAACATTTTATTTCACACATTGATATTAAAGGTTTTGATGATAAGTTGATAAACAATGAAAAACAACAATTAATCAACAACATTTGAAGAAGTAGCAAGCTTGACAGAAAAGCAAAGAACTGAAGCATAAAACAAATCTAATGTACGCTATGCATCATAACTAACGTACGCAACGAAGACCAAACTGAATACAGCCGAGTATGGCATGGCTAACGCACGCAATACATGAAGATCAACGTACGCTAAATACATGAAATAACATACGCTATGGTGTAGGAATAATGTACGCTATAAGTATTCAAATTCAAATGGATCGATGACATCATGGAGTATGCCATCTAACGGCTTTGTAAGGTTTACATATAACGTACGCTACGTAGAAAACTTAACATACACTACAGAAGAACAATAAGCTACTGGATTGATCTATAGATAATGTTTGTAACATGTGAAGTTTACGTACGCTAAATATATTAACATGAGTTATGCGGAGTGTATAACATACGCTAAAGAAGGACAGGGAGCAACGTCTAGTTTGGCTCTCAAGCCTATAAATACTAATGCATTTAGTTTTATTCACAACACAACTTCAAGCAAATTGATATACATTTGATATACATTATAAACATTATTGTTGTTGTAATCAGCTTAATTGATAAGACTTCGAATGTTAAATTCACTCAACCAAACACGAGAGAGAAAAAAGGGTTATAGATTTGATTTGGTGTTCTTAGGATCATGGATCGGGCATTGTTAGAATTATAATCTAAATCCAAGTGAGGTTTTTGTAGTACCGATAGAAAGCTAGAAAGGTTGATTCCTTATCCGATAGAAAAGGAAAATGGTTTATCTTGGACCGACATAAAGACAAGATTGTAATTGTTTCTCTTCGACTAATAGAAGAAAAGATTGTAAAAGTTTCCCTCGGGTTGTCAGAAGCCAATGCGGAAAGTTTTATCTTAAGCGTATTGAAAAAGATACGGAGAGAGGACGTAGGCACATTGCCAAACCTCTATATATCATTGTGTAATTTACATTCCGCACTTTATCGCTTCCGCAATTGCAAAAGAATTCTATATTTTTAACCACACTATCCTACCCCCCTTCAAGTGGCGGTACCAACCCAACAATTGGTATTGGAGAAGTATCTCTTATAGTCGGCTTAACATCCAAGGAGAAAACAATCCAATGGTGCTTCATTTGTCTCCAGTCGAAGGCCTCGCCTTAAACCGACCTCCATTCTTTGATAGATCAAATTTCATGACATGGAAGAAAAAGATGTCAATCTTCATTCGAGCCTATGATATTAGTAATATGTCTTGATCCAAATATTCCTACGAAAGTCAACGGCTCTCTTAAAAGCTTCAAAGAATACGATGATACTGATTGGAAAAAATGATCACTACAATAGCAAAGCAACATAATTGCTTTACTGTTCTCTAATTCCGAAAGAACACAATCGTATTTCATCATGTGATAGTGCCAAATAAAGTTAAAAAATACCAGAGGTAACTCACGAAGGAACAAATCAAGTCAAGGAGATGAAGATTGATATGCTTCTCTACAACTATGAATTATTTATGATGAAAAATGACGAGTCCATAACAAACATGCTCGACCAATTCTCGGTCATTACAAATGGACTAGCTTGTTTTGGAAAAATGTTATCAAGTAGTAAAACTTTGAAGAAGATATTACGATCACTATCTTGTGAATGGGACCTGACGGTTACGGTTATCATGGAATCAAAACATCTCAACACGCTTGATTTTGGCACCCTTCTCGGTTCGCTAATAAACTACGAGATCGTGTTAAAATCTCGAAATGCCAAACCGAAGCCCAAAGAAAAATCTATAGCTTTAAAAGCTAAAAAGATGTTTAGAAATGAAGAAGAAATCCCAGTGGATGATAATGATAAAGAATCGGCACTTTATGCCAAGAACACCAATACGTATCAAAACTTATTAAACCAACGAAGAAAAGACATCCACTCGCAAGCCCAAAATGAGTCAAATCGGCTCGACAATAATTGTCGAAATTATGGAAAACCCGGCAACTTTGAGAAAAATCGTCGTGGCTCGACTTCTAAGAATGAAGTGCTGATAGCCACTTGGAGTGACAAAGAAGATGGAGATGAAAATATTCAAAAATTATCACGCACTCATGGAAAGGAGCTCGTTTGACGACAACAACAATGAAAGCCAGGTAAGTGCCTCGTCTCACGATGAACTCTTTAATGCTTTCCAACAATTACATACGGGTTTTCAAAATTCGATGAGAGATAATAAATCTCTTAAAATGAAAAATAAAATATTAGAAGATAAAATCAACAAAATACAAGAAAAAGGGAAATTTATTAAAAATGACCATTCACTATGCTTGGAAAAAGAGAATAAATTGAAAAATAATTTATTAAAAGTTCAAAAAAAACTTAAAAATTTAACAAACAAATTTTCTTGTGAAAATGACAAATTTGAAAAATTACTCTCCGTTCAAAAACATTCGTTAAATAAACAAGGGTTGGGATTCAAACAAAGTGATAAAACTATGGTGAATGTTTGAAAATCGGGCATCATATTACTAATTGTAAAAGCCCAAGATGAACGATAAAAATAAGGAAAATATGGATTCCAAAGGGAACCATAATACCGAAAATTGTCTATTTATCAAATGAAAAACGACCAAGAGTCGGATATATTCCCAAAATTCAAGGATTGTTGTTTTATCATCATCAAAAAGGGGGAGATTGTGGGAACATTTTATTCCACACATTCATATTAAAGGTTTTGATGATAAGTTGATAAACAATGAAAAACAATAATTAATCAACAACAGTTGAAGAAGCAGCAAGATGGATAGAAAAGCAAAGAACTGAAGCATAAAACAAAGCTAACGTACACTATGCATCATTGCTAACATATGCAAAGAAGACCCAGTGGAAGACAGCCGAGTATGGTTTTGCTAACGCACGCAATGCATAAAGATCAACGTCCGCTAAAATACGTGAAATATCGTACACTATGGTATAGGAATAACGTACGCTATGAGTATTCAAATTCAAATGGATCGATGACATCATGGAGTATGTCATCTAACGGCTATGTAAGGTTACATATAACGCACACTACGTTGAACGCACTATACGGAAGAGGCGGAAGCTACTGGACTGAATTGATCAACAGATAACGTACGTAACATGTGAAGTTTACGTACGCTAAATAGATTAACGTGCGCTATGCGGAGTGTATAATGTACGCTAAAGAAGGACAGGGAGCAACGGCTATTTTGGCTCTCAAGCCTATAAATACCAATGCAGTTGGTATTATTCATAACAACAACTTCAAGCAAATTGATATACATCTGATATACGTTATAAACATTATTGTTGTTGTAATCGAGCTTAATTGAGAAGAGTTCGAGTGTTTAACTCACTCAACCAAACATTAGAGAAAAGAAAGGATTGCATATTTGATTTGGTGTTGTTAGGATTGTGGATCCAGCATTGTTAGAATCATAATCTAAATCCAAACTCGGTTTTTCTAGTACCGATAGAAAGCTAGAAAGGTTGATTCCTTATCCAATAGAAAAGGAAAACATTTTATGTTAGACCGACATAAAGACAAGATTGTAATGGTTTATCATGGACCGTTAGAAGACAAGATTGTAACGGTTTCCCCTGAACCGATAGAATACAAGGCGAAATTATTTATCTTAAGCTTATAGAAAAAGATACGGAGAGAGAACGTAGGCACATTGTCGAACCTCTATATATCGTTGTGTAATTTATATTCCGCACTTTATCGCTTCCGTAATCGCAAAAGAATTTTATATTCTTAACCGTACTATCCTACCCCCCCTTCAAGTGGCGATACCAACCAACATACATGTCCTAAAAACATAACTTCTTTCAGCCAAAACTCACAAATTTTACAATTCTGCATAAAGCTGCTCTGTCCTCAAAATACCTAACACGATCATCAAATGCTAAACATGTTTTTCTCGGTCCAAAGAGTAAATTAAAATGTCGTCTATGAAGACAACCATGAATTTATTGAGATAATAGATAAAGATATTATTCATTAATTAAAGAATATCGCAGATAGTCAAACCAAAAGGCATAACCACAAACTCATAATGTCTCTACCGGGTCCGGAGTGCTGGTTTAGGAAAATCATTCAAGAACCATTCTGTCGTGAATTCAGTATATGTATAAACCCTTCTTTCAAATGTCTCGATCAAGTTATAGGGTCACGGTCAGTCAAACCCTATCTGTACTTGACGATATGCATGAGTTAATGCAAATCGAGATCATCGAGCTCTCGTGTTTCTAATACAACTAGCTCCAATGCTTTGGCCAAAGACTTATGATCTCTTCTGCCAATAACCGCATAGGACATATAACCCATTCACTAACAGGAGAAAGAATTCTATCTTGGTATTCAGTAGGACCTGCTACATGCCCATCAAGACGCACGTCAAGGTTGAACCCCGCCTTCCGGTTTACAGGTATGAACTACTATAATGAAAATCTTGACGTCACAAGCACATCCCTACTAAATTCTCAAGTCGAAGGTTCACGAATACCTATCACAACCTTTCGATTCCGTCATTGACTGTCCCGGAGTGAAATCCGTGTGATGAATCGAGGGTGAGTCAGTTCGAGTATACTAATCTAATTAGCATACCTACAACGTGTGCTCCCACTAACCATTAGTGTTCGACAGGCACTTTCCAAGTCAAAGAACACGTCATACAAGTTTTCACACAAACTTAACACCCAGTCAAGTCTCATCGACTAGCGAACGATTAAGTATTTGAGCTATAAACCTTTCCAGTGCCGACCCCTTATCCAATAAGGAGTGGAATGTTATATATTTACGAGTTAGGAATGCCAGTAACTACCGGTAAATATAGAAACATCCATTTGCCTTATGACAATCATTCACATAATAACAAGTACAATGCCCTCCCTCAACATCCTCTGAGTGGCATTCGAGGGCATACTCCTAACAATCTCCCACTTGCACTCAATGCCACACACTATGGTATCTAATACCCATGTTCTCCAGATGACGCTCCAAGCTAATATGAGGAAGTGGCTTGGTCAGTGGATCAGCGATGTTGTCGGCTGAGTCTAATCTATGCAGCACAATGTATCCCTTGTGAACAAATTCCCTTACAAGATGATACTTTCTCTCAATGTGTTTGGTACTATTGTGAAACCTCGGCTCCTTGGACTGCGCTACAGCTCCGTCATTGTCACAGTACAGCGGAACAGGCAACTCAGCATATGGTATAACTTGAAGTGCTCCGAGAAACTTCTTAATCCAGAACCCTTCCTTGGAAGCCTACGAGGCTGCTTGATACTCAGCCTGACAGGTGGAATCAGCATCCCCACTTTGCTTGGCGCTACGACAAGATATTGCTCCTCCATTAAGAGTAAATATGTAGCCAGAATTAGACATCGAATCATCCTTTTGTTCTTGGAAGTCCGAATCAGTTAATCCCACCACATCCAATTCTCCACCGCCATACATCAGAACCATATCTCTAGTCCTTCTTAAATACTTGAGAACATTCTTTACGACAGTCCAATGATTCCTACCTGGGTTTTCCTGAAACCTACTCGCCACGCTTACAGCATGCACAATGTCAGGTCTCGTACACAACATAGTGTTGGAATATTATATTCCATACATGTATTATGTTTTGATGATTAATCAATGAAGCAAGACAAAACAATGAAGAAGATGAAGACGACAATCTGGACGGATTTTTAAATAGGCTAACGTACGTAAACCTATGTGGTATAACGTACGTAACCTATCGCATATAACGTACGTAAGCGGAGGAGCTTAACATACGTAAAGAAGTTTTCAGAGTTCAAACCAGATGAACGATGAAAGAGTCAAAGTCAGAAAAGCTACAACGGACATATGACATCATCAATGACATATACTTAACCTACGTAATGGTGAAGAAGATAACGTATGTAATGAAAAGAGAAGGATGCTACTGGACTAAACTACATACATGGTAACATACATAAAGGATTGATGTAACGTACGTAATGCATCTTAGCGTACGTAACAGGAGTGATATAACGTACGTAATGCAGTCTGAAGAGGTAACGACTAGTAAGGCTTTGGAGCCTATAAATACCATTCCTATGGTATTGTTTCTAAACAACAACCTTGAGCAAATCGTCTATACTTGTGATATCGTTATACACATTCTTGTTGTTGTATTGTGCTTAATTGTAACTGTTTGAGTGAGGATGTTAGGAATATGCCCTCGAATGCCACTCAGAGGATGAGAGAGTGAGAGCAATTGTATTGTAATTATGAATATTATATTTAATAAGGCAATTATAATTTCTATATTATTGTATATCACTGGCATTGTGATTTGGTATATAGAATAATAGTCCTTGCATTTGAGAGTGAACATTCTACTCCTTATGGAGATAAGGAGATAGGCACTAGAAGTGTTTAGAGCTCGAATGCTTAACTAGTTCGCAAGTCGATAAAACTTAACAGGACATTAAGTTTAAATAAGACTTGTATAACTGATGCTAGGATGTGTGCACGTCTTGATAGCATAGTTATAAGTATATTGGTGGGACCAGTATACTCGAACATGACTCATACTCGATTCAGTCACACGGTATTCACTCTTGGAGAGTCGATGACGAATCGAAAGGTTGTGATAGTATACGTGGACCTTTGACTTGAGGGTTCAGTAGAAGATGTGTCTGTGACGTTTAGTTTGTCATTAGAGTAGTTAGACTCATTTGCTTAATTGTTGAGTCGACCTCAAAGTGCGGACTATACGGGCAGGTAGCAGTCTTTGCTGAACGCCAAGAAAGGATTCTATCTCCTGTTAGTGAGCAGGTGAATGTCCTATACGGTTAATGGCAAATAAGATCATAAGTCTTTGGCCAAAGCATTCTGATATAGTCGTATTAGATACACTATTAATCAGTCGGTTTTGATTTGCATTAACACATATATAGAGTTTAGTCAACAGTAGGGTTTGAATTTACCGTGACCCGAAGACTTGACCGGGACATCTTATGAAGAGTCTATACGTATATAGTATTCACGACATAATGGTTCTGGAATGATTCGTTCATTCGTTCTCAGTCGGGGTTTACAGTGCGGCCTGCTAGGCTGGCTAAGTGCTGCCCGCACTCATTGGTTCCTCCCAATGCCGGCTGAGACGAACCTACGGAGTCACGCAATAGGATCATTGATGGATAAATGTGAATTAATAATCTCTCTTATAATATTAGATATTAGATATCTAAGTTTGATTTATCGGATAAATCAAATAGCGGTCTTATGAATTATAAGTAGGTTACTGGGTGATTACTTTAATTCATAAATTATATTTCTTAGAGAAATATATATTTGTGTTTGATATAATTAATTAATTGGATTAATTAATTAGTCCAAACACATTGGAAATAAAACGGATTCGTTTGACGAACATCCGATACACGAGGGATTCGTTTTGACGAACATCCAGTACACGAGCCTAGTAAATTCGACCCGTCTTCTTGGAAATTTCCCTTAAGGCCGTCCCCCTCCCTCTCTTGTCTCTTTTAAACTTATTTTATGTCACTAGGTGACATATGTGAGGTGTATTTGATACCCTCAATCATGTGTTAAAGGAAGACTTTCATTTTTTTAAAAATAAAAGTCTTTAAAAAGGAGAGAGGATAACTTCTTCTTGGTAGAACTCAAAATCACGAATTTGAGTGAGAGAGTAAGGTTGAAAACTTCATCTTGATCTTAGAGACAAGATATAAGAAGAATACATTGAGAGAGAAAATTCCTACAAGCTTCCCTAGCCGCATTCTTGAAGAAATGAAGCTTGTCGATTTTTCCATCAAGTTCCAAGGTGAAGTAGAGGCATCTTGCTTTAGGTGCTTGGAACGAAGGGCTCTTCATCATCATCATCATCATCATACGAAGGTTTTTCAGAGACATCATAGGTATGGGACTTTGATTCCTTGATCTTCGTATTTTTCTTTTCGTATATACGTTACTTGATCGATCCTCTTAGGGATTCCGTTATTCTTCCGCCGCTTTATTTTCTCGTGGAATCCCAACGGGTATCGGAGCGAGGTCAAATATATCGTATATACGATCATCTTTGCATTTGGAATGTTATTTGATGATGTTTATGATTTAGAATCATAATAGATATAATCGAAGAAATTTAATCGTTCGTAGTAAGTCAAGTTTCGACTATTTTATGTGAATTATAAATCTGAAAAATTTGATTTTTGTTGATTTATAAGTTCTTCATGCAGTTAAGAAACTTTTTCGCTTTGGAAGCGAGTCGAAAAAATGAGAAAAACGGGGTTAAACACGAATACCGCATTTAAGACGCATCACGGCAGCAGCTTCATCGATCGCCGCTCGCCGCCGAGAGTGACTCGGTATGCTATCGTAGCTGGTCGCCAGCTCGCCGGGCAAAGGGGCCGAGAGTGACTCGGTCCGACGATTCTCGGGTTTTCGCCCGATTTTGAATCGGGCCGTGGGCCTCGACATCGGATTTTCCGGACTCCATTTTTGTGTTTATATTTCGTTGTAATAATTTTCGAAATTTAAATTGGATTTAATTGGATTTAATAAAATATTTGGAATATATTTTTATTAAGGGAAATTATTAGACGAGAATATTGTTTTGGCCGGATTACTTTGAACGGATTAAAATGACGATTATAAATATTAATTTGATTAATATTGTAGAAATTAAATAGATTAATTTTTATATTAATTGGATTAATATATTAATTGATTATTTAATTTCATTTACCGTTACATGTTGTATGGAATGCCTTATGTGATGGTGATATAGCTCGTGGACTTAGTTGTTGATTTGTTCGATTCGATATGGTTGTAAAGGCCATTTTGAGCCTATTTATTTTTACTAGAAAATATGTATTATAGGACGTATTGTTCAATGATGTAATTATTCATATGGCTATGACGAAGACCGAAGACGACCGACTAGAAGACGAAGAATCAATATTGTATTTTTCCTTTCTTTATTTGGCTTGGCCCAATACTTAGGAAAAAGTCCATGAGCTATATGTTGGTAGTAACTAGGTTGCTATTTATTGTTTTTCATTTTGAATGATTGACAAACCACAGACCGCGCTTATAAACGGATTAATGTGCAAAGTGTAACATATAATCGCGTTAATACTCCCACTTACAAACACTAAGTTATAAAGGTTACGAGGTTTCCTACCCTCCGCCAAACTCATGGAAAATTGAAATCTAAACCGGAATATTATTCTTCCGAGTATGTCGGGGTAATATTTTTGGGGAAAGTTGATAAGTTCCTAGAGTGCATTAGATGCCTTTGGTTGTGACAAATCAAACCCCTATAAACCGTATGGGTTGCCGGGTAAGATTCAATTGTCAGACTAATAGGAGTTGACGGTTTAAACTTAGATAGTTCAGCGAGCCATAGAAAGTGAATGGGTTGAGGGCAAGTGAACTAGGGGTAAAAGAAGATCGAATCACCCATTAGATGGGTTGATATTAGACACCACTTTATAAAGAATAATAGAATATAAACCGTATGGGTTGCCCTCTATTAAACTTTGTAAAGAAATCGATCACCACTATGAAGTCACCCAAGGCTTCCGGATTTAACATGGGAGTGTGTAAATGCCGATAAAATAGTGGGAGCCGAGTTATGAATAAAGAAAGTCCTTAAATTCTTTACTCGGATCATAATTAAACAATCACTAACGAATCTCATATTATTCTCTGCAGTTAACAAAACTCTCAATATGACAATGAACCCACTCGCTATACTACTTGAAAAGAACGTCCTGACTGGTCCGAACTATGTGGACTGGCCGGAACTTGAGGATTGTCCTAACTATGGAAATGCTGGGATACGTCTTGGAGGCGGACATCCCAGCGGCTCCTGCAAGAACCCGAGCCAATCAGGAAGATGTCGATGCCCATGAGAAATGGGTAAAAGACGACATAAGAGTGCGAGGGTACATGTTAGGCTCAATGACCAATGAGCTTCAACGTGCCCATGAAAAGATGACGTCTTCACGAGCCATCTTAGTGCACTGGCCGAGCTCTAAGGAGAGCATAGCCGAACTGCTAGATATGAGATATCAAAGCAATTATTCGGCGCCAGGATGAAGGAAGGAGAGAAGGTTGGGGAGCATGTCCTCAAGATGATCTCGATGATTGAGAGATTGGAAGCTCTTGATTTTCAGATGCATGCATCTCTCCAAACTGACCTTATCCTGCAGTCACTTCCTGACTCCTTTTCCCAATTTGTCATGAACTTCAACTGCAATGAGATTGCATGTAACTTAGTCGGGCTAATGAACAACCGACGACGCCTCCTCGATGAAGACAAAGGGAAAGGAAGATGCACTTGTGATTTCTTCTAAGACTTGGAAGTCCAAGAATAAGAAGAAAAAGAACAAGAAGAAGTTAGGTCCGATAGCCAAGATCGACAAGGAAAGGGGCAAGGCCTCAATGGTTCAAAAGAGCAAAGGGGCCAAGAAAACGAATGTATGCCTCAACTGCGGTGAGCTAGGCCACTGGAAGAGGTATTGTCCAAAGCTTGACCGTAATGCGCCTTCAGGTACGGAACTACTAGTTTTAGAAACAAATTGTTCTGTAACTGTATATTCTACTTCTTGGATACTTGATTCCGGTGCGAGTTCTCACATTTGTACAATGAATCAGGATCTGGAACGGCAGTAGGAAGTCGGATTCGGGGAGGTGATGGTCACCGTCGGAAGTGGGCATAGTGTCGAGGCTTCTGATATCGGATCCCTTATGTTGGATTTAGAATCTGGTTTTATTCTCACTTTAGAAGATGTACTTGTTTTGCCCAAGGGGCACAAGAATATTGTATCAATTCCAGTCATGGACCGAAAGGGATTTCACTTCTTTATTGGAGATGGGTCCTGTCGTATTTATTTCAGAAATAAATTGGTTGGTACTGCTACATTATTAAATGGTTTATACCATTTCAATTTAAAGAATAAGACAAGTGTGAACACTATAACTAGGAAGCGTGGTAGGGATGAAACGAACCAAGCACTTAAGTGGCATCTTAGACTTGGTCATATCGGTCAGACCAAGGTTCATAAAATGGAGAAAGATGGGCTTACGGGTCCATTGGGATCAGATCCCTATCCAACTTGTGAATCTTGCCTTCAAGGCAAAATGACTAAGTTACCCTTCGCAGGGACTTTTGAAAGAGTCAAAAAACTTGGATTGATCCATACCGACATCTGTGGCCCTTTTGAAGTGGCACGAGACGGCTTTCGATTTCATTACATTCACTGATGACCATACCATGTATGGATTCGTGTACTTAATGAAACATAAGTCTGAAGCTTTTGATAAATTCAAGGAATTTAAAGCCCTAGTTGAAAATCAAACAGGTAACCGTGTTAAGACTCTTCGGTCAGACCGGGGTGGTGAGTACATGAGTACCAAATTTGATGAGTTCTTAAAAGAACTAGGAATAGTGTCACAATTCACTCCTCCAGCTACTCCACAATTAAATGGTGTATCAGAAAGAAGGAACCGAACCTTGTTGGACATGGTTCGCTCCATGCTTAACTATACTGATCTACCGATTTATCTGTGGGGTTACGCGCTCTCATCATTGTGCATATCTTGAACAGATGTCCTTCCAAATCCGTTCCTAAGACTCCCCATGAGATGTGGAGAGGTAGGAAACCAAGTCTTAATCACATTAGGATTTGGGGATGCCCTGCTTATGTCAAGAAGACTAAAGTAGAGAAATTGGAAACTAGGTCTGTGAAAGGTTGTTTCATAGGATATCCAGGGGATTCCATGGGATATCTATTCTACATGCATGAAGATCATAGGATCATCGTTGCTATACATGCACACTTCCTGGAAGATCAGTTTATTCAGGAAGGAGGGGCAGGTAGAAATATTTCTTTGGAAGAAATAAAAGAAACACCAAATGAGACACCTATGCAAGATATAAGAACCGAACCTTCTGAAATACAAATACAACCTCGCAAGTCTACTAGAATTTCTCAATTACCTGAGAGGTATGGCTATCTTCATCAAGAGGAACTGGGTGTCCATGAGATGACAGAAAGTAGTCAAGAGAATGATCCTTCTACATACGACCAAGCGATGGTAGACGTTGACTCCACCAAGTGGCAAGAAGCTATGGAAGCTGAGATAGACTCAATGCATGCTAATCAGGTCTGGACTTTAGTAGATCGTCCTAAAGGCATAGTGCCTATTGGAAACAAATGGATCTATAAGAGAAAGACTGATGGAGATGGCAAGGTTGATACCTATAAGGCCAGGCTTGTGGCAAAGGGTTATTCCCAAAGAGAGGGAATCGATTACTTCGAGACCTTCTCGCCTGTAGCTATGATTAAGTCTATTCGCATGATGCTTGCTATAGCAGCCCACTTAGATTATGAAATATGGCAAATGGATGTGAAAACGGCATTCCTAAATGGATTCCTCGAGGAGGAGATTTATATAGAACAGCCTAAGGGATTCATATCTCAAACCAATATTCATAAAGTATGCAAACTTCAGCGTGCTATTTATGGACTGAAGCAAGCTTCACGGAGTTGGAATCTTCGTTTTAACGAGACAGTCAAAGAGTTTGATTTTGTCCAAAACGAAGAAGAGCCCTGTATTTACAAGAAGGTTAGTGGGAGCAAAATTGCGTTATTAATACTATATGTAGATGACATTATACTTATAGGAAACGATGTAGGAATGCTCAGTTCTGTGAAAGCTTGGCTTTCTAAAGAGTTCTCAATGAAAGGCTTGGGAGAAGCTACCTATATTCTGGGTATTCGTCTCTACCGGGATAGAGCGAAAAGAATGTTTGGTCTTTCCCAAGCCCTATACATAGAAAAGATCCTGAAGCGATTTAGGATGGAAGATTCTAAAAGAGGGTTTCTACCTATGCAACATGGTGCAAAACTTTCCTTAGAGATGTGTCCTCAAAGTGAGGAAGATAGAAAGGAAATGAGCAAGGTACCTTATGCTTCGGCAGTAGGTAGCCTTATGTATGCAATGATTTGCACTAGACCGGACATTGCCTATGTCGTGAGCGTAGTAAGTCGGTTTCAGTCAAATCCAGGGTGAACATTGATTGTCAGAAGAACATTCTTAAGTACCTAAGGAGGACTAAAGACTTGGTTCTTACATACGGCGGTGGAGAACTAAGAGTGATGGGTTATACAGACTCGATTTTTCTGGGGACAAGGATGCTCGATGTCCACATCGGGAATATCTTTACTCGAATGGTGGGGCGATTTCTTGAGAAGTGCCAAGCAAAGTTCGATTGCTATCTCTACATGTCAAGCCGAATATCGTGCAACCACGGAGGTCGCTAAAGAAGCTTTGGATAAAGAAGTTCAATGAGGAACTTCAAGTGGTTCCTAACGCAGAGAAGCCCGTGACATCGTTTTGTGACAACGACGAGTGCAGGCTGTGCTAAGGAGCCTACGTCTCACCACAACACCAATCATATTGCGAGAACTTATAATTTTGATATAGAAATGGTTCTGGATGGGTATGTTACATCACAGAGTAGACACAAGAAATAACGTTCTTGATCTACTTACCAAGCCACTATCTCAGAAGGTCTTAGAGAGACATCTGGAGATTATGGGTATTAGATACCATAGTTTGTGGCATTGAGTGCAAGTGGGAGATTGTTAGGAATATGCCCTCGAATGCCACTCAGAGGATGAGAGAGTGAGAGCAATTGTATTGTAATTATGAATATTATATTTAATAAGGCAATTATTATTTCTATATTATTGTATATCACTGGCATTGTGATTTGGTATATAGAATACTAGTCCTTGCATTTGAGAGTGAACATTCTACTCCTTATGGAGATAAGGAGATAGGCACTAGAAGTGTTTAGAGCTCGAATGCTTAACTAGTTCGCAAGTCGATAAAACTTAACAGGACATTAAGTTTAAATAAGACTTGTATAACTGATGCTAGGATGTGTGCACGTCTTGATAGCATAGTTATAAGTATATTGGTGGGACCAGTATACTCGAACATGACTCATACTCGATCTACCACACGGTATTCACTCCTGAGAGTCGATGACGAATCGAAAGGTTGTGATAGTATACGTGGACCTTTGACTTGAGGGTTCAAGAGAAGATGTGTCTCGTGACGTTTAGTTTGTCATTAGAGTAGTTAGACTCATTTGCTTAATTGCCGAGTCGACCTCAAGTGCGGACTATACGGGCAGTAGCGCCTTTGCCGAACGCCAAGAAAGGATTCTATCTCTGTTAGTGAGCAGGCGAATGTCCTATACGGTTAATGGCAAATAAGATCATAAGTCTTTGGCCAAAGCATTACGATATAGTCGTATTAGATACACTATTAATCGGTTTTGATTTGCATTAACACATGTATAGAGTTTAGTCAACAGTAGGGTTTGACTTTACCGTGACCCAAGACTTGAACGGACATCCGATGAAGGGTCTATACGTATATAGTATTCACGACATAATGGTTCCGGAATGATTCGCTCATTCGTTCTCGATCGGGGTTTACAGCACCTGCTAGCCGGCTAAGTGCCGCCCGCACTCATTGGTTCCTCCCAATGCCGGGTGAGACGAACCTACGAGTCGCGCAATAGGATCATTGATGGATAAATGTGAATTAATAATCTCTCTTATAATATTAGATATTAGATATCTAAGTTTGATTTATCGGATAAATCAAATAGCGGTCTTATGAATTGTAAGTAGGTTACTGGGTGATTACTTTAATTCATAAATTATATTTCTTAGAGAAATATATATTTGTGTTTGATATAATTAATTAATTGGATTAATTAATTAGTCCAAACACATTGGAAATAAAATGGATTCGATTGACGAACATCCGATACACGAGGGATTCGTTTTGTGAACATCCAAGATTACGAGCCTAGTAAATTCGACCCGTCTTCTTGGAAATTTCCCTTAAGGCCGTCCCCCTCCCTCTCTTGTCTCTTTTAAACTTATTTTATGTCACTAGGTGACATATGTGAGGTGTATTTGATACCCTCAATCATGTGTTAAAGGAAGACTTTCATTTTTTTATAAATAAAAGTCTTTAAAAGGAGAGAGGATAACTTCTTCTTGGTAGAACTCAAACTCACGAATTTGAGTGAGAGATTAAGGTTGAAAACTTCATCTTGATCTTAGAGACAAGATATAAGAAGAATACATTGAGAGAGAAAATTCCTACAAGCTTCCCTAGCCGCATTCTTGAAGAAAGGATGCTTGTCAATTTTTCCATCAAGTTCCGGCGTGTGAAGTAGAGGCATCTTGCTTTAGGTGCTTGGAACGAAGGGCTCTTCATCATCATCATACGAAGGTTTTTCAGAGCCATCATAGGTATGGGACTTTGATTCCTTGATCTTCGTATTTTTCTTTTCGTATATACGTTACTTGATCGATCCTCTTAGGGATTCCGTTATTCTTCCGCTGCGTTTATTTTCTGTGAAATCCCAACAGAGGATTCATGAAAACATACACGAGAGGAAAAAGAAAAGATACGATAGATTCGGTGTTATTAGGATAAAGGATCCGACATTGTTAGAATCACAATCGATATCTAAGTGAGGTCTATCTAGTACCCATAGAAAGCTAGAGAGGTTGATTCATTGTCCTACGAAAAGGAAAATGGTTTAACTTGGACCGACACAAAGACAAGTACCAGTGGTTTATCACGGACCAATTGAAGATGTGATTATAATGGTAATCCCTCGACCGATAGAAAAGAGGTGCAGAGGTTTATCTTCATCCTATAGAAAAAGATTTCAAGAGAGGACGTAGGCTCGATTATAGCCGAACCTCTATAAATCTTGTGTCGATTTATTTTCCGCACCTTATTTAAATCGCTTCCGCACAATAGTGCATATTCCGATTTGGTTCCAACACATAGCAGACATAAGGCTACCCACGGTCGAAGCATAAGGTATATTACTCATTTCCCTTTGTTGTTCCTCACTTTGAGGACACATCTTCAAGGTGAGTTTTATTCCATGTCGCATCATAAGGAATCCTATTTTAGAATCATCCATCTTAAATCGCTTTAAGATTTTATCTATATAAAGGGCTTGGGAAAGACCTATTGTTCTCCTCGCTCTATCCCGGTAGAGCCGAGTACCAAGAATATAGGTTGCTTCTCCCAAGTCTTTCATGGAGAAATTATTCGAAAGCCAAGCTTTCACGGAACTGAGCATTCCCACATCATTTCGTATTAGTAGAATGTCATCTACATATAGTACTAAGAATGCGATCTTGCTCCCACTAACCCTATTGTATACACAAGGTTCCTCTTCATTTTGCATGAAGTCAAACACTTTGACTGCCTCGTCAAAACGAAGGTTCCAACTACGCGATGCTTGCTTCAGTCCATAAATAGAATGCTGAAGCTTGCACACTTTCTGAATATCGACTTCGGACACAAAGCCTTTAGGCTACTCCCTATAGAATTCCTCCTCGAGGAATCCATTAAGAAAATCCGTCTTTACATCAATTTGACATATCTCATAATCATGGTAGGCAGCTATTGCAAGAATCATGCGACTAGACTTCATCATAGCTATGGGCGAGAAGTTATCATCATAATCGATCCCTTCCTTTTGGGTATAACCCTTTTCCACAAGCCTGGCCTTATAGGAGTCAACCTTGCCATCTCCATCAGTCTTTCTCTTGTAGATCCACTTTTTCCCAATAGGTACTATGCCCTTAGGGTGGTCTACTAGAGTCTAGATCTGATTGACATGCATCGAGTCTATCTTATCTTCCATAGCTTCACGCCATTTCGCGGGGTCTACATCCACCATCGCTTGGTCATAGGTCGTTGCGTCAGTCTCTTGGCTATCACTTGGAACCTCATGGAGACCCAGTTCCTCCAAGTGCACAAGGCCATACCTCTCAGGTAAACGAGACACCCTAATAGACCTACGAGGTGGTTGTACTTGTGTTACAGAAGGTTCGGTTCCAGTTTCTTGTACAGGTGTCTCCTTAGGAGTTTCATTGTATTCTTCTAAAGAAATACTTTTACCTGCTCCGCCTTCTTGAATGAACTCATCATCCAGGAAGTGTGCTTGTAAAGCAACAACGATTTTCGATCTTCGGGCATGTAGAATAGATAACCCATCGTCTTAAATGGGAATCCAATGAAACATCCCTTCGCGGACCTCGCTTCCAACTTTTCCACCTTAGTCTTCTTGACCTATGCGGGACATCCCAAAATCCTAATGTGATTAAGACTTGGTTTCCTGCCTTCCCACATCTCATGTGGAGTTTTAGGAATGGATTTGGAAGGACATCTATTCAAGATGTAAGCGGCAGTCAGGAGTGCATACCCCACAGTTAAATTGGTAAGTCAGTATAGCCCATCATGGAACGGACCATGTTCAACAAGGTCCGGTTCCTTCTTTCTGACACACCTTTTAACTGAGAAGTACTTGGAGGTGTTAGTTGTGATACTATTCCATGTTCCTTTAGGAACTCGTCAAACTCCATACTCATATACTCGCCACCTCGGTCCGACTGAAGTGATTTAATATGATTACCAGTTTGTTTTTCGACTAGGGCTTTAAATTCCTGGAATTTCTCAAAGGCCTCGGATTTATGTTTCATTAAGTATACATAACCATACCTAGTATGATCATCTGTAAATGTAATGAAGTACTGATATCCATCACGTGCTGCTTCCAAAGCACCACATACGTCGGTATGAATTAATCCTAGTTTATCAGCGGCTCTTTCAAAAGTCCCTGTGAAGGGGGACTTAGTCATTTTGACTTTAAGGCAAGATTCACAAGTAGGAAAGGGATCCGATCCCAATGGACCCATAAGTCCATACTTTTCCATTTTGTAAACCTTGGTCTGACCAACATGACCAAGTCTAGGATCCCATTTCGAAACTTGATTAGTTTCATCCCTACCACGCTTCCTAGTCATGGTATTCACAACGACTTTGTTACTACATCACTAACAAAAAATGAAAAGCCTTTCCGATCCATGACCATAATAGATACAATGTTTTTATGCCCCTTGGGCAAAACAAGTACATCTTCTACTCTCAGAACAAAACCGGATTCTAAACCCAAAAGAAGTGATCCCATGTCGGTTGCCTCAACACTATGCCCGCTTCCAACTATGTTCATCACTTCCCCAGCTCCAAGCTTCCTACTTTGTTCCAGATCCTGATTCACAGTACAAATATGAGAACTAGCACCAGAATCCAGTATCCAGGAAGTAGAAAATACAGTAGCAGAACAATATGTTTCCAAAACTAAAAGTTCTGTACCTGAAGTGCCAAGAAGAATCGGACAGTCTCTAGCCTAGTGGCCCAGCTCACCGCACTTGAGATAAGTGTCCTTCTTCTTCTTGTTCTTCGGAACCATCAGGGCCTTGCCCTTACCCTTGAAGTCCTTGACTTGTGGTCCCATTTGGTTCTTGGTCTTTTTCTTCTTGTTCTTAGACCTCCTAGGTCCAGAAGAAATCACAAGGGCAGACTCCTTCATCCGCGGAGTCTTGATCTGAGACTGAGCGGTCATCAGTTTGTTCATTAGCCCATCTAAGTTGCACGCAATCACATTGCAGTTGAAGTTCATAACAAACTGTGAGAAGGAATCAGGGAGAGACTGTAGGATAAGGTCGGTTTGAAGAGAAGTATCCATCTTAATGTAATATCCGCAATTTCGATATTCAGTAATTTTCTTTTTTGTCAGGAGTCCGTTTTGATGACTCGCTTATGACCGTTTCGTCATTCTGAGATTGATTAATTCAGCACTTTTTGACATCCGAGTTCATTTCGGTGTCGTTTTGTTGAGTTCCGTGTTCTTAGGCAACTTTTCCGCGATTAAGTTTGACTCTTGCGAATCTCGTTCGAAACTGTTGTTTCGGGTTTCTCGTAAGTTCGTTTAACGTTGTTATATGTGTTGTGAGCTTCGGTTGGTTATTCGTTTTCATATCGTGATTTTTCGGACGTTTGGGCCGTTTTGTAAGTTTTCCATAGTTCTGGGTACTTGTTGACGTACTCTCGTTTACCTACCTCCGGGTTGTCGGGATCATGTGTTTGTTTCAAACTTAAGCTCGTGTTTTGATTGTCTTACTACTCATCTTGTTCGACCGTAGTAATTCGTGTTTGTCATGTTCCGCGATCCTTTTCCATTTCAACATCTGGCAGCTGTTCTGTACTGCCAGATGAATAACACACGCTATTCTTCATGAGTAGCGTACGCTATCGATGCTTCTCTTACGTACGTAATGCATCATTCGTTACGTATGTTATTTTGTTCAGGTTTTCGGGCAGTAGAGTCTTACGTACGTAAAGGCGTGTACCTTACGTACGTAACCTCACTAACGTATGTTAAGCCTCATTGCTTACGTACGTTAGCCTTATGCAGGTATATATATTTGAGAGTTGACCGATTTCGGGCCATTTGCTTCCTCCCTTCTCCCTTGATGCGTTTTTGGCGATTTGGGGTGGATTTAGATGAGCTTTCGTCGGCCTTTGATGGAAGTAATCATCTCAGTGAATCTTCTTCGTGTTCATCATCATCTAGCCTTCCTGCTTCTCCGAATTAAGGTAAGGTTTTAGAACCCTATTTGAGATATTTTGGGTTTGTCTCGATTTCGTGATTTCAATCCGAGATTGTTGGTTCTATTATCGTTATCTATTCGTATTGATCATAACCCACGGGTTGAAATTCCATTTTCATGTTTTTGTCGGGTCAATTCGTGTTCTTGGCTGTTTTGGGGGAAACCCTTGAACTTTCGTCATTTGTTCCTTTAATTCGGCGGCTTTGGGTCGTACTTTGGAATTCATTTTCATCGTTATTGTTGTCGTTCGTAGTTTATTATTGTGGGTTGTCGTTCGGTGGAGTCGGCGGGTTCGTAGACGGTTTGAGTCTTCTCACTTCGATCGATTCTCCGCGTTTGCGATTATTTGAGGCAAGTACCTTGTTCATGCATTTCTTGTTTTGTGGATATGATAATCAGTGATCGTCTAAATGTGTTTGTTTGGTTGTTTGAAATGAACATTCAAAAGATTCGGTTTAGCCTCATTAAGGGCTCACTTTCAAAATGCGTGAGTTTTGTGAATGGTGTGTTTCGTGAATGGTTGAGTGAACCCTATGAATACGCTTGGTGTTGATGTTGTGCTTTGATAATATATATATATATATATATATATATATATATATATATATATTATCTTATTTCGGTGCATCGTGGTTTGACATTTGTGTCGTGCTATGTGTTTGTTGCCTTTGGGAGAATTGTTTGGATATCCTTGGCGTGCTATGTTATTTGTGTGAATGTGTGTATATGGGCGGGGTCTACGGTGACACATGATATGCGATCATGTGGTCGGGATGCAACAAGTGATTGATCCAACCATGAGAGCCTCGGGATACCCACGGTGACACATGACATGTGATCATGTGGTCAGGAGACAACAAGTGATCGATCCAACCGTGAGATGACGTGGCAAGTGATCACGGTGGTGTAAGGAACCTACGTTGACACATGACACGCGATCATGTGGTCCGGAGACAACAAGTGATTGATCCAACCGTGAGATGATGTGGCAAGTGTTCACGGTGTTATGTATATGATTTTGATGTATTGACCAGGTCGAGTGCCTTGGGTGTGACCGAGATTTTGTATCTTGGGTTGTTATGTTCTGCTGATTTTTATGTTCGTCGAGGACACGTGACGTGGGTTTTGAACCTTGTGAATTGTTGTTGGTTTTTATTCAAGAAATCAGATCTTTGGGCTGTGACCCCTGTTGATTTTGGAAAGAGAAGGATTCGATAATCCTAAATTGTTTTCCATTAAAACTCCCGAGGGCATTTTAAACCGTTTTACAAATTGTTCCCATGATTTGTGATCTTTCGAATTTAGAAAGTTTTACTCAAACTCTTACATCGGGAAGTACCCCTTTGTTATGTTTGGATCTTTGAGGATTCCTGATTATTGTTATTCTTTTAATGTGAATTATATGACTCGTATTTTGCACTTTGTACTTGCACTAGCAAAATAGTGGAATTTTGGTAACCCACGAGTAATCGGGGGGTGGATGTCTGTATTGCATGCAGGTTTCGGGGGGCATAATACAGGGTCGGCATGAAGGATGATGAAAGATGATCGACACTAATCATATGAGGACCCGTACCTTGTTGTATTGGTTCAGTTGTACTTTATTTTCGCTGCAATATTTTTCCCCGTTGTATGGGAGTATGTTGTATTTGACCCCTGTGTGGGCATGTATTGAAATTGAGTTGTATGTATTCATTGAAAGACCAAATCGGTCTACTGAGTCACTTTAGACTTAAAGGCATTATTGTGATGTTCGATGTTGTTACTAGCCTGGTAGATCCTTGAGGAAAGGTTCTACGACGTGTAATATCCCTGAGCGGATTGGGGGTGTTACACTTAAAATCAAAAGCCTCCAATCTCTTGATCATAGATATCATTTTGAGGACATGGTCCCCAACCTTCCCACCTTCCTTCATCCTAGCACCGAACAATTGCTTGGATATCTCATATCTAGCAGTTCGACTGTGCTCACCATAAATCTCGATTAAGTGAGATATAATCTGCCTAGCAGAAGTCATTTTCTCATTAGCTCTTTGAAGCTCATTAGACATAGAAGCCATCATGTAATCACGGACTTTTACGTCATCCTTAACCCACTTTTCGTGGTTTTCAATCTCTTCCCGGTTGGCTCTTGTCCGCACGGGAGGCGCCGGAATGTCCGTCTCCAAGACGTATCCCAGTGCCTCTATACTGAGGGCTATCATCAGATTGCGGAGCCAATCCATGAAGTTATGTCCGATCAAGGTGTTCTTTTCGAGTAGAATTGCGAGTGGGTTCATTGTCATATTGAGAGTTATGTCTGCATTAAGTACGACAGATTAATTAGTGACTCGTTCAATTATGATCTGAGTATAAAATTAAGGTCTTTTATATTCTTGTTACCTAGCTCTCACTATTTTTATCGAATAACCCATATGAAATCCGGAAGTATAGTCGCTCTACTTCATGGTGGTGATCGAGTTCTTTCTAAATCTTAATAGAGGGCAACCGAACAGGTTTCTAGTCTATTAATTTTCATAAAGTGGTGTCCAACACCAACTCATCTAATGGATGATTTGATCTTATTTTTCCCCTTGTTCACTCCCGCAACCTATACGGTTTCTATGGTTCGTGAACAAGTTAAGTTTATACCATCGACGCAAATCAGTTTCACAATTGAATCTTATCCAGCAACCTATTAGGTTTCTAGGGATAAAATTTGCTCCAACCGAAGGCATCCAATGTGCTCCCGGTTATTTATCCATCCACCCTGAACGCCTACCCTGATAACTCGGAAGCATAGTACATCCGGTTTGGATTTCAATTTCCCAAAAGCTATATGGAGGGAAGGAAAACCTTGAAATCTTATAAACTTAGTAATTTGTCATGGGAGAATTTTCGCGATTAATGTTACACTTTGCACATTAATTCATTTAAGCGTGTTTGTAGCATTCATACAATATGAATAACCATACACAAACTAGTTGCTACCAACATGTAGTTCATGGACCGTTCCTAGAAACAAAAACTCTGTAATCTAATTACAAGTCTTCGTCTTGAATCTTTGTCTTCTCGAATGGATCTTCCTCCGGTCTTCGTTATTACATATAAATTTTACATTGAAAAATTGCATCCTAGATACAAATATTTCTAGTAAAATAAATAGGCTCAAAACGGCCTTTACAACCCAATTGAATAAAACAAATGATTCAAACTTAAGTCCATGAACCACATTCCCATTCAAAAGCATTCATCCAATAAATACTAAATAAATAGATCACATGTAGATTACATTGATCTAATCAATATATATAATCAACAATAAATAGAATTGATCCAATCAATTCAACAATAATCGACAATTTAATTTTCATCCGTAGTAAACCCTTAAAATATTTTCTTTGAATTTTCCCTCATCAAAAAATCCAAATTATGATTTTAATACTGGGAAATTCAATTATCGAAAATATATTGAAAAACGAGACCCGGTTCGGCCTATAAAGCGCCAGCGGCACGGGAACCACGCTCGGCGGCCCTACAGACACGCCCGGCCGCCTACAGGAACTACTCAGCTCCAGACAGCAAGTGTCCGGCCGCTGTCAGGACACGCTCGGTTCCAGACAGCAAGTGCCTGGCCGCTGTCAGGACGCACCCGGCTCCAGATAGCAAGCGCCCGGTCGCTGTCAGGATGCGCCCGGCTCCAGACAGCAAGCGCCCGGCCGCTGTCAGGACGCGGCCGGCTCCAGACAGCAAGCGTCCGGCCACTGCTCGGCAATTGCATGATATATCGTCCAACGATTTCATACAACTCGTTTTCGGGCAGATTTCTAAAATCTTGTTATTCCTGATCTCTATATTATTAATATAAATCATATTTCCAAGAAAAATCTGATTTATACCATAACCTAAAATCACGAAAAAACGATAATACGACGAACAGTAAAATATCTACGATTATCAAAGTGATTTTAAATCACAAAAAAATGATTCCAAATGCTAAATATCGTATATACGATCGCAATACCTCGCTCTGATACCACTGTTGGGATTCAATGCCTAAAACGAAGGCCCAGCGGAAGCGGTAAAATGAAAATTAATTCGATCTGAATCCCTACGAGGATCGATCAAGCTACGTATATACAATTATATGGTGTTCTTCTCTTGAGCAATTCCCAAACTTTAGGTGAACTTCCTTACGATCCAATCCGCTCCAAGCTCTTGGATGATCCAACGCCGAAAATACCGTGTCTCTACTTGTCACGCACCGGAGAAACGAACGGAACGACGATCACCCAATTAACCTCCAAGGTTACGGCTAGAATCGGATGATGAAGCTATCGAATGTGAATTTTACACTCCAAGTGTATAACTCACAAGCTCTCTTTGATTTCTTGATTTTTCTCCAAGAATCACCAAGAAGAAATGAAGAAGAAGATGAAGACTATATGCGAAAACAATTCTCTCTCTCTCTCTCTCTCACTGGAACTCACGGTTGATGCAATGAATGGGGTGAGGAGTCAAGTCTTTTTATTCTTTCTTTATACACCATCAACCACCAAAACAACTCATTCATATGAGAGGTATCCCCACCATGTCATTATCACCCATTTAAAAAATGGAAACTAAAGACAATGGAAGGTTGGTGGAAGGGGGGGGGGGCATGATAAAAGAATTAGATGAGTTCGGTTCGTTTCAGACTCCCGTGATTCCAAACAGATAAACTCCAATTTCGTTTTGATGTATTTATATCAATTAATAAATCCAATTAATTAATCATACTAAATACATAATAACATAATTAATTTCTCCAAGAAATAATTATATTTATTAATTAAATTAATCACCCAGTAATTTATTTAATTCATTAGGTCGTAAATCAATTTATCCAATAAATCAATTTAGACATCTAATGTCTCAAATAAGAAATTCAATATCTAATATTCATAATGAGGAAATAAGCTCGATTCATTCTGTCGTCAATCCTATTGCGTGACTCGGTATGTCCATCTCAGTCAGCAATGGGAGGAACCAAAGAGTAGTAGCACCACCTAGCCAGCCTAGCGGCCTACACTATACCCCAACTGAGAACGAATGATGGAGATCATTCAAGAACCATTCTGTCATGAATACCAGTATACGTATAAACCCTTCTTTTAAATGTCCCGATCAAGTTATAGGGTCACGGTTAGTCAAACCCTATCTATACTTGACGCTATGCATGAGCTAATGCAAATCGAGATCATCGATCTCTCGTGTATCTAATACAACTAGCTAAAATGCTTTGGCCAAAGACTTATGATCTCATCTGCCAATAACCGCATCGGACATATAACCCGTTCACTAACAGGAGAAAGAATTCTATCTTGGTATTCAGTAGGACCTGCTACTTTCCCATCAAGATGCGCATCAAGGTTGACCCCCGACTTCCGGTTTATAGGGTCGAACTACTCTAATGAAAATCTTGACGTCTCAAGCACATCCCTACTAAATCCTCAAGTCGAAGGTTCATGAATACCTATCACAACCTTTCGATTCCGTCATTGACTGTCCCGGAGTGAAATTCGTGTGACGAATCGAGGGTGACTCGGTTCGAGTATACTAATCTAATTACCATACCTACAACATGTGCTCCTACTAAGCATTAGTGTTCGACAGGCACTCTCCAAGTCAAAGAACACGTCATACAAGTCTTCACATAAACTTAACGCCCAGTCAAGTATCATCCACTTCCAATAAGGAGTGGAATTTTTTGCTCTCAAATACACGGACTAGTTTATATATATATATATATATATAGTGTAACTTTATTTTCAGAACCCTGTTAAGTGCGAGAACTGCGAGAACCACCTTTTGTACTCCTAGTAATACATAATGTACATCATGTCAATGCATACAACCCCTACTGATCATAACCCCTACTTTATAGAAGGGGTTATATATATAGTAGGGGTTATCATCAGTAGGGGCTATTAGAGTAGGTGTTATCATTAGTAGGGGTTATCTCCCATAATAAAAATTGTATTTTACTATAATACCCTATTAAATTAATAATATTTTTTAATATTTAAAAAAAATCTCATTGGTTTAGAGGAGTTCTCACAGTTCTCGCACTTAAGAGAGTTCTGAAAATAAAGCTCCCATATATATATATATATATATATTTACGAGTTAGGAAAGCCAGTAACTACCAGTAAATAAAGAAACATCCATTTGCCTCAAGGGTCTGAATAGTACGCTCACTCTGCCCATCGGTCTGTGGATGAAAAGTCGTGCTAAAATGCAACCCCGTACCCATCTCCTCTTGAAACCTCTCCCAAAACCAGGAGGTAAAACGGGTGTCCCTATCAGAGACAATCGAAACTGGCACCCCGTGCGTGGCTACAATCTCTCGCACGAACATCTCTGCGAGGTTCTCTGCCGAGGAGCTTTCCCTGATGGCCAAAAAGTGATCACTCTTGGTCAGATCATCGACAATCACCCAAATAGCATCATTTCCACGCGGCGTCCTTGGAAGTTTCGTAATGAAATCCATCGTGATCTGCTCCCATTTCCATACAGGAATCTCTAAAGGCTGCAATTTTCCATGCGGCTTCTGATGCTCAGCCTTGACTTTCCGACAAGTCAAGCACACTTCTACACATTTGGCGACATCCTACTTCATGCCGGGCCACCAATTACTATCTCGCAGGTCACGGTACATCTTCGTAGCTCCGGGATAAATAGAAAAGTTGGACTTATGTGCCTCATTCAACAATATCTACCTGTTCCCGCCAGTGCAAGGAACCCAAACTCTACCATACCGAGTCAGTAAACCTCGACTATCACGGACAAAATTTGGAAGTTCACCCAAAACTCTCTCCCGCCTGGCATTCTCGTCCAGAACTGCCACTTCTTGAGCACTACTTATCGACTCAAGGAGAGGTGTAACTACTGTCAACCGCTGACACAAACCCCGCAATGGTTCACCAACCGGATGTCAGCTAAGGGCGTCCGCAACAACATTTGCTTTACCCGGGTGGTAAAGTATCTCACAATCGTAATCCTTGACTATGTCAAGCCACCTCCTCTGACGCATATTGAGGTTTTGTTGGTCCATCAAGTATTTGAGGCTTTTATGGTCACTGTATATCATATACTTGACGCCATACAAGTAATGCCTCCAAATCTTGAGGGCAAACACCACTGCTCCCAACTCTAGGTCATGAGTTGGGTAGTTATCCTCATGAGGCTTCAACTGTCTCGAAGCATAAGCTATGACCATACCACGCTGCATGAGAACGGCGCCCAAACCCTGGTGAGAAGCATCAAAATACACTACTAGATCTTCCATACCCTCCGGCAAAGTCAAAACTGGAGCCTCGCATAAACGTCTGCGTAACTCCTCAAAAGCCCTCTGCTATTCCGATCAAGTAACGTATCTACGAAAAATCAAACAACGAAGATAAAAGGATTAAAGTCCCATACCATTGAAGCCTTTGATAATATCTTCATAAGTTGATGATGATCACGAACCCGAGCACGAGCACGAAATCCCTTCATTTCAAACAACGAAAATACGATGCCTCTACGTCACCACGCTATGGAACTTGACTGGAAAAATCACTGAAACTCCGTTATTGAAAGAACACGGCTAGGAAGTTTCAAAGGATTTTTTCTCTCTAATTTTTTCTTGTTTTTCTCTAACCTCTAAGATGAAGATTTGAACCAAAAACTTTTTCCCTCTCCCTTAGGAAACATCTCCACCAAACATGCACAAAGATTGTTGGGAGAGTTTGTGGTGTGTTGTTTTTATAAGATATCATGTGACCTTAAGATGACAAAAAAATTGATTTAATAAGATCACCTAATCAAATCAATAATTAAGAATCTTTAGTAGGATGACTTATTCAAAAACAAACACAAACCATGTGAGAGAAGAAGGTGGGAAGCGGCCCATTAGGAAACTTCCAAGAAACGGGCCGAGTCACTCGGCTCGTGTATTGGACGTTCGTCAAACGACTCCGATAAATACACTCTGTTTTATCTCCAATGTATTTATACTTAATTAATTAATCCAATTAATTGATTATATGAAATACAAATATATTTCTCTGAGAAATATTATTTATGAATTAAATTAACTACCCAATAACTTAATTTCAATTCATAAGACCGTTATTTTGATTTATCCAATAAATCATAATTAGATATACAATATCTAATATTAATAGATAGATGATAAATTCCTATTTATCCGTCAATGATCCTGATGCGCGACTCTGTAGGTCCGTCTCATCCGGTATTGGCAGGAACCAATGAGTGCGGGCAACACTTAGCCAGCCTAGCGGGCCGCACTGTAAACACAGACTGAGGACGAATGAACGGATCATTCCAGAACCATTATGTCGTGAATACAATATACGTATAGACCCTTCATCAGATGTCCCGGTCAAGTCTCCGGGTCACGGTAATGTCAAACCCTACTGTTGACTAGACATTATACACGTGTTAATGCAAATCAAGACCAACTGATTACTAGTGTATCTAATACGACTATATCAGAATGCTTTGGCCAAAGACTTATGATCTTATTTGCCATTAACCGTATAGGATATTTGCCTGCTCACTAACAAGAGATAAAATACTTTCTTGGCATATAGGAAAGACTGCCACCTGCACGTATAGTCCATAGTTCGAGGTTGACTAAGTGATTAAGCAAATGAGTCTAACTACTCTAATGACAAACTAAATGTCACAGGCACATCTTTTACTGAACCCTCAAGTCAAAGGTCCACGTATACTATCACAACCTTTCGATTCGTCATTGACTCTCCAAGAGTGAATACCGTGTGACTGAGTCAAGTATGAGTCGTGTTCGACTATACTGGTCCCACCAATATACTTATAACTATGCTATCAAGACATGCACTAGCATCAGTTATACAAGTCTTACCCAAAACTTAATACCCAATCAAGTTTATCGACTCGCGAACGGTTTACGTAAATAAACTTTAAACACTTCCAATGCATTTTCTCTTATCCGATACCGAGAGTGGAATGTTTATCTTTACTTACATGGACTTCACTTCAATGTTTACCAAATCAAAATGCATTTGAAATACAATAAGCAGTGAATGAATCATATTGCCTTTTATTGATAATTCCATAATTACAAGTATAATGCCACTTCTCTCTCATCCCCTGAGTGGCATTCGAGGGCATATTCCTAACAAGAGAAACCCATTTGGTTTCTATTCGATCATTCTTTATAAAGTAGTGTCTAACACCAACCCATATAATGGATGATTAGATATTCTTTTACCCTAGTTCACTTGCCCTCAACCCATTCGTTTTCTATGGCTCGTTGAACTATCGAAGTTTAAACCGTCAATTCTTTGACAACTGAATCTCGCCTGGCAATGCAACGGTTTCTAGGGTTTGATTTTTCACAACCAAAGGCATCTATAGCACTCAAGGAATTTATAAACCTTCCCAAAAAATATTCCCCTGACATACTCGGAAGAATAATATAAAGATCCAGTAAACTAAGTCCATGAACTACATCACCATTCAAGTAATAATGCAACCATTACATTAAAATAAATGGCAAAAATAATTAATCTAAATATTGACCCAATCAATGTAAAATAAATCCATCCAAAAGAATTAATCCAATTAATTCACACAACCGTTATTAACTTGTTCCGGACAAAAAAGAAATATTTCATTAAATTAATTAACTTAGGAATAAAATTATTACAATTATATCTTAGCAAATTAAATCCAACTTAATTTGCGGGAAATTAATTTACTAAACGAAATATAAAAATGGAGTAAAAAACACACGACCCGGTCAAGCCTGCGGCTTCTGGATCGCGGTCCGAAGGGCCTGAACCGCGGTCCCCATTCAGACCGCGGTCCGACAGTCCTGGACCATAGGACAGGCCCCCGACAGACCCCCGGCAACCCCGAGCTGCTGGGTCCGGCCACTTTTCGGCTCGTCTTTTCGTCCCGAATCCAAAATAATATTTTTTCTAATTTTTATATTACACATTTAAATCAGTTTTTTCAAAAGAAAAATAGATTTATATTGTAACATAAAATTATGAAAAATAATTTTAGATGAACGATTCAACATTAACATTTAAAACAATTATAATTCTAAATCATAAAAAATAACCAAGCATTCCAAATACAAATATCGAATATACGATCGGATAGACCTCGCTCCGATACCACTGTTGGGAATTGGTGATTAAAAACGAGATACACAGCGGAAAATAAATCATTCCAACCGGATAAAACCAAACCCCAAAAACGAATCGATCAAGCATCGTATAAATGAATATAAAAATATGAAGATAAATTTAAGAGATCATACCCTCGTAGACCTTTGATAATATCTTCTTGAAGGAAAAATTTCCGAGCCAAGCTTTGATCGTTACCAGTCACCAGCACGAATACGAATCCGATTCATTCTAGCTTGATGAATGATCAAACACCGAATATGCCGAGTGTCTCTATGTTTTCACGCGTCATATATTGATCGAAAAATTATATATCAATTCATTCTCGGAGAACACGGCTAGGAATTGATATAGTATTTTTCTTCTCTTCTCTTCTTTCTTTTTCTTTCTCTCTAAGATAAACAAGAAAAATGCTCTTCACTTCCCACTAAAACTCATGGCCTGGAGCAGATTTTAGTGTGTGTGTGTGTGTGTGTGTGTGTTTTTCTCTAAGATGTTAGATGTGTAAGACTTACACATTTATAATATAAAGTGAGATCAAATAATGAGATTCCAAATCTCATCCATTTGTCCTCAACCTTATATTATATGTCTAACACACCCCACACACTACATGATACCTTCCAAGCATGAGAGGGGCAGCCCGCTTGAGTATGACGATAAAACGAGACGAGCCAGTCGGTTCGTGTACCGGACGTTTGAGTGTCTAGTCTGTTAAGTACACTTCGTTTTATCTCAAATGTACTTATACTTAATTAATTAATCTAATTAATTTATTTTATCAAATACAATTTCCAAGAAATAATTATTTATGAATTAAATTAATCACCCAGTAATTATTTTAATTCACTAGATCGCATGATTTATCAAATAAATCAATTAGATATCAAATATCCAATATTCAACGAAGAGTTAATAGATACATATTTCATCCACCAATTATCTTTGTGTGCGACTCCATAGGTCCGTCTTAGTCAGCAATAGGGGGAACCAAGGAGTACCGGTAACCCTTAGTCAGTCTAGTACTCCGTACCGTAATCCAACTAAGAATGAATGATAGGAAAATTTCAAAACCATTATATCGTGAATACCGTATACGTATAAATCCTTTAATCATATGTCCCGGTCAAGTATTAGGGTCACGTTAAAGTCAAACCGTATTGTAACTTGACTCTATGCTTAATGCAAACTAACTGCTTTGACCAAATACTTATGATCTCATTTTCCAATAACCACATAGGATATTTACCAGCTCAGTAACTGGAGAAAGAATCTTATCTTGGTATTCAGTAGAGACTGCTACTTGGCCACTAAGTGGCATTTCGAGGTTGACCCCACCTACCGGTGATTTGATCGAACTACTTTAATGACTAACTTAATGTAACAAGCATATCTCCTACTGAAACCTCAAGTCAAAGGTCCACGTATACCTATCACAAAATTTCGATTCAATCATTGACAATCCGTGAGTGATATCCATGTGACCGAATCGAGATGAGTCATGTTCGAGTATACTAATCCCATTAGCATACCTATAACGTGTGCTCCCACTATTTCCTAGTAAAGACAGGCACTCTACATGTTAGAGTAGACGTTATACAAGCCTTTTCTAAACTTACTGCTCAGTTAAGTTTTATCTACCTGCGAACCAACTAAGCATTCGGATCCTAAACACTTCCAGTGCCTATTTCCTTATCTCCATAAGGAGTGGAATGTTTGCTCTCAAATGCAAGGACTATTATTATATATACCAAATCATGATGCCAGTGATGTACAATTATATAGTAATAATAAATGACTCTATTCATAATTACTATACAATGCTCTCACTCTCTCATCCTCTGAGTGGCATTCGAGGGCATATTACTAATAGTTGGTCCACGAGAAGTTCTGCTTTAGCTTTTTGTACATCTTGCTCGATCCGGGATGAATTAAGTATATCGTAAAATGTGCCTCCTTCAAGATCTTTTGTCTCATATTCCCCTTGTTAGGAACACACAAACAATTCCGAAATCTCAGCACTCCATCGTCGTAGATAACAAAACAAGGGGCTTTCCCTTTGATCACTTCGTCACAAGGACGAATCATCATCGGATCTTTCAACTGTTTGGACTTGATCTCTTCCATCAAGGATGAAGTTAACACAAGTAAGCACAAATGCCCTTGGCTTCTTTGGAACCAAACCTCAATTCCCATATGATCACATTCTCGTTGGAGCTCTAGTTGAACAGTGAACATGTTCAACATTTGAACTAATGCAGGTGTTTGCTTTATGGAGATGGTAAAGAATCTCTAAATCGTAATATTTTATCTGTTCCAGCCACATTCTCTTACGCACATTTAGTTCATTCTGACTAAAAATATACTTCAAGCTCTTGTGGTCGGTGAATGCCTGGCATGGAGATCCGTACAAATAGTGACGCCAAATCTTCAAGAGGAAGATAGCGGCCTCGAATTCCAAATCATTCGTAGGGTAGTTCACTTCGTACAATTTTAGCGGATGTGATGCATAAGTGATCACCTTTTCAATCTACATCAAAATCCAACCCAACCCCGGGTTCAAAGCATCACTATAAACAATGAAACCGTCTGAACCCTATGGTAAGGCCAATACTGGTGCTATAGTATTCCTCTTTTTTAGTTCATCTAAACTCTTCTGGAACTTCTTGTTCCACTCAAGTTTTTGATTTTCTGCAATAACTGAGTACACAGGGTCAGATAATTTTAGAAAAGCCCTCCACAAACCTTATGTAATAACCAGCTAGGCACATGAATCTTCTTACCTCTTTGTCATTCTTCTATTGCTCCCACTGCAAAACAACTTTTATCTTTTATTGATCAACTCTACTCCTTTTGTCGATATCACATTGTTGGAATATTTTATTCCACACATTCATATTAAAGGTTTTGATGATAAGTTGATAAATAATGAAAAACAACAATTAATCAACAACATTTGAAGAAGCAGCAAGCTTGACATAAAAGCAAAGAACTGAAGCATAAAACAAATCTAATGTACGCTATGCATCATAGCTAACGTATGCAACGAAGACCCAACTGAATACAGCCAAGTATGGCATGGCTAACGCACGCAATACATGAAGATCGATGTATGCTAAATACGTGAAATAACATACACTATGGTGTAGGAATAATGTATGCTGTAAGTATTCAAATTCAAATGGATCGATGACGTTATGGAGTATGTCATCTAATGGCTTTGTAAGGTTTACATATAACGTACGCTACGTAGAAAACTTAACATACACTATGGAAGAAGAATAAGCTACTGGACTGAATTGATCAACATATAACGTATGTAACATATGAAGTTTACGTACGCTAAATAGATTAACATGCGTTATACGGAGTGTATAACGTACGCTAAAGAAGGACATGGATCAATGTCTAGTTTGGCTCTCAAGCCTATAAATACCAATGCATTTGGTTTTATTCACAACAACAACTTCAAGAAAATTGATATACATTTGATATACATTATAAACATTATTGTTGTTGTAATCAACTTAATTGATAAGAGTTCGAGTGTTAAATTCACTCAACCAAACACGAGAGAGAAAAAAGGATTATAGATTTGATTCGGTGTTATTAGGATTGTGGATCGGGCATTGTTAGAATCATAATCTAAATCCAAGTGAGTTTTTTCTAGTACCGATAGAAAGCTAGAAAGGTTGATTCCTTATCCGATAGAAAAGAAAAATGGTTTATCTTGGATCGACATAAATATAAGATTGTAACGGTTTATCTTGGACTGATAGAAGAAAAGATTGTAAAGGTTTCCCTCGGGTCGTTAGAAGCCAATGCAGAAAGGTTTATCTTAAGCCTATAGAAAAAGAAACGGAGAGAGGACGTAGGCACATTGCCAAACCTCTATATACCGTTGTGTAATTTACATTCCACACTTTATCGCTTCCGCAATCGCAAAAGAATTCTATATTCTTAACCGCACTATCCTACCCCCCTTCAAGTGGCTATACCAACCCAACAATTGGTATTGGAGAAGTATCCTTTATAGTCGGCTTAACATCCAAGGAGAAAATGATCCAATGGTGCTTCATTTTGCTCCGGTCGAAGGCCTCACCTTAAACCGACCTCTATTCTTTGATGGATCAAATTTCATGACATGGAAGAAAAATATGTCAATCTTCATTCGAGCCTATGATATCGAACTTTGGAAGGTAATATGTCTTGATCCAAAGATTCCTACGAAAGTCGGCGGCTCTCTTAAAAGCTTCGAAGAATACGATGATACTGATTGGAAAAAATGATCACTACAATAGCAAAGCAACACAATTGCTTTACTGTTCTCTAAATCCTAAAGAACACAATCGTATTTCCTCATGTGATAGTGCCAAAGAAAGTTGAAAAATACTAGAGGTAACACACGAAGGAACGAATCAAGTCAAGGAGATGAAGATCAATATGCTTCTCTACAACTATGAATTATTTATGATGAAAACTGATGAGTCCATAACAAACATGCTCGACCAATTCTCGGTCATTACAAATGGACTAGCTTGTTTTGGAAAACCGTTATCAAGTAGTAAAAATGTGAAGAAGATATTATGATCACTACCTTGTGAATGGGACGGGACGGTTACGACTATCATGGAATCAAAAGATCTCAATACGCTTGATTTTGGCGCCCTTGTCAGTTCGCTAATAAACTACGAGATCGTGTTAAAATCTCGAAATGCCAAACCGAAGCCCAAAGAAAAATCTATAGCTTTAAAAGCTAAAAAGTAGTGTACGTTATTTTATGTATTTTAGCGGACGTTGATGTAACATCCCAAACTAGGCGGATATTACAGTGCCGTGGACCCCCGACTGGGACCCACCAGGCGAATGAAAACTAATGAATTAAATAATATAATTATAGTACCAAACCACATTATATTACCAAGTACTCCGAGAAAGCTTCTGATTTCCTTAACATTCTTCAGAGGTAACCAATCTTGGATAACCTCCGTCTTCTGAGGATCAACACGCACTCCGTCTGATGAAATTATATGCCCGAGAAACGTCACTTCGGACATCCAGAACTCACATTTGGAAAACTTTCAATAAAGTTGCTCTCGTCTCAACATGTCGAGAACCTGATGAAGGTGAACCTCGTGCTCCTCTCGGTCACGAGAATAAATCAAAATGTCATCAATGAAGACAACCACAAACTGATCCAAAAAGTCGATGAAAACCCGATTCATTAACTCCATGAATACCGAAGGTGCATTAGTTAACCCAAACGGCATTACCACGAATTCATAATGACCATAGCATGTACGAAACGCTGTCCTTGTGATATCCGACTCTCGAATTCGTAACTGATGATATCCAGATCTCAAGTCGATCTTGGAAAATACTGAAGCTCCCTGAAGTTGATCTAAGAGAACATCAATACGGGGTAGAGGATACTTATTCTTGATCGTCACCCTGTTTAACTCCCGATAATCAATACACAAGCGAAATGTACCGTCCTTCTTCTTGACAAACAACACTGGTGCTCCCCACGGAGACGCACTCGGTCGGATATAACCTTTCTCGAACAACTTCTCAAGTTGATTCTTTAATTACTGCATTTCGGTCGAGGCCATCCGATATGGTGCCTTCGATATCGGGGACGTAACGGGCTCCAACTCAATCGTGAATTCCACATCTCTCTGTGGAGGCAAACCAGGTAACTCGTTTGGAAATACATCGGCATATTCTCTCACTACCGGAATATCCGTCAACATTATTGGTGATTTCTCGGTTTTGGTCATATAACACCAATAACCAACACACCCTTGACTGAGTAATTTCACTGCTTTCATCAAGTTGATGACTCTCCCGGAACAACTGGGATTACCTCCCTCAAAAACACATTCGACCCCATCGTCTGAAATGATAGTGACCATACGCTTACGGACACTAATGATGGCATCGTTACGATCCATCCAATCAATACCCAAGATGACGTCGTCTCTCGGAAAATCTACTACAATTAGGTCCGCTAGCCATACATGGCCATGAAGCTGAATCGGACAATTCTGAATCTCATGATGTCCGATAATTCGTCTACCATCAGGTAGACCAATGACATACGACTCACAACTAGTAGCACTACCCAGACGTGGCCTACTTAAACATGACTCGGAAATGAATGAATGCGATGCACCAGTATCAAAAAGGGTACACACAGGTTGAGATAGAATATGGAGTGTACCTGAGATCATCCGGGCCTCCGGATCATCGGTCTTCTTCATCTCATAAATTCGAGGCTTGCCGGCCCCCGAACTGGACGCTTCCGTATGAGAGCTCTTGGCTCCGCCTTTGTTTGCTCCCGTCGTCTTGAACGACGCAGACTGAGTGGCCTGATTATGAACATCTGACTGCTTCGGGGCCTGAGATGAAGCCGGAGTAGGTTTGGAGTCCCTTCGGCAAAAACGGGCCTTATGCCCAGCAATCCCACAGTTATGACACGTGATAGTCTGCCTCGGACACTTGGTGCTGACATGACCAAGATCCCCACAGTTAAAACAGGTGATGGCCGAGGCGCCGCTCGGGATCGCGATTCACGGTGCAGGCGCCACAGGAGGTCGCTCAGAGAAAGTAGTGCCCGCACGAGGCTTCTTGAAGGTTGTCTGACCGCCTTCAGACTGATTACGATTCTTTGACTTCTTGTTAGTAGATGAAGGTTGCTGCTTAGCAATCTCCTTAGCAGTGAGCTCATAGGTAATAGCTTTCTCGATGAATTCGGCCAGAGTGGTGCAATTATGAATAAGCAATTGCATCCGCATACGGGGTTTCAGCCTCTTGCTGAAATACTTAATCTTATCCTCCTCGGAGTGAATGATAGATGAAGTGAACGGAAGAAGTTCCTGAAATTTCTCGGCAATGGTGAGAACATCCTCGTCTGCTGAGAGGTCGGGAGTGAGTAATTCTGACAGTTTGGCCTCTCTGGGTGGGGCCGGATAATACCTCTCCATCATGAGAGTCTTGAATTGATCCTAAGTACATGATCCGTCGGTGGGCTTCAACGACAACCACCAAGAATGAGCGCTCTTACCCAGATAGTAAGCCGCAACTGAAACTTTTTGTCCTTCGGGACACTCTACCATAGCAAATAACTTCTCGAAATGCTCGAGCCAATGAATAATATCCGCCGGCTCAGATGAGCCCTCAAAATTAGGTGGCCTTTGGCGAGAGATGTCGCCGATGATACTGCCCACACTCCTCTCTTGCCTCTGAGGTGGCGGCGGAGGAGCCTATTGATTTTGAGTAGCTGAGTTATGCATCGTCTCCATTAGTTGTGCCATCTGAGTCATTTGGGCCATCATGCCTTGCATAAAAGCGAGTGGATCAACCCGAACACCTTCTGACTGAGCTGTGTCCTGGGTACGACTCCCTGATAGTGAATGATTACGTCCAGGTGAATGAGTGGCAGCGTCGCTGATCGATGAATTAGCATTATTCCTAGCATTCACACGTGTATTCACACGAGCTCTCGGGTTTCGGCCCATACCGCGGCCTCGTCCCGCATCCTCTGCCTACTCTCTCCATACTGAAGTAGGAAAGTCACATGATAATTATATCTCTCGCATGAATATCACGTTATGATTACGTCATGAAATGATGAAAATGAGCATACGCGCTCTAACATAGTGATTACATGAGTGATTAACTGAGGTGACATGATTATCTGATGAAATTCTTAAAATGATTACCTTGAACAAGTTAACAAGATTAATGATATGATCCTCAAGATCAATAACTGAACTGTGAAATGAACTGAGTTTGATGAGTTAACATGATCGTCCTGATCAAAATGAATGATGATGAAGATTGTTGACAGATGAATGATGAATGAATGATTTTTATTGCCAGAAATTATACCATGGCGTTAGAAATCTTACAGTTCTTGGTCTGAGGGGCTCGGCATTTGCACAGGTCACACGTGACGCGAAAGTCCAATGATACTAGTCCGATGATGATGATTTCAAATGAGACATGACTCGGAAGGTAGTATTCAAAACCACTCTCCGATACCAACTCTGTAACACCCCAAACTAGGCGGATATTGCAGTGCCGTGGACCCTCGACTGGGACCCACCAGGCAAATGAAAACTAATGAATTAAATAATATAATTGTAGTACCGAACCACATTATATTACCAAGTACTCCGATGAGGAGCTTAAGTACAATACACCAGGACAATACAGAATACTAGTATATTTTATATGAAGATAAAATACACCACCCTGAATAAATAAACATCTCAAACGGAATTTGCAGCGGAAATACATATGAAGAGAAACAAGAATGACTGAAAAGACTGGGGCCCCCTACTAGTATCACTGGAACTCCTCGCCGTCAACGTGTTCTTCCCGTGCTTTTGCCTTGCCATGACCTGAAAACAATATCCCCAACGGGTCGCCATACGTAACAACAATCCTCCAGGGTTGAATATACACAATCATGATATATCTTTAGTTATGAAATATCCATAGTTATGAATTTAATCTGAAGAGGAGCATCATAGTACGCTCGTAATGTTCTGTGCAAGTGTACAAGACGAATGACCGGACACACCCGTCCTTGTACCTAATTAGTCTCATGGAGGTAAGCGTTACCGTGTGCACAGTCCAATGTATCGGTGAACCCAACACATGACTATCGTGTGCTCGACTAAAAATTCCACACATCCACACCCAACCACGCAATATGAACCCAGAAGGTCATATAAACGAGAATGACCAAAATGAATATCAATGAATAATAGTCCGACAAAGTCAAGAATGACTCACCGAGATGAAAGTAACACTGAAGTGAATGATAGCTCAATGAAATGATTGGAACCGTCATTCCTCGTGAATGAAATGATTATTCGACAATTACAAGTCTCAATACGGTTAATACATTATGAATGAGTTATGATTATGAATGAATCAACAACAAAAGGAATGAATATCCTTTTAACCGAGTAAGAATTAACTTACTCAACACCGGTGACAATTGTCCTTCCACGAACAAACGTCCTAAATGAGATGTCGGTCGCTCGAACAACCTTGAATAATATAATTACCAACAATCCGCTCAATATACGTATCAAACACGATTATTACTAATTCAAAACATCGATACGACTAAACCAAGTTCTTTGGGGCATTATATCAAACATGTTGTAACCAACCTTCGATTATTTACAATCAATCCTCAATTATACCAATATCAAATCCCCAAGAAGTGTTTCCAACCAACAAAACATCTTCAATACAATCAATAATCCAATATGAATATCCAAATTCGTGATTTCAACAACAATTAATCGAAAACCCCCCAAATACAACTTAATATTCAAAGTGTTCTTGAATAATCCTTCAATAATCCAATGAATATTTATACAAACTCATAATCATATGTATATCTCTTCATACAACATGATTATAATGTCCAAAACATCATATCTCAACACAAAATCGAAATCCAAGATGTTGAAGAAATTACCTCTTGAAGATCCTAACACTTCGATCCGATGAACACGAGTTAAATCGAGTATCCAAGCTTCCCAAACGAATGAAGATGATGAAAATCTAACACCCAAGTGATAGATGATGGAAAAATCTCTCCCTCAAGCTCTCTCTCTCTCGGATATAAGTTGAAGAATGAGAAAATGAGTAAAAAGTCCTGTCCAAGCCCTTATAAACTGCCGGAAGTTACGGCCATAACTCGGCCTACTTACGGTCGTAACATCCCAGGTCAACGGCCTTACGGTCGTAACCAGCCATCTCGTACGGCCGTAACTCGGCCGTCCAGCTGCCCGAAGCGGCCCATACGGCCGTGCACATGCGACTTACGGGCGTAACTCGCCCTCGTCCAAAACACCTGCCGACATCCATACGGCCGTACCCGCACACCTTACGGGCGTAACTCGACCGATACGGACGTACCCGGCCAAACTTACGGGCGTACGACCCCTTCGTCGAAACTGACCAGACACCCTGCCTGCAATGTACGGTCATATCCGGCCAAGCCTTATGGCCGTACCTGCCTCATCTTACGGCCGTATGCCGCAACCCTTATGACCGTAAGTCCTTCTCGTCCGAAAAATCCTGAAAATTACGAACACCCCTTACGGCCGTAGCTTGCCCACCTTACGGCCGTATCTCACCTCACCTTACGGCCGTATGCCGAAACCCTTACGGCTGTAAGTCCCATTCGTCCGAACTGGCCTGAAATCAACAAACGCCTGTTACGGCCGTATCCGACAATCCTTACGGCCGTAACTCGCCTTCGTCCAAAATCACCTTGAACCAACGAATGCATGTTAAGGCCGTAATGTATGACTAGTTACGGCCGTAACTCGTTGCTGGACAAGATGAAAATCTGACAACTCCGATTTCTCGCGACGATTGATGAATGATCCGACATACCATACGTATGTGAAAGTGAACAAGTCCAACACATGCCAAAGATGATACTTCCAGCACAAGACTACCAATCACGATGATAATGATAATACTCCCGTACCGACACTCAAACGAAAATGAAATGACGATCGGTAAAAGATACACGGTTACAACATGCCAACAATGAACGCGAATGAATTAATCACGAATGATGAGTGATTATTAATGAGTGAAAATTACTGAGTGACAAATACTGAATGATAAATAATGAATGATAATGAATGAATTACAATCGGGTATTACAGTTGATCTTCATGCATTGCGTGCATTAGCAAAACCATACTCGGTTGTCTTCAGCTGGGTCTTCATTGCGTACGTTAGCTGTGATGCATAGCGTACATTAGCTTTGTTTTATGCTTCAGTTCTTTGCTTTTCTGTCCATCTTGCTGCTTCTTCAACTGTTGTTGATTAATTGTTGTTTTTCATTGTTTATCATCTTATCATCAAAACCTTTAATATGAATGTGTGGAATAAAATGTTCAAATAATCTCCCCATTTTTGATGATGACAAAACAACAATCCTTGATGGGATTTGTACCTGCAAAAATACAGTAAACAATATACACATCAAAGTTTTCGGATTTGTCCGTTTTGTTAGTTTTCTCCTACCCATCATACCTTCTTCTTCTTCTTCTTCACCCCATTTATTATTTCTCCCCATTAAATCTTCTCATTTTTCTCCCCTTTTTGTCATTAGCAAAAAATATATTTAATCGATGAAAAATTATTATGAAAAAAATTGGGTAAAACTCCCCCTTAATATATTAACTCCCATTACCAATTTATTTGAATAATCAATTTTGAATTTTGGAGATATATCCGACTCTTGGTCATTTTTCATTTGATAAAGAGACAATTTTCGGTATTATGGTTCCCTTTGGAATCCATATTTTCTTTATTTTTATCGTTCAACTTGGGCTTTTACAATTAGTAATATGATGCCCGATTCTCAAACATTCTCCACAGTTTTATCACTTTGTTTGAATCTCAACCCTTGTTTATTTAACGAAATTTTTTGAATGGAGAGTAATTTTTCAAATTTGTCATTTCCACAAGAAAATTTGTTTGTTAAATTTTTAAGTTTGGTTTGAACTTTTAATAAATTATTTTTCAATTTATTCTCTAATTTCTAAGCATAGAGAATGGTCATTTAATAAATTTTCCTTTTTCTTGTATTTTGTTGATTTCATCTTCTAATATTTTATTTTTCATTTTAAGAGATTTATTATCTTTCTCCGAATTTTGAAAACCCGTATGTAATTGTTGGAAAACATTAAAGAGTTCATCGTGAGACGAGGTACTTACCTGGCTTTCGTTGTCGTTGTCTTCAAACGAGCTCCTTTCTATGAGTGCGAGAAGATTTTTGAATATTTCTATCTTCAACTTCTTTGTCACTCCAAGTGGCTATCAGCACTTCATTCTTAGAAGTCGAGCCACGACGATTTTTCGCAAAGTTTCTGGGTTTTCCATAATTTCGAAAATTATTGTCGAACCGATTTGACTCATTTCGGGATTGCGAGTGGATGTCTTTTCTTCGTCGGTTTAATAAGTTTTGATACTTATTGATGTTCTTGGCATAAAGTGCCGATTCTTTATCATTATCATCCACCAGGATTTTTTCTTCATTTCTAAACATGGTATAGGAATAACGTACGCTATGAGTATTCAAATTCAAATGGATCGATGACGTCATGGAGTATGTCATCTAACGGCTATGTAAGGTTACATATAACGTACACTACGTAGAAAACTTAATGTACAATACGGAAGAGGCAGAAGCTACTGGATTGAATTGATCAACAGATAACGTACGCAACATGTGAAGTTTACGTGCACTAAATAGATTAACGTGCACTATGCGGAGTGTATAATGTACGCTAAAGAAGGACAGGGAGCAACGGCTAGTTTGGCTCTCATGCCTATAAATACCAATGCATTTGGTATTATTCATAACAACAACTTCAAGCAAATTGATATACATTTGATATACGTTATAAACATCATTGTTGTTGTAATCGAGCTTAATTGATAAGAGTTCGAGTGTTTAATTCACTCAACCAAACATGATAGAAAAGAAAGTATTGTAGATTTGATTCGGTGTTGTTAGGATTATGGATCCAGCATTGTTAGAATCATAATCTAAATCCAAGCGCGGTTTTTCTAGTACCTATAGAAAGCTAGAAAGGTTGATTCCTTATCCAATAGAAAAGGAAAACGGTTTATCTTATACCGACATAAAGACAAGATTGTAATGGTTTATCTTGGACCGTTATAAGACAAGATTGTAATGGTTTCCCTTGGACCGATAGAAGACAAGTCGAAAAGGTTTATCTTAAGCCTATAGAAAAAGATACGGAGAGAGAACGTAGGCACATTGTTGAACCTCTATATATCGTTGTGTAATTTACATTCCGCAATTTATCGCTTCCGTAATCGCAAAAGAATTCTTTATTCTTAGCCACACTATCCTACCCCCCTTCAAGTAGTGGTACCAACCAACACACATGTCCCAAAAACATAACTTCTTTCTGCCAAAACTCACAAATTTTACAATTCTGCATAAAGCTGCTCTATCCTCAAAATATCCAACACGATTAGCAAATGCTAAACATGTTTTTCTCGGTCCAAAGAGTAAATTAAAACGTCGTCTATGAATACAACCATGAATTTATCGAGATAATAGATAAAGATCTTATTCATTAATTAAATGAATACAGTAGATAGTCAAACCAAAAGGCATAACCACAAACTCATAATGTCTCTATCGGGTCCGGAGTGCCGGTTTAGGAAAATACTGTAGCACCTTGAAGCTGATCGAACAAGTCATTGATTTGTGGCAATAGATATTTGTTCTTGATAGTCACCTTGTTTAATTTTTTATAATCGACACATAAACGAAGCGAACCATCTTTCTTATGAACAAAAAGTACAGGAGCGCTTCACAGGGAGGCGCTTGGATGAAGGTAACCCTTATACAATAGATCTTCCAACCGAGTTCTCAAATCAAGCATTTCTACTGGTGCCATACGATTTGGCGCTCTGGAGATAGGAGCCACAGTGGGTTACAGATCAGTTGTAAACTCCATATCATGATATGGTGGGAGTCTAGGTAGATCGTTCAGGAATACGTCTGAGTATTTATTCACGGTTGGAATGGATGAAAATTTCACCTCACTTACTTCACTCTTCACAACATAGCACCAGTATCCGGTACAACCCTGATCTAGTAGCTTGACAGTTCTTAAGGCACTAGTTAACTTCCCTGAATCCTTTAGCTTACTCCCCTCAAAGACGTGCTCAGAACCATCATCTGTGATAATATAAATAGTCTTTTTCCTGTAGTCTAGGATGGCACCATAACGATTTATCCAATCATTACTGAGGATTATGTCTTCGCCTTTCAGACCAAAAATGACTAAACTGGAAGGCCATTCCTGATGTCATATTATAGGAGGACATTCTCGCATTTCACCGGTTCATACGAGTCTCACACTGCTCAGTAACCCAATAATAAAAAGTTCAGACTCGAACAAGCCAACAATATCATACTATTAATAAGAGATAACATACAAATGAATGTGTGGCTCCAGTATTAAACAGAACACTAACAGGATGTGAAAGTATTTGAATGGTCCTTATAGCCACTGTCGGGTAACGATCCTTGATATTTCTCATCTCATACACTATAAGAGGCGCAGAACTAGAACAAGATTCCTTCCCATTATATGGGTGCTCTTTGCCTCGACCATGACTAAAATACTTATGTGATGGTGGTTCTCAGGTTGACTTTTGGTTCGTACTTGGATCTTTCTAAACAGAAGCCTGAGTGGCAAAGATCTGGATATATTGCAGCTTGGTGCCCCATCCTTCCACATTGGTAACATTCCACAGGCTTTGCTGGGAAAGTATGACGTACATGCCCAGTCCGGTCATAATTGTGACACGTGTTCTCAGAGTAGTAAGTATTAACAGTAGATGAAAAGCTTTTCTCATCCCGAGATAGATGAGGAGGTATCATCGAAGATCGGTACGAGAATTTGGGATTCCAAATATTCTCCCCCTTTATTCTTTGAAAAACCACCAGAGTTATTTTGTTACTTCTACTAATATGTAGTCTCATTTGCACCCATCTTCATTTCGTACGGCAGTACAATGTCTTGATACTGTGGTAATGTCTCACATTCAAAACCGGCCATGTACAGTTTTTTTCGTTATCATCCGCATATCGAAATGGCAGATCCTTTTTTGCCTCTGGTTTCACCACTGTGCGGACAAAAGTAAGTTGGTGATTAAATGACGTAATCACCTCAGCAACAGGCATATCCATCGGTTATGTCGAAAAGAATTCACAAAATCTGGCTTCTTTGATTGGTCTGGGACAGGATTATGCTTCCATTAATATTTTGAATTTGTGCCATCCGATAGTGCGATCAGTTGGCTGAATGGCCTCGCACCAATCTCCATCGTTCTTACACATAAAGAATTGAGTAATCATAAATTTCCTTTTATTAGGACAGTTAATTACCATAAAGACCCTTCCCATCTCCTTGAGCCAATGATCCGAGGTTGGTCCTTCAAAAGAACCATTGAATATTTGAGGGCGCATCATGATTACTTCTTGTAGCCATTTATCACACGAGGAGCATTATTAGGAACACACGGTGGACCGTCTTCATGCCGCAAGCCTACGACAAGTTTTATATGATTCACCACTTGGGCGAACTAATTCATTTGGTTTGCCATCAAAATGGAGTACATTTAGGATATATACATCCACATCGGCCTCCACTTTTGACTCCACTTCGTTAACAAAGGTATTCGGTTGTTCGCTTGCATCAGAGTTAGCCTGACTCGACAAAGAATCATATATATGGGGTGATGCTGACTATTCGGTCTCTTCACGGTTTCGGCCACATCTGCATCCCCATCCGTGTCCACGTTCTCGTCCCGTACATGACCTACTATTGGCATATTGTATGTATAATATAATTAATACAACTACTAAAAGGAAAATCTAGAGTTTATATCGCAATATAAACTAGATCAAAATAATTATCAGGAATAGAAAGACTTACAACCACAGTTAGCATCAAATAGTGGCAGCCCAATGATACTATTCGTGAATGACTAACAGCATGAAACTCAATAAGGCCCAAAATAACCTATTTGCCAAGATATCCATAACGACCATATTCTGTAACACCTCTTAGTATAACTCAGGGCATATTACAGCTTGTATACCATTCAACAAGGATTTACCAAGCTTAAAAGAAATACGACCAGACATTATAACAAATTACATCATGAAATAAAATATCGACTTCGACAGAATACGATACAATTAATATTTAATACAACAGTCGTAATAAAAGCCCATGAAACACTAGTACAAATATCCCTTTACTGACACTAAAACAGTGTCAGTAATTATTTTTACTGACACTTTATAATTGTGTCAGTAATGCTAAAGCCAGAAAATACTGACACTAATTTTTAGTGTCAGTAATACAAGTGTCAGTAAATACAGACACTAAAATAGTGTCAGTAATTATTTTTACTAACACTAAACATTAGTGTCAATATGTTCTGGCTTTAGCATTACTCACACTAATATAAAGTGTCAGTAAAAATAATGACTGACACTATTTTAGTATTAGTATATGTTCAGATTTGTGAAAAAAATCTATTTTTATCTCAATTCAATTTTTATCTTAACAACATTTTTTTTGTTTAATTACATGAAAAAAAATTATCATAAATTAAAATTGTCAAACAGACAATTCGCTTATAAAACATCCCAAATGCATTGTTAAATTGAATAATCAACATCAGTCGATGACGTTTTAGTCTCGAAAAAAAGGGCAGAGAATACAAAACTCAAAATCTTATTAAACTACTACTAGAACAAAATCAAAGCACTACAGAATCTTAGTAAAAGAGCACAACACTACAACACTACAACTCAGAATCTAAGAATTCACATTAGAATCTAAGAATTCACATTAGCACAGCAGTACAACAGTGAAATAGCACAGCACTACAGCAACATTAGAACAGTGCCACAGCAGCAGCATTCATCCACTATGATGAAACCAGAATACTATAAATACACAACAGTAGCAACATTCTGTATGTTTGGAGACAAGGCAGCCAGAAATCACTCTTAACATTCTTATAAATACATTACCAGACCTGCACATAACACACACTTTCAGCCATCAGAATACTAAGACCAAGCATTTCAGCCATCAGAATACTAAGAGAATACTACCAAACATCTCTTTTTATTTCGCAAAAAAAAAAAATGCAGATAAAGAAAATTAAACTACTAACAAAACACTTCAACCAAGTTTCGACAATGAAATTTAAGCATACAAAACATATCTAACAACTTCAAACATCAGCAACATCAATTTGTCCCACCTACATGTTCAACAACTTCAAGTTTATCCCACCTCTACAAGTGTAAATAATCAATTAACATACTATATCTTGTAATACCCGGTTGTAATTCAGTCATTATCATTCAGTAATTTCATTCGGTGATTGTCACTCAGTGGATTTTCACTCATTTATAATCATTCATCAATCATGTTCATTTACCCGTGTTCACCGTTCGGAGAAACTTCGAGTTGTGTATCGTTATTGTCTATTGTTCAACTTTCCGCATATGAGTTCGACTTTGTTAGAGCACCATTAATTTTTGGTAGCTCCAAAAATTCTGAATCTTTTCAATATTATAGAGCATCGAGTTAGCTTTCCAATGGTTCGAACGGTGAGTCAATCGGAGTCCGGACGAGAGAGTTATGGTCGTTTTAGCTCACCCGCTCATTTTTCAGTTATTGGCCGATCACTGCCGGCCCGAACTCGTGTGTCGTCCGACCCGTCTTTGTACTCATCCGGAAATGCGAAGTCTCTGCCCACAGGACTCGACCGTGTCGCACAGCACGGCAGTCGAACTCTTCGGATAAGCGAGAACCGGCGCCGGGCTTGGCCGTGTTCGGGACACGGTCGAGTCATGCCGAAGTCATTTGTCGGACGGGTCACTATCGGAAGGCCCCTCGGCGCGCGGCCGTGTCAAGCGAACACGGTCGAGTCCACGCCAGCCGATTGCGCGCCGCGGCGACGTGCCGATCGGCACGGGCCGTGTCCGGCGAGCGATCACCCCTTTAAATTCGTTTTTTGAGCATTTCAGCCCATTCCTTCCATTTCTTCCACCTTCGTACGAGAGAGAGAGAGGCTTGAGGGAGAAAATTCTCTTCACCTATCACTTGAGTGTGGTTTTTAATCATTTTCATTCAGTTGTGAAGCTTGGATACTCGATTAAACTCGTGTTCTTCGGATCAAAGTGGTTGGATCTTCAAGAGGTAATTTCTTCAACACCTTGGATTTCGATTCTATGTTGAGATATGATGTTTTGGACGTTATAATCATGTTATATGAAGGGATATGTATACGATTATGAGTTTGTATAAGGATTCATTGGATTATTGAGGGATTCTTCAAGAACACTTTGAACATCGAGTTGGATTTGGGGATTTTCGACTAATTGTTGTTATGATCACGTTTTTGGATATTCATAACGGATTATTGATCATTTGGAAGATGTTTGTTGGTTTGAAACACTTCTTGGAGGATTTGATATTGGTATATTGAGATTTGATTGTAAACAATCGGAGTTTGGCCACAACGTATTCGATATAATGCCCCAATGAACTTAGTTTAATCGTATCGACGTTTTGAGTTCGTTATATTCGTGTTTGATTCGTATATTGAATGGGTTGTTGGATATTGTATAATTCAAGGTTGTTCGAGCGATCGATATCTCAATTAGGACGTCGTTCGTCGAAGGATAATTATCACTGGTGTTGTGTAAGTTAATTCTTACTCGGTTAAAAGGATATTCATTCTTTTTGTTGTTGATCATTCATAATCATAACTCATTCATCATTGTATTAATCATATTGAGACTTGTAATTGTTGAACAATCACTTCATTAACGGGAACGGCGGTTCCAACCATTCCATTGAAACTATCCATCACTTCATTATTACTCTCATCTCAGTAAGTCATTCTTAACTTTGTCAGATTATTATTTATTCTTTGATATTCATTACGGTCATTCTCGTTCATATGACCTTCTGGGTTCATATTGCGTGGCCGGGTGCAGATGTGTGGAATTTTTAGTCGGGCACGTTATGGCCATGTATTGGGAGTGATACATTGGACTGTGCACACGGTAACGTTTACCTCCGTGAGACTAATTAGGTACCAGGACGGGTGTGTCCGGACATCCGTCTTGTACACTTGCACAGAACACTACGGGCGTACTATGATACCCCTCTTCAGCGTAATTCATAACTAAAGATATTTCATAACTTCAGATATAATCATGATTGTGTATTTTCAACTCTTGAGGATTGTTGTTCTTTGTAACTGACCCCGTTTGGGGATTTTGTTTTTCAGGTCTTGGCAAGGAAAAAGTACGGGGAGAACACGCTGACGTCGAGGAGTCCCAGTGATACTAGTAGGGGGCCCCGATCTTTCAGTTATTCATGTTATTGTCCTTTATTTTCCGCTGCAGACTTTCATTTGAATACTCCATTTCATTCAGTGTTGTGTATTTTATCTTCATATAAAATACACTAGTATTCGGTATTGTCCTGGTGTGTTGTAACTAAACTCCTCATCGGAGTAATTATTGTTGTAATGTAGTTTGGTACAACATTTATCTTGTGTAATTCATTCATTTTCATTTGCCTGGTGGGTCCCAGTTGGGGATCTACGGCACTGTAATATCCGCCTAGTTTGGGGTGTTACAGAGTTGGTATCGGAGCGTGGTTTTGAATACTACCTTCCGAGTCATGTCTCATTTGAAGTCATCGTCATCAGACTAGTATCATTGGACTTTCGTGTCACGTGTGACCTGTGCAAATGCCGATCCAATCGCATCAAAGAAGCGTACGATTTCTAACGCCATGGTATAATTTCTGGCAATAGTCATTCATTCATCATTCATCAATTAACAATCCTCAAACATCATCATTCATTATGATCAGGACGATCATATTAACTCATTAATCACTTAATTCATTTCAATACTCAGTTAATGATCAGGACGATCATATTAACTCATTAATCACTTAATTCATTTCAATACTCAGTTAATGATCAGGACGATCATGTTAACTCATTAATTACTCAATTCATTTCATTACTCAGTTGTCGATTTGGATGGTCATATTATCAATCTTATTAAGTTATTCAAGATAATCATTTCAAGAATTTCATCAGATAATCATGTAACTTCAGTAAATCATTCATATAATCACTAAGTTAGAGCATGTATACTCATTTTCATCATCTCATGACATAATCATAACGTGATAATCATGCGGGGAAATATAATCATTATGCGACCTTCCTACTTCAGTATGGGGAGAGCTGTGAGGGGATGCACGGGGAGAGGCCGCGGTGCGGGCCGAAACCCGGGAAATAATCACTCGCTGTCGGGAAATCGTGCCCAGGACTCGGCTCGATCGGAAGATGTTCGGGTTGATCCACTCACTTTTATGTAGGCCATGATGACCCATGTGCAATTGCTCAATCATCATTACGCCACTCTGGCCGGTTTAATCGAGAGAACTCTCCCGTATGAGCCAGCTGCTAAGGAAATTGCTGAGCAGCAACCTGCATATGTCAACAGGAAATCAACGAAGCGTAATCAATCCGAAGGCAGGCAGTCAACCTTCAAGAAGCCTCGTGTGGGCCCTAGCGTTTCTGAGCGACCTTCTACGGCGCATGATCGTGCGGGATCTCAATCCCGAGCAGCCAGCTCGGCCATCACCTGTTTCAACTGTGCAAAACAAGGTCATTTCAGTACTAAATGTCCGAGGCAGACTGTCATATGCCATAACTGTGGAATTGCCGAAGGGACTCCAAGTCGGCTCCGGCGGCATCTCAGGCCCCGAAGCAATCAGCCTTTCAAAATAAGACTGCTTTGTCAACGTCGTTTAAGACAATGGAAGCAAATAGAGTTGGAGCTCGTATTTATTAGACGGGAGCGTCCGGTTCGGGGGCCGGCAAGTCCCAGATTCATATGATGAGGAGGATCGACGATCCGGTGGCCCGAATGATTTCAGGTATACTCGTAATTTTATTTCAACTTGTGTGTACCTTTTGATGCTGGTACACCGCATTCATTCATTTTCGAATCATGCTTGAATAGACTTATTTCGGGATAGTCCTATTGCTTGTGGACCTCATACCATCGGTCTACCTGACGATGGAAGAATTTTCGGAATCATACCGAATTAAGCTTAATGACCGCGATTGGTTGATGGATCTAATCGTGGTGAATTTATCTTAGGACGATGTAATTTTCGATATTAGTTGGTTTGATCGTCTTGATACTATCCTCAGTGTTTGTTAGCGTTTGGTCGCTATCTTTCCGTCGTTAGTTGTCGAATGTGTGCTTCAGGGAAGTAATCCCCGTTGTTCCAGAAGAAGTATTATTATGACGAAAGCAGAGAAATTCCGCAATCGAACTATCCAATCATTCATTGTATCATTTCCATCGATTGGCTTTTCTAAGACAATCGAGTCATTCAATCATTCATTGTATCATTTTCATCGATTGGCCTTTCAAAGGCAATCGAGTTATTCAAACATTCATTGTATCATCTTCATCGATTGGCCTTTCTAAGGCAATCGAGTTGTTCAATCATTATTGGTATCTCTTTTTATCGACTGACCATTCTAGGGCAATCGAAATGTTCAATCATTCGTGGTATCATTGTCATCGATTGACGATGTATTTCCAGACGAGTTATCTGGTTGCCTTCACATAGAGTAGGGGAATTCAGGAGTGAGTTGGAGCCGGTACATCCCCTTTATCGAAGGCACCGTATCGGATGGCCCCGACCAGAATGCAGGAGTTGAAGATTCAACTTGAGGAGTAGTTCGAGAAAGGTTATCTCCGACCGATTGCGTTCCCGTGAGGAACACCAGTGTGATCTGTCAAGGAGAAGGATGGCTCGTCTCGTGTGTGTATTAATTACCAGGAGTTGAACAGGGTGATGATCAAGAGTAGTATCCCTTACCCCGTATTGATGATCTTTTAGATCAACTTCAAGGAGCCTCAGTATTTTCCAGGATCGACTTAAGATCTGGATATCACCAGTTGCGGATTCGAGAGTCGGATATCGCGAGGACAGCGTTTCGTACACGCTATGGTCATTATGAGTTCGTAGTTATGCCGTTCGGGCTAACTATTGTACCTGCGGTATTCATGGAGTTAATAAATCGGATTTTCATCGACTTTTTGGATCAGTTTGTTGTTGTCTTCATCAAAGACATTTTGATTTATTCTCGTAGCCGAGAGGAACACGAGGTTCATCTTCATCAGGTTCTCGACGTGTTGAGACGAGGGCAACTTTATGGAAAGTTTTCCAAATGTGAGTTCTGGAGGTCCGAAGTGACTTTCTTGGGCATGTAATTTCATCTGACAGAGTTCGTGTCGACCCTCAGAAGTCGGAGACTATCCGAGATTGGCAACCTCTGAAAGATATTAAGTAAATCCGATGTTTCCTCGGATTAGCTGGTTAATTATCCAACCCACGGCCGGAGCTAGCAACCGTGGTCTTCGCGTTGGAAATTTGGCGTCGTTACCTTTATGGCATCACCTGTCAGATCTTCACCAATCACAAGAGTTGAAGTATATATTTACTCACAAGGAGTTAAATATGCGACAGAGGCGGTGGTTGGAACTAATCAAAGATTTTGATATCGAGATCCTTTACCACCCGGGCAAGGCGAACGTTGTCGCCGACGCCTTGAGTCGTAAGTCCGTTCAGGAGCAGATGCTTGCTCGTTTAACAGATTCGAAGGAGCTTCAACAGGAATTCCTTAGACCCGAGATCGAGTGCGGCCCCGGCGAGTTCAGGGACAGCTTTGTATGTTAGAGATTTCATCGTCACTTGAGGAGGTAATCAGAGAGAATCAGAGTTCAGACCCTTCATTGTTGTGCATCCGTGAAGATGTGGCTCAGGGGAAAGCCCCTGGATTCATGGTCCACGAGGATGGACTTTTGAGGTTTAAGAACCGGTTGTGCGTACCGGCGAATGACGAGTTGAAAAACTCTATTTTGAGAGAAGCTCATGCTACCCCTTATTCTGTTCATCCGAGGTCTAGCAAGATGTATAAGCACTTGAAACAAAATTACTGGTGGAGTAATATGAAGCGAGCAGTCGCAGAATTTGTTTCGAGATGCTTAACCTGTCAACAAGTCAAGATGGAACATCAGCGACCGGCGAGTATGCTGATACCGCTCCTTATTCCAGAATGGAAGTGGGAAGACATTTCTATGGAATTCATCACGAATTGCCGACGAGTCGTCGTGGCATGAATACGATCTGAGCGATCGCGGACTGCTTTTCTAATTTAGCTCATTTCCTTGAAATCAAGGATATGTGGAGTCCCAAGAGACTGGCCCAGTTGTTCATCAAGGAGATAGTGAGACTTCACGGTACTCCTAAGAGTATTGTTTCCGATCGTGACGGACGATTTGTATCCCATTTTTGGAAATCAGTTCATCGTGCTATGGGAACTCGGCTTAATCTCAGTATTGCCTTTCATCCTCAGTCCGACGGACAATCAGAGAGAAATATTCAGACATTAGAGGACATATTGAGGGCATGCGTCCTCGATTAGTAGACGATTGGGAAGCCCAATTACTGTTGTTTGAGTCCACGTACAGTTTAGTTAGCATGCTGCGATGAAGATAGCACCTTACGAGGCCTGGTACGGTCGTCGTTGTCGATCTCCCTTGTGTTGGGACGACCCATCAGAGTCAATCGGCACCGAGCCCGATATACTTATAGCCGCCCGGGAGAAGGTAGCTTTGATCAAGAGTCGTCATTGTTGCTCAGTCGGCGAAATTATATGCAGATAATCGTCGACCACTAGAGTTCGAGATGGGTGACCACGTTTTGGTCAAGGTGTCCCCGAGTCGAGGTATCTTCCATTTCGGAAAACGGGGGAAATTGAGTCCGAGATTCATTGGATCGTTTGAGATTTTGGATCGAATAGGCGAGTTAGCTTACCGTTTGGCTTTACCTCTGGCGTTGAGCCAAATTCATAATGTATTGCACGTCTCGCAATTGCGGAAGTATGTTGCCAACCGTCACATACTTCAGTTCGAAGAAATCGAGATCGCGGATGATCATTCGTATGAGGAGCGTCCTATACGAGTCTTAGAGCGGCGAATCAAACAGTTGAGGAATAAGGCGATTCCTTTGGTCAAGATTCAGTAGTCTAGACACGGAGTCGAATAGGCTACTTGGGAAACCGAGGATAGTATGCGGGAGAGTTATCCCGAGTTGTTTGACCCTTAGTTTTGGGGACGAAACTCTTTTAAGGGGGGGTGTATGTAATACCCGGTTGTAATTCAGTCATTATCATTCAGTAATTTCATTCGGTGATTGTCACTCAGTGGATTTTCACTCATTTATAATCATTCATCAATCATGTTCATTCACCCGTGTTCACCGTTCGGAGAAACTTCGAGTTGTGTATGGTTATTGTCCATTGTTCAACTTTCCGCATATGAGTTCGACTTTGTTAGAGCACCATTAATTTTTGGTAACTCCAAAAATTATGAATCTTTGCAATATTATAGAGCATCGAGTTAGCTTTCCAATGGTTCGAACGGTGAGTCAATCGGAGTCCGGACGAGAGAGTTATGGTCGTTTTAGCTCACCCGCTCATTTTTTCAGTTATTGGCCAATCACTGCCGATCGAACTCGGCCGTGTCGTCCGACACGGCCCGTCTGCATTTCGTCCGAAATGCCGAAGTCTCTGCCCACAGGACTCGGCCGTGTCGCACGGCCGAGTCGAACTCTTCCGGATAAGCGTAACCGATCGCCGGGCGCGGCCGTGTTCCAGGACACGGTCGAGTCATGCCGAGTCGCTGTCGTACGGGTCACTATCGGAAGGCCCCTCCGCGCCGCGACCGTGTCAAGCGGACACGGTCGAGTCCCTGCCGGCCAGTTGCGCGCTGCGACCGTGCCGATCGGCACAGGCCGTGTCCGGCAGGGTAGTCAACCCCTTTAAATTCGTTTTTTGAGCATTTCAGCCCATTCCTTCCATTTCTTCCACCTTCATACGAGAGAGAGAGGCTTGAGGGAGAAAATTCTCTTGACCTATCACTTGAGTGTGGTTTTTAATCATTTTCATTCAGTTGTGAAGCTTGGATACTCGATTAAACTCGTGTTCTTCGGATCAAAGTGGTTGGATCTTCAAGAGGTAATTTCTTCAACACCTTGGATTTCGATTCTATGTTGAGATATGATGTTTTGGACGTTATAATCATGTTATATGAAGGGATATGTATACGATTATGAGTTTGTATAAGGATTAATTGGATTATTGAGGGATTATTCAAGAACACTTTGAACATCGAGTTGGATTTGGGGATTTTCGACTAATTGTTGTTATAATCACGTTTTTCGATATTCATAACGGATTATTGATCATTTGGAAGATGTTTGTTGGTTTGAAACACTTCTTGGAGGATTTGATATTGGTATATTGAGATTTGATTGTAAACAATCGGAGTTTGGCCACAACGTATTCGATATAATGCCCCAATGAACTTAGTTTAATCGTATCGACGTTTTGAGTTCGTTATATTCGTGTTTGATTCGTATATTGAACGGGTTGTTGGATATTGTATAATTCAAGGTTGTTCGAGCGATCGATATCTCAATTAGGACGTCGTTCGTGGAAGGATAATTATCACCGGTGTTGTGTAAGTTAATTCTTACTCGGTTAAAAGGATATTCATTCTTTTTGTTGTTGATCATTCATAATCATAACTCATTCATCATTGTATTAATCATATTAAGACTTGTAATTGATGAACAATCACTTCATTAACGGGAATGGAGGTTCCAACCATTCCATTGAAACTATCCATCACTTCATTATTACTCTCATCTCGGTGAGTCATTCTTAACTTTGTCAGATTATTATTTATTCTTTGATATTCATTACGGTCATTCTCGTTCATATGACCTTCTGGGTTCATATTGCGTGGCCGGGTGCAGATGTGTGGAATTTTTAGTCGGGCACGTTATGGCCATGTATTGGGAGTGATACATTGGACTGTGCACACGGTAACGTTTACCTCCGTGAGACTAATTAGGTACAAGGACGGGTGTGTCCGGACATCCGTCTTGTACACTTGCACAGAACACTACGGGCGTACTATGATACCCCTCTTCAGCGTAATTCATAACTAAAGATATTTCATAACTTCAGATATAATCATGATTGTGTATTTTCAACCCTTGAGGATTGTTGTTCTTTATCGACCCGTTTGGGGATTTTGTTTTTAAGGTCTTGGCAAGGCAAAAGTACGGGTAGAACACTCTGACGTCGAGGAGTCCCAGTTATACTATTAGGTGTCCCCGATCTTTCAGTTATTCATGTTATTGTCCTTTATTTTCCGCTGCAGACTTTCATTTGAATACTCCGTTTCATTCAGTGTTGTGTATTTTATCTTCATATAAAATACACTAGTATTCGGTATTGTCCTGGTGTGTTGTAACTAAACTCCTCATCGGAGTAATTATTGTTGTAATGTAGTTCGGTACTACATTTATCTTGTGTAATTCATTCATTTTCATTTGCCTGGTGGGTCCCAGTTGGGGATCTACGGCACTGTAATATCCGCCTAGTTTGGGGTGTTACATATCTAACTAATGATCCATAGATATTCAGAAGAATTTTGTATATAAATTACTCATATTAAAATTACCTCACGATTGTAAGCTGTAATTAACTTGGCAACATATGTAGCCCATCGATCACGTAGTTCCGAAAGATCTTTCATGCTGTAGTTATCGATTCCCTTGAACTTTCATTTCAAAATCACAAAAATAAGATTGTCAACAGAAAGAATTGAGCATTTGTAAACTTAATGAAAACTAAATAATGAAGTAACCGGGTTAAATATTGCTCTCTTGGTGTGATCTGTAACACCCCAAAAAGGCGGCCATTACAGTGTCGTGGATCCCACACTGGGACCCACCAGACGATACCCAAAATACAGGTTAAATTCACAATACTTGTGATACCGAACCACAAAACATAGTACTTACTCCGATTAGGAGTTTACAGTAGTATGGACAAAGACCTTATTATACACAGGATCCGAAATACGAGAATAATCCATATAGAGATGGAGTATACCTAAAATAACAATACATTTGTCCAGAATTTAAAATAAAGCGGAAAGATAACATTATATGGTCCGAACAAAACCGGACAACAAAAGACTCGGGGCCCCCGAACTAGTGTCCTTCGAACCCTTCGCCGTCACCATGATCTTCCCGTGTCTTGCCTTTACGTCGACCTAAACTACAACACAAGTATTTCGCCCAACACAGGGTCACATATACATGATAAATGATTCTCAAGATCTTATACAATTCACATATATTAGATTTCAAGGAAAAACAACCGGACTAATGAACATACCCCTCGGTCGTATGAACGGTTAGTCACAAAGCGTCGAACACATCGAAAATATATATATGGACTATGAACATCCAAAATAGTATGGCTCAATGATGGACATCACAGTACGCCCGATCCGAAAATGTGTTAGTGCACATGTCCACCCCGTATACGGAATCCAGTATATACGTGGGACAATGTACCTAATTAGCCTCACGAACTACGTCTCGTGTGCACAGTCCAATACGGAAACATCCACGCATGACTATATATGTGCCTGGCTAAAAATCCTACACAATGACCAATCGGAATGCATATATGATTCCAGAGATGTCACGATATAACATGACAACGAATACAATAAATAACATATCCGATTAAGGATCAAGAAACTTACCAAAATGACAATAAGGATCAATGATATCAATGGTTTGAAAGTGACGAACTTGGGAATGTAATTCCACGATGAAAACGGAACATCATCAAGAATAATATCAAAGCATGGGTCACAAATTTATAAGTGTTTCACATATACGAAACGCATAATCATCACAAGAATCCAAACATCATTATAACTAAGCAAGATAACTTGCCTCAATACGGAGACGAGACTAGTCCTTTCTTGTCGAACGAACGAACGGTCCTCGACTTAATATTGGTTACTCGAACAATCAACCTTTTAAGGGATACAATCCATTCAATAACACATTTTCATAACTATCGATATCTAGTTCAACGAATCGCTATCCTAAATTCAATTTGTTTAGTTCAACCATCTATGTATCATAAATCCATTTCAAGGATTCACACTAACTTCAATTTATTATTATTTTCGGTTACCATTCAAGGTGTTCTCGATTATTCATGTGGTTCAAACGAATGAGAATTTATCGAGAACAATCATCAAGGAGAACTTCTCTAAAATTGATATGCCGATAGAATTTCTTAAAAACAACATCAATGTTTAGAAATATAATCCAACCAACTATGTTTCATAAAGCATTGATTAAAGTGAAAGTTACTCAGCGGTTATCATCGTTCGAATGAATCATGAGTTTGTAAAATTATTACTATGTTCAACGATTATGAGTTCATCAAGTTAGGTTAATGATGAAGTCGAGTTATTTATCACAAGATCCTTACGAAATCATCCTCAAGGTAGTTTAAACATCTCTGAACTATAACATTATGTTGATATGATTCAAGGTTCAACCAAATTAGATGATGGTCTTGAGTTCATTTAGTTAGAATCTTCCTAAACATGATGGTTTGATTCAATACAATGATACCAACCCTACAATTCAACCTATCTACAAGGAAACTAAGGATCATTATTGTCTTAGTGATGATAATAGTTCAGCAACAAGAGTGAGTTTCTATTAACCATGATCATCACCATTAAAACATCAAGAACACATCATTACAAAACTCTTAATCACCATGTTCATCATTAAGTTTTTTAAAAGCTTAACTACAAACATGTTTAGTTTGATTAATTCATCATTAGGTGGAGTATACTTTATCACTAACATTATAACTATAAAATTATAGAGTGAATTCATGTAACATACCTTCATAAATGAAGAACAATACAACAAAACCACAAGAACACACTCTAGCTTCAAGAATAACTCCAAACTTCCAATCAACAAGCTCCCAATCAAGATGCACAGCTCAAACACAAGTTGGAAGAAGGTAGAAGTGATCTAGGGAGGCAGGGGGATGTTTATACTGGAGGAATATCGAAGTTGGACGTGCAAAATGAAAGACACAAGTTGTCTTTTTATAACAGCACAGTTCGTTACGTACGTTATCACAAAACGATAACATACGTTAGCAATTTTACGTACGCTACACCAAAAGTGTTATGTACGTAAGCTCATTTATTGGACTAAAATACGAACACCATTACGTACAATATGGATTTAAGCCTTACGTACGTAATGTAGGTCAACTAGGTTGCCTCCAAAAGATCAGATATTCGAATCATGCCCGACCCCACATGCCGAAAGTTGAGATCGGATACGACTACATGCATTACGTATGTAAAATGCATCCCTTTACGTACGTAAATCCTACAACATAGCGCACGTTATGCTAAAGAGTTAGCGTACGTTAAGCGCAGGATTACTAGCTCAATAATGCACTTATTTATACAACGTTGATAAATCAAATCATAGTGCGAGTGATAATTATTATCAAGTCTATCCTGATATATTCCAACATCAATAAACATTAAACAAATGCAGTAAGACTACAACAATACTAAATTATCCGAACACTACAACAGTAGGCAAGAATTTCTGTCGGATATTACATACTCCCCCGCTTAAAAGGAGTTTCATCCTCGAAACTAAGGGGTAAACAATTCGGGATACCTCTCTTGCATGCTGCTCTCCGTCTCCCACGTGGCCTCCTCGACTCTATGTCGTGACCACTGAACCTTCAGTAGGGGAATAGTCTTGTTTCGCAATTGTTTGATCCTCCTCTCAAGTATCCGTACGGGGCGCTCCTCGTATGAATGGTCCTCTGCTATATCGATCTCATCGAACTGAAGTATATGACTCGGATCAGGAACATATTTCCTTAACTGGGTGACATGAAACACGTTATGAATCCGGCTCAGAGCTGGTGGCAATGCCAGGCGATAGGCTAGATCGCCTACCCGTTCCAAAACCTCAAACGTCCCAACATATCTCGGACTCAGCTTGCCTCTCTTCCCAAAACGATCCCAAAACGAAAAACACCTCAAGTAGGGGACACCTTTATTAGCACATGGTCGCCGACCTCGAACTCAAGTGGTCGTCGACGGTTGTCTGCGTAAGACTTCTGTCGGCTTTGAGCCGTCAACAAACGACTCCTAATCAGAGTGATCTTCTCACGGGCTGCTAACAACATATCGGGTTCCGTACCCAAGACTTCAGATGGATTGTCCAAGCACAAAGGAGAACTACAACGATGGCCATACAATGCTTCATAAGGTTCCATCTGAATCGAAGCGTGCCAGCTATTATTATAAGTGAATTCCACTAAAGGTAGTTGGGCCTCCCAATCGTCCTTCCAATAAAAAATGCACGCCCTCAACATATCCTCTAGAGTTTGGATAGTCCTCTCAGACTGACCATCGGTCTGCGGGTGAAAAGCCGTACTAAAATTCAACTGCGTGCCCATCGCATGATGAACTGCCTTCCAGAAATGCGACACAAATCGTCCATCACGATCCGATACAATACTCTTGGGGGTACCATGTAGCCTAACGATTTCCTTAATAAATAGCTGGGCTAATCTCTCGGGACCCCACGTGTCTTTAATCTCCAAAAAGTGGGCTGATTTGGTTAGACGGTCCACAATCACCCAGATCGTATTCATCCCTCAACGACTCGTCGGCAAGTTAGTGATAAAATCCATCGATATATCCTCCCATTTCCACTTGGGAATCGGGAGCGGCTTCAGCATTCTTGCGGGTCGCTGGTGCTCAATCTTAACCTGCGGACAGGTTAAACATCTCGAAACGAATTCGGCAACCTCACGTTTCATATTCCCCCACCAATAATTTTGCTTCAAATCCTTATACATCTTGCTAGATCCCGGGTTAATAGAGTACGGAGTAGCATGGGCTTCTCTCATGATAGAGTTTCTCAACTCTTCGTCTGCGGGTACACAAACTCGATTCCTAAAGCGTATCAATCCATCCTCGTGGATCACAAATCCAGGGGCTTTCCCTTGAGTTACTTCATCCCGAACTCGAGATAAGAATGGCTCCATAACCTGCTTCGATCTGATCATATCATCAAGAGACGAAGAAATCTCAACTGTGCAGAGTTGTCCCTGAACAAGCTGTAGCCGAATTTCAATCTCTGGCTTCATAAGATCTAACTGCAACTCTCTCTATGCTGTCAAGCGACTCAGCATCTGCTCCTGCACTGTCTTATGGCTCAAAGCGTCGGCAACCACATTTGCTTTACCTGGATGATAAAGGATCTCGATGTCATAATCTTTGATGAGTTCTAGCCACCTTCTCTGCCTCATATTTAACTCTTTCTGAGTAAAAATGTACTTCAGACTTTTGTGATCGGTAAAAATCTGGCAGGTAACTCCATACAGATAGTGACGCCAGATTTTTAAAGCAAACACCATGGCTGCAAGTTCCAAATCATGGATGGGATAGTTGACCTCGTAAGGTCGTAGCTGTTTTGATTCATAGGAGATCACCTTCCCGTTCTGCATTAGTACACATCCCAGGCCCTGTTTAGACGCGTCACTATACACCATGAATCCTTCTGTTCCTTATGGTAGAACCAAGATGGGTGCCGATATTAACCGACTCTTGAGTTCATCAAAACTCCGCTGACATGCCTCTAACCATAAATACTTATTATCCTTCCTCAACATGTTAGTCATTGGTCGCGCGATCTTGGAAAAACCTTCCACGAACCGTCGGTAATAACGTGCTAATCCCAAGAAATTGCGTACTTCCTTCACGTTCTTTGGTGGTAGCAGTCCCGAATAGCTTCTATCTTCTGTGGGTCTACCCGCACCCCATCAGCTGATATCACATGTCCGAGAAAGATAACTTCACGCATCCAGAACTCACATTTAGAAAATTTCCCATAAAGCTGTTCCCGCCTTAACTCCTCGAGAACTAGATGGAGATGACGCTCATGCTCTTCATGGTCATGAGAGTAGATCAGAATGTCGTTAATAAAAATGACTACAAATCGATCCAGATAGTTAATAAATACTCGATTCATCAACTCCATGAATATAGCCGGTGAATTAGTCAATCCAAAAGGCATCACTACAAACTCATAATGCCCATAGCGAGTACGGAAAGCTGTCTTTGAAATGTCCGACTCTCGAATCCCTAATTGATGATAACCGGACCTCAAATCGATCTTAGAAAACACAGCATCCCCCTGAAGTTGATCTAATAAATCATCATTATGAGGCAAAGGATATTTGTTCTTGATGGTTACCCTGTTCAGTTCACGGTAATCAATACATAAACGCCGAGATCCGTCTTTCTCCCCAAGGGGACGCACTAGGTCGAATATAGCCCTTCTCCATCAAATCCTCAAGCTGGTTCTTCAACTCCTGCATCTCAGTCGGAGCCATACGATGCGGTGCTTTTGAAAGCGGGGACGTACCTGGCTCTAATTCAATATTGAACTCTACATCATGATGTGGAGGTAAGCCTGGAAACCCATCTGGAAATACGTCTGGGTAGTCTCGGGCTACCGGAATATCGGCTAATTCGACTGGTCGATCCACTGTTTTGGTCATGAAACACCAATAGCCAATACACCCCTGGTTAAGCAGTTTCACTGCTTTCATAGCGCTGATGACTCTCCCAGAACGACTGGGATTATCACCTTGAAAAATACACTCGAAACCATCATCAGAAGTGACGGTTACCATCCGCTTGCAGACACTAAGTATGGCATCATGATGATCCATCCAATCGATACCCAAGATTATATCATCCTTAGGTAAATCTACTACAGTCAGATTTGACAACCACTCACGGTCGTTCATACGAATCGGACAGTCCTGGACTTCGCAATTTCCAATAATTCTTGTACCATCGGGTAGACCAATCACATAAGGCTCACAATTGATAACATGGTCTAGAGGCAAACAACTTAAACAAGAAGTAGATATAAAGGAGTGTGAAACACCAGTATCAAAAAGAACACACACAGGCTGAGAGTGGATCTCGAGTATACTTGCAATCATGCTGGCCTCGGCATCGTCAGCTTTCTTCATCTCGTAAATCCTGGGTTTCGCAGCTCCGGCACCATGTGTACCACTTTGATTCCCACAACCCATTCCCTTGTTTGCTCCGGTGGTCTGATAAGAAGCGGACGGAGGCGCACAGTTTTGGACAGAGGACTGAACTGGAGCATGAGATGCTACTGGTTCACGTTCGGGTCCACTCTTGCAAAAACGAGCACGATGACCATTCTTCCCACATGTATGGCATGCAACGGCCGCCTCGGGCATTTAGAATTGATGTGCCCATGATCTCCATAGTTATAGCACACCACCGATAGGTTGACCGTTCGAGGTTGCGATCCGGTTGGCTTCAACGTCATGGGTGGTCGATCAGAAGGCTTTGGCACAGGTTGGGGCCTCTTGAAAGTCCACCGGTTGCTGTCGGTTTGGTTTTGATTCCTGAATTTCTTGTTGTTGGACTGTGGTTGCTTCATGGAAATTTCTTTCGCGGTCAGCTCGTACTCCAGAGCTTTCTCGATGAACTCCGATAGGATCGTACAGTGGTGATTCAGCAGTTGCATTCTCATTCGTGGTTTAAGCCTCTTGAGAAAATATTTGATTTTATCAGCCTCTATTCGGACAATTGTCGAGGCAAAAGGAAGAAGTGCCTGGAATTTCTCGGCAACAGATAGTACATCATCGTCTTCCGACGGGTCTGGATTCAGCAATTCTGACAGTTTGGCCTCGCGGAGAGGACCCGTATAGTAATGGTCTAGCATGAGATTTTTAAATTCCTCCCAAGTACATACGCCATCAGCTGGCCTCACCAAAAGCCACCAGGTGTGGGCGCCCTTGCCAAGGTAGTAAGCTGCTATGGAGATGCGATTCTCTGCTGGATAGTCTACCATATCAAATAATTTCTCTAAGTATTCGATCCAATGCACGATATCAGCAGGCTCAGAGGAGCCTTCAAAAGTCCGGGGTCGCTGGCGAGAGATGTCACTGATAATCCGACTCACCGGTCCGCCATGTACAGGAGGTGGCCCCTATTGTTGGTGCGTAGTTTCCATTAACTGACCCATCTAGGTCATTTGAGCCATCATTCCCTGCATCACAGCGTAAGGATCGACACGTGCATCCTCGCGTACAGTGTGGTGCGATTGGTCCCTAGTAGGCGAAGCACTGCCTGCGGAACTATGCTCTGCATTCGCACGTCTATTGGCTTGTGGTATCGGGATTCGGCCCCTTCCGCGGCCTCGTCCCCCTCTACCACCGCCTCTCAGATTTCTTTCCATACTGAAAGAATCAATTCATAATGATAACCATAAGTACAATTCATGACATCAATCAAAATTCATGCTAAGTTAATAGCAACAAGGATTTACATATTCAAGAAAACAACTCGCAATAATATTATCGACACTACGAGTGTCACACAGATAGAATATCATATCGACGTTGAGTCGAACAATTCTAATCATATAATCAGTTCAAAATTCCATTCGAATTATCAATCAGATAAATCTTGCCACAAATCCTCGAAAATGACAAGATCAACAAGGAGATTCATTTCAATATCAATATCATGCCAGTTATTAAATCATGGCTTGTAAAGTACATACCGTATTTGGCTCGTAGGTCAGGCTCTTGCACAGGTCACACGTGACACGAAGGTCTCTTGATACTAGTTCATTTCATAACGACTCATAAATAAAAAAAATTCATCTCTGATACCATCTTCTGTAACACCCCAAAAAGGCGGCCATTACAGTGCCGTGGATCCCACACTGGGACCCACCCGGCGATACCCAAAATACAGGTTAAATACATAATACTTGTGATACCTAACCACAAAACATAGTACTTACTCCGATTAGGAGTTTACAGTAGTATGGACAAAGACCTTATTATACACAGGATCCGAAATACGAGTATAATCCATATGGAGATGGAATATACTTAAAATAACAATACATTTGTCCAGAATTTAAAATAAAGTGGAAAGATAACATTACATGGTCCGAACAAAACCGGACAACAAAAGACTCGGGGGGCCCGAACTAGTATCCTTCGAACCCTTCGCCGTCACCATGATCTTCCCGTGCCTTGACTTTACGTCGACCTAAAATACAACACAAGTATTTCACCCAACACAGGGTCAGATATACATGATAAATGATTTCTCAAGATGTTATACAATTCACATACATTATATCTCAAGGAAAATAACCCGACTAACGAACATACCCCTCGGGCGTATGAACGATTAGTCACAAAATGTCGAACACATCCAAATATATAAATGGACTATGAACGACCAAAAATAGTACAGCTCAAGATGGACATCACAGTACGACCGATATGGAAATGTGTCATTGCACATGTCCACCCCGTATATGGAATCCAGGATATACGTTGGACAATGTACCTAAGTAGCTTCACGAACTACGTCTCGTGTGCACAGTCCAATACGGAAACATCCACACATGACTATATATGTGCCTGGCTAAAAATCCTACATAATGACCAATCGGAACGCAGATATGATTCCGGAGATGTCACGATACAACATGACAACGAATTCAATAAATAACATATCCGATTAAGGATCAAGAAACTTACCGAAATGAAAATAAATATCAATGATATCAATGGTTTGAAAGTGACGAACTTGGGAATGTAATTCCACGATGAAAGTGGAACATCATCAAGAATAATATCAAACCACGGGTCACAAATTTATAAGTGTTTCACATATACAAAACGCATAATCATCACAAGAATCCAAACATCATTATAACCAAGCAAGATAACTTGCCTCAATACGGAGACGAGACTAGTCCTTTCTTGTCGAACGAACGAACGGTCCTCGACTTAATATCGGTTACTCGAACAATCAACCTTGTAAGGGATACAATCCATTCAATAACACATTTTCATAACAATCGATATCTAGTTCAACGAATCGCTATCCTAAATTCAATTTGTTTAGTTCAACCATCTATGAATCATAATTCCATTTCAAGGATTCATACTAACTTCAATTTATTATCATTTTCGATTACCATTCAAGGTGTTCTCGATTATTCATGTGGTTCAAACGAATGAGAATTTATCAAGAACAATCATCAAGGAGAACTTCTCTAAAATTGATATGCCGATAGAATTTCTTAAAAACAACATCAATGTTTAGAAATATAATCCAACCAACTATGTTTCATAAAGCATTGATTAAAATGAAAGTTACTCAGTGGTTATCATTGTTCGAAAGAATCATGAGTAAAATTATTACTATGTTCATCGATTATGAGTTCATCAAGTTAGGTTAACGATAAAGTCGAATTATTTATGACAAGATCCTTATGAAATCATCCTCAAGGTAGTTTAAACATCTCTGAACTATAACCTTATGTTAACCAAATTAGATGATGATCTTGAGTTCATTTAGTTAGAATCTTCCAAAACATGATGGTTTGATTCAATCCAATGATAACAACCCTACAATTCAACCTATCTACAAGGAAACTAAGGATCATTATTGTCTTAGTGATGATAATAGTTCAGCAAGAAGAGTGAGTTTCTATTAACCATGATCATCACCATTAAAACACTAAGAACACATCATTACAAAACTCTTAATCACCATGTTCATCATTAAGTTTGTTAAAATCTTAACTACAAACATGTTTAGTTTGATTAATTCATCATTAGGTGGAGTATACTTAATCACTAACATTATAACTACAAAATTATAGAGTGAATTCGTGTAACATACCTTCAGAAATGAAGAACAATATAACAAAACCACAAGAACACACTCTAGCTTCAAGAATAACTCCAAACTTCCAATCAACAAGCTCCCAATCAAGATGCACAGTTCAAACACAAGTTGGAAGAAGGTAGAAGTGATCTAGGGAGGCAGGGGGATGTTTATACTGGAGAAATATCGAAGTTGGACGTGCAAAATGAAAGACACAAGTTGTCTTTTTATAACAACACAGTTCGTTATGTACATTATCATAAAAGGATAATGTACGTTAGCAATTTTACGTACGCTACACCAAAAGTGTTATGTACGTAAGCTCATTCACTGGACTAAAATACGAACACCATTACGTATGTTATGGATTTAAGCCTTATGTACGTAATGTAGGTCAACTAGGTTGCCTCTAAAAGATCAGATATTCGAATCATGCCCGACCTCACACGCTGAAAGTTGAGATCGGATAGGACTACACGCATTACGTATGTAAAATGCATACCTTTACGTACGTAAATCCTACAACATAGCGCACGTCATGCTAAAGGGTTAGCGTACGTTAAGCGCAGGATTACTAGCTCAATAATGCACTTATTTATACAACGTTGATAAATCAAATCATAGTGCGAGTGATAGTTATTATCAAGTTTATCATGATATATTCCAACATCAATAAACATTAAACAAATGCAGCAAGACTACAACAATACTAAATTATCCGAATACTACAACAGTAGGCAAGAATTTCCATCGGATATTACATGATCCAAGAAACTAAATACTTCAGGCAAAATAATGCGTAACCAAAATGTTGTAAGAAAAGTGAGATAATTTTAATTGCGAGCATAGACAAAAATCTAAAAAATTTCGATACTTACATTATTTTTAAGAATGTTCACATCGTTAATGATATCTTCGATATATTTCATCACGTAGTAGCCACATTCAAAAAAGCAAGGTTGCTTTGGACACTACAAAACAAAATCAGTTAATTAAGTAATGTAAAGAACTGAATATCACTTTTGTTTAAGATTTATACTCAACATATTTCGATTTTGCCATTTTTTACCTTCACACAGACCCACTGCACATTAATCTTTCTATCACACTTCAAAGATTGATATATTCTACTCCCCCTGCAAAGAAGAATTTAAATCATTAGTAAAGAAATGCAAAAATGAAAGTAAAGAACATGAAACCATAAACTAAGTAAAACACTTAACTGGTTCACTATTTGCTTCATATTTTCATCAGGACTATGTCTCATGGGGTCAAGATAATAGACTACATTGATCACTAAGTCAATTGCAAACAACACTCAATGGCCACTAAAAAAATGAAGTCACGGTTTGTGATGAAAAAATTCATATTAAAATTAACTTATTATTGTCTAATAATATATGACTAGTAAAAAGTAAAGATTATACCCAGGATTACAAGGAAATACGACGACTTGTCCTAACTTGGTCAAACCCAAAAGTTTTGAAATGTATTGGGATCTATCATTGAATCCGAACTTTGTTGGATGTAGTTTTTGAAGAAGCCCAAACTGAAATGGGCTGACAATTCTGCTATTATCCATCTCCTCGCAAAAATACCTACAAGAAAAAAATACTCTATGAAGTACATTTTGATAAAAAAAATCATAGTATCACATAATACACTTGTACCGTACTTGATCCATATGTCAATAACGCAATTTGAAACGTTATGGAAGTTGATGATTTCATCACAAATCGCTTTATCCAGGGGTGTTTCCCAAATTTCACCGAACGTTGTTGTATCATGCCCAATAAGGATCGATCATGGTAGTGAATTCACAACAAACATGGTGAACATGTTCATATATTCACTCTTGCCACTCTCTTTTGATTGTGCATCTCCTCGAATATTCTTATTTCGTTCAAGCTTTTGATCCAATGGTTTTGACGACAAGTGGTTCATTCTTTTGTACTCTCTTCTTGTAGAGAAATTGCACATCATTTACAGGAGAGTTAGGAGAAATTGGTTTAGATAATGGCTTAAAGGATTCTTCTAATACCATATGATTCTTCTTCGGGGTAAGTTTTGAAATAACTTCGAAATCTGGCTTATGTGGAGTTTTTTTACAAGACTTCTTTATATTACTCTGCACAGACTTCGGAGTAACTTTTTGCAAAAAAGAAATAGTCTATGAAATAAAAAAATTATATATATATATATACATATATACCATTATTAATACATTATTTATACCAAGATAGTATATAATAAAGACATGTAATATTTCATATACTAACCTTTCTTTTTCCAAGAATTTCTGGAGACTGTGTGTTAGTCTCTGATTACAAGAGGTAGATTTGGGTTTAGGAAAGCTAGAACTTCTAATTTCGGTGTTGTTGTATGTATTCAATCACGCATTCATAATTTCTAGTTGCTTAGACATAAACTGGAAACTCTCTTGATACATCCTTCTTTCCTTCGCCAACTCTGTAGCATCCGGAATGTGGAAGTACATGGATGGGGTGATAAATTGCCCCAATCCCTGTATCTTACTTCCATTTAGCTGCTTGTGGAGGGCTTCACATTCACATTTACTGTAAAGTAATAAAAAATATACCTGGAATTCTTTAGAGAGAACCTTATCAACAAAAAGATTCCAATCTTTTTTTTTAATGCTAGGATATTCAATAGGAGGCAAAGCCAATGATGCAAGATCATCTTTCAAGGCAAAATGAAATCATTGGCCAGCTAATTTCTAAAGTTCCTTAATGCAACCCCCATCCATTTCAACACTTGGTTTTTACTTTTCACACTCAACCTGATCTTTTTCTACAAAACCATTCACAAATGCACAAATTCAAACACAAAATATGCATTACATGCAAACTAATCCAATATATTATTAAAAAATTGAACTGTACCTGAAAATAAAGCCACAAACTATCCTTCATCTCAATTGGAACATGCCTCAATCATCATGTAAAATCAAAATTGTTTCTCGTACGATAACGCCGATATAACTCCTGAGATTATTTATTCCCTTTCCAACTGGAACACCATAAGAATTGAACTCAATCACATTGTGGTTAGCAAATTATTCTTTTTGTAAACCTTTTTTTGTTTGCTTTCTTCTTCTCGGCCTTCCCTCAAGTTCTGGAAGTGTGAATTCATTATTTTCAGCCAACTCATTATTTTCAGCCATATCTTCTGCAATCGAGAGATGTTTAAACAAGTTAGTACATAATTTAACTTCAAAAGTAATACACTAGAAGTAGAAAAAAAGAACTAACTATTTACAATAATGCATGTATTCATCCGTTAATCATCAGTTAATGGAATAGCATTACAATCTTTTATGTCGTAAATTGCCTCATCATCCTTTCCAGCTCACACACTGGAAGTTTGTTGCTTAATGGAGTGTATACATCAATATCTTCACATCTTTCCCCATCTAATTTATATGCTTTGTCACTCACCGAACAAACTACTGATTTGTTGTCATCTAATTAGTCTTTGACATAGAATACTTGATTTGAATGACAAGCTAGAATAAAACAATCTAATTTATAATCAATTTGATTTAGATCAACGACAGTTAAACCAAAATCATCCACATTAACCCCTCGACTATCTACCCAATCACATTTGAAAAGTATCTTCTTAACCATCAGATAATGAAGCTGCCAGATTTCATTAATGACTCTGTTGAAGGCCATGTCACCAGAATGACGTCGCTTGTCTTTTGAGCTTGATATTTGTATAGTGTTAGCAACAATCCTAACACCACTATTTTGTGTTACACGATTATTATCCCGATCCTTCGTTGCAAAATTACAGCCATTAATATTATCGCTAGGATATATATTAACACGCTTGACCGAGGTTTGTTTGCCAACAACTTCACTGTTTCGTCAACCAGCACATTATTTTACCTATCATCTACTATCTATAATTTGAAATTAAAAAAAGAATCACATTAATTATATAATATAAACTGACTGTAAGTTAACCTTTTATAAGTGTTATTATAATCAGTCTATAGGTTCTAACCTTGATCTGTAACCATGTGGCAAATGTACGAGTGTGTTCATTCTGCAACCACAGATGTTTCTTTGCTTTATAAGGGTGTGTTGACGTTAAATGACACTTATGTTCCCTGAAGTTAGATAAAAGTAAAACTAGTTTATTATACTAAAATCTTACAACTCTATTAACATGTTACTTATAAATAGAATAATCAAGAACTTACTCTATATATGGCTGGATTTCAGGAGTGTTCATTAAAACGCAACGATATGCTTGAGCCTAGGATCCAGAACATATTTCCTCATCTGGGAAACATGGAAAACACTATGAACATGGCTCAAAGCCAGAGGCAACGCCAAACGGTATGGCAACTCGCCGACTCTTTCGAGAATCTCAAAGGGCCCAATAAATCTCGGGCTCAACTTTCCCTTATTCCCGAAGTGAAAAACTCCCTTCATCAGTGACACTCTCAGCAAAACGTGGTCTCCCACCTCGAATTCTAAAGATCGACGACGAATGTCAGCATAGGATTTCTGTCGAAACTGAGCAGTCAACATCCTTTCCCGAATCAATTCCACCTTCCGCCTCATCTCCAAAGCGATATCCGGTTCGATCCCAACCAAATCGGATGCCTTGTTCCAACAAATCGGTGATCGACAACGCCGCCTATAAAGCGCCTCATATGGTGCCATCTTGATCGACACGTGCCAACTATTGTTGTACGTGAACTCGATCAACGACAAATTTTTCTCCCAATCGCTGCACCAATCGAGAGCACAAGCACGCAACATATCCTCAAATGTCTGGAATAGTGCGTTCCGACTGCCCATCCGATTGAGGATGAAAAGAAGTACTCAGACGCAATTGAGTACCCAACCCCCTAATCACCGCCTGCCAAAAGTGCGATACAAAACGGCCATCCCGATCCGAAATAATAGACTTCGGAGTACCGTGAAGCCTCACAATCTGTGCAATGAACACACGAGCCAACCTCTCCGGGCCCCAAGTATCCTTGATGCCCAGAAAATGTGCCGACTTGGTCAGACGATCCACAATCACCTAAACCATATTCATATCCACCTCCCAAAGGCTTTTCGATTGTAAAATCAACAACAACATCACCATCAGAGAGGTATTCAGCACAAAATTGTAGTGCTTCTTCAAAAACATAACTTTCCGCAATACAACCCTCAGGACGGTACCGATTACGAACATAATCTTTAAAGGTTTTCATCCCTCTCTCAATAGGGTATATCCATCGGAAATAAACGGGGCAACATAATCTAACTTGTTAAACTAAATGGACTGTCAAATGAATCGTGATATCAAAGAAACTTGGTAAGAAGGACTTTTACAATACCCTTCTGTATTTGGATAAGGATATCGGCTTCCAAGACTTTAGAGCACAACAAATTGAAAAAAGAGCACAGTCTGATAACAACTTTTCTAACATTTACAGGCAAACAATTTCGAATAGCCAATGGTAGCAGTTGTTGCATTACAGTATGGAAATCATGAGATTTTAGTCCTTGAAGTCGACATTCATCCAAAGAAACAAGTTTTTGAAAGTTCAAAGAATAGCCATCGGGTACTCTCGTATCATAAAAAGTTTCACAGAATTGTTTTTTTTTTACTTGAGGTGTATGGAGCTGGAGGTAAGAATTGTATTTTTTTGTTGGTGTCATCAGGAACTAATTTTCCCCTAATCTTAAGATTTTCAAGATATTTTCTAGCATTAAACCCATCATTTGTCCTACCCGGTTGATGAAGTAGTGTACCATAAATGATTTCACACACGTTTTTCTCGATATGCATCACATCTATTTGATGGCGAACTAACAAATGTTTCCAATAATCAAGGGAAAAAAGATTGATTTCTTTTTGAATAATTTTCTAGTTATTCGCTCATCATCATAGCCATCAACATCGTCAAGTTTTCACTTCTTAACTTTTTCTTCCCAAACTTAGTATCAATAGTTTCCACCGTATCTAAGATTTCCAAACCAGACAAAGTCTTAGGAGGCTCACCCCACTCTTGCTTCGCATCGAAAACCTTTTTAAGTTTTCGAAATGGGTGTCCACATGGTAGGAATCGACGATGGCCCATATACGACATTTTTCGACTATGTGGTAGCCAAGATACATAAGTGTATTCCACAATTAGGCAAGCATAATATCCCTTAATAGTACAACCAGGGAGTTTTCCATATGCTGGAAAGTCACTGATTGTCCACATTAGGATAGCTAGTACGTTGAAGGTTTATTTTTTCCATGCATCATAAACATAAACACCTTCATCCCATAGAAGTTTCAAGTCCTCAACCAAGGGTGCTAAGTATACATCTAGATCATTTCCAGGTTGTTTAGGGCCAGATATCAAAAGAGACAACATCCTAAACTTTTTCTTCATACATAACCACGTAGGAAAGTTGTATGTAATCAAAGAAACAGGCCAACAACTATAAGTACTATTAATTGTACTATGTGGAATAACCCCATCAGTTGATAGAGCTAAACGAAGATTTCTATCCTCCTATGCAAATTGTGGCCACTTATTTTCAATTAATTGCCAAGATGGTGAGTCTGCTGGGTGGCAAAGTTTGCCATCTTTAGCTCTCTTATGTGCATGCCATGTCAAATTTTGAGCAGTTTGTGGTGATTGGAATATTATTTTGAATCTAGGAATAGGGGAAAATACCACAACACCTTTGTAGGCACACCATTTTTTAGTTTTTTTGATCCAATTTTTTCTCTCTGCCACCTAGATGCTCCACAGTCCGGGCTCTCAAAAAGATCAACAAACTCTTTTCTATACAAAATGCAATCATTTGGACAAGCATGTATTTTCTCATAATCTAAACCTAACACTTTCATAGTTTTCTTAGCCTCATAAATTGACTTAGGCAAATCATTATTAATGGGCAAAATATCAGCAAGGACATCTAACAAAGCCGAAAACCCTTTATCAGACCACCCATAATTCCCTTTAACACAATAGAGCCTCATCAAACCAGCAAGCTTTGAATGCTTTGAACCTGGTTATAAAGGTTTTTCAGCATCATCAAGCATGTCTTTTAAAGTACTATGCTCTTTATCATAATGCTCATAAACATCTTGGACCATGTCAACTACATTATTATAATCTTGACATCTAAATATTTCACTAGGTGGATGGTCTTGACACTTTGCGGAGGTAGAAGGGTCAACTTCCCCATGCTTAGTCCATATGACATATGACTCAAGAAAACCCTTCTTAAACAAATGAAGCTTCACCAGTTCAGGCTTGTGAAACTCCATATTGCAACAAAAGGTGCAAGGACATTGGACTGACATTCGGTTTTCAGCATTCAAAATCGCAAATTCTAAGAAATCAGCAACACAAATTTTATACTCTAAAGACCTTCTATCACAAGATATCCAAGTTTTGTCCATTTAAAATACGTTTACCTGCGCATATAAAATATTTAGTGTCAGGTTGCATACAAAATGTTTTGAAATAAATGAAACTTTACTAGTTAAAGCTTATGAAACTCCATATTGTAATATAATGTGCAAGGACATGTAACACCCCCAAAATTCCCTGGAGCATTAGTGTCGTGAATCCCGAGCGGGACTAACAAGGCTATTTTGGGCAATAGATATTTTAAAGAAATTATTATAAAACGATGAGTCCGCGGTTACATAACATAAGATGGAATGTTTTTGAAAGAACATAATTCAAGGCACGATTATTACATAAACGGAAGTTTCAAAAATTAAATTTAAATCATGCGGCGGGAAAACTTTATCCCAACACCGTTCAAGCCTGACCGGACCTCTCGGGAATGTCCTGCACATATTCAATAAATTTACCTGGCACGACGAATCATGCCAGACAAACCGGGGTCAGAGAATGAATACCAATAACAATAATTTGCAACAATATATACAATTTATCAACACCGTGCCACATAACAGATAGAAGATAATTCGCAGTATGACTGACGTTGTCTTTCTCTTTTTAGCACATAAACCCCAAGGTCGCAACCAAGGGTCAAGAAAGTATCCACACAGGAATACCCCGGAACGTGGGTGACCTTTTTAGGTCTTATCCCTCAACACATTTCCACACGGGTACCATTCAGGTTTTTTCCCCAACACATCGGCCCATCCATAACACATTTTCTAGAGAAAGACAATCGTCGGCATTCATCACACAATGGCACATTCATGTATTACGAACATTGCAATAAGATTAACATTTCTCGAGCAAGATTTTACTTGCCTTTAATCCGACGGTAAGTGCTTTACGATAACTTGGACTTCCACGACCGATCGACTTTAACCTAATCACATAATCCCCGATTAACATATCGTACGGATAATGATGAATGAAACTAGTTTCCCCTTCCCTTTCCTAACCAAACTCTTAACTTCGTTTGATTTCGCCAAAACTAGTATCGTGTTTCTAAGTTCACAAGCAATACGTATTATTATGTTGTTCAATTTTTATGATTAACGATTGTTACAACAATTTTCTCAACAAGATTATCCCTATCATTATTTCGGTTGACAACAATAGACTATAGCATAATTGAATTCCATAACGACTAATCCAATTCTCTATTCCAAGTACTTCATTTGGTGGGTTACCATTTCACACAACGATTTCGGTGCTCGATTCTCAATGATGGCAATACTACCGAGTTTATTCCTCCTAGTTAATTAACGTTGATAATCCTATAGCAAGGTGGGTTACAACTAGTTTAGCATACGGTGACGGATTCCTACGCAATTCCTCATACAATTGATTCGTCATGTTTTACATTTCTAAGGTTGATTGAGATGGGATTTTCACATATGATTAATACAACAAGATGCATGAATTAATGGTTCGGAAACGAAATATAGGTGTAATGATAGTTTTGATTACTACAAGTTCGTCCGATGAGATTGTCTACGAGAGTTAGCAAAACTACCCGAATACACGTAATCCAATAGGCATAATGACAACATTGAAGAGATAACCTCAAGGTTTGATAGTCTTACCTTAATAGAGGAAGAACAATGAGGAATGATGACGATCCAACGAAGAACCACGAGGAGGAACGAAGAATGGATCGATTGACTTAGATAATCTTCTCCGGAGCTTGAAAAATCCCCTCCTCTATGTTAATTCAAGTGTTTGAGAGGCCAAGAATCGTGAAAAGGGCTGGGAAAGTCTTCCAGGATGCTTCAGTTCATTTTTTGGTTGAGGGAAATGGAGGAGGAAGTGTTATTTTATAACACTCGATCGTGTTAACGTACGTTAGAGATCCAGGCTTTATGTACGTAAAAAGTGTTATGTATGTAATGTACTCCAGTTAACGTGCATAAAGGTCATCCGGAGGCTATTACCTGGAATGCCCCCACCTATTACGTACGTAAGGTGTCAAAACGTACGTAAGGCACTTGACCATAGCGCACGCTAAGCTTGGAAATTAGCGTACGTTACAAGTAGTTGACTCGTTTGTATTCTAGCCCACCAAAAGTACCCCGATCCTCGTCAAAAGGAAGATTCTGGTCGGAAGACCAATCCTAGCATTACGTACATAACCAAGCAACGATAACGTACGTAATGTTAAAAAACTAGCGTATGTTATGCATATCATGTAGCGTACGTTAGTCACTCGGTCCCTTAATCATACATCACATTTTAACCACCTCGGGGTGACAACCTTTTCGCTCGTCAACAATTCATTGGGGAACAAGACGTTGGCCACCATCATATTCGCACTGACGATTGTCCAACTGCGTCAAGGTACATCACCTACGTTCTATTCACATCACACAATTGTATCACAATAGCACTTTAAATGAAATCGCATAATATAAAAATGCAACATCACACTATAAGAAAATCACATAGTACAATTTAATTAAAGCATGAAATACCGATGGTATTACATACCATCCCCCTTAAAATAGTTTCGTCCCGAAACTAAGAAAATAATGTTAGGAGTATGCCCTTGAATGCCACTCAGAGGATGTTGAGTGAGGGCATTGTACTTGTAATAATGTAAATCATTAATATAAGGCAATGGATGTTTCCTTATTTACTGGTAGTTACTGTCATTCCTAACTCGTAAATATACATATAGAAATTAGAGAGCAAAACGTTCGCACTGGAAAACGTTCTAGTCCTTATTGGATAAGAGGGTCGGCACTGGAAAGGTTTATAGCTCAAATACTTAATCGTTCGCAAGTCGATGAAACTTGACTGGGCTTTAAGTTTATGTGAAGACTTGTATGACGTGTTCTTTGACATGGAGAGTGCCTGTCGAACACTAATGGTCAGTGGGAGCACACGTTATAGGTATACTAATTGGATTAGTATACTCGAACCGACTCACCCTCGATTCGTCACACGGATTTCACTCTGGGACAGTCAATGACGGAATCGAAAGGTTGTGATAGGTATTCGTGAACCTTCGACTTGAGGATTTAGTTGGGATGTGCTTGTGACGTCAAGATTTTCATTAGAGTAGTTCGACCTTATAAACCGGGAGATGGGGGTCAGCCTCGACGTGCATCTTGACGGGCAAGTAGCAGGTCTTACTGAATACCAAGATAGAATTCTTTATCTCGTTAGTGAGCGGGTTATATATCCTATGCGGTTATTAGCAGATGAGATCATAAGTCTTTGGCCAAAGCATTGGAGCTAGTTGTATTGGATACACGAGATCTCAATGATCTTGATTTGCATTAACGCATGCATAGCGTCAAGTATATATAGGGTTTGACTGACCGTGACCCTATAACTTGATCGGGACATTTGAAAGAAGGGTTTATACGTATACTGTTATTCACGACAGAATGGTTCTTGAATGATCCCAATCATTCGTTCTCAGTTGGGGTACGGTGTAGGCCACCAGGCTGGCTAGGTGGTGCTACTACTCTTTGGTTCCTCCCATTGCTGATTGAGACGGACCTACCGAGTCGCGCATTAGGATTTACGACGGAATGAATCAAGCTTAATTCTCTCATTATGAATATTAGATATTGGATATCTAAATTTGGGACATTGGATGTTTAAATTGATTTATTCGATAAATTAATTTACAGCCTAATGAATTAAATATATTGTTGTGCGTCGATTTATACGCCTCGACGGCGATCGGTATGAGGGCCGAGCAACCAAAAGACAGCATCAAATAAATCCAAGGTAGACTTGCCAAAGCAAAGAGTCCAGACCAAAATCAGGTACCGAGCGATCGACGCCATGGGTGATCGCCTTTTTGCACCTAGCGATCGACTCTGGTGCCCGACCAAGGACGACCGTCCTAAGCCACGAATAAGGCCATCGTCCGTCAAGTCTACGAAGACTGTATCACGAAGCAAGGACCCATGTGCAGATCCGCGAATGGCGCCGCAGAACATGGATCGTTGACTCCAGCCCATCAGCAGCTGTCAGTGACAAGGACGGCCTCACCTACCGACAGACCCGTCGAAAGGTCCTAAGTGGGGCCTCCCAAGACTGCGACATAGACGCGTGTTGGCTTCTCACTGATTCGCACATTCGGCTGCCAACCGCTGCTTCGGACTTTAAGGAGACCAACCCATGTGCTAAATACGATCGCCCGCTTATTATAATACAGCAAAGGCGATCGCCCAGCGACTCCCAGTCCTATAAATAGAGAACTTTCAGCATGTGGAAATGGGCTTTTTCTCCTCTCGGCTTTCTCTTGAATCTATCTAGTATTTCTCTCTCACAACCACTTAACCAAAAGACGGTCGGCAGAAACGAGAACTCCTTACAGTTCAGATTTGAAGAGATTCGCAAGTTCAGAAGCTCAGACATTCAGCAAAAGGAACTTAACACTCCATCGTTGTTACAAGAACTCACAGAGCATCATCTCTGGTTCTTCCGGCAATCTTCAGCACTCAAGAGCTAAGATAAATAGGGTCTTTACACTTATTGTAATTGTACTCTAACATTAATATTTGTACTCCCAAGTATTTATATTAATAATATCTCGCGAGAGCATTCAAGCCCGGGACTAACAACCCCATTAAATCTTGTGTTATTTACTTTTCCACGGACGTGCTCTCGCATTTTGTTTGTTACTCGATTCCAGCATATCATCTCCGGATAATATTTTAGGTAACAACAATTGGCGCTAGAATAAAGGGCGCTGAACCTTCGTTTTCATTCCTACAGCCTCGAAGAACATTCACTGTTCTCCGGGGCATATACTTGAAGAAACACTCACTGTTCTTCAAAGAAAAACCTTCAGAATAATGGTGTCTGCCACCATAGCAAAGAGAGACACTCTCCGAACTGCCGGACATCATATTCCGGCTCAATTCGAGCCCCAGAGTACGGCAGATGGTAGCCGCGGCGACGCGAGACTCTCAATCCCGCACCTGAGGGACGGCCCCAGCCTTTTGCTCGACCAGTTCCAAACCGCGAAATAGATCGAGGAGGTTATGGCTATCCTAAGGGAGCGATGGAGAGCATGCGCAGCGCCCGCTATAACCCCCTCGGCCATACGCTGCGTGGGCAAATGGAAGCTCAAGGGGTTACTGGTCGATCGAGCGTCAGAAAGCCCGGATTCACGAGAAAAGGCTCTCGCGAGGCGGGATAGTTCCGTCTTCAGCCACCTGGGATGCGATCCATCATGGCGACTAGGGCATTCTGGTCCCAACCACGATACAACGGAATCCGAGTCCGTTACCAGGAGTTCGGCATACCCAACTCCGAACCAAATACAAGTCAGCCATCTGGCCCCCATCCGCCAAAGAGTCGAGCCACGCGGCAAGGACATCATCGACAGCGGAGCCAGGGGATCAGTACTTGATCGCCTCGGTTCCCGCTCCGAGTGCCATGCCGCGAGCAGCCATACCGCGGCGATGGCCGCTATGTAACGCCAGCTTGACGAGATGAAAGTGCTTTTGGAAACTGGGTCAAGCGCCAGTAGAAAGATCATCGGACCGACTGAGCCACTCGCGGTCCACATCGAGCTTGCCCCCGTGCAACCAAGGATCGCTCCTCCCCAAACACCTTTGTATGAAGGGAGATCGGACCCCGAGACTCACCTAAGCAAGTTCCGGATTTACATGACCGGGTGTGGGGCATCAGATGCGACCAGGTGCCGAATATTCCCATTAACGTTGGGCAAGCTGGCCCATAGGTGATACGTCTCACTACCACCGCGATCAATCATTTCCTTTGAGAAACTGGCGAGTGACTTCACGTCATACTTCGCCGCCAAGATCGCCAGACCAGAAGGCCCCCACCGCATGATGAAAATCAGGTAGGGGGAAGACGAATCCGATGAAGAATACATCGACCGGGTGGATGAAATAGTCCTCACCGGCGAGCCCATCAGCGACAAGCTCGCTCTCTACTCGGTCCTGGGGGGATTCTGTGGTCATTCACCCATGTTTAGGCACCTCAAAAAGGACATCCCCCCGACCTACGTGATCTTCCGTGCTAAAGCTGCCGATTTTCTGGCCAGACAGAGGCTGCTCAACCTCCGCCTAGGCGAGGGGACGCCGCCTCCCGTCCGAAAGACGGTGGTCTCCAAGCCACCCGGTGATTTCAAGGCCTTCGAGGACGTGGAAGCCCATCTCCTCCACAAGTTCAACCGAACTTCGACCCACATTTTTTACGCCATCAAGGGGCGCGAACCGCTAAGCAAGCAAAAGGCGATAAGGGACAATGACCATCTAGACCACAATAAGTATTGTGCTTACCACAAGAGTCCCGGTCACAGCACCAACCAATGCTGCGACCTCCTCAGACAACTCTGGAGATTGTTCGAGGAGGGCAAGCTGGACAGTTTATTTACCTAGCCGGAGCCCCATCAATCTCCCGATACGGTCGCCCGAGTCGAACACGACAGGCCGGAAAGCTAACACGAGTCGACCCTCGATCAACCTCGGCGGCCGGATCTATATGCTTAATCAAGCGGTGGGGACTTCAGAAGTCTTTCCCTGATTCCCACCACGTCAAACCAAAGGCTACTGCCTGAGCAATGATTCGAAAAAGAGGATGACTCGCTCGCCCTCTAAAGTTCGTCATTTAACATGATGGACCTAGGCAGTGGTTGCCTCCCCTAGCACAACGTATACCGTCGAGGATAGCCAACCAACATGATGGTCCGAGGTAGAAAAGTGCCTCCATGGTCGCGAAGGTCGATGAAACCGACGATCCGTCTATGCAAGGTTCCTTTGGGCAGCGATCACTTGCCCTTCGTTTAAATACGAGGCGGACGTAGCCGAAGGACCCTCCAAAACAAATCAGCGGATGACTCGCTCGCCTTCTAAAGTTCGTCAATAAACATGATGGGCCTAGGCAGCGATCGCCTCCCCTTACACAACATATACTGTCGAAAATCGCCATCTGACATGACGATCCGAGATAGAAGAGTGTCGACATGGCTGTGGAGGACGATGGAACCGTTCTCTGTGCCCGTGCAAGGTCCCTTTGGGCAGCGATCGCTCGCCCTTCGTTTAAATAAGAGGCGGGCGTAGCCAAAGGGCCCTCGAAAACAGATCTGTGGACACGTGCGCTCACCCTCAAAGGTCCATCACCTAACATGGTGGATCCGGACAATGCGACACGTCCCTCCCCCCCGTCACAACGTATACCGTCGAGGATCGCCATCTAACATGACGGTCCGAGGTAGAAAACTGCTAACAAGCCACGGTCGTGGAGTCGATTAATCCGACGACGCCCCGTGCAAGGACTCCTCCAGACCAAGACCGCACGCCCTTCGTTTAAATACGAGGCGGGTGCAGCCTATGGAGGACCCTCACAATTAAGTGAATCGCGAGAAGTTGGCCATCAGACGGAATGTCGCTCGCGCACAAGACATGCTCATGAAGGTCGGTTCCATCGAACTCCGCAATCGTGCATGGTTCCTCTAGGCCGGGATGGTCGGCCTTCCTCGAGGACTCTGCAAAATTGAAGACCGCTCACTCAATGATTTATTTTCGTCCCCTTACTTTCACTAAATAAACAAAAACAAGGGGGAAGGGCGGAGCTATATATACCACTATCGTCCCTACCCAATTACACACTTGTATAAAGTCATGCAAAGACTCCGAAAGACAATCATTCAAACAAGAAAACAGAGAAGCAAGTATTCATTTCATTACTTGGAATGCAAAAGTACAAACATGGTCGCCCGAAGGCAGAAGTACAAGGAAAGCTACAAAAAATACAAGCCAAAAACAAAAACAAAAAGAAGGACGTGAAACCTCAGGCTGCCCCTGCCTGGCCTTCACCTTCGGTCGATGGATCGGCCCGCTTCCACAGATGCCTCCCCGTCCTCCGGGACATTTGGATGAACGAGATTTTTGGAAATCGGGTACCAGCTCAGGTCTACGCTGAGATTCGAGAGTTCCAAGATCGGCACGGAGAAGGCGGGATGCAGAGGATGCTCCAACGCGTAAGCCTTGAAGTTTTCAGCCAAAGGGCCGACCTCCAGCTCTCCCTTCTTAGCGGTACGGAGTGAGTCAGCGAACGCCATGTAGTAGGCAAACTCACTGACAAACTCCACGTTGAGAAAAGGATCGGCCTCGGTCGCCTCCATCTTTCCTTTCAACTCCACAACTGCCTGATGCGCACCCTGGAGCTCGGACTCCTTAGCATCCGTTTCTCCCCTCGACGACACCAACTCGCTAGTCAGTCGGGCGACGGTCACCTTCAACTGATCGGCTTCCTTCTGGGCAGCCGCGTACGACCGACGAGCCTCTGTCATCTAATCCCGAAGCCGGTCGACCGTCTCCCGGTCCCGCTCAGAATCCTGTCTCGCCAGCTCAAGATCTTGACTTGCCCGTTTAGCCGCATCCAAGGAATCCTTCTCCATAGCCACGATCCTGTCGGCAAACTCGGAGTTCTTTTTCCGAGCAGCCTCGAGGTCCGCCTGAAGACAGGAAGTAGAAGGGCGCCCTTCGAAGTCCTTCACAACTTGGGCAGCCATCGTCGCTGCCTGGAGGGATAGAGCGAAGGCCTCCTGTATCGTGTCCCCGGATCGCTGGCGGGCGATCGCATCCAAATTGGTCGTCCAGGCCTTAGACAGAGCAGAGAAAGCCCGGGCGATGTATTGAGGGATGTCACAGGCCTCGCGAAGAGATCGACTCACGAGAAAATCCAGTACCAGCGGCGAGCAAGTCGGGTTAGTGCAGCGGATCCTACATCAAGAAAAGAAGAGTTAGCACATCTCCTACGCAAGTGACAAAACTCGGCAAAACAACCAAAGCTTACCTCTCGGCTTTCACGGGGTCGCGACCGAAGAATGGTTTCTCGCGAGGGGTCTCGGCCTCGGCAATCACCATGGCCTGCAGGAAAGCCGATGAAGGCATGGCTCATCCACCAAGGGGACTCCAGTGAGCAGAGGCGCGGCGATCGGCGGCTCACCAGCAGGGGAAGAGACTAGGGGTTCCCCCGACCTCTGTCGCTTGCAGTTCAGCCGGAGTCCCTCCTCCCGAACCTCCTCCTCCACACCAATCAGCTCCACATGAGGCCTCACCTCCGGGATAAGAGGTAGCGCCACCGGGGGAACTCGACTCCACTTCTTCTGGCACAGGCAACTCAAGACTCCAGGGTTCGACATGGCAATCTCTGGCGGAGGCTCCAGGAAGCGAGGGAAACGGACCTCTGCAAAAAGAAACAATCAAACAATGGTTAGACACCTCCCTCAAACAGTACGATCGCCAAGCAAAAGGAGATCGTGGAAATTCATACTTGGGACCAAAAGGTGGCGCGGAAAACGAAATAACCGAGCAGATAACCAACAGCTCTCTTTGTTAATCCGGCGAGCATCTATATCGTCTTCCGGAAGACTGTTGTGGGAAAATCCCTCACAATATGCCGCAAGCGCACGGTGTCAACAAGTAATAAAGTGATAAGTAAAGTATCGTTCCCTCGAGGACTGATTTCACTAAGTACCAAAATATAGTCAACTCACAATTTTATTTGAAGAGCAATTATATGGAATTTATATCTAAACTAATGAATAATAATACTAATAAGGGCGTAGGATTATGATTTTCACCTCAAATAATCAGGAATGATATTTATTCAATTCAATTCACTTTTATGCAATTGATTGTAAGCCAGGAATTCCTAAATTATTCTAAATCCTTTCCCATGGTCGATAGAAAATACTACAAATTATTAACTCGATATATTCCTATTCGAATTAGATAATTAATAGCTAAAACAGTTTAAGAATTCCCACAATAACAGGCTTCACAATTCGCATGAGTATATCCCTATCTCACGAAAATTATGATTCGTCTCACAAGAACTATGCCTAAATTTCATCTCCCGAATCCATAAAGACATTCAAAACAAATTAACAGTTGGCCAGACAATTAAAAAGCATTAAGAATAGTAAGAAGAATCCAATTCAATAGAATAATGAGTAAATCGAAATAATAATAAATAATCAAACCGTCATGAAATCGGCTACAATCAAAATCCTACTCGAATAGATCTAGGAACTAAGATGCAGAAAAACCGTAGGGATCCGTGGTCTTGTCGTCGCCCACAAATCTCTTCCTTGTGTTCTTCGCCCTAGCTATCGATCCACCTCCAAGTTCCTCTCGATCGATCCCCTCGATAATCCCTTTTCTAGCCCTTCAATGCTTATTTATATCAGTCCTAAGCCTCCAAAACGCGTCCGTGTGATTAGGTCGAGAACAGGCTCCAAAACGGGTCAGAAGCGCGGCACTTTCTGTCAAAACCGCCTCGTGGGCCATGGCTCACTAAGGCTGTGCCGCGGCCCCTTAACGCCCAGCGCCTATACCTGGGCGCATTTTTCCTCCTGGGCCGCGGCTCACTTAGGCTATGTCGCGGCTCACAGTACAGTGTGCTTCACCGCTCGCTGGTTGTCTTCGTGTGCCGCGGCTCACTTGGTTTGTGCCGCGGCTCATGACCAAAAACTGCTGTTGTCGCCCGTTTCTCATCGTTTTAGCTTCCGGACTTTGATTTCCTGCAAAACATATAAGAATAGTGCATTAAAAGCTCATTTATGCTGAATTAGGCTCAAAATGGACATAAAACAATGATAAATAAGCGCATAAAAATACGCCTAACAAATACCCCAAACTTGAGCCTTTGCTTGTCCTCAAGCAAAAATTATCAATTTTAAACAAAATGTATCGTGAATGCTCGTGCAAGTCAGTGCTCAACTTAAGCAATACTACCCTGAAAATCTCAAATAATAGTACAAGTATCGTAATAGCGAGTCACATCCAGGACACTGATTCCACTAAGTAACCAATTTCAGTCCTAATCAATCGTTCATGAAGAAAATCAAGCTCAAAGATTTACAATAGTGAATTTAACCGACCGTCAATATGAAGGTTAGATTTAAACAAGCCAATTCGCCCAGTCCCACAGTCTAGTGGCAAAATTCAAGAGTTTCATTATCAAAATTACTCCTAGGACAGCATTTCCTTATGTATGATCAATAATATGATTCGAGTTAACCACTAGGTTTCGGCTCTCGGGATATTTCATCGGGATGATCCTATGGTGGATTTCCATTCTCATGTATCGGGGAACCGTTTGACGTAAAAGACACTCATGGGGCACATGGATGCTTCTAGTTACTAAGCCCCCTCTACAGCAGAGAAAAAACTCGAATAGCAATTCCCGCATGTCAATGTTGCTGTTTTACGCGAGAGTAAACAACGGGTCACGTGAATACCCCCGGTTACTAGGCTTCCTATCATCGGTAATGTGATGTTTCCAAATTATTAATCTATTCAGGGTCATCGTTTTACGCGAGAGTAAACAATGGGTCACTTGAATACCCCCGGTTACTAGACTTCCCCTCATAGAACAACTAATATCTAGACTTTTTGGAAAAACTGTCCGACTCTAAACTCAATTAAAGTGCCAACAAGACTCATATTACTGGACGACTAGATACGCGAAAAGTTTAACCAAACGTATAAACGGTGATTTGAAAACACGTATGTCTCCTTTCTTATCTGCTAAGATTTCTACAAAAACGATAAAATTTTGGACCTAATTGAATACTCAACGGAAACAGAAATCGCTGACTACAACTCGACTAAACTCAACCGTTTCTTCCAAGAGACATCAGTATCGTAACATCAGTTTTACACTCGGAAGCACGAAAAATTCACGAAAAAATTCATGTTTGCAAAAACCATCAACAGCATGCGAGGACAATAAAGCAATCGCAATTTATACCCAAGAAAAATTAAGAAAATTATCGCATGCTTCAATGTATTCCACTACACATAACATCATCAATAATAAAACTCACGTGAAAATAAAAGAGATAAGGAAAAGTGAAACTTATTCCAAATGTCTTCTTGAAAGCAGCACATGTCTGAGTGGAATCGATTGTCAATCCATACTTCAAAGACTGCTCAACATCACGAGGGACCCCCAAACTTAAGCTCTAGTCATGAAATAACAATAGACATTAAATCAAGCAAGACTAGAATATGAAGAATAATGCTCATTGGGGTTATAAAAAGATTAGAGAAATAAGGGCCACAAGAATACACGAATCCAAACGAAATACAAAACAAAGAAAAGAAAATTATTAACGAAAAATCAGATAAAAACAACTAACTAGAAAGCAAGTAAAATGATGGGTTGCCTCTGACACGTTTTTAGTGTAACTATCGCAAGTGCACGATATCGTATCAAGTAGTAAAGTGGACTTTTTTGAGTCCGGTTTATCGATCCCACAAGGAAGTTTGGTTATAGTTTGAATTATACACTATTAGTCTATTTTTATAGATACTAAGATGAGTGAAACACACAATTAAAAAGTTTGGTTTAATAATTGCAAAGATAATGCAATAATAGTTCTAAACTTATAAGGAAATAAAAATATAGTAATAATAATAGATTTATTAAACGATAAATTGAAATAGTTGGGATTACAAACATAGTTCGTCATTAGTTATAAAAGATGTATAGGAGATCATAAAATGAATTTACTTATTTTGTTGTGTAGATTCGATTTTCCTTAAAAAGACGGTTTCTCTTTCGAACTATAAAACACCCCTTACATATTGAATCAATACACTATATTTCTATGTTGATTGGCTTCAATACATAGCATTAGGATTTATGAAAATAACTCAAAGAATTATCTAAGGACTAGAGGTATATTTATATCCCCTAGAACAACTTAGAGTGAAGATCATTTGATCTAATCAAACATATTTTCTTTCGAAACATATGAAGACCATAAATATCGTCATTTATTGGCCAAATAAATAAAGATTGTTAAAACAATGAAAATCACACACAATAATAAGTAATTCACAATAGATCTTTTATACAAACATAAATAACATGACTAACCTTGTTTATAATCCCAACTAAAGGTTACTTAGCCCATGAAGGGTTTATTACACATATTACAAGCTTTTGTGGTCATTATTAGTTGAATCAAGAGAAAGAATTGATCTTAACTCCCTTAGTAGATAAAGGAGATATAAGCAATAAACTCTCTGAACAACATATGCTATACCACACTTACAAAGATCACTCTAGAACACAAGTGTGTTCTTCACACAAAAAGAAAAGTTTACAAAAAATGGAAAATTATAAGATGAATGATGAATGATGAAGGATCTAAGGGGTCTATTTATACACTTAAAGTCATCTAATAGCTCCAAAACTCCAGCATTATTACATTAGATCGGATCAATGCCAGCTATCCCCTCAATAATACACAAAAAGTATAAAAAATTAGACAAATCATAACAATCTGTCAAGAGTTACGGCCGTAACATTCAGGAGTTACGGCCGTAACTAGGGTGACTTACGGCCGTAACTCCTGAATGTTACGGCCGTAACATGGCTTCATAAATTTGCTCACTTGAAGCTTGATAGTTACGTTTTCAGCCCAGAATTTCTCAGACTTTGCGTTTTTGCCCCAGATCTTCTTCAGATGATAACTTTTGATATATAACTCTGATTTTGAATCCGGAAAGACTGCCGAATTCATCTCGGAAAGCCCTACAACATGAATATATCAAAATTCAACAAAGAGAATATTTAATAAACATGTTATTTCTTGAGTAAATCAGTTATTTAATCCGATCATCATCCGATAAAAATAAAATTATTAAAACTAATTAATTAAAAGCAAAAAACGAGAAGACTAGCTCAATTATGGGTGAATTTTATCGATACAAACCATGGATAAGTGTACAAAACTGACACTTATCACACCCCCAAACTTGAATTCTTGCTAGTCCCAAGCAAGACTCTTTATTAATCACACTCCAAAAATAAAAATAAAAATAAGACACAAAACTAATAATACACACAAAAATTAAAATATAAAAAGAGAAAAGGAGATCAAAATGCCATTAATACACAACAACCAGCTTATACAGTAGATATAAATGAATCAAGATTCAAAATAAATCTACAAATGATTTTGAAGTTAAAACACGGTTTTTATTTTATAATTCCAAAATGCAAGGTTTTCCCCCCAAAAGGCTGATTATTACTTTCCCACTCGTGATACACACGACTCCCTTCAATGGTTGCTCTCGATCACTCGTTTATTTTTCGACTCAATATGAAGAAGAATTTTATTGGCGTCATCAAATATTGTGATTTTCACAAAATTGAGTGTATTGAAATTCAGCTGCTAATTAATTCAAATCTGCTCATAAACTACATCCCTTTTAGTGATAGCTTTCACACCGTTATTTGCTAACATGTAGCTCTTTTCACTAACACAATTTCTATCTCATTATTATTTTTTTTCATAAAAAGGTGATAGCTTTCACACCGTTATTTGCTAACGTGTAGCTCTTTTCACCAATTTTTCTGAGACAGCAGCTACGCACCAACAATGGTTAGTCCTTTATTTTTTGCAAAATTTAAGAATTCCAAAATTAGGCAGCTGTTGCTGCTCAACACTTCTCCTTTTCGTCATTTTTTTTAGGTGATAGCTTTCACATCGTTATTTGCTAACGTGTAGCTCTTTTCACCAATGACTCCTTTTTTTTTTTTAGGGAATAGAATTTTTGCAGAAAATCATTTCTTAGTTTAAGCATGAAAAATCAAAAACTCCACAAATCAAGTAAATTTCAGTTCTATTTTTCATCAACCGATTGATTCTTCTATTCTCAAGGTAACGAATGACTCGATTTTATATGATAATTACAAGGCTTGGAAAGAGAGATTAAGGCTCAAAAATTTTTTTGGAATATATAATTTTTTAACCGGTTAAAACGATTTTAGAAACTTGTATATAGCTAATTTATTGGTGTTATGGCCAGATCTAGAAATCTCATAAATCAAAATACTATAAATATATATATATATATATAATAAAAAAAAATAAGGCAAATAACCAAATCAATCAAAACACACCAAAATTACAACACACCAAAATACTAAAACAAACCACCCCCAAACTTGAAAATAAAATTGTCCTCAGATTTTTTAAAAAAAAAAAAAAAAATCAATGCAGAAAAACAGAATACTCCCTGTTAAGAAAGTTGATGTCTGAGCTAACGCCTTTTAGAATCTGCAAGAGAATAAATATACGAGGCACACAACAAAAGAAAATAAAATATACTCGTAAGTATAACACAATTTTTAAGATGCGCATCAAGAAAGTCCGAAGAGTCGCCTTACGCTGCCATCAAAGTTTTTATAAAAAAACACACAATAAACATTACAGTAATAAAATAACAATACATAAATCGCGAATAGATGCGTGTCAAGAGATCAAGAAGAAACTCCTTAAGCTGCCACCATTTAGCACGATTATTACACACGACAGAAAGTAAAAATACAAGAGGTCTGACATGGGTTATCAAAGGGAGAGGAATGAATCCACTTTTCATTTTCTCACGGTAAAATCTTCTACCCTGACAATTTTAGCTAGAGCTGGATCTAGTTGATGAACAAATTCATTGAGTTTTTTGATTAGTTCATCTGGTGTTGTTGCAACGACTATGATTCGTTTAGCACGCTCGGAAATAAAACCCTTTTCAGCAGAGTAGTCGATGAAAGATAGTAAACCATCAAAGAAACCATTGACATTAAGCACACCTATTGGTTTTTGATGAACATTTAGCTGGGCTCTGGTAACCACATGAAAAAGTTCCTCAAGGGTGCCAAAACCACCGGGAAGGGTGATAAAGGCGCCAGAATTATTTATCATGTGAGTTACGCGATCTTGCATATTTAAAGATCTAAACTCATCTCCAATAGTTGACCCGGTGATTTTACTTTCAGCCAGAGGTTTTGGGATTATTCCCAACACTCTTACTCCTTCCATATAGGCAGAAGCAGCAGCTCGTCCCATTAATCCTAGACTTCCTCCTCCGTAAACTACATGAATGCATTTTTATCCTAAGGTGCGACCCAAGTTGTGGGCTGCTTCAGCAAAGCATGCCTCTTTTCCATAACTAGCTCCACCAAAAATGCAGACTGTGCTAAATTTTTTTGTTGAAGATGATGACTCCATTTTTGAAAAGAAAAATTTTTTAGAGAGAAACAGAGAAAAGTGCAAGTTTGAGGGATGAATGAAAGAAACCAGTAGAAAGTTTATTTATAGAAGAAAAAGAAGGTAAAAATTGTTTAACAAGTTTGTGATTGCGTTTGATTGTGCTTCAACTACTCAATTGAATAATGAAAGCATTTATCGCGTATCACATTTTTTATTCAGAAAATCTCACCACACGACAAAAATAAAAGATACTTACGCGTATGTACAGTAGTTGTGATTGTGGCTCACATCTTCCTCTGATTTTACGTTCAGAAACGGCCTAAACGCCTTCTATGAGTCAGGGAGAAGCTTCCCATCCAATTTTCTTACAAATTGGCAAACAGGGTCTTTTAACGTCAGATTCCCAAGACGTTGTTCATATACTGGTTGGAATTTATTCTACAAACATCGAATTCCATAATGTACGAGTCCACTAAGATTCGTGTGAAGAGAAATTTCGATATCATCTAAATTCTCCTTATTCAGACCATCTTTAATGAACTGAATTTTATCTTCTCTGTTTGTAGATGGAATTCCTAAAGATCGACATTTTAAATTACAGTTCCATATAGCACATTTATAGCAAACGACTATCATCTTTGCTCGTCGTTTCTTGGCATATGAACTTTTTCCTAGCCCTGGTAAAAATCTAGTCGGTGTTTCTGTGAATTCACCCTCTATTCTTACTTTGGCTTCAATTATGAATCTGATGTCAAAAGGTATGCTTTTATTCATAAGCAACCTCATCCTTTCAAGCCTTGCCTTGTAAATTTTTAAAATTGCATTTTTGCTTAGAAAGGGAAATCTTTTTTCAATTTTATACAACGTTTCTTCCATGATAAAAAAAATAAAAAGATAATGAAAATAATTGAAGGAAATATCTACAAATATCAGTTGTTGTGGGAAACTGAAAAATCCGACTTTAATAGTCACGGAGTATCGTTATCCGCCACTTGACCGGACAAACACAATTTAGTACTTAAGTTACAATGTCGAGAAATTTGTACCTATAAAAATAGTTTACAATGTAAGATTTCAAATATAACTTATACTTCCCCGGCAACGGCGCCAAAAACTTGACACGTTTTTAGTGTAACTATCGCAAGTGCACGATATCGTATCAAGTAGTAAAGTGGACTTTTTGAGTCCGGTTTATCGATCCCACAAGGAAGTTTGGTTATAATTTGAATTATACACTATTAGTCTATTTTTATAGATACTAAGATGAGTGAAACACACAATTAAAAAGTTTGGTTTAATAATTGCAAAGATAATGCAATAATAGTACTAAACTTATAAGGAAATAAAAATATAGTAATAATAATAGATTTATTAAACGATAAATTGAAATAGTTGGGATTACAAACTTAGTTCGTCATTAGTTATAAAAGATGTATAGGAGATCATAAAATAAATTTACTTATTATGTTGTGTAGATTCGATTTTCCTTAAAAAGACGGTTTCTCTTTCGAACTATAAAACGCCCCTTACATATTGAATCAATCCACTATATTTCTATGTTGATTGGCTTCAATACATAGCATTAGGATTTATGAAAATAACTCAAAGAATCATCTAAGGACTAGAGGTATATTTCTATTCCTAGAACAACTTAGAGTGAAGATCATTTGATCTAATCAAACATATTTTCTTTCGAAACATATGAAGACCATAAATATCGTCATTTATTGGCCAAATAAATAAAGATTGTTAAAACAATGAAAATCACACACAATAATAAGTAATTCACAATAGATCTTTTATACAAACATAAATAACATGACTAACCTTGTTTATAATCCCAACTAAAGGTTACTTAGCCCATGAAGGGTTTATTACACATATTACAAGCTTTTGTGGTCATTATTAGTTGAATCAAGAGAAAGAATTGATCCTAACTCCCTTAGTAGATAAAGGAGATAGAAGCAATAAACTCTCTGAACAACATATGCTATACCACACTTACAAAGATCACTCTAGAACACAAGTGTGTTCTTCACACAAAAAGAAAAGTTTACAAAAAATAGAAAATTATAAGATGAATGATGAATGATGAAGGATCTAAGGGGTCTATTTATACACTTAAAGTCATCTAATAGCTCCAAAACTCCAGCATTATTATGTTAGATCGGATCAATGCCAGCCATCCCCTCAATAATACACAAAAAGTATAAAAAATTAGACAAATCATAACAATCTGTCAAGAGTTACGGCCGTAACATTCAGGAGTTACGGCCGTAACTAGGGTGACTTACGGCCGTAACTCCTGAATGTCACGGCCGTAACGTGGCTTCGTAAATTTTCTCACTTGAAGCTTTGATAGTTACGTTTTCAGCCCAGAATTTCTCAGACTTTGCGTTTTTGCCCCAGATCTTCTTCGGATGATAACTTTTGATATATAACTCTGATTTTGAATCCGGAAAGACTGCCGAATTCGTCTCGGAAAGCCCTACAACATGAATATATCAAAATTCAACAAAGAGAATAGTTAATAAACATGTTATTTCTTGAGTAAATCAGTTATTTAATACGATCATCATCCGATAAAAATAAAATTATTAAAACTAATTAATTAAAAGCAAAAAACGAGAAGACTAGCTCAATTATGGGTGAATTTTATCGATACAAACCATGGATAAGTGTACAAAACTGACACTTATCATCCTCCCATCAAGCGCTCTATTTTACGTCTTGAGCACGACATGGCAAACAAAATTTAACGTGGCTTCTTTCTAGGGAGATTGCCAAATGCCCCCTTCTTGCAATCTATAAGCCTCTTATTCCATAGGGGAGGCTTTGGTTCATGCCCGGTTGCCACAAATAATGAGTAAGGAAAATTATGAGGACAACCAGAAAATGATGGAAGAATATAATAATGATTAGGCATGAAAAAATAAGCAGAGTTCGAATGTGTAAATAATAAAGACTTATCGTGAACAACCTCATTAGAACTCGAAGAATCAGCCTCAACAAAATCAGAAGTAATGGGGTCAATCTCTCCCATTATGGATTTAGGAAAGATTATGCGCGGCACCGTTAATAAAAATTTTGGCACAAAAGAGTTCACCTTATTAGTCAAAGTTTGATGACAATTTAATGAAATTTCTTTGGAAACATCATCAATGGTAACTTCTTCTACAGGATCATCACACTTTATGTAATTATCGGGTGCTGGGGGATCGACCCTAAAACTTGGCATGTCTTTATTCTCAACCTCCCCCTCAACTTCACTACTAAATATATGAGTTGGAATACAACCATAGTGAATCTCAAGACCACGACGTGCACATTCTAGCTCAAAAAGGGTACTATCAGGATTTTTGAGAACGTCTACACATTGTTCAAGCATGGTCTTTTGTTTCGGGGGAGGGGGCTGACTGACCCTATTTGGCAAATTATTAAGAACATCGAAATTTATGAAATGCCAAGGGCCACGATACTCAAAGGAAAACATAATAAAGAAAATAAAAATATAGAGACTAAAGAAAAAAAATTTCAAATTAAAATTAGAGTCGCTTGGTATTGATATTAGCGAAAAATCAGTCCCCGGCAATGGCGCCAAAAACTTGTTGTGGGAAAATCCCTCACAATATGCCGCAAGTGCACGGTGTCAAAAAATAATAAAGTGATAAGTAAAGTATCGTTCCCTCGAGGACTGATTTCACTAAGTACCAAAATATAGTCAACTCACAATTTTATTTGAAGAGCAATTATATGGAATTTATACCTAAACTAATGAATAATAGTACTAATAATAATAATACTAATAAGGGCGTAGGATTATGATTTTCACCTCAAACAATCAGGAATGATATTTATTCAATTCAATTCACTTTTATGCAATTGATTGTAAGCCAGGAATTCCTAAATTATTCTAAATCCTTTCCCAAGGTCGATAGAAAATACGACAAATTATTAACTCGATATATTCCTATTCGAATTAGATAATTAATAGCTAAAACAGTTTAAGAATTCCCACAGGCTTCACAATTCGCATGAGTATATCCCTATCTCACGAATATTATGATTCGTCTCACAAGAACTATGCCTAAATTTCATCTCCCGAGTCCATAAAGACATTCAAAACAAATTAACTGTTGGCCAGACAATTAAAAAGCATTAAGAACAATAAGAAGAATCCAATTCAATAGAGTAATGAGTAAATCGAAATAATAATAAATAATCAAACCGTCATGAAATTGGCTACAATCAAAATCCTACTCGAATAGATCTAGGAACTAAGATGCAGAAAAACCATAGGGATCCGTGGTCTTGTCGTCGCCCACAAATCTCTTCCTTGTGTTCTTCGCCCTAGCTATCGATCCACCTCCAAGTTCCTCTCGATCGATCCCCTCGATAATCCCTTTTCCAGCCCTTCAATACTTATTTATATCAGTCCTAAGCCTCCAAAATGCGTCCGTGTGATTTGGTCGAGAACAGGCTCCAAAACGGCTCAGAAACGCGGCACTTTCTGTCAAAACCGCCTCGTGGGCCGCGGCTCACTAAGGCTATGCCGCGGCCCCTTAACGCCCAGCGCCTATACCTGGGCGCATTTTTCCTCCTGGGCCGCGGCTCACTTAGGCTGTGCCGCGGCTCACAGTACAGTGTGCTTCACCGCTCGCTGGTTGTCTTGGTGTGCCGCGGCTCACTTGGTTTGTGCCGCGGCTCATGACCAAAAACTGCTGTTTTCGCCCGTTTTTCATTGTTTTGGCTTCCGGACTCTGATTTCCTGCAAAACATATAAGAATAGTGCATTAAAAGCTCATTTATGCTGAATTAGGCTCAAGATGGACATAAAACAATGATAAATAAGCGCATAAAAATACGCCTAACAAAGACTGTGTATCCACTCCCAGATAACCAGAAAGTCAAAAGGTAGCTCGTAAGCCGCCGGAATATGGAAGCCTGCAAAAGGAAGACCAAATTAGATCAGTTCAGAACATATCCGAACAAAGGGAGAGTCAGAACCCTTACTCAGATTCCTCTCCCGAAAGTCGGTGGGAATGTCCAGCTCGCCAGTGGGATTATCGCTCACAGATGCTTTCCATGCACTGCCGACCCAGAACCATTTCGCCGGATCGCCCCGCAACTTGTTCGGGACCCTAAAGATCACCCGACCAGAACGGCCTTGGATATGGTAGCCACCGACGGACCCCTTCTGAACCGTCAGTTTGAATAGGTGGTTCATCTCCAACGGCGAGGGAAGGCGGTACAGTCGGTGACCGCCGAACAAAGTGAGGGCACAGACGATCTAGAGCTAGGCGTTCGGCGTTAGCTGAAGCGGCGCCACATTCCAGGCGACCAAAAAATTGGAGACGGCAAACGACAGTGGGAACCACAGTCCGACCTCCATTATTGCCTCATTCACGGCGACCATGCCCTCTGAAGGTTGGTCGGCTCGCTCATTCTCGGCAGGCGCGAAAAGGTCCACATCAGAAGGGGCATGGTACCTCGCCCTCCACATGGCCAAGTCCTTCCTGGTCGCCGAGCTCCTGATCTGGACAAGGGACCACGGGGAGCGCTGCGCGGACCGGAACAGCGACCACTTCGCGGATTGATAGGGATGGGCGATCGAGTACTCCCGATAGTCGACCTTGGGACACGGACCGGCCAGTCTCTCCATGATTTCTGCAAAGGCTAAATAAGCTTGGCCGAAGGCGCTATGTTGCTCCCAATACGCCCTCACCACGAAATTATTCTCCACCAACAAGCGCTTTTGCTCAGCCGCCGCCTCCCTAGCAGCATCGGCCTCGTTGAGTTGTTCCTTGACTTTCGCGAGATTAATACCGGTGTGGATAGCCTCGGCAGCTGTCTTCATATGAAATTCCGCGGAGGATCCTTCCCGGGCAGTCGAAGACCCGGCGGCGGAGGTGGTGCCTGTTCCAGACGTTGTAGGTACTCCAGACATTCTCAAAAATAAAAGGGAAAAAGAGGATTGTTTCTTACCAAAGGATTGAGTCGATCGACGATCGGCAGGCGAAGGCTTCAGAAAATTTTCGGCTATCTTCCTCTCCGATGAAATTGCGTAAGAGGGAATACACTGTAACCCAGACCCTTTTTATAGGAAAAGGCGGGGGCTTCCGTGCAATTAAGGAGATTCTCGAGGGTCGAAGTGAAACCGTCAGATAGGCAACGTTTAATGTTGTCCTAGAAACCCACGATTCGCATCGTTTCGAAGGCACGCCAAAGGACAGCCCTACAAAACCGTCGGACTCCCCCAACAAGAACCCGACACATGCCCCGGTGACGTTTCCACAACCGCTGTCATTTCCCGCTCATTTCAGCGATCGACCAGGTCGTCCAAATTTAAAACCAGTCTGTTCGAAGACGATCGTATGTTCCAGAAAATGCTGAGTCACTCGTCTAAGTTAAGCGATCGCCAGTAGAACCACCTCACCCCACGTCTCCAACATCGGAGCGAGCTGGGGGGCAATTGTTGTGTGGCGATTTATACGCCTCGACGGTGATCGGTATGAGATCGACGTCCTGGGTGATCGCCTTTTGGCACCTAGCGATCGACTCTGGTGCCCGACCAAGGACGACCATCCTATGCGACGAATAAGGCTATTGTCCGTCAAGTCTACGAAGACTAGATCACGAAGCAAGGACCCATGTGCAGATCCGCGAATGGCGCCGCAGAACATTGATCGTTGACTCCAGCCCATCAGCAGCTGTCAGTGACAAGGACGGCCTCACCTACCGACAGACCCGCCAATAGTTCCTAAGTGGGGCCTCCCAAGACTGCGACATTAACGTGTGTTGGCTTCTCACTGGTTCGCACATCCGGCTGCCAGCAGTTGCTGCGGACTTTAAGGAGACCAACCCATGTGCTAAAGATGATCGCCCATGTTAGGCGTATTTTTATGCACTTATTTATCATTATTTTATATCCATTTGAAGTTTAAATCTGCATAAATGAGCTTTTCTGGAAGCCTAAACGACGAAAAATGGGCGAAAACGGCGATTTCTGGTCATGAGCCGTGGCACAAGGAAAGCGAGCCGCGGCACACGCACGGCACACAGAGATCCCGAGCACGCTGTACAGAGAGCCCAAGAACGCTGTACCGGGGGCTGCGGAACGCACGTACTGAGCCGCGACCCATGAAGAAAAACTGCGCCCAGGGCTGCGCGCTGAGCATTAAGGGCCGCGACACGCACTTACTGAGCCGCGGCCCACAGGGCGGTTTTGATATGTTTGCCGTGTTTTTGAGCCGTTTCTGAAGCCCGTTTTCGACCTAATACACAGACGCGTTTTAGAGACGAATGATGGTTATAAATAGGGATTTAAGGTCTGAAGATTGATCATCGAGGAGAATGAATCGATGATCATCAAAGAGAAGCAGAAAACATCCAGTAGCAGAGAGCGGAAGCTAGAGAACGGAGGAATCCAAGTTCTTCGACTGCGTTTGATTTCTATTATGCTTTATTTTATTCTTTGTGTATTCTTATTTTCTAGCATGTCAGGCTAGAACCCTAGTCTAGGATTTTGATGAAACCAAGGTTTTGATGAATTAATTGTTGATTTTGTAGTATTAAAATATATTTCCCTTTCTTATTGAGTTTTCCCAATTGTTTTAATTACTGTCAATTATGTGGCCTATGATTGATTTGTTTTGATTACACAACTCGAATCGGGAGAGGAGAATTGGTAGAAAAAATTGGTGAGAACCATTTTATCTTGTGAGATAGGAATAAACTTATAGGAATTACGTGGCCTTTCTGAATATTTCGTACTTCTTGCCTATTGTCGAATTAATTCACCTAGGAATAGAGTGTGTTATTCGCCTTAGAAAATTCTATTGACCTCGGGAGAGGCGGTAGGGTATTTTAGCAATCTTCGCCTTCAATAAATTGGGAAATCATTAAATTCATATAATCAAGAGTAATTCGGATAAACCGAGGTGGATTCATAATCCTAGATTAATTCCTTATTTGATCTTCTTCCTTCAAACAATCGATTTTACTATTTTTTGCTTTTATTAATTTTCTTTAATTATTACTTGCACCTCAAATTTCAATAGTTCAAATAAAATTAGAGTACGTATAAATCGGTAATTAGTAAGTCAGTCCTCGAGGGAACGATATCTTACTTATCACTTTATTACTTGTTTACGACAACGTGCACTTGCGTTCACCGAATATTCGCCACAAGTTTTTGGCGCCATTGCTGGGGATTGATTATTTTACTAATATCGATTTCAGTATTTCTAGTCTTAATTTGAACATTATTTTATTTTTGTGTAATTTTTTTTATTTGTTTTCCTTTCAGGAATTTCTGGTTAGTGCATGAGACAATTCGGTAACGAAGGCCTATTACCTTTGGATACTGAACTCGAGCGCACTCTTCGGAAAAACAAGAAGGAAAAGCGTGAGCGACCGACAAAAGACACCATGGCCGATAATACAGAAAATCACGGAGGAGATAATCTTATGCAGCAAGCTCAACCGGCATTGGCACTCTGTGATTACGCAATGCCACAAATAAATGCAAACTTTTCGGGGATTCGGCGTCCAACCATCCAAGCGAACAACTTCGAGATTAAGCCAGCTATTATTCAGATGGTGCAAGCAAGCCAATTTTGTGGACTGGCGAACGATGACCCCAACGCACACATCGTTTCATTTCTCGAGATTTGTGACACCTTCAAGAATAATGGTGTTACCGATGATGCTATTCGTATGCGGCTTTTCCCTTTCTCTCTAAGGGACAAAGCTAAGTTTTGGTTGAATTCATTACCGTCGGGCTCTATCACGACTAGGGCGGAATTAACACAAGCCTTTCTGGCTAAGTTCTTTCCACCATCGAAGACAGCGAGACTTAGGAACGAGATACCTACCTTCGGGCAATTTGAGATGGAATCGCTTCACGAAGCTTGGGAGCGATACAAGGATTTATTACGGAGGTGCCCACACCATGGCTTACCGTATTGGCTACAAATCCAAACCTTTTATAACGGATTGAGTGCTTCTACACGCACTCTTGTTGATGCAGCCGCTGGAGGAGCGTTAATGGGAAAGACTATGGCGGAAGCTCATTCTCTATTGGAGGCGATGGCTGAAAATGCTTATCAGTGGCCTTCCAAACCAGTGAACCCAAAGCGAGTTATGGGAGTTTCCGACAACGATCCGATCTCTACACTATCAGCCCAAGTCGCAGCGCTGACTCAGCAATTTCAAGCTTTTTCACATGCTCCTACCTCCGTTACCACGGAATCATGTAATTGGTGCAACAGATCTCATCCTAGCTCAGAGTGCCAAGTTGGAAATCCTTTCGAGCAACATCCGATGGAACAAGCTCAATTCGTGGGGAACGGGAATCGGCATAATAATCCGTATTCCAACACATACAATCAAGGGTGGCGAAATCACCCAAATTTCTCGTGGAAGAACGGACAAGCTTTAAATAAACCTCCGCAAGCTCAATTCACGCAGCCCCCACAGCAGCCCCCTCAACCACCAAAGGTTTCCTTGGAAGATGCTCTTGCTCAAATGGCGGCTAATACGAGCCAATTCATGACCCGCACTGAGACTACTTTACAAAATCATTCTGCCTCCATCCGAAACTTGGAAGTACAAATGGGGCAGATCGCAAATCTATTGTCATCTCGACCTCAAGGTGTGTTACCCAGCGCCACCGAAATGAACCCCAAGGAAAACGTGCAAGCAATCGAGCTACGAAGCGGAAAGGAGCTGAAAGTGCAGCCTACCAATAACAAGGACAAGAGCGACCACAGTGAGAAAGAAAAGGACGAGGCGCCCAAGCCAAAGGCAGTGTCGACTACTCATCCCACTCTTCAAATTCCATTCCCACAACGTCTGCAAATACAAAAATTGGACAAGCAATTCTCCAAGTTTCTTGACGTCTTCAAGAAACTCCATATCAACATTACATTTGGCGATGCCTTGGAACAAATGCCGAGTTATGTGAAGTTCATGAAAGAAATCTTATCAAACAAAAGAAAGCTTGAGGAGTATGAGATAGTAGCATTTACAGAGGAGTGCAGTGCTATTCTACAGAAGAAGCTCCCACCTAAATTGAGGGATCCGGGAAGCTTTACTATTCCATGCACCATTGGCAATTCGTCCTTTGAAAGAGCCTTATGTGATCTCGGAGCCAGCATAAACCTTATGCCCCTTTTTATTTTTAAGAAGCTGGATATTAGGGAAGCCAAACCGATGACGGTCTTTTTATAATTTGCCGATAGATCTATCAAATATCCGAGGAGAGTAATAGAGGACGTCTTAGTCAAGGTCGATAAATTCATCTTTCCGGCCGATTTCATTGTGCTCGACATGGAGGAGGACCACGACATCCCAATTATCTTGGGAAGACCATTTTTGGCAACCGGCCGAACTTTGATCGATGTGGAAAAAGGGAAGCTTACTCTACGAGTTCAAGAGGAGCAAGTAACGTTCAATATCTTTCGATCCTTAAAATATCCTAGTGATGCTGAAAATTGTTTCCAAGTTGACGTCATTAAATCGTGTGTAAGTAGATCCTTTCGAGAGAATTATCCATCCGATCCACTGGAGTCCGTTTTAGTTGGGTCTGATTCCGAATTAAATTCAGAGCATGTAGCCTATGTACGACACATGGATGCTTCCCCACCATTTTTCACTCGTCGACCATGTGAGGAGCTCGGAAGTTCACCAACTCGACCCGTCCCATCAATTGAGAAACCCCCAAAGCTTGAACTCAAGCAGCTGCTGACTCACTTAAAATATGCATTTTTAGGACCCGACAAGTCCTTGCCAGTCATTCTTTCGGCAACTTTAGCGGGGGATCAAGAGGAGAAGTTATCGAGGGTTCTGAGGGAGTACAAATCTGCCCTTGGATGGTCTATTGCGGATATTAAGGGAATCAGCCCTTCCATTTGCATGCACAAAATTTTGATGGAGGAAAACTACAAACCATCTGTGGAGCATCAACGCCGTTTAAATCCAAACATGAAAGAGGTGGTAAAAGTCGAGGTTTTAAAACTCCTCGACGCAGGTATGATCTTTCCTATTTCTGATAGCAAGTGGGTAAGTCCGGTCCAAGTTGTGTCAAAGAAGGGTAGGATAACGGTTATTCAAAATGATAATAATAAATTAATTCCCACTAGGATTGTCACGGGGTGGCGTACGTGCATAGATTATAGGAAATTAAATACAGCCACTAGAAAAGACCATTTCCCTTTACCTTTTATTGATCAAATGTTAGATAGATTAGCCGGACACGATTTCTATTGCTTTCTTGATGGTTATTCTGGGTATAATCAGATTTATATAGCCCCAGAAGACCAAGAAAAAACGACGTTTACATGTCCTTACGGCATTTTCGCTTATAGGCGCATGCCTTTTGGTTTATGTAATGCGCCGGCCACTTTTCAACGGTGTATGATGGCTATTTTTTCTGACATGGTAGAGCATTGCATTGAAATTTTTATGGATGATTTTTTCTGTTTTCGGTGATTCGTTTGATATGTGTTTGTAGAATTTGCAAAAAGTCCTAAAAAGATGCAAAGAAACAAATTTGGTCTTGAACTGGGAGAAGTGCAATTTTATGGTCCAGGGGGGCATTGTACTTGGCCACCGAATATCCTCACATGGAATTGAAGTCGATCGGGCAAAAATTGAAACAATTGAGAAGATGCCTTCGCCTACTTCGGTAAAAGGGATTAGGAGCTTTTTGGGACACGCCGGTTTATTAAGGATTTTTCAAAGATCACGAAGCCGTTGTGCAATTTGCTCATGAAGGATGTTCCGTTTAATTTTGACGAGTCATGTACAGAAAGTTTCGATCTATTGAAGAAAGCTCTAAGCACCGCCCCGGTAATAGTCGCTCCAGACTGGGACCTCCCATTCGAATTGATGTGTGATGCTAGTGATTTTTCCATTGGGGCTGTTTTGGGACAGAGGCGAGGGAAAGTGTTCCACGTCGTGTATTATGCAAGCCGAAATCTAGACGACGCCCAAAGAAATTATGCCACAACGGAAAAAGAATTGTTAGCCGTAATCTTTGCTTTTGATAAATTTCGGGCGTATTTGTTGGGGACGAAAGTAGTGGTGTGGACTGACCATTCGGCAATCAAATACCTTTTGGAGAAGAAGGATGCTAAACCAAGGTTGATTAGGCGGGTGCTTCTCCTTCAAGAATTCAACTTGGAAATTCGGGACAAAAAGGGGACTGAGAATGTTATTGCCGATCATCTTTCACGATTAGAGAATTCTCTTGAGAATGGGGAAAGTCATCCACAAATTGTGGAAACCTTTCCCGATGAATAGCTCTACAAGCTGGGTTCGCAACACGCACCTTGGTACGCTGACCTGGTGAACTATCGGGCGAGCAAAACAATTCCAAATGGTCTCTCGCGTCATCAGAAGAAGTTGATTTCAGATGCTAAGTATTATTTGTGGGACGATCCTTTTCTGTTTAAAAGATGCCCTGATCAAATCATTCGAAGATGTGTTCCGGAAGAGGAAATCCACAGTGTGCTGAATCATTGTCATTCATCACCCTACGGTGGGCATTTTAGTGGAAATAGAACAGCGGCAAAGGTCTTACAATCGGGGCTCTATTGGCCGTCATTATTCAAAGATGCTCACTCCTTTGTGTCCACGTGTGATCGGTGTCAACGGACGGGAAACATCTCAAGACGACATGAAATGCCGTTGAACACCATACTTGAGGTTGAATTGTTCGACGTATGGGGGATCGACTTCATGGGTCCATTTCCTCCATCAAATAAGAATCTCTATATTCTGGTGGCAGTGGACCATGTCTCAAAGTGGGTCGAAGCGGTGGCACTACCAACGAATGGGTCCAATGTCGTAATCAAATTTATAAAAAATTATATTTTCACGCGTTTTGGGACTCCACGTGCTATTATCGGTGATGGTAGTTCACACTTCGACAACAAATTCCTTGATGCGGTTTTGAGAAAATACGGAGTCACTCATCGTGTTGCTACAGCTTATCATCCCCAGACGAGTGGTCAAGTCGAGATATCAAATCGAGAGCTAAAGTGGATCTTAGAAAAAACAGTCAGCTCGTTTCGAAAAGATTGGTCCTTTAAACTCGATGATGCACTTTGGGCATACCGTACTGCATATAAAACACCTATCGGGATGTCTCCTTACAGTTTGGTTTATGGGAAAAGTTGTCATTTGCCCGTAGAGATGGAACATCGTGCTTACTGGGCGATAAAGAAATTAAATTTTGATCTTAAATCTGCTGGTGAAAAGTGTTGTTTGCAGTTGAACGAGCTGGAGGAAATTCGCCATGATGCATATGAAAATGCGAAACTTTATAAGGAACGGACAAAAATTTGGCATGATAAGCACATCACACATCGAGAGTTCGTCCTGGGTCAAGAGGTGTTGTTATTTAATTCTCGCTTAAGGTTATTCCCTGGGAAATTGCGTTCACGATGGTCGGGACCGTTTACAGTAGTTCAATTGTTCCCACACGGAGCAGTGGATGTACAAAAAGATGACCGTAAATTCAAAGTTAATGGGCAGCGGTTGAAGACCTACATGGGTAATCTAATAGACGCGCAGACGACGAGCATCGTCTTATCCATAGCCGGATGAATGCTAGAAAAGTCCGGCTGAAGAGTATAAACTTAGCGCTTCTCGGGAGGCAACCCAAGTATTAGTTGTAGATTTTATTTTTCAGTGTTTCCATGCATTTTAGAGTCTTTATTTTTCGTCATTTTTGCTTTGATATGCCTATCCCTCACGTTCTAAGTGTTTGCCTTTGAAAATTCTGTGCAGAAATCACCCCAGGGGAAAATTCAGCAACAAGCCGCGGCACAAGGGAAGCGAGCCGCGGCACACACAAGTCGAAGGAAAATGGCTAACCTTCCTGTACCATGTGCCGCGGCACAACCTTACTGAGCCGTGGCACACCCTAAACCTGAGACGCGGCACATATGCACTGAGCCGTGGCACGCCAAATGCCCCATAAACGCCCAGGAAGCTGCACTCCGTACCGCGGCACGGACCAAATGAGCCGCGGCACACTTACACGATGAGCCGCGGCACCCGTACGCTGAGCCGTGGCACAAGGCGATATAAAAGAAATGCCCAGGAAGACTGTACTCTGGGCCGCAGCTCATTGAAGCTGTGCCGCGGCCCCTATTGCGAATTTGAACCGCCTAGGCTTCCTTTATAACATAGATCGGCCGACACAAACAGGTAAGTCTCCTTCACTCCTGCGCGCAGCACTCGGATGATCCCCATTCAATTTTTCTTCTTCTTGCATTCTTCAATACAAATCAAGGTAACTCTCATCTCTTAATCCTAATTGCTACATGAAATTAAAAGTGAGGTATTGTTCTTCATTCATGGTTGAATATGTGTTAGTTTTTTTTCAAAGTTCTATCAAGTGGAGTTGGAATTTGGTGATTATTGTTTGATTGTTGATGGTTGATTATGTATGGATTGTAGATGTTATTTGTTGTTTTGTCATGACTATCGATTGATTTTGTCATTTTTGGGGAGTGGATTAAAACATTATCACTCTTGTTCTTCATTCAAACCCATGCATCTTAAGTGTTTGATAAAATGCATCAATGAAAATTTTTGAGCAAAACGTTTTCAAATTATATGCAACAAAATTGATTATCGAATTACATTATACCCCAACCCTTACTTCATGTTTAAACTTGAAAGCTCAACCTTAATTTCCTCTTACAATGGTGCAAGACTCTATATTCACGTTTCGCGTATCTTAAGTCGAGAGTGGTGTAGTTTTCCTTAAAGGTGTGTAATTTCCGGTGGTTATTTTTTTCAGGAACCTCGCCATGGCTAGAAAAAGGAAGATAAGTACGAGGGACAGGACAAAATCTGATTTCTATGCATTCTTTAATTCTTCATCTGCATTTGATTTCTATGCATTCTTTAATTCTTCTTGTATTTTTATTTTCTAGCATGTCAGGCTAGAACCCTAGTCTAGGATTTTGATGAAACCGAGTTTTTGATGAATTAACTTTTGATTATCAATTCAATTCCCTTTTTTATTGAGTTTTCCCCAATTGTTCTTAATGCTTTCAATTGTGTGGCCTATAATTGAATTGTTTTGCTTACACAATTCGAATCGGGAGAGGAGAGTTGGTAGGAAATAATTGGTGAGAACCGTTTTATCTTGTGAGATATGAATATACTCACAAGAATTACGTGGCCTTTCTGAAGTTTTCGTGCTTTTTGCCTATTGTCGAATTAATCCACCTAGGAATAGAGTGTATTATTCACCTTAGATAATTCTATTGACCTAGGGAGAGGCGGTAGAGTATTTTAGCAACCTTCGCCTTCAATAAATTGGGAAATCATTAAATTCATATAATCAAGAGTAATTCGGATAGACCGAGGTGGATTCACAATCCTAGATTAATTCCTTATTTGATTTTCTTACTTCGAACAATCGTTTTCGCTATTTATTCTTTTACTAATTTTCTTTTATTATTCTTGCATCTCCAATTTCGATAGTTCAGATAAAATTAGAATACTCATAAATCGGTAATTAGTAAGTCAGTCCTCGTGGGAACGATATCTTACTCATCACTTTATTACTTGTCTACGATAACGTGCACTTGCGTTCACCGAATTTTGCAACAAGTTTTTGGCGCCGTTGCCGGGGACTGATTATTTTACTAATATCGATTTCAGTATTTCTAGTCTTAATTTGAACATTATTTTATTCTTGTTTACTTTATTTTTATTATTTGTTTTCCTTTCAGGAATTTCTGGTTAGTGCATGAGAAAATTTGGTAACGAAGGCCTACTACCTTTGGATACCGAACTCGAGCGCACTCTTCGGAAAAATAAGAAGGTAAAGCGCGAGCTACCAGCCAAAGACACCATGGCCGAGAACACGGAAAATCATGGAGGAGAAAATCCTATTCAACAAGTTCAACCGGCATTGGCACTCCGTGATTATGCCATGCCACAAATCAATACAAACTTTTCGGGGATTCGGCGTCCTACCATCCAAGCGAATAACTTCGAAATTAAGCCGGCCATTATTCAGATGGTACAAGCAAGCCAGTTTTGTGGACTGGCAAACGATGACCCCAACGCGTATATCGCTTCATTTCTCGAGATATGTGAACCTTCAAGGATAACGGTGTTACCGATGATGCTATTCGTCTGCGGCTTTTCCCTTTCTCTTTGAGGGACAAAGCCAAATTTTGGTTGAATTCATTACCGCCGGGCTCTATCACGACTTAGGCAGAATTAGCGCAAGCCTTTCTGGCTAAGTTCTTTCCACCATCGAATACAGCGAGATTAAGGAACGAGATTACTACTTTCGGGCAATTTGATATGGAGTCGCTTCACGAAGCTTGGGAGCGATACAAGGATTTATTACGGAGATGCCCACACCATGGCTTACCGGATTGGCTACAAATCCAAACCTTTTATAACAGATTGAGTGCTTCTACACGCACTCTTGTCGATGCAGCCGCTGGGGGCGCCTTAATGGGAAAGACTATGGCGGAAGCTCATTCTCTATTGGAAGCGATGGCTGCAAATGCTTATCAATGGCCTTCCGAACATGTGAACCCGGAACGAGTGATAGAAATCTCCGATAATGATCCAATATCTACGCTATCGGCTCAAGTCGCCGCCTTGACTCAGCAACATCAAGCTTTTTGACATTCTCCTTCCCCCGTTACCACTGAATCATGCAATTGGTGCAACGGATCTTACCCTAGTGCGGAATGTCAAATTGGAAGTCCTTTTGAGCAACATCCGATGGAACAAGCTCAGTTCGTGGGGAACGGGAATCGACAGAATAATCCGTATTCCAACACATACAATCCGGGGTGGCGAAATCACCCTAACTTTTCATGGAAAAACGGACAAAACGGAAACCAACCTCAGTTTGCTCAACACCAACAGCAACCCCCTCCCGCTCCAAAGATCTCTTTAGAGGAGGCCATGGCGAAGTTAGCAGCAAATACGAGTCAGTTCATGACCCGTACGGAAGCAACCTTGCAAAACCATTCCGCCTCTATTCGCAACTTGGAAGTACAATTGGGCCAGATAGCAAATGTGTTAACAGCCCGCCCGGAGGGTACATTGCCAAGTACAACTGAGGCAAAGCCCAGAGAGAGTAGCAATGCCATTAGTTTAAGAAGCGGGAAGGAAGTGTGTGAGCAGCCCAGGCAGAACAAAAAGAGAGGTGATGATGAGGAAAAGAAAAATTCAGCGACTGAGGAATCACAAATGTCTAGACCCTCGAAATTGTTTCCAAATAATCCGACAGCCTATGTGCCTCCTGTCCCGTTTCCACAACGTCTGCAAAAGCAAAAATTGGACAAGCAGTTCTCTAAGTTTCTTGACGTTTTCAAGAAACTACATATAAATATTCCATTTGCTGATGCCATGGAACAAATGCCGAGCTATGTGAAGTTCATGAAAGAAATCTTATCTAACAAAAGGAAGCTCGAGGAATATGAAATGGTGGCACTGACTGAAGAGTGCAGCACAATCTTGCAGAGAAAGCTCCCGCCTAAATTAAAGGATCCAGGAAGCGTCACTATACCGTGCACTATTGGGAACTTATCTTTTGATAAAGCATTATGTGATCTCGACGCTAGCGTTAATCTCATGCCCCTTTCTATTTTTAAGAAGCTGGATATTGGGGAAGCCAAGCCGACGACTGTCTCTTTGCAATTAGCCGATAGATCGATCAAATACCCGAGAGGGGTGATAGAAGATGTCTTGGTCAAGGTCGATAAATTCATTTTTCCTGCTGATTTCATTGTGCTGGATATGGAAGAAGACCATGAGATTCCGATTATTTTGGGTAGACCATTCTTAGCCACCGGAAGGACCCTTATTGATGTTCAGGAGGGTAAATTAATACTTCGGGTTGAAGATGACCAAGTCACATTCAAAGTGTTTCGATCTCTCCCGTGTCCAAGCAAGGTCGAGAAAAGTTCACAAATTGATATCTTTAAGAAAGACACACACCACGAGAGTTGCCGGTCGAAATGTTCAGAATCCGCTTTAGCTGCTCCAACGTCTAAGATAAATGAAGAATGAATCTTGTATCATGAGCATTTGAATATGTCGTCTTCAACATCCGTTCATCCACCATCGAAAAATTCTCATGCTGTCATAAGTTCGCCCGTGAGTTGAAAATTAAGCCGGATGTCAAACGAGTACCAAGTCAACTGCAAAATGGGTGTTTTGGGAGGCTACTATTGTTAAAGCCGTTTCGCAAAGAACGTTGGATATCCAAACCAAAAGTCAAACGGTTGAAATTTAATGGTCAACAATTTAAATCACGTAATAACGGTTCGATGGAATGTGCGGAGTCCAAATGGTCTTTGCGAAATGCGAATTGATCTTCAAAAAGTCCGGCTGAAGACTATAAACTTAGCGCTTATCGGGAGGCAACCCGATTATTAGTTGTAGATTTTTGTTTTTCAGTTTTTTCTTGCATTTTAGGAGTCTTTATTTTTTTCGTCATTTGTGCTTTCATATGCTTATCCTTCATGTTCTTGAAGTGTTTTTCATTGAAAATTCTGTGCAGGAATATCCCCAGGGGAAAATTTAACCCTGAGCCGCGGCACAAGGATACTGAGCCGCGGCACACACAAGTCGACAAAGGTGGCTAAACTTCCTGTACTCTGTGCCGCGACACGAGCTTACTGAGCCGCGGCACACCCGGTCTTTGAGCCGCGGCACCTATATATTGAGCCGCGGCACACGGCAGCATCACGAAAAGACCCAGGTAGGTTGTACTCTAGGCCGCGACTCACTTAAGCTGTGCCGCGGCCCCTGTTGCGAATTTGAACAGCCCAGCAACCCTTTATAACTCAATTGGCCGGAAATTGTAAGTGTCTTTTCCCTTCCTTCGCGCAAGCACTCGGCCGACCCCTTCTCAATTCTTCTTCTTCTTGCATTTCTTCAATCCAAGCAAGGTAATTCTCAATCTCTTAATCCTAATTGCTACATGACTTGAAAAGTCAAGTATTGTTTTTCATTCGATGATGAATATGTCGTTAGTTTTTCAAAGTTCTATCAAGGTTGAGTTGGGATATGAAATTTTTGATTGGTTATCGATGGAAATTGTTGATTATGAATGGATTGGTGATTTTATTTGTCGTTTGTCATGGCTATATATCTACGTTGTTATTTTTGGGGATTGGATTTAACCATTAAAATTCTTGTTCTTCATTTAAACTTATGCACACTAAGTATTTGATGAAATGTGTCAATGAAAATTTTTGAACCAAACGTTTTTATAACTATATGCAACGAATTATTACAGTGTACCCCAACCCTTACGTCATGTTTAAATTTGAAAGCTTAGCCTTAATTTCCTCTTACGATGGTGCATGACGCTATATTCACGTTTCGCGTATCTTAATTCGAAAGTGGTGTTGTTTTCCTTATAGGTTACATAATTTCCAGTGTTTATCTTTTCAGGAAACTCGCCATGGCTAGAAAAAGGAAGGTTAACACGAGGGCTAGGACACAATCGTCCCCCACAAGAGGGGAGACTTTACAGAGCCGAGCCAACACTAGGGGAGTACTTGACCTTTTCTTTTATCGCATATTATTATCTAGGTCCATTGAGGTCAATGTACGTCCTAAGTTTTGGAGGGTTTTACTTTCAGTTAATTTTTTTATTTATTCGTTGCTATTTTCGTTGTTTTTGACGCTAGCCTTGCTTGTCGTGATTTTAGTTGCATTTGTGAATTTTTCGTGCTTCTTTGTGTAAAACTGATGTTACGATACTGATTTATCTATGAAGAAACGGTTGACTTTTGGTCGAGTTGCAGTCAGCGATATCTGTTTCCGTTGTGTATTCATTTAGTTCCGAAATTTTTTTTCGTTTTTGTAGAAATTTTAGCGTATGAGAAAGGAGACATACGTGTTTTCAAATCGCTGTCTATACGTTTGGTTATACTTTTCGCGTATCTAGTCGTCCAGTAACATGAGTCTTGTGGGCACTTAAAGTGAGTTTAGAGTCGGACAGTTTTTCCCAAAAAGTCGAGATATTATACATGTTCTATGATGGGAAGTCTAGTAACCGGGGGTATTCACGTGACCCGTTGTTTACTCTAGCATAAAACGACAACCCTGGATAGACTAATGGTTTAGAAATATCGCATTTGCCGATGATGGGAAGCCTAGTAACTGGGGATATTCACGTGACCCGTTGTTTACTCTCACGTAAAACAGCAACCTTGACATGCGGGAATTGCTATTCGAGTTTTTTCTCCACTGTAGAGGGGGACTTAGTAACTAGAAGCCTCCATGTGCCCCATGAGTGTCTTTTACGTCAAACGGTTCCCCAATACATGAGAATGGAATTCCACCCTAGGATTATCCCGATGAAACATCCCGAGATCCGAACCTAGTGGTTAACTCGAATCTTTATTATGATCATACATAAGGGAAATGCTGTCTGAGGATTATTTTCGACGATGAAACTCTTAAATTTTTTGCCACTAGACTATGGGACTGGGCGAGTTGGCTTGTTTACTCTAACCCTTCGTATGGGCGGTCGGTAAAATTCATGCTTGTTAATCTTTGACCTTGATTTTCTTCATAAACGATTGATTAGCACTAAAAATGGTTACTTTGTGGAATCAGTGTCCTTGATGTGACTCACTATTACGATACTCGTATTATTCTTTGAGATTTTCAGGGTAGTATGGATTAAGTTGAACACTATGGATTTGCACGATCATTCACGATACTTTTTATTTGAAAATTAATTTTTGCTTGAGGACAAGCAACGGCTCGAGTTTGGTGGTATTTGTTAGGCGTATTTTTATGCGCTTATTTATCATTATTTTATATCCATTTGAAGTTTAAATCTGCGTAAATGTGCTTTTAATGCACTATCTTTATATGTTTTGTAGGAAATTGGAGTCTGGAAGCTCGAACGGCGAAAAACAGGCCAAAACGACAATTTTTGGCCTGGGGCCGCGGCACACCAAGGTCCGGCCGCGGCACACGAAGGTGACTAGCAAACACCGAGCACGCTATAATGTGAGCCGCGGCACAAGGAAAGCGAGCCGCGGGCCAGGAAGAAAAAAAAGGCGCCCAGGTATAGGCGCTGAACGTTGGGGCCGCGGCACGGATTAAGTGAGCCGCAGCCCACGGGGCGGTCCTGCTATATTTGCCGCGTTTCTGGGCCGTTTTTGGAGCAGTTTTCGACCCAATCCCCGGACGCGTTTTGGAGGCTAATGATAGTTATAAATAGGGATTCAAGGTCTGAAAAGAGGGCATCGAGGAATCGGGGAATCATCGCGGATCATCAAGGAGAAGCAGAAAACACCAAAGAGCAGAGAGCGGAAGCTAGAGAACGGAGGAATCCAAGTTCTTCGTCTGCGTTTGATTTCTATGCTTTCTTTAATTCTTTTTGTATTTTTATTTTCTAGCATGTCAGGCTAGAACCCTAGTCTAGGATTTTGATGAAACCGAGGTTTTGATGAATTAACTTTTGATTATCAATTCAATTCCCTTTTCTATTGAGTTTTCCCCAATTGTTCTTAATGGTTTCAATTGTGTGGCCTATAATTGAATTGTTTTGTTTACGCAACTCGAATCGGGAGAGGAGAGTTGGTAGGAAATAATCGGTGAGAACCGTTTTATCTTGGGGGATAGGAATATACTCACAAGAATTACGTGGCCTTTCTGAAGTTTTCGTGCTTTTTGCCTATTGTCGAATTAATCCACCTAGGAATAGAGTGTATTATTCACCTTAGATAATTCTATTGACCTCGAGAGAGGCGGTAGAGTATTTTAGCAACCTTCACCTTCAATAAATTGGGAAATCATTAAATTCATATAATCAAGAGTAATTCGGATAGAACGAGGTGGATTCACAATCCTAGATTAATTCCTTATTTGATTTTCTTTCTTCGAACAATCGTTTTCACTATTTATTCTTTTATTAATTTTCTTTAATTATTCTTGCATCTCCAATTTCAATAGTTCAGATAAAATTAGAATACTCATAAATCGGTAATTAGTAAGTCAGTCCTCGTGGGAACGATATCTTACTCATCACTTTATTACTTATTTACAATAACGTGCACTTCCGTTCACCGAATTTTGCAACAATGAGATTAACTGAGTGATGAATGAGTTAACTGAACGATGAGAGTGACTGAGTGACGAATGAACTAACTGAACAATGAGATTGACTGAGTGATGAATGAACTAACTGAACAATGAGATTGACTGAGTGATGAATGAATTAACTGATTAATGAGATTGACTGAGTGATGAATGAATTAATATGATCGACAAGATCAAAAATGATGATTGAGGATTATTAACTGATGAATGAGTTGATCCTTAACGCTTACACAAGTCACATGTGCTCCAAAACAATTAGTCATGAATCAATCATAACACTAGTATAACATATAGGTTTCAACAAAGCATGAATAATTAATGACATGATGAATATATGAACATAAAGAGAATCGAGTCCTTACACAGGTCATACGAAGCTTCGAGGTCTCACGATACTAGTCTTCACTGACGACGACTCGATGAATGAATGACTTGTGCAGTCGTACAATTTTCACGACTCACAAAACCCATTTATCCAGTTGTCATAACACAGCGGTCCCACTACTACCGCATCGGTAGAGCCACATAACTCACATATCAGGGTATCTCACAACCCAAAATCTCTGATACCATCTTCTGTAACAGCCCCAAATCCTATTGGGTTATTAAAGTGCTGTGGACCCCACGCCAGGAGATCCACCAGGCGAATATGACTAAAATACATTAAATTAAACAACAAGGGGAAATCATAGTCCCTACCATGATATCCGACACAATATACCGATAAGGAATTTCAACGACAACGATGGGCCTACATGGCTAAAAATAAAATACAACAACATCCACGAGCATTTGCTCGGGTAAAACATAATGACAATGACTGACAAACTGGAGAACACTCCTAGTGACTGACCAACATGAACAACTCGGACTAGTATCGCTCGAATGCCTCATCGCCATCATCATGCCCCTGTGGCTCAACTCTCTCCTCGCAAGCACCTAAAACATGAAAACATGTTCCGCCCCCACGGGGTTAGTCATCCAGATAATGAACATCAAATACACGTATAACATGATATGCATCCAAAGGCAGAATGAAACGGTACAATGATAATAATAATACGAGATGCTCACAAACCAAGGTAAGAACCGAGCATTCTTGAAACACTATGCCCACGGCATACTATTAATACCTGCTCGACAGGTTAGAACATAAGTGCTCAATGGTGAATCATAATCACAGAGTACCACAATGAATTACAAAACATGAACCAAACCAGAACTGAATTAAATATGAATCACAATGCCCGAAGGCTCCAATGAAATTAGACATCATAAAGACCTGAAAATCTCTCAGCCGAAGCTGTCAATCAACATAAACACTGAAACCGGAACAGCCCAAAGCTGTAGTTAATGAGGGCTAATAAGATCATAACCACGACCGTGACCTACTAAGCTGTAGGTGTTGGGAAGCCAACCGCGAAGGTTCAAGCCCCAAGCTTACCCATAAGATCATAAACACGACCGTGACCTACTGAGTTGTAGGTGTTGGGAAGCCAACCGCGAAGGTTCAAGCCCCAAACTTACCCATAAGATCATAAACACGACCGTGACCTACTGAGTTGTAGGTGTTAGGAAGCCAACCGCGAAGGTTCAAGCCCCAAGTTTACCCATAAGGTCATAAACACGACCGTGACCTACTGAGTTGTAGGTGTTGGGAAGCCAACCGCGAAGGTTCAAGCCCCAAGTTTACCCATAAGGTCATAAACACGACCGTGACCTACTGAGTTGTAGGTGTTGGGAAGCCAACCGCGAAGGTTCAAGCCCCAAACTTACCCATAAGCACTAGCCGAGACTAGCCTCCAAAATATAATTAATCACAAACGGCAACGATTAGTAGATTACCGAATTCACGAGAATGATAGTGTGCTACCTTAAATCGGCCAAAACGATAATGATGACTCACGGATGGGCATCGTACTCGACAGTCCCAATTCAATACCTCAATCACCTTAGAATGGCCAACCGATAACAATGATGCAGCGGATGATTCAATATCTCGATTGACTTATAACGGTCAATCGATAACAATGATACAACGAATGATTGAGCACCTCGATTGCCTTAGAACGGCTAATCGATGACAATGATACAATGAATGACTGAGCACCTCGATTGCCTTAGAACGGCTAATCGATGACAATGATACAATGAATGATTGAACTCCTCGATTGCCTTAGAACGGCTAATCGATGACAATGATACAATGAATGATTGAACTCCTCGATTGCCTTAGAACGGCTAATCGATAATAATGATACAATGAATGATTGAACTCCTCGATTGCCTTAGAACGGCCAATCGGTAACAATGATACAATGAATGCCTCGGCACCTTTAATCGGCTACCGACGACGAAGATGAGAACAAATACGACAATGCCTTCAATCGGCCAATACAACATGAATGACAGGACGCCAACATTAATAACAATGATTACAACAATGTCTTAGATCGACATCAATATTAACAACAACAACCGATACATCGATACCGCAAACCGGTGATCGATAATAACATTAACAATGAATATCTCAATGCCTTACCGGCCATTAATGAATGATAATAAACATTTGGCATAATTGCTGGAGAGTATCGTATCGAACGATCCCCTAATATCAATGAACTTATGAAGAGACTAAGTCTCGGAATGATACAACACATTCATACACATATATGATAACATTAATCTCATTGACTAGTACAAGTATAAAACTTGAGAGGAGCGGAGCCCTCCGATAAACACAAGTACTCGAACAACCTTGAATGAAATACAATTCATTCACAAGTACTCGAACAATGAGCGGAGCCCTCCGATAAACACAAGTACTCGAACAACCTTGAATGAAATACAATTCATTCAATAACACAATATCAATGGAAATCAACATAATGACCGAAAGAAACTCTTTGAGGCATTTAATCGAACACTAAATGTTCAAAGTTCCTCAATAGCCTAAGAATCATCAATCGGGTTGAACGAATCGAAAATATGGATATACAATCCATAGAACTCGATTAATAATGTTTACTAACATCAACCGATTCATCAAAATCGGACTAGAATGGAAATCAAGAACAAATTCCCCAAAAAGTCAACTAGGAGGAAAATCAAGAAATATACCTTGATTCGACGAAGAACACGGATTGGATGATGATATAATCAACAATAATCTTCCAAAACGTCTTGGAATTGATTAGAATCGGCCAAGAACTTGATTTCCCGAGCCTCCCGTCCGTAGCCGCACAAAAACGAGGAAAAAGGGTGAGAAATGAAGGTCTGGCCGAGCCCAGGCTATATATAGCCGGCAGGGTTACGGCCGTAACCGGCAGTGCCTTACGGCCGTAACTCGGCCCGTACGGCCGTACTCGGTAGGCCTTACGGCCATAACCGGCATTCGTCAAATAATCTGCCCAGCACCTGTCGGACACTTACGGCCGTAACTGGCACACATTACGGTCGTAACCGGCCTTCGTCCGGAAGATGCCCAGCGCCCGTACGGCCGTAACTCTCGGACCTTACGGCCGTAACTGGCATCGTCAGGCCATGCCTACCGAGCACGTACGGCCGTAACCGGCACCTTACGGCCGTAACTCGGCCAGGCCAGGCCTGCCTCCGGCCGTGGCCACTCTGACAGCCCGACGACCCTGAAATCCGAACCTGAATACGAATCGAAGATATGGTTACGAAGTACTCGCAAAGACGAATCTAAGAGGTAAGAGAACACACGATTCCGATCACCCGAAGGCTCGAAATTCGACAACGGAAGTAATTACCCCAAACTTTGGGAAATTACAAAAATGGCCCAAAACGTCCGAAATACACGATACACGATCGAAACACCAAGCCAAAGCTCACAACATGAATAATAACATTAAATGAACTTATGAGAAACTCGAAACAGCAGTTTCGGACGAGATTCGCTAGAATCAAACTCAAGTGCGGAAAAGCCGCTTAAGAACATGGATCTCAACAAAACGATACAGAAACGAACTCGGATGACAAAAAATGCAGAATTAATCATTCTCAGAATGACGATACGGTCATGAGCGAGTCGTCAAAACGGACTTCCGCCAAAAAAAGAAAATTATCGGAAAATCGAAATTACGGATATTACAGATAATATCGACCTGCGTTTCCGCATCGATAGTAGCCCCCAGTATGCTCAGTTCGTTCAAATGGGACATCATTTTTAGAACATGATCCCTCACTGGAGTCCCTTCAGACATTTGGGTTGTCATCAATACCCTCATTGTATTTTATCTAGCCGCCCGGTTCTGATGACCAAACATCTCGGTGAGACTTTTCATCATTTCCGCGGCCGAGCCCATCGTCTGATGCTGATGCTGCAATACATTTGTTAGTGAATCCAAAATGTAATAGCGAGCCATCTCATCAGACTTTTTCCATTTTCGGAATTCAGCCAACTCTTCGGGAGTGGCATCCGGTTCTGCTTCTAGAGGGCTCTCCTCAATTAAGACAAATTTATGCCACTCAGCAGTCAGGACAATGTCAAGATTTCTTTTCCAATCGGCAAAGTTAGTGCCATCAAGTTTATTTTCTTTGAGAATAACAGCTAGTGGATTGAAAGACATCTGAGATAAAAATTAAAAAACATCCATCACATAATGCATAGCAAAATATATCGAAAAAACCTCAAAACACAATATATATGCTAGCTACCAACACCTCGAAAAATCCGCACATGCAAGCCACGATCGTGTGGACGTTTACACACATTTTCCAAGTAGAGTTTTACATCTTTAATCTTACTATCTAGTCAAATTACGTTATGACAAATAAAATTAATAGTTGGTTCCTCTTTGCCACGTATTAATTAACATAGACTCCGATGGGGAGCTTATTAATTAATACACTTAAGTGAACACCATAATTTAACATCCTTAAAATATTATCTTTTAAATAATAGTCCTACAGATGGAGAGGTCCTATCATAAAAAGTAATATTTACCTTATGTTATCATTTTGAAATTTAAAACTAGTGAACCTATAATTAGCACATCCGATATGGAGGAAGACTCTAATGTCAACGCGCATGCTAATTACTTCACAATTTAAATTAATTATGGAGGCCAATTCGATTTTATTTTAAAAAATAAATCAACTTAATCACTTAGTTATTTTATCCTTAAGGTTTTTAATTTTCTCGTCCTAACATGCAAGGAAACATATCACTCATACATCCATACATGTCATACATCAAAACAATAAAAACCAAAAATAAAGCATGGATAATTAAATTATCCAATTATCATGGTCCTCTTCCTTGAGTTGAATCCGAGAAAATATTCGACTCGATCTCTCCCACTGAATCAAGCATCTCGTCGCTCCTCCCCGGCCGGTCTGTGGATTTCCAAAATTGGAATTTCACTTTTATGCAAAATTAGTTACATAAAAAAAAATAATTTTAAATCCCGACTCTCTAGCGGGCGCAACGAACGGCGGCGAAACGGACCGGACCAAAACTGGACGACCCGGCCCGAACCAGCGAACTGGCCCGGACCAGGCTGCCCGCGGCACTGGCAGCTGCTCGGCGCTGCTCGGCAGGCAGCCGTGTGCTGCTCGGCAGCGCCTGCTTGCTGCTTGTCGGCCGCGGCTGCCCAGCAGTCCCGGCAGTCCCGGTTCTGCTCTATTTCTTCGTGATCCCGTCTTTTCCGAATTCGATTACAATTTTATACGAAATAAAATACATCGAAATTACATCAAGATTACACGAAAAATAAAACCACCTAGAACTACCCGCGGATTTTCTCACGGGAAAAACCATTACATGCCTCAAAAACGGGCCAAACCAACAATTGCATAATTAATAAAAAAAATAAATAAACTATTCATATAAACCATGATAATTGGATCATATCACCTGCAAGAACACATCTAGCAAAATCTTCCAACATCAAAAAATATGAATATTTAAATTGCTATCAATTAATCACCAAAATTAATTAAAATAGCAAAAGCCTAAAAATCCGTCTCCGATACCAATTGTTGGAAAGTAAAACGCAGCGGAAACGAAGTTTGGGAGATATGATAATCGCGTTTTATGCATCTACGAGCATGAGATCTATTTAGGCATGCTAATTAATTAATTACTAAGACTAATAAGCAATTTAAATATTATTCATTATTTATTAATTAAATATGTTGATTATAAAAATATCCAAATCTAGATACAAGATCATAGGATATTACCTTTTGAAGAGTATTGGTTACTTCCATCTTGATCACCTTGTATTTTTACCTTTAGATCTTCTAGAGTATGATCCGCCTTGAACCGGACGTTGTGTGGGCAATGAGCTACCGGATCTTGTTTGGACTTCTATGGATCGGCCGAAATAATATCCCTCACAATTCACGTTTTTTTTTCTTCAAGTAATTCCGATATGTAGCAAGAATTAAAGTGTTCTCTCAATTGTGAAATCAAAGACACAAGTCAAGATCCACAATTAAACACTTAGAAGAAAAAATCAAAATTCCTTGTGTATTAATAATGCTGAAATCGGCCAACACCCATAAGTCCTATATATAGGCTCTTGGACTACTACTAGGGATCTTAAGGAGGATTATGGAAGGACTCCCAATAAATTCATCTAACCTTATTAGGACTCTTCCTAATATAATGAATCTATTAATATCAACTTAGTCCACTAAAAAGTTGATATTGCACTTCCTACCAAAATCCCAAATTACGAAATTGGGCTCCTCATTAAATATATTATTTCCCGTGTTTAAGATATCGAATGTCCATTAATTAATTATAAGCTATTGACAGCTTTAATTAATTAATATCTTATCAAAGAGTAGTACCACTCGAACCTTATTATTATATCGGAATTAAATCCACCTGCAGGGTTTAATATAATAATCATTATCGAGCTCCTCAAGGGGACATCATCAACCCGCACGAGTCGGGACACGATTTCTAGTAATAATAATAACTGTCGTATAAACAATATTATTGCCCAAGATACGAGACTTATTGAGTCGATCATTTTGACTCTCACCTATGGTAAATCAAAGCAATAATTATTATAAATACACAATTAAATATTATATACTTAGAATTAAGAAATAATAATTATCCGAGATTTACGTTATTCTTACAGTCGATCTGAAGACACTATCTCACCTCGATCCAGTTCAACGTATGCAAATACGCTAATGTATGCTAATAGTCAAGACCAACTATTCTCAAGCATACACTACAACCTTTTATATAATTTGTCTAATAATTATATAGGTTGTGAACTATTATATTATTTTATAAGGCACCAATAATGTGATCTTCCATGTGACACCAACACACCACATTATCTACAATATAAAATAATTAGACATTTCATTTGCATAACCATAACGTGAATTAATATGCAAAACATGTGATTAAATGTAATTAATATTCTCATAGGTAGTAACAGGGAAATTAGGTAATACAAGCATAAAGTATGCTTTGCAGTATACAATCCTAACAGGGACATCATCGGAAAAAAGGAAGGGAGAAGCTGACCCAGAGCAGACTGATGATCAGCCTGCAGCCAAAAGAAGGAGGATCACATCTGGGGAAGAGCCTACTCTAGAATGGGAAGGCAAAGAGTTGTGGCATGTTGAAGACTTTCTTCCTGTCCAAGCTGCACCAATGTGGGAATCTGCAAAGAAGAAGTTCATCAAAGATTTTTACATCTGGGAGTTACTCCATGATGTAAATTGCTCCCCACAGCAGACCTTCATTAACTTTATGTATTCAGCACATCCAAAACTCTGGGCCGTCCTACTAAAATACGCTGGGGAATGTAATGCATATCCCATGATTCCTCCCTTCAGACCAAAAGATCCGCCCACTCTACCTAATAATGAACTGGATGAATTAGCGCTGCAAAGGAAGATCAATAAGTTGTGTGAAGAGCATAAGTTCTCTTCCCAAGAAGAACAAGATTTTGCGGCACTTATAGTCAGAAGGAAGTACGACCTTGCTCCCGTCAAGAAAAGACCTATTGGTGCAAATATTCTCATACCCTCCAAGCAGCCTATTCGCAGAGGGAGAGGCGGATGAATTGTATTCATATCTTTTTTTACTTATAAATTTTCCTATATTTTGATCATTGAAAGCCATGTACTTGTAAAACAATGCAGAAAAATTAATATAACAGTCTTTTGAATGACAATTCCCAGTTGTCGCAAAAACAAGACTGATTTTAGTTTGTGTCTTTCACTCAAGTGTAAACCTGTTCTTTTGAATAATTTGCTTAAGTTTTGCCATCATCAAAATAGGGGGAATTTTTTAGGAATACTTGTTAGATTTTGATGATGTCATTATTGTAATTCAAATGTTTATTACTTGGCAAAAATGTAAGGAACAACCAAATGAGTATCTTCCATAGGCCAAATTATGTTTAAGTTAAATACTTGGCAAAATGTAAAGAAGAACCAAATGAGTATCTTCTATAGGCCAAATAAGTTAGGCACAAATCGGCTAAGTACAAAGGTACAGATAAGTACATCAGAGAAGTACAGCCGAGTCAAGTCAGAGAAGTTCTGATTAACAAAAATTCATCAGAGATGTTTGACCAGACTGCAGTCAAGTGATCAGCAGACTAAGTCATCTGAAGTCTGACCATCAGACAAGTCAAAATTCTTTAAGTCAGAAGACTTCAGACAAGTCATATGATCAGGCGAGTCTCAAACAGTCACAGACATAGAAGTCCAAACTGCAGAGAAGATGACTGTACATCAGCCAACTTGACTTATAAGAGATCAGCCAAGTACTCCAAAGTGCACGTCTGAATACGTTACATAGTCAAATATTACGGAAAGTCACATGCAAGCGTGAAGAGACAAATTGGAGAGATTCCCGCAAGGATATGAATTAAATAATTCATCCAGACCTATCATTGAAGACTTTAATCTTGTTGTATTCAAAAGATTCGGCGCCTCACATGCAAAGTATTCATAACGGTCGAAAGATGGATTAAAATATGGGAATCCAGCCTTGAAATGTTCAGAAAAATAAACAAAGAAGTTTATTTCTCCAACGGACGGATTTGTTACAAGATTTGCAACGGCTATGAAGAATGCTCAAGGATCGACACTTATATATATCCGAAGATTTGAAGATGAGCAGTACGATGCGAACAAAACTCTCAAGTGATCAAAGTTATCAAAGCAATCAAAGCAATCACAATATCATCGTGAAAAGAGCAGTACTCGAAGATCTTATCTTAAAAAAAGCTCTTAGTTGGAGAACACAAACACTCTTGTCTTAAAACCTGAGTTCGGGGTACTTGACTGGTTGGAGTTGCGAGACTGATAGGCATACGAGAATTTGAAGAATCAAGTGGTGCTAGGCAGTCAAAGAGGAGTTACAACGACGTGATTTCAACTGGTTGGAAGTTGTTGTAGCTAAGTAGTAGAATCACTGTAATATTTATCACTGGTTGAGAATTATAGTGGATTCATCTCCAACTGGTTTGGAGAAAGTAGATTAGTAGAGGATTACCCCACCTCTGAGACCAATATAAATTGCCTGCGTGTTTTACTGTTTTCAACATCATACTTAACTGTTGCATTCATTCATTACTGTTCCATTGTGTAGTCTTGATTTCGTCATCAGCTGATTTCCACATATCTATCAGCTGAGAAACTCACTCTTCGTGAAAAAGAGTTTAAGAGTTTCAATAAGTCTATTCACCCACCCTCTAGACTTATTCCTGGACGACTTGTGACCTACAATGGTAACACTTGAAGTTCTCCCAGAAACTTCTTAATCCAGAACCCTTCCTTGGAAGCCTCCGAGGCTGCTTGATACTCAGCCTGACAAGTGCAATCAACAGTCGCGATTTGCTTGGCGCTACGCCAAGATACTGCTCCTCTATTAAGAGTAAATATGTATCCAGAAGTAGACATCGAGTCGTCCTTCGGTCCTTGGAAGTCCGAATTAGTGAATCCCACCACATCCAATTCTCCACCGCCATACATCAGAACCATATCTCTAGTCCTTCTCAAGTACTTGAGAACGTTCTTTATGGCAGTCCAATGTTCCCTACCTAGGTTTGCCTGAAACCTACTCACCACGCTTACAACATGCATAATGTCAGGTCTCGTACACAACATAGCATACATAAGGCTACCCACGGCCGAAGCATATGGTATATTACTCATTTCCTTCAATTGTTCATCACTTTGAGGACACATCTTCAAGGAGAGTTTTATTCCATGTCGCATCGGTAGGAACCCTCTTTTAGAATCATCGATCTTAAATCGCTTTAAGATTTTATCTATATAGAGGGCTTGGGAAAGACCTATTGTTCTCTTCGCTCTATCCCGTTAGAGTTGAATACCAAGAATATAGGTAGCTTCTCCCAAGTCTTTCATGGAGAAATTACTCGAAAGCCAAGCTTTCACAGAACTGAGCATTCCCACATCATTTCCTATTCGTAGAATGTCATCTACATATAGTACTAAGAATGCGATCTTGCTCCCACTAACCCTCTTGTATAAACAAGGTTCCTCTTCATTTTGCACGAAGTCAAACTCTTTAACCGCCTCGTCAAAATGAAGGTTCGAACTACACGACGCTTGTTTCAGTCCATAAATGGAACGCTGAAGCTTGCCCACTTTCTGAATATCGACTTCGGACACAAAGCCTCTAGGCTGCTCCATATAGATTTCCCCCTCGAGGAATCCATTAAGGAAAGCCGTCTTTACGTCCATTTGCCATATCTCATAATCATGGTAGGCAGCTATAGCAAGCATCATGCGAATAGACTTGATCATGGCTACGGGTGAGAAGGTATAGTGGTAATCGATCCCTTCTTTCTGGATATAACCCTTTGCCACAAGCCTGGCCTTATACACGTCAACCTTGCCATCACCATGAGTCTTTCTCTTGTTGATACACTTGATCCTAATAGGGCGGTCTACTAGAGTACAGACCTAATTGACATGCATCGAGTCTATCTCAGCTTCCATAGCTTCATGCCACTTCGCGGAGTCTACATCCACCATCGCTTGGTCATAGGTCGTTGGGTCAGTCTCTCGGCTATCACTTGGAACCTCATGGAGACCTAGTTCCTCCAAGTGCACAAGCCCATACCTCTCAGGTAAATGAGACACCCTACTAGACCTACGAGGTGGTTGTACTTATGTTTCAGAAGGTTCAGTTCCAGTTTCTTGCACAGGTGTCTCCCGAGGAGTTTCATTGTATTCTTCTAAAGAAATACTTCTACATGTTCCGCCTTCCTGAATGAACTCATCTTCCAGGAAGTGTGCTTGTAAAGCAACAACGATATTTCGATCTTCAGACATGTAGAATAAATATACCATCGTCCCAGACGGGAATCCAATGAAACATCTTTTCGCGGACCTAGCTTCCAACTTCTCCACCTTAGTCTTCTTGACATAGGGGGGACATCCCCAAATCCTACTATGATTAAGACTTGGTTTCCTATCCTCCCACATCTCATGTGGAGTTTTAGGAACGGATTTGGAAGGACATCTGTTCAAGATGTAAGCGGCAGTCAGGAGTGCATACCCCCACAGGTAAATCGGTAAGTCAGTATAGCCCAGCATGGAACAGATCATGTTCAACAAGGTCCGGTTCCTTCTTTCTGACACACCATTTAACTGAGGAGTACCTGGAGGTGTTAGTTGTGAAACTATTCCATGTTCCTTAAGAAACTCGTCAAACTCCACACTCATATACTCGCCACCTTGGTCCGACCGAAGTGCTTTGATATGATTACCAGTTTGTTTCTCGACTAGGGCCTTGAATTCCTGGAATTTTTCAAAGGCCTTGGATTTATGTTTCATTAAGTATACATAACCATACCTAGTATGATCATTTGTAAATGTAATGAAATATTGATATCCGTCACGTGCTGCTTCCAAAGCACCACAAACGTCGATATGGATTAATCCCAGTTTATCAGCAGCTCTTTCAAAAGTCCCTATGAAGGGGGACTTAGTCATTTTGCCTTTAAGGCAAGATTCACAAGTAGGAAAGGGATCCGATCCCAATGGACCTATAAGTCCATCTTTTTCCATTTTGTAAACCTTGGTCTGACCAACATGACCAAATCTAAGATGCCATTTCAAAACTTGATTGATTTCATCCCTATCATGTTTTCTAGTCATAGTATTCACAACTACTTTGTTGCTGAGATTTAGATGATACAATCCATTTAACAATGTAGCAGTACCCACTAGTTTATTTCTGAAATAAATTTTGCAGGAACCATCACCAATGAAAAATTAAAAGCTTTTCGGTCCATGATCGGAATGGATACAATGTTTTTGTGCCCCTTGGGCAAAACAAGTACATCTTCTAAAGTCAAAACAAAGCCGGATTCTAAACCCAAAATAAGTGATCCTATGTCGGTCGCCTCGACACTATGTATGCTTCCGACTGTGATCATAACTTCTCCAGCTCCGAGCTTCCTACATTGTTCCAGATCCTGATTCATGGTACAAATATGAGAACTAGCACCAGAATACAGTATCCATGAAGTAGAAAATACAGTAACAGAACAATTTGTTTCTAAAACTAAAAGTTCTGTACCTGAAGTGCCATGAAGAATCGAATAGTCTCTTGCCCAGTGTCCTAGCTCACCGCACTTTTGACAAGCATCCCTCTTCTTCCTTTTCGGAACCATCGGGGCCTTGCCCTTACCCTTAAGGTCCTCGACTTGTAGTCCCGTCCGCTTCTTGGTCTTTTTCTTCTTGTTCTTGGACCTCCGAGATCCAGAAGAAATCACAAGGGCAGACTCCTTCATCCATGGAGTCTTCATCTAAGACTGTGCGGTCACCAGTTTGCTCATTAGCCCAGCTAAATTACATGCAATATCATTGCAGTTAAAGTTCCTAACAAACTGTGAGAAGGAATCAGGAAGATACTGTAGGATAAGGTCGGTTTGGAGAGAAGTATCCATTTTAACATCAAGAGCCTAGAATCTCTCGATCATGGATATCATTTTGAGGACGTGTTCCCCAACCTTCTCACCTTCCTTCATCCTTGCACTAAACATTTGCTTGGATATCTCATATCTAGCAGTTCTGCTATGCTCACCATAAAGCTCGGTTAAGTGAGATAGAATCTGCCTAGCAGAAGTCATTTTCTCATGAGCTCTCTGAAGCTCATTATACATAGAAGCCATCATGTATGCACAGACTTTTACGTCATCCTTAACCCACTTTTCGTGGTTTTCAATCTCTTTCTGATTGGCTCTGGTCTGCACACAAGGCGCCGGAATGTCCGTCTCCAAGACGTATCCCAGTGCCTCCATACTGAGGACAATCATCAGATGGCGGAACCAGTCCACAAAGTTAGGTCCAATGAGGGTGTTCTTCTCGAGTAGAATTGCGAGTAGATTCATTGTCATATTGAGAGTTATGTTTGCATTAAGTATAACAGATTAATTAGTGACTTGTTATATTATGATCTCAGTATAGAATTAAGGTCTTTTCTATTGTTGTTACCCAGCTCCCACTATTTTTATCGGAACAACACACTCCCATGTGAAATCTGGAAGTATCGTCGCTCTACTTCATAGTGCTGATCGAGTTCTTTATAAATCTTAATAGAGGGCAACCAAATAGGGTTCTCGTCTATTAATTTTCATAAAGTGGTGTCCAACACCAACCCATCTAATGGATGATTCGATCTTCTTTTTCCCCTTGTTCACTCCCCTCAACCTATACGGTTTCTATGGTTCGTGAACAAGTTAAGTTTATACCATCGACGCAAATCAGTTTCACAATTGAATCTTATCCGGCAACCTATCAGGTTTCTAGGGATAAAATTTGCTCCCACCAAAGGCATCCAATGCGCTCCCGGTAATTTATCCATCCTCCCCAAATGACTACCCCAATAACTCGGAAGCATAGCACATCCAGTTTGGAGTGATAGCCAATAGACCGATCCAACGACCTATGACCAAGCGATGGTGGATGTAGACCCCGCGAAATGGCATGAAGCTATGAAAGCTGAGATAGACTCGATGTATGTCAATCAGATCTAGACTCTAGTAGACCACCCTAAGGGCATAGTACCTATTGGGAACAAGTGGATCTACAAGAGAAAGACTGATGGAGATGGCAAGGTTGACTCCTATAAGGCCAGGCTTGTGGAAAAGGGTTATACCCAAAAGGAAGGGATCGATTATGATGATAACTTCTCGCCCATAGCTATGATCAAGTCTAGTCACATGATTCTTGCAATAGCTGCCTACCATGATTATGAGATATGTCAAATTGATGTAAAGACGGATTTTCTTAATGGATTCCTCGAGGAGGAATTCTATATGGAGTAGCCTAAAGGCTTTGTGTCCGAAGTCGATATTCCGAAAGTGTGCAAGCTTCAGCATTCCATTTATGGACTAAAGCAAGCGTCGCGTAGTTGGAACCTTCATTTTGACGAGGCAGCCAAATAGTTTGACTTCATGCAAAATGAAGAGGAACCTTGTGTATACAAGAGGGTTAGTGGGATAAAGATCGCATTATTAGTACTATATGTGGATGACATTCTACTAATAGGAAATGATGTGGGAATGCTCAGTTCTGTGAAAGCTTGGCTTTCGAGTAATTTCTCTATGAAAGACTTGGGAGAAGCAACCAATATTCTTGGATGAGCGAAGAGAACAATAGGCCTTTCCCAATCCCTCTATATAGATAAAATCTTAAAGCGATTTAAGATGGATGATTCTAAAAGAGGGTTCCTACCGATGCGACATGGAATAAAACTCTCCTTGAACATGTGTCCTCAAAGTGAGTAACAACGAAAGGAAATGAGTAATATACCATACGCTTCGGACGTGGGTAGCCTTATGTATGCTATGTTGTGTACGAGACCTGACATTGCGCATGCTGTAAGCGTGGTGAGTAGGTTTCAGGCAAACCCAGGTAGGGAACATTAGACTGCCGTAAAGAACGTTCTCAAGTACTTGAGAAGGACTAGAGATATGGTTATGATGTATGGCGGTGGAGAATTGGATGTGGTGGGATTCACTGATTCGGACTTCCAAGGACTGAAGGACGATTCAATGTCTACTTCTGGCTACATATTTACTCTTAATGTAGGAGCAGTATCTTGGCGTAGCGCCAAGCAAAGTACGACTGCTGGTTCCACCTGTCAGGCTGAGTATCAAGCAGCATCGGAGGCTTCCGAGGAAGGGTTCCACCCGCTGATTCTGGATTCTTTCTTAGACTAGCTTGGAGCGTCATCTGGACAACATGGGTATTAGATACCATAGTGTGTGCATTGAGTGCAAGTGGGAGATTGTTAGGAGTATGCCCTCGAATGCCACTCAGAGGATGTTGAGTGAGGGCATTGTACTTGTAATAATGTAAATCATTAATATAAGGCAATGTATGTTTCTTTATTTACTGGTAGTTACTGGCATTCCTAACTCATAAATATACATATAGAAACTAGTCCGTGTATTTGAAAGCAAAACGTTCCACTCTTATTGGATAAGGGGGTCGGCACTAGAAAGGATTATAGCTCAAATACTTAATCGTTCGCAAGTCAATGAAACTTGACTGGGCGTTAAGTTTATGTGAAGACTTGTATGACGTGTTCTTTGACATGGAGAGTGCCTGTCGAACACTAATGGTCACCGGGAGCACACTTTATAGGTATGCTAATTAGATTAGTATACTCGAACTGACTCACCCTCGATTCGTCACACGGATTTCACTCCAGGCCAGTCAATGACGGAATCGAAAGGTTGTAATAGGTATTCGTGAACCTTCGACTTGAGGATTTAGTAGGGATGTGCTTGTGATGTCAAGATTTTCATTAGAGTAGTTCGACCCTATAAACCGGGAGGTGGGGGTCAACCTCGACGTGCATCTTGACGGGCAAGTAGCAGGTCCTAATGAATACCAAGATAGAACTCTTTCTCCCGTTAGTGAGCGGGTTATATGTCCTATGTGGTTATTGGCAGATAAGATCATAAGTCTTTGGCGAAAGCATTGGAGCTAGTTGTATTGGATACACGAGAGCTCAATGATCTTGATTTGCATCAACACATGCATAGCGTCAAGTACATATAGGGTTTTGACTGACCGTGACCCTATAACTTGATCGGGACATTTGAAAGAAGGGTTTATACGTATACTGGTATTCACGACAGAATGGTTCTTGAATGATCCCAATCATTCGTTCTCAGTTGGGGTACGGTGTGGGCCGCCAGGCTGGCTAGGTGGTGCTACTACTCTTTGGTTCCTCCCATTGCTGACTGAGACGGACCTACTGAGTCGCGCATTAGGATTTACGACGGAATGAATCAAGCTTAATTCTCTCATTATGGATATTAGATATTAGATATCTAAATTTGGGACATTGTATGTGTAAATTGATTTATTGGATAAATTAATTTACGGCCTAATGAATTAAATATATCAATGGGTAATTAATTTAATTCATGAATATAATTATTTCTTGGAGAAATTAATTATGTTATTTTGTATTTGATATGTTTAATTAATTGGATTAATTAAACGATATAAATACATCGGAACGGAATTGGAGTTTATCTGTTTGGACTCTCCGGAGTACGAAACGAACCGAACTCGTCCGTTTTTGCATGGTGGCCGCCCCCCTTTAGTTCCACCCACCTTCCTTTTGTCTTGTTTTAATTTTATATGAAAGAACATGACTTTGTGGGGTTGGTATTCATGTGACATGAGTTGTTCACATGAGGGTTGAATTAGAATAAGTAGGGAAGACTTATATCTCTCACCTTAACTCATTCATCTTCAACGTATGATATATATATATATATAGAGAGAGAAAGTGACTTTGAGTTCATCACTCATCTTCATCTTCCTCATTCATTTCTTCTTCATTTTTCTTAGAGAATTTTGAGAGAAAAATAGAGAGATCAAACATTACAATACTTAGAGTGTTATAATCAATAGCTTCATCACCTAGCTCTAGCCGTATCCTTGAAGGATAGCAAGGTGTTGTTGTTCCGGTCGTTTTTCCGGCGCGTGACAAGTAGAGGCGCGATATTTCGGCGTTGGATCATTCAAGTGCTTGGAGTGCTTCGGATCGTAGAGAATTCAAGTAAAGCTTGGGGAATAGCTCAAGAGAAGGATACCATTTAATCAACGGACTTCAAGGGTGAGTTTCTTACAACTCTTGTTTTTCGTTTATATATTCGTATATACGTAGCTCGATCGATCCTCGTAGGGATTCGGATCGAATTAATTTTCATTTTACCACTTCCGCTGGGGCTTCGATTTAGGCACCAAATCCCAACAAATAACTCGGGATGACTCTCCTTCATGCTCAACTCGGTCTCCCAAGTTGCTTCCTCCATGCCGTGGTGCGACCACTAAACCTTCACAAGGGGTATGACTTTATTTCACAACGTCTTCATACGTCGATCCAAGATAGCGATCTGCACCTCTCTAAAGGTAGCGTCAACAGAAATTTCCACTTATTCGAAATTATGTTTGTGACTCAAATCATAGACATACTTCCTTAGTGAGAGACATGAAAGACGTTATGCACTCCATCCAGATGTGGCGGCAGGGCAAATCGATACGCAAGCTTTCCAACTCGGTCCAATATCTCGAACGGGCCTATGAACCTTGGGCTTAACTTGCCCTTCTGTCCGAAATGCCGGATACCTCGCATAGGTGACACTTTAACCCAAACGTGATCCCCGACTGCAAATTCCAACGGTCGCTGCCGGTTTTCAGCATATGATTTCTGCCGGCTCTGCGCTGCTAGCATGTGTCTTCGAACAACAGAGATCTTCTTAATGGATTCCTGGATCAGATCTAACTCGGTAACCACGGTTGTCAGAAGCATCATCCCAGCATAATGGCGACTTGCATCTTTGCCCATACAGGGCCTCAAATGGTGCCATGCTTATGCTCGCATGCCAGCTATTGTTGTACGAGAACTCCACCAACCCTATATGGTTAGCCCAATCCTTACCCCAATCGATCACACATGCCCTCAACATATCTTCCAAGGTTTGTATCGTGCGCTCGGTCTGTCCATATGTCTGAGGGTTAGAGGCTGTGCTAAAATGCAACTGGGTCCCAATTGCTTTATGAACGGCTTTCCAAAAATGGGACACATACCTGGTGTCCCTGTCTGATATGATGGACGAGGGAACGCCATGAAGCCTCATGATCTCCCTGATGAAAATAGTGGCTAACTGTTCTGTTCCGGTTGCTTCCTGAATTGGAATAAAATGTGCCAATTTTGTTAACCGATCAACGATAACCCAAATTGTGTCCCTTCCTCCTACCGCCGTTGGTAACTTGGTAACAAAATACATTTATATGCTTTCCTCGTTCCACTCCGGAATGGGTAAGGATTGCATGATTTCGGCTGGTCTGCGGTGTTCAATTTTTACTTGTTGGCACGTCATATATCGGGCGACGAATCTAGCCACTTCCCGCTTCATATTCTTCCACCAAAAACTCTTTTTTGCAGATCTTTGTACATTTTACTTTCTCCTGGATGGATGGAGTAGGGAGTGGAGTGTGCTTCTCTCAGTATAGTTTGCTTCAGCTCATCATTCGGCGGAATGCAGTTCCTATTCTTGAACCTCACCAAGTCCCCCTGGATCTTATAGTCGGACACATCTCCTTCCTTGATCCTTGCACCGATCGCACGGAGTTTATGATCCTCCATCTATGCTAGACGTATCTCGTTTAGTAAGGACGAGTGTATATTGATTTAGCACAATTGTCTTTGCCTGCGTTGCACCCATACTTATGTAACGCTTCTCCTGATGTCTTGCTGCAGTTTGGGTTCAACCGTTATGTTGGATAACATTACTTCTTGTGTAGTTTTCCGAGTAAGTGCATCAGCTACGACATTGGCCTTCCCGGGGTGGTATGAGATTTCCACATTGTAGTCTTTGATTAGCTCCAACGAGCGCCTCTGTCTCATGTTTAATTCCCTCTGGGTGAAGATATATTTCAAGCTCTTATGGTCCGTGAAAATCTTGCAAGTAACTCCGTAAAGATAGTGCCTCCAAATCTTAAGGGCGTATACCACTGCGGCTATCTCTAAGTCATGCATCGGGTTATTCATTTCGTACGGCTTCAGTTGTCGAGTTGCGTATGCAATAACTCTGTCGTTCTGCATGAAGACACATCCCAGTCCATGTATAGATGCATTTGTATATATAATGCATCCTCCCGTCCCCTGCGGTTGAACTAACACTGGGGCAATAGTCAGCCTCCTCTTGAGTTCATTAAAGCTCTTCTGACAGTCCGTAGTCCATAAAAACTTGGTACTCTTCCTCAGTAGGTTCGTTAGTGGTCTAGCGATACAGGAAAAAGCCTCGACGAACCTTCGATAATAACCCGCCAATCCTAGAAAACTCCTCACCTCCTTGATGTTGTTCGGCGGTTCCTAACTCATTATCGTTTCGATCTTTTGTGGATCGACCTTAATGCCCTCTGCCGAGACAACATGTCCGAGGAAAATTACTTTCGGCATCCAGAAGTCACACTTGGAAAGTTTGGCATAAAGTTGGTGTTGCCTCAACACGCTCAGTACCTGCCTCAAATGTTCCTTGTGTTCGTGTCGGCTTCGAGATTAATTTGGATGTCTTCAATAAAAACCACGATGCATTTATCGAGGAAATCGATTAAACCTCTGTTCATCAACTCCATGAAAACGGATGGGGCATTGGTCAAACCGAGTGATACCATAATATACTTGTAATGTCTATACCTCGATCGAAATGCAGTCTTGGGTATATCTTCCTCCCGAATCCTCAATTGGTGATATCCGGACCGTAGATCGATCGTGAAAACACAACCGCCCCCTATAATTGATCTAGGAGATCATCGATTCTTGGAAGTAGATAACGATTCTTGATAGTAACCTTGTTTAGTTTTCTATAGTCAATGCACAAGCGTAGAGAGTTATCCTTTTTTTAACAAATAGTACTGGCGCGCCCCACGGCCAGGTGCTCGGGCGGATTAATCCCTTCTCTATTAGATCTTCGAGCTGCATCTTCAATTCTTTCATCTCAGCTGGTACCATCCTGTAAGGAGCTTTGGAAACAGGTCTTGTTTCCGGCTCAAGTTCAATAGAGAGATCAACTTCTCGGTGCGGCGGCAGCTTTGGTAGTTCATCGGGAAAGACGTCTCAGAATTCATTCACCACTGGGATTTTCATGACCGAAAGTTGTGATGTATCCTCTTGGAGAACATAACACCAATAGTACATTTCTCGAGAGTTACAGGAGACTTCGGATGCAAGAAGGCCGAGAGACCCTTTCGTACTGAAGTGTTCTCGACCTTTGATAACATGCGTGGTACCATCGCAAGCCATGATGGAAATAGTCAAGTGGTAGGTATCCAACATCGTCCTGTGTAAGGGCATCCAGTCCATGCCTAAAATGATATCATCATTCTGAAGCGGGAAAACCATAAGATTTGCAGTCCAACTATGATCCCTAATGCAAATCTGACACTCTCGAATTTCTAGATTTCCACCTACTCTACTACCCTCGGGTAGATTAACTGTAAAGGATTCACAAGGCACACAAGCAAGATTTAAACGCTCAACACATTTCACATATATAAATGAATGCGTGGATCCAGTATCAAATAGTACATGAATAGGCTGGGCATTAACAAGAAGTGTACCTGAAATAGCTGGCGCGGACTGACCAGCCGTAGCCCTCAGTTCAAATACATGGGATTATAATGACTCAGAAAAGGATGTATTGCCACCACTGCGCCCACGGCCTCGACCGGCACCATGAGGTGGTGGTTGAGTTTGGTGGGGCTGAGCTCGATAGTTGGAAATGGTAGGTGTCCTGGAGGATTGTACAGAGCCTTGTTGACTCTTATGAGGAGCTGAGTTTGGTGTAGGGTTGGCCCACCAGCAGTAACGAGACATGTGTCCACTCTTTATGCAAGAGAAGCATTTGGTAACTGACTTGTGACACCAGTCCTAGGTATGTCCAGGTACGCCACAATTGAAGCAGTCTTTACGGTAAGGCCGATCAGATGCACCCTTCTGTTGGTACGAAACTGCGGACTTAAAAGAAGATACGGACCCCGAGTTCGTCTTACTGTTGCCCCCTGATTGATTAGACGTCTTATGCTTCTTCGAATTATGTTCGGTGTTACTGTTAACAACAGTACTGGCATATGGTGTGACTACGTCTTCGTACGCCCTCAGAGTCATGCAGTGCAATCCGGCGGCATAGCGTTGTACATCTTCTGGCAACCTCTACGCAAGGTGATAGATTCATTGATCTTCTGATGGAACCATCTATGAGACGTAACTTAGCTCAGTATGGTAGGCCGGAATGATCTCCGGTACTGGCAAATTCTGTGGTCCGGCACTGAAAAAGTCTCATGCACGAGCGATTTGGACTGATCTAGGACAGTACATGCTCCGCAGTAGCCGGGCAAATTTGACCCACCCGACTACTCATTTTCCGGCTTGTAAGTTCTCCACCAGCGGGCAGCAGTGTTGTGGATCTGATTAATCCCAAACGGCACGGTTCTCTGTACAAACAATCACATCGAAAGCGGTCTCCATTTTAGAAATCCAGTCGTCCACATGTTTCTCCCCTGCTCCGTCAAACAATGGCGGCCTGGCCTTTAGCATCTCTCCCAACCACCGGTCTCTCCCTGCGTTCTCCTCCATATTGATGACCGGTATCTATTCTGTCTGGTTGACTTGAGCGATTCCCATGGCAATAGCTTGGGCGAGGGCCTGAATGAAGGCCGGGTCCATGCCTCCAGGGTTGTTATTCTGGCGTTCTACCTCCTGATCGTTTGGATTAATTGGCGGCGGCTGGTCCCCAGCCGGAATGGTCTCGATAGTGTTCTTGTTTTGTTCTGGTTCACGACAGAACCCTGAGCCTCGTTTACTATCCTCCTAGCTCCACGGCATGCCATTACAGATAATATTAATCTAAGGGCCAGTTCAACACACAGTTATCTCATGAAAATTAAATGTTGTACCCAAACAGAAAACACACACATTACTTACTTTACATTCCCATGAGGAGTTACGGTCGCTTGGGGTGTTGGACTTGGATAAATAAGGAGAAATTTTTCAAAATCTTTTGCAACAGAAATCGACCTCTCTAATACCATTTTCTGTAACACCCCCAAAATCCCCCAGAGCATTACAGTGTCGTGAATCCCGAGCAGGACCCACAAGGCCATTTTGGGTAATAGATATTTTTAAGAAATTATTATAAAATGATGAGTCTGCGGTTACATAACATAAGATGGAATGTTTTTGAAAGAACATAATTCAAGGCACGATTATTACTTAAACGGAAGTTTTGAAAATCAAAATTAAATCATGCGGCGGCAAAACTTTATCCCAACACCGTTCAAGCCTGACCGGACCCCTCGGAAATGTCCTGCACATATTGAACAAATTTACCTGGCACGACAAATCATGCCAGACAAATCGGGGTCAGAGAATGAATATCAATAACAATAATTGGCAAAGCGCTACTGCAGATTCCACCTGCCAAGCAGAGTACCAAGCTGCCTCAAAGGTATGCAAGGAAGCATTTTGGATGTAGAAGTTTATGCAAGAACTTCAAGTGGTGCCTAATGCAGAGCTGCCTATATCATTATTCTGTGATAATGATGGAGCTGTCGCCCAAGCCAAGGAGCCAAGGTCTCACCACAACACCAAGCATATAGCGAGAAAGTATCACATCGTTCGAGATATGGTTGAAAAAGGATATGTTTCGTTGCAAAGATTATACTCAGAAGACAATGTCTCTGACTCGCTGACTAAGCCGTTTGTAATACCACCAGTATTACATGCTATTTCATGTTGAGCGATCATTTATATTTCATCTATTTAATAAATAAATGTACTCTGTCATGATAAATGTATTTTGGATGATATGTTCGTACTGTATTAACATGAATAAAGCTTGTCCGCACCTGTTATTCTTGTATTGTGATTGTATGATGATTGATGATTTGTCGGTGACATACCTCGATGTCGTTAGGCAATTATCGGTGTGAATATGATGGTGGCCAACGTCTTGTTCCCTGAGAGATTACTCGATGAGATTGAGAGGGAGTCGCGTTATAAGGAATCAATGTGATAATTGTTGGTATAAAACCGGATATTTGCGCCGTTTGTGCGGAAGCGTAAATAAATTGCGGAAAATAAATCACACAAGGATTTATAGAGGTTCGGCTATTAACAAAGCCCACGTCCTCTCTCGATGTATCTTTTTATTTATGATTAAGATCAAAACCTCTACGCCTCTCTTCTATCGGTCGAGGGATTACCGTTACAAGCTCGTCTTCTAACGGTCCGAGTAAAACCGTTTTTCCTTTTCGTAGGACAAGGAATCAACCTCTCTAGCTTTCTATGGGTACTAGAAAAACCTCACTTAGATATCGATTGCGATTCTAACAATGCCGGATACTTGATCCTAATAACACCGAATCCAATCGTATCTTTTCTTTTACCTCTCGTGTATAATGTTGAATGTATAAACACTCAAACTAACAATATAAATATTACAACAACAATGTAAGTATATGAATATAAGATCAATGTCTTGTATGCTTGGAGTTGTTGTAATCAAACAATACCATAGGAATGGTATTTATAGGCATTTTCCACAATCTAGCCGTTGCTGGCTGTTTTGACTTGCTAGCGTGCGCTAGCCTTCTTTAGCGCGCGCTAATATCATTAGCGCGCCTATAGCGTGCACTAGACTGTTCCCAACTTCAGTCCAGTGGCTTCGTTTCTTCCCTTAGCGTACGTTATGACTTCTTCCTTACGTACGTTACCATCTTGCTTTAGCGTGCGTTAATAATATAATGTAGCGTGCGCTAAGCAATATATCTGTTGCCTTCATTTGTCAAAGTATCCGTTTGATATGCTGACTTTGACCTGCTTTTCCCAATGATCTGATTGACTAGAATTCAAACTGATATTTAGCGTGCGCTAAATATCATTCCTTGCGTGCGCTAATACTGACTTCATTGCATACGTCATTCTGTGTTTGAATATCTTCCCAACAGTAACATAGCTCGATAGCATGTGTTAGGTATAAGGTGTAGCGTGCGCTACCTCATCAGCTAGCTTCACTTCAGGTAACTTTGAACTTGGCTGATATGCAGATGACTTCCCGTTAGCGTGCGCTAACATATATGTCTTAGCGTGCGCTAGACATGCATTTTGCTTAGCTTTTTGCGTCTTCGTCTGCTTCGTCGTTTTGCTTCGCCTCTATGTTGTTTTGTTGTTTAGCAACTTTAATCATCAAAACACTATTTATTAAAGTGGGGAATAAATAATCCAACAATCTCCCCCTTTTTGATGATTACAAAACAACCCTTGAATTGGATAAAATCTGTAAAAAATAAAATATATGTATATGTATACGAATCAAAGTTTTCGGCTTTGATCGTTTCGTTAGTTTCTCCAATTCTCTTTTCGACATCTCCTTTATTTTTCAACTCTTTCGTTTTATGTCCTCTTTTTTGTATGCTTTCTTTTTCTTTTCGACTTCTTCGATTTTTCACATTTTATCAATTCATCTCCTTCTCCCCCTTTTTGTCTTCATCAAAAAGTGTAAAAAAATGTAGAGAATACCAATTATTGAATATAAATAATATGCATGATATGGGTAAAACTCCCCCTGAAAATATTGTCTCCCCTTAAGAAATCAAGTTTTGGGGATCCAACCTATAGTTGCTTTTTGTTTCGAGACGTAAACGATATTTGAAACGTTCGTTCCTTTAGGAACCCAAATCCTTTTAATTTTTATAATTCGTCTTGGTCTTCTAGAGTTTAAGATATGGTGCCCGATTTTCAAACATTTTTCGCATCGGGGTATATTAAAATTTAAGGATTCGTTTTTAACCCCAACCCCTCTTTATTTAAAGTGTATTTTTGAACCGAGAGCATATTTTCAAATTTCTCATTTCTGAGAGAAAATTTCTTCGTCAAATTCTTGAGCTCGGTTTGAACTTTAACAAGATCATTCTTTAAAATATTCTCGTTTTCAACACATTTTGAATGATCGATCTCAACAAATTTTCCCTTTTCTAGAATTTTGGAATTTTCATTTTCCAAAGATTTATATTTAGTTTGAATGGATTTAATTTCTTTTAAAGCATTTTGATAATTGGTATGTAATAACTCTAATGCTTCAAAAAGTTCATCGTAAGAATTACTTACTTGGCTTTCGACGTCGCTATCGTCGAATGAACTACGGGCCATGAGCGCGAGATTATTTTGATTTAGAAAATCTTCATCGGGATCTTCGTCGCTCTATGTTGCAACTAAAACTTCCTTTTGCTTTACTCGACAGTTCTTAGCAAAGTGGCCTGGTTTACCACATAATCGACAGGAATTGTCGAATTTCTTAGATTCGCCCGCTTGGATGTTCTTCTTTCTCCAGTTTAATAAGTTTTGGAACTTAATAATATTCTTGGCATAATATGCTGATTCTTCGCCGCTTTCGTTCATCGGAATTTCTTCTTTCTCTCTCGGCACCTTAGCCTTGAAGGCTATCGATTTTTTCTTCGGTTTTGGTTTGGCATTCCGAGATTTTAGAACAATCTCGTAGTTGATAAGAGAACCAACGAGAGCACTAAAATCGAGAGTATTTAAATCTTTTGATTCCATTATTGCCGTAACCGTACCGTCCCATTCTCGAGGTAGTGATCGGAGAATTTTCTATACTTTTTCACTACTGGAAAGTGGTTTTCCGAAACATGCTAATCCATTGGTGATGACCGAAAATCGGTCGAGCATAATCGAGATGGATTCGTCGTCCTTCATTTGGAATAATTCTTAATCGTGAAGGAGCATGTTTATCTTCGTCTCTTTGACTTGAGACGTACCTTCGTGTGTTACCTCAAGCATTTTTCAAATTTCTTTGGCACTATCACACGATGATATCCGGTTGTGTTCTTCCGGATTTAAAGCGCAGTATAATAATTGCGTGGCTTTGCAATTATAATGGTCATTTTTCCAATCCGCATCATCATACTCTTCAAATGTTTTGAGAGTTCCGTTTGAGTTCGTCGGAATTTTTGGACCAAGGCATATCACCTTCCATAATTCGATATCGTAAGCTCGGATGAAAATAAACATTTTCTTCTTCCAAGTCATGAAATTCGATCCATCAAAAAATGGTGGTCGGTTGAGAGAAAGTCCTTCGACTGGAGCCATTTGGAACGCTATTTTGGATCTTCTCCTCGGATGTTAAGCCGCGTATTGAAGTACCGCTCTGATACCTATTGTTGGTATAAAATCGGATATTTGCGCCGTTTGGGCGGAAGCGTAAATAAATTGCGGAAAATAAATCACACAAGGATTTATAGAGGTTCAGCTATTAACAAAGCCTACGTCCTCTCTCGATGTATCTTTTTCTTTAGGATTAAGATCAAACCTCTACGCCTCTCTTCTATTGGTCGAGGGATTACCGTTACAAGCTCGTCTTCTATCAGTCCGAGTAAAACCATTTTTCCTTTTCGTAGGACAAGGAATCAACCTCTCTAGCTTTCTATGGGTACTAGATAAACCTCACTTAGATATCGATTGCGATTCTAACAATGCCGGATACTTGATCCTAATAACACCGAATCCAATCGTATCTTTTCTTTTACCTCTCGTGTATAATGTTGAATGTATAAACACCCAAACTAACAATATAAGCTCAATATAACACCAACAATGTAAGTATATGAATATAAGATCAATGTCTTGAATGCTTGGAGTTGTTGTTATCAAACAATACCATAGGAATGGTATTTATAGGCATTTTCCACAAACTAGCCGTTGCTGGCTGTTTAGACTTGCTAGCGTGCGCTAGCCTTCTTTAGCGTGCGCTAATATCATTAGCGTGCCTGTAGCGTGCGCTAGACTGTTCCTAGTTTCAGTCCAGTGGCTTCGTTTCTTCCCTTAGCGTATGTTATGACTTCTTCCTTACGTATATTACCATCTTGATTTAGCGTGCGTTAATAATATAATGTAGCGTGCGCTAAGCAATATATCAATTGCCTTCATTTGTCAAAGTATCCATTTGATATGCTGACTTTGACCTGCTTTTCCCAACGATTTGATTGACTAGAATTCAAACTGATATTTAGTGTGCGCTAAATATCATTCCTTGCGTGCGCTAATACTGACTTCATTGCATACGTCATTCTGTGTTTGAATATTTTCCCAACGGTAACATGGCTCAATAGTGTGCATTAGGTATAAGGTGTAGCGTGCGCTACCTCATCAACTAGCTTCACTTCAGGTAACTTTGAACTTGGCTGTGTAACACCCCCAAAACCATATGGGAATATTACACGCCGTAGACCCTTTCCACAAGGATCTACCAGGCTAAACATCCATAAACAACCAAATGCTTGCCCAGCCAGGGTCAAACAATAAAATGATACAGATCGATATGGTCACTTACACGTGAATACACAGACCGATGAGGTCACACAACCCAATCTATAAAACTGACTTAAATAACATTACCCACACAGGGGTCGAAATACAATACAGCGAAAGACTGAAATCAACTCTGACAACACAACAAAAATCAAAACAACTCTCGACTCATGATTAGTATCGCAGCTCGTCATCCTCTTGTGCTAATCCTGTGACTGCTCCCCTGAATCTGCATGTACCTGGACGCAAAATAGACATCCACCCCCCGATTACTCGGGGGTTAGTAAAACTCCACTGTTTTACTAGTGCAAGTATCAAATCATACGAAATGTAACAAGCAAATAATAATCGTGAATCCAATATAATAATCAAGTATCAAAATATTCCCGGGAGGTTTTCATAAGGGAAGATAAGCTATGAAGCATTCGAAAATAAGATTATCATCTCGGGAATTTTTTTTAGATTTTCAAAACCTTTAAGACCTCAAATCCTGATTAACAAAACCTTTCGAAAAACATTAGGGCCTTAACCCGATTCTCGTTTCAAAGCACACTAGATAATATATCATTATGAGTCCGAGACCCATATTTAAAATGTTACCCAAATAATCACTGCTACACGATCATTGTTCGTACACATCATGTACCGAACTCCAGAGGCCTCGACGGACCTTACCCGGACCACACACACTGTTCGTTCACATCATGTACCGAACTCCGGAGGCCTCAACGGACCCTACCCGGCCACAAACATCGTTCGTACACATCATGTACCGAACTCCAGAGGTCTCGTCAGACCCTACCTGGATCACACACCTTGTTCGTACACATCATGTACCGAACTCTAGAGGCCTCGTCAGACCCTACCTGGATTACACACCTTGTTCGTACACATCATGTACCGAACTCCAGAGGCCTCGTCAGACCCTACCTGGATTACACACCTTGTTCGTACACATCATGTACCGAACTCCAGAGGCCTCGTCAGACCCTACCTGGAACACACACACATCGACACGACACAACTCATAATCATCAAATATCAAGCCATTCCACATTACATACAACAATGAGCACAATTAATCAATCACATTGATCACCACAAAATCGTACATCCCACGCACATAACACAATCTCAACACTCGCAACAACTATCGTCAATCAACGACACATAACCAGCATAACACACGTTCGGTACACAATACATTGCACAACCGAGTGTACAACCATCCCATATGTACGTCGCAATCCTGCACAAATGGCACAACGCCTAACACATATACTAATATAACATTATTATCACAAAGCCTTCAAATTACGGAAAACACAACCAACTCAAACGGAACATAATTACGAAGGCAAGCAAAATCATAATACATATCATACGTAATTACTAGTCGCAAGATACAAGTCGTATAATAAGATACTTGCCTTAATAACCGCTACCAAACGCTCCGAAGAACACGGTTCGACCGGGAAGCTCGGACCCCGAAGAAGACAACGAACGGAAGGGTTGCGACTCGAGTTCTTCACAAGAATTCGACCCTAACAACATATAATCAATAAATCATCGATCATACGAGGAAGAATAATGGTAGAACGCTCGAATTCTCTTTGTGACATTTTATCGAACACCTTCAAGGCGTCGATAAAATACTCAATAAAACGACAAATCCGTGGCAATCCAACCGTGGAATAACAAGGAATTAGATATAATATAGCTTAACAATCATCAATTCATCAATATTCTGAGTTAAAACGGATTAAACGGACAAATCGAACAAAATCCCCAAAACTATATTTTAAGAAAACTTGCCTTGATTCGGTCAATCGGAGCAAGTTATGGAAGGATTAATCGATGTTATGAACTTCAAGACTTCATGGATGTAACCCCTAACAACATCCCTCCATGATCATAAAAGCTCCAGACGCGGAAGAGGAAGAAACGAGTGAGAAAAATGAAGAAAAACCCGACTGCTCTGCCATATTTATAGGCTATAGCCCTGCCGGACACGGCGCAGCAAACGGCCCAGATCAGCGCCGGGTGTCTCGGCCGTGTCTCGGCAGGCTGCTGGTCCTGGCCGACCCGGCGCAAGACACGGCCCAGGCGGCGCCGTTTCGAGGCCGTTTCGCCTGGTCCGACCGGCCCGGGACTCGGTCGTTAACGGTCAGAAAAATCCCAAAACTCGGACACGAGCGTGGCGAAAGCACGGTTACGAAGTACTCGTAAAGACGAATCCAGCCGAGAGAACACATGATTCCGACCACCCGAAGGCTCGAAATTCGACAACGGAAAGTAATTACCCCAAACTTTGGGAAATTACGAAAATGGCCCAAAACGTCCGAAAATCACGATACGTGATCGAATAACCAAACCGAAGTTCACAACACGTCTAACAAAGTTAAACGGACTTACGGGAAACTCGAAACAGTAATTTCGAACGAGATTCACAAGAATCGAACTCGAGTGCGGAAAAGTCGTTAAGAAACACGGAACTCAACAAAACAATACCGAAACGAACTCGGATGACAAAAAATGCAGAATTAATCATTCTCAGAATGATGAGACGGTCCCAAGAGAGTCGTCGAAACAGACTGCCGCCGAAAAAATAAAATTACCGGAAATCCGAAATTGCGGATATTACATTCTACCCTCCTTAAAAGAAGTTTCGTCCCGAAACTTAAATCAAGTAGGGAGAAGCAATATCCCGCCAGGAAAACTCAACGAGATACACAAGAACCGAAAAAAATTCGTGCCCAACGGCGAAACATTACAAGCAACGCAAGGGAATATACGGCGTAAAAACACGCCCCACGACGACTAACGCAACGCCACCGACTATGTTTCAAACAACGAGCAATTAACGACGCATCACATACCAAATCACATGCACACATTTAATCGAAGAAACGTACGCTACAACAAGTTGCACCCGACTAAAACGGCTATGCGATAGAAACAAATAGAGTATCACGATAGAAATCATTCCGATTCTCATCAATAAGAAAATGTCCGACGTCAAAACACAAACAATTCAATATAACGGAAAACGAGAATACCGGACATTACATTCTATCCTATTTAAAAATAAGTTTCGTCCCGAAACTTAAAATAAAACATCATGGTAGAATACAAACAAAACCAAAAAGTCCACGCAACAAATATCAATTTCTACACGAATTACAGCACGAAGTACGATACACAACTACATCACGGGACACCACCAGGCACTCCCCGAGTATGAACGAAAACCCAATTCCCGAACATCTTGGCAACGGTCTCACAATGCACCGCTCGGTGACCCACTTGGCCACACTCGAAACAGTTGACTAACGGTGAACGACAATTCTTCGCAGTACGAGATCAGGCAACAACAGTCAGACAACCCCGTTCGAACAACAACGATCGAACAAAAACGATCAAATAACAATGGTCGAACAAAAATGATAAAATAACAATGATCGAATGACAACAGTCGAACAATGACTCCGAAGTCCCCACTTCAACTCCAGACATTAAAAGAACTGGTAGAAAGTGAAAGATGTTACTTCCAAACAAGGTTCACAAGAATCGAACCGAACTCGGAAAGGTCACGATGACAAACAGGTCGATCTAAAACAAGGTCACAACCAGTTCGAATGATGACAACTGATACATCAAACAAGTTCAAAAAGTATCGACGAACACGTGCAAGTCGATAGAATTTAGAAGGATAAACTGCAGAAGTCAAATATAGTACGGGTATTACATCCGACCTCTTATAAAAGAAATGTCGTCCCCGCAACTCACAACAACGGAAACAAGGTAACAACACAAAAAGCATCCGACAGGAAAATCTCCCATGGGTCTCTCAGAGTCGATCCTGATATCTGTGCTGAAGTGCGAACTCCGAAAGTCTAAGTAGCCAATTCGCAAAACTGAATTCGGTGTCCCTCGAAACGCGTCACTGACGAGAAGGACAATTTACACGTGCATGCCCCGGCACATCACGGTTGAAATACCTCAGCTCGGCATACCGAAAATACAAATGCTAGATACAATGGGGCATAAAGTCGCAAAACAATATAGCGGAGATGCCAACTCAGCACAACAAAGAATCACGACGGTATCGTTCGGCGACCTCAACGGCCCGAACGATAACCAGTACCTAATTACAAACATTATGAAACAATCACACATGTACACAAACGTACAAACCCAAGCTTCAACATCTCACACTCGTGCGACAACACGCAAATCACCACGAGGCGATAAACAGTAAACACTAGTTCACACCTCTCACAGAGGGCTAGTACAACAAATGTGTGGCAACGCCTCGACGTTCATGCCACCAATTCGATCATACTCGGGAGCAAACATCATAATGACAACGCAAACATCATACATACATACCCAACCCTCAAACGGGAATGGATAGGTTTTAAAAACGAAAACCTCCTTTTGAAAATAATTTTGGAAACACCGATTGATCTTGAGTATCACCCTTCAATAACAATAAAATCGTGAAACATCGTTATCGAGACTTTGGAAACTATTTCGCATTCGATAAAAATGAGGACAATTTCTTTTCGTGAAAAACTTTCGGAAGTATTCGACCCTCGGGTCTAAGTAAAAGTGTTTCTAAAACATTGGAAAATATCTCAAAACATTTTGGTCCTCGAGGTAGAAGAATCTTGAAACATATTGTGGCACCTTGGATGTACCACAAGAAAATAATTCATTTTAAAAGGACGTCTCGAAATTTATTTTCTAAGGTACTCAAAGTTTTCAAAGATAATTCAATGGGCTAGAATGCCCAAAAATTTCAGATAATTACACAGAACATTATAGCGCCGTGGGTCCTGCCGAACCCACCGTGCTAAAAACCATTTACAAAACGCCAAAAAGGTCGATGACGGTAATATTTTACAATGTCCGAAGTATTTCAAAACACATTTTTCAAATACCGTCTGATTGTGTCATTTGAAAATACACGGCCCATTTGTCAAAATTTAACAAATTTTAAAAAATCCATATAAACCATGGTTTGACCGCACCACCAAAATATTTTCCAAAAATCGATTTCTACAAAATTCTCAAACTGTAAAGTCCTTCAGGAAACATTCTCAAACTTACCCATAGCGGACAAAAATTACAACATTCCAAAAACAGTCGAATTTAAAACCATATACTCAAATGGAAACCAGGGTCGCCAATTCAATCAAATGCATCTCGTGGTATCAAGTTTAAACACACTGCAAAATCATTCAACGGAGTTTCTCACAAACTCTACCGTCGGTACCTATTCGAAACCCATCAAGGTTTAAAACTTTCACAACCTACCACCCCACCCGGTGGTTCAAAGATAAAACAATAACGTGCCCAGTTCTATACACATACTATGTGTCACAAGTATTAAACACAACTATATTACATAATACTGTGTAAATAAAATTATGCACCGCAATTAACTCACTAAGATAAAATCGAGATACACAGGTATTACGCATAAAGGAGGAGACTTACATCCACAGGTCGCACGGAGGTGACGGTCGCCCACGATACTAATCTCGTCCGACAACATATCCGACACGTTGTGACTACGCACAACTCAACTTGTCACCTGACGACTCGAACGACAACACAACACATTACTCGGCAAACCATGACTCGACTCGACCCGACAGCCTAGGTTTCCACAACCTAAGCTCCGATACCATAAATGTAACACCCCCAAAACCATATGGGAATATTACACGCCGTAGACCCTTTCCACAAGGATCTACCAGGCTAAACATCCATAAACAACCAAATGCTTGCCCAGCCAGGGTGAAACAATAAAATGATACAGATCGATATGGTCACTTACACGTGAATACACAGACCGATGAGGTCATACTGTAATATCCGCAATTTTGATTTTTCGATAATTTTCTTTTTTGGCGGAAATCCGTTTTTACGACTCGCTCATGACCGTATCGTCATTCTGAGAATATTTAATTCTGCACTTTTTGTCATCCGAGTTCGTTTCGGTATCGTTTTGTTGAGATCCGTGTTCTTAAGCGGCTTTTCCGCACTTGAGTTCGATTCTTGCGAATATCGTCCAAAACTGTCGTTTCGAGTTTCTCGTAAGTTCATTTAATGTTATTATTCATGTTGTGAGCTTTGGATTGGTGTTTCGATCGTGTATCGTGCATTTCGGACGTTTTGGGCCATTTTCGTAATTTCCCAAAGTTTGGGGTAATTACTTTCCGTAGTCGAATTTCGAGCCTTTGGGTGGTCGGAATCGTGTATTCTCTTAACTCTTGGATTCGTCTTTGCGAGTACGTCGTAACCATATCTTCGATTCGTATTCAGGTTCGGGTTTCGGGGTCGTCGGGCCGTCGGAGTGGCCACGGCCGGAGCCGGGCCTGGCCTGGCCGAGTTACGGCCATAAGGTGCCGGTTACGGCCGTACGTGCTCGGAAGGCATGGCCTGACGAATGCCGGTTACGGCCGTAAGGGCCGAGATTCTGGCCAGACGGGTGCGGCGGCTTCACGGCGAATGCGATTCGGCCGTAAGGACTGCCAGATGCAGTAATGCGAGTTACGGCCGTAAGGCCTGCCGATTCTGGCCGTAGCGATCGGGCCGCGCTGGGAGGGTTTTGACGAATGCAGTTAAGGCCGTAAGGCCTGCCGATTCTGGCCGTAACACATCGGCCATATATAGGCGATGTGCCCATACTTCATTTTTATCACATTTCTTCACCCGGGTGCGGCTGGCGACGGGGAAAATCGGGAAATGGAGTTTTTGGTCGATTCCACTCGATTTCTAAGCGTTTTTGAGGATCCTTATCAATTATATCAACATCAAATCATTGTTCTTCGTCGGATCGAGGTAATTTCTTGAAATCTCCTAGGATTGGATTTTTCAAGATTTGTTCTTGATTTTCGATTCTAGTCCAATTTTGATGAATCGGTTGATGTTAGTAAACATTATTAATCATGTTCTATGGATTGTATATCCATATTTTCGATTCGTCCAACCCGATTGATGATTTTTAGGCTCTTGAGAAACTTTGAACATTTAGTGTTCGATTAAATGCCTCAAAGAGTTTCTTTCGGTTGTTATGTTGATTTCGATTGATATTGTGTTATTGAATGAATTGAATTTCATTCAAGGTTGTTCGAGTACTTGTGTTTATCGGAGGACGCCGTTCGTTGTTCGTGGAAGGGTTTCATCGCCTTCGGTTGAGGCAAGTTTTATACTTGTACTAGTCAATGAGATTAATGTTATCATATATGTGTATGAATGTGTTGTATCATTCCGAGACTTAGTCTCTTCATAAGTTCATTGATATTAGGGGATCGTTCGATACGATACTCTTCGGAAATTATGCCAAATGTTTATTATCATTCATTAATGGCCAGTGAGGCATTGAGATATTCGTTGTTAATGTTATTATCGATCACCGGTTCGCGGTATCGATGTATCGGTTGTTGTTGTTAATATTGATGTCGATCTAAGACGTTGTAATCATTGTTATTAATGTTGGCGTCCTGTCATTCATGTTGTATTGGCCGATTGAAGGCATTATCATATTCGTTCTCATCTTCGTCGTCGGTAGCCGATTAAAGGTGCCGAGGCATTCATTGTATCATTGTTATTGATTAGCCGTTCTAAGGCAAACGAGGAGTTCAATCATTCATCGTATCATTGTCATCGATTAGCCGTTCTAAGGCAATCGAGGTGCTCAATCATTCATTGTCTCATTGTCATCGATTAGCCGTTCTAAGGCAATCGAGGTGCTCAATAATTCATTGTATCATTGTCATCGATTAGCCGTTCTAAGGTAATCGAGGTGCTCAATCATTCGTTGTATCATTGTTATCGATTGGCCGTTTTAAGGCAATCGAAGTATTGAATCATCCGCTGCATCATTGTTATCGGTTGGCCATTCTAAGGCCATCGAGGTATTGAATTGGGGCTATCGAGGATAGTTCCCATCCGTTGTGTCGTTATCGCTTGACCATTCTAAGGTAATCGAGCTATTGAATTGGGACCGCCGAGGACGGTACCCATCCGTGAGTCATTGTTGTCGTGTTGGCCGACTCAAGGCAGCACACTATCATTCTCGTGAATTCGATAATCTTGGGATCATTGCCGTTTGTGATTAATTATGTTTGGAGGCTAGTCTCGGCTAGTACTCATTATGGGGTAAGTTTGGTGGGGCCTGAACCTTCGCGGTTGTTTCCCCCAACACCTACAACTCAGTAGGTCAACGGCCATTGGATGGTTTCATTATGGGGTAAGTTTGGTGGGGCCTGAACCTTCGCGGTTGTTTCCCCCAACACCTACATTTCGATGAGTCAACGGCCATTGGATGGTTTCATTGTGATACGGCCGTGCCGTGGCCGGCTAATTGTGATACGGCCGTGCCGTGGCCGGCCCTAATTGTGATACGGCCGTGCCGTGGCTTCGCCCTAATTGTGATACGGCCGTGCCGTGGCTTCGGCCCTAATTGTGATACGGCCGTGCCGTGGCTTCGGCCCTAATCGTCTGACTTCGGGTGTTTTGGCTTCATGTGATTGTGATATTTGACACTTGGTGAATGGTTTTCAAGCCTTTGTGATTGTCTTGGTAATTTTATTGGAGCCTTCGGGCATTGTGGTTCATATTTAATGCATTACGGTTTGGTTCATGTTGTGTAATTCATTGTGGTACTCTGTGATTATGATTCGCCGTTGGGCACTTATGTTCTAACCTGTCGAGCAGGTATTAATAGTATGCCGCGGGCATAGTGTTTCACGAATGCTCGGTTCTTACATTGGTTTGTGAGCATCTCGTATTATTATTATCATTGTACCATTTCATTCTGCCTTGGATTCATATCATTTTATAAATATATTTTATTTTCATTATCTGGATGGTGACCCGTGGGGGCGGAACATGTTTTCATGTTTTAGATGCTTGCGAGGAGAGAGTTGAGACACAGGGGCATGATGATGGCGACGAGGCATTCGAGCGATACTAGTCCGAGTTGTTCATGTTGGTCAGTCAGTTGGAGTGTTCTCCATTTTGTCAGTCATTGTCATTATGTATTACCCGAGCAGATGCTCGTGGATGTTGTTGTATTTTTATTTTTGGCCATGTAGGCCCATCGTTGTCGTTGAAATTCCTTATCGGAATATTGTGTCGGATATCATGGTAAGGACTGTGATCTCCCTTCATGGTTAATTTAATGTAATTTTAATCATGTTCGCCTGGTGGATCTCCTGGTGTGGGGTCCACGGCACTGTAATAACCCAATAGGATTTGGGGGTGTTACAGAAGATGGTATCAGAGAGTTTGGGTTGTGAGATACCCTGATATGTGAGTTATGTGGCTCTACCGATGCGGTAGTAGTGGGACTGTCAGGTTATGAGAATCTGGACAGTCGGGTTTTGTGAGTCGTAATATTAGTACGACTGCACGAGTCATTCATTCATTGAGTCGTCGTCAGTGAAGACTAGTATCGTGAGACCTCGAAGCTTCGTATGACCTGTGTAAGGACTCGATTCTCTTTATGTTCATACATTCATCATGTCATTAATTATTCATGCTTTGTTGAAACATATATGTGATATTATTGTTATGATTGATTCATGACTAATTGTTTTGGAGCACGTGTGACCTGTGTAAGTGCTAAGGATCAACTCATTCATCAGTTAATAATCCTCAATCATCATTTTGATCTTGTCGATCATGTTAATTCATTCATCACTCAGTCAATATCATTCATCACTCAGTTAATTCGTTCATCACTCAGTCAATATCATTACTCAGATAATTCATTCATCACTCGGTTAATTCATTCATCACTCAGTCAATATCATTCATCACTCAGTTAATTCGTTCATCACTCAGTCAATATCATTACTCAGATAATTCATTCATCACTCGGTTAATTCATTCATCACTCAGTCAATATCATTCATCACTCGGTTAATTCGTTCATCACTCAGTCAATATCATTACTCAGATAATTCATTCATCACTCGGTTAATTCATTCATCACTCAGTCAATATCATTCATCACTCAGTTAATTCGTTCATTACTCAGTCAATATCATTACTCAGTTAATTCATTCATCACTCAGTCAATTCCTTCATCACTTAGTCAATCTCATTGTTCAGATTAATTCATTAATCACTCAGTCAATCTCATTGTTCAGTCAATTCATTCATCACTCAGTCAATATCATTGCTTAGTTAATTCATTCATCACTCAGTCAATTCCTTCATCACTTAGTCAATCTCATTGTTAAGATTAATTCATTAATCACTCAGTCAATCTCATTGTTCAGTCAATTTATTCATCACTCAGTCGATCTCATTGCTCAGTCAATTCATTCATCACTCAGTCGATCTCATTGCTCAGTTAATTCATTCATCACTCAGTCAACCTCATTGTTCAGTCAATTCATTTATCACTCAGTCAATCTCATTGTTCAGTCAATTCATTCATCACTCAGTTAATCTCATTGTTCAGTTAATTCATTCATCACTCAGTCAATCTCATTGTTCAGTCAATTCATTCATCACTCAGTCAATCTCATTGCTCAGTCAATTCATTCATCACTCAGTTAATCTCATCGCTCAGTTAATTCATTATCACTCAGTCAATCTCATTGTTCAATTAATTCATTAATCATCCAGTCCATCTCACGGTTTAGTTGTTGATCTTACGGATCGAATTTTCAACCTTGTTAACTTGTTCAAGGTAATCATTTCAGGAATTTCATCAGATAATCATGTTACCTCACTTGATCTTTCATGCGATCTTATCATATCCCGACATCATGTCGACGATCATTTTATTGCATTATTAATGCATTCATTGTGTTAGAGCGTGTATGCTCATTGTTATCATTCCGTCTCGTAATCATAATGCGATCTTCATACGAGATCTGTAATTATCACGTGACTTTCCTGTCTCGGTATGGGAAGAGCTGTCAGAGGGACATCGGACTCCGACGTCCAAGAGATCGTTTTCTAGTTGTCTTCGTGCTAGGAGAGCATCTTCATCTCGGACGACGAGTTCGACTGTTGTTGCTTTAACTGTGATACAATAGGACATTCATCACCGGTTTTGAGCAAGTTAATTCTTGTTCGGTAATAGGATAATCACTCATTTCATTTGTCGTTCATTCATTCATATAAGTCATTCATCATATATCAATCACGTTGAGACTTATAATTATCAAACTAATCATTCAATTCACGGGGAACTATGGTTCCAATCATTTCATTTGAGCTGTCACTCATTACGTTATCATTTCACACCGGTGAGTCATTCTTGATCCTTGTTGGATTTCGATTCATTATCATTCATTGTGATCATTCTTGTTCGTGTGTATCTCGTCGATTTTTCCTGGCGGGATATTGCTTCTCCCTACTTGTTTTAAGTTTCGGGACGAAACTTCTTTTAAGGGGGGTAGTATGTAATATCCGCAATTTCGATTTTTCGATAATTTTCTTTTTGGCGAAGTCCGTTTTTACGACTCTCTCATGACCGTATCGTCATTCTGAGAATATTTAATTCTGCACTTTTTGTCATCCGAGTTCGTTTCGGTATCGTTTTGTTGAGATCCGTGTTCTTAAGCGGCTTTTCCGCACTTGAGTTCGATTCTTGCGAATCTCGTCCGAAGCTGTCGTTTCGAGTTTCTCGTAAGTTCATTTAATGTTATTATTCATGTTGTGAGCTTTGGATTGGTGTTTCGATCGTGTATCGTGCATTTCGGACGTTTTGGGCCATTTTTGTAATTTCCCAAAGTTTGGGGTAATTACTTTCCGTAGTCGAATTTCGAGCCTTTGGGTGGTCGGAATCATGTATTCTATTAACGCTTGGATTTGTCTTTGCGAGTACGTCGTAACCATATCTTCGATTCGTATTCGTGTTCGGGTTTCGGGGTCGTCGGGCCGTCGGAGTGGCCACGGGCCGAGGCCAGCTTTGCCGAGTTACGGCCGTAAGGTGCGATTACGGCCGTCGTGCTCGGCGGCATGGCCTCGACGAATGCGATTACGGCCGTAAGGGCCGAGATTCTGGCCAGACGGGTGCGAGCGACTTCTGGCGAATGCGATTCTGGCCGTAAGGACTGTAGATGCGGCCGTAAGGCGAGTTACGACCGTAAGGCCTCGATTACGGCCGTAAGCGATCGTGGCCGGGCGGGTTTTGACGAATGCCGATTACGGCCGTAAGGCCCTGCCGATTCTGGCCGTAACTGTCGGCCATATATAGCGATGTGGCCCAGACTTCATTTTTATCACATTTCTTCACTCGGGTGCGGCTGGCGACGGGGAAAATCGGGATTTTTGGTCGATTCCACTCGATTTATAAGCGTTTTTGAGGACCCTTATCAATTATATCAACATCAAATCATTGTTCTTCGTCGGATCGAGGTAATTTCTTGAAATCTCCTAGGATTGGATTTTTCGAGATTTGTTCTTGATTTTCGATTCTAGTCCGATTTTGATGAATCGGTTGATGTTAGTAAACATTATTAATCATGTTCTATGGATTGTATATCCATATTTTCGATTCGTCCAACCCGATTGATGATTTTTAGGCTCTTGAGAAACTTTGAACATTTAGTGTTCGATTAAATGCCTCAAAGAGTTTATTTCGGTTGTTATGTTGATTTCGATTGATATTGTGTTATTAAATGAATTGTATTTCATTCAAGGTTGTTCGAGTACTTGTGTTTATCGGAGGACGCCGTTCGTTGTTTGTGGAAGGGTTTCATCGCCTTCGGTTGAGGCAAGTTTTATACTTGTACTAGTCAATGAGATTAATGTTATCATATATGTGTATGAATGTGTTGTATCATTCCGAGACTTAGTCTCTTCATAAGTTCATTGATATTAGGGGATCGTTCGATACGATACTCTTCGGAAATTATGCCAAATGTTTATTATCATTCATTAATGGCCAGTGAGGCATTGAGATATTCGTTGTTAATGTTATTATCGATCACCGGTTCGCGGTATCGATGTATCGGTTGTTGTTGTTAATATTGATGTCGATCTAAGACGTTGTAATCATTGTTATTAATGTTGGCGTCCTGTCATTCATGTTGTATTGGCCGATTAAAGGCATTATCGTATTCGTTCTCATCTTCGTCGTAGGTAGCCGATTAAAGGTGCCGAGGCATTCATTGTATCATTGTTATTGATTAGCCGTTCTAAGGCAAACGAGGAGTTCAATCATTCATCGTATCATTGTCATCGATTAGCCGTTCTAAGGCAATCGAGGTGCTCAATCATTCATTGTCTCATTGTCATCGATTAGCCGTTCTAAGGCAATCGAGGTGCTCAATAATTCATTGTATCATTGTCATCGATTAGCCGTTCTAAGGTAATCGAGGTGCTCAATCATTCGTTGTATCATTGTTATCGATTGGCCGTTTTAAGGCAATCGAAGTATTGAATCATCCGCTGCATCATTGTTATCGGTTGGCCATTCTAAGGCCATCGAGGTATTGAATTGGGGCTATCGAGGATAGTTCCCATCCGTTGTGTCGTTATCGATTGACCATTCTAAGGTAATCGAGCTATTGAATTGGGACCGCCGAGGACGGTACCCATCTGTGAGTCATTGTTGTCGTGTTGGCCGACTCAAGGCAGCACACTATCATTCTCGTGAATTCGATAATCTTGGGATCATTGCCGTTTGTGATTAATTATGTTTGGAGGATAGTCTCGGCTAGTACTCATTATGGGGTAAGTTTGGTGGGGCCTGAACCTTCGCGGTTGTTTCCCCCAACACCTACAACTCAGTAGGTCAACGGCCATTGGATGGTTTCATTATGGGGTAAGTTTGGTGGGGCCTGAACCTTCGCGGTTGTTTCCCCCAACACCTACAGCTCAGTAGGTCAACGGCCATTGGATGGTTTCATTGTGATACGGCTTCGTGCCGTGGCTTCGGCCCTAATTGTGATACGGCTTCGTGCCGTGGCTTCGGCCCTAATTGTGATACGGCTTCGTGCCGTGGCTTCGGCCCTAATTGTGATACGGCTTCGTGCCGTGGCTTCGGCCCTAATTGTGATACGGCTTCGTGCCGTGGCTTCGGCCCTAATCGATACAGCTTCGGGCTGTTTTGGCTTCATGTGATTGTGATATTTGACAGCTTCGGCTGAATGGTTTTCAAGCCTTTGTGATTGTCTTGGTAATTTTATTGGAGCCTTCGGGCATTGTGGTTCATATTTAATTCAGTTCTGGTTTGGTTCATGTTGTGTAATTCATTGTGGTACTCTGTGATTATGATTCGCCGTTGGGCACTTATGTTCTAACCTGTCGAGCAGGTATTAATAGTATGCCGCGGGCATAGTGTTTCACGAATGCTCGGTTCTTACATTGGTTTGTGAGCATCTCGTATTATTATTATCATTGTACCATTTCATTCTGCCTTGGATGCATATCATGTTATACATATATTTGATGTTCATTATCTGGATGACTGACCCCGTGGGGGCGGAACATGTTTTCATGTTTTAGATGCTTGCGAGGAGAGAGTTGAGACACAGGGGCATGATGATGGCGACGAGGCATTCAAGCGATACTAGTCCGAGTTGTTCATGTTGGTCAGTCAGTTGGAGTGTTCTCCAGTTTGTCAGTCATTGTCATTATGTATTACCCGAGCAGATGCTCGTGGATGTTGTTGTATTTTTATTTTTGGCCATGTAGCCCATCGTTGTCGTTGAAATTCCTTATCGGAATATTGTGTCGGATATCATGGTAAGGACTGTGATCTCCCTTCATGGTTAATTTAATGTAATTTTAATCATGTTCGCCTGGTGGATCTCCTGGTGTGGGGTCCACGGCACTGTAATAACCAAATAGGATTTGTGGGTGTTACAGAAGATGGTATCAGAGAGTTTGGGTTGTGAGATACCCTGATATGTGAGTTATGTGGCTCTACCGATGCGGTAGTAGTGGGACTGTCAGGTTATGAGAATCTGGACAGTCGGGTTTTGTGAGTCGTAATATTAGTACGACTGCACGAGTCATTCATTCATTGAGTCGTCGTCAGTGAAGACTAGTATCGTGAGACCTCGAAGCTTCGTATGACCTGTGTAAGGACTCGATTCTCTTTATGTTCATACATTCATCATGTCATTAATTATTCATGCTTTGTTGAAACATATATGTGATATTATTGTTATGATTGATTCATGACTAATTGTTTTGGAGCACGTGCGACCTGTGTAAGTGCTAAGGATCAACTCATTCATCAGTTAATAATCCTCAATCATCACTTTGATCTTGTCGATCATGTTAATTCATTCATCACTCAGTCAATACCATTCATCACTCAGTTAATTTGTTCATCACTCAGTCAATATCATTACTCAGATAATTCATTCATCACTCGGTTAATTCATTCATCACTCAGTCAATATCATTCATCACTCAGTTAATTCGTTCATCACTCAGTCAATATCATTACTCAGATAATTCATTCATCACTCGGTTAATTCATTCATCACTCAGTCAATATCATTCATCACTCGGTTAATTCGTTCATCACTCAGTCAATATCATTACTCAGATAATTCATTCATCACTCGGTTAATTCATTCATCACTCAGTCAATATCATTCATCACTCAGTTAATTCGTTCATCACTCAGTCAATATCATTGCTCAGTTAATTCATTTATCACTCAGTCAATTCCTTCATCACTTAGTCAATCTCATTGTTCAGATTAATTCATTAATCACTCAGTCAATCTCATTGTTCAGTCAATTCATTCATCACTCGACCAATATCATTGCTTAGTTAATTCATTCATCACTCAGTCAATTCCTTCATCACTTAGTCAATCTCATTGTTAAGATTAATTCATTAATCACTCAGTCAATCTCATTGTTCAGTCAATTTATTCATCACTCAGTCAATCTCATTGCTCAGTCAATTCATTCATCACTCAGTCGATCTCATTGCTCAGTTAATTCATTCATCACTCAGTCAACCTCATTGTTCAGTCAATTCATTTATCACTTAGTCAATCTCATTGTTCAGTCAATTCATTCATCACTCAGTTAATCTCATTGTTCAGTTAATTCATTCATCACTCAGTCAATCTCATTGTTCAGTCAATTCATTCATCACTCAGTCAATCTCATTGCTCAGTCAATTCATTCATCACTCAGTTAATCTCATCGCTCAGTTAATTCATTATCACTCAGTCAATCTCATTGTTCAATTAATTCATTAATCATCCAGTCCATCTCACGGTTTAGTTGTTGATCTTACGGATCGAATTTTCAACCTTGTTAACTTGTTCAAGGTAATCATTTCAGGAATTTCATCAGATAATCATGTTACCTCACTTGATCTTTCATGCAATATTATCATATCCCGGCATCATGTCGACGATCATTTTATTGCATTATTAATGCATTCATTGTGTTAGAGCGTGTATGCTCATTGTTATCGTTCCGTCTCGTAATCATAATGCGATCTTCATACGAGATCTGTAATTATCACGTGACTTTCCTGTCTCGGTATGGGAAGAGCTGTCAGAGGGACATCGGACTCCGACGTCCAAGAGATCGTTTTCTAGTTGTCTTCGTTCTAGGAGAGCATCTTCATCTCGGACGACGAGTTCGACTGTTGTTGCTTTAACTGTGATACAATAGGACATTCATCACCGGTTTTGAGCAAGTTAATTCTTGTTCGGTAATAGGATAATCACTCATTTCATTTGTCGTTCATTCATTCATATAAGTCATTCATCATATATCAATCACGTTGAGACTTATAATTATCAAACTAATCATTCAATTCACGGGGAACTATGGTTCCAATCATTTCATTTGAGCTGTCACTCATTACGTTATCATTTCACACCGGTGAGTCATTCTTGATCCTTGTTGGATTTCGATTCATTATCATTCATTGTGATCATTCTTGTTCGTGTGTATCTCGTCGATTTTTCCTGGCGGGATATTGCTTCTCCCTACTTGTTTTAAGTTTCGGGACGAAACTTCTTTTAAGGGGGGTAGTATGTAATATCCGCAATTTCGATTTTTCGATAATTTTCTTTTTTGGCAGAAGTCCGTTTTTACGACTCTCTCATGACCGTATCGTCATTCTGAGAATATTTAATTCTGCACTTTTTGTCATCCGAGTTCGTTTCGGTATCGTTTTGTTGAGATCCGTGTTCTTAAGCGGCTTTTCCGCACTTGAGTTCGATTCTTGCGAATCTCGTCCGAAACTGTCGTTTCGAGTTTCTCGTAAGTTCATTTAATGTTATTATTCATGTTGTGAGCTTTGGATTGGTGTTTCGATCGTGTATCGTGCATTTCGGACGTTTTGGGCCATTTTTGTAATTTCCCAAAGTTTGGGGTAATTACTTTCCGTAGTCGAATTTCGAGCCTTTGGGTGGTCGGAATCATGTATTCTATTAACGCTTGGATTTGTCTTTGCGAGTACGTCGTAACCATATCTTCGATTCGTATTCAGGTTCGGGTTTCGGGGTCGTTGGGCCGTCGGAGTGGCCACGGCCGGATCGCTTTGGCGAGTTACGGCCGTAAGGTGCGATTCTGGCCGTCGTGCTCGGCGAGCATGGCTCGACGAATGCGTTCGGCCGTAAGGGCCGGAGTTACGGCCGTACGGGTGCTGTGCGGCTTCGACGAATGCCGTTGCACGTAAGGACTCGCGAATGCGGCCGAAGTGCCGGAGTTACGGCCGTAAGGCCTGTCGATTCTGGCCGTAAGCGATCGGGCCGCGCCGGGCGGGTTTTGACGAATGCCGTACGGCCGTAAGGCCCTGCGATTCTGGTAAACAGTAACCTGTCGGCCATATATAGGCAGTGACCGGCCCAGACTTCATTTTTATCACATTTCTTCACCCGGGTGCGGCTGGCGACGGGGAAAATCGGGAAATGGAGTTTTTGGTCGATTCCACTCGATTTCTAAGCGTTTTTGAGGATCCTTATCAATTATATCAACATCAAATCATTGTTCTTCGTCGGATCGAGGTAATTTCTTGAAATCTCCTAGGATTGGATTTTTCGAGATTTGTTCTTGATTTTCGATTCTAGTCCGATTTTGATGAATCGGTTGATGTTAGTAAACATTATTAATCATGTTCTATGGATTGTATATCCATATTTTCGATTCGTCCAACCCGATTGATGATTTTTAGGCTCTTGAGAAACTTTGAACATTTAGTGTTCGATTAAATGCCTCAAAGAGTTTATTTCGGTTGTTATGTTGATTTCGATTGATATTGTGTTATTAAATGAATTGTATTTCATTCAAGGTTGTTCGAGTACTTGTGTTTATCGGAGGACGCCATTCGTTGTTCGTGGAAGGGTTTCATCGCCTTCGGTTGAGGCAAGTTTTATACTTGTACTAGTCAATGAGATTAATGTTATCATATATGTGTATGAATGTGTTGTATCATTCCGAGACTTAGTCTCTTCATAAGTTCATTGATATTAGGGGATCGTTTGATACGATACTCTTCGGAAATTATGCCAAATGTTTATTATCATTCATTAATGGCCAGTGAGGCATTGAGATATTCGTTGTTAATGTTATTATCGATCACCGGTTCGCGGTATCGATGTATTGGTTGTTGTTGTTAATATTGATGTCGATCTAAGACGTTGTTGTAATCATTGTTATTAATGTTGGCGTCCTGTCATTCATGTTGTATTGGCCGATTGAAGGCATTATCGTATTCGTTCTCATCTTCGTCGTCGGTAGCCGATTAAAGGTGCCGAGGCATTCATTGTATCATTGTTATTGATTAGCCGTTCTAAGGCAATCGAGGAGTTCAATCATTCATCGTATCATTGTCATCGATTAGCCGTTCTAAGGCAATCGAGGTGCTCAATCATTCATTGTCTCATTGTCATCGATTAGCCGTTCTAAGGCAATCGAGGTGCTCAATAATTCATTGTATCATTGTCATCGATTAGCCGTTCTAAGGTAATCGAGGTGCTCAATCATTCGTTGTATCATTGTTATCGATTGGCCGTTTTAAGGCAATCGAAGAATTGAATCATCCGCTGCATCATTGTTATCGGTTGGCCATTCTAAGGCCATCGAGGTATTGAATTGGGGCTATCGAGGATAGTTCCCATCCGTTGTGTCGTTATCGATTGACCATTCTAAGGTAATCGAGCTATTGAATTGGGACCGCCGAGGACGGTACCCATCCGTGAGTCATTGTTGTCGTGTTGGCCGACTCAAGGCAGCACACTATCATTCTCGTGAATTCGATAATCTTGGGATCATTGCCGTTTGTGATTAATTATGTTTGGAGGCTAGTCTCGGCTAGTATTCATTATGGGGTAAGTTTGGTGGGGCCTGAACCTTCGCGGTTGTTTCCCCCAACACCTACAACTCAGTAGGTCAACGGCCATTGGATGGTTTCATTATGGGGTAAGTTTGGTGGGGCCTGAAACTTCGCGGTTGTTTCCCCCAACACCTACATTTCGATGAGTCAACGGCCATTGGATGGTTTCATTGTGATACGGCTTCGTGCGTGGCTTCGCCCTAATTGTGATACGGCCGTGCGTGGCTTCGCCCTAATTGTGATACGGCCGTGCCGTGGCTTCGCCCTAATTGTGATACGGCCGTGCCGTGCTTCGCCCTAATTGTGATACGGCCGTGCCGTGGCTTCGCCCTAATCGATGACTTCGGCCGTTTTGGCTTCATGTGATTGTGATATTTGGACTTGGCTGAATGGTTTTCAAGCCTTTGTGATTGTCTTGGTAATTTTATTGAGCCTTCGGGCATTGTGGTTCATATTTAATTGATTGGTTTGGTTCATGTTGTGTAATTCATTGTGGTACTCTGTGATTATGATTCGCCGTTGGGCACTTATGTTCTAACTCGAAAGGTGTATTAATAGTATGCCGCGGGCATAGTGTTTCACGAATGCTCGGTTCTTACATTGGTTTGTGAGCATCTCGTATTATTATTATCATTGTACCATTTCATTCTGCCTTGGATGCATATCATGTTATACATATATTTGATGTTCATTATCTGGATGACTGACCCCGTGGGGGCGGAACATGTTTTCATGTTTTAGGTGCTTGCGAGGAGAGAGTCGAGACACAGGGGCATGATGATGGCGACGAGGCATTCGAGCGATACTAGTCCGAGTTGTTCATGTTGGTCAGTCAGTTGGAGTGTTCTCCAGTTTGTCAGTCATTGTCATTATGTATTACCCGAGCAGATGCTCGTGGATGTTGTTGTATTTTTATTTTTGGCCATGTAGGCCCATCGTTGTCGTTGAAATTCCTTATCGGAATATTGTGTCGGATATCATGGTAAGGACTGTGATCTCCCTTGATGGTTAATTTAATGTAATTTTAATCATGTTCGCCTGGTGGATCTCCTGGTGTGGGGTCCACGGCACTGTAATAACCCAATAGGATTTGGGGGTGTTACAACACAACCCAATCGATAAAACTGACTTAAATAACATTACCCACACAGGGGTCGAAATACAATACAGCGGAAGACTGAAATCAACTCTGACAACACAATAAAAATCAAAACAACTCTCGACTCATGATTAGTATCGCAGCTCGTCATCCTCTTGTGCCAATCCTGTGACTGCTCCCCTGAATCTGCATGTACCTGGACGCAAAACAGACATCCACCCCCCGATTACTCGGGGGTTAGTAAAACTCCACTGTTTCACTAGTGCAAGTATCAAATCATACGAAATGTAACAAGCAAATAATAATCGTGAATCCAATATAATAATCAAGTATCAAAATATTCCCGGGGGGTTTTCACAAGGAAAGATAAGCTATGAAGCATTCGAAAATAAGATTATCATCTCGGGAATTTTTTTTAGATTTTCAAAACCTTTAAGACCTCAAATCCTGATTAACAAAACCTTTCGAAAAACATTAGGGCCTTAACCTGATTCTCGTTTCAAAGCACACTAGATAATATATCATTATGAGTCTGAGACCCATATTTAAAATGTTACCCAAATAATCACTGCTACACGATCATTGTTCGTACACATCATGTACCGAACTCCAGAGGCCTCGACGGACCTTACCCGGACCACACACACTGTTCGTACACACCATGTACCGAACTTCGGAGGCCTCAACGGACCCTACCCGGCCACAAACATCGTTCGTACACATCATGTACCGAACTCCAGAGGTCTCGTCAGACCCTACCTGGATCACACACCTTGTTCGTACACATCATGTACCGAACTCCAGAGGCCTCGTCAGACCCTACCTGGATTACACACCTTGTTCGTACACATCATGTACCGAACTCCAGAGGCCTCGTCAGACCCTACCTGGATTACACACCTTGTTCGTACACATCATGTACCGAACTCCAGAGGCCTCGTCAGAACCTACCTGGAACACACACACATCGACACGACACAACTCATAATCATCAAATATCAAGCCATTCCACATTACATACAACAATGAGCACAATTAATCAATCACATTGATCACCACAAAATCGTACATCCCACGCACATAACACAATCTCAACACTCGCAACAACTATCGTCAATCAACGACACATAACCAGCATAACACACGTTCGGTACACAATATATTGCACAACCGAGTGTACAACCATCCCATATGTACGTCGCAATCCTGCACAAATGGCAACGCCTAACACGTATACTAATATAACATTATTATCACAAAGCCTTCAAATTACGGAAAACACAACCAACTCAAACGGAACATAATTACGAAGGAAAGCAAAATCATAATACATATCATACATAATTACTAGTCGCAAGATACAAGTCGTATAATAAGATACTTGGCTTAATAACCGCTACCAAATGCTCCGAAGAACACGGTTCGACCGGGAAGCTCGGACCCCGAAGAAGACAACGAACGGAAGGGTTCCGACTCGAGTTCTTCACAAGAATTCGACCCTAACAACATATAATCAATAAATCATCGATCATACGAGGAAGAATAATGGTAGAACGCTCGAATTCTCTTTGTGACATTTTATCGAACACCTTCAAGGCGTCGATAAAATACTCAATAAAACGACAAATCCGTGGCAATACAACCGTGGAATAACAAGGAATTAGATATAATATAGCTTAACAATCATCAATCCATCAATATTCTGAGTTAAAACGGATTAAACGGACAAATCGAACAAAATCCCCAAAACTATATTTTAAGAAAACTTGCCTTGATTCGGTCGATCAGAGCAAGTTATGGAAGGATTAATCGATGTTATGAACTTAAAAACTTCATGTATTTAACCCCTAACAACATCCCTCCATGATCATCAAAGCTCCAGCCGCGGAAGAGGAAGAAAGGAGTGAGAAAAATGAAGAAAAACCCGACTGCTCTACCATATTTATAGCCCTGCCGGACACGGCGCAGAAAACGACCGAGATCAGCGCCGGGTGTCTCGGCCGTGTCTCGGCAGGCTGCTGGTCCTGTCCGACCCGGCGCAAGACACGGCGCTGGGCAGCACCGTTTCCAGGGCCGTTTCGCACAGGTCCGGCCAGCCAGGACTCGGTCGTTCCGACGGTCCGAAAAATCCCAAAACTCAGACCTGAACGTAAACCGAAAGCACGGTTACGAAGTACTCGTAAAGACGAATCCGAAAACTGAGAGAACACATGATTCCGACCACCCGAAGGCTCGAAATTCGACAACGGAAAGTAATTACCCCAAACTTTGGGAAATTACGAAAATGGCCCAAAACGTCCGAAAATCACGATACGTGATCGAATAACCAAACCGAAGTTCACAACACGTCTAACAAAGTTAAACGGACTTACGGGAAACTGGAAACAGTAATTTCGAACGAGATTCACAAGAATCGAACTCTAGTGCGGAAAAGTCGTTAAGAAACACGGAACTCAACAAAACAATACCGAAACGAACTCGGATGACAAAAAATGCAGAATTAATCATTCTTAGAATGATGATACGGTCCCAAGCGAGTCGTCGAAATAGACTTCCGCCGAAAAAATAAAATTACCGGAAATCCGAAATTGCAGATATTACAGGCTGATATGCAGATGACTTCCCGTTAGCGTGCGCTAACATATATGTCTTAGCGTGCGCTAGACATGCATTTTGCTCAGCTTTTTGAATCTTCGTCTGCTTTGTCGTTTTGCTTCGCCTCGATGTTGTTTAGCAACTTTAATCATCAAAACACTATTTATTAAAGTGTGGAATAAACATTCCAACAATAATAACTTGTAAATAAACTGAACCTTACGTACGTTAAAAACTATGTATTACGTATGCTAAGTATGTGACATTACGTATGCTAAAGGTTATGCCTTATGTACGTAATGCGGTCTTCGGTCTTTGGATAGGGAATCTTCGCCGGATGGTGCATTATCAGACCAACTTTCGGCGCGATAGCGACAGGCAAGTCAACGGGTGTTACGTACGTTAGCCAACTTTCATTACGTACGTAACGATGTGTGTAAATTAGTCCAGTAAGTTCTGAGTTTTTCCTTACGTACGTTAAGCTTTCCATGATAACGTATGTAACATGGCTTACGTACGTAAAGCTTTAGGCCTAACGTGCGTAAAGCCATTCCGAATTTATATAATGACACCCTCCCTTTCATTTCTTCCGACCCAAAACTCACTCTTTGCTCTTCATACTATCCTCCACCCTCTCTAAGTCAGTTCTTATCCTCCCTAATCAAGTGTTATCCTATTGGAGTGAGTTGATCAAGCTCCGGAGGAGGTTTTGAAGGTGCTACCCTTTCGTTCTTCATCGTCCTTCGTCGTTCTTCATCCTCTTTTGTCAATTGAGGTAAGTTTATCGAATCTTGAACTAATTTAAGTGTTGTTATACGAGGTATACTAAATTCCGGATGCTTTGGGTAGTTTAGAACTTTCGAGAATGATCGGAACGGTGAAAACTATCACAATTATTAATCGATGCCTATCTTGTTAAGTAATTAGAATGAGTGATGGTAGTACTCGTAATTGAATGGGAACTCATAACTGAATTGTTAATCACCAACACCTTAGAATCATCTTGTTGTAGATTTCAATTATAATTCGATTACCATATCGTAAAAACGTTAATAATTCCTTGATTAACTAACTAACGACTATCAAATCGGATAAGTAATCAAACATGTTAAGTAATCAAATATGTAGCCAGAAGTAGACATCGAGTCGTCCTTCAGTCCTTAGAAGTCCGAATCAGTGAATCCCACCACATTCAATTCTCCACCGCCATACATAAAAACCATATCTCTAGTCCTTCTTAAGTACTTGAGAACGTTCTTTACGATAGTCCAATGTTCCCTACCTTGGTTTGCCTGAAACCTACTCACCACGCTTACAGCATGCGCAATGTCAGGTCTCGTTCAAGGAGAGTTTTATTCCATGTCGCATCGGTAGGAACACTCTTTTAGAATCATCCATCTTAAATCGCTTTAAGATTTTATCTATATAGAGGGCTTGGGAAAGACCTATTGTTCTCTTCGCTCTATCCCGGTAGAGTCGAATACCAAGAATATATGTAGATTCTCCCAAGTCTTTCATGGAGAAATTACTCGAAAGCCAAGCTTTCACAGAACTGAGCATTCCCACATCATTTCCTATTAGTAGAATGTCATCTACATATAGTACTAAGAATGCGATCTTGCTCCCACTAACCCTCTTATATACACAAGGTTCTTCTTCATTTTGCACGAAGTCAAACTCTTTGACTGCCTCGTCAAAACGAAGGTTCCAACTATGCGACGCTTGCTTCAGTCCATAAATGGAATGCTGAAGCTTGCACACTTTCTGAATATCGACTTTGGACACAAAACCTTTAGGCTGCTCCATATAGATTTCCTCCTCGGGGAATCCATTAAGGAAAGCCGTCTTTACGTCCATTTGCCATATCTCATAATCGTGGTAGGCAGCTATAGCAAGCATCATGTGAATAGACTTGATCATAGCTATGGGCGAGAAGGTATCGTGGTAATCGATCCCTTCCTTTTGGGTATAACCCTTGCCACAAGCCTGGCCTTATAGGCGTCAACCTTGCCATTACCATCAGTCTTTATCTTGTAGATCCACTTGTTCCCAATAGGCGGGGAGGACACCTAGAGTCTTCATGTCCTCCCCATGCAAGACATAATCTTGTGTCTTGTGTTCCCTTGTCCCATGCTTTGACCACCTCTTTTTAAAACCCTTAAAATATACATACTCCTATACTTCACAAAAAAAAATCTGCATTGAGAGTAGAGAGAGAGAGGGCCGATCCAAGAAGAAGAAAGAAGGAGGAACGGGAAAAATTCAACAAGGAATAGGTAATTTTCTTTCCTACTGTTCTTTTTTTTTTTCTATAAGTATAAAAAAAAACCTTCCTAATCCAACTCTAATCTCAAAAACATGCAAACAAAATATGCATCATGGATGCATGGATACTTTAATCGGCCGAACCATGTAGTTCAAGAGGGAGATCGTTTTCTTCCACTTCCGAGACCTAGAACCATTTATTTCCGACAAGAAATCGAGGTGGGTAAAATTATTTCTTTCTTTTCTCTTATTCAAAATTTATACAAGTTAAATATATGGTGCATGAAAGTATTAAAATCTTGGTTATCTATACTTGATTGACATTCATTACCATGCATGTAATGGTCTTGATATTTGTTGAATTTTTGTTTGTAATATTTTAATTATATGTGCAAATTAATTTATTGATGGAAATATTGGTTGAGTATGAAAAATATGATCTTTGGGGATTAAAATCCCAAAAATACATGATTATATATTGGACTATGGTAAGAGGATAATTAGTCACCGGAAGATTTGATAATTCGAACCTAAGTTCGAAGGATAAACTAAAATAGTTTAAATAAGATAAATTTGAGGTAAAATTGTTAAGATCCATAATTCTGGTATTTTGTCTTAAAAATAAGTCTTAAAATATCAAAAATAAGTTCTCTATAAAATTTCACCTAAATCGGAATTTACTAGAATAGAAAATTGGGGCAAAAATGTAAATTTCAAGAATTCGGGGCCAAAACTGTAATACAGAAACTTACTGTTTTGAAAATAAAATTTCCAGAAAAGTTGAACTCTCTGTACTCATAATCACATAAAGAGCCTACCCCGAAAATTTGAGGTCAGTCCGACAAGAAACGAAAAAGATATGACCCGAATACTAAAATGTCGATTAAGACAAAACAAAGGGGTGAAATCGCAAATTATAAAAGAATAAAAATTAAAACTGAACGTAATCTAAAATTACAAGTCATAAGGTTCAAATCGCAACTAGATTCATAATTTTCGGAGTTTAAATGAATCCAAACGAATTAATCAAAATTATAAGATAAAACTAAATAAAAATAATAATAATAGTATTATAATTTCGAAAGGGCAGAATTGTAATTTATGGAAGGAAAAACCTCCATGCAACTTCTGATCTCAGAACCTTATATTATAACGGACTTTTCGCAATAAAGTTCGTAATTTTTGGACTTATAATCAATCCGTACCGAATTATCCAAATTTATAAAATTTAGTAAAATAATGATAGTAATTAAAAGACGAAAGGGCAGAACTGTAATTTCCGAAAGGTAAAACTTTCATGCAACTTCTGACCTTCAATCCTCACATCATAACATACTTTTCGCAATAAAGTTCGTAATTTTCGGACTTATAATCAATCCGTACCGAATTATCCAAATTTATAAAATTTAGTAAAAATAATGATAGTACTTAAAAGACGAAAGGGCAGAACTGTAATTTCCGAAAGGTAAAACTTTCATGCAACTTCTGACCTTCAATCCTCATATCATAACAGACTTTTCGCAATAAAGTTAGTAATTTTCGGACGTATAATCAATCCATACCGAACTATTCAAATTTATCAATTTATTATAAGATTATGCTAAGACTCGCACAATAGCAATTTAATCATCAACCGGTTGAACTAATTCCTCTAGCTTATCCAAGTCCATATACTATCAAATAATCATATTGATATCATACAATATGCATAACCACTGTTAATCACGACAATAATTGTTATTCAATTGAAATCGGGAGTAAGTGCTGTACGGAGCTAAGTGCTAAGACCTTCGGGCGGAAGACACCGCTAGAGTCCGTACGAGTACCTCTAGAGTCCCTTTTTCTATTTATATGCATGAGGGGCGGTTAGTCTAAGTCATGAATCGAGCAGCGTGGCTGCGGTTCTAGGCAATGCTACCGTCGTATCCTATTCCCTTGAAGCCAAAGGACGGAGTGATCCTAAGGTGACTGGGTCGTAGAATTTGGGTATAGTCGCGATTATAATATGATCCGGGCATAGACCCAAGCTAAGGACATATCGAGCCCAGATAAGAGATAAGGCAGCACGTCACCAAGCGTGAGAGCGATAAAGCTCAAAGGCCAATGTTATAGTGATGGTCCGACAAACGCCCAAGGCTACGGTTATCAAACCAAAGGTCGTGGCGATAGTCGAAGACCAAACACTGATAACTGTCTAAGATGTTATAAGGAGGCTAAGGGATTAGTCATGTAGACGACCTCCCAAAGCTAAATACTCATTGGGCGCTCGACGCCGCACATTCTTCATACTCAACCGCAATCTACGGAGATTGACTATACATTCATGTCATAATTCATAATATTCTTCTTTAAAACTTGCACCAATTTTTAAACAACACTATTTTTCAAAAGTAGGAGAAACATAATGTTTATTAAATAATAAACTCATTAAATACCCAAACCCAACTCACTGAGAATCCATTATTCTCACCCCATTTTGAATTGTTTTCTAAAACCCCACTAGATGAAGAGAACCAAGAAGAAGAAGAAGAGACAGATGCTGACGACCTCTGAAGACCATCCTCAAAGTATTACCAAGACGAAGGAATTAGGATGCTACTTTAATTCCTATATCATAATGTATTTTGGTTTCCGATGTACTCTTTTGCACTTGATGTAATAATTCCGCTGTACTCTTGAATATTTCTTTTCTATGTAATAACTAGTCTTAGTTCACCGGGCTAAGGTATGGCATATGTATGCTTTACTAGAATGTATTATCACAAACGTTATTTGTTACGTTAACTGTCGAGTTCTCGTCCAACCCCAGTGTTGGGGCTTGACATATTTGGGATATTCATTGAATCATCAAAAAAATACATTGTGTATTGTTTAAAGTGTTGGACGAGTTTCCTTCTAAAATTTGGTTATTATTCGACGTGTTTTCGAATTTTAATTCGATCGATTCTCAATAGGTCTTGAGAAGAAATTACATTATCGAATTATAGGTCTAATTCAATAAACAGCTTGTTTTTGTTCTGTTTCAGTAGAATCGCTCTATTTCGGGACGATTCTTACATCTGTTCCATATTTCAAATTATTATTCGTGCTCCCTGTTCGCAAAAGACTTCGATACTAGATTGTACTTGATCGGGATTACCTATCATAAGTGTTGTTCGTTCTCCAGAACAGTTTTGGAATCATCTTGTTCGCTGTCGCTGTTGGGATTCTCTTCGTTCGCCTTGCTGTTCGGAACCGCTGTATCGATTAGCCTTGCTGTTCGGAACTTGCTGTTTCGAGTGCCGCTGTTTGGAATTGACTGTTCCTGTTTTTTTCATTCGGTCCGTTCCTGTCTTGTGCGCGTTACTGTTGTTAGTAACGAGTTGCTATTGTTCGGACCTACTGTATCGGGCGATTGCTACCGTTCGTCCTCGTTCGGTCTGTAACACCCCCAAGATATTCGAGGTATATTACATCGCCGTAAATCCCTACATGGGACCCACCAGGCTGGTCAAACATCATACTCATCGACTAACAGAACAACAGAATAACACCTCGTCATAAAGACGCCCAACAAAATAATCCACCCGGTTCAACCGGTCAACATAACACCATAATTCGACACAAACATGATAAACAACAATACAATCTAGACGAGTAAAAATTCTTAAGTACTCGAGTACTTCTATTAGTTCAAACAAAACCACAAAAGATAAAAAGGTAGAAGATACTAAGACATCACTCGTGCACAATCATCACGCACGGCCATCATCCGCATACTGGTCCAGCGCCCGTTCGTCTCGATGAACCTGACCTGAAATTCATAAAACGAATTTACCCAAAACGGGTCTCCAGAGGGGTTAGCAATTACGCCAGTACAAGTAACCAAATGAACAACTTACATCTTACACATATAGTAAATGCATGCAATCAAGAAAACATAGTTCCAAAACACTCATTTCCGGAAATGCCAATAATCCAAATCACATTGTAAAAATGCACCACAATTAACCGTGGATCCACCCCTCCGTGGACCCCTACCGAGACCCCGTCGGATCTAACCCATAGTGGTTAAAAGCAAGCTCGCGGATCCACCCCTCCGTGGACCCCTACCGAGACCCCGTCGGATCTAACCCATAGTGAGCATACACACACATACAAGTCTCATGCAATACTACTACGTTAAGATTGTAAGTTCATAAGGATACTTGCCTCGGTTAATAGACGGTGATACGAACGGAAAGGAAGAATCGAACACGACCGCGAGGAACCGGCGGAAATGATCATAACGATTCGAATAACACAATCATAACCAATTCGAGACGAATACGGAAATGGAATACACCCGAAAACCCACCTACGATTCATGTATATTCGTACAAAAATAACAACGAGGGCGGACCACAACCAAACCCTCTCGATTTCGCAAAACCATGAAAATATACCATGAATCCGTAGGAAAACAAATTATACCAACAAGATTAATCATATTCATCATGAATCCATCAACAAAACGGAATGGATCGGAAGAAAATCCCAAAACCCCCAAATTATCCAAAAGTAGGGTTCTAAGAGATTTACCGTGGATTAGGATGAAAGATTCGTGTTGAAGTTGTTATAATACTCCAAGAACTCAAGAAAGATGTTGGATGAGATGATTGGAGGAATAAATCGCCAAGGAAATCGCCCCGGAATCGCCTTCGCCGCGGAGAGAGGAAGAAATGAGAAATTATGTTTATCTCGGTCAACTCCCTGGTTTATATAGCCAGGGAGTGTTAGCGCGCGCTAATCCTCAAGGTTAGCGTGCGCTAACGGGATAAAAATACAAAGCAACTTAGCGTCGACCCAAAGAGCGACTTCTCCGCATGCGGCGCTACTCCCAATGTAGCGTGCGCTAATAACCTATCGGTAGCGTGCGCTATCGACCAATAGCGTGCGCTACCCGGGCGTCGATCGAGTCCATGACAAACGCCCAAAACTCACGACTGTTAGCGTGCGCTACCATACAAGCGTAGCGTGCGCTAATCGGCACTGACCGAAGTTCGGTAGTAAACCGCCCAAGATCGACACTCTCGCCAGCGCACGCTACCGGTATCATCGGCGTGCGTTAGCCTCCCGACATTAGCGTGCGTTACCGCGTAGCGTACGCTAATACGCCACCCGTATACCGGAAAATAGCACCGCCACTCCCAGGGCTCGCTCTCTAGCGCGCGCTACGAATCAGACGTAGCGTGCGCTACTAAGGGACCCCTAGCGCGCGCTACGCAGAAAAGATAGCGTGCGCTAGGTTACGAAATATAAACGGTTCACAACACCGGAATATGAACGAAACATCAAACGGAACACCTCAAAGCGCATCAAAACATCGAATGGATCCGCGGAAACCCCGAAACAGCGGTTCCGCACAACAATAACGAGTCTCAGGTCAATAGATGACGGGAAAGATACACTGAAAGATACACGAGGGACGCTACAATCGAGAAATACACTGAAAATGAAAATACAAGGAAAAGAAAAATGCGGGTATTACATTCTACCCCTCTAAAAATATGTTTCGTCCCGAAACTTTAGGAAACAAACAACTCAGGGTACCTAGCACGCATGCTATCCTCGGCTTCCCAGGTTGCCTCCTCGACACCGTGTCTCGACCACTGCACCTTGACCAGAGGGATGGTCTTATGCCTCAGTCGTTTCTCACGATGCTCCAAAATCTTCAAAGGACGCTCTTCGAAAGTAATATCCTCGGCAACATCAATCTTAGCATAATCAATGACGTGACTAGGATCCGGGACATATTTCCTCAGCTGGGAAACATGAAAAACGCTATGAACATGACTCAAGGCCGGAGGTAATGCCAAACGGTATGCCAACCCACCGACTCGCTCGAGAATCTCAAAGGGTCCAATAAATCACGGACTCAACTTCCCTTTCTTCCCGAAACGAAAAACTCCCTTTGTCGGCGACACCTTTAGCAAAACGTGGTCTCCCACCTCGAATTCCAAAGGTTGACGACGGACGTCGGCATACGACTTCTGTCGACTCTGGGCAGTCAACATCCGTTCCCGAATTAATTCTATCTTCCGCCTCGTCTCTAAAACGACATCCGGCTCGGTCCCGATCAAATCGGACGCCTCATCCCAACAAATCGGTGATCGATATCGCCGCCCATAAAGTGCCTCATACGGTGCCATCCGAATCGACGCGTGCCAACTGTTGTTGTATGTGAATTCGATCAATGGCAAATGCTCCTCCCAGTCATTGCTCCAATCTAAAGCACAAGCACGCAACAAATCCTCGAACGTCTGGATAGTGCGTTCCGACTGTCCATCTGACTGGGGATGAAAAGAGGTACTCAAACGCAAACGAGTACCCAACGCCTTATGCACTGCCTGCAAGAAGTGCGATACAAAACGGCCATCGCGATCTGAAACAATAGACTTCGGAGTACCGTGAAGTCTCACAATCTGTGCGATAAACACACGAGCTACCTTCTCCGGGCCCCAAGTGTCCTTGATGCCCAGAAAATGTGCCGACTTGGTCAGGCGATCAACAATCACCCATACCATATTCATGCCCGACCTCGATCTCGGCAAACTCGTAATGAAATCCATCGATATATCTTCCCATTTCCATTCCGGAACGGGAAGTGATTGCAATAATCCAGCCGGTCGCTGATGCTCGATTTTGACCTGCTGACAAGTCAAACATCTCGCTACAAACTGTGCGACCTCCTCTTTCATATCATTCCACCAGAAATTCCTTCTCAAGTCCTTGTACATCTTACTCGAACCCGGATGAACGGAGTACGGTGTAGCATGGGCCTCCCGCAAAATACTCTGCCTCAACTCCGAGTCGTTTGGCACACAAAGCCGACTCTGGAATCTCAAAACACCATCCTCGTGAATCACAAACCCGGGAGACTTTCCTTTAAGAACTTTCTCTCGGATTTGAGCAATCATCGGATCCTCTAACTGCTTCAGCTTAATTTCATTGATCAAAGATGACGAAATCTCTAAAGCACACAATTGCCCGACAGCTCCAGGCAATAAAACCTCAAAATCTAACTCGATCAAAGCCCTCCGAAGCTCAGGCTGAGATGTAAGGATCTCAAGCATTCGCAACGCCACCGGTTTCCGACTCAAGGCGCAGGCCACGATGTTCGCCTTGCCCGGATGATAAAGGATTTCGAGGTCATAATCCTTAATCAGCTCTAACCACCTTCTCTGCCTCATATTCAACTCTCGCTGGGTAAATATGTATTTCATACTTTTATGATCGGTAAAAATCTGACATGCAGAGCCGAAAATATAATGACGCCAAATCTTGAGCGCAAAAACAACTGCCGCTAACTCCAAATCATGAGTAGGGTAGTTAAGCTCATACGGCCTCAACTGTCTCGATGCATAAGCAATGGTCTTGCCGTGCTGCATCAATACGCACCCAAGGCCCTGACCTGAAGCATCGCTATAAACGACAAAACCCTCGTTGCCACATGGCAACGCCAAAACCGGGGCTGAAGTCAAACGCTTCTTCAGTTCCTCAAAACTCGACTGCCTCTCGTCATTCCAGACGAACTTCTCGGATTTTTGGAGCAACTGCGTAAGTGGCCGAGCCAGTTTCGAGAAACCCTCGACGAATCTACGATAGTAGCCAGCCAAACCCAAGAAACTACGGAGCTCCTTCACATTCTTGGGCGGTGCCCAATCTAACACTGCCTCAATCTTCTGCGGATCCACATGAACCCCCTCGGCTGAAATCACCTGACCTAAAAACATCACTTCCTTCAGCCAGAACTCGCATTTCGAGAACTTTGCATAGAGTTGCTCGGTCCTCAAAATGTCTAATACTACCCGCAAATGATGGGCATGCTCTTTCTCATTCCTCGAATAAATAAGAACATCGTCAATGAAGACGACGACACACTTATCCAAATACTCGATAAAGACTTTGTTCATCAACTGCATGAACACCGCCGGCGCATTAGTTAACCCGAAAGGCATAACTACGAACTCATAATGTCCGTATCTCGTCCGAAAAGCTATTTTCGGCACATCGGATTCTCTCACCCAGAGCTGATAGTACCCCGATTTCAAATCAATCTTCGAGAATACCGCATCTCCCTGCAACCGGTCGAACAAGTCATCAATTATCGGCAAAGGATACTTGTTCTTGATGGTCACCTTGTTTAGTTCGCGATAGTCGATACACAAACGTAGTGAACCATCCTTCTTCCGCACAAACAGGACCGGTGCGCCCCAGGGCGAGGCGCTCGGTCGAACATACCCCGACTCAAGAAGCTCACCCAGCTGCTTCTTCAACTCTGACATCTCTGAAGGTGCCATGCGATACGGCGCCTTCGAAATAGGAGTCGCGCCCGGCTCTAACTCTATAGCAAACTCGACCTCACGATCCGGTGGCAATCCCGGTAACTCGTCACGAAATACATCAGGAAACTCACCAACGATTGGAATAGACGAAAGCTCGACTCCACCACTCTCCGCCTTCAAGGCGTAGCACCAATAGCCAGTACACCCGTTTCGCAGGAGTTTCATCGCCTTCAAGGCGTTAATAACGAACTTCTGGTTTCCCCTCTTTCGCCCCGCGAAAGAGTGCTCGGTGCCGTCCTCGGCTAACATAGTGATGATTCTCGTGCGGTAGTTCATGATCGCACCATGCCGCTCGAGCCAATCATCCCCAAGAATTAAATCTTCACCCTCGATACCCACAACAATAAGATTAGAGGGCCAAGTCTTCTCACAAATAAGCACAGAACAGTCTCGAACCTCCTGATCGCCAACGATCCTATCACCGCTAGGAAGCTTAACGATGAAGGGTTCACAAGGCATCAAACAGTCGAGACTCAAACGGCGCACACAATCCCAAGATATGAACGAATGCGTAGCACCGGAATCGAAAAGCACACTGACAGGATGAGAAAGAATATGAACGGTACGTGTCGCCACAGTAGCTGCTGGGTCATCGGCTTTCCGCATCTCATAAACCCGCGGATGGGCGGAGCCGACACTAGAAGCTCCCCCTATGGCGGTCTGACCCCAACCTCTCCCTCGACTGGCACTCGGTGGGGACTGAGAAGCAAACGATCCTTGATTCACACTCGGTTCCCTAGGCACTGGAATGGAAGTCCGGGCACCCACGATTCTCTCCCTCTCGGCACAGAAAGCCGCCTTGTGGCCCGGTTGGCCACACTGATTACATGTCAACAAAGGACTCGGACAATTACGACTGATGTGGCCTGGCTGGTCACAGTTAAAACACTTCACTTCCCGAGAAGGGGCACTGGCAGCCCTGCGGGGAAACCCAGTAGATCGAGCTGGGCCACCACCAGCGGAAAAGTTAGCAGACTGGAATTTCTGCTGACCCCCACCTTTGTGGCCCGAAAAATTTCTGGCGGACTTCTGCTTCTTGCTCTCGCGGGCCGCCTCACTCGCCACTGCATATATCGTAAGCAAGGGCCCTACTCTGGTAATCTTTCAAGGTAGTACAGACAAGCCCCGACATATAGTCCCGAATCGACAACTTCATCCGTCTGGAAAAATGGAAAATTTTGTCGCTCTCCTCGACAACTTGGGTCTTCACATAACCCAACTCCTTGTTAAAATCAGCAATAGCTTGAGATACGGGGATATCCCGCGGTTGAGCATCATAAAAAGCATGTACCCGAGCCTGTCTGACCGGCCACAGGCAATATTCAATCTCCATCAGTTCTTGAAACTCAACCCACGAAGCAGCATGATCTTTGGGCCCAACAGCCTCCCACGCCTCAGAAGGCCCCGGTGAGAAAGTATTGGGCAATAGGACCTTACGGTCCCTGACCGATTGGTAGCAAAGGAAAACTTTAGATATTTCCTTGATCCACCCTTCCCAGCCAATCGGGTCTGAAGCTCCCGAGAACTGAGGAGGATGCATCTCGATAACATCTTGGAGCGAACGATCTGCTCCGCCCCGATTAGCGTGGGCCTGATCCGGGTTCTGAACCGCCTGAGCTATCGCCGCCATTTGGTTCACCATTTGCTGCATAACAGCCGGAATACCAAGGTCGGCACGCTCCTGAGAAGAAGCATGGCTATGACGGTCGCCGGTACTGCCAGCTCCCGAAGAATGCGACGTGGCCGCCCCACCGGCTGCCCCACGTCCTCAGCCGCGTCCACGACCACGACCGCGACCACGAACTCTTCCAGCATCCATACTGGAGTTAAATAAGTAGCAAAAGCCATACGATGGTAAGTACAAGAAAAGAACAATCACAAATCGAGAATCAAAGGTACGATACAAGGGAATAAGGAACAGAGGAAGGGAAACTTACGGACACTGATAGTACCGGAATCATTGCAGCGTGACGATGATGTGCAAAACAAAACACAACAAGACCCAATAAACCGACAAGCCTAGGTATCCATAACCTAGTGCTCTGATACCATTTTCTGTAACACCCCCAAGATATTCGGGGTATATTACAGCGCCGTGAATCCCTACATGGGACCCACCAGGCTGGTCAAACATCATACTCATCGACTCACAGAACAACAGAATAACACATCGTCATAAAGACGCCCAACAAAATAATCCACCCGGTTCAACCGGTCAACATAACACCATAATTCGACATAAACATGATAAACAACAATACAATCCAGACGAGTAAAAATTCTTAAGTACTCGAGTACTTCTATTAGTTCAAACAAAACCACTAAAGATAAAAAGGTAGAAGACACTAAGACATCACTCGTGCACAATCATCACGCACGGCCATCATCCGCATCTTGGTCAGTGCCTGCTCGTCTCGATGAACCTGACCTGAAATTCATAAAACGAATTTCCCCAAAACGGGTCCCCAGAGGGGTTAGCAATTACGCCAGTACAAGTAACCAAATGAACAACTTACATCTTACACATATAGTAAATGCATGCAATCAAGAAAACATAGTTCCAAAACACTCATTTCCGGAAATGCCAATAATCCAAATCACATTGTAAAAATGCACCACAATTAACCGTGGATCCACCCCTCCGTGGACCCCTACCGAGACCCCGTCGGATCTAACCCATAGTGGTTAAAAGCAAGCTCGCGGATCCACCCCTCCGTGGACCCCTACCGAGACCCCGTCGGATCTAACCCATAGTGAGCATACACACACACACAAGTCTCATGCAATACTACTACGTTAAGATTGTAACTTCATAAGGATAATTGCCTCGGTTAATAGACGGTGATACGAACGGAAAGGAAGAATCAAACACGACCGCGAGGAACCGGTGGAAATGATCCTAACGATTCGAATAACACAATCATAACCAATTCTAGACGAATACGGAAATGGAATACACCCGAAAACCCGCCTACGATTCATGTATATTCGTACAAAAATAACAACGAGGGCGGACCACAACCAAACCCTCTCGATTTCGCAAAACCATGAAAATATACCATTAATCCGTAGGAAAACTAATTATATCAACAAGATTAATCATATTCATCATGAATCCATCAACAAAACGGAATGGATCGGAAGAAAATCCCAAAACCCCCAAATTATCCAAAAGTAGGGTTCTAAGAGATTTACCGTGGATTAGGATGAAAGATTCGTGTTGATGTTGTTATAATACTCCAAGAACTCAAGAAAGATGTTGGATGAGATGATTGGAGGAAGAAATCGCCAAGGAAATCGCCCCGGAATCGCCTTCGCCGCGGAGAGAGGAAGAAATGAGAAATTAAGTTTATCTCGGTCAACTCCCTGGTTTATATAGCCAGGGAGTGTTAGCGCGCGCTAATCCTCAAGGTTAGCGTGCGCTAACGGGATAAAAATACAGGCCAAATAGTTAGCATCCAGTCCAGTAGCCAAACTTCTGGCCGTTAGCGTGCGCTACTCCAAATGTAGCGTGCGCTAATAACCTATCGGTAGCGTGCCCTATCGACCAATAGCGTGCGCTACCTAGGCGTCAGTCGAGTCCAGTGACAAACTGCCCAAAACTCACCTGACCCGTTAGCGTGCGCTACCATACAAGCGTAGTGTGCGCTAACTGGCACCTGACCGAGTTCAGTAGTAAACTGTCCAGTACTGGACACTCTCGCTAGCGCACGCTACCGGGTATCATCAGCGTGTGTTAGCCTCCCGTCATTAGCGTGCGTTAGTCTGCGTAGCGTACGCTAATACGCCAGTCCAGAAGGCTGGAAAATAGCACCGCCACTCCCAGGGCTCGCTCTCTAGCGCGCGCTACGAATCAGACGTAGCGTGCGCTACTAAGGGACCCCTAGCGCGCGCTATGCAGAAAAGATAGCATGCGCTAGGTTACGAAATATAAATGCTTCACAACACCGGAATATGAACGAAACATCAAACGGAACACCTCAAAGCGCATCAAAACATAGAATGGATCCGCGGCAACCCCGAAACAGTGGTTCCGCACAACAATAACGAGTCTCAGATCAATAGATGACGGGAAAGATACACTGAAAGATACACGAGGGTCGCTACAATCAAGAAATACACCGAAAATGAAAATACAAGGAAAAGAAAAATGCGGGTATTACACGGTCGGTCCCTATTCGATTACGCGTGCTACTGTCTATTATTGTTGCTGTATCGAGCGGTTACTGTCAGTTCCTGATTGTGCTGTTCGATTCCTTTTGTCTAAGTGTTGTTCGCTTCCGCTCGTGAGACAGCCTTCTGCTGTACTGATGGAGATTTCGCATCAGAGAGTGTCTGTCGAACACTAATAGTTAGAGGGAGCACACGTTATAGGTATGCTAATTGGATTAGTATACTCGAACCGACTCACCCTCAATTCGTCACACGGATTTCACTCCGGGACAGTCAGTGACGGAATCGAAAGGTTGTGATAGGTATTCGTGAACCTTCGACTTGAGGATTTAGTAGGGATGTGCTTGTGATGTCAAGATTTTAATTAGAGTAGTTCGATCCTATAAACCGGAAGGTGGGGGTCAGCCTCGACGTGCGTCTTGACGGGCAAGTAGTAGGTCCTACTGAATACCAAGATAGAATTTTTTTCTCCTGTTAGTGACCGGGTTATATGTCCTATGCGGTTATTGGCAGATGAGATCATAAGTCTTTGGCCAAAGCATTGGAGCTAGTTGTATTAGATACACGAGAGCTCGATGATCTCGATTTGCATTAACTCACGCATAACGTCAAGTACATATAGGGTTTAACTGACCGTGACCCTATAACTTGATCGAGACATTTGAAATAAGGGTTTATACGTATACTGGTATTCACGACAGAATGGTTTTTGAATGATCCCAATCATTCGTTCTTAGTTGGGGTACATTGTAAGCCGCCAGGCTGGCTAGGCAGTGCTATTACTCTTTGGTTCCTCCCATTGCTGACCGAGACGGACCTACCGAGTCGCGCAATAGGATTGACGACAGAATGAATCGAGCTTATTCTCTCATTATGAATATTAGATATTGGATATCTAATTTGGGACATTAGATGTCAAAATCAATTTATTGGATAAATTGATTTACAACCGAATGAATTAAATAAATTACTGGGTGATTAATTTAATCCATAAATATAATTATTTCTTGGAGAAATTAATTATGTTATTATGTATTTGATATGATTAATTAATTGGATTAATTAATTAATATAAATACATCATAATGAAAATCGGAGTTTATCTGTTTGGACTCTCGGGAGTCCGAAACGAACCGAACTCGTCTGTTTTTCATCATGGCCGCCCCAACCCCTTCCACCCACCCTCCCATTGTCTTGTTGGTTCGTTTTAATATACGTATATACATAGCTCGATCAATCCTCTTAGGGATTCAGATCGAATTAATTTTCATTTTACCACTTCCGCTGGGCCTTCGTTTTAGGCATCGAATCCCAACAATGGTATCGGAGCTAGGGATGGCAATGGGGCGGGTCGGGGCTGGGTATTGCGTACCCAGACCCGGACCCGTCGTTAAAGCGGCCCTGCACCGCAAATTTTTTTCGGTCCGCCTGCACTCCGCCCGCTCGGTTACAGGTACCAGTAGTACCGCGGTTTACAACTTTTAAATTTTTTTCATTTTTAATTATTAAAACAATCAAAACAACCAATTAAAAATGAGTTGCAACACATTTAAAAAGATAAACATAAAACATGATACTACGTAAACAAACTTGTCCCACCATCAATCAGTCTTCATTACACGAAAACACATATAGCTTACAAAAAGAAAACTCGTCCTAATAAATTCAAAGTACAAATCCAAGCTTAAAATATCACAAAAACAAACTTGTCCAAATGTAAAATCTAAAAACATATTTCCATCTCATGATCCAGTAGCCTCCATTACACAACTTTCAACCTATAAAAAACAAGATAAATTAATCAAGTTAGAGTACCAATACAAATCAATATTTGCACCAAAAAATATAATTTAAAAACAAGCATTTATAAATTAAAAGTTTGGTAATACCTCTTCAACATCATTATCATCACTCATTGAACCTCTTTCAAATGGATCCGATGAAGTAGATTCACCTATACACAAACAAAAACCAAAAATAATTTATAATTAGTATTGTGAGATTAAATTTATAAAAATAAAATAAGAGCTGCAAACAATTGATAATTTATTACCTTGAATTTCGGTCCACAACCAATCTTGAGCACACATTAAAGCTTACAAAGTTTTTGGAGGTAGTCTACTATGATGTGGACTAAGAAATATACCACTAGTAGAGAAAGCAGACTCCGAAGCAACCGTAGACACGGGAATGGCTAGTATATCTCTTGCCATCGTAAGTAAAGTGGGATACTTGGGGCCGTTTGATTTACACCATGCCAATATATCAAAATTCTCAACTCTAGGTAAGACGGGCTCCTCTAAATAATAATCTAATTCGGATTTCACTGTAATATCTGGATAAATTGTTGGGTATTTCGTTCGTATTTGAACCCTGTATTACCTGAATTGGTGCTATCAATAATCGAGGTATGATCGTTTCCGTATTCGCATCCTCATACATTATAATACCAACTTTTAATCCTTCGCATGCAACTACGTCGTAACGCACGCTAACAGGTAAGCGTAACGTACGTTACGAACTGGAGATAGCGTACGCTACGAGCTAGACGTAGCGTACGTAAGGAGGTCAATAATTGAACAGGCTGGCTAGCACATGGACGGCTGGTGGTGGGGCTCGGAAAGATTCCCGCGGATGAATCTGGACAGTTTTGGGGTCAACGGATGTTAACGTACGTTAAGGTTTGTAACTAGCGTACGCGAATGTGTGTAGCTTACGTACATAATGCATAGGGTGTAACGTACGTAAGCTAATACAGAACGAGACAGTAAGCTATCAGTGAACGATAGCGTACGCTAAGATCGGATGGTAGCGTGCGCTAAGTCGATTACCTACGTAAATGGCTAAGGCTAACGTACGTAAAGCTCAAGATATTATATATATGGACAACACCCCATTTCATTTCACTTCGTCCCTTTCACTTGTACTTCGTTTTCCTTCATTTCTAGAGGGTCTCCAGCCCTCTAAAACACCTATAGATCACATAAACTCGATCATTTAAGTTACGAAACATCTTGGATTGACATTCAAGCAATCGGAGTTGGATGCTACCTCTTATCTCTGTGTTTCTTTCATATTAAGGTATGTTAATACTACCTCAACCTTGAATTCGTGTTCTTAAGGATGTTATGAACATACCACCGGGATTATTAAGCTCCATAAATGATTTTTATCCGAACATCATGTTTTTGGAAGTTGGAATGTTCATGCTCTAGTTACCCGAGTTAAGAACGTTATAGTCCGACTCTTGTTATGATGATCAAGTAAGGTAAAGTTTCTGAGATTAATAAACCGTATTGTATGGTGTTTCCATAATGATCATAGACTTAGTGTTGATAACAACCTCAGATTTTCCGAACTACCTTTAAGGATCTATAATCGAGTTTTGGAGTAAGTCTTATGATGGGAGGATTAACCGGGAATTCGTAGACATCAACACCATAGGATCATTCTGATTCACATGAGTATGATATGTGTGAATATAACGTACGTTAAGCTCTATGTATTACGTACGTTATATCCTCAGGCAAGGCGATCGAACCGAGAAGAATCGTCTAATGCATGCTTAGCATGCGCTAATCCTGTAGCTTATGCGCTAACGTGCACGTAGCATTACATTACGTATGTGTGTAACGTACGTTATGAAGAGAACAGTTAGGGTTCGGCCATCTTTTTATGCTTTTCCTCGTGTGATTGATTGTTTATTTAATGATAGGATATTAAGGACGAATTTCCTACGATAATCCAGTGTTGAGCCTTTCCGATCGTCGTTTCCGTTGGAGTTCCGGATTGTTCCAATCAACTGTATTTCCGGAGTATTCGTGAGAGATTACCAAGGCAAGTATCTTGATATACGAATTATAATTACGTGAAATCATTGTTTCTGAAGTGTATGAATCATGTTATGAATATCTGTATTTATATTATATATATATATGTGGATATATGTATAGATATATGTGTATGTATATAAATATACATATGGAGATAAATGTTGGGTGATTCATACCAATATTAGTCGACGTACTCAACTTAGACTAAAGTACGAATAATATTTATAGAGACAATATGGTAATGTTTGTATTTTCGGTTGAGTTACGGTATAAGGATATTTATGTAGTATTGATTGATAGTGTTGAAGGCCTAATGTGCTAAGTCTTGATGAATAACGTGCGAGTTATTGTTTATTTTGCGTAGTTACGTACTGGCGAATAAATTATGTGAATTGATGAACTGATTTGATAATTATTGCAACGGTTGACCGTGTGCTTGGTATTTGTACTAATGTGAATACTTGTTATGAGAGACGTCATATCCGGGTACCTCTGAGGGCGGGGAGTGCACTCCGGCCTAATGTACGCTGCAATGAGCGGCTCTATATGATTGGTGAACACCGGGGTTACCTAATGCGCGAGCAAGGGGCGGCTCCTATGGGAGTGAACACCGGCGCGGTGACATGTGCAATGGGCGGCCAATATAGTGGAGTGAACGCCGGTACACAGGTGTGCAAGGGAGGCGCCTGGCAGGCTTATTGGTAACGGATATTTGAGTGATAGCTAAGACCCCGTTACCAAATGATTTTCGAAATTTAAACCTTTGCAACTTGCTTTTAAATGTTGGTCTTGACGTAGACTGCGATTCGTGTTTCTGGAGTTCGTTCCAACTTGTTTTAAATGTTGGTATCAGGATTAATTAACCAAGGATATTTGACGAGATCTCCGAGGGTTAATTAATCGGGGGTCTTGAGCAGGATTTGTCGAATGAGAGGTTGTGCCTTTGATTGTACTGTGTTGATTAATCTGTGTATTGGGTCGAGGACCCCGTGAGATGTTGAGATTTGATCTCGTGATGATATTATTTGGATTGGGTCGAGAACCCCGTGAGATGTTGTATTGATTCACTTGTGATAGTGTTTTATCATTTAGGTCGAGGACCCCGAATAGCGTTGTAATGGTTTTCTTGCAAATTGTTTTCCACATGTTGGGTCAAGGACCCGAGAGATTTTGAAGTATTTTCTAAAGTATTTCCATTTGATTTTCAAAACCCCAAGTTGGCCCGAGTCAATATCAATGTTTTCAAACTTTCTTATCAAACTACCCTTCCCTTTACAAAAAGGGATGTTTCTGACTCCTTGGGATCGTTTAAAGCTTCATTGGTGTTATGTTCCGAGAATATGATAATGTGACTATCTTTCACCGTGTGTATGTGATGCTATTCTGTGTTAACCATTTAAATGTGTGATTTGTGTTAAGGTTTCACGACTGTTGAGTTTTGTGTTGTTATTACACGTATATCTTGTATATTATGTACTTGCACTAGCAAAATTCCAGTTTGCTAACCCCCAAGTTTTCGGGGGGGGGGTGCCTGTTATGCACTCAAGTTTTTGGCAACTTGGGAGCAGTCACAGGATTAGCTGGGAAGGAGATGGAGGACAATGATACTAATCACACCAGAGTCAAAGTCTTTTCTTTTGTTTCATTTGGTCGGTAATTCTCTGTCGTTCGAGTATTCACCCTTGCATGGGTGTAGTTTTCATTTATTAAATTAAGTTGTCGTTTTTTTCTGTGTTGAAGTTTATTTTTGTCATTGAGATGTAAAGTTCATTGTTTCTGAATTGTTTAAAGACCTTGCCAGTCTGCGTTGTATTTAGATTGACCCCGGTCGGTCAATCATTTTGTAGTCTAGTAGAGTTTAGCCTTGTAGATCCTTGTAAGAAGGGCCTACGGCGTGTAACATTTCCGGATGTATTCTGGGGGTGTTACAAATATGGTATCAGAGCTTAGGTTTGCGAAAAACCTAGGCCTTTGGGTCAAGTCCATGTCTTGTGTAAGTCGCGCGCGTCAGAGTTGTGATTAGTATCGTGGTTCCAACATCATCTTCAAGCAATCCGTGATGGTAAGCCTCCCGAATCATAAGTCCCCTTATATACGTATTTGATTATATTGTGCTTAGCGTGAACCTAGGGTTTGAACTTGTTAGAGATTATATTGTTTTACGATATCACCTGCGTATACGGTTCGAGTGAGAATGGTTATGTAGTATACTTCGGTAGTCTAACATATTTATCGATTTCTGCATTTCAGTAGGATAAATCTTTGAGTGTTAATTTTATCCGTTGCGTGAGTATTTTGAAATGACTCTTGACATTTTGGCATTTTAGTCTTGCACATTTTAACGGTATTTTTATGACGGCATTTAATATTTTACAAATGATTTTGTAAGTTTTGGAAAATACTACCGTCATCGGCTTTTTGTCATATTTTGAAATAATTTTTAAATGGTTTTTAGCCTGGTAGGTTCCGGCGCAGAATCCCCGGCATGTAATATTTCCGGGCCGAATTACGAATATTTCAAAGTAGTTTTTTGAAATTTTCCTAGCATTATAAACCTCATGATTTAATGTAGTTGTGTCGAATGGTCACGTATTTTGGTAAAAAGTTCTTTCGAATAAACATTTTGGTAGAAGAGGAAGGATTTTCAAAATTGTGGTATTTGGGATTCAACACTTTTGAAATATTTCAAATTAGTTACAATTCGATTTTCAATTTTCTTGTAGGCATTACTCGAAAATAAATTTTTTTTTTTAGAGTCATTGTATAAACTTCCTCTTCCAAAACAAAGGACAGTATTTACAATTTTTGAGCACAACGTGACTCGGCTTCTGTTTCAAAAAATTTTTCATTAAAAGCATACGCAAAATGATCGTCCTAGACGAAGGACTGGAAGTTGATTTCAGAAAATTTCGTGCTTTACGATATTACCGTTATTCTAAGGATGCTAATTAAACTTTATGTTGATAATTGTGGTATACCGTACAACCGACTATGCGATAACAATAAATGGTACTATCTGCATTAGCATGACGAGCCTTGGCGGACGTAGACGTGATATAGGAAGCGAAAGCGGTGAGGTGGTTCGTACGACAACGATTCATGTTACGGTGAAGGAATATCAAGATCAGACGATAACCTATGAAACCTCCTCAGTAACCGAGCCAACGAGCGGACAAAAGAGACCGAGGACATCTGGAAAATTTTCGGGCGGTGAAGAGACTAAGGTTCTCAAACCCCCACGTCGTTCGAATACGTCGTCTTCGCGGTCGAGAATGAGCATTGGGAATCCCCAGCCAGCATCGGTGACTCCCGGTAAGAATAGAGTGTGCTTCAACTGCAACCGTACGGTACATATCCATGTAAACTGTACCTCCCCACTCTTGACTTGTCATCGGTGCGGGTGTGAAGGCCATCGGGAGAAACATTATGAGATAATTTCCGAATTGGCAAAGAATGCTACTCTGTCGGTGAGCAGAGCAAGTGGCCGGAGAATGTCCCGAAACCTTATGTCTTCTGCTGAAGAGCCTATCATAGGCGAATGAAGATTTTGTGCTGTGTTCTAATCGTTGCTGTTTCTAACAATCGTGACTTTGATCATTTTTCATTTTAATTGCTTTTTGTTTCCAACTCCTGCTGTTTTAAGTTTCGGGGCTGACATGTCTTCTTAGTATGGGGACACGTATTACCCGTGCTCTTCTTAGTATTTTCGGTGTTGGGAGACTTTCATTGTTGATGATTCATCTGTGATCCTCTTGACAATTTTAAACTACCATGTTCTACTGAACCTACCGTCATTCGAACGAAGTTCAGAACCGATTTGTGAAGACTCCGTGAATTATTGTGGTCTATTCACATCTGAACTTACTCTTTGCAAAATTTTGTTCGAAACTATTTGTTCCCACTCGTGCGGTTAATATTTCCAATGTGTTATGAACTTGAGTACGGTGGGTCGAACTCGACACGCGATTTTAGTACGTCTGAGCCGCTGGTGAATTTCCTTAATTATGTGAGCTTTTACTTCTCCACTCTAACTTCTCATGTTCACGTGTAATTTATCGCCTCAATTGACGTGCCTGATACTTCCTAGGTCCAATCATTGTATTTTTAGAACCTTGCATTCGCGCATCGCTCGTGATGTTTTGAGGCTGAGCAAGTAGATATTTTTCCTAGGTTGTTCCGCCACTCTACTTTAAGTTTCGGGACGAAACTTCTTTTAAGAGGGATAGTATGTAATATCCAGATAAATTGTTGGGTATTTCGTCCATATTTGAACCCTGTATTACCTGAATCGGTGCTATCAATAATCGAAGTATGTTCATTTCCATATTCGCATCCTCATGCATTATAATACCAACTTTTAATCCTTCGCATGCAACTACGTCGTAACGCACGCTAACAGGTAAGCGTAACGTACATTACGAACTGGAGATAGCGTACGCTATGAGCTAGACGTAGCGTACGTAAGGAGGTCAATAATTGAACAGGCTGGCTAGCACATGGACGGCTGGTGGTGGGGCTCGGAAAGATTCCCGCGGATGAATCTGGACAGTTTTGGGGTCAACGGATGTTAACGTACGCTAAGGTTTGTAACTAGCATACGCTAATGTGTGTAGATTACGTACGTAATGCATAGGGTGTAACGTATGTAAGCTAATACAGAATGAGACAGTAAGCTTTCAGTGAACGATAGCGTACGCTAAGATCGGATGGTAGCGTGCGCTAAGTCGATTACGTACGTAAATGGCTAAGGCTAACGTACGTAAAGCTCAAGATATTATATATATGGACAACACCCCATTCCATTTCACTTCGTCCCTTTCACTTGTACTTCGTTTTCCTTCATTTCTAGAGGGTCTCCATCCCTCTAAAACACCTATAGATCACATAAACTCGATCATTTAAGTTACGAAACATCTTGGATTGACATTCAAGCAATCAGAGTTGGATGCTACCTCTTGTCTCTGTGTTTCTTTCATATTAAGGTACGTTAATGCTACCTCAACCTTGAATTCGTGTTCTTAAGGATGTTATGAACATACCACCGGGATTATTAAGCTCCATAGATGATTTTTATCCGAACATCATGTTTTTGGAAGTTGGAATGTTCATGCTCTAGTTACCCGAGTTAAGAATGTTATAGTCCGACTCTTGTTATGATGATCAAGTAAGGTAAAATTTCTGAGATTAACAAACCGTATTGTATGGTGTTTCCATAATGATCATAGACTTAATGTTGATAACAACCTCAGATTTTCCGAACTATCTTTAAGGATCTATAATCGAGTTTTGGAGTAAGTCTTATGATGGGAGGATTAACCGGGAATTCGTAGACATCAACACCATAGGATCATTCTGATTCACATGAGTATGATATGTGTTAATATAACGTACGTTAAGCTCTATGTATTACGTACGTTATACCCTCAGGCAAGGCAGTCGTCTGAACTGAGAAGAACTGTCCAATGCATGCTTAGCGTGTGCTAATCCTTGTAGCTTACGTGCACTAACGTGCAGACGTAACGTACGTTACGTATGTGTGTAACGTACTTTACGAAGAGAACAGTTAGGGTTCGGCCATCTTTTTATGCTTTTCCTCGTATGATTGATTGTTTATTTAATGATAGTATATTAAGGACGAATTTGCTACGATAATCCAGTGTTGAGCCTTTCCGATCGTCGTTTCCGTTGGAGTTCCGGATTGTTCCAATCAACTGTATTTCCGGAGTATTCGTGAGAGATTACCAAGGCAAGTACCTTGATATACGAATTATAATTACGTGAAATCATTGTTTCTGAAGTGTATGAATCATGTTATGAATATCTGTATTTATATTATATATATATATATAGATATGTGTGGATATATGTATAGATATATGTGTATGTATATAAATATACATATGGAGATAAATGTTGGGTGATTCATACCAATATTAGTCGATGTACTCAACTTAGACTAAAGTACGAATAATATTTATAGAGGCAATATGGTAATGTTTGTATTTTCGGTTGAGTTACGGTATAAGGATATTTATGTAGTATTGATTGATAGTGTTGAAGGCCTAATGTGCTAAGTCTTGATGAATAACGTGCGAGTTATTGTTTATTTTGCGTAGTTACGTACTGGTGAATAAATTATGTGAATTGATGAACTGATTTGATAATTATTGCAACGCTTGACTGTGTGCTTGGTATTTGTACTAATGTGAATACTTGTTATGAGAGACGTCATATCCGGGTACCTCTGAGGGCGGGGCGTGCACTCCGGCCTGATGTACGCTGCAATGAGCGGCTCCATATGATTGGTGAACACCGGTGTTACCTAATGCGCGAGCAAGGGGCGGCTCCGATGGGAGTGAACGCCGGCCAATATAGTGGAGTGAACGCCGGTACACAGGTGTGCAAGGGAGGCGCCTGGCAGGCTTATTGGTAATGGATATTTGAGTGATAGCTAAGACCCCGTTACCAAATGATTTTCGAAATTTAAACCTTTGCAACTTGCTTTTAAATGTTGGTCTTGACGTGAACTGCGATTCGTGTTTCTGGAGTTCGTTCCAACTTGTTTTAAATGTTGGTATCAGGGTTAATTAACCAAGGATATTTGACGAGATCTCCGAGGGTTAATTAATCGGGGGTCTTGAGCAGGATTTGTCGAATGAGAGGTTGTGCCTTTGATTGTACTGTGTTGATTAATCTGTGTATTGTGTCGAGGACCCCGTGACATGTTGAGATTTGATCTCGTGATGATATTATTTGGATTGCGCCGAGAACCCCGTGAGATGTTGTACTGATTCACTTGTGATAGTGTTTTATCATTTGGGTCGAGGACCCCGAATAGCGTTGTAATGGTTTTCTTGCAAATTGTTTTTCACATGTTGGGTCAAGGACCCGAGAGCTTTTGAAGTATTTTCTAAAGTATTTCCATTTGATTTTCAAAACCCCAAGATGGCCCGAGTCAATATCAATGTTTTCAAACTTTCTTATCAAACTACCCTTCCCTTTATAAAAAGGGATTTTTCTGACTCCTTGGGATCGTTTAAAGCTTCATTGGTGTTATGTTCCGAGAATATGATAATGTGACTATCTTTCACCGTGTGTGTGTGATGCTATTCTGTGTTAACCATTTAAATGTGTGATTTGTGTTAAGGTTTCACGACTGTTGAGTTTTGTGTTGTTATTATTCGTATATCTTGTATATTATGTACTTGCACTAGCAAAATTCCAGTTTGCTAACCCCCGAGTTTTCTGGGGGGTGGGTGCTTGTTATGCGTTCAGGTTTTTGGCAACTCGGGAGCAGTCACATGATTGGCTGGGAAGGAGATGGAGGACAATGATACTAATCACACCAGAGTCAGAGTCTTTTCTTTTGTTTCATTTGGTCGGTAATTCTCTGTCGTTCGAGTATGCACCTTTGCATGGGTGTAGTTTTCATTTATTAAATTGAGCTGTCGTTCTTTTCTGTGTTCAAGTTTATTTTTGTCATTGAGATGTAAAGTTCATTGTTTCTGAATTGTTTAAAGACCTTGTCGGTCTGCGTTGTATTTAGATTGACCCCGGTCGGTCAATCATTTTGTAGTCTAGTAGAGTTTAGCCTTGTAGATCCTTGTAAGAAGGGCCTACGGCGTGTAACATTTCCGGATGTATTGTGGGGTTGTTACATTCACAAGATTATTAGATGATGTACTTGAAATAAACAAATCATACTCATCCAAATCATCCTTTTCAAGGCCTTTTTGTGAGCGAGAAGATGACACCATAAAGGAAGAAAATATAAAATCTGAACTAGAGAACGCAAAAGATATGATATTCCTTCGTCATTATCTCCACTTTCTTAATCCATTTTCCATGTCAATAATATCGTGAACGAGGGTTTGCAAAATATTTTGAGCTTATTTCAGTTTTGCTTCTTACCGAACAAAACAATGAACTTTTGATGAAAAACATCAAGCTCGTGCAATTGTTTCAACACTATTCCCTGAAGTGAATATTGTAACTAGTAATGACTATGGGCATAATATGTTAGGAATACAATTGAGAGTTTGATGATGGCATCCCTTTATGTAAAGTTTAATTCAAATGTATGTTCCAAGTACTTGGCATTGTAAAGAAGAACCAAATGAGTATCTTCTTTAGACCTTTAAAATTTAAGCTAAATATTGGTCAGCAGATGTAATATCTGCAATTTTCGATTTCCGGTAAATTTCTTTTTTCGGCCGAAGTCCGTTTTGACAACTCTCTCATGACCGTTTCGTCATTCTGAGAATGATTAATTCTACACTTTTTGACATCCCAGTTTGTTTCGGAGTCGTTTTGTTGAGTTCCGTGCTTTTTAACGACTTTTCCGCACTCGAGTTCGGTTCTTGCGAATCTCGTTCGAAACTGCTGTTTCGAGTTTCCCGTAAGTCCGTTTAACTTTGTTAGACGTGTTGTGAACGTCCGTTTGGTTATTCGATCACGTATCGTGATTTCCGGGCGTTTTGGGCCATTTTGTAATTTCTTGAAAGTTACGGGTATCCGTATCTGTAATTGTTGTCTCGACCCGTTTCTTGGTCGCGTATGATTAATTATGGTATTATGTTTTCATTTCGGGCCGTTGATGTTGTCCGCGAACTTTTCGTCGTGTTCGTTCCGTACGTTTTCGGAAATCGGGTCGTCGAGCCCTGGTGGTCGGGTACTGGCCGGACGGTTGCGGGACTGGCCGGACGATTGCGGGCACCGGCCGGACAGATGCGGCAGGAACCGGCGTAGCGCACGCTACTGCCGGAAGGCTGCGCGCGCTAACCGGCAGGTGTAGCGCACGCTAGCTTGGTCGACCAACGCACGCTATCGGGCCGGACAGAGGGATTCTGAGGTTCTGGACTCGGTCAGGATCGGCAGGTAGCGCACGCTACTGTCGGTCGTAGCGCACGCTAACCGGCAGGGGTAGCGCACGCTGCCGGCCGACTAGCGTACGTTACCTGGGCAAGTTTGTTAGTCCAGTGGCTCTTCAGCGGGCAATTGCTAGCGCGCAGCCTGTAGCGCACGCTAGCAGTGAGCGGGCGAGTCATGGTCGGGAATTGGTGGTGCCGGGTCATGCGGGCCATGGCCGAGAGTGCTCGGCGATCTTGGCCGATAGCGCACGCTAGTCCGGGAAGGCTAGCGCCGCGCTAGTTCCGGCCGATATATATATATGACAGACCGACCACTTTTCCCTTCGTTTTCATTTCCTTCCTTCTCCATCCGTTTGCCGATTCATGGGTGACGAAGCCATGTTGTTTAACAACAAATCCATGAAGTTCTTGAGTTCATAACATCAATCAATCATCCGTTATCATCCTTTGATCCAAATGAATCAAGGTAATCTTCCTTAGAACCCTAATTAGTGAATTTGGGGGTTTTGCATTTTTGTCCGATTCGTTCCGTGTTGTTGATTAATTCATGATGGGTATGATTAATCTTGGTAGTATTCTTGTGTTTAACATCATTTAATCCATTGTTCTTCGTCGAATCGAAGTATATTTCTTGATTTCCTTCGAATTGACTTTTTGGGGGATTTATCCCCGATCTCGTTTTTCATCCGTTTTCGATGGATCGATTATGGTTAAATGATGTTGTTAAACATATTCTATGGATTGTATATCCATATTTCAACTTGGAATTCCGTTTTCGGGTTTTGACGGGACGAATCGTGTTCTTGGCCGTTTTGGGGGAAATCCTTGAACCTTCGTCATTTGTTCTTTGAATTTACCGGCTTTGGGTCGTGCTTTGGAATTCATTTTCGTTGTTATTGTTTTCGTTCGTAGTTCTTTTTGTGGATTGTCGTTCGGTGGAGTCGGCGAGTTCGTAGTCGGTTCGTGCCAACCTATTTCGGTCGATTCTCCGCGTGGTTCTTATTCGAGGCAAGTACCTTGTCCATACTTTTCTTGTTTCGTGGATATGATGATTGGTGATCGTCTTGATTTGTTTGTTTGTTTGAAATGAGTTTTCAAAAGATTTGGTTAGCCTCGTTAAAGGCCCTCTTTCAAAACCGTGTGTGTTTTGTGATTGGTGTGGTTCGTGAATAACTATGTGAATTCTATGTATATGCTTGGTGTTCATGTTGCACTTGGTATTGTGACTGGACGTATATTATTTCATTTCGGTGCGTTGTGGATTGATGTGGTGTTTTGCTAAGTGTTTGATGCCTCTGGGCGAATTGTTTGAATATCCTTGATGTGATATGTTATTTGTGCGAATGTGTGGATATGGTTGAAGGTCTACGGTGACACATGGCACGTGATCATGTGGTCAGGATGCAACAAGTGATTGATCCAACCGTGAGAGCTCGAGATAATCTACGGTGGCACATGGCATGTGATCATGTGGCCGAGGATGCAACAAGCGATTGATCCAACCGTGAGATGTGTGTGATTTGTTTCGCTAGCCACTCGGGAGGGTCCTTCGAGGCCTCGGGTGGGATGTCGGTGGTATCGTCCGGTCTAGGCGATGCGCGTGCGTGATTATGTTTCGTTGATTTTACGTCCGTTGAGGACACGTGATGTTGGGCTCGACCTGTAAATTGTTGGTGATTTCCTATTTGCGAAAACAAAACATTTGGGTGACCCTATTGATTTTGGAAAGAGAAGGATTTTATAATCCTAAATTGTTTTCTATTAAAACTCTCGATGGCATTTTAAACTGTTTTGTAAATTGTTTCCCTTATTTGCGATCTTTCGGTTTTGGAAATGTTTACCCAAACTCTTGCCTAGGGAAGTACTTTTCTTTACGTTTGGATCTTTGAGGATTCCTGATTATTATTGTTCATGGAACTTGTATTGTATGGCTCGTATTTTTGCACTTGTACTAGAAATAGCAAAACAAAGGAGTTTTTCTAACCCCGAGTATTCGGGGTGGATGTCTATTTTGCATTCGGGTTTTGGAGCATAGCACGAGTCGGCACGAAGGATGATGAAAGATGAACGATACTAATCACACGAGGATCCGTTCTTTGTCGTATTGGTCTAGTTGTATTTTCTTTTCCATTGCAGATATTTTCCCGTTGTACGGGTGTGGTTGTATTTTGACCCCTGCGTGGGCATGAGTTGTATTTGAGTTGTATGTATTTGTTGAAAGACCAAATCGGTCTACTGAGTCATTTTAGCCTTAAAGGCGAGGTTTAGATGTTTGATTTTAGTTATCAGCCTGGTAGATCCTCGAGGAGAGGGTCTACGACGTGTAATATCCCTGAGTGGATTGGGGGTGTTACAGCAGATTCTTACAGCTAAGGACTGATCAATCAGGTTCATATAGCTAAGTTCAAAAAAAGCTAAGTATGAATAAATGAAAGACCTAGCTGAGTGCGAAAACAGCAAAGTATATCAGTCGGGTATGGCCAAGCCAAGTATATCAACCGGGTATGGCTTAGCCAAGTTTATCAGCTGGGTATGGCCAGACAAAGTATATCAACCTGGTATGGCCAAGCCAAGTTGTCATCCGGGTATGACCAAGCAAAGTCAGTCAGCCATGTATGGACAACAAGGAATGATTAATAGTTAGAAAAATTATCAAGTTTCAATCAGTTGTGTCCACGTCAGTAAATGTTGAAAAGTCAACAAAAAGTGTAAGTCATATGCAGATACGAAGGCGACAAACTGTATGATTCATGCAAGTCGAGGAATAAAATATTTCTCTAGATTCACGCCCAACAGACATTCTTCATTCAAGAAATGAAGGCACAGACAATTTATATCTTCAAATGGGCAGATTTGAAGAAAGTGACACAAATCATGCAGAGAGATACTGATAAACATAGATCTCACTCTCTAATGGACCAATTTGTTCAAAAAATGCATTGATATGAAGAGCTCAAGAATCGTATATAAATATTTGAAGAACTGGTGAGCAAAAGTATGATGCTGTTAACATTTACAAGCAAACAAAGCAATACACTCAGCGTACTAAGCATCGTGAAGAGCTGAGATCAGACACAAGTTAAATAAGCTCTTAGAAGTTGGGGAAAATAAAAATTCTTGTCTATTGAGATTTGCGTAGGGGTAAAGTTGGGTTCTGCGACATCGATGGGTTCTTGATTGAAAGGTGATAAGCAACTTGAGAATTGTGAGGAATCCATGGGTTTTCGATCAGAAGTAAACAACAACCATGGATTAAAGAAATCCGGTCATTCTTAGGTCATGCTGGTTTTAACCGTCGATTCATCAAATATTTAGAAAAATCTCGAATCCCTTATGTAATTTACTTTCAAAAGACACACCTTTCGTATTTGGCGATCATTGTTTAAAAGCTTTTAAGACACTTAAATCTATATTGAGCTCTGCACCTATCATCTAATATCCAAAGTGGAATCTTCCTTTTAAAATAATGTGTGATGCATCTGATTATGTCGTCAGTATAGTATTGGGTCAAAGAGAAGCAAATTGCCAACCTTAATATATTATGCAAGTAGAACTCCAAATGATACCCAACTAAATTACTCTACAACTGAATTTTTTTTTGCTTGTAGTTGTTTTTGCCTTAGAAAAATTTCAACATTACTTGATCGGATCAAAAGTCATAATCTACTCTGATCACGATGCACTAAAATATCTTCTTTCCAAAAAAGATGTTAAACCTCACTTGATCCATTGGATTCTACAGTTACAAGAGTTTGACTTAGAAATTCGAGATAAAAAGGGTCTGAAAATATTGTTGCTGATCATTTGTCTAGGATAATCGTGAATTTCACTAATAAAGAACCTCCCATTAATGAAACTTTCCCTCATGAATAACTCATGCCCGTTTCTTAGTTTCATTTGTCTACAGGCATTGTCAATTACCTTGTCACTAGTAATATGCCATCTCATTGGAATAATCAAGAAAAAACAACTTTTTAAATAAAATAAAAAAAAGAAATCTTTGAGGTGATCCGTATTTTTTCAAATATTATCCTGGCAAAATCATTAGGAGATGTGTGTCTGAAGATGAAAAACAAAATATTATTGCCTTTTATCATGATCATGCATGTGGAGGTCATTTTATCTCAAAGAACACAATCGCTAAAATTATGCAATGTGGTTTTTACTAGCCAACACTTTTTAAAGCTACGCATTTATATTGCGGAATATGTGATAGATGTCAAAAATTAGGTCGAATTTCTAAAAGAAATATGATCCCTTTAAACCCAATTCTAATTACTGAAATATTTGATGTTTGGGGCATTGATTTTATGGGAAGTTCTCAATTTCTTTTGGCAATCTTTACATCCTTGTGGCCGATTATTATTGTAAAAATAAGTAGAAGCCATTGCTTGCAAAATAAATAACCACAAAGTCATGGTAAAAAATTTGAAAGTAAATTTGTTTTTCCAGATTTAGAAACCACGAGCAATTATAAGTGATGGAGAAAAATATTTTCGTAACCAATTTTTGAATCAGTTATTTAAAAATAATAGGGTTACACATAAGGTTGTTACTCCTTATCACCCTCAAACAAGTGGACAAGTTGAAATTTCAAACAGAATCAAATATATTCTTGGAAAAACTATTATCCTACAAAAAAAGATTGGTCTTTACGATTAAATGATGCATTGTGGGCTTACGTACTACTTTCAAAACTCCCATAAGAATGTCTCTATTTAGGCATGTCTTTAAAAAACCTTGTCATTTGCATGTTGAATTAGAACATAGAGCATTTTGGGCCATAAAACGATTAAATTTTTCATTAGACTTAGCTGGAATGTATAGAAACTTCACTTAAATGAATTGGAGGAAATCATAATGATGCTTACGATTGTGCAAGGAAATATAATGACAAAATGAAATTCTTTCGTGATAAATACATCTTGAGAAAAACTTTTTTTCCTCGTCAAAAAGACCTTCTTTTTAACTCTCGTTTGCCATTATTTCTAGGCAAGTTGCGTTCACGATGCTCTGGTCCATTTATTATTCATACAATCTATCCTCATGGAGCTGTAGGAATTGAAAATTGAAAATATGATAATATTTTAAAGTAAATGATCAATGCTTGAAACTATAACTGGAATTAAAATCTTTTGAGGTAGAAGCGGTTCTTCTTAAGGACCCCGATATATTGAATTAATATTCTATTGTGTGTGTCCTATCAAGTGGCGGATAACGGTACTCCATGGTTAGTAAAGTAGGATTCTTCTGTTTCCCACAACAACTGAAATTTATAGTTATTGTTTCTTTTTATTTTAATAATGGAAGAATCTTTGAAAACTATTGAAATTTTTTTTTTTCTTAGCAAAAAGTCATTTTGAAAATTTACAAAACCAGGCTTGAAAGGATGAGGTTGCTTATGAATTAAGGCATACTTTTTGATATTCGATTCATAAATAAATCCAAAGTAAGAATGACAGGTGAATTCATAGTATCACCTACTAGATTTTTACAGGGCTTGGAAAAAGTTCACATGCCAAGAAACAATGAGTAAAGAAAATGGCTCTTTGTTACAAATGTGCCAGGTGGAACTATAATTCAAAATGTCGATCTTTAGAGATTCCTTCGACTAATAGATAAGATAAAATTCAGTTAATCAAGGATTGTCTGAATAACGAGAATTTAGATGATATCTTAATTTCTTGACATGCATCCTAGTAGACTCGTACATTATGGGATTCGATGTTTGTGGAATAAAGTCAAACCATAATATGAACAATGTCTTGGGAATCTGGCGTTGAAAGACACTGTTTGCCAATTTGTAAGAAAATTGGATGGGAAGCTTATCACCGACTCATAGAAGCCGTTTAAGCCGTTTCTGAATGTAAAACTAGAGGAAGATGTAAGCCACAATATCAACTACTGTACATACATGTGAGTATCGTACATTTTCGTCGTTCTGTCACATTTTATGAATAAAAAAGTATTATGCAATAAATGCATTTATTATCATATTGAGTAGTTGAATGGCAAGTAATATAGTCACTCATTTGATAAATCTTTTTGACTTCATTTTATATATACATAAACAGTGCATTTGTTTCTTTTCTGCATCCCACAAACTTGTATGTTTCTACTTTCTTCTCTGAAATAATTTTCTTTTCCTAAAATAAAAATGAAATCATCATCTTCCGCAAAAAGAATTAACTCCATCTGTAATTTTTTGGTGGAGCTAGTCATGGAAAACAGGCTTGCTTTATTGAAGCAGCCCACAACTTGGGTCGTACCTTAGGATAAAAATTCATTCATGTAGTTTATGAAAGAGCAAGTCAAGAATTAATAGGACGTGCTGCTCCTGCCTATGTGGAAGGAGTAAAAGTGTTGGGAATCATTCTAAAACCTCTGGCTTAAAGTAAAATCATGGGGCAACCATCGGAGATGAGTTCAGAGCTGTGAATATGCAAGACCACATAACTCACATGATAAATAATGCCGATGTCTTTATCACCCTTCCCGGTGGTTTTGGCACTCTTGAGGAACTTCTTCATGTGGTTATCGGAGCCGAGCTAAATGTTCATATAAAACCAATAGGCCTGCTAAATGTCAATGGTTTCTTCTATGGTTTACTATATTTCCTCAAGAAAATAGATATTTGAAACCATTATGACCTTGTCAATGGTGTTATGGAATCATATGGTTTACTATATTTACATAATGTCAATGGTTTCTTCAATGGTGTTGTGCACTCTTTGAGTGATACTTAATTATTTCTAGAGGATCCAACAATATTTCTTTTTCTTACACAACAGTATGGCCTTGTCAAAATAGATATTGGAAAAGTACATAATAACTTGGGCATGATGGTTTGAGATCTTTCATGGCAAAAGAGGGGATGTGGATTGTTATTTGTAAGATTTTTAATGCATCTGAACTCACAATTGATCTTGGCTAAGCAAACCTCATAATTTTTCCTTTATCTTACCCGTACCCAAAGCCTCGTTACAACCAAACGAAAGACCTTTGGATTTATGCATGACTTAATCCTTTTTAATAGTGGAGATTTGATTTTTGACCAAGCATATGGTAATGACATATTATGTTTTGATATAAGTGAACTCTTTTCATATATCCAGTATATACACTTGACCGAAGAGTGACATCCACCAAAGGGTATTGAATATTTTTGCATTCCATACTTAGTGGTGATGTGGCACACCAAATTGAAAGTGATGAGTGAGTTCCGTGGGCTTTCCTTCTTCTCACGCGATAAAATACGGATAAGATATATTATTACATTTGAAGATTTTCTATATTGTACATTTTATATGTTATCACCTTTCCACTGCTAGCATGTCAATTGCAGAAAGGTGGAGGGGGAGCTCATGTAATATCCGCATTTTCCTTTTTCCGGTATTTTCATCTTTGGTATATTTTTTATTTTTAGTGACTCGCTTGTAACTGTATTGATATTCGGAGAATATTTAATACTGGACTTTTTCTCATCCGAGATTGTTTCGGACTTGTTCTACTCAATTCCATGTTTAATGTCATTCCGTCGCTATTTCGTTCGATTCTCGTAATCGTTGTTCAGAACCACCATTTTGGGGTTGCCGCAGATCCATCTCATGTTATTATGCATGTTGTGAGCTTTCATTTGTTGTTTCGATCATGTATCGTGTATTTCGGATGTTTTGGGCCATTTTGTAATTTCCCAAAGTTATGGAGCGATTACTAACGTTGTCGTTTTCCGAACATTTCGATCTAGTCGTGCCGCCAGCGTCTTGGTACTCCCAGTGTTCGTAAGTTTTCCTTACTCGATTCTTTCGCTTTCTCGTATCGTACTTCCATTTCTTGTATTGTGATTGTTTTCTCTCGTACTTATCATCGAGTTGATTTATCTACCTCTTATCTCCAGTATGGATGCCGGAAGAGGTCGAGGTCGTGGTCGTGGATGCCGCCGGGATGTGGGGCAGCCAGTGGGGCGGCCACGTCACACTCTTCTGGATTCGGCAGTACTGATGGCCGCCAGAGCCATACTGCTACTCAAGATGGCGCCGACCTTGGTGTTACAGCTGTAATGCAACAGATGGTGAACCAAATGGCTGCCATATCCTAGGCGGTTCAAAACCCGACTCCGGCTCATGTTGCTCGTGCCGGGGTGGATCGTTGGCTTCAAGATGTCACCAAGATGCATCCTTCTCAGTTTTCTGCGGCTTCAGACCCGATTGGCTGGGAGGGGTGGATCAAAGTGATGTCCAAGGTCTTTACTGCCAGTAATTGTCCTGAGGATCACAAGGTCTCAATCGCCTAGTATTTTCTCACCGGGATGATGCTGATTGATGGGAGGCTATCGGGCCTCAGGATCATGTTGCTTCTTGGGCCGAGTTCAGGGACCTTATGGAATCGGAGTACTATCCGTGGCCGGTTCGTCCAGCTCGGATTCATGCTTTTTATGATGCTCAGCCTCGAGATATTCCGGTTTCGTATGCTATTGCAGATTTCAACCGGGAATTGGGCTACGTGAAGACCCAGGTTAAATAAGAGGATGACAAGATCTGCCACTTCTCAAGGTGAATGAAATCGAGGATTCATGATTACATGTCTGTATTCGCCTGCACCACCTTAAAGGACTATCAGAGTAGAGCTCTTGCTTATGATATGTCCTTGACGGCCAGTGAGGCGGCTCGAGAAAGTAAGAAACAGAAATCTGTCGGTCGATTTTCGGGTCAAAAGGGCGGAGTTCAGCAGAAGTCTCAATCTGCTAATGTTCCTGCGGGCGGTTCGGCTTGTTTTTTTGGGGGCTTTCGGGGTACCGCCAGTTCCTCTACTTGTGATGTCAGATATTATAATTGTGGTAAGTCGGGCCATAGATACTGGGAATGTCCTCGTCCGCCATTAACTTGTCATACTTGTGGTCAGTCGGGCCACAAGGCTTCTTTTTGTGAGCGTTTAGGGCAGGCTCTTGGTGCCCAGGCTTCTTTTCCAGCGCCTAAGGAGCCGAGTGTGAACCGGGGGTCGTTTGCTCCACCACCTCCACAGAGTGCCAGCCGAGGGAGAGGTCGATGCCAGCCTGCTAGAGGGGGAGCTTCCAGTGGCGGCTCCGCTCATCCGCGTGTTTATGAGATGAGGAGGGCCGATGATCCAGCGGCTATGTCATTCCTTATTTATCAAAAATCGGACCGCCGCTTGATTATTTAATTATTAAAATTCAAAGAATCTTTTCAGCTGGGTATTTAAGGGAGCGGAAATCATTTCACAAAACTTACCGTCTTCAAGCTCCAAGAACCCTAGTTTTCAAAAGCAGAAAAAAAACCTCTGAATATATTTTGCACTCAATCGAAAAGCCTATTTTTTTTGCAGAAGTGGACTCTACCCAGCATTTCGAAGGAGTTAACCTCAAGACGGTGAAGGAGCAGATCATTTTCAGTGTCGTGGTCGATTTCGAAGGATTGCTCGAGGCAAACATGACGGACACTAGAGAAATGCGACATGTCATCCGAATGATTAAGAAAAATGGTATCTACCATTTCTTTGACATCAACCCGAAGCCCGTCATTTGCTTCTTCAAGGAAGAATAAGTCACAGAGCACTGTATCACGAGCTCGATTTTTGGAGAGGAAATCACTATCACACTTCAAACCATTGTTGATGCATTCAAGATAGAGAATAGGGGCATTGCAGTAGAAGCCCTAAAACAAAGCTATATTGAAACCTGGTATGAGATCAAATTACTAGAACAACCAAACAAGGTCAAGTTTACAGCGAGGAGAGGTGACCTAAAAAAGGATGTCGTGGAGGTAGTCTGATCATGTGTTTTTCCACGTGTAAATAAATTATAAGTCGATCAAGGAATGGAAAACTTAGTTGGTTGACTTTTTGACTTCTTGTCTGCTCTGCATCAGGTAAGTTGTGTCGTCTGTGGTTCATGTCAGCTAACTTTTCCTTTTTTGTTCTGGTCAGGTTGCTTTCTAGCCTAGTCTCTGCATCATGTAGCTTTCTGGATTAGGTAGCTTTCTTGTCTGGTCTCCACATCAGGTAGCTTTCTGCATCAGGTAGCTTTCTCGTCTGATCTCCACATTAGGTATCTTTTTCTTCATCTGGTCTCTACATCAGGTAGCTTTTCTTTTCTAGTTCAGATCAAATAACTTTTATTCATCTTCAGATCAGATGACTTTTCTCATCTGTACTAGATTCATGCAGATCAGGTGAAGTGTCCCTTCTGCTTTTATGCTCAGATAATTTTCCTTGACTTCATCTGATCAGGTAACTTCTCTCGACTGCATCTGATGAGGTGCCTTTTTCTTATTAGAGCATTCTTTAGCTAACTTTGAGAATTTTAATCATGTACTTGATTCCTTGCTGCTGGTGTGTATGCTTCATCAAAATCTATTTCTTCATACTCAGCATACTTTTTGCTACCAGCTTTGCTTTTATTCCTAACTAGTTCCCCATCTTTGGGATGTCAGGATTTCCTCTGCTGCATTCTAGAGTGTTGATTTGTTCACATGAGCTCCCCTCTATTGATTCATTTGGGTCTCTTTTGATTAGTTGATATTGAAATTCTTTTTTATTCAAGTCATGTGCCTGAACCACCTTGAGATTGCAAACCATTCTTCAGCCTTTAGTGATGACTCTGTGGTTGCTACACAGTAGTCTTTCCATTTCTTATGCAATCCGATAAGAAGAGATTTGGGTACCCAGATTTGTGCGGGTCCTTTGGGGTTAGTAGGTTTCCTGGAGAATTGGTTTCTCCTTGGATTATAGAAGTTATGTTAACTACCCCTATTTTGAAAATTAGGATTGTTACCTCTGAAAGATGCATAGTATCTAGGTCTATATCCTTGATTGGGATTGTTTATAGGGTATGACTGATAGTTTGAGTGGTATGAGCCATTGTAAAATGTTGGCTGAGGCCTATTATGAAAGTTTTGAGGTCTCCATACCTGGTCGTTTTGGATGTTTGGATAAGCTTGAGGTTTCTATTTACCTCTCCCATTTTGAAATCTGTTTTTGGCGAGTCTTTGGTAATAAGCAGAATGATGCTATTTTGGCCATTGCCTAGTCTTTTGTCTAGGTGGCTGCTTTGAAAATCTTGATGGCTATATATTTTTTAATATTGTAGGTTCAGCAGCCTAAATAAGTGTTTCTGCCTTTATAAAAGTAGTTTTAGAAGTGGAGGGAGTGTTGGGGTCATATCCAAGGCCTGATTTTAAGTAAAGTGGCATCTAAGGTTATAGATGCTTTCAATGATGTAATTTCTTTAGATTGAGCATCGTTTCTTTGTCTGAGTTTTGAAAGTTCAGCTTCAAGATTTGTGAGTGCACCTGATTTTTCATTGTTCAAGGCTGTTAGTCTATCTATTTCAGCAAAAGCTATTTTTTTAGTTTCAGCCTGACTGGTTTTGAAATTTTTTGTATCCTGGCTGAGTTTGTCAAAATTCTTTTCTAGTTGTGTTTTATCATTTCTTATTTGGGTATCCTCAGTTGTTGCAGCTAGGTGTGCTGTTTTAAGAATTTCAAAATATTTTAATAATTGGTTTACATATTTGTCAAGATCAATATCTTCAGACACGCCAGAACTGAAAATTTCTGGAGCTTGAGCTTTAGATGATACCTCTTCATTCTCACGATTGGCCATAAGATAGTTGATTACGTCATCATCATCTTATAGTAATCTACTTGTTGATTCCATGTTTTCTTTGATCGGCTCTATTTCTTCACACATTGCTGCTAATGTGTCCCATGTTTCTTTGGCATTTTTGCAATGTTTGATTTTTAACATGGTGGTTGATCAAAGGTCTGATATAAGATATCTTTGGCTCTATTGTCATGGTTTGCCAGCTTTCTTTCTTCGGAGGTCATCTCTGATCTGCTTTTGGGAATTTGTCTTGGTTTCCCTACTGCAATATTCTCATATGTGTTGTCTTCCATGTAGATTAAAGGACCTTCTTCAAATATACTCCACATGTCATCGTGGACAGATGATAAATGTGCCCGCATTCTTATCTTCCATAAGTCATAGTCGTCAATTGAAAAAATGGGAAGTCTAGAATGCATTTGTTGCATGTGTTCCATTACAGATGAGAGACTAAAATATACTCAAGTATATGGATCTTGTTCTTGTAATAATTGAACCAACCTCTCTGATACTATTTGTATGTCACAAGTCCTCAGGAATAAGTCTAGAGGGGGGTGAAGAGACTTATTAAACTCTTTCCTGAATCTCAGGTGAATTACTCAGCTGTGATTAAGTGCAGATGACTTATATCGACTGCAGATAGATAATGCGGAAGACACAGTTGATAATAATGCAGATAACACGTATCGATTGCAGATAACTTTCTAATGAAACAGTCAATATGTATGCAGCAGTTATATACGATGTTTAAAGCAATAAATCACACAAGCACTTATAGTGGTCTCAGATGTGGGATAATCCTCTACTAATCCACTTCTATCCAAACCAGTTGGAGATAAATTCAATATAATTGTCAACCATAAAGGTTATAATGAATTCTTCCTTGTTACAACAGCTTCCAACTAGTGGAAACCCATGGCAGTTGCAACTCCCTTGACTGCCTAGCACCTCTTGATTGAAAACTCATGGATGCCTCAACAACTCTCGAGCCATCTATCACCTTCCAATCCCATACTCAAACTCGTTCAAGAAAGCAACCCCATACTCAAACTTTAAAGACAAGAATTTTTATCTTCTCCAACTTAAGAACTTCTTCGAATATGACTGTTTAAGATTTGCTCTTCACGATGCTATTTGTTCACTATGATTGCTTTGATTGCTTTGATCGCTTGAATGTATCGTTAGTATCGTACCTTGCTCAATTCATATCTTCAGATATTTATAGTACGATTCTTTGAGCTTCCTTCATAGCCATTGCATCACTGTAACAAATCCCTCCGTTGGAGAGTGGAATTTTTTGTTTATCTTATCATTCTGTTACACAGCTTGATTCTATTTACATTTCCAACCGTTTGAAAGACTTCCTTTGTTTAGTGTCGTTATTCTTGATTAGAATAATCTTCATAACGTGGACCTCAAGGAATATTTTATTCCTAACTTTCCGAGAATCTTTCCAGTTTGTCTCCTTACGTCTGCATGTGGCTTTCCGTTATTGTTGACTTCAACACTTGCTATGTGGACTGAGTATCTTGACTGATATCTTGTCTGAGAACTTATCTGATATCTCTTGGTTAAAACTATCTGATGTGCGGTCAACCTTCTCTGATGTAAAACTTCTCTGATATAACTTGATAGAAGTTCTCTGAGATAAAGTTCTTTGATCTTGTCTTGACTGAAGTTCTTTGATTTGATGAATGTTCTCTGTTCTGATGGTCAAACTTCGGCGGATATTTTGCTGACCAGATCTCTTCTGATAACTCGACTGTAGATGGGTTTTGGTCAAACCTCTCTGATATTATATGTTGACCAAAACTTGCCTCATGTAGCGCCTTCTTCAGAACTTATCTGCAGCTTGATTTTGGTCAAACCTCTCTGATGTTTTGCGTTGACCAAAACTTCTATGATAATGAACTTGTCTGTAAACTTCTCTGATAAATGGCAGTTCTATACTTATTCGATTTTGATATTGATCAACACTAAATCAAGACTTAGCCTAATTTTTAAGGCCTATAAAAGATACTCATTTGGTTCTTCTTTACAATGCCAAGTATTTAGTGAATACATTTGAATAAATAACAAATACAGGGATGACATCATCAAATAATAGGTATTCCTAACACATACAGCAAATAGACTTAAATGTTGGATACAGCATACGGGCCAACGATGTTTTACTTGAAAAAAGTAAAACATATCTAACAGGACTGAACACAAGTACCTTTAAACCGGCGTGAGATAAAAATTATTTATTCATAAAGTATTCGCGGTTAAAGTAGCATTTATTGTGATAGGACATCATTTAATGCAGCCAGAGAGAGACAAGTTTGAACGCTTTGAAGAGCATTTAATGCAAAGACATAAAGGATGTCTAAAGCATTAAATGCGATCTACTTTAATTCAAACATTCAGCAGTCGCTAATCAAGAGACAGGCGTCAATATCTCACCAACCAACAATGGCTACATTTATAACGGATATATTCCAAGGTTATAAATACTCCCAAGCCAGAGGACTTAAATACACAAGTTATTCATTATCGCGAAAACTCTGACTAATCACTTTGACATTCTAGCGATTACGAAGAAGTATATTTCGTGAGCATACAACAGTATCCAAGCGAAGAAATATACAAGTCCTCAACGCAAACAGCACAGCATACAACGATTGATCTTCAGAGATAAAGCACAGATTTGTTCTACCCTTACCGTTGATATTATCATTAGCCTTGTGTAGACTAAAGATCCTTGCGTATTGCGACCTATGTGGGAAGAATAGTATTGAAGACAAAGCTTCAATCTGTGTGAGACGAAGTGAGTCTGAAAGAGCTCAAGCCAATCTATGTGAACGGCCCAAAGCAATCGTCCCTATACCAATCTGTGTGAACGATATAGAGACAGGTTTAGCTAAAGTCACGTAGTTGTGTACGTAGTGATTTTAATAAACTCTTTACTCATGTGTGGAGGACCAGTGGACGTGGAGGTGTTTAACTCTAACTAATTTAAACTGTGTTATTTAACTTCCGTCTTTACTGTTTCCGTTCTATTGTGATTTATTAGTATACATTGTTAAACCCTGTATGCGTCAAACAGGAGAACACCTAGTTGTTGTATTTACAGCTACTCACACAACAGACTTCCGCTATGCAATTAACTTCAAAAATCGTACAGCTTGTTGTACTCCTATTTTCTAAGCTGTTTATTGTATACTTAGTGGCCAACAAGTGGTATCAGAGTGGTTGATTCTAAAAAGAACCAGTCGATTCTTAACTGAGTCAGATCCACAAATCACTAGTTTTTGAAAATCATATCATATGTTCATCATCTCTCCTATTTCTCAAATGGTTACCTCTATGATAAACAAGGTACCTATGTTCTCTATTAATGAGTTTGATGACTCGAGAATTAGGATGGAGGCTCATCTTGCAGCAATGCACGAGGAGATGATATTCGTCATCCAAGAAGGTCCAATAAAGATAATGAAGGTTAATCTTGCTGCAAGGATAGAAGGACAACCTCACGCTGAAATGCTCGAGAAGGAGATCGAGCAATGGACAGCGGATGATCAAAAGCGTGCGATCATCGACAATGTTGCTAAGAATATGTTGTTTGTCACTCTCGACAAAGGCACATTCTCAAAGGTAAAGAGCTGTAAGACAGCTAAGGAAATCTGGGAGAAACTCAAGCTGATTTGTGAGGGTACTGAACTCTCGAAAGAAGATAAATTTTCCAAACTCACTCAACAATTTGAAATTTTGAAATGAAATCTTCCGAAACGCTTGAGAAGCTTGACCACAGATTCACTGGCATTGTCGGTAAACTTGAAGCATTAGGTAAAGTGTATATCCAAAAAGAGAAAAATTTAAAAATCTTTAGATCACTCTCTACCCGATGGGACATTAAGATTACAGCTATGTGTGTATCCTGTAACCTTAATGATATTTCTACCTTTGACCTCTTCTCTGACCTCAAAGCCTTTGAGTATGATATTAACAGGAGAGAAAAGGCCGAAGAGTCACCTGCCAAGACTATAACACTGGCCGCTGTATCTAACAGGAGACACAGCTCTGCACCCAGCACATCCAAATCCGCACACAAGACTGTAGACAGCGATGATAACATCCTATCACAAGATGAAAATGGCCCTGCTCATGCACAAGTTCAAAAAGTTCATCAAACAGTCTGGAAAGACTCTATACAGGCGCAAGCCTTTTCACAAGGTAAGTTCATAAACTCCCTCATCCGACAATTCTAACTTATGCTATAACTGTAGGAAACCCCGACATTATGCAAATAAGTGTTCACATCCAAAAGTTTCCACAAGCTAAGCATCAAGAAAAGGACGAAAGTAGACGTATTTGGAAAAACAAGCCCAAGGCCTTGATTAGCAAATCAGAAGCCCAGCCCACATAGAACAAGACCAAAGAGTGCCATCAGGCTATCATTAACAGTGACTCCTCCGCTGATGAGATCTAAGATAAAGCATATATGTGCTTTATGGCCAAAGAAATACAGGATGATGAGGATAGCGATGATGGAGTAAGCTCAAATTTAACTACTCATGTAAATGTATCGCATACCTTTGAAAAATATGATGAATGAATTCAAAAACATTCAAACGGCCCATGAGACTTTAAAACGAGAAACCATACAGCTCGGAATTTCAAATCTAGAGCTAAAAGATGAAAACGACTTGCTAAAAAACAACTATGAAAATATGTCTACTGATTGCGAAAACAGCAAGGTCACATTTTAAAAACTCATGGAAAGCAATCATCAACTTGCCCACGATCTAAATGAGGCTAAGTCTAATAATGAGAGCAAGACAAATGATTTTGCTTTACTCGAAGCTAAAGTAAAAACTCTTTAAGAAGCGAGAAGGAGAATTAGAGACCATCCTGAAATCATTCGAGAAATCATCTAAACGGATGGAAGAAATTCTAAGCACTGGGCAACATGCCCAAGATAAACATGGCTTAGGATATAACTCGTTCTCCCATAAGGGAAAGTCTAGTATGATATTTGTTAGCGGTTTGGAACCCATTCCTGTACCTGAATAGATTCCAAGTCCTGCAAAGGCTACAGCCGCCCCTACAACAGCGAAGGCTGCGATTCCGCCACCAACTTCATAGCACAGACAGCGAAAACCTCAGCCTCCCAGACCTGTAACGTGTGATCAACAGCATGCTCCCCAAGCATATCAAAAGCACCAACAGTCGTTTAGAAAGAAGGTTGTATATAAGTATCAAAGGCAAGCACCGCAGTACTACCAACAGTACAGTGCGCCTAGGTATTGGATACAGGAGCCCCGTTATCTATCTAAAAAGCAGGTTGCTGCACAATATCATCAACAGCTCTGGGAATCCAACTGGAGACCCAGAAGGCAAGTTGTAAGGTCAAGGAAAATGGCTACACCTCCTAGACGGCAATCATACTGGAATAATACAGCGTGCTATACACAAAACTGTTGTATCATCAACAAGCATCACAACAAAACAACCTATGAGGTATGGAATAATAAAATTCCATTAGTTGCGTACTTTCACATCATTAGATGCTGGTGTTATATTCCGAATAATGGGAAAGATCAACTCAAGACCTTTAACGAAAAATCAGGTGAAGAGATATTTGTAGTATACTCCTATTTCAACAAAGCTTTCAGAATCTTTAACAGAATAAAACCGACAATAGAGGAATCTGTACATGTAGTATTCGATGAACCTCATTTTGATCCAACAGGAGTAGAAGACTTAACACAGAATATCCAAACACTCTTCCATTGATGACCCTCAAACTCCAATAGAGCCTGTCGTAGACTTAATGATCAATCCCGCAGCTGTAAGATCAGAAGTAGTCGAAGCCGATGTTGTGCAAGCTGAAACTGAAACTACAGCACCACAAGATACAGTACGGGATACCGAACTTGAACCTGACAAGGAGATGGTTGAGAGATCACCCACATGAGTTAATTATAGGTGATATTGATGCTGGTGTATCTACCCGAAGAAGAATACAAAGTACACAATGAACTGTACTATGTGCGCAAGAAGAATCCAAACCTGAGAAATCTCATTTCCCTGTATGGAAATCTCAAGCTGAACTTTGGAGACTAGCTATATGCATCCTAGCTGTATTCTTAGATCAATCCGGACCTACTTCTACCAATGAAGGTTTGAATAATTCTCACTGGATCCCTTCTATCGAAGAAGAACTTAATGGTTTATGAAGAAACAATGTATGGTATCTAGTACCCAGGCCAGAACATCAAGCTGTAATTGGAACTAAATGGGTATTCAGAAACAAGAAGGATGATAATGGACTTGTTATTTGGAACAAATCCCATCTAGTCGCACAAGGCTACAGACATGAAGAAGGCATAGATTATGATGAGAGTTTTGGCCCCTGTAGCTAGACTAGAAGCCATCAGAATATTCTAGGATTTTGCCGCCCAAAAGAGTTTTCTAGTATATCAAACGGATGTTAAGAGTGCATTCCTGAATGGAGATCTCGCCGAAGAAGTCTATGTTGAACAACCACCAGGGTTTTTCAACACAGATGGCGAAGAGCTAGTATACAGACTACGGAAAGATCCGTATGGACTTAAGCAAGCACCTAGAGCATGGTACGAAACCATGTCCCTGTACCTCACCAATAATGGATTTGAGCAAGGTGTTGTGGACAAAACTCTATTTAAGATACAGGAAGGAGATGACATGTTAATAGTACAAATAAATGTCGATGATATTATATTTGGTTCTACTAACATTTCTTTATGTCAAAGGTTCTCTCATCCCATGCAAAGTAAATTTGAAATGAGTATGATGGGAGAACTTAGTTATTTCATAGGATTTCAGGTGAAGAAATTGCCTACAGGAATCTTCATCAACTAGGAGAAGTACAGCAAGGAGCTACTGAACAAGTTTGGGATGAATAACTCCAAATTCTCGTCAACCCCCATGAGCACTTCCGTAGTGCGGACGAAGCTGGAAATCCGGTTGATCAATCACTCTACATGAAGCTTATTAGCTCACTCCTGTACCTAACGGCTAGTAGTCCCGATATCCAGTTTTGTTGTAGGAGTGTGCGCTCGGTATCAATCCGCAACTAATGAGTCACACTTCACAACAGCCAAACGAATCCTTAAGTACGTTAAAGGAACAGTTGATGTAGGATTATGGTATCCTAAGGAAGGAAGATTCGATTTGGTTGGCTACAGCGACCTGGATCTCAGAGGTTGTAAGTTGGATAGGAAGAGTACAAGTGGTATCTGTCACTTTGTTGGAGCTAAACTTGTGTCATGGTTCAGTAAGAAGCAATTGGCTATCTCGCTTTCTATAGCTGAGTCGGAATACTATGCCGCTGGAAGTTGCTGTATGCAGATTTTCTGGATGCAACAACAACTACATCATGATGGAGTCAGTGCTACAGAGACGCCAATCATATGCGGTAGCACGAGTGCAATTGCAATAACGCACAATCCTGTATTGCACTCGCGAACTAAGCATATTGATATGAAGCATCACTTCATCAGGAGTAATGCTGAGAATAAGGATGTTCGGATTGAAAATATTCACACAGACATTCAGTGGCCGAAATCTTTACAAAACCTCTCAGCACTACCAGATTATGTATGCTTCGTCAAGAATTGGGAATGCTACAGCCTGACTCCCTATAAGGTTTTAAGCTTTTACTCATTAATTGAAGGGGAATGTTGTAAGACCTAAGAATACAATATCCAATTTAATTCATTATACACTCAGAACAAGGCATATAGTATTGTAGGACAAAGAAAGCATGAAACCCTCCTACAACTGATGTGTGCATTAATTAAGGGAGAATATAGTACGAGCCATTAAACACAGTATTAATACAAATATTGGTGTAAGAATTAAATCATGTATGTACCGTTTAACGGGGAATGCTGTATTGAATCACGGATACAGCACATACACTGTAGGATGTCAATTAAAATTATATTACAACTCTATTCGTACAGAAAACCTTTTAAGTGACGTGCCCTGTTTACATTTCAAACGTTTTATCCTTTAATGTTTTAAATACACATGGACTTAGATGCCACAAATACCGCGATTTTAATAATTTTAAACCGCCTTTTCGTGCAATAAGGGAAGCCGAACTGTCAGAATTTGGACTGGTTATCATTTCAAAAATAGATGGATAAGACGTACAAGTTACTCTGAATCCATCCGTGTTTCAAAAGATGGTCCCCATTCCTTAAATCAGACCGTTCACTATATGAAACCCTAATATTCCATTTATCCTATAAAAGGACTGTATTTTGCTCCCCTAGACTCTTTACACTTTTTGCAAATTTAAACGAGTCTCAAGCACAATAGTCTAGATATTCTCTGTATTTTCTGCAATTTTCTGTGATATTTCCCAGTTTATTCAACTTCTGCAATAATATAGACTTCCCAGACTTCCTCCATTTTCATGAAGAACAGAGAAACAATCATCGATGGACGAATCTTCGCCAGGTCCGTGGTGATGCAGAGAATCAATGTCGAAGGTGAAGAATTCGTCGGGATGGAGTTGGTTGTTTCAAGGGTGAAACAACAAGGGTTGTACCACCATTCTAGTCTTCATGCCGATTTATATGATGAACATATAGTGGAATAATTCTATTTGGATGCCTCGTTTAAATACTCGTCTCAGAGAAAATGTGGAGAAATCTCTAAGATCTCTGCAACTGTTCAAGAGATTGAGGTCTCTCTGAACAGAGATTTGTTGGAGAAACATTATAGATTGTCATCTGATGGCCTGAAAATGGAAGAATTGGAGACCTTCCGGTCGGAGAAGTTGTTGACAGCCTACTGGAGGTTGTGCACCGGTAATGAGAATGCATAGAACGTTCACCCTAATGCCACAAGAAGAATTTCTGCCTGCCCTATGTCTACCTTCATGACTTCTGTCACTAGGTTGTTGAGAACCGGACAGGAGCTTTTGAAATATGCACTAACCTTCACTTCAGGATGATGGTAGCCATCATGTCTGGAGAAAAGGTTAACTGGTGCCAAATTTTGTTGAAGAGGATTTAGGAGGAGGTTGCCAAACCTGAAACTGCAAAGAAATCATTCGGCCTCATTCTTAACTATAACCTCACTAACTGTGGAGTCAAACAATTTGACAATGCCAAGAAGATTGGCCTCAGAAATTTCATTGGAGGGATGACTTCCATAGTGTTCAACAAGTCACCCATGATTGCTAAGAGGCTCCACCCTCAAAGCATGCATATCTCAAGTAACCCAAGGGACGTCACTATGCGGATCTCGAGTGAGGCCAAGAAAATAAAAAGAAGTGTCTCTGACAGCCGATGACCTCATGTTGTCGAGAAGAAGACGAAGAAGGCCAAGAGGTCTTCCAAGACTGAGCCTACAGTACCTACAACGGTTATTGTAGAGGCCACCTCTGCTCCTGTCGCGGAATCTATCCCACAAGGCACAACCCTTATAGAAGAAACAATTGCTGCAAAAACAGTAGATCCCGAGATTGTGGCGGCTATGACGGATGATAAACTGTTTGCCAAGCTGGAGGGTTCCGGCGAGTCGGCTGCCCTATCGGAGCCAAAATTCGCTACTCCTGACAAGGTACCCACCCCTGTACAGGATCCCTCTCCCCACAGGGTACCATCCCCTGTTCGGTATCCCTCTTCAAAATAGGCTCCCATAACTGTTGAGGATCCCATCCACCCAATTACTGTACGGAGTCCCTCCCCATACAAAATAATAAATAATACTCTCCTTCAGGTACAAATCGAGCAAGCATACGAACGCTTCAAAATATTGAAGTCCTACACGGTCGCCCCATACGACACCCTATACAACTGACCCATCTGGGTCATCTGATCCATCATGCCCTGCATTACAGCGTAATGATCGACACACGCATCCTTGCATCCAGTGTGGTGCGATTGGTCCCTAGAAGGCGAATCACTGACTGCGGAACTATGCTCTGCATTCGCACGCCTGTTGGCTCGTGGTATCGGGATTCGGCCCCTTCCGCGGCCTCGTCCCCCTTTGCCATGGCCTCTCAGATTTCTTTCCATACTAAAAGAATCAATTTGTAATGATAACCATAAGTACAGTTCATGATACCAATCAAAATTCATGCTAAGTTAATAGCAACAAGAAATTACATATTCAAGAAAACAGTTCATAATGAATTATTGACACTACGAGTGTCACACAGAATATCATATCGACGTTGCGTCCAATAATTTCAATCATATAATCAATCCAGAATTTACCTTGAATTATCAATCAGATAAATCCTGCCACAATTCCTCGAAAATAACAAGATCAACAAGGAGATCTATTCCAATATCAATTTCATGCCAGTAATTAAATCATGGCTCGTAGAGTACATACCGCATTTCGCTCGTAGGATCAGGTGCTTGCACAGGTCACACGTGACACGAAGGTCTCTTGACATTAGTTCATTCCACAATGACTCTAAAAAAATCGACTCTCTGATACTATTTTCTGTAACACCCCAAAAAGGCGGTCATTACAGTGCCGTGGGCCCCACACTAGGACCCACCAGGTGATACCCAAAATACAGATTAAATACGCAATACTTGTGATACCTAACCACAATATATAGTATTTACTCCGATTAGGAGTTTACAGTAGTATGGCCAACGGCCCTATTATACACAGGATCCGAAATACGAGTATAATCCATATAAAGATGGAATATACCTTAAATAACAATACATTACTCCACAATTTAAAATAAAGCGGAAAGATAACATTACACGGTTCGAACAAAACCGGACAACAAAACACTTGGGGCCCCCGAACTAGTATCCTTCGAACCCTTCGCCGTCACCATGATCTTCCCGTGCCTTGCCTTTTCCTCGACCTAAAAGACAACACAAGTATTTCCCCCAAAACAGGGTCAGATATACATGATAAATAAATTCTCAAGATATTATACACACTATAAGAATAAACGTCAAAGACTTCGGATAATATCTGAAGTAAAAATGTTATAATTACCGAAGTCTATGTTCGTGTAGTTAAAGGTATACTTTAAACTTTGCTTATTAGGCGAAGTTTAATATCGTAATAACCGAAGTCTATATCGGTTTTTAGAAGTGAAATAATGTTATCGACTTCGCTTGTTAATAGGCAACGAAGTTAAAGATACCACATTTACTTCACTTTTATTTATTTAGCCGAAGCATTACACTCCTTTTTACTTCGCTTATTCTATTTTGTGTGGCTAATTATATATCTCTGGCTTCGTTTTTTATCAGAAGTAAATAACCACATTGCATATTTCTTTTCAATTTGTAAATATAGAATCCCTGTTGTACAAAAACATGATCCATCCAATAAAAAACCTCAATTCACAAGATCGCAACAACACAACCTCAAATACATCAATCAACCTCATTAAAAATCCAACAAACTCAAATCACAAGATCCCAATTCAATAACACAAGATCATAAGCATTGATAATAGTAATAAACCACACTTTCATATATAAACGGCGGATTGTCGTACAAAAATGCCAAATATTCACCATATTTACTTCCACAATGTCTACGAGACACATGCATAGGTCTAGATAATGGACTGCACATCAACCAAACATTCACCATATTTACCCGATGAAATGACATGTTCTAATCTAACTATACCAACAAACATTCACCATCATCACCTGAGTACCAGTAGTGTTGCAACCAAGACCATACATATATAGTACTGAATTGAAACTAGACAAAGAACTTCCTGACAATGAAGCGAGCCTAAGCACCATCGACAAACGTGTAGACGAACTCGCTCCACTCGTTCCTGACTTCATCATACTGCTCCTGAGTGTACTATTGGTCTTTGACTGAACCAGGATACTGATCAAATCACATTGAAACAAAAAAAAAAAGATTAAGTACGTTCATAAAAGATGCATCCACATCAAAAAATTTCAGTACCAAAACATACTATATAATATAAAAGGATGACAGAAGGAAAATTACCATCTTCTCAAGCTGTGGATCTTCGCTTTCAACGATCTCTTTGATGTAGCGGAGGACACAAAATCCGCAGTAAAGGGAGGATAGTTCTTGTTTCAGATTGCCCTATAAAATTTAAAAGCCATGAATGAGTCACTCCATGTCAAACTTATATATATATATATATATATATATATATATTCACTCGTGCGAAAAGTTGTGTAAGTTGCATTTTATTGTCAATTTTTCCATTCAACCAACAATGGAAGTATTCTACTGTTCGTTCATTTTGCATTTCAACTTTCGAATATAAGAACTCCTTGTAGCTTTCCTGTTCGTCCAAGACTATAAGAAGAAATCTAACAACTACATACCAGGAGCTTCTTCTTATGTTGTTTGCGCTGTGGAAGTATGCCAAGGGCATCGACCATTTATTCATCCAATTATGTGAATACATTGATAACTTAGTATATTGCATATATACAACAGCTAACTAGCAATAAGGTGAGCTTATGACCTTTAGTCTGCAATAGAGTAGCCAGCACATTTAAAGAGCCCGAAACTTGGACATCATCTCCATAGGTGACAAATGAAAGCAAAGCTTCCCTGCATGATTTGGACCAACAGAATAAATCGATTCTTAACAGCAACAGCACAAAGGAACTTGCAAATTCTCTGGCAATCACAAAGGCTAAGAAATCTAATATTTATATGGCAAAGTCACATCATTTTCGGTAATAAAAGTCCCTTGTTGTGCAAGGTATTCAAACCGAATAATCACCCAAGCGAGCTGAGAGAAAGAAAAGTAATAATACTCTTCGGCACCGTAACTATACCAGAATATTTCAAAAGACCTGTTTGATAAAATGTACTATTTCTATGAAGTCAAAGCTTCTTCTTACCAAATTATCTTAAAGATCATATAATAATTTTTATCCCAAAACAAAGAATCCATCTGTTTTATTTGAAAACTTTACACAAAACTCTGAGATACACTCAGGAAACAGCTGGGTCATATGAACACCTTGAAGACTTATATTCCTCTGACAAGATTGAGATATTAATATGAACCCTGGGGGAAGGAGGGGGTATCAGTTATCCGTTTTCATACTATGTGAAGCTGTTGGTTTAAGTATGTGTACATAAAGCTTATCAAGATGATCGCAAACATTTAAAACTTGACGTTAAAGCTGACCAGATATAATACAAAAATGGATTTTCACAACAATAACCAATCGTCAAAAAGCTCAAGTATGAAAGTAAATGTGAGTAACGGAATTGATTACCTTGGCGCAAATTGTCTACCACCACCACAAGCATGACCTAAAACACCACCTGGTGAAGTATTGTGGGAGAAATTAGATGTCCGAATGATAATTTGTAAGCTTCTAGCATCAGATGCTGAACAGTGATTATTCCCATCTGCATTTTGGTTAGCTGCATCTAATGAACCATGGCCCAACATATTACCACTGAGCTTAGCTTCAGAGTTCTCAGTGAAGGTCTCTGGACAACATAGAAGAGCAGCAGCAACAATGTTTGCCAAATCTTTGATTTTGACTATGCGCAAAATGCAACAAAGTAAATATAAAGAAGTGACAGCACCAAGACTTTGTTCCTAAATGTATAACACTAAGATAGTTACAAAATTATATATAAAACCACAAAACCAGTAACCAACAGAATATAAAAACCCATACCAATTGCAAAAAGTTCAGAAAACAAATAAGACAAAACAAATAAGACACAATATAGAGGACAAATACAAAGATACAATATAGGTATGAACACCTTGACTACTTCGGTCTTCAAGGAAGGAAGAATTAATGGAACTATCTGACCTCAAAACATTGTCCATAATCAACCTTCCTACATCAGAATTCCAAAGAAACAACATCACTAAAATAATAGAGATTGTCTTCAATCTCATCAACAATGGAAAGATTGACAGATGGCGGCTCCATGCTCAGTTTGCATCCGACAAACCTGTTCTTGTCAAGAAACCAAGAAAAAGTAAATAACAAAATAAACCGAATAGAATACAAAATTTCATTGCGAGGAAACACAATGTTTAACATCTTACTTTGAAGCATTTGAAATCACTAAATTCAAATGGATGCACTGATCTCGGAAAAAACTGACCAAGTCCAAAAAGTAATCCGCATGAGGAGCCTTCGACACAAACCTATTTACAGCATCATCTACAACTGCAAATCAGCACAAGATAATGTATTTCAATCGGTCAAAATGTTCTTCCACAATGAGTAGAACCATTGGATTGAGAAGTCAAGAAATAAAAAAGCAGAAACTCACCATGATAAATATTTAGTGTTAAAGCACGATGTGATTCGGACCATACTCTCTTCATGGAAGGCAAACCGTATTGCCTCAACATAATGGGGGAAAGAAACAACTTCATCCTAAATGTGAAAAAGTGTCGTGAGATAGCAAGAAGAGACAACGGCGTTCTTCAATGTTAACTGTAATCTTTATGAAAGGAAAATATAATGATCACAAATACTGCTTCAGCACCCAGCTATCCTTTTTAAGATTATATCAACGAGGCTAAAACGTGATACTTAATGCAACCTTTGGCAAGTTAACTAGGACACTATCGAACGGGAGTAAACGCCGACTGTGATCGCTCTTTTCAGACTGAGTATCTTTAACTACGAAGACCATACTTTGTACTCTATTTGACAAACTAATTATGAAATCCAAGACCCAAATAGTGTTTGTTTAAGAGATGCACTCACATACCATTGATACCAAGAGTCCTATGATAACCCCGATATCCTAATCAATCCTTACATTTCATGATTTCTATTTCTAGAGCTTAAGAGGGATGGGAAACATTCTACAACTATTTCAGCCACTCAGACCCATAAGTTAAACAAAAATATTACTTGGTTGCCTAGCGTATGATCCATTTCAAGTACCTCAACACAAAAAACACTCCCCAAGTGCTGGTGTAACTCCGGAATTATTGATTTCATATTCACATCTCTTATTTTTTACCAAGTTAACGAAAATATCTTCCGAGTCTTCACACAAAAGCACCAATGTAATTTCTGTATGGCAATAGATTCATTTCTCTTCCATTAATTCTAAACATTCTCCCAAATAGTGCACACATGTAATCTTCAGAGAACGCTTATTCTTTGAATGACAAATCATGATATTAGCTTTAAAATAAATCTGTATCACAGTATATTAAAAAACCTTGCTGGTTTACTTGAAATGCCATAATTCAACAAAAGTGATGTCTTATAAAATTTTGTTTAGTCAAGAAAAAGAAGGTGAAGAACTACATGTGTAACTTGGTGCATGTGAAATATGCAGTGACAGATGCTCCAAAATTTTGGAAATTTAGCAGCTAATGCCAACCACCAAGCCCAACAGCCTTTTTTACAACCCCCTTCAGACCAACCAATACACTCTTTGTTCTGTTATTCCCAGTCACGATAACCTTTGTATGTCCATTTCACCTCTGGACACATCTGGATATATAGTGCATGTCCGTTTCACCTCCCAAAATCAAATAGATATACTGAAAGAAAAAATAAGAGTTTGGTATAAAGCCGATTCAGTCCAAATTGATGTGAAGATAACAATTAAGGCTAAAAGTGAATCCAAACATAGATGTTTGCTACTAGGCAAACCTTCTTTATTGTTTTTTTTAAAGCTGAACTTCCATATTCAACTTGTCTTCATTCATGGTAACTCCTGGGAGCAGAGAAACCCTTTCTGGAGATTTTGAAAAATCTCAATTGCCAAAATCCTCTAGAAAGGAAACTAATACTGGAGCAGAAAATATTGTCAGGTAGAGAAATAGAGATATAATACAAGGCCTTAAACATAAAATTTTCATTAGGTGTAGACAATGGAATATGGAAGATTTTTTAAGTTTGAGTTTGACATGTATGCTTTTTTGTACTTGATACTTCTAAATATAATGTACACCAAGTTTCTGTGGTCACTGGTTAATCATAGTAAATGAATCCATGAGTCATCTCTCTCTCTCTCTCTCACACACACACACAGAGTGAAGTACATACATACATATTATTATCATCTCTCTCTCTCTCAGCATATTTTGGCTTCCAGATGATTTAATAGACATGATACAGAATAAGCACATACAGCTTAATGATAACCCTGATGCTGTATTATGGAAAGAAAATGCAAATGGACAATATACATGCCAGTCAGGTTATAAAGCTTGCCGCAGGCATTACTCTGATACTACGAATTCTACAGTCCAATGGAATTGGATATGGTAAACGCACCTCAGTCACAAGCTAAAACACTTCCTTTGGCTTGTTTAAAAAGACTACCCACGAACCACTTTCGGCAAACCCGCAGGTTCACCGACTCTGCCACCTGCCAATAGTGCTCAAACGGTGAAGAAACTGTTCTTTACATCCTCAAACACTGCACAAAAGCCACCGAGTTATGGAAAAGTTTACTTCCCGCCCATCTACTCACTACCTTTCAAATGATAAGTGATACAGAATGGATGAAGACAAACCTGATGGATGACAATCATGGGTGCGATCTAATTCCCATAATTCCCTGGAAATGGATATTCCCAGCTTCAATATGGAGCCTATGGAAATCGAGAAATGCTTCAATTTTCAGAGGGCATTCGACACCACACAGTCCCTAGTTTTCCAAATCAAAAGAATGAGCCTCGATCTACAATTATCCATGAAAGGGAAGAGCAAATCAGGGCAGTATCATACCTGGAAGAAGTTGGCGACTGGATGGGTCAAAATAAATATTGATGGATCGCTCCCATCAACCGGTCAACAGGCTGGAATCGAACGAGTTGCACATGACTACAATGGAGACTATTATGGGGGTTGAGCCAGCAAACTCCGGTAGCACCCATCAACCAAATCGAGCTTACAGCTATAAAAACAACCCGCACTGCTGTGTGGGAAAGAAGAATTCCAAATTTAGAGGTGAAGGTCGATTCATTGATGAGCTTAAAGATGATCCAAGGAGATGTGGAAACCCCAGCTTACCTTGTAGATCTAGTTCGAGAGTGCCAGGAGCTTATCAAGATGCCTTGGACGATCTGATTGAGATGGGTGCCTCGCGCTGCAAACCGCCTTGCAGATTTTCTCGCCGCATTTGGAACTGAAGAGGAAAGGAGTGAAATCGCTTTCCCTTTTCTTCTCGTGATTTCAGAGAACTACTAATGATTTAGGTGATTATAGGAGGAGTTCATAGGAGACCGGTCTCCATCTTTCTCCACAGAGAAAGAAGAGAGAAATGAGAGTTGGGGAGAGATTGAGGGGGCGGTTCTAGTAGGGTTTGGGTAAAATCAGGGTTAAGATATACGTTACTTCACTAATGGGGATATATTTTTAATCAAAAAAATTCATTGCGCTTTTTACTTCAGTAATTATCAAATTAGCGAAGTCTTTGTAACTTTAAATTTCTAACTAGCTCCTACTTTTTTGTTTGGTACCATTTACTGAAGTCTATGTGGATTTTTGACTTCAGTAAATTGAAAAGCGAAGTTGTTGTTTATTTTTACTTTGCTAATATAGATTACCGAAGTGAGACGTACCGAAGTCTTTGATGTTTATTCTACTAGTGACAATTCACATACATTAGTCATAAAATGTCGAACACATCCAAATAAATAAATGGACTATGAACGACCAAAAATAGTACAGCTCAAGATAGACATCACAGTACACCCGATCCGGAAATGTGTCAGTGCACATGTCCACCCCGTATATGGAATCCAGGATATACGTGGGATAATGTACCTAATTAGCCTCACGAACTACGTCTCGTGTGCACAGTCCAATACGGAAATATCCACACATGACTTTATATGTGCCTGGCTAAAAATTCTACACAATAACCAATCGGAACGAAGATATGATTCCGGATATGTCACGATACAACATGACAACGAATTCAATAAATCATATATCCGATTAAGGATCAAGAAACTCACCGAAATGACAATAAGGATCAATGATATCAACGGTTCAAAAAGTGACGATCTTGGGAATGCAATCCCACGATGAAAACGGAACATCATCAAGAATAATATCAAATCACGGGTCACAAATTTATAAGTGTTTCACATACACGAAATGCATAATCATCACAAGAATCCAAACATCATTATAACCAAGCAAGATAACTTGCCTCAATACGGAGACGAGAATAGTCCTTCCTTGTCGAACGAACGAGGTGATACTACTCTTTGGTTCCTCCCATTACTGACTGAGACGGACCTACCGAGACGCGCAATAGGATTAGCAAAGGAATGAATCGATCTTATTCTCTCATTATTAATATCAGATATTAGATATATTATTTGGGACATTAGATCTCTAAATTGATTTATAGGAAAAATTGATTTACGGCCTAATGAATTAAATAAATTACTAGGTGATTAATTTAATTCATAAATATAATTATTTCTTGGAGAAATTAATTACGTTGTAATGTATTTAATATGATTAATTAATTGGATTAATTAATTGATATAAATACATCGGAACGAAATTGGAGTTTATCTGTTTGGACCCACGGGAGTCCGAAAGGACCGAACTCGTCCGATTCCTTTATCATGGCCGCCCCCCCTTTCCATCAACCTTCCATTGTCTTTAGTTTCCATTTTCTAAATGGTTGATAATGACATGGTGGGGATACCTCTCATGTGAATGAGTTGTTTTGGTTGTTGATGGTGTATAAAGAAAGAAGAAAAAGACTTGACTCCTCACCCCATTCATTGCATCAACAGTTAGTTCCAGTGAGAGAGAGAGAGAAAATTGTTTTCTCATATAGTCTTCATATTCTTCTTCATTTCTTCGTTATGGTTCTTGGAGAAAAATTAAGAAATCAAAGAGAGATTGTGAGTTATACACTTGGTGTGTAAAATTCACATTCGATAGCTTCATCATCCGATTCTAGCCGTAACCTTGGAGGTTAATTAGGTGATCGTCGTTACATTCATTTCTCCATGGCGTGACAAGTAGAGACGCGGTATTTTCGGCGTCGGATCATCCAAGAGCTTAGAGCGGATTGGATCGTAAGGAAGTTCACCTAAAGCCGTTATCTCAGGCTGTCTTGGAAAGACATCTGAAGAACATGGGTATTAGATACCATGATGTATATCATTGAGTGCAAGTGGGAGATTGTCAGGATTATGCCCTCGAATGCCACTCAGGGGATGAGAGAGAAGGTGCATTGTACTTGTAATTATGGAATTATCAATAAAAGGTAATATGATTCATTCACTGTTTATTGTATTTCAATTGCATTCTTGATTTGGTAAACATTGAAGTGAAGTCCATATAAGTAAAGAGCAAACATTCCACTCTCGTTATCGGATAATACAAAATGCACTCGAATTGTTTAAAGTTTATTTACGTAAACCGTTCGAGAGTCGATAAACTTGATTGGGCATTAAGTTTTGAGTAAGACTTGTATAACTGATGCTACGGCATGCGCATGTCTTGATAGCATAGTTATAAGTATATTGGTGGGACCAATATAGTCGAACACGACTCACACTTGATTCAGTCACACGTTATTCACTCTTGGAGAGTCGATGACGAATCGAAAAGTTGTGATAGTATACGTGAATCTTTGACTTGAGGGTTCAGCAAAAGATGTGCATGTGACGTTTAGTTTGTCATTAGAGTAGTTAGACTCATTTTCTTAATCGCTGAGTCAACCTCGAAGTGCGGACTATACTGGCCAGTAGCAGTCTTTCCTGTATGCCAAGAAAGGATTCTATCTCCTGTTAGTGAGCAGGAGAATGTCCTATACGGTTAATGGAAAATAAGATCATAATTCTTTGGCCAAAGCATTCTGATGTAATCGTATTAGATACACTAGTAATCAGTTGGTCTTGATTTATATTAACACATGTATATTGTCTAGTCAACAATAGGGTTTGTCTTTACCGTGACCCAGAGACTTGATCGGGACATCTGATGAAAGGTCTAGACGTATATGGTATTCACAGCATAATAGTTCTGGAATGATCCGTTCATTCTTCCTCAGTCGGGGTTTACAGTGCGGCTCGCTAGGCTGGCTAAGTGCTGCCCGCACTCATTGGTTCCTCCCAAGGCCGGGTGAGACGGACCTACGGAGTCGCGCATCAGGATTGTTGATTGATAAATATGAATTTATCATCTCTCTATTAAAATTAGATATTGTAAATCTATTTATGATTTATTGGATAAATCAAAATAGCGGTCTTATGAATTGAAATTATGTTACTAGGTGATTAATTTAATTCATAAATAATATTCTTAGAGAAATATATTTGTATTTGATATACATCACACAGCACTTCTAGTGGTTTCAGAAGTAAGGTAATCCTCTACTAATCCACTTCTCTCCAATTCAGTTGGAGATAAATTCACTATAACTTTCAACCAGTGAAACTTCGTTACAATGAATCTAGTTATAAAGCTTCCAACCAGTGAAAACTCATGGTCGTTGTAACTCCTTCCCTTGGTTGCCTAACACCTCTTGATCGAAAACCCTTGGATGCCTCAACAAATGACAAGTTGCCGATCACATTCAAATCAAGAACCCGTGGATTCCTTACATCCTTTTACTCCCAAGAACCTCGTTCAAGAAAGTACCCCGTACTCAAACTTTAAGATAAGAGTGTTTGTATTCTCTAACTTCGCAATAGATTCTCTGTATTTGATACTTTAGTATGATTATTGAGATCTTCATATTCGTTGCATCTTTGAACAAATCCGTCCATTGGAGAGTAGACATCATCGTTTAAATTTTCTTCCATTTGCACAATTTTGTCTCTTTCTTCAAATCTGACCATTTGAAGATGTATAGTTTCTGCACCGTTTTTCTTCATTTACTAGAATTGGAAAGACTTCTAGGCGCGAATCTTAAGGAATATTTTATTCTTCATTTGTCTCCTTTGATTTAATTGCATCTGCACGTGATTTTTCATCATTGTTGACTTTTCAACGTTTGATGACGTGGACTTTTCAATGTTTGATGACATAGACATAGTTGTTCCAAAACTTGTCTGATATTCCGTCTTGATCAAACTGGGCTGATTTTATGCTTTGGTCAAACCTGGCTGATATATCGGTCAAACTCGGCTGATATTTTATCTTGGTTAAACTCGGATGATATTTGGCTGTTTCATACTTGGTCAAAATTATGTCTTGGGAAAACTCAGCTGAACTTCTGACTTAGTCAAACAAGGCTTATGTTTTGTCTTGACCAAAAACCCGGCTAATGTTTTATCTGGTCAAACTTAGCTGACAGTTGTCTCTGACCAAACCCGACTGATGTTTGACTGTTCTATACTTGGCCAAAATTTTATCTGATCAACTTGATCAATACTTAGCCTAATCTTTAAAGGCCTATAGAAGATACTCACTTGGTTCTTCTTTACAATGCCAAGTACTTAAACATACATTTGAAATAAACTTGAATATAGGGATGAAACTAAGTGTATTCAATCTCTTCAAGTCCTTATAGGCAGAAACGATAGAAAGCTTGGTGATGTTCTTTCTTACCATTTTGAGCTGTTTTTTTGCTAAGTTGAAATATGTTGTTATCATTGAGATTAAATCTGTAATAAGCATCTGCTTCCTCAAGGACTTCTTCAACTTCTTCTTATTAAGGGATGATTGGGAGTTCAGGAAGTGGTGATTCAGGAATGAGGTATTCCTGTTCTTCAAGAATGATCGGCTCTGTAGATTAATCTGTGGGTTCTTCAAGAATGATCAGCTCTGTAGACTGATCTATGGGTGCTGCAGATGTAATGATTGGAGTTGCAGCTTTGGTGGAGGATACATTAGGAATCTCAATTGAGTGAATGTCAGTTAATTTCTACTCTGATGACTCAGATGAGTAATTGAACAATCATTTGAGTCTCTTGGAAGAAGATTCAAGTGATAAAACTTGAATGATATCTTCCTTTCAGGTGACTTTCGCATCCAGAAAAATTTAGATAGGGGAAGATGGTCACTGTCTTAATCTCCCTCATTGGCCGGTGCAACTAGGTTTTTTCAAGTGTAGCTAACTTTTCTGAAAAAATGTTAGCTGCTGAAATCTCAATTGGGGTTAGTTAGGTATGGAAACCTCAGCTGCAGGTAGAATGGCTGCAATTGATTCCACTTCATTTTCATCCTCTAATTCTGTTGCTTCTGTGTAAGAATATGTTCATGATTTCATCTTAGCAAGAATCTTTATGGCTCTTGGTTGCTAAGTTGAATACTGAGCTAGTGTAGCTAGGTCCAGATGTCTAAATCGTTTTTTGTTGTGGAAGGTCCCTGCTTTGACTTTGGCTTTTCCCAAAAATTCAACGATCCAATTAATTTGTGTGATAAAGGCTAATTTATGGCTGCATTTATTTTTAGTTGAAACTCAGCTACCTTTATTCACTTCTCTGACTAACTGCCTGAATATGTAATCTGGCCACTTGATTCTTTTCTTCTGAATCATTACCCCCATCACAGTGTAATTAGATGAGGACATCTGATCAAAACTCCCCGACATGCCCACGACGAATTTATTGGTCATGTCCATCAGGTATCTGAATTCCTTATGAACATCAGATTTCTTTTTAGTGTTCTTCATCTTCATTGGTTGATCAGGTAACTTGATCCACTGCCATATGTCTAGAGGGTTTTGCTTTGAGAGCTTCAACTGCTATTCCACGGTTCTCCAGTCCGAATGCATTTGCTACATTTTGTCGGATTATGGTGATAGGTTAGACAAAAATAGATCTTTCTATGTCCCGTTCTGTCACCTCTGCCTCTCTGTAAAAGCAAATGACTGCTTCCTTGTAAAGCTCGGAGGCGTTTATGTCTAGATAATGGTAGATACCATTTTTCTTCGTAGTGAGGATTAACAGTGAGTTGTTCGCCTCTAGGAGTCCAAGGAAGTCCACCACAATGCTGAATATAATCTGATCCTTCAAGACTTTTAGGTTAATGTTCTTGCATTAGGTTGTCGCGTCCATTTCTGCGATTTTTTGAAATTTTTTAGTGTAGCGAAATTCAAGTTTTTGCTTTTTGGAAAACTAGGATTCTTGCTTAAAAACTTTTGAAGGCGATAAGTTCTTGTAGAGTGATTTCAATCGCTTTATGTAGCTATTTTTGAAGCCGGTTTCTAAAATAATTAATTGCAAAATGGCAGTTCGTGTGACATGACTGGACAATTTGATGTAGACGTGGTGTTATTGGAGTCGTACATATTTATCCCACGCGTGATATTAATTTAATGGATATTTATAGGGATTAGAAACTTAGCTGGTTGACCGTTTGAGTTCTGATACAACTGTGATTTTGATTCATTGCTTTCTTGTATCAGATATGTAATCCTGACTGAGATTTGATCAGCTAGGTTTCTTCATTCCTGGCTGAGATTTGATCAGCTAGGTTTTTAAATCTTGGCTGAGATTCTGACTAGCTAGGTTCTGCATTCCTGGTTCAGTTTTGCATCAACTAACTTTTTCGAACCTGGCTGAGTTTTCTTCATCTTTTAGGCTTTCAGCTAGGCACTTGATTCCCAGTATAGGAGTCCAAGATCCCTGCTTAGTTCGAGAAACCTTTCTTCTGGCAAGGGTTTTGTGAATGTCAGCTATTTGGTATTTAGTGCTGACTCTTTCCACCTTTACTCTTTTGTTAAGCACATGGTCTCTAATGAAATGATACTTGACATCTATGTGCTTTGTTCTAGAGTGCAGGACCGGATTGTTTGTGATAGAAATTGTGCTATTGTTGTCACACCATATTGGAACTTCATTTGCAATAATGTTGTATTCCCTTAGTTGTTGTCTGATCCAAAGTATTTGAGCACAACGGCTACCTGTAGCTAGGTATTCTGACTCGATTGTGGATATTGAGTTGGATACCTGCTTTTTGCTGAACCAAGATATCATTCGTGTTCCAAGTATTTGACATGTTCCACTAGTGGTTTTCTTGTTAATTTTACATCCTGCAAAATCAGCATCAGAATATCATGACAGTTCAAAGTTGTCATCTTTCGGATACCATAATCCAACATTGATTGTGGATTTTATGTATCTGATTATTCTCTTTGCTGCTTCATGATGGGACTTCTTAGGTTTGGATTGAAATCTTGCGCACACTACTACTGCATATGATATGTCAGGTCTACCTGAACTGAGGTACAATAATGATCCAATTAATCCTCTGCAGTGGGTTGATCCACTGGAATGCCTCCATAATATGAATCAATGTGGACAGATTTGCTCATTGGTACTCTCAAGGGCTTGGTTGACTCCATGCCAAATCTTTTGATCAGCTCCAGTGTATTTTTTGCTTAATTGATGAAAATACCAGTTTCAACATGTTTGACTTGTCAACCAAGAAACAAGTTGAGTTTCCCAATCATGCTCATTTCAAATTCTCCTTGCATGAGGTTTGAGAAATTTTCACAGAGTTCAGGATTTGTTGAGCCAAATATGATATCATCCATATATATTTGAACTAGTAATATGTGGCCTTCATGTTCAATTATGAATATGGTTTTAAGTCCATATAAAGCTTTCAAAAGCTTGCACACCTTGTCCCCTTTGTTAAATATAGGAGGTTGTTCAACATAAACTTCCTCTTCCAGTACTCCATTGAGAAAGGCACTTTTCACGGCCGTTTGATACACCTCGAATTTCTTGAAGGCGGCATAGGCAAGAAATAACCTGATTACTTCTAATCTTGCTACTGGTGCATAGGTTTCATCAGAATCTATTCCTTCACATGGAGCATATCAACCAATCTGGATTTATTCCTAACAATAGCTCTATATTCATCACATTTGTTCTTGTAAACCCATTTGGTGCCAATGACCTTTTTATGATTTAGTCTGTCAATCAGCTCCTCCATTGTTCCTTTACATTCTATTCAATTCTTCTTATATTGCAATTACCCATGTGTAGTCATACAAAGCTTCTTCTATTGTTTTGGGCTTTATTTGGGACATGAAATAGGAGAGAATTGCTATCTTGTTGGTTCTCTTGACTTTCTGGTCTTGACTCCGTCAGTCAGGTTCCCAATTATTTGTTGAGTTTAATTATCTTTTAACCATTTGGGAGTATCATCTTCATCTTCTGCTTTTGGATGTTGATCATCTTTGCTTGTTCCTTATGTTGGATTGAGCGGAGGATTTGTTGAGTCTGTCTGTCCTTCAACTGGGTTTTATTAGATTGTAGCTATGTCTGGTTCAGCTGTGGTTGGATCATCTTCAGCTATGATAGGATCAGCTATGATAGGTGAACCTGGATGATCTGCAGTTGGGTCTTCATCAGCCTGGTCCAACAACCATATGTCGTTGATAATGACTTCTTCTAGAGAGGTGGTTTTGATCTTTTCCTCAATTTGTTCCACTTATTTTCTGTAATCAGCAGTAGATTCGTCAAATACAACATGAGGTGTTTCTTTCACAACTAATGTTCTTTTATTAAAGACTTTGTATGCCTTGCTTATCTGTGAGTGTCCCATAAAGAGACCATCATCAGTTTTTACATCAATGGCATTCAGTTGGGTTGTGCCATTGTTGTGGATAAAGCACTTACATCCAAAATATGAAAATATAAAACAGTTGGTAATCTGCCATTCCAAACCTCATATGGAGTTTTACAGTGTCTCCCTACTATCATACTTATGTTCTAAGTATGGCATGTTGTGTTGACAGCTTCATCCGAGAACCTTTTAGGAAGATCAGTCTCAACAATCATTGTCCTAGCTGCTTCTTTGAGGGTTCTGTTTCTTCTTTCAGCAACACCATTTTGTTGTGGTGTTCATGCAGCTGACACTTCATGTTGAATCCCATTCTGATCACAATATTCAGTTATGGATTTGTTGAGAAATTCTCCTCCCTTGTCTGATCTTATTTTTATTATGGATAGGGATTTCTCATTTTGAAGTTTTCTTATAAGCTTAGGCAGCTTGGTTAGAGTTTCACTCTTCTTGTAGAGAAAAACTATCCAAGTGTTCTTGGTTTGATAGGACCAGAAAGATCCATGTGAAGTAGATCCAGTACCCTGTTGGTTAGAGTAATGGGTTGAACAGATTTGAATGAAGCTATGGTCTGCATTCCTTTCTTGCATGCATCACAGAAAGTACCCTTCTTGAAAATTCCTTCTGGAAGACCACTCACCATTTTTTGTGAGCATAACTTGTTGAGAACTTTGAAGTTCAGGTAACTTAGTCTTTTGCGCCAAAGCCATCCATTTGCAGCTATTGTCTTTGATATTAAACAAACATTTGGTGTGCCTATTTTCCAATCTATCATATAGAAATCCCTTCTTCTGTAGCCTTGTAGTTTCACTTCTTCAGATACCTGGTCAATCACCATACATTTACATTTAGTGAATACTACTAAATTGTCTCATCACAGAACTGGCTTATGCTCAAGATATAGTACTTGAATCCTTTGACATATTGCGCCTTTGAAATGACAATGTTCCCTATGTGTAGCGTTCTATAACCTTTGGTTTGTCCACTTGAGCTATCCCAAAACATTACATCTGGGCCTCCTTCTTCAATGTAGCTTGAGAGAACTTTCTTATTTCCTATCATATGTCTTGAGCACTCAGAGTCCAAAAACCATTCTTCACCTCCTACTGGTGACTTGGAGGTAACTTGATAGTAGTCCTTCCATATTTTTTGCAATCATTAAGGAAAGATTTAGGTACCCAGATTGGAGTGGGTCCTCTAAGGTTGGTGGATTTCCTAGAGAATTGGTTTCTCCTGGTATTTTTAGGGTTATATTGGTTTCCTATATAAGGTGCATAGTATATGGGTCATGTTTGGTTTGTATATAGGATATGACTGATATTTGATTCGGTGTGAGCCATTCCTAAATCTTGGCTGAGACCAATTATTAAAATTTTGAGGTCTCCACACTTGGTAATTTTAAAATTTTGGATTACCTTGAGGTTTCCATTTTCCTCTCCCATTTTAAAATCTATTTTGTGGGAATTTTTTGTTAGGAATATGCCCTCGAATGCCACTCAGGGGATGAGAGAGTAAGGGCATTGTACTTGTAATTATGGAATAATTAATAAAAAGGAAATACGATTCATTCACTGTTTATTGTATTTCAATTGCATTCTTGACTTGGTAAATATTGAAGTGAAGTCCATGTAAATAAATCGAACATTCCATTCTCGTTATGGGATAAGAGAAAATGCACTGGAAGTATTTAAAATTTATTTACGTAAATTGTTCGCAAGTCAATAAACTTAAAATGGGCATTAAGTTTTAATACGACTTGTATAACTGATGCTAGGACGTGTGCACGTCTTAATAGCATAGTTATAAGTATATTGGTGAGGCCAGTATACTCGAACACGACTCATACTCGATTTAGTCACACGGTATTCACTCTCGGAGAGTCGATGACGAATCGAAAGGTTGTGATAGTATACGTGGACCTTTGACTTGAGGGTTCAGTAGAAGATGTGTCTAGGACGTTTAGTTTGTCATTAGAGTAGTTAGACTCGTTTGCTTATTTACTGAGTCGACCTCGAAGTGCGGACTATACGGGCAGGTAGCATTCTTTACTGTACGCCAAGAAAGGATTCTATCTCCTGTTAGTGAGCAGGCAAATGTCCTATACGGTTAATGTCAAATAAGATCATAAGTCTTTGGCCAAAGCATTCTGATATAGTCGTATTAGATACACTATTAATCAGTCGGTCTTGATTTGCATTAACACATGTATAGAGTTTAGTCAATGAGGGTTTGACTTTACCGTGACCGAAGACTTGACCGACATCGATGAAGGGTCTATACGTATATAGTATTCACGACAAAATGGTTACGGAATGATCCCTTCATTCGTTCTCGATCGGGGTTTACGGTGCGGCCCGCTAGAGTGGCTAAGTGCGGCCGCACTCATTGGTTCCTCCCAATGCCGGCCGAGACGGACCTCTGAGTCGCGCATCGAGCGTTGACGGATAAATGTGAATTTATTATCTCTCTATTAATATTAGATATTGGATATCTAATTATGATTTATTGGATAAATCAAATAACGGTCTTATGAATTAAAATTAAGTTACCGGGTAATTAATTTAATTCATAAATTATATTTCTTAGAGAAATATATTTGTATTTGATATAATTAATTAATTAGATTAATTAATTAATATAAATACATTTATAATTTAACGGAGTGTATTTAACGGATTCGTTTGACGAATGCCCAGTACACGAACCGAGTGGCTCGGCTCGTTTCTAGGAAACTTCCTCATGAGACCGCCCCACCCATGTGTGCTCTTGGTTGATTGTCATTTTCTTTCATGTGAGGTGGTGGGTCTTTCCATCATGTTCCCACATGATGAGATGTAAGAATCTTATTTTTGGTAGATATATACATCTCATCATTTCATCTTGATAATGTTTTTTCATGAGAAGAAAACCAGCCCACCAGCCCACTGCCGTGAGGAATTATAGAGGGTGAGAGAATTTTTTTTATCTTCAATTTTTGTTCATCTTTGAGGTGATACAAAATCAAGAAAAAGAGAGATATAAATTCCTATAGTAATTCCTAGCCGTGTTCTTGGAGAACGGATTGCTTTCGAATTTTTCCGGGCAACTTCCGACGCGTGTGAAGTAGAGGCTTCGTACCTTTCGATGCTTGGAACGAAGGGATTTCGTGTTCGGGACGGAGTTCGTGATCATCATCATTTTTACGAAGATTTATTTCAAAGGCTTCAAGGGTATGATCTTTATCTTCGTATTTATATTTTCGTATATACGTTACTTGATCGATCCTGTTTGGGATTCGTATTTATTTCCGCTGCATATTTCGTTTTATTTTCGGAATCCCAACAGTGGTATCGGAGCGAGATCAATGATACCGTATATACGATTATTTGTGCATTTTGAATGCTTATGGTTGATGTTTTTGATTTAGAATCAAGTTTGGTATAATCGTAGATTTTTAAAATTATTCGTTGTAGCATCACGTTTTTGGTAACGAGCCGAAAAATGAAGAAACGGGGCTGCTGGCAGTGGTGCCGGCAGCCTTGCCGTCTGCCCGCCGAGCGTCTTTCGGCCATGACTCGGCAGGGTGAGAGTGCTCGGCCAGGGGCCGAGAGTGATCGGCAGACAGAAGAGGACTCGCCAGCACCCTCGGGTTTTTGGCCCGATTTTGAATCGGGCCGTAATGGGCCTAAAACCGGATTGTCCGGGACTCCGTTTTAAGTTTATATTTTGTTGTAATTATTTCCCAAAATTTAAATTGGATTTTAATTTGACTAAATTAATATTTGGAATATTTTTTTTAGTTAAGGGAAATAAATTAAACGAAAATATTATTTTGGCCGGATTACTTCGAATGAATTTAAATGACGATTATTAGTATTAATTGGATTAATACCATTAAAATTGAATATATTAATTTTATATTGATTGGATTAATATATTAATTGATTATTTAATTTTAATGCCACTTTATATTAATTGGATTAATATAGTAGAAATTGAATAGATTAATTTATAGATTAATTAGATTAATTTATATTAAAATTAATTGTTTAATTTCGTTGCCATTACATGTTGTATGGAATCCTTATGTGATGGTGATATAGCCCGTGGACTTAGTTTTTAATTTGTTCGATTCGATTGGGTTGTAAAGGCCGTTTTAAGCCTATTTATATTTACTAGAAAAATTTGTATAGTATGCAATTTTTCAATGATGTAATTATTATTTTGGGTATGACGAAGACCGAAGACAACCGATTGAGAAGACGAAGATTCGAAGACTGTGTTTTTTTTTTATTTATTGGGTCATTCGCTTGGCCCAGTACTTAGGAATTAGGTCCATGAGCTATATGTTGGTAGTAACTAGGTTACTTTTTCTGTTATTTTTTTCATTTTGAATGATTGACAAACCAACAAATGCGCGTATAAATGAATTAATGTGCAAAGTGTATCATTAATCGCGAAATTCTCCCGACTACAAACAAACTAAGTTATAAAGGTTACGAGGTTTCCTACCCTCCGTCAAACTCATGGAAAATTGAAATCTAAACCAGAATATTATTCTTCCGAGTATGTCGGAGTAATATTTTTGGGGAAAGATGATAAATTCCTAGAGTGCATTAGATGCCTTTGGTTGTGACAAATCAAACCCCTATAAACCGTATGGGTTGCCGGGTAAGATTCAATTGTCAGAATAATAGGAGTTGACGGTTTAAACTTAGATAGTTCAGCGAGCCATAGAAACCGAATGGGTTGAGGGCAAGTGAACTAGGGGTAAAAGAAGATCGAATCATCCATTAGATGGGTTGGTATTAGACACCACTTTATAAAGAATAATAGAATAGAAACCGTATGGGTTGCCCTCTATTAAACTTTGTAAAGAAATTGATCACCACTAAGAAGTCGATCTAACCATGACTTCCGGATTATAACATGGGAGTGTATAGTTCCGATAAAATTAGTGGGAGCCGAGACAAGAATTATACAAGCCCTTAAATTCTATACTCGGTCATAATTAAACAAGTCACTAATTGAATCTTGTCTAAATCTTTGCATAAAACGAAACTGAATCTCTCTAAAATGGCTAAAAACCCACTTGCAAAACTACTTGAAAAGAATCTCCTAACTGGACCCAATTTTGTTGACTGGTTGCGGAATCTGATGATTGTACTCAGTATGGAGTCTATGGGATACGTCTTGGAGGCGGACATTCCACCGACTCCAATCCGAACTAAGGGTAATTAGGAAGATATTGACGTCCATGAAAAATGTGTCAAGGATGACGTGCTAGTCCGTGGCTTTATGATGGGCTCAATAAATGAGCTGCAGAGAGCGCACGAGAAAATGACTTATGTTAAGCAGATTCTCGCACACTTGACCGAGCTTTGTGGAGAACACAGTAGGACTGCTAGATATGAGATATCGAAGCAGTTGTTCAGTGCTAGGATGAAAGAAGGGGCGAAAGTGGGAGACCACGTCCTCAAGATGATCTCTATGATTGAGAGGCTCAAGGTTCTCAACTTTAATATGGATTTATCCCTTCAAATTGATCTCATCCATCAATCTCGCCCTGACTCTTTCACGCAGTTTGTAATGAATTTCAACTGTAATAAAATTTCATGCACATTAGCTGGGCTAATGAATAAACTGGTGACGTCGCAGTCTAACTGTAATATCCGCAATTTTCGATTTTCGGTAAATTTCATTTTTCGGCCGAAGTCCGTTTTGACGACTCCATCATGACCGTTTCGTCATTCTGAGAATGATTAATTCTACACTTTTTGACATCCGAGTTCGTTTCGGAGTCGTTTTGTTGAGTTCCGTGCTTTTTAACGACTTTTCCGCACTCGAGTTCGGTTCTTGCGAATCTCATTCAAATCGCTTTCGAGTTTCCGTAAGTCCGCTTTAACTTTGTTAGACGTGTTGTGAACTTCCGTTTGGTTATTCGATCACGTATCGTGATTTCCGGGCGTTGGGCCATTTTGTAATTTCTTGAAAGTTACGTATCCAGATTCTGTAATTGTTGTCTCGACCCATTTCTTGGTCGCGTATGATTAATTATGGTATTATGTTTTCATTTAGGGCCGTTGATGTTGTCCGCGAACTTTTCGCCGTGTTCGCTCCGTGACGCTTCGGAAATCGGGTCGCCGAGCCACAGTGGTCGGTGGCCGCCGACGGTTATGGATCGGGCCGGACGGTTATGGCACCGCCGGACAGATGCTGGCAGAACCGGCGAGCGCACGCCATCGCCGGAAGGTCGCGCGCTAACCGACAGTGTAGCGACGCTAGCTTGGTCGACCAACGACGCTATCGGGCCGACAGAGGGATTCCGAGGTTCTCGACTCGCCAGATCGGCAGTAACGCACGCCATCGCCGTCGAAGCGCACGCTGACCGGCCGACTAGCGACGTTACAGGCAAGTTTGTTAGTCCGGTGGCTCTCGGATGTCGGCTAGCGCGCGCAGGCTTCCGGCCGTAGCGCACGCTAGCGGGAGTCGGGCGACGAGTCATGGTCGGCAGAATTGGTCGGTGGTGTCGGGTCATGCGGGCCATGGCCGAGAGTGCTGGGCCGATACTGGCCGATAGCGCACGCTAGTCCGGGAAGGCTAGCGCACGCTAGTTCCGGCCCAGTATATATATGACAGACCAGCCACTTTTCACTTCGTTTTTCATTTCCTTCCTTCTCCTTCCGCGGCTGGCGATTCATGGGCGACGAAGCCATGTTGTTTAACAACAAATCCATGAAGTTCTTGAGTTCATAACATCAATCAATCATCCGTTATCATCCTTTGATCCAAATAATCAAGGTAATCTTCCTTAGAACCCTAATTCCGTGAATTTGGGGTTTTTTGCATTTTTGTTCGATTCGTTCCGTGTTGTTGATTAATTCATGATGGGTATGATTAATCTTGGTAGTATTCTTGTGTTTAACATCATTTAATCCATTGTTCTTCGTCGAATCAAGTATATTTCTTGTTTTCCTTCGAATTGACTTTTTGGGGATTTGTCCTCGATCTCGCTTTTTCATCCGCTTTCGATGGATCGATTATGGTTAAATGATGTTGTTAAACATATTCTATGGATTGTATATCCATATTTCAACTTGGAATTCGCTGGGTTTTGACGGACGAATCGTGTTCTTGGCCGCTTTGGGGAAATCCTTGAACCTTAGTCATTTGTTCTTTGAATTCAGCGGCTTTGGGTCGTACTTTGGAATTCATTTTCGTTGTTATTGTTTTCGTTCGTAGTTCATTGTTTTGGATTGTCGTTCGGTGGAGTCGGCGAGTTCGTAGTCGGTTCGTTCCAACCTACTTCGGCCGATTCTCCGCGTTGTGGTCATTCAAGGCAAGTACCTTGTCCATACTTTTCTTGTTTCGTGAATATGATGATTGGTGATCGTCTTGATTTTTTTGTTTGTTTGAAATGAGTTTTCAAAAGATTTGGTTAGCCTCGTTAAAGGCCCTCTTTCAAAACCGTGTGTGTTTTGTGATTGGTGTGGTTCGTGAATAACTATGTGAATTCTATGTATATGCTTGGTGCTCATGTTGCACTTGGTATTGTGTGTGGACGTATATTATTTCATTTCGGTGCGTTGTGGATTGACGTGGTGTTTTGCTAAGTGTTTGATGCCTCTGGGCGAATTGTTTGAATATCCTTGATATGATATGTATTTGTGTGAATGTGTGGATATGGTTGAAGGTCTACGGTGACACATGGCACGTGATCATGTGGTCAGGATGCAACAAGTGATTGATCCAACCGTGAGAGCCTGAGATAATCTACGGTGGCACATGGCATGTGATCATGTGGCTAGAATGCAACAAGCGATTGATCCAACCGTGAGATGTGTGTGATTTGTTTCGCTAGCCAGCTCGGGAGGGTCCTTCGAGGCCTCGAGTGGGATGTCGGTGGTATCGTCCCGGTCCTAGGCGATGCGCGTGCGTGATTATGTTTCGTTGATTTTACGTCCGTTGAGGACACGTGATGTTGGGCTCTGACCCTGTAAATTGTTGGTGATTTCCTATTTGCGAAAACAAAACATTTGGGCTGTGGCCCTATTAATTTTTGGAAAGAGAAGGATTTTATAATCCTAAATTGTTTTCTATTAAAACTCTCGATGGCATTTTAAACTGTTTTGTAAATTGTTTCCCTTATTTGCGATCTTTCGGTTTTGGAAATGCTTACTCAAACTCTTGCCTCGGGAAGTACTTTTCTTTACGTTTGGATCTTTGAGGATTCCTGATTATTATTGTTCTTGGAACTTGTATTGTATGGCTCGTATTTTTGCACTTGTACTTGCACTAGCAAAACAAAGGAGTTTGCTAACCCCGAGTATTCGGGGTGGATGTCTATTTTTGCATTCGGTTTTGGAGCATAGCACGGTCGGCACGAAGGATGATGAAAGATGAACGATACTAATCACACGAGGATCCGTTGTCGTCGTATTGGTCTAGTTGTATTTTATTTTCATTGCAAGATATTTTCCGCCAGACGGTGTGGTTGTATTTTGACTGCGTAGGCATGAGTTGTATTTGAGTTGCATGTATCTTGAAAGACCAAATCGGTCATCGAGTCATTTTAGCCTTAAAGGCGAGGTTTAGATGTTTGATTTTAGTTATCACCTGGTAGATCCTCGAGGAGAGGGTCTACGACGTGTAATATCCCCGAGCGGATTTGGGGGTGTTACAGAATGGTATCGGAGCTTAGGTTGTGGAAACCTAGGTGTCGGGTCGATGGTGTCTGTTGAGTTGTTGTCTCGTCGGATTTTGTCCGATCGAGTCGTGTCGCGACGCGTCGTCCGAGTTTGTTGGTCGTGATTAGTATCGTGGGCGATCATCATCTTCGTGCGACTGTGAATGTAAGTCTCCCTTCCTTGTGTTTTGCCTCGTGTGACACGAGCCATTTTTATGATTATTGGTTAAGTGACGGAATCCTCTTATGGATTTTGATTTTGTGATATGTGGTTATTTGACTCTCATATTTCGTTCATATGAGGAGTAGTGTTCCGGATTGTGCATGTTAGATCGTATTTCTTTTATCCGCCGCATGAGTTCCTTTGTAATAGCTTTCGGTATTTTACTGACTGAATTTTATTTCGAAAACCGATTCCTTTAACCGAGTTGTTGGCCTTGACCGTTTTGATGGTAGTTGGGTATTTTCAAATGATTTTGTGAGTTTTGATAAGTACTACCGTCATTGACCTTTTTGGGCATTTTTGTAATTGGTTTTTAGCTGGTGGGTTCGGTGCGGGACCCACGGCGCTATAATGTTCCGTGTATTTACTCGAAATTTTGGGCATTGTAGCCCATTGAATTATCTTTGAAAACCTTGAGTATCTTAGAAAATAAAATTCGAGACGTACTTTTAAATGGATTGTATTTTCAAGGCGCCTACTAGCGCAACTATCTGTTTCAAAATTTTTCTACCTCGAGGACCAAAATGTTTTGAGATATTTTCGATGTTAGAAACATTTATACATAGACCCGAGGGTCGGATATTCTGAAAGTTTTTCACTAAAAGAAAGGTGTCCTCATTTTAGTTCAAACGCAAGATGAATTTCAAAGTCTCGAAAATGATGTTTGTTTAACTTTTTGTAAAATGATACTCAAGATCAACTGGTGTTTCCAAACTGTTTTCAAAAGGTGGTTTTCGTTTTTAAAACCCATCATTTCCTGTTTGTGGTCGGAGAAGGTGTGTAAGATGTTGATATTGAATGTTGTCGCCTTGTGATGAATTATGTATTATCGCACTTGTGCGAGCTATTGGAACCGGAGTTTGTATGATTGCGTACATACGTGGTTGTTCCTTGATGTTTTGTGATTGTGCACCGGTCATCATTCGAGTCGTTGATGTCGCCGAACGATGCCGTCGTTATTGTGATATTCATGTGTGTGTTGCCTTACGATGGTAATCGTTGTATGTGTTATGTGTTATGATTTTCTGTTGTGCTGAGTGGTTACTTATTCAGTATGCCGAGGGGCCGAGGTCGTGGTCGTGGCGATCGGACGCGTGGTCGAGAGCATGCTTCCGGTGATAGTATTGGTATTGGTGTTGCTACTATTTTACAGCAGGTAGCCACTCAGATGACTCAGTTGACTCAGGCAGTTCAGCGTGTTACAGATGTGACCCAGCACACTGGTGCAAATCAGTGGCTTCGAGAAGTGGTTCGTATGAATCCCCCTCGTTTACCGGGTGCCGCAGATGCTTTAGGTCGGATGGTTGGCTTTTCCGGTTGGAAAAGATTTTCGAGATAGTTGATTGTCCGTAAGAACGTAAGGTTCCTAGAGCTCAAGATCTTTTCGACAAAGATGCCGCTTATCGGTGGGAGGCTATTAAGCCTCGAGATCGCGTTGTCACGTGGGCGAGTTCCGTAAATTCATGAGAGATGAGTTTTGTCCGAACCGATCAGAAATCGAGGATTAATGAATTCTTTTCGCGAAACCGCAAGATGTACATTGTCTCAAGCTATTATTGATTTTAGCAAACGGCTCGGCTATGTGCAAAATCAAGTAAGGACAGAGGAGGACAAGATTTGTCATTTTAGTAGGCGGATGAAGCCGAGATTCGCCAAGACATGGCAGTCTCGCTTGTACTTCCTTGAGAGATTATCGAGAATAGGGCGTTAGCCTATGAGCTATCCAGTTATCGACCGAGAGTATGTCCGACTCAAGAAACAAAACCGTTGGGAACTTTTCAGAAAACAGGAGTGGGCCCTTGAGGTTGCGACTTCGCCTCGTCATCCCAAAATGGTTCCTAGATCGCGTGATCGAGTAGTACTCTGTAGTGAGTAATATGAGCACTTCAAGATATGTTATAACCGTAGTCGAGCGGCCATACTGCGAAGAATTGTCGTTCACCGTTAGTCACCGTTTCGAGTGTGGCCGGTGGGTCACCGATCCGTACATTGCGAGACGGTAGCCGAGAGGTTTGGGGATCGAGGTTGCGTCTCTGCTCCGAAAGGACACGGAGATGCCTAGGGTGGTTTTGAGGATTTCGCGTAGTCCGAATTATTTATGATTGCCCTTGTGGATCGCTTTTGTGTTTATTCTCTGTTTTCTCGATCGTGCGTGTTTTCTTGTAACAAGTACTTTGTGTTTTGTGATTGTTTGGATAATTGACTTGATTGTATTATCTGCTTTGATGACGCTTGTCACTTGTTGGTGTTATTATGTCTCTACCGCGACGTTGTGTTGGTCGTCGTGGCAAAGGTGTTTTCACACCGTATATTCCGTGCGTTGTTTGTAACATTTTGTCGTTGGGCGTTAGTTACGCGTTTCTTGCGTATCTCGTTGAGTTTTCTGGCGGAATATTTCTTCCCTACTTGTTTTAAGTTTCGGGACGAAACTTCTTTTAAGGAGGGTAGAATGTAATATCCGCAATTTTCGATTTTCGTAAATTTCCTTTTCGGCCGAAGTCCGCTTTGACGACTCACTCATGACCGCTTCGTCATTCCGAGAATGATTAATTCTACACTTTTTGACATCCGAGTTCGTTTGAGTCGCTTTGTTGAGTTCCGTGCTTTTAACGACTTTTCCGCACTCGAGTTCGGTTCTTGCGAATCTCATTCAAATCGCTGCTTCGAGTTTCCCGTAAGTCCGTTTAACTTTGTTAGACGTGTTGTGAACTTCCGTTTGGTTATTCGATCACGTATCGTGATTTCCGCGCTTTGGGCCATTTTGTAATTTCTTGAAAGTTACGGTATCCGTATCTGTAATTGTTGTCTCGACCCGCTTTCTTGGTCGCGTATGATTAATTATGGTATTATGTTTTCATTTCGGCCGTTGATGTTGTCCGCGAACTTTTCGCCGTGTTTGTTCCGTGACGCTTTGGAAATCGGTCGCCGAGCCTCGTGGTCGGTGGCCGGACGGATCGCCGGACGGCTATGGCACCGCCGGACAGATGCGGTAAACCGGGCGAGCGCACGCTATCGCCGGAAGGCTGCGCGCTAACCGGCAGTGTAGCGACGCTAGCTTGGTCGACCAACGCACGCCATCGGCCGATGCAGGGATTACGAGGTTCTCGACTCGGCCAGATCGGCGCACGCCACGCCATCGTAGCGCACGCCGACCGTCGTGGGTAGCGACGCCGGCCGACTAGCGACGTTACAGGGCAGTTTGTTAGTCCGGTGGCTACCGAGTCGGCTAGCGTGCGCGAAGCTTCCGGCCGTAGCGCACGCTAGCGAGTCGCGACGAGTCATGGTCGGCAGAATTGGTCGGTGGTGCCGGGTCATGGGGGCCATGGCCGAGAGTGCTCGGCCGATACTGTCCGATAGCGCACGCTAGTCCGGGAAGGCTAGCGCACGCTAGTTCCGGCCCAGTATATATATGACAGACCAGCCACTTTTCACTTCGTTTTTCATTTCCTTCCTTCTCCTTCCGCGGCTGGCGATTCATGGGCGACGAAGCCATGTTGTTTAACAACAAATCCATGAAGTTCTTGAGTTCATAACATCAATCAATCATCCGTTATCATCCTTTGATCCAGCGAATCAAGGTAATCTTCCTTAGAACCCTAATTCCGTGAATTTGGGGGTTTTTGCATTTTTGTTCGATTCGTTCCGTGTTGTTGATTAATTCATGATGGGTATGATTAATCTTGGTAGTATTCTTGTGTTTAACATCATTTAATCCATTGTTCTTCGTCGAATCGAAGTATATTTCTTGTTTTCCTTCGAATTGACTTTTTAGGGGATTTGTCCTCGATCTCGCTTTTTCATCCGCTTTCGATGGATCGATTATGGTTAAATGATGTTGTTAAACATATTCTATGGATTGTATATCCATATTTCAACTTGGAATTCCGCTCGGGTTTTGACGGGACGAATCGTGTTCTTGGCCGTTTTGGGGGAAATCCTTGAACCTTCGTCATTTGTTCTTTGAAATCAGCGGCTTTGGGTCGTACTTTGGAATTCATTTTCGTTGTTATTGTTTTCGTTCGTAGTTCATTGTTGTGGATTGTCGTTCGGTGGAGTCGGCGAGTTCGTAGTCGGTTCGTGCCAACCTACTTCGGCCGATTCTCCGCGTTGTGGTCATTCGAGGCAAGTACCTTGTCCATACTTTTCTTGTTTCGTGAATATGATGATTGGTGATCGTCTTGATTTGTTTGTTTGTTTGAAATGAGTTTTCAAAAGATTTGGTTAGCCTCGTTAAAGGCCCTCTTTCAAAACCGTGTGTTTTGTGATTGGTGTGGTTCGTGAATAACTATGTGAATTCTATGTATATGCTTGGTGCTCATGTTGCACTTGGTATTGTGTGTGGACGTATATTATTTCATTTCGGTGCGTTGTGGATTGACGTGGTGTTTTGCTAAGTGTTTGATGCCTCTGGGCGAATTGTTTGAATATCCTTGATATGATATGTATTTGTGTGAATGTGTGGATATGGTTGAAGGTCTACGGTGACACATGGCACATGATCATGTGGTCAGGATGCAACAAGTGATTGATCCAACCGTGAGAGCCTGAGATAATCTACGGTGGCACATGGCATGTGATCATGTGGCCAGGATGCAACAAGCGATTGATCCAACCGTGAGATGTGTGTGATTTGTTTCGCTAGCCAGCTCGGGAGGGTCCTTCGAGGCCTCGAGTGCGATGTCGGTGGTATCGTCCCGGTCCTAGGCGATGCGCGTGCGTGATTATGTTTCGTTGATTTTACGTCCGTTGAGGACACGTGATGTTGGGCTCTGACCCTGTAAATTGTTGGTGATTTCCTCTTTGCGAAAACAAAACATTTGGGCTGTGACCCTATTAATTTTTGGAAAGAGAAGGATTTTATAATCCTATATTGTTTTCTATTAAAACTCTCGATGGCATTTTAAACTGTTTTGTAAATTGTTTCCCTTATTTGCGATCTTTCGGTTTTGGAAATGCTTACTCAAACTCTTGCCTCGGGAAGTACTTTTCTTTACGTTTGGATCTTTGAGGATTCCCGATTATTATTGTTCTTGGAACTTGTATTGTATGGCTCGTATTTTTGCACTTGTACTTGCACTAGCAAAACAGTGGAGTTTGCTAACCCCGAGTATTCGGGGTGGATGTCTATTTTTGCATTCAGGTTTTGGAGCATAGCACAGGGTCGGCACGAAGGATGATGAAAGATGAACGATACTAATCACACGAGGATCCGTTGCTGTCGTATTGGTCTAGTTGTATTTTCTTTTCCGCTGCAGTATATTTTCCCGTTGTACGGGTGTGGTTGTATTTTGACCCCTGCGTGGGCATGAGTTGTATTTGAGTTTCATGTATCTGTTGAAAGACCAAATCGGTCTACTGAGTCATTTTAGCCTTAAAGGCGAGGTTTAGATGTTTGATTTTAGTTATCAGCCTGGTAGATCCTCGAGGAGAGGGTCTACGGCGTGTAATATCCCTGAGCGGATTTGGGGGTGTTACACTAACATGAAGACTAAACCAAGAGAGGCTGATCTTGTGATTTCTTCTGGGCCTCGGAGGTCCAAGAACAAGAAGAAAAAGACCTACGAGCAGTACAAACCCAAGAAAGAGGTACATAAAGGAAAGGGCAAGGCCCAAAAGGTTCAAAAGGTTGGCGGTCCAAAACCTACGGACAAATGCCTTGAATGCGGTGAGCTGGGCCACTGGCGAAGGACTTGTCCTAAGATTAATGGCGCATCAGGTACGGAACTTTTTGTTTTTGAAACAAAGTGTTCCGCTACTGTATATTATGCTTCATGGATTCTGGATTCAGGTGCCACTTCTCACAATTGTACTATGAATCAGGATCTGGAACAAAGTAGAAAACTTGAAGCTGGGGAAATAATGATCACTGTCGGAAGCGGACAAAGTGTCGAGGCAACCGATATTGGATCAATCCTACTGGGTTTAGAATCCGGTTTTATTTTGACATTAGATGAAGTACTTGTTTTGCCCAAGGGGCATAAAAACATTGTATCCATTCCAGTCTTGGACCGGAAAGGATTTTGTTTCTTCATTGGAAATGGTAGTTGTAAAATTTATTTTCGAAATAAATTGGTTGGCACAGCTACATTGTTGAATGATTATATCATCTGAACATGCAAAATAAAACAGCAGTGAAAACTATAACTAGGAAACATGGTAGGCAAGATACTAATCAAGCTTTTAAATGGCACCTTAGACTTGGTCATGTTGGTCAGACCAAGGTTTAGAAAATGGAGAAATATGGACTTTTAAGTCCATTAGGTGTAGAACCCTATCCAGCTTGTGAATCTTGCCTTAGAGGCAAAATGACTAAGTCCCCCTTCACAGGGACTTTTGAAAGGGCTGCCGATAAACTTGGATTGGTACATACCGACGTTTGTGGTGCTCTAAAAGTGGCCCGAGACGGATATCAATATTTCATAACGTTCACAGATGATCATACTAGGTAAGGGATTGTGTACTTAATGAAACATAAATCCGAAGCCTTTACTAAATTCAAAGAATTTAAGGCCCTATTTGAAAAACAGACTGGATGTCATATCAAAGCACTTCGGTCGGACCGAGGTGGCAAATATATGCGCACAGAGTTTGATGAGTTCCTTAAGGAACATGGAATAGTTTCACAATTGACGCCGCCAGGAACCCCACAGTTAAATGGTGTTTCAGAAAGGAGAAATCGAACTTTGTTGGACATGGTTCGCTCTATGTTAAATTACACTGATTTACCTATTTACCTGTGGGGGTATGCCTTACTAACCGCTGCCTGTATCCTTAATAGATGTCCTTCCAAATCCGTTCCTATCACTCTACATTAGATGTGGAATGTTAAGAAACCAAGCCTGAATCACATACGGATTTGGGGATATCCAGCCTATGTCAAGAAGGCTAAGTTGGACAAACTGGAAGCGAGGTCCATCAAAGGACGTTTCATTAGATACCCAGAGGACTCGATGGGTTATCTATTCTACATTTCAGAAGACCATAGGGTCGTTGTGGCATTACAAGCGCACTTCCTTGAGGATGAATTCATTCAGGAAGGTGGCTCGGGTAGAAATATCTCTTTGGAAGAGCATAATGAAGGTCCTAAGGAGACATCTGATCAGGGATAAGGAACCGAACCTATTGTAACACAACCTCCACTTCGAAGGTCTGATAAGATGTGTAAGCTGCAACGAGCTATTTATGGGCTGAAGCAAGCTTCTCGGAGTTAGAACCTTCGATTTGACGAAGCAGTCAAGGACTTTGACTTCGTATGAAATGAGGAGGAACCGTGTGTTTACAAAAAGGTCTGTGGGAGCAACATTGCGTTCTTAGTACTATATGTAGATGATATTCTACTTATAGGAAGTAACGTAGCAATGCTCAACACTGTGAAAGCTTGGCTTTCTAAAACGTTCTCTATGAAAGACTTGGGAGAAGCTTCCTATATTATAGGGATCCGTCTTTACAGAGATAGACCGCGAAGAATGATAGGACTTTCCCAAGCCCTCTATATAGATAAAATCCTGAGAAGATTCAAGATGGATGAATCTAAAAGTGGGTTCCTTCCCATGCGACATGGAATTCATCTCACCACGAAAATGTGTCCTCAAAGTGAGGAATACAAGAGAGATGAGTAAGGTACCATATGCCTCGACAGTGGGTAGCCTCATGTACGCTATATTGTGAACGAGACCGGACTTAGCCTATGCTGTGAGTATGGTAATCCGATTTCAAGCAAACCCAGGTAGGGAACACTGGACTGCCGTAAAGAACATTTTTAAGTACTTAAGAAGAACTAGAGATTTGGTTCTTTCTTACGGTGGTGGAGAACTGAGGGTGATTGGGTTCACCGATTATGATTTTCAAGGAGACAATGATGACTCTAAGTCGACATCTGGGTATTTGTTTACTCTCAATGGAGGAGCAGTATCTTGGAGAAGCTCCAAGGAAACTGCTACTGGAGATTCCACCTGCCAAGCAGAGTATCTAGCTACCTCAGAGGCTAGCAAAGAAGCATTTTGGATGCGTGTTTATGCAAGAACTTCAAGTGGTGCCTAATGCGGAGCCGCCTATATCACTATTCTCGTGATAATGATGGAGCCGCGCCTGCCAAGGAGCCTAGGGCTTACCACAACACCAAGCATATAGAGAGAAAATACCACATCGTTTGAGAGATGGTGAAAAAGGATATGTTTCATTGCAAAGAGTAGACTCAGAAGACAATGTCTCTGACCCGCTGACTAAGCCATTATCTCAGGCCGTCTTAGAAAGACACCTGAAGAACATGGGTATTGGATACCATGATGTGTGGCATTGAGTGCAAGTGGGAGATTGTTAGGAATATGCCCAAGAATGCCACTCAGGGGATGAGAGAGTAAGGGCATTGTACTTGTCATTATGGAATAATTAATAAAAAGGCAATACGATTCATTCACTGTTTATTGTATTTCAATTGCATTCTTGACTGGGTAAATATTGAAGTGAAGTCCATGTAAATAAATCGAACATTCCATTCTCGTTATGGGATAAGAGAAAATGCACTGGAAGTGTTTAAAATTTATTTACGTAAATTGTTCGCAAGTCAATAAACTTAAAATGGGCATTAAGTTTTAATACGACTTGTATAACTGATGCTAGGACGTGTGCACGTCTTGATAGCATAGTTATAAGTATATTGGTGGGGCCAGTATACTCGAACACGACTCATACTCGATTCAGTCACACGGTATTCACTCTCGGAGAGTCGATGACGAATCGAAAGGTTGTGATAGTATACGTGGACCTTTGACTTGAGGGTTCAGTAGAAGATGTGTCTAGGACGTTTAGTTTGTCATTAGAGTAGTTAGACTCGTTTGCTTATTTACTGAGTCGACCTCGAAGTGCGGACTATACGGGCAGGTAGCATTCTTTACTGTACGCCAAGAAAGGATTCTATCTCCTGTTAGTGAGCAGGCGAATGTCCTATACGGTTAATGGCAAATAAGATCATAAGTCTTTGGCCAAAGCATTCTGATATAGTCGTATTAGATACACTATTAATCAGTCGGTCTTGATTTGCATTAACACGTGTATAGAGTTTAGTCAACAGTAGGGTTTGACTTTACCGTGACCCGAAGACTTGACCGGGACATCTGATGAAGGGTCTATACGTATATAGTATTCACGACAAAATGGTTCTGGAATGATCCCTTCATTCGTTCTCAGTCGGGGTTTACAGTGCGGCCCGCTAGGCTGGCTAAGTGCCATACACACTCATTGGTTCCTCCCAATGCTGGCTGAGACGGACCTACGGAGTCGCGCATCAAGAGCGTTGACGGATAAATGTGAATTTATTATCTCTCTATTAATATTAGATATTGGATATCTAATTATGATTTATTGGATAAATCAAATAACGGTCTTATGAATTAAAATTAAGTTACCGGGTAATTAATTTAATTCATAAATTATATTTCATAGAGAAATATATTTGTATTTGATATAATTAATTAATTAGATTAATTAATTAATATAAATACATTTATAATTAAACGGAGTGTATTTAACGGATTCGTTTGACGAACGCCCGGTACACGAACCGAGTGGCTCGGCTCGTTTCTAGGAAACTTCCTCATGAGACCGCCCCACCCATGTGTGCTCTTGGTTGATTGTCATTTTCTTTCATGTGAGGTGGTGGGTCTTTCCATCATGTTCCCACATGATGAGATGTAAGAATCTTATTTTTGGTAGATATATACATCTCATCATTTCATCTTGATAATGTTTTTTCATGAGAAGAAAACTAGCCAACCAGCCCACTGCCGTGAGGAATTATAGAGGGTGAGAGAATTTTTTTATCTTCAATTTTTGTTCATCTTTGTGGTGATACAAAATCAAGAAAAAGAGAGATATAAATTCCTATAGTAATTCCTAGCCGTGTTCTTGGAGAACGGATTGCTATCGAATTTTTCCGGGCAACTTCCGACGCGTGTGAAGTAGATGCTTCGTACCTTTTGATGCTTGGAACGAATGAATTTCGTGTTCGGGACGGGGTTCGTGATCATCATCATTTTTACGAAGATTTATTTCAAAGGCTTCAAGGGTATGATCTTTATCTTCGTATTTATATTTTCGTATATACGTTACTTGATCGATCCTGTTTGAGATTCGTATTTATTTCCGCTGCGTATTTCGTTTTATTTTCGGAATCCCAATATTTTTGGTAGTAAGTAGACTGATAATGTTTTTAGCTATTGATTTGTGGTTTGGCCATTGCCCAGTCCTTTGTCTCAGCTCAGTTCTAAACTGTCTTGGTTGCCCCCTAGACAGTCTTGGTTGATGCCTAAACTGAGTTGGTTGTCCCCGAGGTTGTCTAGACTGTTGCTGAGTCTTAATAATTGGTTGTTGCCTTTTTGAATTTTCAGTTCAACTGGTTGTATACTTGATTCTCCTTTTATAAATGTAGTTTTAAGAGTAGGAGCAGCATGTGGATCAGATCCAAGACCTAATTTTAATATAATGGTCTTTGGTTGATGCACAGTTCTTCTAAGGTTCTAGATGCTTTAAGAGATTTAATTTCTTTAGCTTGAACATCGTTTAATTGTCTGATTTTGAAATTTCAGCTTCAAGATTTGTGAGTGCACCTGATTTTTCATTGTTCAAAACCGTTAGTCTATTTACTTTATCCATAGCCGTGTTTTCAATTTCAGCCTGACTGGTTTTCAAATTTCCTGTATCCTGGCTGAGTTTCTCAATATCATTTCCAGCTGTGTTTTATCATTTTTTAGTTGGATATTCTCAGCTGACACAGCCAGGTGTGCTGTTTTAAGAATTTCAAATCTTTTAATACTTGGTTTTGAGATAAAGTTCTCTGATATGATGTCCTCTGATCTGAAGTTCTCTGGCCTGATGAATGTTCTCTGATCTGATGGTCAAACTTCAGCTGATATTTATGTTGACCAGATATTATCTGATAACTTGACTGCAGATAGGTTTTGGTCAAACCTCTCTGATATTCTGCGTTGCCCAAAACTTGTCTGATGTAGCGACTTCTTCAGAACTTATCTGCAACTTGGTTTTGGTCAAACCTCTCTGATGTATTGCATTGACCAAAACTTATCTGATAATGAACTTGCCTGATAACTTCTCTGAAAAATGGTAGTTCTATACTTGGTCGATTTTTTACTGATCAACATTTGATCAAGACCTAGCCTAATTTTACAAGACCTATAGAAGATACTCATTTGGTTCTTCTTTACAATTGCCAAGTACTTAAAAACCATACATTTAACAGTACAGGGATGACATCATCAAAATCTAACAAGTATTCCTAACAATTTCCCCCTATTTTGATGATGGCAAAACTAAAGTATTTCAAATGTAAACAGGTCTGCACAAAATAAAGTGCAAGACAAAAATCAAACTCAGTCTGTTTTGAGACAACTAGTGGTTGTCATTCATGTGAGTGTTCTAAATTTTTATTTATGTTACATTACAGTGTAGTTGAATGAAACAAAATACAAGTAATAAAATTACAAGTATTATAGAATTTACAAGTAAATTACAAAAATAAAATTACAAGTGAATAACAAAAAAATTATCTTCCTCTCCCTCTTCCTCTGATCTGCTGCCTTGCAGGAGGGAGTGACCTTAATGGTTTGAATCCAATTGGATTTTTAGATACTGGGGCTACACCATACTTCCTCTTGACTACCAATAAAGCAAACTCTTGATGGTCAGGAGTTTTCAAGTTATTTTCCACACAAAGTTCTCTGATTTCTTCCTGAAGAGCCAGCTAATCAAGTTCATTATTCATAAGTGTAGGAGCTTCTTCAGGTCTGAAATCAGGGATCATTAGGTATGCATTGAATCCCTTTACATGTTTATTCAAAATTGCCCAGAGTTTTGGGAAGTTTATATCCATAAAATTAATGAAGGTTTGTTGTGGGGAGCAATCTTTATCTTGAAGCATCTCCCAGAGATAGTACTTCTCTAAAAGATGCTTCCTTGAACTCCCCCACATGTGTTCTGCCTCAGCAGGCATGAACTTTTCAACATATTGAAGCTCCTTTCCTTCCCATTGATATCTTACCTCTGGATCATGTCTTGTCCTCCTCCTCTTGGCTGCAGGTGGATCAGATGGTGCAGCTACTTCTTTTCTCTTCAGATGAGAGGTTCCTGCCTAAATGGGAAGAGGATCTTGACTTCTTTTCTATCGTGCCTCCTCTCTGACTTCCCCCTGCCTGTTTTCTCCCCCTTTGCCTTTTTCTTCACTCTTATCTTTGCCCTTTTTGCCAGCATCAATAGAAGTGGCAAGCTGCTCCTCCACTCTAGTCATGAAATCAGACATGCCAAGAGGCATTCTAGAGTTAGTGGGTGGTGGGGAAGGGTCCTTCTTTTTCAGTAGGGTGTCCATCTTGGCATTGAGGGACTACAGTTCACGCTTGACTTTAGTTTATAGAAGCCTGGCAACTGTTTCTTCAACAATGCCTCTGATCAGCTCAGTACTATTTGGGGTTAAGTTGATACACAGGTGGCTCTGCACGAACAACATTTTCTCTTCAATCCTCTTTTGCAGTTGGTCTCTGAGCAATGGATTTCTCGGAAGAGACCTGCCTGTCATCTGGCGCCTGATCAGATGGGGTCTTCTCAGGAGTTCCTAATTTGCCCTCTGATAAGTCCTCTTCTACAGGGGACCTTTCCTTCTTCTCTGCAGAGGACTTCCTCTCTGCAGATGACTTCTTATTTTCAGAGGGGGTTTTCTCAGGCTGTTCCCCTTGGTTGTCTGCTTCAGCTTCCGGGGCATGATCACGTGATTGTTGAGCCTCATCCTCATCTTCAGCTATTCTTTTTTCTTCCTTCTTTTCATCTTTTTTCTCCTCCTCATCTTCATATTTCTCCTCTTCTTTTTCTTCATTTTCTTCTTTTTCAACTCCTTCTATTTCTTCTTTTTCAACTCCTTCTATATCCTCCTTTTCAACTTCTTCAATTCTGATTTATTTTTCTTTTCCTCCTCCTCTTTCTTCTTCCATTTCAACTTCCCCCCCAAGTGTTTTTCCTGCTGAAACACCCTCCATGATATGCATGACGAACTAGTCCATATTTTATTTAAAATTGGATATGAACCAGTTCTCCTGGAGTAATAAAAGAACATCTATCTCTCGGCAAAAGAGCATGAGGAGTTGCTCAGTAACCTGAGGGTGTCCCTAGGTACTACTCTCAACAAACTCTTTTAATTGAGTGAAGGTAAGAGATTTTAAGTCCTTCCACTCGCCAAATATATTGATAAAAGAAAATCTAAGAGCTTGTTGTTTTACCAGCTTTAATTGATCTATTGTCAGGTTCAGAGGATTGTTCTCCCTGAGGTTTAGGGAGTATCCAGCTTCTAGTATTTCTATTGTCAGTTCTGCCTCTTCTTCTTCGGTCATGCTAGGAAGAGTCATAAGTGGAATCACTTCAGCCATCAACTTGGACTGATCTGGCTTATTTTCAGCAGGAGCGGGTGCGTGTAGTGATGATCTGCATCTGTGCTGAAGTTTCTTCAATTGGATCTGGTTCAGGTGACTTTATAGTCTGCACTGCTTCTTCTTCTTCTCCTTCAGATGCTGGGCCTCTCTGCCTTTTTGGTGACTGCTCTTGAGATGAGGTGAGATGGACAACCTCCTCCGCTGCAAGTAACTTCCTTTTCAGTTTGGCTAGAGGAGTCTTGTCGGAGTCGGAGTCATCTGCAGGTGACTTCTCGACAGCAGGTGACTTCTTCACTGCAGATGGGTTGATGTGATCACCTCTGCAGGTAACTCATGGGGGGTCTGATCTGCTGCATCAGAGTGAACTTCATCTGAGTCTGAAGGGGCTCTGTAGGGAGAGGTTCCACTGGTCATCTCCCTCAAGATCTTGGCTGCTTTGCTCTTAGCTCCTAGCTTCTTCAAAGTTTCTTGGTCCAGATGACCAAGTCTTTTGCTTCCGTGGAAAGGTTCTGCAGTTCCTTTTGCCTTTCCAAGGAACTCCAAGATTCAGCTAATCTGGGTTCCATAAGCCAGCTTCTGCTTGAACTTCTTCTCCTATGCAATCCAGCTTACTTTGTTTACTTTGTGGAATAACTGCCTGTAAATGTATTCAGGCCAGTTAATCCTTTGTTGCTGGATAAGAGCTCCCAGCACAACAAATTTGGCAGATGATAGCTGGTCAAAACTGCCCGCCATGACCACGACCATCTTGTTAGTGATGTCGAGGATGTATCTGTAATCTTTCTTCAGGTCGCCTCTCTTCGCTGTGAACTTGACCTTGTTGGGTTGCTCTGGTAATTTGATCTCGTACCAGGTTTCCACAGAGCTTTGTTTTAGGGCTTCTACAGCAATGTCCCTGTTCGTCATGTTGAATGCATCAGCAATGGTCTGGGGAGTGATAGTGACTTCTTATACAAAGACCGAACTCGTGATGTAGTGCTTGGTGACTTGTGCTTCCTTGAAGAAGCAAATAATATATTCCTTATACAGCTGCTTTGGGTTGATGTCCAGAAAGTGATAGATGCCGTTCTTCCTCATCAACCGGATAATATGGCACATTTCGTCGGTGTACGCCATGTTTGTCTCTACACTACTGAAAATGATCTGCTCCTTCACCATCTTTAGGTTGACTCATTCGAAATACTGAGTAGAGTCCATTTCTGCAAAGAAATTGAGGTTCTGACTTAGTGCAGTGAATATTCAGGAATTTTTCATGATTTTGAAAATTAGGGTTCGTAAGAGTGAAGACGATAATGTTTTGTGAAACGGTTTCGACCGTCTTATATGACCATTTGAAAAGACTCTTTGAATTTAATAATAAAATAAGTAAGCGGCGGTCCAATTTTTGAGAAGTTAAAATGACGGTTGAATTTGATTAGACATCATGGAGGTAGTGTTATCATGTGTTTGTCCACGTGTAAACAAATAATATAATAGTTATAAGTCAGTCAAAGAATTAGAAACTTAGCTGGTTGACCGTTTGACTTCTTATTTGCTCTGCATCAGGTAAGTTGTGTCGCCTATGGTTGACGTGAGCTAACTTTTCATTGTCTGGTCTGATCAGGTAGCTTTCTTGTCTGGTCTCCACATCAGGTAGCTTTCTACATTAGGTAGTTTTTCATCGTCTGATTTCCACATCAGGTATCTTTCTGCATCAGGTAGCTTTTCTGGTTCAGATCAGATAACTTTTCTCATTTGTACTAGATTCTCAATCTAGTAGACCAAGTTCCCTTCTTAGCTCGAGAAACCTTTCTTTTTGTAAATGTTTTGTAAATATGTCAGCAATTTGGAACTCCGTGCTGACTCTTTCCACTCTAAATCTCTTGTTTAGCACATGGTCTCTGATGAAATGGTGTTTGACATCTATGTGCTTTGTCCTTGAGTGCAATACTGGATTGTTTGTTATTGCAATTGCACTGTTGTTGTCATACCATATAGGAACTTCATTTGCAGTGATGTTGTAATCCCTTAGCTGTTGTCTGATCCATATAATTTGTGCACAACAGTTGCCTGCAGCTAGGTGTTCTGACTCAGTTGTGGAAATTAAGTTGGATACCTGCTTCTTGTTGAACAATGATATAAGTCTGGTTCCTAGGAATTGTCACGTTCCACTGGTGCATTTCTTATTAATCTTGCGTCCTGCAAAGTCCGCCACTGAGTATCCTGATAACTCAAAATTATCATCCATGGGATACCATAGACCAACATTGATTGTAGACTTAAGGTATCTGATTATCCTCTTAGCTGCTTCCTGGTGAGACTGCTTCGGCTTTTATTGAAATCTTGCACATACTCCCACTGCATATGAAATGTCAGGTCTGCTTGCAATGAGGTATAGAAGTGATCCAATAAGTCCTCTGTAGTGGGTTGGATCCGCTGAAATGCCTCCTTCATCTGCATCAAGGTGTAGGGATGTGCTCATTGGTACTCTTGCTGGTTTGGCTGAATCCATGCCAAATCTTTTGATTAAATCCCTTGTATAATTGACTTGATTGATGAAGATTCCTTTATCCATTTGCTTGACTTGCAAACCAAGGAAGAAGTTTAGCTTTCCCATCATACTACGTGTCAGGTTTCTTGCATATTTATTTCTGTAAAGTGGTATCCAACACCAACCCGTCCAACGGATAATTCGATCTTCTTTTACCCCTAGTCTTCATGCCCTCAACCTATCAGGTTTCTTGGCAATCCAAACTATCTATGTTGTTGACCATCAACGTCTATCAGTCTGACTATTGAATCTCGCCCGGCAACCTATCAGGTTTCTAGGGGTAAAATTTATCACCAACCGAAGGCATCTAATGCGCTCAAGAATTTTTTAACCTCTACCAAATGCACTACCCCGATAACTTGGAAGCATAGCACACCAGCTCGGGTATCAATTTTCTACGAGTTTGATGGAGGGTAGGAAACCTCGTAACCTTTTTCAAACTTAGGCTGTTGTCAGGAGAATTTCGCAATTAATATTAAACTTTGCACATTAATTCATTTATAAGTGCATTTGAGTTTGTCAATCATTCAAAATGAAAAACAGTAGATAGCAGCCTAGTTACTACCAACATATAGCTCATGGACTTTTTCCTAAGTACTGGGCCAAGCGAATGACCCAATAAAAAAAATAAAAACAGTCTTTGATTCTTCGTCTTCTCGATCGGTTGTCTTCGGTCCTCATTGTAACACCCCCAGAATATAACCGGGATTGTCACATGTCGTAGACCATTCTCACAAGGATATACCAGGCTAAACTCCAATAGACTACTCAATGATTGACCAACCGGGGTCAAAATAATTACAAATCAGACCAACAAGTTCAATAAGCAATTCAAAATCAACATAATTCACAGCTCAACGGCAATAATAAACTTGAACACAGAAAGGAATGACGACTCAATTTGATAAATGAAAACTACACCCGTGCAATGGTGAATACTCGACCAAATGAGAAAAATACCGACCAAGATGAAACAAAAGAAAAAGACTCTGACTCTTGTGTGATTAGCATCGTTGTCTTCCATCTCCTTCCAAGCCAATCCCGTGACTGCTCCCGAGCTGACAAAACTTGAGCGCATAACAGGCACCCACCCCCCGAAAACTCGGGGGTTAGCAAACTGGAATTTTGCTAGTGCAAGTACATAATATACAAGATATATGAACAATATCAACACAAAACTCAACAGCCGCGAAGCCTTAACATAAACCACGCATTCCCATAGTCAACACAGAAAAGCACTCGCTTACCACAAGGTGAAAGATAATCACATAGCCATATTCTTTTTATGGATCATAACACCAATGAAACTTTAAACAAGCCCAATGAGTCAAAATATCTAGTTTAAAAAAAACTTTTTAAAAGGAAAATATTTTGATAAGATAGTTTGGAATCGTTATTATTGACTCGGGATGTCTTGGGGTTTTGAAAATCGAATGGGAATACTTTTGGAAATCAGAGCAGCCTTGTCCAGGAGACGCCCGGTAGTTGTTTGATGAAATTCCCCAGAGAGTGTAAATTCTAGTTTGGGTTGCTTTCTTTGAACTCGATTCTCTCTCAATAGGTAAGTTATTTTAAGAATAAATCACGAGCAGATTATAAAGAAAATTCATATAAGTATAAATCTTGTTTGGACCGTAGGTATTGAGTCAAAATACTTGGATAATATGAACCGTTTTATAGTGAGTCCGCCCTGCTATTTTCAGTCACTTCCAGCAACATTTCTTTTCTTTGGAAATTGAAAATTCCAAAATTCTTGAAAAGGGAAAATTTATCGAGATCGATCATTCTAAATGTGTTGAAAACAAAAATATTTTAAAGGACGATCTTGTTAAAATGCAAACCGAGCTCAAAAATCCGACGAAGAAATTTTCTCTCGGAAACGAGAAATTTGAAAATATGCTCTCGTTGCAAAAATTTACTTTAAATAAACAGGGGTTGGGATTCACACCTCGTTCTAAAAACGAATCCTTAAATTTAAAAATACCCCAGTGTGAAAAATGTTTGAAAATCGGGCATCACATTTCTAACTGTAAAAGCCTACGCCGGACGATTAAAATAAAAAAGATTTGGGTTCCTAAAGGAACAAATATTTCAAATATTGTCTATGTTTCAAATGAAAAACCAACTATATGTTGGATCCCCAAAAATTGATTTTTATCAAATTAATATTTTACTCAGGGAGAGTTTAATTTTTTTAAAAAGGGAGATAATATTTTCAGGGAGAGTTATACCGTTCTTAATTTATCTTGTAATATTTATCATTTGGTATCATGCATATTTTATTTTTGGTATCATTATATTTGTTATTTGTTAAACATTTTGATGAAAACAAAAAGGGGGAGAAAGGAGAAAAGAAAAGAGAATGGGATTAACCCTGAAAGGGGTAGAAAAATCGAAGAAAAGTCGAAAAGATGAAGTTGAAAAGAAAAATGAGGAGACGTCGAAAAGATGATAAAAATTTGAAAATTCGAAAAGAAAAAGAAAAACAAAGAAGGAGTCGAAAAAAAAATGGGAGAAGAAACTAACGAAACGGACAAAGTCGAAAACTTTGGTCTCTTCCAGGAAGTGTGCTTGTAAAGCAACAACGATATTTCGATCTCCGGGCATGTAGAATAGATATCCCATCATGCCAGACGGGAATCCAATGAAATGTCCCTTTGTGGACCTAGCTTCCAACTTTTCCACCTTAGTCTTCTTGACATAGGCGGGACATCCCCAAATCGTAATATGATTAAGACTTGGTTTCCTTCCCTCCCACATCTCATGTGGAGTATTAGGAACGGATTTGGAAGGACATTTGTTCAAGATATACACAGCAGTCAGGAGTGCATACCCCCATAGGTAAATCGGCAAGTCAGTATAGCCCAGCATGGAACGGACCATGTTCAACAGGGTCCGGTTCCTTCTTTCTGACACACCATTTAACTGAGTAGTACCTGGAGGTGTTAGTTGTGAAACTATTCCATGTTTATTAAGGAACTCATCAAACTCTGTACTCATATACTCGCCACCTCGTCCCGACCGAAGTGCTTTGATATGATTACCAGTTTGTTTCTCGACTAGAGCCTTGAATTCCTGGAATTTCTCAAAGGCCTCGGATTTATGTTTCATTAAGTATACATAACCATACCTAGTATGATCATCTGTAAACCTAATGAAATATTGATATCCGTCACGTGTTGCTTCCAAAGCACCACATACGTCCGTATGGATTAATCCCAGTTTATCAACGGCTCTTTCAAAAGTCCCTGTGAAGGGGGACTTAGTCATTTTGCCTTTACGGCAAGATTCACAAGTAGGAAAGGGATCCGATCCCAATGGACCCATAAGTCCATCCTTTTCCATCTTGTAAACCTTGGTATAACCAACATGAACAAGTCTAAGATGTAATTTCAAAACTTGATTGGTTTCATCCCTACCACGTTTTCTAGTCATAGTATTCACAACTACTTTGTTGCTGAGATTTAGATGATACAATCCATTTAACAATGTAGCAGTACCCACTAGTTTATTTCTGAAATAAATTTTGCAGGAACCATCACCAATGAAAAATGAAAAGCCTTTTCGGTCTATGGCCAGAATGGATACAATGTTTTTGTGCCCCTTGGGCAAAACAAGTACATCTTCTAAAGTCAAAACAAAGCTGGATTATAAACCCAAAAGAAGTGATCCTATGTCGGTCGCCTCGACACTATGCCCGCTTCCGACTGTGATCATAACTTCTCCAGATCCAAGCTTCCTACTTTGTTCCAGATCCTGATTCACGGTACAAATATGAGAACTAGCACCAGAATCCAGTATCCAGGAAGTAGAAAATACAGTAGCAAAACAATTTGTTTCCAAAACTAAAAGTTCTGTACCTGAAGTGCCATGAAGAATCGGACAGTCTCTAGCCCAGTGGCCTAGCTCACCGCACTTGAGACAAGTATCTTTCTTCTTCTGGCCTTTTGGAACCATCGGGGCCTTGCCCTTTCCCTTAAGGTCCTTAGCTTGTGGTCCAGTCCGCTTCTTGGTCTTTTTTCTTCTTATTCTTAGACTTCCGAAGTCCAGAAGAAATCACAAGGGTCGACTCCTTCATTCGCGGATTCTTCATCTGAGACTGAGCGGTCACCAGTTTGTTCATTAGCCCAGCTAAGTTACATGCAATCTCATTACAGTTAAAGTTCATAACAAACTGTGAGAAGGAATCAGGAAGAGAATGTAGGATAAGGTTGGTTTGGAGAGAAATATCCATTTTAAAATCAATAGCCTCCAATCTCTTGATCATGGATATCATTTTGAGGACATGTTCCCCAACTTTCTCATCGTCCTTCATTCTTGCACCGAATAGTTGCTTGGATATCTCATATCTAGTAGTTCTGCTGTGCTCACCATAAAGTTCGGTTAAGTGAGATAGAATCTGCCTAGCAGAAGTCATTTTCTGATGAGCTCTCTGAAGCTCATTAGACATAGAAGCCATCATGTATGCACGGACTTTTACGTCGTCCTTAACCCATTTTTCGTGGTTTTCGATCTCTTCCTGATTGGCTCTGGTCCGCACAGGAGGCGCTGGAATGTCCGTCTCCAAGACGTATCCCAGTACCTCTATACTTAGGACTATCATCAGATTACGGAGCCAGTCCACAAAGTTAGGTCCAATCAGGGTGTTCTTCTCGAGTAGGATTGCGAGTGGATTCATTGTCATATTGAGATTTGTCTGCATTAAGTATAACAGATTAATTAGTGACTTGTTATATTATGATCTGAGTATAGAATTAAGGTCTTTTCTATTCTTGTTACCCAGCTCCCACTATTTTTATCGGAACAACACACTCCCATGTGAAATACGGAAGTATCGTCGCACTACTTCATATTGGTGATCGAGTTCTTTATAAATCTTAATAGAGGGCAACCGAACAAGTTTCTAGTCTATTAATTTTCATAAAGTGGTGTCCAACACCAACCCATCTAATGGATGATTCGATCTCCTTTTTCCCTTTGTTCACTCCCCTCAACCTATACGGTTTCTATGGTTTGTGAACAAGTTAAGTTTATACCATCGACGCAAATCAGTTTCACAATTGAATCTTATCCAGCAACCTATCAAGTTTCTAGGGATAAAATTTGCTCCAACCGAAGGCATCCAATGCACTTCCGGTAATTTATCCGTCCTCCCCGAAAGACTACCCCGATACCTCGGAAGCATAGCACATCCGGTTTGGATTTCAATTTCCCGAAAACTCGATGGAGGGAAGGAAAACCTTGAAACCTTATAAACTTAATAATTTGTTGTGGGAGAATTTTCGCGATTAACGTTACACTTTGCACATTAAGCATTTTAGCGCATTTGTGGTATTCATACAATATGAAAAACATTCACAACCTAGTTGCTACCAACATGTGGTTCATGGACCGTTCCTAGAAAACAAAAACTCCGTAATCTAATTACAAGTCTTTGTCTTGAATCTTCGTATTCTCGAAACGGATCTTCCTCCGGTCTACGTCATTACATATAAATTTTACATTGAAAATTGCATCCTAGATACAAATTTTTCTAGTAAAATAAATAGGCTCAAAATGGCCTTTACAACCCAATCGAAATAAATGAACGATTCAAAAAATAAGTCCACGAACCACATCCCCATTCAAAAGTATTCATCCAATAAATACTATATAAATGGAAAGCATAGAGATACATTGATCCAATCAACAAAACGAACCGATCCAATCGATTCACACAATCGGTAATATCATAACATACAAAATAATTCGGTCGACCATAATTATTCCAATTAATCGAATTTCCCTTATAAAATGAAATACCATAAATCATTTTAATCATATTAAATCCAATTTAACATGCGGGAGATTAATTTTCAAGAAAACACGGAAAAATCGAGCCGGGTGAAAAATGGCCTGCCATGGCCGAGTCACTATGGCTTCTGCCGGCAGACACGGCCGTGTCGCGACACGGTCGGGTCGTTCGGCGGTGTCCCGGAACATTCTGCCGGACACGGCCGAGTCACTACGGAAGCTTTGTCGGCTCGACACGGTCGAATGCGCCGTGATGCTGGCAGCTGCCGGACACAACCGAGTCACCCAGGACACGGTTGAGTCACTCTCGGCCAGAATACACCTTTTTACGAAAAAGTCGTCCGATGACGGTTCGGGGCTAGATTTTCGACCGGATATCCAATATCTATATTTTCCGACTTTTATATCTTCAATATAAATTATATTTCCCAGAAATTTAAGATTTATATTTAGACATAAACTTACGAAAAATACAACTATAACGAACGATAAACATATACCACGATTATGACTAAAATGATTCCAAATCATTCATCATCTAATTGAGAATTCCAAATGCCAATATCGTATATACGATCGCAAGACCTACGCTCCGATACCACTGTTGGGATTCGGTGCCTAAAACGAAGTCCCAGCGGAAGCGGTAAAACGAAAATTAATTCGATCCGAATCCCTACGAGGATCGATCGAGCTATGTATATACGAATATCAAAAACGAATTTACAAGAAATATAGAAACTCACCCTTGTAGTCCGTTGATTAGATGGATAACCTTCTCTTGAGCTATTCCCCAAGCTTTAGTTGAATTCTCTACGATCCGAAGCACTCCAAGCACTTGAATGATCCAACGCCGAAAAACCGCGCCTCTACTTGTCACGTCCGAAAAAACGAACAGAATGACAACACCTTGCTATCCTCTAAGGATACGGATAGAGCTAGGTGATGAAGCTATTGATTATAACACTCTAAGTTTTTAACTCACAATCTCTCTTTGAATTCTTGATTTTTTTCTCTAAGAACTATCAAGAACAAAATGAAGAAAGGAAGAAGAAGACTAAAGAGTTATGAAATGAACTCAAAGTTCTTTCTCTCTCTCTCCAATAAAACTTACGTAGGATTTCACACAAGGAATCAAAAGGTGCATGTGTTATGAGATGTCTTCTTCCCTTTATTCAACTCTCACTTCAATAATACAAATTATGCCACATGATTTTAAACCCCACAATGTCATGTTCTTTCATATAAAATGAAAGGAACAAGACAAGAGGAAAGTGAGTGGAAACAAATGGGGGGCGGATACTATGAAAAACGGACGAGTTCGGTTCGTTTCGGACTCCCGTGAGTCCAAACAGATAAACTACAACTCTGTTCCGATGTATTTGTATTGATTAATTAATCCAATTAATTAAACATATCAAATACAAAATAACATAATTAATTTCTCCAATAAATAATTATATTCATGAATTAAATTAATCACCCAGTGATATATTTAATTCATTAAGCCGTAAATCAATTTATCCGATAAATCGATTTAAACATCCAATGTCCCAAATTTAGATATCCAATATCTAATATTCATAATGAGAGAATTAGCTTGATTTATTCCGTTGTCAATCCTATTGCGCGACTCGGTAGGTTCGTCTCAGTCAGCAATGGGAGGAACCAAAGAGTAGTACCACCACATAGCCAGCCTGGCGGCCTACACTGTACCCCAAATGAGAATGAATGATGGGATCATTCAAGAACCATCCTGTCGTGAATACCAGTAAACGTATAAACCCTTCTTTCAAATGTCCCGATCAAGTTATAGGGTCACGGTCAGTCAAACCCTATCTGTACTTGACGCTATGCATGCGTTAATGCAAATCGAGATTATCGAGCTGTCGTGTATCTAATACAACTAGCTCCAATGCTTTGGCCAAAGACTTATGATCTCATCTGCCAATAACCGCATAGGACATATAACCCGCTCACTAATGGGAGAAAGAATTTTATCTTGGTATTGATGGGACTGCTACTTGCCGTCAAGATGCACGTCGAGGTTGACCCCGCCTTAGGTTTACGGTCGAACTACTCTAATGAAAATATTGACGTCACAAGCACATCCCTACTAAATCCTCAAGTCGAAGGTTCACGAATACCTATCACAACCTTTCGATTCCGTCATTGACTGTCCCGGAGTGAAATCCGTGTGATGAATCGAGGGTGAGTCGGTTCGAGTATACTAATCCAATTAGCATACCTATAATGTGTGCCCCCACTAACCATTAGCATTCGACAGGCACTCTCCATGTCAAAGAACACGTCATACAAGTCTTCACATAAACTTAACGCCCAGTGAAGTTTCATCGACTTGCGAACGATTAAGTATTTGAGCTATAAACTTTTCCAGTGCCGACCCCCTTATCCAATAAGGAGTGGAATGTTTTGCTCTCAAATACACGGACTAGTTTCTATATGTATATTTATGAGTTAGGAATGCCAGTAACTACCAGTAAATAAAGAAACATTCATTGCCTTATATAATTGATTTACATAATTACAAGTGCAATGCCCTCTCTCAACATCCTCTGAGTGGCATTCGAGGGCATACTCCTAACACCAGTACCCGAAATCATTCGAGCTTACAGGACCGAACTAAGCTATGTCGCATAGATGGTCTCATCGGAAGATCAACGAATTTGCCAACGATTGCCGGAAGATGTTCAACGCTACGCGTCCGGGTTTCACTGCACCACTCTGAGGGCATATGAGGACGTGGTCACAGCATAAGCTGGTACGGTTGTCAGTTCGGATACCGGTCATAACCAGAAGAAGCAGAAGACATCTAATGAGTCTGGGAGCTCTAGCAGAATGAACTCGGGAATTGGGTTCTCCTCTAAATCAGCAGCCTTGTCCCAACAGAAAGGAGCATCTGACGGGCCTTCTCGCCGGAGCTGTTTCAATTGTGGCATAGCAGGGCATACCATGAGTTAGTGTCGTAAGGCGTCTACAAAGTGTTTTTCATGTGGAAAGGGGGGGGCACATGTCTCTCTAGTGTTCACGGATCAAACCTGCACAAATTTCAGCTCCTCAGAGTGAACAAGGCTCAGTTCAGACATCCAGAGCATCCTCCATATCCGACTATCAATCCCCACCTTACCAAACTCCTCCATATGGTGCTGGAAGAGGACGTGGCCGAGGGGGAGGCACTGCACCCTCCTCGAGGACACTGCCATCCTGCGTGTTCGAACTAAGGGCTACTTATAACCAGACTGCACCTGCTGTCTCAGGTACACTTCTTATTAACTCCCAGCCTGTTCATGTACTGTTTTATACTGGAGCGACCCATTCGTTCATATCCGTGGAATGTGTTAACCGTTTGAATCTTCCTTGTGTACCTTGTGAATCTTTTACTGTTAAGCTACCCGAGGGTAGCAGGGTGGGGGGTAATTTGGTAGTTCGAAACTGCCCGATCCACGTCGATAGTCAGGGCTGGACAACAAATCTCATGGTTTTTCCACTTCAGAAAGTAGACTTTATTTCGGGTATGGACTGGATGACAATGCACAGGACGGTATTAGACACCTATCACCTGACAGTTTCCATTACAACTCCCGACGGTGTTACTCACATAATCAGAGGACGAGAACACTTTAGTACTAAGGGGTCCCTCAGTCTCCTTACAGCAGGAGTATCTTGTGACGAACTAGAAACATATTATTTATGTTATATTCTTCAGGAGGACACATCACAATTGTCAGTTGCTAATATTCCCACGGTAAGCGAATTTCCGGACGTTTTTCCCGATGAATTACCAGGATTCCCGCCACGACGGGAGGTCGATCTTTCGATTGAAGTTGAGACAGGGACAACACCCATCTCCAAGGCATCATACAGGATGGCACCAGCTGAGATGAAATAATTAAAGTTACAACTCGAGGAATTGCTAAGGTAGGGGCTCGTTCGTCCGAGCACTTTGCCATGGGGTGCGCCGGTCCTTTTTGTAAAGAAAAAGGACAACTCCCTACGCTTGTGTATCGATTATAGAGAACTAAATAAAGTCACTATTAAGAACCGTTACCCACTTCCAATGATTGATGATTTACTGGATCAACTACAGGGAGCGGTTGTGTTTTCAAAGATCGATTTACGTTCTAGATATCACCAATTGAGAATTCGAGAGGAGGATATTCCAAAGACCGCATTTCGATCGAGATATGGACACTACGAGTACATGGTGGTGTCGTTTGGATTGACTAATGCCCCAGCCGTTTTTATGGAATTGATGAACAAGATTCTGATATAATTTCTCGACAAGTGTGTGGTAGTCTTTATCGATGACATTTTGATCTATTCCCGGAGCCGACAGGAGCATGAGGAACACTTGAGGCAGGTGTTGAGTGTTTTGAGGCAACACCAACTTTATGCCAAACTTTCTAAATGCGAGTTCTGGATGCCGGAGGTGACTTTTTTGGGACATGTGATTTCGGCAGAAGGCGTTAAGGTAGATCCCCAAAAGATCGAGACAGTTATGAGTTGGGAACCACCAAGAAATGTCAAGGAAGTGAGGAGTTTTCTGGGATTGGCAGGATATTATCGACGGTTTGTCGAATCTTTTTCTAGTATTGCTCGGCCGATGACGAATCTACTAAGGAAAAGTACCAAGTTTGTTTGGACAACGGATTTTCAGGAGAGCTTCGACGAACTGAAGAGGAAGCTGACTACTGCGCCAGTACTGGTACTACCGCCGGGCACAAAAGGATTCGTAATATACACCGATGCATCTAAGCATGGACTTGGATGTGTATTCATGCAAAATGACAGAGTTATTGCATACGCCTCTCGACAACTTAAACCATACGAGGTGAACTATCCGACGCATGAGTTGGAGCTGGCTACAGTGGTCCACGCCCTTAAGATTTGGAGACACTACCTTTATGGGGTTACCTGTAAAAATTTTACGGACCACAAGAGTTTAAAATACATTTTCACCCAGAGGGAGTTAAACGTGAGACAGAGGCATTGGCTGGATCTGATCAAAGATTACGATGTGGAGATTTTATATCACCCTGGAAAGGCCAACTTCGTGGCAGATGCACTGAGTCGGAAAACTGAACAGGAGATGACACTATCCGGTTTAACGGTACAGTCGGAATTGCAGCAAGATCTAAGGAGGAATGGCATTGAAGTATGGATACAACACCGCCAGGGACAGTTGTGCTCAATTAACATTCATTCATCCTTGCTGGACGAGATACGCCTGGCACAGATGGAAGACCCGGAACTTCGTACGATCGACGCAAGGGCCGAAGGGGGATTTATTTCTGACTACAAGATCCAAGGGAACTTGGTAAGGTTTAAGAAAAGAATTTGTATTCCACCGAATGACGAGATTAAACAAACTATACTCAATGAAGCTCATTCTACTCCCTATTCGGTGCATCCCGGCACGAGCAAGATGTATAAGGATTTGCGGAAGAGCTTATGGTGGAAGAACATGAAACAGGAGGTAGCGAGGTTCGTTGCTCGATGTATGACTTGTCAACAAGTGAAGATTGAACACCGCAGGCTGGCCGGAATCATGCAGCCTTACCCATTCCGGAATGAAAATGGGAGAGCATATCAATGGATTTTGTCACCAAGTTACCAGTGACGGCGGGAGGAAAAGACACGATATGGGTCATTGTAGACCGACTGACGAAGTCGGCACATTTCATTCCAATTCAGGAGACCACCGGGACAGAGCAGCTGGCCACCATCTTTATCCGAGAAATCGTAATGCTACATGGCGTTCCCTCGGGAATTATATCAGATAGAGATACTAGATACGTGTCCCGCTTCTGGAAGGCTGTCCACAAGGCTATGGGTACTCAGTTACATTCAGCACGGCCTATCACCCTCAAACAGATGGACAGATAGAACGTACTATACAAACCCTGGAGGATATATTAAGAGTGTGTGTACTCGATTGGGGTAAGGATTGGTCCAGACACCTCTGCTTGGCGGAATTTTCATACAACAACAGGTGGCATGCAAGCATAGGCATGGCACCCTTCGAAGCCTTATACGGTAGGAGGTGTAAGTCTCCTCTGTGTTGGGATGATGCGTCCGATGACGTCGCTACCGAGTTGGATCTGATCTAGGAATCTATTAAGAAGATTTCCATCGTTCGAAAATACATGTTGGCAGCTCAAAGCAGCCAAAAGTCATAAGCTACGGACTGCCAGCGACCGTTGGAATTTATGGTTGGGGACCACGTTTGGGTCAAAGTATCGCTGATGTGGGGTGTTCAACGCTTCGGCCAGAAGGGCAAATTGAGCCCGAGATTTATTGGCCCGTTCGAACTACTGGACCGAGTTGGTAAACTCGCTTATCCACTCGCACTACCACCTTCATTAGACGGAGTGCGTAACGTCTTCCGCATTTCCCAGCTGAGGAAGTACGTGTACGACCCAAGCCACAAGATTAATTTCGAGGAGGTGGAGATTTCTAATGATGCTACCTTTAGAGAAGTCCCAACTGCGATTTTGGATCGACGCGTAAAGACACTAAGAAATAAGGCCATACCTCTTGTAAAAGTTTAATGGTCGCACCATGGCATAGAAGAAGCGACTTGGGAAACCGAGTCGAGCATGAGGGAAAATCATCCCGAGTTATTTTATTAGTTTCGGGACGAAACTATTTTTAAGGGGAGTGGTATGTAATACCACCAGTATTACATGCTATTTCACATTGAGCGATCATTTCTATTTCATCTATTTAATAAATAAATGTACTCCATCACGATAAACGTATTTTGGATGATATGTTCATACTGTATTAACATGAATAAAGCTTGTCCGCACCTGTTATTCTTGTATTGTGATTGTATAATGAATGATTATTTGTCCGTGACATACCTCGATGTCGTTGGGCAATTATCGGTGCGAATATGACGGTGGCCAACGTCTTGTTCCCCGAGAGATTACTCGACGAGATTGAGAGGGAGTCGCGTTATAAGGAATCAATGTGATAATAACTTGTAAACAAACTGAACCTTACGTACATTAAAAACTATATATTACGTACGCTAAGTATGTGACATTACGTACGCTAAAGGTTATGCCTTACGTACGTAACACGGTCTTCGGTCTTCGGGTAGGGAATCTTCACCGGATGGTGCATTGTCAGACCAACTTTCGGCGCGATAGCGACAGGCAAGTCAATGGGTGTTATGTACGTTAGACGACTTTCATTACATACGTAACGATGTGTGTAAATTAGTCCAGTAAGTTCTGAGTTTTTCCTTACATACATTAAGCTCTCCATGATAACGTACATAACATGGCTTACGTATGTAAAGCTTCAGGCCTAACGTGCGTAAAGCTATTCCGAATTTATATAAGGATACCCTCCCTTTCATTTCTTCCGACCCAAAACTCACTCTTTGCTCTTCATACTATCCTCCACCCTCTCTAAGTCGGTTCTTAGCCTCCCTAATCAAGTGTTATCCTATTGGAGTGAGTTGATCAAGCTCCGGAGGAGGTTTTGAAGATGCTAGCCTTTCGTTCTTTGTCGTCCTTCGTCGTTCTTCATCCTCTTTTGTAAATTGAGGTAATTTTATCGAATCTTGAACTCATTTCAGTGTTTTTATACGAGCTATACTAAATTTCGGATGCTTTGGGTAGTTTAGAACTTTCGAGAATGATCGGAACGTGAAAACTATCACAATTATTAATGGATACCTATCTTGTTAAGTAATTAGAATGAGTTATGGTAGTACTCGTAATTGAATGGGAACTCATAACCGAATTTTTAATCACCAACACCTTAGAATCATCTGGTTGTAGATTTCAATTATAATCCAATTACCATATCGTAAAAACGTTAATAATCCCTTGATGAACTAACTAACGACTATCAAATCGGATAAGTAATCAAACATGTTAAGTTCGGCGAATTAGTGCTTAATCGTTCCATTCTAGCAATTTAAACTAAATTAGTGATGTAATTACGATGGCCTTGAACCATAATCACGACGTAGAGATGTTGTATTAGAACATTAATCAACGAGATGATAAATTGTAAATTGGCGAACTGAGGAAACTAGTAATATGCATTATGGTCACAAATAGAGAATTCCGATTTTGGCAACATGAACAATCAACTTTAGGATCCTTACGGGACGGGGATAATTGTCATTAATCATCATTATTACTACGAGATGTTAATCAACGAACATGTAATAGGTTAGGCTTTCGGGTGTGGTCATTCGAGCCGTTGTGTTAACAAGGAAGTAACTCTCGTCGGATTTGAGGCAAGTAAATCTTGCTCGGACCTTACGTATTAATATTTCAGAATATTGCATGTGATACTGTCTATGGTAAAGTGCTCGTCTTATCTATATTGTCTGGAGTATTCCTGTGTAGATACTTCCGTGACCCTTGGCTGCGGCCTTGGGAGTTTATATGTTGATATATCTTGTGAAACTGTGTTGAGGGATAAAACCTGAATGGTACCCACGTCCAGAGTATTCCTGTGTAAATACTTCCATGACCCTTGGTTGCGACCTTGGGAGTTTATGTGCTGATAAAAGGAGTGACGTTGAATTGAATATTCGGTGATAACCTTGTTTCTGAATTCATCTAATTCAATCATTGAAAATTGTTCGAAATGTATGACCTGGGTTGACTAATACGATACGTCGTGTCAGGCAAATTTGTTGAATATGTTCAGGACATTCCCGAAGGTTCTGGTCAGGCCTGAGCAGTGTTGGGAAGAAGACTTGTTATTTCTTAAACTAAATTTGAATAATCCACGTTGTGCAATAACTGTATGAACGGCCATTGTTACCTTCTATATTTCGGTTGTATTAACTCTTTCATTTGAACATTTCCGCAAACTACTTGTTGAATAAAATGTTTTTAAAACCTCTTTTAAAACTCGCCTTGTGGGTCCCACACAGGATTCACGGCACTGTGGCGTCCAGCTTAATTTGAGGCATTACATTGTTATCTCAGGCTGTCTTGGAAAGACATTTGAAGAATATGGGTATTAGATACCATGATGTGTGGCATTGAGTGCAAGTGGGAGATTGTTAGGAATATGCCCTCGAATGCCACACAGACAATGAGAGAGAAGGGGCATTATACTTGTAATTATGGAATTATCGATAAAAGGCAATATGATTCATTCACTGTTTATTGTATTTCAAATTCATTCTTGATTTGGTAAACATTGAAGTGAAGTCCATCTAAATAAGGTAGAACATTCCACTCTCATTATCGGATAAAAGAAAATGCACTGGAAGTGTTTAAAGTTTATTTACGTAAACCGTTCGCAAGTCGATAAACTTAATTGGGCATTAAGTTTTGAGTAAGACTTGTATAACTGATGCTAGGACGTGTACATGTCTTGATAACATAGTTATAAGTGTTGGGTTTCTATGTATCGAATTACAAAATAATCGAAGTAAAAACGCAGCGGAACAATAAAAGTGAAAACCCAATTTAGGATCTCATGCAGTAATTTAATTGTTTAATTAAAGAGTTAATCGAATTACCTTAATCCGATTGAACAATTCTAGATCCGGACTCGAAGCAGATGAATATCTCCTTCCTCTTTTGGTGATCCACACACGAACAATTCCACAAGCCGGATTGCTAGATCCTTACGAATAATATTGATAAATAGTACAACACAAATTCCTTACTAGAAGGATTGTACTATTGATCAAGATCAACTAAGGGAAGAGAGATGATCGACTCCGTTCTCCTACAATATAATGTAGATGGCCGATTTTTCTTCTTCTTGAAGGGCCGATTTTAGGTCTTAATTTAAGTTACAACTCCTTGTCCTAGACCTTATATTTATACTAAGTAAACCCTAGATTCAATAATCTAGTATTTGCTTAGTTGCCCCTCAACTTATTAAATAATACAATATATATAATATCCAATATTATATATATTACTTATTATTTAATCTCCTTATAAATATAATATCCAATATTATATTTATTATTCCCAGTTGATATTTATTCCTACTTGTCTATAATTGTCGTATGTGCGACCCAAAAGGCTTATATTATGTTGGCAATTATTTAATACCTTATTAAATAATAAATCATAAGCGGCCTCTAGCAAGACATTATGATTACCCAAATAATATAAGTTAATAGTCCATTAAACCTTTTAACGTGTCAAATCCCTTTGTCGCGCGATATCATATTTGAACTAAGTCATGGAGTCTGTCATACTTATTTATGTTCAAATGCTTTCTCGATCTTAAGTAGTCGATTGAATCAAATGACTCTTCATTTGAGCATGGCCATGCATTTCCTTGATCCTACTTATCGAGGGGCCCATGAGATATCTCTCTCAATTAATAGAGGGACAAATCCCCATCTTGATAATTCATTGACCTCTACATGACTTCCACTAACACCGATCGCTAACCTTTATGATCACCAAGTTTCTGATGACGTTGGATTACGTCAAGGCATAGATTATCATGTTGGACTCTATGATAATCTCGGGTTCAAGGATTTATTGACATCGTATTGAGATTCACTTATGACATTTCCATGCGGTGATCTCAATGCGGGTCGGTCCAAGATTAGTTCTCCAACCAATACCCATAAGATTGATCCGTACCATACGCATAATCATCCGATGATTATCAATCAAACTTATACTAGTATATTAATCACTTGAGTCTCTACTCAACGCGATTTTACAGTGGACATTTGAATAATCTTATTATTCGTGAATAACTATTATTCGATTATTATAATATTAAAACATGCACACATTATAATAATCAACGAGAAATAAATGATATCAAATAACTTTATTTAAATGTGACAATTACAAATCTAGGCACATCGAATGTCCTAGGGCACTATTCCCAACAATCTCCCACTTGCACTAGGACCATTCATTCATGACTTTTAGTCCTATTGCTCTAGCATGCTCAACATGCTTTCCTTGTGAGAGAGGCTTGGTAAGTGGATGCAACATTCTCTTCCGTTGCTACTTTGCATATTGTAATATCTCCTCGTCGACGATCTCTCCGACTAGGTGATATTTTAAGTATATGTTTGGAATTATGATGGGACCTAGGCTCTTTAGCTTGTGCAATAGCACCATTATTGTCACAATAAAGGCTTATGGGACCACTGGATGGTTGGCACCACTCCTAGTTCGTGCGAACTTCTTGATCCATACGGCTTCCTTAGCCGCATCCGTCTTTGCCAGTACTCGGCTTAACATGAATCAAGAACCGTGCTTTGCTTGGAACTCTTCCAACTCACGGCACCTCCATTCAATACAAACACATAACCGGTTTGCGATTTAAAATCGTCTCTGTCGGTTTGAAACTTGCATCGGCGTAACCTCTTACTGACCGGCTCGTTTCCCACCCTCCATAAACTAGGAAATCATCCTTAGTTCTTCTCAAGTACTTTAGGATGGTTTTCACTCTTTATCGATGACTTTCACCTGGATTCGATTGGTATTGACTTGTCATACTAAGAGCAAACGATACATCTGGTCGAGTACAAATCATGGCATACATGATCAATCCAATAGCCGAAGCGTATGGTATCTTGCTCATACGGGCTCGCTCATCAGGAGTCTTAGGACTCTGAGTCTCACTCAGATGAATGCCATGTGACATTGGCAGGAGTCCTCTCTTGGAGTCTTGCATATTGAACCTCTTCAATATTTTATTAATGTATGTACTTTGACTCAGACCAATCAATCTCTTTGATCTATCTCTATAGATCTTTATCCCAAGAATGTAAGCAGCTTCTCCTAAGTCTTTCATTGAGAAACAACTTCCCAACCAAGTCTTGGTATGCAAGGTGGGAATGTCATTTCCAATGAGTAATATGTCATCTACATATAAGACTAAGAAAACAACTATTCTCCCACTAACCTTCTTGTACACACAAGGTTCATCTTCATTTTGAATGAATCCAAACTCTTTGTGATTTCATCAAAACGAAGATTCGGCTCAGAAGCTGCTTCAACCCATAAATGGATCTTTGAAGCTTGCAAACCTTTTTAGAATTTTACGGATGAACAAAACCTTCAGGTTGTGTCATGTACACATCCTCGAGTAAGTTTCCATTAAGGAATGCTATTTTGACATCCATTTGCCATATTTCATAATCATAGTATGCGGCAATGGCAAATAAAATTCTAATTGATTTAAGCATGACTCTTGGCGAAAAGGTCTCATCATAGTCAACACCATGAATCTGCTATAACCTTTTGCCACTAGTCTAGCTTTATAGGCTTATGATTATCATCCATGTCTTTCTTCTTTTATAGACCCATTTGCACCCAATGGTTTTAACACCCTCGGTGGATCTATCAAGTTCCAAACTTGATTGTCATACATGGATTGCATCTCGGACTTCATGGCTTCTAGCCATTCCTCGGACTACGTCACAAGCGGCTTACAGATAGGTACTAGGCTCATCATCTATGAGCGATGCATCATCATCCTCCGTTACGAGATAACCATATCTCTCGGGTTCATGTCGCATCCTATCGGATCTGCGTGGGACTTGTGTACTTTGAATGGGCTCTTCAACCGTTTGTTGAGCTTGTTCGGTTTCCATCGGTGAAGCGATGTCTTCTTGTGGTTCTCGATTTTCCTCGAGAATTACTCTTCTCCCACTGTCTCTTTTGGAAATAAATTCCCTTTCTAAGAATACGACATTTCGAGCAACAAACACTTTGTTCTCTGCGGGCTTGTAAAAGTAATATCCTTTAGTTTCCTTAGGATATCCCACAAATAAACATCTTTCGAATCTGGATGCCGGTTGTCAAACACTTGGCGCCTTACGAACGCTTCGCAACCCTGGATCTTTAGAAAAGACAAGTTTGGTCTTTTACAGTCCATTTCTCAAATGGTGTCTTTTCAATCGCTTTAGATGGAACACGGTTAAAGGTGAATCTGCTTGTTTCTAAGGCGTGGCCCCAAAATGATAATGGAAGCTCTGTTCGACTCATCATGGATCGAACCATATCTAATAAAGTTCGATTCCTCCTCTCGGACACTCCGTTATCCGAGGTGTCGGGAGGAGTAAGTTGCGAAACAATTCCACAACTCCTAAGATGATCATCGAATTCTTGGCTCAAGTATTCCCCACCTCGATCGATCGAAGGGCTTTAATTGTCTTGCCAAGTTGATTACGTACTTCATTACGGAATATTTTGAACATTTCAAAAGATTCATGTTTATACTTCATAAGATAAACATATCCATATCGGCTAAAATCATCGGTGAACGTAATGAAGTATTGGTATCCGCCTCGGCATGAGTGCTAAGAGGTCCGCATACATCGCATGTATTAGGCCTAATAGATCACTAGCCCTTTCTCCATGACCGGTGAAAGGATTCTTCGTCATCTTGCCCAATAAACAAGATTCGCATGTCCCATATGATTCATAGTCAAAAGAGTCTAAAAGTCCATCATTATGGAGTTTAGAAATGCGTTCGTTTATGTGACCAAGTCGACAATGCCATAAGTAAGTCGGATTAGAATCATTGAGCTTAGGTTTCTTGAATGCAATGTTATAGACTTCCAAAGTGTCGGACTCATCTAGATCAATATTGTAAAGGCCGTATATAACTTTGCGGTACCATAAAGCAAGTCATCAAAGAAAATACGAATGATCTTATTCTTAATAAGAAAAGCGTAACCTTCACAATCTAATGTAGAAACCGAAATAATATTCCTATTCATAGCAGAACATAATAGCAATTGTTCAAAACTAACAAAAGCCCATTGGGCAAAACTAGATCATAAGTTCCTACGGCTAGTGCGGCAACTCTTGCGCCATTGCCGACTCTTAGATCTACTTCCCCTTTCTTCGATTCTCTCTTGCTTCTCAACCCCTGCACATTTGTACAAATGTGAGATCCACATCCAGTATCTAATACCCAGGAGTTAGAGGTAGATAAGTTAACTTCTATAAAAATTATACATGGCGGTCTCACGCCCTTGGTACGCTTTAGCTCTTCCAAGTAAATCTTGCAATTTCTTTTCCAATGTCTGGTTTATTGCAATGATGGCAATTTCCATCTTTGGGAGCTTTAGCCTTGAAACGGCCTAGTAGGGTCTTTAGATTTGGCAACTTTTGCCTTACCCTTGCCCTTGCCTTTGTTCTTAAAGGATTTCCCTTTGCGACCATCAACACATGGTTTGGTTTCTTCTTAATATTCTGCTCAGCCGTTTTAAGCATCCCATGCAGCTCAGCAATGGACTTCTCCATCTCATTCATATTATAGTTCATAATGAACTGACCGAAACTTTCGGGCAATGAGTTTAGGATCACATCCGTGGAGTGCTCCTTAGAAAGTGGAAAACCAAGCCTTTCAAGATGATCAATATATCCTTTCATCTTGAGCACGTGAGCGCTGACAGATGTCCCCTCAACCATCTTGCAAGCATACAAGGCTTGAAAGGTCTCATACCTCTCTTGCCTAGCATGCTTCGAGAAAGTTTCCTTGAGGTGAGCATTTAGCTCATAAGCTTCCATCTCCTCCAGTTCTTACGAGTTACGGACAAATGGTGGCCAACATAAGACAACCGACATCAATGGAATCATCACAATGTTTCTTCCATTTGTCTTTTGTTGCTTTATTTGCATTGTCGGTGGCTCATCGAATTTCTTCCTCAAGAACATACGACTTTCTTTCTTGCTTGAGAACTATTCTCGGGCTCGGATCCAATCCAGATAGTTCTTGCCATTTTCTTTCACTTGTCCTTCTCAAGGACGGATCGCGATGAAATGGTGGATGTGTTGTTTGATGCCATTCTACAAAATTCAATATGCAAAATATTTAGTCACATTATTTTATTTCTCGAAAAATACTCCCACTAAAACAAAGCACCCTCAATTTACAACATTTGTAATTTTAGTGGGCTAAGATCCCATTTCGCACAATCCTAAACTCAGCTTTGGCATGACGCCTAGAATTGAACTACTTTAGGTGGATAACTCTTTATCGATTACATCATATGTAACTCTTAGATTATATCATGGGATTTGGCATCGTATGCCCAAGCATGTTATAATCCCATCTTATGCCTTAAGGTTCAAAACTATTTTGATTTCCAAATTCATTAAACGTATAGGTATCACCATTACCTATCCTACCTTACTAAGATAATCCGAGTGCCCAGCTTTGGCATGACCCACTCATGATGATCGAAGTCTTGATAGGTGTTTTTCAAATGAACGGCATTAAAATTTTAACGAGGGATTTTTATCCTATGTCAATGTCTATGTTTGCTAACATACATCTAAACATACATAGCATCACATACATGCATAAATTTAAACATACATCGCATCACATGACAATAAAGCATCGGACCGTGTATAGCATGACCATAATCCTAACGTGATTTTCATGAGCCAACATGAAAATCACAAAGGTCATCTAAAGGGTTAAATATGGTCTTCATTGATCTTCCAACTCCTTGGAACGTCATACGCGATCAATTTGCTCCTCGAGTCCGTCTTTCTCGTCCTTCTTGTCTTCATTACATTAATGAAATTTAATACTACACTAATAAATTAAATTACAAGAAGTACAAACGACACGTAGGCCGTAAAATAATAAACAATTTAAATAGACGACTCGCAGGCCGTAAAACCAATTATAATTAAACGACACGCAGGCCGTAAAACCAACCCATAAGAAATTAAATTATCCAATCACATTGGTCAATTTATGGTCATGCCATACACCACACACATACCATTAATAATTATCAAATAATTAATAAAGCATGTAATATACTAAATAATCTATTTATCTGACAATCAGACAATAATTAAAATTTGTGTCATCACATGAACAAAACTGGACTCTGGCCGAGATGGCTGCCAGCGAGATCTGGGCAGGGGTTTGCCCGGGTTCGAAACCCGGCGGTTGCAGTTGCAACATTTTGCAACTATTATTTCCAAATTTATTTTTATAAGAAAAGGACTTATAAATAGAACTACTGAAAAATTACCAAAACAAGATCCAGCCGAGATGGTAAGTGGTGCTGCAGGGTAGCCGAGTGGCGCGGGATCGAATCCCAGTTTTTGCGGAAGTATTTTTGCAATATTTAAAACAGATTTATTTGCCTCTAATAAAACCTTCCGTGTATTATTTCCAAAACAAAATCGCAGCGCACATGGAAAGTTGGCGGAAAGGTGCCCTGATAACCAGGGTTCGAAACCCTTCAATTGCAAAAACATTTTTGCTAATAAAATTAGCCCGCGGGTCCAGCCCGACCCGACCCGGACCTGACCCGACCCGTCTCGGAACAGATCTGTTCCAGAACAGTTCTGGAGCAGAAATTCGCGAAAACAGTCCAGAAAATTTATTTTTGACGATCCGATTTAATCAAATTAAACCAGAAAAATTATTTTATAAAATCTATATTTTATAAACATAATCAGGAACATAATTTACACATAAATATGTTCTACACAAACAATTAAATTACATGCAAGTTGTCTCCGATACCACTGTTGGGTTTCTATGTATCGAATTACAAAATAATCGAAGTAAAAACGCAGCGGAACAATAAAAGTGAAAACCCAATTTAGGATCTCATGCAGTAATTTAATTGTTTAATTAAAGAGTTAATCGAATTACCTTAATCCGATTGAACAATTCTAGATCCGGACTCGAAGCAGATGAATATCTCCTTCCTCTTTTGGTGATCCACACACGAACAATTCCACAAGCCGGATTGCTAGATCCTTACGAATAATATTGATAAATAGTACAACACAAATTCCTTACTAGAAGGATTGTACTATTGATCAAGATCAACTAAGGGAAGAGAGATGATCGACTCCGTTCTCCTACAATATAATGTAGATGGCCGATTTTTCTTCTTCTTGAAGGGCCGATTTTAGGTCTTAATTTACGGTTACAACTCCTTGTCCTAGACCTTATATTTATACTAAGTAAACCCTAGATTCAATAATCTAGTATTTGCTTAGTTGCCCCTCAACTTATTAAATAATACAATATATATAATATCCAATATTATATATATTACTTATTATTTAATCTCCTTATAAATATAATATCCAATATTATATTTATTATTCCCGATTGATATTTATTCCTACTTGTCTATAATTGTCGTATGTGCGACCCAAAAGGCTTATATTATGTTGGCAATTATTTAATACCTTATTAAATAATAAATCATAAGCGGCCTCTAGCAAGACATTATGATTACCCAAATAATATAAGTTAATAGTCCATTAAACCTTTTAACGTGTCAAATCCCTTTGTCGCGATATCATATTTGAACTAAGTCATGGAGTCTGTCATACTTATTTATGTTCAAATGCTTTCGATCTTAAGTAGACGATTGAATCAAATGACTCTTCATTTGAGCATGGCCATGCATTTCCTTGATCCTACTTATCGAGGCCCAGCAGATATCTCTCTCACTTAAGAGAGGACAAATCCCCATCTTGATTATTCATTGCCCTCTACATGACTTCCACTAATCCCGATCGCTAACCTTTATGATCACCATGTTTGATGACGTTGGATTACGTCAAGGCATAGTGATTATCATGTTGGACTCTATGATAATCTCGGTTCAAGGATTTATTGACATCGTATTGAGATTCACTTATGACATTTCCATGCAGTGATCTCAATGCGGGTCGGTCCAGTATTAGTTCTCCAACCAATACCCATAAGATTGATCCGTACCATACGCATAATCATCCGATGATTATCAATCAAACTTATACTAGTATATTAATCACTTGAGTCTCTACTCAACGCGATTTTACCAGGGACATTTGAATAATCTTATTATTCGTGAATAACTATTATTCGATTATTATAATATTAAAACATGCACACATTATAATAATCAACGAGAAATAAATGATATCAAATAACTTTATTTAAATGTGACAATTTCAAATCTAGGCACATCGAATGTCCTAGGGCACTATTCCCAACAATAAGTATATTGGTGGGACCAGTATACTCGAATATGACTCATACTTGATTCAGTCACCCAGTATTTACTCATGGAGAGTCGATGACGAATCGAAAAGGTTGTGATAGTATTTGTGGACCTTTGACTTGAGAGTTCAGTAAGAGGTGTTCCTGTGACGTTTAGTTTGTCATTAGAGTAGTTAGACTCATTTTCTTAATCGCTGAGTCAGCCTCAAAGTGCGGACTATACGCGCAGGTCGCAGTCTTTACTGTACGCCAAGAAGGATTCTATCTCTTGTTAGTGAGTAGAGGCGAATGTCCTACACGGTTAATGGCAAATAAGATAATAAGTCTTTGGCCAAAGCATTCTAATCTAGTCGTATTGGATACACTAGTAATCGGTCGGTCTTGATTTGCATTAGCACATGTATAGTGTCTAGTCAATAGTAGGGTTTGACTTTCTCGTGACCCGAAGACTTGACCGGGACATCTGATGAAGGGTCTATACGTATATCGTATTCACCACATAATGGTTCTGGAATGATTCCTTCATTCGTTCTCAGTCGGGGTTTACAGTGCGGCCCGCTAGGCTGGCTAAGTGTTGCCCGCACTCATTAGTTCCTCCCAATGCCAGCTGAGACGGACATACAGAGTCGCGCATCAGGATTGTTGACGGATAAATGTGAATTTATTATCTCTCTAATTATATCAGATATTGGATATCTAATTATGATTTATTAGATAAATCAAATAGCGGTCTCATGAATTGAAATTAAGTTACTGGGTATTATTTAATTCATAAATTATATTTCTTAGAGAAACATATTTGTATTTGATATAATTAAATAATTGGATTAATTAATTAGTATAAATACATTGGTGATAAAACGGAGGGTATTTAACGGAGTCGTTTGACGAAAGTCCGGTACACGAGCCAAGTGACTCGGCCCGTTTAATCCCATCTTCCATGTGGCCGCCCACTCCCTTCTCATTTATCATGGAGTGTTTTTGTTTTATAGTTATGATAAGGCATGTTACTAGCTTCCAAAATGTGATGATATGCTTTATCTTTTCATATCATATCATATCTCCATTTGGTAACATGTAGTCGTATATAACAAACAATACACAACACTAACACTACAATTGTGTTCGGACGAGAGAGATAGAACAATGAGGGAGAGTTATTTTCTTAAGTATTCTTCATCTTAGAGTTGAAAGAATAGTAAGAAATATTAGAGGGAGAAATTCCTACGAGTTTCCCTAGCCGGTCAAGTTCTGTCGTGTGGTGACGTAAGGACATCGCACTTTCGGTGTTTGGAACAAAGGGTATTCGTGTTTGTGTTCGGGTTCGTGATCATCATCAACATACAAAGATATTATCAAAGGCTTCAAAGTTATGAGACTTTGATCCTTTTATCTTCGTTGATTTATTTTTTCGTTTATACATTACTTGATCGATCCTGTTTGGAATTCTTTATTATTATTATTATTCCGCTGCGTATTCGATATTGTATCCAAAATACCAACACCAACATCGTTCATCATCTCTTTTTTGTAACATCAACGTCCTATTAGCATCGAACTCAAGTCGGAACTTGAATGAATCTTTTTGCGATAAGCTCAGCATTTTGTCAACGAGTGATGGAATATCCATTGTAAATTCCAGCGGTGAACCTATAATGAAATTGAACTTCTCCATCATCCCTTCTATCTTCCACTGCCAGTCGCATGCACAGAACTATGAAATATTGTCAATGGTTGGTTAATCTCAACCAGATTAAGAGACCTAATTTGGATTTACACTAAGAGGATACAAGTCTCGATGGAAGATACAATTAGTCCATGCACTATAGACATATCAACAAAAATACTCGATGTACAAAAATATAATATTCATAATTAAGAGGATCTAGGAACTTGGTTCATGTAGTCTTACTTTATTTGAACTCAACACATAGGGTAAAGAATTGTATTCTGAACTCCTAGAGCATCTAAAAAGGTGATCACATTGATATATAGGTATACATTTGTCATACTTGTCCTACATCGAAAACATCACATATATTATTCTCAATATGGCAAGAAGAATACCTTAATAGGTGCTCCTAGGGTGCAGGGTAAAATACTAAAATTTCCCGCATGGGGATATAGAAGCAAAAAAGTCATCATTGTTATAGAACTGCATAGTGAACAAAAAGGAATAGAGAAAATAAATTCTCAGATATATTTTGTTAATAACTGAAATCCTATTTATATGAAAATTTCAAATGGCACAATCATAATTATGTAATTAGATCAGAGACATAATAGTCATTTGTAAATAATAAGTAATACGACATGTCACTTTTGTAACACCCCCGATATATTCAGGAATATTACAGCGCCGTAAATCCTTTACATAAGGATTTACAAGGCTGAAGAATTGAATAGACATTAAGAAGTACTAACGAATGGAAATATCGGAATTAAGATACAACAGTTCTGACCAAATACTGAAAATACAATTGTTCAACAGGAACTTAATAATACATCACCAAATTCAAATTCATCATAAATGACTTCGTACTCGAGCACTTATTGAAATAACCAATAAACAACAGACAATTAAACCCGGCCGGATCATCACTCTGCACCCTCGTCGTCATGCAGCTCCAGTGGTTGTTTTCCCGCTCTCCTGGATCCTGAACATAAACAAAATGTTCACCCCCGAAGGGGTTAGCACAACGATGCTAGTACAAGTACCACAACATATTATTCATATCTCATGAAGAATAATAACGTAAACGACAAAAAAATACCAACGAGTCTTCTCCTATGAGAAACTCATAAATGACATACACAACTGATAATCACAACATGATATCATAACATACACATGGTAATTCCGTCAATCCAGCGTTCACTGCTTAGAACCCACGATGATCCCGTCAGACCAACCCGTGGTGGAAAAACCCGTCCGATGATCCAGCGCACGCTAGCATAGATCCCCCGATGATCCCGTCGGACCAACACGAGGTGGACATACAACAACGACATACATGCATGACAATATGTATAACATCAATACGTAAAACAAATAAGATACTTACCTCGATTCGAAGACAAGAATAATACTTCCACGAAAACGAACACTCGAAGGTCGTCCCCCTCAATCAATCACGTAACAAGCTCAAACCTTAACAAAAGAAATAATATAGGATTTATCTCACATCGTACGAATGTCTAACAATTCGATTTACGGCCAAAAGCTCATAAAATGTAATCTGCCTGAACTTCTTAGCGCACGCTAAGTACTCTGTGTAGCGTGCGTTAAGTCTGTTCGATAGCGCACGCAAACAACAAAGCATAGCGTACGCTAACTATGCATGGTCAGTACTTCACTGATCAGCTGACTGACTCGTCTGATGGCCTAGCGTACGTTACGTACCAAATGTAGCGTACGTTAACCGATGCTCGATAGCGCATGTTAATTTACATAACTTAGCATGCGCTAACTGTGCATGGCAGTTCACTACTGGGCAGAAGACCGTTCTCATCATGATCAAAACAATGAAATCCTCAGTGTAAATTCATGTTACCTCCATGAATATCATGTCTATACGGCTATGAATGATCTTACGGATAACAACAACTTCTGATTCAAGAATATGTATACTATTATAAAACCATATTCCATTTCAAATACCATTATTCATGCGATAATTCGGAAGGCTTAACGGTTGATATCAACACCTTTATATCAATGAAAACTATCACTTCTGAAGTTTGAATAACGTTCCATCTATACAAAATAAATCCTTCCATGATCAATCCCTTAGATTCATCTAACAATAATGATGTTAAAGTCAAGTCCATGATTGCTATGAAGTCATCTACTAGACTTGGATTACCAATGATAGAAGCCTTCTCTACTTGCTCATTGTAATAAGATTCGAATCATGATGTTCATAAACAAGGTACTTAAGGCCTATTCATCTCAATATTCCAAACATGATGTACTTTGGATAATTCACTAATGAAAATCAATATCTTGTTAACATGATCATCCAATTCTTTAGAATCCAACTCTAAGTCTGGAGATAGGTTGAACATACCTTAATATGATGAAAATCACTGAACCGTAAGGTAGAATCCGACTCCAGTTAGTTGTATGCCACTCCAAGGTGCTACTCCACTTCAATGATCACTCACAAGTGATAACTAATATACAAGGATCAATAAGATGTGTTCTAAGTGTGTAGAAGGATTATTATAGCTCCCTGGCCTCTCAAGAATGAAGAATGGACGAATGAAATGTAAGCCAAAACGGGTTGTTGTCTCATTTATAATATTCTGCACTTTAGCTAATTACCGCACGCTACTAAGCATTCCTTAGAGCGCGCTAATAAGAGTTGACTTCAAAACTGTCCAGGTTCGTCCGCGGGAATCTTATCCGGACCCATGTCCCGGTTGGCGCATGTGCTAGCCGTCCAGTTCAATAATTGAGTGCTTAGCGCATGCAACTCCTACATACGTAGCGTGCGTTAGTAGTAGCTCGATAGCGCGCGTTAAGCTACATTCTTAGTGTGCGCTATCACGAGTTTGCATGAGAAATTTTGCATGTTGTTATACTTATGTACAAAGATATCAATGTAAGAAATATCATACTCCAATCATCAAGATCACAATTCCGAATAATACAGGATTTGAATACAGATGAAATACACCGTAATAAATCCGGATATTACATACTCTCCTACTAAAAAGGAGTTTCGTCCCGAAACTCAAGACGAAAATAACTCGGGATATCTGGACTTTATACCAGCTTCCGTTTGCCATGTGGCTTCTTCCATTCCGTGATGTGACCATTGAAGTTTGACCAAAACGATTGGTTTGTTCCTCAATTGCTTAACTCGACTCTCGAGTATCTTGACCGGTCTTTCTTCAAACGTCCCATCTTGCGCGACTTCGATCTCGCCGAAAGCAATGATATGACTGGGATCCGGTATATACCTCCGTAACTGGGATACGTGGAACACGTTATGAACATGGCACAATGACGGCGCCAATGCCAACCTGTATGCCAACTCTCCAACTCTCTCAAGGATCTCAAATGGTCCGATATATCTCGGACTCAGCTTTCAATTCCTTCCAAAACGAAAAATTCCTCGAGTAGGAGAAACTTTCAAAAGTACGTGGTCTCCAGTACTAAACTCCAATGGGCGACGACGTACATCTGCGTAAGATTTACGCGACTACGGGCGGTCATGACCTTTCACGAATCAGGGCTATCTTTTCTCGAGTCTGCACGATCAACTCTGGTTCTGTTCCGATCAAGTCTGATGAATCGTCCCAGCATAGGGGCGATCTGCATCTCCTCCCATATAATGCCTCGAATGGTGCCATCTTAATGGAAGCATGCCAACTATTGTTGTAGGTAAATTCAATCAACGGTAGATGAACTTCCCAATCACTTGACCAATCTAAGGCACAGGCCCTCAGCATATCTTCCACCGTTTGAATGGTCCTCTCAGATTGTCCGTCAGTCTGCGGGTGATAAGCTGTACTGAAGTTCAATTCGGTCCCCAAGGCCTTATGAACTGCTTTCCAAAAATGAGATACAAAACGGCCGTCTCAATCAGAAACAATGGTTTTCGGCGTACCATGCAATCAAACTATCTCCGAAATAAATACTCGTGCCAACCTCTCTGGTCCCCACTTGTCCTTAATGCCTAGAAAATGAGCTGATTTGGTTAAACGATCAACTATCACCCAAATCATGTTCATTCCTGTCCTGGTTCTCCGCATACCAGTGATAAAGTCCATCGATATGTCCTCCCACTTCCATTCAGGAATCGGGAGTGGCTTCAACATTCCCGCAGGCCGTTGATGCTCGATCTTAACCTGCTGACAAGTCAAGCATTTCGAAACATAGTCCGCTACATCTTTCTTCATGTTGCTCCACCAGAAATTCTGTTTCAAGTCCTTATACATCTTACTGGTGCCTGGGTGGATAGAATAGGGCGAACTGTGAGCTTCCTTCATAATTGTCTGTTTCAGAACATCAACATCGGGAACGCAGAGTCGGTTCTAAAATCTCAAAACTCCATCATCATGAATTATGAATCCAGGGGCCTTTCCATTGATCACTTCATCACGTAACCGAATCATCAGAGGATCATCTGCCTGTCTAGATTTGATTTCTTCGGTTAATGATGAAGTTATTTCCATCACGCACAGTTGTCCTTGGACTCTTTGTAACCACACTTCAATTCCTTCTCGGATCATCTCTCGTTGAAGGCTAAGTTTGGAGGTCAGAGTCTCCAGCATCTGAATAGAAATAGGCTTGCGGCTGAGTGCATCGGCCACTACATTCGCTTTGCCTGGATGATACAAAATCTCCAAGTCATACTCATTAATCAGTTCTAACCATCTTCTTTGCCGCATGTTCAACTCTTTCTGACTGAAGATGTACTTGAGACTCTTGTGATCCGTAAAGATCTGACAGTGAGTCCCGTACAGATAATGCCTCCAGATCTTCAAAGCAAAAACTACTGCTGCTAGCTCCAAATCATGTGTTGGGTAATTCACCTCATAAGGTTTCAGCTGTCGCGACGCATAAGCGATCACCTTGTCATTCTGCATCAATACGCACCCGAGTCCTTGGTTCGAAGCATCACTGTAAACTATAAATCCTCCAGTTCCCTGTGGAAGTGATAGAATCGGTGCCGTCGTCAATCTCTTGTTTAACTCATCAAAACTAGTCTGACACGACTCGTTCTACTCAAACTTTTGAGTTTTCTGCAGGAGTCGAGTAAGTGGGCGGGAAATTTTAGAAAACCCTTCCACGAATCGACGATAATACCCAGCAAGTCCTAAGAAGCTTCGGACTTCTTTCACGTTTTTTGGAGGCTTCCAATCCATAATTGCTTCGATCTTCTGAGGATCTACTCGGACTCCTTTAGCTGACACCACATGGCCGAGGAACATTACTTCCTTTAGCCAGAATTCACACTTAGAAAGTTTGGCGTACAATTGCTCGCTTCTCAAAAGTTCCAATACAATCCGCAAATGCTGTGCATGTTCTTCCGGGCTCTTAGAATACACCATAATGTCATCAATGAACACGACCACAAATTTATCCAAAAATTCGATGAACACTCGGTTCATCAATTGCATAAATACAACAGGTGCGTTTGTGAGACCAAACGGCATCACTACAAACTCATAGTGTCCGTAGCGAGTTTTGAATGCTGACTTTGGAACATGTGATTCCTTAATCCTCAGCTGATGGTATCCTGATCTCAGATCGATTGTAGAAAATATTGTTTCTCCTTGCAACTGGTCAAATAAATCATCAATCCGTGGCAACGTATATTTATTCTTAATCGTCATCTTGTTCAGTTCTCGATAATCTATACATAGTCGAAGCAATCCATCCTTCTTTCGGACAAAAAGAACTGGCGTTCCCCAGGGCGATACGCTTGGCTGGATATAGCCTTTGTCCAGTAATTCCTCCAGCTGCTTTTTCAGTTCATACATCTCAGTAGGTGCCATACGATACGGCGCCTTAGAAATTGGTGTAGCCCCGGGTTCCAGCTCAATGGTAAATTCTACATCCCTTCGTGGAGGTAGTCCAGGTAACTCGTCAAGAAATACATCTGGAAATTCGTTCACAACAGGAATGGATGAAAGTTCCACAATTTCGTCTTCTTTCTTCATTGCATAGCACCAGTATCCAGTACAGCCCTGTTTCAACAATTTGACAGCTTTCATCGCCTTGATCAATTTTCCTAAACCTCCCGGTTTCCATCCCTCAAACAGAATTTCGGAACCATCGTCAGCGATCAGCGAGATATTCCTCCTTCGGTAGTTTACAATTGCTCCATATCGATTAAGCCAATCGTCTCCGAGTATCAGGTCGTCTCCTTGCATTTCTATTACAATCAAATTTGAGAGTCACTCTCTGCCTCCAAATGATACAGGAAAATTTCTAGTTTCAAAGTTCCCGACAATCCTCTCTCCAGTTGGTAAACCAACAACATAAGGTTCACAAGTATGAAAACCGGAAATATTCAAACGATTTACACAAGACAAAGATATAAAAGAATGCGTAGCTCTTGTATCGAATAAAACGCTAACTGGCTGGGAAAGGATCTGGACAGTACCTGATGCGACAGCAACATCCTGATCGTCTGTCCTCCTCATCTTGTACAAACATGGGGGAACAGATCCGGCACTCGATGTCCCCTTTCGGTCCCATTGTCCTCTGCCTCGTCCGCGGCCAAAATTCTGAGGCATCTGAACACTTTGCTGCGTCATTGGATCTTGGCTTCCATACAGGCCGGGTACATGCGGGCTCTAAAAGACTTTGCAGCTTCTTCACAGAACACCGAACGATGTCCCTCTCGACCACAATCAAAACAAGTCACGGCAGGTAGGGGGCAATTCCGTCGATAGTGCCCCGTCTGGGCGCAGTTAAAGCATTTCCTGGTAACATCAGTAATAGTTGATGTCGCTCCGAAGTTCTTTCTGCTCCTCACTGGGTGCAGAGGTTTCTTGAAAGAGTAAAAGGATGACTGGTCCTTACGGGGCCCACTGTTCTTGTGCTCTGTAAAAGTACCAGATACATTCTGTTTCTTGTATTCCGAAAATTTCTCCATAGCTGCTTCCTTGATCTCATACGCCAACGCCTTATCCTGGTATTGACGGAGTGTGGTACATTCAAATCCGGACATGTACCTCTGGATTTCTGGTTTCATCCTCATATCGAAATGGATCATCATTTCTGCATCTGTTCTGACCAGATGTCGAACAAATGCCAGCTGCTGGTTAAACGTCTTAATTGCCTGGGATATTGGCACATCTGAAGGCTGAGCGGAGAAAAACTCCCGAACCTTAGCTTCCCTCACAGGACGAGGACAGTACTGAGCTTCCATCATCATTCTAAACTCTGTCCAATTAGCATCATGGTCTACAGGCCAGATGGCTTCCCACCATTCGGATGCTTCCCCTATCAGAAAATATTGAGCGATAGAGGCTCTCCGGTCGTCTGGGCAGTTAATTCCGGCAAAGATTTTCTCCAGTTCCTTCAACCAATGGTCCCAGGTGGGAGTCTCAGAAATACCGTCGAATTTGGGTGGTTGCATCTTCGCCACCTCTTGCAGCCACCGGTCACCTCGATTTCCCATGTCCGGGATCCCTTGCTGTCCTTCTCCCTGCTGTAGTCCCACCACCACTTGCATTCGGTCCACGACTTGGGCGAACTGAGTCATCTGGTTCACCACTTGATGAAGGATCTCTGGTACAACAGGTATAGGTTCATTATTAATAGATTGTTGCGGCTCTCCTGAGCTATGACTGGCCTGATTAGAAGGCGACGCTTCCCTTTCAGCATTTCTTCGTCCGCGTCCACGACCGCGACCACGTCCACATCCGCCTCTCAACATACTGTAAGCATAAATACTCAATATACAGGAAACAAGATCGTTCTAATATTCGAGTATAAAAAGACACAACATGTAAAGAACGAGATAGAGTTTAGGAACTTACAACCACCGTTCGCATGAAGACATAGGCAGTGCAGTGATGTCATTCACGGCCGGTTACCTCAAAAGACGTAAATGACCCCTATTTTAACCCAATGGCCAAGATATCCATAATCTTAGCTCCGATACCATATTCTGTAACACCCCCGATATATTCAGGAATATTACAGCGCCGTAAATCCTTTACATAAGGATTTACAAGGCTGAAGAATTGAACAGACATTAAGAAGTACTAACGAATGGAAATATCGGAATTAAGATACAACAGTTCTGACCAAATACTGAAAATACAATTGTTCAACAGGAACTTAATAATATATCACCAAATTCAAATTCATCATGAATGACTTCGTACTCGAGTACTTATTGAAATAACCAATAAACAACAGACAATTAAACCCGGCCGGAACATCAGTCTGCACCCTCGTCGTCATGCAGCTCCAGTGGTTGTTTTCCCGCTCTCCTGGATCCTGAACATAAACAAAATGTTCACCCCCGAAGGGGTTAGCACAACGATGCTAGTACAAGTACCACAACATATTATTCATATCTCACGAAGAATAATAACCTAAACGACAAAAAAATACCAACGAGTCTTCTCCTATGAGAAACTCATAAATGACATACACAACTGATAATCACAACATGATATCATAACATACACATGGTAATTCCGTCGATCCAGCGTTCACTGCCTAGAACCCACGATGATCCCGTCAGACCAACCCGTGGTGGAAAAACCCGTCCGATGATCCGGTAGCACGCTAGCATAGATCCCCCGATGATCCCGTCGGACCAACACGAGGTGGACATACAACAACGACATACATGCATGACAATATGTATAACATCAATACGTAAAACAAATAAGGTACTTGCCTCGATTCGAAGACAAGAACAATACTTCCACGAAAACAAACACTCGAAGGTCGTCCCCCTCAATCAATCACGTAACAAGCTCAAACCTTAACAAAAGAAATAATATATGATTTATCTCACATCGTACGAATGACTAACAATTCGATTTACGGCCAAAAGATCATAAAATGTAATCTGCCTGAACTTCTTAGCGCACGCTAAGTACTCTGTGTAACATGCGTTAAGTCTGTTCGATAGCGCACGCAAATAACAAAGCATAGCGTACGCTAACTATGCATGGTCAGTACTTCACTGATCAGCTGACTGACTCGTATAATGGCCTAGCGTACGTTATGTACCAAACATAACGTACGTTAACCGATGCTCGATAGCACACGTTAATTTACATAACTTAGTGTGCGCTAACTGTGCATGGCAGTTCACTACTGGGCAGAAGACCGTTCTCATCATGATCAAAACAATGAAATCCTCAGTGTAAATTCATGTTACCTCCATGAATATCATGTCTATACGGCTATGAATGATCTTACGGATAACAACAACTTCGAATTCAAGAATATGTATACTATTATAAAACCATATTCCATTTCAAATACCATTCTTCATGCGATAATTCGGAAGGCTTAACGGTTGATATCAACACCTTTATATCAATGAAAACTATCACTTCTGAAGTTTGAATAACGTTCCATCTATACAAAATAAATCCTTCCATGATCAATCCCTTAGATTCATCTAACAATAATGATGTTAAAGTCAAGTCCATGATTGCTATGAAGTCATCTACTAGATTTGGATTACCAATGATAGAAGCCTCCTCTACTTGTTCATTGTAATAAGATTCGAATCATGATGTTCATAAACAAGGTACTTAAGGCCTATTCATCTCAATATTCCAAACATGATGTACTTTGGATAATTCACTAATGAAAATCAATATCTTGTTAACATGATCATCCAATTCTTTAGAATCCAACTCTAAGTCTGGAGATAGGTTGAACATACCTTAATATGACGAAAATCACTGAACCGTAAGGTAGAATCCGACTCCAGTTGGTTGTATGCCACTCCAAGGTGCTACTCCACTTCAATAATCACTCACAAGTGATAACTAATATACAAGGATCAATAAGAGGTGTTCTAAGTGTGTAGAAGGATTATTATAGCTCTCTGGCCTCTCATGATTGAAGAATGGACGAATGAAATGTAAGCCAAAACGGGTTGTTGTCTCATTTATAATATTCTGCACTTTAGCTAATTAGCGCACGCTACTAAGCATTCCTTAGCGCGCGCTAATAAGAGTTGACTTCAAAACTGTCCAGGTTCGTCCGCGGGAATCTTATCCGGACCCATGTCCCGGCTGGCGCATGTGCTAGCCGTCCAGTTCAATAATTGAGTGCTTAGCGCACGCAACTCCTACATACGTAGCATGCGCTAGTAGTAGCTCGATAGGGCGCGTTAAGGTACATTCTTAGCGTGCGCTATCACGAGTTTGCATGAGAAATTTTGCATGTGTTCCGGGAAATCCTTCCCGTATTGGTATCTTACCTAATACTAGTTGTAGGGGGGATAAGAGTTATGGAAGGTTCTGGACTCTTCCATAAGTAGTTGGATCCTGTTAGATGTCTTACCTTAACTAGCAATCCTATGTATGGAAAGACTCTCTTTGTAATGCCTATATAAAGGCCCCTCTATTCATTGTTATCAATATAATTGATTTGCTGTCTTTACTTTTCTCCTCAAACACGTTATCAGCACGTAGCTCGAACGAAAAAAAAAAGAAGAAATCGGCCGAGCACCACCGCCCCAGCCCGGCCATCGTCCGCCGCCTGCTGCCTGCCGCCGCCGCCAGCTGCTCCGCCGCCCGGTACTCGCCTCCCATGCTCCGCCGTTGCTCCACCGCCAGTACCCGCGGCCCGGCCGCTCTTGCCACCGCGCGGCCCGCCACCACCACCAGCCCGGCCACCAAACCTGCCGCCGCCCGCCGCCGCCGCCGCCGCCGCCCAGATCCGCCCAAAGCCGCCCAGCACAGCCGCCGCCCAGAGCAGCCGGACCGCCACCGCCTCCGCCGCCCAGATCCGCCCAAAGCCGCCCAGCACAGCTGCCGAACCGCCGCCGCCTCCGCCGCCGGACCTCCGCCGCCCAGATCTATCCAAAGCCGCCCAGCACAGCCGCCGCCCAGAGCCGCCGGACCGCCGCCGCCTCCGCCGCCGCCCAGATCTACCCCAAGCCGCCCAGAACATCCGCCGCCCAGAGCCGCCGGACCGCCGCCGAACCGCCACCGCCGCGGACCGCCGCCGCCGACCGCCGCCGCCGCGGACCGCCGCCGACCAGCTCCAGTCCAGCCTAGTCCGACCCGGTTCCGACTCTCGGACCAAAACCCGAACATCAACTTATCTTCGGAAGCCGCCAAAATTGCGCCTCCGGTTTCACGTCGTCGCATCGAGTACCAACCGGTAGATCGAAGCACACCACAGATTCAGCACGGGCCTAATTTTATAATCGAGGTAATTATCTGACTCGTCCCTATTTCAATTCTCTCCTTTGGGAATTTTTCTTTTGGGGACACAGGTTTTGGTTTCTTAATCTCCCACGCTACTTTGCGGTGGATGAGACCGCGAGGGAAGTTGGTATCTCTGCGTGTTGAAGAAAACTGTGTGACGGTCCTGGGGGAGTCACGGAATTGTTGAAAAGTCGATACTTGTGGTTGTTGCATACACCACGTATATGGATGCGATCTGATATCGCCGTTTTTTGTCGACTTTACTAAACAACAATTAAGGGAAGTAAATCGAGTAACGGTTATGTTACACGCTTTTAAAAGCATCAATTGTGACCGTTTACATTGTCACTGAAAATCCAACAAGACTAACTTCCTCTTGTTTATATCTTGTAGATGGCACAAAGCTCCAATGTTCATCCGGAGTTCGACATCCTTGACCATGCTGGTAAGGAGTACCATAGGTGGGTCTCAGACGTTCGCTTGGCGTTCGTCGGTAAAAGATTTACCACCACCATCTTTCCCTCTAACGAGCCTACCGCTCAAGAACCGAGCGAGGAAACCAAGGCTAATGCACTGATGTACTTGCGTAGACATATACATCCGTTGTTGAAAAAGTGTTATATGAACTTGCAAACTCCCAAAGAACTATGGGATACACTCGAACAACGATTTAATAATGTGCATGATCAGCGCTTCCCCGAATTGCAACTTCAGTGGGAGCAAATCCGATTTTTGAATTATGCGAATGTGGAACCCTATAATCAAGCTATCCTCGATCTTCGCGCTAAACTTGGTTTTTGTGGTGTCAAGAAGTCTGATCAAGATTTGATCGATAAGACTCTTAACACGTTTCCCGTGGGAGCAAGTGTAATTGCTCATCAGCTGCGCGTTGCCTATGAGGAAGGGAGAATTAAGAACTTTAGTGACCTTATCTCCCACCTCGCGAAAAAAGAAAGGCACCATGAGATTATTCTCAATAGCAATGCGCGCCCAGCTGGTACGAAGCCGATTCCGGAAGTGAATCAGGCTACCCACAGGAAAGCACCACGACAAAATAGAAAAGGCAACGCTACTCAGTTTTTGCAAGCACCACGGATGCATGACTCGGGCAAGCGAGGGAAAAGACAAGGTCGTCGTTCCAACGTGTGCAAGAGGCAAGGTGGCTCGGCCACGGGACCTAGTGGAACCCAACCACGTGGGCCGCCTCCTGCCGCCGGGAATGGAACCACTCCAAAGGAAGGCCGGAATTGCTATACTTGCGGATCGAAGAAGCATACTTACCACAATTGCAAAGCGCCAAAGAACATCCAAGCTTACTACAAGCACTATAAACAATATTTGACTCAAGAGTCGAATTACATGGAAGAAGATAATGAGAATACGGAGGTGAACCATATTGAGATCCAGACTGAGATCCCTCCTCTCACCATTGCGGACAAAGACCAACATATGGATGTTGCCGACTTTGACTAGTTTTACACATTGGTTATGTTTTGTCTTGTTTCTAGTTTCCGAGAACTACTTTGGATTTTCATGAATGTAATAAAGTTGGCCATGATGAATAAAATTCTTTTAATTGCTGTGATTGTGCAAAGACGAATTTTATTTTTTCCCTTCGAAAGCATGTTTGGTTTATCACAAAATAATTGCTAGCAATGAATTGCTTGGTTAAAAATTTGATACATTGGTAGGATTTCATCAAAACTATTGATCAAGACTAGGCGCATCCTCCTTGGTATTTGTTTATGCTTTGAGAGTTCAAACGGAATCAGTGGTTTTTAAACAGCCTTAGTTGTACCGACATTCCTACTTTCTCTGCAAGTCTACCAAGTTGGAGTTACCGAAAGGATCATTAGTAGAGATATAAATCGAAAACCAAGATGCGTTTTAAATTATTTAAACGCTCCTATGTCCATATTTCCATAGTATTGTATCAACAATAATGCCTTTGAAAAAAGGCTTCAACCTTGCTCTATCACTCAACAATAGGGAAATACCAAAATAGCAAATTGAAACGAGCACTGAGATCTGAGTTTAATGATCCAGAAAGTGCACGACCTATGGACAGAAATATACGGAAGTATAGTTTCCAAAACAACTGACCGTTCGTCCATAGCCTTCTGAACGAAGAAGTTATTGTTGTTTTAGTGAACAAAGGTCAAGCTGCGCGGAAATTATTTCCAGCGATTGTGCTAACTTTGATCCTAACCAACTTGGTCGAATTTCCCCAAACTCGATGTTAATGAGTTTTCGCTATGTCTCTAATCATAAGACTAATCAAGTTTCATGTCTTATTGTAGATGTCTCGTGGCAAAATTGAGTGCCTTGCTGATAGTGGAACAACCCCCACTATTCTTCGGAATAGGCAATTATTCAAGGATATTGTACCATACATATCCTCAGTGACAACAATGATTGGTTCCTCCCAAGTAATTCAAGGGAGGGGACCTGCTCATTTCTAGCTACCTAATGGTACGCATATTAATGTCACAAATGCTCTCTATGCCCCAAGAGCAAACCGAACCTTGCTAAGTTTTAGGGACATCCGTGCCAACGGTTATCACCTTGATACACATTGTGAGAATGGGACAGAATTTTTGTGTGTTACTCTGGCAGAATGCGGAAGACGCCGCATTCTCGAGAAACTTATGAGTCTAAGTAGTGGTTTATACCAGACTACAATAAGGGTTATTGAATCCTATGCTGTGAGTCACGAACTATGTGATTCCGATGCATACCAACTATGGCATGACCGACTCAGTCACCCTGGACGCGACATGATGATTCGCATTTTGAAAAACTCACATGGTCATCCATTTTTTCAAGTCCAGAAAACAATTGGAAGCACCACTCGATATCGGCATTGATGTGAGTGAGCTTGATACCGTATCACCGGGACTAAAGATCGCACGCCCTGATAAGGTTGATGGTGCATCTCTTGTAAATCCCGAGGCTTCCGTGGCAATTTCTAATGCCCATAAATCGTTTTGTAAAGCCTGTTCACTAGCAAAGTTGATACCCTCTCCGTCCTTTGCTAAAGACTCAACACAAAATATTTGCTTCTTACAAAGAATTCAAGGGGACATATGTGGACCTATTCAACCAGAGTGCGGATCATTCGGATATTTTATAGTTCTTGTTGATGCATCGATGCGATGGTCACACGTCGCTCTGCTATCCACGAGAAACGCTGCATTTGCTAAACTCCTAGCACAAATCATCAAGTTACGGGCTAACCACCCTGACTTCCCAATCTCGTCATTAAGATTGGACAATGCTGGAGAGTTTACGTCTAAGTCTTTTGACGACTATTGCATGTCGATTGGGATTGATGTTGAAAATCCCGTCCGCCACGTTCATTCGCAGAATGGCCTTGCCGAGGCTATGATTAAGCGGTTACAGCTTATCTCCCGAGCATTGGTATTGCGCACCAACTTGCCGATTTCTGCGGGGTTATGCAATTTTGCATGCGGCTATACTTATTCGCTTTCGACCCACTGCCAATCAACCGTTTAGTGCGTACCAGTTGGTAACTGGATATGAGCCTGATATTTCACACTTACGCATTTTTGGTTGTGCGGTATATGTGCCAATTACGCCTCCACAGCGTACTAAAATGGGTCCGCAAAGACGATTAGGTATATATGTTGGCTATGAATCGCCTAATATTATCTGCTATTTGGAACCTTTGACAGGAGATACATTTCGCAAGATTTGCAGATTGTCACTTTGATGAGACAAACTTCCCGTCATTAGGGGGAGAGAGGAATCGAGCGATTCGAGTTGAACGCCAGAAATTATGCAGTGTGCTCCTCCTTGCCTCATCAAGATCCCGCGGCTCAATCCGAGCTAGAAGTGCAACGTATTCTCGATCTTCATAAAGTTGCGGATTCGATGCCCGGCGGCTTTGCGTCTGCGATAGTGACAAGATCTGCCATTCCCGCTGCGAATGTTCCTGCAAGGTTAGAAGTCCCAGTTATAGGGCAAGGTTCAGCCGCCCAAAGGAATGATGCCACCGGCGTCAACCTTAGTGGTGGGACGGCTGCTTCGGCTGCTCTTATCCCTGCTCGAAAGAGGGGGAGGCCAGTGGGTAGAAAGGATACCGAACCTCGAAAGAGAAGAGGAAAGGAGGCACAAAATCCTCTCATCATTGACACAGTGACTCCGTCACACGAGATTATCTCTGACTACGGATATGTCCTCGAATCAATAATGGAACAATCGACAGATGCGTCGGAAACTTTGTTGATGTCAGAAAATAAAGATATCTCGATGCAATGTACGAGTGAATACGTACTATTGGACAGGTCGTCCACGCTAGTCGACGATGCTTTTGCCTACTCCGTCGCTCAAGAAATTATTGAAGATGACGACGCTGAGCCACGCTCGGTTGCTGAGTGTCAACAACGAGCCGATTGGCCGAAATGGAAAGATGCAATGCAGGCTGAACTAGACTCAATGGCTAAACGTGAGGTATTTGGCCGTATCGAGCCAATACCCGTGGGCGTTAAACCAGTTGGACATAAATGGGTCTTTGTTCGTAAACGCAATGATAAGGATGAGGTCATGCGTTACAAAGCGAGACTAGTTGCCCAAGGCTTCTCGCAGCACCCTGGCATTGACTACGAGGAGATGTATTCTCCCGTTATGGACATCATCACTTTCCGCTACTTAGTCAGTTTGGTAGTGTCCGAAAAACTGAACATGCAGCTTATGGATGTGGTTACAGCGTATCTTTATGGGGATCTAGATACGGATATCTATATGAAAGTCCCCGAAGGGATTTCATGGCCCAAATCAAGTAGCTCTAAACCACGGAGCGCGTACGCTGTGAAATTGCATCGTTCACTGTATGGGTTGAAACAATCCGGAAGGATGTGGTACAACCGCCTAAGTGAATACTTGGTTGGGAAGGTATACAAGAACAGTGACATCTGTCCATGCATATTCGTGAAAATAACAGATGCAGGATTCATGATTGTAGACGTCTATATAGATGACATGAATGTCATCGGTACCATAGATGAGGTCAATGAAACGGCCCGCTACCTTAAATCCGAATTCGAGATGAAAGATCTGGGGAGGACTCGATTCTGCTTGGGCTTAGAGCTAGAACATCGAGATGATGGCATACTCATTCATCAGTCTGCCTATGTCCACAAAATGCTCAGGCGATTTAGCATGGACAAGGCACATCCTCTTGCTACCCCCATGATTGATCGAAGTGTGGAAATGAACAAGGATCCGTTTCGTCCTAAAGAGGAGGATGAAGAGGTCCTTGGAGCAGAAACACCGTACCTTAGCGCAATCGGTGCGTTGTTGTATCTGGCTCAATGTACTCGTCCAGATATCGCATTCTCTGTGAATCTGTTAGCGAGATTTAGCTCCGCTCCCACGATAAGGCATTAGAATGGAGTAAAACACATCTTTCGATACTTGAAAGGCTCCAGTGACCTTGGATTGTTCTTTCCCTATGCAAAAGAGAGCGATATTCCGAAAGGAATTGTTGAGGTTAAGACGATGCATACCGACCGTCGATCTTCCTCTGATATTGCAGCTAAGCATGGTAGCTTGACTACCAGAAGTGCTAAAGCGAGCAAGCTTACCCCTTATGCATAGAATCCTAACGACACGTTATTTGGATTTGCTGATGCCGGTTATCTCTCTGACCCACATAAAGGACGTTCCCAAACTGGTTATGTGTTCACCATTGGGAATACGGCGATATCTTGGCGATCTACCAAGCAGACCCTGGTTGCTACTTCCTCGAATCATGCAGAGATAATTGCATTGCACGAATCCATAAGGGAGTGCATTTGGCTCCGGTCAGTCATAGACCATATACGAGGAACGTGTGGATTAGATCCCACTACAGCAACCCCTACTTGCATCTTTGAGGACAATGCGGCATGCATTGAGCAGATGAAGTTAGGTTTCATAAAGGGTGACAATACCAAGCATATTGCGCCGAAGGTCTTTTATAATCAGCAGCAGCAGAAATTGCTGAATATCGAAGTGAAACAAGTGAGTTCCGATGAGAATATTGTAGACTTGTTCACTAAGTCTCTGCCGAAATCTACATTTGAGAAACATGTGAGAAGCATCGGCATGTGTCGATTATCCGAGCTCAACTAAAGATAGCTCGATGGAATGAGCTGTCATGTATACCTCAGGGGGAGTATACTTCACATGATTCTGACATTTGTAGTTGGTGCGTTCCGCTCTTTTTCCTCCCCAAAGTCTTTGTTTTTCCCACGGGGTTTTATTTGACTTGGAAAGGTTTTTTACCGAGGCAACACCGTGTGCACCATGTTAGTATTAGCGTTCGACACAGAGGGAGTGTTCCGGGAAATCCTTCCCGTATTGGTGTCTTACCTAATACTAGTTGTAAGGGGGATAAGAGTTATGGAAGGTTCTGGACTCTTCCATAAGTAGTTGGATCCTGTTAGATGTCTTACCTTAACTAGGAATCCTATGTATGGAAAGACTCTCTTTGTAATGCCTATATAAAGGCCCCTCTATTCATTGTTATCAATACAATTGATTTATTGTCTTTACTTTTCTCCTCAAACAGCATGTTGTTATACTTATGTACAAAGATATCAATGTAAGAAATATCATACTCCAATCATCAAGATCACAATTCCGAATAATACAGGGTTTGAATACATATGAAATACACCGTAATAAATCCGGATATTACAACTTTCACATGAATAATAATTTACTATTCACTTTATGATATATTAAAACACTTGCAATTGAATCACTATTTACAAATCTAAAGAAAAAATACGATAAGAGAAAACTTCCAAATTGTTTGTAGTGAAGTTTGTGACAATTAAATCTTGATGCACCGTAATGTTGTTAGGAAAAATCGTGTGGGATAAAACCTGAGCAATCTTTAATAACAAATTTTCACCCCTCATATCAATCATTCTTTGCATGATCTATTCTTGCGCCGACTCAGTAAAACCTCGTGGGATAAATATTGAAGTGAATAATGTGTAACACCCCCAAACCACCCGAGAATATTACAGCGCTGTGGGCGTCGAGTGAGAATCCACGAGGCTAAAATTTTTTTCACATTCATTTAAAACACGCCAAGAGGCCAAAGACGGTAATATATTTCAAATACATAAATACTATCCAAAAATATATTTTCCAAATACCGTCATAAATATCCCATTTAAAAGTTTAAGGCCAAAATGCCAAAACTCGACGGTTTTAAAATGTTCGTTAAGCCACCGCTTACATATACCAACATAATAGTTTAGGAAATCGATTTTATGAAATAAACCTAAGTTTGCAAAATAGCAAAAGGCCTTTTTAAAATACACGGGCAGTTGGTATAAATATAGTAGAAGTCGTTTGCAGCGGAATATAATACACAGTCAAAGTACATGATTCCTGTTGGCCATAGAGTGTTGGAACGGGATCGAATAATGCGCCGTGTTGCGGAAGCGTAAATATTAAGTGCGGAAATTTAAAGCACACAAGGATTTATAGAGGTTCGGCTATAAACAAGCCTACGTCCTCTCTCGGTATCTTTTTCAATAGGTTCAAGATAAAAACCTCTGTACCTCTCTTCTATCGGTCGAGGGATAACTGTTTACAATCACATCTTCTATTGGTCCGTGATAAACCACTCGTACTTGTCTTTGTGTCGGTCCAAGTTAAACCGTTTTCCTTTTCATAGGACAAGGAATCAACCTCTCTAGCTTTCTATGGGTACTAGATAAACCTCACTCGATAGCGATTGCGATTCTAATAATGCAGGATCCTTGATCCTAATAACACCGAATCCAATCGTATCTTTTCTTTTACTACTCATATATGATTTTATGTATAACACTCCATCACTCAATGTAAGCTCAATATTACAACAACAATATAATGAATATCAATCTCAGATCAATGTATAGTATACTTGAAGTTGTTGTATTGAATCAATACCATCTCCTTGGTATTTATAGGCTCCATCAACAAACTAGCCGTTAGCTGCTGCATATTGCATTACATACACTATGTAACTCTGGTTACGTACGTAAGCTTGATTACGTACATTAACCTCCATGGGTTACGTACGTTAGCCTCTTCACAATCCAGTCCAGGGAGTTTCGTCATATTGGTTACCTACGTTAGCATATAACCCATTACATGCGTTAAGCCATATGTCAGTGCTGACCTCATATGTCCGTTGCATGCTTTTCTGACTTTGACTCCTCAAACGTTCACTTGGTTTGAACATGTGTTACGTACGTTATCAGCAGTGTGTTACGTACGTTATCATTGAAATATTATGTACATTAATCAGACTTCGTTACGTACGTTAAGCTTGCACAGAACACCATTTTGAGTCTTCGTTTTCTTCGATTCTTGGCTTCGCCTCTTTGTTATTTTGTTTTGTTTATTGACTTTAATCATCAAAACACTTTTAATTTATGTATGGAACAAAATGTTCCAACATAGAGTATACAGTAAACAACTTAGACGGTAAAGATACAATAAGCTGTATGATTTTCCAAGTTAATTGCGTGGCGGAAGTCTGTTTAGTGAGTTTCTGTAAATACAGCAACAGGGAGTTCTCCTGTTTGCTTGATGCGTACAGGTTTTAACAATGTATAGTTAATACATCACAGTAGAATGAGAACAGTACAGACAGAAGGTAAATAACACTTAGTATAAAGTGGTTCGAGGTAAACCCCTATACGTCCACTGGTTCTTCACACAAGAGTAAAGAGTTTATAAAAATCACTACGTACACAACTATGTGACCTTAAAACATGTCTCTTTATTATTCATATAGATTGATATAAGGACTGTAGCTTTGGGCCGTTCTCACATATTGGCTTGAGCTCTTTCGACTGGATTCTTCTCATGCAGATCGTAGCTTCATCTTTAATGCTATTCTTCCCACACGGGTCGGAATACACAAGGATATTTAGTCCACACAGGGCTAATGATAATCTCAATGGTACGGGTAGATCAATCCCTAACAGCAGCTATATCTTTGATGAACAATCGCTGTAGGCTGTGCTATTTACGTTGTGGACTTGGTTGTAACACCCCCAATTTATTCAGGGTATATTACAGTGTTGTGAGCCCCTCTCTGGGACCCACAAGGTTATACATATGTAGAACCATGAATTTCGACTGATAAGGTCTAAGTAAAATCTAATAGAAGGCAATAAAAATGACACCAAGGTAATACTCAATTGACAGAATACAGTACATCGGGAATTAAGACCCAGGGCAACACAAGCCAGAACGTCAATCAACATCTGAAGCACTACTCGAGTGTTCATAACCATTCCAAGTATAGCATTACCGAATGGATAAAGTACAAAATACAGACAGAGACAAGACACAACATCACTCTTGCTCATCATTTTCGTGCTGACCCAGTACATGTCTGTCCACTCTCTTGGATCCTGAAATACATGAAAGGAATTTCCCTCAAAAGGGGTTAGCCATCGAATAGCTAGTACAAGTATATCGAATATGAAACATGATACTTCTAGACAATAAATTAAATGTAATCCTTATTTCATCCATACGTGATTAACCATGGGACCGCACCAAAGGCAACGGAACCCTCTGAGGCCCCGTCGGACCCTCCTAGAGTGGTTAACCCAAAAATATTCGTGGAACCACACCAAAGGCAATGGAACCCTCTGACGCCCCGTCGGACTGTCTCAGAGTGAATATATACAAACACATAATTTATATACCTTACTTTTAAAGTCGAAAACGGGCAACCATCAACATATACTTACCTTTGAGACAATAGAATCAAAGTGAAGATGGTATTCAAGTTCGGTAGGTCCAAGAACGCACTTCTGGGCCTAAACGATTTGTAAGAAAATAGAATAGTCAATCATCAATACTCAATTCTCAAGGAAGACTCCCAACCCCCCCTCATTTTTACGATTTATAGTTCTTCAAAGTATTCAAATGGAGTTTGGAAATCATCCAAACCCTCTCCACTACAAGTAATACACAAAAATATTCCTATAATCGTAAGGGAAACGTGTGTACGGGGTAGATACATCATAATCTCAAGGATTTCAAGCCTCAAAACGGATTAACCGGATGCATCTAAGAAAACCCCCAAAATTCCCCAAACTAGAGTTTTAAGGAATTTACCTCGAATCACTGGAGGAAAGATGGATGGGTGATGATTAAACCGCATTAGAAATCCAAAATCGTTGATGACTGATGAATTCTCGACAACCCGTTGCCTTGGGATTGCTCCGAATGAGGTCCAAAACCCATCCCCTGCGAATATATAGTTTGACTTGCGTTACGTACATAACAGGCACATGGTAACCTACGTAAAGCCATTAACGTACGATACACTCCCGTTTCGGCCTGGGTAGAGGTCACTGCCTCGAACAAACTAAGGCATTACGTACGTAAGGCAAAGCCCATTAACGTACATCATGGGTTATAGCGTACGCTATATTCCCCAGGCAAGCATACGTAACAATGTCTTCTTAATATTGGTTACTCGAACAATGAACCTTGTAAGGGATACAATCCATTCAATAACACATTCTCATAACTATCGATATCTAATTCAGCGAATCGATATCCTAAACTCAATTCGCTTAGTTTAACTATCTATGTATCATAATTCCATTTCAAGGATTCATACTAACTTCAATTTATACTCATTATCGGTTATCATTCAAGGTGTTCTCGATTATTTGTATGGTTCAAACGGATGAGAATTTATCAAGAACAACCATCAAGGAGAACTTTGCTAAAATTGATATACCGATAGAATTTCTTAAAAACAACATCAATATTTTGAAATATATAATCCAAACAACAATATTTCATAAAACATTGATCAAAGCGAAGGTTACTTAGTGATTATCATTGTTCGAACGAATCATTATAATGTAGAATTATTACTAAGTTCATCGGTTATGAGTTAACCTAGTTAGATTAACGATATAGTCGAGTTATTCATCACAAGATTATCACGATATCATCATTAAGGTGAATTAAACACCTCTGAACTATAACCTTTTGTTGATATATTTCAAGGTTCAACCAAATCAAATGGAAATCCTAAGTTCATTTAGAATCTTCCTAAACATGATGGTTTGATTCAAATAATGATAACAATCCTACAAATCAACCTATCTACAATGAAACTAAGGATCATTATTGTTCTAGTGATGATAATAGTCCAGCAAGAAGAGTATGTTTCCACTAAACCTGATTACTACCATTTAAGACATCAAGAATACATCATATCAAACCTTTAATCACCATATTCATCATTAAGTTGTTAAAAACTTAACTACAAACATGTTTAGTTTGATTAATTCAATATTATGTGAACTACACTTTATCACTAACAGTATAACTATGAGATTATAGGGTGAAATCGTAAAACATACCTTCATAAATGAAGAACAATACACCAAAACCACAAAAAAACACTCTAAGCTTCAAGAATGACTCCCAACTTCCAATCAACAAGCTCCAAATCAAAATGCAAAGCTCAAACACTAATTGGAAGAAGGTATAATTGATCTAAGGAGGCAGGGGGTGATTATATGGGTGAAAAATTGGAGTTTGGACGTGCCAAATGAAAGACACAAGTTGTCTTTTTATAACAGCATAGTCCATTACGTACATTATACCCAACAGGATAACGTATGTTAGCATCCTTACGTACGCTACACCAATAGTGTTACGTACATAAGCTAGTTCCAGAGGCTACTGGACTAAAATATGAACATCATTACGTACATTACGGCTTGAAGCATTACGTATGTAATGTAGGTCAACTAGGCTGCTCCAAAAGATCAAATATTCGAATCACGCCCGACCCCACACGCTGAAAGTTGAGATCGGATAAGACTACAAGCATTACGTACGTAAAAATTACCTCCTTACATACATAAAAGCTACAATATAGCGTATGTTATGCTAAAGGGTTAGCGTATGTTAAGCACAGAATTACTAGCCCAAAAATGCACTTATCTATACAACGTTGAGATATCAATCATAGTGCGAATGATAGTTATATTCAAGTCTATTATGATATATTCCAACATCAGTAAATATTAAACAAATGCAACAAGACTACAATGGTGTTGAATTATCCGAATAATACAACAGTAGGTAAGAATTTCCGTCGGATATTACATACTGCCCCCCTTAAAAGGAGTTTCGTCCCCGAAACTAAGGGGTAAACAATTCGGGATACCTCTCTTACATGCTGCTCTTTGTCTCCCACGTGGCCTCCTCGACTCCGTGTCGTGACCACTGAACCTTCAATAGGGGAATCGTCTTGTTCCGCAATTGTTTGATCTTCCTTTCAAGTGTCCGTACGAGGCGCTCTTCGTACGAATGTTCCTCCTCTATATCGATCTCATCGAACTGAAGTATATGACTCGGATCAGAAACATATTTCCTTAACTTGGAAACATGGAACACGTTATGAATCCGGCTCAGAGCTGGTGGCAATGCCAGGCGATAGGCTAGATCGCCTACTCGTTCTAAAACCTCAAACGGCCCGACATATCTCGGACTCAGCTTGCCTCTCTTCCCAAACCGAAAAACACCTCGAGTAGGGGACACCTTCATTAGTACATGGTCACCGACCTCGAACTCAAGTGGTCGTCGACGGTTGTCTGCGTACGACTTATGTCGGCTTTGAGCTGTCAACAAACGACTCTTAATCAAAGCGATCTTCTCACGGGATGCTAACAACATATCGGGTTCCGTACCTAAAGATTCAGACAGATCATCCCAACACAGAGGGGATCTACAACGACGGCCATACAATGCTTCATAAGGTTCCATCTGAATCGAAGCGTGCCAGCTATTATTCTAAGTGAATTCCACCAAAGGTAGTTGGTCCTCCCAATCATCCTTCCAATCAAGAACGCACGCCCTCAACATATCCTCTAGAGTCTGGATAGTCCTCTCAGTGTGACCATCAGTCTGCGGATGAAAAGCTGTGCTGAAGTTCTATTGCATACCCATCGCACGATGAACTGCTTTCCAGAAATGTGACACGAATCGCCCGTCACGATCTGATACAATACTCTTAGGGGTACCATGTAACCTTACAATCTCTTTGATAAATAGCTGGGCCAATCTCTTGGGTCCCCATGTGTCTTTTATCTCCAAAAACTGGGCTGATTTGGTCAGGCGGTCCACAATCACCCAAATCGTATTCATCCCTCGACGACTAGTCAATAAGCTAGTGATAAAATCCATCGATATGTCCTCCCATTTCCACTCAAGAATCGAGAGCGGTTTCAGCATCTCTGCAGGTCGCTGATGCTCAATCTTAACCTGTTAACAAGTTAAACACCTCGAAACGAATTCTGCAACTTCACGTTTCATACTCCCCCACCAATAATATTGCTTCAAGTCCCTATACATTTTGCTAGACCCCGGGTGAATGGAGTACGGGGTAGCATGAGCTTCTCTTAGGATAAAGTTTCTCAATTCGTCATCTGCGGGTACACAAACTCGATTCCTGAAGCATATCAATCCATCCCCATGGATCACAAAGCCAGGGGCTTTCCCTTGAGTTACTTCATCCCGAACTCGAGATAGGAATGGGTCCGTAACCTGCTTCGATCTAATTATATCCTCAAGGGATGAAATCTCCAGTGTGCAGAGTTGTCCTTGAATACATTGTAGCTAGACTTAAATCTCTGGCCTCACCAACTCTAGCTGCAATTCTCTCTGAACCGTCAAGCGGGTAAGCATCTGCTCCTGTACTGTTTTACAACCTAAAGCGTCGGCAACTGCATTTGCTTTGCCCGGATGATAAAGGATCTCGATATCATAATCTTTGATGAGTTCTAGCCACTTTCTATGCCTCATGTTTAGCTCTTTCTGAGTAAAAATGTACTCAGGCTCTTGTGATCGGTAAAAATCTGACAGGTAACTCCATATAGATAGTGACGCCAGATTTTTAAAGCAAACACCACGGCTGCAAGTTCCAAATCATGGGTGGGGTAGTTGACCTCATAAGGTCATAGATGTCTTGATGAATAGGAGATCACCTTCCCATTCTATATTAGTACACATCCAAGCCCCTGTTTAGACGCGTCATTATACACTACAAATCTTTCCGTTCCTTTCGATAGAACCAAAATAGGTGCCGAAATCAACCGACTCTTGAGTTCATCAAACCTCTGCTGACATGCCTCTGACCATAAATATTTCTTTTCCTTCCTAAACAGGTTAGTCATCGGTTGGGCAATCTTGGAAAAACCTTCCACGAACCGTCGGTAATAACCTGCTAGTCCCAAGAAACTGCATACTTCCTTAACGTTCTTCGGAGGTAGCCAGTCTCGGATAGATTTGGTCTTTTGAGGGTCAACTCTCACTCCATCGGATGATATCACATGGCCGAGAAAAACAACTTCATGCATCCAGAACTCATATTTAGAAAATTTTCCATAAAGCTGCTCCCGTCTTAACGTCTCGATAACTTGATGGAGATGACGCTCATGCTCTTCATGGTCACGAGAGTAGATCATAATGTCGTCAATACAAGTGACTACAAAGCGATACAGATAATTAATAAAGACCCGATTCGTCAACTCCTTGAATACTGTCGGTGCATTAGTCAGTCCAATAGGCATCACTACGAACTCATAATTCCCATAGCGAGTACGAAAAGCAGTCTTCGAAATGTCATGCTCACGAATCCTCAGCTGATGGTAACTAGACCTCAAGTCGATCTTAGAAAACACGGTAGCCCCCTGAAGCTGATCCAATAAATCATCAATACGCAGTAATGGATATTTGTTCTTGATGGTTACCATGTTCAGCTCACGATAATCAATACACAGACGCAGATATCCATCTTTCTTCCATACAAATAGCACTGGTGCTCCCCAAGGGGACGCACTAGGTCGAATATAGCCATTCTCCCTCAAATCCTCAAGCTGATTCTTCAACTCCTGCATCTCAGTCGGAGCCATACGATATGGTACTTTCGAAAGCGGGGATGTACTTGGCTCTAATTCAATATTGAACTCTACATCACGATGTGGAGTTAAGCATGGCAACTCATCTGGAAACACGTCTGGGTAGTCTCGTACTACCGGAATATCGGCCAATTTGACTGGTCGATCCGCAATTTTGGTCATGAAACACAAATAGCCAATACACCCCTGATTAAGCAGTTTTAATGATTTCATAGTGCTGATGACTCTTCCGGAATGGCTGGGATTGTCACCCTGAAAAGTACACTCAACACCATCATCGGATGTGACGGTCACTGTTCGCTTGCGGACACTAAGTATGGCATCATGACGATCCATCCAATCGATACCCAAGATCACATCATGTTTAGGTAAATCGACCACAATTAAATTCGACAACCACTCACGGTCGTTCATGCGAATCGGACAGTCTTGCACTTCACGATTCCCATCAATTCTTCTACCATCGGGTAGACCAATTATATAAGGTTCACAATTGGTAACGTGATCTCATTGCAAACGACTCAAACAAGAAGCGGATAAAAAAGAGTGTGAAGCACCAGTATAAAAAAGAACACAGACAGGCTGAGATCGGATCTCGAGAGTACCTGCAATCATGCTGGCTTCAGGATCGTCGGCCTTCCTCATCTCATAGACTATGGGTTTTGCAGCCCCGATACTAGATGCACTAGCTTGATTTCCATGGCCCATCCCTCTGTTTGTCCCGGTAGCCTGATAAGAAGCGGACGGAGGTACACGGTCCTGGGCGGAAGACTGAACTGGAGCATGAGGTGCTGCTGGAGTACGTCTTGGTCCACTCCTACAATAACGAGCACGATGTCCATTCTTCCCACAAGTATGGCATGCAACGGCCAGCCTCGGGCATTTAGAATTGATGTGCCCTTGCTCTCCACAGTTATAGCACACCACAGATAGGCTGACCGCTCGAGGTTGCGATCCGGTTGGCTTCGACGCCATGGGTTGCCATTCAGAAGGATTTGGCACCGGTTGGGGCCTCTTGAATGTTCCCCGGTTGTTGTCATTCTGGTTCTGGTTCCTGAATTTCTTGTTGTTGGACTACGGTTGCTTCTTGGAAATTTCCTTCGCGGCTAATTCGTACTCTAGAGATTTCCCGATGAACTGCGATAGGGTCGTACAGTGGTGATTCAGAAGTTGCATTCTCATTCGGGGTTTAAGCCTCTTGAGAAAATATTTAATCTTATCGGCCTCCGTTCGGACAATCGTCGCGGCAAGAGGAAGAAGTGCCTGGAATTTCTCGGCAACAGATAGTACATCATCATCATCGGACGGCTCTGGATTCAGCAATTCTGACAGTTTGGCCTCGCGGAGAGGACCCGGATAGTAACGGTCTAGCATGAGATTTTTAAATTCCTCCCAAGTACATACGCCATCAGCTGGTCTCACCGAAAGTCATTAGGTGTGGGTGCCCTTGCCAAGATAGTAATCTGCTATGGAGACGCGATTCTCTGCTGGACAGTCTACCATATCAAATAATTTCTCGAAGTGTTCAATCCAATGCACGATATCACCAGGCTCAGAGATGCCTTCAAAAGTCGGGGGTCGCTGGCGAGAGATGTCTCTAATGATCCGACTCATCGGTCCGCCATATACAAGAGGTGCCCCCTATTGTTGGTCGGTAGTAGCTCTCTGCATCGCCTCCATTAACTGACCCATCTGGGTCATCTGAGCCATCATGCCCTGCATCACAGCGTAATGATCGACACGCGCATCCTTGCGTCCAGTGTGGTGCGATTGGTCCCTAGAAGGCGAATAACTGCCTCCGGAACTATGCTCTGCATTCGCACGCCTGTTGGCTCGTGGTATCGGGATTCTGCCCCTTCCGCGGCCTCATCCCCTCTGCCACGGCCTCTCAGATTTCTTTCCATACTGAAAGAATCAATATGTAATGATAACCATAAGTACAGTTCATGATACCAATCAAAATTCATGCTAAGTTAATAGCAACAAGAAATTACATATTCAAGAAAACAGTTCATAATGAACTATCGACACTACGAGTGTCACACATAATATCATATCGACATTGAGTCCAACAATTTCAATCATATAATCAATCCAAAAGTTACCTTGAATTATCAATCAGATAAATCCTGCCACAAATCCTCGAAAATAACAAGATCAACAAGGAGATCCATTCCAATATCACTTTCATGCCAGTAATTAAATCATGGCTCGTAGATTACATACCGCATTTCGCACGTAGGATCAGGCACTTGCACAGGTCACACGTGACACGAAGGTCTCTTGACACTAGTTCATTCCACAATGACTCTAAAAAATTGACTCTTTGATACCATCTTCTGTAACACCCCAAAAAGGTGGTCATTACAGTGCCGTGGACCCCATACTGGGACCCACTAGGCGATACCCAAAATACAGATTAAATACGCAATAGTTGTGATACATAACCACAATACATAGTATTTACTCCGATTAGGAGTTTACAGTAGTATGGCCAACGGCCCTATTACACACATGATCCGAAATACGAGTATAATCCATATGAAGATGGAATATACTTTAAATAACAATACATTAGTCCACAATTTAAAATAAAGCGGAATGATAACATGACACGGTTCGAACAAAACCAGACAACAAAAGACTTGGGGGGCCCGAACTAGTATCCTTCGGACCCTTCGCCGTCACCATGATCTTCTCCTGTCTTGCCTTTTCCTCGACCTAAAATACAACACAAGTATTTCGCCCAACACAGGGTCAGATATACATGATAAATGAATTATCAAGATATTATACAATTCACATACATTAGATCTCAAGGAAAATAACCCGATTAATGAACATACCCCTCGGGCGTATGAACGATTAGTCACAAAATGTCGAACACATCCAAATAAATAAATGGACTATGAACGACCAAAAATAGTACGGCTCAAGATGGACATCACAGTATGCCCGATCCGGAAATGTGTCAGTGTACATGTCCACCCCGTATACGGAATCTAGGATATACGTGGGACAATGTACCTAATTAGCCTCACGAACTACGTCTCGTGTGCACAGTCCAATACAGAATACATTACATACGTAATGCTTCAATCCATAACGTACGTAATGATGTTCGTATTTTAGTCCAGTAGCCTCTAGAACTAGATTACGTACGTAACACTGTTCGTGTAGCGTACGTAAAGATGCTAACGTACGTTATCTTGTTGGGTATAACGTACGTAATGGACTGTGCTGTTATAAAAAGACAACTTGTGTCTTTCATTTTGCACGTCCAAACTCCGATTTTTCACCCCTATAATCATCCCCCTACCTCCCTAGATCAATTCTACCTTCTTCCAACTTGTGTTTGAGCTTTGCATTTTGATTTGGAGCTTGTTGATTAGAAGTTTGGAGTCATTCTTGAAGCTTAGAGTGTGTTTTTGTGGTTTTGGTGTATTGTTCTTCATTTCTGAAGGTATGTTATACGATTTCACCCTATAATCTCGTAGTTATACTGTTAGTGATAAAGTGTACTTCACCTAATGTTGAATTAATCAAACTAAACATGTTTGTAGTTAAGTTTTTAACAACTTAATGATGAGTATGGTGATTAAGGGTTTGATATGATGTATTTTTGATATCTTAAATGGTAGTAATCATGTTTAGTGGAAACATACTCTTCTTGCTGGACTATTATCATCACTAGAACAATAATGATCCTTAGTTTCATTGTAGATAAGTTGATTTGTAGGATTGTTATCATTATATTAAATCAAACCATCATGTTTAGGAAGATTCTAAATGAACTTAGGATTTCCATTTGATTTGGTTGAACCTTGAAATATATCAACAAAAGGTTATAGTTCAGAGGTGTTTAATTCACCTTAATGATGATATCGTGATAATCTTGTGATGAATAACTCGACTATATCGTTAATCTAACTAGGTGAACTCATAACCGAAGAACATAGTAATAATTTTACATATTCATGATTCGTTCAAACAATGATAACCGCTGAGTAACCTTCACTTTGATCAATGTTTTATGAAACGTAGTTGTTTGGATTATATCTTTCAAAATATTGATGTTGTTTTTAAGAAATTCTATCGGCATATCAATTTTAGCAAAGTTCTCCTTGATGGTTGTTCTTGATAAATTCTCATCCGTTTGAACCATACAAATAATCGAGAACACCTTGAATGATAACCGATAATGAGTATAAATAGAAGTTAGTATGAATCCTTGAAATGGAATTATGATACATAGATAGTAGAACTAAGCGAATTGAATTTAGTATATCGATTCACTGAATTAGATATCGATAGTTATGAGAATGTGTTATTGAATGGATTGTATCCCTTACAAGGTTGATTGTTCGAGTAACCGATATTAAGTCTAGGATCGTTCGTTCGTTCGACAGGGAAGGACTATTCTCGTCTCCATATTGAGGCAAGTTATCTAGCTTGGTTATAATGATGTTTGGATTCTTGTGATGATTATGCGTTTCGTGTATGTGAAACACTTATAAATTTGTGACCCGTGATTTGATATTATTCTTGATGATGTTCTGTTTTCATCATGGGATTGCATTCCCAAGATCGTCACTTTTTGAACCGTTGATATCATTGATCCTTATTGTCATTTCGGTGAGTTTCTTGATCCTTAGTCGGATATATGATTTATTGAATTCATTGTCATGTTATATCGTGACACATCCGGAATCATATCTGCGTTCCGACTGGTTATTGTGTAGGATTTTTAGCCAGGCACATATATAGTCATGCGGTCAACTAGGCTGCTCCAAAAGATCAGATATTCGAATCACGCCCGACCCTACACGCCGAAAGTTGAGATCGGATAAGACTACAAGCATTACGTACATAAAAATCACCTTCTTACGTACGTAAAAGCCACAATATAGCGTACTTTATGCTAAAGGGTTAGCGTACATTAAGAACAGAATTACTAGCCCAAAAATGCACTTATCTATACAACGTTGAGAAATCAATCATAGTGCAAATGATAGTTATATTCAAGTCTGTTATGATATATTCCAACATCAGTAAATATTAAACAAATGCAACAAGACTACAATGGTGTTGATTTATCAGAATAATACAACAGTAGGTAAGAATTTTCGTCGGATAATACAGATTCGGACGTCGATGATGATGCCCTACAGGCCGGTCTGTGGATCAGCCGAGAAGAGGCCAGGGAAGGTGAGGTGGCCAAACTTCATAACCAACAGGGTCAGGGGACATCTAACAGACAACAGTCCCCTCCCCCGCAATAGGATGATGCGAAAGAACAACAACAGGAGAAATTAGTCCCTTCTGTCAACACCGAAGAGCAAGCTGCTCCCCCACAGGTTGCCCAGCCTGTCCCGCTACACGAAGACACCACTTGCGCCATTTGCCAAGAGGATTCAGTCCCTCTTCTGGATCAGGTGGAAGCTGAGAGTCGGCCGAAGGATTCAGTCCCTCCTGTACTTCCGAATACCAACGAACAAACCGAACAAGAGGAATCAGTCCCTCCTGTCCCCGTGACTAAATTTTCTGCACCTTCTTCCAAATCTCCCACTTCTGAAGCTCCTGCTTCCGACGAGCCCGCTTCATATGCTCCTGTATCTCCCACCTCCGTAAACTCCAAATCAGATTCCAATGACATTTTCTTACCGGATGACAGACCACGATGAACCCGTCATCATGTGGTTCTTCGTCAACTTGGAGAACCATAGGAATCCAAGATCGCGCACCCTGGCTCCCCGCATACCAAATCCCGCATCGAGCAACTTCATGCCATCGGCCGATAGACAGTGTTCATGCAAGAAGTCGTGAAGGCACTGTATGACGTCGATAAATAACTCGATTGGATGAGAGAAACTGCCCAGGATGAGCTCCCCAAACTGAAATCTGTGATCAACGATGTTGAGGATGCGTTCTGCCTACTGCCTAATGCATTGTGGCAAGAGCTCAATCATCTAAAGCAGCATCATGAGAAAATCCTAAGGTAAGAACAAGAAAAACCCAGGATTGCCGAGGCTAAGATGGTTGCTGCCCTTCATGAGACTGGAACAATATTGACTGACCATGATTACAAGATAGACGATATGTCTCTACTGCTCGGTACACAGGTTGAGAAAATCAATAATCTGACGACAAACAAGAAGAAACTATGAATCTTCTATAGGAGATTCATACCAAGGTATCAGACATTGATGATGCCAAAAAGGGGGAAGAAGCCTGAGAGGCAAGCCGGAGATGGAGATTGGAGAGAGAAAGAGAGATGGAAGCAGCACTGGAAGATAGTGTTGCTGCTGCTATTGGTAGACTGGCCTCACCCGGGTTAAGTCAAGCTTCAAGAGGATACAGAGTATCTGGCTCTCGACCTGAGTTCCAAGATCCCAACATACCCTTTAAGAACAATGTTCGAAAGCCATACGAGATCATGCTACCCAGTGACCGACATCCTTCAGCCGATGATCTGAAGAACTGGAAGAAAAATGAACTGATGAGATACTTATGTACACTCATCAGGGAGTCAGCCCAGTTCAACAAATTCAAGACGCTGCAGGATGCTGCAAATGATATCTCGAGGCTGTTAGCGGAAGAAAGGCTGCCTCTGCAAATGCTGATGAAGTCCAGGCATCAAAAAGGTCAACGGATCACCCACCCTGAAGACTGGATACTTGCTTTTGATCTATCCCCAGAAGGAAGAAGCATCTATCGGGATCGAGGCAATGACTCCCTAGTTAATTCGTGGAAAGGGACCGCAAATGATCCTGACAGAAGGCCTTGGAGACATTCTCAGTACAGGAGTTAGCTCATTGGCCTTTTCACTTTATTGTTTCTTCTCTTAGCTTTCCAATACAGTATGTAGTATCTATTTTATGTTTTTATCTTTCAAGACTTGTAATTTTCCTGATTATCAATAAAACATGTTTTTATTGAAATACTACAGCTCGTAATCTAAGCTTACCATTTTACTGTCTGTTACGAAGCTTTTGCAATATTTTGACAAGTATAAAGTTGTTAAATCTTAAAGCTGTAAGAACTTGTCTGCGAGCAGTTCATAGATTAAGTTGTATTCAACCTAGACCACATTGTAAGATTGTGCATACGCGCCAATCATAAGTTCAGTTGTAATACACAGTCATGTCGGATCTTTCGTTATTGCTAACTTGCCTATGAGCAGTTCATATTTCTAGACTAAGTGTTGAAGATCATATCAATTGGACAGAAGACTTGAAGACAGCCTCTCTGTATCTAGATGAAGACATCTAGAGAAAGTTTTGGCATTACCAAAAAGGGGGAAATTGTTGGGATAAACATTCTTTTTTTGTTAATTGCCAACATACAACAAAGAAGTCTTAAAGGAGTCAGAATGGTATTGAGTATGGAAGTTGTTAGAACTCTTCATACAACCCGTCCATAGAGCAAAGAGATCTTCTACAGTCCATTCTACAGAGCCCACTTCATACAGCAAAGAGACTTAATATGTTGGATACAACATACAGGCTGAAGATTTGGAAAAAGTAAAACACATCCAACCGGACTCAACATAAGTAGCTTTAAACTGTTGTGAGATAAACATTGTTTATTCATAAAGTATTCGCGGTTAAAGCAGCATTTATTGCTGATAGGACAGTATTTAATGCAGCCGGAGAGAGACAAGTCTGAACACTCTGAAGAGCATTTAATGCAAAGATAGAAAGGATGTCTGAAGCATTAAATGCGATCTATTTTAATTTAAACATTCAACTGCTGTCAATCAAGAGACAGACGTCAACATCTCGCCAACCAACGACGGCTACATTTATTACGGATTTAATGCAAAGACAGAAAGGATGTTTGAAGCATTAAATGTGATATGCTTTAATTCAAACAGTCATCATCCGTCAATCAAGAGACGAACGTCAACATTTCACCAACCAACAACGGCTATATTTCCAAGGTTATAAATACTCCCAAGCCAGGGGACTTAAATACACAAGTTATTCATTATCGTGAAAACTCTAACAGTTCACTCTTACATTCTAGCGATTACAAAGAAGTATATTTCGTGAACATACAGCAGTATCCAAGCGAACAAATATACAAGTCCTCAATGCAAACAGCACAGCATACAGTGATTGATCATCAGAGATAAAGCTGATGTTTGAGATTTGTTCTACCCTTACCGTTGTGATTATCATTAGACCTGTGTGGACTAAAGATCCTTGTGTATTCCGAACTGTGTAGGAAGAATAGCATTGAAGACAAAGCTTCGGTCTATGTGAGAAAAAGCGAGTCAGAAAGAGCTCAATCCAATTTATTTGAACGGCCCAAAGCTATAGACCCCGTATCAATCTGTGTGAACGATACAGAGCCAGGTTTAGTTAAAGTCACGTAGTTATGTACATATTGATTTTAATAAACTGTTCACTTCTGTGTGGTGGACCAGTGGACGTAGAGGGGTTTACCTCGAACCACTTTAAATTGTGTGTTATTTACCTTCTGTCTTTATTGTTTTCATTATATTGTGATTTATTAGTATACACTGTTAAACCCTATACGTATCAAGCAAACAAGAGAACACTTAGTTTCTGTATTTATAACAACTCACACAACAGACTTCCGCTACGCAATTAACTTCAAAAATCTAATAGCTTATTGTACTCTTACGTTTTAAGCTGTTTATTGTATACTTAGTGGCCAACAGCGGTTATATACAGCCTAGAATCCTAGTGGAAATAGCTGGCTTTGCCCTTTTACATATAGTATTATTGTTTTTTGCCCCAAGTTTAACACCAACTCTTTTGATACCCAAATTGTCGGAATCGACCTTTACTCGAATGCATTCGTGTAATATATTATACGTTCGAGTAACAAAATTTTTAGTCAACTTGCAAAAATATACGATATCATTTTTTTGGGGTAACACGAGTAACACAATCGCGTAAGAATTACAGGTTACTCGATCAGATATGAGTTACCCGATTGGCGTAACTTGGGCATTCGAGTTACCCGGATTACGATTACGGGTTACTCGAAGGACCGAGTTACTCGAAAGGGATAACTCAGATACGAATTCTAGTTACCCGAAGAAGCCATACGGGTTACTCGAATAAAAGTGAGTTACTCGCTTTAGATTTAGATTTACTCGATTTAGATTTATTATTATTTTTAAGATTGTACTATTTGAAACTCTTCTAAGAGATAAAGAATATCTCTAGTTATTACAATGTTACTCTATTATTTACATGTTACTCGAATTTCAATGTTACTCGGTATATTTCCAATGTTATGCAAATTGTCTTAGCTTACTCGAATTCCATAGCTTACTCGAATATTTTAGCTTACTCGAATTTACTGTTTACGTTAGTAGGTTATTCTGTTTAGTTACTTATTTAATTTTTTTGTTTGTATTACTGGAATATTGTTTATATGTTACTCGAATTGGATTAACTGACCAATTAGGATTTCTCAAATTGATTTAGATGACTAAAATTGAATTAGGATAACTCGAATGGAATTAGGATGACTCGAACTAAATTAGGATGACTCAAATTGAATTAGGATGTCTTGAATTGAATTAGAATAACTCGACAGAAATAAACTGAATAAAATTTAATGTTATTCGAATTGAATTAGGATGTCTCGAATGTTACAACCCCTATTGATGCTAAACTAAGATATATTTTAATCATTAGGTTGTTTGGAAGAGTCCGAATATGCGGGGTTCGAAATACTCGATAAATGGGTATGTTAGATTAGGGATTGTTATGACTATCATTGCTGAGTTGTGGCGTGTAGTTGATGACACTATTAGAGAGTTTAGAGAGCCGTGTTTTGGACATTTTATTCGGGAGGAGTGGGGGTTTTGTCTCTAATGCCGCATTGCATGCGTTATTCTAAAACGAGGTGGTTATATCGAATGCACATGTTGATGTGTTCTGGTGTAGGATAGGTCATCGCTTGATTTGATTTTCTAGATATGAGTATGTGCTAGTCACCGGATTGCAATTCAGTGATTCTGAATTTGATATACATGGGGATGATGTTCCACCGAAGGGGAGTGTGTACGATCTGTATCTGTTGCTCATTCGTGGACGGCAGATGTTAGACCATATTCGTGATAAATTTACTGCCAGATATTTTAGAGAACAGTCTGGTGATGCACTAAGGTCGCTACCGTACTTTGCGTATGTTATTTGATATTCGACGTGGATGGTCGGAAGCGCATTGATGACCAGTGGTTGTTGACATTGGTTGATGACCAGACTCGGTGGAAGAGCTTTCCATGTGACTTATATTCGTACCAGCTATTGGTTACGTATTTGAGCGATGTCTCCACTGAGGTCCCCGCTTGTCTAGATCCTAGTTACCATTTTTATGGAAACATATACGCTATTATAGTACGTCCTCATAATTATTAACTTAATTATATACTGAAACTTGAAATAAATATTATTATTATTTCTTATGTTGGGATTCAATTATTTTTTCCAGATATCAGCTTGCGAGGCTATACCTTCGTTAGGTCCCATATGTGGGACCATGCTTGGAACTTCTTTCATCCAGTGACCTCGTTGTACAATCTGGAAATTAAAGAAGCTGGATCATGTTGCTTTTCTCATACTCTTGTAGATATTTAAGGTATCGTTTCCTGAAAATATATCTTTGAATTGCATTTAGATTGACTGTTTTGAGGTGTTAGCTCCAACACCTAAGGAGGAGCAGGAGTTGTATATGCAATCCTTTTATGATGATGCGACCGAGCGGGTGCAGTATATGCACAGGATGGCCATATACAAGAAGGGTAGAAGGGGAAGGGGAAGGGGAAGGTGAGGCCTCGTGATGGTGATGATTCTGCCTGTGATCCAGTAGATTCCCCCCGAGCAGATTGAGAGCGTCCCCGGCACTGGCGGAGCATCGTTACCGATATAGACTTGTGTCCACGGAGCATCGGCTCCCATCGAGCAAACTGAGGGAATCCCCGACACTAGCAGAGCATCGATCCCGGTAGAGCACACTCGGAGTCTCGGTCCTCATGCTGATGAAGCTCAGTTCTGAACCGAGATACTCAAAAAAGATTATTTGAGTAACTCGATTTTATCTCGAGTAACACATTGGTAACCGAGTTACTCTATAAGATGTATCGAGTAACTTGATTTTTACGAGTAACTCGATTTCTCGAGTAACTCGATTTTCCTTCTTCGAGTAACTCATTTTTGTTCGAGTAACTCGATTTGATTTTACCGAGTAACTCAATTTATTGTACCGAATAATTGGATTTGTCTTGAGTAACTCAACTTACTCGAGTAACTCGACTGAGATTACTCGAAATTCTCGATTATAACCCGACTATAATAAACATGCAATGAAAATATTTAAGCTTTAAACAAATACAAAATAATAAATATGAATAATACAATAAATATAACTAATTTTACATTGAGGGCTCGTTTAGGTTGAAATGATGCTTAGTTGGATATTTTGGAGCATTGTGGTCATCTGAGTTACATATACTACACTTTTTTTTTGCAAGTCCCCTTTTAGACGGAGTTGGTTGGGTTGGAAATCCTCAAAGAGTTGGGGAATAACTGTATTATAAGTCTTTCTGTTGTGTCCTGTCCCTCCACATCTAAGGCATGTTTGAACTTTACGAATATGAGGCGACGACTCAACCTTGATGTGTATCTCCTTTCTTTTGGTCGCCCTGCCTACCTCCGATTGTTTGATGGTTCGCAAACTTTCACCTTGATGTAAGGAATGAACCAATCACTTTGGTGAGGTACTGGAATCACAGACCATCCCCATATTTGTCGAAGTGTGACACTTTGTAGTAATCATGTATGTACATAGTTTGGTCGTGATTGAGGTACTTTATAGCTGCAGCGGCATGCATGCACGAGATCATATCATGTTGGAACATCATACAACTACATTTTTGCTTTCTCAAGTCAACAACATACTTTTTTTGGTTATATGTCACCTTTAACACCCCATACTTAAGGAATTGAACATCCATGTTAGTTCCAACTCCAACCACATTCATGAAAGTCTCGTATGCATGATTCGTTAAAGGTCCAAAATACTAGTTTGCATTTTTACGTCGATCAGATATCCATTCTTCTACCACAGTTCAACATACCTCGATAAATGCGGAAACGTGCAGCCTTCTAGCCCACACAAGACGGTTGTTCATGGTTTCCACGGCATTTGAATTCGAACCCTCGAATTGCGGAACTGGGCACTTCACACGAGCCCATCTATTTTCACCGACAAATTCTTTCAAGTGGGTAGCTGCAGCTGGATAGGCTATTGCTAAACTTTTCATATGCCTATTATAGTCCTTAATACGATAGCTGTAAGCTGCAGCATTGAAAATTGCCACCACATATTGACCACACTTGGCCAAATTCTTCTGAACGTGGTAGCAACATAACCCATGATGTGCAAGTGGGAATACCTCTCCTATAGCATCTGCTTTAGATTTTTGCCCGTCTGAAACAATCGAGAGGTACCTTGGACAACCGAAGGCTTGTTTTAATTTGTACATGAAATACTTCCACGACTAATCGCATTCGACATCGCCAATCCCGAAAGCAAGTGAAAAAATCTGATTGTTACCATATTATATAACAGCAACAAATAATAGTCCTCGATATTTACCCTTAAGGTGTGTCCCATCAACAACAATAATTAGTCTAGCATAACGAAATCCAGATATCGATGCCCCCAAAGCATAAAAAGCGTATTTAAATTTTCCAGTGTTAGCATCAACTACGTAATCAGTTATTGTACCTGGATTCGTCACCTCCAACATATGCACGTACGAGGGGATCATTCTGAAAGAATCTTGATGGTCTTCATATATCACCGAAAAAGCATGGTTGCGAATGCTCAATGCCAAGCCATAATGGATTGTCAAACAATGCTCCTTCTTAAGTAGAGCATGTAAAAGCTTTGGAGTCATAATTTGCCCATCCATTAACAGTTTGTCGGATATGTATTCACCGAGAATCTTAGAAGGCAAATGCATAGGTGCCTTGTAATTTGGGTCAAAATGGCAGGTATGCTCGTTCAGTGAGTGCACTCTCCAAAATCCACCCCTCCCGGAGGTGCTAAATAAAAATTTATATGTTTCATCGGTATAAGCTGTAGAATAGCGCTTCTTATCATATTTTAGAGTACGATAGTCAGATTTCTATTCCAAATGATACCGCCCAATGGCATTCTTCAATATATCTTTGGAGAGAAATACAGATCCTCTTTGTAAAGGTATTGTAGTCGGTGGATCAATGTCTCATCCATATCATTATCAACTCCAAAATGTGACACATAAGGAGGTTTGTCTGGAATTTCCACCCCGAACCAGAGGGAGGAGCTGGAGCACCTTCTTCATATACTAGTTAATCCAAATCAGAGCGTCTCCATTATGGTTCTGGTTCTGCCTTTTTTATAAATCTTTTATTGAACATGCCTTTTCTCTCACAATATTTGCAAAAATTTTCAAAAACCAATGTTTTTGAACCTTGGCATCTTCAAGATCGATATCATCATTATTAATGTGTTCATTATCATCGGCACTGCTAGCATCATCAGCACTACCACCACCACCACCATCACAATTACCACCAAAATCACATACATTATTTGAAGGACCCAGCCATCAAATCGAAAACCATCAAATTCTTGAGGGATTTGCATGCTTGAACCCCAATCAGTCATATAATCCATACGATTATAATTGTAAGGTACTGGAAAAGAGTTAGATCCAGGTAAGTCAAATTGTGGACCAAATGACGAGGTGTTGGAGGAATATTTTGGAACTGGAAAAGTTAAAATTAGCAGTAGTATTTTTGAACTAGGTACTACTACAATTGGTAGTTGCATTCTGAAGGCTAATAAAAATCACAGGTTGTGCATTGAATTGGAACAAGTAATTTATATCAGAATCATTCTTAATCTTCATTTTTCTTCTTTTTTCCATCATAGTCAATTGAGAATAAAACATAAACATATTTTGTTCTATCACGTTCACCAATACAATGAACATTATCTACTAATGTTGCATAGCTCACACCAACGGGCACATGTAACATTTGTTCTTCTCCACCGTGATAGTCTAAATCTTGCCACTTGCAATTAAAATTAATTGTGACCTTTTTCCCAAAACTCATTTGTTAATTAATTTGAAAAATTTAGATTATATTAAATAAAACCAAAACTTATAATATTGATGCAGATTAATTACTATTCGAATATTTTCTGATATATTAAGTATGAACATTATTTGAAATTAATCTACAGACATACCTTTAATTTTTGTACTCGAAATAATCCTTGTTCTTTGAGTGAGAGAGAACTTCTAATGTGAGATAATTTATCAGAAAAAGGGTAAAAATATTACTGAGAGATAGTTGAATGGATGTTGTGGCTTGCTCGAGCGTGGTATTTATTTAAACGGATGTTACTTATTTTAGTCGGACTCGATTAAAACATTGAGTTACCCGACAAACACTCTGAATACTAGATTAGTTTTTGAGTAAATCGAATAACAAAAGGACTAACTTATCGGGTAACTCGACCTTCATTCAGGATTTACTCGAGTCTCATTCGACTTACTCAAGTAACTATGACGAGTTACTTGAGTAACTATGATGAGTTACTCGATATTATCATTCGAGTGACCCGACAATTTGACTCGAGTAACTATAACGTGTTACTCATTTACATAAACGTGTTACTAGACTGGGAAATCGTGTTGCTTGATGGGGCAATCGCGTTACTCGACCGCAAAATTATGTTACTCGATAGGGCATTCGTCTTACTCGATTTTATACTCGTGTTACCCGGATGATAACCTTCCTCAATATTGTATATTTTTGTAAGTTGATTCGAATTTTGTTACTCGAAAGTACAATATATAACATCAATGCATTCTTATAAAGGTCACTTCCGACAATTTGGGTATCAAAAGAGTTGGTGTTAAACTTGGCACACAAAAGAATAATACTTTATGTAAAAGGGCATTACAAATTTTCTCCATAGAATCCTACTCTACATTATCTCCAAATGACAGTGATTAATAAGGCGCATCTTACATACAGCCTCAGTCTCATAATCATAAGAAAATAGTAATCTTCAATCTCTATGCTTCATTACTCTCTCTCTCTCCCGGATATTCTTAGAATCAACAGATATTTACGTATTGTATCGTGCTTCTGCTGCATCAATTGGTATCCGGCATCATTGACGGGATCTTCGATAGCTACCTATGAAACGACCTTTTCTTAGACTCATTGGCAACCTCGCCGTCACCATCTCCAATTTTAGCAGCCCTTATTGCGCCACGGTGACACCTCCATATTCAAATTCAATATTTCAAAGATCACGATATTCTCCAACCAATTCCGCTATCAATACAACAACCAAACCCCCCATTCGTCATAGATTTGACACACACGCCTGAAAATCGGTGTGTTGCCAACACCACCACCACAACTCTTGCCCTTGCAGCAAAGGCCACCCCCTGCTGATTGCCATTTTTCCTGGTGTCGAAAGTGTCTGGTTTGTGGAGTGCATAGACGGCCACTCATTTCCGAGCGGCTGCATGTTGGGATTCGTTGCCTAAACAAAGGCCCAGCGGAAGCGGTAAAACGAAATTAATTCGATCCGAATCCCTACGAGGATCGATCGAGCTACGTATATACGAATATTAAACGAAGAACAAGAAGATACAAGAAACATACTCTTGTAGTCCATTAATTAAATGGTTTCCTTCTCTTGAGCGATTCCCCAAGCTATAGTTGATTTCCCTATGATCCAATCCGCTCTAGCTCTTGGATGATCCAACACCAAAAGCATCGCATCTCTACTTGCCCCGCGCCGGAGAAACAAATGGAACGACGATCACCTTGCTATCCTCCAAGGATACGGCTAGAGCTAGGATGATGAAGCTTTCTATTGTGATTATAACACTCTAAGTGTATAACTCACTATCTCTCTTTGATTTCTTGATTTTTCTCCAAGAACAACCAAGAACAAAAGAAGAAGAAGATGAAGACTAATGAGAAAACAATTTCTCTCTCTCACTCACACAACTCACGGATGAATACAATCAATTGGGAGGGTGAGTTAGTCTTCTCTTTTATTCTTCATGCCAATCAAGCAAATCACATGAAATCACCTTTTCCAAATAAAAAAGAGATTCCATGTCCCCTTAGATAAAACAATTCATGATTTAAAATCATGAAGTCTTCCACCACATTAGGTGGAAGACAAGGGGGAGGCGGCCATTTAGAAGGGAATCGAAGAGTTCGATTCGTTTCGGACTCCCGTGAGTCCAAACTGATAAACTACGATTCCGTTCTGATGTATTTATATCAATTAATTAATCTAATTAATTAATCATATCAAATACAAAATAATATAATTAATTTCTCCAAGAAATAATTATATTTATGAATTAAATTAATCACCCAGTAATTTATTTAATTCATTTGGCCGTAAATCAATTTATCCAATAAATCGATTTAGACATCCAATGTCCCAAAAATTAGATATCCAATATCTAATATTCATAATGAGAGAATATGCTTGATTCATTCCGTCGATGGTATAAACTGAGGGTTTGGGAAAAACTGAGGGTGATGGGTAGCCCAGTGGCCCAGCTCACCGCACTTGAGACAAGTATCCTTCTTCTTCTTGTTCTTCGGAACCATCGGGGCCTTGCCCTTTCCCTTGAAGTCCTTGGCTTGTGGTCCCGTCTGCTTCTTGGCCTTTTTCTTCTTGTTCTTAGACCTCCGAGGTCCAGAAGAAATCACAAGAGCAGACTCCTTCATTCGCGGAGTCTTCATTTGAGACTGAGCGGTCACAGGTTTGTTCATTAGCCCAGCTAAATTACACGCAATCTCATTGCAGTTGATGTTCATAACAAACTGTGAGAAGGAATCAGGGAGAGACTGTAGGATAAGGTTGGTTTGGAGAGAAGTATCCATTTTAAAATCAAGAGCCTCCAATCTCTCGATCATGGATATCATTTTGAGGACGTGTTCCCCAACCTTCTCACCTTCCTTCATCCTTGCACCGAACAGTTGCTTGGATATCTCATATCTAGCAGTTCTGCTGTGCTCACCATAAAGCTCGGTTAAGTGAGATAGAATCTGCCTAGCAGAAGTTATTTTCTCATGAGCTCTCTGAAGCTCATTAGACATGGAAGCCATCATATAAGCACAGACTTTTATGTCATCCTTAACCCACTTTTCGTGGTTTTCAATATCTTCCTGATTGGCTCTGGTCCGCACAGGAGGCGCCGGAATATCCGTCTCCAAGACGTATGCCAGTGCCTCTATACTGAGGACTATCATCAGATTGCGGAGCCAGTCCACAAAGTTAGGTCCAATCAGGGTGTTCTTCTCGAGTAGAATTGCGAGTGGATTCATTGTCATATTGAGAGTTATGTCTGCATTAAGTGTAACAGATTAATTAGTGACTCATTTAATTATGTTCTCAGTATAGAATTAAGGACTTTTCTATTCTTGTTACCCAGCTCTCACTATTTTTATTGGAACAACACACTCCCATGTGAAATCCGGAAGTATCGTCGCACTACTTCATAGTGGTGATCGAGTTCTTCATAAATCTTAATAGAGGGCAACCGAACAGGTTTCTAGTCTATTAATTTTTATAAAGTGGTGTCCAACACCAACCCATCTAATGGATGATTCAATCTTCTTTTTCCCCTTGTTCACTCCCCTCAACGTTTACGGTTTCTATGGTTCGTGAACTAGCTAAGTTTATACCATCGACGCAAATCAGTTTCACAATTTAATCTTATCCGGCAATCTATCAGGTTTCTAGGGATAAAATTTGCTCCAACTGAAGGCATCCAATGCGCTCCCAGTAATTTATCCGTCCTCCCTGAACGACTACCCCGATAACTCGGAAGCATAGAACATCCGGTTTGGATTTCAATTTCCCAAAAACTCGATGGAGGGAAGGAAAACCTTGAAACCTTATAAACTTAATAATTTATCGTGGGAGAATTTTCGCGATTAACGTTACACTTTGCACATTAATCATTTTAGCACGTTTGTGGCATTCATACAATATGAAAAAAAACCATTCACAACCTAGTTGCTACCAACATATGGTTCATGGACCGTTCCTAGAAAACAAAAACTCCGTAATCTAATTACAAGTCTTTGTCTTGAATCTTCGTCTTCTCGAAACGGATCTTCCTCCGGTCTTCGTCATTACATATAAAGTTTACATTGAAAATTGCATCCTAGATACAAATATTTCTAGTAAAATAAATAGGCTCAAAACGGCCTTTACAACCCAATCGAATAAAACGAACGATTCAAAAACTAAGTCCATGAACCACATCCCCATTCAAAAGCATTCATCCAATAAATACTATATAAATAGAAAGCGTAGAGATACATTGATCCAATCAACAATACGAACCAATCCAATCGATTCACATAATCGGTAATATAAAAAACGTTCTAGTAATTCGGTCGATCACAAGTATTCCAATAAATCAATTTTCCCTTATAAACTGAAATACCGTAAAATCATTTTAATCATATTAAATCCAATTTAAAATGTGGGAAATCATTTTTAGGAATACATGAAGAAAACAAGCCCGAAACGGGTCCGAAAAGGGGCTGGACCGCGCCCGAAATGAGCCAGGCAGGAGGCAGGGCTGCCCAGCAGCCCTAGGCCGCGGCCCCCAGTCCAGTCCCTTCCCAGGCGGGCTTCAACAGCCCTGGGACGCGGCCCCTGCTTCTGGACCACTCCCGGACCGTCCAACGGCAATTCGGTGCTAATTTTTGATCGGATATCCAATGTCAATATTTTTTCAACATTCATATCTTCAACATAAATCATATTTCCTAGAAAATGAAGATTTATATTTAGACATAAACTTACGAAAAATACAACTATAACGAACCGAAAAACATATACCACGATTATGACTAAAATGATTCTAAATCATTCACCATTCAATCAAGCATTCCAAATGCCAATATCGTATATACGATCGCAAGACCTACGCTCCGATACCATTGTTGGGATTCGGTGCCTAAAACGAAGGCCCAGCGGAAGCGGTAAAATGAAAATTAATTCGATCCAAATCCTTACGAGGATCGATCGAGCTACGTATATACGAATATATAAACGAAAGGCAAGAGTTGTAAGAAACTAACCCTTGAAGTCCGGTGATTAAATGGTAACCTTATCTTGAGCTATTCCCCAAGCTTTGCTTGATCTCTACGAATCCAATCCGCTCCAAGCCCTTGAACGATCCAATACCGAAAGTACCGCGTCTCTATTAGCCATGCGCCGGAAAAACGACCGGAATGAAAACACCCGATTAACCTCTAAGGTTACGGCTAGAATCAAGTGATGAAGCTTTTTATTATTACACTCTAAGTGTATAATATATCTCTCTAAATATTTCTTGATGTTTCTCTAAGAACAATCAAGAACTAAGTTGATGAAGAAGATGACTATGAAGAAGAACTCCTTTCTCACTTTCCCTCACTACAACTCATGTAAGGAATAATGTAATGTGAATTAAAGATCAAAGTCCTCTTCTTAGGCATTTTCAACTCACAACAATGAGAGTCTAACCCCACCATATAATGTGTATGATACTTGTCCCCTCAACACATGATATTCCAAACATAATGATATGGACAAGTCAATATATACACATGTATATTAGTGGGGGAGGCGGCCATGAGGATGAAACGGATGAGGTTAGTTCGTTTCGGACTCCCGAGAGTCCAAACAGACAAACTCCGATTCCATTTCGATGTATTTATATCGATTAATTAATCCAATTAATTAAACATATCAAATACAAAATAATTTAATTAATTTCTCCAAGAAATAATTATATTCATGAATTTAATTAATCACCCAGTAATTTATTTATTTCATTAGACCGTAAATCAATTTATCCAATAAATCAATTTAAACATCCAATGTCCCAAATTTAGATATTCAATATTTAATATTCATAATGAGAGAATTAGATTGATTCATTCCATCGTCAATCCTATTGCGCGACTCGGTAGGTCCGTCTCAGTCAGCAATGGGAGTAACCAAAGAGTAGTAGCACCACCTAGCCAGCCTGGCGGCCTACACCGTACCCCAACTGAGAACGAATGATTGAGCTCATTCAAGAACCATTCTGTCGTGAATACCAGTATACGTATAAACCCTTCTTTCAAATGTCCCGATCAAGTTATAGGGTCACGGTCAGTCAAACCCTATCTGTACTTGACGCCATACATGCGTTAATGCAAATTGAGATCATCGAGCTCTCGTGTGTCTAATACAATTAGCTCCAATGATTTGGCCAAAGACTTACGATCTCATCTGCCAATAACCGCATAGGACATATAACCCGCTCACTAACGGTAGAAATAATTCTATCTTGGTATTCAGTAGGACCTGCTACTTGCCCATCAAGATGCACGTCGAGGTTGAACCCCGCCTTCCGGTTTACAGGGTTGAACTACTCTAATGAAAATCTTGACGTCACAAGCACATCCCTACTAAATCTTCAAGTCGAAGGTTCACGAATACCTATCACAACCTTTCAATTCCGTCATTGACTGTCCCGGAGTGAAATCCTTGTGACGAATCGAGGGTGAGTCGGTTCGAGTATACTAATCCAATTAGCATACCTATAACGTGTGCTCCCAGTAACCATTAGTGTTCGACAGGCACTCTCCATGTTAAAGAACACGTCATACAAGTCTTCACATAAACTTAACGCCCAGTCAAGTTTCATCGACTTGCGAACGATTAAGTATTTGAGCTATAAACCTTTCTAGTGCCGACCCCTTTATCCAATAAGGAGTGGAACGTTTTGCTCTCAAATACACGGACTAGTTTCTATATATATATTTATGAGTTAAGAATGCCAATAACTACTAGTAAATAAAGAAACATTCATTGCCTTATATAAATGTTTTACATAATTTCAAGTACAATGCCCTCACTCAACATCCTCCGAGTGGCATTCAAGGGCATACTCCTAACATCATCCTATTAAAATAAAATATTGCATGTGGGTGTAGTCATGCACCGTCTCCTTGCAATATGATATATAAAAGAATGTACGAGTAATTCTCATGAATTTTAACATGTAAAGAAATGGCATATTGCGGTAAATATATGAATTCGTGGACCTCGATTATAGTTCGTATAACTATAGGTCCGAATACTTTTCCAAGTATTTGTAAAGGCATGTGCCTTATACATTTGACTATGTTTAGTCGATCTTATTGGATGGTCAAGACAAGTTGGTTATGGTATATTCATTATGTCTCATGGTTCAAAATGCTTAATATTGATGCACCGCGTTGCATCCATATAACATGGCTATTATGACGTATACTTGCAAATTGAGAATTAAAATACTTGGTTGATTTGATGCACTTTGGTGTATTTTGTCTACAATTTGATCATGACTAGGCGCATCCTCCTTGGTATTTGTTTATGCTTTGAAAGTTCAAATGGAATCAGTGGTTTTTAAACAGCCTTAGCTGTACAGACATTCCTACATTCTCTGTAAGTCTACCAAGTTGGAGTTACCGAAAGGATCATTAGCCGAGATAAGAAATCGAACAGCCTACTGCGTTTAAACGCACCTATGGCTGTCATTTCCATGTTTTTGAATCAACACTTATGCCATTGGATATGGTCTCAACCTTGTTTTCTCACTAAACTTGGGAAATAATAAAGCAGGCATTTAAAACATGCACTGTGATCTGAGTTTAAAGATCTATGTGGTACACAACCTACGGATAGAAAGATATGGAAGTATAGTTTCCAGAACATCTGACCGTTCGTCTATAGCCTTCCTAAAAAGGGAGTTATCGCTGTTTTAGTGAACAAAGGTCAAGCTGCGGGGAATTTTATTTCCAGCGATTGTGCTAACTTTTGTCCCAAACAACTTGGTTCCATCTTTAATTTGCAAGTGGTCTTATGACACATGTTTTTCAACCTATTTTTGGCCGAATTTGCCATAGATGATGAAATTTTTGGTATGCATTGTATGCTAAAATATCATCTTTCAAATGTTGAAAAACAATTTCCTTGGGGAAGCCCAAAATACGCACCCTTATAAGAAGGTCGAGCGTGTGCATGGTAATTTTACACCATGCTTGTATCGTAACTTTGCCCCTTAGGCATATAAGATTGCCATGTTATGCACTCAATATGATAGATCATTTTGATCGTATCTGGTATAAAATCTCTATGTTGTTAGAGTGTTCGCTATGCTCATGTTTGTAAAATTTTGCAAGCGAAATTGAGTGCGTATTAAGCTATTTTCAAGGAACATGATATTTTTGGATTTCGGTTTATAAATCCATTGTGACTATGATGACTAGGCCATCACAATCAATGAGTAGTATAATGCTCAAGTTGTTGAATGTCGAATGGTGTTTTCTAGTCACATATGTTCCGTAACAATTGAACCATGTTATGACTCAATGATACATATGCCAAAATGTATCAGTCATAGCATCTCATTGTGATTTGTGAGAAGTAAAATCTTATGCATCACTTATATTGGATATGTGAAAAGAAAAATATTCATGAGTCAATATGGTCCGGCTTGCATTGGTTTTTGTAACCAGAAGTTGTATTGGGACATTGACACATTTAGGCTTTAATAGTCCGGAGTTTGGACAGTTTGATGATCCATATACCACGGTACTACCATGGACATCATTTTTCCTTTGAACAAAGAAACTAGATGGATCAAAGACACCAAAGTACATTGGTGGAGTCGTGAGCAGGGCTCATGACCGATGATGATATTTATGTCATCCGCGTCTTGTTTTCATAAACATGTGTGACACCAAAGACCTCCCCAATGATCCTTCTTAGCCATGTTCATTGATTTAAGCCTATTCTTTGGCACGATTAGGAGATGAGCATGGTGCTGAGTCCTCCCTTTTCACCGAGTCCTTATATATACATGATCATAAGTATTAGCCTGGGTGGCATATGATGCTATGATGGTGTTCACAAATGGTCGTACTCAAGTAATAACATTATATATTATGTGGTTCCTTTGACAATGATTGATAAGTTGATGAAACCTGAGTTTATGGTTGTCCAACCTGCGGACCAGTCATTGTAAAGGTCGGTTCACCCACTTTTAGACCATGTCTTCAAGTGAAATTTTTACGACTACTTCCAAACATCCAAGGCTACCTTCTCACAAATTTTGGTGCCATTTGGAGACTTGGAAGGAGGTGAACCACTTAAATGAAGTTTTCACATACCACCAGTCGTCCTATCAACCAGTTCGATGTCATTTCGACCGATTTTTGACCACAAGGTTGATGATTTTGGAATCCTAAACACCCGTTTATACATGCTCACGAAATTTTGAGGTGTTCGGGGCTGGTGAATGGAGTGAAATCTTCAAGAAAGCACTAGAGGTTCGATAAAACCAACGGCCTATCACCGGTTCAATCATTTCTTTATGTTCGATCCCGGTGGTGCATGGTGGCGGTTTTGTTGGATTCTCAATACCAGTAGCTACGGTTATGTAGCATAGGTCAACATGTCATATTCACCTATACTTATCATCATTCAAATGCTTAGTTACAAGTGTAACAGTATGCATTTTGTTAAATAGATTGTGTTAACAATGAAAACCTTTATCGTCCACATGTTCATGTGCCAAAGTGCATCACCACAACGCATTATGATGGGTTATAAATGATGAATATGACATGCGCTTTCACTCATAGTCCGCTTAAAATATACCTTGGCAGACGATCTCGCAAGGCACTTTGATCAGCTAGTCTTCCCATCGTTAGGGGGAGATCCGAATGATCATGTTCGAGTAAAATGACTTGGAATTGTCGTAGTTTGTCCCTACTGTACCTCACCAAGTTCCCTAAAGTGATGAGATTAAATACATGCTGCAAACATGTCTGCAAGGATTGTGTCCGGTCATGGACGTTCGTCACCTATAAATGGTGATATGGTAACACCACAAATTGTGGTAGACGGTGTTACTAGGCCGTGGATCTCATAGAGTATTGGGATGCCACTTGGTTCGATAAATACTCTCGCTAAGAATGTATGCGAGTTTGGTACATGAAACTTGATCATATGATCAAATGAACTCATCCGTCTCATGTGATTCTGGATTATAGTCATCATTGGGGGATGCCTCAATGAATGCCAATCCATAAAGAGTACTCTATGAATAAAGCCGGTATATGAGGACGTGGAATGTGAGTTTAATCGAACCATACTTTGTTGAAAATCTACAACGTTATAGCCTTGGCCTAAAAATGGAAACATATGCGACTCCAGTATAAACAAAGTGATAGCCCTTTGTTGAAGTGGTGCCGACACTTCAAAGATAAGATCTATCTGTATACTTTGTTAAGGCGAGTGAGAGAAGGATTTAAACTCACCTCATGGCACGAGGTTCCTCATGAACGCACTGGAATCGACTACGATGACACGAAACTTAGTTGTGCTATCGTAATGGATGTTATAACATTTATTATCTTTTCAGTTAGATAGTTTCCCAAAAATTGACGTGCATCTTGTGGTTAAATCTTATCTTAGTGGGGAACTAATTTTAGTGATAAAAGGATCTCGTGGTGGATCAGACTCAAATCAAGTGGCTCCTGACCACGGAGCACGACGACAAGTGATTGTCGGGAATGCATACTAAGTATATACTTGATTTGGAAGAGATATGAAGCTTTTGCGTGTAAAACTAAGGGTTTATAGTGGTGTACTTTTGTGAGACTAAGAGATTCCGCTAAATCCAAATTTAAGAATGAAAGGATCTTGGGGACACTTGATGATGCGTATTTATCAATCAGTTTAAGGCAATCTAAGGGACGGTTTCCCTAAGAGATGATAAAGTAATGCCTATATGATTCCCAATGACTAGTCGAAGTCATAATAAGACTTAGCTCACTTAAGTGATGATGCAGTCTTAAGAGAAAAGCACGGTATTATGTACTCATGTTTGACTCGATATACTCATTCGTAATAATCCAGTAAAGCCACTGTGATGATGGCCTAGGATGCACTCACGCAATGTCTGTGATTGACAAGAAGCTTGAAGCTCGCTCTATCTCGATAAAAGGACACTTGAATACCGATACCCGAATTTACCCTGAATGTATTGGTCTATCTCTCATATGACCTATAGGGTAGCTCACTTGCTGGAAAATGGTGAAATTGGTACCATTGGAAAGGTTTGTGTCTACTTTCCAAGGAAACCAACCATTTGATCAGATCCATTATGTTGAGTGACATATGATTATTGTTGCAAAGTAGGACAGGATATGTCTGGTAATTTACTGAGTCAACTTCGATAGAGCTTTGTGATCTGCTCAGGTCGATCTAGGTTACGTATTGTATGTGAATGAAAAGCTATGGGTGTCTAGTTTTCATAAATTCTTACAGTTTCGTTGATACCTATTGAATCGAAGAAGTTATGACTGATTTAGTGCATGGAGGTCAAGACTTTAGAAAACTTGATAAGTCTCTAGCGACTCTGCACTTTGGATGTGTCGCGCTCTTTTTGTTCTTAAACCAAGGTTTGTTTTTTCCCATTGGATTTTCACTTGGTAAGGTTTTTAACGAGGCGACCTATGAGAACATCCATACAATGATGCGTTGTACTTCTGTTCAACTTAGACCAAGAGGTATTTTTCCCACTAGGTTTTTTCTTGGTATAGTTGTGAGGGCAACTTGGCATCCGACTCCTATGATTTGAGGTACTCATCAGGGGGAGTCGTTATGTATACATCAGCAGGGTATACATGACATGTTATGTTGGTGCATTGCATTCTTTTCCTCATCAAGTCTTTATTTTTTTCCATGGGGTTTTGTTTTGACTTGGAATAGGTTTTTACGAAGGCAATATCTTCTGCACCATTGTTGTATTAGTGCTCGACACAGGGGAGTGTTCTGGGAATTATTATTCCCGTGATGTGTCTTACCTAATACTGGTTGTAGATACATAGATGGAAGGTTCTAGATCCTTCTAGAGGTAGTATGATCCTATTAGATGTCTTACCTTATCTAGGAATCCTATGTATGGAAGGACTCTCATTGTAATGCCTATATAAAGGCCCCTTTATCAATGATTGACTCATATTTACAGTCTTTTTTTTTTTTGTTGAGGGAGTTGATTCTCCCCCCACAGGACCGTTGGCCCCTCGATCCTGCAGGAGATAAACGAGGGATGTGCCCTAGTGGCCAGAATCTGAGCGAGAGGACCCACGATACCGACCCCCAGCACAGCCCCCCACAACAAGGTGAGGAAACTGCACCACACGAGAATCGAACCGCGGTTGCCGGGGATGAAATCCCACGTCATCTCAGCCTTAACCACTAGGCTATGCCCCTGGGGGCATATTTACAGTCTTTTACTTTCTCCTGAAAGAGTTATTAATTTATCGAGTATTAATTTAAAAACGTTACACTGTATATGAGAATAAATTGTAGTTATCGATGATGATGATGATTTTCATATTAAAACATCAGTTATGCACCATAAAATTACTCGTATCAGAAGTTAGCAAATTATATAGGCATTTCCATTATGTTGCTGCTTTCAACCTCAAGCAACTAAGGAACTTTATGATAGCATTTTGCGAGTCGCTATAATGTTCCACTTTTTCATAAATTATGATGTCTCTGTTTTCAATTATTGATTATAGGTTCCTATCAATTTGCAATCTGCATTATAAGTTTTTTTTGTTCCTTTTTTTTTTATGTTTTGTAGTTGAACTATTTTTTTGTCAAATAGAATAGTAATGCACAGTTATATACCTTAAAATGAAATGACAATTATATACCTTAAAATGAATTTCTTTAATTTCATTGCCTATGATCTTTTGTTTATTCACTTATTACGAAACAGACACATATCTACTCCACCGACATCTCGTTCGTTTGACATGTCTCGTTCCACTTCTCCAGCAGAGACTATATCGAGAAAAACTAGACAATCGATATGATGTAGAGATATGATAAAAACACATGTGGATGGAAAAAAAGTTACCGCTTGATCTCGATAAGGTCACATGAAAAATTAAAATGGCTCATAAAGTGAAGTTAAGCACGTATTTGGGAAAACTTGCTCGAGATAATATTTTTATTTTGCACCCTATATGGTTAGAAGTACCAGAATCGGATAAGAATATGATTTGGCAGGAAGTTTTGGTATTTTCACTATAACCTTATCTACTTAATGTTTTGAAATTTTAAGATAATTGACTATATTATTATTATTGCATAATTCTTCAATTTTCATTGTTATTGTCAGTCCAACTTCGATATTAGCAATAGCAAACAATTGAAAGAGATGATATTGCAATCAGTGGGCTTAAAGTGGAGACAATTTAAATCAGAATTGACGGGTGACTGGTTTATATGGTGCATACAAGGACATGTCTCCTTGTAAAAATACAATATCTTGTAGACTGATTGGGATGAATTCAAACGGATTAGACTAGATCCTTCTTGGGAGGTAAATTTGAGTTTTATTGTCTACTGCAATGCTTGTGTATTGTGTTAGTGTTTCTCCTCATAATCAAATGTAAAAAGAAAGAAAACACACGACATCCAAAAACTGAACATCGCTCCCCTTACTATGTCTCGTGGAGGTTATGACTGGTTTGAAAAGAAGATCATGGAAATTAAACTAAAGCAACGACAAGAGGAAGCCAAACAATCTGGTACTGATACAATTGTTGATCCTTTATCTTCTCCGACACGCCACCAAAAATATAAGTTGGACCGAATTAAGAAATTGAGATGACATCTGATACAACACATCGAGATTTCTAAGAGGATTGTAAGTGTTGGAATATTTTATTCCACTTATTCAAATCGAAGTTTTGATGATAAATTGATAAACACATAAAAACAACAATTAATCCACAAGAAGCCGAAGATGCACGAGACAGACCGAAAAGAAGTAAAACTTGTAACACCCCAATTCACAAATGGGACATTACACGCCGTAGAACCTTCATGAGGTCTACCAGGCTAACGCATAACACACCAACCGTATATGAAATCCCAAAAGACACAATTATCAAAGTAAAATAGGGCCGTGGCACTACTACAAAACTGGCTTTTAACAGCGGTTAAAATGCCCAATTAACGGCGGTTCCGGAACCGCCGTTATATGTACCGCTGTTAATATCAACGGCGGTTTTAAAAGCCGCCGTTAAATTTATCAAATAACGGCGGTTAATGGTAACCGCTGTTCATTTTTACACTTAATGGCGGTTATAGAACTGTCGTTGAAGTTGCCATATGTTACGACGGTTTTTGTAAACCGCTGTTAAATGTGTCATTTTACAGCGGTTATTGAACCGCCGTTAAGTGTAAAAATTAACAGCGGTTTCGGAGGAACCGCTGTTGAAATATTAATCATTTTATCCAGTTTTTCCCCTATTTTGCACAATCCAGTACCTGAATCGGATCAAACTAATCAATAAACCACCAATTCATCGAATCCAAACACACCGAAAAGAACTAACCAACACCAAATTCATTGAACCACCAATACATTGAAAAAGATAATACAAAAATCCCAATTCATCCAAAATAATTCATACAAATATCCAATGTACTAACCAACACCAAATTCATTGAACCACCAATACATTGAAAAAGATAATACAAAAATCCCAATTCACCCAAAATAATTCATACAAATATCCAATGTATTCACACAAAAACACCAAAATCATGTCCCGAGACGATTTCGCACCTCCAAGAAATAAAGTCCCCAATCAACTCGAATTTTATCAAAAACATCTCCAGACAGTGCTCCAACATCATCAAACATCTGCACATATAAACGTATAATAAACAAACTTTAAATGTAAAAGAGTAAACAGTTTTATCACCACTTCAAGTAAAAAATATACTACCTCCATCCAACCATCCAAAATACGCGCTCGGACGATAGTCGACATCCAGTGCATAACATAATAACCACACTCCCAACCTCCATTTTGTTTATTACACTAAAACAAAATAAGACACAATTATATGAGTCGCTTTCAGTAAATAAAATCAACACGTACACAACATACACAGTTAAAAAACACACACTGACACAAACACACAATGCACAAAAAAAAAACACAGCACACACAAACTTCACACACAGTAGACAAATGATGTTAAAACGCAAGTAATCAACATTCTACTTCAAGAGATTGGAATGTTCATCATGTTAAAATTAGACACAAATCAGAGACACTCAAGAAGGTCAAGAAAACAGATGACGGGTCCAGAAACGCATGGGACATGGTTGTACGGCTTGTCTAAAAATCCTAAGAATATCAACAAGAAAGAAATATCCTGAACAAAATCTATGTCTTCGTCGAACAAGACAACCAAATTCAACTACTGTAAAATATTGATCCTTGATCAGGGAAAATCAAAACAAAAGAATCTAAAACAGCTTCTACGAAAATCAAAACAAAAGAATCTAGTTCTTCCAAATGTCAAACAGGCTGGATCAGAACAAGGATCCTATGAGGGTGCAACTGTAAGTTTTTAATTTTTATTATCCCGACATGCAAGTGTATAAATTCACAAAGATATTCATGCAGATAGTTGCTCCACATTGGCTTTACAGATAAATATGTAGGCTAGTCAATTCAAATACAAATGGTGCAGAGCCCATACAAATAATGCTTAGCATTGATTATTTTGACAGACTGATTATATAGGGCCTGCAAACAAAATGCATCTGCAAGGGCTCTCGTGAGACAAATAGCATCTGTGATTGAACAATTACTGGTCAAGTAACTATTTGAATGCTTGACTTATATTCCAGATAATAGCTTATTTGAACTTTGTAACTGTATAATCATTCCCCCTGAACTTATTATGGTAGGGAGCTTCAGTATTAGAACTTGGATTATTTTCTTTCTTCAGTGGGTGTTCTTGAATATTTCCAGCTTTGACATGAAAAAATCTTGCTGAAGGGTGAATTGTTTACAAGGCATTAAACAAACGGACACTTCATACACGATATGTTGGGAGAAGATCCTTAAGACGAAAGTTAACATCTATCCCAAAGGGAGAAGATCCTTACGACGTTAACCACGTCTATCCCAAAATAATTCGTGTTTCCAAAAACAATATTGTCGTACACACTCAAATATTCATACACACAAACACACATATTTACACTCATGTAATTAAATGTATTACCTTGGGATATATCCAACTAACCGCCTGCATTGATTTACTTCTATGCATACCATCCATGGTCTTGAATGCGGTCACGGCACTGCTTAAAAGTAACAATAATATATTGAGTCGTTGATATAAAATTTTAAAGCAAATATATTATAAATAAAATCTTACTTTTGGAGTATCGCCTTAATGCGAGAGTCAGGCCTACTATGTAGTGAGCAAAACCATATAATAGTTCCTCTTGCTGGCACAATGACCAGAAGTTGCCAATGATGCCTACATAGATAAATGCATTTGAAAGAAAGAACATATTACTACAGTATGTTGTAAAAAAAAGGAAATAGTTTTGTTAAAAAGAAAATATTTTGAAATTTACAATCTTTTATCTTACTTATGATGGTAAGCTCCCATGTATATTTGCTTCTTCGACTCAAGCATACGCGTCGATATATATCTCGAGATCTCCTCTCCCCTCTGTCCCATATTTTGTATGGATTGAGGATCAAAATATCCATACAAAACCTCGTCCATCGTGCCCACATTCATAGTAGACAAATACCTAATTTGTTAAGCAAAATATTAATATAAAAAAAACACTCCACACACTGCACACAAACACACACACACACACTTTTCACACACACACACACTGCCACACAATAAAAACACACACACACTGCACATACGCACACACACTGCACACACAAACACTGCACACACACAACACATACACACACACACACACACACACACACACACACACTGTACACACACACATACTACGAATGTAGAAAGATTCCATAAAAAAATTACTCACATAGTCCAAAGCTGTAAAACTGATAAACTAAGCCACTCCTTTCCTTGAACGATCTCTAAAATATAAGTGTGAGCGATGTACAATGGAACATCATCACCACCACAGCCAAAGATAGTTGTATCCCACGGCACTGATATCGGACTATTGTACATACTCGACGTAGCCATAAGTAAGTCTCTCATGATGTCATCTTTGGTCCTCGACCCGTCATTCTGACGAGCCTGCTTTTTTGGTCGCTGTATATCCTATTTCATATAGTATAGTGTAAAATACAAGTAAATTTGAAATAATTTATTTTGTTTTCTTTCCATTGTAACTTCAGAAAGGATGAAGGATAAACGTATCTATTGAATACTATATAAACTCATTAATAATGACCCGAACCTAAAAAAAAATAGCTAGTGCAATGACACAAACATAAAAAAAAATAATATAGACTCGAGCCTCATCATCATGCCAGTCCATCCTTTGCGTGCGCATCCCGTGCCAGCTGTAACACCCCCAAGTTATTCAGGGTATATTACAGCGCCGTGAACCCCGCCGTGGGACCCACAAGGCTAAACATACGCGGAACTATGAAACTTGACCGAGAAGGTCTACATACAATGGAATGAAGGACAATACAAATGGTATTAAAAACCATAACCAATGAAACCATATACATCACCACACAAATCAATACCTCGGCAACACAGGCCGGAACATCAAGGAAACTGAAAATACAATACTCGAGTATTTAAAATCCATTCCAGTACAACAACACTGAATGGAGGAATCCAAAAAGATAACCAGAGACAGGACACAGTATCACACTTGCCCATCATCTTCATGCCGACCCGATACCTGCCTGTCCGATCTCCTGGAACCTGAAATACATAAAAAGTATTTCCCCCATAAAGGGGTTAGCCGTCGAATAGCTAGTGCAAGTATAACAAGTATGAAACACAATACTCCTCGACAATAAAGTAAATGTATCCGTCAATTCATCAATTCAAGACTAGTATTCCGGAATAACTAAAATCTCATAAGACGTATGTGAATGCCGTAGACACGGTTCGTTCACCTCATACGCCGATACGTATGTGAATGCCGTAGAAACGGTTCGTTCACCTCATACGCCGATACATGTAGGAATGCCGTAAAAACGGTTCGTTCATTACATGCCAACAATACATACATGAATGCCGTAAAAACGGTTCGTTCATAATATGCCATTAATATATCTATGAATGCCGTAAAAACGGTTCGTTCATGATATGCCATCAATATTTCTTTCTTTCAAAGTCGAGAACGTACAATCATAAATGTATACTTGCCTTTGAGACATCGAGAAATCGAATGGAGGAAGGGTATGAGTTCGGTAGGTCCAAGAACGCGCTTCCAGCACCTAAACGATTCGCAAGGAAATGATAATTAATTATCCATACTCAAATTACACGAAGAGACTCCCGAAACTCGTCTACGATTCAAGAGAATACACGGGTGAACAACTAAAGGTTGGGAAATCGCCCAAACTCCCACAAGTTCGAAAACGGCACAATCCAACCCGTAAAATCGTAAGAAAAACACGCATACGGCATAAATATATCATAATCTCAAGGTTCTCAACCTTCAAATCGGATAAATCGGACGAATCTACGAAAACCCCCAAAATCCAACACAACATTCAAAGTGTTCTTGAATAATCTTTCAATAATCCGATGAATACTCAAACGTGTCCATAATCATGCGTATATCACTTCATACACCATGATTTTAACATCCAAAACATCATTACCTAATACAAAATCGAAATCCAAAATGTTGAAGAAATTACCTCTTGAAGGTCCAAGCACTATGATTCGAAGAGTACGCGATAGATCGATGATCCGAGCTTCACAATCGAAAAGAGATGAAGAGAAATCACACACTCAAGTGATAGGTGAAGAAACTTCTTCCTCTCAAGCCTCCTCTCTCATGCCCAAGTGAAGAAATGGGGAAAAATGAGGTGATCCGCTCAAGAAAACGCAGATATAGGGTTAACTGTCATGTGTGCCGCGGCTCAGTAGAAGTGTGCCGCGGCACAGCCCAAAATTGCTCCTGTGGCTCGGCAGGTGCCGCGGCTCAGCCAAGTGTGCCGCGGCACAGGTCTGACGGTTTTGGCCGAACTGAAAATGAGAGTGACTTAGCTATTTCGACCATAACTCCCTCGTCTGGACTCCGATTGACTCACCGTTTGAACCATTGGAAAGCTAACTCGATGCTTTATAATATTGCAAAGATTCAGAATTTTTGGAGTTTCCAAAAATTAATGGTGATTTAACAAAGTCGAACTTATACGTGGAAAAGTCGCTAAAGAACACGGAATTCAACAAAACGATACCGAAACGAACTCGGATGACAAAAAGTGTAGAATTAATCATTCTCAGGATGACGAAACGGTCCCAAGAAAGTCATCAAAATGGACTTTCGCCAAAAAAGAAAAATTACCGGAAATCGAATTTGCGGATATTACATTCTACCCTCCTTAAAAGAAGTTTCGTCCCGAAACTTAAAACAACTAGGGAGAAGTAATATCCCACCAGGAAAACTCAACGAGATACACAAGAAACGCGTAACTTACGCCCAACGGCGAAACGTTACAAGTAACACAACAATACATTACCCGAAGGTAATCCAAGCCAACACTGAGGTGAATACGAATCACAATTTCTGAAGGCTCCAACAGAAATACCTATACATCGCAATGGTTTGAAAGCCCCTCAACCGAAGCTGTATATCACGATGGCCTGAAAGCCGAACAGTCCAAAGCTGTAAATCATCACAATACAGATCTCAAAGAAACAAACCTGACTGTCGAACATACCCCTCTGGCGTATGAACGCTTAATCACAAAACGTCGAACACATCCAATCAAACATGGACTATGAACGATCAAAAATTGTACGGCACAAAGATGGACATCACAGTAAGCCCGATTCGGAAATGTGTCCGTGCACATGTCCACCCCATATACGGAATCCAGAATATACGTGTGACAATGTGCCTAATTAGCCTCACGAACTACGTCTCGTGTGCACGGTCCATTGCGGAAACATCCACGCATGACCATCGTGTGCCTGGCTAAAAATCCTACACATAACCAATCGGCACGCAGATATAATTCCAGATATGCCACGATACGACGTGACAACGAAACTCAAAAGATAATATATCCTATACGGATCATACGATTCAACCAGTGAACGACGACACACGAATAATGAAAAATCGACACGACCAACAATATCCAACATAACCATCCTGGGATCGAAATCCCTTAGGACCGATTAACACGAGCAATAATCACAACACAACAATTCGGGAAATCCTCAACTCTCAACGATCACAAAATTACCGAGTTCACAAGAATAATAGTGTGATGCCTTGAGTCGGCCAACACGGCAATAATAATTCAACGGATGGGAACTATCCTCGACAGTCCCAATTCAATACTTCGATTACCGTAGAATGGCCAATCGATAACAACGATACAACGGATGAGAATATCTTTGACAACGGATGGGAATTATCTTCGATAATCCCAATTCAATGCCTCGATTACCTCAGAACGGTCAATCGATAATCAATGATACGATAGAATAGATGTCCCGGTGTCTTAAACCGACCACCGAAACGGAGATGACAAAAGGATATATCAACGTCTCCAATTGGTTAATTTAATATTAATAGAAAAACACCGATATCAATAACGACGATCACCACAATATCTCAATGGAACATCCATCACAATCACAATCGATACGTCGATACCGCGAACCGGCTATCGACAGCGACTTTACCAACAAGTATCGCAATGCCTTGAACCGGCCTTTTACAAACAACAGTAACATTTGGCATAAATTGCCGACGGGTGTCGTGTCAACCAATCCCCTGATATCAATACAATCATAAAGAGACCAAGTCCCGAAATGATACACACATTCGTACTCCTACAGATAACATTAATCTCATTGATTAGTACAAGTATAAAACTTGCCTCGATATCAATACAACGAACTGTTACCAATTCAGTTGGTTTCGTCTACGGGTTCCTCAATTCCGACCAAGCTAATCTACGAACTCTTCAACATCAACCGCAACTCAACAGTCATAATCCACGATCAAACTTCATATCTTATTGTAAAACGAAGGCTTAATAATCAACAGGTTCGATAACGATCAATATCAATACAACTAGGCCACAAACTCATCAGTTCCACAATATCTCGATTAAACACAGTCCGAACTGTCCAACTCAGACCCTCACGAATCCATGTCCACAATACGAGCCGAAATCCGATGATCATATCAGCAACCAATTCGGACCAATAATAAGGGTCTAAATGTTATCGGTTCCAAACTCAATTCTTAAATACGAATTGACAAGGTTCCCTTCTCGTAAATCCGTAGTTAAAATTTTCCGATGATCATCGCTAATTCGAACCATCCAATTAGTTCAACATTATAGGTAATCATATTCTAAGGTTATCAAACAATCCAATCATTCGACTTGAATATTTGCTCCATACGTATGGGCTTCCAAATTCAGAGATGAATAATAGTCTCATCAAACTCATAATCACTTTCGTATTCCTATATGATTATTATTTCAAACACATAGTTTAGCTCTAGATATGAATATTCCATATTCATTTTCAAAACATCAACACTTCTTAAAAAAAATTCATCACCTCGTATAATTCAAGAGTTCTTCAAGAACACGAAATATCCGAAATCCCGTTCAGAACAACATATCCGAGGTATATATCTCCATGTTACCATTTTATTCATCATGCCATTCATACAACCCTAAGAATCGCAACAATACCGTTATCATCATATGAAGAAGATCTCAATAATCATATCAATATCTGAAATCTCTTATTACAATTCCAATAAATCTCGTATACATTATCACATGATAACATAATTGTAACACCCCCAGATCCTCCTGGGAATATTACACGCCGTAAACCCTTCTCACAAGGATTTACCAGGCTAAGCACAATTTTCCACGTCATTTCAAAAATGCCAAAAAGACCGATGACGGTAATGTTTTCCAAATACAAAAAAAAAAATCATTTTCCAAATACCGTCGAAACGATCAAGGCCAAAATGCCGGAAACTCAGTTTAGGGAATCGGTTTTACAAAATAAAATTCAGTTGGCAAAATACCAAAAGCCATTTCAAAATACTCACGCAGTGGATAAAAGTACAGTCCAATTTATGCACTTTCATAAAAACGAACATCAAAATACACGATTCCCAACATGCTCCCTCCCAAGTAGTAATCCTTTAAAAATGAACCACTATCAAAGGGATACAAGGATTACCTTGTATGGACGAACCACGAAGAAGAATAATTGAACTTCATTCCAAGAATCATCAAAAACTTCAAGAACAATACTTAAATCCGAACTCTCCATCTTAATCTTGTTTAAGAGAATCATCTCTCAATGTTTAGGAACTTCAAGTACTTCCCAAGGCTCTCTATATTGACTGAAGGAAGGAGAATGGACAAAATGCCTCTCAGCACTCGTCTATCCTCTCTATAAAACACATCACTAGCGCGCGCTAGACCTTATATTTAGCATGCGCTACATGACTAGCGTGCGCTATCCTTCCTTGATAGCGTGCGCTATCGGGCAGTCCAGAAGCTACTACATTGCTTCGAAATTCATCTAACGTACGTAATGCCCATGCATTAGCGTACGCTAACAGGCGTTGACTTGCTACAGTGAAATGCTCAGTAGCGTGCGCTATTCTTCGACCTTAACGCGCGCTAATCGTCGTTGACTTGCTACAGTATCGTGCCCCCACATGCCGAAAGCATCCGCGATTACCGGGATTCCTTTGACCGATATGGAATTAGCATGCGCTAATCATACGGTTTTAGCGTGCGCTAGCTCTACACGACAAGCACTCGTTGACCTTATCTGGACACGCGTCGAACATGGCCGGGTCCACCCGCCGAAAGATAAGATTCCATTATTGGCGATCTGATGTTAGCGTGTGCTAACCAACATGCGTTAGCGTGCGCTAACTGAATATAAAAGTCAATCTGGGCCTACCTGTCGGTCACCTTCCGGAACTAACCCAGCACGTTGCTACGTACGTTAGGGGTCCTCCTTAGCGTACGTAACCGAACCTCTTAGCGTGTGCTAAGTATGCACCGTAGCGTACGCTAAGTATATATTTTAGTGCGCGCTAGGCATACCTTGTAGCGTGCGCTAACGTAGCTGTACTTAGCCATTTTCCGCTATTCTCTACCAACATCTCGACATACCAAACGATCATACGGCACAATGAATACATATACGCATTCAGCAACATTGTCATACGTTCACATCATCCTCAAGCACAATTATCCATCAACGACATCCAACAAATAAACGAAAAAAAATATATCCGAAAAATCAGGGTATTACACTCTACCCCCCTTAAAAATAAGTTTCGTCCTCGAAACTTGCAATCACTCGCACAACAACATTTCAACGGGAATTCAAATTCACCAAGAATTATCGAATAATCCGAACAACATACTTACAAGTCTGTGAAGTCGAAGATCTCCCGTGATACTAGCATGCGACTCCTAAACAAAGTCTCAACATAATATCGATACACACCAATATCGCAATTAGCAACTTAACAAAATCTCAAGGAAGAGTTCACGTCCGTGACCACGGCCACGTTTCTTCCTACTTTCGGCCAACATTCTGAAGGGCACACATGTGCGGAAGTATAATCCAAATCGCACCTTCTCGAAGTGACCAATTCCAAAGAATACCAAGCTAAAAACGAATCGGTCAAGAAAATACAAGAAGAGTGAGAGGACTTACAAGTACCGGTCGCACTGTGATGATGGCAGAGTAGTGATACTGTGGGCAAATGACGACTCAATCGAGCCAAAAAACCGACAGCCTAGGTATCCATAAACCTAAGCTCTGATACCATATTCTGTAACACCCCCAAGTTATTCAGGGTATATTACAGTGCCGTGAACCCCGCCGTGGGACCCACAAGGCTAAACATACGCGGAACAATGAAACTTGACCGAGAAGGTCTACATACAATGGAATGAAGGACAATACAAATGGTATTAAAAACCACAACCAATGAAACCATATAAATCACCACACAAATCAATACCTCGGCAACACAGGCCGGAACATCAAGGAAACTGAAAATACAATACTCGAGTATTTAAAATCCATTCTAGTACAACAACACTGAATGGAGGAATCCAAAAAGATAACCAGAGACAAGACACAGTATCACACTTGCCCATCATCTTCATGCCGACCCGATACCTGCCTGTCCGATCTCCTGGAACCTGAAATACATAAAAAGTATTTCCCCCATAAAGGGGTTAGCCGTCGAATAGCTAGTGCAAGTATAACAAGTATGAAACACAATACTCCTCGACAATAAAGTAAATGTATCCGTCAATTCATCAATTCAAGACTAGTATTCCGGAATAACTAAAATCTCATAAGACGTATGTGAATGCCGTAGACACGGTTCGTTCACCTCATACGCCGATACGTATGTGAATGCTGTAGAAACGGTTCGTTCACCTCATACGCCGATACATGTAGGAATGCCGTAAAAACGGTTCATTCATTACATGCCAACAATACATACATGAATGCCGTAAAAACGGTTCGTTCATAATATGCCATCAATATATCTATGAATGCCGTAAAAACGGTTCGTTCATGATATGCCATCAATATTTCTTACTTTCAAAGTCGAGAACGTACAATCATAAATGTATACTTGCCTTTGAGACATCGAGAAATCGAATGGAGGAAGGGTATGAGTTCGGTAGGTCCAAGAACGCGCTTCCGGAACCTAAACGATTCGCAAGGAAATGATAATTAATTATCCATACTCAAATTACACGAAGAGACTCCCGAAACTCGTCTACGATTCAAGAGAATACACGGGTGAACAACTAAAGGTTGGGAAATCGCCCAAACTCCCACAAGTTCAAAAACGGCACAATACAACCCGTAAAATCGTAAGAAAAACACGCATACGGCATAAATATATCATAATCTCAAGGTTCTCAAGCTTCAAATCGGATAAATCGGACGAATCTACGAAAACCCCCAAAATCCAACACAACATTCAAAGTGTTCTTGAATAATCTTTCAATAATCCGATGAATACTCAAACGTGTCCATAATCATGCGTATATCACTTCATACACCATGATTTTAACATCCAAAACATCATTACCCAATATAAAATCGAAATCCAAAATGTTGAAGAAATTACCTCTTGAAGGTCCAAGCACTATGATTCGAAGAGTACGCGATAGATCGATGATCCGAGCTTCACAATCGAAAAGAGATGAAGATAAATCACACACTCAAGTGATAGGTGAAGAAACTTCTTCCTCTCAAGCCTCCTCTCCCGTGCCCAAGTGAAGAAATGGGGAAAAATGAGGTGATCCGCTCAAGAAAACGCAGATATAGGGTTAACTGTCATGTGTGCCACGGCTCAGTAGAACTGTGCCGCGGAACAAGCCCAAAATTGCTCCCAGGGCTCGGCAGTGTGCCGCGGCTCAGCCGAAGTGTGCCGCGGCAAAGGGTACAGACGGTTTTGGCTGAATCTGGAAAATGAGAGTGACTTAGCTATTTCGACCATAACTCCCTCGTATGGACTCCGATTGACTCACCGTTTGAACCATTGGAAAGCTAACTCGATGCTTTATAATATTGCAAAGATTCAGAATTTTTGGAGTTTCCAAAAATTAATGGTGATTTAACAAAGTCGAACTCATACGTGGAAAAGTCGCTAAAGAACACGGAATTCAACAAAACGATACCGAAACGAACTCGGATGACAAAAAGTGTAGAATTAATCATTCTCATGATGACGAAACGGTCCCAAGCAAGTCGTCAAAATGGACTTTCGCCAAAAAAGAAAAATTACCGGAAATCGAATTTGCGGATATTACACCAGCTCCTCAGCTCGACCAGTACCTGAAATGCATAAGACGCATTTCCCCCATTTAAGGGGTTAGCATTCGAATAGCTAGTGCAAGTACACAATTACACAATATTATATACATACGCGATTCCACGCAAACAAACCATTTAGGAAAAACATTTGCAATCAATATTCCGGAATATCACATTTTAGAAGTATATCCTCAAGTTTTCCACATCATAACTATCCACACTTGGTAACTCTCGACCGTACCCATTAGTATCGGCCCCCAGAGGTCCCGTTGAACCGTCCTCGTGTGAGAAACGACTTCCGCAGTCGTACCCATTATTATCGGCCCCCAGAGGTGCCGTCGAACCGTCCCCAGGTGGAAGAACATCAACACACGCACCCAAGTCCACTTCCGTGGCCATACCCATTAGTATCGGCCCCCAGAGGCCACATATGCCATCCCTGGGTGGAAGAGCAACAATCATAATCATTCAATAATACAATTTACATCGTTTGCATCAAAACCGTACACACACACAATGAAATGTAATACATGTACTTGCCTTGGATAACACGATGCGAAGAAAACGGTGAAAGGAAAGGTTTTGGTCCGAATAATCTTCACAAATCCGATCCTAACAACAATAGAGACTCAATCAACTACAATTCCATTGAGAAATCACGAATCAATCGGCGTTCTACCCTAAGGAACAATACACCAAACACTATGAAGGCATAAGGGTTAATCTAGATTAACAAAGGGGAAGAACTCGAGATTAATCCACAAAACTACTAGGAAAGACTAAAACCATGATCACTATAATCAACCATCTATCGAAGCAAAAACGGGAATAACAATGAATTATAGTCAAGAACCCTAATATTAGGTAAAATGCCAAAATACCTCAATTTCACGTTGAAATGGTGGAAGGAAGATGGTTAATTCGTGTTAGAATGTCCAATTCCGAGTTATAAGATGATGGAAGGTAATATCTGAGGGAGATTGCCCGAAATCGTCAAGGAGAAGTGGAAAAACGGGAGGAAAAGGAAGAAATGGGGTTAAAACACCCGTCTGTCCTATATATACTGGACAGAACACGGCACAACAAACGGCCCAAATAGCGCCGTGTTCATCGCCGTATTGCAGGTCAGCGGGCGACCCCTGTGCGACACGGCACACAGACATGGCACAACATGATGCGGGTCTTGCGCCGTTTCGCAAGACAGCGAGCACCACTGGGCGACACGGCGCACAGACACGGCGCAAAATGCCGCGGGTCTTGCGCCGTTTTGCACAGGTCGTGCCAGACAGCTTCTGATCTCAAGACGAAGCTACTAAAACTTGGAAAAACAATAAACCACAACGCGACATTCCGACCCAACGGTCCGAGAGAATACCAACAACGGAAAAGATAATATCCAATAAACCGGAACGGTCCGTGGTAAACAACCAAAATCGAACAAGGGGCAAATTCCCTAAACTTATAGGAAATTACGAAATGGCCCAAATGTCCGAAAATCACGATACAACGTCGGATTAAAAATCCGAAACTCACAACATGCGCAACCCAACCATACGAACTTATGAGAACAGATAAATAGTGAAATTGAACGAGTTTACGAGAATCGAGCGTACATGCGATAAAACATAGTTCGAGACGAAAATACGCAAAAACATCACCGAAACTCGTGCAAATGGAAAAACTCAAAGAACAATATAGATTCAGAATCCCAAAATAGACAAGCGAGTCGTCCGAAACGAACATACACCAAAAATAGAAATTACCAAAAATAAAAAGTACGGATATTACATTCTCTCCCCCTAAAAATAAGTTTCGTCCCGAAACTTACAACGCGAATAACTCGGGGTATCTCGACCTCATACTCTCTTCCGTCTCCCACGTGGCTTCCTCGGATCCATGCCTCGACCATTGCACTTTAACCAAAGGAATGGTTTTGTGCCTGAGTTGCTTCATCCGACGTTCTAAGATCTGAATCGGCCTCTCCTCGAAGGTAATGTCGGGCCCCAACTCGATCTCTCCAAAATCGATAATATGGCTAGGGTCTGGTACGTACTTCCTAAGCTGGGAAACATAAAACACGTTATGTACGTGGCTCAGGGACGGCGGCAAGCCTAACCGATATGCAAGCTCTCCAACTTTCTCTAGAACCTCGAATGGCCCAATATATATCGGACTAAGTTTACCCTTCCGACCGAAGCGGTAAATTCCCCGTGTCGGTGACACCTTAAGCAACACATGGTCTCCCACCTCAAACTCCAACGGCCGGCGACGTGTATCGGCATAAGACTTCTGTCGACTCTGGGCCATCAACATCTTATCGCGAATCAGAGCAATCTTCTCTCTCGTCTCAACTACCATATCGGGCTCGGTGCCAATTAGCTCGGATGCATCATCCCAACACAACGGCGATCTGCACCTCCTACCATACAGTGCCTCAAATGGTGCCATTTTGATCGAGGCATGCCAACTATTATTGTACGTGAATTCGATCAATGGCAAGTGCGACTCCCAATCATTCTTCCAATCTAAAGCACAGGCTCGCAACATATCCTCCAGCGTATGTATCGTCCGCTCAGACTGTCCGTCTGTCTGAGGGTGGTAGGATGTACTGAGTCTCAACTCGGTCCCCAAGGCTCGATGAACGGCCTGCCAAAAATGTGATATAAACCGGCCATCACGATCCGAAACAATACTCTTAGGGGTCTCATGCAACCTCACGATCTCCGCAATGAACACTCGCGCTAGTTTCTCCGGCCCCCAAGTGTCCTTAATACCTAGAAAATGAGCTGATTTGGTTAGTCAATCGACAATGACCCAAATCATGTTCATTCCAGTCCGAGTCTTAGGCATACTGGTAATGAAATCCATAGAAATATCCTCCCATTTCCAATCCGGGATAGGAAGTGGTCGCAAAAGCCCCGCAGGTCACTGATGCTCGATCTTAACCTGTTGACAGGTCAAACACCTCGACACAAACTCGCTAACGTCTATCGTCAAATTACTCCACCAGTAGTTACTCCTCACATCCTTGTACATTTTGCTCATACCAGGATGTTTGGAGTAAAGCGTAGTATGAGCCTCACTGAGAATCTTCTGCCTCAACTCAATATCATTCGGTACACATAATCTGCCGCGGAATCTCAAAACTCTGTCATCCTGAATCACAAACCCAGGGGCTTTCCCCTTCTTCACATCCTCCCTCAACTGGACCAAAAACGGATCATCATACTGCTTCGCCTTGATATCATCAGTCAAGGACGAAGTGATCTCCAACGCACATAACTGACCCTGAACTCTCTGAACCCAAACCTCGATATTCTGACAAATAAAATCCCGCTGGATCCTTCTCTGTGGTGTAAGTACCTCTAACATCTGTAACGCCATCGGCTTTCTGCTCAACGCATCAGCCACTACGTTAGCCTTACCCGGATGATAAAGTATTTCGAGGTCATAATCTTTAATTAGATCCAACCACCTACGCTGTCTCATATTCAGCTCTTTCTAACTGAAGATATACTTCAAACTCTTGTGATCCGTAAAAATCTTACACGACGACCCATAGAGATAATGCCTCCAGATCTTTAAGGAGAAAACGACCGCAGCTAACTCCAAATCGTGCGTGGGGTAATTAACCTCATAAGGTTTCAACTGGCGGGACGCATAAGCAATAACCCTATCTCTCTGCATCAAAACACATCCGAGCCCGAGGCCCGAAGAATCACTATACACCACGAAATCCTCGTTCCCCTGAGGCAATGCTAAAACGGGTGCGGTAATCAATCGTCTCTTCAACTCATCGAAACTATCTTGTCTGTCTGCGGTCCACTCGCACTTATGAGTTTTCTGGAGTAACTGAGTAAGCGGTCTAGCGATCTTAGAAAATCCCTCAACGAATCTACGATAATAGCCTGCAAGTCCCAGAAAACTCCTCACTTCCTTCACATTCTTGGGCAGTTCCCATGCCATCACCGCCTCTATCTTCTGTGGATCAACTCGAACTCCCTCCACTGAAATCACGTGCCCGAGGAACATCACTTCCTTGAGCCAAAACTCACACTTAGAGAACTTCGCATATAAGTGCTCGGTTCTCAAGGTGTCCAACACAATCCGGAGATGTAAGGCATGCTCCTCTCGGCTCCGGGAATAGATAAGAATGTCATTGATAAAGACGACTACGAATTTGTCCAGATACTCGATAAAAACTTTGTTCATTAACTGCATGAACACTGCTAGGGCATTGGTTAGCCCGAAGGGCATAACCACAAACTCGTAATGGCCATATCTCGTCCGAAAGGCAGCTTTCGGTATATCTCTGTCCCGTAAATCAATCTTCGAGAAGACTGTCGCTCCCTGAAGCTGATCAAATAAATCATCGATCCTGGGCAAAGGGTATTTGTTTTTGATGGTCAACTTTTTTAATTCTCGATAATCAATGCATAAACGAAGCGATCCATCATTCTTCTTAACAAAAAGTACAGGCGCACCCCAAGGCGATGCGCTCGGTCAAATATACCCTTTATCTAACAACTCTCCCAACTGTTTCTTCAACTCTAACATCTCCGACGGTGCCATACAGTACGGCGCTCGAGAAATAGGGGCCGCATTCGGCTCTAGATCAATAGGAAACTCCACCTCTCGCTGTGGTGGTAATCCCAGCAAATCATCCGGAAATACGTCGGGATATTCACTAACAACTGGAATTGACGACAAATCAACTCCACCATCTTCCGCCTCCAGAGCATAACACCAGTAGCCGACACAACCCTAGTTCAGAAGTTTCATCGCCTTCAAGGCGCTAATCACACTCCCCGATCTACCTGGCTTACAACTGACGAGAGTATGCTCGGTGCCGTCCTCGGCCACTATCGAGATGGTACGAGTCCGATAGTTCATGATAGCACCGTGACGATCCAACCAATCGTCCCCGAGGATCAAATCCTCACCCTTAAGGTCTATAACAATGAGATTCGAGGGCCAATCCCGGCTCCCGATCCTCACTGGGCAATCCCTAACTTCCCGGTCCCCAACCATACGATCTCCGCTGGGCGTACCCACTACAAACGGTTCACACTCGAACAAGCAGTCAAAACCAATACGCCTCACACAATCCGAAGCAATAAAGGATTGGGTAGCACCCGAATCAAAAAGCATTGAAACTGGATGAGAAAGGATCTGAGTGGTACCTGACGCCACCGGAACGTCTGCCTCCTCTGTGTGCCTCATCTGATACAATTGGGGGTGAACTGAACCCGAACTCGATGCTGTACGGTGATCCGGTTGACCCCGACCCCTACCACGACTCGAACTCTGAGGAATATGAGTAGCTGGAGTGTTATGTTCCTTCTGATCGGCGGTGGTAGTCGGATCTCTGGCGACCCTGGTGGCCCTCTCACAATGAGCTTCCCGATGCTCGGTCTGTCCGCAAGTAAAGCAAGTAACTAATGGAAATGGGCAATCCTTCATCACGTGCTCGGACTGACTGCAATTAAAACAAACTCTCCCACCATGTGCAACAGACTGGACCGAACGGTTACCCTGAGATCCACCGGCGTGATGAAACGGCCTCTTCCCAGATGTAGGAGCAGACCGAGACCTCGAAAACTGACCACCCTTACTGGCCGAGAAACCGCCAGTAGTCTTTTGCTTCTTAGTTTCTGAAACCGACTCTGTTTCCGGGGCAGCCATCTCGATCGCTAGAGCGCGATCCTGGTATTCCTTCAAGGTGGCACACATGAAGGGTGCCATACTCTGTCTGATATGCGGCTTCATGCGCATATTGAAATAACGAATTTTATCAGCCTCAGTCCTCACCTGATCTTTCACGAAACCCAACTGTTGATTGTAAGAGATAATGGCCTGAGAAATCAGTACATCCTGGGGTGTGGCAGTGAAGAACTCCACAATCCTGCGTTATTTGACTGGCGGCGGACAATATTCTGCTTCCATAGCAGCTTTGAATTCCTCCCAAGTGGCTCGACGGTCTCTGGGCGTCACAGCCTCCCACCATTCTGCAGCTTCCTTATCCAGGAGGTACTGGGCAATATGTACCCTCCTGCCATCGGGACAAGCTACGGCATCAAAGGTCCTAGACAACTGAAAGAGCCAATTCTCCCAACCGAGGGAGTCAGAAGATCCGGAGAAACGAGGAGGGTGCATCTTAGTCACCGTCTGAAGCCACTTACTAGCTTCTTCCTCAGGAGTCGGGGGCGGATTCTGGCATCCTCCCTGAGTTATCAGGGCAAGCTGGGCTACCAACTGCTGAAGTACGGCAGTAGCCCCGGCGTCGGCATTATTACCCGACGGCACTGAATGAGAGGCTGAGTCCGCAGAGGACTGAGAAAGTGAGCCCTCCTCATTATTAGCACCCCGACCACGGCCTCGTCCGCGTCCCCTAGCTGGTCTACCGCGACCTCTCAACATACTGAAGAAAGATATGAAAGAACAAGATCAAAAAGATTCACAATTTGCAAGATCGATGCCATAATCACAACCCAAACAACACGAGGAAACGGACTACATAGATATAAGAGTTTGAGGAGACTTACAGTCACGGGTCGCACAGAGAGATGGTAGCACGATGATATTAGGCTCAATAACTGACTCTAACGACACGACTGACAGTCCCAAAATTTACCGACAGCCTAGGTATTCATAACCTAAGCTCTGATACCATAAATGTAACACCCCAAATCACAAATGGGACATTACACGAAATAGAACCTTCATGAGGTCTACCAGGATAACGCATAACACACCAACCGTATATGAAATCCCAAATGACACAATTATCAAAGTAAAATAGGGTCGTGGCCTCGGCCAAAACATTTTACCCAAATATCTAACAGTGTAACTCCACAAAAATCCATTGCCCACGCAGGGGACCTTAACCAATTTATAAAACACTCAGTCTAACTTCAATACCCAAATAGATACAATAACACAAGCATAAAAAAATAATATAGACTCGAGCCTCATCATCATGCCAGTCCATCCTTTGCGTGCGCATCCCGTGCCAGCTCCTCAGCTTGACCAGTACCTGAAATGCATGAGACGCATTTCCCCCATTTAAGGGGTTAGCATTCGAATAGCTAGTGCAAGTACACAATTACACAACATTATAAACATACGCGATTCCACGCAAACAAACCATTTAGGAAAAACATTTGCAATCAACATTCCGGAATATCACATTTATATCTAAAACAATATATCCTCAAGTTTTCCACATCATAACTATCCACACTTGGTAACTCGCGACCGTACCCATTAGTATCGGCCCCCAGAGGTCCCGTCGAACCGTCCCCGGGTGAGAAACCACTTCCGCGGCCGTACCCATTAGTATTGGCCCCCAGAGGTCCCGTCGAACCGTCCCTAGGTGGAAGAACATCAACACACGCACCCAAGTCCACTTCCGTGGCAGTACCCATTAGTATCGGCCCCCAGAGGCCACATATGCCATCCCCGGGTGGAAGATCAACAATCATAATCATTCAATAATACAATTTACATCATTTGCATCAAAACCGTACACACAATGAAATGTAATACATGTACTTGCCTTGGATAACACGATGCGAAGAAAATGGTGAAAGGAAAGCTTTCGGTCCGAATAATCTTCACAAATCCGATCCTAACAACAATAGAGACTCAATCAACTACAATTCCACTGAGAAATCACGAATCAATCGGCGTTCTACCCTAAGGGACAATACACCAAACACTACGAAGGCATAAGGGTTAATCTAGATTAACGAAGGGGAAGAACTCGGGATTAATCCACAAAACTACTAGGAAAGACTAAAACCATGATCACATAACTATAATCAACCATCAATCGAAGCAAAAACGGGAATAACAATGAATTATAGTCAAGAACCCTAATATTAGGTAAAATGCCAAAATACCTCAATTCGTGTTAGAATGTCCAATTCCGAGTTATAAGATGATGGAAGGTAATATCTGAGGGACATTGCCCGAAATCGTCAAGGAGAAGTGGAAAAACGGGAGGAAAAGGAAGAAATGAGGTTAAAACACCCGTCTGTCCTATATATACTGGACAGAACACGGCGCAACAAACGGCCCAAATAGCGCCGTGTTCATCGCCGTAATGCAGGTCAGCGGGCGACCCCTGTGCGACACAGCGCACAGACACGGCACAACATGCTGCGGGTCTTGTGCCGTTTCGCAAGACAGCGAGCACCACTGGGCGACACGGCGCACAGACACGGCGCAAAATGCCGCGGGTCTTGCGCCGTTTTGCACAGGTCATGCCAGCCAGCTTCTGATCTCAAGACGAAGCTACTAAAACTTGGAAAAACAATAAACCACAACGCGACATTCCGACCCAACGGTCCGAGAGAATACCAACAACGGAAAAGATAATATCCAATAAACCGGAACGGTCCGTGGTAAACAACCAAAATCGAACAAGGGGCAAATTCCCTAAACTTATAGGAAATTACGAAATGGCCCAAACGTCCGAAAATCACGATACAACGTCGGATTAATAATCCAAAACTCACAACATGCGCAACCCAACCATACGAACTTATGAGAACAGATAAATAGTGAAATTGAACGAGTTTTACGAGAATCGAGCGTACATGCGATAAAACATAGTTCGAGACGAAAATACGCAAAAACATCACCGAAACTCGTGCAAATGGAAAAACTCAAAGAACAATTTAGATTCAGAATCCCAAAATAGACAAGCGAGTCGTCCGAAATGAACATACACCAAAAATAGAAATTACCAAAAATAAAAAGTATGGATATTACAAAACTATAGTAAAGCTAACGTACGCTATCAGCAAAGAATAACATACGCAACATATCAAGTCAGTGAGTCCTGCATTCATCGTCGGAGCAGATAATGCACACTATGGTGTCAGGTTAACGCACACTATAGATGACACTTAACGTACGTAACACAGTGCACTTAACATGCTCTATGAAAGGTGAATTACGAATTCAAATAAATCAATCCATTGGACTAATTCTAGAAGGTCAAAAAGCATGCAACAGATACATGATATATAAAGTACGCTATGTAGACAACTTAACATATGCTACGGAAGAGGCAGCAGCTACTGGACTAAATTGAGCAACGAATAACGTACGTAATAATAATGCTTAACGTACGTAATACACTTAACATACCCTACGGAGGACATATAGTGTACGCTATGAAGAGGGCAGTGACCAACAGCTAGTTTAGGCTTTAAAGCCTATAAATACCACTTCATATGGTATTCACCACACAACAACTTCAAACAAAGTATACTTACATCAGATATTATTTTATTCATTATTGTTGTTGGAATCGAGCCTAATTGATAAGGGTTCGAGTGTTTAATTCACTCAACCACACACGAGAGAAAAAAAGGATTGTAGATTTGATTCGGTATTATTAAGATCGTGGATTCGGCATTATTATAATCAGAATCTAAATCCAAGTGGGTTTTTTCTAGTACCAATAGAAAGCTAGGAAGGTTGATTCCTTATCCAATTGAAAAGGAAAAGGGTTTATCTTGGACTGACATAAATACAAGATTGTAATGGCTTATCTTGGACTGGTAGAAGACAAGATTGTAACGGTTTATCTCCGAACGATATAAGACAAGACGGAAAGGTTTATCTTAAGCCTATAGAAAAAGATAAGGAGAGAGGACGTATGCATATTGGTCGAACCTCTATAAATCGTTGTGTCATTTACATTCCACACTTAATCGCTTCTGCAATTGTAAAAGAATTCTATATAATCGCACTATCTAAACCCCCCTTCTAGTGGCGGTACCAAATCCAATAATTGGTATCAGAGCGGTTATCTCTAATATTCGGCTTAACATCCAAGGAGAAAAAGATCCAATGGTGCTTCATTTTACCCCGATCGAAGGCCTCGCCTTAAACCGACCTCCATTATTTGATGGATCAAATTTTATGACATGGAAGAAGAAGATGTCAATATTCATCCGTGCTTATGATATCGAGCTTTGGAAGGTTATTTTCCTTTGTCTAAAGATTACTACAAAATCAGATGGCTGTCTCAAAAGCTTCGAAGATTATAGTGATGAAGATTGGAAAAAACGATCATCACAATTGTAAAGCAATGCAATTGCTTTATCGTTCTCTTAATCCAGAAGAGCATAATCAAATTTTCTCATGTGATAGTGCCAAAAAAATTTGGAATATGCTAGAGGTAACACATGAAGGAACGAATCAAGTCAATGAGATGAAGATCAATATGCTTCTCCATGACTACGACATTTTCATGATGAAAGACAAAGAGTCCATTACAAATATGATAGACCGATTTCCGGTCATTATAAATGGACTAGCATTCTTCGAAAAACCCTTATCGAGTAGTGAAAAGATCAAGAAAATATTACGATCACTACCTCGCGAATGGGACCGGATGATTAGGAAAATCATGGAATTAAAAGATCTCCACACGCTTGATTTTAACGCCCTTGTCGGTTAGCTAATCAACTACTAAATTGTGCTTAAATCTCAAAATATCAAGCCAAAACCCAAGGAGAAAACGATTGCTTTAAAAGTTAGAAAGATGTTTAGAAATGAAGAAGAAATCTCGGTTGATGATAATGTTGAAGACGCATTTTTATGCCAAGAACATCAATAAGTATCAAAACTTATTAAACCGGAGAAGAAAAGACTTCAACTCGCAAGTTCGGAACGAGTCAAATCGGTTCCACAATAATTGTCGAAATTATGGAAAAGCCAGCCACTTTGCGAAAAATTGTCGTGGCTCGACTTCTAAGAAGGAAGTGCTAATAACCACCTTGTTGTGTCGAGATTTATATACCTCAACAAGTGATCGGCACAGAGACCGGGCGACCGAGTCAGAGCCTAACAGCCAAGGCAGATTGGCCGATCTAGGGTCCCAGGTGGAGTCCCGATGCCGAGCGATCGACATCTAAGACCATCGTCTCTTGGCACTTGGCGATCGACTCTGGTGCCCGGCCAGTGACGACCGTCTCATGCCATGCGAAGCTATCGAAGCCATCGCCCGTCCGGTCGGCGAAGCTCGAAGCAAGGACCCACGTGCAGTTCCAGAAAAGGCGCCGCAGGACATGGATCGTTGACCACAGCCACACAAGATCTTTTCACCTACCGGCTGCACCCGAAAGGTGCACAAGAGATCGCCCGGGACAGCGACTCAGGACGCGTGCAGGCTCCTCATTGGACCGCACAGCTGGCTACCAGCAGCAGCCGCGGACTTCAAGGCTGACAGCCCATGTGACATAAAGACGATCGCCCCTTATTATATTACAAGAAAGGCGATCGCCCGTCAGGAAAAGGGCATCTCAGCTCCTATAAATAGAAGGCTGCCTACACTTGGGAAGCTCTCGGGTTTTTCTTACATTGAGAAGCACAAGGCTTGGATTTATCGGCTTTCACTCTTGGCAAAGCTATACACTTCGGACATATTTCTCTCTTAGCACCTCTTAAACGAATGACGGTCGGCAGAGACGAAAACCAGAACTCCCAGCAGTCCAAGAACTCAGAGCAATTCTAGTTCTTCCGGCAAGCACTCAACAGCTAGATACATAGAATCTTTTGCACTCATTGTAATCGCATTCTTACATTAATATTTGTACTCAAACGTATTCTTATTAATAACATCTCGCAAGAGCATTCAAGCTCAGGACTAACAACCCCGGCAAATCTTGTGTTATTTACTTTCCCTCGGACGTGCTCTCGCAATTTACTATTGCTTGATCGTTCCAGCAATATCTATCTCCGGATAATATTTTGGGCAACAACAATTGGTGCTAGAATAAGGGGATCTTAACCTTCATTTTTATTCCTACCATCTGGAAGAGCACTCACTGTTCTCCGGGGCATATACTTGAAGAGACACTCACTGCTCTTCAAAGAAAGCTTTCAGAATCATGACTTCTGCCTCCACGTCGAAGAAAGCCACTGGCCGATCTGCCAGACGCCTCATTCCGTCTCAATCTGAGCCCCAGCCTATGGCGGAGGGTAGCCGCCGCGGTCCGAGACTCTCGATCCCGCCCCCGAGGGACGGCCCAAGCCTCTCGCTTGATCAGTTCCAAACCGCGGAACAGATCGAAAAGGCCTTGGCCATCCTACAGGAGCGACGGAGAGCATTCGACGCGCCCGCTATAACCCCCTCGGCCATCCGCCGCGTGACCAAACGGAAGTTCAAGGGGTTACTGACCAAGCCATTGCCAGGAGGCCCCCATTCGCAAGAAGAGGCGCTCGCAAGTCGGGACACCTCTGTTTTCAGCCGCCTAGGCAGCGACCCATCATGGCGACCGGGGCAGTCCGGCCCCAGCCACGAGACGATGGAGCCCGAATCCGTCACCAGGAGTTCGGCATACCCAACTCCCAGAGGGCAGGCCAACCATCTGGCTACTCGCCAAAGAACCAAGATCGGAGGCGATGACCTCATCGCCTACCGCGGAGTCAGGAGATCGGTACACGATCGCCTCGGCTCCCGCTCCAAGAGCCAAAGCACGAGCGACCAAGCTACAGCGATGGCCGCGATGCAACGCCAGCTCAACGACATTAAGGCGCTCCTGGAATCTGGGGCAGGCACCAAGAGAAAGATCGCCGGGCCGAGCGAGCCACTCGCGGTCCACATCGAGCTCGCCCCCGTGCAGCATAAGATCGCTCCTCCGCAAACACCTCTGTATGAGGGAAGGTCGGATCCCAATACTCACCTGAGCAAGTTCCGCATCTACATGACCGGGTGTGGGGAATCCGACGCGACCAGGTGCCGATTTTTCCCGCTAACACTGGGCGAACTGGCCCATAGATGGTACATCTCACTACCGTCGCGATCCATCAATTCCTTTGATCAGCTGGCGAACAACTTCACAACCTACTTCGCCGCCAAGGTCGCTCGGCCGGAAGGTCCCCATCGCATGATGCAAATCAAGCAAGGGGAAGAAGAGTCCGACGCAGACTATATCGACCGAGTAGATGAGATCATCCTCAACGGCGAACCCGTAAGCGACGAGATCGCCCTATACTCGGTCCTAGGGGGATTCCATGGTCTTTCGCCTATGTTCAGGCACCTTACGAAGGACATCCCCCCGACCAACGCGATCTTCCGCGCTAAGGCCGCAGACTTTTTAGCCAGGGAAAGGTTACTTTTTAACCTATGAACAACGCGATCGGCAACCGAACGATGATCACCAGTCTTACAACCCGATCGCTATTATCAAGCAACATCACCGAAACTGGAGGACTCGCTCGCCATCTATAGTTCATCATCTAACATGTTGGACTAAGGCACGAGATCGCCTCCCCCGCACAACATACACCGTCGAAGGTCAGCATTTAACATGACGATCCGAGGTGGAAGAGTGCAGTCATGGTCCTGGTGGTCGATGGAGCCGACTGCTTAGGCCATGCAAGGTTCCTTTGGGCTGAGATCGCTCGCCCTTCGTTTAAATACGAGGCGGGCGTAGCCGAAGGATCCTCCAAGCTAATCAGTGGACATGTTCGCCCGCCCTTGAAGGTCCGTCACTTAACGTGATCGATCCTTCACGGACAATGCAACGCATCCCTACCCCCATCTCAACGTATGCCGTAGAGGATTGCTATCTAACATGACGATCCCAGGTAGAAAAGAGCTAACAAGCCGCGGATGTGGAGTCGATCAATCCGACGACGCCCCGCGCAAGGACTCCTCCAGACCGAGACCGCACACCCTTCATTTAAATACGAGGCGAGGCGCAGCCTAACGGAGGACCCTCACAATAAAATGAGTCACGAGACAGACAATGTCGCTCGCGCACAAGACGCGGTCATGGAGGTCGGCCCATCGAACTCCGCGACTGTGCACGATTCCTCAACGACAAAGCAATCAGCTCTCTACGAGGGATTGGCAAATTTGAAAATTACAGGTACAAGACCGAAGATAGCTCGCCAATCGACCAGATCGCCCAAGTCCGAAACCAAAGTCCGCTCAACGGATCACCCGTCTTTATCCTCAACGATCGCCAGAACCACCTTAGCCCATGTCTTCAACATCGGAGCAAGCTGGGGGACAATTGTTGTGTCGAGATTTATACACCTCAACAGGCGATCGGCACAGAGACCAGGCGACCGAGTCAGAGCCTAACAGCCAAGGCAGATTAGCCGATCGAGGGTCCCTGGTCGAGTCCCGATGCCGAGCGATCGACATCTAAGGCGATCGTCTCTTGGCACTTGGCGATCGACTCTGGTGCCCGGCCAGTGACGACCGCCTCATGCCACGCGAAGCCATCGAAGCCACCGCCTGTCCAGTCTGCGAAGGCCGAAGCTCGAATCAAGGACCCACGTGCAGATCCGGAAAAGGCGTCGCAGGACATGGATCGTTGACCATAGCCTGTCAGCATCTTTTCACCTACCGACAGACCCGCCGAAAGGTGCACAGTGGGACCGCCCGGGACAGCGACTCAGGACGCATGCAGGCTCCTCATTGGACCGCACAGCTGGCTGCCAGCAGCAGCAGCGGACTTCAAGGCAGATAGCCCATGTGACATAAAGACGATCGCCCCTTATTATATTACAAGAAAGGCGATCGCCCGTCAGGAAAAGGGCATCTCAGCTCCTATAAATAGAAGGTTGCCTACACTTGGGAAGCTCTCGGGTTTTTCTTACATTGAGAAGCACAAGGCTTGGCTTTTTCGGCTTTCACTCTTGGCAAAGCTATATACTTCGGACATATTTCTCTCTCAGCACCTCTTAACCGAAAGACGGTCGGCAGAGACGAAAACCAGAACTATCAGCAGTCCAAGAACTTAGAGCAATTCTAGTTCTTCCGGCAAGCACTCAACAGCTAGATACATAGAATCTTTTACACTCATTGTAATAGCATTCTTACATTAATATTTGTACTCAAACGTATTCTTATTAATAACATCTCGCGAGAGCATTCAAGCCCGGGACTAACAACCCAGGCAAATCTTGTTTTATTTACTTTCCCTCGGACGTGCTCTCGCAATTTGCTGTTGCTCGACCGTTCCAGCAATATCTATCTCCGGATAATATTTCGGGCAACAACATACCTGAAGTGACGAAGAATATGAAGATGAAAATATTCAAAACAATCTCGCACTCATGGCGAGGAGCTCATTTGACGATAGTGACGAAGAAAGCCAGGTAAGTACCTCGTCTCACGATAAATTATTTAATGCTTTCGAACAATTACATATGGATTTTTAAAATTCGCTGAAAGATAACAAATCCCTCAAAATGAAAAATAAATTTTTGGAAGACGAAATCTCCAAATTAAACGAAAAAGGGAAATTAGTTGAAACTGAATATTCTCTTTGTTTAGAAAGAGAAAATAAATTAAAAGATGATTTGTTAAAAGTTCAAAACGAACTAAAAGATTTAACGAACAAATTTTCTCTCGAAAATAAGAAATTTGAAAATTTACTTTCTGTTCAAACAATTTCGTTAAATAAACAAGGATTAGGATTCAAACCAAGTGATAAAAATGAATTCTTAAATTTGAAAATACCCAATTGCGGTAAATGTTTAAAAAATCGAGCATCAAATTTCAAACTGTAAAAGCCCAAGACGAATGATCAAAATAAAAAAAAACTATTGATTCCAAAAGAACCATAATACCAAACATCGTCTATTTACAAAATAAAAAACGAGCGAGAGTCGGTTGGATCCCCAAAATTCAAAATTAATTATTACAAAATAATTGGTATTTAACTCAGGGGGTATTTTTTAGGGGGAGTTTTACCTATTCTTTTCATATTTATTTTTTTATTGATTTTATGATTTTCATGCACTTTTTGCTAATGACAAAAGGGGGAGAAGAATGAAGAGAAAAATTAGTAGAGAAAATATAATGGGGGAGAAGAAGATTAGAAGAGAAAAAGAGAAGGAATGATGGGGAGAAGAAAACCAACAAAACGGACAAAGCCGAAAATTTTGATCTGTATATTTTCGTATTTTTGTAGATACAAATTCCATCAAAGTATTATTCTTTTGTCATCATTAAAAAGGGGAGATTGTTGGAATATTTTATTCTACATATTAAAATTGTGGTTTTGATGATAAGTTAATAAACAAAGAAAAACAATAATTAATCAACAAAAAGTGGAAGACGCATGAGACAGACAGAAAAGAAGTAAAACTATATTAAAGCTAATGTACGCTATCAGCAAAGAATAACGTACGCAAAATATCAAGTCAGTGAGTCCTGCATTCAGCATCGAAGCAGATAACGCACGCTATGGTGCAAGGTTAACGCACGTTATGGATGGTGCTTAATGTATGTAACACAAAGCACTTAACATACGCTATGCAAGGTGAATTACGAATTCAAATAATTCAATCCATTGGATTGATTCTAGAAAGTCAAAAAGCACGCAATGGATACCTGATATATAACGTACGCTACGTAGACAACTTAACGTACTCTATAGAAGAGGCGAAAGCTACTGGATTGAATTGAGCAATTAATAACGTACGTAACAGGAATCATTAACGTAGGTAATACGCTTAACATACCCTACGAAGGATGTATAGCGTATGTTATGAAGAGGGCAGTGACCAACGGCTAGCCTGGGCTTTGAAGCCTATAAATACCACTTCATATGGTATTCACCACACAAAAACTTCAAGCAAAGTATACATACATCAGATATTATTGTATTCATTATTGTTGTTGTAATCGAGCTTAATTGATAAGAGTTCGAGTATTTAATTCACTCAACCATATACGAGAGAAAAAAACGTATTGTACATTCGGTTTGGTGTTATTGTTACCGTGGATACGGCATTATTAGAATCATAGTCTAAATCCAAGCGATGTTTTTTAGTACCGATAGAAAGCTAGAAATGTTGATTTCTTATCCAATAGAAAAGAAAAATGGTTTATCTTGGACCGACATAAAGACAAGATTGTAACGGTTTATCTTGGACCGATAGAAGACAAGATTGTAACGGTTTACCTCAGACCGATAGAAGACAAGGCAGAAAGGTTTATCTTAAGACTACAGAAAAAGATAAGGAGAGAGGATGTATACATATTGGGCGAACCTCTATAAATCATTGTGATTTACATTCCACACTTAATTGCTTCCGCAATAGCAAAGGAATTCTTTATTCTTAACTGCACTATCTAAACCCCCTTCTAGTGGTGGTACCAAATCCAACAGCAAGTATTCTAAATTTTTGGTGGATTTAATCAATGAAAAGGTACAAAAAATTAATAATCATATAGTAATTTCGTTTTTCGCTTAAACGTAAATTTGTGAAATGTAATTCGAGTCACTCAAATAAGTGACTCAAATATTTATTATGTGACTTGAATGTAATTCGAGTCACTCTACATTGTGACTCGAATGTGTTTTGTGGTAATCGAGTAGGTGACTTGAATTCATGTATATTGATATATTTGTTTGCTCATTAATAATAAATTGTTACAATTTGGAAAGTGACTGATTTGTGAACTTCAAGAAGTGATCATCATTTTTATGTTTACATGTTTTTTTTGGGGTGATTAATATATATTATTGGCTATATATGGCTCAAAGTTTGTCTTGGAAGGACCTTCTTTATTATATACTTATCATTTTATGGCAAATGTTGAACAATGAATTATGTTTCATGTTCTATAATATTCTATGCGTGTTTAGTTAATTGGACAGAAAAGGAGAAAAAGCACTGTAATATTCTATGCATGTTTGACTTCTTGTTATTAATTTTATTTAAATATAAGACTTTTTAGAAACTATTCAAATGCTCTATCTTTATTCGTTGTAGGATGAGTTTGAGGAGGAGTGCTCACAGGGTTCCTTTGTTAACGAGGGATGCAAGGATATATTATCAGCTTCAGTTGGGCGACCAGAGCACCAAGGTCGTGTTCGTGGTGTTGTATTCGGTGTGGGCATTCGAGAGAAGGTTAGAGGTCATTCTCGTGGGTCGGCAACATCATCAACAAGTCCAGAATTTTTGGAGCACCTAAAACAAAAGATTACACAAGAAGTCACACAAAACTTAATGAAGCAGTTCGGCCCGGCTTTGGAATCATTGAATAAACCTCAACATGCTTCAGTACATAATGACACACATCATCTACGTGTCAGCACAAAGGGGAGTTGTATTGCTGCTACAAACCCCTCGGGGAGGAGACAAACATGGACAAGGTTGATCGAGTTGAGTTATATATTGATGAGCATCATCCTCGTCTGGCGGCCCTTGGGAGAGTTATTGGGGGGCCAACCTTACACGGTGTGCCTCTATCTGGTGATTCAGCTAGGGTGATGGTTGAAGATGTTCGAGGCACTGATGCTCCAGTCCCAGTTCCCAAGTCGGAGGTAAGTTTAGTGGGGCAGGCATAGGTGGTTTTATTGCATGGCCAAGGCGTCTAATCAAATCTGTTTTAGCGCAGGTACTTCTTATTTTTATCTTTATTAGAAAATCTTTATTAGAAAAAGTACATTTTATTAAATAGAAATAGAATAACTAATAATAGTCTTCAGTAAGATAGTTATTTGACATTTTTTAAGGATATTGTGCGACCAAAAAAGAAACGAGTTCGACCAATTGATAATTCAGAATCCATATAAAATCTTATTTTGGAATTGCCTAAAATTTCCCCATCCCTTTATGATAATCCTTTGCGGGTTCCGTTGGGTGATTTCTGAACTGATACTGATGTGCCATTATACATATGCCACACTGATATTTTTGAAATATTTCAGGGGAATGATTGGCTTAGCATATTAGTTATGCAACTCAGGATTATGTAAGTAAATTTTAATTTCAGATACAATTACTTAATAATCTGCATTAAATTTACAGTTATCAAAAATACTAATGAACAGTTAAACATTTTTTTATTGATTATTAGGTATCTAAAATCACTAATCATAGACACGGTAAATGATAATTTGTATGGATTCCTTGAGACTCAATCCATATAAAGTATGGGGAATAAGAAGCCTGTAGCCACACGGTACACTCTAAGACATATTGGGGATTCAAAAAAGTAGACTTTTCTAGAAGCTTATCATCACGAATAAGTACAACGAACTAATAATTAGCGTCAGGTTTTGAACAATGCAAGACTTCTTGTTAAATAATAAATTTTATAACTTGTTTATCAAAATTAGCTTGTTTGTTTTCAAAATGCAGGCGGCATTGACAACTCTTGGTAATTTTACCTAAGCAAGGGACTGCCGTGTGGTTTTGTTCCTTACATCATAAGCCTGATCAGGATATCAAATTCAGAGCAGAGGTAAGCTTTGATTTTATAAAGTTTATTTTTGTGTTGCATTTATCATCTAATAACCTGTATTTAGAAGGTATTGTATAATGGTTGTAGTATTTCGGCGCACATGATTATATTTTTGGTTTATGCAATAAGATCACAAACTGTGGGCAAAGTGAGTGTGTGAACTAAAAGTTGAATTGTTCCAATAATAAAAAGTCAAACACTACTATTCATAACACAATCATGTTTTTCTTACTTCTAATATTGTGACCTCATTGAGAGTGTTGGATGGTTCGCACACGAGCAAATCCAAGCAGGTCATTCAATGGATTATCCCAAAGTAAGTAAAATTTCAATCTCAAGACCTACGTATAATGTTGTGATTTTATCTTTCTTGACAAATATTCTTTTGCCAATTGCAATTTTTAATATTTCTTTTTTATTATAATAAATAAAATAGAGGTTGGGAGTGTGGATATTATGTCATGAACTGGATGCAGACCATAGTTCAGGCTAGTATTGCAGAAAATTGGATAGATGTAAATAGATTTTTCTTTATTTTATCAAATCAGACTAATCATATATTTCTTTCTATTTTTGTACTGAAAAATATTTCTATAAATTATATGACAGATATTTAGTGATACTCAAGCGCTTCCTGAAGAGATCATTAAAGAAATTCGAACGCAATAGGTGAAATATTTTCTTACCAAATTTGTTTAAATTTTTTATATGGCATACAAATTGTTGGTTATTGTTATTGTCGAATTGGTAAGTTCATGAAGTTAAAGCTTTCGGGACTTTTACAAGGACATATATTTTTATTTTGTAGTTAGCTGATAATGCTTGTTGTAAACAGTTGAGGTTTATTTACCATGTCTTTGCTTCATAGTTGATAATGCATTCATTGCTTGAAAATTATGTTGGGGTTGGTTTCCGTTTGAGATGTTGATGATTGAAGTGTTTGTGTACAGAAATATGTTGCTGTAGATTGATCCAATTTTATACAGGTGGATTTGGCACATTTGGTAGTGCTAGGTTGAAAAAATAAAACAATTCACATCGGTTCAATTTGCAACCGATGTTAAATTCTAGGAGCAATTCACATCGGTTTTAAAACCAATGTGAATAACAATTTAACATCGGTTAAAAAATGATGTGAATGACAAATGTTTTTGTTTTAAAATTTCAACATCGGTTAAAAACCGATGTGAATAACGATTGTTCACATCGATTTTAAAATCGATTTGAATTACAACTTTAACATCGGTTAAGAACTAATGTGAATAACAAGGAGAACATCGGTTTTAAAACTAATGTGAATAATAACTGTTCACATTGGTTTTAAAACCGATGTGAAATAACAACTTTTCATATAGGTTTTACTGTAATACCCCCAAAACCATCCAGGAGTATTACACGCCGTGGGCCCCGCGCCAGAACCGACCAGGCTAAAATTCATTTACAAAAAGTTCTAAAACACCCAAAATGCACCAATGACGGTAGTATTTTCCAAAACTCGCAAAATCATTTGAAAACACCAACTACCATCATAAAACGATAAAGGCCAAAAACTCGGTTAAGGGAATCGGTTTTGCGAGATAAAACTCAGTTGGTAAAAATACCAAAAGCCATTTGAAAGAACTCACGCAGCGGATAAAAGTACAGTCCAAAATACATATACATCAAGAATAAATACACATACAATAAACGATTCCCCACAATAAGCCACAGCCAGTATCGTCTGCGACCCTCGACTCTTCACGACCGCTGTCCATCAAAAATCAGCACTACCTGAAAAACAAGTCCCACAACGGGGTCAGCTATAATGCCCGACAAATAACCGCAAGCACATAATCATAAATATTCACATGCCATGCATCATGAGAATAATAACCACAACGATTGTAATATCCGCATTTTCCCTTCCCTTGTATTTTTATTTTTTATGTATTTCTCGGTCGTAGTGACCCTCGTGTATCTTACAGTGTATCTTTTCCGTTATCTATTGATTTGATTCCCGTTATCGTTGTGCGGAACCGCCGTTTCGGGGTTGCCCTGGATCCATTCTATGTTATGATACCCGTTGAGATGTTCCGTTAGATGTTTCGTTCACATTTCGGTGTCTTTGGACCGTTCATATTTCGTACCTAGCGCACGCTACTTCTTCTGCATAGCGCACGCTAGGGATCCCTTAGTAGCGCACGCTATGTTTGTTTCGTAGCGCGCGCTAGCGAGTAGCCCTCGGAGTGGCAGTGCTGTTTTTCCAGCCTTCTAGACTAGCGTATTAGCGTACGCTACATATGCTAGCGCACGCTAATGTCGAGGGGCTAGCGCACGCTGATGATGCCGGTAACGTGCGCTAGCGTGAGTGTCCAAGATCGATGCTTTACTATCGAACCGGCCAGTGCGGTTAGCGCACGCTACGCTCGTATGGTAGCGCACGCTAACGTATCAGTTAGCGCACGCTACGCTTGTATAGTAGCGCACGCTAACGTATCAGGTGGGTTCTGGGCAGTGCCACTGGACTCGACTGATGTCCGGGTAGCGCACGCTATTGGTCGGTAGCGCGCGCTACCGAGAGGTTATTAGCGCACGCTACGTTTCGAGTAGCGCACGCTAACGGCCAAAAGTCTGGCTACTGGACTGTAATTTTTCCCCGTTAGCACGCGCTAACCTTGAGGATTAGCGCACGCTAACACTCCCTGGTTATATAAACCAGGGAGTTGACCGAGATAATCACAATTTCTCATTTCTCTCCTTCTTCCGCGGCCGAGCGACTCCAGAGGCGATTTGAGGGATTTTCTTCTTCCAATCACTTCAGAGATTCTTCTGCTTGAATTCTTGGTGTAGATTAACATCATCCACTTGTGTTTCTCATCCTAAATCCAAGGTAAATCTCTTAGAACCCTACTTTTCGATAAATTGGGGGTTTTGGGATTTTCTTCCGATCCGTTCCGTTTTGTTGATGGATTCATGCGGAATATGATTAATCTTGTTGGTATTCTTAGTTTCCCTACGGATTCATGGTATATTTCGTGATTTTTACGGAATCGAGAGGGTTTGGTTGTGGTCCTCCCTCGTTGTTGTTTATGTACGAATATACATGAATCGTAGGCGGGTTTTCGGGTGTATTCCAATTCCGTATTCGTTTAGAAATGGTTGTGATTGTATTTTTCGAATCGTTAGGTTCGGTTTCATTGGTTCCTAGCGTTCGTCGGTGACTTTCCTTTCGTTCTTCGCGTCGTCATTAATTCAAGGCAAGTATTTTTGGAAACCTCTAAGCTTAACATGAAATGGTGATGTATATTACTTGTGTGTAACTCACCTTGTGTTGGCCCGACGGGGTCAAGGAGGGAAATCTATGCTGCCGCCCTGGATTTCACGAGTTTCGTACCGCTAGCCAACTCGTTAGGGTCCTTGTGAGGCCTCGAGTGAGAATGTATGCTGCCGCCCTGTTCTCACGGCATAGCGTGTGCGTAGTTTTGTTTTTCTGTAATTGTAGCCAACTCGGTAGGGTCCCTATGAGGCCTCGATTGAGAATGTATGCTGCCGCCCTGTTCTCAAGGCTAATTGTGGACTGTATGTTTTCCGGAAAAGACATGTCTAGTTTTGGTTTTTGAAATGATATTGGTGCATGTACTATGAAATGTGTAAGCGATTGGTTTGCCTTGATTACTTGTACTAGCGTAATTGCTAACCCCTTTGGGGACCCGTTTTGGGGAAATTCTTGTTATGGATTTCAGGTTACGATTATCCAGACGAGCGGGCACCAGGACAGTACGAGGATGTTGGCCAGGGTCTTTGACATGTGCATTTGGGTCTACTTATTTCCTTTGTCCATTTCGATATGGTTGTTCCCACAGTTTTAAACTTATAGATTGTACTCGCGAGTACTTAGGCTTATCGTTTCAAACTCCGTATTGTATTGCCTTAAAATTGTCACGTTGTTGGTTGATGCTTATTTTGCCGGTTGCTCCGGGTGTATCTTTATATGTCATATTATTTAATTGTGTATCCTCGCTAACCAAGATGGTTAGTCGAGTGGAGTTTTCTTATCGTAGCCTGGTGGGTCCCATGTAGGGTCTACGGCGCTGTAACATATTCCGAATATCTCGGGGTGTTACAGAAAATGGTATCGGAGCTCTAGGTTTATGGATACCTAGGCTTGTTGGTTAATTGGGTCTAGTCGTGTTTGTTTTGCACATTGTCACACCGCTGCCAGCATCCCAGTACTTCCAGTGCTCGTAAGTTTTCTTATTCGGCTCTTTTGTTTCTTGCATTGTATTTCCACTTTTGAATCGTAGTTGTTTTTCCTCCCTTACTCATCATCGATATACTTCTGTTATCTCTCAACATCAGTATGGATGCCGGAGAAAACCGTGGTCGTGGTCGTGGTCGTGGTCGTGGACGCGGCCGAGGACGTGCGGCAGCCGGTGGGGCGGCCACGTCGCATTCTTCGGGAGCCGGCAGTACCGGTGACCGTCACAGTCATGCTTCTTCTCAGGAGCGCGCCGATCTTGGTATTGCGGCTGTTATGCAAAGAAATGGTTAACCAGATGGCGGCTATAGCTCAGTGGTCCGTAACCCCGATCGTGCCCATGCTAATCGGGCGAGCGGATCGCCGCTTCAGGATGTCATCAAGATGCATCCTCCTCAGTTTTCGGGAGCTTCGGACCCGATCGGCTGGGAAGGGTGGATCAAGGAGATATCCAAAGTATTCACTGCTACCAACTGCCCCGAGGACCGCAAGGTCCCTATTGCTCAATATTTTCTCACGGGAGATGCTACAGATTGGTGGGAGGCCGTTGGTCCCAAAGATCATGTTGCTTCATGGGCCGAATTTCAAGAATTGATGGAGACCGAATATTGTCCGTGGGTCGGGCAAAGGCCCGAGTGCATGCTTTCTATGACGCCCAACCACGGGATATTCCCGTATCTCGTGCCATTGCCGACTTTAACAAGGAGTTGGGTTATGTGAAGACCCAAGTTGTCGCTGAGAGCGACAAAATTTTCCATTTTTCCAGGAGGATGAAGCTGCCTATTCGGGACTATATGTCTGGGCTCGTCTGTACTACCTTGAAGGATTATCAGAGTCGAGCTCTTGCTTATGATATGTCAGTGACGGCTAGCGATTTGGCTCGTGAGATCAAGAAGCGAAGTCGGTCGGAAATTTTTCCGGTCCCAAGAGTGGAGGCCGCGAAAATCTCAAGCTGCAAATATTTCAACGGGCGGTTCGGCTCGTTTCTCTGGGAGCTTTCGGGGTGCCTCCGGAACCTCCGCTCGTGAACCTACATGTTTTAACTGTGGTGTGCAGGGCCATAGGAGCCGGCAGTGTTCTCGTCCGAAGCTTACTTGTCACACTTGTGGACAGCTGGGCCACAGGGCCCCTTTTTGTGAGCAGGTCAAACAGCTTCGTGGCGCCCGTTCTTCCCAATCAGTACCGTTGGAGCCGAGTGTGAACCAGGGCTCATTTGCTCCGCCGCCTCCACCGAGTGCCGGCCGAGGTAGGGGTCGGGTTCAGCCTGCTAGGGGTGGAGCTTCCAGTGTCGGCTCTGCTCAGCCGCGTATCTATGAGATGAGGAGAGCCGATGATCCAAAGAGCCATCGTAGCGGCAGTGCACCGTTCATATTCATTTCCATCCCGCTGTGCTTTTCGATTCGGGTGCTACGCATTCATTCATTTCTCTAGAGTGTGTACGCCGTTTGAGTCTCGACTGTTTGTCACCTTGCGAGCCTTTCATCGTTAAACTTCCTAGCGGTGATAGAATTGTCGGTGATCGAGAGGTCCGAGACTGCTCTGTGATTATTTGTGAGAGAGCTTGGCTCTCTAATCTTATTGTCGTTAATATTGAGGGTGAGGATTTGATTCTCGGGGATGATTGGCTCGAGCGGCATGGTGCAATCATGAACTACCGCACGAGGATCATCACCATGTTAGCCGAGGATGGCACCGAGCACTCCTTCGCGGGACGAAGGAGGGGAAATCAGAAATTCGTCATTAATGCCTTGAAGGCGATGAGTCTCCTGCGAAAGGGGTGTACTGGTTATTGGTGCTATGCCTTGAAGGCGGAGGATGGTGGAGTCGAGCTTTCGTCGATTCCAGTCGTTAATGAGTTTCCTGATGTATTTCCTGACGAGTTACCGGGGTTGCCACCGGATCGTGAGGTTGAGTTTGCTATAGAGTTAGAGCCGGGTGCGGCTCCGATTTCGAAGGCGCCGTATCGCATGGCACCTTCAGAGATGGCAGAGTTGAAGAAGCAGTTGAGTGAGCTTCTTGAGTCGGGGTATGTTCGACCGAGTGCCTCGCCTTGGGGCGCACCGGTCCTGTTTGTGCGGAAGAAGGATGGTTCACTACGTTTGTGTATCTACTACCGCGAACTAAACAAGGTGACCATCAAGAACAAGTATCCCTTGCCGAGAATTGATGACTTGTTCGATCAATTGCAGGGAGCGGCGGTGTTCTCAAAGATTGATTTGAGATCGGGGTACTATCAGCTCCGAGTGAGGGAGTCCGATGTGCCGAAAACAGCTTTTCGGACGAGATACGGACATTATGAATTCGTAGTTATGCCTTTCGGGTTAACTAATGCGCCGGCGGTGTTCATGCAATTGATGAACAAAGTCTTTATCGAGTATTTGGATAAGTGTGTCGTCGTCTTCATTGACGATATTCTTATCTATTCGAGGAATGAGGAAGAGCATGCCCATCATCTGCGGATAGTGTTAGACGTTTTGAGGACCGAGCAACTCTATGCGAAGTTCTCGAAATGTGAGTTCTGGCTAAAGGAAGTGATGTTTTTGGGTCACGTGATTTCAGCCGAAGGAGTCCGTGTGGATCCGCAGAAAATTGAGGCAGTGTTGGATTGGGCATCGCCCGCAAATGTGAAGGAAGTCCGTAGTTTCTTGGGTTTGGCTGGCTACTACCGTAGGTTCGTCGAGGGTTTCTCAAAACTAGCTCGGCCACTTACTCAGTTGCTCCATAAATCCGAGAAGTTCGTCTGGAACGACGAGAGGCAATCGAGTTTTGAGGAATTGAAGAAGCGTTTGACTTCAGCTCCGGTTTTGGCGTTGCCATGTGGCAACGAGGGATTCGCCGTGTATAGCGATGCTTCGGGTCAGGGTCTTGGATGCGTATTGATGCAGCACGGCAAGACCATTGCCTATGCGTCGAGACAGTTGAGGCCGTATGAGCTTAACTACCCTACTCACGATTGAGAGTTAGCGGCGGTTGTCTTTGCACTCAAGATTTGGCGTCACTATCTTTTCGGCTCGCATGTCGATTTTCACCGATCATAAAAGTCTGAAATACATATTTACTCAGCGGGAGTTGAATATGAGGCAGAGGAGGTGGTTAGAGCTGATTAAGGATTATGACCTTGAAATCCTTTATCATCCGGGCAAGGCAAACGTCGTGGCCGACGCCTTGAGTCGGAAACCGATTGTGTTGCGAACGCTGAGGTCCTTACGCCTCCTCCGAGCTTCGGCGGGCTTTGATCGGGTTAGATGTTGAGGTTTTGTTGCTGGAGTGTCGGGCAACTTTGTGCTTTAGAGATTTCGTCGTCTTTGATCGATGAAATTAAGTCAAACAATCGGAGGATCCGATGATTACTCAAATCCGAGAGAACGTTCTTAAGGGAAAGTCTCCTGGATTTGTGATTCACGAGGATGGTCTTTTGAGATTCAGTCGGCTTTGTGTGCCGAACGATCCAGAGCAGCGACAGAGCATTAAGCATCAGGCCCATACCATACCATAATCCGTTCATCCTGGTTCGAGTACGATGTACAAGGACCGGAGGAGGAACTTCCGTGGAATGATATGAAGGAGGAGGTCGCACGGTTTGTAGCGAGATGTTTGACTTGCCACAGGTCAAAATCGAGCATCGGACCGGTCAAGTTATTGCGATCACTTCGCTCCGAATGGAAATGGGAAGACTTATCGATGGATTTCGTTACGAGTTTGCCGAGATCGAGGTCGGGCATGAACATGGTATGGGTGATTGTTGATCGTCTGACCAAGTCGGCACATTTTCTGGGCATCAAGGACACTTGGGGCCCGGAGAAGTTAGCTCGTGTGTTTATCGCGCAGATTGTGAGACTTCACGGTACTCAAGTCTATTGTTTCGGATCGTGATGGCCGCCAGATCGCATTTTTGGCAGGCGGTGCATAAGGCGTTAGGTACCCGTTTACATTTGAGTACCTCTTTTCATCCCCAGTCAGATGGACAGTCGGAACGCACCATCCAGACATTCGAGGACATGTTGCGTGCTTGTGCTCTCGATTGGAGCAACGACTGGGAGGAGCATTTGCCATTGATCGAATTCACGTACAACAATAGTTGGCATGCGTCGATTCGGATGGCACCATACGAGGCACTTTATGGGCGGCGATGTCGGTCACCGATTTGTTGGAATGAGGCGTCCGATTTGGTCGGGACCGAGCCGGATGTCGTTTTAGAGAGGAGGCGGAAGATAGAATTAATTCGAGAACGGATGTTGACTGCCCAGAGTCGACAGAAGTCATATGCCGATGTCCGTCGTCGACCTTTAGAATTCGAGGTGGGAGACCACGTTTTGCTGAAGGTGTCGCCGACGAAAGGAGTTTTCCGTTTCGGGAAGAAGGGGAAGTTGAGTCCGAGATTTATTGGACCCTTCGAGATTCTCGAGCGAGTCGGTGGGTTAGCATACCGTTTGGCGTTACCCCCGGCCCTGAGTCATGTTCATAACGTTTTTCATGTTTCCCAGCTGAGGAAATATGTCCCGGATCCTAGTCACATCATCGACTATGGGGAGATTGACGTTGCCGAAGATATTACTTTTGAGGAGCGTCCTTTGAAGATTTTGGAACATCGGGAGAAACGACTGAGGCATAAGACCATCCCTTTGGTCAAGGTGCAGTGGTCGAGACACGGTATCGAGGAGGCAACTTGGGAAACCGAGGATAGCATGCGTGCTAAGTACCCTGAGTTGTTTGTTTCTTAAGTTTCGGGACGAAACTTGTTTTTAGAGGGGTAGAATGTAATATCCGCATTTTCCCTTCCCTTGTATTTTTATTTTTTATGTATTTCTCGGTCGTAGTGACCCTCGTGTATCTTACAGTGTATCTTTTCCGTTATCTATTGATTTGATTCCCGTTATCGTTGTGCGGAACCGCCGTTTCGGGGTTGCCGTGGATCTATTCTATGTTATGATACCCGTTGAGATGTTCCGTTAGATGTTTCGTTCACATTTCGGTGTCTTTGGACCGTTCATATTTCGTACCTAGCGCATGCTACTTCTTCTGCATAGCGCACGCTAGGGATCCCTTAGTAGCGCACGCTACGTTTGTTTCGTAGCGCGCGCTAGCGAGTAGCCCTGGGAGTGGCAGTGCTGTTTTTCCAGCCTTCTGGACTAGCGTATTAGCGTACGCTACATATGCTAGCGCACGCTAATGTCGAGGGGCTAGCGCATGCTGATGATGCCGGTAACGTGTGCTAGCGTGAGTGTCGATCTTGGGCAGGTTTACTCACGAACGGTCAGTGCGGTTAAGCGCACGCTACGCTCGTATGGTAGCGCACGCTAACGTATCAGTTAGCGCGCACGCTAACGTATCAGGTGGGTTCTGGGCAGTGCCACTGGACTCGACTGATGTCCGGGTAGCACACGCTATTGGTCGGTAGCGCGCGCTACCGAGAGGTTATTAGCGCACGCTACGTTTCGAGTAGCGCACGCTAACGGCCAAAAGTCTGGCTACTGGACTGTAATTTTTCCCCGTTAGCGCGCGCTAACCTTGAGGATTAGCGCACGCTAACACTCCCTGGTTATATAAACCAGGGAGTTGACCGAGATAATCACAATTTCTCATTTCTCTCCTTCTTCCGCGGCCGAGCGACTCCAGAGGCGATTTGAGGCGATTTTCTTCTTCCAATCACTTCAGAGATTCTTCTGCTTGAATTCTTGGTGTAGATTAACATCATCCACTTGTGTTTCTCATCCTAAATCCAAGGTAAATCTCTTAGAACCCTACTTTTCGATAAATTGGGGGTTTTGGGATTTTCTTCCGATCCGTTCCGTTTTGTTGATGGATTCATGCGAAATATGATTAATCTTGTTGGTATTCTTAGTTTCCCCACGGATTCATGGTACATTTCGTGATTTTTACGGAATCGAGAGGGTTTGGTTGTGGTCCGCCCTCGTTGTTGTTTATGTACGAATATACATGAATCGTAGGCGGGTTTTAGGGTGTATTCCAATTCCGTATTCGTTTAGAAATGGTTGTGATTGTATTTTTCGAATCGTTAGGTTCGGTTTCATTGGTTCCTAGCGTTCGTCGGTGACTTTCCTTTCGTTCTTCGCGTCGTCATTAATTCAAGGCAAGTATTTTTGGAAACCTCTAAGCTTAACATGAAATGGTGATGTATATTACTTGTGTGTAACTCAGCTTGTGTTGGCCCGACGGGGTCAAGGAGGGAAATCTATGCTGCCGCCCTGGATTTCACGAGTTTCGTACTGCTAGCCAACTCGTTAGGGTCCTTGTGAGGCCTCGAGTGAGAATGTATGCTGCCGCCCTGTTCTCACGGCATAGCGTGTGCGTAGTTTTGTTTTTCTGTAATTGTAGCCAACTCGGTAGGGTCCCTATGAGGCCTCGAGTGATAATGTATGCTGCCGCCCTGTTCTCAAGGCTAATTGTGGACTGTATGTTTTCCGGAAAAGACATGTCTAGTTTGGTTTTTGAAATGATATTGGTGCATGTACTATGAAATGTGTAAGCGATTGGTTTGCCTTGATTACTTGTACTAGCGTAATTTGTAACCCCTTTGGGGACCCGTTTTGGGGAAATTCTTGTTATGGATTTCAGGTTACGATTATCCAGACGAGCGGGCACCAGGACAGTACGAGGATGTTGGCCAGGGTCGTTGACATGTGCATTTGGGTCTACTTATTTCCTTTGTCCATTTCGATATGGTTGTTCCCACAGTTTTAAACTTATAGATTGTACTCGCGAGTACATAGGCTTATCGTTTCAAACTCCGTATTGTATTGCCTTAAAATTGTCACGTTGTTGGTTGATGCTTATTTTGCCGGTTGCTCCGGGTGTATCTTTATATGTCATATTATTTAATTGTGTATCCTCGCTAACCAAGATGGTTAGTCGAGTGGAGTTTTCTTATCGTAGCCTGGTGGGTCCCATGTAGGGGTCTACGGCGCTGTAACATATTCCGAATATCTCGGGGTGTTACAACGATAACCTAACCACTTCCGGAAATCCAACGATTCTCATCAGAATTCCAATATCACGATAATACCACATAATACCTCAATACCGAAATACTTTCCCATACACAATCCTCTATGTACGATTACCATAAAACATACCTCTATCCGGACTTCCTTCCGAAATGCATACCACAGACCAAGAATATCCAAATGTCATCAACAACATTCGAATACTACAATCTCCCCAAGAATGTCCAAGTATCTCAACAATCGTCGACTGTGTATTCTAATCCTTATAGAACATTACTGAATATTCGCCAATATGCAATACAACACAAAATACTTATGAAATGCAATTGAAATTACTTATCGAAACACTACAACCGAACAAGTAAACACTTGCCTGAATAACAATATGATAATACCATCACCGAACCCATCGCCCTCGTCTACGATCTCTTCAGCCCTGACTGGACTGAGTCTACGGTCCTCCAACGCAGCACATCAGTTATACCTATTGATTAAATCACCCTAGAACAATAATTATATCAATAATCGAACCATCTCGGTAACAAGGATCATAACATACTCAATATGGAATTCAACCTAGTATCAAGATTCATCTCATCTAAATCGACTAATATAATTACCAAGATTCAGAAATCCATCTTGGATCGTGTTAAATGAATCAATATCCTTATAATATGAAGAATCTTAACTAACATCAGAAACTCTTATCAAAATTCCATTGAATCTCATATAACATCATCATCTGATTATCCAACATGCTCCTCACATGTAATCATCCAAGAAATACGAACCACCATCAAAGGGATACGAAAATTACCTGGATTGGATGAACCAAGAATAACAACACTTGACTCCATTCTAAGAATCATGAATAACTTGAAGAACAAAGCTTGAATCAATGCTCTCCATCTTAATCTTGTTAAAGATCATCATTATACAGTGTTTGGGAACCTCAAATACATTACAAGACTCTCTCTCTCTCTCTCTCTCTCTCTCTCTACTAAAGGAAGGAGAATGGACCAAATGCCTTTCAGCACCCGCCTGTCCCCTTTTATAATATACAATATTAGCGTGCGCTAACATCTCATGTTTAGCGTGCGCTACAACCTTAGCGTGTGCTAACTGACTTTGTTAGCGTGCGCTATCGCAGCCCAGAGGCTACTACCTCGCTTCGTAAACTAGCTTACGTACGTAATGCCCATGCATTAATGTACGTAAAACATCATGTCTAGCATACGCAAGTCCTGGCCCTTAGCGTGCGCTATCCGAAGTTGACTTACTACAGTATTCACCTACCACTCGTGCTCCCACATGCCGAAAGCATCCGCGATTTTCGGGATTCCTCTGACCGATCTGGAATTAGCGTGCGCTAACCATACGGTTTAGCGTGCGCTAGCCCTACATGACAAACGCCCGCTGACCTTATCTAGACACGCGTCACAAGTGGCCGGGTCCACTCGCCGAAAGCCAAGATTCCCTGTCGGACGATCTGATATTAGCGTACGCTAACCATCCTTGGTAGCGTGCGCTAAATGCCGATAAACATCAATCCGGGCCTAAATGTCGACCGCCTTACGTACGTTAAGGATCCTCCTTAGCGTACGTAATTCGAACCTATAGCGTACACTAACTGCACCACGTAGCGCGCGCTACTCATACCTCGTAGTGTGCGCTACGCATATCTCATAACGTGCGCTAACATGGCTGTACTTAGCCATTTTCAGCTATCCTCGTCCAACATCTCGACATACCAAATATGAACATACGGCAAAATCAAAACATATACTCAATTCAGTAACAATACCATACGACTCACAACATCCTCGAGCATAATTATCCATCAACGATATCCAATATATAAACGAAAAGAATATATCCGAAAAATCGGGGTATTACACTCTACCCCCCTTAAAATAAGTTTCGTCCTCGAAACTTGCAATCACTCGCACAAACAACAATTCAACAGAAAATTCAACATCATTAATTATCGAATAATCCGAACAACATACTTACAGGTCTGTGAAGTCGAAGATCTCCCGTGATACTAGCATATGACTCCATTTCAAAAATCTCGACACAAAAAGAATGCAAAACAGAATCAATCACAATTTGAAAACGATTGGTCTCCGCCAAGACCACAATTAAGTTTAGAGCACTGTCGAGTTTTGTGGGATCTGTGACGCTGTGTATCCTCACCTAAAGCGAATGAGCCGCTCCTTGTCACATGCCCGTATCACCGGCGTTCCACTCCACATCGAAAGCCGCACATTGCACGTGCCTCGCACTGGCGTTCACTTTCCGATTGGAGCCGCACATTGCTCATGACCACGGCACCGGCGAAACTCCCTGCCTCGTCGGTCTCGGAAACACCAACACTCCCCAAACCCACACATCACTACGGCAGTACTCAAAAATCACAAAGAACCAAAACAATACAGTTCAAAATAGCCAGAAATCCAGTTACACAAAAACCACGCTACTACCTCACTGGTAGAGCCACATAACACACATGCCCGGTTACCACAAAACCTTGGTCTCTGATACCATATTTGTAACACCACCAAAACCATCCGGGAGTATTACACGCCGTGGGCCCCACGCCGGAACCCACTAGGCTAAAATTCATTTACAAAAAGTTCGAAAACGCCCAAAATGCACCAATGACGGTATTATTTTTCAAAACTCACAAAATCATTTGAAAACACCAACTACCGTCATAAAACAATCAAGGCCAAAAACTCGGTTAAGGGAATCGGTTTTGCAAGATAAAACTCAGTTGGTAAAAATACCAAAAGCCATTTGAAAGAACTCACGTAGCAGATAAAAGTACAGTCCAAAATACATATATATCAAGAATAAATACACAGACAATACACGATTCCCCACAATAAGCCACAACCAGTATCGTATGGGACCCTCGACTCTTCACGACCGCTGTCCATCAAAAATCAGCACTACCTGAAAAACAAGTCCCACAACGGAGTCAGCTATAATGCCCGACAAATAACCGCAAGCACATAATCATAAATATTCACATGCCATGCATCATGAGAATAATAACCACAACGATAACCTTACCGCTTCCGGAAATCCAACGATTCTCGTCAGAATTCCAATATCACGATAATACCACATAATACCTTAATACCGAAATACTTTCCCGTACACAATCCTCTATGTACGATTATCATAAAACATACCTCTATCCGGAATTCCTTCCGAAATGCATACCACAGACCAAGAATATCCAAATGTCATCAACAACATCCGAATACTACAATCTCCCCAAGAATGTCCAAGTATCTCAACAATGTAACACCCCAAGATATTCGGAGTATATTACAGCGCCGTGGACCCCTACATGGGACCCACCAGGCTACAACAGCGAACACCCCTCGACTAACCTTCTCGGTTAGCGAGGAAGCACAATCATATAATGCATCTCTTGAAAATACACCCGGAGCAACCGACTAAATGAGTAACAATCGACAGTGTAGCGATTTAAAATAATACAACATGGAGTTTGAATTTGAAAAGCCTTAGTACTCGCGAGTACAGTCTATCAGTTTATAAATATAGGAAACAACCATATCGAAGTGGACAAAAGAAATAAGTAGACCCAAGTGCACATGTCAACGACCCTGGCCAACATCCTCGTACTGTCCCAGAGCTCGCTCATCCGAATGATCATAACCTGAAATCCATAACAAGAATTTCCCCATAACGGGTCCCCATAGGGGTTAGCAATTACGCTAGTACAAGTAATCAAGGCAAACCAATCGCTTACACATTTCATAGTACATGCACCAATATCATTTCAAAAACCAAAACCAGACATGTCTTTTCCGGAAACAAACAGTCAAACAATTTGCCTAGGACCGGGACGAAGCCACGAATCCCACCCGAGGCCTCTAAGGACCCTCCCGAGCTGGCCATTTCATAAAAACAAATCACGCACAGGCATCGCCTAGGACCGGGACGAAGCCACGAATCCCACCCGAGGCCTCTAAGGACCCTCCCGAGCTGGCTAGCGAAACAAACTCATGAATCCAGAGTGAAGTCATAGATTCCCCCGAGGCCCCGTCGGACCCTCCCAGGGTGAGCAAAGCACACACAATATACATTACCATTTCACATTAAGCATAAAGGTTTCCAAAAATACTTGCCTTGAATAATTGACAACGCAACGAACGGAAAGGAAAGACAGCAACGAACGCTAGGAACCAACGAAACCGAACCTAACGATTTGAAGAATACAATCACAACCATTTCTAAATGAATACGGAATCGGAATACACCCGGAAACCCGCCTACGATTCATGTATATTCGTATATAAACAACAACGAGGGTGGACCACAACCAATCCCTCTCGATTCCGCAAAAACTACGAAATATACCATGAATCAGTAGGGAAACTAAGAATACCAACAACATTAATCATATTCATCATGAATCCACCAACAAAACGGAACGGATCGGAAGAAAATCCCAAAACCCCCAAATCGCCCAAAAGTAGGGTTCTAAGAGATTTACCTTGGATTGAGGATGAAGAACACAAGTAGGTGTTGTTAATCTACTTCAAAAACTCAAGGTAGAGGATGCCTGAAATAATCGAAGGGAATGATCGCTCGGAAATCGCCTGGAGAAGCTCTGCGTCGCGGAGAGGAGAAGAAATGAAAATAATATGCTCATATGGGTCAACTCCCTGGTTTATATAGCCAGGGAGTGTTAGCGCGTGCTAATCCTCAAGGTTAGCGTGCGCTAACGGGATAAAATTACAGGCCAAAACAGTTAGCGTCCAGTCCAGTAGCCAGACTTCTGGCCATTAGCGTGCGCTACTCGAGACGTAGTGTGCGCTAAAAACCACTCGGTAGCGCGCGCTATCGACCAATAGCGTGCGCTACCTGGACATCAGCCGAGTCCAGAAGCTAACTGCCCAAAACTCACCTGACCCGTTAGCGTGCGCTAACTGGCACTTGACCGAGTTCAGTAGTAAACTGTCCAGTACTGGAAACTCACGCTAGCGCACGCTACTGGGTATCATCAGCGTGCGCTAGCCTCCCGACATTAGCGTGCGCTAGTCTACGTAGCGTACGCTAATACGCCAGTCCAGAAGGCTGGAAAAATAGCACTGCCACTCCCAGGACTTGCTCTCTAGCGCGCGCTACGAATCAGTCGTAGCGTGCGCTACTAAGGGACCCCTAGCGCGCGCTATACAGAAAAGATAGCATGCGCTAGGTTACGAAATATAAGCGGTTCACAACACCGGAATATGAACGAAACATCAAACGGAACACCTCAAAGCGTATCAAAACATAGAATGGATCCACGGCAACCCCAAAACAGCGGTTCCGCACAACAATAACGAGTCTCAGATCAATAGATGATGGGAAAGATATACTGTAAGGTACATGAGGGTCATTACGACTGATAAATTCACCGAAAAAGAAAATACAAGGGGAAAGAAAAATGCGGATATTACATTCTACCCCTCTAAAAACGAGTTTCGTCCCGAAACTTAAGAAACAAACAACTCAGGGTACCTAGCACGCATGCTATCCTCGGTTTCCCAAGTTGCCTCCTCGACACCGTGTCTCGACCACTGCACCTTGACCAAAGGGATGGTCTTATGCCTCAGTCGTTTCTCCCGATGCTCTAAAATCTTTAAAGGACGCTCCTCAAAAGTAATATCCTCGGCGACGTCAATCTCACCATAATCGATGACGTGACTAGGATCTGGGACACATTTCCTCAGCTGGGAAACATGAAAAACGCTTTGAACATGACTCAAGGCCGGAGGTAACGCCAAACGGTATGCCAACTCACCGACTCACTCGAGAATCTCAAAGGGTCCAATAAATCTAGGACTCAACTTCCCCTTCTTCCCGAAACGGAAAACTCCTCTCGTCGGCGACACCTTCACCAAAACGTGGTCTCCCACCTCAAATTCTAAAGGTCGATGATGGAAATCGGCATATGACTTCTGTCGACTCTGGGCAGTCACCATCCGTTCCCGAATTAATTCTATCTTCCGTCTTGTCTCTAAAACGACATCCGGTTCGGTCCCGACCAAATCGGACGCCTCATTCCAACAAATCGGCGATCGACAACGCCGCCCGTAGAGCGCCTCATACGGTGCCATCTGAATCGTCGCGTGCCAACTATTGTTGTACGTGAATTCGATTAATGGCAAATGCTCCTCCCAGTCGTTGCTCCAATCGAGAGCACAAGCACGCAACATGTCCTCGAATGTCTGGATAGTGCGTTCCGACTGTCCATCTGACTGGGGATGAAAAGAGGTACTCAAATGCAAACGGGTATCCAACGCCTTATGCACCGCCTGCCAAAAGTGCGATACGAAACGGCCATCACGATCCGAAACAATAGACTTCGGAGTACCGTGAAGCCTCACAATCTGCGTGATAAACACACGAGCCAACTTTTCTGGACCCCAAGTGTCCTTGATGCCCAGAAAATGTGCCGACTTGGTCAGACGATCAACAATCACCCATACCATATTCATGCCCGACCTCGATCTCAGTAAACTCGTAACGAAATCCATCGATATATCTTCCCATTTCCATTCTGGAATGGGAAGTGACTGCAATAACCCGGCCAGTCGCTGATGTTCGATTTTGACCTGCTGACAAGTCAAACATCTCGCTACAAACTGTGCGACCTCCTCCTTCATATCATTCCACCAGAAATTCCTCCTCAGGTCCTTGTACATCTTACTCGAACCAGGATGAACGGAATAAGGTGTAGCATGTGCCTCACGCAAAATACTCTGTCTCAACTCTGAGTCGTTTGGCACACAAAGCCGACTCCGAAATCTCAAAACACCATCTTCGTGAATCACAAACCCAGGGGACTTTCCCTTAAGAACGTTCTCTCGGCTTTGAGTAATCATCGGATCCTCTAATTGCTTCAGCTTAATTTCATCGATCAAAGACGACGAAATCTCTAAAGCACAAAGTTGCCCGACAGCTCCAGGCAACAAAACCTCAACATCTAACTCGATCAAAGCCCGCCGAAGCTCAGACTGAGACGTAAGGATCTCAAGCATTCGCAACGCAATCGGTTTCCGACTCAAGGCATCGGCCACGACGTTCGCCTTGCCCGGATCATAAAGGATTTCGAGGTCATAATCCTTAATCAGCTCTAACCACCTCCTCTGCCTCATATTCAACTCCCGCTGAGTAAATATGTATTTCAGGCTCTTATGATCGGTAAAAATCTGACATGTAGAGCCGAAAAGATAGTGACGCTAGATCTTGAGCGCAAAAACAACTGCCGCTAACTCCAAATCATGAGTAGGGTAGTTCAGCTCATACGGCCTCAACTGTCTCGACGCAAAGGCAATGGTCTTGCCGTGCTGCATCAATACGCACCCAAGACCCTGACCCGAAGCATCGCTATAAACGGCGAACCCCTCGTTGCCACATGGCAACGCCAAAACCGGGGCTGAAGTCAAACGCTTCTTCAGTTCCTCAAAACTCGACTGCCTCTCGTCATTCCAGACGAACTTCTCGGATTTCTGGAGCAACTGTGTAAGCGGCCGAGATAGTTTTGAGAAACCCTCGACGAACCTACGGTAGTAGCCAGCCAAACCCAAGAAACTACGGACCTCCTTCACATTCGTGGGCGGTGCCCAATCCAATACTGCCTCAATTTTCTGCGGATCCACACGAACTCCCTTGGCTGAAATCACGTGACCTAAAAACATCACTTCCTTCAGCCAGAACTCACATTTCGAGAACTTCGCATAGAGTTGCTCGGTCCTCAAAATGTCTAACACTATCCGCAAATGATGGACATGCTCTTCCTCATTCTTCGAATAGATAAGAATATCGTCAATGAAGACGACGAGACACTTATCCAAATACTCGATAAAGACTTTGTTCATCAACTGCATGAACATCGCCGGCGCATTAGTTAACCCGAAAGGCATAACTACAAACTCGTAATGTCCGTATCTCGTCCGAGAAGCTATTTTCGGCACGTCGGACTCTCTCACCCGAAGCTGATAGTACCCCGATTTCAAATCAATCTTCGAGAATACCGCAGCTCCCTGCAACTGGTCAAACAAGTCATCAATTCTCAGCAAGGGATACTTATTCTTGATGGTCACCTTGTTTAGTTCGCGATAGTCGATACACAAACGTAGTGAACCATCCTTCTTCCGCACAAACAGGACTGGTGCGCCCCAAGGCAAGGCGCTTGGTCGAACATACCCCGACTCAAGAAGCTCGCTCAACTGCTTCTTTAATTCTGTCATCTCTGAAGGTGCCATACGATACGGCGCCTTAGAAATCGGAGCCGCGCCCGGCTCTAACTCTATAGCAAACTCAACCTCACGATCCGGTGGCAATCCCGGTAACTCGTCAGGAAATACATCAGGAAACTCACTAACGACTGGAATCGACGAAAGCTCGACTCCACCATCCTCCGCCCTTAAGGCGTAGCACCAATAACCAGTACACCCCTTTCGTAGGAGTCTCATCGCCTTCAAGGCGTTAATAACAAACTTCTGATTTCCGCTCATTCGCCCCGCGAAGGAGTGCTCGGTGCCATCCTCGGCTAACATGGTGATGATCCTCGTGCGGTAGTTCATGATTGCGCCATGCCGCTCGAGCCAATCATCGCCGAGAATCAAATCCTCACCCTCGATGCTCACGACAATGAGATTAGAGAGCCAAGCCCTCTCACAAATAAACACAGAACAGTCCCGGGCCTCTCGATCACCGACAATTCTATCACCGCTAGGAAGTTTAAAGATGAAAGGCTCGCAAGGTGACAAACAGTCGAGACTCAAACGGCGTACACACTCTAGAGAAATGAATGAATGCGTAGCACCCGAATCGAAATGCACATGACAGGATGGGAATGTATATGAATGGTACCTGTCGCCACAGTAGCTGCCGGATCATCGGCCCTCCTCATCTCATAGATACGCGGCTGGGCAGAGCCGACACTGGAAGCTCCTCCCCTAGCGGGCTGACCCCGACCACTACCTCGACCGGCACTCGGAGGTGGCGGCGGAGCAAATGAGCCCTGGTTCACACTCGGCTCCAAAGGTGCTGGAAAAGAAGCCTGATCACCAAGAAGCTTTCTTACCCGCTCACAAAAGAAGGCCTTGTGGCCCGACTGACCACAAGTGTGACAAGTTAGAGGCGGACGAGGACACTCCCGGTTCCGATGGCCCGGCTCGCCGCAGTTAAAGCATTTGGCATCCCGAACGGAGGCACCGGCAGTACCCCGATAGCCCCCAGAGAAACGAGCCGAATTACCTCCAGGAATATTCACAAACTGAGACTTCTGCTGACCTCCACCTCTGTGACCCGAAAAATTTCCAGCGGATTTCTGCTTCTTACTCTCCCGAACCGCCGCACTGGCTATCACCGACATGTCATAGGCAAGAGCTCGACTCTGATAATCCTTCAGGGTAGTACAGATGAGTCCAGACATATAGTCCCGAATGGACAGTTTCATCCTCCTGGAAAAATGGAAAATTTTGTCGCTCTCAGCGACAACTTGGGTTTCACGTAGCCCAGCTCTTTGTTGAAATCAGCAATAGCTTGGGATACGGGAATATCCCGAGGTTGAGCATCGTAGAAAGCATGGACTCGAGCCTGTCTAACTGGCCAAGGACAATATTCAGTCTCCATCAACTCCTGAAATTCGGCCCACGAAGCAACATGATCTTTGGGACCAACGGCCTCCCACCAATCCGTAGCGTCCCCCGTGAGAAAGTACTGAGCAATAGGGACCTTACAGTCCTCGGGACAGTTGGTAGCAGTGAAGACTTTAGATATCTCCTTGATCCACCCTTCCCAGCCGATCGGGTCCGAAGCTCCCGAAAACTGAGGAGGATGCATCTTGATGACATCCTATAGCCAGCGATCCGCTCCGCCCCAATTAGCATGAGCCTGATCGGGGTTCTGGACTACCTGAGCTATAGCCGCCATTTGGTTAACCATTTGCTGCATGAAGGCCGCAATACCAAGGTCGGCGCGCTCCTGAGAAGAAGCATGACTGTGACGGTCACCGGTACTACCGGCTCCCAAAGAATGCGATGTGGCCGCCCCACCGGCTGCCCCACGTCCTCGGCCGCGTCCACGACCACGACCACGACCACGGTTTCCTCCGGCATCCATACTGGTGTTAAGAGATAACAGAAGTATATTGATGATGAGTAAGGAAGGAAAAAGCAACCACGATTCGAAAAGCGGAAATACTATGCAAGAAAACAAAAGACCGAATAAGAAAACTTACGAGCACTGGAAGTATCGAGATGCTGGCAGCGGTGTGACAATGTACAAAACAAAACACGACTAGACCCAAATAACCAGCAAGCCTAGGTATCCATAAACCTAGGTCTTTGATACCATTTCTGTAACACCCCAAGATATTCGGAGTATATTACAGCGCCGTGGACCCCTATATGGGACCCACCAGGCTACAACAGCGAACACCCCTCGACTAACCTTCTCGGTTAGCGAGGAAGCACAATCAAATAATGCATCTCATGAAAATACACCCGGAGCAACCGACTAAATGAGTAACAATCGACAGTGTAGCGATTTAAAATAATACAACACGAAGTTTGAATTTGAAAAGCCTAAGTACTCGCGAGTACAGTCTATCAGTTTATAAATATAGGAAACAACCATATCGAAGTGGACAAAAGAAATAAGTAGACCCAAGTGCACATGTCAATGACCCTGGCCAACATCCTCGTACTGTCCCAGAGCTCGCTCATCCGAATGATCATAACCTGAAATCCATAACAAGAATTTCCCCATAACGGGTCCCCATAGGGGTTAGCAATTACGCTAGTACAAGTAATCAAGGCAAACCAATCGCTTACACATTTCATAGTACATGCACCAATATCATTTCAAAAACCAAAACCAGACATGTCTTTTCCGGAAACAAACAGTCAAACAATTTGCCTAGGACCGGGACGAAGCCACGAATCCCACCCGAGGCCTCTAAGGACCCTCCCGAGCTGGCCATTTCATAAAACAAATCACGCACAGGCATCGCCTAGGACCGGGACGAAGCCACGAATCCCACCCGAGGCCTCTAAGGACCCTCCCGAGCTGGCTAGCGAAACAAACTCATGAATCCAGAGTGAAGTCATAGATTCCCCCGAGGCCCCGTCGGACCCTCCCAGGGTGAGCAAAGCACATACAATATACATTACGATTTCACGTTAAGCATAAAGGTTTCCAAAATTACTTGCCTTGAATAATTGACGACGCAACGAACGGAAAGGAAATTCACCAACAAACGCTAGGAACCAACGAAACCGAACCTAACGATTCAAAGAATACAATCACAACCATTTCTAAATGAATACGGAATTGGAATACACCCGGAAACCCGCCTACGATTCATGTATATTCGTATATAAACAACAACGAGGGTGGACCACAACCAATCCCTCTCGATTCTGCAAAAACTACGAAATATACCATGAATCAGTAGGGAAACTAAGAATACCAACAAGATTAATCATATTCATCATGAATCCACCAACAAAACGGAACGAATCGGAAGAAAATCCAAAAACTGCCAAATCGCCCAAAAGTAGGGTTCTAAGAGATTTACCTTGGATTGAGGATGAAGAACACAAGTAGGTGTTGTTAATCTACTTCAAAAACTCAAGGTAGAGGATGCCTGAAATAATCGAAGGGAAGGATGGCTCGGAAATCGCCTGGAGAAGCTCTGCGTCGCGGAGAGGAGAAGAAATGAAAATAATCTGCTCATCTTGGTCAACTCTCTGGTTTATATAGCCAGGGAGTGTTAGCGCGCACTAATCCTCAAGGTTAGCGTGCGCTAACGGGATAAAATTACAGGCCAAAACAGTTAGCGTCCAGTCCAGTAGCCAGACTTCTGGCCGTTAGCGTGCGCTACTCGAGACGTATCGTGCGCTAAAAACCACTCGGTAGCGCGCGCTATCGACCAATAGCGTGCGCTACCTGGACATCAGCCGAGTCCAGAAGCTAACTGCCCAAAACTCACCTGACCCGTTAGCGTGCGCTACCATACAAGCGTAGCATGCGCTAACTGGCACTTGACCGAGTTCAGTAGTAAACTGTCCAGTACTGGAAACTCACGCTAGCGCACGCTACCGGGTATCATCAGCGTGCGCTAGCCTCCCGACATTAGCGTGCGCTAGTCTACGTAGCGTACGCTAATACGCCAGTCCAGAAGGCTGGAAAAATAGCACTGCCACTCCCAGGGCTTGCTCTCTAGCGCGCGCTACGAATCAGTCATAGCGTGCGCTACTAAGGGACCCCTAGCGCGCGCTATATAGAAAAGATAGCGTGCGCTAGGTTACGAAATACAAGCGGTTCACAACACCGGAATATGAACGAAACATCAAACGGAACACCTCAAAGCGTATCAAAACATAGAATGGATCCACGGCAACACCGAAACAGCGGTTCCGCACAACAATAACGAGTCTCAGATCAATAGATGATGGGAAAGATATACTGTAAGGTACATGAGGGTCATTACGACTGAGAAATTCACCGAAAAAGAAAATACAAGGGGAAAGAAAAATGCGGATATTACAAACAATCATCGACTGTGTATTCTAATCCTTATAGAACATCACTGAACATTCGTCAATATGCAATACAACACAAAATACTTATGAAATGCAATTGAAATTACTTATCGAAACACTACAACCGAACAAGTAAACACTTGCCTGAATAACAATATGACAAAACCATCACCGAACCCATCGCCCTCGTCTACGAGCTCTTAAGCCCTGACTGGACTGAGTCTACGGTCCTTCAACGCAGCACATCGGTTATACCTATTGATTAATCACCCTAGAACAATAATCATATCAATAATCGAACCATCTCGGTAACAAGGATATAACATACTCAATCTGGAATTCAACCTAGTATCAAGATTCGTCTCATCTAAATCGACTAATATAATTACCAAGATTCAAAAATCCATCTTAGATCGGGTTAAATGAATCAACATCCTTATAATATGACAAATCTTAACTAACATCCGAAACTCTTATCAAAATTCCATTGAATCTTATATAACATCATCATCTGATTATCCAACATGCTCCTCACATGTAATCATCCAAGAAATACGAACCACCATCAAAGGGATACGAAAATTACCTGGATTGGATGAACCAAGAATAACAACACTTGACTCCATTCCAAGAATCATGAATAACTTGAAGAACAAGGCTTGAATCCATGCTCTCCATCTTAATCTTGTTAAAGATCATCATTATACAGTGTTTGGGGACCTCAAATACATCCCAAGACTCTCTCTCTCTCTCTCTCTCTCTCTCGACTGAAGGAAGGAGAATGGACTAAATGCCTTTCAGCAACCGCCTGTCCCCTTTTATAATATACAATATTAGCGTGCGCTAAAATCTCATGTTTAGCGTGCTCTACAACCTTAGCGTGCGCTAACTGACTTTGTTAGCGTGCGCTATCGCAGCCCATAGGCTACTACCTCGCTTCGTAAATTAGCTTACGTACGTAATGCCAACATACGTAAAACATCATGTCTAGCATATGCAAGTCCTTGCCCTTAGCGTGCGCTATCCTAAGTTGACTTACTACAGTATTCACCTACCACTCGTGCCCCCACATGCCGAAAGCATCCGCGATTTTCGGGATTCCTCTGACCGATCAGGAATTAGCGTGCGCTAACCATACGGTTTAGCGTGCGCTAGCCCTACATGACAAACGCCCGCTGACCTTATCTAGACACGCGTCACAAGTGGCCGGGTCCACTCGCCGAAAGCCAAGATTCCCTGTCGGATGATCTGATATTAGCGTATGCTAACCATCCTTGGTAGCGTGCGCTAAATGCCGATAAACATCAATCCGGGCCTACCTGTCGGCCGCCTTACGTACGTTAAGGATCCTCCTTAGCGTACGTAATTCGAACCTATTAGCTTACACTAACTGCACCACGTAGCGCGTGCTACTCATACCTCGTAGCGTGCGCTAAGCATATCTCATAACGTGCACTAACGTGGCTGTACTTAGCCATTTTCAGCTATCTTCGTCCAACATCTCGACATACCAAATATGAACATACGGCAAAATCAAAACATATACTCAATTCAGTAACAATACCATACGACTCACAACATCCTCGAGCATAATTATCTATCAACGATATCCAATATATAAACGAAAAGAATATATCCGAAAAATCGGGGTATTACACTCTACCCCCCTTAAAATAAGTTTCGTCCTCGAAACTTGCAATCACTCGCACAAACAACAATTCAACAGAAAATCCAACATCATTAATTATCGAATAATCCGAACAACATACTTACAGGTCTGTGAAGTCGAAGATCTCCCGTGATACTAGCATATGACTCCATTTCAAAAATCTCGACACAAAAAGAATGCAAAACAGAATCAATCACAATTTGAAAACGATTGGTCTCCGCCAAGACCACAATTAAGTTTAGAGCACTGTCGAGTTTTGTGAGATCTGTGACGCTGTGTATCCTCACCTAAAGCGAATGAGCCTCTCCTTGTCACATGCCCGTATCACCGGCATTCCACTCCACATCGAAAGCCGCACATTGCACGTGCCTCGCACCGGCGTTCACTTCCCGATTGGAGCCGCACATTGCTCATGACCACGGCACCGGCGACACTCCCTGCCTCATCGGTCTCGGAAACACCAACATTCCCCAAACCCACACATCACTAGGGCAGCACTCAAAAATAACACAGAACCAAAACAATACAGTTCAAAATAGCCAGAAATCTAGTTACACAAAAACCACGCTACTACCTCACTAGTAGAGCCACATAACACACATGATAGGTTACCACAAAACCTTGGTCTCTAATACCATATTTGTAACACCTCCAAAACCATCTGGGAGTATTACACGCCGTGGGCCCCACGCCGGAACCCACCAGGCTAAAATTCATTTACAAAAAGTTCGAAAACGCCCAAAATGCACCAATGACGGTAGTATTTTACAAAACTCACAAAATCATTTGAAAACACCAACTACCGTCATAAAACGATCAAGGCCAAAAACTCGGTTAAGGGAATCGGTTTTGCAAGATAAAACTCAGTTGGTAATATTACCAAAAGCCATTTGAAAGAACTCACGCAGCGGATAAAAGTACAGTCCAAAATACATATACATCAAGAATAAATACACAGACAATACACGATTCCCCACAATAAGCCACAGCCAGTATCGTCTGGGACCCTCGACTCTTCACGGCCGCTGTCCATCAAAAATCAGCACTACCTGAAAAACAAGTCCCACAACGGAGTCAGCTATAATGCCCGAAAAATAACCGCAAGCACATAATCATAAATATTCACATGCCATGCATCATGAGAATAATAACCACAACGATAACCTTACCACTTCCGGAAATCCAACGATTCTCGTCAGAATTCCAATATCACGATAATACCACATAATACCTCAATACCGAAATACTTTCCCGTACACAATCCTCTATGTACGATTATCATAAAACATACCTCTATTCGGAATTCCTTCCGAAATGCATACCACAGACCAAGAATATCCAAATGTCATCAACAACATCCGAATACTACAATCTCCCCAAGAATGTCCAAGTATCTCAACAATCATCGACTGTGTATTCTAATCCTTATAGAACATCACTGAACATTCGTCAATATGCAATACAACACAAAATACTTATGAAATGCAATTGAAATTACTTATCGAAACACTACAACCGAACAAGTAAACAATTGCCTGAATAACAATATGGCAAAACCATCACCGAACCCATCACCCTCATCTACGAGCTCTTCAGCCCTGACTGGACTGAGTCTACGGTCCTTCAACGCAGCATATCGGTTATACCTATTGATTAATCACCCTAGAACAATAATCATATCAATAATCGAACCATCTCGGTAACAAGGATCATAACATACTCAATCTGGAATTCAACCTAGTATCAAGATTAATCTCATCTAAATCGACTAATATAATTACCAAGATTCAGAAATCCATCTTAGATCGGGTTAAATGAATCAACATCCTTATAATATGAAGAATCTTAACCAACATTCGAAACTCTTATCAAAATTCCATTGAATCTCATATAACACCATCATCTGATTATCCAACATGCTCCTCACATGTAATCATCCAAGAAAAACGAACCATCATCAAAGGGATACGAAAATTACCTGGATTTGATGAACCAAGAATAAGAGAACTAGACTCCATTCCAAGAATCATGAATAACTTGAAGAACAAGGCTTGACTCTATGCTCTCCATCTTAATCTTGTTAAAGATCATCATTACACAGTGTTTGGGAACCTCAAATACATCCCAAGACTCTCTCTCTCTCTCTCTCTCCCTCTCTCTCTCTCTCTCTCTCTCTCTCTCTCTCTCTCTCTCTCTCTCGACTGAAGGAAGGAGAATGGACAAAATGCCTTTCAGCACCCTCCTGTCCCCTTTTATAATATACAATATTAGCGTGCGCTAGCATCTCATGTTTAGCGTGCGCTACAGCCTTAGTGTGCGCTAACTGACTTTGTTAGCGTGTGTTATCGCAACCCATAGGTTACTGCCTCGCTTTGTAAACTAGCTTACGTACGTAATGCCCATGCATTAACATACGTAAAACATCATGTCTAGCGTACCCAAGTCCTTGCCCTTAGCGTGCGCTATCCGAAGTTGACTTACTACAGTATTCACCTACCACTCGTGCCCCCACATGCCGAAAGCATCCGCGATTTCCGGGATTCCTCTGACCGATCTGGAATTAGTGTGCGCTAACTATACGGTTTAGCGTGCGCTAGCCCTACATGAAAAACGCCCGCTGACCTTATCTGGACACGCGTCACAAGTGGCCGAGTCCACTCGCCGAAAGCCAAGGTTCCCTGTTGGACGATCTGATATTAGCGTACGCTAACCATCCTTGGTAGCGTCCGCCAAATGCCGATAAACATCAATCCGGGCCTACCTGTCGGCCGCCTTCCGAACCTTTCCCAGAATTCTTTACGTACGTTAAGGATCCTCCTTAGCATACGTAATTCGAACCTATTAGCGTACACTAACTGCACCACGTAGCGCGCGCTACTCATACCTTGTAGCATGCGCTAAGCATATCTCAAAGCGTGCGCTAAAGTGGCTGTACTTAGCCATTTTTAGCTATCCTCATCTAACATTTCGACATACCAAATACATGTTGGGAATAGTGCCCTAGGACATTCGATGTGCCTAGATTTGTAATTATCACATTTAAATAAAGTTATTTGATATCATTTATTTTTCGTTGATTATTATAATGTGTGCATGTTTTAATATTATAATAATCGAATAATAGTTATTCACGAATAATAAGATTATTCAAATGTCACTGGTAAAATCGCGTTGAGTAGAGACTCAAGTGATTAATATACTAGTTTAAGTTTGATTGATAATCATCGGATGATTATGTGTATGGTACGGATCAATCTTATGGGTATTGGTTGGAGAACTAATACTGGACCGACCCGCATTGAGATCACTGCATGGAAATATCATAAGTGAATCTCAATATAACAGTATGTCAATAAATCCTTGAACCTGAGATTATCATAGATTCCAACATGATAACTGCTATGCCTTGACGTAATCCAACGTCATCTGAAACATGGTGATCATAAAGGTTAGCGATCGGGATTAGTGGGAGTCATGTAGAGGGCAATGAATAATCAAGATGGGGATTTGTCCCTCTCTTAAGTGAGAGATATATCTGTTGGTCCCCTCGATAAGTAGGACTGAAGTAAATGAATGGCCATGCTCAAATGAAGAGTCATTTGATCCAATTAGTCTACTTAAGATCGAGAATGCATTTGAACATAAATAAGTATGACAGACTCCATGACTTAGTTCAAATATGATATCGCGTGACAAAGGGATTTGACACGTTAAAAGGTTTAATGGACTATTAACTTATATTATTTGGGTAATCATAATGTCTTGCTAGAGGCCGCTTATGATTTATTATTTAATAAGGTATTAAATAATGGCCAACATAATATAAGCCTTTTGGGTCGCACGTACGACAATTATAGACAAGTAGGAATAAATATCAACTGGGAATAATAAATATAATATTGGATATTATATTTATAAGGAGATTAAATAATAAGTAATATATATAATATTGGATGTTATATATATTGTATTGTTTAATAAGTTGAGGGGCAACTAAGCAAATACTAGATTATTGAATCTAGGGATTACTTAGTATAAATAAGAGATCCATGACAAGGAGTTGTCATAAGAACTCAATAAAAAAAAAAGCCTCCCTCTCCAAGAAGAAGAAAAAGTCGACCCCTTTCTCATACTGTAGGAGAACGAAGTCGGTCGTCTAACCCTCTTCCCTTAGTTGATCTTGATCAATAGTATAATCCTTCTAGTAAGGAACTTGTGCTGTACTATTTATCAATATTATTCGTAAGGATCCAGCAATCCGGCTTGTGGAATTGTTCGTGTGTGGATCACCAAAAGAGGAAGGAGATATTCATCTGCTTCTAGTCCGGATCTAGAATTGTTCAATCGGATTAAGGTAATTCGACTAAGTCTTTAATTAAACAATTATATTACTGCATGAGATCCTAAATTGGGTTTTCACGTTTATTGTTCCGCTGCGTTTTTACCCCGATTATTTTGTATTCGATGTATAGAAAACCCAACAGTGGTATCGGAGACAGGTTGCATGTAATTTAATTGTTTGTGTAGAACATATTTATGTGTAAATTATGTTCTTGATTATGTTTATAAAATACGTATTTTATAAAATAATTTTTCTGGTTTAATTTGATTAAATCGGATCGTCAAAAATTTATTTTCTGGACTGTTTTTGCGAATTTCGCTCGAACTATTCAGAGCAGATCTGTTCGAGACGGGTCAGGTCCGGGTCGGGTCGGGCTGGACCCGCGGTCTGTTTGATTTTGCATCACCAGGGGTTCGAACCCTGGTGGTCCGGCCAGCCACCTGCCTACTTACCAAGTGAGCTGCGATTTTGTTTTGGTAAAAATACGCGGAGTTTTTATAAAAGGTATAAAAATCTGCCTTAAATATTGCGAAAATAATTCCGCAAAAACTGGGATTTGATCCCGAATCTTTAAGCTTTACTTCCGCACCACTTACCATCTCGGCTGGGTCATATTTTTGGTAACTTTCACAGTAGTTCTTTTTATAAGCCCTTTTAATATAAAAGTAAATTTGGCAATATTAGTTGCAAAATGTTGCAACCGCAACCGCCGGGTTTCGAACCCGGGTGGACCTGTTCCCAGGGAACAAAGACAACCATCTCGGCCAAGTCCAGATTTGTTCATGTGATGACTCAAATTTTATTTATAGTCTGACTGTCAGACAGATTTTAATTTCTATAATTACATGCTTTTATTAATTATTTGATAATTATTTATGGTATGTGTGTGGTATATGACATGACCATAAATTGACTAATGTGATTGGATAATTTAATTTCTTATGGGTTGGTTTTACGGCCTGCGTGTCGTTTAATTATAATTGGTTTTACGGCCTGCGAGTCGTCTATTTAAATTGTTTATTATTTTACGGTCTGCGTGTCGTTTGCACTTCTTGTAATTTAATTTATTAGTGTAGTATTAAATTTCATTAATGTAATGAAGACAAGAAGGACGAGAAAGACGGACTCAAGGAGCAAATTGATCGCGTATGACGTTCCAAGGAGTTGGGAAGATCAATGAAGACCATATTTAACCCTTTAGATGACCTTTGTGATTTTCATGTTGGCTCATGAAAATCACGTTAGGATTATGGTCATGCTATACACGGTCCTATGCTTTCATTGTCATGTGATGCGATGTATGTTTAAATTTATGCATGTATGTAATGCTACGTATGTTTAGATGTATGTTGGCAAACATAGACATTAACATAGGAGAAAAATCCCTCGTTAAAATTTTAAAATGCCGTTCATTTGAAAAACACCTATCAAGACTTCGATCATCATGAGTGGGTCATGCCAAAGCTGGGAACTCGGATTATCTTAGTAATGTAGGATAGGTAATGGCGATACCTATATGTTTAATGAATTTGGAAATCAAAATAGTTTTGAACCTTAAGGCATAAGATGGGATTTTAACATGCTTGTGCATACGATGCCAAATCCCATGATATAATCTAAGAGTTACATATGATGTAATCGATAAAGAGTTATCCACCTAAAGTAGCTCAATTCTAGACGTCATGCCAAAGCTGAGTTTAGGATTGTGCGAAATGGGATCTTAGCCCACTAAAATTACAAATGTTGTAAATTGAGGGTACTTTGTTTTAGTCGGAGTATTTTTCGAGAAATAAAATAATGTGACTAAATATTTTGCATATTGAATTTTGTAGAATGGCATCAAACAACACATCCACCATTTCACTACGACCTGTCCTTGAGAAGGACAAGCTCAAAGAAAACGGCAGCAACTATCTGGATTGGATCCAGAGCCTGAGAATAGTTCTCAAGAAAGAAAGAAAGCTGTATGTTCTTGAGGAAGAAATTCCCGATGAGCCAGCTGACAATGCAAACAAAGCAACAAAAGACAAATGGAATAAACATTGTGATGATTCCATTGATGTTGATTGTCTTATGTTGGCCACCATTTGTCCAGAACTTCAGAAGAATCTCGAGGAAATGGAGGCTTATGAGCTAAATGATCACCTCAGGAAAACTTTCTCGAAGCATGCTAGGTAAGAGAGGTATGAGACCTTTCAAGCCTTGTATGCTTGCAAGATGGTTGAGGGGACATCTGTCAGCGCTCACGTGCTCAAGATGAAAGGATATATTGATCATCTTGAAAGGCTTGGTTTTCCACTTTCTAAGGAGCACTCCACGAATGTGATCCTAAACTCATTGCCCGAAAGTTTCGGTCAGTTCATTATGAACTATAATATGAATGAGATGGAGAAGTCCATTGCTGAGCTGCATGGGATGCTTAAAACGGCTGAGCAGAATATTAAGAAACCAAGCCATGTGTTGATGGTCAGTAAAGGGAAATCCTTTAAGAACAAAGGCAAGGGCAAGGGTAAGACAAAAGTTGCCAAATCTAAAGACCCTACTAGGCCGGGTATCAAGGCTAAAGCTCCCAAAGATGGAAATTGCCATCATTGCAATAAACTAGGACACTGGAAAAGAAATTGCAAGATTTACTTGGAAGAGCTAAAGTGTACCAAGGGCAGTGAGACTGCCACAGGTATATTTGTTATAGAAGTTAACTTATCTACCTCTAACTCCTGGGTATTAGATACTGGATGTGGATCTCACATTTGTACAAATGTGCAGGAGTTGAGAAGCAGTAGAGAACTGAAGAAAGGGGAAGTAGATCTAAGAGTCGGCAATGGAGTAAGAGTTGCTGCACTAGCCGTAGGAAATTATGATCTAGTTTTGCCCAATGCGCTTTTGTTAGTTTTGAACAATTGCTATTATGTTCCTGCTATGAATAGGAATATTATTTCAGTTTCTACATTAGATTGTGAAGGTTCTGCTTTTCTTAATAAGAATATGATCATTCGTATTTTCATTTATGACTTGCTTTATGGTACTGCAAAGTTATATACTGGCCTTTACAATATTGATCTAGATGAGTCCGACACTTTGGAAGTTTATAACATTGCATCCAAGAAACCTAAGCTCAATGATTCTAATCCGACTTACTTATGGCATTGTCGACTTGGTCACATAAACGAGAAACGCATTTCTAAACTCCATAATGATGGACTTTTAGACTCTTTTGACTATGAATCATATGGGACATGCGAATCTTGTTTATTGGGCAAGATGACGAAGAATCCTTTCACCGGTCATGGAGAAAGGGCTAGTGATCTATTAGGCGTAATACATACTGATGTATGCGGACCTCTTAGCACTCATGCCAGAGGCGGATACCAATACTTCATTACATTCACCGATGATTTTAGCCGATATGGATATGTTTATCTTATGAAGTATAAACATGAATCTTTTGAAATGTTCAAAATATTCCAAAATGAAGTCTGAGAATCAACTTGGCAAGACAATTAAAGCCCTTTGATCGGATCGAGGTGGGAATACTTGAGCCAATAATTCGATGATCATCTTAGGAGTTGTGGAATTGTTTAGCAACTTACTCCTCGGCACACCTCGGCATAACGGAGTATCCGAGAGGAGGAATCGAACTTTATTAGATATGGTTCGATCCATGATGAGTCGACGAGCTTCCATTATCATTTTGGGGCCACGCCTTAGAAAGCAATGACATTCACCCTTAACCGTGTTCCATCTAAAGCGATTGAAAAGACACCATTTGAGAAACGGTGGTAAAAGACCAAACTTGTCTTTTCTAAAGATGCGGGGTTGCGAAGCGTTCGTAAGGTGCCAAGTGTTTGACAAACTGGCAGCGATCGAAAGATGTTTATTTATGGGATATCCTAAGGAAACTTAAGGATATTAAATAAATAAGCCCGTAGATAACAAAGTGTTTGTTGCTCAAATCTTGTATTCTTAGAAAGGGAATTTATTTCCAAAAGAGACAGTTGGAGAAGAGTAATTCTCGAGGAAACTCGAGAACCACAAGAAGACATCGCTTCACCGATGGAAACCGAACAAGCTCAACAATCAGTTGAAGAGCCCGTTCAAAGTACACAAGTCCCACGCAGATCTGATAGGATGCGACATGAACCTGAGAGATATGGTTATCTCGTAACAGAGGATGATGATGCATCACTCATAGATGATGAGCCTAGTACCTATCTGAGAAGGCTTCGGGACCCAGTCCGAGGAATGGCTAGAAGCCATGAAGTCTGAGATGCAATCCATGTATGACAATGAAGTTTGGAACTTGATAGATCCACCTGAGGGTGTTAAAACCATTGAGTGCAAATGGGTCTATAAAAAGAAGAAAGACATGGATGATAATCTGCAAGCCTATAAAGCTAGACTAGTGGCAAAATGTTATAGACAGATTCATGGTGTTGACTATGATGAGACCCTTTCGCCAGTAGTCATGCTTAAATCAATTAGAATTTTATTTTCTATTGCCGCATACTATGATTATGAAATATGGCAAATGGATGTCAAAACAGCATTCCTTAATGGAAACTTACTCGAGGATGTGTACATGACACAACCTGAAGGTTTTGTTCATCCATAAAATTCTAAAAAGGTTTGCAAGCTTCAAAGATCCATTTATGGGTTGAAGCAGGCTTCTCGGAGCTGGAATCTTCGTTTTGATGAAACTGTCAAAGAGTTTGGGTTTATTCAAAATGAAGATGAACCTTGTGTGTACAAGAAGGTTAGTGGGAGAATATTTATTTTCTTAGTCTTATATGTAGATGACATATTACTCATTGGAAATGACATTCCCACCTTGCAGACAGTCAAGACTTGGTTGGGAAGTTGTTTCTCAATGAAAGACTTATGGTTGAATAATAATGTGTTGGGAGAGTTGTGTGTCTTCACTTTTATTCTTATTTTTAATCCCACGTAATCCCCTTTACCTTATTTTAAGAGATATCAAATCTCTCAAGTCATAAGTCTTTCACCAACCAAATCAAGACTAAGACTAAAGGCAAGGAATCAAGGTGGGGGCGGCCCCTAGAAGGAATCGGACGAGTTCAGTTCGTTTCGGACTCCCATGAATCCAAATAGATAAACTCCGATTCCATTTCGATGTATTTATATCGATTAATTAATCATATGAAATACATAATACCATAATTAATTTATCCAAGAAATAATTATATTCATGAATTAAATTAATCACCCAGTAATTCATTTAATTCATTAGTCCGTAAATCGATTTATCCAATAAATCAATTTAGACATCCAATGTCTTAAATTAGATATCCAATATCGAATATTCATAATGAGAGAATAATCTAGATTCATTCCGTCGTCAATCCTATTGCGCGACTCGGTAGGTCCATCTCAGTCAGCAATGGGAGGAACAAAAGAGTAGTAGCACCACCTAGCCAGCCTGGCGGCCTACACTGTACCCCAACTAAGAACGAATGATGGGATCATTCACAAACCATTCTGTCGCGAATACCAGTATACGTATAAACCCTTCTTTCAAATGTCCCGATCAAGTTATAGGGTCACGGTCAGTCAAACCCTATATGTACTTGACTCTATGCATGTGTTAATGCAAATCGAGATCATCGAGCTCTCGTGTATCCAATACAACCATCTCCAATGTTTTGGCCAAAGACTTATGATCTCATCTGCTAATAACCGCATAGGACATATAACCCGCTCACTAAAGGGAGAAAGAATTCTATTTTGGTATTTAGTGGGACCTGCTACTTGCCCATCAAGATGCACATCGAGGTTGACCCCCACCTTCCGTTTTATAGGGTCGAACTAATCTAATGAAAATCTTGACATCACAAGCACATCCCTACTAAATCCTCAAGTCGAAGGTTCACGAATACCTATCACAACCTTTCGATTCCGTCACTGACTATCCCGGAGTGTAATCCGTGTGACGAATCGAGGGTGAGTCGGTTCGAGTATGCTAATCGAATTAACATACCTATAACGTGTGCTCCCACTAAACATTAGTGTTCGACAGGCACTCTCCCTGTCAAAGAACACGTTATACAAGTCTTCACATAAACTTAACGCCCAGTCAAGTTTCATCGACTTGCGAACGATTAAGTATTTGAGCTATAAACCTTTCCAGTTCCGACCCCTTATCCAATAAGGAGTGGAATGTTTTGCTCTCAAATACACTGACTAGTTTCTATATGTATTTACGAGTTAGGAATGCCAGTAACTACCAGTAAACAAAGAAACATTCATTTGCCTTATGATAATAATTTACATAATTACAAGTACAATGCCCTCACTCAACATCCTTTGAGTGGCATTCGAGGGCATAGTCCTAACAATAGCGAGCCAAGAGTCATATCCTACAGTTTAGCCTTCAAGATACAGCAAGACAAGACGTTGGCTACAACAAACAATGCTGTAGGTGTTTTACCTAGGGAAAGTAAAATACAAAATCAATAGGACTGAAGAAACTTTAAACCGTTGTGAAACAAACATTCTTTATTCATAAATTATTCACGGTTAAAGCGGCATTTAATACTGATAAGATAGCGTTGAATGAGGCCGAAGAGACTACATACAGAAGAGCATTTAATGCAAGTTAAATGGTATGTCTGAAGTATTAAATGCGGATCGCCTTTAATTTAAAACATTCTTAAGCCACCTATCAGACTTGTCCAATCTCACCAACCGGCAAGCGACTACATTTATAACAGATCTATTTCCAAGGTTATAAATAGCCCAAGAAAGAGGAGATTGAACCCTTGAACACCTGATTATTTACACACAAACAACAATCTGAACATCGAGCTTACAAGAGCATTATATTTCTCTAAGCATACCATGACATCTAAGTGAAGAAATATACCAGTCCTCAACACGAACAAACATCTACAGCAAAAGCTCATCAAGCCTATAGTTTCTGTTCGAACTCATGATAACACAATCTTTCTATTGAGTTACTTAGCCCTGTGTGGACTAGGCAAAGCAAATTCTGACCTGTGTCGGACGAATAGTATTAAGGACGAAGTTTCAATCTATGTAAGAAGAAGCAAGTCGAAGAAGCCCAAGCCAATCTGCATGAAGGGCCAAAGCTACTGCCGATTGTATCAATATGTGTCAAAAATACAACAAAGAGTTTAGTTAAAATCATACAGTTGTGTATGTCGTGATTCTAATAAACTATTTACTCATATGTGGAGGACCAGTAGACGTAAAGGGGCTTACCTAGAACTACTTTTAAAAGTGTGTCTTTACTTACTGTCTTTACTATTTTCTCATTACCTATGTGATTTTAGTATACTTATCCTAAAACCCTGTACGAACCAAGCTAACAGGAGACCATTAAGTTGTGTATTTATAGCAACTTAATCTTAGACTTTCGCTACTCAAACAAACTTCGAAAAAGGATATAGCTTATTCAATCCCCTTCTAAACTGTTTATACTGTATATTGTGACTAGCAAGTGGTATCGGAGCGGTTGATTCTACAAAGAATCAGTCAATTTTTAACCTGAACCAGATCCACAAAATCCCTAGCTTTTGAAAATTTTATTTTTGTATCTTTATCATTCATTCTACTTCTTCCATAGATACATCTATGATCAACAAAGTTCTCATGTTTTCCATTAACGAATTTGATGACTGGGGAATAAGGATGGAAGCCCATCTTGCCGCGATGCACGAAGAGATGATATTTGTCATCCAAGAAGGACCTATCAAGATCATGAAGGTCAATCTAGCCACAAGAATAGAAGTACAACCTCATGTAGAATGCTTGAGAAGGAACAGAACAGTGGACAACTGATGATCGCGAGCACGTGAATCTCGACAGTGTAGCCAAGAATGCGCTATTTGTCACTCTTGACAAAGGAACATTCTCCAAGGTAAAGAGCTGCAAGACATCCAAGTAAATCTTTGAGAAACTCAAGTTGATTTGTGAGGGAACTGATCTCTCAAAAGAAATAGTGTTTCAAAACTAACTCAGCAATTTGAATAATTTGAAATGTAATCCTCTGAAACACTTGAGGAACTTATCCTGAGATTTATCGGCATTGTCGGTGAACTTGAAGCATTAGGTAAAGTGTATACCCAAAAAGAGAAAAATCTGAAAATCTTTAGATCACTCCCTTCCTGATGGGACATTAAGACCACAGCTACACGTATGTCGTGTAATTTAAATGATATATCTACTTTCGATCTATTCTCTGACCTCAATGTTTTTTAGTACGATATTGACAGGAGAGAGAAGGCCGAAGAGTCACCTGCTAAGACTACAACACTCACTGATGTATCTGACATGAGACACAACTCTGCCCCCAGCACATCCAAATCCGAATCCAAGACAACTAACAGTGATGATGAAATTCTGTTACAAGACGAAATGGCCTTGCTCACGCACAAATTCCGAAAGTTCATTGAGAAATCTGGAAAGGTCCTGTACAGGCCTAAACCGTTTAACAAGGTGAGTTCGGTATCACCATCGTCCGCAGATTCTAACCTATGCTATAATTGCAGAAAACCGGGGTACTATGCAAATAGATATCCTCATCCTAAAGTGTAGAAGTTGCCCGAAGCCTAGCAACAAGAAAGGATGACAAAAGATGCGTCTAGAGAAACAAGCTAAAGGCCCTAAAATCAGAAGCCTCGACCACATCGATCAAAATAGAGGAATGCCCACAGGTAATCACTGACATTGACTCCTCCAATGATGAAATTGAAGATAAAGCCTACATGTGGTTTATGGCCATGGAAGCAAATGATGATGAAGACAATGAGGATGATGTAAGCTCAACCCAACTACTCTTATTAATGCATCACATACATTCGAAAACATGATGAATGAGTTCAAAACCATTCAAAAGGCCCATGAGATGCTTAAACAAGAAAACCTACAGCTTTCTCTTTCAAATTTAGAGCTGAAGGACGAAAAGGATCTGCTAAAAAATAACTACTAAAATATGTCTCTAGATTATTAAAATAGCAAGATCATTCATGAAAAACACATGGAAAGCAATCATTAACTTGCAACCGAAGTCCCAAAGGATGTTCCAGTAAAGGTTATAGCTGCCCCTTCTCGGATAGCAAATGCTGCAATCCCACCACCCAGCTCATATCATAGGCAGTGGAAACCCCAATCTCATAGACCTACAAGATGTAATACCAGTCATCAGCAGTATGCTCCTCGATCATACGAACAACGTCAGCAGCCGACTAGAAGGAAGACTGTACCTAAGTATCAATGGTATGCACCTAAGTACTACCAACAGTACAGTGCCCCTAGATACTAGGTACAGAAAACCAAGTATCTGTCCCGTAAGAAAGATGTTATGCTGTTCTATCAATAGTAAATTTGGGAATCGAAGCGGAAACCCAAAAGGTAGGCAACAAAGCAGAAGAATATGGTTCCTCCTCCAAGACAACAACTGTACTGGAGAAGAATATGGTTCCTCCTCCGAGACAGCAACTGTACTGGAGTCAAAGTTCCAAATTTTGCATGCATAATAACCATACTTACATCGATTATGTGCCTACCCCACGTAAATCTTGCAAAGCAGGACCAAATGCAACCTTCATCAAACCCATTGTTGTCAGGCAAATATGGGTACCTAAAGGCAATAATAACCAAAGACCCAAAAATCAAAGGGGACCTAAATCTACTTAATCTTTTTGATTATAGGATATCAAGGAGAAGGACATCTGGTATTTTGATAGCAGATGTTCTCACCACATGACAGGAGATATCACTAAGCTGTCAGATTCTCTAAAAACGTCACGGTCCAAAAGTGCGTTTCAATAACAAATCCAAAGGAAGAACAAGAGGGAAAGAAGCCCTGCTTGTAAGAAAAACCAAAGTCACCGACGTAGCCTTCATAGAAGGACTACGATACAATTTACTTACCATTAGAAAGTTATGTGACAAACAGTTCTCAGTCAAATTCTATGTAGATCACTGTAAGGTGAAGGACACCAAGACCAAGTAAATTGTCCTTACAGGAAGCCTGTTAGGTAACATGTATATTGCTAAGTGGAAACCCACTAGTACCGTAATTCCTTATTTTGTCACCAAAGGCACTGCAGATCAAAGATGTTTATGGAACAAGAAGATGTTGCATATCAATTTAAAGATCATCAACAAGCTAGATCGACATGGGATGGTCAGAGGATTTCCCGATGTCTCATTACATAAAAACTGGTATCTGTGGATCCCGTCAGAAAGGCAAGCAGGTCAAGACCTCTCTGAAGAGAACATCATACCTTTCCACCCACAGGGTCCTGGATTGGCTACATATGGATCTCTAGGGTCATGTAGATCCTGTCAGCCTGGGAGGTAAGAAATATTGTCTTGTCATTATTGATGATTTTCCCAGGTATGCTTGGACCATCTTCCTGAATAAGAAGAAAGAAACAACCACAAAGATGCTGGAACACCTGAAAAAGCTGCAAAATGAGAAAGGATCGACTATTGTATCCATTCATTTTGATAGAGCACAGAATTCACAAATCGCTTTATAGAGCAATAGTGTGCGGATAATGGCATACAACATGAATACTCAGCAGCCCATACTCCTCAATAAAATGTTGTTGTCGAGCGAAAGAATAGAATGCTGAAAGAAGCAACAAGAACCATGTTAGCCGCAAGAAATTAGTCGCAGCATTTCTGGGGAGAAGCAACAAATACAGCATGCTATACACTAAACCGCTATATCATCAACAAGCACCATAACAAAACAGCATACGAGGTATGGAACAATAAAACTCTAATGGTTGTGTACTTTTACATATTTGGATGCAGCTGTTATGCTTTCAACAACGGGAAGGATCAACTGAAGGCCTTTGATGAAAAGTCATATGAGGTTATTTTTGTCGGATACTTCTCTGTCAGCAAGGTATTCAGGATATTCAACCAAAGGAAGATGAAAATAGAGGAATCAGGACATGTAGTCTTTGATGAACCCCAATGCGACCCTACCGGAATAGTAGACCTAACCCAAGGTATCCAGACACTATCTATTTGAGAAAATCCCCCAGACTCCAATTGAACCTGTTGTGAACCTAGAAATTAATCCCGCCACTGTCAGAATAGAAGAAGTAGTCGAAGCCGATACTGTAAGAGCTTAAGCTGAGACTACATTCCATCAGGACACAACACAGGATGCTGAACTAGAACCAAACAGGAGGTGGTTAGGAGGTCACCCCCATGATCTAATAATTGGAGATGTTGATGCTAGTGTGACCACCCGTAGAAAAATATAAAGTACACAAGGAATGATACGCTGTGCATAGGAAGAGACAATATCCAGTTATGAAAAGTCTCAATTCCATGTATGGAAACCCAAGCTAAACTTCGAAGACTTGCCATGTGCACTGTAGCTGTGTTCCTAGCCTAATCAGAAACTATTTCGACTAATGAGGCTCTCAGCAATTCTCGATGGATCACTTCTATGGAAGAAGAGCTCAACAATTTCGAGAGATATGATATCTGGTACCTAGTCCCTAGACCAACCCATCAAGCAGCCATACGAACCAAATGGGTATTCCAGAACAAAAAGGACGAAAATGGACTTGTTATTAGGAACAAATCCAGACTTGTTGCCCAAGGTTACAGACAGGAAGAAGGAATAGCTTTTGCCCCTGTAGCTCGACTAGAAGACATTTGGATATTTCAAGCATTTGCCTCTCATAAGAACTTTATCGTATATCAAATAGATATTAAGAGCGCATTCCTAAATGGAGACCTATCCGAAGAAGTTTATATTGAACAAACTCCACGATTTGCCAACATAGAAGGTGGAGACCTTGTGCACAGGCTAAGGAAAGCGCTGTATGGGCTCAAGCAAGCACCTAAAACATTGTACGAAACCCTATCACTGTACCTCATCAATAATGGATTGGAGAAAGGTGCAGTTGACAAAACCCTCTTCGAAATCTAGGAAGGTGACGAACTTCTCATGGTAAAAATATATGTAGATGATATTATTTTTCGTTCAACTAACCTTGCCTTATGTCAAAAGTTCTCTCATCATATGCAAAGTAAACTTGAAATGAGTATGATGGGAGAACTTAGCTATTTCTTAGGTTTGCATGTGAAATAATTTCCTACAGGTATATTCATCAATCAGGAGAAATACAGCACGGAGATACTCAACAAGTTCGGAATGAATACTTCCAAATAATCATCTACCCACATGAGCACTTCCACGTATATAAGTGCTGACAAAGCTGGAAAACCGGTTGATCAATCACTCTACATGAAGCTTATAGGCTCACTCCTGTACCTAACAGCCAGCATGCCCAGTATCCAATTTGCTGTAGGAGTGTGTGCTCGGTATCAGGTATCACCTAAAGAGTCACACTTCACCACAGCCAAATGAAGTCATAAGTACATAGAAGGAACAATCGATGTAGGATTGTGGTATCCTAAGGAAGGAGGATTCGATTTGGTTGGCTACAGCGGCTCGAATCTCAGAGGCTCTAAGTGGATAAGAAGAGTACGAGCGGGACTTATCACTTTTTGTGACCAAGACTTGTGTCATGGTTCAGTAAGAAATAATTGGCCAACTGGCTTTCTATAGCTGAGCCAAAATATTATGCTACTGGAAGCTGCTGTATGTATATCCTTTGGATACAACAACAGTTATAGGACTATGCCATTCATGCAAGAGAGACACCAATCATGTGCGACAGCACGAGTGTAATCTCAATTACGCACAATCCTGTATTACACTCGCGGACTAAGCACATTGATATGAAGCATCATTTCATTTGTAATCATTTGGGGAATAAAGATGTTCGGATCAAGAAGATTCATACAGACGTTCAGTTAGCCGACATCTTTACAAAGACTCTTAGCACCACCAGGTTCTGTATGCTCAGCCAAGAATTAGGAATGCTACAGCTCGACTCCTTGTAAGTTTCTAAATTTTACTCATCAATTGAGGGAGAATGTTGTAAGACCCATGAATACAGTGTCCACTTTAATTAATCATACACTCAAAACTATAATTTATATCCTTATTGTAGGAAGAAGAAGGTATAATTACCTTTCTACAGATGACGTGTAGAAAAATGTGGAAAAATGTCCACCTTTTTTTTGATAAGAGGTTGACTCTAATTCAAACTTAGAATTTTTTGGTCACCTTTTTTTTGAGGGGTTGCCCCTTTGTTAGTTGGTGGAGAGGTTGCCTCTTTTCTTGATATGTGAAAAAATGTCCATCTCTCATATGAGGATTATAGAGGTCGACCCTTGTTTCTGAATTGGGTCGATCATTATTCTCTTTGCGGGGGTGCTTCCTCTTTATGTGTAAAGGTCGACTCTTTTTCCTACATTGAGTCGACTCGCTTTTTTATATCTATTTTTATAATATTATTATTGACGAGATGTGGACCCTTTTTTTCTGGATTGGGTCTTCTATTTGAAATTGTGCGTCTGCAAGATCTTTGCTTGCTTGTAAGAGAGGTTGCTCCATTTTTTACAAAGATTGTCAACTTTCTTTGTGAGAGAGGTTGCCCCTTATTTTTGGGAGGGTCTCCTACATTTTGAAAAGAGGCCGCTTCTTCTCCAAAGTTGGTGGAAAATAGCTACTTCATATGAGGAGGGTTCCTCTTTTTTTTTTTTTTGTAATACTACTATTTGATAATAATAATAGATACTATTGTTATTATTATCATTATATATATTATTATATATGTTTACTTATTTATTTATTTTTTATTATTATTTTTTATATAAAATGATGGTGACTCTTTTTGTTAAGAGAGATGTGGACTTCCAAGTATGGTGGGATATTATATAATAGCTTGGTCAGATCAAATGTATCCGCTTATTTGTTGCATCTGAAATTTTAAAACATGACGTAGACATAATCTTATAATAAGTAATATACGGGAAACTCTTAATTCAATCTTCTAATAGAGGTTACGCTTAGAGGTAAAACAGTGGTGTATGGGATAACTAAGTGAGTGATAAAAAGTAATTTTTAATGTATTGGACTTATCTGGAGGTATATGGAGTTGCTCATGGTCGATCTTGAGCTTTAATCCTGACGGAGGGGGTTGTCGCCTAGCCCAAATGATTCGTGCTTGGACTGTTCGAGCATGGATCATTTATTTGGTAAAAGGTTCGCTCGTCTGGGTAAGTGCACTGACTCGCCCCTTGATTGGGGGCCTCAGGATGGTCGGCATAATTTATACTGTGTTAAAAAAATTGTGGATCCCTAGATTATAAAGGGTGTTTTACCGGTGTGCCTAGTCGGGTTTGGTAACCGACTTGCCCCTGGTCAGACAGATTATTTTTGATTAGAGGTTAATCCCAAATACAAAGATTAAAAGAAGTACCATTTCAAATGGACTGCATTCCAGATGTTGGGGATAGGGCGACCGTCTTCTGCCTGCAACTTGTATGCTCAATTTCTCACGACCTTGATAATTTTGTAAGGCACTACCCAGGTTGGACCTAGTTTTCCAGCACCTGCCTATTTTGTGTTCTGTAAGACCTTGTGTAATACCCAGTCATCTTGTCTGAATATATGACTGCGTATTATGCAGCCTTTGTTGGTAAGCTGCATTTCGAATCAAGGCTTTCTCTTGAAGTTCATCAATTGTGTCGAGTTCATGTTCCAACTCACCGTTATCATGTTGTTCGTATGCCACCACGTATCTACCCGTCCGGAGTCCTACTTCTATAGGGATGACAACTTCTGTTCCATAAGTTAAACTGAAAGGTGTCTCTCCAGTGTGGGTCCTCGGCATGGTTCGGTAGGACCACAAGCCTCCTCGCAGTTGGTTCGCTTAATATCCCTTGGCTTGACTTAATCTCTTCTTTAGGCAGTTGCTAATTGTTTTGTTGGTTTATTTGGCTTGTCCATTGGCTTAGGGGTACATTGGGGTAGAGAATGTGAGTTTGATGCCCCATTCTCTACAGAAATCTTGGTACTTGTAGCTCATGAACTGAGATCCATTGTCCGTTATAATTTCTTTCGGGACTCCGAACCTACAAATGACATATTTCCAAATAAAGTTTTTTACCTCTCGATCATGAATTTGCTTGAAAGCCTCCTCTTCAACCCATTTTGTGAAGTAGTATGTGACTGCAAGCATAAATACTCGTTGTCCTGGTGCTACAGGACTATTACCCACTATATCTATCCCCCATTTCATGAAAGGCCATGTGGTGATAGTACTGTGAGGCTTCTCCACCGGGAGATGGATAACTTGGGAATACCTATGGCATTGGTCGCACCTTTTTATGTGGTCGACTGAATCTGCTCTCATGGTTGGCCAGTAGTACCCTACGCTTAGTGTACAGTTTGACAGCTTTCTCCTGAATGGTTGCCGCAATCCCCTTGGTGTAGCTCTTTTAAGATGTACTTGGCTTCCGCTGAGGTGACACACCTCAGTAATGGGCCAAAGAAGGAACTTTATAAAGTTGGTTGTTGTGTAGACCATAACGATTGACTCTCACTTTCAATCTTCTCGTCTCATTTTTATTTTAAAGGAGTTGACCTAACTTTAGATATAATGTAATCGGGGTCATCTAGTCTTCTTCAGATCTCGGGTTTGTGTTACGTAATTCGGTGAACGCAAGTGCACGTTGTCGTAAGCAAGTAATAAAGTGATAAGTAATATATCGTTCCAAGAGGACTGACTTACTAATTACCAATTTATGTGTATTTTAATTTTATTTGAACGATCGAATTTGGTGGTGCAAGGAATATTAAAGAAAACTAATAAAGGGATAAACTAAGAAGAAATAATAAAATCGATTATTCGAAGAAAGAAGATCAAAAAATACTCTAGGATTGAGAATCCACCTCAGTTTATCCGAGTTACTCTTGATTTATATAAATTAAGTGATTTCCCAATTTACTGAAGGCGAAGATTTCTAAGATACTCTAATGCCTCTCCCGAGGTCAGTAGAATTTTCTAAGGCGATTAAATCACTCTATTCCTAGGTGAATTAATTCGACAATAGGCAAAAAGTATGAAATCTTCAGACAGGCCACGTAATTCCTATGAGTATATTCCTATCTCACAAGATAAAATGTTTCTCACCAATTTTTCCTACTAACTCTCCTCTCCCGATTCGAGTTGCGTAATCAAAATAATTCAATCATAGGCCACATAATTGAACGCATTAAAGACAATTGGGGAAAACTCAATAAGAAAGGGAGATATATATTAATAGTGCAAAATCAAAAGTTAATTCGTCAAAACCTAGGTTTCATCACAATCCTAGAATAGGGTTCTAGCCCGACATGCTAGAAAATAATACACAAAGAATTAAAGAAAGCATAATAAAAATCAAACACAGTTGAAGAACTTGAATTCCTCTGTTCTCTGCTTCTGCTCTCTGCTCCTCGGTATTTTCTCCTTCTGTCTGATGCTCATATCTTCTGACCTTCAATGCATATTTATAACTTTTCATCAGCCTCAAAAATGCGTCCGGAAATTAGGTCAGAAATGGGCTTCCAAACCGCCGAAATTGTGAGCTGCGAGTATGAATTCTGCGCGGCGGGCCGCGGCCCGGCATTAGTGTGCTGCGGCCCCTGTCTTCATGCGGCCAGGCCTGGGCGAATTTTCTCCTTACGGGCCGCGGCTCAGAGCTTGCGTGCCGCGGCCCCCGGTACAGTTTGTACCGGGTCCTTCTGGGCACCTCCTGTGCCGCGGTCCCTCATCCGTGTGCCGCGGTCCCTGACCAAAAAATGTCGTTTTGGCCCGTTTTTCTTCGTTTAAGCTCCCGGACTTGAATTTCCTTCAAAACATATACAGATAATGCATTAAAAGCTCATTTACGCCGATTTAAACTAAAAATGGGTATAAAATAATGACGATTAAGCACATAAAAATACAACTAACAAATACCCCCAAACTTAAGTCTTTGCTTGTCCTCAAGCAAAAATTAATTTCAAATGAAATGACAAGTATCGTGGGTAAACGTGCAATATCCATAGTGTTCATCTGATTAATACTACCCAGAAAATCTCAAAGAAAAACACACGTATCGTTTTACTTAGTCACATCACGGATAAGGATTCCACAAAGCAATCATTTTTAGTGCTGATCTATCGGTCATGAAGAAACTCAAAGCTCAAAGATTAACAAGCGTGAATTTAGCCGACCGCCAATATTAAGGGTTAGATTAAACAAGCCAACTCGCCCAGTCCCACAGTCTCTTGGCAAAAATGCAAGAGTTTCATCGTAAATAATAATCCTTGGACAGCATTCCCTTATGTATAATCATTATAATGATTCGAGTTAACCACTAGGTTCCGATTCTCGGTATGTTCCATGAAATGACCCTAGGGTGGAAATCCATTCTCATGTATTGGGGAACCATTTGACGTAAAAGACACTCATGGGGCTCATTAGTGCTTCTAGTTACTAAGTCTCCTTCTACAGCGGAGAAAAAACTCGAATGGCTATTCCCGCATGTCCGATTCAAAGTTGCTGTTTTACGCGAATGTAAACGACGGGTCACGTCAATACATCCGGTTACTTGGCTTCTTTTCATCATCATGCGATTTTTCTGAACCATTAGTCTATCCAGGGTTTTCGTTTTACGCGAGAGTAAACAACCATGAGTGGTGCCGACCTCGTCCGGCGAGGAGGGTGGTGTAGATGGCCTGACTGGTGGAATGAAGGGTCCGTACGGATAGAGTATATGGCTCATCCATGCAGCTAGATAGTCCTGATGATAAGCATACCTCGCCGCTAAGCGCCTCACCTCACGTCCATTGGCCCGATGGGCCTGCTCGCGTATCTCCTCCCGAACAGCTGCGAGGAGGCTCTCTCTCTCTCTGCCCGCATCTCCTCCCGAACAACTGCGAGATGGCTATCTCTCTCAACCCGCATCTCCTCCCTCAGGCTGTCAAACATTGCCTGAAGGTGCTCTCTCGCTGGCGGTGGAGTGGACTCAGTCCGATCCTCAGCATCTGCCGTCGGCTCATGTGTCAGGAGTAGTGGCTCGGGAGACTGCTCGTGTGGCTCATCGATAAGAAATCCTCGCCCCCACTCGTGTGCCCTCGCGCCACCACACTGGTCAAAATGGGTGATAATACGGTGGTCGATCGGACCCTGGGGTGCAATAGACGGCTCGTCGTCGGACCACGTCATGCCCGACTGGCGGCATAGAGCACAAATCAGCAAGGGATGTTTTAATCCCGTCTTTGTCCCTCCCTGGATGCACTGAAATATAGAACGGGACAAACGTGGGGCCACATAAAACTAGAGTCCCGTCGTGATAGCATACAATAATCGGGAAGGAGGAAGTAAGACCGAGCGGATCTGTGATGTAGGGTCGACTCGTGCAAATAGGAAGTAGAGCCAGGCTCGCCCGAGCCGACTAAGGCGAGAACTCTTGAAATAGAAAGCTGTGGAACCCGGGACGCGCGTATCCCAGACGGAACCCAGCTGAGCAAGTGCCTCCAGCAGAGCCTCCCTCGTGAGGCTACTCATAGTCCGTGTGTACTCCAATTCGTCCACCTCCGGTAGCTCGTACAGCCTCCGAATCGCGGCCACCGAAAAGTCCACAGTTTGGCCTCGGACGACGACCTCAGTCCGTGTATCTGGTCACCCCATCATCTGTCCCGCCTGGATTTGTCACAATAGAGCACTGGCGTAGAACTCCTGGACAATAGAAATCACCGCCGGCTCGGGTGGCGCACTGAATCGAGTCCATCCCATCTCTTTGATCAAAGTCAATAGCTCTCCGTCCTGGGGGGCGGGAGTGAATCCCCGCTCCGGAATTATTGGACGAGGATGGATTCTCTCGTTGAATATTCTTTGGATGCCAGGATCAGAGAATTGGTCGGATTCCATATCTGTTCGGTTTTGTGACGTTTCCCCTCTTGTGGGGGACGATCGCGTCCGAGCCCTCGTACTCAACTTCCTTTTCCTAGCCATGACGAAGTTCCTGAAAAATAAACACCGGAAATTAAACAACTTTAAAGATAACTACACCACTCTCGACTTAAAACGTGCGGAAAATGAATATAGAGTCGAATGAACTCGCACTTTCGTATGAGGGAAAAGAGGTAGAGATTTAAGCCTAAACTTGACATAAGGGTTGGGGGCTCAATTCAATCCGATAATCGAATTCGTTGCATACACTTTGAAGATGTTCGGCTCAAAATTTTATTGGTGCATTTTATCAAACACTTTGCATGCGTTGGCTTAAATGAAGAACAAAAAACAATAACATACTCAAATCAATCCTCAAAAACAATAATTGAATCAAATATCACAGCAATTCACGACACAATAACAAAACACCATCAATCAATCAAGAATCTTAGCATACTCCGATACAAATTTTGATAAAAATGTGGAAAATAAACACAAGTTCATCAAAGATTATTACCCCAATCATAAATCCATGTTGCAATGAACTTTTAGGGATAAGAATTACCTTGTGTTGGATTGAAGAAGGTAAGAAAAGAAGAGACTTGAAGGGAGACCTACGACGCCGCGTGAAGGAGAAAGGATTGTAAGATTACCTTGTGTCTCGGCCGACTGAGTTTATAAGGCTGCCCTGGCCGTTTAAAATTCGCAGCAGGGGCCGCGGCACGTATCAAGTGAGCCGCGGCCCGTAGTACAGTTAAGTATGGGCGCTGGGTCTCTTGATGCGTGCCGCGGCTCATTGAACGGGTGCCGCGGCTCCTGAGGTTAGTGTGCCGCGGCCCAGAGCTTGCATGCCGCGGCACACAGTACAGGCTCCTGGGCACATATTTTGGGTCTCGGCGTGCCGCGGCTTGGCTTCATCGTGCCGCGGCTCTTGGGGTAAGTATTCTGCGGCTCACCATCTTCGTGCCGCGGCGCATAGTACAGAAAGTTTTCCAGAATATTAGACTTGTGTGTGCCGCGGCCCGCCATGTATGTGCCGTAGCCCCTTGCCTGGAATGCTCCTGCACAAAAAAAATTTTTAGAACGAAAACACATAGAACGTGAGAGAGAAATATATCAAAGCAAAAATGACGAAAAATTAGATTCTTAGAATGAATGAAAACAACGAAAATTAACATTCACAACTAATACTCGGGTTGCCTCCCGAGAAGCGCTAAGTTTATAGTCTTCAGCCGGACCTTTTTAAGATCAATTTGCTTTTCGCAAACACCATTTGGGCTCCGCCCCGTCCATCGAACCGTTAATATGTATTTTAAATTTTTGACCATCAGTCTTTAACAGTTCGATTTTTGGTTTGGACATCTAATGTTCTTTGCGAAAGGATTTGAATAATAGTAACTTTCCAAAACACCCAAATTTCACATGACTTGGCAACCGTTTCACTTCCGGCTTAGTTTTCTTTTCCACGGACAAATTTATGATGGCCTGAGAATTTTTATATGGTGATTGAACGGATGATGAAGATGACATGTCCAAATGCCTAAGATATGCGACTCGTTCTACATTTTTCTCAGATGTTGGAACAACTACAATAGATTATGAACATTTCGACTGATAGCTTTTCCGGTGTGTGTCTTTTGCCAAAATATCTAAGCTTTCGAATTGAGAACCCTTCTCGACATTGCTTGGACACAGGAGAGATCAAAACACTTGGAATGTGACTTGCTCATCTTGAACCCGTAAAGTGAGTTTCCCTTTCTCCACATCAATAAGAGTTCGGCCGGTTGCTAAAAATGGTCTTCCCAAGATAATTGGGATGTCATGGTCCTACTCCATATCGAGCACAATAAAATCGGCCGGAAAGAGGAATTTATCAACCTTGACAAAAACGTCTTCTATTACCCCCCTCGGATACTTGATAGATCTGTCAGCTAATTGCAAAGAGACTGTCGTCGGCTTGGCTTCCCCAATACCTAGCTTCTTAAAAATGGAAAGGGGCATAAGATTAATACTGGCGCCAAGATCACATAACGCTCTATCAAAAGACAGGTTTCCAATAGTGCATGGTATATTGAAGCTTCCTGGATCCTTCAAAATAGGCGGGAGCTTTTTCTGCAAGATGGTGCTGCATTCTTCCGTCAATGCCACTGTCTCATACTCTTCGAGCTTCCTTTTGTTCCATAAGATCTCCTTCATGAACTTCACATAGCTCGGCATTTGTTCCAAGGCATCGGCAAATGGAATGTTGATATGTAATTTCTTGAAGACGTCAAGAAACTTGGAGAATTGTTTGTCCAATTTTTGCTTTTGCAATCGCTGCGGAAATGGGACAGGTGGCACATAGGCCATCATATTGTCAGGAAACAGTTTCGAGCTTTTAGAAATTTGTGATTCTTCAGATGCTGAATTTTTCTTCTCCTCATCTTCACCTCTCTTTTTGTTCCTCCCGGGCTGCTCACACACTTCCCTCCCACTTCTCAAGCCAATGGCATTAATACTCTCTCTGGGATTCGTCTCAGTTGTACTTGGCAAAGTACCCTCAGGTCGGGCTGTTAACACATTTTCTATTTGACCCAATTGGACTTCCAAATTGCGAATAGAGGCGGAATGGTTTTGCAAGGTTGTTTCCGTAAGGGTCATGAACTGACTCGTATTTGCTACTAATTTCGCCATTGCCTCCTGTAGAGAGATTTTTGGAGCGGGAGGAGGTTGCTGTTGGTGTTGAGCAAACTGAGGTTGGTTTAAATTTTGTCCGTTTTTCCATGAAAAGTTAGGGTGATTTCTCCACCCCGGATTATATGTGTTGGAATACGGATTGTTCTGCCGATTTCCGTTCCCCACAAACTGAGCTTGTTCCATCGTAGATTACTCGAAAGGATTTCCAACTTGGCATTCCGCACTAGGGTGAGACCCGTTGCACCAATTACATGATTCCGTGGTAACGGTACAAGGAGCGCGTGATAAAGCTTGAAGTTGTTGAGTCAAGGCAGCAACTTGGGCCGATAGCGTAGATATTGGATCATTATCGGAAATTTCCTTAACTCGTTTCGGATTCAGTCGCTCTGAAGGCCACTTATACGCATTCGCCGCCATATCTTCCAATAGAGAATGAGCTTCAGCCATCGTCTTGCCCATTAAAGCTCCTCCAGCAGCTGCATCAACAAGAGTGCGTGTAGAAGCACTTAGTCCATTATAGAATGTCTGAATTTGGAGCCAATCAGGTAGGCCATGGTGTGGGCGTCTCCTTAGTAAATCCGTGTATCGCTCCCAAGCTTCATGAAGTGATTCCATCTCAAATTGCCTGAAGGTCGTTATTTCGTTCTGAAGTCTCGCTGTCTTTGCCGGCGGAAAGAACTTAGCCAAAAAGGCTTGTGCTAACTCCGCCCAAGTCGTGATAGAGCCCGGCGGAAGTGAATTCAACCAAAACTTGGCTTTATCCCTCAAAGAAAATAGGAAAATCTATAGACAAACGGCGTCATCAGAAACTCCATTGTTCTTGAACGCATCGCATATCTCGAGAAAGGACGCAATATGAGCATTAGGCTCGTCATTCGCTAATCCGCAGAATTGGCTTGCTTGTACCATCTGGATTATGGCCGGATTTATCTCGAAATTGTTTGCTTGGACAGTTGGGCGTCGAATCCCCGAAAAATTCACGTTGTTTTGAGGCAATGCATAATCCCGGAGTGCCAATGCTGGTTGAGATTGCTGAATAGGGTTGTTCACTCCGTGATTTTCTGTGTTGTCGGCCAAGGTATCTTTTGTTGACATCTCGCGCCTTTCCTTCTTGTTTTTCATCAAGGTGCGCTCGAGTTCAGTATCCAAAGGCAATAGACATTCGTCACCGAATTTTCTCATGCATTAAACGAAACTCCTGAAAGGAAAACAAATTATAAAAAATTTACACAAAAAATAAAATAATGTTCAAATTAAGACTAGAAATACTGAACTTGATATTAGTAAAGCAATCAGTCCTCGGCAACGGCGACAAAAACTTGTTACGTAATTCGGTGAACACAAGTGCACGTTGTCGTAAGCAAGTAATAAAGTGATAAGTAAGATATCGTTCCCTCAAGGACTGACTTACTAATTACCAATTTAAGTGTATTCTAATTTTATTTGAACGATCGAATTTGGTGGTGCAAGGAATATTAAAGAAAACTAATAAAGGGATAAACTAAGAACAAATAATAAAATCGATTATTCGGAGAAAGAAGATCAAATAGGAGAATAATCTAGGATTGAGAATCCACCTCGATTTATCCGAATTACTCTTGATTTATATAAATGAAGTGATTTCCCAATTTACTGAAGGCGAAGATTTCTAAGATACTCTAATGCCTCTCCCGAGGTCAGTAGAATTTTCTAAGGCGATTAAATCACTCTATTCCTAGGTGAATTAATTCGACAATAGGCAAAAAGTACGAAATCTTCAGACAGGCCACGTAATTCCTATGAGTATATTCCTATCTCACAAGATAAAACGTTTCTCACCAATTTTTCCTACTAACTCTCCTCTCCCGATTCGAGTTGCGTAATCAAAATAATTCAATCATAGGCCACATAATTGAACGCATTAAAGACAATTAGGGAAAACTCAATAAGAAAGAGAGATATATATTAATAGTGCAAAATCAAAAGTTAATTCATCAAAACCTCAGTTTCATTTCAATCCTAGAATAGGGTTCTAGCCCGACATGCTAGAAAATAATACACAAAGAATTAAAGAAAGCATAATAAAAATCAAACACAGTTGAAGAACTTGAATTCCTCCATTCTCTGGCTTCAGCTCTCTGCTCCTTGGTATTTTATCCTTCTGTCTGATGCTCATATCTTCTGACCTTCAATGCCTATTTATAACTTTTCATCAGCCTCAAAAACGCGTCCGGAAATTAGATCAGAAACGGGACTCCAAACCGCCGAAATCGCGAGCTGCGAGTATGAATTCTGCGCGGCGGGCCGCGGCCCGGCATTAGTGTGCCGTGGCCCCTGTCTTCATGCGGCCAGGCCTGGGCGAATTTTCTCCTTACAGGCCGCGGCTCAGAGCTTGCGTGCCGCGGCCCCCGGTACAGTTTGTACCGGGTCCTTCTGGGTGCCGCGGCCCCTCGTCCGTGTGCTGCGGTCCCTGACCAAAAAATGTCGTTTTGGCCCGTTTTTCTTCGTTTAAGCTCCCGGACTCGAATTTCCTTCAAAACATATACAGATAATGCATTAAAAGCTCATTTACGCCGATTTAAACTCAAAATGGGTATAAAATAATGACGATTAAGTGCATAAAAATACAACGAACAGTTTGGTTTGACCCCTACAATTGATTGACAACTAATTGTGAGTCACAATGTACCTGTACGTTTTTGATGCCCATCTCTTGAGCGAGGTGTAGTCCAGCTATGAGATTTGTATTCACCATAATTGATTTCATGACCAGGTTTCCAAGATAATTATGACTTAGGTAACTGCAAGTGAAGCCATCGTCAGGATCCAATCAGTGTAGCCCGTAGACACTCAGAAATCTACAATTGATTTTTGAGTGAAGAGGGGGACCAACAACCTGCAAGAAATAAGAGTAGGGTCTCTCCATCTTTTGGCTTTGAGAGTAACAGGGGTGAAGTGAGTTAATGCTTTATTTGTTGTAATGCATTTCGCACTCGTTGGTCCATTGAAAGTCTTTGCACTTTTGTAGGACTTCAATAAATGGACAACACTTCTCGGATGACTTGGAAATGAATCTACTGAGGGCTGCTAATCTCCCTTTCAACCTATGCACATATTCAAGACATTTTGGGAAGGGAATGTTATGAATTGAACAAATTTGATCAGGGTTAGCTTCAATATCTCATGGTGTGACCCGATAGCCTAAGAATTTTCTGGAGGATGCTCTAAATGAGCATTTTGCAGGGTTGAGCTTTATATTGTACTTGGGGATGACTTCAAATGCTTGTCTCATGTGGTCGAGATGTTTTCCAGCGACAAGGAATTTGACAAACATGTCATCAATGTAAACCTCCATTGTGTTCCCCAGCATGCTTGAGAACATGTGGTTGACCAAACGCTGGTAGGTTGCTCCAGCATTTTTGAGCCCGAAGGGCATGACTTTGTAGTAGAATGTCCCCCTGTTCGTGATGATTGATGTCGTCTCCTAGTCTTAGGGGTGCATCAATATCTGGTTGTACCCCGAGAAGGCATCCATGAAACTTAGTGGTTTGTGGCCTACTGTTACATCTACCAACACATCTATGTGAGGTAGGGGAAACAAATCTTTGGGGCATGCCTTATTTAGGTCGGTGAAGTTAATACAGACTCTCTATTTGCCATTTTCTTCATAACCACTACGACATTGGCTAGCCAGCCTGAGTAGTGGACATCTCGAACTGACCCGATGTCCAACAACATCTGGATTTGCTCAATGATGATTCTGTTGCATTCAGCGACTAACTTTCTTCTCTTTTATCTGACTAGTGGATAGTCCTGGACGACCTGTATCTTGTGAGTGATGATTTCAGGATTGATGCCAATCATGTCTGTGCTTGACCAGGCAAAATAATCGTGATTGGATCCAAGGAAAGAGACTAGTTGGCTCCTTAGCTCCGGGTTCAACCTTGCCCCGATCTGGACTTTGTGGTCAGTGTGGATCTGAACTTCATCAAGCTCTTCTATCTCTGGTTGGTCTGTATCGACTGGAGGGTCTAACTTCTGAATCGACCAGAGGGTCCATTCTCTGCTTCGGTTTTAGGGCCTCCATGTAGCAAGTTCTGGAAACCTTCTGTTGGCTATCGATCTCCTTCACCCCCCGTTTAGTTGGAAAGCGTATCACCCGGTGGTAAGTTGAAGGAACTACTTTCATTTCATGGATCCAGGGTCTATCAAGAATAGCATTATAACTTGATGGGCAGTCCACGATCAAGAATTCGGTAGTCATTTTGATGTAATATCCGCAATTTCGGATTTCCGGTAATTTTCATTATTCGGCGGAAGTCCGTTTTGATGACTCTCCCATGACCGTTTCGTCATTCTGAGAATGATTAATTCTGCACTTTTTGTCATCCGAGTTCGTTTCGGTGTCGTTCTGTTGAATTCCGTGTTCTTTAGCGACTTTTCCACGTATGAGTTCGACTTGGTTAAATCACCATTAAATTTTGGAAACTCCAAAAATTCTGAATCTTTTCAATATTGTAAAGCATCAAGTTAGCTTTCCAATGGTTCAAACGGTGAGTCAATCGGAGTCCGTACGAAGGAGTTATGGTCGAAATAGCTAAGACTGCACGATGTGCCTTTTTGGTGTTGGAGTGGACTGTACCGTGTGCCGCGGCACACTTCGGCTGGGCCGCGGCACTAAGCCAGTGCTAGAAAATTTTTTTTGGCCATGGTCCGCGGCACACAGGGTAGATTAGCCTATTTCTGCGGATTTTGTGAGATGAATGCTCATTTCATTTCTTCCTTCATTCCTCCTTCTCTTGGGCGATCTTGTGGGCGATTTTTGGGCGGTTTGGCATCATCAATCCCAGAGAACTTCATTTTCTTCAAGTTTTTGGTATGGATTAACAACACCAACAATTGTTCTTCATCATTAATCCAAGGTAAATTCTTGAAACCTTACTTTTGGGTGAATTGGGGGTTTTTGTTCGTTTTGTCCGATTTAACCGTAATAACTTAGATTTGTGATGTATTGATGATTAATTAGATGTATTCTATCTTTTCCCTTGTTATTCCATGGTTGGATCGTATCGATTCGTTGTTTTGGTCGAGTTCTTTACTGACGCCTTGAAGGTGTCCGGTAAAATGTCATAGAGGGGTTTTCAGGCGTTCTACGATTATTCTTCCTCGTATGATCGATGATTTATTGATTATAGGTTGTTAGGGTCGAATTCTTGTGAAGAACTCGAGTCGGTACCCTTCCGTTCATTGTCTTCTTCGGGGTCCGAGCTTCCCGGTCGAACCGTGTTCTTCGGAGCGTTTGGTAGCGGTTATTAAGGCAAGTATCTTACTATACGACTTGTATCTTGCGACTAGTAATCATGTATGAGATCTATGATGATTTTGCTTGCCTTCGTAAGTATGTTCCGTTTGAGTTGTTGTGTTTTCTGAAATTTGAAGGCTTTGTGATAATAGTGTTATATTGGTATATGTGTTAGTTGTTGTGTAATGCATTGCGTACCGAACGTGTGTTATGTTGGTTGTACGTCATTGATTGATGATAGTTGTTGAGAGTGTTGAGATTATGTTATGTGCGTGTGACGTACGATTTTGTGGTGATCAACGTGATTGACTAACTGTGCTCACTGTTGTATGTAATGTGAATGTGAATGTGATATGTTGGAACGCTAAGTTCACTCGTGCGGGTTCGACGGGGCCTACGAGGATTCATGGGATAGGTCCATGGGATCAGAACTTAATGTGTGGTGCTAAGGTCCAATCGTGCGGGTCTGACGATGCCTACAATGATTCATGGCACAGGTCCATTGAGTCAGGACACAGTACGTCCAACCGTGCGGGTTCGACGGAACCTACGGTGACACGTGACACAGGTTCACGGGGTCGGGACTGTTTGTTGTGATTGTTGTGTTTGCTCAATCCGTGTGGGTTGTTGAACCTACAGAGACTCGTGGCAAGCGATCACGGAGTCGTGAGCATGATTGATTGTTGTGATTGTTGTGTTTGCTCAATCCGTGTGGGTTGTTGAACCTACGGAGACTCGTGGCAAGCGATCACGGAGACATGAGCATGATTGATTGTTGTGATTGTTTTGATTGGTTAAGTCCGTGCGGGTTGTTGAACCTACGGAGACACGTGACAGGGGATCACGGTGTCACGAATCATGTTTTGTAAATCAAACTTTTTGTAAGAAAGTTTTAAGAAAAGAATGTTGGGCCGAGCCCCATGAGATTTATGGAAATGTTTTCGTACTGTAAATTGTTGAAATACAATTTTGAGATTTGGGTTAAGACCCTAAGATTTTTGAAAGGTTTTGAAATTCTAAAAATTCCCGAGGTGATAATCTTATTTTCGAATGCTTCATAGCTTATCTTTCCTTGTGAAAACCTCCTGGGGATATTTTGATACTTGATTGTTATATTTGATTCACGATTATTACTTGCTTGTTATATTTCGTATGATTTGATACTTGCACTAGTAAAACAGTGGAGTTTTACTAACCCCCGAGTAATCGGGGGGTGGATGTCTGTTCTGCGTCCAGGTACATGCAGATTCAGGGGAGCAGTCACAGGATTGGCACAAGAGGATGACGAGCTGCGATACTAATCATGAGTTGAGAGTTGTTTGATTTTTGTTGTGTTGTCAGAGTTGATTTCAGTCTTCCGCTGTATTGTATTTCGACCCCTGTGTGGGTAATGTCGTTTAAGTCAGTTTTGTTGATTGGGGTTGTGTGACCTCATCGGTTTGTGTATTCACGTGTAAGTGACCATAACGGTCTCTATTATTTTATTGGTTAACCCTGGTCGGGCAAGCATTTGGTTTTTTATGGATGTTTAGCCTGGTAGATCCTTGTGGAAAGGGTCTACGGCGTGTAATATTCCCATATGGTTTTGGGGGTGTTACATTTATGGTATCAGAGCTTAGGTTGCGGAAACCTCGGCCGTCGGGTCGAGTCAAGTCGGGATTTGTCGAGTAATGTGTTGTCTTGTCGTTTGAGTCGTCAGTGACAAATTGAGTTGTGCGTAGTCACAACGTGTCGGTTATGTTGTCGGACGAGATTAGTATCGTGGGCGACTGTCACCTCCGTGCGACCTGTGGATGTAAGTCTCCTCCTTTATGCGTAATACATGTGTATCTCGATTTTATCTTAGTGAGTTAATTGCGGTGCATGATTCTGTTTACACAGCATTGTGTGATGTAGTTGTGTTTAATACTTGTGGTACATGGTATGAGTATAGCTGAGCGTATTGTTGTTTTACTTTTGAACCACCGTGTGGGGTGGTATGGTGTGAAGGTTGTAAACCTTGATGGGTTCTGTGAAGATATCAACGGTAGAGTTTGTGAGAAACTCCGATGAATGATCTTGCTGTGCGTTTAAACTTGAGACCACGAGATGTATTTGATTGAATTGGCGACCATGGTTGCCATTTGAGTATGTGGTTTTAAATTCGACTGTTTTTGGAATGTTGTAGTTTTTGTCCACTCTGGATAAGTTTAAGAATATTTTCTAAAGGACTTTACGGTTTGAGAATTTTTGTAGAAATCGATTTTTGGAAAATATTTTGGTGGTGCGGTCAAACCACGGTTTATATGGATTTTTAAAATTTGTAAATTTTGACAAATGGGCCGTGTATTTTCAAATGACACCATCAGACGGTATTTGAAAAATGGGTTTTGAAGTACTTCGGACATTGTAAAATATTACAGTCGTTTTGGTTATGAACTTAAGGATTTTGGAAAATTTTTATTTTGCAGAATAATTTTTGGTTTTTGGAATTTTGAACTTCTTATGTCCACGTCTTAGGGCAAGTGGTTGTGATAAGTTTGTGGTGTTGTTGTGCTCGCCAGAGAATGTTTCAGTGTTTTCTAAATGTTGAGGTACATGGTTTTGATTGGACGATTGGGGTATTAAAAGTGTTTTCAAAAATTTCATTTCACCAAATTTTTCAAACTTGAGAATTTTAAAATTTTATCATTTGAATAATACCCCGGAAATATTTTATTTTTTTGCTGCGAGTGTTTGATCCCTACGATACGTGTGTGGTTTTGACTGTGTTTGGTTGGGTAAAATCCAAACACCTCTGTTGATGTGACTGTGCGAATTATTTTTGAATGAAGTTCTTAAATTACAGTGTTAGTTCATGCACATGTGTGATGACTTGGAGTTGATGCTTTATCGTGCTACTATTATCGTCCTATGTTGACGTTGTGACGTTTGTGTAGTTGCGTTATTCTGTTTGGTCGTCCGTTCAGTATGCCGAGAGGTCGTGGCCGAGGACGTGGTCGTAGTCGTGGTCGTGATCAGGAGCGTGAGAGGGCGACTCCCTCCTTGCCGAGTACCGATCGGATCAGTACAGATCAGGGACATTCGACTAGCGTTAATGTTGACATTGGCGCCGCCACCATCCTTTGTCAGGTGGTTGATCAGTTAGTTCGGATGAATCAGGCCGTACATCGGAATGAGAACCCGGATGGGGATAACCGGGCTAGTAAGTGGATTCGAGATGTGATGAGGATGCAGCCGCCCCGTTTTGTGGGTTCATCTGACTCGTTAGGTTGGGAAGGCTGGCTCTTCCAGTTGGACAGAACATTTGATGTTGTAGCTTGTCCGGATGAGAAGAGGGTACCCATTGCTCAGTACTTGCTTGACAAAGAAGCTGCAGACTGGTGGCAGGCTGTAGTGCCTGCAGATCATACACCTACATGGGCTGAGTTTAAGACCGCTATGGAGGCAGAGTATTGCCCATTGCCTGTTTGTGAACGCAGGATCGTTGAGTTTTTCTCAGCTGCGCCCCAGGATGTGTCGATATCCCAGGCCATAGTCGATTTTAATCGACAGCTAGCTTATGTTCGTGATCAAGTGAGAAGTGAAGCGGACAAGGTCCGATACTTCAATATGCGCATGAAACCCCATATCCGTGAGAGTATGGCTCCGCTCATGTGTACCACCCTGAAGGAATATCAGGACCGAGCTTTAGCCATTGAGATGGCCGTTTCGGTATCTAATCAGTTCGAGAGTAAGAGACAGAAGACCTCGACTAACTTTTCAAGAGGCCAGAGAAGTGAGATCCGTGAGCCTGTTGCTTCACAGTTTCCTTCTGGGAGCACTCCTCGTTCGGTTGACCAGTCTAAGAATCCTACTCACGAGCCGAGTAAGACAAGCGGCGTGAAGTTATATTTCAATTGTAGCCGTGTGGGCCATACTCGTAAGAATTGTCGCTCGCCGCAAGTTAACTGTTTCAAATGTGGACATGTGGGACATCAGGCGGTACACTGCGAGACCGTCGTTGAGATGTTCGGGAGCCGAGATCCCGCCCCTACGCGTGGAGATCTCAGTGGTGCCCAGTAGCATAGTTGCGTGTTGTATTTGTGTTGTAATTCGAGTAGAGATTGATATTTGTTGCGTGAACTTTTTGGTTTTGTTTGTAGTCTACCCTGATGTTTTATTTTAAGTTTCGGGACGAAACTTATTTTTTTTGTGAGATAGAATGTAATATCCGGTACCCTCGTTTTCCGTTATCTTGAATTGTTTGTGTTTGGACGTCGTACATTTTCTTGTTGATGAGAATCGGAATGATTTCTATCGTAATACTCTATTTGTTTCTATCGCATAGCCGTTTTAGTCGGGTGCAACTTGTTGTCGCGTACGTTTATTTGACTAAATGTGTGCATATGATGTGGTATGTGATGCGTCGTTAATTGATCGTTATTGTTTTGAATCATTGCCGGTGGCATTGTTATGGTCGTCGTGCGGCGTGTTTTCACGCTGTATATTCTTTCGTGTTGCTTGTAACGTTTCGCTAATGGGCGAAAGTTACGCGTTTCTTGTGTATCTCATTGAGTTTTCCTGTCGGGGTATTGCTCCCTCCCTACTTGCTTTAAGTTTCGGGACGAAACTTCTTTTAAGGAGGGTAGAATGTAATATCCGCAATTTCGGATTTCCGGTAATTTCCATTTTTGGCGGAAGTCCGTTTTGACGACTCTCTCATGACCGTTTAGTCATTCTGAGAATGATTAATTCTGCACTTTTTGTCATCCGAGTTCGTTTCGGTGTCGTTCTGTTGAATTCCGTGTTCTTTAGCGACTTTTCCACGTATGAGTTCGACTTGGTTAAATCACCATTAAATTTTGGAAACTCCAAAAATTCTGAATCTTTTCAATATTATAAAGCATCAAGTTAGCTTTCCAGTGGTTCAAACGGTGAGTCAATCGGAGTCCGGACGAAGGAGTTATGGTCGAAATAGCTAAGACTGCACGATGTACCTTTTTGGTGTTGGAGTGGACTGTACCGTGTGCCGCGGCACACTTCGGCTGGGCCGCGGCACTAAGCCAGTGCTGGGCAGTTTTTTTGGGTCGTGGGCCGCGGCACACTTGTCTTGTGCCGCGGCACACAGGGTAGATTAGCCTATTTCTGCGGATTTTGTGAGATGAATGCTCACTTCATTTCTTCCTTCATTCCTCCTTCTCTTGGGCGATCTTGTGGGCGATTTTTGGGCGGTTTGGCATCATCAATCCCAGAGAACTTCATATTCTTCAATTTCTTGGTATGGATTAACAACACCAACAATTGTTCTTCATCATTAATCCAAGGTAAATTCTTGAAACCTTACTTTTAGGTGAATTGGGGGTTTTTATTCGTTTTGTCCGATTTAACCGTAATAACTTAGATTTGTGATGTATTGATGATTAATTAGATGTATTCTATCTTTTCCCTTGTTATTCCATGGTTGGATCGTATCGATTCGTTGTTTTGTTCGAGTTCTTGACCGACGCCTTGAAGGTGTCCGGTAAAATGTCATAGAGGGGTTTTCGGGCGTTCTACGATTATTCTTCCTCGTATGATCGATGATTTATTGATTATATGTTGTTAGGGTCGAATTCTTGTGAAGAACTCGAGTTGGAACCCTTCCGTTCATTGTCTTCTTCGGGGTCCGAGCTTCCCGATCGAACCGTGTTCTTCGGAGCGTTTGGTAGCGGTTATTAAGGCAAGTATCTTACTATACGACTTGTATCTTGCGACTAGTAATCACGTATGAGATCTATGATGATTTTGCTTGCCTTCGTAAATATGTTCCGTTTGAGTTGTTGTGTTTTCCGAAATTTGAAGGCTTTGTGATAATAGTGTTATATTGGTATATGTGTTAGTTGTTGTGTAATGCATTGCGTACCGAACGTGTGTTATGTTGGTTGTATGTCGTTGATTGATGATAGTTGTTGAGAGTGTTGAGATTATGTTATGTGCGTGTGACGTACGATTTTGTGGTGATCAACGTGATTGACTAACTGTGCTCATTGTTGTATGTAATCTGAATGTGAATGTGATATGTTGGAACGCTAAGTTCACTCGTGCGGGTTCGACGGGGCCTACAAGGATTCATGGCACAGGTCCATGGGATCAGAACTTAGTGTGTGGTGCTGAGGTCCAATCGTGCGGGTCTGACGAGGCCTACGATGATTCATGGCACAGGTCCATTAAGTCAGGACACAGTATGTCCAACCGTGCGGGTTCGACGGAACCTACGGTGACACGTGACACAGGTTCACGGGGTCGGGACTGTTTGTTGTGATTGTTGTGTTTGCTCAATCCATGTGGGTTGTTGAACCTACGGAGACTCGTGGCAAGCGATCACAGAGTCGTGAGCATGATTGATTGTTGTGATTGTTGTGTTTGCTCAATCCGTGTGGGTTCAATCAGTCTACTTAAGATCGAGAATGCATTTGAACATAAATACGTATGACAGACTCCATGACTTAGTTCAAATATGATATCGCGTGACAAAGGGATTTGACACGTTAAAAGGTTTAATGGACTATTAACTTATATTATTTGGGTAATCATAATGTCTTGCTAGAGGCCGCTTATGATTTATTATTTAATAAGGTATTAAATAATGGCCAACATAATATAAGCCTTTTGGGTCGCACGTACGACAATTATAGACAAGTAGGAATAAATATCAACTGGGAATAATAAATATAATATTGGATATTATATTTATAAGGAGATTAAATAATAAGTAATATATAATATTGGATGTTATATATATTGTATTGTTTAATAAGTTGAGGGGCAACTAAGCAAATACTAGATTATTGAATCTAGGGATTACTTGGTATAAATAAGAGATCCATGACAAGGAGTTGTCATAAGAACTCAATAAAAAAAAACGCCTCCCTCTCCAAGAAGAAGAAAAAGTCGACCCCTTTCTCATACTGTAGGAGAACGAAGTCGGTCGTCTAACCCTCTTCCCTTAGTTGATCTTGATCAATAGTATAATCCTTCTAGTAAGGAACTTGTGTTGTACTATTTATCAATATTATTCGTAAGGATCTAGCAATCCGGCTTGTGGAATTGTTCGTGTGTGGATCACCAAAAGAGGAAGGAGATATTCATCTGCTTCTAGTCCGGATCTAGAATTGTTCAATCGGATTAAGGTAATTCGATTAAGTCTTTAATTAAACAATTAAATTACTGCATGAGATTTTAAATTGGGTTTTCACGTTTATTGTTCCGCTGCGTTTTTACGCCGATTATTTTGTATTCGATGTATAGAAAACCCAACAGTGGTATCGGAGACAGGTTGCATGTAATTTAATTGTTTGTGTAGAACATATTTATGTGTAAATTATGTTCTTGATTATGTTTATAAAATATGTATTTTATAAAATAATTTTTCTGGTTTAATTTGATTAAATCGGATCGTCAAAAATTTATTTTCTGGACTGTTTTTGCGAATTTCTGCTCCAGAACTATTCTGGAACAGATCTGTTCCGAGACGGGTCGGGTCAGGTCCGGGTCGGGTCGGGCTGGACCCGCGGTCTGTTTGATTTTGCATCACCAGGGGTTCGAACCCTGGTGGTCCGGCCAGCCACCTGCCTACTTACCAAGTGAGCTGCGATTTTGTTTTGGTAAAAATACGTGGAGTTTTTATAAAAGGTATAAAAATCTGCCTTAAATATTGCGAAAATAATTCCGCAAAAACTGGGATTCGATCCCGAGTCTTTAAGCTTTACTTCCGCACCACTTACCATCTCGGCTGGGTCATATTTTTGGTAACTTTCACAGTAGTTCTTTTTATAAGCCCTTTTAATATAAAAGTAAATTTGGCAATATTAGTTGCAAAATGTTGCAACCGCAACCGCCGGGTTTCGAACCCGGGTGGACCTGTTCCCAGGGAACAAAGACAACCATCTCGTCCAAGTCCAGATTTGTTCATGTGATGACTCAAATTTTATTTATAGTCATTTATCGAATGATTTTAATTTCTATAATTACATGCTTTTATTAATTATTTGATAATTATTTATGGTATGTGTGTGGTATATGACATGACCATAAATTAACTAATGTGATTGGATAATTTAATTTCTTATGGGTTGGTTTTACGGCCTGCGTGTCGTTTAATTATAATTGGTTTTACGGCCTGCGAGTCGTCTATTTAAATTGTTTATTATTTTACGGTCTGCGTGTCGTTTGCACTTCTTGTAATTTAATTTATTAGTGTAGTATTAAATTTCATTAATGTAATGAAGACAAGAAGGACGAGAAAGACGGACTCAAGGAGCAAATTGATCGCGTATGACGTTCCAAGGAGTTGGGAAGATCAATGAAGACCATATTTAACCCTTTAGATGACCTTTGTGATTTTCATGTTGGCTCATGAAAATCACGTTAGGATTATGGTCATGCTATACACGGTCCTATGCTTTCATTGTCATGTGATGCGATGTATGTTTAAATTTATGCATGTATGTGATGCTACGTATGTTTAGATGTATGTTGGCAAACATAGACATTAACATAGGAGAAAAATCCCTCGTTAAAATTTTAAAATGCCGTTCATTTGAAAAACACCTATCAAGACTTCGATCATCATGAGTGGGTCATGCCAAAGCTGGGCACTCGGATTATCTTAGTAATGTAGGATAGGTAATGGCGATACCTATATGTTTATTGAATTTGGAAATCAAAATAGTTTTGAACCTTAAGGCATAAGATGGGATTATAACATGCTTGTGCACATGATGCCAAATCCCATGATATAATCTAAGAGTTACATATGATGTAATCGATAAAGAGTTATCCACCTAAAGTAGCTCAATTCTAGACGTCATGCCAAAGCTGAGTTTAGGATTGTGCGAAATGGGATTTTAGCCCACTAAAATTACAAATGTTGTAAATTGAGGGTACTTTGTTTTAGTCGGAGTATTTTTCGAGAAATAAAATAATGTGACTAAATATTTTGCATATTGAATTTTGTAGAATGGCATCAAACAACACATCCACCATTTCACTACGACCTGTCCTTGAGAAGGACAAGCTCAAAGAAAACGGCAGCAACTATCTGGATTGGATTCGGAGCCTGGGAATAGTTCTCAAGCAAGAAAGAAAGCTGTATGTTCTTGAGGAAGAAATTCCCGATGAGCCAGCTGACAATGCAAACAAAGCAACAAAAGACAAATGGAATAAACATTGTGATGATTCCATTGATGTCGATTGTCTTATGTTGGCCACCATTTGTCCAGAACTTCAGAAGAATCTGGAGGAAATGGGGGCTTATGAGCTAAATGCTCACCTCAGGAAAACTTTCTCGAAGCATGCTAGGTAAGAGAGGTATGAGACCTTTCAAGACTTGTATGCTTGCAAGATGGTTGAGGGGACATCTGTCAGCGCTCACGTGCTCAAGATGAAAGGATATATTGATCATCTTGAAAGGCTTGGTTTTCCACTTTCTAAGGAGCACTCCACGGATGTGATCCTAAACTCATTGCCCGAAAGTTTCAGTCAGTTCATTATGAACTATAATATGAATGAGATGGAGAAGTCCATTGCTGAGCTGCATGGGATGCTTAAAACGGATGAGCAGAATATTAAGAAGAAACCAAGCCATGTGTTGATGGTCAGTAAAGGGAAATCCTTTAAGAACAAAGGCAAGGGCAAGGGTAAGACAAAAGTTGCCAAATCTAAAAACCCTACTAGGCCGGGTTTCAAGGCTAAAGCTCCCAAAGATGGAAATTGCCATCATTGCAATAAACTAGGACACTGGAAAAGAAATTGCAAGATTTACTTGGAAGAGCTAAAGTGTACCAAGGGCAGTGAGACTGCCACAGGTATATTTGTTATAGAAATTAACTTATCTACCTCTAACTCCTGGCTATTAGATACTGGATGTGGATCTCACATTTGTACAAATGTGCAGGGGTTGAGAAGCAGTAGAGAACTGAAGAAAGGGGAAGTAGATCTAAGAGTCGGCAATGGAGCAAGAGTTGCTGCACTAGCCGTAGAAAATTATGATCTAGTTTTGCCCAATGCGCTTTTGTTAGTTTTGAACAATTGCTATTATGTTCCTGCTATGAATAGGAATATTATTTCAGTTTCTACATTAGATTGTGAAGGTTACAGTTTTCTTAATAAGAATAAGATCATTCGTATTTTCTTTGATGACTTGCTTTATGGTACTGCAAAGTTATATACTGGCCTTTACAATATTGATCTAGATGAGTCCGACACTTTGGAAGTTTATAACATTGCATCCAAGAAACCTAAACTCAATGATTCTAATCCGACTTACTTATGGCATTGTCAACTTGGTCACATAAACGAGAAATGCATTTCTAAACTCCATAATGATGGACTTTTAGACTCTTTTGACTATGAATCATATGGGACATGCGAATCTTGTTTATTGGGCAAGATGACGAAGAATCCTTTCACCGGTCATGGAGAAAGGGCTAGTGATCTATTAGGCGTAATACATACTGATGTATGCGGACCTCTTAGCACTCATGCCAGAGGCGGATACCAATACTTCATTACATTCACCGATGATTTTAGCCGATATGGATATGTTTATCTTATGAAGTATAAACATGAATCTTTTGAAATGTTCAAAATATTCTAAAATGAAGTACAGAATCAACTTGGCAAGACAATTAAAGCCCTTTGATCAGATCGAGGTGGGGAATACTTGAGCCAATAATTCGATGATCATCTTAGGAGTTGTGGAATTGTTTCGCAACTTACTCCTCCCGGCACACCTCAGCATAACGGAGTGTCCGAGAGGAGGAATCGAACTTTATTAGATATGGTTCGATCCATGATGAGTCGACCAGAGCTTCCATTATCATTTTGGGGCCACGCCTTAGAAACAGCAGCATTCACCCTTAACCGTGTTCCATCTAAAGCAGTTGAAAAGACACCATTTGAGAAATGGACTGGTAAAAGACCAAACTTGTCTTTTCTAAAGATCTGGGGTTGCGAAGCATTCGTAAGGTGCCAAGTGTTTGACAAACTGGCAGCCAGATCTGAAAGATGTTTATTTATGGGATATCCTAAGGAAACTAAAGGATATTACTTTTATAAGCCCGCAGAGAACAAAGTGTTTGTTGCTCGAAATGCTGTATTCTTAGAAAGGGAATTTATTTCCAAAAGAGACAGTTGGAGAAGAGTAATTCTCGAGGAAACTAGAGAACCACAAGAAGACATCGCTTCACCGATGGAAGCCGAACAAGCTCAACAATCAGTTGAAGAGCCCGTTCAAAGTACACAAGTCCCACGCAGATCTGATAGGATGCGACATGAACCTGAGAGATATGGTTATCTCGTAACAGAGGATGATGATGCATCACTCATAGATGATGAGCCTAGTACCTATACAGAGCCGCTCAGACCGAGTCCGAGGAATGGCTAGAAGCCATGAAGTCTGAGATGCAATCCATGTATGACAATGAAGTTTGGAACTTGATAGATCCACCTGAGGGTGTTAAAACCATTGAGTGCAAATGGGTCTATAAAAAGAAGAAAGACATGGATGATAATCTGCAAGCCTATAAAGCTAGACTAGTGGCAAAATGTTATAGACAGATTCATGGTGTTGACTATGATGAGACCCTTTCGCCAGTAGTCATGCTTAAATCAATTAGAATTTTATTTTCTATTGCCGCATACTATGATTATGAAATATGGCAAATGGATGTCAAAACAGCATTCCTTAATGGAAACTTACTCGAGGATGTGTACATGACACAACCTGAAGGTTTTGTTCATCCAGAAAATTCTAAAAAGGTTTGCAAGCTTCAAAGATCCATTTATGGGTTGAAGCAGGCTTCTCGGAGCTGGAATCTTCGTTTTGATGAAACTGTCAAAGAGTTTGGGTTTATTCAAAATGAAGATGAACCTTGTGTGTACAAGAAGGTTAGTGGGAGAATATTTATTTTCTTAGTCTTATATGTAGATGACATATTACTCATTGGAAATGACATTCCCACCTTGCAGACAGTCAAGACTTGGTTGGGAAGTTGTTTCTCAATGAAAGACTTAGAAGAAGCTGCTTACATTCTTGGGATAAAGATCTATAGAGATAGATCAAAGAGATTGATTAGTCTGAGTCAAAGTACATACATTAATAAAATATTGAAGTGGTTCAATATGCAAGACTCCAAGAGAGGACTCTTGCCAATGTCACATGGCATTCATCTGAGTGAGACTCAGAGTCCTAAGACTCCTGATGAGCGAGCCCGCATGAGCAAGATACCATACGCTTCGGCAATTGGATCGATCATGTATGCCATGATTTGTACTCGACCAGATGTATCGTTTGCCCTTAGTATGACAAGTCGATACCAATCGAATCCAGGTGAAAGTCACTGGACAGCAGTGAAAACCATCCTAAAGTACTTGAGAAGAACTAAGGATGATTTCCTAGTTTATGGAGGGGTGGGAAATGAGCTGGCTGTAAGAGGTTACGCCGATGCAAGTTTCAAAACCGACAGAGACGATTTCAAATCGCAAACTGGTTATGTGTTTGTATTGAATGGAGGTGTTGTGAGTTGGAAGAGTTCCAAGCAGAGCACGGTTGCTGATTCTGTTACAGAAGCCGAGTACCTGGCACCATCGGATGCAGCTAAGGAAGCCATTTGGATCAAGAAGTTCGTTACCGAACTAGGAGTGGTGCCGACCATCCAGGGTCCCATAAGCCTTTATTGTGACAATAATGGTGCTATTGCACAAGCTAAAGAGCCTAGGTCCCATCATAATTCCAAACACATACTCAGAAAATATCACCTAGTTAGAGAGATCGTTAGACGAGGAGATATTACAATATGCAAAGTAGCAACGGAAGAGAATGTTGCAGATCCACTTACCAAGCCTCTCTCACAAGGAAAGTATGTTGAGCATGCTAGAGCGATAGGACTAAAAGTCATGAATGAATGGTCCTAGTGCAAGTGGGAGATTGTTGGGAATAGTGCCCTAGGACATTCGATGTGCCTAGATTTGTAATTGTCACATTTAAATAAAGTTATTTGATATCATTTATTTCTCATTAATTATTATAATGTGTGCAAGTTTTAATATTATAATAATCGAATAATAGTTATTCACGAATAATAAGATTATTCAAATGTCCCTGGTAAAATCGCGTTGAGTAGAGACTCAAGTGATTAATATACTAGTATAAGTTTGATTGATAATCATCGGATGATTATGCGTATGGTAAGGATCAATCTTATGGATATTGGTTGGAGAACTAATACTGGACCGACCCGCATTGAGATCACTGCATGGAAATGTCATAAGTGAATCTCAATATAACAGTATGTCAATAAATCATTGAACCTGAGATTATCATAGAGTCCAATATGATAACTGCTATGCCTTGACGTAATCCAACATCATCTGAAACATGGTAATCATAAAGGTTAGCGATCGGGATTAGTGGGAGTCATGTAGAGGGCAATGAATAATCAAGATGGGGATTTGTCCCTCTCTTAAGTGAGAGAGATATCTGCTGGTCCCCTCGATAAGTAGGACTGAAGGAAATGCATGGCCATGCTCAAATGAAGAGCCATTTGATTCAATAAATCTACTTAAGATCGAGAAAGCATTTGAACATAAATAAGTATGACAGACTCCATGACTTAGTTCATATATGATATCGCGTGACAAAGGGATTTGACACGTTAAAAGGTTTAATGGACTATTAACTTATATTAATTGGGTAATCATAATGTCTTGCTAGAGGCCGCTTATGATTTATTATTTAATAAGATATTAAATAATGGCCAACATAATATAAGCATTTTGGGTTGCACGTACGACAATTATAGACAAGTAGGAATAAATATCAACTGAGAATAATAAATATAATATTGGATATTATATTTATAAGGAGATTAAATAATAAGTAATATATATAATATTGGATATTATATATATTATATTATTTAATAAGTTGAGGGGCAACTAAGCAAATACTAGATTATTGAATCTAGGGATTACTCAGTATAAATAAGAGATCCATGACAAGGAGTTGTCATAAGAACTCAATAAAAAAAACGCCTCCCTCTCCAAGAAGAAGAAAAAGTCGACCTCTTCCTCATACTGTAGGAGAACGAAGTCGGTCGTCTAACCCTCTTCCCTTAGTTGATCTTGATCAATAGTACAATCCTTCTAGTAAGGAACTTGTGTTGTACTATTTATCAATATTATTCGTAAGGATCTAGCAATCCGGCTTGTGGAATTGTTCGTGTGTGGATCACCAAAAGAGGAAGGAGATATTCATCTGCTTCTAGTCCGGATCTAGAATTTTTCAATCGGATTAAGGTAATTCGATTAACTCTTTAATTAAACAATTAAATTACTGCATGAGATCTTAAATTGGGTTTTCACGTTTATTGTTCCGCTGCGTTTTTACTCCGATTATTTTGTATTCGATGTATAGAAAATCCAACAATACGAACATACGGCAAAATCAATACATATACTCAATTCAGTAATAATACCATACGACTCACAACATCCTCGAGCATAATTATCCATCAACGATATCCAATATATAAACGAAAAGAATATATCCGAAAAATCAGGGTATTACATTTACAAACCAATGTGATGAACAAATTTTAAAGTCGGTTTTAAAACCGATGTGGACTTCTTACATCGGTGGATACGACATTGGTTTTACAACCGATGTGAATAGTACAAAAAATCGATGCAGAATCCTATTTTTGTAGTAGTGTATTCATAATTCGGCGATGTCGTGGTTTTCGATGTCACTTACAGAACAAACAAGTTTAAAATGCCATTGCCCCAATTATAGGTGTTAACCATCACCGATAGTCTATTTTGTTTGGAGCAGCTTTCTTAGAGGATGAGACAGAGCAAACATTTATATGGCTATTTCAACAGTTCTTGAAGTGTATGTTTGGTAGACCGTCGAATGAAATCACCACTGATCAAGATGGAGCAATACACAATGCAATCAAACAAGTATTTCCTGATACTTTTTGTTCTTGGCACATAAGTAAGCATGTCATTGAACATCTTCAATCATATAGAGCTAAATATGAAGACTTTCAAGAATGTTATGCTTAAATATGAAGACTTTCAAGAATGTTATGCTAAATGGATGAACGGTCAGACAATTGAGAAATTTGAAAGTGGGTGGGAAACTTTGTGTTAAATATAAGATTGAAAATGGTAGTTGGCTTGCTAACATGTATTCATTGCGTCATCATTATGTTAAGATTTATTTAAAAGGAACATCTTTTGCTGGAATGACTATTAGTGGGAGAAGTGAAAGCATAAATTCATTTTTTTGATGGTTATGTTGATGCAAACACAATGCTAAATAAGTTTGTGAGCTAATAGGACAAAGCAGTTATAGCTCGACGTAAAAAAGAAGCTGCTGAAGATTTTAGGACTATTGATTCTAGTGATGTATTACTTTCTAAGCACCCAATAGAGGCGCGGTTCGGGAAGCGCTACACAAGGAATGTGTTTGAAATTTTTAAGGAAGAATGGCCAAAAAGCACAGATTGTATTCATGATACGTTGAGTAAAGTTGGACATACAGTAAACTATATCGTTGGAAAACATGGTCAAGATAAATGTAGTTGGAGGACGGTGGAGTATGATTCTTCTAGAGATTCAAAAGTTAAATGTACATGTGCTAACTGCTAAGTTTGAGACTAAGGGAATTTTGTGCAAGTATATTTTATACATCTTGAGGAAGAAAAAAATGCATCGATGGACAATTGATGCTAGATACAAAGAACTCGTTTGGTAGCTCAGTTAGATTTCGTCAAGATAAGTTAAATTTAACTTAAGGGATGCGATAGGGATGAGATAAAATTATATAGGTTGATATGTAGGAAGTTTGGTAGAAAAAACGATAAAACTACTGTATTTCTTAGATAGGCTGTGAAATTACTTTTTTGCCCTTATAAATAATAAATAGTGTCAAGAATATCCCAAATCATCACCATCATCAACGATTCACAAGGGAGATCATCCAAAAATCTACAGAATCAATTCATCAAACAATTCATTCAAAAAATCCGAAGCATCAATTCATCACACAATTCACTGAATCAATTCATCAATTCAACTACATCAATAACAAAAAAAAAACTTAAAAAACCAACTGCTTGAACACCATTCATCGGCAAGAAATTTGTTAAGAAATTTTCAGATCTGTTCGAATAGGGAGACGAGAGGAGGGGGTTGTCGACGGCGTTTGCCCAGGCGGGCTGCTGAGGCGACGCGTCGGCGGCGCGATGGTAGAAGGCGACGCAGAGGGAGTCGGAAAGAGAGAAGATACGAGGAGAGAGAGAGAGAGAGAGCACCTATGGTGGGTTGTTGTCGCAGAGGGAAACGAACGAGTGAGAGAGGACTTTTGGTAGTGTGGTGGGGAATGGTAATTTTGGCAGAGAAACATTAAACAAATCACTGTAGAATTCAAGTTGGGTATCCGACGGTGAGCGGCAGTTCCAATATAGAGGAAGAATAGTGTTTTTATCTCGGGCCTTATCTTTATGCCGAGCCCTCGAGATAAGATATCTTAGCTACCAAATGTTAAGATAAGCTCAGATAAGTTTCTTATCTTGAGATAACTGCCCTACCAAAAGAGCCAAAAGTGGATAAAATTGATTTAGGTACTCTAAATTCATTTGGTGGTCAGAAAAAGATGCGGTTTCTCCTTTGACTTTATGGTCGGTAAGAGCAAAATGTAATCAAGTAATAGAAGATGCATATGATTTCTCCACTGATATAAATAACTTCAATTTATTACTACTTCCGTCCCTATTTAGTTGTCCTGTTTTGACTTTCAATGGTCAAATTGATCAATTTTTAACCAAAGATTATGAACAATTATTTTATTATTTTTAGAAAGTAAAAATTGTATTTTAAAATAGATTATATATACTTTACAATGATATAATTTTTTTTATTTTACCAATTATATAAGATTCGTAAATTTCAGTCAAGTTTTAGTCAATTTGACCGGTCAAAAGTCAAACTGGACAACTAAAAAGGGACGGAGGCAGTACTTGATAACTTTGGATGAACTTGTCGCAACGAGGAAAGCTAGTACAAACAGTAATAATGAAATGGACAGTCAACCAATTGCTCAAACTGTAAATATTATGCAAGTCACTGTTCTTGTGAGATAATCGTGCGTGATCCGTCCACCATACCTACAAATAAAGGATGCACAAAAAATGCTACAAGACTAAAATATGGAGTTGAAAAGGCAATAGAAGAAAAGAAGAAGAATCAATGTGGTTTGTGCACCAAAAAAGGACATTATAGAACTGGTTGTCTCAAAAGAACAAATGTTTATTTTATTTTTATTTTTTTATTTTCAGTTGAATAATGACGGTGGTGTTGGCGTTCCCATTGCTGACCAAATAAAAGATGTTAAATGAATAGATGGCATCAAACAGGAACAGTGGCAAATTGGTGAATTTTTGGACAACTTTTTGCTGTTTAAAATGGAACATATCAGATCTATGAAGATTGAATTTGAACAGTGCTTTAGCTTTGAACAATGGCATATTAGTTTGAGATTAAATGGTGGATTTTTGTGCACTTTTGCATCCTTTTATGTTGTGGTGGTTACCATATACATGGGCGACAATTCTTGATTTTTTTAATGTATTTTGTGTCCACTTCTTTATGCACTTTAACATATTGTTGAACAACCTTATTAATAACATTGAGATTTAATGATTTAAGTTCTGTAGTTTGACATTTTTTCTAAATTTACCCTTTGCATTACAAGTGATCACGCCATGCTGCAAAAGAAGCTCCACCGTGCCGATGTCAGTAGTTTGACATGCTAAGTGAAGCAAGGAACACCCATGGAAAACCTCATTCGCAAATGGGTTCTCAATTTCTCGTTGTGTCTCCATGGATTTCGAAGTTCTATCATCTACTAGATCCTGAAAGTGGTTGTCATCAGAATTTGCTTGCTCATGCAATCTCATTGCATTGATACTTAAGTATCAATGTCCAATCAGTGTCGGTATCATTAATCTTAATTCGACTTCACACCTTTAGACTAGCCTTTGGGCCGCACCAATGTTCCTCAAACCACTTGGCACGAACATATCGCAACCTTCAAGGGTCTTCCATCGCTCGCAAACAGATCAGCCATCAATTCAACCGAACTTCCCATTCGACTAATGCACCATTAGTCTAGATTCACCGAGCACCATCCCAAATATCTGCATCTATATGAAGCATACCGATTTTAGCGGGACTCGAATGTTACTCGACAAGTGTTGGAGCATTGTTAAGGGTTAGAGTTGGACAATTCATATGTCGAAGTGAAGTATTAGGAGGACGGGAGATGGAAGTAAGACAGTGGGTTCTTCAGCTTTTCAATGGTTACTACCATCATAAGGCTATATTTCTCTAAGCCTGTTATAGGGGGAAGGTGTCTTGGAGGGCCTTCTTGGCAGGTGACCTAAGGGTGCTCGGGCATGACTTAGACCAGGTGTTGGGACTTAGTCATGGAGTTGGGTCACGGGTCGACCCAGGTGTCCAACCCAACCCGAGGTTTGGTCGATCCGATTCGTTAACGATACGTGCAGTACGGACGGACCATGCGCGGGCGCGGGCTAGTCGGATGTCGACATCAGTTAAGATTGGACGCATGTTGAGATGCACATGCGGACATAAGTTGGCATTATCAAACTCTTGTGGGAATTTGTCGGATCATTATGGGTAAGGATTAGTACTATGCAAGTTTGAGGGCACTTGCACGTCAATCTGCGTGTTTGATCGGCATTGATGGCGCATAGGCGGATTGGCTCGATGGAATGTGCAAGTGGCTGGGTACTTGTGCATAAATATATCGTATGGCTCGGAATGTTGGAACAAGTATGGGTCCTTTCAGTTCTTGTTGGCCAGATATACGAGCATCTTTGCTTGGCGCGAGAGCTGGGCTTCAGAACATGCGGGAATTAGAATTATATAGGAAAAGCTGGACGGTTGGTGCACGCTCGTAGGGTGTTGCATCGACGTGGCACGGGTGGTTCCAGACAGTTAAGTCAGACGGTTACTTGGAGCGATTGTGGGTGAACAGTTTCAAGCAGATATAAGATGTGTGGGGCACACTATGGGCAGTTACTTGGTGGACTGCTTGTGCCAGGTGGAGTGTTGGGATCCATCAGGGCATTTGCGGGAGGGTTACTAGCAAGCGGTTGCCGGATGGTTCCGGAAGACCTTGTACGTGGCAGAATAAGGCAGAGGCGATCAAGTGTCATGTAAACTGCTGGAGACAAGTGGCATGGACTCATGAAGGTCTTTACCATGCGTCGACACGTGTAGTGTCGAGTTAACCTAGCGGTTGGGGTTGTCAACCGATGTAGTCCTTTGCTTGGGCTATAAATAAGAGGGTTGTGCATTTTTGTAGAGAGGAGAAATCAGCAATCTCAGAAACAGAGAGCCGAGAGAGGGAGGATCCGAGCACAAGATGTTTGGGTCTTTGAGAGTTGTACAGAAAGACCTTTTCTTTGTTTATTGATGTGTGCAATAATATTCAAGGTTGGGGAATTGTCCCCGTAAATTATATGTGTACCTTACGTGTGTTTCTTTATATTCCATTCCATACTCCTTCGAGCGCGAAAGGTTGCCTTGGGTTGTAGCTCGGATCATACTAAACACGAGTGCTGTGAGGAAAAATATGAGTGTTTGGTGAGGATCGAAGGCTGATTGATTATTGTGTGGACCATCAGTGCCGGTACGGGGGTGTACTTTGGTGAAAGATTCTAGCCCGATTTGAACCCCTGATAATTTGAGCTGTACAATCTTAACACTTATCCAACGAACTGCATTCAGATCTGCTTCCCATGTGACGATGAGGCGGTACACAGATTTCTTGTCATTTAATCAAACACTTTCCCATAATTGTTCAGCGACTGAAAAAAGATGCTAATTGTCCTTTGGTTTTTGGACAAAACGTTTCTCTGCATTCTTCAATAAAAAGAGATGAAGTTTAGGTTGCATATGCTAAATCATATACAGGGAGTTTTTTCAAACAACTAAGCCCCAAAAAAATCTCAGCTTTCAATGAGGGAGGGGAAATATGTTATGATCGTATTTCAAGAAAAGGAAAATTGAAGAACAAATTGATAATTAAAATGATGCTCGAAAAAATAACATATCGTCCCAAGGCAAAGCTCGTACATTATTTATCAATGATAATAATACCTAACCCGGACTACATATATATAGTCATATAGAAACTATTAAATAACACCCTAACTTGGCCAACAAGCTACCAGAATTCTATTCCTACTAGGACACTAACGAATATATTCCTACTAGAATTTTAGTCCTACCAGGACACCTAGTAATATATAAATAATTAAATAACAATACTATTAAATCATAATTAATTATTGCACTTTTCCCCCTTAGTTGATGACCAGGTGTTGCTCCGTAACAACTCCTTCCATTCAAGAATCGCCTTGTCCCCAAGGAGGGTGTTAGGGTATTGAGAAATTCCACTCTTCTTCATTCACCGAAGTCGCATCACATAGTTGTCAGTGGTGAATAGAGGCCTGTAGCGCTCAGGGCACCGCTATCCGCTATTTTCTGCTATTTGGCCACTAAATCCAGCTAGAAGGCCATAATGACACATAACCCACTTAGCGATGATAGATCGTTACGCGTCGCTGAACGCTATAACGTCGCTAACTGCTGCTATTGACAACTATATCGCATCGTCGCAGAACTGTCTTCGCCATGGCACTAAGGTATGCCAATTATCATCCTCCAAACTTTTAGATACCTCCAGAAACTCTATCCGGGGCATACTGTGATACCCGGCGTGCATCACCCTCAATTGCTTGCTATGGAATTCATGTAATAGATGATAGGGCTACCTGCAATGGAAACATAATTTATTTGCCCATAAATCGTTATATTCCTGTTGTGACATCCTCCCCATCGGCCTGCGACCACTAGGAAAATTTAATCGAGTCGGTTGTGTTTGGTGGTGGCAGGCGCCTCTTGGGTAGGTGGTCGAGCCCAAAGCCCCATAAAAAATTTCTCAATTGGTCGATCTAAGTTACCAGGGTAGAAACCCTTGGTATTCGTGCGACTGTCGTGGTGCAGTGCACACATAACTCCCTCCACGATTAAACCGAATTTTTGCCTCTATATTGCAAGCCATATGCATAGCTACTCTAAACGTATAGATCCCACATGCGTAAGTTGGCCCTAATTGGCTCGCTTAAGCCGTTCATTGAATATCCAAATGGTTGTTTTGAAGTCCCCACACCAGATTGGCTAATTGAATAAATTCGTCGATATAACCATCGAATGGTTGTGTTTGCTTCACCTCCGCCAATTGCTCATATGAGTTCCCTTTATGTCAGCCATCAAACCGACACACCATGGCTTGTCAAAATTCCCACCACGAATCGAGAAAGAATGTTAATTCTCCCATCATAATCACTTCGAATTCTCCCTTCATTAAATTAGAAAAGTCTTGGCAAAGAGATTCGTTAGTAGCACCGAAAACAATATCATCTACATATATTTGACAAATGAGCATATCACTATTTAAGACTTTCACAAATAGAGTGTTGTCGATTTTACCTCTTTTATATCCATTTGCAATAAGAAATTGACTTAAACGATTGTACCAGGCTCGTGGTGCTTGCTTCAATCCATAGAGAGCTTTGTTGAGTTTGAAGACATGATCTGGAGGTTGCTTGACGAAAACTTCTTCTTGAATAAAGCCACTTAAAAATGCGCTTTTCACATCCATTTGATATAACTTGATTTTCTTGTGAGAGCAAAAACACATAATAAACTAATGGCTTCGAGATGGGCTATGGGTGCGAAAGTTTCCTCATAATCAAGACCCTCTTCTTGATTATAACCTTGTGCGACTAAACGAGACTTATTTCTCACTGTATACCCGTCTTCGTCACACTTGATTTTATGTACCCATTTTGTTCCGATAATAGTTTTATCTTTAGGAGTTGGAACTAAATTCCATACATTATTTCGCTCAAATTGGACAAGATCTTATTGAATTTCCATCACACAACTTCCATCATTAAGAGCTTCAGACACATTCTTGGGTTCAGTTTCTGAAACAGAGGCAAAATGAGCAATATATTCGATAGTTTGTCTTCGCGTTTGAACACCATCTTCGATATTTCTAATAACAAGGTCTCTTGGATGATCTTTTTTGTGCTTCCGATCTTTAGTATTCTCTTTTGAGCATCTGAAAGCCTTTTCATTTCCCAAAGAATACCTGTATCATCAAAATAATCTACCTTTCCCAGGGGTGAGATCATATCATTGAATTTAACATGAATAGATTCTTTAACTCTATTAGTTCTAATATTATAAACACGGAATGCTTTGCTATTTGTAGACTACCCAAGAAGTATAACGGAATCGGATTTTGAATCAAATTTGCCCAAATTTTCCTTCCCATTATTTAAAATAAAAACATTGCAACCGAATGGATGAAAATATGAAATATTCGGCTTTTTGCCCTTCCAAAATCTCATAAGAGGTTTTAAGTTGGGCTCTACGAAGATGAACCTGATTGATAATGTAGCATGCCGTAAAAATGGATCCGACCCAAAAATATTTCGGAAGAGAGTATTCATTTAACATTGTCCTCGACATTTCTTCCAAAGACCGATTTTTTCTTTCAACGACCCCATTTTGTTGAGGAGTTCTAGGAGCCAAAAAATTATGGTTAATTCCATACTTGTCATAGAAAAGTTCAAACGGGGTGCAATCAAATTCACCTCCGTGATTGGTATGGATAGAAATATGGAAAGGTTTTTCTCATTTTGTACCAAACGACACCATTTAGAAAACTCAGAAAACGTATCATCTTTATGAGCAAGAAATCTAACCCATGTAAATCGAGAAAAATTATCAACAATTACCAATGTATAAAGTTTGCCATTTAGGCTAACATATCTAGATGGACCAATTAAATCCATATGCACAAGTTCAAGAATGCGACTGGTTGAAATCTCAAATTTTGGTTTGAAAGATTCTCGAGTATGTTTCCCTTTTATGCAATATTCACACAAATGTTTACGATCAAATTTAAGTTTGGGTAAACCACGAACTAAATCATTTCTCGAGAATTTATGCCACAAAAATGTATTTTCATCTAAAGTAATAAGGCATTTTTTATTGAATGAGTTTTTGTCATTAAGATCGACAATATAAATATTTCCGCATCTCAAACCGATGAAAGCAATTTTATTATTTTTAAAAGCTGTGCAATGAGTTTCTTCAAAAAGAATTTTAAAACCTTTATCACATAATTGAGAAACTCTAAGTAGATTATGATGCAAACCTTCAACAAATAAAACTTTATTGACAGACGGAGAAGGTTCCTTACCGACCTTACCGGTGCCCATAATCTTTTCCTTTTTGTTGTCACCAAAGGTTACATGTCCTTGTTCTTGATATTCGAGTTCTTCGAATAGCTCTTTGGTGCCATACATGTGCCTCGAACAATCGTTATCTATGTACCACTTGCTTTTCTTTAAACAAGGTACCTGCAAAATTAGTTTGTTGTGGTTGTTTTGGTACCCAAGCCCTTTTAGGTCTTCCAAAGTTAATTATATTTATAGCATTTGGAAGTTCGTTCCTTTCAGAACCCAGATTTGTTTAACTTTGATAGTCCTCAATTTTGAATGAACCTTGTCATTTTGATCTCGTTGTTTAGGAGGAGTTTTTGAATTCTCAATGTTTATACTTTTTATCTTGTCAGTATTTATAAGAGATTGTTCTCTCTTAAATGGATCAAAACCGATACCATGTTTTAACAATGGAGATTTTTGGATAGATAAAAGTTTATCAAACTTCTCGTTTCCAAGAGTAAATTTGTTCATTATATATTTCAACTCTTTTTGAGTTTTGGACAACTCGATTTTCAAAATATTTTCTTTCTCAAGGCACGAGGTATGGTCTATTTCAACATTTTTGCCTTTACTTTGAAGTTTTGAACTTTCGAGCTCTAACACCTTCATTTTTATTTTTAAAGACATATTTAATTTAACCATTTAATCGTATTCCACGTTTAAAGACTCAAATGCATTTTATAATTCATCGTCATGATGTATTTCTTGTGAATCACAGATATCAAATAGATCATAATCATCATTTGGTTTAGAACTTACCTCGATAGCATTCTCCGAATCAAGTGCCATAAATGCGAGATTTGCATCTAAGGATCTTTCGATTTCTTCCTCATCGTCACTCCAAGAAGCGATTAGAACTTCCTTCTTTTTGAATCTTTCGATTTGAGGTTTAGAAGTAGATCCTCGGCATTTTTTGGCATAATGTCCGGCTTTGCCGCATTTTCGACAATTATTGTCGAACTTCTTTGTAGGAACATACATATTTTTCTTTTGTTCCATATTGCCATCCCGACCAAGGAAGCTACGCCTTTTTTGAATTAACTTCTTGTATCTTATAAAATTCTTGGCGTATAGAGCAAGTTCCTCATCATCTTCATCTTCAGGAACCTCTTCCTCAGTATCTGTAACATCCTGATATATTCAGAATAATTACAGCGCCGTAAATCTTTTATATAAGAATTTACAAGGCTAATTTGAGAAATACGGAAAAGAATAATAATATCAAAGTACCGGTTAAGGTTATAATTCAAAACCAGTTCAACAATGAGTCCATTATTATAGCATTCCAACCATCAACGAAATACACGTACTCGAGTACTTGAAAAATAACTGGAAAACAAGACAACAACAATTAACATCACTAAGCCACTTCATCGTCATGTCGGTACTGTGGTTGATTCCTCGATCCTCGGATACCTGAACATCAAACAAATGTCCACCCCTGAAGGGGTTAGCAAAACGATGCTAGTACGAGTATCATAATACATAAATCGCATATACAACAACAATGCATCATAACATACACAAAACGGACTTCCGTCACTGGAATCCAACGATGCGAATCCTCACGATTCCATCAACATAACAAAGGGTAATCCAACGATCCAGCGCCCTCAGCATAGATCCCCATGATGATCCTGTCGGACCAACGCATGGTGGAAAACCCGTCCAACGATCCAGCGCCCTCAGCATAGATCTCCATGATGATCCCGTCGGACCAACGCATAGTGGTCATCCGATCCAGCGCCCTCAGCATAGATCACGTGATCTCCCAGGATCAACACAACATACACAAACACAACTATGCATATACATATGCAAAAATCGATATGTCCATCAACATGAACATAAAATCAATCAATAACGATATTATGACAATTCAACTGGAATGACCCCATGTTCACGCATGAATAACAATATGTATAATCAAAATCCTCAATATTAGACCAATATTCAAAGATACGATACTTGCCTCAAAGATGGCAAGAAACTAAAATACTCCAACGAATGTCAACACGTCCGAAGGTCGCCGCTCCTCGACCGATCACCTTGTACAAGGGAATAACAAGGAATTCACTAATCTCTCGAAACTAACGCATGAGAACCGAACATCCTAAATTATGATCGAATTATCAATAGTGAACACTCGGTTCTCGGTCCTATTTCCCGACGAACATCAAGTTTTGAAGAAAGGTATGCGAATTCAAGAGATCATAATGGAATACAAAGCCGGTGTCTACAATTACAAGGACATATATTATACCATTAACTCCATATAATAGTTCCGATTATCAACTTAATTGCTTGGTTTGGTTTCAACAACGATATACACGAGATAGTCATGATTAATCTAGTTCTAGGTGAATTCATCTCTACGATTCTTGTTATTCCGCAAATATTTCTTCTCATCGAATTCTTCATTCAAAATGATTGTCCCAAAAATCCTTGCTTAGTTCTAACCATCCTCAAGAAGATTAACAACAAGTCTTTCTAAGGCAAGAATCTAGTAGAACATTCTTCACATTCAACTACTTGAATTTATCTTACACAGGGGTATACCTTAATATTTGTTCCTTAAAAGAGTGTTACGAAAACATCATCAAGCTAGTTTATCTCAGGAAATTCCATTCTAAGGTTGGTAAGGATTATGGCTCAACTTATTAACAATGAAAACCTTAATTCAACCAATACAATCCTCTTAAATTTGGTGTTGGATTCATTATGACACAACAAGCTCAATAATCTCTGGGAAAAGTTCATAATATAACTAAGAACGAAATCTCCATCTTGGTGTAGAGTTAACATACCTCAAAGAAGGGAAGAACAATAAAATCCTTGAAGAAACTCTTCACCGGAAGCTTGATCTCCAATCCACAAGGTCTAAGCTTCTCAAAATCAGATTAAGATGATGATATGAGGGATATAATGTTAGATTGGTACCGCCACTAGAAGGGGGGTTGAATAGTGCGGATAAGAGTATTGTACTCTTTTCGTGCGGAAGCAAAAACATCGGAGTAATAAAAGTGCGGAAAAGAAAGAACACAAGGAATTGTTCGAGAGGTTCGGCTATTAACGAAGCCTACGTCCCCTACCTAGTTTTATCGACTAGGACTTTTCTTAGAACTTGGAATTGCACTTTCTAGTTTAGTGCCAACTTCTTACAACTTCTTGATTTCCGGGCTCAAGAACAACCTCACAAAAACACTCTTGTTTTTCTGGGTACAAGATAACCTATACACAAAATAAATGCGAGTAGGAACTCGACTTTCACAATATATCGCTCTTAGATACAAGAATGAAGATTGGAAATTATAGAACAAATCTTCTCGTATCACAATCTAGAATAAGTATATCTCTCAAAATGTTTGCTTGATATTGCTTGAGTATGCTAGTAGGCTCAAAATGCTTGTGTTTCTTCAATCTGCATGAAGTTGGCTATTTATAGACTTCTTGAGCTCAATTTCCCGTTGGAACAGTTTAACTGGTTACGTACGTTATATGCTGAAGGTTACGTACGTTATGAACGTTACGTACGTTATATGTTCCGAATAGCGGCCGTAACGAAAGTAAAGAAACTGTCCAGTGAGATATGATAGAATGCGTTACGTACGTTATGAACCTCATGGTTACGTACGTAATATTCTGGTCAAAGATCCATTGATTGAGACGACTTGTTGCAACGGCTAGTGGCTTTTCCAACGGTCAGAATAATTCAAGCATTACGTACGTTAGATAACTCTGGTTACGTACGTTACCTGTACAGAAAAACTTACAAAAACAGTGAGTGTTACGTACGTTATAATAGATGAGTTACGTACGTTAACTGTACTAAAAATCTTGCAGACAACTGTGAATGTTACGTACGTTAATGTGGTTTGTGTTACGTACGTTAACTGAAGAGAAAATATGTTTTAAGTAAATTTTGGTTTTAATAACACATCATCAAAATGATCTAAAAGATATTGTTCCAACAATCTCCCCCTTTTTGATGATGACAAAATTTACGTATGTGAGTTTTTGAAAACATGATTTTAATAAGGATCCCCCTGAACACGAGCACTGCAAAAATTAATATGCTCCCCCTGAAAATGCGCACAGGTTATTTCAAAAGTTGATTTCAAAAACGAATACATATTATTCTCCCCCTTTTTGTCATTAACAAAAAGTTGAGAGATCCTGCAAGAGAAATCAATGATACGCATAATAATCAACATAATCCAAGTCAATGATTAACCAAAATGATAACCAAAATGATGCATAAAAACAGAGATAGTTATTACAGACGAAACAGAAACATGAGAGTGAATTGTTTGGTCATTTAATAAATTAGGAAACATCATCATCAGAAAGGATAGCCTGACTAGTCAAGGTCCGCATCCGGAGGTGTCGGCGGTATCCCAAAATGCGTGCAGATGTTCTTGACCATGATCTTGATGTCACTCATATCTTTCTCGAGCCTATCCATCCGAGAAGCCATCTGGGATGAAGAGGGTTCCGGACGAGGACGGGAGGAACCAAGCTGAGATGAAGGACGAGGTCTAGTATGCTCGATCCCCCTCGATGTGATCCTCTCCTCCGGTCTCGGAAGAGTACCCCCATCTATGAGCCGATCATCATCCTTGATATACGCAAAGTATATCCATCCACGATTTCTCGTGCGAAGATACCTCATCGTCCGTAACGTCCCCTCGGTGACGAGGCTCCCCCTAGGAATCGGAACCCCATGGACCCCAGACAAATCCACTCCTGCTTTCTCAAAAATTTCAGTTAAGATTGATCCAAACGGCATTCCCGATTTTCTCTGTCGATCAACTTTCGCGTAGCTCTTTTTGTGGAAAATTTGACCCTTTTCCACGAACCATTTTAGCACAATAGACGCGAAGTTGACTTGGTGATCCTTCCACACATGATAAATGATCTCCATATCGATATTCACAAGTCGAAGCTGAGCATTAACTTTAGGCATAAGACAACGAGTGATAGCATCGTGAAGCAAACGGATGTTTATCCCAAAGTCATTGTTTTCAAACTGCCCAGAATGAACATTTATAATGGCTTTGTCCGACAAAAAATCACGGACTTTGGACTCATGAACACCATAGCTTTCATCATCGGAGAAGTTGTCAATGACTTCATCCGGAGGAGCAAACTCTCCTTTGCATCGAAAACCCTCATTAGGGAGACCAAAAATCTCTGAAAGTTTCGCGGCATCAAAGGATATTGGTTTACCACGCACAAGAGAGTTAACTACAGCAAGTCCGTCGGCATCATAAGTGACAAAAAGATTTGCATAAAACTCTTTTACACAGTCCACATATATTGGTCGAGCAAGACTAACGAACCGATTTATCCCAAGCATATCGAAGAATTCTTCGATAGCAACACCAGCACAGTTCAGAGATTCGAAATTAAAGTGGTGACTCGGAGTTACCTCTTCGTCGATAAGGATTTCGTTGAAAACTTTCATGGCTTGAGCATTCCGAAATGATGGATCGCCGGAAGCCGTGGAGGATGATTGGGAGGTTTCTCCTCTTCTCTTTTTCCCAGTTCTGGATGCCATGAAGATTGAATCGGTCGAAAAGTGAAGGTTTGATGGATGATCTTGAAGTTTAGGTAGATTTTGCAGGAACTTCGTCGTCGACGTCACTAGGGATTGTAAGGAATGAAAAGGGGACGGTCGATATGGGTTTATATATGTTAGGGTCAACGACTGATTACGTACGTTATATCCCTTATGTAACGTATGTAGCGTAAAAACCTGAACTTTCTCGGTGAATCTGCGTTGCTACGCATTTAACGTAACAACATGTAACGTCGTAAGGTCCTATTACGTGCGTAATGGACCGCTCCTACCGTGCGTGGCGAGGACCAAATGAATAGTCTTTTCCTTTCGATGATGTCCCGATTTAAATGACCATTTAATGTGACTATGATGAGTATGCAATATTTAAAAATGATCAGCATGTCCCATTCTTAAATTTATGCGAATAAAGTTGAAAGCTTCTTCGGGTAATGGTTTTGTAAAAATATCCGCCAATTGTTCATTAGTACCAACAAATTGGAGACGAACATTCCCGTTTTGGACATGGTCACGAATAAAATGGTGACGAATTTCGATGTGTTTTGTCCTACTATGCAAAATGGGGTTTTTACTTAAATTAATGGCACTTGTATTGTCACAAAAAATAGGAGTATTCTTAAGTTCAATGCCATAATCAAGTAATTGATTTTTGATCCAAAGGACTTGTGCACATGCACTTCCCGCAGCCACATATTCTGCTTCAGCTGTGGAAGTAGCGACACTAGTCTGTTTCTTACTTCCCCATGAAATTAAACATGAACTCATAAAATGACAAGTTCCGGTGGTGCTTTTTCTATCAATTTTACATCCACCGAAATCGGCATCACTATATGCAAAAAGTTGAAAATCAATGCTAGAAGGATACCATAGGCCTAAACCAGCAGTATATTTTAAATATCGAAAAATCCGTTTACATGCAATGAGATGAGATTCTTTAGGGTTTGCTTGAAAACGAGCACATAGACAAGTAGCAAACATTATATCAGGTCTAGATGCAGTTAAGTAAAGTAAAGATCCGATCATACCTCGATACTGTTTTTGGTCAACAGATTTACCTTTTTCATCTTTATCGAGTTTAAGAGTGGAGGACATAGGAGTGGATATTTCTTTGCAATCTTCCATCTTAAATTTCTTTAGGAGCTCATTGACGTACTTGGATTGGTGAATGAATATTCCGTCATTGAGTTGCTTAATTTGGAGTCCGAGAAAGTTTTTCAACTCTCCCATCATACTCATTTCGAACTCTCCCTTCATAAGATTTGAAAATTCTTTGGACAGAGTTTCGTTAGTTGCACCAAACAATATCGTCCACATACAAATTAACATATCATCACTTAAGACCTTAATGAATAGAGTATTATCAACATTACCTCTTTTATAACCATTTGAGATAAGAAAAGAGCTTAGACGATCATACCATGCTCTCGGAGCTTGTTTTAATCCATAGAGAGCTTTATGGAGCTTGTACACATGATCCGGATGATCATAATCTTCAAAACCCGGTGGTTGCTTGACATACACTTCCTCCTGGATGATTCCATTTAGGAACGCACTTTTTACATCCATTTGATGGAGTTTGATCTTCTTGAATGCGGCAAAGGCACAGAGAAGACGAATAGCTTCAAGACGAGCAACAGGAGCGAACGTCTCTTCATAATCCAAGCCTTCTTCTTGATTATAACCTTGGGCGACCAACCTCGATTTATTTTTAATTGGGAGACCATCATCATCGGTTTTGATTTTATGAACCCATTTGGTGCCAATGATTGATTTGTCTACGGTCTTTGGAACTAATTCCCAAACATTATTTCTTTCGAATTGGTTTAGCTCTTCTTGCATAGCAATAGCCCAATTCTCATCATTTATGGCCTCATCGATATTCTTTGGTTCTGTAAGAGAAATAAATGCAATATTGTTAATACAATCATTTATATTTCTCCTAGTTCGTACACCTTTATCGATTTTTCCGAGAATTTGTTCCATCGGATGGTCTTTCACATTTGCCCAATCTTTAGGAAGGTTGTAAGTATTTTCCTCCTGTTTGTCCGAGATTACGTCGAGCTTGTCCAACTCCTTTGATACTTCGGATACTTCGTTAGCTGGAACCATACCTGCATCATCATCAAAAACAACCTTTCTCGGGGGTAAAACTGTATCATCGAATTTTACATGAATAGATTCTTCTACCGAACCTCTTCTACAATTAAATACACGATACACTTTACTATTAGTCGAATAACCAAGAAATATGCCAATATCTGATTTTGAATCGAATTTACCCAAATTATCCTTACCATTGTTATGAATAAACACTTTACAACCAAATGGATGAAAATAAGATAAATTGGGCTTTTTACCTTTAAAAATCTCATAAGGAGTCATCATTTTGTTCCTCCTGAGATGGACACGATTAATAACATAACAAGCAGTGTTAACGGCTTCGGCCCAAAAGTATTTAGGAAGACCATACTCATTGAGCATTGTTCGGCTCATTTCTTCTAGAGAGCGATTCTTCCTCTCGACAACTCTATTGTGTTGAGGTGTCCGAGGTGCCGAAAAGTTGTGCCCAATACCATATTTATTGCACCAATCTTCAAAGAGATTAGAATCAAATTCTCCACCATGATCGGTTCGAATGGCGATAACTGGTAATTCTTTTTCCTTCTGGGTAACCTTACACCACTTAACAAACTCGTTGAAAGCATCATCTTTATTGGCTAAGAATTTTACCCACGTAAATCTTGAAAAATCATCGACAATAACTAAAGTATAAAGTTTACCTGTTAGACTGGCATGTCGAGATGGACCAATTAAATCCATATGAATTAATTCAAGAATGCGACTAGTGGAAATTTCCATTGTTGGTTTAAACGAGCCTCTTGCATGTTTACCTTTAATACAGGCCTCACAAATGTGGTCTTTTCTAAAATTCAATTTTGGTAGATCACGACAATATCATTTTTGGCCAATTTTGAAAGAAGTGGTAAAGAGGCATGTCCCAATTTTCGGTGCCAAACAACGGCATTTTCATCATACGAAAGTAGACATTTTTCGTTGAAGGAAGATTCATCTTGGAGATCGACAATGTAAATATTCCCATAACGCAATCCAATAAAAACGATTTGGTCTTTTCTCATTGCCGTGCAATGGGTAATTTTAAAAATCAATTTAAGACCGGTGTCACAAAGTTGGGAGACACTCAGAAGATTATGGCAAAGTCCATCAACAAATAGAATATTTTCAATAGTAGGTAAAGGTTTCTTACCAATTTTACCTGTCCCTTTTATTTGGCCCTTTTTATTATCGCCAAAGGTAACACATCCACGATCTTCCTTTTTCAGCTCCGTGAAGAGATGTTCATTTCCACTCATGTGATTTGAACATCCACTATCAACATACCATTTATTTGATAATGTTGTTTTCCTTGCTTGTACCTACAAAAATAATTTTCTTCCGTTTTATAGGTACCCAGGCTAATTTGGGTCCTGAGGAGTTAGATATAAAAACTTAATTTTTAACAATGGTCCCTTTTGGTACCCAAATTTGCTTAACCCTTATAGTGCGTCTAGAATTACGACAGTAAGTTTTGGTATGTCCAGGTTTTAAACATTTTGGACATGATGGAATTCCTGTTTTTAAAGTGTCCTAATCTTTTGTGGTAATTTCTAAGGACTTTTTCATTGGAAATGAATTATATCCAAGTCCTTGTTTTGAAAGAGAAAATTTTTGACCAAATAATAGTTGCTCGAATTTGTCATTACCACATGAAAATTTTCTAACATAAAGTTTTAATTCTTTCTGAGTTTTGTGCAATTCATCTTTCAGAATTTTCTCAGTTTCCAAACAATTTGTATGATCAGTAGAAACTTCCTTGTTTTTCAATAATTTTGCATTTTCAATTTCAAGAAGTTTTATTTTCTTTTTCAAATCTTTATTGCTATTGCAAGCCTTTTCGTATTCATTATTTAGGGATTCAAAAGCATCAAGTAGTTCTTCATGAGAATCACTAACCTCGACTTCTTCGTCACTATCTTCGGATGCGCGGGCCATTAAAGCAAGATTGGTTTGGACTTGTGGTTCATCATCCTCATCATCATCGCTCCATGTGGCGACATAAACTTCCTTCTTTTTGAACTTTTCATGAGGTGGTTTTGATGAACTTATTGGAGCAGCAGCACGACAATCTTTCGCAAAATGGCCTGGAACGCCGCACCTTCGACAAGTGTTGTCGAACTTTTTGTTTTGAGAGAAGTGAGTCTTTTTGGATTCATCCCTTGATTCTTGCTTGATATCTCTTCGGCGCCTTTGTAGAAGATTTTTGAATTTCTTTATGTTTTTGGCATAAAAGGCGGTTTCTTCGTCCTCTTCTTCGATAGGTTCATCCTCTAGATCGCTTTCTTCTTTCACTTTGAAAGCGATAGTCCTTTCTCTCTCCTTAGGTTTTGGTTTCGAACTTCGAGATTTAATGACAATCTCATAATTAATGAGAGATCCGATGAGAGCGCTGAATTCTATTGTATTGAGGTCTTTCGACTCCATGATAGCCGTAACGGTAGCGTCCCATTCTCTTGGTAGAGACCGAAGGATTTTCTTGGCTTTATCACTACTTGATATCGGTTTCCCGAATGAAGCTAGCCCATTTGTGATTGCCGAGAAACGGTCAAGCATAGTGGTAATGCTTTCTTCTTCTTTCATGGTGAAGAGTTCATAATCGTGAAGAAGCATATTGATTTTGGTTTCCTTAACTTGACTCGTACCTTCATGGGTGATCTCTAACATTTTCCAGATTTCTTTTGCCATCTCGCAGGAAGAAATTCTATTGTGATCTTCTGGATTGAGAGCACAATAAAGCAATTGAGTGGCTTTCTTGTTGAAGTGATCGTTCTTGCTGTCGGCATCGTCGTACTCTTCGAAACTTTTGAGAGAGCCATCCGTCTTCTTAGGAATGGTAGGTCCAAGGGCAATGACCTTCCATATTTCAATATCGTGAGCTCGGATGAAGATGGACATCTTCTTCTTCCATGTCATAAAGTTTGAACCATCGAAGAAGGGAGGGCGATTGAGAGCGTTGCCTTCAACGGAGGAGTGGATAAAGGCCATTTGGATCTTTTCTCTAGCGGGTGTTAATCCAGTGATAAAGAGACCGCACTGATACCAATTGTTAGATTGGTACCGCCACTAGAAGGGGGGTTGAATAGTGCGGATAAGAGTATTGTACTCTTTTCGTGCGGAAGCAAAAATATCGGAGTAACAAAAGTGCGGAAAAGAAAGAACACAAGGAATTGTTCGAGAGGTTCGGCTATTAACGAAGCCTACGTCCCCTACCTAGTTTTATCGACTAGGACTTTTCTTAGAACTTGGAATTGCACTTTCTAGTTTAGTGCCAACTTCTTACAACTTCTTGATTTCCGGGCTCAAGAACAACCTCACAAAAACACTCTTGTTTTTCTGGGTACAAGATAACCTATACACAAAATAAATGCGAGTAGGAACTCGACTTTCACGATATATCGCTCTTAGATACAAGAATGAAGATTGGAAATTATAGAACAAATCTTCTCGTATCACAATCTAGAATAAGTATATCTCTCAAAATGTTTGCTTGATATTGCTTGAGTATGCTAGTAGGCTCAGAATGCTTGTGTTTCTTCAATCTCCATGAAGTTGGCTATTTATAGCCTTCTTGAGATCAATTTCCCGTTGGAACAGTTTAACTGGTTACGTACATTATATGCTGAAGGTTACGTACGTTAAGAACGTTACGTACGTTATATGTTCCGAATAGCGGCCGTAATGAAAGTGAAGAAACTGTCCAGTGAGATATGATAGAATGCGTTACGTACGTTATGAACCTCATGGTTACGTACGTAATATTCTGGTCAAAGATCCGTTGATTGAGACGACTTGTTGCAACGGCTAGTGGCTTTTCCAACGGTCAGAATAATTCAAGCATTACGTACGTTAGATAACTCTGGTTACGTACGTTACCTGTACAGAAAAACTTACGAAAACAGTGAGTGTTACGTACGTTATAATAGATGAGTTACGTACGTTAACTGTACTAAAAATCTTGCAGACAACTATGAATGTTACGTACGTTAATGTGGTTTGTGTTACGTACGTTAACTGAAGAGAAAATATGTTTTAAGTAAATTTTGGTTTTAATAACACATCATCAATATGATCTAAAAGATATTGTTCCAACATATAAGGTGAGGGATAATCTTCAAAAATCGGCCAAGGTGAGAGTGAGAAATGAAATGGGGGTCGAGTTCTATAAATAGAATTCAAAGCCACTACGTATGTAACAGTATTAGCGTATGCTATACTCGAACATTAGCGTACGTTAACGTCTGGCCAGAGCTCACTGAACTATTTCTGGTATTGGCTTACGTACGTTATCATACAGGCCTTACGTACGTAATATATAGGTCTTTAGCGTACATTAAAAATCACCCTTAGCGTACGTTAAGTCCGTTGACTTGCATAGCTGTAAATCCGTCCAGGTTCACGCGGAGCATCTCACGAATCTCCCCTGGTCCCCACACGCCGACCCTTGTCAGATCTCAAGTTGACTGAGTTTACGTACGTTAAGCTCATCAGATAGCATACGTTATGCTGCAATCGTAGCGTACGTTAAGATCATCCTTTAGCATGCGTTAAGACGTGCAGAATTATGCATGCATGCATGGAAAAGAATACAAAAACGTAGGGATATGAATATGGGAAACTGATCATCGATTAATATGCCACAAAGTCGAATGTTACAAGATCGAATACAGGATAAATACATATTAATTATCCGGGCATTACATACTACCCCTCTAAAAAGAAGTTTCGGCCCGAAACGTAAAACGAAAACAATTCCGGGTATCTCGACTTCATATTATCTTCCATCTCCCAAGTTGCTTATTCGATTCCATGTCGAGACCACTGAACTTTAACCAAGGAGATCGGTTTATTACTCAACTGTTTGACTCGACTCTCGAGTATCTTGATTGGCTTTTCTTCAAACGAGCCATCCTTAGCCACTTCAATTTCGCCAAAATCGATGATATGACTGGGATCCAGTATATATTTCCGCAATTGGGATACGTGGAATAACTATGAACGTGACTCAGTGATGGTGGTAAGGCCAACCTGTACGCCAACTTCCCAACTCTCTCAAGTATTTCAAATGGTCCGATATATCTCAGACTCAACTCTCCTTTCCTCCCAAAATGGAAAATTCCCCGGGTAGGATAAACCTCCAGTAGTACATGATCCCCAACCTCAAACTCTAACGAGCGACAACCGCATATCTGCATAAGACTTCTATCGACTCTGGGCACTTAATAGCCTTTCGCGAATCAGGGCTACCTTCTTTTGGGTCTGAACTATCAACTACGGTTCCATCCCAATCAAATCAGAAGAATCATCCCAATACAGGGGCGATCTACATCTTCTCCCGTACAACGCTTCAAATGGTGCCATCTTAATGGAAGCATGCCAACTATTGTTGTAGGTAAATTCAATTAACGGCAAATGAACCTCCCAATCAGTTGACCAATCTAAGGTGCAAGCTCTTAGCATATCTTCTACTGTCTGTATAGTCCTTTCGGAATGACCGTCCATCTGAGGATGATAGGTCGTGCTAAAGTTCAGCTCGGTTCTCAATGCCTTGTGAACGGCCTTCCAAAAGTGTGACACAAAGCGACCTTCTCGATCCGAAATAATGGTCTTCGGTGTACCATGCAATCGGACTATTTCCACAACAAACACTCGTGCTAGTTTCTCGGGTCCCCAAGTGTCTTTAATACCCAGGAAATGAGCCGACTTGGTTAGTCGATCAACTATAACCCAAATCATGTTCATTACCGTCTTGGTCCTTGGCATATTGGTGATGAAGTCCATTGATATATCCTCCCACTTCCACTCAGGGATCGAAAGTGGCTTTAACATCCCGGCAGGCCGCTGATGTTCAATCTTAACCTGTTGACAAGTTAAGCATTTCGAAACATATTCAGCTACGCCCTTCTTCATATTTCCTCACCAGAAATTTTGTTTCAGGTCCTTATACATCTTACTGGTGCCCGGGTGAGTAGAATAGTGTGCCTTGTGAGCTTCCTTCAAGATTGTTTGTCTCAAAACATCATCATCGGGGACGCAAAATCGATTCTGAAATCTCAGAACTCCATCATCCTATATCACGAATCCTGGGGCCTTCCCTTTGTTTACTTCGTCACATAGTCGAAGAATCAGAGAATCATCCAACTGCTTAGATTTGATTTCTTCGACCAACGACGAAGTTAGTTCCATCACACACAGTTTCCCTTGGACTCCCTGTGACGATACTTCGATCCCTTCACGAATCAGTTCTTGTTGAATGCTAGTTTGGGGCGTAAGCGCTTCCAACACTCAAACAGAAACTGGATGATAGAGGATTTCCAAGTTGTAATCCTTGATTATTTCCAGTCACCTTATCTGCCTCATGTTTAATTCCTTCTGACTGAAAATATACTTGAGGCTCTTATGATCCATGAAGATCTGACAATGAGTGCTGTACAAATAATGTCGCTAAATTTTCAAAGCAAAGACCACAGCTGCTAACTCCAGATCATGAGTTGGGTAATTAACTTCGTATGGTTTCAACTGTCGAGAGGCATAGGTGATAACCCTATCCTTTTGCATCAACACGCATCCCAGACCCTGATTTAAAGCATCACTGTATACCATGAATCCATCGGTTCCATATGGTAATGCTAGTATAGGCGATGTTGTCAGTCTTCTCTTAAGTTCATCAAAACTAGCCTGGCACTTCTCATTCCATAGGAATTTCTGAGTCTTCTGCAACAGCTGAGTAAGAGGACGAGCAATTTTAGAAAATCCTTCAACAAAACGGCGATAATATCCAGCAAGTCCTAAGAAACTTCGGAATGCTTTCACGTTACTAGGAGATTCCCGTTCCAAGATCGCTTCGACTTTTTTCGGGTCTACCTGAACTCCGTCAGCTGATATCACATGCCCAAGGAAAGTTACTCCTTAATCCAGAACTCACATTTAGAAAGTTTCGCATAAAGATGTTCATTCCCCAAAGTACTCAAAACGATACGCAAATGCTCTGCATGCTCTTCTGGGTCCTTCGAATAGATCAAGATGCCATCGATGAAAATGACCACGAATTTATCCAAGTATTCTAAGAATACCTGATTCATCAATTGCATAAACACCGCAAGAGCGTTGGTAAGTACGAATGGCATCACCACAAATTCATAGTGCCCATACCGGGATATGAACGGAGATTTCAGTACATCCGATTCCTAATTCTCAATTGATGGTATCCTGATCTCAAGTCGATTTCGAGAATACCCTTGCCCCCTGCAGTTGTTCAAACAAGTTGTCGATCCGAGGTATTGGATATTTGTTCTTGATCGTCACCTTGTTTAGCTCCCAGTAGTCGATGCACAATCGGAGGGATCCATCTTTCTTCCAGACAAAGAGAACGGGTGCTCCCCAAGGAGAAACGGTAGGTTGAATGTAACCTTTCTGCAGTAATTCCTCAAGCTGCTTCTTTAGTTCGTACATATCTGTTGGCGCCATACGGTATGGTGCTCTGGAAATAGGTGCGGCTCCAGGCTCTAATTCGATATTGAACTATACTTCTCTCTGCGGAGGTAACCCAGGTAGTTCTTCAGGGAATACATCTGAGAATTCGTTCACAACTGGAATAGATGAGAGCTCTACTCCTTCTTCTTTCTTCATGGCATAGCACCAAAATCCGTGACAACCCTGCTTCAGTAATTTCACTGCTTTCATAGATATGATCAATTTTCCCGAGCTTCCCGGTCTCCATCCTTTGAATAAATGTCCAGTTCCATCATCAGCAATGATAGAAATAACTCTCCTTCGGTAATTCAAAATAACCCTATAGCGGTTGAGCCAATCGTCTCCGAGAATTAAATCGTCACCATGGATGTCGACCACAATAAGATTTGATGGCCAATCTATCCCTCCTATAGACACTGGAAAATCTCTAGTTTCTAGGGTTCCCACAATTCTCTCTCCACTCGGTAATCCCACAACATAAGGCTTACAATCATATAAACATGAGATTTTCAAACGATTAACACACTTCAATGATATGAAAGAATGCGTAGCTCCTGAATCCAATAAGGCACTAACTGGTTGCAATAGGATCTGAATCGTACCTGATGCAACAACAGTGTTTTGATCGTCTACCCTCCTCATCTCGTAGAGGCGTGGAGGAACGGACCCAGCACTGGACGTCTCTCTTTTCCCAACATTTTGCTGTTGGAAACCACTTTGCTATGTCTGGTTCACACTTTTTACTTTCGGAACCGGTGCAGGAGTGCGAGTACCAATAGATCTAGTCACATTTCCACAAAAAGTCGCACGATGGCCTTCTTGTCCACACTCGAAACAGGTCACCGAAGGTGCGTAGCAATCACGCCGAACATGCCCTGTTTTACCCCAGTTATAACATTTCTTCGCTGCGTCTAAAACCGTTGATGCTGTCCGGAACTTCTTCCCGCCTCGAGAAGAATGCGGAGGTCTCCTAGATGAATGAAATGAAGACTGGCCCTTGCGGGGCCCACCATTCCTGTTCTCCGTAAAGTTGCCAGACACTTTCTGCTTCTTTGCTTCCGTCGATTTCTACACCGCTGCCTCTTTCATGTCGTAGGCCAGCGCTTTGTCCTGATACTGTCGCAAGGTAGTACATTCAAATCCGGACATATATTGCTGAATCTCGGGTTTCATCCGCATGTCGAAATGGAAAATCTTTTCCACCTCCGTCCTGACCAAGTGTCGCACACAAGTCAGCTGGTGATTAAAAGTCGTGATTATGTTTGTCACCGATGCTTCCGAACTCTGCGGGGAGAAAAACTCTTGGACTCTAGCCTCTATAATGGGACGAGTACAATACTGTGCCTCCATCATTAATCTGAATTCCATCCAGTCAGCATCATGATCCTCAGGTCGAACAGCCTGCCACCAGTCGAAAGCCTCCCCAGTCAGAAAATACTGGGCAATAGGAACTTTTCGGTCATCGGGACAGTTGATCCCCGCAAATATCTTTTCCAACTCCTTCAGCCAGTGATCCCAAGTAGGCATCTCGGCTGAACCGTCGAATTTTGGTGGGTGCAATTTTACAACCTTCGTAAGCCACTTGTCTCCTCGATTATCCTCGTTGCGCTGCTGGCCCATCGCTGTCTGCATGCGGTCAACCACCTGAGCAAACTGGGTCATCTGAGCGACCACCTGTTGGAGCACCCCCGGCATGTTAGGATTTGCGTCATCCTTCGCTCATCATCCAGATACGATACTTGCCTCAAAGATGGCAAGAACCTAAAATACTCCAACGAATGTCAACATGTCCGAAGGTCGCCGCTCCTCGACCGATCACCTTGTACAAGGGAATAACAAGGAATTCAATAATATTTCAAAACTAACGCACGAGTACTGAACGTCCTAAGTTATGATCGAATTATCAATAATGAACACTCGGTTCTCGGTCCTATTTCCCGACGAACATCAAGTTTTGGAGAAAGGTATGCGAATTCAAGAGATCGTAATGGAATACAAAGCCGGTGTCTACAATTCCAAGGACATATATTATACCATTAACTCCATACAATAGTTCCAATTATCAACTCAATTGCTTGGTTTGGTTTCTACAGCGATATACACGAGATAGTCATGATTAATCTAGTTCTAGGTGAATTCATCTCTACGATTCTTGTTATTCCGCAAATAGTTCTTCTCATCGAATTCTTCATTCAAAATGATTGTCCCAAAAATCCTTGCTTAGTTCTAACCATCCTCAAGAAGATTAACAACAAGTCTTTCTAAGCAAGAATATAATAGAACACCCTTCACATTCAACTACTTGAATTTATCTTACAAGGGGTAAACCTTAATATCTGTTCCTTAAAGAGTGTTACGAAAACATCATCAAGCCAGTTCATCTCAGGAAATTCCATTCTAAGATTGGTAAGGATTATGGCTCAACTTATTAACAATGAAAACCTTAATTCAACCAATACAATCCTCTTAAACATGGTGTTGGATTCATTATGACACAACAAGCTCAATAATCTCTGGGAAAAGTTCATAATATAACTAAGAACGAAATCTCCATCTTGGTGTAGAGTTAACATACCTCAAAGAAGGGAAAAACAATGAAATCCTTGAAGAAACTCTTCATCGGAAGCTTGATCTCCAATCCACAATGTCTAAGCTTCTCAAAATCGGATTAAGATGATGATATGAGGGATATAAGGTGAGGGATAATCTTCAGAACATGAAAATTGGACAAGGTTAGAGTGAGAAATGAAATGGGGGTCAAGTTCTATAAATAGAATTCTAAGCCATTACGTACGTTACCCAATGTCCACTACGTACGTAACAGTATTAGCGTATGCTATACTCGAATATTAGCGTACGTTAACGTTTGGCCAGAGCTCACTGAACTGTTTCTGGTATTGGCTTACATACGTTATCATTCAGGCCTTACGTACGTAATATATAGGTCCTTAGCATACGTTAAAAATCACCCTTAGCGTATGTTATGTCCGTTGACTTGCATAGATGGAAATCCGTCCAGGTTCACGCGGATCATCTCACGAATCTCCCCTGGTCCCCACACGCCGACCCTTGTCGGATCTCAAGTTGACGGAGTTTACATACGTTAAGCTCATCAGATAGCATACGTTATGCTGCAGTCGTAGCGTTCGTTAAGATCATCCTTTAGCATGCGTTAAGACGTGCAGAATTATGCATGCATGCATGGAAAAGAATACAAAAACGTAGGGATACGAATATGGGAAACTGATCATCGATTAATATGTCACAAAGTCGAATCCTACAAGATCGAATACAGGATGAATACACATTAATTATCCGGGCATTACAATATCGCTATCTGCTTTTAAAGCGACTACTTTTTCACGAGGCTTTGGTTTGGAGCCTCTGGATTTAAGAACGATTTCATAGTTGATAAGTGACCCTATGAGGGCGCTGAATTCAAGCTTGTTGAGATCTTTGGATTCCATGATTGTGGTAATCGTAGCATCCCATTCACGAGGTAACGAGCGAAGAATTTTCTTAGCCTTGTCGCTACTTGATATAGGTCTTCCGAAAGATGCAAGGCTAAAGCCGAAAATTGATCCAGCAAATTTTAGATTGTTTCCTCGTCTTTCATGGAAAAGAGTTCATAGTCATGAAGCAGCATGTTAATTTTGGTCACCTTGACCTGAGTGGTTCCTTCATGAGTGACTTCGAGAATTTTCCAAATTTCCTTTGCGCTTGCATACGAAGATATCCTGTTGAGTTTTTGGGATTGAGAGCACAATATAAGAGTTGAGTAGCATGAGAATTAATATGTGTGTTCCTCCAATCTTCGTCGCTAAATTCATCAAAATTTTTCAGTGATGCATCTTCCTTCTTGACAATTTTTGGACCAAGAATGATGACTTTCCAGATTTCAATAAGCTTGAACAAATATAGCCATCTTCTTTTTCCAAGTCATGAAGTTGGAGCCTTTAAAGAAAGGAGGACGGTTGAGGGCATTTCCTTCGATTTGGCCTAACAGAGCCATTTGCGGATCTTTGTTCTCTAAGGTTTTTAAACCTTTAAAACGAGACCCGCTCCGATACCAACTGAAGAGATAAGAATACTACTAGAAGGGGGGGTTGAATAGTGGCGTTACGGATAAATATAATTTCTCGCGAGGGAATAAATAAAAGTGATGAAAGTAAAAGACAACCATATATAGAGGTTTGGCAACTTGCCTACGTCCTCTCTCCGTTTTCTTTTTCTATTGGCTTAAAAATAAACCACACTTCACTTTGCAACGTCTTCTATTGGTCCGGGCACACCCGATACAAATTGCTTGTCTTCTATTGGTCCAAGCACAACCGGCTATAATTAATACAATTCTTTTTCTAGTATTCTATCGGAACTAGAATAACCTCACTATGAATCTAAGAATTCAACCCTAAAGGATCTTAATATCACCAGATTGAACTTCCTAATTCGACTCGTAAAGGAGCGATGCGATACTCTATCACAATGAAAAAGACACAATATATAACTGGAAATTAAGCACAATACATTGTATCTTTTCTCACACAACTTAATGAGATAAACTTCCTTGAGAATAATAATAGTCTTGAGCTCAGAGTGTATGTGTGATTGATTGAAGTTGTGTGTTTTGATCCATCCCAAATGAGACGGTATTTATAGGATTTTCAAGCGATATAACTGTTACTGCATTATAGAGTTAACGTGCGCTAACTATCAAGTGTAGCGCGCGCTACCGATTTTTGACTTTGTTGCATTGAATGGTCTTCAATCTGTCCAATGGTAAAATATCATGTTTAGCGGACCCTAAACACTATCCTTAGCATGCATTATCGATTTGGTCAACAGTCTTCACTTTTGACTTTGACAAGGAAACAGTCTTGTCTGTAACGTCTCTTTCCAACTGATAATTTTTCGAATGTAGCGTGCACTAATGATCATCCTTAGTGTATGCTAGATGGTCAAACTTTGCTTTCCAGATTTAGTGAGATTTCCGTGTTGAAATTGTTGTCCAATGATTGAATGACCAACATATATATTTTGAACATTTAGTGTGCGCTAACATGTATAAGATAGCATGCGCTAATAGTCTTCAGGTAACATGCGTTAGTCTCCATTTTACCGTACATTATCTGTTGCCTCATTTAAACTCCGGAGCCTTCTGTCTTGAACATAATAATAGGTAACATGCACAAATATATTCCATAGCGTGCGTTACTCACTTTGCATAGCGTGCGTTATTTTCCTTGTGGAGTGCGCTAATTGAGATGGGCAATCTTTCTGACCTTTCTTGCGGAATAGGTAGCGTGCGCTATTCTATGTATATAGCATGCGCTAATCCATCAGGTGAGTCTTCGGGTGAGTTTTCATCTGAATTTATATTACGAATGCTATACTATATTCATAGCGTGCATTAAGTCTTTCCCTTTAGCATGCGTTAAGCTTTTCACATAGCGTGCGCTAGTCCATCTTGATTTTAAATCTCAATGAAAGGATATATGCTGTTAATTGAGCCGTTTGATGTTCTTCTTTTAAATGTTTTGATAGAATGCATCATCAAAATATATTTTGTCCAACAAGGTGGTGAGTATATGAGTATAGTGTTTGACGAATTCCTAAAGGAGCATGGAATAGTGTCGCAACTTACACCTCCAGGAACTACTTAGTTAAATGGTATGTCGGAAAGAAGGAACCGAACCTTGTTGAACATGGTTCATTCCATTCTTAGCTACATAAATTTATTAATTTACATGTAGAGGTATTTGCTCCTGACTGCTGCTTATCTTTTAAATAGATGTCCTTCCGACTCCGCTCCTAAAACTCCACATGAGATGTGAGAGGGAAGGAAACCAAGTCTTAATCATATCTGGATTTGGGTATGTCCTGCCTATGTCCAGAAGACTAAGGCGGAGAAGTTGGAAGCAAAGTCTGTGAAGGGACATTTCATTAGATTCCCATCTGTGAGGATGGGTTATCTATTCTACATGCCCAAATATCGAAAGATCATTGTTGCTTTGCAATCACACTTCCTCGAAGATGAGTTCATTCAGGAAGGTGGAGCAGGTAGAAGTATTTCTTTGGAAGAATACAATGAAACCCCTCAAGAGATAACTGTAAAAGAAGTTGGAACTGAACCTTCTGAAACACAAGTACAACCACGTCGCAGGTCTAGTAGGGTGTCTCAATTACCTAAGAGGTATAGCTTTATGCACCTGGAGGAACTGGGTCTCCATGATGTTCCAGGTGATAGTCAAGAGACCTATTGCCAAGTGATGGCGGATGTAGACTCCACAAAATGGCGGGAAGCTATGGAAGCTGAGATAGACTCGATGCATGAAATCAGGTGTGGACTCTAGTAGACCGCCCCAAGGGCATAATGCATATTGGGAATAAGTGGATCTCCAATAGAGATACTGATGGGGATGAAAAGGTTGACACCTATAAGGCCAGGCTTGTGGCAAAGGGTTATATCCAAAACGAAGGGGTCGATTATCATGATACCTTCTAGCCTATAGATATGCCCAAGTCTATTTGAATGATGCTTGCTATATCTTCCTACCACGATTATGAGATAGGGCAGATGGACATAAAGACAACTTTCTTTAATGGATTATCAAGGAGGAGATCTATATGGAGTAGCCTAAAGGATTTGTGAGTGAGGTTGATATTCATAAAGTATGCAAGATTCAGTGTTCAAATTATGGACTGAAGTAGGCTTCACGGAGTTGGAACCTTCGTTTTGACGAGGCAATCAAAGAGTTTGACTTCGTGCAGAATGAAGAGGAACCTTGTGTATACAAGAGGGTTAGTGGGAGCAAGACCGCATTCTTGGTACTATATGTAGATGACATTCTACTAATAGGAAAGGATGTGGGAATGCTCAGTTCTGTGAAAGCTTGGCTTTTGAGTAGGTCATCCATGAAAGACTTGGGAGAAGCAACCTATATTCTTGGGATTCGGCTCTACCGAGATAGAGCGAAGATAATAATAGGTCTTTCCCAAGCCCTCTATATAGATAAGATCTTAAAACAATTTAAGATGGATGATTCTAAAAGTGGGTTCCTATCGATGCGACATGGAATAAAACTCACCTCGAAGATGTGTCCTCAAAGTGAGTAACAACGAAAAAAAATGAATAATATACCATATGCTTCGGCCGTGGGTAGCCTTATGTATGCCATGCTGTGTACGAGATCTGACATTGTGCACACTGTGATCGTGGTAAGTAGGTTTCAGACAAACCCAGGTAGGGAACATTGGACCGCCATAAAGAACATTCTCAAGTACTTAAGAAGGACTATATATATGGTTCTCATGTATGGTGGTGGAGAACTGAATGTGACGGGCTTTACTGATTCAGACTTCCAAGGATAGAAAGACGACCTGATGTCAATTTCTGGCTATATTTTTACTCTTAAAAGAGGAGCAGTATTGTGGCGAAGCATCAAGCAAAGCGCAACTACTGATTCCACCTGTCAGGCTGAGTATCAAGCGACCTCGGAAGCTTCTAAGGAAGGGTATTGGATTAAGAAGTTTCTGGGTGAACTTCAAGTGATACTATGTGCTGAGCTACCTGTTCCACTTTTGTGCGACAATGATGGAGCTGTAGCACAGGCTAAGGATACGAGGTTTCACAACAGTACAAAACACATTGAGAGAAAGTATCATCTCGTGAGAGAATTTATTCGCAAAGGATACATTATGCTACTTAGAGTAGACTCAGTAGACAACGTCGCCGATCTACTGACCAAGTCAATTTCTCAGATAAGCTTGGAGCGTCATCTGGAGAACATGGGTACTAGATACTATAATGTGTGGCATTCAGTGCAAGTGTGATATTGTTAGGAGTATACCCTCAAATGCCACTAAGAGGATGTTAGAGTGAGGGCATTATACTTGTTATTATGTAAATTATTATCAGAAGGCAATTGTATGTTTTTTTATTTACTGGTAGTCACTGGCATACCTGACTCGTAAATATATATAGAAACTAGTCCGTGTATTTGAGAGCAGAAATTCCACTCCTTATTGGATAAGGGGATCGGCAGTGGAAAGGTTTATGGCTCAAATACTTAATCATTCGCAAGTTGATGAAACTTGACTGGGCTTTAAGTTTATGTGAAGACTTGTTTGACGTGTTCTTTGACTTGGAAAGTGCCTGTTGTCACTAATGGTTAGTGGGAGCACACACATGTATGCTAATGAGATTAGTATACTCGAACCAACTCACCCTCGATTCGTCAGACGGATTTCACTCCGGGACAGTCAATGACGGAATCGAAAGGTTGTGATAGGTATTCATGAACCTTCGACTTGAGGGTTTAGTAGAGATGTGCTTGTGACGTTAAGATTTTCATTAGAGTAGTTCGACTCAGAAAACCAGAAGGTGGGGGTCAACCTCAACGTGCATCTTTACGGACAAGTAGCAGGTTCTACTAAATACCAAGATATGATTCTTTCTCCTGTAAGTGAACAGGTATATGTCCTATGCGATTATTGGCATATGAGATCATAATTCTTTGGCGAAAGCATTAGAGCTAGTTGTATTAGATACGCGAGAGCTGAGTGATCTCGATTTGCATTACCTCATGCATAGCGTCAGGTACAGATAGGGTTTGACTGACCGTGACCCTATAACTGGATCAGGACATTTGAGAGAAGGGTTTATACGTATACTGGTATTCACGACATAAAGGTTTTAGAATGATCCCCATCATTCGTTCTCAGTTAGATTACAGTGTAGGCCGCTGGACTGGCTAGGTGGTGCTATCACCCTTTGGTTCCTCCATTGCTAATTGAGACGGACCTACCGAGTCGCGCATTAGGATAGACAACGGAATAAATCGAGCTTGTTCTCTCTTTATAAGTATTAGATATTGGACATCTAATTTATTGGACATTAGATGTCTAATTTATTTGGGACATTTGATGTCTAAATTAATTTATTGGAAAAATTAAGTTACGGCCTAATGAATTAACTAAATTACCGGGTGATTAATTTAATTCATAAATATAATTATTTCTCGAAGAAATTAATTATATTATTTTGTATTTAACATAATTAATTAATTGGGTTAATCAATTAACATAAAAATATTTAGATGGAATAAAGTGTATCTATCGGATTGGATACACGAGAGTCCGAAACGAACCGGGCTCTCCTAATTGCTTCTAGAGGTCGTCCCCCTCCCTCTCTCACATTCTTTCACTTTTGTCTTGATTCATTTCCTTAAATGAGAGGAAGACCAAGACTTGTGATCAAAGAATTGGCATGTGATGTATTATTTTAAGAGGGGATACCTTGACTTAAAAAATGGAGTTGAAGACAAAATAAAAGATGAAAACCTCCTTCTCATTCATGAACTCACGGCCAAAACCAACTGTGTAGATAGGAAAGAGTTTTTGTTTTTTTTTTTCATTGTCTTCTTCATTTTCCTAGAGAAAAATTGAGAGAAAAATATATTTATACACTTAGAGTGTTAAAAATTTTATAAGCTCCAACCACCTTGTTCTAGCCATATCCTTAGAGGATAATAAGGTGGGTGTGATTCTGGTCGACTTCCGGTGCATGGCAAGTAGAGGCACGGTGCTTTCAGTGCTCGAGATATCAAAAGCTTTGACGAATCGGATTTGTGGCGAAGATCACCAACTCCAACATTTAATCAAAGGACTTCAAGGATATGATTTTGAATCTTACACTTGTTAAGTTTTATATACGTATATACGTTGCTTGAATCGATCCTTCTTAAGGGATTCAGATCGAACTTATTTTCATAAATTGCTTCCGCTGGGCCTTTGTTTTAGGCACTGAATCCGAACAAGCTTAGCCTCACGAGTGGAGCTGGATAATTACGATCCAACATGAGACTCTTGAATTCGTTCCAGTTGCACAAGCCATCATCCGGTTTCACCGAAAGCCACCATGGATGGGCGCTCTCACTAAGGTAGTAAGCCACAACAGAAACTCGATTCTGCTCAGGACAATCGATATCTCAAACAACTTCTCAAAGTGCTCGACCCAGTGAATAATATCAGCAGGCTCAGAGGAGCCCTCAAATGTCGGAGGTTGTTGACGAGAGATGTCATTAACTATCCAACTCACGATCCCACCGTGCATAGGGGGCGGCGGCTGGGGTCCTTGCCGCTGTCCAGTAGTAGCAGCATTCTGCATCATTTCCATTAATCGACCCATTCTGGTCATCTGAGCCACCATGCCCTGCATCAGTACATAAGGGTCGGTGTGCGCGCCCTGTGTTGTCCGGTGTGGTGCGAATGGTTCTCAGTAGGCGAGTCCTTGCCCGCCGAACTTTGACCCACATTCGAACGTGTGTTGGCTCATGGTTTCGGGATTCAGACCCTACCGCGGCCTCGACCCCCTCTACCACGACCTCTCAAATTTCTTTCCATATTGAAAGAATCAAACAATAATTATAAGCACACTTCATACCCGTTTCTACGGCAATCCACAAAATCATGCTAAGTTAATAGCAACAATGAAACTACATGTCCTTGAAGGTAATTCATCACTAATTAACAACACTACAAGTGTTATACAGAATATCACATCGACACAAGTCAGAAGAATTTCAATCACATGAATTTTTTTTCCTCGGAATATCAATAAGATAATTTCCGCCATAATTTATCGGAATACCAAGATCAACAAAAAGGATCAATTCCGCTATCTACAACTTGCCAGAATTTAAATCATGACACATAAATCACATACCGTATTCGGCTCGCAGGTTTTGGAATTTGCACAGGTCCCATTTGATGTGAAGGTTTCTTGATACTAGTTCGATCAACAATTACTCAAAAGGAGAAACAAATCTCTCTGATACCATCTTCTGCAACAGTCCAAAAATGGCAGCCATTACAGTGCCGTCAACCCACACTGGGACCCACCAGGCGATACATACATAAATTAACCATAATATAATTGTGGTACCAAACCACAAAGTATTAACCACTACTCCGACGAGAAGTTTATACACCATGTGACTCATAAATGCCATGACTCATAGGATTCAGTTACAAATATAAACCATATGAAGATGGAGTATACTTCAATTGATAATATAAATGGAATAAAATGTTACCAAGCGGAAATAGAAATACATGGTTATTTCATAATCAGAAAATGAAGACTCGGGGTCGCCAAACTAGTATCCTTCAAACCTTTCGCCGTCACAATGCTCTTCCTGCGCCTTGGCCTTCCCTCGACCTAAAATACAACAACAGGTATTTCGCCCAACATAGGGTCAGATATACATGATAATAAATTCTCAAGATGTTATATAATTCACATACACTGGATCTCAAAGAAACAATCCGAATGTCGAACATATCCCTCGGGCGTATAAACAACCAGTCGTAAACCCCCGAACATACCAAACCATATATGAAGTATGAACGACCAATCAACATGGCTCAAGATGTACATCACGGTACGCCTAATCCGAAAATGTGTCCGTGCACACGTCCACCCCGTATACGGAATCCAGGATATACGTGGGACAATGTACGTAATTAGCCTCACGAACTACGTCTCGTATGCACAGTCCAATGCGGAAACATCAACACATGGCCACATGTCCCTGGCTAAAAATTCTACATAGGACGAATCGGCACACAGATATGATTCCAGATATGTCACGATACAACATGACAATGAAACTCAATGAATCATACATCCAAATAGGATCAAGAAACTCACCAAAGTGACAACAACGATAAACGAGACCAAACGATATCAAAGGTAGTGAACATTAGGAATACAATCCCACAACGAACAATCGACATACTCAACAACAACACCTCATTATGAATCATAGATTCATAAAGTGATACATATACACGAAATGTACAACATTCACAAGAATCAATTATCATTATAACTAGGCAAGATAACTTGTCTCAATTCCGAAGACAAAAATAGTCCTTCTTCGAAAGAACAAATGGACGGTGTCCTTAGGCTAACAATAATCACTCGAACAAGGAACCTTGTATGAAATGCAACTCATTTAATAACACATTCGCACAACACCAGTATCGAATTCATAGGAATTGTCATCCATGACCCGACCCAAATAGTTCAACCTATCTCAAAGATTATCATGTTCTTAAGGTTCTTCAACACTCATGATCGTCTATTATACAAGGATTATCATTAATAAATTCAATCAACCGTTTTATTATGCCTTTATCATCAACAATCATCATAATCTTCTCAAGGGATTATTAATATTAAAACATGATGTCTTTAACATTCATAGGTCATTAACTCATCATGTTTAACTTAACTATATCAAGACCTATGATCATTATCTCTCAACTATGTTAATAAATCCAACAAGTTGAGCATGATTCTCTTAAACCTGATTAAAACAATCCCAGAATCTCTAAATATTTAAGAACATAATTAACTATAAGTTCTAATCATCATGTTCTTTATCATGTTTTCGTAATCATCAATAATAACTATGTTGTCTTTTAACATTTCAACAATTCAAGAAGTAGTTAATAATAAAATCATCATGGTCTTCTCTAATTGTTCATAATATTAATAACCATCATGTTATATTGATCAGTTTAACTTCAAATGAAGTCACCATCACTAGCATCATCATCATTACGGAATTAATACAAGCTTAGACAACCAACCTCTTGAAAATGAAGAACAAACCCCAAAGACTTCAAGAACACACTCTAATCTTCAATCCTCTAGGCTCCAATCCAATATATGAAGCTCCAAGACAAGATGGATGGGGGTAATACTGACTTAGAGGGCAGAGGAATGATTTCTAGAGAGGATATTCAAGTTTGGTTCGAGCAAAAATGAAAGACAAGACCTGACTTTATAATTTGCATTTGTCATAACATACGCTACCATCAAACCTCAACGTATGTTAAACCACTTTACATACGCTAACACATTTGTGTTATGTACGTAATGGTCCTCCAGAAGCTATTGCCTCAAAACACATACATCCTTACGTACGTTGTAAAAAATGGTGTACATAAGATCACCATCATTACGTACGCTAAAACATCACCATTGTGTATGTAGTGCCCGTTGACTTGGCTATCTCGATCGAGCCCAGAATTCTGGACATGCATGGCCCCACATGCCGAAAGTTGAGATTTGGTCTGATACCCTCCATTACTTACGTAAACCGAAAAGTTTAACGTACGCAAGAATCAACGGATTAGCGTACGCTAGAAACTGAACGTAGCGTATGCTAAATTTAGAATACTTATCCAAAGTACGACTTATCATGCAACTACCAATAGTCAAATAATACGAATGTCGAACATAAATAACTCGATTCTAGTATATCTCAACATTATAAATATTATGTTAAATCCAAACATGATACGACGTGTAACACCCCAAAAATTATCAGGATGTTACATTGCCGTGAATCCCATGTGGGACCCACAAGGCTCATTTTGAGGATTTTATTATTTTAGTTAAATAATTATTGAGATAGTAATTCAACGATGGTACAAATACAAAAATAAAATGCTTTAAGAAAATATAATTCGCAAATACGGTCATTACATAATCTTGGAATCCTTCAAGATTTTAATTCAAAAGAAACAAAATGACGTGACTTCATTTCCAGCATTAGTTCAAGCCCGACTGGAACCTTCGGGAATGTCCTGCACATATTCAACAAACCTCGTCAAATCGAGTGTTGAGTATTTGGGTGTAGTACTTTTGGGGAAGGTTTAAATTCCAAGAATGCATTAGATACCTTCGGTTGTGACAAATAAAACCTTAGAAACCGTATGGGTTGCTGGGTGAGACTCAATTGCCAACTTGTAAGAGTTGACAGTTTAAACTTAGACAGTTCAGCAAGCTATATATATATACCGTATGGGTTGAGGGTAAGTGAAATAGGGGTAAAAGAAGATCAAATCATCTATTGGATGGGTTGGTGTTAGACACTACTTTATAAAGAATGACATAATAGAAACCGAATGGGTTGCCCTCTATTAAACTTTATATAGAACTCGATCACTACTATAAAGTCAACCATGACTTTTAGATTTCACATGGGCATGTGTAATGCTGATAAAAGTAGTGGGAGCCGAGTAATGAATAAAGAAAGTCCTTAAATTCTTTACTCGGATCATGATTAAGAAATCACTAACAAATATAAAATGACAATGAACCTATTGGAAAAAATCCTCCTGGTGTTTTGATAAATGCTACATATAGCCAAGAATCATCAAGTCAGAATATCAGCTAATTATGGACGTTGTTAGGAAAAATGATATATGCTACATGTAGCCTGTTCGTACAGTCTGTACGTACAGCGCAAGATCATATAGCTCTAAGAAATGTTTGAAGAAAATGAAGAACACTATGAGAAAAATTCTTCTCTATCTCTCTTGCACAAGACATATGGTTGAATAATAATGTGTTGGGAGAGTTGTGTGTCCTCACTTTTATTCTTATTTTTAATCCCACGTAATCCCCTTTACCTTATTTTAAGAGATATCAAATCTCTCAAGTCATAAGTCTTTCACCAACCAAATCAAGACTAAGACTAAAGGCAAGGAATCAAGGTGGGGGCGGCCCCTAGAAGGAATCGGACGAGTTCAGTTCGTTTCGGACTCCCATGAGTCCAAATAGATAAACTCCGATTCCATTTCGATGTATTTATATCGATTAATTAATCATATGAAATACATAATACCATAATTAATTTATCCAAGAAATAATTATATTCATGAATTAAATTAATCACCCAGTAATTCATTTAATTCATTAGTCCGTAAATCGATTTATCCAATAAATCAATTTAGACATCCAATGTCTTAAATTAGATATCCAATATCGAATATTCATAATGAGAGAATAAGCTAGATTTATTCCGTCATCAATCCTATTGCGCGACTCGGTAGGTCCATCTCAGTCAGCAATGGGAGGAACCAAAGAGTAGTAGCACCACCTAGCCAGCCTGGCGGCCTACACTGTACCCCAACTAAGAACGAATGATGGGATCATTCACGAACCATTCTGTCGCGAATACCAGTATACGTATAAACCCTTCTTTCAAATGTCCCGATCAAGTTATAGGGTCACGGTCAGTCAAACCCTATATGTACTTGACTCTATGCATGTGTTAATGCAAATTGAAATCATCGAGCTCTCCTGTATCCAATACAACCATCTCCAATGTTTTGGCCAAAGACTTATGATCTCATCTGCTAATAACCGCATAGGACATATAACCCGCTCACTAAAGGGAGAAAGAATTCTATTTTGGTATTTAGTAGGACCTGCTACATGCCCATCAAGATGCACATCGAGGTTGACCCCCACCTTCCGTTTTATAGGGTCGAACTAATCTAATGAAAATCTTGACGTCACAAGCACATCCCTACTAAATCCTCAAGTCGAAGGTTCACGAATACCTATCACAACCTTTCGATTCCGTCACTGACTGTCCCGGAGTGTAATCCGTGTGACGAATCGAGGGTGAGTCGGTTCGAGTATGCTAATCGAATTAACATACCTATAACGTGTGCTCCCACTAAACATTAGTGTTCGACAGGCACTCTCCCTGTCAAAGAACACGTTATACAAGTCTTCACATAAACTTAACGCCCAGTCAAGTTTCATCGACTTGCGAACGATTAAGTATTTGAGCTATAAACCTTTCCAGTTCCGACCCCTTATCCAATAAGGAGTGGAATGTTTTGCTCTCAAATACACGGACTAGTTTATATATGTTTACGAGTTAGGAATGCCAGTAACTACCAGTAAACAAAGAAACATGTAGAATGTAATATCCGCAATTTTGGATTTCCGGTAATTTCCATTTTTTGGCGGAAGTCCATTTTGATGACTCGCTCATGACCATTTTGTCATTCTGAGAATGATTAATTCTGCACTTTTTGTCATCCGATTTCGTTTCGGTGTCGTTCTGTTGAATTCCGTGTTCTTTAGCGACTTTTCCACGTATGAGTTCGACTTGGTTAAATCACCATTAAATTTTGGAAACTCCAAAAATTCTGAATCTTTTCAATATTATAAATCATCAAGTAGCTTTCCAATGGTTCAAACGGTGAGTCAATCGGAGTCCGGACGAAGGAGTTATGGTCGAAATAGCTAAGACTGCACGATGTACCTTTTTGGTGTTGGAGTGGACTATACCGTGTGCCGCGGCACACTTCGGCTGGGCCGCGGCACTAAGCCAGTGCTGGGCAGTTTTTTTTGGTCGTGGGCCGTGGCACACTTGTCCTATGCCGCGGCACACAGGGTAGATTAGCCTATTTCTGCGGATTTTGTGAGATGAATGCTCACTTCATTTCTTCCTTCATTCCTCCTTCTCTTGGGCGATCGTGTGGGCGATTTTTGGGCGGTTTGGCATCATCAATCCCAGAGAACTTCATATTCTTCAATTTCTTGGTATGGATTAACAACACCAACAATTGTTCTTCATCATTAATCCAAGGTAAATTCTTGAAACCTTACTTTTGGGTGAATTGGGGGTTTTTATTCGTTTTGTCCGATTTAACCATAATAACTTAGATTTGTGATGTATTGATGATTAATTAGATGTATTCTATCTTTTCCCTTGTTATTCCATGGTTGGATCGTATCGATTCGTTGTTTTGGTCGAGTTCTTGACCGACGCCTTGAAGGTGTCCGGTAAAATGTCATAGAGGGGTTTTCGGGCGTTCTACGATTATTCTTCCTCGTATGATCGATGATTTATTGATTATATGTTGTTAGGGTCGAAGTATTGTGAAGAACTCGAGTCGGAACCCTTCCGTTCATTGTCTTCTTCGGGGTCCGAGCTTCCCGATCGAACCGTGTTCTTCGGAGCGTTTGGTAGCGGTTATTAAGGCAAGTATCTTACTATACGACTTGTATCTTGCGACTAGTAATCACGTATGAGATCTATGATGATTTTTCTTGCCTTCGTAAATATGTTCCGTTTGAGTTGTTGTGTTTTCCGAAATTTGAAGGCTTTGTGATAATAGTGTTATATTGGTATATGTGTTAGTTGTTGTGTAATGCATTGCGTACAGAACGTGTGTTATGTTGGTTGTATGTCGTTGATTGATGATAGTTGTTGAGAGTGTTGAGATTATGTTATGTGCGTGTGACGTACGATTTTGTGGTGATCAACGTGATTGACTAACTGTGCTCATTGTTGTATGTTATGTGAATGTGAATGTGATATGTTGGAACGCTAAGTTCACTCGTGCGGGTTCGACGGGGCCTACAAGGATTCATGGCACAGGTCCATGGGATCAGAACTTAGTGTGTGGTGCTGAGGTCCAATCGTGCGGGTCTGACGAGGCCTACGATGATTCATGGCACAGGTCCATTAAGTCAGGACACAGTATGTCCAACCGTGCGGGTTCGACGGAACCTACGGTGACACGTGACACAGGTTCACGGGGTCGAGACTGTTTGTTGTGATTGTTGTGTTTGCTCAATCCATGTGGGTTGTTGAACCTACGGAGACTCGTGGCAAGCGATCACAGAGTCGTGAGCATGATTGATTGTTGTGATTGTTTTGTTTGCTCAATCCGTGTGGGTTGTTGAACCTACGGAGACTCGTGGCAAGCGATCACGGAGTCATGAGCATGATTGATTGTTGTGATTGTTGTGATTGGTTAAGTCCGTGCGGGTTGTTGAACCTACGGAGACACGTGACAGGGGATCACGGTGTCACGAATCATGTTTTGTAAATCAAACTTTTTGTAAGAAAGTTTTAAGAAAAGAATGTTGGGCCGAGCCCCATGAGATTTATGGAAATGTTTTCGTACTGTAAATTGTTGAAATACAATTTTGAGATTTGGGTTAAGACCCTAAGATTTTCGAAAGGTTTTGAAATTCTAAAATTCCCGAGGTGATAATCTTATTTTCGAATGCTTCATAGCTTATCTTTCCTTGTGAAAACCTCCCGGGGATATTTTGATACTTGATTGTTATATTTGATTCACGATTATTACTTGCTTGTTATATTTCGTATGATTTGATACTTGCACTAGTAAAACAGTGGAGTTTTACTAACCCCCGAGTAATCGGGGGGTGGATGTCTGTTTTGCGTCCAGGTACATGCAGATTCAGGGGAGCAGTCACAGGATTGGCACAAGTGGATGACGAGCTACGATACTAATCATGAGTTGAGAGTTGTTTGATTTTTGTTGTATTGTCAGAGTTGATTTCAGTCTTCCGCTGTATTGTATTTCGACCCCGTGTGGGTAATGTCGTTTAAGTCAGTGTTCTTGATTGGGGTTGTGTGACCTCATCGGTTTGTGTATTCACGTGTAAGTGACCATAACGGTCTGTATTATTTTATTGGTTGACCCTGGTCGGGCAAGCATTTGGTTGTTTATGGATGTTTATCCTGGTAGATCCTTGTGGAAAGGGTCTACGGCGTGTAATATTCCCATATGGTTTTGGGGGTGTTACAGTTGACTCCCTCAGCATAGACTGGGAGGTTGACACTCCTTACAGTAAACTTGTTCTCCATGTTAAAATCATAGAGTGTTGTAGGTTGGTGGAGGATCGACGGCTCATCTATTCCCATTTTTGTCAAAGCATCTAGAAATAAAACATTAGTAGAGCTCCCATTATCAATGAGAACCCTCTTAGTAAGAAAATCTACAATAAGAATGGCAATTACTAGTGCATCATCATGGGGGATGACTACTTGCTCAGACTCAATGTCTGCAAAACTAATAGTCAGACAAGACGATGAGACGTATGATGTGCCGTGATCTCTAAGCTACGGCCTTACTGTCCATCTGCTATGCTGCTTAGCTACGAAATAAGAGACACCACTGATCTTTGAGCCCCCTGAGATTATGTTTATTACCTTGTGTTAGGAATACATTTAGCATTTTAATGATATCATCCATGTGTTCTAAATTTTAATTCAAATGTAATGTTATAGGTACGTGGTACTGTAAAGAAGAACTAAAAGAGTATCTTCTATAGGCCTTTTTAAAGTTAGACTAAGGATTGATCAAACAGGCAAAGCTATTCAGCTGAGTATCGCTAAAGTCAGAGTAACGCATATCAGTTGAGTATCGCATATCAGCTTAGTATCGCATATCAGCTTAGTATCGTATACCAGCTGAGTATCACATATTAGCTAAGTATCACATATCAGATGAGTATTGCATATCAGCTGAGTATCGCATATCATCTGAGTATCGTCAAGTCGAATATCAACTGAGATTAGTCAAGACAGAATGTTAGCTGAGTTTAGCCAAGATAGAATTTCTGCTAAGTATGGATGTCAAAATACTTGGACAAAATTCAGCAAGTATTAATCAGCTATGTCCAAGTCAGCAAATGTTGAATAGTCGACAAAGATGGCAAATCACATGCAGATTTAAATAAAGCTAAGGAGACAAAATGAATGATTCTCGCAAGTTATGGAATAAAATATTCCTTGAGGTTCGCACCCTGAAGACTTCCTATTTAAGAAATCATAGAAAACAGCATGGACAACCGTATATCTTCAAACGGGAGATTTGAAGAAATCGCCAAGCTGTGTAAAAAGAAATGTTAAATAAAAAGATCACTCTACAACGGACTCATTTGTTCCAATGATACAATGGCTATGAAGAAGCTCAAGATCGTACTATAAATATCTGAAGAACTGCTGAGCAAAAGTATAATGTAATTTACACTTACAAGCAATCAAAACATTCAAAAGAAATATAAGCTACAACTATATTATTGTGAAGAGCAAAGACCATAAGAATCAAATACTGAGAAGCTCTTAGAAGTTGGTGAAGACAAACACTCGTGTCTTAAAGTTTTGAGTACGGCGTACTTTCTTGGACGAGGTTCTTGAAAATAAAAGGTCGTAAGGCATCCACGGGTTCTTGAATGGAAATTGATAGACAACTTGAAAGTTGTTGAGGCATCCACGGGTTTTCGATCAAGAGGTGACAGGCAACCAAAGGGAAGGAGTTACAATGGCCACGAGTTTTCACTGGTTGAAAGCTATTGTAACTAGATTCATTATAACCGTTGAAAGTTATAGTGAATTTATCTCTAAGAGGATTGGAGATAAGTGGACTAGTAGAGAATTAACCCCCTCTAAAACCACTATAAGTCATGTGTTGTTTACTGTTTTAAGCATCATACTAAACCGATGCATCTATCTTTAGTTGTTGCATTAAAGGTCAGCTAGTCTTCTGTATAAAATTTATTAGCTAAAGTCTGTGTTAAGGTTGTATACTGCAAAGCATACTTTATGCTTGTATTACCTTATTTTCTTGTAACTACCTATGCGAATATTAATTGCATTTAATCACATATTTTGCATATTTATTCACGTTATGGTTATGCAAATGGAATGTCTAATTATTTTATATTGTAGATAATGTGGTGTATTGGTGTCACCCGGAAGATCACACTATAGGTTCTTATATAATAATATAATAGTTCACAACCTATATAATTATTAGACAAATTATATGAAAGGTTGTAGTGTATGCTTGAGCTTAGTTGGTCTTGACTATTAGCATGCATTAGCGTATTTGCATATGTTGAACATGATCGAAGTCAGATAATGTCTTATGTAGTGACTATAAGAAGAATGTAAATCCCAGATAATTATTATTTCTCAATTCTAAGTATATAATATTTAATTATGTATTTATAATATTTATTGCTTTGATTTACTATGGATGAGAGTCAAAATGATTGATTCAATAAGCTTCGTATCTTAGGCAATAATATTATTTATATAACAGTTATTATTATAATTAGAAATCGTGTCCTGAGTCGTGCGGCTAGATGATGTCCCCTTGAGGAGCTCGATAATGATTATTATATTAAACCATGCAGGTGGATTTAATTCCGATATAATAATAAGGTTCAAGTGGTACTACTGTAATACCACCGGTATTTCATGCTTAAATACCTTGTACTGTGTGATCTCTTGTAGTGTGATGTTGCTTTTTATATTATGTGATAAGGACGGAGATATGAATTATCTGCAATCCGTGATATTTTGGACCGTCGAGTATTGAGGATAATGGTTCGTGATGGTTTAGACATCGAGATTGCTCTCGAAGGACTCGGGGCAAGTACTCTAATCATTTTTGTTATTTCGTGTCGAGCATGTTGTAATACATTTGTGTATTGTTGTCGTCATAGATTTGTGTAATGTTGTTAATATGCATTTGTGCATTGTTGTCGTATGTCCACCTCGTGTTGGTCCGACGGGATCATCGGAGGATCTATGCTAGTGTGCGCTGAATCATCGGACAGGTTTTTCCACCACGGTTGGTCTGACGGGATCATCGTGGGATCTAGGCAGTGAACGCTGGATCATCGGATTACCATGTGTTGTTGTTGAGCATATGTATATTATGGGTTTGCCATAAGTATACATTATTGTTATTGATGTGAGCATATTGACGTTGTCATATAAGTATGCATTTGTAGGTCTTGTGTTAGGCCCGTGTCCGTATGTGGTGTTGATATGATCTTGGATTAGACTGACGTGATTTCGTCGTGGCATTTCATATTTTGAGGTATATTCCGTATTTCCTTTGGTATTTGTCTTTGATGGACAATCGTTATCGTATTGAGATGTAATGATGTTCCCCGACGGACTGGGTTGGACAGAGTTAGTAGATTTCATAATAGTGAGTTATGATAATATTTTGAGAACCTTGGGTATTGTTGAGATACAATACAGATATTTTGGTATGAGCTTATTGTGTTGTTGAAAGGATACGAGATGTGAACTTTGGTAAATATTATCACGAGTTGGTAAAGTTATGGCGGTAAGATTACATTGGTCGTATTCTTACTTAGTATTTTCATTGGTATGTAATTATTGACGTGATGTGATGGTTATCATTATTGGATATTATGGCTGACCCCATCGTGGGCTTTCTTTTTAGGTTCTTGGATTATCAAGCTTGTAGCGGTCGTGGAGAGATGAGCTTCCCGGAGGATACTGGCTTGGGCATGTATTTGTGTATTGAGTTTCCTGATCAGTTCTTGTATTCCGCTGCTAGAGTATTTTAATTGTTCGTCTTTTTCCGCTAAGTGAGTATTTTTAAATGGCCTTTTGGTTTATGGGAACTTAGGTTACTTTGGCAATCATTTTCTAAACTATTTTGTCGGTACGTGTAAACGATATCTTAACATATGTTTTTAAACCATTGAGTTTCGGCATTTCGGGCCTTGTGATTTCAAATGAGATTTTACGACGGTTTTGATAAAACGGATTTTATTAAGTCTTCAAATGGTTTTGAAAGATAGTACCGTCGTTAGCCTCTTGGGCGTTTGTAAATATTTGGGAAAATTTCCTTTAGCCTTGTGGGTTCCATCTCGGGGCCCACGGCGCTGTAATATTCCTGGATGGCTCTGGGGGTGTTATATTGGAAGTCCAAGAATAAGAAGAAAAAGAACAAAAAGCAGTTAGGTCCGATAGCCAAGATCGATAAGGGAAAGGGCAAAGCCCCAATGGTTGCAAGGGGGCCAAGAAAACGGATTTATACCTCAACTGCAGTGAGCTAGGCCACTAGAAGAGGTACTGTCCAACACTTGACTGTAATGCACCTTCAGGTATGGAACTACTAGTTTTGGAAACAAATTGTTCTGTAACTGTATATTCTACTTTTTGGACACTTGATTTCGGTGCGAGTGTTCTCACATTTGTAAAATTAATCAGGATCTGGAACGAAGTAGGAAGATGAATTCAGGGGAGGTGATGATCACCATCGGAAGTGGGCATAGTGCGAGGCTTTTGATATTGGATCCCTTATGCTGAATTTAGAATCTGGTTTTATTCTTACTTTATATGATGTACTTGTTTTGCCCAAGGGGCATAAAAATATTGTATCATTCCGGTCATAGACCAAAAGGGATTTTACTTCTTTATTGGAGATGGATCATGTCGAATTTATTTTAGAAATAAATTGGTTGGTACTACTACATTATTAAATAGTTTATACCATTTGAATCTAAAGAATAAAACAACTATGAACACTATAACTAGGGAGCGTGATAGGGATGAAACAAACCAAGCACTTAAATGGCATCTTAGACTTGGTCATATTGGTCAGACCAAGATTCATAATATGGAAAAATATGGACTTACGGGTCCATTGGGATTGGATCCCTATCCAACTTGTGAATCTTGCCTTCAAGGCAAAATGACTAAGTTGCCCTTCACCGGGACTTTTGAAAGAGCTGCTGAAAAACTTGGGTTGATCCTTACTGACGTCTGTGGCCCTTTTGAAGTGGCACGAGATGGCTTTCAGTATTTCATTACATTCACTAATGACCATACTAGGTATGGGTTCGTGTACTTAATGAAACATAAGTCTGAAGCTTTTGATAAATTCAAGGAATTTAAAGCCCTAGTTGAAAATAAAACAGGTAACTGTGTTAAGACTCTTCAGTCAGACCGAGGTGGTGAGTACATGAGTACCGAGTTTGATGAGATCTTAAAAGAACTAGGAATAGTGTCACAATTCACTCCTCCAGCTACTCCACAATTTAATGGTGTAGCGGAAAGAAGGACCCAAACCTTGTTGGACATGGTTCGCTCCATGATTAACTACACTGTTCTACCGATTTATCTATGGGGTCACACGCTCCTTACTGCTGCGCATATCTTGAATAGATGTCCTTCTAAATTCGTTCCTAAGACTCCACATGAGATGTGGGGAGGTAGGAAACCAAGTCATAATCATATTAGGATTTGGGGATATCGTGCTTATTTCAAGAAGACTAAAGTAGAGAAATTAGAAGCTAGGTCTTTGAAAGGTCATTTCATAGGATATCCAGGGGATTCCATGGGATATCTATTCTACATGCACGAAGATCATAGGATCATGGTTGCTTTACAAGCACACTTCCTCGAAGATGAGTTCATCCAGGAAGGAGGTGCAGGTAGAAATATTTCTTTGGAAGAAATAAAAGAAACACCAAATGAGACACATGTGCAAGATATTTGTAACACCCCCCAAAACCGACCGGGAATATTAGAGCGCCGTGGGCCCCATATTGGAACCCACAAGGCTAAAATCATTTTTGCAAACATTTAAAAATGCCAAAAGGTCCTTTTGAAATTCACACACGCAGCGGATAAAAACACAGTTCAAAGAACACCGAAAGCCATTTAGAAACATACACACACAGCGGATAAACATAATTAAATACATTTGTAGTGGAATTATAAAAACCCGAAAGAACACTCGAATCCCAACAACTACGCCATAGCCAGTATCACCGGAAAGCTCATCCCTTCACGACCGCTACTAGCTCGAACTCCGAGTACCTAAAAGATAAAGCCCACGACGGGGTCAGCCATAATACTCAACAATGATAACGATCACATCACAAAAACAATACATATCAATGTAATTACAAGGTAGGAATAATTCCAATGTAATCTCGCCGAAGTAACCTTACCAACCAGTCACAACCATAACAATCAATTCTTACCATATCCCACGCCTCGTGTCCTTAAGTAATGAACGAATTCAAAAGTAATCACATGTACTGTATCCGAAGTACTACCAAGATTTCCAAACATAAACATATCTCGAGTACAGAATAATCTGGTCAAGTTCGATTCTGCCGGCTGGGTCGCACAATCGGATCCCAACACTGATAGAAACTGATATCACACGATACATCTGCAAATCAACCGTTCCGAAACATTGGCAAGTCCCGAATATCAATACAAAGCATGAATGCTCACACAATCAATAATGATAAACAATCGATGCATCACAACAGAAATATCAATGACATGATATTTCCGCACAACATCGACAAAGGATCAACCACGGGCGAGAATACCATGATCTGGTAACTCCAACAAGATCAACGAAGAATCAATATCCGAGAATATCAACGACACGGTAAGGATCAATGAAGAATCAATAACCGAGAATACCGACGACACGGTAAGGATCAATGAAGAATCAATAACCGATAATACCGACGACACGGTAAGGATCAACGAAGAATCAATAACCGAGAATACCTACGATACGGTAAACTCCAACAAGACTAATAAGAGTCGACAACCAGAAATACCAACGATACGATAAACTCCAATAGGATCAATAAAGGGTCAACAACCGAGAATACTAACGACACAGAAAACTCTAGCAAGATCAATAAGGACCAACAACGGGAGTACCAACGATACGGTAAACTCCAACAAGAGCAATAAGGAATCGACAACCGAGAATACTGACGACACGGTAACTCCAATAAGGATAATAAGGGATCAACAACTGAGAATACCGACGACACGGTAAACTCCAATAACATCAACCGAGGGCTAACAACCAAGAATACCAACGATGAGACAACTCTCAAATGGAATCATTAAGGATCAATAACGAACGATATTACCAATGACAGGGTGAACTCCAAACGAGATTTATAAAGGATCGATATCAATGAGTTGACCATCGATATGGTAACTCCAAACGAGATTAGTAAAGGTTCAACGGCGACGAATACACGAGGGAATAAAATCGTCAACCATATAAAAATCATATATACGGGATTTCAAAGACAACCTGAATATCGAATAGATACCATTATACATGGACTCTGAACGACCAATCAATAAGACTCAAGATGGATGTCACGATACGCTCGATCCAGACATGTGTCCGTATACAAGCCAACCACGGGTATTGATCAGGTACCCATCTGGTCTCGTACCTAATCAGCCTCACGAAGTACGTCTCGTGTGCACGGTTCAATATGAGGTCGAAACCAACACATGCTACACGTGCCCATCCCGAAAATCCTACACATGAACGATCAGAATGTATCTGACTCCAGATATGCCACGATACAACATGACAACAAATCTCGAAGAAACGCATATCCATCAAGGATCAGAAGACTTCCCAAAAGAGCAACAGTAACTCGATCATGAAGGACCGACACGACCACAATGTCGTATTTCCATTAGACAACAGTCCACATCATGCTCAACAATGCATATAATATTAACACATAAACCCCAAGGCTGCAGCCAAGGGTCACGGAAGCATCTCACAGGAATACTCCGGAACGTAGGTGCCATTTAGGTCTTATCCCCTAACACATTTCCATTCGGGTACCATACTGGTTTTATCCCCAACACATCGGCCCCACAGATTACATCTCAAAGAAAGAGCACATCACAAAACGTAACACACAATGGTGCACATTCACCGCATGATATATCAACACACACATGCAATAATGCAACATGATGATTATCATAATTTAACAATATTAATTTACCTCAAGCTGGAGACGCCAACCTTCCCACGACCAACCGCCCTGAACGAATACACGGTTTATCCGAAAAATCCAAAATGCAATACAGTCTGTTACTAATACCAAATCACCATCCCGAGTTCAACATCGGCAGGATAACTAGCCTTGATATCTAACTTCTCATATAATAGTCCAATTATAATTCACGTTCCCATTTCCACTAGACATCCTTAAAATCATATACATTATGATTTATCCTAATCCAAAAATACCATACATACCACCATTCCGACAATTCATATATTCCATAATACCATTGCTATATGAATCATAAATGAAATGAAAACGAAATCATTTATTAACATTATGAACTAAGCAAGCATAACTTGCCTTGATACCAATTTGACGAAGCCACTATCAATCCCGCCGTCTTCGTCTACAAGCTCCGCAGCACAACGGTTAACTTCAACGATCACTAAACGCAACCTAATGCAATAATCAATTAACGATACGTTCAATAACAATCAACAACCGAAATGACCAACTAATCAAACTCGATGGTTCAACGACATCTCGATCATACGAAACCAAACCGTATCAACTCTTTACAATACGAACACAAGCCGAAATTCGGAGTTCAATGGTCCTAACGACGTCTTCAACATATATACTTCTCATAACATCATGAATCGCAACAAACTACCAAGAACATCGAGAATACTACGATTCCATAATCATAACAACATAATCGAATCATTTGATCACCAATTCATTATCTTCCCTTAAGAAAATTCTTGTAAATACCAAGAATCATCACAACAATATCAATTCAACCATCATTCATATGAAAACGTGTAGAATTTTCCAAGTTCTACTCATTGAGACATTTCATCGAACACTTTGAAGGCATAGTCCAATTTAATCGTTTATTCGAAGAAATACTCGAATTTGTTCCACAAAACTTCAAGATTATTGAATGATTACGAGTATACAATCAAGTTCTATCAATAATCTGAATCAAAACGAAGCAAATCGGCCAAAACACCAAGAAACCTCAAGAACATCCAAAAACCAAAAGTTCATGTGTTCTTACCTTCGATCCGGGTGGAGGATAATGTTAATCCATGATTCCAACTTCCAAAACATGTTGTTATAAGTTGATTCTACTCAAAACCATCATCTTTGCTGAAGAAATCGCGAAAGAAACGGAGAAAAACGAAAAAAATGAGCAGATGACTCGGTCCAGGCCTTATATAGGCCGAGACCTGCCGGCACGTTACGTACGTAACCGGCAGCGTCCTTACGTACGTAGCCGACCGTGGCCTACCTTACTGTCCAGTTCGTTCGGCACCCTTACGTGCGTAACCAGCAGCTCCCTCACGTACGTAATCGGCCATTATGGCCGTAACCGGCCACTGCCTTACGTACGTAATCGGCCGGTCCTAGCCATCACTGCGAGTCACTGCCGACCGTGATCGGCCATCCCTGTGAGTCACTGCCGACCATGCTCGGCCAATACAGGTCCTCTCGGCCACGACTCGGCCAGCCGCCCCGTAACGTACGTAACACTTATTCCGTTGCGTACGTAATACGTACGTTGACTTGCTACAGTATTATGGTCGTGTTACGTACGTAACACGTCCTGTATAACATATGTAACACGTACGTTGACTCACCTGTCAACACCCTACGCCGAAAGTTGTCGACACAGGGTCCCACCTGCCGACCACGACTCGATCGTCTGATTCCCATGTTACGTACGTAATGTCTCGGCCATAACGTACGTAACTCTACCAATTTAACGTACGTAAGCTTCAACACATAATGTACGTAATGGCTTCCATACTTAGCCATTTCCAGCAATTCCTGTCCAACATCTGGACATAACAAATGTGAACATACGACAATACTGAACACATATACGAAATCCTGAAAATATTCTCATACGGTACGTCTGATGCACGATATCCTCAAATACAACTGTCGACCAAGTACGGAAATCATACATATACTCATACAGTATATCCGACATCGAAAAACACACCAAGCATGTAATATCCTAGAATCAAAATAACCTCGATGACATACTGGCACGACTGTCACGGTTTCCAAAATTATCCACTCATATCTTGTCGGTCCCACTCTGTACAGTACATCCCAGATAAAATAATGCGAAAAATTCATAGTGAAATTCTAGGATATTACATATACACCAACTTAAATAAGTTTCGTCCTCGAAACTCAACAACTGTCATAATCAGTATCTCAATCCCGAAATATCTCAAAATCACGACACCATACTCAAATAATCATCATCAAAACTGAAATAACTGAAAGAACATACTTACCGGTCCGTGAAGTCGATGATCTTCCGTGATACCAGCATACGACTCCCATACGAAGTCTCAACACACTAACACACCGGCATCGCAAATACAGCAATTTGAAAATATTTCAAAAATTTTGAAACCTCCAAAATTGGTTTGACTCAAAAGTCAGAAAATCATTTTCAAAAATCACGCTACTACCGCACCGGTAGAGCCACATAACACACACGCCCGGGTTTTACGAAACCCAAGCTCCGATACCTTCTTCTGTAGCACCCTCAAAACCGATCGGGAATATTACAGCGCCATGGGCCCCATATTGGAACCCACAAGGCTAAAATTATTTTCGCAAACATTTAAAAATGCCAAAAGGTCCTTTTGAAATTCACACACGCAGCGGATAAAAACACAGTTCAAAGAATACCGAAAGCCTTTTAGAAACATACACACATAGCGGATAAGACATAATTAAATACATTTGCAGTGGAATTATAAAAACCAGAAAGAACACTCGAATCCCAACAACTACGCCATAGCCAGTATTACCGGAAAGCTCATCCCTTCACGACCGCTACTAGCTCGAACTCCGAGTACCTAAAAGATAAAGCCCACGACGGGGTCATCCATAATACTCAACAATGATAACGATCACATCACGAAAACAATACATATCAATGTAATTACAAGGTAAGAATAATTCCAATGTAATCTCACCGAAGTAACCTTACCAACCTGTCACAACCATAACAATCAATTCTTACCATATCCCACGCCTCGTGTCCTTAAGTAATGAACGAATTCAAAAGTAATCACCTGTACTGTATCCGAAGTACTACCAAGATTTCCAAACATAAACATATCTCGAGTACAGAATAATCTGGTCAAGTTCGATTCTGCCGGCTGGGTCGCACAATCGGATCCCAACACTGATAGAAACTGATATCACACGATACATCTGCAAATCAACCGTTCCGAAACAATAGCAAGTCCCGGATATCAATACAAAGCATGAATGCTCACACAATCAATAATGATAAACAATCGATGCATCACAACAGAAATATCAATGACATGATATTTCCGCACAACATCGACAAAGGATCAACCACGGGCGAGAATACCATGATCTAGTAACTCCAACAAGATCAACGAAGAATCAATATCCGAGAATACCGACGACACGGTAAGGATCAATGAAGAATCAATAACCGAGAATACCGACGACACGGTAAGGATCAATGAAGAATCAATAACCGATAATACGGACGCCACGGTAAGGATCAATGAAGAATCAATAATCGAGAATACCGATGATACGGTAAACTCCAACAAGACTAATAAGAGTCGACAACCAGAAATACCAACGATACGATAAACTCCAATAGGATCAATAAAGGGTCAATAACCGAGAATACTAACGACACAGTAAACTCTAGCAAGATCAATAAGGACCAACAACGGGAGTACCAACGATACGGTAAACTCCAACAAGAGCAATATGGAATCGACAACCGAGAATACTGACGACACGGTAACTCCAATAAGGATAATAAGGGATCAACAACTGAGAATACCGACGACACGGTAAACTCCAATAACATCAACCGAGGGCTAACAACCAAGAATACCAACGATGAGACAACTCTCAAACGGAATCATTAAGGATCAATAACGAACGATATTACCAATGACAGGGTGAACTCCAAACGAGATTTATAAAGGATCGATATCAATGAGTTGACCATCGATATGGTAACTCCGAACGAGATTAGTAAAGGTTCAACGACGACGAATACACGAGGGAATAAAATCGTCAACCATATAAAAATAATATATACTGGATTTCAAAGACAACCTGAATATCGAATAGATACCATTATACATGGACTCTGAACGACCAATCAATAAGACTCAATATGGACGTCACGATACGCTCGATCCAGACATGTGTCCGTATACAAGCCAACCACGGGTATTGATCAGGTACCCATCTGGTCTCGTACCTAATCAGCCTCACGAAGTACGTCTCGTGTGCACGGTTCAATATGAGGTCGAAACCAACACATGCTACACGTGCCCGTCCCGAAAATCCTACACATGAACGATCAGAATGTATCTGACTCCAGATATGCCACGATACAACATGACAACAAATCTCGAAGAAACGCATATCCATCAAGGATCAGAAGACTTCCCAAAAGAGCAACAGTAACTCGATCATGAAGGACCGACACGACCACAATGTCGTATTTCCATCAGACAACAGTCCACATTAATATTAACACATAAACCCCAAGGCTGCAGCCAAGGGTCACGGAAGCATCTCACAGGAATACTCCGGAACGTAGGTGCCATTTAGGTCTTATCCCCTAACACATTTCCATTCGGGTACCATACTGGTTTTATCCCCAACACATCGGCCCCGCAGATTACATCTCAAAGAAAGAGCACATCACAAAACGTAACACACAATGGTGCACATTCACCGCATGAAATATCAACACACACATGCAATAATGCAACATGATGATTATCATAATTTAACAATATTAATTTACCTCAAGCTGGAGACGCCAACCTTCCCACGACCAACCGCCCTGAACGAATACACGGTTTATCCGAAAAATCCAAAATGCAATACAGTCTGTTACTAATACCAAATCACCATCCCGAGTTCAACATCGGCAGGATAACTAGCCTTGATATCTAACTTCTCATATAATAGTCCAATTATAATTCACGTTCCCATTTCCACTAGACATCCTTAAAATCATATACATTATGATTTATCCTAGTCCAAAAATACCATACATACCACCATTCCGACAATTCATATATTCCATAATACCATTGCTATATGAATCATAAATGAAATGAAAACGAAATCATTTATTAACATTATGAACTAAGCAAGCATAACTTGCCTTGATACCAATTTGACGAAGCCACTATCAATCCCGCCGTCTTCGTCTACAAGCTCCGCAGCACAACGGTTAACTTCAACGATCACTAAACGCAACCTAATGCAATAATCAATTAACGATACGTTCAATAACAATCAACAACTGAAATGACCAACTAATCAAACTCGATGGTTCAACGACATCTCGATCATACGAAACCAAACCGTATCAACTCTTAACAATACGAACACAAGCCGAAATTCGGTGTTCAATGGTCCTAACGACGTCTTCAACATATATACTTCTCATAACATCATGAATCGCAACAAACTACCAAGAACATCGAGAATACTACGATTCCATAATCATAACAACATAATCGAATCATTTGATCACCAATTCATTATCTTCCCTTAACAAAATTCTTGTAAATACCAAGAATCATCACAACAATATCAATTCAACCATCATTCATATGAAAACGTGTAGAATTTTCCAAGTTCTACTCATTGAGACATTTCATCGAACACTTTGAAGGCATAGTCCAATTTAATCGTTTATTCGAAGAAATACTCGAATTTGTTCCACAAAACTTCAAGAGTATTGAATGATTACGAGTGTACAATCAAGTTCTATCAATAATCTGAATCAAAACGAAGCAAATCGGCCAAAACACCAAGAAACCTCAAGAACATCCAAAAACCAAAAGTTCATGTGTTCTTACCTTCGATCCGGGTGGAGGATAATGTTAATCCATGATTCCAACTTCCAAAACATGTTGTTATAAGTTGATTCTACTCAAAACAACCATCTTTGCTGAAGAAATCGCGAAAGGAACGGAGAAAAATGAAAAAAATGAGCAGATGACTCGGTCCAGGCCTTATATAGGCCCAGACCTGCCGGCACGTTACGTACGTAACCGGCAGCGTCCTTACGTACGTAGCCGGCCGTGGCCTACCTTACTGTCCAGTTCGTTCGGCACCCTTACGTACGTAACCGGCAGCTCCCTCACGTACGTAATCGGCCATTACGGTCGTAACCGGCCACTGCCTTACGTACGTAATCGGCCAGTCCTAGCCATCCCTGCGAGTCACTGCCGACCGTGATCGGCCATCCCTGTGAGTCACTGCCGACCATGCTCGGCCACTACAGGTCCTTTCGGCCACGACTCGGCCAGCCGCCCCGTAACGTACGTAACACTTATTCTGTTGCGTACGTAATACGTACGTTGACTTGCTACAGTATTATGGTCGTGTTACGTACGTAACACGTCCTGTATAACATGTGTAACACGTACGTTGACTCACCTGTCAACACCCTACGCCGAAAGTTGTCGACACAGGGTCCCACCTGCCGACCACGACTCGATCGTCTGATTCCCATGTTACGTACGTAATGTCTCGGCCATAACGTAACTCTACCAATTTAACGTACGTAAGCTTCAACACATAATGTACGTAATGGCTTCCATACTTAGCCATTTCCAGCAATTCCTGTCCAACATCTGGACATAACAAATGTGAACATACGACAATACTGAACACATATACGAAATCCTGAAAATATTCTCATACGGTACGTCTGATGCACGATATCCTCAAATACAACTATCGACCAAGTACGGAAATCATACAGATACTCATACAGTATATCCGACATCGAAAAACACACCAAGCATGTAATATCCTAGAATCAAAATAACCTCGATGACATACTGGCACGACTGTCACGGTTTCCAAAATTATCCACTCATATCGTGTCGGTCCCCCTCTGTACAGTACATCCCAGATAAAATAATGCAAAAAATTCATAGTGAAATTCTAGGATATTACATATACACCAACTTAAATAAGTTTCGTCCTCGAAACTCAACAACTGTCATAATCAGTATCTCAATCCCGAAATATCTCAAAATCACGACACCATACTCAAATAATCATCATCAAAACTGAAATAACTGAAAGAACATACTTACCGGTCCGTGAAGTCGATGATCTTCCGTGATACCAGCATACGACTCCCATACAAAGTCTCAACACACTAACACACCGGCATCGCAAATACAGCAATTTGAAAATATTTCAAAAATTTTGAAATCTCCAAAATTGGTTTGACTCAAAAGTCAGAAAATCATTTTCAAAAATCACGCTACTACCGCACCGGTAGAGCCACATAACACACACGCTCGGGTTTTACGAAACCCAAGCTCCGATACCATCTTCTGTAGCACCCTCAAAACCGACCGGGAATATTACAGCGCCATGGGCCCCATATTGGAACCCACAAGGCTAAAATTATTTTCGCAAACATTTAAAAATGCCAAAAGGTCCTTTTGAAATTCACACACGCAGCGGATAAAAACACAGTTCAAAGAATACCGAAAGCCTTTTAGAAACATACACACACAGCGGATAAAACATAATTAAATACATTTGCAGTGGAATTATAAAAACCAGAAAGAACACTCGAATCCCAACAACTACGCCATATCCAGTATCACCGGAAAGCTCATCCCTTCACGACCGCTACTAGCTCGAACTCCGAGTACCTAAAAGATAAAGCCCACGACGGGGTCATCCATAATACTCAACAATGATAACGATCACATCACGAAAACAATACATATCAATGTAATTACAAGGTAAGAATAATTCCAATGTAATCTCACCGAAGTAACCTTACCAACCTGTCACAACCATAACAATCAATTCTTACCATATCCCACGCCTCGTGTCCTTAAGTAATGAACGAATTCAAAAGTAATCACCTGTACTGTATCCGAAGTACTACCAAGATTTCCAAACATAAACATATCTCGAGTACAGAATAATCTGGTCAAGTTCGATTCTGCCGGCTGGGTCGCACAATCGGATCCCAACACTGATAGAAACTGATATCACACGATACATCTGCAAATCAACAGTTCCGAAACAATGGCAAGTCCCGGATATCAATACAAAGCATGAATGATCACACAATCAATAATGATAAACAATCGATGCATCACAACGGAAATATCAATGACATGATATTTCCACACAAGATCGACAAAGGATCAACCACGGGCGAGAATACCATGATCTGGTAACTCCAACAAGATCAACGAAGAATTAATATCCGAGAATACCGATGACACGGTAAGGATCAATGAAAAATCAATAACCGAGAATCCCGACGACACGGTAAGGATCAATGAAGAATCAATAACCGAGAATACCGACGACACGGTAAGGATCAACAAAGAATCAATAACCGAGAATACCGACGATATGGTAAACTCCAACAAGACTAATAAGAGTCGACAACCAGAAATACCAACGATACGATAAACTCCAATAGGATCAATAAAGGGTCAACAACCGAGAATACTAACGACACAGTAAACTCTAGCAAGATCAATAAGGACCAACAACGGGAGTACCAACGATACGGTAAACTCCAACAAGAGCAATAAGGAATCAACAACCGAGAATACTGACGACACGGTAACTCCAATAGGGATAATAAGGGATCAACAACTGAGAATACCGACGACACGGTAAACTCCAATAACATCAACCGAGGGCTAACAACCAAGAATACCAACGATGAGACAACTCTCAAACGGAATCATTAAGGATCAATAACGAACGATATTACCAATGACAGGGTGAACTCCAAACGAGATTTATAAAGGATCGATATCAATGAGTTGACCATCGATATGGTAACTCCGATCGAGATTAGTAAAGGTTCAACGGCGACGAATACATGAGGGAATAAAATCGTCAACCATATAAAAATCATATATACGGGATTTCAAAGACAACCCGAATATCGAATAGATACCATTATACATGGACTGTGAACGACCAATCAATAAGACTCAAGATGGACGTCACGATACGCTCGATCCAGACATGTGTCCGTGTACAAGCCAACCACGGGTATTGATCAGGTACCCGTCTGGTCTCGTACCTAATCAGCCTCACGAAGTACGTCTCGTGTGCACGGTTCAATATGAGGTAGAAACCAACACATGCTACACGTGCCCGTCCCGAAAATCCTACACATGAATGATCAGAACGTATCTGACTCCAGATATGCCACGATACAACATGACAACAAATCTCGAAGAAACGCATATCCATCAAGGATCAGAAGACTTCCCAAAAGAGCAACAGTAACTCGATCATGAAGGACCGACACGACCACAATGTCGTATTTCCATCAGACAACAGTCCACATCATGCTCAACAATGCATATAATATTAACACATAAACCCCAAGGCTGCAGCCAAGGGTCACGGAAGCATCTCACAGGAATACTCCGGAACGTAGGTGCCATTTAGGTCTTATCCCCTAACACATTTCCATTCGGGTACCATACAGGTTTTATCCCCAACATATCGGCCCCGCAGATTACATCTCAAAGAAAGAGCACATCACAAAACGTAACACACAATGGTGCACATTCACCGCATGAAATATCAACACACACATGCAATAATGCAACATGATGATTATCATAATTTAACAATATTAATTTACCTCAAGCTGGAGACACCAACCTTCCCACGACCAACCGCCCTGAATGAATACACGGTTTATCCGAAAAATCCAAAATGCAATACAGTTCGTTACTAATACCAAATCACCATCCCGAGTTCAACATCGGCAGGATAACTAGCCTTGATATCTAACTTCTCATATAATAGACCAATTATAATTCACGTTCCCATTTCCACTAGACATCCTTAAAATCATATACATTATGATTTATCCTAGTCCAAAAATACCATACATACCACCATTCCGACAATTCATATATTCCATAATACCATTGCTATATGAATCATAAATGAAATGAAAACGAAATCATTTATTAACATTATGAACTGAGCAAGCATAACTTGCCTTGATACCAATTCGACGAAGCCACTACCAATCCCGCCGTCTTCGTCTACAAGCTCCGCAGCACAACGGTTAACTTCAACGATCACTAAACGCAACCTAATGCAATAATCAATTAACGATACGTTCAATAACAATCAACAACCGAAATGACCAACTAATCAAACTCGATGGTTCAACGACATCTCGATCATACGAAACCAAACCATATCAACTCTTAACAATACGAACACAAACCGAAATTCGGTGTTCAATGGTCCTAACGACGTCGTCAACATATATACTTCTCATAACATCATGAATCGCAACAAACTACCAAGAACATCGAGAATACTACGATTCCATAATCATAACAACATAATCGAATCATTTGATCACCAATTCATTATCTTCCCTTAACAAAATTCTTGTAAATACCAAGAATCATCACAACAATATCAATTTAACCATCATTCATATGAAAACGTGTAGAATTTTCCAAGTTCTACTCATTGAGACATTTCATCGAACACTTTGAAGGCATAGTCCAATTTAATCGTTTATTCGAAGAAATACTCGAATTTGTTCCACAAAACTTCAAGAGTATTGAATGATTATGAGTATACAATCAAGTTCTATCAATAATCTGAATCAAAACGAAGCAAATCGGCCAAAACACCAAGAAACCTCAAGAACATCCAAAAACCAAAAGTTCATGTGTTCTTACCTTCGATCCGGGTGGAGGATGATGTTAATCCATGATTCCAACTTCCAAAACATGTTGTTATAAATTGATTCTACTCAAAACCATCATCTTTGGTGAAGAAATCGCGAAAGGAACGGAGAAAAACGAAAAAAATGAGCAGATGGCTCGGTCCAGGCCTTATATAGGCCGAGACCTGCCGGCACATTACGTACGTAACCGGAAACATCCTTACGTACGTAATCGGCCAGTCCTAGCCATCCCTGCGAGTCACTGCCGACCGTGATCGGCCATCCCTGTGAGTCACTGCCGACCATGCTCGGCCACTACAGGTCCTCTCGGCCACGACTCGGCCAGCCGCCCCGTAACGTACGTAACACTTATTCCGTTGCGTACGTAATACGTACGTTGACTTGCTACAGTATTATGGTCGTGTTACGTATGTAACACGTCCTGTATAACATACGTAACACGTACGTTGACTCACCTGTCAACATCCTACGCCAAAAGTTGTCGACACAGGGTCCCACCTGCCGACCACGACTCGATCGTCTGATTCCCATGTTATGTATGTAATGTCTCGGCCATAACGTACGTAACTCTACCAATTTAACGTACGTAAGCTTCAACACATAACGTACGTAATGGCTTCCATACTTAGCCATTTCCAGCAATTCCTGTCCAACATCTCGACATAACAAATGTGAACATACGACAATACTGAACACATATACGAAATCTCGAAAATATTCTCATACGGTACGTCTGATGCACGATATCCTCAAATACAACTGTCGACCAAGTACGAAAATCATACAGATACTCATACGGTATATCCGACATCGAAAAAAAACACACCAAGCATGTAATATCCTAGAATCAAATAACCTCGATGACATACTGGCACGACTGTCACGGTTTCCAAAATTATCCACTCATATCGTGTCGGTCCCACTCTGTACAGTACATCCCAGATAAAATAATGCGAAAAATTCATAGTGAAATTCTAGGATATTACATATACACCCACTTAAATAAGTTTCGTCCTCGAAACTCAACACCTGTCATAATCAGTATCTCAATCCCGAAATATCTCAAAATCACAACACCATACTCAAATAATCATCATCAAAACTGAAATAACTGAAAGAACATACTTACAGGTCCGTGAAGTCGATGATCTTCCGTGATACCAGCATACGACTCCCATACAAAGTCTCAACACACTAACACACCGGCATCGCAAATACAACAATTTGAAAATATTTCAAAAATTTTGAAACCTCCAAAATTGGTTTGACTCAAAAGTCAGAAAATCATTTTCAAAAGTCACGCTACTACCGCACCGGTAGAGCCACATAACACACACGCCCGGGTTTTACGAAACCCAAGCTCCGATACCATCTTCTGTAGCACCCCCAAAACCGACCGGGAATATTACAGCGCCATGGGCCCCATATTGGAACCCACAAGGCTAAAATTATTTTCGCAAACATTTAAAAATGCCAAAAGGTCCTTTTGAAATTCACACACGCAGCGGATAAAAACACAGTTCAAAGAATACCGAAAGCCTTTTAGAAATATACACACACAGCGGATAAAACATAATTAAATACATTTGCAGTGGAATTATAAAAACCAGAAAGAACACTCGAATCCCAACAACTACGCCATAGCCAGTATCACCGGAAAGCTCATCCCTTCACGACCGCTACTAGCTCGAACTCCGAGTACCTAAAAGATAAAGCCCACGACGGGGTCAGCCATAATACTCAACAATGATAACGATCACATCACAAAAACAATACATATCAATGTAATTACAAGGTAAGAATAATTCCAATGTAATCTCACCGAAGTAACCTTACCAACCTGTCACAACCATAACAATCAATTCTTACCATATCCCACGCCTCGTGTCCTTAAGTAATGAACGAATTCAAAAGTAATCACCTATACTGTATCCGAAGTACTACCAAGATTTCCAAACATAAACATATCTCGAGTACAGAATAATCTGGTCAAGTTCGATTCTGCCGGCTGGGTCGCACAATCGGATCCCAACACTGATAGAAACTGATATCACACGATACATCTGCAAATCAACCGTTCCGAAACAATGGCAAGTCCCGGATATCAATACAAAGCATGAATGCTCACACAATCAATAATGATAAATAATCGATGCATCACAATGGAAATATCAATGACATGATATTTCCACACAAGATCGACAAAGGATCAACCACGGGCGAGAATACCATGATCTGGTAACTCCAACAAGATCAACGAAGAATCAATATCCGAGAATACCGACGACGCGGTAAGGATCAATGAAGAATCAATAACCGAGAATACCGACGACATGATAAGGATCAATGAAGAATTAATAACCGAGAATACCGACGACACGGTAAGGATCAACGAAGAATCAATAACCGAGAATACCGACGATACGGTAAACTCCAACAAGACTAATAAGAGTCGACAACCAGAAATACCAACGATACAATAAACTCCAATAGGATCAATAAAGGATCAACAACCGAGAATACTAACGACACAGTAAACTCTAGCAAGATCAATAAGGACCAACAACGGGAGTACCAACGATACGGTAAACTCCAACAAGAGCAATAAGGAATCGACAACCGAGAATACTGACGACACGGTAACTCCAATAGTGATAATAAAGGATCAAAAACTGAGAATACCGAAGACACGGTAAACTCCAATAAAATCAACCGAGGCTAACAACCAAGAATACCAATGATGAGACAACTCTCAAACGGAATCATTAAGGATCAATAACGAACGATATTACCAATGACAGGGTGAACTCCAAACGAGATTTATAAAGGATCGATATCAATGAGTTGACCATCGATATGGTAACTCCGAACGAGATTAGTAAAGGTTCAACGGCGACGAATACATGAGGGAATAAAATCGTCAACCATATAAAAATCATATATACGGGATTTCAAATACAACCCGAATATCGAATAGATACCATTATACATGGACTGTGAATGACCAATCAATAAGACTTAAGATGGATGTCACGATACGCTCGATCCAGGCATGTGTCTGTGTACAAGCCAACCACGGGTATTGATCAGGTACCCGTCTGGTCTCGTACCTAATCAGCCTCACGAAGTACGTCTCGTGTGCACGGTTCAATATGAGGTCGAAACCAACACATGCTACACGTGCCCGTCCCGAAAATCCTACACATGAACGATCAGAATGTATCTGACTCCAGATATGCCACGATACAACATGACAACAAATCTCGAAGAAACGCATATCCATCAAGGATCAGAAGACTTCCCAAAAGAGCAACAGTAACTCGATCATGAAGGACCGACACGACCATAATTTCGTATTTCCATCAGACAACAGTCCACATCATGCTCAACAATGCATATAATATTAACACATAAACCCCAAGGCTGCAGCCAAGGGTCACGGAAGCATCTCACAGGAATACTCCGGAATGTAGGTGCCATTTAGGTCTTATCCCCTAACACATTTCCATTCGGGTACCATACAGGTTTTATCCCCAAAACATCAGCCCCGCAGATTACATCTCAAAGAAAGAGCACATCACAAAACGTAACACACAATGGTGCACATTCACCGCATGAAATATCAACACACACATGCAATAATGCAACATGATGATTATCATAATTTAACAATATTAATTTACCTCAAGCTGGAGACACCAACCTTCCCACGACCAACCGCCCTGAACGAATACATGGTTTATCCGAAAAATCCAAAATGCAATACAGTCCGTTACTAATACCAAATCACCATCCCGAGTTCAACATCGGCAGGATAACTAGCCTTGATATCTAACTTCTCATATAATAGACCAATTATAATTCACGTTCCCATTTCCACTAGACATCCTTAAAATCATATACATTATGATTTATCCTAGTCCAAAAATACCATACATACCACCATTCCGACAATTCATATATTCCATAATACCATTGCTATATGAATCATAAATGAAATGAAAACAAAATCATTTATTAACATTATGAACTGAGCAAGCATAACTTGCCTTGATACCAATTCGACGAAGCCACTACCAATCCCGCCGTCTTCGTCTACAAGCTCTGCAGCACAACGGTTAACTTCAACGATCACTAAACGCAACCTAATGCAATAATCAATTAACGATACGTTCAATAACAATCAACAACCGAAATGACCAACTAATCAAACTCGATGGTTCAACGACATCTCGATCATACGAAACCAAACCGTATCAACTCTTAACAATACTAACACAAACCGAAATTCGGTGTTCAATGGTCCTAACGACGTCTTCAACATATATACTTCTCATAACATCATGAATCGCAACAAACTACCAAGAACATCGAGAATACTACGATTCCATAATCATAACAACATAATCGAATCATTTGATCACCAATTCATTATCTTCCCTTAACAAAATTCTTGTAAATACCAAGAATCATCACAACAATATCAATTCAACCATCATTCATGCGAAAATGTGTAGAATTTTCCAAGTTCTACTCATTGAGACATTTCATCGAACACTTTGAAGGCATAGTCCAATTTAATCATTTATTCGAAGAAATACTCGAATTTGTTCCACAAAACTTCAGGAGTATTGAATGATTATGAGTATACAATCAAGTTCTATCAATAATCTGAATCAAAACGAAGCAAATCGGCCAAAACACCAAGAAACCTCAAGAACATCCAAAAACCAAAAGTTCATGTGTTCTAACCTTCGATCCGGGTGGAGGATGATGTTAATCCATGATTCCAACTTCCAAAACATGTTGTTATAAGTTGATTCTACTCAAAACCATCATCTTTGCTGAAGAAATCGCGAAAGGAACGGAGAAAAACGAAAAAAATGAGCAGATGACTCGGTCCAGGCCTTATATAGGCCGAGACCTGCCGGCACGTTACGTACGTAACCGGCAACGTCCTTACGTACGTAGCCGGCCGTGGCCTACCTTACTATCCAGTTCGTTCCGCACCCTTACATACGTAACCGGCATCTCCCTTACGTACGTAATCGGCCATTACGGCCGTAACCGGCCACTGCCTTACGTACGTAATCGGCCAGTCCTAGCCATCCCTGCGAGTCACTGCCGACCGTGATCGGCCATCCCTGTGAGTCACTGCCGACCATGTTCGGCCACTACAGGTCCTCTCGGCCACGACTCGGCCAGCCGCCCCGTAACGTACGTAACACTTATTCCGTTGTGTACGTAATACGTACGTTGACTTGCTACAGTATTATGGTCGTGTTACGTATGTAACACGTCTTGTATAACATACGTAACACGTACGTTGACTCACCTGTCAACATCCTATGCCGAAAGTTGTCGACACAGGGTCCCACCTGCCGACCACGACTCGATCGTCTGATTCCCATGTTATGTACGTAATGTCTCGGCCATAACGTACGTAACTCTACCAATTTAACGTACGTAAGCTTCAACACATAACGTACGTAATGGCTTCCATACTTAGCCATTTCCAGCAATTCCTGTCCAACATCTCGATAGAACAAATGTGAACATACGACAATACTGAACACATATACGAAATCCCGAAAATATTCTCATACGGTATGTATGATGCACGATATCCTCAAATACAACTGTCGACCAAGTACGGAAATCATACAGATACTCATACGGTATATCCGACATCAAAAAACACACCAAGCATGTAATATCCTAGAATCAAAATAACCTCGATGACATACTGGCACGACTATCACGGTTTCCAAAATTATCCACTCATATCGTGTCGGTCCCACTCTGTACAGTACATCCCAGATAAAATAATGCGAAAAATTCATAGTGAAATTCTAGGATATTACATATACACCCACTTAAATAAGTTTTGTCCTCGAAACTCAACACCTGTCATAATCAGTATCTCAATCCCGAAATATCTCAAAATCACGACACCACACTCAAATAATCATCATCAAAACTGAAATAACTGAAAGAACATACTTACAGGTCCGTGAAGTTGATGATCTTCCGTGATACCAGCATACGACTCCCATACAAAGTCTCAACACACTAACACACCGGCATCGCAAATACAGCAATTTGAAAATATTTCAAAAATTTTAAAACCTCAAAAATTGGTTTGACTCAAAAGTCAGAAAATCATTTTCAAAAGTCACGCTACTACCGCACCGGTAGAGCCACATAACACACACGCCCGGGTTTTACGAAACCCAAGCTCTGATACCATCTTCTGTAGCACCCCCAAAACCGACCGGGAATATTACAGCGCCATGGGCCCCATATTGGATCCCACAAGGCTAAAATTATTTTCGCAAACATTTAAAAATGCCAAAAGGTCCTTTTGAAATTCACACACGCAGCGGATAAAAACAACATACACACACAGCGGATAAAACATACTTAAATACATTTGCAGTGGAATTATAAAAACCAGAAAGAACACTCGAATCCCAACAACTACGCCATAGCCAGTATCACCGGAAAGCTCATCCCTTCACGACCGCTACTAGCTCGAACTCCGAGTACCTAAAAGATAAAGCCCATGACGGGGTCAGCCATAATACTCAACAATGATAACGATCACATCACAAAAACAATACATATCAATGTAATTACAAGGTAAGAATAATTCCAATGTAATCTCACCGAAGTAACCTTACCAACCTGTCACAACCATAACAATCAATTCTTACCATATCCCACGCCTCGTGTCCTTAAGTAATGAACGAATTCAAAAGTAATCACATGTACTGTATCCGAAGTACTACCAAGATTTACAAACATAAACATATCTCGAGTATGGAATAATCTGGTCAAGTTCGATTCTGCCGGCTGGGTCGCACAATCGGATCCCAACACTGATAGAAACTGATATCACACGATACATCTGCAGATCAACCGTTCTGAAACAATGGCAAGTCCCGGATATCAATACAAAGCATGAATGCTCACACAATCAATAATGATAAACAATCGATGCATCAAAACGGAAATATCAATGACATGATATTTCCACACAAGATCGACAAAGGATCAACCACGGGCGAGAATACCATGATCTGGTAACTCCAACAAGATCAACGAAGAATCAATATCCGAGAATACCGACGACACGGTAAGGATCAATGAAGAATCAATAACCGAGAATACCGACGACACGGTAAGGATCAACGAAGAATCAATAACCGAGAATACCGACGATCGGTAAACTCCAACAAGACTAATAAGAGTCGACAACCAGAAATACCAACGATACGATAAACTCTAATAGGATCAATAAAGGGTCAACAACCGAGAATACTAACGACACAGTAAACTCTAGCAAGATCAATAAGGACCAACAACGGGAGTACCAACGATACGGTAAACTCCAACAAGGGCAATAAGGAATCGACAACCGAGAATACTGACGACACGGTAACTCCAATAGGGATAATAAGGGATCAACAACTGAGAATACCGACGACACGGTAAACTCCAATAACATCAACCGAGGGCTAACAACCAAGAATACCAACGATGAGACAACTCTCAAACGGAATCATTAAGGATCAATAACGAACGATATTACCAATGACAGGGTGAACTCCAAACGAGATTTATAAAGGATCGATATCAATGAGTTGACCATCGATATGGTAACTACGAACGAGATTAGTAAAGGTTCAACGGAGACGAATACATGAGGGAATAAAATCGTCAACCATATAAAAATCATATATACGGGATTTCAAAGACAACCCGAATATCGAATAGATACCATTATACATGGACTGTGAACGACCAATCAATAAGACTTAAGATGGACGTCACGATACGCTCGATCCAGACATGTGTCCATGTACAAGCCAACCACGGGTATTGATCAGGTACCCGTCTGGTCTCGTACCTAATCAGCCTCACATGAATGATCAGAACGTATCTGATTCCAGATATGCCACGATACAACATGACAACAAATCTCGAAGAAACGCATATCCATCAAGGATCAGAAGACTTCCCAAAAGAGCAACAGTAACTCGATCATGAAGGACCGACACGACCACAATGTCGTATTTCCATCAGACAACAGTCCACATCATGCTCAACAATGCATATAATATTAACACATAAACCCCAAGCCTGCAGCCAAGGGTCACGGAAGCATCTCACAGGAATACTCCGAAACGTAGGTGCCATTTAGGTCTTATCCCCTAACACATTTCCATTTGGGTACCATACAGGTTTTATCCCCAACACATCGGCCCCGCAGATTACATCTCAAAGAAAGAGCACATCACTAAACGTAACACACAATGGTGCACATTCACCACATGAAATATCAACACACACATGCAATAATGCAACATGATGATTATCATAATTTAACAATATTAATTTACCTCAAGCTGGATACACCAACCTTCCCACGACCAACCGCCCTGAACGAATACACGGTTTATCCAAAAAATCCAAAATGTAATACAGTCCGTTACTAATACCAAATCACCATCCCGAGTTCAACATCGGCAGGATAACTAGCCTTGATATCTAACTTCTCATATAATAGACCAATTATAATTCACGTTCCCATTTCCACTAGACATCCTTAAAATCATATACGTTATGATTTATCCTAGTCCAAAAATACCATACATACCACCATTCCGACAATTCATATATTCCATAATACCATTGCTATATGAATCATAAATGAAATGAAAATGAAATCATTTATTAACATTATGAACTGAGCAAGCATAACTTGCCTTGATACCAATTCGACGAAGCCACTACCAATCCCGCCGTCTTCGTCTACAAGCTCCGCAGTACAACGGTTAACTTCAACGATCACTAAATGCAACCTAATGCAATAATCAATTAACGATACGTTCAATAACAATCAACAACCGAAATGACCAACTAATCAAACTCGATGGTTCAACGACATCTCGATCATACGAAACCAAACCGTATGAACTCTTAACAATACGAACACAAATCGAAATTCGGTGTTCAATGGTCCTAACGACGTCTTCAACATATATACTTCTCATAACATCATGAATCGCAACAAACTACCAAGAACATCGAGAATACTACGATTCCATAATCATAACAACATAATCGAATCATTTGATCACCAATTCATTATCTTCCCTTAACAAAATTCTTGTAAATACCAAGAATCATCACAACAATATCAATTCAACCATCATTCATACGAAAAAGTGTAGAATTTTCCAAGTTCTACTCATTGAGAAATTTCAACGAACACTTTGAAGGCATAGTCCAATTTAATCGTTTATTCGAAGAAATACTCGAATTTGTTCCACAAAACTTCAAGAGTATTGAATGATTATGAGTATACAATCAAGTTCTATCAATAATCTGAATCAAAACGAAGAAAATCGGCCAAAACACCAAGAAACCTCAAGAACATCCAAAAACCAAAAGTTCATGTGTTCTTACCTTCGATCCGGGTGGAGGATGATGTTAATCCATGATTCCAACTTCCAAAACATGTTGTTATAAGTTGATTCTACTCAAAACCATCATCTTTGCTGAAGAAATCGCGAAAGGAACGGAGAAAAACGAAAAAAATGAGCAGATGACTCGGTCCAGGCCTTATATAGGCCGAGACCTGCCGGCACGTTACGTACGTAACCGGAAACATCCTTACGTACGTAGCCGGCCGTAGCCTACCTTACTGTCCAGTTCGTTCGGCACCCTTACGTACGTAACAGGTAGCTCCCTTATGTACGTAATCAGCCATTACGGCCGTAACCGGCCACTGCCTTACGTACGTAATCGGCCAGTCCTAGCCATCCCTGCGAGTCACTGCTGACCGTGATCGGCCATCACTGTGAGTCACTGCCGACCATGCTCGTCCACTACAGGTCCTCTCGGCCACGACTCGGCCAGCCGCCCCGTAACGTACGTAACACTTATTCCGTTGCGTACGTAATACGTACGTTGACTTGCTACAGTATTATGGTCATGTTACGTATGTAACACGTCCTGTATAACATACGTAACACGTACGTTGACTCACCTGTCAACATCCTACGCCGAAAGTTATCGGCACAGGGTCCCACCTGACGACCACGACTCGATCGTCTGATTCCCATGTTATGTACGTAATGTCTCGGCCATAACGTACGTAACTCTACCAATTTAACGTACGTAAGCTTCAACACATAACGTACGTAATGGCTTCCATACTTAGCCATTTCCAGCAATTCCTGTCCAACATCTCGACATAACAAATGTGAACATACGACAATACTGAACACATATACGAAATCCCGAAAATATTCTCATACGGTACGTCTCATGCACGATATCCTCAAATACAACTGTCGACCAAGTACGGAAATCATACAGATACTCATACGGTATATCCGACATCGAAAAACACACCAAGCATGTAATATCCTAGAATCAAAATAACCTCGATGACATACTGCCACGACTGTCACGGTTTCCAAAATTATCCACTCATATCGTGTCGGTCCCACTCTGTACAGTACATCCCAGATAAAATAATGCAAAAAATTTATAGTGAAATTCTAGGATATTACAATATTAGAACCGAACCTTCTGAAAAACAAACACAACCTCGCAAGTCTAGTAGAATTTCCTAATTACCTGAGAGGTATGGCTATCTGCATCAAGAGGAATTGGGTGTCCATGAGATGACAGAAAATAGTCATGAGAATGATCTTTCTACATACGACCAAGCGATGGTAGATGTTGACTCCGCCAAGGGGAAAGAAGCTATGGAAGCTGAGACAGACTCGATGCATGATAATCAGGTCTGGACTTTATTAGATCCTCCTAAAGGTATGGTGCCTATTGGAAACTAATGGATCTATAAAAGAAAGATTGATGGAGATGACAAGGTTGATACCTATAATACCAGGCTTGTGGCAAAGGGTTATTCCCAAAGAGAAGGAATCGATTATTTTGAGACCTTCTCGCTTGTAGCTATGATTAAGTCTATTCGCTTGATGCTTGCCATAGTAGCTCACTTATATTATGAAATATGGCAAATGGATGTGAAAACGGCATTCCTAAATGGATTCCTAGAGGGGGAGATTTACATGGAACAGCCTAAGGGATTCATATCTGAAACTAATATTCATAAAGTGTGCAAACTTCAGCGTGCCATTTATGGACTGAAGCAAGCTTCGCGAAGTTGGAATCTTCGTTTTAACAAGGCAGTCAAAGAGTTTGATTTTTTTCAAAAACAAAGAGAAGCCCTGTATTTACAAGAAGGTTAGTGGGAGCAAAATTGCATTCTTAATACTATATGTAGATTACATTCGACTTATAGGAAACGACGGAATGCTCAGTTCTGTGAAAGCTTGGCTTTCTTAAGAGTTCTCAATGAAAGACTTGGGAGAAGCTACCTATATTCTGGGTATTCGCCTCTACCTGGATAGAGCGAAAAGAATGTTAGGGCTTTCCAAACCCCTCTATATAGAAAAGATCCTGAAGTGGTTTAGGATGGAAAATTTTAAAAGAGGGTTCCTACCTATGCAACATGGTGCAGAACTTTCCTTAGAGATATGTACTCAAAGTGAGGAAGACATAAATGAAATGAGCAAGGTACCCTATACTTCGGCAATTGGTAGCCTCGTGTATGCTATGATTTGAACCAGACCGGACATTGCCTATGTTATGAGCGTAGTAAGTCGCTTTCAGTCAAATCCAGGGCAGGAACATTGGACTATTGTGAAGAACATTCTTAAGTACCTGAAGAGGACTAAAACCTTAGTTCTGACATACGGAGTTGGAGAACTAAGTGATGGGTTATACAGACTCATATTTTTCGGGGGACATGGATGCTGAGATGTCCACATCAGGGTATATCTTTACTCTGAATGGTGGGGCAGTCTCTTGGATAAGTTCCAAGCAAAGATCGACTGCAATCTCTACATGTCAAGCCGAATATCAGGCAGCCACGAAGGTTGCTAAAGAAGCTTTTTAGGTTAAGAAGTTCACTGAGGTACTTCAAGTGGTTCCTAACGCTGAGAAGCCCGTGATGCTATTTTGTGACAACGACGGAGCTGTTGCACAGGCGAAGGAGCCTAGGGCTCACCACAAAACCAAACATATTGCGAGAAAATATCATTTTGTTAGAGAAATGGTTCAGGAAGGGAATGTTATACTGCAGAGAGTCGACACGGATAATAATGTTGCTGGTCCGCTTACCAAGCCACTATCTCAGAAGGTCTTAGAGAGACTTCTGGAGAGTATGGATATTAGATACCATAGTTTATGGCATTGAGTGCAACTGGGAGATGCTGGCACAGTGGAAGTTGTTAGGAATATGTCCTCGAATGCCACTCAGAGGATGAGAGAGTGAGAGCATTGTATTGTTATTATGAATACTATATTAAATAAGGCATTTATTATTTCTATATTATTATATATCACAGGCATTGTGATTTGGTATATAAAATAATAGTCCTTGCATTTGAGAGCAAACTTTCCACTTTTTATGGAGATAAGGAGATATGCGCTGGAAATGTTTAGGACTTGAATGCTCAACTGGTTTGCAAGTCGATAAAACTTAACTGGGCCGTAAGTTTAGACAAGACTTGTATAACGTGTACTTTGGCATGTAGAGTTCCTTTCTTCACTAAGGGTTAGTGGGAGCACACGTTATAGGTATGCTAATGGGATTAGTATATTCGAACACGACTCAACTCGATTCGGTCACATGTGTACAGACGAGTTTCCTTACTCGCAACTATTTATTGTGAGGTTGTCTTGTATCCTTAAAAACAAGACAGATTATGGTGAGGTTGTTCTTGAGCCCGGAAATCAAGAAACTGTAAAGTTCGGCACTAATCTTGAAACTGATATTGTAAGAGTTGGCACTAAACTAGAAAGTGCATTCAAGGTTTTAAAAAATTCCTAGTCGATAACACTAGGTAGGGGATGTAGGCTTCGTTAATAGTCGAAGCTCTCGAACAAATTTGTGTGTTATTTATTTTCCGCACTCCTATTACTCCGATAAATAGCTTCCACACAAAAAGAGTTCAAAACTCTCATCTGCACTATTAAATCCCCTTCGAGTGGCGGTACCAATCCAACAAAGGAGCACTCCAAAACTGAGCAAAATATTAAGAAGAAACCAAGCCACGTGCTGATGGTCAGCAAAGGAAAGTTCTTCAAGAACAAAGGTAAAGCAAAAGTTGCCAAAGCGAAAGACCCAACTAAGCTGATTTTCATGGCAAAAGCTCCCAAAGATGGAAATTGCCATCATTGCAATAAACCAGGACACCGGAAGAGAAATTGCAAGGTTTACTTGGAAGAGCTGTTGTAGAAGTTAACTTATCTACTTCTAACTCTTGGGTATTGGATACTGGATGTGGATCTCACATTTGTACAAATGTGTAGGGGTTGAGAAGTAGTAGAGATCTGGAGAAAAGGAAAGTGGATCTAAGAGTCGACAATGGAGCAAGGGTTGTTGCACTAGCCTTTGGAACTTATGATCTAGTTTTACCCACAATTGCTATTATGTTCCTGTCATGAATAGGAATATTATTTCTGTTTCTACATTAGATTGTGAAGGCTACAGTGTTCTTATAAAGAATAAAATTATTCATATTTTCTTTGATGACTTGTTGTATGATACTGCAAAGTTATATACTGGCCTTTACAATATTGATCTAGATGAGTCCAATACTCTGGAAGTCAATAACATTGAAACCAAGAAACCAAAGCTCAACGATTCTAATCCGACTTACCAATGGCACTGTCGTCTTGGCCATATTAACAATAAATGCATTTCTAAACTCTATCATGATGGACTTTTAGACTCTTTTGACTATGAGTCATTGGGACATGCGAATATTGTTTATTGGGCAAGATGACGAAGAATACTTTCACCGGTCATGGAGAATACCCTTGGTACGCTTTCACCGGTCATGAAGAATACTACCACCAAACTGCCTAATCAAAAACTGCCAAACAAAAACTGCAAAGTAGTGGACAAACCCACAACCTACCCCATAACCGGCACACTCAAGTGGAGAACATTATAAAAGGAGACTCCAGTCAAGAAATATTAACAAAAGATAAACATCATGCCAATTTAGAGCAATATAAGAGATCTGAAAACCTAGAAATTTTGGATGGAACATGAGATTGTGTCTGGTCAGATCATACGATGTACTTGATTTTGCTGGGAGAGACATAAAAATAGTTGAATGCATATTTCAAGATGAAACAGTAAGATTCTTTTATATTGTGCTTACGTTTTTCATATACAAAGATGTCTCACATTTACTTTCTGTAACAATGTTTACTTCTTTTTGTTTATAGGGAGAGAGGATCCATACTCAAATAAAAAAAAACTATGGGTTACAAAGCACAGGTCCATGCTGCAGGAAGGAAAACTATACAGAATGTTTAAATCTTTGGTGGCCTTAAATGATATGCCATATCCAACAACTGATACACCTTTCATGATCAACATATGTGAGTCAACTCTCATACATGAAGATCCCAAATAAAAATTCTCAAATTTAAGATTTGTGCTTTGCAGATTTTGAAACAAGCACCAATATTATCACAGGGAAACTTTATGGTAAGTTACTCCAATTTTGAAATTTCAGAGTAACGATATATTTTTCACAATCTATTCTTATTTATTTTTGGAACTAATGGAGGTATTATGGGATCGGTTGTCAATTTTGGAGGACACCGAGTACATATTAATTTTAATGTTATCTTAAAATTTATTTTACTAAAGCATCTACTTATACAAATATAGGTCAGGCAGACTTAGCCATACCCTGTGGGGCACTCAGGTGGATCAAATGCAATCGTATATAGAACAAAATGGAAGGAAGATGGTCATTTGCCTCATATAACTATGGAAAACTAAAATGTTCGACGAGAAGTACACTACTGCAGACGAATGGCGTGTGACGTAAATGTTCATTAATGAAAACTGGGAGATTTTCTCGAGCTTCAAGACAAGGTATTATTTAATATATCCCCAACATATAAACTCTATATTTCTCAGTGACGATGGTTCAAAATAACAGGCTGGCTGAGGTTAACAACACCAATATCGAGTGTATTGTTTCTGCACCCATTGGTGGTCCGGTGGATATAGCTGAAGAATACCATCTTTTCAGAACTATAGAGGAGATTTTCAAAGATAAAGTGGTAAAACACAATTACATTTTCATAGTTAAAAGTAATGAATGACTAAACGACACATGACATTTTTTCAATTTCATCACAAATTTGAAGAAGAAAATGTGGGGCTCATATTGGATATGTGCTACTATCAAATCCATTGGTAAGTATGGGAGAAAAAACAAATGGTATTTCACAGAATGCGACATTCAGAAAGGGAATGCATTGTAATACCTGAGATTTCCATTTTTGGTTACTTTAAATTAATTGTCAGTGGTGCCGGTTATTTTGTTTCGTTGGTGATTAATTAGGATTTTCCCCATGTTGTGTACGGTATGATGTACCATGTTGTGGCAAATCGTCGGGTACGACTTGTTGTTGTGTAAGTTGTGCATATCGTTGGTATGCATGTGTGACATGGCATATTATGTTCCATTGTCGTTTTGTCTCTTTGAGGACATTGTGAGCTCTTGCTGTTGTTCCCTTTCGAGTTGGTTATATTTTGGGTGCTTTCGGAGTCATGTTGGGCTCGATGTTAGCCTTTGATATAGCACACGAGCAGGCCACACGAGCGGCTGCTCGTGCGCGGTGCTCGTGCGTGTTGGTCAGAAGCTGGGCAGTAGTGTAATACCCGGTTGTAATTCAGTAATTATCATTCAGTATTTATCATTCAGTAGTTGATATTCAGTAATTTCACTCATTATTGATCATTTGTCACTCATATTCAATCATGGTATTCATCATTCAGAGTAATTGTATCGTGTATCAATCGTCATTCATCACTAATCTAATTGGAGTTTCGTGCCGTGTTTATCATCATCGTCATTTTCATTGTGGGTTGTGCGTGAGGAGTAGCGCACGCTACGTACTCTCTGTAGCGTACGCTAATTGAGTACAGGTAGCGCACGCCACCACTCAGCATTAGCGCACGCTAAGCTTAACCTGGCTGCAGTCCAGAAGGTACTGGACTGCAGGTGAGTTATAAGTAACGCACGCTACGAATGGTAAGTAGCGCGCGCTAGTGGGTTATAGTAGCGCACGCTAATATTTGGTGTAGCGCGCGCTAAGGTCGGATCAGGTTGAATCCAGTGACTACTGGACTGAATTGAATTTATTCATAGCGCACGCTAGGAGTGGTGTTTAGCGTACGCAAGCGGTATTGTAGCGCACGCTACTTGTTGGTCGTAGCGCACGCTATCGAGGTCGAATCGGAAGGGTGATAGTTTCGGATTCGATCTTGGGCATCAAATAATTCGTTAGCGCACGCTAACTATGAGTATTAACGCACGCTAATGATATGGCCATAGCTCACGCTACAAAAGGTACGTAGCGCGCGCTACCGTGTTCGGACAGTGGATACTGGATTACCCAAACTTCTCGTTAGCGCACGCTACGCACAAGGGCTAGCGCACGCTAACCTGGACTGGCTATAAATTGGACAGTTTAGCCGGATTTCGTCATTTGTCATCTATTTCTCATACTCTCGTCGGTTCTTGGCGATTTGGGCGATTTTGGAGAGTTCTCTTCGAGCTTTTATCATCAATCATCATTTTCAAGGCTTTGAGTTGGATTATCATCACTTCATCATCTCCTTAACATCGAATCAAAGGTATTAATCTCTTGGATCTAGAATTTCGGATTTTTGGGTTTTTCCTCCCGATTTCTTCGTGTAAGCTTGGATTATCATTGGAATATGTTGGATATGGATTATCTACCTTGGATAAGTATATTCTTACGGATTTAATGGTTATTTTCGGAATTATTTCAAGAACCCTTGGGGTTGACTTCGGTTATTTTGGGGATTTCCGATTGTCGTTATTATAAACTTGAATTGTGGATTTCTATGAGATTATTGATGTCATTGATAATGTTTTGCTGATTTGAATCAATCATGTTGGAGTTGGTTCGATAATTCGGGTTTGGTTTTAACTAACGGGTATCTCAATGTTTTCGTGAGAGTTCATCTACGAGTTCGGATATTGTTGTATCGACGTTTGGGTCGGTTATGATCGTATTTGATTCGTGTATTGATCGGTTGTTGGTAACTATTGTTGTTCAAGGTTGTTCGAGCGACCGACATTTCATTTAGGACGTTGTTCGTGGAAGGACATTCTTCATCGGTGTTGAGTAAGTTAATTCTTACTCGGTTAAAAGGATATTCATTCCTTTTGTTGTTGTTCATTCATAATCGTAACTCATTCATCATTGTATTAACCGTATCAAAACTTGTCATTGTCAATTAATCACCTCAGTCATAAGGAGCAGCGGTTCCGATTATTTCATTGAGCTGTCATTCAATTCACCATCATTTAATCTTTGTGAGTAATTATTCATTTTCGTTGTCACTTTTGTCATATTGTGGCATTAGGGTCATCTTGGCGTGCGGTTGGTATGTGTAGGATTTTCATGTCGGGCACATTATGGTCGTGTGTTGGTTGTTGGCCTCACATTGGGTGTGCACACGAGTCAATGTGTCTCGTGAGACGATTAGGTACAAGACCACGCGTGTATTGATCGTTGGTGGCTTGTGCACGGACACATTTCCATCCGGGCGTAGTGTGGCGCCATTCCTTTGAGCCGTCTTGATAGTTGATTCATATAGCATGTTTGATTGCGTATGTTTCAACGAGAATAATTCATAATTTCGGATATATCATGATTGTGTATTTTCAACCCTTGAGGATTGTTGTTACGTATGGCCCGACCCGGTGGGATTTTGTTTTTCGTGTCATGGCAAGGCAAAAGCACGGGAATAACGTGTTGGCGAGTGGTCCCAATGATACTAGTAGGGGCCCCGTTCTTTTCGATTATTCATATTATTGTCATTTATTTTCCGCTGCAGATTTTCATTTGGATACTCCGTTTCATTCGGTGTTGTGTATTTTATCTTCATATAAAATACACTAGTATTCGGTATTGTCTGGTGTGTTGTACTTAAACTCCTCATCGGAGTAATTATTTTCGTAATGTGGTTCGGTACTACATTTACCCTGTGTAATTCATTCAATTTCATTCGCCTGGTGGGTCCCAGTCGGGGATCTACGGCACTGTAATATCCGCCTAGATTGGGGTGTTACAGAGTTGGTATCGGAGCGTTGTTTTGAATACTACCTTCCGAGTTATGTCTCATTTGAAATCATCATCATCGGACTAGTATCATTGGACTTTCGCGTCACGTGTGACCTGTGCAAATGCCGAGCCAATCAGACCGAAAGAACTGTAAGATTTCTAACGCCATGGTATAATTTCTGGCAATAATCATTCATTCATCACTCCTCAATTAACAATCCTCAAACATCATCATTCATCATGATCAGGACGATCATGTTAACTCATTAATCACTCAATTCATTTCATCATTCATTATGATCAGGACGATCATGTTAACTCATTAATTACTCAATTCATTTCATTACTCAGTTATTGATCTGGAAGATCATATCATCAACCTGGTTAACTTGTTCAAGATACTCATTTCTAGAATTTCATCAGATGATCATGTCACCTCAGTTAATCATTCATGTAATCACTGTGTTAGAGCGCATATGCTAATTTTCATCATCTCATGACATAATCATAACGTGATATTCATGCGGGGAATATAATCATTATGCGACCTTCCTACTTCAGTATGGAGAGAGATGTCAAAGGATGCACGGGGAGAGGCCGCGGTGCGGGCCGAAACTCGGGAAATAATCACTCGCTATCGGGAAATCGTATCCAGGACTCGGCTCGATCAGAAGATGTTCGGGTTGATCCACTCACTTTTATGCAGGTCATGATGACCCATATGCAATTGCTTAATCATCATTGCGCCTCTCTGGCCGAATTAATCGAGAGGACTCTCACGTATAAGCCTGCTGCTAAGGAAATTGCGGAGCAACAACCTTCATCTGTCTACAAGAAATCAACGAAGCGTAATCGGTCCGAAGGCGGTCGGTCAACCTCCAAGAAACCTCGTGCGGGTCCTAACGTTTCTGAGCGACCTCCTACGGCACCTAATCCTGCGGGATCTCAGTCCCGGCGGCCGATTCGGCCATCATCTGTTTCAACTGTGGGGCGGGCCATTCAAGACTAGGTGTACGGCCGTCTATCACATGTCATAATTGTGGGAATTCGGGCATAAGGCCCGTTTTGCGAAAGGACTCTAAGTCGGCTCGGCGGCATCTCGTGCCCAAACAATCGGCGATTCAGAATCAGACTACTTTGTCAGTGTCGTTTAAGACAATGGAAGCAATCAAAGGTGGAGCTCATATTTATCAGACGGGAGCGTCCGGTTCGGGAGCCGGCAGGTCCCGGATTCATGTGATGAAAAGGATCAACGATCCGGTGGTCCGAACGATCTCAGGTATACTCGTAATTTTATTTCAACCCGTGTGTACCTTTAGATACTGATGCACCGCATTCATTCATTTTCGAGTCATGATTGAATAGACTTAATTCGGTTAGTCCTATTGCTTGTGGACCTCATACCATCGGTGTACCTAACGATGGAAGGTTTTCGGAAATGACCGCGATTGGTTAGTGGACCTAATCGTGGTGAACTTATCTAAGGACGATATAATATTGAGTGTCACTTAGATGGATTGTCACGATATCATTTTCAATGTTCGTAAGCATATGGTCACTATCATTTCCGTCGTTGGATGTCGAATGTGTGCTTCAGGGAGGTGATCCCCGTTGTTCCAGAGGAATTTTTAATATGACGGAAGCAGAGGAATTCCACAATCGAGATATTCAATCATTCATTATATCATTATCATCGATTGGCCGTTCATAGGCAATCGAGTTATTCAATCATTCATTATATCATTGTCATCGATTGGCCGTTCATAGGTAATCGAGTTATTCAATCATTCATTATATCATTGTCATCGATTGTCCGTTCATAGGCAATCGAGTTATTCAATCATTCATTACATCATTGTCATCGATTGGCCGTTCATAGGCAATCGAGTTATTCAATCATTCATTGTATCATTTTCATCGATTGGCCGTTCATGGGCAATCGAGTTACTTAATCATTCATTATATCATTGTCACCTTTTGGCCGTTCTTAGACAATCGAGGTGTTCAATCATTCGTGGTATCATTGAAATCGATTGACGATGTATTTCCCCAAGGGGTTACTTGGTTGCCTTCACATAGAGTTGTGGAATTCACGAGTGAGTTGGAGCCCGGTACGCCCCCGTTATCGAAGACACCATATCGGATGGCCCCGACCGAAATGCAGAAATTGGAGACTCAACTTGAGTAATTGTGCGAGGAAGGTTATCTCCAACCGAGTGCGCCCCCGTGGGGAGCACCAGTGTTATCTGTCAAGGAGAAGTATGGTTCGTTCGTGTGTGTATTATTACCGGGAGTTGAACAGGATGATGATCAAGGATAAATATCCTCTACCCCGTATCGATGATATTTTGGATCAACTTCAGGGAGCTTCAATATTTTCCAAGATCGACTTAAGATCTGGATATCATCAGTTGCGGATTCGAGAGTCGGATATCACGAGGACGGCATTTCGAACACGCTATGGTCATTATGAGTTTGCGGTTATGCCGGTTGGGTTGATTAATGCACCTGCGGTATTCATGGAGTTAATGAATCAGGTTTTCATCGACTTTTGGATCAGTTTGTTGTTGTCTTCATAGACGACATTTTGATCTTCTCGTGACCGAGAGGAACGCGAGGTCCATCTTCATCAGGTTCTCGACGTGTTAAGACGAGAGCAACTTTATGGAAAGTTTTTCCAAAGGTGATTTCTGGATGTCCGAAGTGACTTTTCTCGGACAGGTAATTTCATCAGATGGAGTGCGGGTTGATCCTCAGTAGACGGAGGCTACCCAAGATTGGTTACCTCCGAGAAATGTTAAGGAAATCCGAAGCTTTCTCGGATTAGCCGATTACTATCAGCGGTTTGTGGAAGGATTTTCTAAAATTGTTCAGTCAATTCATTCATCACTCAGTTAACCTCATTGTTCAGTCAATTCATTCATCACTCAGTCAATCTCATTGTTCAGTCAATTCATTCATCACTCAGTCAATCTCATTGTCCAGTCAATTCATTCATCACTCAGTTAATCTCATTGTTCAATTAATTCATTCATCACTCAGTCAATCTCATTGTTCAATCAATTCATTCATCACTCAGTTAATCTCATTGTTCAATCAATTCATTCATCACGGAGTCAATCTCATTGTTCGATTAATTCATTAACCATCCAGTCCATCTCACGGTTCAGTTGTTGATCTTGTGAATCAAATTTTTCAACCTTGTGAACTTGTTCAAGGTAATCATTTCAGGAATTTCATCAGATAGGCTTGTCACCTCACTTGTTTTTTTTCTTGCGATCTTCTCATATCACGGCGTCATGTCGACGATCGTTTTATTGCATTATTAATGCATTCATTTTGTTAGAGCGTGTATGCTCATTGTTATCATTCCGTCTTGAAATCATAATGCAATCTTCATACGAGATCTGTAATTATCACGTGACTTTCCTGCCTCGGTATGGAAAGAGTTCGAGGGACATCGGACTCGACGTCCAAGAGATCGTTCTAGTCGTATTCGTCTTTGGGAGAGCATCTTCATCTTAGGCAGCGAGTTCAACTGTTGTATGCTTTAACGGTGTTACAACAGGACATTCATCACCGGTGTTGAGCAAGTTAATTCTTGCTCGGTAATAGGATAATCATTCATTTCATCGCCGTTCAATTATTCGCATAGGTCATTCATCATATATCAATCCCGTTTAGACTTATATTTGTCAACCAATCATTCACTTCACGGGGAACAATGGTTCCAATAATTTCATTCGAGTTATCACTCATTTCGTTATTAGTTCACCTCGGCGAGTTATTCTTGATCATTGTCGGATTTCTAATCATTTATCATTCATCATAGTCACTCTCGTTTTGGTAACCTTTCGGGGTCATATTAAGCGGTGAGTTCAGATTTGGGTCTTCGTTGAATCGTTGTGATCGAGGAGATCGATGGTATGGAAGATATCGATGTTGGGTACATTTGATATATAGCCTTGCCTTTCACATGACTATAACTCAATCCGTATTAAGGTGTCGTGATTGTGGATCATTTATTGTTGATCTATCTTATAATGATCGTATTTGAGAATCTTGAGATTTTGAGATCGTTTGATGCATTCCTTTTGGTGTCGTACCGAGACTTCGTGATAATTTGGGAGATCGTTCATTGTGATCCGAGACGTCAAGACTTGGGGACTTGGGCGTGCGATTGATTTGGTCCCGAGAACTATTTGGACATTATTGTTTGCAGATCGTGATGGATAGTTCATGTCCCGAGTTGTTTACCCTTAGTTTCGAGGACGAAACTCTTTTAAGGGGGGGTGTATGTAATACCCGGTTGTAATTCAGTAATTATCATTCAGTATTTATCATTCAGTAGTTGATATTCAGTAATTTCACTCATTATTGATCATTTGTCACTCATATTCAATCATGGTATTCATCATTCAGAGTAATTGTATCGTGTAGCAATCGTCATTCATCACTAATCTAATTGGAGTTTCGTGCCGTGTTTATCATCATCGTCATTTTCATTGTGGGTTGTGCGTGAGGAGTAGCGCACGCTACGTACTCTCGGTAGCGTACGCTAATTGAGTGCAGGTAGCGCACGCCACCACTCAGCATTAGCGCACGCTAAGCTTAACATTGCCGATCCAGAAGGTCTTGGGCTGGTGAGTTATAACGCACGCTACGAATGGTAAGTAGCGCGCGCTAGTGGGTTATAGTAGCGCACGCTAATATTTGGTGTAGCGCGCGCTAAGGTCGGATCAGGTTGAATCCAGTGACTACTGGACTGAATTGAATTTATTCATAGCGCACGCTAGGAGTGGTGTTTAGCGTACGCAAGCGGTATTGTAGCGCACGCTACTTGTTGGTCGTAGCGCATGCTATCGAGGTCAGATCAGAGGACTGATAGTTTCTGGATTCCAGTGCTGGGCATCAAATAATTCGTTAGCGCACGCTAACTATGGGTATTAACGCACGCTAATGATATGGCCATAGCGCACGCTACAAAAGGTACGTAGCGCGCGCTACCGTGTTCGGACAGTGGATACTGGATTACCCAAACTACTCGTTAGCGCACGCTACGCACAAGGGCTAGCGCACGCTAACCTGGACTGGCTATAAATTGGACAGTTTAGCCGGATTTCGTCATTTGTCATCTATTTCTCATACTCTCGTCGGTTCTTGGCGATTTGGGCGATTTTGGAGAGTTCTCTTCGAGCTTTTATCATCAATCATCATTTTCAAGGCTTTGAGTTGGATTATCATCACTTCATCATCTCCTTAACATCGAATCAAAGGTATTAATCTCTTGGATCTAGAATTTCGGATTTTTGGGTTTTTCCTCCCGATTTCTTCGTGTAAGCTTGGATTATCATTGGAATATGTTGGATATGGATTATCTACCTTGGATAAGTATATTCTTACGGATTTAATGGTTATTTTCGGAATTATTTCAAGAACCCTTGGGGTTGACTTCGGTTATTTTGGGGATTTCCGATTGTCGTTATTATAAACTTGAATTGTGGATTTCTATGAGATTATTGATGTCATTGATAATGTTTTGCTGATTTGAATCAATCATGTTGGAGTTGGTTCGATAATTCGGGTTTGGTTTTAACTAACGGGTATCTCAATGTTTTCGTGAGAGTTCATCTACGAGTTCGGATATTGTTGTATCGACGTTTGGGTCGGTTATGATCGTATTTGATTCGTGTATTGATCGGTTGTTGGTAACTATTGTTGTTCAAGGTTGTTCGAGCGACATTTCATTTAGGACGTTGTTCGTGGAAGGACATTCTTCATCGGTGTTGAGTAAGTTAATTCTTACTCGGTTAAAAGGATATTCATTCCTTTTGTTGTTGTTCATTCATAATCGTAACTCATTCATCATTGTATTAACCGTATCAAAACTTGTCATTGTCAATTAATCACCTCAGTCATAAGGAGCAGCGGTTCCGATTATTTCATTGAGCTATCATTCATTTCACCATCATTTAATCTTGGTGAGTCATTATTCATTTTCGTTGTCACTTTTGTCATATTGTGGCATTCCGGGTCATCTTGGCGTGCGGTTGGTATGTGAAGGATTATCATGTCGGGCACATTATGGTCGTGTGTTGGTTGTTGGCCTCACATTGGGTGTGCACACGAGTCAATGTGTCTCGTGAGACTGATTAGGTACAAGACCACGCGTGTATTGATCGTTGGTGGCTTGTGCACGGACACATTTCCATCCCGGGCGTAGTGTGGCGCCATTCCTTTGAGCCGTACTGATAGTTGATTCATATAGTATGTTTGATTGCGTATGTTTCAACAGAATAATTCATAATTTCAGATATATCATGATTGTGTATTTTCAACCCTTGAGGATTGTTGTTCTGTGTAACTGACCCCGGTTGGGGATTTTGTTTTTCAGGTCATGGCAAGGCAAAAGCACGGGAATAACATGTTGACGGCGAGTGGTCCCAATGATACTAGTAGGGGGCCCCGTTCTTTTCAGTTATTCATATTATTGTCATTTATTTTCCGCTGCAGATTTTCATTTGGATACTCCGTTTCATTCAGTGTTGTGTATTTTATCTTCATATAAATTACACTAGTATTCGGTATTGTCCTGGTGTGTTGTACTTAAACTCCTCATCGGAGTAATTATTTTCGTAATGTGGTTCGGTACTACATTTACCCTGTGTAATTCATTCAATTTCATTCGCCTGGTGGGTCCCAGTCGGGGATCTACGGCACTGTAATATCCGCCTAGATTGGGGTGTTACAGAGTAGCCTAGCGCATGACCAAGCACACGAGCATTTGGCCGTGCATGATGCTCGTGCGCAACCAATGCTCGGCAGTAACTCCCAGGGACACACGAGCAGGACACACGAGCAGTTGCTCGTGCGCGTTGCTCATGCATGATGAAGTAGTCGGGCAGTGGCATAGCGCATAACCAAACGCACGAACACTTGGTCGTGCGTGATGGTCGTGCGTGCTTGATGTATTTAAGGGGATAGTCGCGTTTTCATCCTCATTTTTCTTCTCTCCTTCTTCTTCTCCGAGGGTTAGGCGACATGGGGCATATGGAATCTTAGATTTTGATCGTATATCATAATCCATCAACGGTTTTGAGTTCTTAGCACCAAGTTAGCCTCATCTAAACATCTTTTACCGATTGAATCAAGGTAAAATCTTTGTGAACCCCACTTTTGGGAAATTTGGGGGTTTTCGATTTAATGTCCGATTCGTTCCGTATTGTTGATTAATCCATGATGTATGTGATTAATCGTAGTGGTATTCATTTTTTTCCGATGAGTTCATGGTAAATTTTGTGGTATTTGTAAAATCGAGAGGGTTCGGTTATGACTCGTCCTCATTATTTTTGTACGAATTTACATAAATTGTATGTGGATTTTTGGGTGTATTCCATTTTCGTACTCGTGTAGAAATGGTTGTGATTGTATTCTTCAATCATTAGGTTCAGGATTGTTATTTCCTCGCGATCATGGTTGATTCTCCATTCCGTTCGTTTCGTCGTTAATTACTCAAGGCAAGTATTCTTGGAAACCTTTATGCTTAACATGAAATGGTGATGTATATTATGTGTGTGCTTTGCTCACTCCGGTAGGGTCCAACGGGGCCTCGGGGGAATCTGTGACTTCACTCCGGATTCACGAGCTTGTTCTCTAGCCAGTTCGAGAGGGTCCTTAGAGGCCTCTAATGGGGCCAGTGGCTTCACCCAGGTCCTAGGCGATGCCTATGCGTGATTTTATTTATGATTATGGCCAATTCGAGAGGGTCCTTAGAGGCCTGGAATGGGACCAGTGGCTTCACCCCAGTCCTAGGCAAATTGATTATTGACTGTTCATTTTCTGTAAAAGATATGTCTGGTTTTGTATTTTGAAATAACTTGATGCATGTATTATGAAATGTGTAAGTGAATGGTTTGCCTTGATTACTTGTACTAGAGTAATTGTTAACCCCTTTGGGGACCCGTTTTGGGGAAATTCGTGCAATGAATTTCAAGTTGCATTCGACCGATCGGCGAAACCTTTGGGCGATGCGAGGATCTTTGTCGGGGGTTGTTGACGTGTGCAAATGATGTCTTTTATTTTAGTTGTCCATTTTAAACTTTTGTTTTCAAACTTGTAAACTAATAGATAGTACTCGCGAGTACTTAGGCATTTTGATTTGGAAAATAGTTTGTATTACTAAATGTTATTTATGATTTTCGGTGATGTCTAGTTTACCGGTTGTACCGGGCGTTTTATTTAATTTTCATCTTGGTGATGTGTGTTTTCTCGCTAATCGAGATAGTTAGATGAGCGGTATTAATTATTTAGCCTGGTGGGTCCCATGTAGGGGTTCACGGCGCTGTAGTATACCCTGAATACCTTGGGGTGTTACAAAAAAAATGGTATCAGAGCTCTAGGTTTATGGATACCTAGGCTTGTTGGTTAATTGGGTCTAGTTGTGTTTTGTTTGGCACATCGTCATCACGTGCCATCATCTCGGTACTTCCAGTGTTCGTAAGTTTTCATTACTCGATTCCTTGTTTTCTCGTATCGTACTTCCACTTCTTGAACTATGATTGTTTCTCTCGTACTTATCATCGAGTTGCTTTTCGATTCTGGTGTTAGGCATTCGTTTATATCTCTGGAGTATGTGCGTCGTTTGGGTCTTGACTGTTTGTCGTCTTGTGAGCCTTTCGTCGCTAAACTTCCTAGCACTGATAGGATCGTTGGTGATCGGAAGATCCGAGATTGTTCCATGGTATAATGTGAGAGGACTTGACTCTCTAATCTTATTGTTGTGGATATTGAGGCTGAGGATTTGATTCGCGGGTATGATTGGCTCAAGCGACATGGTGCGATCATGAACTACCGCTCGAGGATCATCACCATGTTAGCCGAGGACGGCACTGAGCACCCTTTCACGGGGCGAAAGAGGGGAAACCAGAAGTTCGTAATTGACGCCTTGAAGACGATGAGACTCCTGCGGAAGGGGTGTACTGGTTATTGGTGTTACGCCTTGAAGACGGAGGATGGTGGAGTCGAGCTTTTACCGATTACAGTCGTTAGTGAGTTCCCAGATGCCTTTCCTGACGAGTTGTCGGGGTTACCACCGGACCGTGAGGTTGATTTTATTATGTGCATGTTATGTGATGAAATATGTATTCGGTACTGGTGATGTACTACATGTGTGTTGAGTTAAATGTATTGACAGTAGAGTTTGTTGAGAAAATCCTATAGATGGTTTCGACATGTGTTCTTATTGGTGTTCATTAGTTATGCTGTTAAACTTGGAGAGATGGTTTGGCATATGTTTGAAATTAGTGTTTCCGAGTTGCGCTTGTTGAATTGGTGATTTATGAATGTCGTATATGCATGTGTTCGAGAATTGATGGTATTTGGCTAATTGTTGTTATTTACAACCAGTGTGCTCCTATTAATAATTATATATGCGTCGTGCATGCTTGAAAATTTCTTAGACCTTATTATATTGTGGAAAATTAGTTTTCGAAAATATTTTGACGGCACGGTCAATGGCGGCATATTGTGGATTTTGAAAGGTGGTATGAATTTTGGCGGGCCACCCTTGTGTTTTCAAATAAAACCTTGTGATGGTATTTGAAAGATGTGTTTAAAAGTGTTTTGGGACATTTATAAAATGCTACCGCCGTTAATCCCGTGTCGTGTTTGAAAGGATTTTGAAAATGATTTTAACTTATCGGTGTTATTTTCAAATAACTCGAGTATACTATTTTAAAAATCTTTCACGCCATAAAATTTTGGTATTTTAAAACAAAAATGTGATTCTTATTTTCGGAAAATAACTAGTGAAAGATGAAGAATCTTACGCGATTTAAAACTCTAAATTCAACTTAGAATATTTTATGAGACGAACCAGTTAGCGCACGCTAATTTCGTCATTAGCGTGCACTAATGAATCTGGACAAAATATTTGATTGTTTCAGCTTATTAACGCACGCTAATCGTAGGCTTAGCGCGCGTTAAGCAGCAGTATGTGCATGATGTGAATTTATCGCTTAAGGCGATGGGTTAGAGTTAAATTATGAGGTGTCAAGCCGTTGTGACATATTTATCATATTACTGTTCTTGTTGAAGAATTTTGGGTGGGTGCCTAATTGTTGTGTTGTATGCGTTGGATTTGTTTTGTGACTTGTATAATGTTATTTCGTTGTGACTGAGGAGCCGTAGAAATTCCTAGTACGAGTATGAATGGGTTGTCCAACCGGGGATGGTTCGGTGAAACCTATGGGGATCGATGCTAAGAAAGCATAGCCACCGGATACCCTACGTGTTGTAAATTGTGATGATGCTGAATGGTAACAATTGGTTACCTTGTGGTGTTGATTATTGTGATGAGTATTTGTGATGACGTGGATATCTTGATGATGTTGTTTCTGAAGGAATTGACATTTCGGAATGTTGTTTTGTAAATGATTTCCAAACAAAACGGTTATGAAATTGGGTTTATGGTTTTGATTAAATGGCCGAGGTATTAAACGTATTTTTCAAAGATTTCATTTTCAGCAAAAACGTTCAGATTCAAGAGTTTTAAAATATTATCATTTGAACGAATACCTCAGAAAATTTTATTTTTAAAGAATGTTACCAGTGGTTGACCATTGTGGTGTGTACTTTGTTTTAGCCTTGTTTATATTGGTAAAGATCGTAAGTTCCGTTGTTATGGTTATGTGATTCGTTTACGACTGCAAGTTCCGTTAGTTGCAGTGGTAGTTTTTATATTCGTGCAATTACCCAGAGTGGATATTTTGTCGTGTTACTATTCGTTGCCTTACGTTGATATGTTGTGCTGAGTTGGTATCTCCGGTATGTTGTTTTGCGATGTTATGTTCCATTATGCCTAGCAGTGGTATATTCGGTATGTCGAGGTGTTTCAACTATAATGTGTCGGGGCATGTACGTGCAAATTGTCCTTCTCGCCAATAACGTGTTACAAGTGTGGACACGAGGGATGCAGAATCCAGTTTTACAAGTTGATTACCGAGTCTTCCGGGGCACGGACTCCAGCACAGATATCAGGATCGACTCTGAGAGGACCTTGAAAGATGTTTCTGTCAGTTGCTTGTTATGTTGTTACCTTGGTTTTGTTGTTGTGAGTCTCGGGGACAACACTTCTTTTTTTAAAAGAGGTTGTTACCTTGCTTTCGTTGTTGCGAGTCTCGGGGACGACACTTCCTTTTTTTAAAAAGAGGTCGAATGTAATACCCGTATTATTTTTTTACTTCTACAATTTTTTATTCTATCGACTCGCTCGTGTTCGTTGATACTTTCTGAACTTGTTCTGTTCTTCGGTCTTCTATTGTTCGAACGGGTTGTGATATTTTTTCGGATCAATCGGTTTATCGTTGTGACTTTTCTGAGTTCGGTTTGATTCTTGTGAACTGTTAGATGTATTTTTGTGTGCTTAATTATCATTATTTTATCCCCATTTTAGGTTTAAATCCGCTTAAATGAGCTTTTAATGCATTATGTTATGTTTTGAAGGAAATTAGAGTCCGGGAGCTTAAACGAAGAAAAACGGGCCAAAACGACAATTTTTGGTCAGGGGCCGCATCGCGCAGAGGCCGAGCCGCAGCACAGGAGGCACCCAGCAAGAACCGGTACAAACAGTACCGGGGGCCGCGGCACACTAATGCCGAGCCGCGGGCCGCGATGGTGGTTACTTGAATTCAGCTCGCGATTTCGGCTGTTCTGAAGTCCGTTTTTGACCTAATTTTCGGACGCATTTTGGCGGCGGAAGAAAAATTATAAATAGGCATTGAAAGTCCGAAAATATGAGGATAGCAGAGGAGGAGAAAAGACCTAGCAACATAAGGCATAGGCCAGAGAACGGAAGAAGCCAGTCTTCAACTGTGTTTGATTTTCTTTCTCATGTTTACTTTGAATATTTGTGTATTGTTTTCTAGCATGTCGGGCTAGACCTCTTTTTCTAGGATTGTGATGAAACCAAGATTTTGACATATTAACTTTTAATTTTGCATTATTAATATATTTCCCTTTTCTATTGAGTTTTCCCCAATTGTTCTTAATGCGTTCAATTATGTGGCCTATGATTGAATTGTTTTGATTACGCAACTCGAATCGGGAGAGGAGAGTTAGTAGGAAAAATTGGTGAGAAACATTTTATCTTGTGAGATAGGAATATATTCATAGGAATTACGTGACCCGTCTGAAGATTTTGTACTTTTTGCCTATTGTTGAATTAATTCACCGAGGAATAGAGTGATTTGTTCACCTTAGAAAATTCTACTGACCTCGGGAGAGGCATTAGAGTATCTTAGAAATCTTCGCCTTCAATAAATTGGGAAATTACTTAATTTATATAAATCAAGAGTAATTCGAATTAATCGAGGCGGATTCTCAATCCTAGATTCTTCTCTTATTTGATCTTCTTTATTCGAACTACCGATTTTATTAGTTACTTTTAGTTTATTGATTTATTAGTTTTATTTAAAAATCCTTCCACCACCAAATTCGATCGTTCAAATAAAATTAGAATACAAATAAATTGGTAATTAGTACGTCAGTCCTCGTGGGAACGATATCTTTCTTATCACTTTATTACTTGCTTACGACAACGTGCACTTGCGTTCACCGAAATCCGCAACAAGTTTTTGGCGCCATTGCCGGGGATTGATTGTTTTACTAATATAAATTTTAGTATTTTTAGTCTTAATTTGAACATTATTTTTTCTTTTGTGTATATTTGGTTTCATTTGTTTTCCTTGCAGAAAATTCGTTAGTGTATGAGAAAACTTGGAACAAAAGGCTTACTTCCTTTTGATCCCGAAATAGAACGCACCCTTAGGAAATTCCGCGAAGGAAAACGCATAATTCCAATTCCAATCACTATGGAGCATAAGATTGATCCGAATAACGACGATGCCACTCCGCCAGCTTTAGCTCTTCGCGATTACGCTCTTCCTCAAATAAATGCCAATCATTCGGGGTCACGTGCCCAACTATCCAAGCAAATACTTTCGAGATTAAACCGGCTGTCATCCAAATGGTCCAAAGTAGTCAGTTCTGCGGATTGGCAGATGATGATCCTAATGCGCACATCTCTGTTTTTCTTGAAATTTGTGATACTTTCAAAACTAATGGAGTTACCGATGATGCCATTCGTTTGCGGATTTTCCCATTCTCTCTCCGGGATAAAGCAAAAATTGGGTAAATTCTCTTCCAACGGGTTCTATCACGACCTGGGCTCAATTAGCACAAGCTTTTCTAGCTAAATTCTTTCCGCCTATCAAAACCGCAAGGCTAAGGAATGAAATTACCACTTTCAGGCAGTTTGAAGGGGAGTCACTCCATGAGGCTTGGGAACGGTATAAGGATCTTATGAAGAAGTGTCCTCATCATGGCCCCTGACTGGCTACAAATTCAAACTTTCTATAATGGCTAATGCGTATCTACTCGAACTTTAGTCGATGCAGCAACCGGGGGAGCCTTGATGGGTAAAACCATGATTCAAGCCCACGCATTGTTAGAGGCGATGGCCGCGAACGCGTATCAATGGCCTTCCGAATGCACAAATTCTAATTTAGTTATGGAAGTCTCTAGCAATGATCCTATTTCGACGCTTTCTGCTCAAGTCGTGGCGCTTACCCAACAATTACAATCTTTTTCACATTTTCCATCCGCTAGTAATATCGAGTCATGTGAGTGGTGCAGCGGTCCGCATTCGAGTGTAGAATGCCAAACGGGAAATCCGTTCAACCAAGCTCGGACGGAGCAAAGCTCAATTTGTTGGAAACGGAAATCGGCAAAATAATGTGTATCCTCAAATAACTCTCATTCCCAAAATAATCCGTATTCCAACACATATAATCCGAGGTGGCGAAATCTCCCTAACTTTTCATGGAAAAACGGACAAAATTTAAACCAACCTCAGTTTGCTCAACACCAACAGCAACCTCCTCCCACTCCAAAAATCTCTCTAGAGGAGGCAATGGCGAAATTAGCAGCAAATACGAGTCAGTTCAAGACCCATATGGAAACAACCTTGCAAAACCATTCCACCTCTTTTCACAATTTGGAAGTTCAATTGGGTCAAATAGCAAATTTGTTAACAGCCCGACCTGAGGGTACTTTGCCAAGTACAAGTGAGACGAACCCCAGAGAGAGTATTAATGCCATGGGCTTGAGAAGTGGGAGGGAAGTGTGTGAGCAGCCCGGGAGAAACAAAAAGAGAGGTGAAGATGAGGAGAAGAAAAATTCGGCATTAGGAGAATCACAAATTCCTAAAAACTCCAAATTGTTTCCAGACAATCTGATAGCCTATGTGCCTCCCATCCCGTTTCCACAGCGTCTGCAAAAGCAAAAGTTAGACAAGCAGTTTTTGAAGTTTCTTGATGTATTTAAGAAATTGCACATTAATATCCCAATTGCCGACGCTTTGGAGCAAATGTCGGTCTATACAAAGTTTATGAAGGAGATTTTATCTAATAAAAGGAAGCTCGAGGAATATGAAATGGTGGCACTAACTGAAGAGTGCAGCGCTATCTTGCAGAGAAAGCTCTCGCCTAAATTGAAGGATCCAAAAAGCTTCACTATATCGTGCACTTTTGGAAACATGTCTTTTGATAGAGCGTTATGTGATCTCGGCGCTAGTATAAATCTTATGCCCCTTTCCATTTTCAAGAAGCTGGGTATTGGGGAGGCCAAGCCAACTACGGTCTCGGTACAACTAGCTGACAGATCAATCAAGTATCCGAGAGGGGTAATAGAAGACGTTCTAGTCAAAGTGGATAAATTCATATTCCCCGTTGATTTTATTGTACTTGATATGGACGTAGATGATGATATTCCGATTATTCTGGGTAGACCATTTTTGGCCACTGGTAGGACCCTTATTGATGTTCAGGAGGGTAAATTGACGTTTCGGGTTCAAGATGAGCAAGTCACATTCAAAGTATTTCGATCTCTCCCATGTCCAAGCAATGTCGAGAAGGGTTCTCAAATTGAAAGCGTAGATATGTTTGTGAAAGACACATACCAGGAAGGTCATCAGTCGAAATGTTCAGAATCTGTTGTAGTTGCTCCGACATCTGAGAAAAATGTAGGACGAGTCGCATGCCTTAGGCATTTGGACATGTCGTCTTCATCATCCGTTCACCCACCATTGAAAAATTCTCATGCCGTCATAAGTTCGTTCGGGGAAAAGAAAACTAAGTCGAAAGTGAGACGGGTGCCAAATCAGTTGCAACATGGGTATTTCGGGAAGTTATTATTGTTCAAGTCTTTTCACAAAGAACGTTGGAAATCCACACCAAAAATCGAACTATTAAAAACTAATGGTCAAAAATTTAAAATACATGATAACGGTTCGACGGACTGTGCGGAGTCCAAATGGTCTTTGCAAAATGTAAACTGATTTTCGAAAGGTCCGGCTGAAGACTATAAACTTAGCGCTTCTTGGGAGGCAACCCGAGCATTAGTGTAGATTTTAGCTTTTCATTATTTTCCTTCATTTTAGGAGTCTATTCTTTGGCGTTTTTGGCTTTGCTTTGTTTCTATCTCATGTTCTAAGTGTTTTCATTTGAAAAATTCTGTACAGGAACTCCCCAGGGCAATTTGTAACTTAGGGCCGCGGCACTCACAAGCTTCAAAAATCGGCTGAGCGAACTGTACTCTGTGCCGCGGCACGATATCCCTGAGCCGAGGCACACTAACATACTGAGTCGCGACATGCTAGGCCAGGCCGCGGCACACCAAAAGACTCAAAACAACTCCAGGTAAACTGTACTTTGGGCCGCGGCTCACTTATTACGTGCCGCGGACCCTGCCAAGTAATTAAAAAGAGCTGGGATGCTCAGAATCCATCCATCCGAGACATATGGTATCTCAAATCTTTCCCTCTTCCGCGCAGCGCTGTAGGTATCCTTTCAAATTCATTCTTCTTCTTATCTTCTTTAATCCAACCCCAGGTAACCCTCAATCCTTAGTTTGATTTGCAATAAAGACTGAACAATGGGATAATGTGTATTGTTGAATTTATTTTTCTTCCCTAAGTTCTATCAAGAAGTTGATCGGATTGTGTTGTGATTCTCGATCAATTGTTGATTATCTCTCGGTGATTCGACATGAATTATTATGATTTTGTTTGTTATTGGGGATTAAATTAAGCAAAGACTACTTTTGTTCTTCATTTGAATTTATGCACTTAAAGTGTTCGAAAAAATGCCCCTGTTGGAAATGCCCCTGTTGATGAGAAATTCTCATCAACCTTTGGAAACACATACGATTGTCTGAAATGGTGTATCCCCCTGCCTTTTGCATGATTTTGACGAATTCGCTTTGGCTCGGAAGAGAAAGCTGACCTCACCAGACGAGGGCGACACCAGTGCCAGAGCTTATCTTAGGGGAGTACTTGACCATTCTCTTACTGCATACTATTATCTATTGTCCATTGAGGCCAATGTACTTCTCAAGTTTGGGGGGAAGTACTTTTTAGTTTTTATTTATTTTTCGTTGTTATGGATTCTAGCCTTGCTTGTCCTATATGATTTTCTGGATTATGATTGCATTCGTGAGTGCGGCTCTGTGTGAGACCGACTATATGATACTGATTTCTTTTTGAAGAAACGGTTGAGTATTGGTCGAGTGTGCATTATGTGATATTTGTTTCCCTAGAGTATTTATTTCGTGCTGACTCTTTGTGTCATTATGGTATTCTTGGCATATAAGAAATGAGACATACGTGTTTGTAGTGTCCGCATTACGCGAGCCGCCGTCTATATGTTTGGTGGCATTATTCACTTAGTTAATCGTCCAGTAACATTAGTCTTGTTGGCATTAACTTAAGTACCTAAGTTTAGGCATTTAGTCGGACAGTATTAATTCCCTTAAATTTGAGCAACCTTTCGTGTTCTATGATGGGAAGTCTAGTAACCGGGGGTATTCACGTGACCCGTTGTTTACTCTCGCATAAAACGATAACCCTGACCAGATTTATGGTTCAGAAAAAAAATCGCATCTCCAGTGATGGGAAGCCAAGTAACCGGGTGTATTCACGTGACCTATCGTTTACATTCGCGTAAAACGGCGACCTTGAATCGGACGTGCGGGAGTTAATATTCGAGTTTTTTCTACGCTGTAGAGGGAGACTTAGTAACTAGAAGCATCCATGAGCCCCATGAGTGTCTTTTACGTCAAACAATTTCCCAATACATCAGAATGGAAGTTCACCCTAGGGTTCTTCCGATGAAACACTCCGGGAGTCGAAACCTAGTGGTTAACTCGAATTATTTTAGTTATAAAAAGGGAGTGCTGTCCGGGGACTTTTATAACTGCTGAAAGTCTTACGTTTTTGCCACGAGGCTGTGGGACTGGGAGAGCTGGCTTGTTATAATCCCAACATTCATATTGGCGGTCGGCTCAATTCACGTTTGTTAATCTTTGAGCCTTGATTTTCTTCATGAACTATTGTTTAGCACAAAAGAAATGTTTACCTTATGGAATCATTTTCCATACTGTGACTCACTAGTACGATTTTCGTATTATTCATTGAGATTTTCAGGGTAGTATTAATTAGTTGAGCACTATGGATTTGCACGATTGCCCACGATACTTATCATCTTATGTGAAATTGATTTTTGCTTCAGGACAAGCAAAGGCTTAAGTTTGGGGGTATTTGTTAGATGTATTTTTGTGCGCTTAATTATCATTATTTTATCCCCATTTTAGGTTTAAATCCGCTTAAATGAGCTTTTAATGCATTATGTTGTTATGTTTTGAAGGAAATTAGAGTCTGGGAGCTTAAACGAAGAAAAACGGGACAAAACGACAATTTTTGGTCAGGGGCCACGCCGCGCAGAGGCCGAGCCGCGGCACAGGAGGCACCCAGCATGAACCGGTACAAACAGTACCGGGGGCCGCGGCACACTAATGCTGAGTCGCGGCCCGCGATGCTGGTTACTTGAATTCAGCCCGCGATTTTGGCTGTTCTGAAATCCGTTTTCGACCTAATTTTCGGACGCGTTTAGACGGCAGAAGAAAAATTATAAATAGGTATTGAAAGTCAGAAAATATGAGGATCGGAGAGGAGGAGAAAAGACCTAGAAACAGAAGGCAAAGGCCATAGAACGGAAGAATCCAGTCTTCAACTGTGTTTGATTTTCTTTCTCATGTTTACTTTGAATATTTGTGTATTGTTTTCTAGCATGTCAGGCTAGTCCTCTTTTTCTAGGATTGTGATGAAACTAAGATTTTAACGGATTAACTTTTGATTTTGCATTATTAATATATTTCCCTTTTCTATTGAATTTTCCCGAATTATTCTTAATGCGTTCAATTATGTGGTCTATGATTGAATTGTTTTGATTACGCAACTCGAATCGGGAGAGGAGAGTTAGTAGAAAAATTGGTGAGAAATGTTTTATCTTGTGAGATAGGAATATACTCATAGGAATTACGTGGCCAGTCTAAAGATTTTGTACTTTTTGCCTATTGTTGAATTAATTCACCTAGGAATAGAGTGATTTATTCACCTTAGAAAATTCTACTGACCTCGAGAGAGGCATTAGAGTATCTTAGCAATCTTTGCCTTCAATAAATTGGGAAATTACTTAATTTATATAAATCAAGAGTAATCCGAATTAATCGAGGCGGATTCTCAATCCTAGATTCTTCTCTTATTTGATCTTCTTTATTCGAACTATCGATTTTATTAGTACTTTTAGTTTATTGCTTTATTAGTTTTATTTAAAAATCCTTCCACCACGAAATTCGATCGTTCAAATAAAATTAGAATACAAATAAATTGGTAATTAGTACATCAGTCCTCGTGGGAACGATATCTTTCTTATCACTTTATTACTTGCTTACGACAACGTGCACTTGCGTTCACCGAAATCCGCAACAAGTTTTTGGCGCCGTTGCCGGGGAGTACTTTTTAGTTGTTATTTATTTTTCGTTATTATGGATTCTAGCCTTGCTTGTCCTGTATGATTTTCTGGATTTTGTTTGCATTCGTGAGTAATTCGTGCGGCCCTGTGTAAGACCGACTATATGATACTGATTTCTTTTTGAAGAAACGGATGAGTATTGGTCGAATGTGGATTATGTGATATTTGTTTCCCTAGAGTATTCATTTCGTGCTGACTTTTTGTGTCATTGTGGTAGTCTTGGCATATAAGAAATGAGACATACGTGTTTGTAGTGTCCGCATTACGCGAGCCGCCGTCTATATGTTTAGTGGCACTATTCACTTAGCTAATCGTCCAGTAACATTAGTCTTGTTGGCATTAACTTAAGTACCTAAGTTTAGGCATTGAGTCGGACAATATTAATTCCCTTAAATTTGAGCAACCTTTCGTGTTCTATGATGGGAAGTCTAGTAACCTGGGGTATTCACGTGACCCGTTGTTTACTCTCGCGTAAAACGATAACCCTGACAAGATTTATGGTTCAGAAAAAAATCGCATCTCCGGTGATGGGAAGCCAAGTAATCGGGTGTAGTGACCCGTCGTTTACATCCGCGTAAAACGGCGACCTTGAATCGGACGTGCGGGAGTTAATATTCGAGTTTTTTCTCCATTTTAGAGGGAGACTTAGTAACTAGAAGCATCCATGAGCCCCATGAGTGTCTTTTATGTCAAACAGTTTCCCAATACATGAGAATGGAAGTCCACCCTAGGGTTCTTCCGATGAAACACTCCGGGAGTCGAAACCTAGTGGTTAACTCGAATTATTTTAGTTATAAAAGGGAGTCTTTGTCAGGGACTTTTATAGCCGCTTTGAAAGTCTTACGTTTTTGCCACGAGGCTGTGGGACTGGGCGAGCTGGCTTGTTATAATCCCAACATTCATATTGGCGGTCGGCTCAATTCACGTTTGTTAATCTTTGAGCCTTGATTTTCTTCATGAACTATTGTTTAGCACAAAAGAAATGTTTACCTTGTGGAATCATTTTCCGTACTGTGACTCACTAGTATGATTTTTGTATTATTCGTTGAGATTTTCAGGGTAGTATTAATTAGTTGAGCACTATGGATTTACACGATTGACCACGATACTTATCATCTTATGTGAAATTGATTTTGGCTTGAGGACAAGCAAAGGCTTAAGTTTGGGGGTATTTGTTAGATGTATTTTTGTGTGCTTAATTATCATTATTTTATCCCCATTTTAGGTTTAAATCCGCTTAAATGAGATTTTAATGCATTACGTTGTTATGTTTTGAAGGAAATTAGAGTCCGGGAGCTTAAATGAAGAAAAACGGGCCAAAACGACAATTTTTGGTCAGGGGCCGCGTCGCGCAGAGGCCGAGCCGCGGCACAGGAGGCACCCAGCATGAACCGGTACAAACTGTACCGGGGGCCGCGGCACACTAATGCCGCGCCGTGGCCCGCGACGCTGGTTACTTAAATTCAGCCCGCAATTTCGGCTGTTCTGAAGTCCGTTTTCGACCTAATTTTCGGACGCGATTAGACGGCGGTAGAAAAATTATAAATAGGCATTGAAAGTCAGAAAATATGAGGATCGGATAGGAGAAGAAAAGACCTAGCAACAGAAGGCAAAGGCAGAGAACGGAAGAAGCCAGTCTTCAACTGTGTTTGATTTTCTTTCTCATGTTTACTTTGAATATTTGTGTATTGTTTTCTAGCATGTCGGGCTAGACCTCTTTTTCTAGGATTGTGATGAAACCAAGATTTTGACGGATTAACTTTTGATTTTGCATTATTAATATATTTCCCTTTTCTATTGAGTTTTCCCCAGTTGTTCTTAATGCGTTCAATTATGCGGCCTATGATTGAATTGTTTTGATTACGCAACTCGAATCGGGAGAGGAGAGTTAGTAGGAAAAATTGGTGAGAAACGTTTTATCTTATGAGATAGGAATATACTCATAGGAATTACGTGGCCCGTCTAAAGATTTTGTACTTTTTGCCTATTGTTGAATTAATTCACCTAGGAATAGAGTGATTTATTCACCTTAGAAAATTCTACTGACCTCGGGAGAGGCATTAGAGTATCTTAGAAATCTTCGCCTTCAATAAATTGGGAAATTACTTAATTTATATAAATCAAGAGTAATTCTAATTAATCGAGGCGGATTCTCAATCCTAGATTCTTCTCTTATTTGATCTTCTTTATTCGAACTATCGATTTTATTAGTTACATTTAGTTTATTGCTTTATTAGTTTTATTTAAAAATCCTTCCACCACCAAATTCGATCGTTCAAATAAAATTAGAATACAAATAAATTGGTAATTAGTATGTCAGTCCTCATGGGAACGATATATTTCTTATCACTTTATTACTTGCTTACGACAACGTGCACTTGCATTCACCGAAATCCACAACAAGTTTTTGGCGCCGTTGCCGGGGAGTACTTTTTAGTTGTTATTTATTTTTCGTTGTTATGGATTCTAGCCTTGCTTGTCCTGTATGATTTTCTGGATTTTGTTTGCATTCGTGAGTAATTCGTGCGGCCATGTGTAAGACCGACTATATGATACTGATTTCTTTTTGAAGTAACGGTTGAGTATTGGTCGAGTGTGCATTATGTGATATTTGTTTCCGTAGAGTATTCATTTCGAGCTGACTTTTTGTGTCATTGTGGTAGTCTTGGCATATTAGAAATGAGACATACGTATTTCTAGTGTCCGCATTACGCGAGCCGCCGTCTATATGTTTGGTAGCACTATTCACTTAGATAATCGTCCAGTAACATTAGTCTTGTTGGCATTAACTTAAGTACCTAAGTTTAGGCATTGAGTCGGACAGTATTAATTCCTTTAAATTTGAGCAACCTTTCGTGTTCTATGATGGGAAGTCTATTAACCGGGGGTATTCACGTGACCCGTTGTTTACTATCGCGTAAAACGATAACCCTGACTAGATTTATGGTTCGGAAAAAAATCTCATCTCCGGTGATGGGAAGCCAAGTAACCGGGTGTATTCACGTGACCCGTCGTTTACATTCGCGTAAAACGGCAACCTTGAATCGGACGTGCGGGAGTTAATATTCGAGTTTTTTCTCCATTTTAGAGGGAGACTTAGTAACTAGAAGCATCCATGAGCCCCATGAGTGACTTTTACGTCAAACAGTTTCCCAATATATGAGAATGGAAGTCCACCCTAGGGTTCTTCCGATGAAACACTCCGGGAGTCGAAACCTAGTGGTTAACTCGAATTATTTTAGTTATAAAAAGGGAGTGCTGTCCGGGGACTTTTATAACTGCTGAAAGTCTTACGTTTTTGCCACTAGGGTGTGGGACTGGGCGAGCTGACTTGTTATAATCCCAACATTCATATTGGCAGTCGGCTCAATTCACGTTTGTTAATCTTTGAGCCTTGATTTTCTTCATGAACTATTGTTTAGCACAAAAGAAATGTTTACCTTGTGGAATCATTTTCCGTACTATGACTCACTAGTACGATTTTCGTATTATTCGTTGAGATTTTCAGGGTAGTATTAATTAGTTGAGCACTATGGATTTGCACGATTGACCATGATACTTATCATCTTATGTGAAATTGATTTTTGCTTGAGGACAAACAAAGGCTTAAGTTTGGGGGTATTTGTTAGATGTATTTTTGTGTGCTTAATTATCATTATTTTATCCCCATTTTAGGTTTAAATCCGCTTAAATGAGCTTTTAATGCATTATGTTGTTATGTTTTGAAGGAAATTAGAATCCGGGAGCTTAAACGAAGAAAAATGGGCCAAATTGACAATTTTTGGTCAAGGGCCGCGTCGCGCAGAGGCCGAGCCGTGGCACAGGAGGTACCCAGCATGAACCGGTACAAACTGTACCGGGGGCCGCGGCACACTAATGGCGAGCCTCGGCCCGCGACGCTGATTACTTGAATTCAGCCCGTGATTTCGGCTGTTCTGAAGTCTGTTTTCGACTTAATTTTCGGACGCGTTTAGATGGCGGAAGAAAAATTATAAATAGGCATTGAAAGTCCGAAAATATGAGGATCGAAGAGGAGAAGAAAAGACCTAGAAACAGAAGGCAAAGGCCAGAGAATGGAAGAAGCTAGTCTTCAACTGTGTTTGATTTTCTTGCTCATGTTTACTTTGAATATTTGTATATTGTTTTCTAGCATGTCGGGCTAGACCTCTTTTCTAGGATTGTTATGAAACCAAGATTTTGACGGATTAACTTTTGATTTTGCATTATTAATATATTTCCCTTTTCTATTGAGTTTTCCCCAATTGTTCTTAATGCGTTCAATTATGTGGCCTATGATTAAATTGTTGTGATTACGCAACTCGAATCGGGAGAGGAGAGTTAGTAAGAAAAATTGGTGAGAAACGTTTTATCTTGCGAGATAGGAATATACTCATAGGAATTACGTGGCCCGTCTAAAGATTTTGTACTTTTTGCCTATTGTTGAATTAACTCACCTAGGAATAGAGTGATTTATTCACCTTAGAAAATTCTACTGACCTCGGGAGAGGCATTAGAGTATCTTAGAAATCTTCGCCTTCAATAAATTGGGAAATTACTTAATTTATATAAATCAATAGAATTCGAATTAATCGAGGCGGATTCTCAATCCTAGATTCTTCTCTTATTTGATCTTCTTTATTCGAACTATCGATTTTATTAGTTACTTTTAGTTTATTGCTTTATTAGTTTTATTTAAAAATCCTTCCACCACCAAATTCGATCGTTCAAATAAAATTAGAATACAAATAAATTGGTAATTAGTATGTCAGTCCTCGTGGGAACGATATCTTTCTTATCACTTTATTATTTGCTTACGACAACGTGCACTTGCATTCACCGAAATCCACAACAAGTTTTTGGCGCTGTTGCCGGGGAGTACTTTTTAGTTGTTATTTATTTTTTGTTGTTATGGATTCTAGTCTTGCTTGTCCTGTATGATTTTCTGGATTTTGTATGCATTCGTGAGTAATTCGTGCGGCCATGTGTAAGACCGACTATATGATACTGATTTCTTTTTGAAGAAACGAATGAGTATTGGTCGAGTGTACATTATGTGATATTTGTTTCCCTAGAGTATTCATTTCGTGCTGACTTTTTATGTCATTTTGGTAGTCTTGGCATATAAGAAATGAGACATACGTGTTTGTAGTGTCCGCATTACGCGAGCCGCCGTCTATATGTTTGGTGGCACTATTCACTTAGATAATCGTCCAGTAACATTAGTCTTGTTGGCATTAACTTAAGTACCTAAGTTTAGGCATTAAGTCGGACAATATTAATTCCCTTAAATTTGAGCAACCTTTCGTGTTCTATGATGGGAAGTCTAGTAATCGGGGGTATTCACGTGATCCGTTGTTTACTATCGTGTAAAACAATAACTCTGACTAGATTTATGGTTCGGAAAAAAATCGCATCTCCGGTGATGGGAAGCCAAGTAATCGGGTGTATTCACGTGACCCGTCGTTTACATTCGCGTAAAACGGCAATCTTGAATCGGACGTGCGGGAGTTAATATTCGAGTTTTTTCTCCGTTGTAGAGGGAGACTTAGTAACTAGAAGCATCCATGAGCCCCATGAGTGTCTTTTACGTCAAACAGTTTCCCAATACATGAGAATGGAAGTCCACCCTAGGGTTCTTCCGATGAAACACTCCGGGAGTCGAAACCTAGTGGTTAACTCGAATTATTTTAGTTATAAAAAGGGAGTGCTGTCTGGGGACTTTTATAACTGCTGAAAGTCTTACGTTTTTGCCACGAGGCTGTGGGACTGGGCGAGCTGGCTTGTTATAATCCCAACATTCATATTGGCGGTCGGCTCAATTCACGTTTGTTAATCTTTGAGCCTTGATTTTCTTCATGAACTATTGTTTAGCACAAAAGAAATGTTTACCTTGTGGAATCATTTTCCGTACTGTGACTCACTAGTACGATTTTTGTATTATTCGTTGAGATTTTTAGGGTAGTATTAATTAGTTGAGCATTATGGATTTGCACGATTGACCACGATACTTATTATCTTATGTGAAATTGATTTTTGCTTGAGGACAAGCAAAGGCTTAAGTTTGGGGGTATTTGTTAGATGTATTTTTGTGCGCTTAATTATCATTATTTTATCCCCATTTTAGGTTTAAATCCGCTTAAATGAGCTTTTAATGCATTATGTTGTTATGTTTTGAAGGAAATTAGAGTCCGGGAGCTTAAACGAAGAAAAACGGGCCAAAACGACAATTTTTGGTTAGGGGCCGCATCGCGCAGAGGCCGAGCCGCGGCACAGGAGGCACCCAGCATGAACCGGTACAAACTGTACCGGGGGCCGCGGCACACTAATGCCGAGCCACGGCCCGCGACGCTGGTTACTTGAATTCAGCCCGCGATTTCGGCTGTTTTGTAGTCCGTTTTCGACCTATTTTCGGACGCGTTTAGATGGCGGAAGAAAAATTATAAATAACCATTGAAAGTCCGAAAATATGAGGATCGGAGAGGAGAAGAAAAGACCTAGAAATAGAAGGCAAAGGCCAGAGAACGGAAGAAGTCAGTCTTCAACTGTGTTTGAGTTTCTTTCTCATGTTTACTATGAATATTTGTGTATTGTTTTCTAGCATGTCGGGCTAGACCTCTTTTTCTAGGATTTTGATGAAACCAAGATTTTGACGGATTAACTTTTGATTTTGCATTATTAATATATTTCCATTTTCTATTGAGTTTTCTCTAATTATTCTTAATGCGTTCAATTGTGTGGCCTATGATTGAATTGTTTTGATTACGCAACTCGAATCGGGAGAGGAGAGTTAGTAGGAAAAATTGGTCAAAAACATTTTATCTTGTGAGATAGGAATATACTCATAGGAATTACGTGGCCAGTCTAAAGATTTTGTACTTTTTGCCTATTGTTGAATTAATTCACCTAGGAATAGAGTGATTTATTCACCTTAGAAAATTCTACTGACCTCGGGAGAGGCATTAGAGTATCTTAGAAATCTTCGCCTTTAATAAATTGGGAAATTACTTAATTTATATAAATCAAGAGTAATTCGAATTAATCGAGGCGGATTCTCAATCCTAGATTCTTCTCTTATTTGATCTTCTTTATTCGAACTATCGATTTTATTAGTTACTTTTAGTTTATTGCTTTATTAGTTTTATTTAAAAATCCTTACACCACCAAATCCGATCGTTCAAATAAAATTAGCATAAAAATAAATTTGTAATTAGTACGTCAGTCCTCGTGGGAACGATATCTTTCTTATCACTTTATTACTTGCTTACGACAACGTGCACTTGCGTTCACCGAAATCCACAACATGAACCTTGTTCGAAATTAACGTCTTTTAGTCCCTAGAAGTCCTTTTAATGTCTTGAGTTGAAGTGTGAACTTAGTTGTTGTTCGATCATTGTTGTTCCATCGTTGTTGTTTGATCATTGTTGTTTGATCGTTGGTGTTTGAGATCGCCGATTTGTTAGAACGAGGTGTCCGATTTGGTCGGGACCAAACTGGATATCGCTTTGGAAATGAGGGAGAAGGTGGGATAGATTTGGGAGAGGATGTTGACAGCTCAGAGTTGGCAGAAACCCTATGCTAATGTTCGTCGTCGACCTTTGGAATTCGGGGTGGGAGACCACGTTTTACTAAAGATGTCGTTGACGAGGGGAGTTTTCTGCTTCGAAAAGAAGGGAAGGTTGAGTCCAAAATTTATTGGGCCATTTGAAATTCTAGAGAGGGTCGGCGAGTTGGTGTATCATCTGGCGTTGCCTCCGGCATTGAGTCATGTCCATAGCATTTTCCATGTTTCCCAGCTGAGAAAATATGTTCCGGATCCTAGTCATGTCATCGAATATGGTGAGATCGATACCGCTGAGGATACTACCTTCGAGGAGCGTCTCTTGAAGATCTTGGAGCACTGTGAGAAGCGACTGAGGCATGAGACAATTCTATTGGTCAAGGTGCAGTGGTCGAGGCATGGTGTCGAGGAGGCAACTTGGAAAACCGAGGATAGCATGCGTGCTAGGTAGGTACCCCGAGTTGTTTGTTTCTTAAGTTTCGGGACGAAACTTGTTTTTGGAGGGGGAGGATGTAATATCCGCATTTTTCCTTTTCCGGTATTTTTCATTTTGATTTATTTTTTCGTTTTTAGTGACTCAATTGCAACCGTATCGACATTTCGAGAACATTTAATACTAGACTTTTGCCATCCGAGCTTGTTTCGGAATGGTTTTACTCAATTCCGCATTTAATGTTACTTTTCGTCGTTATTTGGTTCGATTCTCATAATCGTTGTTCGGAACCGCCGTTTCGGGGTTACCGTAAATCCATCTTATGTCATTATGGATGTTGTGAGCCTTTGCTTGGTGTTTCGATCACGTAACGTGTATTTTGGATGTTTTGGTCCGTTTTGTGTTTTTCCTAACTTCTGGGGCATTTGTTTTCAAACCCATCTCCTCAACTTTGATTCGTCGTGTTCGTAAGTGTATTTGTTGCTTAGATTCGTGTATCGGATCCGAGTCGTATTGCCGAATATGATGACATTGATGTAACTGAGATGTTACTTGTGAAGAGAAGGCGCGCTCGAGTTACCCCAAACTTTTTATTCCTTAAGTTTCAGGACAAACTTCTTTTAAGGAGGGTAGAATGTAATACCCAAGATTTCCATTTCTAGTTACTTTAAATTAATTTTCGGTGGTGCTGTGTTTCGTTGGAGATTAATTGGGATTTTCCCTATGTTATGTACGGTATGATGTACCACGTTGTGGCATTCGTAGGGTAAGACTTGTTGTTGGGTAAGTCGTGCATATTGTGTGTATGCATGTGCGACATGGCATATTGTATTCCGTTGCCGTTTTGTCTCTTTGAGGATGTTGTTGGCTCTTGTTGTCGTTCCCTTTCGAGTTGGTTATGTTCTGGGTGCTTTCGGAGTCGTGTCGGGCTCGATGTTAGCCTTTGATTCTTGCACACGAGAAGGCCACATGAGCGGTTGCTCGTGTGCGGTGCTCGTGCGTGTTGGTCAGAAGCTGGGCAGTAGCCTAGTGCATGACCAAACACACGAGCATTTGGTCGTGCATGATGCTCGTGCGCAACCAATGCTCGGCAGTAACTCCTGGGGACGCACGAGCAGGACATACGAGCAGTTGCTCGTGCGCGTTGCTCATGCGTGAGGACAGTAGTCGGGCAGTGGCCTAGCGCACGACTAAATGCACGAACACTTGGTCGTGCGTGATGGTCGTGCGTCCATGATGTATTTAAGGGGACAGTCGCGTTTTCAGCCTCCTTTTTCTTTTCTCCTTCTTCTTCGAGGGTTAGGCAACATGGGGTATATGGACGCTTAGATTTTGGTCGTATGTCATCATCCAGCCATGGTTTTGAGTTCCTAGCACCAAGTTAGCATTATCTAAACATAGTTTACCGATTGAATCAAGGTAAAATCTCTGCGAACCCTACTTTGTGAAATTTGGGGGTTTTCAATTTAATGTCCGATTCGTTCCGTATTGTTGATTAATCCAGGATGTATGTGATTAGTCTTAGTGGTATTCATGTTTCCCTATGAGTTCATGGTAAATTTCGTGGTATTTGTGAAATCGAGAGAGTTCGGTTGTGACCCGTCCTCGTTGTTGTTTTTGTACGAATTTACTTGAACCGTGGGTGGGTTTTCGGGTGTATTCTATTTTCGTACTCGTGTAGAAATGGTTGTGATTGTATTCTTTGAATCGTTAGGTTGGGGATTGTCGTTCTTAGCGATCGTGGTTGATTCTCCGTTCCATTCGTTTCGTCGTTAATTACTCAAGTCATGTATTCTTGGAAACCTTTATGCTTAACATGAAATGGTGATGTATATTATGTGTGTGCTTTGCTCACTCTGGGAGGGTCCGACGGGGCCTCGGGGGAATCCGTGACTTCACTCTGGATTCACGAAATTGTTCGCTAGCCAGTTCGGGAGGGTCCTTAGAGGCCTCGAATGGGACCAGTGGCTTCACCCCAGTCCTAGGCGATGCCTGTGCGTGATTTGATTTATGATTATGGACAGTTTGGGAGGGTCCTTATAGGCCTCGAATGGGAACAGTGGCTTCACCCCGGTCCTAGGCAAATTGATTATTGACTGTTCGTTTTCCGGAAAAGACATGTCTAGTTTTGGATTTGGAAATGACTTGATGCATGTACTATGAAATGTGTCAGCGAATGGTTTGCCTTGATTACTTGTACTAGCGTAATTTTGCTAACCTCTTTGGGGACCTGTTTTGGGGAAATTCGTGTTATGAATTTCAGGTTGCGTTCAGTCGGTCGAGCGGGCACTGGAGCAGTACGATGATACTGGCCAGGGTTGTTGACGTGTGCAAATGATGTATTTTATTTTAGTTGTCCATTTTAAACTTTCGTTTTCAAACTTGTAAACTGATATATAGTACTCGCGAGTACTTAGGCATTTTGATTTGGAAAACAGTTTGTATTACTAAATGTTATTTATGATTTTCGGTGATGTCTGGTTTACCGGTTGTACCGGGCGTTTTATTTAATTTTCGTCTTGGTGATGTGTGTTTTCTCGCTAACCGAGATAGTTAGACGAGCGGTATTAATTATTTAGCCTGGTGAGTCCCAGGTAGGGGGTCCATGTCGCTGTAATATTCCCTGAATATCTTGGGGGTGTTACAAAAAAATGGTATCAGAGCTCTAGGTTTATGGATACCTAGGCTTGTTGGTTAATTGGGTCTAGTTGTGTTTTGGTTTGCACATCGTCATCACGCTGCCATCATCTCGGTACTTCCAGTGTTCGTAAGTTTTCCTTACTTGATTCCTTGTTTTCTCGTATCGTACTTCCGCTTCTTGAACTGTGATTGTTTCTCTCGTACTTATCATCGAGCTGCTTTTCGGTTCGGGTGTTACGCATTCATTTATCTCTCTGGAGTGTGTACACCATTCGGGTCTTGACTGTTTGTCATCTTATGAGACTTTCATCGCTAAACTTCCTAGCGGTGATAGGATCATTGGTGATCGGAAGATCCGAGATCGTTCCGTGGTATATTGTGAGAGGACTTGACTCTCTAATCTTATTGTTGTGGATATTGAGGGTGAGGATTTGATTCTCGGGGATGATTGCCTCAAGCGTCATGGTGCGATCATGAACTACCGCTCAAGGATCATCACCATGTCAGCCAAGGACAGCACCGAACACTCTTTCACGGGGCGAAAGAGGGGAAACCAGAAGTTTGTAATTGACGCCTTGAAGGCGATGAGACTCCTGCGGAAGGGGTGTACTGGTTATTGGTGTTAAGCCTTGAAGGCAGAGGATGGTGGAGTCGAGCTTTCATTGATTACAGTTGTTAGTGAGTTCCCAGATGCCTTTCCTGACGAGTTGTCGGGGTTACCACCGGACCGTGAGGTTGATTTTATTATATGTATGTTATGTGATGAAATCTGTATTCGGTACTGGTGATGTACTACATGTGTGTTAAATTAAATGTATTGACGGTAGAGTTTGTTGAGAAACTCCTATAGATGGTTTCGACATGTGTTTGAATCGGTGTTCATTAGTTATGCTGTTAAACTTGGAGAGATGGCTTGGAATATGTTAGAAATTAGTGTTTCCGAGTTGCGCTTGTTGAATTGGTGATTTTTGAATGTTGTATATGCATGTGTTCGAGAATTGATGGTATTTGGCTAATTGTTGTTATTTACAACCAATGTGCTCCTATTAATAATTATATATGCGGAGTGCATGCCTGAAAATTTCTTAGACCTGATTGTATTGTGGAAAATTAGTTTTCGAAAATATTTTGATGGCGCGGTCAATGGCGGCGTATTGTGGATCTTGAAAAGTGATATGAATTTTGGCGAGCCAGCCTTGTGTTTTCAACTAAAACCTTGTGACGGTATTTGAAAGATGTGTTTAAAAGTGTTTTGGGACATTTTATAAAATGCTACCACCGTTAATCCCGTGTCGTGTTTGAAAGGATTTTGAAAATGATTTTAACTTATCGGTGTTATTTTCAAATAACTCGAGTATACTATTTTAAAAAACTTTCACGCCATAAAAATTTTGTATTTTAAAACAAAAATGTGATTCTTATTTTCGGAAAATAACTAGTGAAAGATGAAGAATCTTACTCGATTTAAAACTCTAAATTCAACTTGGAATATTTTATGAGACGAACCAGTTAGCGCACGCTAATTTCGTCATTAGCGTGTACTAATGAACCTGAACAAAATATTTGATTGTTTCAACTTATTAACGCACGCTAATCGTAGGCTTAGCGCGCGTTAAGCAACAATACGTGCGTGATGTGAATTTATCGCTTAAGGCGATCGGTCAGAGTTAAATCGTGAGGTGTCAAGCCACTGTGACATATTTGTCATATTACTGTTCTTGTTGAAGAATTTTGGGTGGGTGCCCAATTATTGTGTTGTATGTGCTAGATTTGCTTTGTAACTTGTATAATGTTATTTCATTGTGATCGAGGAGCCGTAGAAATGGTTAGTACGAGTATGAATGGGTTGTCCACCCGGGGACGGTTCGGTGAAACCTATGGGTGTCGATGCTAAGAAAGCATGGCCACCGGATACCCTACGTGTTGTAAATTGTGATGATGCTTAATGGTAACAAGTGGTTACCTTGTGTGTTAATTATTGTGATGAGGATACGTGATGACGCGGATATCTTGATGATGTTGTTTCTTAAGAATTGACATTTCAGAATGTTGTTTTGCAAATGACTTCAAAACAAAATGGTTATGAAAATGGGTTTATGGTTTTGATTAAATGGCCGAGGTATTAAAAGTACTTTTCAAAGATTTCATTTCAGCAAAAACGTTCAGATTCAAGAGTTGTAAAATATTGTCATTTGAACGAATACCTCAGAAAATTTTATTTTTAAAGAATGTTACCAGTGGTTGACCACTGTGGTGTGTACTTTGCTTTGGCCTTGTTTATATTGGTACAGATCGTAAGTTCCGTTGTTATGGTTATGTGATTCGTTTACGACTGCAAGTTCCGTTAGTTGCAGTGGTAGTTTTTATATTCGTGCAATTACCCGGAGTGGATATTTTGTCGTGTTACTATTTGTTGCCTTACGTTGATATGTTGTGCTGAGTTGGTATCTCTGGTATGTTGTTTTGCAATGTTATGTAACATTGTACCTAGCAGTGGTATATTCCGTATGCTGAGGTGTTTCAATTGTAATGTGCTGAGGCATGTACGTGCAAATTATCCTTCTCGCCCCTAACGTGTTACAAGTGTAATACCCGTAATTTCGATTTCCGATAATTTCTTTTTTTCGGCGGAAGTCCGTTTTGATGACTCTCCCATGACCGTTTCGTCATTTCGAGAATGATTAATTCTGCACTTTTTGTCATCCGAGTTCGTTTCGGTGTCGTTCTGTTGAATTCCCTGTTCTTTAGCGACTTTTCCACGTGCGAGTTCGACTTTGTTAGATCACCATTAATTTTTGGAAACTCCAAAAATTCTTAATCTTTGCAATATTATAAAGCATCGAGTTAGCTTTCCAATGGTTCAAACGGTGAGTCAATCGGAGTCCAGACGAGGGAGTTATGGTCGAAATAGCTAAGTCACTCTCATTTTCCAGATTCGGCCAAAACCGTATGTACCCTGTGCCGCGGCACACTTCGGCTGAGCCGCGGCACACTGCCGAGCCCTGGGAGCAATTTTGGGCCTGTTCCGCGGCACACATCGACTGAGCCGCGGCACACATGACAGTCAACCCTATATCTGCGTTTTTTTTGAGCGGATCACCTCATTTTTTTCCCCATTTCTTCACTTGGGCTCAAGAGGGAAGGCTTGAGAGAGAGAAGTTTCTTCACCTATCACTTGAGTGTGTGATTTCTCTTCATCTCTTTTCGATTGTGAAGCTCGGATCATCGATCTATCGCGTACTCTTCGAATCATGGTACTTGGATCTTCAAAGGTAATTTCATCAAACCTCTTGGATTTCGATTTTGTATTGAGTGATGATGTTTTGGATGTTAAAATCATGTTGTATGAAGTGATATACGCATGATTATGGACATGTTTGATTATTCATTAGATTATTGGAGGATTATTCAAGAACACTTTGAATATTGTGTTGGATTTTGGGGGTTTTCGTAGATTCGTCCGATTTATCCGATTTGAAGCTTGAGAACCTTGAGATTATGATATATCCATGCCGTATGCGTGTTTCTCTTACGATTTTACGGGTTAGATTGAGCCGTTTTCAGACTTGTGGGAGTCTGGGCGATTTCCCAACCTTTAGTTGTTCACCCGTGTATTTTCTTGAATCGTAGACGAGTTTCGGGAGTCTCTTCGTGTAATTTGAGTATGGATAATTAATTATCATTTCCTTGCGAATCGTTTAGGTGCCGGAAGCGCGTTCTTGGACCTACCGAACTCATACCCTTCCGCCGTTCGATTTCTCGATGTCTCAAAGGCAAGTATACATTTATGATTGTACGTTCTCGACTTTGAAAGTAAGAAATATTGATGGCATATCATGAACGAACCATTTTTACGGCATTCATAGATATATTGTTGGCATGTAATGAACGAACCGTTTTGACGGCATTCCTACATGTATCGGCGTATGAGGTGAACGAACCGTTTCTACGGCATTCACATACGTATCGGCATATGAGGTGAACGAACCGTTTCTACGGCATTCACATACGTCTTGAGATTTTAGTTATTCCGGAATACTAGTCTTGAATTGATGAATTGACGGATTACATTTACTTTATTGTCGAGGAGTATTGTGTTTCATATTGATATACTTGCACTAGCTATTCGACGGCTAACCCCTTTATGGGGGAAATACGTTTCATGTATTTCTGGTTCCAGGAGAGCGGACAGGTGGGTACCGGGTCGGCATGAAGATGATGGGCAAGTGTGATACTGTGTCTTGTCTCCGGTTATCTTTTTGGATTCCTCCATTCAGTGTTGTTGTACTGGAATGGATTTTTAAATACTCGAGTATTGTATTTTCAGTTTCCTTGATGTTCCGGCCTGTGTTTCCGAGGTATTGATTTGTGTGGTGATGTATATGGTTTCATTGGTTATGGGTTTTAATACCATTTGTATTGTCCTTCATTCCATTGTATGTAGACCTTCTCGGTCAAGTTTCATAGTTCCGTGTATGTTTAGCCTTGTGGGTCCCACGGCGGGGCTCACGGCGCTGTAATATACCCTGAATAACTTGGGGGTGTTACAGAATATGTCAGAGCTTAGGTTTATGGATACCTAGGCTGTCGGTCTTTTGGGTCGATTGAGTCGTCATTTGCCCACAGTATCACTACTCTGCCATCGTCACAGTGCGACCGGTACTTGTAAGTCCTCTCACTCTTCTTGTATTTTCTTGACCGTTTCGTTTTTAGCTTGGTATTCTTTGGAATTGGTCACTTCGAGAAGGTGTGATTTGGATTATACTTCCGCACGTGTGTGCCCGTTAGAATGTTGGATGTAAGGAGAAGAAGTCGTGACTGTGGTTACGGACGTTAACTCTTCCTTGAGATTTTGTTAAGTTGCTAATTGCGATATTGGTGTGTATCGGTATTATGTTGAGACTTTGTTTAGGAGTCGCATGCTAGTATCACGGGAGATCTTCGACTTCACAGACTTGTAAGTATGTTGTTCGGATTATTCGATAATTCTTGGTGAATTTAAATTTCCGTTGAAATGTTGTTTGTGCGAGTAATTGCAAGTTTCGAGGACGAAACTTATTTTTAAGGGGGGTAGAGTGTAATACCCCGATTTTTCGGATATATTTTTTTTCGTTTATATGTTGGATGTCGTTGATGGAAAATTGTTCTTGAGGATGATGTGAACGTATGACAATATTATTGAATGCGTTTATGTATTCATTGTGCCGTACGATCGTTGGTATGTCGAGATGTTTGTCGAGAATAGCGGAAAATGGGTAAGTACAGCCACGTTAGCGCACGCTACAAGGTATGCCTAGCGCACGGTAAGACATATATACTTAGCGTACGCCACGGTGCATACTTAGCGCACGCTAAGAGGTTTGAGTTACGTATGCTAAGGAGGACCCCTAACGTACGTAAGGTATTCTGGATAAGGTCCGTAAGGTGGCCGATAGGTAGGCCATTTTATATTCAGTTAGCGCACGCTAACGCATGTTGGTTAGCGCACGCTAACACCAGATCGCCAATAATGGAATCTTAGCTTTCGGCCGGTGGACCCGGCCATGTTCGACGCGTGTCCAGATAAGGTCAGCAAGAGTTTGTCGTGTAGAGCTAGCGCACGCTAAAACCGTATGATTAGCGCACGCTAATTCCATATCGGTCAAAGGAATCCCGGTAATCGCGGATGCTTTCGGCATGTGGGGGCACGATACTGTAGCAAGTCAACGACGATTAGCGCGCGTTAAGGTCGAAGAATAGCGCACGCTACTGAGAATTTCACTGTAGCAAGTCAACACCTGTTAGCGTACACTAATGCATGGGCATTACGTACGTTAGACGAATTTCGAAGCAATGTAGTAGCTTCTGGACTGCCCGATAGTGCACGCTATCAAGAAAGGATAACGCACGCTAGTCATGTAGCGCACGCTAAATATAAGGTCTAGCACGCGCTAGTGATGTGTTTTATAGAGAGGATAGACGAGTGCTGAGAGGCATTTTGTCCATTCTCCTTCCTTCAGTCAATAGAGAGAACCTTGGGGAGTACTTGAAGTTCCTAAACATTGAGAGATGATTCTCTTAAACAAGATTAAGATGGAGAGCTCGGATTTAAGTATTGTTCTTGAAGTTTTTGATGATTCTTGGAATGGAGTTCAAATTATTCTTCTTCGTGGTTAGTCCATACAAAGTAATCCTCGTATCCCTTTGATAGTGGTTCATTTTCTTTCTTTAAGGATTACTACTTGGGAGGGAGTATGTTGGGAATCGTGTGTTTTGATGTTCGTCTTATTTCAATGTAAATGCATAAATTGGACTGTACTTTTATCCGCTGCATGAGTATTTTTGAAATGGATTTTGGTATTTTGCCAACTGAATTTTTATTTTGTAAAACCGATTCCCTAAACTGAATTTTTGGCATTTTAGCCTTGATCGTTTTGACGGTATTTGGAAAATAATTTTTTTAGTATTTGAAAAATATTACCGTCATCGGTCTTTTTGGCATTTTTGAAATGACGTGGAAAATTGTGCTTAGCCTGGTAAATCCTTGTGAGAAGGGTTTACGGCGTGTAATATTCCCAGGAGGATCTAGGGTGTTACAATTATGGTATCATGTGATAATGTTATACGAGATTTATTGGAATTGTAATAAGAGATTTCGGATGTTGATATGATTATTGAGATCTTCTTCATATGATGATAAGGGTTTTGTTGCGATTCTTAAAGTTGTATGAATGGCATGACGAAGAAAATGGTAACATAGAGATATATACCTCGGATATGTTGTTCTGAATGGGATTTCGGATATTTCGTGTTCTCGAAGAACTCTTGAATTATACGAGGTGATGAATTTTTTTTTTGAAGTGTTGATGTTTTGAAAATGAATATGGAATATTCATATCTAGAGCAAAACTAGGTGTTTGAAATAATATGCGTATAGGAATACGAATGTGATGATGAGTTTGATGAGACTATTATTCATCTCTGAATTTGGAAGCCCATACGTATGGAGCAAATATTCAAGTCATTGGATTGTTGGATAACCTTTTTAATATGATTATCTATTGTTTTGAACCAGTCGGATGATTCGAATTGATGACTGTCATAAGTAAATTTTAACGATGGATTTACGAGAAGGGAACCTTGTCAATTCGTATTTAAGAATTGAGTTAGAACATTTAGACCCTTATTATTGGTCCGAATTGGTTGATTGATATGATCATCTTATTTCAACTCGTATTGTGGACAGGATTTGTCAGTGTCTGAGTTGGATTGTTCAAACTGTGTTTAGTCGAGATATGGTGAAACGGTTGAGTTTGTGATTTGGTGGTGTTGATATTGGTCGTCATCGAACCTGTTGATTATTAATCCTTCGTCTTACAATAAGGTATGATGTTTGATCGTGAATTATGACTGTTGTGTTGCGGTTGAGGTTGAAGAGTTCATAGATTACTTTGGTCGGGACTGAGGAACTCGTAGACGAAATCAACTGAATTGGTAACAGTTTGTTGTATTGATATCTAGGCAAGTTTTATACTTGTACTAATCAATGAGACTAATGTTATCGTGTAGGCGTACGAATGTGTGTATCATTTCGGGACTTGGCCTCTTTATGATTGTATTGATATCAGGGGATTGGTTGACACGACGCCCGTCGGCAAATTATGCCAAATGTTACTGTTGTTTGTAAAAGGCCGGTTCAAGGCATTACAATACTTGTTGGTAAAGTTGTTGTCGATAGCCGGTTCGCGGTATCGACGTATCGATTGTGATTGTGATGGATGTTCCATTGAGATAATTTTTGTGAATCGTCGTTATTGATATCGATGTTTTTCTATTGGTATTATATTAACCGATTGAGGGCGTTGGATGTATCCTTTTATCATCTCCGTTTCGGTGGTCGGTTTAAGACACCGGGACATCTATTCTATCGTATCATTGATTATCGATTGACCGTTCTAAGGTAATCGAGGTATTGAATTGGGATTATCAAAGATCATTCCCATCCGTTGTCAAAGATATTCTCATCCGTTGTATCGTTGTTATCGATTGGCCATTCTACGGTAATCGAAGTATTGAATTGGGACTGTCGAGGATAGTTCCCATCCGTTGAATTATTATTGCCGTGTTGGCCGACTCAAGACAGCACACTATTATTCTTGTGAACTCGGTAGTTTTGCGATCGTTGAGGGTTGGGGATTTCCCGGACTGTTGTGTTGTGATCGTTGCTCGTGTTAATCGGTCCTTCGGGATTTTGATTCCAGGATGGTTGGTTTGGATATTGTTGGTCGTGTCGGTCTTTCATTATTCGTGCGTCATCGTTCACTTGGTGAGTCGCGTGATTCGTATTGGATATGTTATCCTTTGATTTTCGCGGTCATGTTGTATCGTGGCATATATGGAATCATATCTGCGTGCCGATTGGTTATGTGTAGGATTTTTTTTAGCCGGGCACACGATGGTCATGCGTGGATGTTTCCGCATTGGACCGTGCACACGAGGCGTAGTTCGTGAGGCTAATTAGGTACATTGTCACACGTATATTCTAGATTCCGTATATGGGGTGGACATGTGCACGGACACATTTCCGTATCGGGCGTACTATGATGTCCCTCTTGAGCTTTATTGTTTGGTCGTTCGTAGTCCATGTTGTATTGGATATGTCCGACAACTTGCGACTGGTTGTTCATACGCCGAGGGGTATGTCCGACAGTCAGGTTTGTTTCTTTGAGATCTGTATCGTGATGATTTACAGCTTTGGGTTGTTCGGTTTTCAGGCCATTGTGATGTATTGGTATTTCCGTTGGAGCCTTTGGGCATTGTGATTCGTATTTATTTCGACGTTGGTTTGGTTTACCTTCGGGTAATGTATTGTTGTATTCTATACTAACGACTCGCCGTTTGGGCGTAAGTTTTCGGTCCCTGTGTATCTCATTGAGCTTTTCCTGGTGGGATAATTCTTCTCCCTACTTGTTTTAAGTTTCGGGACGAAACTTCTTTTAAGGAGGGTAGAATGTAATACCCGTAATTTCGATTTCCGGTAATTTCTTTTTTTTCGGCGGAAGTCCGTTTTGATGACTCGCCCATGACCGTTTCGTCATTTCGAGAATGATTAATTCTGCACTTTTTGTCATCCGAGTTCGTTTCGGTGTCGTTCTGTTGAATTCCGTGTTCTTTAGCGACTTTTCCACGTGCGAGTTCGACTTTGTTAGATCACCATTAATTTTTGGAAACTCCAAAAATTCTGAATCTTTGCAATATTATAAAGCATCGAGTTAGCTTTCCAATGGTTCAAACGGTGAGTCAATCGGAGTCCAGACGAGGGAGTTATGGTCGAAATAGCTAAGTCACTCTCATTTTCCAGATTCGGCCAAAACCGTCTGTACCCTGTGCCGCGGCACACTTCGGCTGAGCCGCGGCACACTGCCGAGCCCTGGGAGAAATTTTGGGCCTGTGCCGCGGCACACATGACAGTAAACCCTATATCTGCGTTTTTTTTTTAGCGGATCACCTCATTTTTTCCCCATTTCTTCACTTGGGCTCGAGAGGGAAGGCTTGAGAGAGAGAAGTTTCTTCACCTATCACTTGAGTGTGTGATTTCTCTTCATCTCTTTTCGATTGTGAAGCTCGGATCATCGATCTATCGCGTACTCTTCGAATCATGGTACTTGGATCTTCAAAGGTAATTTCATCAAACCTCTTGGATTTCGATTTTGTATTGAGTGATGATGTTTTGGATGTTAAAATCATGTTGTATGAAGTGATATACGCATGATTATGGACATGTTTGATTATTCATTAGATTATTGGAGGATTATTCAAGAACACTTTGAATATTGTGTTGGATTTTGGGGGTTTTCGTAGATTCGTCCGATTTATCCGATTTGAAGCTTGAGAACCTTGAGATTATGATATATCCATGCCGTATGCGTGTTTCTCTTACGATTTTACGGGTTAGATTGAGCCGCTGACTTGTGGGAGTTTGGGCGATTTCCCAACCTTTAGTTGTTCACCCGTGTATTTTCTTGAATCGTAGACGAGTTTCGGGAGTCTCTTCGTAATTTGAGCATGGATAATTAATTATCATTTCCTTGCGAATCGCTTAGGTGCCTAAGCGCTGCTTGGACCTACCGAACTCATACCCTTCCGCTGCTCGATTTCTCGATGTCTCAAAGGCAAGTATACATTTATGATTGACGCTCGACTTTGAAAGTAAGAAATATTGATGGCATATCGTGAACGAACCGTTTTTACGGCATTCATAGATATATTGTTGGCATGTAATGAACGAACCGTTTTGACGGCATTCCTACATGTATCGGCGTATGAGGTGAACGAACCGTTTCTACGGCATTCACATACGTATCGGCGTATGAGGTGAACGAACCGTTTCTACGGCATTCACATACGTCTTGAGATTTTAGTTATTCCGGAATACTAGTCTTGAATTGATGAATTGACGGATTACATTTACTTTATTGTCGAGGAGTATTGTGTTTCATATTGATATACTTGCACTAGCTATTCGACGGCTAACCCCTTTATGGGGGAAATACGTTTCGTGTATTTCATGTTCCAGGAGAGCGGACAGGTGGGTACCGGGTCAGCATGAAGATGATGGGCAAGTGTGATACTGTGTCTTGTCTCCGGTTATCTTTTTGGATTCCTCCATTCAGTGTTGTTGTACTGGAATGGATTTTTAAATACTCGAGTATTGTATTTTCAGTTTCCTTGATTTTCCGGCCTGTGTTGCCGAGGTATTGATTTGTGTGGTGATGTATATGGTTTCATTGGTTATGGGTTTTAATACCATTTGTATTGTCCTTCATTCCATTGTATGTAGACCTTCTCGGTCAAGTTTCATAGTTCCGTGTATGTTTAGCCTTGTGGGTCCCACGGCGGGGCTCACGGCGCTGTAATATACCCTGAATTACTTGGGGGTGTTACAACAAGTGTAGACTCGAGGGACGCAGAATCCAGTTTTGCGAGTTGATTACCGAGTCTTTCGGGGCACGGACTCCAGCGCAAATATCAGGATCGACTCTGAGAGGACCTTGAAAGATGTTTCTGTCAGTTGCTTGTTATGTTGTTACCTTGCTTTTGTTGTTATGAGTCTCGGGGACGACACTTCTTTTCTTAAAAAAGGTTGTTACCTTGCTTTCGTTGTTGCGAGTCTTGGGGACGACACTTCTTTTTTTTAAAAGAGGTCGAATGTAATACCCGTATTATTTTTTGACTTCTGTATTTTTTTATTCTATCGACTCGCTCATGTTCATTCATACTTTCTGAACTTGTTCTGTTCTTCGGTTTTTATTGTTCGAATAGGTTGTGATATTGTTTCGGGTCAATCTGTTTATCGTTGTGACTTTTCCAAGTTCGGTTCGATTCTTGTGAACCTTGTTCGAAATTAACGTCTTTTAGTCCTTACAAGTCCTTTTAATGTCTTGAGTTGAAGTGTGAACTTCGTAGTTGTTGTTCGATCATTGTTGCTCCATCATTGTCGTTCGGTCATTGTTGTTCGATCATTGTTGTTCGATCGTTGGTGTTTGAGATCGCCGATTAGTTGGAACGAGGCGTCCGATTTGGTCGGGACCGAACCGGATATCGTTTTGGAAATGAGGGAGAAGATGGGATAGATTCGGGAGAGGATGTTGATAGCTCAGAGTCAGCAGAAACCCTATGCTAATGTTCTGTTGGGATTCGGTGCCTAAAACGAAGGCCCAGCGGAAGCGGTAAAACGAAAATTAATTCGATCCGAATCCCTACGAGGATCGATCGAGCTACGTATATACGAATATATAAACGAAAAGCAAGAGTCGTAAGAAACTAACCCTCGAAGTCCGTTGATTAAATGGTAACCTTCTCTTGAGCTATTCCCCAAGCTTTAGTTTGATCTCTACGAGTTCAATCCGCTCCAAGCCCTTGAACGATCCAACGCCGAAAGTACCGCGTCTCTACTTGCCACGCCACGAGAAACGACCGAACAACGATCACCTTGCTATCCTCCGAGGATACGGCTAGAGCTAAGTGATGAAGCTTCCAATATGAAATTATAACACTCTAAGTGTATAACTCACAATCTCTCTTTGAATTCTTGATTTTCTCTAAGAAAAACTCTCAAGAAATAGATGAAGAAGAAGACTTTTAGAAAGAACTTTTCTCTCTCTCTACACTTAAACTCACGTATGAAAACAATCAATTAGTGTATGAGAGATTGAAGTCTTCTTATCTATATTCTCCTTCCACATGTTACAACTCATTCACATGAGAATATTGCCCCACAAGTCATTTTCCTTGCATTATCATCAAATAAAAATTGGAAAGAAAAGACAATGGGAAGGTAGGTGGAAGGGGTTGGCCATGATGAAAAACGGATGAGTTCGGTTCGCTTCGGACTCACGTGAGTCCAAACAGATAAACTTCGATTCCGCTCCGATGTATTTATATCGATTAATTAATCCAATTAATTTTATCATATCAAATACATTATGACATAATTAATTTCTCCAAGAAATAATTATATCCATGAATTAAATTTATCACCCAAGAATTTATTTAATTCATTAGCCGTAAATTAATTTATCCAATAAATCAATTTAAACATCCAATGTCATGAATTAGATATCCAATATCTAATATTCATAATGAGAGAATTAAGCTTGATTCATTCCGTCGTCAATCCTAATGCGCGACTCGGTAGGTCCGTCTCAGTTAGCAATGGGAGGAACCAAAGAGTAGTAGCACCACCTAGCCACTGCGGCCTACACTGCACTTAACCGAGAACGAATGATTGGGATCATTCAAGAACCATTCTGTCGTGAATACCAAGATACGTATAAACCCTTCTTTCAAATGTCCCGATCAAGTTATAGGTCACGGTACCAAACCTTATCTCATTTCTGACGCTATGCATGCGTTAATGCAAATCGAGATCATCGAGCCGTCGTGGTATCTAATACAACTAGCTCCAATGCTTTGGCCAAAGACTTATGATCTCATCCGCCAATAACCGCATAGGACATATAACCCGCTCACTAACGGGAGAAAGAATTCTATCTTGGTATTCAAGAGACTCGCTACTTGCCTGTTAAGATGCACGCCGAGGTTGACCCCGCCTTCCGCTTACGGTGGTCGAACTACTCTAATGAAAATCTTGACGTCACAAGCACATCCCTACTAAATCCTCAAGTCGAAGGTTCACGAATACCTATCACAACCTTTCGATTCCGTCATCGATCGTCCCTGAGTGAAATCCATGTGACGAATCGAGGGTGAGTCGGTTCGAGTACACTAATCCAATTAGCATACCTATAACGTGTGCTCCCACTAACCATTAGTGTTCGACAGGTGCACTCTCCATGTCAAAGAACACGTCATACAAGTCTTCACATAAACTTAACGCCTACCAAGTTTCATCGACTTGCGAACGATTAAGTATTTGAGCTATAACCTTTCCAAAGGTCGACCCCCTTATCCAATAAGGAGTGGAACGCTTTGCTCTCAAATACACAGACTAGTTTCTATATGTTTATTTACGAGTTAGGAATGCCAAGAACTACCAAGAAATAAAGAAACATTCATTTGCCTTATATAAATGGTTTACATAATTACAAGTACAATGCCCTCTCTCAACAACCTCCGAGTGGCATTCGAGGGCATACTCCTAACAATCTCCCACTTGCACTCAATGCCACACACTATGGTATCTAATACCCATGTTCTCTAGATGACGCTCCAAGCTAGTCCGAGAAAGTGGCTTGGTCGGATCGGCGACGTTGTCGGCCGAGTCTACTCAGGCAAGACAATGTATCCCTTGCGAACAAATTCTCTTACGAGATGATACTTCCTCTCAATATGTTTGGTGTCATGTGAAACCTCGCCTTGGCTCGCGCTTACCTCGTCGTTGTCGCAAAGATGGAATAGGCAACAAAGACATGGTATCATTTGAAGTTCTCCAAACTTCTTAATCCGTAACCCTTCCTTGGAAGCCTCCGAGGCCGCTTGATACTCACCTGACAGTGGAATCAAGAATGCGCTTTGCTTGGCACTACGCCAAGATACCGCTCCTCCATTAAGAGTAAATATGTAGCCGTAAGTGGACATCGAGTCGTCCTTCGCCTGGAAGTCCGAATCGCTGAATCCCACCACATCCAAATCTCCACCGCCATACATAAGAACCATATCTCTCGCTCTTCTCAAGTACTTGAGAACGCTTCTTTACAAGCACTCCAATGTTCCCTACAGGGTTTGCTCGAAACCTACTCACCACGCTTACGGCATGCGCGATGTCGTCTTGTACACAACATAGCATACATAAGGTTACTCCACGGCCGAAGCATATGGTATATAACTCATTTCCTTGCGTTGTTCCTCACTTTGAGGACACATCATCAAGGATAGATATAATCCATGTTGCATCAGTAGGAACCCTCTTTAGAATCATCCATCTTAAATCGCTTTAAGATCTTATCTATATAGAGGGCTTGGGAAAGGCCTATTGTTCTCTTCGCTCTATCCCTAGAGAGCCGAATACCAAGAATATAGGTTGCTTCTCCCAAGTCTTTCATGGAGAAATTACTCAAAGCCAAGCTTTTACGTAATCGAGCATTCCCACATCATTTCCTATTAGTAGAATATCATCCACATATAGTACTAAGAATGCGATCTTGCTCCCACTAACCTTCTTGTATACACAAGGTTCCTCTTCATTTGCACGAAGTCAAACTCTTTGACCGCCTCACAAAACGAAGGTTCCAACTACGCGACGCTTGCTTCACCATAAATGGAACGCAAGCTTGCACACTTTCTCGAATATCGACTTCGCACACAAAGCCTTTAGTCGCTCCATATAGATTTCCTCCTCGAGGAATCCATTAAGGAAAGCCGCTTTACGTCCATTTGCCATATCTCATAATCGTGGTAGGCGGCTATAGCAAGCATCATGCGAATAGACTTGATCATGGCTACGGTGAGAAGGTATCGTGGTAATCGATCCCTTCCTTCCGGGTATAACCCTTTGCCACAAGCCCGGCCTTATAGGCGTCAACCTTGCCATCACCATCGCCTTTCTCTTGTAGATCCACTTGTTCCCACAGGCACTATACCCTTGGGGCGGTCTACTAGAGTCCGCACTGATTGACATGCATCGAGTCTATCTCGGCTTCCATAGCTTCACGCCATTTCGCGGAGTCTACATCCACCATCGCTTGGTCATAGGTCGTTGGTCGGTCTCTTGGCTATCACTTGGAACCTCATGGAGACCCGGCCTCCTCCAAGTGCACAAGCCCATACCTCTCGTAAATGAGACACCCTACTAGACCTACGAGGTGGTTGTACTTGTGTTTCGTAAAGTTCGGTTCCAGCTTTCTTGCACAGTGTCTCTCGAGGAGTTTCATTGTATTCTTCTAAAGAAATACTTCTACCCGCTCCGCCTTCCCGAATGAACTCATCTTCCAGAAGTGTGCTTGTAAAGCAACAACGATCCTTCAATCTTCGGGCATGTAGAATAGATATCCCATCGTCCTGCACGGGAATCCTATGAAACGTCCCTTCGCAGACCTAGCTTCCAACTTTTCCACCTTAGTCTTCTTGACATAGGCGGACATCCCCAAATCCTAATGTGATTAAGACTTGGTTTCCTTCCTTCCCACATCTCATGTGGAGTTTTAGGAACGGATTTGGAAGGACATCTGCTCAAGATATACGCGGCTCAGAGTGCATACCCCCACTGTAAATCGGCAAGTCAAGATAGCTCAAGATGGAACGGACCATGTTCAACAGTGGTCCGGTTCCTTCTTTCCGACACACCATTTAACCGAGGAGTACTGGAGGTGTTAGTTGTGAAACTATTCCATGTTCCTTAAGGAACTCGTCAAACTCCGTACTCATATACTCGCCACCTCGGTCCGACCGAAGTGCTTTGATATGATTACCGCTTGTTTCTCGACTGTGGCCTTGAATTCTGGAATTTCTCAAAGGCCTCGGATTTATGTTTCATTAAGTATACATAACCATACCTAGTATGATCATCCGTAAACGTAATGAAATATTGATATCCGTCACGTGCCGCTTCCAAAGCACCACATACATCGGTATGGATTAATCCCGCTTATCACGCTCTTTGAAATGTCCTCGTGAAGGGGACTTAGTCATTTTACCTTTAAGGCAAGATTCACAAGTAGGAAAGGGATCCGATCCCAATGGACCCATAAGTCCATCTTTTCCATCTTGTAAACCTTGGTCCGACCAACATGACCAAGTCTAAGATGCCATTTCAAAACTTGATTGCTTTCATCCCTACCGCTTTCTAGTTATAGTATTCACAACTACTTTGTTGCCGAGATTTAGATGATACAATCCATTCAACAATGTAGCGACCACTAGTTTATTTCTAAAATAAATTTTGCAGAACCATCACCAATGAAAAATGAAAAGCCTTTTCGGTCCATGACCTAATGGATACAATGTTTTTGTGCCCCTTGGGCAAAACAAGTACATCTTCTAAAGTCAAAACAAAGCCGGATTCTAAACCCAAAAGAAGTGATCCTATGTCGGTCGCCTCGACACTATGCCCGCTTCCGACCGTGATCATAACTTCTCCACCTCCAAGCTTCCTACTTTGTTCCGCATCCCGATTCACGGTACAAATATGAGAAGTAGCACTTAATCCAAGATTCAGAAGTAGAAAATACAAGAGCGTAACAATTTGTTTCCAAAACTAAAAGTTCTCAGACCAAGTGCCATGAAGAATCGGACAGCCTCTAGCCCAAAGGGCCCACCACCGCACTTGAGACAAACATCTTTCTTCTTCTTGTTCTTTGGAACCATCGGGGCCTTGCCCTTTCCCTTAAGGTCCTTAGCTTGTGGTCCATCCGCTTCTTGGTCTTTTTCTTCTTATTCTTAGACTTCCGAAGTCCGTAAGAAATCACAAGTGCACTCCTTCATCCGCGGGTCTTCATCTCGAGACCGAGCGGTCACCAGCTTGTTCATTAGCCCAGCTAAGTTACATGCAATCTCATTGCAGCTTGAAGTTCATAACAAACCGTGAGAAGGAATCGTGAGAGACCGTAGGATAAGGTCGGTTTGAGAGAAGTATCCATTTTAAAATCAAGAGCCTCCAATCTCTCGATCATGGATATCATTTTGAGGACGTGTTCCCAACCTTCTCACCTTCCTTCATCCTTGCACCGAACAGCTTGCTTGGATATCTCATATCTAGCGCTTCCTTTGTGCTCACCATAAAGCTCGGTTAAGTGAGATAGAATCGCCTAGCGAAGTCATTTTCTCATGAGCTCTCTGAAGCTCATTAGACATGGAAGCCATCATATAAGCACGGACTTTCACGTCATCCTTAACCCACTTTTCGTGGTTTTCAATCTCTTCCTGATTGGCTCGAGTCCGCATAGGAGGCGCCGAAATGTCCGTCTCCAAGACGTATCCCAGTGCCTCTATACTGAGGACAATCTTCAGATTGCGGAGCCAATCCACAAAGTTAGGTCCCATTAAGGTGTTCTTTTCGAGTAGAATTGCGAGTGGATTCATTGTCATATTGAGATTTGTCTGCATTAAGTATAACAGATTAATTAGTGACTCATTCAATTATGTTCTGAGTATGGAATTTAAGGTCTTTTCTATTCTTGTTACCCAGCTCCCACTATTTTTATCGGAATAACACACTCCCATGTGATATCCGGAAGTATCGTCGCTCTACTTCATAGTGGTGATCGAGTTCTTTATAAATCTTAATAGAGGGCAACCGAACAGGTTTCTAGTCTATTAATTTTCATAAAGTGGTTTCCAACACCAACCCATCTAATGGATGATTTGATCTTCTTTTTCCCCTTGTTCACTCCCCTCAACCTATACGATTTCTATGGTTCGTGAACAAGTTAAGTTTATACCATCGACGCAAATCAGTTTCACAATTGAATCTTATCCGGCAACCTATCGTGTTTCTAGGATAAAATTTGCTCCAACCGAAGGCATCCAATGCGCTCTCGGTAATTTATCCGTCCTCCCGAACGACTACCCCGATAACTCTAAGCATAGCACATCCGGTTTGGATTTCAATTTCCCGAAAACTCGATGGAGGGAAGGAAAACCTTGAAACCTTATAAACTTAATAATTTATAGTGGGAGAATTTTCGCGATTAACGTTAGACTTTGCACATTAATCATATTAGCGTGTTTGAGGCATTCATACAATATGAAAAAACCATTCACAACCTAGTTGCTACCAACATGTGGTTCATGGACCGTTCCTAGAAAACAAAAACTTCGTAATCTAATTACAAGTCTTCGTCTTGAATCTTCGTCTTCTCGAAATGGATCTTCCTCCGGTCTTCGTCATTACATATAAATTTTACATCGAAAATTGCATCCTAGATACAAACATTTCTAGTAAAATAAATAGGCTCAAAACGGCCTTTACAACCCAATCAAATAAAACGAACGATTCAAATCTAAGTCCACGAACCACATCCCCATTCAAAAAGCATTCATCCAATAAGTACTATATAAATGGAAAGCGTAGAGATACATTGATCCAATCAACAATACGAACCGATCCAATCGATTCACACAATCGGTAATTTGATAACGTTCAAAATAATTCGGTCGACCATAAATATTCCAATTAATCAAATTTCCCTTATAAAATGAAATACTATAAATCATTTTAATCATATTAAATCCAATTTAACATGCGGGAGATTAATTTTCAAGAATACACGTAAAAATCGAGCCGGGGTGAAAACGGCCAAGATGACCGAGTCACCCTCGGCACTTACCTACCACGCTCGCTTGGCCGAGTCACGCCGGAAGAACTGCCAGACACGACCGAGTCCTCGGGACACGGCCGGCCGCCTGGCAAAGGACTTGGTAGATCGCTGACACGACCGTGTCATCCAGACACGGCCGAGTCACTTCGGCGACACGCCCGTGTCTCCCGACACGGCCGGGTCTCTGTGCAGTGGTCCGCCACATCGCTGACACGACCGTGTCACCCAGACACGGCCGAGTCATTCTCGCCAAAATACCCTTTTTGTCCAAAAAGTCGTCCGACGACGATTCGGGGCTAGATTTTCGACCGATATCCAATATCAATATTTTACGACTTTCATATCTTCAATATAAATCATATTTCCCAGAAATTTAAGATTTATATTTAGACATAAACTTACGAAAAATACAATTATTACGAACGAAAAACATATACCACGATTATGACTAAAATGATTCCAAATCATTCACCATCTAATCGAGCATTCCAAATGCCAATATCGTATATACGATCGCAAGACCTACGCTCCGATACCACCGTGGGATTCGTGCCTAAAACGGGCCCAATGGAAGCGTAAAACGAAAATTAATTCGATCCGAATCCCTACGAGGATCGATCGAGCTACGATATACGAATATATAAACGAAAAGCAAGAGTCGTAAGAAACTAACCCTCAAGTCCGTTGATTAAATGGTAACCTTCTCTTGAGCTATTCCCCAAGCTTTAGTTTGATCTCTACGAGTTCAATCCGCTCCAAGCCCTTGAACGATCCAACGCCGAAAGTACCGTCTCTACTTGCCACGCCACGAGAAACGACCGAAACAACGATCACCTTGCTATCCTCCGAGGATACGGCTAGAGCTAAGTGATGAAGCTTCCAATATGAAATTATAACACTCTAAGTGTATAACTCACAATCTCTCTTTGAATTCTTGATTTTTCTCTAAGAAAAACTCTCAAGAAATAGATGAAGAAGAAGACTTTTAGAAAGAACTTTTCTCTCTCTCTCTACACTTAAACTCACGTATGAAAACAATCAATTAGTGTATGAGAGATTGAAGTCTTCTTATCTATATTCTCCTTCCACATGTTACAACTCATTCACATGAGAATATTGCCCCACAAGTCATTTTCCTTGTATTATCATCAAATAAAAATTGGAAAGAAAAGACAATGGGAAGGTAGGTGGAAGGGGGTTGGCCATGATGAACAAACGGATGAGTTCGGTTCGCTTCGGACTCACGTGAGTCCAAACAGATAAACTCCGATTCCGCTCCGATGTATTTATATCGATTAATTAATCCAATTAATTTTATCATATCAAATACATTATGACATAATTAATTTCTCCAAGAAATAATTATATCCATGAATTAAATTTATCACCCAGTAATTTATTTAATTCATTAGGCCGTAAATTAATTTATCCGATAAATCAATTTAAACATCCAATGTCATGAATTAGATATCCAATATCTAATATTCATAATGAGAGAATTAAGCTTGATTCATTCCGTCGTCAATCCTAATGCGCGACTCGGTAGGTCCGTCTCAGTTAGCAATGGGAGGAACCAAAGAGTAGTAGCACCACCTAGCCACTGGCGGCCTACACTGTACCCAACCGAGAACGAATGATTGGGATCATTCAAGAACCATTCTGTCGTGAATACCAAGATACGTATAAACCCTTCTTTCAAATGTCCCGATCAAGTTATGTGGTCACGGCCAAACCTTATCTCAGACTTGACGCTATGCATGCGTTAATGCAAATCGAGATCATCGAGCCGCCGTGGTATCTAATTCAACTAGCTCCAATGCTTTGGCCAAAGACTTATGATCTCATCCGCCAATAACCGCATAGGACATATAACCCGCTCACTAACGGGAGAAAGAATTCTATCTTGGTATTCAGTAGGACTCGCTACTTGCCTGTTAAGATGCACGCCGAGGTTGACCCCCGCCTTCCGGTTTAAGGTGGTCGAACTACTCTAATGAAAATCTTGACGCCACAAGCACATCCCTACTAAATCCTCAAGTCGAAGGTTCACGAATACCTATCACAACCTTTCGATTCCGTCATTGATCGTCCCGAGTGAAATCCATGTGACGAATCGAGGGTGAGTCGGTTCGAGTACACTAATCCAATTACCATACCTATAACGTGTGCTCCCACTAACCATTAGTGTTCGACAGGCACTCTCCATGTCAAAGAACACGTCATACAAGTCTTCACATAAACTTAACGCCCAGTCAAGTTTCATCGACTTGCGAACGATTAAGTATTTGAGCTATAACCTTTCCAGTGCCAACCCCCTTATCCAATAAGGAGTGGAACATTTTGCTCTCAAATACACGGACTAGTTTCTATATGTTTATTTACGAGTTAGGAATGCCAGTAACTACCAGTAAATAAAGAAACATTCATTTGCCTTATATAAATGGTTTACATAATTACAAGTACAATGCCCTCTCTCAACAACCTCTGAGTGGCATTCGAGGGCATACTCCTAACATGTTCGTCGTCAACCTTTGGAATTCGGGGTGGGAGACCATGTTTTGATAAAAGCATCGCCGACGAGGAGAGTTTTCCGCTTTGGAAAGAAGGGAAAGTTGAGTCCGAGATTTATTGGCCCCTTTGAAATTCTAGAGAGGGTCGCTGAGTTGGCGTATCGTCTGGCATTGCTTCTGGCATTGAGTCACGTCCATAGCGTTTTCCATGTTTCCCAGCTGAGGTAATATGTTTCGGATCCTAGTCATGTCATCAACTATGGTGAGATCGATATCGCTGAGGATACTACCTTCGAGGAGCGTCTCTTGAAGATCTTGGAGCACTGTGAGAAGCGACTCAGGCATAAGACCATTCCATTGGTCAAGGTGTAGTGGTCGAGGCATGGTGTCGAGGAGGCAACTTGAGAAACCGAGGATAACATGCATGCTAGGCACCCCGAGTTGTTTGTTTTTTGAGTTTTGGGAAGAAACTTGTTTTTAGAGGGGGGGATGTAATATCCGCATTTTTCCTTTTTCGGTATTTTTTATTTTGATGTATTTTTTCGTTTTTAGTGACTCGCTTGCAACCGTATCGATATTTCGAGAACATTTAATACTGGACTTTTGTCATCCGAGCTTGCTTCGGACTTATTTTACTCAATTATATGTTTAAAGTCACTTTCCGTCGCTATTTGGTTCGATTCTCGTAATCGTTGTTCGGAACTGCTGTTTCGGGGTTACCGTAAATCCATCTTATGTCATTATGGATGTTGTGAGCCTTTGTTTGGTGTTTCGATCGCGTATCGTGTATTTCGGATGTTCTGGGCTATTTTGTGTTTTTCGTAACTTCTGGGGCATTTGTTTTCAAACCCATCTCCTTAACTTTGATTCATCGTGTTCGTAAGTGTATTTGTTGCTTAGATTCGTGTATCGGATCCGAGTCGTATTGCAGAATATGATGAGATTATTGTAACCGAGATGTTACTTGTGAAGAGAAGGCGCGCTCGAGTTACCCCAAACTTTTTATTCCTTAAGTTTCGGGACGAAACTTCTTTTAAGGAGGGTAGAATGTAATACCTGAGATTTCCATTTATGGTTACCTTGAATTAATTGTCGGTGGTGCCGGTTATTTTGTTTCATTGATGAATAATTGGGATTTTCCCTATGTTGTGTACGGTATGATGTACCACGTTGTGGCGTTCGTCGGGTAAGACTTGTTGTCGTGTAAGTCGTGCAGATCGTGTGTATGCATGTGTGACATGGCATATTGTATTCCGTTGCTGTTTTGTCTCTTGAGGACGTTGTGAGCTCTTGTTGTCGTTCCCTTTCGCGTTGGTTATGTTCTGGGTGCTTTTGGAGTCGTGTCGAGCTCGATGTTAGCCTTTGATTCTAGCACACGATCAGGCCACACGAGCAGGCCACATGAGCGGCTGCTCGTGTGCGGTGCTCGTGCGTGTTGGTCAGAAGTTGGGCAGTAGCCTAGCGCATGACCAAACATACGAGCATTTGGTCGTGCATGATGCTCGTGCGCAACCAATGCTCGGCAGTAACACCTAGAGACGCACGAGCAGGACACACGAGCAGTTTCTCGTGCGCGTTGCGCGTGCGTGATGACAGTAGTCAGGCAGTGGCCTAGCGCATGACCAAATGCTCGAACACTTGGTCGTGCGTAGTGGTCGTGCGTCCCTGATGTATTTAAGGGGGCAGTCGCATTTTCAGCCTCATTTTTCTTCTCTCCTTCTTCTTCTCCGAGGGTTAGGCGACATGGGGCATATGGAAGCTTAGATTTTGATCGTATGTCATCATCAATCCATGGTTTTGAGTTCCTAGCACCAAGTTAGCATCATCTAAACATCTTTTACCGATTAAATCAAGGTAAAATCTCTGTGAACCCTTCTTTTGGGAAATTTGGGGGTTTTCAATTTATAATGTCTGATTCGTTCTGTATTATTGATTAGTCCATGATGCATGTGATGAATCTTAGTGGTATTCATGTTTTCCCTGTGAGTTCATGGTAAATTTCGTGGTATTTGTGAAATTGAGATGGTTCGGTTGTGACCCACCCTCGTTGTTGTTTTTGTATGAATTTACATGAATCGTAGGTGGGTTTTCGGGTGTATTCCATTTTCGTACTCATGTAGAAATGGTTGTGATTGTATTCTTTGAATCGTTAGGTTCGGGATTGTCGTTTCCAAGCGATCGTGGTTGATTCTCTATTCCGTTCGTTTCGTCGTTAATTACTCGAGGCAAGTATTCTTGGAAACCTTTATGCTTAACATGAAATGGTGATATATATTATGTGTGTACTTTGCTCACTCCGGTAGGGTCCGACGGGGCCTCGGGGGAATCCGTGACCCCACTCCAGATTCACGAGCTTGTTCGCTAGCCAGTTTGGGAGGGTCCTTAGAGGCCTCGAATGGGACCAGTGGCTACACCCCTGTCCTAGGCGATGCCTGTGCGTGATTTGGTTTATGATTATGGCCAGTTCAGGAGGGCCCTTAGAGGCCTCGAATGGGACCAGTGGCTTCACCCTGGCCCTGGGCAAATTGATTATTGACTGTTCGTTTTTTGGAAAAGACATGTGTGGTTTTGGATTTTAAAATGACTTGATGCATGTACTATGAAATGTGTAAGTGAATGGGTTGCCTTGATTACTTGTACTAGAGTAATTGCTAACCCCTTTGGGGACCCGTTTTGGGGAAATTCGTGCTATGAATTTCAAATTGCGTTCAGCCGGTCGAGTGGGCACTGGAGCAGTACGAGGATGCTGGTCAGGGTTGTTGACGTGTGCAAATGATGTCTTTTATTTTAGTTGTCCATTTTAAACTTTCGTTTTCAAACTTGTAAACTGATATATCGTACTCGCGAGTACTTGGGCATTTTGATTTGGAAAATAGCTTGTATTACTAAATGTTATTTATGATTTTCGGTGATGTCTGGTTTACCGGTTGTACCGGGCATTTTATTTAATTTTCGTCTTGGTGATGTGTGTTTTCTCGCTAACCGAGATAGTTAGACGAGCGTTATTAATTATTTAGCCTGGTGGATCCCATGTAGGGGTCCACGGTGCTGTAATATACCCTGAATATCTTGGGGGTGTTACATGCATGATCTGGGTACTACTGCCTTGAATGCGATAAAAAAGTTTGTGCTACATAAAAAGGTTATGTATTTACAAATTAAAATTTCGAACAAAATAACTGTGTCTTGAACTTATTTTTTCAGATATAGGCTGTTTATGAAAGTGTCCGATTCCACTGCAAGTGCAGAGGTCACAATGTGGGACGAGCATGTGCTGAAGTGATTGGAAGAAGAGCTTCGGAGTTGATGGAAGAACTGATTGAGAAGGCAAAAATGAGATTCAATCAAAGTGAACTTAACCTGAATAATATTATATATTAAATGTTTGTTTAATGTGATACAGGATGATGATCTAGACGACATTCCCGAGAAGATAGAATATTTACTTCTCAGTAGGAAAATGCTTTTCAAAATTCAGATCAAGCCAGATGAGAATTACAACTACACAAAATCTTTTGGATTTAGGAACCTCATTACTGACAGAGCCAAAGCATCAGAATATGCTGGGTTTTTCAGTAAAAAAAAAGCAAGAATCTGATGTTTACACTCTCGGTGAGAGTGAAGCCATCAATTCACATTAGAGTGTAAGAATATAAACTAAAGAATTTAAATATCGTACTATTTTACGACGGTTCTAAGTTTGTTTTACCAATTATTAGGAAAATGATTCGGAAGAAGAAAAGCACGCCTAAGAAGGACAACGCAAAGAGAAGACTGATGAAGGCATAGATTGTAAGACCATAAAACATAAGCTTTATGATGAAATGTCTGCCACACGACCAATGAAAAAATCAAAAGGGTATTGTAATTAAGGAAGAGAGGACAGAGAGTCCCTAATTGACTTGTCTCAATATATATGTTCTTCATATTTAACTACAATATTCTCACTGTAGCGTTTCTTTTAAACAATGTTTTATTGCATCTTAGTCTCAATTTCAATTTAACCATGTTATTTCAATGTAATTTCTTTACAATAAGTTTAGCAGGGCTATATAAGATCTACAAATTTTCCTTACGTACACTACAACAATTAGATATAGCTCCAACTCCTAACTATTATCTTAATCCTATTAACTCCTAAAAATAACAAAAATAAATGAAAATTTATACACACACAAAAATACGAGCAATTTAGTTATGACATGTTTGGGCCCGAGAAAAAGTATCCTTATTAATGATTTTCTTATATATTACAGACCAATCAAAGCAAATTTCCTAATTAATGAATTACAATCAAACGAACTGAATAATAATAATGATCATTACATACTACCAACAAGAAGGTAAAAGTAAAATCTAATTAAAACAATAACTTACATCGGCAACAAATTACATTCATGAATAACACAAAAATCATTTGAAGGATAATCTTATAATTTGGGTCCAAACCATCATGAACTAATTTAGTAGAACACATCCATTAAATATTCAGGAGTTTAATTGAAGCTAATGAGAGATGACATTATAATGTAATTATGCTTATATTATACTAATAATTAGCAAGTAATTCATGAATCAAATAGAATTAATATATTACAATAAAAAATCACTAATCTATAGTTGTTCAAAATATCTTCTAATCTGTACTATGTTGATTTAAAAATTGTTTTAATTAGTATAACACCGAGACATTTTGAATTATTTTTAAAATATTTTCATTTTATTTAAAAAAATACACAAAAAAACAAATACTAATTACTGTAAAAATTGAAGCTAATGAGAGATGATAGTATAATATAACTATGCTTATATTATACTAATAATCAGCAAGGAATTCATAAATCAAATATAATTAATATATTACAATAAAAATCGTTAACATATAGTTGTTCGGAACATTTTGTAATATGTACTATATTGAGTTAAAAACTGTTTTAATTAGTATCATAGTGAGACATTTTGAATTATTTTTAAAATATTTTCATTTTATTTAAAAAAATACACCGAAAATCCAATCCTAATTACTGTAAAGATACTATGAATAAAAGATAATATACTCGCCAGTTTTAAAAAATCAGTTATTTGTAACTGCACAATCGCTTTTATTAATCATAACTGCATATTACCAGTACCCACTAAAAGTAACTGCATTGTGTGAATTAAAATAATATACACTAGCAGTTGTAAAAACTATTGATTTTCAACTTCACAACCGTTCTTATTAAACAAATGTGCAGATTATCGTTTCTCAAATAAAACTCAAATGTTTTTAGTAAGTTTTCTCAAGTAAAACTTAAAACTCTTCCTCTACATATTAATAACATTTTAGATTTTCTAAACCAATTTTTTTTCTTTTGCTAGGAAACTTCTGGTTTTATACGGAATTCAAGTTCAGACGCATAACTCTGACGCACTCAGAAGCATGGAAAAGATAACTTAATCGACTATCATTAGAGGCAAATGACAGAAGCATGGTGAAAATCTTTCAGGTACGACAATCATTAAAAAAATCTACGTCTTAAAATTCTTATTATATAGAGATATATTGAATCATACCTTCAGATTTATTTTTTAACTGCTGATATTCCATTAGAGTTTTTATACTTTTTTGGCTTCCACAATAAGTGAGTCTACGAAAACAATTAGAACATAAATTACTGAATAATTAATACACTCTTAGATATAAGTTTGTAAATTTAAACTGACAATGATTTGTACCAAATAATAATAAAATGTAAGTAAACTTATCTGTCCTCTTCCATGTTTGCTTAAATTTTCAATTCCATCCGCTTCTTAGAATTTGAGTTCATGTATGCCGTTCAAGATTATCCAATACATGTTTCATCATTCCAATAGAAAATATTTGTTAGTAATTTATTACACGATGAATAAAATAAATAAATCTTATATTAGCTTCACAGAAATACGTTAATTCCCCAAATTTCAAATATGAATTGCTACATATTTCTGCTTATAGAGAAATAGGATACACGCTCAGATAAAGAAATCTTGGCTAAGTCAAAGATAAAATATAAATTCTGATTCAGGAGTAGAAAAAACTTTATAGACTAAATAAATAAAACCATATTTATTAGTGATAAGTAAAACCATAGACTAAATAAATAAAATCATATTTACAAAAATTTCATAGAATAACTAAAAAACATAATACAGAAAATCAAACCAAAGCTACAGATATTTTGAAATGGTGTTGGGTGCTTCTGACTTCAAATATAAACAAGCCAACACCCATAATCATGGCAAATAAAATTTTCAACAAATATTTTAACGATCAACACGCTTTTTCCATTTTTAACCAAAATGTTATAAATGATAATATAGGTTCACTGATAACGGAACATAATACAAAATCACAAATGTTATCAGTCATGATATTGGTTCAGTGAAAAAAGCAAAGCATAGCTACAGATATTTTGAAATGGTGTAGGGTGTCTTGCTTCAAATGTAAACAAGCAAACACTCATAATCATACCAACATCACATTACTTTTTCAACAAATATTGTCACGCCCCCACATCGGGGTTGGACGGGAACGCGACAGTTAACGTAATACATTCCAGTAAAGCATACATATGCCAGATCTTAGCCCGGTGAACTAAGACTGGTTATTCCATAGAAATATAATATTCAAGAGTACAACGGTATTATTACATCAAGTACAAAAGAGTACAGCGGAAATCAGAATACAGTTTTGACACAGGAAATAAAGAAATACTAAACGTAGCATCACGAGTCCTATGTCTTGGTAGTGTCCAAGGTATGTCTTCACTCCATACCAGCATTTTCCACTTCTTCCTCTTCGTCTTCTTCATCTATTGGGGTTTTAGAAAAATCAAAGTGGGGTGAGAATAAAGGATTCTCAACAAGCTGGGGTTTGGTATTTAATGAGTTTATTATTTAATAAACATAATATATTTCTCCCACTTTTGAGAAATAGTATTATTTAAAAATTGGTGCAACTTTTCAAGAAGAATATTATGAATTATGACATGAATGTACAGTCAATCTCCGTAGAATGCTGTTGAGTATGAAGAATGTACGGCGTCGAGCGCCCAATGAGTATTTAGCTTCGGGAGGTCGTCTACATGACTAATCCCTTAGCCTCCTTATAACGTCTTAGACTGTTATCAGTGTTTGGCCTTTGACTATCGCCACGACCTTTGGGTTGATAACCGTAGCTTTGGGCGTTTGTCGAACCATCACTATAACATTGGCCTTTGAGCTTTATCGCTCTCACGCTTGGTGACGTGCTGCCTTATCTCTTATATGGACTTGATATGTTCTTAGTTAATGTCTATGCCTCAGATTATATCATAATCACGACTATACCCGAATTCTACGACCCAGTCACCTTAGGATCACTCCGTCCTTCGGCTTCAAGGGAATAGGATACGACGGTAACTTTGCCTAGAACCGCAGCCACGCTGCTCGATTCATGACTTAGACTAACCACCCCTCATACATTTAAATAGAAAAAAGGACTCTAGAGGTACTCATACGAGGGCGCACCAGTGCCAGAGCTTATCTTAGGGGAGTACTTGACCATTCTCTTATTGCATACTATTATTTGTTGTCCATTGAGGCCAATGTACTTCTAAAGTTTGGGGGGGAGTACTTTTTAGTTGTTATTTATTTTTCGTTGTTATGGATTCTAGCCTTGCTTGTCTTGTATGATTTTCTGGATTTTGATTGCATTCGTCAGTGCGGCCCTGTGTAAGATCGACTATATGATACTGATTTCTTTTTGAAGAAACGGATGAGTATTGGTCGAGTGTGCATTATGTGATATTTGTTTCCTTAGAGTATTTATTTCGTGCTGACTTTTTGTGTCATTGTGGTAGCCTTGGCATATAATAAATGAGACATACGTGTTTGTAGTGTCCGCATTACGCGAACCGCCATCTATATGTTTGGTGGCACTATTCGCTTAGTTAATCGTCCAGTAACATTAGTCTTGTTGGCATTAACTTAAGTACCTAAGTTTAGGCATTGAGTCGGACAGTATTAATTCCCTTAAATTTGAGCAACCTTTCGCGTTCTATGATGGGAAGTCTAGTAACCGGGGGTATTCACGTGACCCGTTGTTTACTCTCGCATAAAACGATAACCCTGACTAGATTTATGGTTCAGAAAAAAATCGCATCTCCGGTGATGGGAAGCCAAGTAACCGGGTGTATTCACGTGACCCGTCATTTACATTCGCGTAAAACGGCGACCTTGAATCGGACGTGCGGGAGTTAATATTCGAGTTTTTTCTACGCTGTAGAGGGAGACTTAGTAACTAGAAGCATCCATGAGCCCCATGAGTGTCTTTTACGTCAAACAGTTTCCCAATACATGAGAATGGAAGTTCACCCTAGGGTTCTTCCGATGAAACACTCCGAGAGTCGAAACCTAGTGGTTAACTCGAATTCTTTTAGTTATAAAAAGGGAGTGCTATCCGGGGACTTTTATAACTGCTGAAAGTCTTACGTTTTTGCCATGAGGCTGTGGGACTGGGCGAGCTGGCTTGTTATAATCCCAACATTTATATTGGCGGTCGGCTCAATTGACGTTTGTTAATCTTTGAGCCTTAATTTTCTTCATGAACTATTGTTTAGCACAAAAGAAATATTTACCTTGTGGAATCATTTTCCGTACTGTGACTCACTAGTATGATTTTCGTATTATTCATTGAGATTTTCAGGGTAGTATTAATTAGTTGAGCACTATGGATTTGCACGATTGACCACGATACTTATCATCTTATGTGAAATTGATTTTTGCTTGAGGACAAACAAAGGCTTAAGTTTGGGGGTATTTGTTAGATGTATTTTTGTGCGCTTAATTATCATTATTTTATCCCAATTTTAGGTTTAAATCCGCTTAAATGAGCTTTTAATGCATTATGTTGTTATGCTTTGAAGGAAATTAGAGTCCGGGAGCTTAAACGAAGAAAAAAAGGGCCAAAACGACAATTTTTGGTCAGGGGCCACATCGCGAAGAGGCCGAGCCGCGGCACAGGAGGCACCCACTAATGCCGAGCCACGGCCCGCGACGCTGGTTACTTGAATTCAGCCCGCGATTTCGGCTGTTCTGAAGTCCGTTTTCGACTTAATTTTCGGACGCGTTTAGACTGCGGAAGAAAAATTATAAATAGGCATTGAAAGTCAGAAAATATGAGGATCGGAGAGGAGATGAAAAGACCTAACAACAGAAGGCAAAGGCCAGAGAACGGAAGAAGCCAGTCTTCAACTGTGTTTGATTTTCTTTCTCATGTTTACTTTGAATATTTGTGTATTGTTTTCTAGCATGTCGGGCTAGACCTCTTTTTCTAGGATTGTGATGAAACCAAGATTTTGACGGATTAACTTTTGATTTTGCATTATTAATATATTTCCCTTTTCTATTGAGTTTCCCCCCATTGTTCTTAATGCGTTCAATTATGTAGCCTATGATTGAATTGTTTTGATTACGCAACTCGAATCGGGAGAGGAGAGTTAGTAGGAAAAATTGGTGAGAAACATTTTATCTTGTGAGATAGGAATATACTCATAGGAATTACGTGGCCCATCTAAATATTTTGTACTTGTTGCCTATTGTTGAATTAATTCACCTAGGAATAGAGTGATTTATTCACCTTAGAAAATTCCACTGACCTCGGGAGAGGCATTAGAGTATCTTAGAAATCTTCGCCTTCAATAAATTGGGAAATTACTTAATTTATATGAATCAAGAGTAATTCGAATTAATCGAGGCGGATTCTCAATCCTAGATTCTTCTCTTATTTGATCTTCTTTATTCGAACTATCGATTTTATTAGTTACTTTTAGTTTATTCCTTTATTAATTTTATTTAAAAATCCTTCCACCACCAAATTCGATCATTCAAATAAATTAGAATACAAATAAATTGGTAATTAGTACGTCAGTCCTCGTCGGAACGATATCTCTCTTCTCACTTTATTACTTGCTTACGACAACGTGCACTTGCATTCACCGAAATCCGCAACAAGTTTTTGGCGCCGTTGCTGGGGAGTACTTTTTAGTTGTTATTTATTTTTCGTTGTTATGGATTCTAGCCTTGCTTGTCCTGTATGATTTTCTGGATTTTGTTTGCATTCGTGAGTAATTCGTGCAGCCCTGTGTAAGACCGACTATATGATACTGATTTCTTTTTGAAGAAACGGATGAGTATTGGTCGAGTGTGCATTATGTGATATTTGTTTCCCTAGAGTATACATTTCGTGCTGACTTTTTGTGTCATTGTGGTAGTCTTGACATATAAGAAATGAGACATACGTGTTTGTAGTGTCCGCATTACGCGAGCCGTCGTCTATATGTTTGGTGGCACTATTCACTTAGCTAATCGTCCAGTAACATTAGTCTTGTTGGCATTAACGTAAGTACCTAAGTTTAGGCATTGAGTCGGACAGTATTAATTCCCTTAAATTTGAGCAACTTTCGTGTTCTATGATGGGAATTCTAGTAACCGGGGGTATTCACGTGACCCGTTGTTTACTCTCGCGTAAAATGATAACCCTGACTAGATTTATGGTTCAGAAAAAAATTGCATCTCCGGTGATGGGAAGCCAAGTAACCGGGTGTATTCACGTGACCCGTCGTTTAAATTCGCGTAGAACGGCGACCTTGAATCGGACGTGCGGGGCTTAATATTCGAGTTTTTTCTCCGCTGTAGAGGGAGACTTAGTAACTAGAAGCATCCATGAGCCCCATGAGTGTCTTTTATGTCAAACCATTTCCCAATACATGAGAATGGAAGTCCACCCTAGGGTTCTTCCGATGAAACACTCCGGGAGTCGAAACCTAGTGGTTAACTCGAATTATTTTAGTTATAAAAAGGGAGTGCTGTCCGGGGACTTTTATAACTGCTGAAAGTCTTATGTTTTTGCCACGAGGCTGTGGAACTGGGCGAGCTGGCTTGTTATAATCCCAACATTCATATTGGTGGTCGGCTCAATTCACGTTTGTTAATCTTTGAGCCTTGATTTTCTTCATGAACTATTGTTTAGCACAAAAGAAATGTTTTCCTTGTGGAATCATTTTCCGTACTGTGACTCACTAGTACGATTTTCATATTATTCGTTGAGATTTTCAGGGTAGTATTAATTAGTTGAGCACTATGGATTTGCACGATTGACCACGATTCTTATCATCTTATGTGAAATTGATTTTTGCTTGAGGACAAGCAAAGGCTTAAGTTTGGGGGTATTTGTTGGATGTATTTTTGTGCGCTTAATTATCACTATTTTATCCCCATTTTAGGTTTAAATCCACTTAAATGAGCTTTTAATGCATTATGTTGTTATGTTTTGAAGGAAATTAGAGTCTGCGAGCTTAAACGAAGAAAAACGGGCCAAAATGACAATTTTTGGTCAGGGGCCGCATCGCGCAGAGGCCGAGCCGCGGCACAGGAGGCACCCAGCATGAACCGGTACAAACTGTACCGGGGGCCACGGCACACTAAGCCGCGGCCCGCGACGCTGCTTACTTGAATTCAGATCGTGATTTCGGTTGTTCTGAAGTCCGTTTTCGACCTAATTTTCAGACGCGTTTTGACGGCGGAATAAAAATTATAAATAGACGTTGAAAGTCAGAAAATATGAGGATCGGAGAGGAGGAGAAAAGACCTAGAAACAGAAGGCAAAGGCCATAGAACGGAAGAATCTAGTCTTCAACTGTGTTTGATTTTCTTTCTCATGTTTACTTTGAATATTTGTGTATTGTTTTCTAGCATGTCGGGCTAGACCTCTTTTTCTAGGATTGTGATGAAACCAAGATTTTGACGGATAAACTTTTGATTTTGCATTATTAATATATTTCCCTTTTCTATTGAGTTTTCCCCAATTGTTCTTAATGCGTTCAATTATGTGGTCTATGATTGAATTGTTTTGCTTACGCAACTCGAATCGGGAGAGGAGAGTTAGTAGGAAAAATTGGTGAGAAATATTTATCTTGTGAGATAGAAATATACTCATAGGTATTACGTGGCCCGTCTAAATATTTTGTACTTTTTGCCTATTGTTGAATTAATTCACCTAGGAATAGAGTGATTTATTCACCTTAGAAAATTCTACTGACCTCGGAAGAGGCATTAGAGTATCTTAGAAATCTTCGCCTTCAATAAATTGGGAAATTACTTAATTTATATAAATCAAGAGTAATTCGAATTAATCGAGGCGGATTCTCAATCCTAGATTCTTCTCTTATTTGATCTTCTTTATTCGAACTATCGATTTTATTAGTTACTTTTAGTTTATTGCTTTATTAGTTTTATTTAAAAATCCTTCCACCACCAAATTCGATCATTCAAATAAAATTATAATACAAATAAATTGGTAATTAGTACGTCAGTCCTCGTGGGAACGATATCTCTCTTAGCACTTTATTACTTACTTACGACAACGTGCACTTGCATTCACCGAAATCCGCAACAAGTTTTTGGCGCCGTTGCTGGGGAGTACTTTTTAGTTGTTATTTATTTTTCGTTGTTATGATTCTAGCCTTGCTTGTCCTGTATGATTTTCTGGATTTTGTTTGCATTCGTGAGTAATTCGTGCGGCCCTGTGTAAGACCGACTATATGATACTGATTTCTTTTTGAAGACCGACTATATGATACTGATTTATTTTTGAAGTTCACCGAAATCCACAACATGAACCTTGTTCGAAATTAACGTCTTTTAGTCCCTACAAGTCCTTTTAATGTCTTGAGTTGAAGTGTGAACTTCGTAGTTGTTGTTCCATCGTTGTTGTTTGATCATTGTTGTTCGATCGTTGGTGTTTGAGATCGCCGATTTGTTGGAACGAGGCGTCCGATTTGGTAGGGACCAAACCGGATATCGCTTTGGAAATGAGGGAGAAGGTGGGATAGATTCGGGAAAGGATGTTGACATCTCAGAGTTGGCAGAAACCCTATGCTAATGTTCGTCGTCGACCTTTGGAATTCGGGGTAGGAGACCACGTTTTGCTAAATATGTCGCCGACGAGGGGAGTTTTCCGCTTCGAAAAGAAGGGGAAGTTGAGTCCAAAATTTATTGGGCCATTTGAAATTCTAGAGAGGGTCGGCGAGTTGGCGTATCATCTGGTGTTGCCTCCGGCATTGAGTCACGTCCATAGCGTTTTCCATGTTTCCCAGCTGAGAAAATATGTTCCGGATCCTAGTCATGTCATCGACTATGGTGAGATCGATACCGCTGAGGATACTACCTTCGACGAGCGTCTCTTGAAGATCTTGGAGCACTGTGAGAAGCGATTGAGGCATGAGACAATTCTATTGGTCAAGGTACAGTGGTCGAGGCATGGTGTCGAGGAGGCAACTTGGGAAACCGAGGATAGCATGCGTGTTAGGTAACCCGAGTTGTTTGTTTCTTAAGTTTCGGGACGAAACTTGTTTTTGGAGGGGGAGGATGTAATATCCGCATTTTTCCTTTTCCGGTAACTTTCATTTTGATGTATTTTTTCGTTTTTAGTGACTCACTTGCAACCGTATCGACATTTCGAGAACATTTAATACTAGACTTTTGCCATCCGAGCTTGTTTCAGAATGGTTTTACTCAATTCAGCATTTAATGTTACTTTTCGTCGCTATTTGGTTCGATTCTTATAATTGTTGTTCGGAACCGCCGTTTCGAGGTTACCGTAAATCTATCTTATGTCATTATGGATGTTGTGAGCCTTTGCTTGGTGTTTCGATCGCGTATCGTGTATTTCGGATGTTTTGGACCGTTTTTTGTTTTTCCTAACTTCAAGGGTATTTGTTTTCAAACCCACCTCCTCAACTTTGATTCGTCGTGTTCGTAAGTGTATTTGTTGCGTAGATTCGTGTATCGGATCCGAGTCGTATTGCCGAATATGATGAGATTGATGTAACTGAGATGTTACTTGTGAAGAGATGGCGCTCTCGAGTTACCCCAACTTTTTATTCCTTAAGTTTCGGGACGAAACTTCTTTTAAGGAGGGTAGAATGTAATACCCAAGATTTCCATTTCTAGTTACTTTAAATTAATTGTCGGTGGTGTTGGTTATTTTGTTTCATTGGTGATTAATTGGGATTTTCCCTATGTTGTGTACGGTATGATGTACCACGTTGTGGCATTCGTCGGGTAAGACTTGTTGTTGGGTAAGTCGTGCATATTGTGTGTATGCATGTGCGACATGGCATATTGTATTCTGTTGCCGTTTTGTCTCTTTGAGGATGTTGTGGGCTCTTGTTGTCGTTCCCTTTCGAGTTGGTTATGTTCTGGGTGCTTTCGGAGTCGTGTCGGGCTCGATGTTAGCCTTTGATTCTAGCACACGAGCAGACCACATGAGCGGCTGCTCGTGCGCGTTGGTCAGAAGCTGGGCAGTAGCCTAGCGCATGACCAAACACACGAGCATTTGGTCGTGCATGATGCTCGTGCCCAACCAATGCTCGGCAGTAACTCCTGGGGACGCACGAGCAGGACATACGAGCAGTTGCTCGTGCGCGTTGCTCGTGCGTGATGACAGTAGTCGGGCAGTGGCCTAGCGCCCGACCAAATTTACGAATACTTGGTCGGGCGTGATGGTCGTGCGTCCCTGATGTATTTAAGGGGACAGTCGCGATTTCAGTCTCATTTTTCTTTTCTCCTTCTTCTCCGAGGATTAGGCAACATGGGGCATATGGAAGCTTAGATTTTGGTCGTATGTCATCATCCAGCCACGGTTTTGAGTTCCTAGCACCAAGTTAGCATTATCTAAACATAGTTTACCGATTGAATCAAGGTAAAATCTCTGTGAACCCTACTTTTATGAAATTTGGGGGTTTTCGATTTAATGTTCGATTCGTTCTGTATTGTTGATTAATCCAGGATGTATGTGATTAGTCTTAGTGGTATTCATGTTTTCCCTATGAGTTCATGGTAAATTTCATGGTATTTGTGGAATCGAGAGGGTTCGGTTGTGACTGGTCCTCGTTGTTGTTTTTGTAGGAATTTACTTGAACTGTGGGTGGGTTTACAGGTGTATTCTATTTTCGTACTCGTGTAGAAATGATTGTGATTGTATTCTTCGAATCGTTAGGTTGGGGATTGTCCTTCCTAGCGATCGTGGTTGATTCTCCATTCCATTCGTTTCGTCGTTAATTACTCAAGTCAGGTATTCTTGGAAACCTTTATGCTTAACATGAAATGGTGATGTATATTATGTGTGTGCTTTGCTCACTCCGGGAGGGTCCGACGGGGCCTCGGGGGAATCCGTGACTTCACTCTGGATTCACGAGATTGTTCGCTAGCCAGTTCGGGAGGGTCCTTAGAGGCCTCGAATGGGACCAGTGGCTTCACCCCGGTCCTAGGCGATGCCTATGCGTGATTTGATTTATGATTATGGCCAGTTTGGGAGGGTCCTTATAGGCCTCGAATGGGACCAGTGGCTTCACCCCGGTCCTAGGCAAATTGATTATTGACTGTTCGTTTTCCGAAAAAGACATGTCTAGTTTTGGATTTTGAAATGACTTGATGCATGTACTATGAAATGTGTAAGCGAATGGTTTGCCTTGATTACTTGTACTAGCGTAATTTTGCTAACCCCTTTGGGGACCTGTTTTGGAGAAATTCGTGTTATGAATTTCAGGTTGCGTTCAATCGATCGAGCGGGCACTGGAGCAGTACTATGATACTGGCCAGGGTTGTTGACGTGTGCAAATGATGTCTTTTATTTTAGTTGTCCATTTTAAACTTTCATTTTCAAACTTGTAAACTATATATAGTACTCGCGAGTACTTAGGCGTTTTGATTTGGAAAATAGTTTGTATTACTAAATGTTATTTATGATTTTTGGTGATGTCTGGTTTACTGGTTGTACCGGGCGTTTTATTTAATTTTTGTCTTGGTGATGTGTGGTTTCTCGCTAACCGAGATAGTTAGATGAGCGGTATTAATTATTTAGCCTGGTGGGTCCCATGTAGGGGTCCACGTTGCTATAATATACCCTGAATATCTTGGGGGTGTTACAAAAAATGGTATCAGAGCTCTAGGTTTATGGATACCTAGGCTTGTTGGTTAATTGGGTCTAGTTGTGTTTTGTTTTGCACATCGTCATCACGCTGCCATCATCTCGGTACTTCCAGTTTCGTAAGTTTTCCTTACTTGATTCCTTGTTTTCTCGTATCGTACTTCCGCTTCTTGAACTGTGATTGTTTCTCTCGTGCTTATCATCGAGTTGCTTTTCGGTTCGGGTGTTACGCATTCGTTTATCTCTCTGGAGTGTGTACACCGTTCTGGTCTTGACTGTTTGTCATCTTATGAGCCTTTCATCGCTAAACTTCCTAGCGGTGATAGGATCGTTGGTGATCGGAAGATCCGAGATCGTTACGTGGTATATTGTGAGAGGACTTGACTCTCTAATCTTATTGTTGTGGATATTGAGGGTGAGGATTTGATTCTCGGGGATGATGGGCTCAAGCGTCATGATGCGATCATGAACTACCGCTCGAGGATCATCACCATGTTAGCCAAGGACAGCACCGAACACTCTTTCACGGGGCGAAAGAAGGGAAACCAGAAGTTCGTAATTGACGCCTTGAAGGCGATGAGACTCCTGCGGAAGGGGTGTACTGGTTATTGGTGTTACGCCTTGAAGGCGGAGGATGGTGGAGTCGATCTTTCATCGATTACAGTTGTTAGTGAGTTCCCAGGTTCCTTTTCTGACAAGTTGTCGGGGTTACCACCAGACCATGAGGTTGATTTTTTTTATGTGTATGTTATGTGATGAAATCTGTATTCGGTACTTGTGATGTACTACATGTCTGTTAAATTAAATGTATTGACGGTAGAGTTTGTTGAGAAACTCCTATAGATGGTTTCGACATGTGTTCGAATCGGTGTTCATTAGTTATGCTGTTAAACTTGGAGATATGGTTTGGCATATGTTTGAAATTAGTGTTTCCGAGTTGCGCTTGTTGAATTGGTGATTTTTGAATGGCGTATATGCATGTGTTCGAGAATTGATGGTATTTGGCTAATTGTTGTTATTTACAACGAATGTGCTCCTATTAATAATTATATATGCGGTGTGCATGCTTGAAAATTTCTTAGACCTGATTGTATTGTGGAAAATTAGTTTTCGAAAATATTTTGACGGCGCGGTCAATGGCGGCGTATTGTGGATCTTGAAAAGTGGTATGAATTTTGGCGAGCCAGTCTTGTGTTTTCAAATAAAACCTTGTGACGGTATTTGAAATATGTGTTTAAAAGTGTTTTGGGACATTTTATAAAATGCTACCGCCTTTAATCCTGTGTCGTGTTTGAAAGGATTTCGAAAATGATTTTAACTTATCGGTGTTATTTTCAAATAACTCGAGTATACTATTTTAAAAAACTTTCACGCCATAAAATTTTTGTATTTTAAAACAAAAATGTGATTCTTATTTTTGGAAAATAACTAGTGAAAGATGAAGAATCTTACTCGATTTAAAACTCTAAATTCAACTTGGGATATTTTATGAGACGAACCAGTTAGCGCACGCTAATTTCGTCATTAGCGTGTACTAATGAACCTGGACAAAATATTTGATTGTTTCAACTTATTAACGCACGCTAATTGTAGGCTTAGCGCGCGTTAAGCAGCAGTATGTGCGCGATGTGAATTTATCGCTTAAGGCGATCGGTCAGAGTCAAATCGTGAGGTGTCAAGCCATTGTGACATATTTGTCATATTACTGTTCTTGTTGAAGAATTTTGGGTGGGTTCCCAATTATTGTGTTGTATGCGCTAGATTTGCTTTGTAACTTGTATAATGTTATTTCATTGTGATCGAGGAGCCGTAGAAATGGTTAGTACGAGTATGAATGGGTTGTCCACCCGGGGACGGTTCGGTGAAACCTATGGGTGTCGATGCTAAGAAAGCATGGCCACCGGATACCCTACCTGTTGTAAATTGTGATGACGCTGAATGGTAACAAGTGGTTACCTTGTGTGTTGATTATTGTGATGAGGATACGTGATGACGTGGATATCTTGATGATGTTGTTTCTTAAGGAATTGACATTTCAGAATGTTGTTTTGCAAATGACTTCAAAACAAAATGGTTATGAAAATAGGTTAATGGTTTTGATTAAATGGCCGACGTATTAAAAGTACTTTTCAAAGATTTCATTTCAGCAAAAACGTTCAGATTCAAGAGTTCTAAAATATTGTCATTTGAGCGAATACCTCAGAAAATTTTATTTTTAAAGAATGTTACCAGTGGTTGACAAGTGTGGTGTGTACTTTGCTTTGGCCTTGTTTATATTGGTAAAGATCGTAAATTCCATTGTTATGGTTATGTGATTCGTTTACGACTGCAAGTTCCGTTAGTTGCAGTGGTAGTTTTTATATTCGTGCAATTACCCGGAGTGGATATTTTGTCGTGTTACTATTTGTTGCCTTACGTTGATATGTTGTGCTGAGTTGGTATCTCCGGTATGTTGTTTTGCGATGTTATGTAACATTGTACCTAGCAATGGTATATTCCGTATGATGAGGTGTTTCAATTGTAATGTGCCGGGGCATGTACGTGCAAATTGTCCTTCTCGCCCCTAATGTGTTACAAGTGTAGACTCGAGGGACGCAGAATCCGGTTTTGTGAGTTGATTACCGAGTCTTTCGGGGCACGGACTCCAGCGCAAATATCAGGATCGACTCTGAGAGGACCTTGAAAGATGTTTCTGTCAGTTGCTTGTTATGCTGTTACCTTGCTTTTGTTGTTGTGAGTCTCGGGGATGACACTTCTTTTCTTAAAAAAGGTTGTTACCTTGCTTTCGTTTTTGCGAGTCTCGGGGACGACACTTCTTTTTTTTTAAAAGAGGTCGAATGTAATACCCGTATTATTTTTTGACTTCTGTATTTTTTTTATTCTATCGACTCGCTCATGTTCGTTCATACTTTCTGAACTTGTTCTGTTCTTCAGTTTTTATTGTTCGAATAGGTTGTGATATTATTTCGGATCAATCTGTTTATCGTTGTGACTTTTCCAAGTTTGGTTCGATTCTTGTGAACCTTGTTCGAAATTAACGTCTTTTAGTCCCTACAAGTCCTTTTAATGTCTTGAGTTGAAATGTGAACTTCGTAGTTGTTGTTCGATCATTGTTGCTCCATCGTTGTCGTTCGGTCATTGTTGTTCGATCATTATTGTTCGATCGTTGGTGTTTGAGATCGCCGATTTGTTGGAACGAGGCGTCCGATTTGGTCGGGACCGAACCGGATATCGTTTTGGAAATGAGGGAGAAGATGGGATAGATTCGGGAGAGGATGTTGACAGGTCAGAGTCGGCAGAAACCCTATGCTAATGTTCGTCGTCAACCTTTGGAATTCGGGGTGGGAGACCATGTTTTGATAAAAGCGTCGCCGACAAGGAGAGTTTTCCGCTTTGGAAAGAAGGGAAAGTTGAGTCCAAGATTTATTGGCCCCTTTGAGATTCTAGAGAGGGTCGCCGAGTTGGCGTATCGTCTGGCGTTGCTTCTGGCATTGAGTCACGTCCATAGCATTTTCCATGTTTCCCAGTTGAGGAAATATGTTCCGGATCCTAGTCATATCATCAACTATGGTGAGATCGATATCGCTGAGGATACTACCTTCGAGGAGCGTCCCTTGAAGATCTTGGAGCACTGTGAGAAGCGACTAAGGCATAAGACCATTCTATTGGTCAAGGTGCAGTGGTCGAGGCATGGTGTCGAGGAGGCAACTTGGAAAACCGAGGATAGCATGCGTGCTAGGCACCCCGAGTTGTTTGTTTCTTAAGTTTTGGGAAGAAACTTATTTTTAGAGGGGGGGATGTAATATCCGCATTTTTCCTTTTTCGGTATTTTCCATTTTGATGTATTTTTTCGTTTTTAGTGACTCGCTTGCAACTGTATCGATATTTCGAGAACATTTAATACTGGACTTTTGTCATCCGAGCTTGTTTCGGACTTGTTTTACTCAATTCTACGTTTAATATCACTTTCCATCGCTATTTGGTTCGATTATTGTAATTGTTGTTCGGTACTGCCGTTTCGGGGTTACCGTAAATCCATCTTATGTCATTATGGGTGTTGTGAGCCTTTGTTTGGTGTTTCGATCTCGTATCGTGTATTTTGGATGTTCTGGGCCATTTTGTGTTTTTCCTAACTTTTGTTTTCAAACCCATCTCCTCAACTTTGATTCGTCGTGTTCGTAAGTGTATTTGTTGCTTAGATTCGTTTATCGGATCCGAGTCGTATTGCAGAATATGATGAGATTGTTGTAACCGAGATGTTACTTGTGAAGAGAAGGCGCGCTCGAGTAACCCCAAACTTTTTATTCCTTAAGTTTCGGGACGAAACTTCTTTTAAGGAGGGTAGAATGTAATACCCGAGATTTCCATTTATGGTTGTAACACCCCTGATATATTCAGTAATATTACAGTGCCGTAAATCCTTTACATAAGAATTTACAAGGCTAAATAAATGAAAAGACAATGACAGATACCAAATTATGAAATTACTTTAAATACATTACGACAGTTTTGGTTCGATACCGAAATACAAATATCCAAAAGGGGAATATTAATACACCACTGAAATCCAAACATCACAAATTACGGCGTACTCGAGTACTTATTAAAATAACCAACAACAGACAATAAACCCGGCCGGAACATCACTCTGCACCCTCGTCGTCATGCAGCTCCAGTGGTTGTTTCCCCGCTCTCCTGGATCCTGAACATAAATAAATGTTCACCCCCGAAGGGGTTAGCACAACGATGCTAGTACAAGTACAATAATCATACAACAGTGATGTAATCAACAATCATCCTAACAAGTTTCTCCAACAAGAAATAACAACAACACTTATCACATCATAACAGTCTCAACATACTGATGGTATTCCAACGATCCAGCGCACACAACTATAGATTCCCATGATGATCCCGTCGGACCAACGCATGGTGGAACTACCTGTCCAACGATCCAGCGCACACAACTATAGATTCCCATGATGATTCCCGTCGGATCAACGCATGGTGGACATATAATCACAATACATATACACAATACAATCACAATATAACTGTCATAATATAAACAATTCTAATTAGAGTACTTGCCTCGGTTCGATGACAAGAATAAAACTTCCACGAATATCAAAATACTCGAAGGTCGTCCCCTTCGATAAATCACGATGCTAAGCTCGAACCTTAACAAAAGAAATAATATAGAATTCATCTCAAGTCGAACGAACATCTAACAATCCAAAGTACGGTCGGAAGTTCTTAAAATGTAATCTGCCTGAACTGCTTAGCGTACGCTACGTATTCTACGTAGTGTGCGTTAAGCCTGCTCGTTAATGCACGTAAACAACGAAGCATAGCATACGCTAACTATGTATCGACAGTCTTCTCTAGTAAGCCGACTGACTCGCCTGATGTCCTAACGTACGTTACGTATCAAACGTAGCGTACGCTAAACATTCCCGATAGCATACGCTAATCTGCATAGCTTAGCGTACGCTAATCGTGCATGGCACTTTCACTACTGGGCAGCAGACCGTTCTAACGGTGATGAAATTATGAACTCTTCAGTGATTAACGTACGTTATCCGTCTACATGTCATGTTCATAAACTTATGAATGATCTTACGGATTCAAACATCTTTGAATTCAAGGACATGAATATCATCACAACTCTTATATCCAACTCGATTATCATTCTCATATGAAGTTCATGATTTCAGGTTGATGCACTAGATTCCATTGTCGTTTATACATCCAGACTTCATCTTAAAGGTGAACTAACAATTCCAACTACGATGTTTCAACGACGATATTATAGGCATAATCATTCCCACTTCTAGACATGATGTTTGTTCGAATAATTCACCAATGGAACTCAAGATCTTGATAGCATGATTCATCTAATTCTTCAGAACACGAATCTAAGGCTGGAGAAGGAATTAACATACCTTAAGATGAAGAAAACACCGAGTCAAAAAGGTAGAATACAGCTCTCGTTGTTTGTATGCCAATCCAAGGTGTTTCTCCACTTCAACGATCAATCCCAAGTGACATTCAATCTCCAATGATCAAGTAGAGGTGGTCTAAGTGTGTTTAAGGAGGATATAAGGCTCTCTGGACTATCAAGAAATGAGGACGAGTGAGGGGAACAAGAATAAATGGAGTGTTGTCCCTTAAATAAAGTTTCTGCACAAAAGTTGATTAGCGCACGCTATCATACAATCCTTAGCGCACGCTAATAAACGTTGACTCCAAAACTATCCAGGTTCACCCGCGGGAATCTTATCCGGACCCACGTCCGGCTGGCGCATGTGCTAGCCATCTAGCTCAATAATGGACTGCCTTGCGCACGCAATTCTTCATTCGTAGCATGCGTTAGTTGTAGCCGATAACGCACGTTAAGCTACATTCTTAGCGTGCGCTATCACGAGTTTGCATGAGAAATTTTACATGTTGTTATACTTATGTACAAGGATACAAATGTGAGAAATATCATACTCCAATTATCGAGATCACAATTCCAAATAATACAGGGTTCAGATACAGATGAAATACATAATAATAAATCCGGATATTACATTCTCTCCTACTAAAAAGGAGTTTCATCCCGAAACTCAAGACGAAAATAACTCTGGATATCTGGACTTCATGCTTTCTTCCGTTTCCCAAGTGGCTTCTTCCACTCTGTGGCATGACCACTGAACTTTAACCAAAACGATTGGTTTGTTCCTCAACTGCTTAACTCGACTCTCGAGTATCTTGACTGGTCTTTCTTAAAATGTTCCATCCTGAGCGACTTCGATTTCGCCGAAATCAATGACATGACTAGGATCCGATATATCTCCGTAACTGGGATACGTGGAACACGTTATGAACATGGCTCAATGACGGTGGTAAAGCCAATCTGTATGCCAACTCTCCAATTGTCTCAAGCATCTCGAATGGTCCGATATATCTCGGACTCAGCTTTCCCTTCCTTCCAAAACGAAAGATTCCCCGAGTAGGAGAAACCTTTAAAAGTACGTGGTCTCCAGTACTGAACTCCAATGGGCGACGGCGTACGTCTGCATAAGATTTCTGTCAACTCTGGGCGGTCAACAGCCTTTCACGAATCAAGGCTATCTTCTCTCGTGTCTGTACGATCAACTCTGGTTCTGTCCCGATCAAGTCTGATGAATCGTCCCAACATAGGGGCGATCTGCATCTTCTCCCGTACAAGGCCTCAAACGGTGCCATCTTCATGGAAGCATGCCAACTATTGTTGTAGGTAAATTCAATCAACGGTAGATGAATTTCCCAGTCGGTTGACCAATCTAAGGCACATGCCCTTAGCATATCTTCCACCTTTTGAATAGTCCTCTCGGATTGTCCATCAGTCTGCAGGTGATAAGCTGTACTGAAGTTCAATTCGGTCCCCAAGGCCTTATGAACTGCTTTCCAAAAATGCGATACAAAGCGACCGTCTCGGTCAGAAATAATGGTCTTCGGCGTACCAAGCAATCGGACTATCTCTGAAATAAATACTCGTGCCAACCTCTCGGGTCCCCACGTGTCCTTAATGCCTAGAAAATGAGCTGATTTGGTTAAACGGTCAACTTTCACCCAAATCATGTTCATTCCTGTCTTGGTTCTCGGCATACTAGTGATAAAGTCCATCGATATGTCCTCCCACTTCCATTCAGGAATCGGGAGCGGCTTCAACATTTTGGCAGGTCGTTGATGCTCGATCTTAACCTGCTGACAAGTTAAGCATTTCGAAACATAATCCGCTACATCTTTCTTCATGTTTCCCCACCAGAAATTCTGCTTCAAGTCCTTGTACATCTTACTGGTGCCCGAGTGGATAGAATAGGGTGAGCTGTGAGCTTTCTTCATAATCGTCTATTTCAGAACATCGACATCAGGAACGCAGAGTTGGTTCTGAAATCTCAAAACTCCATCATCATGAATTACGAATCCAGGGGCCTTTCCCTTGATCACTTCATCACGTAACTGAATCAGCAGAGGATCATCTGCCTGCATAGATTTGATTTCTTTGGTTAATGATGAAGTTATTTCCATCACGCACAGCTGTCATTGGACTCTTTGTAACCACACTTCAATTCCTTCTCGAATCATCTCTCGTTGAATGCTGAGCTGGGAGGTCAGAGTCTCCAGCATCTGGATAGAAACAGGCTTGCGGCTAAGTGCATCGGCCACGACATTTGCTTTGCCTGGATGATAAAGAATCTCCAAGTCATAATCCTTAATAAGTTCCAGCCATCTCCTTTGCCGCGTGTTCAACTCTTTTTGACTGAAGATATATTTGAGACTCTTGTGATCCGTAAAGATCTGACAGTGAGTCCCGAATAGGTAATGCCTCCAGATTTTCAAAGAAAAAACTACTGCTGCTAGCTCCAAATCATGCGTCGGGTAATTCACTTCATAAGATTTCAGCTGTCGTGACGCATAAGCGATCACCTTATCATTCTGTATCAATACACATCCGAGTCCTTGGTTCGAAGCATCACTGTAGACTATGAATCCTCCAGTTCCCTGTAGAAGTGTTAAAATCGGTGCTGTTGTCAATCTCTTCTTCAATTCATCAAAGCTATTCTGGCACAACTCGTTCCACTCAAACTTTTGTGTTTTCTGCAGTAGTCGAGTAAGTGGGCGGGAAATTTTGGAAAACCCTTCCACGAACCGACGATAATACCCAGCTAGTCCTAAGAAACTCCAGACTTCTTTCACGTTCTTTGGAGGCTTCCAATCCATAACCGATTCGATCTTCTGAAGATCTACTCGGACTCCTTCAGCTGATACCACATGGCCGAGAAACATTACTTCTTTTAACCAGAATTCACAATTAGAAAGTTTGGCATACAATTGTTCGTTTCTCAACAGGTCTAACACAATCCGTAAATGCTGTGCATGCTCTTCTGGACTTTTAGAATACACCAGAATGTCATCAATGAACACGACCATAAATTTATCCAAATATTCGATGAACACTCGGTTCATCAATTGCATGAATACAGCAGGTGCATTAGTGAGACCAAACGGCATTACTACAAAATCATAGTGTCCGTAGTGAGTTCTGAATGCTGATTTCGGAACATCAGATTCCTTAATCCTCAGCTCTGATCTCAGGTCAATTTTTGAAAACACTGTTGCTCCTTGTAACTAGTCAAACAAATTATCAATTCGTGGCAACGGATACTTGTTCTTAATCATCATCTTGTTCAGCTATCGATGGTCAATACACAGTCGAAGAGATCCATATTTCTTCCGGACAAAAAGAACTGGCACTCCCCAGGGCAAAACACTTGGCTGGATATAGCCTTTGTCCAGTAACTCCTCCAGCTGCTTTTTCAGTTCGTACATCTCAGTAGGTGCATTACGATACAGCGCCTTAGAAATTGGTGTAGCTCCGGGTTCTAGCTCAATGGTGAATTATACATCCCGTCATGGAGGTAGTCCAGGTAACTCGTCAGGAAATACATCCGGAAACTCGTTCACAACAGGAGTGGATGAAAGTTCCACAATTTCGTCTTCTTTCTTCATTGCATAGCACAAGTATCCAGTACAACCCTATTTCAACAATTTGATAGCTTCCATTGCTTTGATCAACCTTCTTGAGCTTCTTGGTTTCCATCCCTCAAACAGTATTTCGGAACCGTCGTCAGCGATCAGCGAGATATTCCTCCTTCGGTAATTTACAATAGCTCCATATCGATTTAGCTAATCGTCTCCGAGTATCAAGTCGTCTCCTTGCATTTCTATCACAATCAGATTTGAGAACCACTCTTTGCCTCCCAATGATACAGGGAAGTCTCTAGTTTCTAAGTTTCCAACAATCCTCTCTCCACTCGGTAAACCAACAACATAAGGTTCACAATTATAAAAACCAGAAATATTCAAACGATTTACACAAGATAAGGATATAAACGAATGCATAGCTCCTGTATCGAATAAAACGCTAACTGGCTGGGACAGGATATGAACAGTACCTGATGCGACAGCAGCATCCCGATCGTATGTTCTCCTCATCTCGTACAAACATGGGGGAACAGATCCGGCACTCGATGTACCCTTTCGGTCCCACTGTCCTCTGCCTCGTCCGTGGCCAAAATTCTGAGGCATCTAAACACTTTGCTGCGTCTGTTGGATACTAGCTTTCTTCTGAACTGGATGTGATGTACGGGTTCCATTGAACTTGGTGGCATCCTTGCAAAACGTCGCACGGTGCCCTTCCTGTATGCAATCAAAACATGTAACTAGAGTGCGCAAACAATCGCGCCAAAGGTGGCCTGGGAGACCACAGTTAAAGCACCTCCTAGATGTATCCGTCGTGGCTGACACTGTTCCGAAATTATTTCCGCTCTTAGATGGGTGCGGAGGTTTCTTGAAAGAGTGAAAGGATGACTGGGCCTTGCGGGGCCCACTGCTCTTGTGCTCTGTGAAACTACCAGAGATTTTCTGCTTCTTGGATTCTGCAAACTTTCTCCATTGCTGCTTCCTTGATTTCGTACGCCAATGCCTTATCCTGGTATTGACGGAGAGTGGTACATTCAAAACCGGACATGTACCTCTGGATTTCTGGTTTCATCCTCATATCAAAATGGATCATCATTTCTGCATCTGTTCTGACCAGATGTCGAACAAATGCCAGCTATTGGTTAAACGTCTTAATTGTTTGGGATACGGGTTCGTCTGATGGCTGTGCGGAGAAAAATTCCCGAACTTTGGCTTCCCTCACAGGACGAGGGCAGTACTGAGCTTCCATCATCAATTTAAATTCTGTCCAGTCAGCATCATGATCTGTAGGCCGGATGGCTTCCCACCACTCGGATGCTTCCCCTATCAGAAAGTACTGAGCAATAGCTCTCCGGTCATCTGGGCAATTAATTCCGGCAAATATTTTCTCCAATTCCTTCAACCAATGGTCCTATGTGGGAGTCTCAGAAAAGCCGTCGAATTTGGGTGGTTGCATCTTTGCCACCTCTTGCAGCCATCGGTCACCTCGATTTCCCATGTCTGGGATCCCTTGCTGTCTATCTCCCTGCTGTAATCCCACCGCCACCTGCATTCGGTCCACGACCTGGGCGAACTGAGTCATCTGGTTCACCACATGACGAAGGATTTCGGGCACAGCAACTTCCAGTTCATTATTAATAGATCTCTGTGGCTCGCCTGAGCTGTGGCTGGCCTGATTAGAAGGCGAAGCTTCTCTTTCGGCATTCCTTCGTCCGCGTCCACGACCGCGACCCCGTCCACGTCCAACTCTCAACATACTGTAAACATAAATACTCAATATACAGGAAACAATATCGTTTAAATGTTCAAGTATAAAGAGGTACAATGCGTAAAGAACGAGATAGAGTTTAGGAACTTACAATCAACGCTCGCATGCAGAGGTAGGCAGTACAGTGATGTTATTCACGGCCGGTTACCTCAAAAGACTTATACGACCCCTACTTTAACCCAATGGACAAGATATCCATAATCTTATCTCCGATACCATATTCTGTAACACCCCTGATATATTCAGGAATATTACAGCGCCGTAAATTCTTTACATAAGAATTTACAAGGCTAAATAAATTAAAAGACAATGACAGATACCAAATTATGAAATTACTGAAAATACATTACGACAGTTTTGGTTCGATACCGAAAATACAAATATCCAAAAGGAGAATATTAATACACCACTGAAATCCAAACATCACAAATTACGGCGTACTCGAGTACTTATTAAAATAACCAACAACAGACAATAAATCCGGCCGGAACATCACTCTGCACCCTCGTCGTCATGCAGCTCCAGTGGTTGTTTCCCCGCTCTCTTGGATCCTGAACATAAACAAATGTTCACCCCCGAAGGGGTTAGCACAACGATGCTAGTACAAGTACAATAATCATACAACAGTGATGTAATCAACAATCATCCTAACAAGTTTCTCCAACGAGAAATAACAACAACACTTATCACATCATAACAGTCACAACATACTGATGGTATTCCAACGATCCAGCGCACACAGCTATAGATTCCCATGATGATCCCATCGAACCAACGCATGGTGGAACTACCTGTCCAACTATCCAGCGCACACAGCTATAGATTCCCATGATGATTCCCATCGGCTCAACGCATGGTGGACATATAATCACAATACATATACAAAATACAATCACAATATAACTGTCATAATATAAACAATTCTGATTAGAGTACTTGCCTCGGTTCGATGACAAGAATAAAACTTCCACGAATATCAAAATACTCGAAGGTCGTCCCCTTCAATCAATCATGATGCTAAGCTCGAACCTTAACAAAATAAATAATATAGAATTCCTCTCAAGTCGAACGAACATCTAACAATCCAAATTACGGTCGGAAGTTCTTAAAATGTAATCTGCCTGAACTACTTAGCATACGCTACGTATTCTACGTAGCGTCCGTTTAGCCTGCTCGTTAGCACACGTAAACAACGAAGCCTAACGTACGCTAACTATGTATCGACAGTCTTCTCTGGTCAGCCGACTGACTCGCTTGATGTCCTAACGTACGTTACGTACCAAACGTAGCGTACGCTAAACATGCCCGATAGCGTACGCTAATCTGCATAGCTTAGCGTACGCTAAGCGTGCATGGCAGTTTCACTACCGGGCAGTAGACCGTTCTAACGGTGATGAAATTACGAACTCTTCAGTGATTAACGTACGTTATCCGTCTACATGTCATGTTCATAAACTTATGAATGATCTTACGGATTCAAACATCTTTGAATTCAAGGACATGAATATCATCACAACTCTTATATCCAACTCGATTATCATTCTCATATGAAGTTCGTGATTTCAGGTTGATACACTAGATTCCATTGTCGTTTATACATTCAGACTTCATCTTAAAGGTGAACTAACAATTCCAACTACGATGTTTCAACGATGATATTATAGGCATAATCATTCCCACTTATAGACATGATGTTTGTTCGAATAATTCATCAATGGAACTCAAGATCTTGATAGCATGATTCATCTAATTCTTCAGAACACGAATCTGAGGCTGGAGAAGGAATTAACATACCTTAAGATGAAGAAAACACCGAGTCAAAAAGGTAGAATATAGCTTCGGTTGTTTGTATGCCAATCCAAGGTGTTTCTCCACTTCAACGATCAATCCCAAGTGACATTCAATCTCCAATGATCAAGTAGAGATTGTCTAAGTGTGTTTAAGGAGGATATAAGGCTCTCTGGACTATCAAGAAATAAGGACGAGTGAAGGGAACAAGAATAAATGGAGTGTTGTCCCTTAAATAAAGTTTCTGCACAAAATCTGATTAGCGCACGCTATCATACAATCCTTAGCGCACGCTAATAAACGTTGACTCCAAAACTGTCCAGGTTCGCCCGCGGGAATCTTATCCGGACCCACGTCCGGCTGGCGCATGTGCTAGCCGTCTAGCTCAATAATTGACCGCCTAGCGCACGCAATTCTTCATTCGTATCGTGCGCTAGTTGTAGCCGATAACGCACGTTAAGCTACATTCTTAGCGTGCGCTATCACGAGTTTGCATGAGAAATTTTGCATGTTGTTATACTTATGTACAAGGATACAAATGTGAGAAATATCATACTCCAATTATCGAGATCACAATTTCGAATAATACAGGGTTCAAATACAGATGAAATACACAATAATAAATCCGGATATTACAATGGTTACCTTGAATTAATTGTCGGTGGTGCCGGTTATTTTGTTTCGTTGATGAATAATTGGGATTTTCCCTATGTTGTGTACGGTATGATGTACCATGTTGTGGCGTTCGTCGGGTAAGACTTGTTGTCGTGTAAGTCATGCAGATCATGTGTATGCACGTGTGACATGGCATATTGTATTCTGTTGCTGTTTTGTCTCTTGAGTACGTTGTGAGCTCTTGTTGTTGTTCCCTTTCGAGTTGGTTATGTTCTGGGTGCTTTTCGAGTCATGTCGGGCTCGATGTTAGCCTTTGATTTTAGCACACGAGCAGGCCACACGAGCAGGCCACACGAGAAGAACACATGAGTGGCTACTCGTGTGCGGTGCTCGTGCGTGTTGGTCAGAAGCTGGGCAGTAGCCTAGCGCACGACCAAACATACTAGCATTTGGTCGTGCATGATGCTCGTGCGCAACCAATGCTCGACAGTAACTCTTAGGGATGCACGAGCAGGACACACAAGCAGTTTCTCGTGCGCATTGCTCGTGCGTGATGACAGTAGTCGGGCAGTGGCCTAGCACACGACCAAATGCTCGAACACTTGGTCCTGCATAGTGGTCGTGCGTCCCTGATGTATTTAAGGGGACAGTCGCGTTTTCAGCCTCATTTTTCTTCTCTCCTTCTTCTTCTCCGAGGGTTTGGCGACATGGGGCATATGGAAGCTTAGATTTTGATCGTATGTCATCATCAATCCATGGTTTTGAGTTCCTAGCACCAAGTTAGCATCATCTAAACATCTTTTACCGAGTGAATCAAGGTAAAATCTCTGTGAACCCGACTTTTGGGAAATTTGGGGGTTTTCGATTTAATGTCTGATTCGTTCCGTATTGTTGATTAGTCCATGATGTATGTGATTAATCTTAGTGGTATTCATGTTTTCCCTGTGAGTTCATGGTAAATTTCGTGGTATTTGTGAAATCGAGATGGTTCGGTTGTGACCCATCCTCGTTGTTATTTTTGTATGAATTTACATGAATCGTAGGTGGGTTTTCAGGTGTATTTCATTTTCGTACTCATGTAGAAATAGTTTTGATTGTATTCTTTGAATCGTTAGGTTCGGGATTGTCGTTTCCTAGCGATCGTGGTTGATTCTCCGTTCCGTTCGTTTCGTCGTTAATTACTCAAGGCAAGTATTCTTGGAAACCTTTATGCTTAACATGAAATGGTGATGTATATTATGTGTGTGCTTTGATCACTCCGGAAGGGTCTGACGGGGCCTCGGGGGAATCCATGACCCCACTCCAGATTCACGAGCTTGTTCGCTAGCCAGTTCGGGAGGGTCCTTAGAGGCCTCGAATGGGACCAATGGCTACACCCCTGTCCTAGGCGATGCCTGTGCGTGATTTGGTTTATGATTATGGCCAATTCATGAGGGCCCTTAGAGGCCTCGAATGGGACCAGTGGCTTCACCCCGGCCCTGGGCAAATTGATTATTGACTGTTCGTTTTTCGGAAAAGACATGTCTGGTTTTGGATTTTAAAATGACTTGATGCATGTACTATGAAATGTGTAAGTGAATGGTTTGCCTTGATTACTTGTACTAGAGTAATTGCTAACCCCTTTGGAGACCCGTTTCGGGGAAATTCGTTCTATGAATTTCAGGTTGCTTTCAGCCGGTCGAGTGGGTACTGGAGCAGTATGAGGATGCTGGCCAGGGTTGTTGACGTGTGCAAATGATGTCTTTTATTTTAGTTGTCCATTTTAAACTTTCGTTTTCAAACTTGTAAACTGATATATCGTACTCGCGATTACTTAGGCATTTTGATTTGGAAAATGGTTTGTATTACTAAATGTTATTTATGATTTTCGGTGATGTCTGGTTTACCGGTTGTACCGGGCGTTTTATTTAATTTTCGTCTTGGTGATGTGTGTTTTCTCGCTAACCGAGATAATTAGACGAGCGGTATTAATTATTTAGCCTGGTGGGTCCCATGTAGGGGTCCACGGTGCTGTAATATACACCGAATGTCTTGGGGGTGTTACATGCATGATCTGGGTACTACTGCCTTGAATGCGATAAAAAAGTTTGTGCTACATCAAAAAGGTTATGTATTTACAAATTAAAATTTCGAACAAAATAATTGTGTCATGAACTATTTTTTTCAGATATAGGCTGTTTATGAAAGTGTCCGATTCCACTGCAAGTGCAGAGGTCACAATGTGGGACGAGCAATGTGCTGAAGTGATTGGAAGAAGAGCTTTGGAGTTGATGGAAGAACTGATTGAGAAGGCAAAAATGAGATTCACTCAAAGTGAACTTAACCTAAATAATATTATATATTAAATGTTTGTTTAATGTGATACAGGATGATGATCTAGACGACATTCCCGAGAAGATAGAATATTTACTTCTCAGTAGGAAAATGCTTTTCAAAATTCAGATCAAGCCAGATGAGAATTACAACTACACAAAATCTTTTGGATTTAGGAACCTCATTACTGACAGAGCCAAAGTATCAGAATATGCTCGGTTTTTCAGTAAAAAAAAGGCAAAGAGAAGACTGATGAAGGAATAGATTGTAAGACCATAAAACATAAGCTTTATGATGAAATGTTTGCCACACGACCAATGAAAAAATCAAAAGGGTATTGTAATTAAGGAAGAGAAGACAGAGAGTCCCTAATTGACTTGTCTGAATATATAAGTTCTTCATATTTAACTACAATATTCTCACTGTAGCGTTTCTTTTAAGCATTGTTTTATTGCATCTTAGTCTCAATTTCAATTTAGCCATGTTATTTCAATGTAGTTTCTTTACGATAAGTTTAGCAGGGCTATATAAGATCTACAAATTTTCCTTACGTACACTACAACAATTAGATATAGCTCCAGCTCCTAACTATCATCTTAATCCTATTAACTCCTAAAAATAACAAAAATAAATGACAATTTATACACACACAAAAATACGAGCAATTTAGTTATGACCTGGTTGGGCCCGAAAAAAAGTATCCTTATTAATAATTTTCTTATATATTACAGACCAATTATCAAAGCAAATTTCCTAATTAATGAATTACAATCAAACGAACTGAATAATAATAATGATCATTACATACTACCAACAAGAAGGTAAAAGTAAAATCTAATTAAAACAATAACTTACATCGGCAACAAATTACATTCATGAATAACACAAAAATCATTTGAAGGATAATCTTATAATTTGGGCTCAAATCATCATGAACTAATTTAGTAGAACACATCCATTAAATATTGAGGAGTTTAATTGAAGCTAATGAGAGATGACATTATAATGTAATTATGCTTATATTATACTAATAATTAGCAAGTAAATCATGAATCAAATAGAATTAATATATTACAATAAAAAATCACTAATCTATAGTTGTTCAAAATATTCTAATATGTACTATGTTGATTTAAAAATTGTTTTAATTAATATAACACCGAGACATTTTGAATTATTTTTAAAATATTTTTATTTTATTTAAAAAAATACACAAAAAAACAAATACTAATTACTATAAATTTAGAGCTAATGAGAGATGATATTATAATATAACTATGCTTATATTATACTAATAATCAGCAAGGAATTCATAAATCAAATATAATTAATATATTACAATAAAAATCATTAATATATAGTTGTTCGGAATATTTTCTAATATGTACTATATTGATTTAAAAACTGTTTTAATTAGTATCATAGTGAGACATTTTGAATTATTTTTAAAATATTTTCATTTTATTTAAAAAAATACACAGAAAATCCAATCCTAATTACTGTAAAGATACTATGAATAAAAGATAATATACTCGCCAGTTTTAAAAAACCAGTTATTTGTAACTGCACAACCACTTTTATTAATCATAACTGCATATTACCAGTACCCACTAAAAGTAACTGCATTGTGTGAATTAAAATAATATACACTGGCAGTTGTAAAAACTGTTGATTTTCAACTTCACAACCGTTCTTATTAAACAAATGTGTAGATTATCGTTTCTCAAATAAAACTCAAATGTTTTTAGTAAGTTTTCTCAAGTAAAACTTAAATCTCTTCCTCTACATATTAATAACATTTTAGATTTTCTAAACCAATTTTTTTTTCTTTTGCTAGGAAACTTCTGGTTTTATAAGGAATTCAAGTTCAGACGCATAACTCTGACGCACTCAGAAGCATGAAAAAGATAACTTAATCGACTACCATTAGAGGCAAACGACAGAAGCATGGTGAAAATCTTTCAGGTACGACAATTATTAAAAAAATCTACGTCTTAAAATTCTTATTATATAGAGATATATTGAATCATACCTTTAGATCTATTTTTTAACTGCTGATATTCCATTAGAGTTTTTATACTTTTTTTGCTTCCACAATAAGTGAGTCTACGAAAACAATTAGAACATAAATTACTGAATAATTAATACACTCTGAGATATAAGTTTGTAAATTTAAACTGACAATGATTTGTACCAAATAATAATAAAATGTAAGTAAACTTATCTGTCCTCTTCCATGTTTGCTTAAATTTTCAATTCCATCCGCTTCTTAGAATTTGAGTTCATATCCAATACATGTTTCATCATTCCAATAAAAAATATTTGTTAGTAATTTATTACACGATGAATAAAAAAAAAAAATCTTATATTAGCTTCACAGAAATACGTTAATTCCCCAAATTTCAATTATGAATTGCTACATATTTCTGCTTATAGAGAAATATGATACACCTCAGATAAAGAAATATTGGCTAAGTCAAAGATAAAATATAAATTCTGATTCAGGAGTAGAAAAAACTTTATAGACTAAATAAATAAAACCATATTTATTAGTGATAAGTAAAACCATAGACTAAATAAATAAAATCATATTTACAAAAATTTCATAGAATAACTAAAAAACATAATACAGAAAATCAAACCATAGCTACAGATATTTTGAAATGGTGTTGGGTGCTTCTGACTTCAAATATAAACAAGCCAATACCCATAATCATGGCAAATAAAATTTTCAACAAATATTTTAACGATCAACACGCTTTTTCCATTTTTAACCAAAATGTTATAAATGATAATATAGGTTCACTGATAACAGAACATAATACAAAATCACAAATGTTATCAGTCATGATATTGGTTCAGTGAAAAAGCAAATCATAGCTACAGATATTTTGAAATGGTGTAGGGTGTCTTGCTTCAAATGTAAACAAGCAAACACTCATAATCATACCAACATCACATTACTTTTTCAACAAATATTGTCACGCCCCCACGTCGGGGTTTGATGGGAACGCGACAGTTAACGTAATACATTCCAGTAAAGCATACATATGTCAGATCTTAGCCCGATGAACTAAGACTGGTTATTCCATCGAAAAAAAATATTCAAAAGTACAACGGTATTATTACATCAAGTACAAAAGAGTACAACGGAAATCAGAATACAGTTTTGACACAGGAAATAAAGAAATACTAAACGTAGCATCATGAGTCCTATGTCTTGGTAGTGTCCAATGTATGTCTTCACTCCATACCAGCATTTGCCACTTCTTCCTATTCGTCTTCTTCATCTATTGGGGTTTTAGAAAAGGGATCTCTCTTTTTTAGTACCAAACCATAAAAGTAACAAGTTATATATCCCCATTCATAAAACTATAAGTTTTTGATACCAAAATGTGTTAAAAGACTTTATTACCCTTAAAGTCTACCAATAAGAGAAAAAAACTAAAAAGAAAAAGGAAGATTATTAAAACTAAACAACAATAAAAAAGGTCCCACAACTCAATATTGCAAAAACTCTCCTCCTCTCTGCAAAAAAAGTCTCCCGTCGTGAAACCCTTCGCCGGCCGAAAATGTCGACCTCCGACTACCACAATGAATCAAGACGCCGAAGTTCCGCTAGTGGCACTCCATCGAAGAGCAATTCGTCAATGAGCCGTCGGTTAGTGTATTTCATTCACACACGATCGTGCCACGATGGTTGTTCATCTTCCCACGATCGTGCCGAAGAAGATGAGACCATCGTGTACACGATGGTCTTTCGTGGGCACGATGGCTACACACGACGGCCGCCGATCGTGTGTGCCGTCGTGTGCTAGAAGTGCAAAAGCTCTGCCTTGCACACGATCGCCGGCACACGATCGTTTCCCGTCGTGTGAACCGTCGTGTGGCACACGATGGTCTTCACACGACGGGCATCGATCGTGTGCATGCGATCGTGTGCAAGGCGATTTTTTTTTCGTTCTCTTAAGCATTTTATCATATTCTTATGAGTTGTATGTCCATATTGCGGTGGTTGCGTATGGAAGAGACCTACATTGCGTTTTGTTACACGTCAAGTGAATCTTTACATACGGGAGGCGGTATTTAAAGATATCATTGAGACATTAAGGAGTATGGGCCGCAATTCCTCGTTGCCGATCGAGCTATCGAGAGCTTGACCGAGGGGTCTGGGCGCTTGATTAAAGTTAGGAGGAATGGGAGTTCAAATCGCCCTACATCACTTGATTGCTCGTCAATTGGAGGGTGATCAAATCCCCGGATGAGTCGTGGTTCCGTGGTTTGCGGGAGGACCATTCGTTTTACCGCCCGTGATTTCGCCTTGATCACGGGACTCCATTTTGGAAACTCTACCTTCCATCCCCAGGACGACCATCTCCTTCCGTCCGATGGTATTTTCCACAGAATACTCCATGGCAAAAACATTAAGGTTAGTGTTCTGCGGAAGAGGTTCAATGCTCGAGATTTTGGTAGAGACATAAGAGATTATCTCAAGGTTGCCAATTTGCTTATCTACTACTACTTTATCCTATGCCGTGACGACATGATGGTCGAGACATGGGCATGGGCATTAGTGGAGGATTTCGAGCAGTGGGATATGTTTCCTTGGGGTTCTTATGCCTTTGGGGTTTTATCTTACTACATAGGCAACGTTGCCATGAAGGAGGGACAAGAGCACAAGGACTATCACTTCTATGGTCCTGTTTGGGCTTTACAAATATGGTCGTATGAGATGATTCTGCATTGGGAGCATTGTGTGGTAGTCGAGATAAAGCGTCCAAGTCCTCGGTGTTTGATGTGGACTACGAGGAAGATGTTTTGTGATTTCACTCATTTCTTGACGATAAGGTACATAAATTTGTAAACGTATTTTCTCCTAACTTCACTCATCTCTTCAACATTATGTGATTGCCCATCTAATGGTATGCTTTAATGACTATTGTTGCGGACAAAGTACTTCCCTCTTTACCGCATCCGGAGGAGGATGAGGCGGAGTATTACTACCTGAGCTTTGAGAATGGCTCGCCTTATGACGTTAAGTTCATTAAGCCTGTAAGAATAGCTGTGAGGAATAAGGAGGATGAGCATGCGCCGATCCCGAGGAAGAAAGTTATGGATAGGTTGAAGAAGGTCGGAAAATTGATTACATATGAGTCGGCACATAAAGTGTCGAAGCGACGGCAGAGTACCCCACCGGTACATGGTGCGAGACATCGGACCGGAGAGGCAACAGAGAGGGTGTGTTGTGTCCACGGACTTCCTTGTCCGGACCACACCCAGGACACGAGCAGGGATGAGTACTTCGATCGCCGTTTGAAGGCGATCTTGTACGACGATTCTGAGTCCGGATTTATTGCTCGAGTTTCTCGCCGGGTGCTTTCTGGGATCGTGGATTTCTTCGGACCTATGCATAGGCGTTCTAGGAGCCCGGTACACTACTCAGCTGGGAGCCATGATAGGCCTCGTCATTCTGCCTCTGATAGCAGCGCCCGGCGGAGGATTCCTGACCCTCCACGTCACTCAGTCTCAGGCGCAGCACACAGTCACCATTCTCATCGTCAGCCTAGTCATCATTCGAGTCACCATTCTCAGCGTCAGCCGAGTCACCATTCTCAGCATCCGCCTACCCACCATTCTGAGGTCCAGCACAGTCACCATTCTCAGATTCATCATTCTGTTGAGCGGACTCAGCAGCCCCTTGATTACGAGCATCAGTATGAGCCATTTGAGGCGCCGTTTCAGCAGTATGGGACGATGTTCGACTGGTTTCAGGACGAGCATCATTACAGTGCGATGTTTCGTAGTGAGGGTGGTGGTCCTGAGCAGCAACCTCCATTTCAGATCGAGCAGCCAGTTTTTGAGATCGAGCAGCCGACTGTACAACTCTCTGATCGTTATAGTTGTGAGAGGGATGCTGAGGGTGACGAAGATGGTGAGAGTGCCGGAACGCAGCATTTGGGTGAGCGTAGTCTTCCACCGAGAGTGAGTCGACCATCTGCTGCTCTTCGAGAGCCTTTTGTGGTTGCGCCTCCCAGAGATAGCGAGGCTCTGAAGAAGTTGTACCTACAGTTCAGGAGGGAGCAGCCACGTGATGCTATTGTCCGGTGTTTGGAGACTGGGCATGCTCTCACTCAGGCGTTATTTGACCGGATAGAGTCTAGCCGTGAAGACTTTGATGCCGAGGTGATAGACTGTTATGTGCTTGCGACTCGAGCGAGGCTTCGGAGGGGAGTCCGTAGTGTTGGTGTCGGTAGAGTTGGCACTGTACTTGCCGGCTCCCTATTTTACGTAAGTTCTATAACCTACTCACTTGTATATCATTGGTTTGATATCGATATTTTTTAATTTTGTGGTTTGGCTTTTTGTAGTTAGTTTTGGCCAACGAGTTTGCAAGACTCCATCCGGATGATCCACTTGGCATCAAGGTGACGGGAAGCCGGTTTACAAGGAGTGGAAAATTCCTAAATGCATCGAGGACTACATGACAGTCTTGATACACCACATGCGGTTCCATGGTTAAATTGCAACGAAGTAAGTTTGAAATTTATATTTATAAATAATTGACGATTTGTTGCCATTTGAAATTTATATTTATAAATGATTCGCTATGTTTGATGTGATGATCTTATATGATTACATATTGTGTCAACAGAGATCATTGCCATTTGTTGCCTCGACCAAAGCCACCGGGTGACTATCAAGATTGACATCATATCATGGACCGTGGAGTTGTACGATTCCTTGTCACACCACCACGAAGATGGTCGTACCGCTTCAACCAATCGCGACCGATTATGCGTCGATGCCTCGTGTGCTAGCTCAATCCGGGTATTGATGAACAACCAATCGAAAGCGAAGTATGACACGGAGATGAGTTTCAAAATTATGCCACGAGAGCTACGGTTCATACGAACGACAATCACGGTTGTGGCCCCTTCGCGTGCATGTACTTGGATCGACTCGTCTCTGCAAACCCGTGGAGCAAGGCACCAAATCAAGGAACTTAATGAAAAATATATTAAGAAATATCGATATGGCCTAGCTGCTAAAATCTTTATGTTGTCTTTAAACATGTAGAATGGTTTATGTTGTGTTGTACAATATTTATGTTGTATTTAGACAGTTTTGGATGAATGTGTGAGTGTTGTTAAATCTGATTGTGTTGGCTCTGTGTTACACACGATGGATGCACACGATCGTGGCCATCGTGTGTTGCGATCGTGTGCAACCTACCCACGGTCATGCGTCTGATGCTGTCGTGTGCGCACGATGGCTGGCATGACCGTGTGCACACGACCGTGAGTACCATCGTGGGAACGGCCGTGCACACGATCGTGTACACGGTCGTGGCCACGATTGAACACGCGACCACGATTGAACACACGATCGCGTGTTCAATCGTGGCCACGTTCTTGTGCACACGATCGCGTAGACGACCGTGCACACGATCGTGTACACGATCGTGTGCATATGAACTTTTGATATTTTTGCAAATTTGAAGTATTGTATTATCTAGAATGATGTTTTGTGATTCAAACATCGCTTGTTCAAACATTAATTACAATATGGCTTCTTATACGAACTCCTATTTGTCATTTCGTTGTAATTCATTAGTATATGAGGTCTTTCATCCAGATGATTGAACTTATCCGTACGTACTAATAGAACAATTGGACGACAAATGATATGCAATATATTATGGTAATTCAATCAATAACTTGTTATATAAGTGTATCATTAACCAATAATTGTTAATATATAAGTAACAACACCTAAATTGACGAGTAATTTGAGAAATTGGTGAAAATTCTTGACGTTCTTGTGCACACGATCGCGTGTTCAATCGTGGCCACGACCGTGCACACGATCGTGTGCATATGAACTTTTGAGATTTTTGCAAATTTGAAGTATTGTATTATCTAGAATGATGTTTTGTGATTCAAACATCGCTTGTTCAAACATTAATTACAATATGGCTTCTTATACGAACTCCTATTTGTCATTTCGTTGTAATTCATTAGTATATGAGGTCTTTCATCCAGATGATTGAACTTATCCGTACGTACTAATAGAACAATTGGACGACACATGATATGCAATATATTATGGTAATTCAATCAATAACTTGTTATATAAGTGTATCATTAACCAATAATTGTTAATATATAAGTAACAACACCTAAATTGACGAGTAATTTGAGAAATTGGTGAAAATTCTTGACGTTCTTGTGCACACGATCGCGTGTTCAATCGTATTACCGTGCACACGATCGTGTGCATATGAACTTTTGAGATTTTTGCAAATTTGAAGTATTGTATTATCTAGAATGATGTTTTGTGATTCAAACATCGCTTGTTCAAACATTAATTACAATATGGCTTCTTATACGAACTCCTATTTGTCATTTCGTTGTAATTCATTAGTATATGAGGTCTTTCATCCAGATGATTGAACTTATCCGTACGTACTAATAGAACAATTGGACGACACATGATATGCAATATATTATGGTAATTCAATCAATAACTTGTTATATAAGTGTATCATTAACCAATAATTGTTAATATATAAGTAACAACACCTAAATTGACGAGTAATTTGAGAAATTGGTGAAAATTCTTGACGTTCTTGTGCACACGATCGCGTGTTCAATCGTGGCCACGACCGTGCACACGATCGTGTGCATATGAACTTTTGAGATTTTTGCAAATTTGAAGTATTGTATTATCTAGAATGATGTTTTGTGATTCAAACATCGCTTGTTCAAACATTAATTACAATATGGCTTCTTATACGATTGGAACACACGATCGCGGCGATCGTGTTCACGATCGTGTGCATACGTAGATACAACGCCAATTTGACACCTGGTTGCCAACGTGTCACACGATTGGAACACACGATCGCGGCGATCGTGTACACGGTCGTCTGCATACGTGGATACAGCGCCAATTTGACACCTGGTTGCCAACGTGTCACACGATTGGAACACGCGATCGCGGCGATCGTGTACACGATCGTGTTTACTTCAAAGGTCATTATTTTATTATAAAATCCCGTCGGTCCCCCCCCCCCCTTTATTATAAGTCGGTCCCCCCCCTTTATTATAAAATCCCGTGTCCCCCTTTACTTTAAAATCCCATCGTCGGTCGGTCTCCACCCCTTTTTCGCTTCAAACCCTAATCAATTAACATCAGTTAAAATTCATTAAATTTCAATTACGCGAAATGAGCGGCCGATTACGAGAAACCGATTTAGGAGGAAGCGAAGCACCACCACCAAAAAGAAGAAGGAGGATACCTACTCCCAACCCACCATACAGAACTAGGCCGAGAGGAAGATACTCAATGCTCAGAGTAAGTTTTTTGATTTTGTTGTATGTGTAGTGACTATCATTGCAAATTAATGTGTTCCATGAAACAGGGTCTATTTAAAAACACTGCGAGCACTCCAGTCATACTAGATGGTGATGATGATAATGATTTGGAGATTTCTGAGAATAAAAGCAAAAAATTTATTTTGGAAGAGGAAGTTCATGAAGACGGTGATACAAGACTAAAGATACAGCAGCAGATTGGGGAAAAGGGATCCAATTGATTGTTTTTGTTATGTTATTATTAGATATTTTGTGTGATGGTGATTAAATTTTGTTTTGTAAAGTTATATGCTTTGGAACTGTAAACTATTGCTCTTTGAAGTGAGCTACTTTGTTATGGTTAATGTTTGGCTCCATAGTCACCTTTATTTGCTTTACATTACTGAACACTTAAATTTCAATTCAAAGGTAAAGAAAATATACACAAAATTATGCATTTCAACTAATAATCAGAATCGAATCAATACATGGTCGATCAAAATATCAACACATTATTGTTGCTAGTAAGTCACAAAATATAAAAATACATAAGGAATTTAAGTTTCACGGTATGGACATCCCCTTATGTCATGGTCATCATTACGGCAAATGCTACACCTCTTCTTCTGCCGGCGCCTTTGCCTCGGTTGTGCATCGATTTCTTGAGTTTCTTCAGGGATATTCAAATCCACACCCCCTATGGGAATGAATGCTTTGCAAGATTTTCTATTGTGGCCGGTTCCTTTACACCTACCGCACACCTGAGGCCGTCCACTGCGTGCAAATTTTCAACAGCGGACCGTGCGCGACTCATCCTTGGTCGGCCGGCTTGTCGTACCTCCTCTGGAGGTACGCAAACGATGGATGAGATCTCCGGTGGGACATTCCACTCATCAGGATGTGGGATGGGACTAATATGCTCCTTATAAGTCTTTCTAAGGCCTTGTTGCTTGAAATAACGACTAACAAAATCATACACGGACAAACCATTGCCGGCACGCCTGTTACAATAAGCAATTATGTCAAGGATGTTGTATAGGATAATGAATTTTTTATATTGATGAGGTGATAAATCCAGACCATCCCTGTTTTGCAAACGATGGGAAAACACGATCGCGTCGATCGTGTGTTACGATCACGGGGATCGTGGGTCACGATCGTGTGTTACGATCACGGGGATCGTGGGGTTACGATCGTGTGTTACGATCGAGCCCATTGTGTTACGATCGTGCACATCGTGTGTCCCATCGTGGTCTACGATAAGGGCGATCGTGGTTACGATAAGGGCGATCGTGGTTACGATCGTGTCCATCGTGGGTTACGATCGTGCCCATCGTGGGTTACGATCGTGCCCATCGTGGGCTACGATCGTGCCCATCGTGGGTTACGATCGTGCCCATCGTGGGTAACGATCGTGCCCATCGTGGGTAACGATCGTGCACACAACAGCAAAGACATGTACCTTATAGCGGCAGCGGCATGACGACATGGAATCTGATCCAAATCAAACTCACGACAACAACATGTCCATGTTCGAAGGTCGACCTCATAAGAAACTTTGTTTTCTTCGACTTTATAAACAAGTGGGGTGGTAGCTCGAACTTTAAGAGTCAGACTGGCTTGCACAGAGTTAGAAAGCTTTTCAAAAGTGTGCATTGTCAACTCATGGTCTCTTGACGTAGCTTCTCCCCGCTTCTCATCGAACCAATTCTCTAAAATTAGGCGAATTATCTAAAGTATCGAGCAAACAGGTATACGTCTAGCCCACAACATACGATTATTAAAGCATTCAACAAAGATTGGATGTCAAGAAGTTATAGCGTCAGCACGGACACTTCGACCTAGCCCACCTCTCTCGGCCCAATTTCGTAAAGGCGCTGTGCGCCCATTAGGGCTTTCGATATGTAGTTTCGAAAAGTAGTTTTCAAAAACTTCTTCTCGATGCGTGTAGGCAGCATTCTAAAGAGTCCTATAGCATGCGCACCATAGGAGGTCAGATTTTTGCAAGATGGTGATAGCAAAACCCGTGGAATGCATTCGGATAGACGGCTCGAACAAAGATTCGAATGCTCTTATGTTGGTCACTCACAATCAAATCTTCCGTCGGATTGTAGCATCTCGCGCAGTTATACGTAAAAATAAGTCCATGACTCGCCGTTCTCTATCGGACCGAGACCAACAAAGAAGAGGAAAACTTGCTCGTTCCCATCAAATGTGACCGCAAATAGAGTTCCTTTATTCCTTCCCTTTAGGTGGGTCCCATCAACTATAATCACCGGCCGAAGGCACGTATCAAATGCCCTAATACTGTCCGAGTGCAACGAACATGTGGCGAAACACTCCCTCACGAGTCGTCTGCAAATCATAAATTGTCCCTGGATTACGCTGTTTTAACAAATACGAGATAAGATGGGAGCCTCGATACGACTCATCGAAGCCGCCATATGTATTCTCTATCGCTATATTCCTCGTCCGGAGAGCAAAGCGTATAGCATGTCAATGCCATACTCCCTACACATCTCTGCAATCATCTCCTTTGGCCTCAAAGTGACCCCCTCACCGGCCAATCTTTTAGCAAAATAATGGGCGGCAACCTCGAAGTGACCGATCGTGCGGCAAAGACGGTTCAAATCAGGGTAACAGTGTGCTCCAATGTCAACTTAGTAATTCTCCAAATAGTTGCACCTCAATAGCACACAACCTAAACTGACAATTTCTTCGCCCACTCTTACAGGACAAACACTATACGTTTATCGGCGAACGATCGGTGATACACCGTAGCATGTTTTCCAAATGATACATTCCTACGCTTATCCTCAACTCGTCTTCGAACGAAAGGTGGACCCCACCTCTAGCCGACAGAACCGTGGGAGGCCGCCGACCCAACCCAAAGTCCCGGCACTACCGGGTCCGAAATGGAATGATCGATTACGCATTGATTGTAGATGCTCATGCTCGTCGCAGATTGATGGTCGGATGAGAAGTTCCGACGACTCATAATCCTATCCATTTGGGCGGTTGGCGAACCCAAGCAAGAAATTCCGCAGATAGTGACTCAAGCAAGTCTTTACAACAATCTTCATCTTCGGATGTATGCACCTCTTCATCTTCCTCATCTTCCTCGTCTTCCTCATCTTCCTCGTATTGATACTCTTTGGAAGGCATGTCATAATTTATGTTGCCGGCTCTACTCTCGAGCCGCTACATCCCATATTAACCTCGGGAGTGGAGGAGGCTGCTGTTCTCAACATAGACCTCGGGATCCTCCTTGTATTCTACTAGTAATCGAAGTATCTCGGTATCGCCCTTAATAGGACTTTTACTTTGTTTCCTTTGGCCATGTGTGTCAAGTACCATAATTTGTAATCGGACTCATTTGGACCACCCAAACCCTCTCCGATAACCCCACGAGGTTTGCACGACTAACTTTGCTCGTGTCGATATAGACAAAAAAGGAGTCCCCGTCTACATATGTCGATCGCTCCCAATGACCACCGTGATGTATCAAAATACGCCGCCACGACATCGATTACAAAAAGATGAATAACTATTCGAAAAATGAGCGAACAATATTACAGTCCGCCTTGGACATGACCGATGCACACGGCCGTATACTACCGTGTGCGGTGATCGTGTGCAAGTTTCGTCCATGAACACGATCGCCGCACACGATTTTATACGATCGTGTTAAACGATCGTGTACATGTTAGTGTTGCGCACGATGTTAAGGTCGTTGCGACGATCGTTGCACACGATCGCTGCACACTGGCTTCCCATCGTGTGCGCGATCGTGTCCGTAAGAACAGATCTGAATTTTTTTAATCGCTCAAATAATGATACATACCTTCTTTATGAACTCGAAGCACGACAAATGAAGTCCTATTTCAACGTCAACTTTTATTTTCGAACAATCTTGTGATTTCTATAAGATTTTTGAGAGACCCTTTGTCAAAAATAAAATGGCCGTGTTGTTTTGATGTATATGTTTGTAGTTAAATTTTGGTTCTGGACATTAATATCGATCGGAGGAGGAAAGTAAAAAGGAAAAAGACAAGAAAAGTAGTTTAAATTAAATATAAAAAAAAAAGAGAAGTCAACTTTGAACACAAAAAGAGAGGACATTTTAGTCTTTTCAATCAAAATGGTACCAAAAACTTATAGTTTTATGAATGAGGATATAGAACTTATCAATTTTATGCTTTGGTATTAAAAAATTGATTCCCACTTTAGAAAAATCAAAGTGGGATGAGAATAAAGGATTCTCAACGAGTTGGGGTTTGGTATTTAATGAGTTTATTATTTAATAAACATAATATATTTCTCCCACTTTTGAGAAATAGTATTGTTTAAAAATTGGTGCAAGTTTTCAAGAAGATATTATGAATTATGACATGAATGTACAGTCAATCTCCGTAGATTGTTGTTGAGTATGAAGAATGTACGGCGTCGAGCGCCCAATGAGTATTTAGCTTCGGGAGGTCATCTACATGACTAATCCCTTAGCCTCCTTATAACGTCTTAGACCGTTATCAGTGTTTGGCCTTTGACTATCGCCACGACCTTTGGGTTGATAACCGTAGTCTTGGGCGTTTGTCGAACCATCACTATAACATTGGCCTTTGAGCTTTATCGCTCTCACGTTTGGTGACGTGCTGCCTTATCTCTTATCTGGACTCGATATATTCTTAGTTTAGGTCTATGCCCAGATTATATCATAATCACGACTATACCCGAATTCTACGACCCAGTCACCTTAGGATCACTCCGTCCTTCGGCTTCAAGGGAATAGGATACGACGGTAGCTTTGCCTAGAACCGCAGCCACGCTGCTCGATTCATGACTTAGACTAACCGCCCCTCATGCATATAAATAGAAAAAGGGACTCTAGAGGTACTCGTACGGATGCTAGCGGTGGCTCTCGCCCGAAGGTCGTAGCACTTAGCTCCGCACAGCACTTACTCCTGATTTTTATTGAATAACAATTATTGTCGTGATTAATGACGATTATGCATATTATAAGATATCAATATGATTATTTGATAATAAATGGACTTGGGTAAACTAGAGGAAGTAGTTCAACCGGTTGATGATCAGATTGCTATTGTGCGAGTCTTAGCATATTCTTATGATAAACTCATAAACTTGAATAGTTCGGTACGGAATATTTATACATCCAAAAATTTGTACTTTATTGCAAAAAGTCCGTTATGATGTGAGGATTGAAGGTCAGAAGTTGCATGAAAGTTTTACTTTTCAGAAATTACAATTCTGCCTTTCCGTTTTTAAGTACTATCATTATTACTTTTACTATAATTGTATGAATTTGGATAATTCGGTATGGATTGATTATACGTCCGTAAATTACGAACTTTATGGAGAAAAGTCCGTTATAATATAAAGTTTTTAGATCAGAAGTTGCATGGAGGTTTTCCTTCCATAAATTATAATTCTACCCTTCCGAATTTAAAGTACTATTATTATTATTATTTTTATTTAGTTTTGTCTTATAACTTTGATTAATTCGTTTGCATTCATTTTAACTCCGAATATTATGAATCTAGTTGCGATTTGAACCTTATCACTTGTACTAGATTATGTTCGGTTTTAATTTTTATTCTCTTAGAAATTATAATTTCATCCCTTCATTTTGCCTTAATCGATATTTTAGTATTCTGGTCATATCTTTTTCATTTCTTGTCGGATTGACCTCCAATTTTTGGGGTAAGCTCTTTATGTTATTACGAGTCCAGAGAGCTCAAATTTTATGAAAATTTTATTTTTGAAACAGTAAATTTATGTAAATTACAGTTTCGGCCCCGAATTCTTGAAATTTATGTTTTTGCCCCGTCTTTCTATCTTAATGAATTCCGATTTAAGTGAAATTTTAAAGATAACTTATTTTTAATATATTAAGACTTAATCTCAGGATATAAGACCATAATTATGGCTTTTAACAAAACCCCAAAATTCATCTTAATTAAATTATTTTAGTTATTCTTCGAATTTAGATTCGAATTATGAAATCTTCCGATGACTAATTATCCTCTTATCATAGTCCAGTATATACTCATATATTTTTGGGATTTTAATCCCCAAGGGTCAGATTTGCCATATCCAACTAAAATTTCCATCAATGAATTAATTTGCATATATAATCAAAATTTGACAAACTAAAATTCAACAATTACCAAGATCATTACATGCATGGTAATGAATGTCATTTTTAATCAAGTATAGATAGCTAAAGTTATAATACTTGAATGCGCCATATATATTTAACTTGTAATAATTTTGGATAAGAGAAAAGAAAGAAAATAATTTTACCCACTTTGAATGTTTCTTGAAGTTTGAAAGAATCCTTCTTCCTCTTCCTCTACATTTTGGACGAAGCATCATCACTATTAGGATGATTTCATGTTAAGATTTATGCTAGAATGAGAAGAAGAATAAGATAGAAACTTAATGCATAGGGTGTAGTTTTTACATTTCTCCTTCTTTCTTTTTCCTCCTCTTCTTCTTCCTCTCTCTATATTTTTTTTTTCTTCTCTTTCTCTCCACCTCACTTGGTCCTCTCTCTGCTACTCTAGATGTGCAGATTTTTTCTTGTATTGTGAAATAAGGGATGAATTTTCAAGGTGGAAGTATATATAGGTGGAGATAAGTGGTGAGGTGTGGTCAACATAGCATGTAAAGGTAACAAGTGTCTTGGGAAGAACTTAAAATTGTGACAACTCAATTTTTCCATGCCTTCTATTAGAGTAGGCCAAAATTTTAGTGTATTTATACATGTATGGTGTATTTTGGTTGTATTTGTCAAGTATTAGGTAGTAATTTTAATTTGGGTTGGGTCATGAGTGTTTTGGGCTAGGTGTAGTATTTTAGGTGATAGGTGGTTTATTATTTAGGTGGTCATAAGCCCATAATGCCTCTAAGTTCAAATTTTAATATTAAGCCCACTAATTAAGTTGTACTATTAAATTAATATTCCATTTAGCTAATAAATTAAAATTTATTAAAAATTTAAGGTAATTAAACTTATAGCATATTATTTAATTAACGATACTATACATATGGTACGAATTAAATCTATTGGACAAGGAAATAATGTAAAACTTTATTTTATTTTGAAACTTATTAATCTGCTCTACCTACAAAAGAATGGGGTCTCACATTCTCCCCACCTTGGGAGAATTTGATCCCCAAATTCCTATTCGATTAGTTCTGGAAAATTTTTCTTCATCTCATCCTCTGCTTCCCACGTGGCGTCTTCTTCTCGGTCGTGGTTCTCCCATACAACCTTAACCAACGATATCTTTTTATCTCTTAGTTCACGTACTTGTTGATCTACGATCCTGCTTGGCTTCTCGACATAAGTTAAATCCTCTTTGATCGGTGGTATGTCGTGTGTGATGACATGTTCAGGATCCGGATGATATTTCTCCAATCTCGAGACATGAAATACATCGTGCATTCCAGCAAGATCGGTTGGTAGCTGGAGGCGGTATGCCAATTTTCCAATCATTTCTATGATCATGAAAGGTCTGACATATCTGGGGCTAAGCTTCCCTCCTTTCTCCGAGTTGATTAATCTCTTACGTGGTGATAAATGAAGGAATACTTTGTCTCCTGTGTCGAATTACAAATCCTTCATTCTCCGGTCTGCATAACTTCTCTGTCGGCTCTGAGCGGTGCGAATCCATTCTTTAATGATCTGAACTTTAACCATTGCATCTTCGACTAGATCAACTTTTGGTATCGGGTTTCGGTTCTGCTTAGTCCTTGGTGTCCGTCGGTCATCAATCTCCTAATGTATTGGTGATAGACACTTTCTCCCGTATAATGCTTCATATGGAGCCATCCCGATAGTTGCCTGATAGTTTTTGTTGTAAGCAAACTCGCTAAGGGTAAGTGGTGACTCCAACTCTTCTGAAAATCTAGTGCACATGCCCGTAACATATCCTCAAGGACTTATATCGTTCTCTCGGATTGTCCCTCCGTCTGAGGGTGAGCTGCAGTGCTGAAACTCAATATCGTCCCAAGTTCTTAATGAAGGCTCTTCCAAAATATGGAGACAAATCTGGGGTCACAATCTGACATGATGTCTACAGATACTCCATGCAGTGTAACGATTTCTCGGATATACGTCCTTGCTAGCTTCTGCAGACTATCATTCTTTCTTATGGGTAAGAAGTGAGCTGAATTTGTAACTACCCAGATTATGTTATATCCTCCACTGGTTGTTGGTAGATCCGTCACGAAGTCCATTGTAATTAGTTCCCATTTCTATTCGGGAATCTCGAGTGGTTCAAGCAATCCCGATGGTCTCTGGTGTTCAGTCTTCACTCTTTGACAGGTTAAACACCTTGCTATAATTTTGCTACCTGGTTCTTCATATTCACCCACCAATAGTATTTCTTCAGATCCTTATACATCTTGTTACCACCTAGATAAATTGTATATCGAGAGTAGTGAGCCTCTGCTAAAATTTTCTTCTTGAGTTCATCATTGTCGGTAATACATATTTGGTTTTTAAATTTTAATGTTCCATCTTCCGACATGCTAAACTCAGATTTCTCGCCTTGTGCGACCCTTTCCTTAAGTTTACACAATTTCCCGTCTTGTGTCTCCGCTTCTTGGATTTCCTTAAGTAAGTACGACTTCATTGAAAAATTAGAGCATAAAACGTGTGTCTTAGCCTGCCTTGGGTTCCATTGGGTTATTCCCCCAGGGCATTCCAATCTCTTATCATGAGTCTAGCCACACTCGCTCTCCTACTGAAGGCGTTTGCTATGACATTGGCCTTGCCCGGATGATGTTAAATGATGAAGTTATAATCTTCAAGAAGTTCTATCCATTGTATCTGCCTTAGATTCAACTACTTATGAAAGAATAGATATTTAAGACTCTTGTGGTCAGTGAAGATGGTGAATATAGCTCCATACAGGTAGTGTCTCCATTTCTTCAAAGCAAACACTATTGTTGCAAGTTCAAGGTCATGAGTCGGGTAATTCATCTTGTGGATTTTTATCTTTTCATGATGCATAAGCCACAACCTTTCCGTTTCGCATCAGCACAGCTCCTAATCCTTTCTTTGATGCATCGTTGTATACCATAAATCCTTCACTCCCTTCAGGAAGTTTTAGTACATGTGCGGTGGTGAGTTTTCTCTTGAGTTCCTGGAAGCTCAACTCACACTTATCGTTCCACTCAAATTTGACGTGCCTCTACATCAATCTTGTGAGTGGTCCTGCGATTTTGGAAAATCTTTAATAAATTTGCGGTAGTAACCCGCAAGTCCAAGAAAGCTCCATATATCCGTAACTGTTTCTGGCCTCTTCCAGTCCAAATTGTCTTCACCTTTGATGGATCTACTGCGACTCCATCTCCGGATATTACGTGTCCCAAAAACAATACTTCTCTTAACCAGAATTCACACTTACTGAATTTAGCGTACAACTTATGACTTCTTAGTGTTTCTAGCACCAATCTCAGGTGAGTTTTGTGATCCTGATCCGACTTGGAATATACGAGTATGTCGTCAATAAATATCACTATGAATTGATCCAGACATGGTTGGAATACGTGGTGCATTAAATCCATAAATGCAGCCGGCGCGTTGGCCAATCCAAAATGCATTACCACGAATTCATAATGACCATACCTAGTTTGAAAGGCAGGCTTCGATATGTCATTCTCTTTGATCCTCAATTGGTAATGTCCATGTTGACTATCGAACTTTGAGTAAACTGTTGCTCCTTGTAGTTGGTCGAATAGCTCGTCGATCCTGGAAAGTGGATACTTGTTCTTAACAGTAATGTTGTTAAGTTCTCGATAATCGATGCACAATCTTAGTGTGCCATCTTTATTCTTTATGAATAGCACTGATGCTCCCCAAGGAGATACCCTCGGTCGGATAAATCTAACCTCTAGCAATTTCTGCAACTCAACCTTCAGTTCCTGCAGTTCCAGTGGGGCCATTCGATACGGCATCCTAGCCACATGTGCCTTTCCTGGCAAGATATCAATGCTAAATTCAACTTCCCTATCTGGAGGTAGGGAAGGAAGTTACGCGAGAAATACATCAGGGTATTCTAATACTACTGGTATAGCTTCAATCTCTATTTTGTTATTGGGTTTGTTGATGACAAAAGCCAAATATCCCATTGCTCCCTTCGAGATTGCCCTTCTCGCCTTCATGGCTGATATGATTGGGGCCAAGTTAATTCTAGCATTCCCATGTAGTTCAACTATTGGATGGTCGGGTTTACAGAATCGAACTATCTTAGAATGGCATTCGAGTTGCCCATAGTTTTTAGATCGCCAATCCATCCCAAGTATGAGGTCATACTCAAGTATGGGATTAGGTCGGCAGGAAAACAATGACCCTTAAAATCCTTAAATACCAAATCCGTTTCTTGGCTCGCACCCATACGTGTGGATACTTATAAGCTTACGGGTAGTGATTCCATACAAACATTCAATTTTTGTGCATAATGGGGTGCAACAAAAGAGTGTCTACCTTCCACCACGTCTGTTGCGTTAGGGGCTTCTTGTCCAGCAAAGGCAAAAACTCTTGCTGGTGCCTTCCCCTTGTTGCTCTTGCGATCATCTTGCTTAGCTGCATTTCTCTGCTGATTGTTGCTCGGTGTCTCCCACTTTGGGCATTCCCTAGTTGGGTGTTGATTATCTCCACAATATAAGCATCTCCCTTGCTTCTTCCAACTGTCTTCGGATTTATGTCCCATTTTACTGTAGTGGGAACATGGCGGTAGGTTATTCAAAGGTCTCTTTCCGGCGTTCTGTCCAATAGTCTTGCGTTAAAATTTCTGGGGTGGTCTGTATGATTGGTTTGATGCAGATCTCTTGAATTTCCCAGTAGCTCGATCCTTCGTCTGTCCCAACCGGGTCATTCCACTTTGGATTCGGCTTGCAACTTCGACTGCTTCTGCCATAGGCGTCACTCTCACTGGCAGCAAGCTCTGCTGTAGAGTAAACCTCAAACCTCATGTAAACTTGTACAATTTATCCTCCTCTGTGCTCATTTTCATATATATGCATATATATATATATATATATATATATGCATCCTTCATTTTGCTTATAAATTTTGATAGAAACTAACTAACCTACCTTAAAACCTACCTTCTTTAATCGGCCAAAACACTCAAGGAGGAAGAGGGGAAGAACACCTTACTTAGTTCTAAATTCATCATCAAGATCAAGGCACAATCAAGTGGGTAAAATCGTTCTTTCTTTTCTCTTATTCACAATAATACAAGTTAAATTTATATTATGGTGCGCATGCAAAATACTTTTTGCTCCACGCATGTAATGACCTTGGTATTTATTGAATTTTTATTTGACATACTTTGATTATTTGAGTAAATTATGTCATTAATATCAACTTTGGTTGAAAATATCAATCCCGACCTTTGGAGATTAAAATTCTCAAAAATATATGAGTATAATACTGGACTAGGGTAGAAGATTGATTAATTGCTGGGAAATTTCACTAATCGAATTAAACTCGAAACAATATGTCAAAAGAAATAATTAATGGATAATAATAAAATGCTTAATTCTGGGCTTGCAACTTCAAATTTGTCTTATGATGTCATAAATAAAGTATTTTTAAAATTTCACAAGTCATTAAAATTGAAACTCGGGCAAAAATGTGAATTTCAAGATTTCGGAGCCAAATCTACAATTTACAGAAACTTACTATTTCGAAAATAAAATTTCCAAAAAAGTTGAACTCTCTGGACTCATGATACTATAAAGAACTTACCCGAAAATTTAAGGTCAATCTGACAAGAAACGAAAGAGATATGACCTGAATACTAAAATTCCAATTAAGACAAAATGAAGGCGTGAAATTGTAATTTCTAAAAAAATAAAAATTAAAACTAAATAGAATCTGAAAGTATGAGTCATAAGGATCAAAACGCAACTGGATTCATAATTTTCGGAGTTAAAATGAATCCAAAGGAGTTAATCAAATATATAAGACAAAAACTAAATAAAAATAATAATAATAATAGTACTTAAATTTCGAAAAGGCATAATTGTAATTTATGGAAGGAAAAATATACATGCATCTTACGACCTCAACACCTCACATCATAACAGACTTTTCTCAACAAACTTCATAATTTTATAATCATTCCGTTCAGGCTTAATCAATTTTACCATGATTTAGTAAAAATAATAAAAGTACTTAAAACTCGGAAGGGCAGAAGTGTAATTTTCAAAAGGTAGAACTTTTATCCGACTTCTGACCTTTATTTTTATACCATAATGGACTTTTCCAAATAAAGTTGGTAATTTTCGGATGTATAATCCATTCGTACCGAATCATCCAACTTCATATAATTATAATAAAAATAACAATAATGTATAAAAGAAGGAAGGGCGGAATAGTAAATTCTGACCGGTAAAACTTTCATGTAATTTATGATCTTCAATTCTTACATCATGACGTACTTTTCGCAACAAAATACATCATGACGTACTTTTCGCAACAAAATACATCATTTTCGGACGTATAAATATTCCGTACCGAATTATCAAGTTTATAAATTTATTATAAAAACATATTAAAAATATCATAAGAGGACATCTGATCACCAACCGGTTGAATTAATTTTGTTGAACTACCCAAGTCCAGTTATTATCAAAGAAGTTGATGTCTTATAATATACGTGATCGTCATCAATCACGGCATTAACTGTTATTCCATAGAAATCGGGAGTAAGTACTGGCGGAGCTAAGTGCTATGATCTTCGGGCAGAGGCCACCGCTAGAGTTCGTACGAGTACTTATAGGTCTATTTTTCTATCTATATGTGTGAGGGGCAGTTTGTCTAAGTCATGAATCGAGCAGCGTGATTGCAGTTCTAGGCAAAGCTACTGTCATATCCTATTCCCTTGAAGCCGAAGGATGGAGTGTTCCTAAGGTGACTGGGTCATAGATTCGGGTATAGTCGCGATTATGATATGATCCGGGAATAGACCTAAGCTAAGGATATATCGAGCCCAGATAAGAGATAAGGCAGCACATTACCATGCGTGAGAGCGATAAGCTCAAAGGCCAATGTTATAGTGACGATCCGACAAACACCCAAGGCTACGGTTATTAGAGCAAAAGTCGTGGCGATAGTCAAAGGTCGAACACTGATAATGGTCTAAGATGTTATAAGGAGGCTAAAGGGATTTAGTCATATAGACGACCTCCTGAAGCTAAATATTCACTGGGCACTTGACGCCGCACATCATCATACTCAACAGCAATCTACGGAGATTGACTTGTACACTCATGTTACAATTCATTGTATTTCTTTGAAAACTTGCACTACTTATTAACTATATTATTTTCAAACGTGGGAGAAATTATATTATGTTTCAATAGGAAATATATATATATATATATTTACATAAACTCACAAAAAACTCAAACCCAACTCACTGAGAATCCCTTATTCTCACCCCACTTTGATTTTTCTAAAACCCCACTAGATGAAGAAGACAAAGAGGAAGAAGACGCAGATGCTGGTAAGAAGTGAAGACTGACCTCGAGTACTGCCAAGACATAGGATTCATGATGCTGCGTTTAATATTTCTTTTATTTATGTGTCAAAACTATATTCTGAATTTCACTGTACTCTTTGTACTTGATGTAATAATTCCGTCGTACTCTTGAATATTTCTTTTATCGAATCAAATACCTGTCTTAATTCATCGGGCTAAAATTTGGCTCATGTATGCTTTACTGGAATTTATTACCACAATGTTATTTATTATGTTAACTGCGACGTTATCATCCAACCCTGGTGTGCGTGCGTGACAGGAGTGGTATCAGAGCTCGCTTTATAAGAAAGACACTTACATCGAGCTTTTTCAGGATAAGATTCTTCGGACTTAGTTGAAATCCCCACCTAGTACGAAGTAAATTTATTAGACAACAAGACCCTTACACATCAGAATCTCTAGAACCTAACTTAAGGTCTAATTCATGTCGTCCATTAGGATATATTTCAATCCATTCACTATTCATCTATAATGAGCATCACAAATCAGTATTGCCTAATTCAATTAAGTCGCTACACTATTCGTTTGGAATAGTAATGGCTAATTTCAACTTATTAAAGTTTCGTATTACTACGTACATCGTATTCAACTTAGCTACGTTGTTCGTTCAGAAGGTGCAAAGCTAATATTGCGAGGGACTATTCAAAATATTCGAACCATTCAAATGGGGTGAAATCTAAACCTTGCAAAAACTCAAAAATTCGAATTGAATTATTAAGAATTATCTCCTTAATAATTGCCTATATATATCTATCTATTTTATCTGCCTCTCTGAGACGCTACTTAATATTAGAATCTTGTCAGTTACTGACTTAAACCTTGGTTTTGGTAGGTATGGATTTCGAGATGGAGATGATCGTAGAGCTCATGCGTTTACCATAAAAAGTCAAGCTCTTAGAAGAGCAGGCTACCTACTGGAGAGAGAGCTGGACAGATCAATTTTGAGCGAAACTAAAAGACCAGGACTGTATTGAGACACTCGAGCAGAAGATTCAAACCCTGGTGGGGGAGCTGGACAGAGCCAGGCAGGAGGCGAGCTTGTACTGAGGGCAAAGATATGAGGCATTTCAGGCACTCGAGTCCCGAAGAGAGGATTGCAGGAGTCTGGAGCTGGCACTACACCAGCGCGATGCATACACTGAGAGATGATTCGATCTCAGCTGAGATCTCAAGTAGAGATGTTAGAGTGTACTCTGGCTGCAGAGCATCTTCAGGAGGGAGAGTTTCTAGGTGCGATGCGTGCATGGATGACAAAGCTAGTGGAGCTGATCCTAGGACTCGCGGTTGCACCACTAGGAGAGACTATTGATACATCCTCCAGCTCTGAGGAGGAGGACCCGATGGAGCCCGGGGAGGATTGAGTGATCTATTTTGCTTTAATTTGATCAATATGTATTGTATGAAACTAAGTGTTAGGTTTTCAACTTGAACGTTAATAACTAATAGTTCCCAATAAAATCCTACCTTTTCTTATTTAGTACTGCAATTTTTATGGCATAGTATTGCGAATATAATATTACAATATGATAAGGTTTCTTAATTTTAATTCTCCAAAAATGAATACATTTAAAATCTCTCAATATAACACTCCCTTCAATAATGACGTGGAAGACCTCGTGCCCAACGTGATGACAATGAAGAGTCACACGGAGGAGATGTAAATCTATTCCAATGAGATAACACCACTGCTCAGGCAATCGCCCAGTTGATAACCTTCCTGCAACAATATATTGCTCCAAATCCCAATGCTCTTGTGCCACATGATCGAGTTCTAGAATGACTTCTCCGATTTAATCCATTACCTTACTCGGCGAACCTGATGACCAGAAAGCCGAATACTGGCTTGAGTAGATAGAAAGCCTCTTTGCTACTCTGCATTACTCAGTGGAACAGAACTTAACACTAGCTACTTTTCGATTGGAGTCGGCGGCTCACGACTGGTGGAGAGTTACCAATGAGAAGTGGACAAGGGAAGCTACTAACCGAACATGGGAGAACTTCGTAAAGGCTTTCCTTTACCAGTATATATCTTCGGCTTCTCGTGAAGCTCGACGTGACGAGTTCTACCATCTTAAGGAAGGGGCAATGACTGTAGCCCAATACGAATCTCAATTCAATCGATCCTCCAAGTAAATGCCAGGACTAGTGAGCACAGAGGAGGACAGACTGTACAAGTTTACATGAGGTTTGAGATTTGCTCTACAACAGAGCTTGCTGCCAGTAAGAGTGACGACCATGGCAGAAGCAGTCGAGGTTGCAAGCCGAATTGAGAGCGGAATGACCAGATTGGGACAGGTGAAGGATCGCATGACTGGGAAATTCAAGAGATCTGCATCAAACCAATCATCCAGATCACCTTAGAAATTTCAATGCAAGGCTACCGGACAAAACACCGGAAAGAGGCCTATGAATAACCTACTGCCATGTTCCCACTGCAATAAAATGGGACATAAATCTTAGGACTGCTGGAAAAGACAAGAGAGATGGTTACGTTGTGGGGATAATCAACATCCGACCAGGGAATACCTAAAGTGGGAGACACCGGGCAACAATCAACAGAGAAATGCAGCTAAGCAAGATGATCGCAAGGGCAACAAGGGGAAGGCACCCGCAAGAGTTTTTGCCTTAGCCGGTCAAGAAGCCCCTAACGCCATAGACGTGGTGGAAGGTACATTTCTCATGTCAAACCACTCTGCTCATGCATTGTTAGATCCAGGATCATCACATTCTTTTGTTGCACCCCATTATACACAAAAATTGAACGTCTGCATGGAATCACTACCCGTAACCTTAGAAGTATCCACACTTATGGGTGCAAGCCGAGAAACGGATTTAGTATTTAGGAATTGTGAAGTAATAGTTAAGGATCATTGTTTTTCTGCCGACCTAATTCTTCTCCCTATACTTGAGTATGACCTCATACTTGGGATGGATTAGCTATCTAAACGCTATGCGCAACTCGATTGCCACTCTAAGATAGTCGATTCTGCTCAACCGACCACCCAGTAATTGAACTACATGGGAACGCTAGAGTTAACTTGGCCCCAACTGTATCAGCTACAAAGGCGAGAAGGGATGTCTCGAAGGGAGCAACGGGATATTTGGCATTTGTCATCAACAAATCCAAGAGCAAAATGGAGATTGAAGCTATACCAGTAGTATCAGGATACCCTGATGCCTTTCCCGTGGAACTTACATCCCTACCTCCTAAAAGGAAATTGAATTTAACATTGATATTTTGCCAGGAAGGGCACATGTGTCTAGGACGCCATATCGAATGGCCCCACTAGAACTGCAAGAACTGAAGGTTCAGTTGCACAAATTGCTAGAGGTTGGATTTATCCGATCGAGCGTATCTCCTTCGGGAGCACCAGTGCCATTCATAAATAAAAAAGATAGTACGCTAAGATTGTGCATCGATTATTGAGAACTTAACATTACTGTTAAGAATAAGTATCCATTTTTCAGAATCGACGAGCTATTTGACCAACTTTAAGGAGCAACAATCTACTTGAAGTTTGATCTTGAACAGGGATATTATTAATTTAAAATTAAATAGAATTACATACCTAAGACTGCATTTCAAACTAGGTATGGTGGTTTTCAATTTGTGGTAATGCTTTTTGAATTGACTAATGCGCCGGCTTCATTTAAGGATTTGATGCACCGTGTATTCCAACCATATGTGGATCAACTTGTCGTGATATTTATTCACGACATACTCGTATATTCTAAGTCGGACCAGGATCATGAAACTCACCTGGGGTTGGTGCTAGAAATGCTAAGGAGACATAAATTGTACGCCAAATTTAGTAAGGGTGAATTATGGCCAAGAGAAGTAGTATTTTAGGACATGTAATATCTGGAGACAAAGTCGTAGCAGATCCATCAAAGGTGGAGACTATTTTGGACTGGAAGAGTCTAGAAACAGTCATTGAGATACGAAGCTTTCTTGGACTTGCAGGTTACTACCGCAAATTCATTAAAGACTTTACAAAAATCGCAGGACCACTCACAAGACTGATGCAGAAGCACGTTAAATTTGAGTGGAACGATAAGTGTGAGTCGAGTTTCCAGGAACTCAAGAGAAAACTCACCACCGCACTTGTAATAACACTTCCCGGAGGGAGTGAATGATTTCGGGTATACAGCGATGCATCAAAAGAAGGATTAGGTGTTGTACTGATGCAAAATGGCAAGGTAATAGCTTATGCATTACGAATGCTGAAAATTCATGAGATGAATTACCTAACTCACGATCTTGAACTCGCAGCAATAGTATTCGCCTTGAGGAAATGGATACACTACCTATATGGATCTACATTCACCATCTTCACCGACCACAAGAGTCTCAAATATATGTTCTCTCAGAAGGAGTTGAATCTAAGACAAAGACAGTAGATAGAACTTCTTGAATATTTCAACTTCACCATTTAACACCATCGGGATAAGGCCAATGTCGTAGCTGGCACTTTGAGTAGGAAAGCGAGCGTGGCTAGACTCATGATAAGGGAATGGAATGTCTTGGGAGAACTAAGCCAATGGAATCCAAGACAGGATAAGACCCATATTTTATGCGCTAACTTGACCATAAAACCAGACTTACTTAAGGAAATCCAAGAAGCACAGATACAAGATGGGAAATTATGTAAGCTTAAGGAAAGGGTCGCACAAGGTGAGAAATCTGAGTTTAGTATATAGGAAGATGGAACAATAAAATTCAAACACCAAATATGTCTTCCCGAAAATGATGAACTCAATAGGAAAATTTTAGCAGAGGCTCACTGCTCTCGATATACAATTCATCCAAATGGTAACAAGATGTATAAGGATCTGAAGAAATACTACTGGTGGGTGAATATGAAAAACCAAGTAGTATGATTCATAGCGAAGTGTTTAACCTGTCAAAGAGTGAAGGCTGAACACCAGAGACCATCAGGATTTCTAGAACCACTTGAGATTCCCGAATGGAAATGGGAGGTAATCACGATGGACTTCGTGACAGATTTACCAACAACTAGTGGAGGATATAATGCAATCTGGGTAGTCGTGGATAGACTTACAAAGTCAGCCCACTTCTTATACGTAAGATGGAATGATAGTCTCCAGAAGGTAGCAAGGACGTATATCTCGAAAATTGTTAGACTATATGGAGTACCTGTAGACATCGTATCTGATCGTGACCCCAGATTTGTCTCAAGATTTTGGAAGAGCCTTCATCAGGAACTTGGGACGACATGGGTTTCAATACAGCAGCTCACCCTCAGACGGACGGACAATCTGGGGGAATGATACAAGTCCTTGAGTATATGCTACGGGCATGTGTACTAGATTTTCAGAAAAGTTGGAGTCACCACCTACCCTTTGCTGAGTTCGCATACAACAACAACTATCAGACAACTACGGAAGTCGGAATGGCCTCATATAAAGCATTATATGGGAGAAAGTGTCGATCACCAATACATTGTGAGATTGATGACCGATGGACACCAAGGACTAAGCATAACCGAAACCCAATATCGAAAATTGATCTAGTAGAAGATGTTATGGATAAAGTCCGAGTCATTTGTGAATGGATTCGCACCTCTCAGAGCCGATAGAAAAGTTATGCAGACCAGAGAAAGAAGGAAATGGAATTTGACGCAGGAGACAAAGTATTCCTTCGATTGTCACCACAGAAGGGATTAATCAACTCGAAGAAAGGAGACAAGCTTAGCCCCAGATATGTCGGACATTTCAGGATCCTATAAAGGATTAGAAAATTAGCATATCATCCCGAGCTACCAACAGATCTTGCCGGAATTTAGAATGTGTTTCATGCCTCGAGATTGAAGAAATATCATCCAGATCCTGAACATGTCATCATATATGACATACCATCGATCAAAGAGGATTTAACTTACGTCGAGAAGCCGATCAGGATTATGGATCAACAAGTACGCGATCTAAGAGACAAGAGGATACCAATGATTAAGGTTGTATGGGAGAACCACGACCGAGAAGAAGACGCCACGTGGGAGGTAGAGGATGAGATGAAGAAGAATTTCCCAAAACTATTCGAATAGGAATTTCGGGACCAAATTCTCCCAAGGTGGGGAGGATGTGAGACCCCATTCTTTTGTAAGTAGATTACATTATTAATTCTCAATAAATAAAATAAAGTATTACTTTATTTCATTATCGAATAAATTTAGTTTTTACCGTATGTATAATCTCGTTAGCTAAATAATATCCTATAAGTTTAATTAACTTAATTATTTAATAATTCTTAATTTATTAATTTATTAGCTAAATAGGCTATTTAATTTAATAGTACAACTTGATTGGTGGACTTATTATTAAAATTTGAACTCAGAGACGGGCTTATGACCACCTAAATAATAAATTACCTATCACCTAAAATACTACATCAAGCTCAAAATCATACCAAACCCAACCCATTATCAGTGACCCCTTCCATTTATTAAATAAAATACAACTACAACAAATATTCAAAAAAATATAATAATAAATAAAAAATTGGTTTGGCTGTGGGGAGTCAAGCGGGGGTGGAGGTGTCACTCCACCAACATTCCAAGAAGACACTTGGGAGGTGTCTTGATCACCCCTTTAACCTAAGACTAGTATATGTACACCAAGGCATAGAAATTCCCTCCATTCTAAGTGTAAAAAGAGAAAAAAAAATTGGGAAAAAGAGAGAGAGAGGGCCGTAGGTAAGGAGGTGAAGAGGAGTAGGAAAATTCAATCATCCATCCACATCAAACGTAAGATCATTTTCATATATATATATATATATATATATATATATATATATATATATATATATAGGGATTGACTATGGTGGAAACACCCTTAATGGTGAAATTTAGAACCCAATTGCATTATTAAGTAATTTTATTGCATATTTGTTATTATTTGTTGCATCAAGCTGATCGCTAGTATATGCAACAAATAATGCAATAAAAAAAATACATAAATGCATATAATTCTACTCATCTACAGCCGTTAGATCACTAATATCAATGGCCTACAAAAGTTTCTAGATTTCACAAAGTAATTAGTTTTCATATGATCTATTTCCTATATATATATACATATATATATATATATATATATATATGCATCCTTCACTTTACTTATAAATTTTGATTTAGAAACAAACAAACCTACCTTAAAACCTACCCTTTTAATCGGCCAAAACACTCAAGGAGGAAGAGGGAAAGAACACCTTACTTACTTCCAAATTCATTATCAAGATCAAGGTACAATCAAAGGGGTAAAATCGTTCTTTCTTTTCTCCAATTCAAAATAATAAAAGTTAAATTTATATTGTGGTGCATGCAAAATATTATAACTTCAATTGTCAATCTTGACTGAAAATGATATTTTTTCTACCATGAATGTAATGATCATGGTAATTATTGGATTTTAATTTGACATACTTTAATTATTTGAGCAAATTATGTCATTAATAAAAATTTTGGTTGAAAATATCAATTCTCACCTCTGAGGATTAAAATTCCCAAAAATATGAGTATAATATTGGACTAGGGTAGAAGATTGATTAATTGCCGGGAAATTTCACTAATCGAATTAAACTCGAAATAATATGTCAAAAGGAATAATTCATGGATAATTGATAAAACTCTTAATTCCATACTTGAAACTTAAACTTTGTCTTATGATGTCATAAATAAAGTATTTATAAAATTTCACTTAAATCATAACTTAAAATTGAAAGTCAGGCAAAAATGTAAATTTCAAGAATTCGGTGCCAAATCTATAATTTACAGAAACTTATTATTTCAAAAATAAAATTTCAGGAAAAGTTGAACTTTCTGAACTCATAATAACATAAGTAACTTACCCCGAAACTTTGAGGTCAATACGACAATAAACGAAAGAGATATGCCCGAATACTAAAATTACAATTAAGACAAAATAAAGGGGAGAAATTGTAATTTCTAAAAGAATAAAAACTAAAACTGTATAGAATCTAATAGTACGAGTCATAAGGACCAAAATGCAACTGGATTCATAATTTTTGGAGTTATATGAATCCAAACGAGTTAATCAAAGATATAAGACAAAAATTAAATAAAAATAATAATAATAATAATTGTGCTTGAATTTTGAAAAAGCAGAAATGTAATTTATGGAAGAAAAAATCTCCATGCAACTTATGACCTCAATACCTCACATCATAATGGACTCTTCGTAGTAAAATTCGTAATTTTCGAATGTATAATCATTTCATTCGGACTTAATAAAATTTACCATGATTTAGTAAAAATAATAAAAGTACTTAAAACTCGGAAGAGCAAAAGTGTAATTTCCGAAAGGTAGAACTTTCATCCGACTTCTGACCTTTAATTCCAATATCATAACGGACTTTTTCAATAAAGTTCGTAATTTTCGGTCGTATATTCTGTTCGTACGGAATCATCCAACTTCATATAATTATAATAAAAATAACAATAATGTTTAAAAGAAGGAAGGGCGGAATTGTACATTCTGACTGGTAAAACTTTGTTGGGATAAATATTTCTGTTTAGATAATTGCCAACATACAGCAAGTAATCTTAAAGAAGTCATAATACTGTCAAGTATGGAAGCTATTTGAACTCGTCATACAACCCCAACATACTGTAACACCCCCAAAACCATCCGGGATATTACAGCACCGTGGGTCCCGCGCCGAAACCCACCAGGCTAAAAACCATTTTAAAAACATTTAAAAATGCCAAAAGGCCGATGACGGTAGTATTTTAAATACTCAAATATTTTCAAAAGCATAGTTCTCAAATACCGTCATAAAATACCATTTGAAAATACAAGGCGAAATGCCAAATCTCGACAGTTCAAAGTGTACGTTAAGTCACTCCTTAAACGTACCGAAAAAAATAGTTAGGAAAAAGGGTTTAACGAAATAACCCAAGTTCGCAAAGTGCCAAAAGGCCATTTTGAAAGTACACACGAGTTGGTGAAAATACCGAAAAGCCATTTTAAAATACACACGCAGCGGATAAAAACACATTTCAAAATACACATTTGCAGCGGAAATAAAACAACCAGAAGTAAATACTCAATACTAAAAAACGTGCCACAGCCAGTATCACCCGGGAAGCTCACCCCTTCACGACCGCTACTAGCTCGATCTCCGAGTACCTAAAAATAAAGCCCGCGACGGGGTCAGCCACAATACTCAACAATGATATCGATCACATCATCATAAATAATTACATACCAATGTAATAATACTGTAAGAATACTACCAATGTAAACTTACCGTCATAACCTTACCAATCTATGGCAATCATACCAAATCGATCCTTACCATAATTCACATTTCGCATTCTCAAATGACGAAATGAACTCAACAACAATTATACCATATTCCAAAAATAACAATAATCCTCAAAACATCATCATAACTCATAAGTGCGGAAATAAACTAATCTGTGCCAAATCCTGTCCGTCGGATTACACAATCAAATTTCAACCTGGATAAACCAATAATACACAACATACTGTAGATCAACTATCACATGATAATGATACCAAATCCCGAACATCGACGTACAGTCCGAATGCTCATACGATCAATAACAATGATCAACCGATACATCACTGAGAATATGATCGACATGATAACTCCAATACGACCAACAAAGGATCAACGATAACCGATAATACCATCAACATGATAACTCCAACACGATCAACAAAGGATCAACAATAACCGAGAATACCATTAACAAGGTAAACTCCAAATGATCAACAAAGGACCAACAATAACCGAGAATACCATCAACAAGGTAAACTCCAATTGATCAACAATAATGGATCTCAAAGAAATAACTTCGACTGTCGAACATACCCCTCGGGCGTATGAACGATTAATCACAAAACTTCGAACACATCCAAACATTTAAATGGACTATGAACGACCAAAAATTGTATGGCTCAAAGATGGACATCACAGTACGCCCGATCCAGAAATGTGTCAGTGCACATGTCCACCTCGTATACGGAATCCAGAATATACGTGGGAGAATGTACCTAATTAGCCTCACGAACTACGTCTCATGTGCACGGTTCAATGTGGAAATATCAACACATAACCATAGTGTGCCCAGCTAAAAATCCTACACAATAACCAATCGGAACGCAGATATGATTCCAGATATGTCACGATGCAACATGACAACGAAACTCAAAGAAACACATATCCAATAAGGATCAAAAGACTCACCGAAGTGAACAACAATAGACTCACAATGAAAAGTCGACACGACCAATCAATATCCAAAACAACAATCCTGGGATCACAAACCCCAAAGGATGATCCATACGATCAACAATCTCAGACAACAGTTCTGGGATCAACATCCCTCAATGAGACGATCAACATAACCAATATGAATCTCAATACACGAAGCCTCAACGTACAATATATATAACACATCAACATAATAATTATCTCATAACTGAACAATACATAAATTACCTCAAAGTCGGAGACAACATCCTTTCCACGAATAAACATCCCTGAACGAATACACAGTTATACGAATGATCCCGAAATAAGTATAGTCCATTTATACCGACAAACCACCATCCCGACATCAATGTCGACACGGTAAACCAGCCTCGATATCCGACATTCCATATCGTTGACCAAATATAACTCACATCTCCGTATTCACCAACACATTTAAACCATATACATTATGATTTAATAATCCAAACCAAGGCACAATATACAAACCATCATCCCGACAATTTATACTTATAATATCATTGCTATATGAATTATAAATGAAATGAAAGCGAAACCATTCATCAAATATTATAAACTGAATAAGTATAAACTTGCCTCGATACCGATACCACGAAGCCGTTATCAAAATCCATTGTCTTAGTCTGTGAGCTCCTCAGCCCCGACCAAAATCATTCTACGAACTCTTTAGCCTCAACCGCAACACAACGGTCATAATCCACGATCAAACATCACAACCTATTGCAATAATCAATTAACAACAATCCGATAACAATCAATAACCGACATAGCCAACCAAGCAACTCAACGGCTCAACAATACCCCGATCATGAACAAAACCGAACAGTACAACTCAAACAAATACGAACTCATATCCACGATACAAGCCGTAACTCGATGATCACAAATAACAATCAATAACCGATCAACAAACACAACGGTTCTACAATATCCCGATTAAACACAAATCCAAACAACCCGAACCAATCAAACACGAATTCAAAACCACAATACGATTCCACAATCCGAATATCATATCAATAATCAGTTTAAACCAACAAGGGTCTAACATTACTGATTCCAAATTCAATCTTAAATACGGATACAAGTTTCCTCCTTGTAAATCATAATTAAACCAATTACCGATTATCATCATCAATACGAACGATCCGATTAATTCAACATTATAGATAACCATATTCCAAAGGTTTCAAATAATTCCATTATCCGAATTGAACACTTGTTCAATACGTATAAATTCTCAAACTCAAAAGTGAGTCATAATCTTATCAAACCCGGAACCATATTTGTATTCCTATACGAATATTGTACCAAAACACATAACTTAGTTCTAGATATGAATATTCCATATTCATATCTAAAACACCAACACCTCTTAAACATGTTCAACAATTCATATAATCCTAGAGTTCCTTAAGAACACAACTAATTCCGAAATCATATTCAAAATCTCCAATACGACATAATCCGATGTGTTCTAACATCTAAACAATCCTTATTCACAATTCAAGGTGTATATAATCATGTTCTTCAACATATATACTTCTCATAACATCATGAATCGCAACAAACTACCAAGAACATCGAGAATACTACGATTCCATAATCATAACAACAAAATCAAGGCATTTGATCATCAATTCATTATCTTTCTTTAACAAAATTCCCGCAAATACCAAGAATCATCACAACAATATCAATTCCATCACCATTCATACGAAAACGTGTAGAATTTCCCAAGTTCTACTCATTGAGGCATTTTATCGAACACTTTGAAGGCATAGTCCAATTTAATCGATTATTCAAAGAAATACTCGAATTCGTTCCACAAAACTTCAAGAGTATTGAATGATTACGAGTTTACAATCAAGTTCAATCAACAATCTGAATCAAAACGAAGCAAATCGGCCAAAACACCAAGAAACCTCAAGAACATCCAAAAACCAAAAGTTTAGGTATTCTTACCTTCGATCCGGGTGGAAGATGATGTTAATCCATGATTCCAACTTCCAAAACATGTTGTTATAAGTTGATTCTACTCAAAACCATCAATCTATGGTGAAAAATCGCGGAAGGAATGAAGAAAAATGAAAAATGCCTGATGTGACTTGGCCTGTGCCTTATATAAAGCCGAGACTGCCGCACGTTACGGCCGTGAATTACCGCGTGGCTTACGTACGTAACCGGCCGTGGCCTACCCTACTGTCCATTTTGGCCGACACACTTACGTACGTAACCTGCAGCTGGCTTACGTACGTAACTGGCCCTTACGGCCGTAACCGGCCACAACCTTACGTACGTAATCGGCCAGTCCTTGCCCCCAGCGAGTCACTGCTGACCGAGATCGTCCATCCTTACGAGTCACTGTCGACCATGCTCGGCCACTGCAGGTCCTCTCGGCCATGACTCGGCCAGCCGCCCCGTAACGTACGTAACACTTAATCCGTTGCGTACATAATACGTACGTTGACTTGCTACAGTATTATACTCATATTACGTACGTAATACACCCTGTATAGCGTACGTAAATCCATCCGTTGACTCACCTGTCCACATCCGCGCTGAAAGCCGCCGATCACGGGACCCACTATCCGATCACAAGTCTAATTTCTCTTGTTACGTACATTATGTACACTATATAACGTACGTAAGCTAACACATTTTACGTACGTAAGCTCCAAGGCTTAACGTACGTAATGGCTTTTATACTTGTCCAGAAATTCAACTGTTCCTGTCCAACGTCTCGACATACTGGATACGAACATACGGCATACTGAATACACATATACTCATCCCAAAAATATTCTCATACGATATACCTGATATCCAAATCAGTTCAACCTGATACAACAAATCCTCAATATAACTGTCAATCAAAACGTCAATTACACAAGTATAACTGTCTCGGTCCTCAATTTATTTTATCCATATTGCATAGATACCAACTATACAGTATATCTCAGATAAAATAACGTGAAAATTTGATATTGAAAATCCGGGTATTACACATACAACAAAGAGTTCTTCGACAGTCCATCATACAGAGTCTTCTTCACACAACAAAGAGACGTAACATGTTGGATACAGCATACAGGCTGAAGATGTTTTACTTAGAAAAAGTAAAACACATCTAACGGGACTGAATATAAAAAGGCTTTATACCGTTGTGAGATAAACATGGTTTATTCATAAAGTATTCACGGTTAAAGCAGCATTTATTGCTGATAGGATAGCATTTAATGCAGCTGGAGAGAGACAAGTCTGAACGATCTGAAGAGCATTTAATGCAAAGACAGAAAGGATGTCTGAAGCATTAAATATGATCTGCTTTAATTCAAACATTCAGCAGCTGCCAATCAAGAGACAGACGTCAACATATCACCAACCAGCAACGACTTCATTTATAACAGATACATTTCCAAGGTTATAAATACCCCCAAGCCAGAGGACTCAATAACACAAGTTATTCATTATCGTGAAAGCTGTGACAGATTACTCTACATTCTAGCGATTACAAAGAAGTATATTTTGTGATCATATAGCAGTATCCAAGCGAAGAAATATACAAGTCCTCAACGCAAACAACACAACATACATCGATTATTCATCCGTGATAAAGCTGCTGTTTAAGAGGTGTTCTACCCTTACCATTGAGATTATCATTGGCCCTCTGTATACTAAGGATCCTTGTGTGTTCTGACCTATGTGAGAAGAATAGCATTGAAGACGAAGCTTCGATCTGTGTGAGAAAAAGCGAGTCAAAATAGAGCTCAATCCAATATGTGTGAATGGCCCAAAGCTACAGTCCCTGTATCAATCTGTGTGAACGATACAAAGACGCGTTTAGTTAAAGTCACGTAGTTGCGTATGTAGTGATTTTAATAAACTCTTTACTCCTGTGTGGAGGACCAATAGACGTAGAGGGGTTTACCTCAAACCACTTTAAACTGTGTTACTTACTTTCAGTATTTATTATTTTCATTCTACTGTGATTTGATAGGATATATTGTAAAACCCTGTATGCACCAAGCAAACAGGAGAACACCCAGTTTATGTATTTACAGCAACTCACTTAGTCTTTACACAATCGAAATCGTACAACTTATTGTACTCTAACTTTCTAAGCTGATTACTGTATACTTAGTGGCCAACAAGTGGTATCAGAGCAGGTCACGGGTGCGGATTCTCTCGCAGTATCCTACAGTGCAAGTTGCCAGAGCATTAGAAATGGGAGGCCGGCATGCAGCAGAAGTTGCCACTTAGCCGAAACTGAGATGCTGGCACAATGGAGGTTGTCAGGTGCTAGAGGGCTGTGTGATCAAATCTAGTATGTTAGAGACACTGGTGCAGCAGAAGTAAACGGAGCTGGACTGTGTGAATGAATCCAGCCGCTAGAGGGTTGTGTGATCAAATCCAGTTCGCGGAGGTTTCCAGACTCTCGGGCTTAGATGTGTAACACCCCCAATCCGCTCAGGGATATTACACGCCGTAGACCCCTTCCTCAAGGATCTACCAGGCTGGTAAATACATCGAACGACTCAAAAATGTCTTTAAGGCTAAAATGACTCAGTAGACCGAAGTGGTCTTTCAATAAATACATACAACTCAAACACAATACGTGCCCACGCAGGGGTCGAAATACCAAACACTCCCGTACAACGGGGAAAGAAAACTGCAGCGGAAATAAAATACAACTAGACCAATGACATCATACGGATCCTCGTGTGATTAGTATCGTTCATCTTTCATCATCCTTCGTGCCGACCTTGTGTTATGCTCCCAAACCTGAATGCAAAAACAGACATCCACCCCCCGAATACTCGGGAGTTAGCAAAACTCCACTGTTTTGCTAGTGCAAGTACAAGTGCAAAAATACGAGTCATACAATACAAGTTCCAAGAACAATAGTAATCAGGAATCCTCAAAGATTTAAACATAACGAAAATACTTCCCGAGGTAAGAGTTTAGGTAAAACATTCCAAAACCGAAAGATCACCAATCACAGGGAACGATTTATAAAACAGTTTAAAATGCCATCGGGAGTTTTAATAGAAAATAATTTAGGATTACCGAATCCTTCTCTTTCCAAAATCAACAGGGGTCACAGCCCAAAGGTTTTGTTTTCGCAAATAGAAAACCGATAACAATTCACATGGCCAGAGCCCAACATCACGCGACCTCGACGGACATAAAACCAACAAAACATGATCGCGCACGCGCATCGCCTAGGACCGGGACGAAGCCACAAACCCCACTCGAGGCCTCGAAGGACCCTCCCGAGCTGGCTAGCTAAACAATTCACACACCACATCTCACGGTTGGATCAATCACTTGTTGCATCCTGACCACATGATCACAAGCCATGTGTCACCGTAGATTATCTCAGGCTCTCACGGTTGGATCAATCACTTGTTGCATCCTAACCACATGATCACGTGCCATGTGTCACCGTAGACCTTCAACCACATCCACACATTTCCACAAATAACATATCACATCAATAATATCCAAGTAATTCACTCAATGGCAACAAACAAAATGCACGACGAAATGGTCAAATCACAACGCACTGATATGGGATAATATATACATATATATTATCAAAGCACAACGACAACACCAAGTGTATTCATAGTAATTCACGTAACCATCCACGAACACAATGTCCTCAAAACACACGCATTTTGAAAGAGGGCCTTTAACAAGGCTAACCGAATCTTTGAAAGTGAAATTCAAACGATCAAATAAACACCAGGAGACAATCACTAATTATCATATCCATAAAACAAGAATTGTATGGACAAGGTACTTGCCTCGAGTGATCACAAACGTGAAGAATCGACCGAAGTAGGTTGGCACGAATCGACCACGAACCTGCCGACTCCACCGAGCGCTAACCCGCGACAATAAACTACGGACAACAATAACAACAATGAAAATGAATTCCAAAGTACGACCCAAAGTCGCTGAATTCAAGTAATAAACGACGAAGGTTCAAGGGTTTCCCCCAAAACGGCCAAGAACACGATTCGTCCCGTCAAAACAAGAAAACGGAATTCCGAACCGAGATATGGATATACAATCCATAGGATATGTTCAACAACATCATTTGACAACAATTGGTTCGTCAAAAACGGATAGAAAACGAAATCAAGAACAAACTCCCAAAAAGTCAACTCTAGGGATTCAAGAAAAATACCTTGATTCGGTGAAGAACAATGGATTAGATGATGTTTTAATCACCTAGGATACTCCAAAACACCTTGGATGGAGTAGAAATCGGCCAGGAGCCCAAGCCCTAGTCGCCCTCGTCTCAACCCGCGGAGGAAGAAGAATAATGATGAAAAATAAAGAGTAAAGACTGCTGCCCAATTTATATACTGGACAGCTTAGCGTGCGCTAATCCTACCTGATTAGCGTGTGCTATCAAAGCATCAGAACAAAACGTTCTGCCAAAATGTACAGTTAGCACGTGCTAGCTACAAATGTTAGCGTGCGCTAACGAGACCCCCAGACCCAGTCCAGTAGCTCCTGGACTGCCCTGAATTACCGGGTAACGCGCGCTATCCTCCCCCCAGCGTGCGCTACCAATGCACCCTAGCGCGCGCTATGTTACCAAATAGCATGCGCTAACCAAAGTTCTAACCCAGTCCAGTAGCCTCTGGACTGTTCCTGCACCACCCGTTAGCGCGCGCTAACGGCAACACTTAGCGTGCGCTAACTTCAGCAACTTAGCGCGCGCTAGCCACAAAGCGTAGCGTGCGCTAACAACTCAGAGAGACAGCAACGGAACATCTCAGAAACGGGTATGACAACATACCCACAACTTTGGGAAATTACAAAACAGCCCCAAATATCTGAAACATCACGATACAACAACGAATAATCAAACCGAAGCTCACAACACATATAACAATGTTAAATGAACTTACGAGAAACCCGAAACGACAGCTTCGAACGAGATTCGCAAGAATCAAACTCAAGCGCGGGAAAGTCGCTTAAGAACACGGAACTCAACAAAACGACACCGAAACAAACTCGGATAACGAAAAGTGCAGAACTAAATACTCTCAGAATGACGAAACGTCACGAGCGAGTCTCCAAAACGGACTCCGGACGAAAAAAAGAAATTTACCGAAAATGTAAAATCGCGGATATTACATACTACCCTCCTTAAAAGAAGTTTCGTCCCGAAACTTAAAACAAGTAGGGAGAAGCAACATCCCGCCAAAAAAACTCAACGAGATACACAAGAAATGTGTAACTTTCATCCATCGGCGAAACGTTATAAGCAACGCAAAAGAATATACGGCGTGAAAACGCGCTCCACGACGACCAATACAATGCCACCGGTAGAAACATAATAAAATCAACAAGTGACAAGCGTCAACAAATAGATAATATTATCAAGTCAATCATCCGAAAATTCACAAAACACAAAGTACTTATTACAAGGAAACACGCACAGTCGAGAAAACAGAAGGTAAACACAAACGATCCACAAGGGCAATCACAAACAATTCGGACTACGCCGAAATCTTCAAAACCACACTAGGCATCTCCGTGTCCTTTCGGAGCAGAGACGCAACCTCAATCCCCAAATCTCTCAGCTACCGTCTCGCAATGTACGGCTCGGTGACCCACCTGGCCACACTCGAAACAGCTGACCAACGGTGAACGACAATTCTTCGCAGTATGGCCTGCTCGACTACAGTTATAACATATCTTCGAGATGTTCACATTACTCACTGCAGGGGTACTACTCCTCTGATCACGCGATCTAGGAACCATCTTGGGATGACGAAACGAAGTCCCAACCTCAAGGGGCCCACTCCCCTAATTTCCTGAAAAGTTTCCAACGATTTTCTGTTTCTTCGAGTCAGACATACTCTCGGTCGATAATCTGGATAGCTCATAGGCTAACGCCCTATTCTGATAATCTCTCAAGGAAGTACAAGCGAGACCTGCCACGTACTGACGAATCTCCGGCTTCATCCGCCTACTAAAATGACAAATCATGTCCTCCTCTGTCCTTACTTGATTCTGCACATAGCCGAGCTGTTTGCTAAAATCAATAATAGTTTGAGACAGCGGTACATCCTGCGGTTTCGCCGAAAAGAATTCATTAATCTTCTGATTTCTGATCGGCTCCGGACAAAACTCATCTCTCATGAATCTCTGGAACTCTGCCCATGTGACAACACGATCTTGAGGCTTAACAGCCTCCCACCAGCTAGCGGCATCTTTGTCGAAAAGATACTGAGCTACCGGGACCTTACGTTCTTCTGGACAATCAACTATCTCGAATATCTTTTCCAACTGGAAAAGCCAACCATCCCAGCCTAAAGCATCTGCAGCACCAGGGAAACGAGGGGGATTCATACGAACCACTTCTCGAAGCCACTGATTTGCACTAGTGTGCTGGGTCACATCTGTAACACGCTGAACTGCCTGAGTCAACTGAGTCATCTGTGTGGCTACCTACTGTAAAATAGTAGCGACACTGATACCTATATCATCACTGGCAGCATGATCTCGACCACGCGTCTGATCGCCACGACTACGACCTCGGCCCCTCGGCATACTGAATAAGTAACCACTCAGCACAACAGAAAATCATAACACATAACACATACAACGATTACCATCATAAGGCAACACACACATGAATATCACAGCAACGACGGCATCGTTCGGCGACATCAACGACTCGAACGATAACCAGTGCACAATTACAAAACATCACGAAACAACCACGTATGTACACAATCATACAAACTCCAGTTCTAATAGCTCGCACAGGTGCGATAACACACAAATCATCACAAAGCGACAACATTCAATACCAACATCTCACCTCTCACAGAGGGCTAATCACAACCAATGCGTGTCAAATGACTCAACATTCACGCCACCAATTCCATCATACTCGGGAGCTAACATTCTAACGACAATGTGAATATCATATATACAATCCTGGACTGCAAACAGGAATGATAGGTTTTAAAAATGAAAACCACCTTTCAAAAAGTAATATAAACACCATTATCGAGACTTTAAAAATCATCTTGCGTTTGAACAAAAATGAGGACACTTTTCTTTTAGTGAAAAACTTTCAAAAATATTCGACCCTCGGGTCTAAGCAAAGCATTTCTAAATAATTTGAAAATATCTCAAAATATTTTGGTCCTCAATTGGAATAATTTTAAAACATATTGCGGCACTAGAAAGCACCTTGAAAGTACCGCGAGAAAATAATTCATTTTAAAAGTACGTCTCAAAATTTATTTTCTAAGATACTCAGGGTTTTCAAAAATTCCATAGGCCAGAATGCCCAAAACTCACAAATCCTTTATCAAACCGTCATAAAACACTCAAGGCCAAAATGCCAAAACTCGATTTAGGGAATCGGTTTTACGAAATAAAAATCAGTTTGCAAAATACTAAAAGTCATTTTTGAAAGAACTCACGCAGCGGATAAAATACAGTTCAAAATTGCATTAGCAGCGACATCGCTCTTCATATAAATAAAATATGAGAGTCAAATACCCACATATCACGAAATCAAAATCCACAGAAGGATTCCATCACTTAACGTATAATCATACAAGTAATCTGGCATCAGACGAGGCACAACCACAAAGAAGGGAGACTTATATCCACAGGTCGCACGAAGATGATGATCGCCCCACGATACTAATGACGACCAATAAACTCAGATGACGCGTCGCGACACGACTCAGTCAGACAAAATACGACGAGACAAAACTCAACAGACACGACTTGACCCGACAGCCTAGGTTTCCACAACCTAAGCTCCGATACCATTTATGTAACACTCCCAATCCGCTCAGGGATATTACACGCCGTAGACCCCTTCCTCAAGGATCTACCAGGCTGGTAAATACATCGAACGACTCAAAAATGCCTTTAAGGCTAAAATGACTCAGTAGACCGAATTGGTCTTTCAATAAATACATACAACTCAAACACAATACGTGCCCACGCAGGGGTCAAAATACCAAACACTCCCGTACAACGGGGAAAGAAACTGCAGCGGAAATAAAATACAACTAGACCAATGACATCATACGGATCCTCGTGTGATTAGTATCGTTCATCTTTCATCATCCTTTGTGCCGACCCTGTGTTATGCTCCCAAACCTGAATGCAAAAACAGACATCCACCCCCCTAATACTCGGGGGTTAGCAAAACTCCACTGTTTTGCTAGTGCAAGTACAAATGCAAAAATACGAGCCATATAATACAAGTTCCAAGAACAATAGTAATCAGGAATCCTCAAAGATTTAAACATAATGAAAATACTTCCCGAGGTAAGAGTTTAGGTAAAACATTCCAAAACCGAAAGATCACCAATCACAGGGAACGATTTATAAAACAGTTTAAAATGCCATCGGGAGTTTTAATAGAAAACAATTTAGGATTACCGAATCCTTCTCTTTCCAAAATCAACAGGGGTCACATCCCAAAGGTTTTGTTTTCGCAAATAGAAAACCGATAACAATTCACAGGGCCAGAGCCCAACATCACGCGTCCTCGACGGACATAAATCAACAAAACATGATCGCGCACGCGCATCGCCTAGGACCGGGACGAAGCCACAAATCCCACTCGAGGCCTCGAAGGACCCTCCCGAGCTGGCTAGCTAAACAATTCACACACCACATCTCACGGTTGGATCAATCACTTATTGCATCCTGACCACATGATCACAAGCCATGTGTCACCGTAGATTATCTCAGGATCTCACGGTTGGATCAATCACTTGTTGCATCCTGACCACATGATCACGTGCCATGTGTCACCGTAGACCTTCAACCACATCCACACATTCCCACAAATAACATATCACATCAATAATATCCAAGTAATTCACTCAATGGCAACAAACACAATGCACCACGAAATGGTCAAATCACAACGCACCGATATGGGATAATATATACATATATATTATGAAAGCACTATGACAACACCAAGTGTATTCATAGTAATTCACGTAACCATCCACGAACACAATGTCCACAAAACACACGCATTTTGAAAGAGGGCCTTTAACAAGGCTAACCGAATCTTTGAAAGTGAAATTCAAACGATCAAATAAACACCAGGAGACAATCACTAATTATCATATCCATAAAACAAGAATTGTATGGACAGGGTACTTGCCTCGAGTGATCATAAACGCGAAGAATCGACCGAAGTAGGTTGGCACGAACCGACCACGAACCCGCCGACTCCACCGAGTGCTAACCCGCGACAATAAACTACGGACAACAATAACAACAATGAAAATGAATTCCAAAGTACGACCCAAAGTCGCTGAATTCAAGTAATAAACGACGAAGGTTCAAGGGTTTCCCCCAAAACGGCCAAGAACACGATTCGTCCCGTCAAGACAAGAAAACGGAATTCCAAACCGAAATATGGATATACAATCCATAGGATATGTTCAACAACATCATTTGACAACAATTGGTTCTTCAAAAACGGATAGAAAACGAAATCAAGAACAAACTCCCAAAAAGTCAACTCTAGGGATTCAAGAAAAATACCTTGATTCGGTGAAGAACAATGGATTAGATGATGTTATAATCACCTAGGATACTCCAAAACACCTTGGATGGAGTAGAAATCGGCCAGGATCCCAAGCCCTAGTCGCCCTCGTCTCAACCCGCGGAGGAAGAAGAATAATGATGATAAATGAAGAGTAAAGACTGATGTCCAGTTTATATACTGGACAGCTTAGCGTGCGCTAATCCTACCTGATTAGCGTGCGCTATCGAAGCATCAGAACAAAACGTTCTGCCAAAATGTACAGTTAGCGCGTGCTAGCTACAAATGTTAGCGTGCGCTAACGAGACCTCGAACCAGATCAGTAGCTCTGGATCGCCTGGCACGGGTAGCGCGCTATCCTCCCCCCAGCGTGCGCTACCAATGCACCCTAGCGCGCGCTATGTTGCCAAATAGCCTGCGCTAACCAACGTTCTAACCCAGTCCAGTAGCCTCTGGACTGTTCCTGCACCACCCGTTAGCGCGCGCTAACAGCAACACTTAGCGTGCGCTAACGTCGGCAACTTAGCGCGCGCTAGCCACAAAGCGCAGCGTGCGCTAACAACTCAAAGAGACAGCAACAGAACATCTCAGAAATGGGTATGACGACATACCCACAACTTTGGGAAATTACAAAATAGCCCCAAATGTCCGAAACATCACGATACGACAACGAATAATCAAACCGAAGCTCACAACACGTATAACAACGTTAAATGAACTTACGAGAAACCCTAAACGACAGTTTCGAACGAGATTCGCAAGAATCGAACTCAAGCACGATAAAGTCGCTTAAGAACACGGAACTCAACAAAACGACACCGAAACAAAATCGGATGACGAAAAGTGCAGAACTAAATACTCTCAGAATGACGAAACGTCACGAGCGAGTCGCCAAAACGGACTCCGGCCGAAAAAAAAAAGAAATTTACCGAAAATGTAAAATCGCGGATATTACAAGATGCTGCCAGGTACTGGGAGGGGGATTGTTGGGCTTTAGTCCAGCATCCTGCCTGCATGAGCTTAAAAATGCATGAGGCGCGGATTGCGATTTAACCTGTGAGATCTGCACTAGAAAGTGGTTAAATGAATTGATTTGGACTACTCATACCAACAAGATGCATCTTCTTTTATGGTAGCCATCTTATAGAAACTCCAGAGTTAAGCATGTTTGGCCTGGAGTAGTTATGGGATGGGTGACCCCATAGGAAGTTTCTCAGGGTGCGTGTGAGTTGTAATATCCGGATTTATTACGGTGTATTTCATCTGTATTCAAACCCTGTATTATTCGGATTTGTGGTTTTGATTATTGGAGTATGATACTTCTTGCATTGATATCTTTGTACATAAGTATAACAACATGCAAAATTTCTCATGCAAACTCGTGATAGCGCATGCTAAGAATGTAGCTTAACGCGCGCTATCGGGCTACTACTAGCGCACGCTATGCATGTAGGAGTTGCGTGCGCTAAGAACTCAATTATTGAGCGGGACGGCTAGCACATGCGCCAGCCGGGACATGGGTCCGGATAAGATTCCCGCGGATGAACCTGGACAGTTATGAAGTCAACTCTTATTAGCGCGCGCTAAGGAAGCTTAGTAGCGTGCGCTAACTTATATAAATGCAGAATATTATAAATGGGACAACAACCCGTTTTGGCTTACATTTCATCCGTCCATTCTTCATCCTTGAGAGGCCAGAGAGCTGTAATAATTCCTCTACACACTTAGAACACATCTTGTTGGTTTTTGTATATTGGTTATCACTTGGGAGTAATCATTGAAGTGGAATAGCACCTTGGAGTGGCACATAACCAACCGGAGTCAGATTCTACCTTGTGGTTCAGTGATTTCGGCATATTAAGGTATGTTCAACCTATCACCAGTCTTATATTTAGATTCCAAGGGATAAAATGATCATGTTAACGAGATATTGAATTTCATTAGTGAATTATTCAACAACATCATGTTTATAAGATTGGAATGTCTACAATTACGATATTATTGTTGGAACCTTGAAGTCGGAATCCTAGTACTTCAAATGATGAGAGAAACATTCTGAAGTTAACAATCCGTATGATTTATGTTATCTTTGTGATCATGAATTGGAGGTGATATTATAAGAACTTAAAGGAAGAATCATCTTAGAAAATATTCTTTCGTATAAGTTGGAATTGTTAGTTCACCTCAAGATGAAGTCTGAATATGTATAATGATAGTAGAATCTAATACATCAACCGGAGATCACAAACTTCGCATGAGAATTGTAATCAAGATGGATTATGGTGTTATGATGATTATACGTATACTTGCATCTTGAAGTTGTTATTATCCTTGAGATCATTCATAAGGGTTATGATCATAACATGAAGTCGGATAACAAACATCAAATCACTGAGGAATTCGCTTACTTCATCACCATTTGTATAATCACGCCTCCAGTGAACTGCCATGCACTCTTAGCGTGCGCTAAGCTACGTGAATTAACGTGCGCTATCGTGTATGTTTAGCGTACGCCACATTTGCAACTTAGCGTACGCTAAGTCATCAGGCGAGTCAGTCGGCTGATCAGTGAGGTACTGATCGGGCATGGTTAGCGTACGCTAGGCTGTGTGTATTGCATGTGCTAACGAGTAGCCTTAACGTACGCTACATAGGATGCGTAGCGTGCGTTAAGCTATCCAGACAGATTGCATATTAAGGACTTCCGACCGTAATTGTTGAATTGTTATACGTTCGTACGGCATGAAATGAATTCTGTGCTATTTCTTTTATTAAGGTTCGAGCTTAACACGTGATTGATCAAAGGGGACGACCTTCGAGTATTTTGATATTCGTGGATGTTTATTCTTGTCAACGAACCGAGGCAAGTACTCTAATTAGAATTGTTTATATTATGACAATGTGATTGTATCGTGTAAATATGTTGTGATTATATGTCCACCATGCGTTGATCCAACGGGAATCATCATGGGAATCTATAGCTGTGTGCGCTGGATCGTTGGACAGGTAGTTCCACCATGTGTTGGTCCGACGGGATCATCATGGGAATCTATAGCTGTGTGCGCTGGATCGTTGGAATACCAACAGTATGTTGAAACTGTTATGATATGATATGTGTTGTGAATATTTCTCGTTGGAGAAACTTGTTACGATATAATTGTTGATTATATCATTGTTGTATGATTATTGTACTTGTACTAGCATCGTTGTGCTAACCCCTTTGGGGGTGAACAATTGTGTATGTTCAGGATCCAGGAGAGCGGGGAAACAACCACTGGAGATGCATGACGACGAGGGTGCAGAGTGATGTTTCGGCCGGGTTTATTTGTCTGTTGTTTATTGGTTATTTCAATAAGTACTCGAGTACGAAGTCATTTATGCTGAATTTGAATTTTGTGATGTATTATTAAGTTCCTGTTGAATAATTGTACTTTCAGTATTTGGTCAGAACTGTTGTATCTTAATTCCGTTATTTCCATTCGTTAGTATCTTTTAATGTCTGTTCAATTCTTCAGCCTTGTAAATCCTTATGTAATGGATTTACGGCGCTGTAATATTCCTGAATATATCGGGGGTGTTACAGAATATGGTATCGGAGCTAAGATTATGGATATCTAGGCTGTTGGGTTAAAATAGGGGTCATTTATGTCTTTTGAGGTAACCGGCCGTGAATGACATCACTGCACTGCCTACATCTTCATGCGAACGGTGGTTGTAAGTTCCTAAACTCTATCTTGTTCTTTACATGTTGTGTCTCTTTATACTCGAATATTAGAACGATGTTGTTTCCTGTATATTGAGTATTTATGCTTACAGTATGTTGAGAGGCGGACGTGGACGTGGTCGCGGTCGTGGACGCGGACGAAGAAATACCGAAAGGGAAGCGTCGCCTTCTAACCAGGCTAGTCATAGCTCAGGCGAGCCGCAACAATCTATTAATAACGAACCGGAACCTGGTGTACCAGAAATCCTTCGTCAAGTCGTGAACCAGATGACTCAGTTCGCTCAGGTCGTGGACCGAATGCAAGTGGCGGCAGGAATTCAGCAGGGAGATGGACAACAAAGGATTCCAGAAATGGGAAATCGAGGTGACCGATGGTTACAAGAGGTGGCAAAGATGCAACCACCCAAATTTGACGGCTTTTCCGAGACTCCCACTTGGGACCATTGGTTGAAGGAACTGGAGAAAATTTTTGCTGGAATTAATTGCCGGACGACGGAGAGCTCCTATTGCCCAAGATTTCTCGATAGGGAAGCATCCGAGTGGTGGGAAGCTATCCGACTGCAGATCATGATGCCGATTGACGGAATTTAAAATGATGATGGAAGCTCAGATTGCCCTCGTCCCGTGAGGGGAGCCAAAATTCGGGAGTTTTTCTCCGCTCGGCCATCGATGAACCCGTATCCCAGACGATTAAGACGTTTAACCAAAGGCTAGCATTTGTTCGACATCCGTCGAATGTATGGAGATGATGATTCATTTTGAAATGAGGATGAAACCAGAAATCCAGAGGTACATGTCCGGTTTTGAATGTACCACTCTCCGCCAATACCAGGATAAGGCGTTGGCGTACGAAATAAAAGAAGCAGCAATGGAGAAGTTTATGGAGTCAAAGAAACAGAAAGTCTCTGGTACTTTTACAGAGCACAAGAGCAGTGGGCCCCGCAAGGCCCAGTCTTCTTTTTCTTTCAAGAAACCTCCGCACCCATCTAAGAGCGGAAAGAATTACGGAACAATGTCAGCCACGACGGATACAGCTAGGAAGTGCTTTAACTGTGGTCGCCCAGGCCACCTTTGGCGTGATTGTTTGCGCACTCCAGTTACATGTTTTGAGTGCGGACAGGAAGGGCACCGTGCGACGTTTTGTAAGGACGCCACTAAGTATAATGGAACCCGTTCATCACAGCCAGTTCAGAAGGAAGCTAGTATCCAACAGACGCAGCAAAGTGTTCAGATGCCTCAAAATTTTGGCCGCGGACGAGGCAGAGGACAATGGGACCGAAAGGGGACATCGAGTGCCGGATCTGTTCCCCCACGTCTGTATGAGATGAGGAGGACAGACGATCAGGATGCTGCTGTCGCATCAGGTACTGTCCAAATCCTTTCCCAGCCAGTTAGTGTTTTATTCGATACAGGAGCTACGCATTCTTTTATATCTCTATCTTGTATAAATCGTTTGAATATTTCCGATTTTCATACTTGTGAACCTTATGTTGTTGGTTTACCGAGTGGAGAGAGGATTGTCGGAAACCTAGAAACTAGAAATTTCCCTGTATCATTTGGAGGCAGAGAGTGGCTCTCAAATCTGATCGTGATAGAAATGCAAGGAGATGACCTGATACTCGGAGACAATTGGCTTAATCGATATGGAGCAATTGTAAACTACTGAAGGAGGAATATCTCGCTGATCGCTGACGACGGTTCCGAAATTCTGTTTGAGGGATGGAAACCGGGCATCTCAGGAAAATTGATCAAAGCGATGAAAGCTGTCAGATTGTTGAAACAGGGCTGTATCGGGTACTGGTGCTATGCAATGAAGAAAGAAGACGAGATTGTGGAACTTTCATCCATTCCTATTGTGAACGAATTTCCAGATGTATTTCCTGACGAGTTACCTGGGCTACCTCCACGAAGGGATGTAGAATTTACCATTGAGCTGGAACCCGGAGCTACGCCAATTCTAAGGCGCCGTATCGTATGGCACCTACTGAGATGTACGAATCAAGAAGCGGTGGAGAAGTTCTTGGACAAGGGCTATATTCAGCGTTTCACCACAGGGAGCGCCGATTCTTTTGTCCGAAAGAAGGATGGATCGCTTCGACTGTGTATTGACTATCGAGAGCTGAACAAGATGACGATTAAGAACAAGTATCCGTTGCCACGGATTGATGATTTGTTTGACCAGTTGCAAGGGGTAACAGTATTTTCTAAAATCGATCTGAGATCAGGATACCATCAGCTGAGGATTAAGGAATCTGATGTTCCAAAGTCAGCATTCAGAACTCGCTACGGACACTATGAGTTTGTAGTGATGCCATTTGGTCTCACTAATGCACCTGCTGTATTCATGCAGTTGATGAACAGAGTGTTCATCGAATATTTGGATAAATTTGTGGTCGTGTTCATTGATGACATCCTGGTGTATTCTAAGAACCCGGAAGAGCATGCACAACATTTGCGGATTGTATTAGAGCTTTTGAGAAGCGAGCAATTGTACGCCAAACTCTCTAAGTGTGAATTCTGGCTAAAGGAAGTAATGTTCCTCGGTCATGTGGTATCAGCGGAAGGAGTCCTAGTAGATCCTCATAAGATCGAAGCAATTATGGATTGGAAGCCTCCAAAGAACGTGAAAGAAGTCTGAAGCTTCTTAGGACTTGCTGGATATTATCGACGATTCGTGGAAGGATTTTCTAAAATTTCCCGCCCACTTACTCGACTCCTGCAGAAAACTTAAAAGTTTGAGTGGAATGAGTTGTGTCAGGTTAGCTTTGATGAATTAAAGAAGAGATTGACGACGGCACCGATTCTATCACTTCCACAGGGAACTGGAGGATTTATAGTTTACAGTGATGCTTCGAACCAAGGACTCGGGTGCGTATTGATGCAGAATGATAAGGTGATCGCTTATGCGTCACGACAACTGAAATCTTATGAAGTAAATTACCCAACACATGATTTGGAGCTAGCAGCAGTGGTTTTTACTTTGAAGATCTGGAGGCATTATCTGTACGGGTCTCACTGTCAGATCTTTACGGATCACAAGAGTCTCAAATACATATTCAGTCAGAAAGAATTGAACATGCGGCAAAGAAGATGGTTAGAACTGATTAAGGACTATGACTTGGAGATTTTATATCATCCAGGCAAAGCGAATGTAGTGGCCGATGCACTCAGCCGCAAGCCTGTTTCTATTCAGATGCTGGAGACGCTGACCTCCCAACTTAGCCTTCAACGAGAGATGATTCGAGAAGGAATTGAAATGTGGATACAAAGAGTCCAAGTACAACTGTGCGTGATGGAGATAACTTCATCATTAACCGAAGGAATCAAATCTAAACAGGCAGATGATCCTCTGATGATTCGGTTACGTGATAAAGTGATCAAAGGAAAGGCCCCCGGATTCATAATTTATGATGATGGAGTTTTGAGATTTCAGAACCGACTCTGCGTTCCCGATGTTGATGTTCTGAAACAGACGATTATGAAGGAAGCTCACAGTCGCCTATTCTATCCACCCGGGCACCAAGAAATGTATAAGGACTTGAAGCAGAATTTACGGTGGGGCAACATGAAGAAAGACGTAGCGGACTATGTTTCAAATGCTTGACTTGTCGTGAGTTAAGATCGAGCATCAACGGCTCGGAGAATGTTGAAGCCGCTCCCAATTCCTGAATGGAAGTGGGAGGACATATCGATGGACTTTATCACTAATATGCCGAGAACCAAGACGGGAATGAACATGATTTGGGTGATAGTTGATCGTTTAACCAAATCAGCTCATTTCCTAGGCATTAAGGATACATGGGGACCAGAGAAATTGGCGCGAGTATTTATTTCGGAGATAGTTCGATTGCATGGTACGCCGAAAACCATTGTTTCTGATCGAGACGGCCGTTTTGTGTCTCATTTTTGGAAGGCAGTTCATAAGGCCTTGGGGACCGAATTGAACTTCAGTACAGCTTATCACCCGCAGACTGACGGACAATCCGAGAGTACCATTCAAACAGTGGAAGATATGCTGAGGGCTTGTGCCTTAGATTGGTCAAACGATTGGGAAATTCATCTACCATTAATTGAATTTACCTACAACAATAGTTGGCATGCTTCCATTAAGATGGCACCATTCAAGGCATTATACGGGAGGAGATGTAGATCGCCCCTATGTTGGGATGATTCATCAGACTTGATCGGGACAGAACCAGAGTTGATCGTAGAGACTCGAGAAAAGATAGCCTTGATTCGTGAAAGGCTGTTAACCGCCCAAAGTCGCCAGAGAATCTTACGCAGACGTACGTCGTCACCCTTTGGAGTTCAGTACGGGGGACCACGTACTTTTAAAGGTTTCTCCTACTCGGGGAATCTTTCGTTTTGGAAGGAAAGGAAAGCTGAGTCCGAGGTATATCGGACCATTTGAGATCCTTGAGAGAGTTGGAGAATTGGCATACAGATTAGCATTGCCGCCGTCATTGATCCATGTTCATAACGTGTTCCACGTATCCCAGTTACGGAAGTATATACCAGATCCCAGTCATATCATTGATTTCGGCGAGATCGAAGTCGCGCAGGATGGGACGTTTGAAGAAAGACCGGTCAAGATATTCGAGAGTCGAGTTAAGCAGCTGAGGAACAAACCAATCGTTTTGGTCAAAGTTCAATGGTCACGTCACGGAATGGAAGAAGCCACCTGGGAAACGGAAGCTGATATGAAGTCTAGATATCCCGAGTTATTTTTGTCTTGAGTTTCGGGACGAAACTCCTTTTTAGTAGGAGAGTATGTAATATCCGGATTTATTACGGTGTATTTCATCTGTATTCAAACCCTGTATTATTCGGATTTATGGTTTTGATTATTGGAGTATGATACTTCTTGCATTGATATCTTTGTACATAAGTATAACAACATGCAAAATTTCTCATGCAAACTCGTGATAGCGCACGCTAAGAATGTAGCTTAACGCGCGCTATCGGGCTACTACTAGCGCACGCTATGCATGTAGGAGTTGTGTGCCCTAAGAACTCAATTATTGAGCGGGACGGCTAGCACATGCGCCAGCCGGGACATGGGTCCGGATAAGATTCCCTCGGATGAACCTGGACAGTTCTGAAGTCAACTCTTATTAGCGCGCGCTAAGGAAGCTTAGTAGCGTTCGCTAACTTATATAAATGCAGAATATTATAAATGGGACAACAACCCATTTTGGCTTATATTTCATCCGTCCATTCTTCATCCTTGAGAGGCCAGAGAGCTGTAATAATCCCTCTACACACTTAGAACACATCTTGTTGGTCTTTGTATATTGGTTATCACTTGGGAGTAATCATTGAAGTGGAATAGCACCTTGGAGTGGCACATAACCAACCGGAGTCGAATTCTACCTTGTGGTTCAGTGATTTCGGCATATTAAGGTATGTTCAACCTATCCCCAGTCTTATATTTGGATTCCAAGGGATAAGATGATCATGTTAACGAGATATTGAATTTCATTAGTGAATTATTCAACAACATCATGTTTATAAGATTGGAATTGCTACAATTACGATATTATTGTTGGAACCTTGAAGTCGGAATCCTAGTACTTCAAATGATGAGAGAAACATTCTGAAGTTAACAATCCGTATGATTTATGTTATCTTTGTGATCATAAATTGGAGGTGATATTATAAGAACTTAAAGGAAGAATCATCTTAGAAAATATTCTTTCGTATAAGTTGGAATTGTTAGTTCACCTCAAGATGAAGTCTGAATATGTATAATGATAGTAGAATCTAATACATCAACCGGAGATCACCAACTTTGCATGAGAATTGTAATCAAGATGGATTATGGTGTTATGATGATTATACGTATACTTGCATCTTGAAGTTGTTATTATCCTTGAGATCAGGGTTATGATCATAACATGAAGTCGGATAACAAACATCAAATCACTGAGGAATTCGCTTACTTCATCACCATTTGTATAATCTGCTGCCCTCCAGTGAACTGCCATGCACTCTTAGTGTGCGCTAAGCTACGTGAATTAACGTGCGCTATCGTGTATGTTTAGCGTACGCCACATTTGCAACTTAGCGTACGCTAAGTCATCAGGTGAGTCAGTCGGCTGACCAGTGAGGTACTGACCGTGCATGGTTAGCGTACGCTAGGCTGTGTGTATTGCGTGCGCTAACGAGTAGCATTAACGTACGCTACATAGGATGCGTAGCGTGCGTTAAGATATCCAGACATATTGCATATTAAGGACTTCCTACCATAATTGTTGAATTGTTAGACGTTCGTACGGCATGAAATGAATTTTGTGCTATTTCTTTTGTTAAGGTTCGAGCTTAACACGTGATTGATCGAAGGGGACGACCTTCGAGTATTTTGATATTCGTGGAAGTTTATTCTTGTCAACGAACCGAGGCAAGTACTCTAATTAGAATTGTTTATATTATGACAATGTGATTATATTGTGTAAATATGTTGTGATTATATGTCCACCATGCGTTGATCCGACGGGAATCATCATGGAAATCTATAGCTGTGTGCGTTGGATCGTTGGACAGATAGTTCCACCATGTGTTGGTCCGACGGGATCATCATGGGAATCTATAGCTGTGTGCGCAGGATCGTTGGAATACCAACAATATGTTGAAACTGTTATGATATGATATGTGTTGTGAATATTTCTCGTTGGAGAAACTTGTTACGATATGTAACACCCCCGATATATTCAGGAATATTACAGCGCCGTAAATCCTTTACATAAGGATTTACAAGGCTGAAGAATTGAACAGACATTAAAAGGTACTAACGAATGGAAATAACGAAATTAAGATACAATAGTTCTTAATAAATACTGAAAGTACAATTGTTCAACAGGAACTCAATAATACATCACCAAATTCAAATCCATCACAAATGACTTCGTACTCGAGTACTTATTGAAATAACGAATAAACAACAGATAAATAAACCCAGCCGAAACATCACTCTGCACCCTCGTCGTCATGCAGCTCCAGTGGTTGTTTTCCCGCTCTCCTGGATCCTGAACATAAACAAAATGTTCACCCCCGAAGGGGTTAGCACAACGATGCTAGTACAAGTACCACAACATATTATTCATATCTCACGAATAATGTAAACGACAAGAAAAATACCAACGAGTCTTCTCCTACGAGAAACTCAAAAATGACATACACAACTGATAATCACAACATGATATCATAACATACACATGGTAATTCCGACGATCCAGCGTTCACTGCCTAGAACCCACGATGATCCCGTCAGACCAACCCGTGGTGGAAAAACCCGTCCGATGATCCAGCGCACGCTAGCATAGATCCCCCGATGATCCCGTCGGACCAACACGAGGTGGACATACAATAACGACATACATGCACGACAAATATGTATAACAACAATACACAAAACAATTAAGGTACTTGCCTCGATTTGAAGACAAGAACAATACTTCCACGAAAACGAACACTCGAAGGTCGTGCTCCTCAATCAATCACGTAACGAGACCAAACCTTAACAAAAGAAATGATATAGGATTTATCTCACGTCGTACGAATGTTTAACAATTCGGTTTACGGCCAAAAGTTCATAAAATGCAATCTGCCTGAACTGCTTAGCGCACGCTAAGTACTTTGTGTAGCGTGCATTAAGTCTGCTCGATAGCGCACGCAAACAACAAAGCCTAGCATACGCTAACTATGTATGGTCAGTGCTTCACTGATCAGTCGACTGAATTGTCTGATGGCTTAGCGTACGTTACATACCAAATGTAGCGTACGCTAACTCGTGCTCGATAGCGCACGTTAATCTTCATAGCTTAGCGTGCGCTATCTATGCATGGCAGTTTACTGCTGGGCAGTAAACTGTTCTCATCATGATAAAAACAATGAAATCTTCCGTGATAATTCATGTTACTTTAATGAATATCATGTTCATACTCTTATGAATGATTTACGGGTAATAACAACTTCGGATGCATACCATTATAAAACCATATCCCATTTCGACTACAAATCTTCATACGACAATTCGAAAAGCTTAACGGTTGATATCAAACACCTTATATCCATCGAAAACATCATGCTGTAGTTGTTTAACATTCCATCTATACTAGATAAATCCTTCCATGATCAATCCTTTAGATTTATCTAACAATAATGATGTTAAAGTTAAGTCCATGATTGCTATGAAGTCATCCACTAGATTCGGTTTACAAATGGTAGGAGCTTCCTTTACTTGTTTAATGTAATAAGATTCGAATCATGATGATCATAATCAAGGTACTTAAGGCTTAATCATCTCAATATTCCAAACATGATATACTTGGATAATTCATCTATGAAAATCCATATCTTGTTAACATGATCATCCAAATCATTAGAATCCAACGCTAAGCCTGGAGATAGATTGAACATACCTTAATATGATGACAATCACTGAACTGTAAGGTAGAATCCAACTCCGGTTGGTTGTATGCCACTCCAAGGTGCTATTCCACTTCAATGATTACTCCCAAGTGATAACCAATATATAAACACCAACAATATGTGTTCTAAGTATGTAGGAGGGTTATCTCAGCTCTCTGGCCTCTCAAGAATGCAGAAGGAACGAGTAAAATGTAAGTCAAAACGGGTTGTTGTCCCATTTATAATATTCTGCATTTTAACAAGTTAGCGCACGCTACTAAGCTTTCCTTAGCGTGCGCTAATAAAAGTTGACTTCAGAACCGTCCAGGTTCGTCCGCGGGAATCTTATCCGGACCCACGTCCCGGCTGGCGCATGTGCTAGCCGTCCCGCTCAATAATTGAGTTCTTAGTGCACGCAACTCCTTCCTGCATAGCGTGCGCTAATAGTAGCCCGATAGCGCGCGTTAAGATACATTCTTAGCGTGCGCTATCACGAGTTTGTATGAGAAATTTGCATGCTTCTATACTTATGTACAATGATATCAATGCAAGAAATATCATACTCCAATAATCAAAACCACAAATCCGAATAATACAGGGTTTGAATACAGATGAAATACACCGTAATAAATCCGGATATTACATACTCTCCTACTAAAAAGGAGTTTCGTCCCGAAACTCAAGATGAAAATAATTCGGGATATCTAGCCTTCATATCAGCTTCCGTTTCCCAGGTGGCTTCTTCCATTCCGTGACGTGACCATTGAACTTTGACCAAAACGATTGGTTTGTTCCTCAGCTGCTTAACTCGACTTTCGAGTATCTTGACCGGTCTTTCTTCAAACGTCCCATCCTGCGTGACTTCAATCTCGCCGAAATCAATGATATGACTGGGATCTGGTATATACCTCCGTAACTGGGATACGTGGAACACGTTATGAACATGGCACAATGACGGCGGCAATGCCAATCTGTATGCCAATTCCCCAACTCTCTCGAGGATCTCAAATGGTCCGATATATCTCGGACTCAGCTTTCCTTTCCTTCCGAAACGAAGGATTCCCCGAGTAGGAGAAACCTTCAAAAGTACATGGTCTCTAGTATTGAACTCCAATGGGCGACGGCGTATGTCCGCGTAGGATTTCTGGCGACTCTGGGCGGTCAACAGCCTTTCACGAATTAAGGCTATCTTCTCTCGAGTCTGCACGATCAACTCTGGTTCTGTTCCGATCAAGTCTGATGAATCGTCCCAGCATAGGGGCGATCTGCATCTCCTTCCGTATAATGCCTCAAACGGTGCCATCTTAATGGAAGCATGCCAACTATTGTTGTAGGTAAATTCAATCAACGGTAGATGAACTTCCCAATCGTTTGACCAATCTAAGGCACAGGCCCTTAGCATGTCTTCCACCGTTTGTATAGTCCTCTCGGATTGTCCGTCAGTCTGCGGGTGATAAGTTGTACTGAAGTTCAATTCGGTCCCCAAGGCCTTATGAACTGCTTTCCAAAAGTGAGACACAAAACGGCCGTCTCGATCAGAAACAATGGTCTTCGGCGTACCATGTAATCGAACTATCTCCGAAATAAATACTCGTGCCAACCTCTCTGGTCCCCACGTGTCCTTAATGCCTAGAAAATGAGCTGATTTGGTTAAACGATCAACTATCACCCAAATCATGTTCATTCCTGTCCTGGTTTTCGGCATATTAGTGATAAAGTCCATCGATATGTCCTCCCACTTCCATTCAGGAATCGGGAGTGGCTTCAACATTCCGGCAGGCCATTGATGCTCGATCTTAACCTGCTGACAAGTCAAGCATTTCGAAACATAGTCCGCTACATCTTTCTTCATGTTGCCCCACCAGAAATTCTGCTTCAAGTCCTTATACATTTTACGGGTGCCTGGGTGGATAGAATAGGGCGAACTGTGAGCTTCCTTCATAATCGTTTGTTTCAGAACATCATCATCGGGAACACAGAGTCGGTTCTGAAATCTCAAAACTCCATCATCATGAATTATGAATCCGGGGGCCTTTCCTTTGATCACTTCATCACGTAGCCGAATCATCAGAGGATCATCTGCCTATCTAGATTTGATTCCTTCGGTTAATGATGAAGTTATCTCCATCACGCACAGTTGTCCTTGGACTCTTTGTAACCATACTTCAATTCCTTCACGAATCATCTCTCGTTGAAGGCTAAGTTGGGAGGTCAGCGTCTCCAGCATCTGAATAGAAACAGGCTTGCAGCTAAGTGCATCGGCCACTACATTTGCTTTGCCTGGATGATACAAAATCTCCAAGTCATAGTCCTTGATCAGCTCTAACCATCTTCTTTGCCGCATGTTCAATTCTTTCTGACTGAATATGTACTTGAGACTCTTATGATCCGTAAAGATCCGCGGTGAGTCCCGCATGCATAATGCCTCCAGACCTTCAAAGCAAAAACTACTGCTGCTAGCTCCAAATCATGTGTTGGGTAATTCACTTCATAAGGTTTCAGCTGTCGCGACGCATAAGCGATCACCTTATCATTCTGCATCAATACGCACCCAAGTCCTTGGTTCGAAGCATCACTGTAAACTATAAACCCTCCACTTCCCTGTGGAAGTGATAGAATTGGTGCCGTCGTCAATCTCTTGTTCAATTCATCAAAGCTAATCTGACACAACTCATTCCACTCAAACTTTTGAGTTTTCTGCAGGAGTCGAGTAAGTGGGCGGGAGATTTTAGAAAACCCTTCCACGAATCGACGATAATATCCAGCAAGTCCTAAGAAGCTTCGGACTTCTTTCACGTTCTTTAGAGGCTTCCAATCCATAATTGCTTCGATCTTCTGAGGATCCACTCGGACTCCTTTAGCTGACACCACATGGCCGAGGAACATTACTTCCTTTAGCCAAAATTCACACTTAGAAAGTTTGGCGTACAATTGCTCGTTTCTCAAAAGTTCCAATACAATCCGCAAATGCTGCGCATGTTCTTCCAGACTCTTAGAATACATCAGAATGTCATCAATGAACACGACCACAAATTTGTCCAAAATTTCAATGAACACTCTGTTCATCAATTGCATAAATACAGCAGGTGCGTTAGTGAGACCAAACGGCATCACTACAAACTCATAATGTCCGTAGCGAGTTCTGAACGCTGATTTCAGAACATCAGATTCCTTAATCCTCAGCTGATGATACCCTGATCTCAGATCGATTTTAGAAAATACTGTTGCCCCTTCCAACTGGTCAAACAGATCATCAATCCGTGGCAACGGATACTTGTTCTTAATCGTCATCTTGTTCAGCTCTCGATAGTCAATACACAATGAGCGATCCATCCTTCTTTCGGACAAAAAGAATCGGCGCTCCTGCATGAAACGCTTGTCGAATATAGCCCTTGTCCAAGAACTCCTCCACCGCTTCTTGATTCGTACATCTCAAGAGGTGCCATACGATACGACGCCTTGAAATTGGTGTAGCTCCGGGTTCCACCAATGGTAAATTCCACATCCCTTCGTGGAGGTAGTCCGTAACTCGTCAGAAATACATCCGGAAATTGCTCACAACAGAATGGATGAAAGTTCCACAATTTCGTCTTCTTTCTTCATTGCATAACACCAGTGCAGTGCGACCCTGTTTCAACAATTTGACAGCTTTCATCGCCTTGATCAATTTTCCTGAGCTTCCCGGTTTCCATCCCTCAAACAGAATTTCAGAACCATCGTCAGCGATCAGCGAGATATTCCTCCTTTGGTAGTTCACAATTGCTCCATATCGATTAAGCCAATCGTCTCCGAGTATCAGGTCGTCTCCTTGCATTTCTATCACGATCAGATTTGAGAGCCACTCTCTGCCTCCAAATGATATAGCGAAATTTCTAGTTTCTAAGTCTCCGACAATCCTCTCTCCACTCGGTAAACCAACCATATAAGGTTCACAAGTATGAAAACCGGAAATATTCAAACGATATACACAAGACAAAGATATAAAAGAATGTGTAGCTCCTGTATCGAATAAAACGCTAACTGGCTGGGAAAAGATCTCGACAAGACTGATGCGACAAGAAGATCCCGATCGTCTGTCCTTATCATCTCGCATGCACGTGGGGGAGCAGATCCGGCACTCGATGTCCCCTTTCGGTCCCATTGTCCTCTGCCTCGTCCACGGCCAAAATTCTGAGGCATCTGAACACTTTGCTGCGTCTGTTGGATACTGGCTTCCTTCTGGACTGGCTGTGGTGTACGGGCTCTAAAAGACTTTGCAGCCTCTTCACAAAACACTTCCCGATGTCCCTCTCGTCCACAATCAAAACAAGTCACGGCAGGAAGGGGGCAATTCCGTCAATAGTGCCCGTCCCGGGCGCAGCTTAAAGCATTTCTGGTAACATCGGTAATAGTTGATGTCGCTCAAGTTCTTTCCGCTCCTAATCGGGTGCGGAGGTTTCTTGAAAGAGTGAAAGGATGACTGGCCTTACGGGCCCGCTGTTCTTGTGCTCGTAAAAGTACCAGAGACTTTCTGCTTGGATTAGAAAATTTCTCCATGGCTGCTTCCTTGATCTCGTATGCCAACGTCTTATCCTGGTATTGACGAAGTGTGGTACATTCAAATCCGGACATGTACCTCTGGATTTCTGGTTTCATTCTCATATCGAAATGGATCATCATTTCTGCATCTGTTCTGACCAGATGTCGAATAAATGCCAGGTGTTGGTTAAACGTCTTAATCGCCTGGGATACTGGCACATCAGAAGGCTGAGCGGAGAAAAACTCCCGAACTTTGGCTTCCCTCACAGACGAGGGCACATCGAGCTTCCATCATCAATCTAAACTCTGTCAATCGGCATCATGGTCTACAGCCGGATGGCTTCCCACCATTCGACGCTTCCCTATCGTAAAATATTGAGCGATAGAGGCTCTCCTATTGCCCGGGCGCTTAATTCCGCATGATTTTCTCCAGCCTTTCAACCAATGGTCCTGTGGGAGTCTCGGAAATACCATCGAATTTGGGTGGTTGCATCTTCGCCACCTCTTGCACCCACCGGTCACCTCCATTTCCCATGTCCGGGATTCCTTGCCGTCTCTCTCCTCGCCGTAGTCCCACCGCCACTTGCATTCGGTCCACGACTGGGCGAACCGAGTCATCCGGTTCACCACTTGACGAAGGATCTCTGCGGATACAGATCTCGGTTATTAATAGATTGTTGCGGCTCGCCCGAGCTATGATCGCCCGATTAGAAGGCGACGCTTCCCTTTCAAAGATTTCTTCGTCGCGTCCACGACCGCGACCACGTCCACGCCCGCCTCTCAACATACTGTAAGCATAAATACTCAACATACAGGAAACAACATCGTTCTAATATTCGAGTATAAAGAGACACAACATGTAAAGAACGAGATAGAGTTTTAGGAACTTACAACCACCGTTCGCATGAAGACGTAGGCAGTGCAGTGATGTCATTCACGGCCGGTTACCTCAAAAGACATAAATGACCCCTATTTTAACCCAACGGCCAAGATATCCATAATCTTAGCTCCGATACCATATTCTGTAACACCCCCGATATATTCAGGAATATTACAGCACCGTAAATCCTTTACATAAGGATTTACAAGGCTGAAGAATTGAACAGACATTAAAAGGTACTAACGAATGGAAATAACGGAATTAAGATACAATAGTTCTTAATAAATACTGAAAGTACAATTGTTCAACAGGAACTCAATAATACATCACCAAATTCAAATCCATCACAAATGACTTCGTACTCGAGTACTTATTGAAATAACGAATAAACAACAGATAAATAAACCCAGCCGAAACATCAATCTGCACCCTCGTCGTCATGCAGCTCCAGTGGTTGTTTTCCCGCTCTCCTGGATCCTGAACATAAACAAAATGTTCACCCCCGAAGGGGTTAGCACAACGATGCTAGTACAAGTACCACAACATATTATTCATATCTCACGAATAATGTAAACGACAAGAAAAATACCAACGAGTCTTCTCCTACGAGAAACTCAAAAATGACATACACAACTGATAATCACAACATGATATCATAACATACACATGGTAATTCCGACGATCCAGCGTTCACTGCCTAGAACCCACGATGATCCCGTCAGACCAACCCGTGGTGGAAAAACCCGTCCGATGATCCAGCGCACTCTAGCATAGATCCCCCGATGATCCCGTCGGACCAACACGAGGTGGACATACAAGAACGACATACATGCACAACAAATATGTATAACAACAATACACAAAACAATTAAGGTACTTGCCTCGATTTGAAGACAAGAACAATACTTCCACGAAAACGAACACTCGAAGGTCGTCCTCCTCAATCAATCACGTAACGAGACCAAACCTTAACAAAAGAAATGATATAGGATTTATCTCACGTCGTACGAATGTTTAACAATTCGGTTTACGGCCAAAAGTTCATAAAATGCAATCTCCCTGAACTGCTTAGCGCACGCTAAGTACTCTGTGTAGCATGCGTTAAGTCTGCTCGATAGCGCACGCAAACAACAAAGCTTAGCGTACGCTAACTATGTATGGTCGATTTCATCGATCACCGATCGACTTGCTCGATGGCTTAGCGTACGTTACATACCAAATGTAGCGTACGCTAACTCGTGCTCGATAGCGCACGTTAATCTTCATAGCTTAGCGTGCGCTATCTATGCATGGCAGTTTACTGCTGGGCAGTAAACTGTTCTCATCATGATAAAAACAATGAAATCTTCCGTGATAATTCATGTTACTTCCATGAATATCATGTTCATACTCTTATGAATGATTTACGGGTAATAACAACTTCGGATGCATACCATTATAAAACCATATCCCATTTCGACTACAAATCTTCATACGACAATTCGAAAAGCTTAACGGTTGATATCAAACACCTTATATCCATCGAAAACATCATGCTGTAGTTGTTTAACATTCCATCTATACTAGATAAATCCTTCCATGATCAATCCTTTAGATTTATCTAACAATAATGATGTTAAAGTTAAGTCCATGATTGCTATGAAGTCATCCACTAGATTCGGTTTACAAATGGTAGGAGCTTCCTTTACTTGTTTAATGTAATAAGATTCGAATCATGATGATCATAATCAAGGTACTTAAGGCTTAATCATCTCAATATTCCAAACATGATATACTTGGATAATTTATCTATGAAAATCCATATCTTGTTAACATGATCATCCAAATCGTTAGAATCCAACGCTAAGCCTGGAGATAGATTGAACATACCTTAATATGATGAAAATCACTGAACCGTAAGGTAGAACCCAACTCCGGTTGGTTGTATGCCACTCCAAGGTGCTATTCCACTTCAATGATTACTCCCAAGTGATAACCAATATATAAGCACCAACAATATGTGTTCTAAGTATGTAGGAGGGTTATCTCAGCTCTCTGGCCTCTCAAGAATGCAGAAGGAACGAGTAAAATGTAAGTCAAAACGAGTTGTTGTCCCATTTATAAGATTCTGCATTTTAACAAGTTAGCGCACGCTACTAAGCTTTCCTTACCGTGCGCTAATAAAAGTTGACTTCAGAACCGTCCAGGTTCGTCCGCGGGAATCTTATCCGGACCCACGTCCCGGCTGGCGCATGTGCTAGCTGTCCCGCTCAATAATTGAGTTCTTAGCACACGCAACTCCTTCCTGCATAGCGTGCGCTAATAGTAGCCCGATAGCGCGCGTTAAGATACATTCTTAGCGTGCGCTATCACGAGTTTGCATGAGAAATTTGCATGCTTCTATACTTATGTACAATGATATCAATGCAAGAAATATCATACTCCAATAATCAAAACCACAAATCCGAATAATACAGGGTTTGAATACAGATGAAATACACCGTAATAAATCCGGATATTACACGATATAATTGTTGATTATATCATTATTGTATGATTATTGTACTTGTACTAGCATCGTTGTGCTAACCCCTTCGGGGGTGAACATTTGTGTATGTTCAGGATCCAGGAGAGCGGGGAAACAACCACTGGACATGCATGACGACGAGGGTGCAGAGTGATGTTTCGGCCGGGTTTATTTGTCTGTTGTTTATTGGTTATTTCAATAAGTACTCGAGTACGAAGTCATTTATGCTGAATTTGAATTTGGTGATGTATTATTAAGTTCCTGTTGAACAATTGTACTTTCAGTATTTGGTCAGAACTGTTGTATCTTAATTCCGTTATTTCCATTCGTTAGTATCTTTTAATGTCTGTTCAATTCTTCAGCCTTGTAAATCCTTATGTAAAGGATTTACGGCGCTGTAATATTCCTGAATATATCAGGGGTGTTACATGAGTGAGGACAAAGCACGCTAGAATAGGCTCATGTTGGTACAGTGAGGATAGTCTTCATCTTTCTTGAGACCAACAATTGGTGCTATGACGGAAGAACAACTGTTTGCCAAGATGGAGGGCTCTGGCGAATCGGCTGCCCCTTGGAGCCAAATGCTGCAACTCCTGACAGGATACCCACACCTGTACAGGATCCCTCTCCCCACAGGTTACCAACCCCTATTAGGGACCCCTCTCCGAAACAGGCTCCCATACTTATTGAGGATCCCATCCACACTGTAGACCCAACTACCATACGGAGTCCCTCCCCATCTGAAATAATAAATAATACCCTCCTTCAGGTATAAATTGAGCAAGCGTACGGACGCATCAAAATATGGAAGTCCTACAGGATCGCCCCATACGACACCCTATATAATTGGGCTGACTGGAAAGAAGAGGAATTATTCATTCTGGAGGTCACGGACACCCGCAACGTTAAAGTCTTGATCCGTTGGGAGGATCACTTTTGCCATGAGCTCATTTCTGACTACTTCAAGGTGAAAGAAAAGGCTAGACTGAAAGGGAAATCGCAGTCCGTTGACAAAGCTCCCTCACCAAGCCATCACTCCGACCCTGACTCGGATGCTAATGATGATGCCTTCCAGGCAGGTCTGCAGATAAGCTGTGAAGAGGCCAGGGAATGTGAGATGGCCAATCACCAAAACCACCAGGGTTAGGGGACATTTGACAGACAACAGTCCCTTCCCCTGCACCAGGAAGCTGCCAAAGATCAACAGCAGGAGGAATCAGTCCCTCCTGTCCCCGCTGAAGATCAAGCAGCACCTGAACAGGAAGCCCGATCTATCCCGCAATAAGAAGATGCAGCCCGTGCCATCCGCCAAGAGGATTCAGTCCCTCTTCCAGATCAGGTGGAAGCTGAGAGTCGGCAGGATTCAGTCCCTCTTATACCTCCGACTACCGAAGAACAAGCTGAACAGGAGGATTCAGTCCCTCTAGTCCCCGAGACTGATCATGCTGCACCTTCTTCCGAAGATCCTCCTTCTGAAGCTTGTGCTCCTGAAGCACTTACTGCCGAAGAGCCCGCTCAAGATGCTCCTGCATCTCCTATCTCTGTGATCTCCAAGTCAGATTCCGATGATGGTTTCCTACCGGATGACAGACCACGACATCCTCATCACCATGTGGTTCTTCTTCAACTTGAAGAACCAGAGGATTCCAAGATTGCGTACCCTGGCTCCCCGCGCACCGAAGCCCGCATCGAGCAACTCCATGCCATCGGCCGACAGACAGTGTTCCTACAAGACGCCGTGAAGGCACTGTATGACGTCGGGAAAAAACTCGATTGGATGAGAGAAACTGCCCAACATGAGCTCCCCAAACGGAAGTCTACAATCAACGACGTTGAGGATGCATCCCGTCTAATGCCTAATGCATTGTGTCAAGCGCTCAATCAGCTCAAGCAGCATCAGGAGAAAATCCTTCGGCAAGAAAAAGAAAAGCTCAGAATTTCCGAGGCCAAGACGGTTGCTGCCCTTCACCATACCAGTACCAGGCTGACTAACCATGATCATAAGATAGACGATACGTCTCTGGTGCTTGGTACTTTGGTTGAGAAAATCAATACTCTGACGACCAAACAGGATGAGACTATGAAGATCCTACAGGAGATTCATACCAAGGTATCAGAGATTGATGATGCCAAAAAGGGGGAAGAAGCCAGAGAGGATGGCTGTCGATGGAGACTAGAGAGCGAAAGAGAGATGGAAGTAGTGCCGGAAGATAATGTTGTTGCTGCTATAGGTAGACTGGCCTCACCCGGGTCTAGTCGAGCTTCAAGAGGATACAATTTTCTTCGACACGCAGAGATACCGACTTCTCTCGCGGTCTCATCCACCGCAAAGTAGCATGAGAGATAAAGAACCCAATAACCCAAATAGGAGAGAATTGAATAGGGACAAGTCAGATAATTACCTCGATTATAAAATTAGGCACGTGATATGGATGAATTTGTGGTGTGCTTCGATCTACCGGTTGGTACTCGATGCGACGACGTGAAACCGGGGGCGCAATTTTGGCGGCTTCCGAAAATAAATTATTGTTCGGGTTTTGGTCCGAGGTTCTGAACCGGGTCAGACTTGGCTGGGCTGGAGCTGGCCGACGGCGGAGGTGGTCAGCGGCGGTCCGACGGTGGTGGCTGGACTGGATCAGCGGCGATGGTCCGACGGTGGTCGGCTGGACTGGATCGGCGGTGGTGGTTGGCGGCGATGGTCCGGCGATTGCGTTCCGGTTGGACTGAATCGACGGCGGCGTTCCGGTTGGACTGGGTCGGCGGAGGCGGTGGTCCGACGGTGATGGTCCCGCGATGGTGGTCCGGCGGCGGTGGTTGGGCAGTGGCGACGGCTAGCAGCGGTGCTGGCCGGCGGCGGTGATGTGTAGGACCAGTTTTTTTTTTTTTCGTCTTCGAGCTACGTGCTGATAACGTGTATCAGGAGAAAGTAAAAGACAGCAAATCAATTGTATTGATAACAATAAATGGAGGGGCCTTTATATAGACATTATAATGAGAGTCCTTCCATACATATGATTCCTAGTTAAGGTAAGACATCTAACAAGATCCTACTAGCTCTGGAAGGGTTTAAAACCTTCAATATCTCTATCCCCCTACAACCAGTATTAGGTAAGACACCAATAAGGGAAGGATATCCCGGAACAGTCAGAACCGATCCTCTCTTTATACAAAAAATGTATACGGTACACTTGATGTTATGTTTGGGCTGGGCTTTATTTTTTGTAAGGTCCAAAAAGTACTGGGCCCAAATCGTGGCGTTGATCAGGCTTGCCCTAAAAATAGCCCGATTCTCTTGGGCATCTATCATCCCCTCTGCCCTAACCGCACTTTACAAACCAGGCCATACTCCCCACCTCCCAGTCGCCGCCGCCGCCACGAGCCCGCTACCTCACTCGCGGCCACTGCAGCTGTGCTTAATCAACATATAGGTAAGAATCCTTTTTCCTATTTTCTAGTTTCTTTCTTTTCTGTTGAAACTTGAATCCTATTTTGCAGCTTTTATACCCGTTTTCTCTGAACAAAGACCAATCAGAAACCCTAAATGGATTTATTTTCGCAAACTCGTTGACATAAGTATTATTGTCACTCAGAAATTTGATGATTCCGCAACTCTTTGATACTTCTGCAAGTGAACCTGTCGCTATAATTCGATCTCGACAAACGGCTGCCGTCACTTTCTAAAATATGTTCTTTAGTAGATTTTATAGTTTATTTTGACTGAAACAAGTTCATCTGTTTTTTTTTTTCTTGTCTGTGTGTGTTTTCATCGACTGATAGACATAGTTTCCTTTTTTTTTTTTTTTTTTGTTAGTGATGGCTGCGGCATCTGGGAAAAGCATGCTTCTAATTGCTTACTCTGAAGAAATTGTGGATGGTGAACTGGTAAATGTATCCTCTAATTGCCTTCCGGTGAAGGCGTCGAATCTGGAACCTGCTGGGATTGCTTTTCATACTGCTGCTCTTAGATTGATAGGCCACTTTGTGGAGGAGGCAGATATTGTTGAGGACGTTCATAAGGCAGGTTCAGAGGAGAAAGAACATGTATATGTTAAGTCTTCAGATTCATATGGCAGTAAAGGAAAGAAAAAAGCTAGTGGTGAAGCAAAAGAGCAAGATCATTATGCTCTGTTGGGGTTGAGCCATTTAAGGTATCTAGCATCTGAGGATCAGATTAGAAAAAGTTACCGGGAGTCTGCTCTAAGACACCATCCTGACAAGAATGGTGCTCTTTTGCTTGCTGAGAAAACTGAGTCTTCTAAGCAGGCAAAGAAGGATCAGATAGAGAGCCATTTCAAGGCCATTCAAGAAGCGTACGAGGTGTTGACTGATCCTGTCAGGAGAAGGATCTACGATTCCACTGATGAGTTTGATGATGATATTCCTTATGATTGTGCGCCCCAGGATTTCTTCAAGGTTTTTGGACCTGCCTTTTTGAGGAATGGACGTTGGTCTGTCAGCCAACCTGTCCCCACATTGGGAGATGATAAAACGCCTATAAGAGAAGTTGATGGCTTTTACAATTTTTGGTATAGCTTCAAGAGTTGGAGGGAATTTCCTCATACTAATGAGTTTGACCTCGAGCAAGCTGAGTCCCGTGATCACAGGAGGTGGATGGAAAGGCAAAATGCAAAACTCTCAGAGAAGGCAAGAAAGGAAGAAAACACACGCATACGTACCCTTGTTGATAATGCCTATAAACGGGATCCGAGAATCTTGGGAAGAAAAGAGGAAGAAAAGGCCCAGAAACACAGGAAGAAGGAGGCAAAGCTTTTGGCTAAGAAATTGCAAGAAGAAGAAGAGGCTAGGTTTGCTGAGAAGGAAAGGCATCGAAAAGAGGAGGAGGACAAACGGGCCACTGAAGCTGCTTTAAATCAAAGAAAATTGAAGGAGAGAGAAAAAAAGCTACTGCGCAAAGAAAGGAACCATCTTCGGACACTTTCAGTGCCCGTTCTGTCTCAGCATTTGCTTGATCTTACTGATGACAATGTGGAAAGTCTTTGCTCATCACTTAATAAAGAGCAGATGAAAAATTTATGTGATCAGATGGAAGGAAAGGAAGTGCTAGAAAGAGCTAAGATCCTCAGAAAGACACTTGAATTGGATCTCAAACTGAAGAATGAGAAGGAAGATGAAAAGAACTTAAAGCAGAATGGCCATGTAGCTATGGACGGACAGGTTGCTTACAGCAGCAACGAGAAAAAGGAAAGAGCGTGGAGTAAAGAAGAGATTGAGCTTTTGCGGAAGGGAATGCTGAAATATCCTAAAGGAACATCCCGAAGGTGGGAAGTAATTTCCGAGTATATTGGTACTGCGAGGTCTGTGGAAGAGATTCTGAAGGCTACGAAAACAGTTCTTCTGCAGAAGCCCGACTCTGCTAAAGCTTTCGACTCCTTTCTTGAGAAAAGGAAGCCAGCACAAACAATTGCATCTCCTCTATCAACTAGAGAGGATATGAAGAGTAGCAGTGTGGATGAGAGCCCATCTCTTGATTCTGACAATTTGCCAGAATCATCTAATCAAAGTGGATACAGCCTGAACTCAGGTGATGGTTCTCCTGATACTGGAAATGCTTTGGATTCAGATCAAGATTCGTGGTCTGTTGCTCAGGGAAGAGCTTTAGTCCAAGCTCTGAAAACCTTCCCAAAAGAAACTAGCCAGCGATGGGAAAGAGTTGCAGCTGCAGTTCCAGGAAAAACTGTGGGCCAATGTAAGAAGAAGTTTGCACTGATGAAGGACAGCTTCAGGAGTTGCAATTTTGTAGAGAAAAACATCACCAGTCACGACGATTTGCAGGAGTCATCCACTCACAATGAGAAAAGCAAACTCTCAGCTCATATTGAGGCCGAAAATGGGATACCATCCAGTTCAGATGTAGATGTATGGTCCGACTTTCAGGAGAAAGTGCTGATCCAGGCTCTTAGAACCTTCCCCAAAGATACTAATCAAAGGTGGGAGCAGATCGCCGCAGCAGTTCCTGGGAAAACATTTTATCAGTGTAGAAAAAGGTTTGCATCACTTAAAGAGAACTTCAGGAACAAGAAAAATGTTATTTAGCCTAATTGTCGTTATGTTATGTTAAATGCAAAGCATAATCTTCCAGGGTAGGACTTGCCGATGGACATTATAATACCTTTGTAGCACATCAGTCATATGACTTATTGTTGTGCTCGTGTAGTAGGCGTTCATTGATATTTTTTTTTTTTTTTTTTTTTTTTTTTTTTTTGCAAATGGAGCCTGTTTTCCGAAGGGCGAATAGTTCATTCTATGTGTTTTGGTTCCCTATTTTATTTGTCTCTGTCTTCTGAGAGTCTTGGGTTTTATGTACTACTTTTAAATTTGTGGGTGGTTTGGAGTAAGGCACTCACAGGCTTGTCTGCCCGCTCACATCCCACATAGAAGGTAATTGCAGCAAATGTCGAAACGTTTTTATCCCATTATCAAAACCATATCTATACACTCCCATAAATATGATCAGTTTCCGTACTGAAAAATGATCCTCACTAGTAAATATTTACCACTCACATGGATTCATATAAAGCCGAGTGACTCGCAGTAGATTCTAAAATCTGACATTATTTTGATGGGAGAGAAAGATATAATGTGCTATAATGTATTCACATTACACATTCTTGTTAAGCGAAAGCTCAATAAAGGAATGACACGCTAAATTTTGTTTTCCTTATATTTTTCGGTTTTAAAATAATTTTAGTAGTATAACATTTCTGATTTTTTTTTGCTTTTTATTTTCGGTATTTTATTATAGTTTAACTTTTCTAGTTATTAATGTCAAACATTATTTATTTATGAATAATAAATAAAATTCCGAATAATAAACTGTTTAACTAAATTCTCAATGAACAAAATTAGGGGTGTGCATGGTACGGTATGGTACGGTTTTAGGGTAAAACCGATATCATATCAAATATATTCGGTTTATTATGATTTAATACCATAAACATTCGGGTTTTTTCGGTTTGGTAGTTCGGTATTTCGATTTGGTTTACATCGGTATGATATTTTTTCGGTTTTTCTACTTGATACTTGATAGCATTAATAAGACAAAAATACTCGAATAAATTAATTCAATAATGTACCATAAATTGCTGATCCAAATTAATAGCTAAACAAAAAAAATCACTAACCTTAAGACACTAATTAATTTAATGTTCAAGTCTATTTTGGAGGATAAAAAGAAAAGAAAAATAAAAAGAAAAGAAAAACAAGTGTCTTGAATTTTAATAAATTTATTATACTTCTATATTCATGTGAGTCTGTAACTATTCTATATATGATATATTATCATAAAAATATTTAATATTAATAACGGTACGGTACGGTTTTTTTTTTTTGGTATTTAAGGCAAATACCGTACCGTTACCGAAATTTTGGTTTTATAAAAAATAAAAACCATATGTGTCGTTTTAAGCGGTTTATTGATTTTTTCGGTATGGTTTTTACGGTGCGGTACGGTTTTTCGGTTTAATCGGTTTTTTTGCACACCCTTAAACAAAATTATTTATTATGGTACCTTGAGTTAAATGCAACGCGCGGTACTCGTCCAAGATGGACGAAATTAATAGATTCTGAAAGGCGATTGATCCAATTTATCAAAGCAATCACCTGATTTAGTCTGAACCCTCACCCGTTACTAGAAATTGATAAGTCAAACACACAAAGCATATGAATTAATGAAATACAATATAATCCCATTGTGAAATAGTATCGATCGAAAGCAGTTAAATTGTGCTTTAAGGAATTGCTTAATATTATCTTACCAAATAAACCGTGTGAATAGATGACTAAAGAAGTACCAATTGGATGTGGTAAATCACGACAATTTTAGAAATAACAGTATTTGATGCAAGTCATAGATAGAGGTAGAATTTTTCATGATTTTAATTTGGATGGGAGCGACATAATATGAACAACTGAAACTAAGTTTTAGAGTAGCAAAGATATTTCTTTATATTAATTTTGTGAGGCCAAATACAAAATAAGGTTTGTGGCATACAATATCTTAAAAACATTGTAATTGGGGCGACCATGGCCCCTGCCGGCCCCATAGCTTCTCCCTTAATTTAAGTCACATCGCATTAGCAGTTTCATCAAGGTCGTGGAATCTTGTTAAAAGCAAAATAATAGTTCCACTAAAAAGTTGTGAATTAATAAGTAGAGACATGTTTGAAGGGATAAAGTGTGATTTGGAGCATTTAATATGTATTTTATCCCGAAGTTCAAAAATAAAAATAAGTTGCTCAAACAATTAATAATAAAATAAATTCTTTATAATATAAACAACGAGATGTTCACGAAGCCCAAACAAAGTCCTCTACAAAACATATAATAGTTGGGCTAAAAACAAACTGAACGTCTCTTGAGCACATGCCTAATGCTAATGAATTAGTTTGCCGCCCTCAAAACCTATAATATTCCAATCATATAGTAAATATGTTTTAGGAAACATTTCTTGACACTTAGCTCTTGACCTAAAGTCACATACTGTAAAGCAAAATACTTCTAGGATTCTTGACCCGTGATCAATTTTTGTGAAACAGAGCATTTTTAGGATTCTCGAGCCAAGACTCATTTTCACGGTGTAATTATGTACAATGGAATACAATCAACTATGCTGATCATGAAACACTCCCAAAATACATATATCACACGCACACTCTCCGAAGCCCCACCTACAGGTCATCTTAAGCTCTCGTCGGACCTTACTAAGGCATTCACATGCCCGCACACAAACACAAACTTCATAGGTCCCACATGTGTTAGGAATATACTCTCGAATGCCACTCAGAGAATGAGAGAGTGAGAGCATTGCATTGTAATTAGAACATAAATTGAACAAGGCATTTATTTCTGTTATATTATTGTACATGGTTGGTATCGTGATTGGTATATAGAATAATAATCCTTGCATTTGAGAGCAAACATTCCACTCCTTATGAAGATAAAAAGATAAGCACTGGAAATGTTTAGGGCTCGAATGCTTAACCTGTTCGCAATCGATGAAACTTAACTGGACATTAAGTTTAGACAAGACTTGTATAACATGTACTTTGACATGTAAAGTGCCTGTCTTCACTAAGGGTTAGTGGGAGCACAAATTATAGGTATGCTAATGGGATAAGTATACTCGAACTCGACTCACCTAGATTCGATCCCATGGATTTCACTTTGGGATAGTCAATGATTGAATCGAAAGGTTGTGATAAGTATACGTAAATCTTTTGAGAATCGGATAGGCGATGTGCTTGTGACATTAAGTTAGTCATTAAAGTAGTTCGATCCAATCACTGGTTGGTGGGATCAACCTCGAAGTGCAACTTAGTGGCAATTAGCAGCCTCTACTGAATACCAAGATATGATCTTTTTTCTCCTGTAAGTGAGCATGTAAATGTCCTATGCGTTTAGTAGAAAATGAGATCATAAGTCTTTGGACAAAACATTTAGAGATGGTTGTATTTGATACACAAGAGCTCGATGATCTCGGTTGTATTAACAAATGCATATAGTCAAGTTATAATAAGGTTTGAGATTATCGTGATCCTAAAACTTGATCGGGACATATGATTGAAGGGTTTATACTTATACAGTATTCACCACATAATGGTTTGGGAATGATCCTATCATTCGTCCTGAGTAGGCTAACGATGCGGGCCGCTAGACTGGCTAAGTGTTATCTGCACTCCTTGGTTCCTCCCATTGCCGATTGAGACGGACTTATGGAGCCACGCACAAGATAGTTGATGGATAAATATGAATTTATTATGTCTTCACTAATATTGGATATTGTATATCTAATTTGATTTATTTGATAATCCTTGCGCTCTTGTGAATTAAAATTAATCACTAGATGATTAATTTAATTCATAAATATTTATTTCTTGGAATTAAATTATAATTTTTATTTGATAAAATTAATTAATTGGATTAGTAAATTAATTAAAAATAAAATTGAGATAGAACAAAATGTACTTGAGGGACTAAACACGCGTACGTCCGATACACGAACTGAGTGGCTCGGCTCATTTCTCACCAACCACTAGGTGGGCCGCCCCCTCACTCTTTCTTGTAACACCCCGAGAACGGCGGCTATTACAGTACCGTGGAACCCCACTGGGACACACCAGACGAGATGACAACATAAGCTTTAACATCCATAGACGCGGTATCGAACCACGTTTATTAATCAAAACCCCGATATGGAGTATAATTCATATTTGTCAACTCACACAACCGTACACAGGATCCAAATTCGGTATAGACCATATGGAGATGGAAAATACGTTACATATTATAATACATTCATCCGAAATAAAATAAATGAAAAATCACAGTAAGACATAACCGAACATCAAAAGACTCGGGGTCCCCCGAATTAGCATCCTTCAAAACCCTCCGCCGCCATCATGCTCTTCCTGTGCCTTGCCCTTTCCTCGCCCTGAAATACAAGTATTTCGCCCAAACCACAGGGTCAGCTATACATGATAATAATTCTCATGGCATTATACAATTCATATACAAACGGATCTCAGAGAAACAACCGACTACTGAATATACCCGCATGCGTATAAACAGTCAGTCCCAACTGTCGAACATATCTAAATATACGAACGACCAAATAATATGGCTCAAGACGGACGTCACAGTACGCCCGATCCGGAAATGTGTCCATGAACATGTCCACCCCGTATACGGAATCCAGAATATACGTGGGATGATGTACCTAATTAGCCTCACGAACTACGTCTCGTGTGCACGATCTAATGCAGAAACATCCACGCATGACCATCAAGTGCCCGGCTAAAATTCCTACACATAACCAATCGGCACGAAGATATGACTCCAGAGATATCACGATGCAACATGACAACGAAACTCAACGAATTACACTTTTATCAAAGAATCGAACAACTCACCGAAGTGACAACAAAGCTCAACGAGACCAACGGTAACAAGGGCAATAAGCTTGGGAATACAATCCCGCCACAAATGGTAACACGATCAAAGACATCACCACATCATGAATCATAGATTCACAGAATATATCATATACACGAAATGTGTAATAATCACAAGAATTCAACCATTATTATAACCAAGCAAGATAACTTGCCTCAATTCCATAGATGAATAATCCTTCTTTGAACGAACAAACGAATGGTATCTTTATCTAACAATACTCACTTGAACAAGCAACCTTGAATGAAACGTAATTCATTCAACAACACATTCGTACGATAATGGTATTAATTCATAGAAACAATATTCGTAACTTTACTCGAATAGTTCAACTATCATATCGAACATTCTAATGCTCCAATTACGAATAATCATATGTCAAGTTTATTAGATTCGCCCACATATTCTAACATTAATGCCAAGCATTTGAAGTCAAGAACATTATCGATGTAATACTATGATGATTAAACATACTCTCAATCCATCAACACTTCCAATTAACTTTGAACATGTTTAAAGTTTGTGTTTATTTACATTCTTCATCATCTTTCCAATGATTACGTTAAGCCAATCCAGAAATGAAATCATAACTTTAAGTTTTAAGCATAATACGAACATCATCCTAATTTACGTCTCCTAATACACGAGGATCAATGTAATTGAATTCGGCCATTAATTCTACCGCATCATTGTCACCCATAATCATTATAATCGTCCTAAGAACACTATCAACATATTAATGTAGTGGTTAACACCTCCTTATGTTATCAACACATTCGATTAACTTGAATATATGAAGGTTATGTTTGTGTTCTACCAAAATCCATTACTTTTCCTTGAAGAAGTTGCTCAAAACCTAGTAATATCATTTAGGATGTTTGAAACTCTAAACATAATATCATTCAATCCTGTAATAATCATTTTCAGGGGGTTAACATAACATTTAAACAATCCATTTCACCGACTTATAAAATTCATCACGAATGTATCAATTTCGTAAGGCCAAAACATAGTTCCATGTTATCTCTCAAGGATTAACTAAACATTCAAGACAAGATTAGAATCTAACACCTCCAGTCATCAAGGATTCCTTACTTACAAGTTCTAAGTGTCAAGATCAAAATCAACTTCCTATTGTCATGTTATTAATCAGGTTTTATCCAACATAATCAACACAACTATGCTATGAAGTTATCATACATCAAGAAGTGATACTAACATTCCTTATATTGTTCTTCACTTAGTTTGAACATGATTCTAATAACTATCATGTTTAAACTAGATTAATCTAATATTATACGAAGTGTTTAATACTAATATCATCACAAACATGCATTCAATACGAGTTAAAGAAAAACCAACCTCAGAATGAAGAACAACACCAACACTTCCCAAGAACACACTTCAATCTCCTAATCTCCAAGCCACAATACAAGTGACGAAGCTCCAACACAAGATGGAAGGGTAGAAATTGATTTGACAAGGTGGGGAATCGGTTTCTCAGAGGGATGGTTGAGTTGGTTTGAGCAGAAAAATGAAAGGCAAGCCATACCTTTATAACCCAAATTCAGCATTACGTACGCTATAGCTAAAGATTAACGTACGTTACAACATTACGTACGTAACCTTATGAGCATTACGTACGTAACAGATCCCCAGATGCTACTGACTCAAAATACACATGTTCTTACGTACTTTGCCAAAATGATTGTACGTAAAGCTCTTGTACATTACGTATGCTAAGGCATAGCCATTACGTACGTAATGGCCGTTGACTAAGCTGTCACGATCGACTCCCGACCACTGCATACACGCTCAGTCCCACCCGCCGAAAGGTGATCTGCTGATTGATACCCCACATTACATACGTTAACATAGGAGTGTTACGTACGTAATGCTACGTACATAACATACATAAAGGTAAAGTATTAGCGCACGCTAAGGGCAACAACATGTAAAAAAATGAAATTCTCCACTTAACATCTAACAATCAACTATAGTGTGAACGACTAAGATCAACAATTAAATTTAACATAACTCATCAATAAACTCATTACAATAAACACGGATATGGTATGACAATGCTCGATTAAACTTAAGAATATAATAGTAAAGATGAGAGTTTAGGTGGGTATTACATACTCCCCCATTAAAAGGAGTTTCATCCCCGAAACTAAGGGGTAAAAAACTCGGGGTATCTCTCTCGCACACTATCCTCAGTTTCCCACGGAGCCTCCTCGATTCCGTGTCTTGACCATTGAATCTTCAATAAGGGGATCGCCTTGTTCCTCAACTATTTGACTCTCCTCTCAAGTATTCGCACATGACGTTCTTCACATAAATGGTCATCAGCTATCTCGACCTCATCGAATCGAATAATGTGGCTCGGGTCAGCAACATACTTCCTCAACTGAGATACATGAAATACGTTGTGAATCCGACTCAAGGCTGGTGGTAATGCCAAACGATAGGTTAGGTCGCCTACACGTTCCAAAATCTCAAACGGACCAATATACCTCGGGCTCAACTAGCCTCTCTTCCCGAATCGGAAAACGCCTCGAGTTGGGGACACTTTTACCAGTACATGATCACCAACCTCAAACTCGAGTGGTCGATGACGATTATCTACATATGATTTCTGGCGGCTCTGAGCCGTTAATAGACGACTCTTAATCAGAGCAATCTTCTCGCGGGCTGCTAACAACATATCAAGCTCCGTACCAATGAATTCAGACAAGTTGTCCCAACACAGAGGGGACCTACAACGACGGATATACAATGCCTCATAAGTTGCCATCTTGATCGAGGCGTGCCAACTATTATTATATGTGAATTCCACCAACGGTAGTTGGGCTTCCCAATCGTACTTCCAATCGAGAGCACACGCCCTCAACATATTCTCCAGAGTTTGAATTGTCCTCTCAGACTGACCGTCGGTCTGAGGATGAAATCCCGTACTGAAGTTCAACTGTGTACCCATCGCACGATGAACCGCCTTCCAGAAATGTGACACGAACCGTCCGTCACGATCAGATACAATACTCTTGGGGGCACCATGCAGCCTCACAATCTCTTTAATGAATAACTGGGCCAATCTCTCAGGACCCCACGTGTCCTTAATCTCCAAGAAGTGGGCTGATTTGCTCAGTCGATCAACAATCACCCAAATCGTATTCATACCTCGACGGCTCATCGGCAAGCTAGTAATAAAATCCATCGATATATCTTCCCACTTGTAATACCACCAGTATTACATGCTATTTCACATTGAGCGATCATTTATATTTCATCTATTTAATAAATAAATGTACTCCGTCATGATAAACGTATTTTGGATGATGTGTTCGTACTGTTTTAACTTGAATAAAGATTGTCCACGCCTGTTATTCTTGTATCGTGATTGTATGATGATTGATGATTTGTCGGTGACATACCTCGATGTCGTTGGGCAATTATCGGTGCGAATATGATGGTGGCCAACGTCTTGTTCCCCGAGAGATTACTCGACGAGATTGAGAGGGAGTCGCGTTATAGGAATCAATGTGATAATAACTTAATATACAAACCGAAACTTATGTACGCTAAAAACTATGTATTACGTATGCTAAGTATGTGCCATTACGTACGCTAAAGGTTATGCCTTACGTACGTAACGTGGTTTTCGGTCTTCGGATAGGGAATCTTCGCCGGATGATACATCGTCAGACTAACTTTCGGCGCGATAGCGACAGGCAAGTCAACGGGTGTTACGTACGTTAGCCGAGTTTCGCTACATACGTAACGATGTGTGTAAAATAGTCCAGCAAGTTTTGAGTCTTTACTTACGTACGTTAAGCTCTCAATGATAATGTACGTAACAAGGCTTACGTACGTAAAGCTTCAGGCCTAACGTACGTAAAGTCATTTCAGTTTTATATAAGGACACCCTTCCTTTCATTTCTTCCGACCCAAAACTCACTCTTTGTTCTTCATACTATCCTCCACCCTATCTAAGTCGGTTTTTAGCCTCCGTAATTAAGTGTTATCCTGTTGGAGTAAGTTGATCAAGCTCCGGAGGAGGTTTTGAAGGTGCTAACCTTTCGTTCTTCATCGTCCTTCGCTGTTCTTCATCCTCTTTTGTCATCTGAGGTAAGTCTATCAAATATTGAACTCATTTCACTATTGTTATACGAGCTATACTAAATTTCGAATACTTTGGGTAGTTTAGAACTTCCGATGATGATCGGAACGGTGAAAACTATCACAATTATTAATCGATGCCTAACTTATTAAGTGGCTAGAATGAGTAGTGGTAGTACTCGTAATTGAATGGGAACTCTGTTGTTGCCCAAAATATTTATCCGAAGATTAATGATGCTGGAAGACGGACAACAAACAACAATTTGCGGGAGCACTTCCGAGAGAATATGAATAAACACAAGATTTGCCGGGTTTGTTAGGCCCGGGATTGAATGCTCTCGCGAGATGTTATTAATACAAATATTCGTGGATACAAGTATTAATGAGAGAATTCTAGATACAATGAGTGTAAAAAGACTCTGTTAATCCGGCTCTTGAGCGAAGCTCGGTGTTCTTCGTCCCTGCCGATCGTCTGCTTGATGAGAGAGGCCGGGAGAAGTAAGTACCGAAAGATAGCTGTTGCCAAGAGTTGGATGTTAGCCAAGTGCTGTGTATTGATTCTGTATGCTGAAATCGCGATAATGCAGAGTGTTTAGAGAGTCAGAATCTTGGTCCTTGGACAAGTGCAGGGAGCCGTGTATATATAGTAGCAGCCGAGTCTTGTCTTCTGGCGGGCGATCGCCTTTCGGCCATTATAATAATGGGGCGATCGTCTGCCGGACAATATTATAATGGGGCGATCACACGGGCTGTCGGCCTAAAGTCCAAGGCAGTGGCTGGCAGCCAGCTGTGCGGTCCAATGAGGAGCCAGCACGCGTCTGGAGTCAGTGTCACATGCGGCCCTACTGACAACTTTCGGCGGGCTTGTCGGCTGGTGGACGGATGCTGACAGGCTGTGGTCAACGATCCGTGATATGCGGATCTTATCTCGGCTCTTGCACGTGGTGTTAGTCTTGAGGCTCGGCCTTTGCTGACTGGATGACTATCGGCATGATGCGGTCGTCTCTAGCTGGTCACTGAAGGTCGTCATCGGCCAGTCGCTGAGGGTCGGCATCGGTCGGTCACCAAGGGTCAGTCGGCAAGTGCCGAGAGATGATCGTCCGCTAGTCGGTCGCCAGGAGTCGGTCGCCAAGTACCGAGAGACGATCGTATTTGATGTCGATCGCTCGGCACCAGGACTTGACCTGGGACCTTCGGTTGGCCGATACATCTTGTCTGCTGGGCCAAGGCTTGGTCGCCTGGTCGCTGGTCGGCAGTTCTGCCTCGTATGCTCGGCAGTGGCTAGGTCGCCCGATCTCCGAGGCGATCGCCGGTCGGAGAGTGTAATTCTCGACACAACAATTGCCCCCAGCTTGCTCCTATGTTGAAGACATGGGGCGAGGTGGTTCTTGCTGGCGATCCTGTAAGGATGAGGATGGGCGATCTTGTTGAGCTGACTTGGGATTCGGACTTGGGCTATCATGGTCGATTGGCTAGCTATCTTTCGGTCTTGTACCTGCAAAAAACAACATTGGCCGATCCCCCTCGGAAACTTGATGGTTTCGCTTGTTTGAGGAATCGTGCACAGTCGCGAAGTTCGATGTACCGACTCCATGACCGTGTCTTGGTGCGCGAAGATGTTGAGTGTCTCGTGACTCACTTTATTATGAGGGTCCTCTGTTAGGCTGCGTCTCACCTTGTATTTAAACGAAGGGCGTGCGGTCTCGGTCTAGAGGAGTCCTTGCGCGGGGCAGCGTCGGATGAATCAACTCCACGCCCGCAGCTTGTTAGCTCTGCTTCCACCTCGGCCCACCATGAAGATGGCGAACCTCGACGGTGTACGTTGAGACGGGGTTGTGGCACGTGTTGCTTTGTCCGGGTTCACCAAGTTAGATGATGATCCTTGAGGGCGGGCGATCATGTCCACTGATTAGTTTTGGAGAGCCCTCAGACTACGCCGGCCTCGTATTTAAATGAAGGGCGGGCGATCTCGGCCGAAAGGGACCTTGCATGGTCGAAGCAGCCGGTTCCATCGACTACCAGGACCATGGCTTTATGATGTGCGGTGGAGGCGATCTTATGCCTTAGTCCGTCATGTTAGATGATGGACTGTAGATGGCGATCGTGTCCTCCGGGTTTTGGTGATGTAGCGTGATGATCGGCGATTGGGCTGGAAGACTGTCGATCGTCGCTCGGCTGCCGATCAATTTATTCGTAGGTCGATATCGGCGATCGGGTGGGAGATCGTCGTTCGGGCGCCGATCGCGCTGCTCACAAGCTAAGAAGAAACCTTTGCCTGGCCAGAAAATCTGCGGCTCTAGCCCGGAAGGCTGCGTAGGTCGCAGGTTGGTTCTTCGTGAGATGCCTGAACATAAGCGAAGAGCCATTAAATCCTCCTAGGACCGCGTAGAGGGCGACCTCATCGCTTACGGGCTCACCGTTGAGGATGATCACGTCTACCCGGTCGATGTAGTCCGAGTCGGACTCTTCTTCTCCCTGCTTGATTTGCATCATGCAAAGGGGACCTTCTGGCCGGACGACCCTGGTGGCGAAGTACTCCGTGAAGACGTGCGCCAGCTGGTTAAAAGAGCCAATGGACCGAGGTGGCAATAAGGTGTACCACCGGTAGGCGAGGTCGTCCAGCGTCAGAGGGAACATTCGGCACCTAGTCGCGTCAGATGCCCCACACCCGGTCATGTAGATGTTGAACTTGTTCAGGTGTGTTTGGGGGTCCGATCGCCCCTCGTACAAAGGTGTTTGCGGAGGAGCGATCTTGTGCTGCACGGGGGTGAGATAGATGTCGATCGCGAGCGGCTCGCTTGGCTCGGCGATCGTCTTCTTGGCGCCTGCCCTGGATTCCAGGAGCGCCTTCATGTCGTCGAGCTGACGTTGCATCGTAGCTATCGCCGTGGCTCGGTCGCTTGCTGATCGGCTTTGGGAGCGGGAGCCGAGGCAATCGTGTACCGACCTCCGGACTCCGCTGCTGCCTACCTCGGCTATTTGGCGAGGGGAGCCAGACGGCTGGGCTGCCTTCTGGGAGTCGGGTAGGCCGAGCTCCTAGTGATGGACTGAAACTCCGTCGTCTCGTAGCTGGGGCCCGACTACCCCGGTCGCCAAGTCGGGTCACTGCCCAGGCGATCGAAGACAGAGGTGCCCCGACTGGCGAGCGCCTCTTCTTGCGGACAAGAGCCTCCTGGCGATCGCTCGGCCAGTAACGCCTTGAGCTTCCGCTTGGACTTCCGGCGGACGGCTGAGGGGGTGATAGCAGGAGGCGCGTCGAGAGCACTCCGTCGCACCTGTAGGACGGCCATGACCTCGTCGATCTGTTTCTTGGTTCGGAGCTGATCGAGCGAGAGGCTTGGGCCGCCGTCCAGGGACGGGATCGAGCATCTCTGACCGCGGCGGCTACCTTCCACCATCGGCTGTGGCTCGGACTGGGACGGAACGAGGCGTCTGGCCGGCTGGCCAGTGGCTTTCTTCGACGCGGAGGCGGAAGACATGATTTCTGAAAGATTTCTTTGAAGCGCAGTGAGTGTCACTTCAAGTATATGCCCCAAGAACAGTGAGTGTTCTTCGGGACGGTAAGAATAAAAATTTGAGGGTTCGATCCCCTTCTTCTAGCGCCAATTACTGTTGCCCAAAATATTTATCCGAAGATTAATACTGCTGGACGACGGACAACAAACAACAATTTGCGGGAGAACTTCCGAGAGAATATGAATAAACACAAGATTTGCCGGGTTTGTTAGGCCCGGGCTTGAATGCTCTCGCGAGATGTTATTAATACAAATATTCGTGGATACAAGTATTAATGAGAGAAATCTAGATACAATGAGTGTAAAAAGACTCTGTTAATCCGGCTCTTGAGCGAAGCTCGGTGTTCTTCATCCCTGCTGATCATCTGCTTGATGAGAGAGGCCGGGAGAAGTAAGTATCGAAAGATAGCTGTTGCCAAGAGTTGGATGTTAGCCAAGTGCTGTGTATTGATTCTGTATGCTGAAATCGCGATAATGCAGAGTGTTTAGAGAGTCAGATTCTCGGTCCTTGGACAAGTGCAGGGAGCCGTGTATATATAGTGGCAGCCGAGTCTTGTCTTCTGGCGGGCGATCGCCTTCTGGTCATTATAATAATGGGGCGATCGTCTGCCAACCAATATTATAATGGGGCGATCACACGGGCTGTCGGCCTAAAGTCCAAGGCAGTGGCTGGCAGCCAGCTGTGCGGTCCAATGAGGAGCCAGCACGCGTCCGGAGTCAATGTCACATGCGGCCCTACTGAAAACTTTCGGCGGGCTTGTCGGCTGGTGGACGGATGCTGACAGGCTGTGGTCAACGATCCGTGATATGCGGATCTTGTCTCGGCTCTTGCACGTGGTGTCAGTCTTGAGGCTCGGCCTTTGCTGACTGGATGACTATCGGCATGATGCGGTCGTCTCTAGCTGGTCACTGAAGGTCGTCATCGGCCAGTCGCTGAGGGTCGGCATCGGTCGGTCACCAAGGGTCGGTCGGCAAGTGCCGAGAGATGATCGTCCGCTAGTCGGTCACCAGGAGTCGGTCGCCAAGTACCGAGAGACGATCGTATTTGATGTCGATCGCTCGGCACCGGGACTTGACCTGGGACCTTCGGTTGGCCGATACATCTTGTCTGCTGGGCCAAGGCTTGGTCGCCTGGTCGCTGGTCGGCAGTTCTGCCTCGGCTGCTCGGCAGTGGCTAGGTCGCCCGATCTCCGAGGCGATCGCCGGTCGGAGAGTGTAATTATCGACACAACAAACTCATAACCGAATTGTTAATCACCAACACCTTATAATTATCTTGTTGTAGATTTCAATTATAATCCGATTACCATATCGTAAGAACGTTAATAATCCCTTGATGAACTAACTAACGACGATCAAATCGGATAAGTGATCAAACATGTTGAGTTCGAGTTATTAGTGCTTAATCATTCCATTCTAATAATTTAAACTAAGTTTAGTGATGTAAATACAATGGCCTTGAACCATAATCACGACATAGAGATGTTGTATTAGAACATTAATCAATGAGATGATAAATTGTAAAATGGCGAACCGAGGAAACTAGTAAAACGCATTATGGTCAAATAGAGAATTCCGATTTTGGCAACATGAACAATCAATTTTAGGATCCTTACGGGACGGGGAGGATTGTCATTAATCATAATTATTACTACAAAATGTTAATCGACAATCATGTAATAGGTTGGGCTTTCAGGTGTGGTCATTCGAGCCGTCGTGTTATCAAGGAAGTAACTCTCGCCGGATTTGAGGCAAGTGAATCTTGCTCGGACCTTACGTATTAGTATTTCAGAATTTTACATGTGTTACTGTCTATGGTAAGGTGTTCGTCCTATTTGTCTCGTCCGGAGTATTCCTGTGTAGATACTTCCGTGACCCTTGGCTGCGGCCTTGGGAGTTTATATGTTGATATACATTGCGGGACTGTGTTGAGGGATAAAACCTGAATGGTACCCACGTCCGGAGTGTTCCTGTGTAGATACTTCCGTGACCCTTGGTTGCGACCTTGGGAGTTTATGTGCTGATAAAAGGAATGACGTTAAATTGAATATTCGGTGATGACCTTGTTTCTGAATTCATCTGATTCTATCTTTGAAGTTTGTTCGAAATGTCTGACCCGGTTTGACTGACACGATACGTCGTGTCAGGACAATTTGTTGAATATGTGCAGGATATTCCCGAAGGTTCCGGTCAGGTCTGAGCAGTGTTGGAAAGGAGGCTTGTTATTTCTTAAACTAAATTTGAATAATCCACGTTGTGTAATAACCGTATGAACGGACTTTGTTACCTTTTATATTTCGGATGTATGAACGCTTTCATTTGAACATTTCCGCAAACTACATGTTAAATAAAATGTTTTTGAAACCTCTTTTAAAACTCGCCTTGTGGGTCCCACCCGGGATTCACGACACTGTGACATCCGGCTTAATTTGGGGCATTACAGAAAATGGTATCGGAGCCGAAAACTCACGTGGAAAGTGTATCAAAATATTTTCTTTGAAAACGTTTTGCCTTCAAAAGTCCAACACTCCTGGCGACCGTAACTCATCGACGAATGTCGAGGTAAAGTACACTTAAACTCCTGAAAATCAGGTATAATGTTTGAATTCAGTAAAAACTCAGAGACTGTTGTACTAAACTAACCTTTTAGATCGAGCAATCATCACTAATGGCACGTCGTGGAGCTAGAAGGAACGTAAACGCCGCACACGGTTCCGCTATGAATCAACAGGAAGACAGGAATACCGGCGAAACTAACCCAGCCGGGAATCAGCTACCACCCGTTAATCATAACGAACAGGAGGCGGAAAATCAGAACAACGGGGACTTGATCCGGCCTTTGTCCAGACCCTCGCACAGGCCATTGCTATGGGAATCGCTCAGGTCAACCGGGCAGAACGTGTACCGGTCATTGACATAGAAGAGAATGCTGGGAAGGACCGTTGGCTGGGAGAAATGCTGAAGGCCAGACTGCCATTATTCAATGGATCAGGGGATAAGCACGTGGATGATTGGATCTTCGAGATGGAGACTGCCTTCGAGGTGATCGGTTGCCCAGGGAACCGAAAGGTACCACTCGGAATCAACCAGCTCCGCGACACCGCAGCCCGATGGTGGAGGACCTATAAGCCGGAGGACAGAGTAGTCGGATGGACCGAGTTTTCCAAACTACTGAGAGATGAGTACTGCCCTCGGTCAGCACAGACTGCTCGAGCGTGGAGTTTCTTCAGTGCAGGACCTCAGGACTTACCAGTAACCGAAATCATTCGAGCTTACAGGACCGAACTAAGCTATGTCGCACAGATGGTCCCATCGGAAGATCAACGAATTTGCCACCTTGCTCAACGGTTGCCGGAAGATGTCCAACGTTACGCGGCCGGGTTTCACTGCACCACCCTGAGGGCATATGAGGACGTGGTCACAGCATACGCCGGTACGGTTGTCAGTTCGGATGCCGGGCATAACCAGAAGAAGCAAAAGACATCTAATCAGTCTGGAAGCTCTAGCAGAATGAACTCGGGAATTGGGTTCTCCTCTAAATCAGCAGCTTCGTCCCAACAGAAAGGAGCATCTGACGGGCCCTCTCGCCGGAGCTGTTTTAATTGTGGCATAGCGGGGCATACCATGAGTCAGTGCCGTAAGTCGTCTACAAAGTGTTTTTCATGCGGAAAGGGTGGGCACATGCTCGCTACTATTCACGGATCAAACCTGCACAAATTTCAGCCCCTCAGAGTCAGTAAGGCTCGGTTCAGACATCCAGAGCATCCTCCATGTCCGACTATCAATCCCCACCGTACCAAACTCATCCTTATGGTGCTGGAAGAGGACGTGGCCGTGGGGTAGGCACTGCACCCTCCTCGGGGACACTGCCATCCCGCGTGTTCGAACTAAGGGCCACTGATAACCAGGCTGCACCTGCTGTCTCAGGTACACTTCTTATTAATTCCAGAGCGACCCATTCGTTCATATCCGTGGAATGTGTTAACCGTTTAAATCTTCCTTGTGTACCTGGTGAATCTTTCACTATTAAGCTACCCGAGGGTAGCAGGGTGGGGGGTAATTTGGTAGTTCAAAACTGCCCGATTTGCGTCGATAGTCAGGGCTGGACAGCAAATCTCATGGTTTTTCCACTTCAGAACGAAGACGTTATTTTGGGTATGGACTGGATGACAATGCACAGGACAGTATTAGACACCTATCACCTGACAGTTTCCATTACAACTTCTGACGGTGTTACTCACCTAATCAGAGGCCGAGAACACTTTAGTACTGAGGGGTCCCTCAGTCTCCTTACGGCAGAAGTATCTTGTGACGAATGAAAAACATATTATTTGTGTTATATTCTTCAGGAGGGCACATCACAATTGTCAGTTGCTAATATTTCTACGGTAAGCGAATTTCCGGACGTTTTTCCCGATGAATTACCAGGATTGCCGCCACGATGGGAGGTCGATCTTTCTATTGAACTTGATGTAACACCCCAAACTAGGCGGATATTACAGTGTCGTGAATCCCCGACTGGGACCCACCAGGCAAATGAAAATGATGAATTAAATAATATAATTGTAGTACCGAACCACATTATATTACCAAGTACTCCGATGAGGAGTTTAAGTACAACACACCAGGACTAAACCGAATACTAGTATATTTTATATGGAGATAAAATACACCACCCTGAACAATTAAACATCTCAAACGGAATTTGCAGCGGAAAATACAATTGACGGAATAACTGAAATGATCGAAAATGATCAAACAAACGAAATGACTGGCCCCTACTAGTATCACTGACTCTCGCCGTCACAAGATGCTCTTCCCGTGCCTTTGCCTTGCCGTGACACGAAAACAAAATCCCAACGGGCCGCCATACGTAACAACAATCCTCAAGGGTTGAAAATACACAATCATGAATAAACTGAAGTTATGAAATATCCTTAGTTATGAATTACGCTGAAGAGGAGTACCATAGTACGCCCGTAATATCCTGTGCAAGTGTACAAGACGAATGACCGGACACACCCGTCCTTGTACCTAATTAGTCTCACGGAGTTAAGCTTTACCGTGTGCACGGTCCAATGTATCGGTGAACCCAATACATGACCATCGTGTGCCCGACTAAAAATTCCACACAGCCACACCCGGCCACGCAATATGAACCCAGAAGGTCATATGAACGAGAATGACCACAATGAATACCAATGAATAATAATTCGACAACGCCAAGATGACTCACCGAGATGAAAATAATAGTGACTTGGTTGATAACCCAATGAAATGATTTGGAATCGTCGTTCCTCGTGAATGAAATGATTATTCGACAATTACAAGTCTCAATATGATTAATACTATGATGAATGAATTATGATTATGAGCAATCAACAACAAAAGGAATGAGTATCCTTTTAACCGAGTAAGAGTTAACTTACACAATACCGATGACAAAGTCCTTCCACGAACAACGTCCTAATCGATATACCGGTCGCTCGAACAACCTTGAATAACAATAATTACCAACAACCGATCAATACACGTGTCAAGCAACAAAACACGACCAACCCAAAAGTCGATACAACGATAATCAAACTCATAGGGCATTCAAACGAATACGTAACCAACCACACAACTTCGGAAATATCCAATCCCGAATTAATCAAAACCAACACCAAAATGAGTATTTCGAACTAACAAAACACTTCAATGATATCAATAATCCAATAGGAATCCACAATTCAAGATTACAACCTCATCAATCGGAAAATCCCCAATTAACCGAAGTCAACCGCAAGGGTTCTTGAAATAATTCCGAAAATAGCCATTAAATCCATTGGAATATATTTATCCAAGGTAGATAATCCATATCTAACATATTCCAATGATAATCCAAGCTTACACGAAGAAATCGGAAGGAAAAACCCAAAAATCCGAAATTCTAGATCCAAGAGATTAATACCTTTGATTTGATGTTAAGGAGATGATGAAGTGATGATAATCCAACTCAAAGCCTTGAATATGATGATAGGTGATAGCAGCTCGAAGAGAACACTCCAAGTCGCCCGAAATCGCCCGAAGTCGCTCCAAAGACGAAGGGAAATGAGAAATGACGAAACTCAGGCTAACTGTCCAATATATAGTCACTCCAGGTTAGCGTGCGCTAGCCCTTGTGAGTAGCGTGCGCTAACGGGTAATTTTGGGTAGTCCAGTATCCACTGCCCGAAAACGGTAGCACGCACTACGTACCTTTTGTAGCGTGCGCTACAACCATACCATTAGCGTGCGTTAATACCCATGGTTAGCGTGCGCTAACGAATTATTAGATGCCCAGTATTGGAATCCAGAAACCGTCTGTCCTCTGATCTGACCTCGGTAGCGTGCGCTACAACCAATATATAGCGTGCGCTACTACACCGCTTGCGTACGCTAAAAATCACTCATAGCGTGCGCTATGAATTAATCCAGTGAAGTCTAGTAGCCACTGGACTCAACCTGATCCGTCCTTAGCGTGCGCTACAGCAATTATTAGCGTTCACTAATACAACCCACTAGCGCGCGCTACTTACCATTCGTAGCGTGCACTACTTATAACTCACCTGCAGTCCAATACCTTCTGGACTGCAGCCAGGGTAACCTTAGCGTGCGCTAATGCTGAGTGGTAGCGTGCGCTACCTATGCTCAATTAGCGTGCGCTAAAAAGAGTACGTAGCGTGCGCTACTCCTCACGCACAGTCCACAATGAAAATGACGATGATGATAAACACGGCACGAAACTCCAATTAGATTAGTGATGAATGACGATTGATACACGATACAATTACTCTGAATGATGAATACCATGATTGAATATGAGTGACAAATGATCATTAATGAGTGAAATTACTGAATGACAATTACTGAATGATAAATACTGAATGATAATAACTGAATGATAATAACTGAATGATAATAACTGAATGATAATAACTGAATTACAACTGGGTATTACATACACCCCCCCTTAAAAGATTTTCGTCCCCGAAACTAAGGGTCAATCAACTCGGGATAACTCTCCCGCATACTATCCTCGGTTTCCCAAGTAGCCTCTTCGACTCCGTGTCTAGACCACTGAATTTTAACCAAAGGAATCGTCTTATTCCTCAACTGTTTGATTCGCCGCTCTAAAACTCGTATAGGACGCTCCTTATATGAATGATCATCAGCGATCTCGATTTCGTCGAACTGAAGTATGTGACTCGGGTCGGCAACATACTTCCGCAACTGAGAGACGTGAAACACATTATGAATTCGGCTCAACGCCGGAGGTAAAGCCAATCGGTAAGCTAACTCACCTACTCGATCCAAAATTTCAAACGGTCTAATAAATCTCGGACTCAACTTACCCCTCTTCCCAAAACGGAAGATACCACGACTCGGGGATACCTTGACCAACACGTGGTCACCTGCCTCGAACTCTAATGGTCGACGACGGTTATCTGTATATGATTTCTGTCGAATCTGAGCGGTCAACAAACGACTCCTGATCAAAGCTACCTTCTCACAGACGGCTATAAGCATATCGGGCTCGGTGCTGATTGATTCTGATAGGTCGTCCCAACACAACGGAGATCGACAACGACGACCATACAAGGCCTCATAAGGTGCCATCTTAATCGAAGCATGCCAACTATTATTATACGTGAACTCGATCAATGGTAGTTGGGCTTCCCAATCGTCTTTCCAATCGAGGACGCATGCCCTCAACATGTCCTCTAATGTCTGAATGGTTCTCTCTGATTGTCCGTCGGACTGAGGATGAAAAGCGGTACTGAGATTAAGCTGGGTTCCCATAGCACGATGAACTGATTTCCAAAAATGCGACACAAACCGTCCGTCACGATCAGAAACGATACTTTTAGGAGTACCGTGCAGTCTGACTATCTCTTTGATGAACAATTGAGCAAGTCTCTCGGGACCCCACGTCTCCTTGATCTCAAGGAAATGAGCTGATTTAGTTAAGCGGTCCACGATCACCCAGATCGTATTCATGCCACGATGACTCATCGGCAAACTCGTGATGAAATCCATAGAAATGTCTTCCCACTTCCATTCGGGAATAGGAAGAGGTTTCAGCATACTCGCCGGCCGCTGATGTTCAATCTTGACTTGTTGACAGGTTAAGCATCTCAAAACAAATTCTGCGACTTCTCGCTTCATATTACTCCACCAGTAATTTTGTTTCAAGTCCTTGTACATCTTGCTAGACACCGGATGAACAGAATAAGGGGTAGCATGAGCTTCTATCAAAATCGAGTTTTTCAACTCGTCATTCGCCGGTACGCACAATCGATTCTTAAACCTCAAAAGTCCATCCTCGTGGACCACAAATCTAGGGGCTTTCCCCTGAGTCACATCCTCACGGATGCGCAACAATGAAGGGTCTGAACTCTGATTCTCTCGTATTGCCTCCTCGAGTGACGATGAAATCTCTAACATACAAAGCTGTCCCTGAACTCGCTGAAGCCAGACCTCGATCTCGGGTCTAAGGAATTCCTGCTGAAGCTCCTTCTGAACTGTTAAACGAGCAAGCATCTGCTCCTGAACGGACTTACGACTCAAGGCGTCGGCGACAACGTTCGCCTTGCCCGGGTGGTAAAGGATTTCGATATCATAATCTTTGATTAGTTCTAACCACCGCCTCTGTCGCATATTTAACTCCTTCTGAGTAAATATATACTTTAAACTCTTATGATCGGTGAATATCTGACAAGTAACGCCATAAAGATAATGGCGCCAAATCTTCAATGCGAACACCACGGCTGCTAGCTCCAGGTCGTGTGTCGGATAATTAACCTCGTAAGGTCTCAATTGCCGTGAAGCATAGGCAATAACCTTTCCATTCTGCATGAGCACACATCCGAGACCTTGTCCGGACGCATCACTATAAACCACAAATCCCTCTGTCCCTTGCGGCAAGGAAAGTACAGGTGCTGACATTAACCGGCTCTTGAGTTCCTCAAAACTCCGGTGACACGCGTCGGACCACGTGTATTTCTTATCCTTTCGCAAAAGGTTCGTCAGGGGTTGAGCGATTCTAGAAAATCCCTCTACGAAGCACCGATAATAACCCGCTAATCCGAGAAAACTTCGGATTTTCTTAACATTCTTCGGAGGTAACCAATCTCGGATAGCCTCCATCTTCTGAGGGTTGACACGAATTCCGTCTGATGAAATTACATGTCCGAGAAAAGTCACTTCGGACATCCAGAACTCACATTTGGAAAATTTTCCAAAAAGTTGCTCTCATCTCAACACGTCGAGAACCTGATGAAGATGAACCTCGTGTTCCTGTCGGTCAAGAGAATAAATCAAAATGTCATCGATGAAGACAACAACAAACTGATCCAAAAAGTCGATGAAAACCCGATTCATTAACTCCATGAATACCGCAGGTGCATTAGTCAATCCAAACGGCATAACCACAAACTCATAATGACCATAACGTGTTCGAAACACCGTCCTCGTGATATCCGACTCTCGAATCCGCAACTGGTGATATCCAGATCTTAAGTCGATCTTAGAAAATACTGAAGCTCCCTGAAGTTGATCTAAGAGATCATCAATACGGGGTAAGGGATACTTATTCTTGATTGTCACCCTGTTCAACTCCCGATAATCAATACACAAACGAAATGAACCATCCTTCTTCTTAACAAACAACACTGGTGCTCCCCACGGAGACGCACTCGGTCGGATATAACCCTTCTCGAATAACTCCTCAAGTTGGTTCTTTAATTCCTGCATTTCGGTCGGGGCTATCCGGTACGGTGCCTTCGATATCGGGGACGTACCAGGCTCCAACTCAATCGTGAATTCCACATCCCTCTATGGAGGCAAACTGTAACTCGTCTGAAAAACATCGGCATATTCCTCACTACCGGAATATCCGTCAACATTATCGATGATTTCTCGGTTTTGGTCATATAGCACCAATAACCAACACACCCCGATTGAGTAATCTCACCGCTTTCATCAAATTAATGACCTTACTGTAATAGCCGGGATTACCTCCCGAAACACACATTCAACCCCATCGTCAAATGATAGTGATCATACGCTACGGACACTAATGATGGCATCATGACGATCCATCCAATCAATACCCAAGATGACGTCGTCTCTCGGCAAATCTACTACGATTAGGTCCGCCGGCCATACACGACCATGAAACCGAATCGACAATTCAATCTCACGACACGATAATTGCCTACCATCGTAGGCCAATGACATAAGGCTCACAACTAGTAGCACTACCTGCACGTAGTCTACTCAAACATGACTCGAAATGAATGAATGCGATGCACCAAGATCAAAAAGGGTACACACAAAGTTGAGATAGAATATCGAGTGTACCGAGATCATTCGGCCTCTGGATCATCGGTCTTCTTCATCTCATAAATCCGGGGCTTGCTAGTCCCGCACCGGACGCTCCGTCTGGCGGCTATAGGCTCCACCTTTAGTCGCTTCGCTGCTTTAAACGACGCCGATTGAGTGGCTTTGATTACGAACGGCTGACCGCTTAGGGGCCCGAGATGACGCCGAGTAGGTTTGGAGTCCCTACGGCAAAAACGGGCCTTATGCCCGGCAATCCCACAATTATGACACGTGATAGTCTGTCCTGGACACTTGGTACCGAGATGACCAAGATCCCCACGCTTAAAGCAGGTGATGGCCGAATCGCCGCCGAGACCGAGATTCTCGCGGGTTTAGACGTCACAGGGGTCACTCGAAAGCGAGCCCGCACGCGGTTTCTTGAAAGCGGCACCGCCGCCGACCGATTACGATTCTTGACTTCTTGCTAGCAGATGAAGGTTGCCGCTTAGCAATCTCCTTAGCAAGAAGCTCATAGGTGAGAGCTTTCAATGAATTCGCCAACGTGGTGCAATTATGATTAAGCAATCGTAGTCTCATACGGGGTTTCACCTCTCTTGAAATACTTAATCTTATCTGCCTCAGAATGAATGATAGATGAGGCGAACGGAAGAAGTTCCTGAAATTTCTCAGCAATGGCGAGAACATCCTCGTCTGCTGAGGGGTCGGGGGTGAGTAATTCTGACAGCTTGGCCTCTCTGAGTGGGGCCGGATAATACCTCTCCATCATGAGAGTCTTGAACTGCTCCCAAGTACATGATACTTCGGTGGGCTTCAACGACAACCACCAAGAATGTGCGCTCTTACCCAGGTAGTAAGCCGCAACAGAAACTTTGTGTCCTTCGGGACACTCTACCATAGCAAACAACTTCTCGAAATGCTCGAGCCAATGAATGATATCCGCCGGATCAGACGAGCCCTCAAAAGTAGGTGGCCTCTGGCGAGAGATGTCACCGATGATATTGCTCACATTCCTCTCTTGCCTCTGAGGTGGCGGCGGAGGAGCCTGCTGATTTTGATTGACGGAGTTATGCATTGTCTCCATCAGCTGTGCCATCTGAGTCATTTGGGCCATCATGCCCTGCATAAAAGCGAGTGGGTCAACCCGGACACCTTCTGACTGAGCCGTGTCCCGGGTACGACTCCCCGTTAGTGAATGATCGCGTCCAGGTGAATGAGTGGCAGCGTCGCTGCTCGATGAATTAGCATTATTTCTCGCGTTTGCACGTGTATTCACACGAGTTCTCGGGATTCGGCCCGCTCCACGGCCTCGTCCTCCACGCCCTCTTCTTGCCCTCTCCATACTGAAGTAGGAAAGTCACATGATGATTATATTTCCCGCATGAATATCACGTTATGATTATGACATGAGATGATGAAAATGACCATACGCGCTCTAACACAGTGCTTACATGAATGATTAACTGAGATGACCTGATTATCTTGAATAAGTTAACATGATTAATGATTTGATATTCCTGATCAACAACTGAATAATGAAATGAATTGAGTGATTAACGAGTTAGCATGACCGTCCTGGTCAAATGAAAATGATGGTTGCGGATTGTTAACTGATGAATTATGAATGAATGATTCTTGCCAGAAATTATACCATGGCGTTAGAAATCTTACAGTTCTTGGTCTGATTGGCTCGGCATTTGCACAGGTCACACGAGACGCGAAAGTCCAATGATACTAGTCCGATGACGATGATTTCAAATGAGACATGACTTGGAGGGTAGTATTCAAAACCACGCTCCGATACCAACTCTGTAACACCCCAAACTAGGCGGATATTACGGTCAGTGAATCCCCGATCGGGACCCACCACGCAAATGAAAATTATGAATTAAATAATATAATTGTAGTACCTAAACACATTATATTACCTAGTTCTCAGTTGATGATTTTAAGTACAACACACCATCAATAAACAGTATACTTTTATATTTTATATGGAGATAAAATACACCACCGAACAATTAAACATCTCAAACGGAATTTGCAATGAAAATACAATTGACGGAATAATCGAAATGACCGAAATGATCAAACAAACGAAATGACTGGGCCCCTACTAGTATCACTGACTCTCGCCACAAGATGCTCTTCCCGTGCCTTTGCCTTGCCGTGACTAAAACAAAATCCCCAACGGGCCGCCATACGTAACAACAATCCTCAAGGGTTGAAAATACACAATCATGAATAAACTGAAGTTATGAAATCTCCTTAGTTATGAATTACGCTGAAGAGGAGTACCATAGTACGCCCGTAATGTCCTGTGCAAGTGTACAAGATGAATGACCGAACACACCCGTCCTTGTACCTAATTAGTCTCACGGAGTTAAGCTTTACCGTGTGCACGGTCCAATGTATCGGTGAACCCAATACATGACCATCGTGTGACCGACTAAAAATTCCACACAGCCACACCCGGCCACGCAATATGAACCCAGAAGGTCATATGAACGAGAATGACCACAATGAATACCAATGAATAATAATTCGACAAGGCCAAGATGACTCACCGAGATGAAAATAATAGTGACTTGGTTGATAACCCAATGAAATGATTTGGAATCGTCGTTCCTCGTGAATGAAATGATTATTCGACAATTACAAGTCTCAATATGATTAATACTATGATGAATGAATTATGATTATGAGCAATCAACAACAAAAGGAATGAGTATCCTTTTAACCGAGTAAGAGTTAACTTACACAATACCGATGACAAAGTCCTTCCACGAACAACGTCCTAATCGATATACCGGTCGCTCGAACAACCTTGAATAACAATAATTACCAACAACCGATCAATACACGTGTCAAGCAACAAAACACGACCAACCCAAAAGTCGATACAACGATAATCAAACTCATAGGGCATTCAAACGAATACGTAACCAACCACACAACTTCGGAAATATCCAATCCCGAATTAATCGAAACCAACACCAAAATGAGTATTTCGAACTAACAAAACACTTCAATGATATCAATAATCCAATAGGAATCCACAATTCAAGATTACAACCTCATCAATCGGAAAATCCCCAATTAACCGAAGTCAACTCCAAGGGTTCTTGAAATAATTCCGAAAATAGCCATTAAATCCGTAGGAATATATTTATCCAAGGTAGATAATCCATATCTAACATATTCCAATGATAATCCAAGCTTACACGAAGAAATCGGAAGGAAAAACCCAAAAATCCGAAATTCCAGATCCAAGAGATTAATACCTTTGATTTGATGTTAAGGAGATGATGAAGTGATGATAATCCAACTCAAAGCCTTGAATATGATGATAGGTGATAGCAGCTCGAAGAGAACACTCCAAGTCACTCGAAATCGCCCGAAGTCGCTCCAAAAACGAAGGGAAATGAGAAATGACGAAACTCAGGCTAACTGTCCAATATATAGTCACTCCAGGTTAGCGTGCGCTAGCCCTTGTGAGTAGCGTGCGCTAACGGGTAATTTTGGGTAGTCCAGTACCCACTGTCCGAAAATGGTAGCGCGCGCTACGTACCTTTTGTAGCGTGCGCTACAACCATACCATTAGCGTGTGTTAATACCCATGGTTAGCGTGCGCTAACGAATTATTAGATGCCCAAGATCGGAATCCGTAAACCGTCTGGCCCTCCGATTCGACTCGTAGCGTGCGCTACAACCAATATTTAGCGTGCGCTACTACACCGCTTGCGTACGCTAAAAATCACTCATAGCGTGCACTATGAATTAATCCAGTGCAGTCCAGTACCCACTGGACTCAACCTGATCCGTCCTTAACGCGCGCTACAACAATTATTAGCGTGCGCTAATACAACCCACTAGCGCGCGCTACTTACCATTCGTAGCGTGCGCTACTTATAACTCACCTGCAGTCCAGTACCTTCTGGACTGCAGCCAGGGTAACCTTAGCGTGCGCTAATGCTGAGTGGTAGAGTGCGCTACCTATACTCAATTAGCGTGCACTAAAAAGAGTACGTAGCGTGCGCTACTCCTCATGCACAGTCTACAATGAAAATGACGATGATGATAAACACGCACGAAACTCCAATTAGATTAGTGATGAATGACGATTGATACACGATACAATTACTCTGAATGATGAATACCATGATTGAATATGAGTGACAAATGATCATTAATGAGTGAAATTACTGAATGACAATTACTGAATGATAAATACTGAATGATAATAACTGAATGATAATAACTGAATGATAATAACTGAATGATAATAACTGAATTACAACCGGGTATTACACTTGATCCAGGGACGACACCTATCTCCAAGGCACCATACAAGATGGCACCAGCTTAGATGAAGGAATTAAAGTTACAACTCGAGGAATTGCTAAGGAAGGGGCTCGTTCGTCCGAGCACTTCGCCATGGGGTGTGCCAGTCCTTTTTGTAAAGAAGAAGGACAACTCTGTACGCTTGTGTATCGATTACAGAGAACTAAATAAAGTCACTATTAAGAACCGTTACCCACTTCCAAGGATTGATGATTTATTGGATCAACTACAGGGAGCGACTGTGTTTTCAAAGATCGATTTACGTTCTGGATATCACCAATTGAGAATTCGGGAGGAGGATATTCCAAAGACCGCATTTCGATCGAGGTACGGACACTACGAGCACATGGTGGTGTCGTTTGGATTGACTAATGCCCTAGCCGTTTTTATGGAATTGATGAACAAGGTTCTGATAGAATTTCTCGACAAGTGTGTGGTAGTCTTTATCGACGACATTTTGATCTATTCCCGGAGCCGACAGGAGCCTGAGGAATACTTGAGGCAGGTGTTGAGCGTTTTGAGGCAACACCAACTTTATGCCAAACTTTCTAAATGCGAGTTCTGGATGCCGGAGGTGACCTTTTTGGGACATGTGATTTCGGCAGAAGACGTTAAGGTAGATCCCCAGAAGATAGAGACAGTCATGAGTTGGGAACCACCAAGAAATGTCAAGGAAGTGAGGAATTTTCTGGGATTGACAGGATATTATCGACGGTTTGTCGAAGCTTTTTCTAGTATTGCTCAGCCGATGACGAATCTACTAAGGAAGAGTACCAAGTTTGTCTGGACAATGGATTGTCAGGAGAGCTTCAACGAACTAAAGAGGAAACTGACTACTGCGCCAGTACTGGTACTACCGCAGGGCACAGAAGGATTCGTAATATACACCGATGCATTTAAGCATGGACTTGGATGTGTATTCATGCAAAAGAACAGAGTTATTGCATACGCCTATCGACAACTTAAACCATATGAGGTGAACTATTCGACACACGATTTGGAGTTGGCTGCGGTGGTCCACACCCTTAAGATTTGGAGACACTACCTTTATAGAGTTACCTGTAAAATCTTTACGGACCACAAGAGTTTAAAATACATCTTCACCCAGAGGGAGTTAAACATGAGACAGAGGCTTTGGCTAGAGCTAATCAAAGATTACGATGTGGAGATTTTATATCACCTTGGGAAGGCCAACGTCGTGGCAGATGCATTAAGTCGGAAAACTGCATAGGAGATGACACTATCCTGTTTAACGGTGCAGTCGGAATTTCAACAAGATCTAAGGAGAAATGGCATTGAAGTATGGATACAACGCCGCTAGGGACAGTTATGCTCAATTAACATTCATTCATCCTTGCTAGACGAGATACGCCTGGCACAGATGGAAGACTCGGAACTTCGTGCGATCGGTGCAAGGGCCGAAGGGGGATTTATTTCAGACTACAGGATCCAAGGAAACTTGGTGAGGTTTAAGAACAGAATTTGTATTCCACTGAATGACGAGCTTATGCAAACTATACTCAAGGACGCTCATTCTACTCCCTATTCGGTGCATCCCGGGGCGAGCAAGATGTATAAGGATTTGCGGAAGAGCTTCTGGTGGAAGAACATGAAACAGGAGGTAGCGAGGTTCGTTGCTCGATGCATGACATGTCAACAGGTGAAGATTGAACACCGCAGGCTGGCTAGAATCATGCAGCCCTTACCCATTCCGGAATGGAAATGGGAGAGCATATCAATGGATTTTGTCACCAAGTTACCAGTGATGGCGGGAGGAAAGGACACGATATGGGTCATTGTAGACCTACTGACGAAGTCGGCACATTTCGTTCCAATTCAGGAGACCACCGGGACAGAGCAGCTGGCTACCATCTTCATCCGAGAAATCATAAGGCTACATGGCGTTCCCTCGGGGATTATATCAGATAGAGATACTAGATACGTGTCCCGCTTCTAGAAGGCTGTCCACAAGGCTATGGGTACTCAGTTACATTTCAGCACGGCCTATCACCCTCAAACAGAACGTACTATACAAACCCTGGAGGATATATTAAGAGCGTGTGTACTTGATTGGGGTAAGGATTGGGCCAAACACCTCTGCTTGGCGGAGTTTTCATACAACAGCAGCTGGCATGCAAGCATAGGAATGGCACCCTTCGAGGCCTTGAACTCATTTCAGTGTTGTTATACGAGCTATACTAAATTTCGAATGCTTTGGTTAGTTTAGAACTTCCGAGGATGATCGGAACGGTGAAAACTATCACAATTATTAATCGATGCCTAACTTATTAAGTGACTAGAATAAGTAGTGGTAGTACTCGTAATTGAATGGGAACTCATAACCGAATTGTTAATCACCAACACCTTATAATTATCTTGTTGTAGATTTCAATTATAATCCGATTACCATATCGTAAGAACGTTAATAATCCCTTGATGAACTAACTAACGACGATCAAATCGGATAAGTGATCAAACATGTTAAGTTCGGGTAATTAGTGCTTAATCATTCCATTCTAATAATTTAAACTAAATTTAGTGATGTAAATACAATGGCCTTGAACCATAATCACGACATAGAGATGTTGTATTAGAACACTAATCAACGAGATGATAAATTGTAAAATGGCGAACCGAGGAAACTAGTAAAACGCATTATGGTCAAATAGAGAATTCCGATTTTGGCAACATGAACAATCAAGTTTAGGATCCTTATGGGACGGGGAGGATTGTCATTAATCATCATTATTACTACAAAATGTTAATCGACAATCATGTAATAGGTTGGGCTTTCGGGTGTGGTCATTCGAGCCGTCGTGTTATCAAGGAAGTAACTCTCGTCGGATTTGAGGCAAGTGAATCTTGCTCGGACCTTATGTATTAGTATTTCAGAATTTTACATGTGTTACTGTCTATGGTAAGGTGTTTATCTTATCTGTCTCGTCCGGAGTATTCCTGTGTAGATACTTCCGTGACCTTTGGCTGCGGCCTTGGGAGTTTATATGTTGATATACATTGCGGGACTGTGTTGAGGGATAAAACCTGAATGGTACCCACGTCCGGAGTATTCCTGTGTAGATACTTCCGTGACCCTTGGTTGTGACCTTGGGAGATTATGTGCTGATAAAAGGAATGACGTTAAATTAAATATTCGGTGATGACCTTGTTTCTGAATTCATATGATTCTATCTTTGAAGTTTGTTCGAAATGCCTGACCCGGTTTGACTGACACGATACGTCGTGTCAGGCAAATTTGTTGAATATGTGCAGGATATTCCCGAAGGTTCCGGTCAGGTCTGAGCAGTGTTGTAAAGGAGGCTTGTTATTTCTTAAACTAAATTTGAATAATCCACGTTGTGTAATAACCGTATGAACGGACTTTGTTACCTTTTATATTTCGGATGTATGAACGCTTTCATTTGAACATTTCCGCAAACTATATGTTAAATAAATTGTTTTTGAAACCTCTTTTAAAACTCGCCTTGTGGGTCCCACCCGGGATTCACGGTACTGTGACATCCGGCTTAATTTGGGGCGTTACACCACTTTCACTCGGGAATCGAGAGTGGTTTCAACACGCCCGCTGGTCGATGATGCTCAATCTTGACCTGCTGATAGGTCAAACACCTCGAAACGAATTCTACAACTTCCCGTTTCATGTTACCTCACCAATAATACGACTTCAAATCCTTATACATTTTGTTCAATCCCAGGTGAATGGAATATGGGGTAGCATGAGCCTCCTTCAGAATAGTGCTCCCCAACTCTTCATCCGCCGGTACACAAACACGATTTTTGAAGCGTATCAGTCTGTCCTCGTGAACCACAAATCCAGGGGATTTCCCCTGATCAACTTCTCCCCAAATTCTAGATAAGAGCAGGTCCGTCATCTGTTTCGTCCTGACTATCTCATCAAGGGATGATGAAATCTCAAGCGTGAAATGTTGTCCCTAAACACGCTGTAACCAGACCTCAATCTCCGGCCTCATGAACTCTAACTGCAATTCTCTCTAGACGGTCAAGCGGGCAAGTATCTGCTCCTGTACTGTTTTACGACTCAAGGCATCGGCAACCACATTTGCCTTGCCCGGATGATAAAAGATCTCGATATCATAGTCTTTTATTAGCTCTAGCCACCTCCCCTGCCTCATATTCAACTCCTTTTGAGTAAAAATGTACTTCAGGCTCTTGTGGTCCGTAAAAATCTGACAGGTAACTCTATACAGATAGTGGCGCCAGATTTTTAAAGCAGACACCACGGCTGCTAACTCCAAATCATGGGTCGGGTAATTGACCTCGTAAGGTCGCACTAGATGCATAGGCGATCATGTTCCCATTCTGCATTAATACGCAGCCAAGACCGTGTCTCGATGCATCACTATATACCACGAATCCTTCTGTTCCTTTTGGTAGAACCAAAACAGGTGCTGAAATCAATCGACTCATGAGTTCATCAAAACTTTGCTGACATGCTTCCGACCATAAATATTTTTTATCTTTCCTCAACATATTAGTCATCGGTTGAGCAATTTTGGAAAAACCTTCCACGAACCGTCGGTAATAGCCTGCTAGACCCAGGAAACTACGAACTTCCTTCACGTTCTTCGGAGGTAGCCAGTCTCGGATGGCTTCTGTCTTCTGTGGGTCTACTCTCACTCCATTTGCTGATATTACATGTCCAAGAAAAATAACTTCAGGCATCCAGAATTCACATTTAGAAAATTTCCATAGAGTTGTTCCCGCCTTAATGCATCGAGAACCTGACGGAGGTGATACTCATGCTCTTCATGGTCACGAGAGTAAATCAGAATGTCGTCAATAAAAACGACTAAAAAATGATCCAAATAATTAATAAAAACTTGATTGATCAATTCCATGAACACTGCCTGTGCATTTGTCAGTCCGAATGGCATGACGACGAACTCATAATGCCCATAACGAGTACGAAAAGCTGTCTTCGGAATGTCAGACTCTCGAATCCTCAACTGATGATACCCGGATCTTAAGTCGATCTTGGAAAATACAGTGGCGCCTTGGAGCTGATCCAGCAAATCATCAATACGAGGTAATGGATATTTGTTCTTGCTTGTTACCTTGTTCAGCTAACGGTAATTAATACACAAACGCAGAGATCCGTCTTTCTTCTGTACAAACAACACCGGCGCTCCCGAAGGGGACGCACTAGGTCGAACATAGCCTTTCTCAGTAAACTCCTCAAGCTGACTCTTCAACTCCTGCATCTCGATCGGGGCCATACGATACGGTGCTTTCGAAAGCGAGGACGTTCGTGGCTCCAACTCAATGATGAATTCTACCTCCCGATGTGGGGGTAATACTGGCAACTCATCTGGAAATACATCTGGGTAGTCTTGAACTACCGAAATATAGGCCAACTCAACTGGTCGGTCGGTTGTCTTGGTCATGTAGCACCAATAACCAACACACCCCTGATTCAGCAGTTTTACTACCTTCATTGCGCTAATGACTCTCCCGGAATGGCTGGGATTATCACCCTAAAAAATACACTCAACACCATCATCAGCTGTGACGGTCACTATTCGCTTTCGGACGCTAAGTACGGCATCATGGCGATCTATCTAATCGATACCCAAGATCACATCATCTTTAGGTAAATCGACCACAATCAAGTCTGACAACCACTCACGGTCGTTCATGCGAATCGGACAGTTCTGCACTTCACGATTCCCAACAATTCTTTTACCATCGGGTAGACCAATGACATAAGGTTCACAATCGGTAACATGATCTAATTGCAAACGACTCAAACAAGAATTAGACAAAAAAGAGTGTGAAGCACCAGTATCAAAAAGGACACAAATGGGTTGAGTGTGAATCTCGAGGGTACCTGCAATCATGCTGGCTTCGGGATCGTCGGCCTTCTCCATCTCATAGACTCTGGGTTTTGAAACTCCAGTACTAGGTGTGCCAGCTTGATTTCCTCGACCCATCCCTTTGTTTGCTCCGATAGTCTAATAAGAAGCGGACGGAGGTACACGGTCCTATACAGAAGACTGTACTGGAGCAAGAGAGGCTACTAGAGCACGCCTGGGTCCACCTCTGCAATAGCGATCACGATGTCCATTCTTCCCACATCTGTTGCAGGCGACGGCCGACTTCGGGCATTTAGAGCTGATGTGTCCCTGGTCCCCACAGTTATAGCATACGATAGGTGAGCTTATCGCTCAAGATTGCGATACTATTGGCTTCGATGCCGTCGGTGGCCACTCAGAAGGGTTCGGTATTGACTGGGGCTTCCAGAACGTCCCTCGGTTACTGTCTGCCTGGGTCTGGTTCCTCGATCTCTTGTTGGAGGACTGGGGCTGCTTCTTGGAAATCTCCTTCGCAGTGAGTTCGTATTCCAGGGTTTTCTCGATGAATTCTGGTAGGGTCGTACAGTGGTGATTGAGCAACTGCATCCTAATTCGGGGTTTAAGCATCTTGAGGAAATATTTGATCTTATCAGCTTCCGAACGAACAACTAACGTAGCAAAAGGGAGAAGTGCCTGGAATTTCTCGTCAATAGCTAGCACATCCTCGTCCTCAGATGGATCGGGGTTCAATAACTATGATAATTTGGCCTCACGGAGGGGTGCGGGATAGTAACGGTCTAGCATAAGATTCTTGGATTCCTCCCAAGTACGCGCGCCATCAGCAGGCCTCACAGAAAGCCACCAAGTATGGGCACCCTTGCTAAGGTAGTAAGCTGCCACAGCAACTCGGTTCTCTTCTGGGCATTCCACCATTTCGAACAGCTTCTCAAAATGCTCTATCCAGTGTACTATGTCGGCCGGCTTAGAAGAGCCTTCAAAGGTCGGAGGTCGTTGTCGCGATATGTCATTAATGATCTGGCTCACAATTCCGCTGTGCACCGGAGGCGGAGAGTGCTGTCCCTGCTGTTGTCCATTTGTAGCATTCCTCTGCATAGCTTCCATCATCTGACCCATTTGGGTCATCTGGGTCATCATATAACACAACCGTACAACTCACACAACCGTACACAGGATCCAAATTCGGTATAGACCATATGGAGATTGAAAATACCTTACAAATTATAATACATTCATCCGAAATAAAATAAAATGAAAAATCATAGTAAGACATAACCGAACATCAAAAGACTCCCCCCCCGAATTAGCATCCTTCAAAACCCTCCGCCGCCATCGTGCTCTTCCTGTGTCTTGCCCTTTCCTCGCCCTGAAATACAAGTATTTCACCCAAACCACAGGGTCAGCTTTACATGATAATAATTCTCATGGAATTATACAATTCATATACATACGGATCTCAAAGAAACAACCGACTACTGAATATACCCCACAGGCGTGTAAACAGTCAGTCCCAACTGTCGAACATATCCAAACATACGAACGACCAAATAATATGGCTCAAGACGGACGTCACAGTACGCCCGATGCGGAAATGTGTCCGTGCACATGTCCACCCCGTATACGGAATCCAGAATATATATGGGACGATGTACCCAATTAGCCCCACGAACTACGTCTCGTGTGCATGATCTAATGCGGAAACATCCACGCACGACCATCAAGTGCCCGACTAAAAATCCTACACATAACCAATCGGCACGCAGATATGACTCTAGAGATGTCACGATGCAATATTACAATGAAACTCAACGAATTACACTTTTATCAAAGAATCGAACAACTCACCGAAATGACAACAAAGCTCAACGAGACCAACGGTAACAAGGGCGATAAGCTTGGGAATACAATCCCGCCACAAACGGTAACACAATCAAAGACATCACCACATCATGAATCATAGATTCACAGAACATTTCCTATACACAAAACGTATAATAATCACAAGAATTCAACCATCATTATAACCAAGCAAGATAACTTGCCTCAATTTCGTAGATGAATAATCCTTGTTTGAACGAACAAACGAACGGTATCTTCATCTAACAATACTCATTTGAACAAGCAACCTTGAATGAAACGTAATTAATTCAACAACACATTCGTATGATAATGGTATTAATTCATAGAAACAATATTCGTAATTTTACTCGAATAGTTCAACTATCCTATCGAACATTCTAATGCTCCAATTACGAATTATCATATATCAAGTTTTTTTAGATTCACCCACATATTCTAACATTAATGCCAAGCATTTGAAGTCAAGAACATTATCGATGTAATACTATGATGATTAAACATACTCTCAATCCATCAGCACTTCCAATTAACATTAAACATGTTAAAAGTTTGTGTTTATTTACATTCTTCATCATCTTTCCAATGATTACGTTAAGCCAATCTAGAAATGAAATCATAACTTTAAGTTTTAAGCATAATAAGAACATCATCAATTTTCGGCCATTAATTCTACCGCATCATTATCACCCATAATCGTTATAATCATTCTAAGAACACTATCAACGTATTAATGTAGCAGTGAACACCTCCTTATGTTATCAACACATTCGATTAACTTGAATATATGAAGGTTATGTTTGTGTTCTACCAAAATCCATTACTTTCCCTCGAAGAAGTTGCTCAAAACCTAGTTATATCATTTAGGATGTTTGAAACTCTACACATAACATCCTTCAATCTTGTAATAATCATTTTCAGGGGGTTAACATAACATTTAAACAATCCATTTCATCAACTTATCAAATTCATCACGAATCTATCAATTTCGTAAGGCCAAAACATAGTTCCATGTTATCCCTCAAGGATTAACTAAATATTCAAGACACGATTAGAATCTAACACCTCTAGTCATCAAGGATTCCTTACTTACAAGTTCTAAGTGTCAAGATCAAAATCAACTTCCTATTGTCATGTTATTAATCAGGTTTTATCCAACATAATCAACACAACTATGCTATGAAGTTATCATACATCAAGAAGTGATACTAAAATTCCTTATATTGTTCTTCACTTAGTTTGAACATGATTCTAATAACTATCATGTTTAAAATAGATTAATCTAACATTATACGAAGTGTTTAATACTAATATCATCACAAACATGGATTCAATATGAGGTAAAGAAAAACCAACCTCAGAATGAAGAACAACACCAACACCCCAAGAACACACTTCAATCTCCTAATCTCTAAGCCACAATCCAAGTGATGAAGCTCCAACACAAGATGGAAGGGGTAGAAATCGATTTGACAAGGTGGGGAATCGATTTCTCAGAGGGATGGTTGAGTTGGTTTGAGCAGAAAAATGAAAGGCAAGCCATACCTTTATAACCCTAATTTAGCATTCCATACGCTATAGCTAAAGATTAACGTACGTTACAACATTACGTACGTAACCTTATGAGCATTACGTACGTAACAGATCCCCAAATGCTACTGACTCAAAATACACATGTTCTTACGTACGTTGCCAAAATGAATGTACGTAAAGCTCTTGTACATTATGTACGCTAAGACATAGCCATTACGTACGTAATGGCCATTGACTAAGCTGTCATGATCGACTCCTGACCACTGCATACACGCTCGGTCCCACCCGGAAAAAGTGATCTGCTGATTGATATCCCGCATTACGTACGTTAACATAGGAGTGTTACGTACGTAATGCTACGTACATAGCGTACGTAAAGGTAAAGTATTAGCGCATGTTAAGGGCAACAACAAGTAAAAAAAATGAAATTCTCCACTTAACATCTAACAATCAACTACAATGTGAACGACTAAGATCAACAATTCAATTTAACATAACTCATCAATATACTCATTACAATAAACATGGATATGGTATGACAATGCTCGATTGAACCTGTAATATTTGGATTTATTACTGTGTATTTCATCTGTATTCGAACCCTGTATTATTCGGATTTGTGGTCTTGATAATTGGAATATGATATTTCTTGCATTGGTATCTTTGTACATAAGTATAACAACATGCAAAATTTCTCATGCAAACTCGTGATAGCGCGTGCTAAGAATGTAGCTTAACGCGCGCTATCGGCTACTACTAGCGCACGCTATGTATGTAGGAGTTGCGTGCGCTAGGCACTCAATTATTGAGCAGGGCGGCAAGCAGATGCGCCAGCCGGGACATGGGTCCGGATAAGATTCCCGCGGACGAACCTGGACAGATTTGGAGTCAATGCTTATTAGCGTGCACTAAATATGTATGGTAGCGTGCGCTAATTAGCTAAAGTGCAGAATGTTATAAATGAGACAACAATCCGTTTTTGCTTACATTTCCTTCGTTCATTCTTCAGTCTTGAGAGACCAGAGAGCAATAATTATCCTCCTAACAGACTTAGAACACATCTACGTGATCCTTGAATATTGGATATTACTTGTGAGTAATCATTGAAGAGACGTAACACCTTGGAGTGGCATATAACCAACCGGAGTCGGATTCCACCTTGCGGTTCAGTAATTTCGTCATATTAAGGTATGTTGATTCTATCTCCAACTCTAGATTCATGTTATGGAACATAAGATGATCATGCTAGCAAATATTGAGTTTCTTGGGTAAATTATCCAAACCACGTCATGTTTAGAATATTGAGATGATTATGCCTTAAGTACCTTGATTATGAACATCATGATTCGAATCATATTACAATGAACAAGTAGAGGAAGCTTCTATCATTGGTAATCCGAATCTAGTAGGTGTCTTTATAGCAATCATGGACTTGACTTTAACATCATTATTGTTAGACGAATATAAGGGATTGATCATGAAAGGATTTATCTTGTTAAGATGGGATGTTAATCAAACTACAATAATGATAGTTTTGATTGATATAAAGGTGTTGATATCGACCGTTAGGCCTTCCGAAGTATAGCATGAAGAATTGTAATCGAAATGGAATATGGTTTTATTATAGTATACATATTCTTGAATCCGAAGTTGTTGTTATCCGTAAGATCATTCATAACCATATAAACATGATATTCATGGAGGTAACATGAATTAACACTGAAGATTTCATTGGTTTGATCATGATGAGATCAGTCTACTGCCCAGTAGTGAACTGCCATGCATAGTTAGCGTATGCTAGGCTTTGTTGTTTGCGTGCGCTATCGAGCAGACTTAACGCACACTACACAGAATACTTAGCGTACGCTAAGAATTTCAGGAAGATTGCATTTTATGAACTTTCGACCGTAAATCGGATTGTTGGACATTCGTACGACGTGGGATAAATTCTATATTATTTCTTTTGTTAAGGTTCGAGCTTGTTACGTGGTTTGATTAAAGGGGCGACCTTCGAGTGTTTCGTTTCGTGGAAGTATTGTTCTTGTCTTCGAATCGAGGCAAGTACCTTATTTGTTTTACGTATTGATGTTATATATATTGTCATGCATGTATGTCGTTGTTGTATGTCCACCTCGTGTTGGTCCGACGGGATCATCGGGGGATCTATGCTAGCGTGCGCTGGATCATCGGACGGGTTTTTCCACCACGGGTTGGTCTGACGGGATCATCGTGGGTTCTAGGCAGTGGACGCTGGATCGTCGGAATTACCATGTGTATGTTATGATATCATGCTGTGATTATCAGTTGTGTATGTTATGTATAAGTTTCTCGCAGGAGAAGACTCGTTTGACATTTTATCATTTACGTTATTATTATTCTGCGTGTGACGTTGAATAATATGTTGTGGTACTTGTACTAGAATCGTTGTGCTAACCCTTTCGGGGGTGAACATTTGTTTATGTTCAGGATCCAGGAGAGCGGGGAAACAACCACTGGAGCTGCATGACGACGAGGGTACAGAGTGATGTTCCGACCGGGTTTATTTGTCTGTTGTTTATTGGTTATTTCAATAAGTACTCGAGTACGTAGTCGTTTATGATGAATTTGAATTTGGTGATGTATTAATAATTTTCTGTTGAACATTCGTATTTTCGATTTGGTCGAATGCTGTATCTTAATTCCGTTATTATCATTCGTTGGTACCTGTTAATATCTTTTCAATTCTTCAGCCTTGTAAATCCTTATGTAAAGGATTTACGGCGCTGTAATATTCCTGAATATATTGGGGGTGTTACAGAATATGGTATCGGAGCTAAGATTATGGATATCTTGGCCATTGGGTTAAAATAGGGGTCATTTACGTCTTTTGAGGTAACCGGCCGTGAATGACATCACTGTACTGCCTACGTCTTCATGCGAACGGTGGTTGTAAGTTCCTAAACTCTATCTCGTTCTTTACATGTTGTATCTCTTTATACTTGAACATTAGATCGATGTTGTTTCCTGTATATTGAGTATTTATGCTTACAGTATGTTGAGAGGCGGACGTGGATGTGGTCGCGGTCGTGGACGCGAACGAAGGAATGCTGAAAGGGAAGCGTCGCCTTCTAATCAGGCCAATCATAGCTCAGGCGAGCCACAACGATCCATCAATAACGAACCGGAACTCGCTGCATGTAAATCCTTCACAAGTGGTGAACCAGATGACTGGCCGCTTCGTGTCGTGGACCGAATGCAGGTGGCGGTGGGATTTCAGCAGGGAGATGGACAACAAAGGATTCCAGAAATGCGAAATCGAGGTGACCGATGGTTGCAAGAGGTGGCGAAGATGCAAACTTCCACATGGGATCATTGGTTGAAAGAACTGGAGAAAATCTTTGCCGGAATTAACTGCCCAGATGACCGGAGAACCTCTATCGCTCAATACTTTCTGATAGGGGAAGCATCCGAATGGTGGGAAGCCATCCGGCCTGTAGACCATGATGCTGATTGGACAGAGTTTAAATTGATGATGGAAGCTCAATACTGCCCTCGTCCTGTGAGGGAAGCCAAGGTTCGGGAGTTTTTCTCCGCTCAGCCTTCAGATGTGCTAGTATCCCAGACAATTAAGACATTTAACCAGCAGTTAGCATTCGTTCGACATATGGTCAGAACCGATGTGGAAATGATGATTCATTTTGATATGAGGATGAAACCAGAAATCCAGAGGTACATGTCCGGTTTTGAATGTACCACCCTCCGTCAATACCAGGATAAGGCGTTGGCGTATGAGATCAAGGAAGCAGCCATGGAGAAATTTACGGAATCCAAGAAGCAGAAAGTCTCTGGTACTTTTACAGAGCACAAGAATAGCGGGCCCCGCAAGGCCCAGTCATCCTTTCAATCTTTCAAGAAACCTCCGCACCCAGTTAGGAGTGGAAAGAACTTCGGAGCAACATCAACTATGACTGATGTTGCAAGGAAATGCTTTAACTGCGCCCAGACGGGGCACTATCGATGAAATTGCCCCTACCTGCCGTGACTTGTTTTGATTATGGTCGAGAGGGACATCGTTCGGTGTTCTGTGAAGAGGATGCAAAGTCTTTTAGAGCCCGTACACCAACCTACCCATAAGGAAGCCAAGATCCAACAGACGCAAAGAAAGTGTTCGATGCCTCAATTTTGGCCGCGGACGAGGCAGAGGACAATGGGATCGAAAGGGGACATCGAGTGCCGGATCTGCTCCCCACGTGCATTTGAGATTAGGAGGACAGACGATCGTGATGCTTTGCCGATCGTGCATCGTCCAGATCCTTTCCCAGCCAGTTAGCGTTTTATTCGATACAGGAGCTACGCATTCTTTTATATCCTTGTCTTGTGTAAATCGTTTGAATATTTCTGGTTTTCATGCTTGTGAACCTTATGTTGTTGGTTTACCGAGTGGAGAGAGGATTTTCGGGAAATTAGAAACTAGAGATTTCCCTGTAACATTTGGAGGCAGAGAGTGGCTCTCAAATTTGATTGTAATAGAAATGTAAGGGGACGACCTGATACTCGGAGACGATTGGCTTAATCGATATGGAGCGATTGTAAACTACCGAAGGAGGAATATCTCGCTGATCGCTGACGATGGTTCCGAAATACTATTTGAGGGATGGAAACCGGGAAGCTCAAGAAAGTTGATCAAAGCGATGAAAGCTGTCAAATTGTTGAAACAGGGCTGTACCGGATACTGGTGTTATGCAATGAAGAAAGAAGACGAAATTGTGGAACTTTCATCCATTCCTGTTGTGGACGAATTTCCAGATGTATTTCATGATGAGTTACCTGGACTACCTCCACGAAGGGATGTAGAATTTACCATTGAGCTGGAACCCGGAGCTACACCAATTTCTAAGGCGCCGTATCGTATGGCACCTACTGAGATGTATGAACTGAAAAAGCAACTGGAGGAGTTACTGGACAAAGGCTATATTCAGCCAAGCGTTTCGCCCTGGGGAGGGCTAGTTCTTTTTGTCCGAAAGAAGGATGGATCGCTTTGACTGTGTATTGACTATCGAGAGCTGAACAAAATGACGATTAAGAACAAATATCCGTTGCCACGGATTGATGATCTGTTCGACCAGTTGCAAGGAGCAATAGTGTTTTCAAAAATCGATTTGAGATCAGGATACCATCAGCTGAGGATTAAGGAATCTGATGTTCCGAAGTCAGCATTCAGAACTCGCTACGGACACTATGAGTTTGTAGTGATGCCGTTTGGTCTCACTAATGCACCTGCTGTATTCATGCAATTGATGAATCGAGTGTTCATCGAATATTTAGATAAATGTGTGGTCTTGTTCATTGATGACATTCTGGTGTATTCTAAGAACCCGGAAGAGCATGCACAGCATTTGCGGATTGTATTAGAACTTTTGAGAAGCGAGCAATTGTACGCCAAACTCTCTAAGTGTGAATTCTGGCTAAAAGAAGTAATATTCCTCGGCCATGTGGTATCAGCTGAAGGAGTACGAGCAGATCCTCAGAAGATCGAAGCGATTATGGATTGGAAGCGTCCAAAGAACGTGAAAGAAGTCCGAAGTTTCTTAGGACTTGCTGGGTATTATCGTCGATTCGTGGAAGGGTTTTCCAAAATTTCCCGCCCACTTACTCGACTACTGCAGAAAACTTAAAAGTTTGAGTGGAATGAGTTGTGTCAGGTTAGCTTTGATGAATTGAAGAAGAGATTGACGACGGCACCGATTCTATCACTTCCACAGGGAATTGGAGGATTTATAGTTTACAGTGATGCTTCGAACCAAGGACTCGGATGCGTATTGATGCAGAATGACAAGGTGATCGCTTATGCGTCGCGACAACTGAAATCTTATGAAGTGAATTACCCAACACATGATTTGGAGCTAGCAGCAGTAGTTTTTGCTTTGAAGATCTGGAGACATTATCTGTACGGGACTCACTGTCAGATCTTTACGGATCACAAGAGTCTCAAATACATCTTCAGTTAGAAAGAGCTGAACATGCGGCAAAGAAGATGGTTAGAACTGATTAAGGACTATGACTTGGAAATTTTGTATCATCCAGGCAAAGCGAATGTAGTGGCCGATGCACTTAGCCGCAAGCCTGTTTCTATTCAGATGCTGGAGACTCTGACCTCCCAACTTAGTCTTCAACGAGAGATGATTAGAGAAGGAATTGAAGTGTGGTTACAAAGAGTCCAAGGACAACTGTGCGTGATGGAAATAACTTCATCATTAACCGAAGAAATCAAATCTAGACAGGCAGATGATCCTCTGATGATTCGGTTACGTGATGAAGTGATCAAGGGAAAGGCCCCTGGATTCCTAATTCATGATGATGGAGTTTTGAGATTTCAGAACCGACTCTGCGTTCCTGATATCGAGATTCTGAAACAAACGATTATGAAGGAAGCTCACAACTCGCCCTATTCTATCCACCCGAGCACCAGTAAGATGTATAAGGACTTGAAACAGAATTTCTGGTGGGGTAACATGAAGAAAGATGTAGCAAACTATGTCTCGAAATGTTTGACTTGCCAACAGGTTAAGATCGAGCATCAACGTCTTGCCGGGATGTTGAAGCTACTCCCGATTCCTGAATGGAAGTGGGATGACATATCGATGGACTTTATTACTAGTATGCCGAGCACCAGTAAGATGTATAAGGACTTGAAACAGAATTTCTGGTGGGGTAACATGAAGAAAGATGTAGCAAACTATGTCTCGAAATGTTTGACTTGCCAACAGGTTAAGATCGAGCATCAACGTCTTGCCGGGATGTTGAAGCTACTCCCGATTCCTGAATGGAAGTGGGATGACATATCGATGGACTTTATTACTAGTATGCCGAGAACCAAGTCAGGAATGAACATGATTTGGGTGATAGTTGATCGTTTAACCAAATCAGCTCATTTTCTAGGCATTAAGGATACGTGGGGACCAGAGAGGTTGGCACGAGTTTTATTTCAGAGATAGTTCGATTGCATGGTACACCGAAGACCATTATTTCTGATCGAGATGGCCGTTTTGTGTCTCACTTTTGGAAAGCAGTTCATAAGGTCTTGGGGACCGAATTGAACTTCAGCACAGCTTATCACCGGCAGACTGACGGACAATCCGAGAGGACTATTCAAACGGTGGAAGATATGCTGAGGGCTTGTGCCTTAGATTGGTCAGCTGATTGGTAAGTTCATCTACCGTTGATTGAATTTACCTACAACAATAGTTGGCATGCCTCCATTAAGATGGCACCGTTTGAGGCATTATACGGGAGGATATGTAGATCGCCCCTATGTTGGGACGATACATCAGACTTAATCGGGACAGAACCAGAGTTGATCAAACAGACTCGAGAGAAGATAACCTTGATTCGTGAAAGGATGTTGACCGCCCAGAGTCGCCAGAAATCTTACGTAGACGTACGCCGTCGCCCTTTGGAGTTCAGTACGGAAGACAACGTACTTTTAAATGTTTCTCCTACTCGGGGAATCTTTCGTTTCGGAAGGAAAGGAAAGCTAAGTCCGAGATATATCGGACCATTTGAGATCCTTGAGAGAGTTGGAGAGTTGGAATACAGATTAGCATTGCCGCCGTCATTATGCCATGTTCATAACGTGTTCCACGTATCCCAGTTACGGAGGTATATACCAGATCCTAGTCATGTCATTGATTTCGGCGAGATCGAAGTCGCTCATGATGGGACGTTCGAAGAGAGACCGGTCAATATACTCGAGAGTTGAGTTAAGCAGTTGAGGAACAAACCAATCGTTTTGGTCAGAGTTCAATGGTCACGTCACGGAGTGGAAGAAGCCACATGGGAAACGAAGATGGCATGAAGTCTAGATATCCCGAATTATTTTTGTCTTGAGTTTCGGGACGAAACTCCTTTTTAGTAAGAGAGTATGTAATATCCGAATTTATTACTGTGTATTTCATCTGTATTCGAACCCTGTATTATTCGGATTTGTGGTCTTGATAATTGGAATATGATATTTCTTGCATTGGTATCTTTGTACATAAGTATAACAACATGCAAAATTTCTCATGCAAACTCGTGATAGCGCACGCTAAGAATGTAGCTTAACGCGCGCTATCGGCTACCACTAGCACACGCTACGTATGTAGGAGTTGCGTGCGCTAGGCACTCTATTATTGAGCGGGGCAGCTAGCACATGCGCCAGCCGGGACATGGGTCCGGATAAGATTCCCGCGGATGAACCTGGACAGATTTGGAGTCAATGCTTATTAGCGTGCGCTAAATATGTATGGTAGCGTGCGCTAATTAGCTAAAGTGCAGAATGTTATAAATGAGACAACAATCCGTTTTGGCTTACATTTCCTTGGTTCATTCTTCAGTCTTGAGAGACCAGAGAGCAATAATTATTCTCCTCACACTTAGAACACATCTACGTGATCCTTGAATATTGGATATTACTTGTGAGTAATCATTGAAGAGAAGTAACACATTGGAGTGGCATATAACCAACCGGAGTCCGATTCCACCTTGCGGTTCAGTAATTTCGTCATATTAAGATATGTTGATTCTATCTCCAACTCTAGATTCGTGTTATGGAACATAAGATGATCATGCTAGCAAATATTGAGTTTCTTGGGTAAATTATCCAGACCACGTCATGTTTAGAATATTGAGATGATTATGCCTTAAGTACCTTGATTATGAACATCATGATTCGAATCATATTACAATGAACAAGTAGAGGAAGCTTCTATCATTGGTAATCCGAATCTAGTAGGTGTCTTCATCGCAATCATGGACTTGACTTTAACATTATTATTGTTAGACGAATATAAGGGATTGATCATGAAAGGATTTATCTTGTTAAGATGGGATGTTAATCAAACTACAATAATGATAGTTTTGATTGATATAAAAGTGTTGATATCGACCGTTAGGCCTTCCGAAGTATCACATGAAGAATTGTAATCGAAATGGAATATTGTTTTATTATAGTATACATATTCTTGATTCCGAAGTTGTTGTTATCCGTAAGATCATTCATAACCATATAAACATGATATTCATGGAGGTAACATGAATTAACACTGAAGATTTCATTGGTTTGATCATGATGATATCAGTCTACTGCCCAGTAGTGAACTGCCATGCATAGTTAGCGTACGCTAGGCTTTGTTGTTTGCGTGCGCTATCGAGCAGACTTAACGCACGCTACACAGAATACTTAGCGTATGCTAAGAAGTTCAGGAAGATTGCATTTTATGAACTTTCGACCGTAAATCGGATTGTTGGACATTCGTACGACGTGAGATAAATTCTATATTATTTCTTTTGTTAAGGTTTGAGCTTGTTACGTGGTTTGATTGAAGGGGCGACCTTCGAGTGTTTTGTTTCGTGGAAGTATTGTTCTTGTCTTCGAATCGAGGCAAGTACCTTAATTGTTTTACGTATTGATGTTATACATATTGTCATGCATGTATGTCGTTGTTGTATGTCCACCTCGTGTTGGTCCGACGGGATCATCGGGGGATCTATGCTAGCGTGCGCTGAATCATCGGACGAGTTTTTCCACCACGGGTTGGTCTGACGGGATCATCGTGGGTTCTAGGCAGTGAACGCTGGATCGTCGGAATTACCATGTGTATGTTATGATATCATGTTGTGATTATCAGTTGTGTATGTTATGTATGAGTTTCTCGCAGGAGAAGACTCGTTTGACATTTTATCATTTACGTTATTATTATTCTGTGTGTGACGTTGAATAATATGTTGTGGTACTTGTACTAGAATCGTTGTGCTAACCCCTTCGGGGGTGAACATTTGTTTATGTTCAGGATCCAGCAGAGCGGGGAAACAACCACTGGAGCTGCATGACGACGAGGGTGCAGAGTGATGTTCCGGCCGGGTTTATTTGTCTGTTGTTTGTTGGTTATTTCAATAAGTACTCGAGTACGTAGTCGTTTATGATGAATTTGAATTTGGTGATGTATTAATAATTTTCTGTTGAACATTCGTATTTTCAGTATTTGGTCAGAACTGTTGTATCTTAATTCCGTTATTATCATTCGTTGGTACCTGTTAATATCTTTTCAATTCTTCAGCCTTGTAAATCCTTATGTAAAGGATTTACGGCGCTGTAATATTCCTGAATATATTGGGGGTGTTACAGAATATGGTATCGGAGCTAAGATTATGGATATCTTGGACATTAGGTTAAAATAGGGGTCATTTACGTCTTTTGAGGTAACCGGCCGTGAATGACATCACTGTACTGCCTACGTCTTCATGCGAACGATGGATGTAAGTTCCTAAACTCTATCTCGTTCTTTACATGTTGTATCACTTTATACTTGAAAATTAGATCGATGTTGTTTCCTGTATATTGAGTATTTATGCTTACAGTATGTTGAGAGGCGGACGTGGACGTGGTCGCGGTCGTGGACGTGGTCGCGGTCGTGGACGCGGACGAAGGAATGCTGAAAGGGAAGCGTCGCCTTCTAATCAGGCCAGTCATAGCTCAGGCGAGCCACAACGATCCATCAATAACGAACCGGAACCTGCTGTACCATAAATCCTTCGTCAAGTGGTGAACCAGATGACTCAGTTCGCTCAGGTCGTGGACCGAATGTAGGTGGCGGTGGGATTTCAGCAGGGAGATGGACAACAAAGGATTCCAGAAATGGGAAATCGAGGTGACCGATGGTTGCAAGAGGTGGCGAAGATGCAAACTCCCACATGGGATCATTGGTTGAAACAACTGGAGAAAATATTTTCCGGAATTAACTGCCCAGACGACCGGAGAACCTCTATCGCTCAATACTTTCTGATAGGGGAAGCGTCCGAATGGTGGGAAGCCATCCGGTCTGTAGACCATGATGCTGATTGGACAGAGTTTAAATTGATGATGGAAGCTCAGTACTGCCCTCGTCCTGTGAGGGAAGCCAAGGTTCGGGAGTTTTTCTCCGCTCAGCCTTCAGATGTGCTAGTATCCCAGACAATTAAGACATTTAACCAGCAGTTAGCATTCGTTCGACATCTGGTCAGAACAGATGTAGAAATGATGATTCATTTTGATATGAGGATGAAACCAGAAATCCAGAGGTACATGTCCGGTTTTGAATGTACCACCCTCCGTCAATACCAGGATAAGGCGTTGGCGTATGAGATCAAGGAAGCAGCCATGGAGAAATTTATGAATCCAAGAAGCAGAAAGTCTCTGGTACTTTTACAGAGCACAAGAACAGCGGGCCCCGCAAGGCCCAGTCATCCTTTCACTCTTTCAAGAAACCTCCGCACCCAGTTAGGAGTGGAAAGAACTTCGTAGCAACATCAACTATGACTGATGTTACCAGGAAATGCTTTAACTGCGCCGAGACGGGGCACTATCGACGAAATTGCCCCCTACCTACCGTGACTTGTTTTGATTGTGGTCGAGAGGGACATCGTGCGGTGTTCTGTGAAGAGGCTGCAAAGTCTTTTAGAGCCCGTACACCACAGCCAGTCCAGAAGGAAGCCAGTATCCAACAGATGCAGCAAAGTGTTCAGATGCCTCAGAATTTTGGCCGCGGACGAGGCAGAGGACAATGGGACCGAAAGGGGACATCGAGTGCCGGATCTGTTACCCCACGTCTGTACGAGATGAGGAGGACAAACGATCAGGATGCTGCTGTCGCATCAGGTACTGTCCAGATCCTTTCCCATCCAGTTAGCGTTTTATTCGATACAGGAGCTACGCATTCTTTTATATCCTTGTCTTGTGTAAATCGTTTGAATATTTCTGGTTTTCATGCCTGTGAACCTTATGTTGTTGGTTTACCGAGTGGAGAGAGGATTTTCGGGAATTTAGAAACTTGAGATTTCCTTGTAACATTTGGAGGCAGAGAGTGGCTCTCAAATTTGATTGTAATCGAAATGCAAGGGGACGACCTGATACTCGGAGACGATTGGCTTAATCGATATGGAGCTATTGTAAACTACCGAAGGAGGAATATCTCGCTGATCGCTGACGATGGTTCCGAAATACTGTTTGAGGGATGGAAACCGGGAAGCTCAGGAAAGTTGATCAAAGCGATGAAAGCTGTCAAATTGTTGAAACAGGGCTGTACCGGATACTGGTGTTATGCAATGAAGAAAGAAGACGAAATTGTGGAACTTTCATCCATTCCTGTTGTGAACGAATTTCCAGATGTATTTCCTGACGAGTTACCTGGACTACCTCCACGAAGGGATGTAGAATTTACCATTGAGCTGGAACCCGGAGCTACACCAATTTCTAAGGCGTCGTATCGTATGGCACCTACTGAGATGTATGAACTGAAAAAGCAACTGGAGGAGTTACTGGACAAAGTCTATATTCATCCAAGCGTTTCGCCCTGGGGAGGGCTAGTTCTTTTTGTCCGAAAGAAGGATGGATCGCTTCGACTGTGTATTGACTATCGAGAGCTGAACAAAATGACGATTAAGAACAAATATCCGTTGCCACGGATTGATGATCTGTTCGACCAGTTGCAAGGAGCAACAGTGTTTTCAAAAATCGATCTGAGATCAGGATACCATCAGCTGAGGATTAAGGAATCTGATGTTCCGAAGTCAGCATTCAGAACTCGCTACGGACACTATGAGTTTGTAGTGATGCCGTTTGGTCTCACTAATGCACCTGCTGTATTCATGCAATTGATGAATCGAGTGTTCATCGAATATTTGGATAAATTTGTGGTCTTGTTCATTGATGACATTCTGGTGTATTCTAAGAACCCGGAAGAGCATGCACAGCATTTGCGGATTGTATTAGAACTTTTGAGAAGCGAGCAACTGTACGCCAAACTCTCTAAGTGTGAATTCTGGCTAAAAGAAGTAATATTCCTCAGCCATGTGGTATCAGCTGAAGGAGTACGAGTAGATCCTCAGAAGATCGAAGTGATTATGGATTGGAAGCCTCCAAAGAACGTGAAAGAAGTCCGAAGTTTCTTAGGACTTGCTGGGTATTATCGTCGATTCGTGGAAGGGTTTTCCAAAATTTCCCGCCCACTTACTCGACTACTGTAGAAAACTTAAAAGTTTGAGTGGAATGAGTTGTGTCAGGTTAGCTTTGATGAATTGAAGAAGAGATTGACGACGGCACCGATTCTATCACTTCCACAGGGAATTGGAGGATTTATAGTTTACAGTGATGCTCGGAACCAAGGACTCGAATGTGTATTGATGCAGAATGACAAGGTGATCGCTTATGCGTCGCGACAGCTGAAACCTTATGAAGTGAATTACCCAACACATGATTTGGAGCTAGCAGCAGTAGTTTTTGCTTTGAAGATCTGGAGACATTATCTGTACGGGTCTCACTGTTAGATCTTTACGGATCACAAGAGTCTCAAATACATCTTTAGTTAGAAAGAGTTGAACATGCGGCAAAGAAGATGGTTAGAACTGATTAAGGACTACGACTTGGAAATTTTGTATCATCCAGGCAAAGCGAATGTAGTGGACGATGCACTTAGCCGCAAGCCTGTTTTTATTCAGATGCTGGAGACTCTGACCCCCCAACTTAGTCTTCAACAAGAGATGATTAGAGAAGGAATTGAAGTGTGGTTACAAAGAGTCCAAGGACAACTGTGTGTGATGGAAATAACTTCATCATTAACCGAAGAAATCAAATCTAGACAGGCATATGATCCTCTGATGATTCGGTTACGTGATGAAGTGATCAAGGGAAAGGCCCCTGGATTCCTAATTCATGATGATGGAGTTTTGATATTTCAGAACCGACTCTGCGTTCCTGATATAGATGTTCTGAAACAAACGATTATGAAGGAAGCTCACAACTCGCCCTATTCTATCCACCCGGGCACCAGTAAGATGTATAAGGATTTGAAACAGAATTTCTGGTGGGGTAACATGAAGAAAGATGTAGCGGACTATGTCTCGAAATGTTTGACTTGCCAACAGGTTAAGATCGAGCATCAACGTCCTGCCGGGATGTTGAAGCCACTCCCGATTCCTAAATGGAAGTGGGAGGACATATCGATGGACTTTATTACTATTATGCCGAGAACCAAGTCAGGAATGAACATGATTTGGGTGATAGTTGATCGTTTAACCAAATCATCTCATTTTCTAGGCATTAAGGATACGTGGGGACCAGAGAGGTTGGCACGAGTTTTATTTCTGAGATAGTTCGATTGCATGGTACACCGAAGACCATTATTTCTGATCGAGATGGCCGTTTTGTGTCTCACTTTTGGAAAGCAGTTCATAAGGCCTTGGGACCGAATTGAACTTCAGCACAGCTTATCACCCGCAGACTGACGGACAATCCGAGAGGACTATTCAAATGGTGGAAGATATGCTGAGGGCTTGTGCCTTAGATTGGTCAACTGATTGGGAAGTTCATCTACCGTTGATTGAATTTAGCTACAAAAATAGTTGGCATGCCTCCATTAAGATGGCACCGTTTGAGGCATTATACGGGAGGAGATGTAGATCGCCCCTATGTTGGGACGATACATCAGACTTAATCGGGACAGAACCAGAGTTGATCATACAGACTCGAGAGAAGATAACATTGATTCGTGAAACGATGTTGACCGCCCAGAGTCGCCAGAAATCTTACGTAGACGTACGCCGTCGCCCTTTGGAGTTCAGTACGGGAGACCACGTACTTTTAAAAGTTTCTCCTACTCGGGGAATCTTTCGTTTCGGAAGGAAAGGAAAGTTGAGTCCGAGATATATCAGACCATTTGAGATCCTTGAGAGAGTTGGAGAGTTGGAATACAGATTAGCATTGCCGCCGTCATTGTGCCATGTTCATAACGTGTTCCACGTATCCCAGTTACGGAGGTATATACCAGATCCTAGTCATGTCATTGATTTCGGCGAGATCGAAGTCGCTCATGATGGGACGTTCGAAGAGAGACCGGTCAAGATACTCGAGAGTCGAGTTAAGCAGTTGAGGAACAAACCAATCGTTTTGGTCAGAGTTCAATGGTCACGTCACGGAGTGGAAGAAGCCACATGGGAAACGGAAGATGGCATGAAGTCCAGATATCCCGAATTATTTTCGTCTTGAGTTTCGGGACGAAACTCCTTTTTAGTAAGAGAGTATGTAATATCCGAATTTATTACTGTGTATTTCATCTGTATTCGAACCCTATATTATTCGGATTTGTGGTCTTGATAATTGGAATATGATATTTCTTGCGTTGGTATCTTTGTACATAAGTATAACAACATGCAAAATTTCTCATGCAAACTCGTGATAGCGCACGCTAAGAATGTAGCTTAACGCGCGCTATCGGCTACTACTAGCGCACGCTACGTATGTAGGAGTTGCGTGCGCTAGGCACTCTATTATTGAGCGGGGCGGCTAGCACATGCACCAGCCGGGACATGGGTCCGGATAAGATTCCCGCGGACGAACCTGGACAGATTTGGAGTCAACGCTTATTAGCGTGCGCTAAATATGTATGGTAGCGTGCGCTAATTAGCTAAAGTGCAGAATGTTATAAATGAGACAACAATCCATTTTGGCTTACATTTCCTTCGTTCATTCTTCAGTCTTGAGAGACCAGAGAGCAATAATTATCCTCCTAACACACTTAGAACACATCTACGTGATCCTTGAATATTGGATATTACTTGTGAGTAATCATTGAAGAGAAGTAACACCTTGGAGTGGCATATAACCAACCGGAGTCGGATTACACCTTGCGGTTCAGTAATTTCGTCATATTAAGGTATGTTGATTCTATCTCCAACTCTAGATTCGTGTTATGGAACATAAGATGATCATGTTAGCAAATATTGAGTTTCTTGGGTAAATTGTCCAAACCACGTCATGTTTAGAATATTGAGATGATTATGCCTTAAGTACCTTGATTATGAACATCATGATTCAAATCATATTACAATGAACAAGTAGAGGAAGCTTCTATCATTGGTAATCCGAATCTAGTAGGTGTCTTCATAGCAATCATGGACTTGACTTTAACATCATTATTGTTAGACGAATATAAGGGATTCATCATGGAAGGATTTATCTTGTTAAGATGGGATGTTAATCAAACTACAATAATGATAGTTTTGATTGATATAAAGGTGTTGATATCGACCGTTAGGCCTTCCGAAGTATCACATGAAGAATTGTAATCGAAATGGAATATGGTTTTATTATAGTATACATATTCTTGAATCCGAAGTTGTTGTTATCCGTAAGATCATTCATAACCATATAAACATGATATTCATGGAGGTAACATGAATAAACACTGAAGATTTCATTGGTTTGATCATGATGAGATCAGTCTACTGCCCAGTAGTGAACTGCCATGCATAGTTAGCGTATGCTAGACTTTGTTGTTTGCGTGCGCTATCGAGCAGACTTAACGCACGCTACACAGAATACTTAGCGTACGCTAAGAAGTTTAGGCAGATTGCATTTTATGAACTTTCGACCGTAAATTGGATTGTTGGACATTCGTACGACGTGAGATAAGTTCTATATTATTTCTTTTGTTAAGGTTCGAGCTTGTTACGTGGATTGATTGAAGGGGCGACCTTCGAGTGTTTCGTTTCGTGGAAGTATTGTTCTTGTCTTCGAATCGAGGCAAGTACCTTATTTGTTTTACGTATTGATGTTATACATATTGTCATGCATGTATGTCGTTGTTGTATGTCCACCTCGTGTTGGTCCAACGGGATCATCGGGGGATCTATGCTAGCATGCGCTGGATTATCGGACGGGTTTTTCCACCACGGTTTGGTCTGACGGGATCATCGTGGGTTCTAGGCAGTGAACGCTGGATCGTCGGAATTACCATGTGTATGTTATGATATCATGTTGTGATTATCAGTTGTGTATGTTATGTATGAGTTTCTTGCAGGAGAAGACTCGTTTAACATTTTATCATTTATGTTATTATTATTCTGCGTGTGACGTTGAATAATATGTTGTGGTACTTGTACTAGCATCGTTGTGCTAACCCCTTCGGGGGTGAACATTTGTTTATGTTCAGGATCCAGGAGAGCGGGGAAACAGCCACTGGAGCTGCATGACGACGAGGGTGCAGAGTGATGTTCCAGTCGGGTTTATTTGTCTGTTGTTTGTTGGTTATTTCAATAAGTACTCGAGTACGTAGTCGTTTATGATGAATTTGAATTTGGTGATGTATTAATAATTTTCTGTTGAACATTCGTATTTTCAGTATTTGGTCAGAACTGTTGTATCTTGATTCCGTTATTATCATTTGTTGGTACCTGTTAATATCTTTTCAATTCTCCAGCCTTGTAAATCCTTATGTAAAGGATTTACGGCGTTGTAATATTCCTGAATATATTGGGGGTGTTACAGAACCAAAGAATACAACAGTAAAGACGAGAGTTTAGGTGGGTATTACATTTCTCCTCATTTACTCCTTTGTCCTTTTTAGGTGTGCAGTGTTGGTATATATTCGGTATATGCGCTATTGTGCGGAAGCATAAATAAAGTGCGGAAAGTAAATCGACACAAGTTTTATAGAGGTTCGGCCAAACGTGCCTACGTCCTCTCTCTTTATCTTTTTCTATAGGATAAAAATAAACCTCTACACCTCTCTTCTATCGTCGAGAGATTACCATTACAATCTCGTCTTCTATCGGTCCGAGATAAACCATACACACTTGTCTTTTTGTCGGTCCAAGTTAAACTGTTTTCATTTTCTATCGGACAAGGAATCAACCTATCTAGCTTTCTATGGGTACTAGACAAACCTCACTTGGATATAGATTGCGATTCTAACGATGCCGGATCCTTGATCCTAATAACACCGAATCCAATCTTATCCTTTTTTTTCTCTCGTGTATGTTTTCGTGTATAACACTCAAACACTTATAGGCATAATTACAACAACAAGAATGTTTACAATGATATCACAAGTATAGATGATTTGCTCAGAGTTGTTGCATTGATTGATACCAAATAGTTTGGTATTTACAGGCATTTTCCTCCAACTAGCCGTTAGCTCTGCACTCTTTATTACGTACATTAAGTGCTCCCCATTACGTACGTTATGATCTTTACGTACGCTAGCATCATTTCGTTACGTACGTTAAGCTCTTCACAGATCAGTCTAGTAGCTTCGTTTCTTCCATTACGTACGTTATCATTTCCTCTTTACGTACGTTAACTTAGTCTTCATATCCGTTGCATGTTGACCTATGCCATGACGTCATCTTCAACGGCTCCTTATTTTAATTCATATTCAAACTCTTCATTACGAACATTATGTTACCACAATTACGTATGTTAAGCTTTGATCTTTACGTACATTATGCTTCTTGCATTGCATACGTTATTCATGTTCTGTCCAGCTTTTTGCGTCTTCGACTTCTTTATTGTTTTGTTTTGCTTCCTTAATGTTTTCTTTGCTTAACAACTAATCATCAAAACTCGATAATGAATATTTGGAATAAAATATTTCAACATGCAGTGTGGGCTCACATGGTTTATGCATGTGTACAAAAGAGATCAACATGTTATAAAACAAAAAAGACACACACAACTACATAACTTCGACCGTGAGGTTACAAAGAGAGGGAGAAGATTTTTTTTTTTTTGGATTTGTTCATCTCTTAGAGATAAAGAAAGAAGAAGAAAAGAAGAGAGAAAAATTCCTATAACAATTCCTAGCCGTGTTCTTGGAGAATGAATTGTTATAAAAAATTATCATTGATTGACGTAGAGACACTCGGCACTTTCGGTGTTGGATTTTCCACGAGCTCGTCCGAATTGGATTCATGTTCGTAATCAAGAAGAAATTATCAAAGGAATACAAGGGTACGAATTCTCTCATTTCATCTTCGTCAATTTATATTCGTTTATATGATGTTTGATCGATCCTCTTAGGGGTTCGATTTTAATCAATTTGATCCGTTTATTTTTTCGCTGCGCACATCATTTTTTTCGTTGAATCCCAACAACGGTATCAAAGCGAGATTTATGCAATCGTATATATGATATTTGCATTTTGAATACTTGTTTGTATGTTTTTATGATTTGGAATCATAATTATTTTAATCGTTAATGGTTAATTGTTCATCTAAAAATTTATTTTACATGATTTTACGTTACAATATAAATCTATTTTTCTTTTGAAAAACTGATTTATATGTGTAATATAAAAATTAGAAAAATATTATTTTTGAATTCGGGACGAAACAATGAGCCAAAAAAGTGGCCGGTCCCGCCGGCAGTGAGCTGCCTGCTCTCGCCAGGCAGCGGCCGCGAGGGCACGCAGCGGCCGCGAGGCAGTGGCCCGCTAGGCCCAAACCCGACAATTTGGCCCGGGCAATTTTTTCCGACTCCATTTTGGTACTTATGTCTGGTAAATTGATTTCCCGCTAATTAAATTGTATTTAATTTGTCTAAGATACAAATATGGTATTTTTATTTTTAAAGGAATTAATTTAATGAAACATTGAACAAATGTGTTGGGAAAAATCCTCCTAGTGTTTTGATAATTGCCTCATACAACAAGAATCTTCAAAGTCAGAATATCAGTCAAGTATGAACGCTGTTAGGAGAACGTCATACAGCCTGTCTATACAGCGCAAAGATCTTCCAGCAAGCCAAGAGTTTAATCCTACAGTATAGTCTTCAAGATACAGCAAAGACGAAGATGTTGGATACAACAAACATACTGTAAGTGTTTTACTTTGGAAAACTAAAACACAAATCCAAACAGGACTGAAGAAACTATAAACTGTTGAGAAAGTAAACATTCTTTATTCATAAAGTATTCACAGAAAAGTAGCATTTAATGCTGATAGGACACATTTAATGCAGCCAAGAGACTATAGTCTGAAGAGCTTTTAATGCTGTTAAAAAGAATGTCTGAAGCATTAAATGCGAATCGCTTTTAATTTGAAACATTGTGAAGCAACCAATCAGAGCAGTCTCAATCTCACCAACCGGCCAACAGCTATATTTATAATGGATCTATTTCTAAGGTTATAAATAGCCCCAAGCAAGAGAACATTGCTCACCTGACGATTCAAAGAACTCTGACAATCTGATTATCAAGCTTACAAGAGCACTATATTTCTTCAAGCATACAGCTTCATCAAAAAAAAAAAAAATATACAAGTCCTCATAGCGAACAACACACTTACAGTGATATCTCATCAAGCATAGAGCTGCTGTTCGATTTTGTCATACCAATCTTACCGTTGAGTTTACTTAGCCCTGTGTGGACTAAGCTTAGCATAGAGCGCTAAAGATGAAGCTTCAATCAGTGTGAGAAGAAGCGAGTCGAACTAGCCAAACCTAATCTGTTTGAATGGCCCAAGCTGCTGTCAGCTGTATCAATCTTTGTGAATGATACAATGACTTGCTTAGTTAAAGTCACATAGTTGTGCGCCGTGATTTTAATAAATAATTTACTCTTTTGTGGAGGACCAGTGGACATAGAGGGGTTTACCTCGAACCACTTTAATCAGTGTATCTTTACTTTCTACCTTTACTGTTTTCTATCCGCCTGTGTGATTTTAGTATACATATCGTAAAAGAATCATTCGATTGTTAACATGAATCAGATCCACAAAATCGCTAGCTTTAGAAAATCTTATTTTATATCTTTACTATTCATCTTACTTCTTCCATGGATACTTCAATGAACAATAAAGTTTGTATGTTTTCCATTAACGGATTCGATGATTGGAGAATTAGGATGGAAGCCCATCTTGCTGCGATGCATGAAGAGATGATCTTTGTCATCCAAGAAGGACCAATCAAGATAATGAAGGTCAACACAGCCGCAAGAATCGATGGACAACCTTATGCATAGATGATTGAGAAGGAATGCGAGCAATGGACAATAAATGATCGCAAACATGCGAATCTCGACAATATAGATAGGAATACGCTATTTTTCACTCTAGATAAAGGCATATTCTCCAAGGAAAAAAGTTGTAAAATAGCCAAAGAAATTTGGGAGAGACTCAAGCTAATTTGTGCGGAAACTGAGCTCTCGAAAGAAAACAAAATTTTAAAACTAACTCAGAAATTTGAATCATTTCAAATGAAATGTTTCGAAACGCTTGAGGAGCTTGACCTCGGATATACTAGCAATGTCGGTGAACTTGAAGCATTGGATAAAGTGTATACCCAAAAGGAGAAAAATCTGAAAATCTTTAGATCACTCTGTAGGTCACAAGTCATCCAGGAATAAGTCTAGAAGGGGGGGGGGTGAATAGACTTATTGAAACTCTTTTCCACAAAGGATGAGTTTCTCAGCTGATGGTACAGATGACTTAGAGTCGTCTGTAGTCAATTGAAGTGCGGAAGTCAGCTGATGACGAATACAGAAATAATCAATGGAACACTTAAGTATGAATGCAACAGTTAAGTATGGTGATGAAAGCAGTAAAACACGCAGGCAGTTATAGTGGTCTCAGAGGTGGGGTAATCATCTACTAATCCACTTTTCTCCAAACCAGTTGGAGATGAATTCACTATAATTCTCAACTAGTGATAAATATTACAGTGATTCAACCAATCACAACAGCTTCCAACCAGTGGAATTCCTTGCCGTTGCAACTCCCTTTTACTGCCTTGCACCTCTTGATCTATGATCCTCATATGCCTTTACAGTCTCTCGAACTTCAACCAGTGAAGTACCCCGAACTCAGGTTTTAAATACACGAGTGATTGTCTTCTCCAACTAAGAGCTTCTTCAAATAAGAACTTTTGAACTCTTGCTCTTTCACGATGCTAATGTTCATTTTTATTGCTTTGTTTGCTTTGATTGCTTGTAAGTGTTGTTCGCATCGTACTGCTGAACTTCAAATCTTTGGATATATCTAGGTGTCGATCCTTGAGCATTTCTTCATATCCGTTGCAAATCTGTAACAAATTAGTCCGTTGGAGAAATAGACTTCTTTGTTTTTTCTTTATGAATGTTGCAAGGCTGGATTCCAATATTTTAAATCAATTTTGACCGTTGTGAAGACTTCCATGTGATGGCGCCGAATCTTTTGAATATAATAAGATTAAAGTCTCCAGTGGTGGGTCTGGATGAATTACTTAATTCATTTCCTTTCCGGGAATCTATCCAATCTGTCTCTAATCGCCCGCATGTAACTTTCCATAAATATTGACTATTCAACGCATGCTGACGTGGACTGGAGTACTTGGCTGATCTCTGTGGTCAAACTATCTGATGTGCAGTCAACCTTCTCTGATGTCGACTTCTCTGATGTGCCGACTTGTCTGAAGTCATCTGACCTGATCGAATTTGACTGATCTGATGGTCAGACTTCAGATGACTTGACTTTCCTTCTTGACTGCAGTCTGGTCGAACTTCGCTGATTAAAATGTTGACCAGAACTTCTCTGATAAGGGATGCCTGATATGACTCGTCTATGGTCAACCTTATCTGAACAATTGAGTTGACCAAGACTCGGCTGATAGATACTCATCTGATTTACACTTAGCCGATTTTTAAGCCTAACTTATGTGGCCTACAGAAGATACTCATTTGGTTGTTCTTTACATTTTGCCAAGTATCTAACTTATCATATTTTGGCCTATGGAAGATACTCATTTGGTTCTTCCTTACATTTTGCCAAGTAATAAACATACATTTGAATATATAAAGGTGACATCATCAAAATCTAACAAGTATTCCTAACAAATTCCCCCTATTTTGATGATGGCAAAACTTAAGTAACTTATTCAAATGAAGAACAAGTCTACACATAAGTGCAAGACACAAACTAAAATCAGTCTTGTTTCGAGACAACTAGAGGTTGTCATTCAAATGACTGTTTATATATTTCTTCTGATTTTGTTTACAAGTACATCAGCTTTGAATGAACAAACAAAATACAGAAAAATTACAAGTCTTCCAAAATCAAAAATTACAAGAGAAATATAAGTACATACATATAAATCCTATCTGCCTCTGCCTCTGCGGACAGTTTGCTTGGAAGGCCTAAAAAGTTTTGCACCAATTGGTCTTTTCTTGATAGGTACAAGACCATACTTCCTCGTGATAACAAGACCGGCAAAATCTTGTTCTTCTTTGGATGTGAATTTATGCTCTTCACATAGCTTCCTTATCTCGCTCTGCAAGGCTAGCTCATCTAATTCATTGTTTTGCAAAATGGGAGGATCTTCAGCTCTGAAGGGAGAAACCATGGGGTAGGCATTCCATGGTTTTGCATGCTTTACTAAGATGTCCCAGAGCTTTGGAAATGTTGATTCCATAAAGTCGATAAAAGTCTACTCTGGGGAGCAATTTTTCTCCTCGAGTAACTCCCAGATATAATATTTTTCAATGAACTGCTTCTTTGCAGATCCCCACATTGGAGCAGCTTCGATAGGTACAAAGTCCTCAACGAACCAAAGCTCTTTGCCTTCCCATTCTAACGTAGGATCTGCTCCTTGCCTGATCCTCCTCTTCTTCTCTGCAGGTTGGTCTTCAGGATCAGCTACTTCTTTTCTCTTTTGACTTGATGTCCCAGCTTCAATTAATGGAACATATTGTCTCTTCTTCGATATCAGCTCCTGAGCCTGAACTTCTCTTACTTCCCCCTGCTTTCCTTCCCCCTTTTTGCCAGCATCAACCAGTATGGTCAATTGCTGCTCTACTCGGTGCATCCAGTCAGACATGCCATGTGGCATTCTAGAATTGTTGGGAGGAGGAGGTTGAGGGACATTCCTCTGCAGTAGGGTATCAATTTTTGCGTTTATGGTCTGCAGGTCAGGTGAGATTTTTGCGGCATGAAACTCTTCAAAGGATTTTTTGACAATGCTATGGATTCGCTCAGTCATCACAGGGGAGATTGGTTATGGCTGACGTGAGTGCTCACCGCTGCTTTTTGTGCCTGCAGGTAGGTTTGCAGTTGAACTACCTGCTCGCACTCGTCTCGCAGCGCCGATCGTGGGGTCTGCTCTGGGGTCCTCGACCTGTCATATTCTTCTCCATCTAGGCTGGTGTAACGGGCAGGAATCCCAGCCTCTTCTGCTGTGGTTTCATTTATGCCTTCTTGTTCTATAACCTCTTTCTCTTTCTCTTCTTCCTCTTTCTCTTCTCTTTCTTCTTCCTCTTTCTCTTCTCTCTCTTCTTCCTTTTTCTCTTCATCCCTATCTTCCTCTTCATCATCATCTTTCTTTTCTCTCTCATCACCCTTTTTATCATCATCATCAGCATCATCATCATCATTTTCTTTTTCAACTTCTTCTCCATCTTCTTCATCTTCTTCTGCCAACTCCTCTGTCTTTTCTCCTTCCTCTTCTTCTGCTTTTTCTTTTTCTTCAACTCTGATGTTTTCTTCTTTTTCAGATTCCTTTTCTTCCTCCTATCTCTCTTCTTCTTTCTCTTCTTGTTTTTCAACTAATATTTTTTCTTCTTCTTCAACTTCTACTTCTTCTTCTACTATTTCTTCAATTCTAATTTCCTTTTCAACTACTTCTCCATCTTCATTGAGGGTACCATCAAAAACACTTCCCATGATTATATGGAGGAGCTGGTCCATGTTGGTTTTGAAATGGGTTATGAACCATCCCTCCTGAAGTAGTAAAATTAGATCCGACTCATTGCAAAAATGAATGAGTAGATCCTCTGTAGCCTGGGGATACTCCCAGCTACTCCCTTCAATAAAGGCTTGCAGTTGAGAAAATGTAACAGATTTAAGGGTTTTCCAATCTTCAAAAATCTCGATAAAAGAATGTTTGAGAGCATGTTGTTTTACAAGTAAAAGTTGCTCTACAGACAGGTTGAAAGAATTGTTTTCAAGCAGGTTGAAAGAATAATTTGCTTCTGGAATGAGAATAATCAAACCTGCCTCTTCTTCTTCATATACAAAATGAGGGGTTAAAACAGGAACCGTTTGGGTTTCCACGCTGGAGGGAGCAGGCTGATCCTCCATGTGATCTGGTGCAGGTGTAGACAAGTATTCTGGCTGCTCCTCCTCTTCAAAGTCTAGTCACCTGGGCCTTTTGGGGGATGGTTCAGGAGAGGAATGAATTATTGAAGGCTCTCCAGGGGCTGGTCCCCTTCTTTTGAAACAAACAGCTATGGGTGTGCTGTCTGATTCTGAATAAGACTTGTCTGCAGGTTGGTCGCAGCTTGTAGCTTGATCTTCATGTAATATACTAGAATTTCACTATGAATTTTTCGCATTATTTTATCTGGGTTGTACTGTACAGAGTGGGACCGACACGATATGAGTGGACAATTTTGGAAACCGTGACAGTCGTGCCAGTATGTCTATCGAGGTTATTTTGATTCTAGGATATTACATGCTTGGTGTGTTTTTCGATGTCGGATATACCGTATGAGTATATGTATGATTGAATGTGTTCGACGGTTTGCGGCTGGTTGTTCATACGCCCGAGGGGTATGTTCAACAGTCGGCGTTATTTCTTTGAGATCTATTATTGTTGATCATTTTGAGTTTACCTTGTTGATGGTATTTTATGAGGGTATTTGGTATTTTGTAAATGGCTTTTGTGAGTTTTTGAAATGTTACCATCATCGGCCTTTTTGGCGTCTTTGAATGTTTTTGAAATGGTTTTGTAAACGGTTTTTAGCCTGGTGGGTTCCGGCGCGGGGCCCACGGCGCTGTAAATATCCCGAATGGTTTTGGGGGTGTTACAGAAGATGGTATCGGAGCTTGGGTTTCGTAAAACCCGGGCGTGTGTGTTATGTGGCTCTACCAGTGCGGCAGAAGCGTGACTTTTGAAAATGATTTTCTGACTTTTGAGTCAAACCGATTTTGGAGGTTTCAAAATTTTTGAAATATTTTCAAATTCCTGTATTTGCGATGCCGGTGTGTTGTTAGTGTGTTGAGACTTTGTATGGGAGTCGTATGCTGGTATCACGGAATATCATCGACTTCACGGACCTGTAAGTATGTTCTTTCAGTTATTTCAGTTTTGATGATGATTATTTGAGTATGGTGTCATGATTTTTGAGATATTTCGGGATTGAGATACTGATTATGATAGGTGTTGTGTTCCGAGGACGAAACTTATTTAAGTGGGTATATATGTAATATCCTAGAATTTCACTATGAATTTTTCGCATTATTTTATCTGGGTTGTACTGTACAGAGTGGGACCGACACAATATGAGTGGATAATTTTGGAAACCGTGACAGTCGTGCCAGTATGTCTATCGAGGTTATTTTGGTTCTAGGATATTACATACTTGGTGTGTTTTTCGATGTCGGATATACCGTATGAGTATTTGTATGATTGCTGTACTTGGTCGACAGTTGTAATTGAGGATATCGTGCATCAGACGTACCGTATGAGAATATTTTGGGTTGAGTATATGTGTATTTAGTGTGCCGTATGTTCGTATCCGGTATGTCGAGACGGACCAGAACAGTTGGATTTTGGCTAAGTACATACATTACGTACGTTAAGTTTATGGGCTAACATACACTAAGTTCGTACGTTTTACGTACGTTATGCGTAAGGTATTACGTACGTAACAAGAGGAATCGAACAGTTGGGCCCGGTGTCAGCAGCTCTCAGCGAGGATGTGGACAGGTGAGTCAACGGATGGAGTTACATACATTATACAGGGTGTATTACGTACGTAATACGAGTATAATACTGTAGAAAGTCAACGTACGTATTACGTACGCAATGGATTAAGTGTTACGTACGTTACGGGGCGGGTGGCCGAGTCGTGGCCGATAGGACCTGCAGTGGCCGAGCCTGGTCGGCAGTGACTCGCAGGGATGGCCGATCACGGTCGGCAGTGACTCGCTGGGGACAAGGACTGGCCGATAACGTACGTAAGGCTGTGGCCGGTTACGGCCGTAAGGGCCAGTTACGTACGTAAGCCAACTGCCGGTTACGTATGTAAGGGTGTCGGCCAAAATGGATAGTAGGGTAGGCTATGGCCGGTTACGTACGTAAGCCACGGCCGGTTATGGCCGTAAGGTACCGACAAGTCCCGCCTATATAAGGCCTGGACCGAGTCATCTTGGGCATTCTTCATTTTTCTTCATTCCTTCCGCGTTTTTTCACCATAGATGGATGGATTTGAGTAAGAACAACATAGAACAACATGTTTTGGAAGTTTGATTCATGGATTAACATCATCTTCCACCCGGATCGAAGGTAAGAACACATGAATTTTTGGTTTTTGGATGTTCTTGAGGTTTCTTGGTGTTTTGGCCGATTTGATTCGTTTTGATTCAGATTATTGGTAGAACTTGATTGTATACTCGTAATCATTCAATACTCTTGAAGTTTTGTTGTAATACCTCCGGCATTCCATGCTTGATTACTTTGTACTGTGTGAATGTTTGGTAATGTGACGTCATTTCTATTTATGTATTCCATTGAGTGCTATATAATTGTACGATGTGAATGAAACGGGGGTGACACACCTTGACGCCGTGGGACGATCGTCGGTGCGAATATGACGGTGGCCAACGTCTTGTTCCCCGATAATTGTTGACGAGTGGAAGGGATGGTCACCCCGAGATGGTTAGAATGTGGTTTAAGACTAAAAAGTTCTGTCTAACGCGCGCTATAACCCATGCCTAACGTACGCTATATTTCGATTGTTACGTACGTTAAGGCAGCTACATTACGTACGTAACGGGTGGGTCGGTCTCCACTGAATATTTCTTTGACACGGACGAGCTACTTTCGGCGGGCTAGAGGACAAACGAGTCAATCGCTGCTGCTACGCGTTATGTCCTAAATTTAACGTACGTAACACTTGGGCACATTTCGGGCAGTGAGTTCTTTACGTACATTGTCATCACACTGTTACGTACGTAATACACCTTACGTACGTAACACTCTTATCGTTAACGTACGTTATCCAAACCAAGTTTTATAAAATGATAATTCCCTTCTTCATTTGCACGACCCAACATCACAAACTACCACCCTTGGAGAAATTCCTAGCCCTATACCCGGTTCTTAAGCCTCTTAAACACTTGAATTAACATTGAGGAGGTGGATTCTTGAGCTTCGGTGAAGATTATCCAAGTCGTTCAAGTCACTTCTCGTTCTCCTCGTAGTTCTTGTGAATCCGTCAACTATCTTCATTATTCTTCTTCTAATAAGGTAAGCCACCAATCCCTGGAGTTATATCTTCGATGTTTTCTTATTTATACTTATTATATTGTGGGTATTGGGTAGATTTTGCTAAACTTCGTAGACAATCTTGTCGGATGAAATTGTAGTAACCGGGAATTCCGTTTCTCATATGTTTCGTATCATGCAAACGAAATTTCACTTCAAATCATCGCTAGGAATGTAAAATTTGACGAATCAATTGTGGGGAAATTCGTAGTAATCCGTCACCGTATGTTCCATTGTTCGTAGCCACCCTTACCTTGTGATTTTTGACACTTAGCAAACTAAGGAAAAATCATTCGATAGTATAATCAATATTGGTTGTCAAACCACCGAAGTTATTGTGCAATAAAATCCGTCGATTGTAGTATTCGGAATATAGAATTGTATTAGAAAGCATAATATTCGATTTTGCCATAATAATTCGTTGACAACCGAAGAATGATAGGATTATCTTCTTGAGTAAATCGATATACCTAATGTTAATTATAAGATTGAACGAGATAATGGTACACAACACTTGAAAACATAGAAACGATACTCATACCGACAATTAAAACTACACTAGGAATCCGGTTAGGAAAGGGAGACTAGTTTTATTCATTATTATCCGTACAAGGTGTTAATCGGATGTTTCGTGGCTAGGTTAAGCTCGAGCGGGCGTGGGGACTTCGTTATCGTAAAGCACCCACTATCGGATCACAGGCAAGTGAAATCTTGCTCGTGAATTTTCTAATATCAATGTCATACCGTATGTGTGTACGCGCCATTTTGATAAAAGCCGACGTTTGTCTTTCTCTAAAGATGTTATAAATGGGCCGATGTGTTGGGGATAAAACCTGTATGGCACCCGTGTGGAAATGTGTTAGGGGGTAAGACCCGAATTGGGCACCTATGTTCCGGGGTATTCCCGTGTGGATACTTCCGTGACCCTTGGTTGCGACCTTGGGGGCTTATGTGATAAAGAGAGAGACACGTCGGTTGAGTGATGAAATATTCCCTGTGATTACTAGGTACTGTGATTGTAAAGATGTCGTATATCGTTGTTAGTAGTTGATATTTGTTATGGATTCTCTGACCCTGGTTACCTGGTATGACTCGTCGTACCAGGTAAAATTGTTCATCATGTGCAGGACATTCCCGAGGGGTCCGGTCAGACTTGAGCGGTGTTGGAATTATCTCTAGCTGCTGCTTTAATTGGAATAAATTGTTTTCTTTGGAAAAACCTTTGTTGTGTAATAATTGGACTTCAAATTACATTTTCCCTTAAATCTTTCGATTCACGTTATGTAATCCTTGAATTTAAGGTTTTATCGCGATTTTCTTAAAATGCCTATTTTTCTAACTAGCCTTGTGGGTCCCACGTGGGATTCATGGCACTGTAATATCTCGGGATATTTTGGGGGTGTTACAGAAAATGGTATCGGAGCGAAACTCCTAGTTTGAATAAAACTTTCTCCTATATATTTTTTTTCCTCTCAAAATCCAACACCCCAAGCGATCGAAGCTCCTCGTGGGAATGCAAGTAAGTGATATGTGTGTGTTTCTATTTTTGTACAACATTTAATTGTAAACCATGCGTGGAACTAGCTTTAGATTGATACCGTTAATGATGGCACGCCGAGGAGCTAGAAGGGTGGTGAATGACGCTCAGGGTTCCGCCGCGAACCACAATGAGGACGGGAACACCGCTGAGACCGATCCTGCTGGGGGCCAGCCGCCACCAGTTAATCAAAACGATCAGGAGGCGGAACGCCAGAATAACAACCCTAGAGGCATGGATCCAGCTTTTGTTCAGGCCCTTGCCCAGGCTATCGCCATGGGAATTGCTCAGGTCAATCAGGCAGAACGGATACCGGTCATCAATGTGGAAGAAAACGCAGGAAGAGATCGATGGTTGGGAGAGATGCTGAAGGCTAGGCCTCCATTATTTGACGGGACAGGAGAGAAACACGTGGACGACTGGATTTCGGAAATGGAGACTGCCTTCGAAGTAATCGGATGCCCAGAAAACAGAAAGGTGCCGCTCGGAATTAATCAACTCCGTGACACTGCTGCACGTTGGTGGAGGACTTACAGGCCAGAGGACCGAGTGGTCGGGTGGACCGAATTTGCCCGACTGCTACGGAGTGAGTACTGTCCCAGATCAGCCCGAACCGCTCGCGCACGAGACTTTTTCAGTGCCGGCCCTCATAATTTGCCAGTACCAGAGATCATTCGGGCCTACCGAACCGAGCTAAGTTACATCTCCCAGATGGTTCCATCAGAAGATCAACGAATATGCCATCTTGCACAGAGGTTACCGGAGGATGTACAACGCTATGCCGCCGGATTTCACTGCACGACCCTGAGAGCATACGAAGACGTAGTCACAGCATATGCCGGTACGGTTGTTAATACCGACATCGGGCATAACTTGAAGAAGCAGAAGACATCAGTTCAGCCTGGGAGCAACAACAAAACGAATTCGGGGCCCGCATCTTCTTTTAAGTCGGCGGTTTTGTACCAACAGAAGGGTGTATCTGATCGGCCTTACCGTAGGGACTGTTTCAACTGTGGCATGACCGGGCATACTAAGGATCGGTGTCAGAAGACGGCTACCAAATGTTTCACTTGCGGAAAGAGTGGACACATGTCTCGTTACTGCTGGCGGGCCAATTCCACTCAGAGCCCAGCATCGCAACCAAGTCAACAAGGCTCTGTGAAATCCCCTAGGACGCCTGCTGTTTCCAACTACCGAGCTCCATCCCACCAGAACCAACCACCACTGCACGGTGCCGGACGAGGCTGTGGGCGCGGCGGAGGTACCTCGTCCTTTTCGGAGTCAGTACCGTCTCGTGTATTTGAGCTGAGGGCTACGGATGGTCAGCCTGCGCCAACTATCTCAGGTACTCTTCTTGTTAACTCTCAGCCAGTGCATGTACTATTTGATGCCGGAGCCACCAATTCATTTATATCTGTGGAATGTGTTGAACGCTTAAATCTTGTTTGTGTACCTTGTGAGCCCTTTACTGTTAAACTACCCGAGGGTAGTAGATTAAGCGGCAATCAAAAGGTTCAGGACTGTCGGATCAGCATCAACGATCATAGTTGGACCGATAATCTTATGGTCTTCCCACTCCAGAATGAAGATATCATATTAGGAATGGACTGGATGCCATTACACAGAACAATCCTGGATACCTACCACCTGACTATTTCAATTTCGGCTCATGACGGTACCACACATGTTATCAGCGGATGTGAACACTTTAGTACAAAAGGATCTCTCAGCATTATCGCATCGGAAGCCTCCTGCAGCTCTCGAAGTGAATACTACTGGTGTTATGTTCTTCGAGAGGACACTTCACAACTTGCAATCACAAACATTCCGGTGGTGAATGAGTTTCCAGACGTTTTTCCTGATGAACTACCAGGGCTGCCACCGCACCGAGAAGTTGACCTTTCCATTGAACTCGAACCGGGGACGAGACCTATTTCCAAAGCTCCTTACAGAATGGCACCGGCCGAGATGAAGGAATTAAAGATACAGCTCGAAAATCTGTTGGAGAAAGGGTTGATCCGCCCAAGCACCTCACCGTGGGGCGCGCCGGTACTTTTCGTTAAGAAGAAAGATAACTCTCTACGCTTGTGCATCGACTACAGGGAGCTGAATAAGGTTACTATCAAGAATCGTTATCCTCTACCAAGGATTGATGACCTCTTGGATCAGTTACAAGGGGCAGTCGTGTTTTCAAAGATCGATTTACGGTCCGGATATCACCAATTGAGGATTCGGGAGGAAGATATACCCAAGACTGCATTTCAGTCGAGGTATGGGCATTACGAATATATTATGGTATCATTCGGGTTGACTAATGCCCCAGCCGTTTTCATGGAACTGATGAATAGAGTTTTGATTGATTTCCTCGATAAATGCATGGTGGTTTTTATCGACGACATCCTGATATATTCTCGAAGCCGACAGGAACACGAGGAACATTTGAGGCAAGTGCTGGGCGTGTTAAGACAACACCAACTTTATGCGAAACTGTCCAAGTGCGAATTCTGGATGCCGGAGGTAATTTTTCTCGGACATGTTGTCTCGGCAGAAGGTGTCAAGGTCGACCCACAAAAGATCGAGACAATAACAAGTTGGGAACCTCCGAAGAATGTCAAAGAGGTTAGGAGCTTCCTAGGACTGGCGGGTTACTATCGAAGATTCGTAGAGGCTTTTTCCTGTATCGCCCGACCGTTAACGAACCTACTGAGAAAGAGCACCAAATTTGTATGGACTGCGGAAGAGCTTCGACGAGCTCAAGAGTAGGCTAACTCGCCTGATACTAGTGTTACCACAGTGGCGAAGGATTCATTATATACACGGATGCATCCAAGCATGGACTAGGGTGTGTCTTCATGCAGAATGGCAGAGTCGTTGCGTACGCATCCCGACAACTGAAGCCGTACGAAATAAATTACCTGACACATGACTTGGAGCTAGCCGCGGTGGTGCATGCCCTCAAGATTTGGAGGCACTATCTTTACGGAGTTACTTGCAAAGTTTTCACGGATCATAAGAGTTTGAAATATATCTTCACGCAGAGAGAATTAAACATGAGATAGAGGCGTTGGTTGGAGCTAATCAAGGACTACGATGTGGAAATTTCCTATCATCCCGGAAAAGCCAACGTGGTAGCTGATGCTCTTAGTCGGAAAACTACACAAGAGGTGATGGTATCCAGCATAACAGTTCAGCCCAAACTGCAGCAAGAGATGAGGAGAAGCAACACCGAAGTATGGGTACAACGTAGGCAAGGACGATTATGCTCAATCAATATACTTTTGTCCTTACTAGACGAGATACGTCTAGCACAGATGGAAGATCCTGAATTACGTGCGATTGGTGAAAGAATCGAGAAAGGCGATGTTTCCAACTATAAGATTCAGGGTGATTTGGTGAGGTTCAAGAACAGGATATGTATTCCACCGAATGACGGACTGAAGCAAACTATACTGAAGGAGGCGCACTCCACTCCCTATTCTATTCACCCCGGAGCAAGCAAGATGTACAAGGATTTGCGACAGAGTTTTTGGTGGAAGAACATGAAATGGGAAGTTGCTAGGTTCGTCGCCCGATGTATGACATGCCAACAAGTGAAAATCGAACACCGCAGACCAGCCGGAATTATGCAACCCCTACCCATCCCGGAGTGGAAATGGGAGAGCATATCAATGGACTTTGTCACTAAGCTACCTACGGCGGTGGGAGGAAAGGATACGATTTGGGTCATTGTTGATCGATTGACAAAGTCAGCACATTTCATTCCTATTCAAGAGACAACCGGGACAGAGCAGCTGGCCGTCATTTTCATCAGAGAGATCGTAAGGCTACATGGTGTTCCCTCATCCATCATTTCGGATAGGGACATCAGATATGTGTTTCGTTTTTGGAAAGCCGTCCATAAAGCTATGGGGACACAAATACACTTTAGCACGGCTTATCATCCTCAGACAGATAGACAGACCGAGCGTACGATTCAAACCTTGGAAGATATGTTGAGGGCGTGCGTGCTCGATTGGGGAAAGGATTGGGCTAGACATTTGGGATTAGTGGAGTTCTCGTACAACAACAGCTGGCATGCATAGGCATGGCACCGTTTGAGGCCCTATATGGGCGAAAATGCAAGTCACCGTTATGCTGGGATGATGCCTCCGACACCGCGGTTACCGAGTTGGATCTTATCCAGGAGTCTATTAAGAAGATCTCTATAGTTCGGAAACACATGCTGGCCGCACAGAGCCGGCAAAAATATTATGCTGAAAACCGACAGCGACCGTTAGAATTTACGGTCGGGGATCATGTTTGGGTCAAAGTATCACCTATGCGAGGTATTCGGCGTTTCCGCCAGAAGGGCAAGTTAAGCCCGAGATTTATAGGTCCGTTTGAGATATTGGACCAGGTAGGGAAACTCGCGTATCGATTAGCTCTACCGCCGCACCTGGATGGAGTGCATAATGTTTTTCACGTCTCCCAGTTAAGGAAGTATGTCTATGACCCGAGTCACAAGCTCAATTTCGAAGAAGTGGAAATTTCCGATGACACTACCTTTAGGGAGTTACCGACCGCCATTCTGGATCGGCGTATGAAGATGTTAAGAAATAAAGCCATACCCCTCGTGAAGATTCAGTGGTCGCACCACGGCACGAAAGAGGCGACTTGGGAAACCAAGTCGAGCATGAAGGAGAGTCATCCCGAGTTATTTTCTTAAGTTTTGTGACGAAACTATTTTAAGAGGGGTGATATGTAATACCTCTCGTATTCCATGCTTGATTACTTTGTTGTACTGTGTGAATGTTTGGTAATGTGACGTCATTTCTATTTATGTATTCCATTGAGTGCTATATAATTGTACGATGTGAATGAAACGGGGGTGACACATCTTGACGCCGTGGGACGATCGTCGGTGCGAATATGACGGTGGCCAACGTCTTGTTCCCCGATAATTGTTGACGAGTGGAAGGGATGGTCACCCCGAGATGGTTAGAATGTGGTTTGAGGCTAAAAAGTTCTGTCTAACGCGCGCTATAACCCATGCCTAACGTACGCTATATTTCGATTGTTACGTACGTTAAGGCAGCTACATTACGTACGTAACGGGTGGGTCGGTCTCCCGACCAGAATCTTTCTTTTGACACGGACAGAGCTACTTTCGGCGGGCTAGAGGACAAACGAGTCAACTATTCGTTACGTACGTTATGTCCCAAATTTAACGTACGTAACACTTGGGCACATTTCGGGCAGTGAGTTCTTTACGTACGTTGTCATCACACTATTACGTACGTAATACACCTTATGTACGTAACACTCTTATTGTTAACGTACGTTATCAAAACCAAGTTTTATAAAATGATAATTCCCTTCTTCATTTGCACGACCCAACATCACAAACTACCACCCTTGGAGAAATTCCTAGCCCTATACCCGGTTCTTAAGCCTCTTAAACACTTGAATTAACATTGAGGAGGTGGATTCTTGAGCTTCGGTGAAGATTATCCAAGTCGTTCAAGTCACTTCTCGTTCTCCTCGTAGTTCTTGTGAATCCGTCAACTATCTTCATTATTCTTCTTCCAATAAGGTAAGCCACCAATCCCTGGAGTTATATCTTCGATGTTTTCTTATTTATACTTATTATATTGTGGGTATTGGGTAGATTTTGCTAAACTTCGTAGACAATCTTGTCGGATGAAATTGTAGTAACCGGGAATTCCGTTTCTCATATGTTTCGTTTCTTGCAAACGAAATTTCACTTCAAATCATCGCTAGGAATGTAAAATTTGACGAATCAATTGTGGGGAAATTCGTAGTAATCCGTCACCGTATGTTCCATTGTTCGTAGCCACCCTTACCTTGTGATTTTTGACACTTAGCAAACTAAGGAAAAATAATTCGATAGTATAATCAATATTGGTTGTCAAACCACCGAAGTTATTGTGCAATAAAATCCGTCGAGTTTAGTATTCGGAATATAGAATTGTATTAGAAAGCATAAGATTCGATTTCGCCATAATAATTCGTTGACAACCGAAGAATGATAGGATTATCTTCTTGAGTAAATCGATATACCTAATGTTAATTATAAGATTGAACGAGATAATGGTACACAACACTTGAAAACTTAGAAACGATAATCATACCGACAATTAAAACTACACTAGGAATCCGGTTAGGAAAGGGAGACTAGTTTTATTCATTATTATCCGTACAAGGTGTTAATCGGATGTTTCGTGGCTAGGTTAAGCTCGAGCGGGCGTGGGGACTTCGTTATCGTAAAGCACCCACTATCGGATCACAGGCAAGTGAAATCTTGCTCGTGAATTTTCTAATATCAATGTCATACCGTATGTGTGTACGTGCCATTTTGATAAAAGCCGACGTTTGTCTTTCTCTATAGATGTTATAAATGGGCCGATGTCTTGGGGATAAAACCTGTATGGTACCCGTGTGGAAATGTGTTAGGGGGTAAGACCTGAATTGGGCGCCTATGTTCCGGGGTATTCCCGTGTGGATACTTCCGTGACCCTTGGTTGCGACCTTGGGGGCTTATGTGATAAAGAGAGAGACACATCGGTTGAGTGATGAAATATTCCCTGTGATTACTAGGTACTGTGATTGTAAAGATGTCGTATATCGTTGTTAGTAGTTGATATTTCGTATGCATTCTCTGACCCTGGTTACCTGGTATGACTCGTCGTACCAGGTAAAATTGTTCATCATGTGCAGGACATTCCCGAGGGGTCCGGTCAGACTTGAGCGGTGTTGGAATTATCTCTAGCCGCTGCTTTAATTGGAATAAATTGTTTTCTTTGGAAAAACCTTTGTTGTGTAATAATTGGACTTCAAATTACATTTTCCCTTAAATCTTTCGATTCACGTTATGTAATCCTTGAATTTAAGGTTTTATCGCGATTTTCTTAAAATGCCTATTTTTCTAACTAGCCTTGTGGGTCCCACGTGGGATTCATGGCACTGTAATACCTCGGGATATTTTGGGGGTGTTACATTTGTGGAACAAATTCGAGTATTTCTTCGTTAAATGATTAAATTGGACTATGCCTTCAAAGTGTTCGATGAAATGCCTCAATGAGTAGAACTTGGGAAATTATATACATTTTCATATGAATGGTGATTGAATTGATATTATTGTGATTTAGGAATGAACTTTTGAAGGAGGTTGAATCGGTACCCTTTCCTTTCGTCGATTTCTTCACACCGTGTTATTCAAAACGAGTGATTACTTGTGTATTTCATCTTTTAAGAGGTATGTTGGGTAATCCTCTACTTGAATTAGGATTTTGATGTTATCGTTGAAGAATGATTCGTATGAAGATGATTATGGTTTTGTTGTTACGATTCTTGCAGTTATATGAGCTATATGTTGAAGACATTGTTAGGACTATTGAATATCGAACTTCGGCTTGTATTCGTATTGTTAAGAGTTGATACGGTTTGGTTTCGTATGATCGAGATATCGTTGAACCATCGAGTTTGATTAGTTGGTCATTTCGGTTGTTGATTTTTATTGAACGTATCGTTAATTGATTATTGCATTAGGTTGCATTTATTGATCACTGATGTTAACCGTTGCGATGCGGTTGAGGTTGGAGAATGCATGAATCATCTTGGTCGGGGTGTAGGTCACAAGTCGTCCAGGAACAAGTCTAGAGGGGGGGTGAATAGACTTGTTGAAACTCTTGAACTCTTTTTCTCGAAGAGTGAGTTTCTTCAGCTGATGGTCAAACAAATGACTTGGAGTCGTTTGTTCTTGGATATGTGCGGAAGTCAGCTGATGACGAATATAAATTAACTTAATGAAACACTTAACAATGTATGCAGCAGTTAGAGTATGATGCAGTAAAACAGTAAATGACACAGGCAGTTATAGTGGTCTCAGAGGTGGGGTAATCCTCTACTAATCCACTTTTCTCCAAACCAGTTGGAGATGAATTCACTATAATTTTCAACCAGTGATAAATATTACAGTGATTCACAACACACTACAACAGCTTCCAACCAGTGGAATTCCGTGCCGTTGTATACACACTTGACTGCCTTGCACCTCTTGATCCTCGATCCTCGGATGCCCTTACAGTCTCTTACTTCAACCAGTGAAGTACCCCGTACTCAAGATTTATAGACAAGAGTGTTTGTCTTCTCCAACTTAAGAGCTTCCTTGAATATGAACTTTTTGGATCTGCTCTTTTTCACGATGCTATTTTATTGCTTGAGATTGCTTTGTTTGCTTTGATCGCTAGAGTATATGTTCGCACCGGTTGTTGCTCAGATTCAAATCTCTGGATATATATAGGTCAGATCTTCTGAGCTTCTTCCTTGTAGCCGTTGCAAATCTTTGAACAAATCCGTCCGTTGGAGGGAGACTTCATTGTTTAATCTTTTACGAACGTTGCAAGGTTTGGATTCCCATTATTTAATTTTATCTTCCGACCGTTGTGAGGACTTCTGCATGTGAGCGCCGAATCTTTTGAATATAAAAGGATAAAAGTCTTCACGGTGGGTCAGGATGATTTAATTAAATCATATCTCTTGCGGGAATCACTCCAATTTGTCTCTTCACGTTGCATGTGAGCTTTCCATAATATTTGACTTTTCAAAGCATGCTGACGTGGACTTGGAGTACTAGGCTGTAGTTGAGTAGGCTGATGTGCAGCTTACATCTCTGCAGGTAGGTCCTCTCGGTACATTCCTTGTTTGAGACTTGTCGATCGTGTGACTTCCCGAGGTACCTCATTGCGATCTGGTCAAACTTCTCTGATAATTTTTAGTTGACCAGGGCTACTCTGATTGAAGTCGGCTGTACTTCTCTGATGGACTAGACTGTATTTTAGTACTTAGCCGATTTTCAGCCTAACTAACTTTGGCCTACAGAAGACACTCATTTGGTTCTTCTTTACATTTTGCCAAGTTATACTTAACATATTTTGGCCTATGGAAGATACTCATTTGGTTCTTCCTTCCATTTTGCAAATTAATAAACATTTGATTTTAAATTAATGACATCATCAAAATCTAACAAGCATTCCTAACAAATTCCCCCTATTTTGATGATGGCAAAACTAAGTAAGAAATCAAATAATCAAGTCTGCACTTAGGTGCGAGACAAAACTGAAATCAGTCTAATATTGAGACAACTGGAAAATTGTCATTCAACAGACTGTTAGTAAAACTTTCTGACTTATCATTTGAAATTTTTGCAAGAATGTTTTAAGTATAGAAAATAAAATTACAAGTAAGAAAAATAATTAAAAGATCATCTGCCTCTTCCTTTGCCTCTTCTAATAGGCTGCTTGGCAGGCTTGAATGGTTTGGCTCCGATAGGTCTTACCTTGACTGGAGCAAGGCCATATTTTCTTTTTACCACGAGTGCTGCGAAATCCTGCTCCTGCTGAGATCTGAATCTGTTCTCAAGGCACACTAGCTTGATTTCCTTTTGAAGTTGTAACTCATCAAGTTCACCATCCATGCGGATTGGTGCTTCTTCAGCTCTGAATGGAGGGATCATAGGAAAAGCTTTTTGCTCTTTAGCGTGCTTCTTGAGAACAGCCCAAAGCTTCGGATAGATTTCTTCCATGAAGTTTATGAAAATTTCCTGTGGGGAGAGTTTGTCATCTTGAATGAGTTCCCAGACATAATAGTCTCTGATAAACCTCTTCCTAGCAGCTCCCCACATTTCAAGAGCTTCAAATGGGCAGAAATCCTCAACATACCATAGCTCCAACCCTTCCCATTCAAGAGTAGGTTCGAAGCCGCCTCTGGTCCTTCTTCTTTTTCCTACAGGCTGGTCAGCCTGGTCATCTCGATCTATAGCTTCCTTCCTCTTTAGGCTAGAGGGTCCTTCAATCTGAGGGACATCTTGCTTCTTCTTACTTCTGATTTCTCTCTCTTCCCCCTGAATCCTCTCTTCCCCCTTTTTGCCAGCATCAATAAGGGTTGTCAACTGCTGTTCCATGCGGCTCATCCAATCAGACATGCCAAAAGGCATTCTGTTGTTTGTAGGAGGAGGAGGCTGAGGGATTTCTCGCTGAAGTAGGGTGTCAATCTTGGCATTTATGGTTTGAAGGTCAGGAGTGACCTGAGTTGAGAGCAGCTCCCCAATGGTGTCTCTGACAATTTGCTTGATCAGCTCAGTCATGGTAGGTGATAACTGAGCTGATGGGGAGTGTTCTCCTGATCCTTCAGCAAGGGAGCCACTAGACTGCAGGCTCCTGGCTGCAGCCGGTAGGTCAGATTGGGTTTTCTCCGGGGTCCCTGACCTGGAGTCCTCTGCCAGCTCTGCATCTAGGCTGGTGTACCTGGCAGGCACAACAATCCTATCTGCAGCTGCATGAGTTGCCTCTGGCTCTGGCTCTGGCTCTTTGGCTCCTTCTCTCTCTCCTTCTTTTCCTTCTTCTTCTCCAGATTTTTCTTTCTCTTCTTCTCCAGATTTTTCTTTCTCTTTTTCCTCATCTTTTTCCTTTTCTTCTTCCTTTTCTTGTTCTGCTCCTCCTTCACCTCCATCATCATTATCATCATCATCATCATCTTTATCATCATCTTTCTCTTTCTTTTCTCCTTCATCATCTTCATCCTCCTTATCTTCTTCATCTTTTTCCTGCTCTACTTCTTCTCCTTCTTCCTCATCTCCTTCATCAGCAACTTCTTCTGTTTTCTCAATCTCCTCTGTTTGTTTTTCAACTGGTATATTTTCTTCAGATTCTTTTTCTTCTTCATCCTCTTCAACCAAATTGATAACGTCATTGTCTCCATTAATTTCTTCAATCCTAATCTCCTGTTCTACTTCCTCCTCTTCTTCCTCTCCAAAATCACCATTAAAAATACTTAACATAATAGAGTGGATAAAGTGGTCCATGTTTGTTTCAAAATGTGACATGAACCAGTTACCCTGGAGGAGTAAAACTAAATCTGACTCTTTGCAAAAATTAGTCAGAACATCCTCAGTGGCTTGGGGATATTCCCAACCACTAGTTTCAATAAAGATTTGAAAATTTGTAAAAGACATGGTTTTGAGAGTTTTCCACTCTTTAAAAATATTTACAAAGGAGTGTTTTTCTGCTTGCGGTTTGACAAGCTGAAGTTGCTCAATAGAGAGATTAAAAGTATTATTTTCTAAAAGGTTGAAAGTGTAATCTGCTTCAGGGATAGAGATAACAAGACCTGCTTCCTCTTCTTCGGTTATGTACACAGGAGGTGTAATAACGGGTACAATTCGAGTTTCGGTATACAGTGCAGTGGTCCGCTAAGCAGTGACGGGTGATGGGCTGGTATGGTGCTCAGGCTGCTCTCCCTCCCTGAACTGCAGCTTCCTTGGCCTCTTTGGTGAGGGTTCATGTGATGACTGCAGGTTGGAAGGTCCTTCTGGGGCTGGTCCCCGTCTCTTGAATCGGATGGCGATTGGTGTATCGTCAGACTCATTCCCGGACTTCATTGCGATTCGATCTCACCGCAGTTGGTCCGAGTCTGATAAATCGTATCTTGGGCAATAGCTTGAGTCTGGCAAATCCTTCAACAACTGGGCTGCTCTCCCAGTGACTCCAACTTTTTTCTTGTCATGGTCCATGTGACCTAGCCTCTTTTTCGGGTGGAAAGGGTCAATGTTTCCCTTGGCCACTCCGATTTTCTCCAAAAGCCAGCTAAGATGCGTTCCGAACGCCAACTTAGTTTTGAATTTCTTCTCACCTTCAAGCCATTCGACTTTGTTCACCTCGCGAACAAGTTGCCTGAAAATATAGTCCGCCCAATCAACTTCTTCTTCTTGGATCAACGCACCCAACACCATGAATTTGGATGATGACAGTTGGTCATAGCTTCCTGCCATCCCCATCACTATCTTGTTTGTGATGTCCAAGGCAACTCGATAAATCCTTTTCAACTCATTCCTCTTTGCTGTAAACTTCAATTTCTCTGGGATGTTTTCGATTTTGATCGTCTTCCAGGTTTCGGCGGGTGATTGTTTAAGAGCTTCGACCGCCAAACCGCGATGTTTCATCCCGAATACGGAACGGATCTTCTCTCGATCTATGGTGATAGGGGTTCCGCCGACTGAGCTGTTAATCCCGTGCTGAATCAGAGAGGCATTACGATAAAATTCGACGACATCTTCCTTGAACAAATGTTGCGGGTTGATGTCGAGAAACGGGTAGATTCCGTTCAGCTTCATCGCCCATATCAGATTGAGCATATCGAAGTCATCTAGATTTGCTTCCAATAAACCTTCAAAATCGACGACCATGGAGAAGATGACTTGATCCTTCACCGCCTTCAAGTTTACGCCTTCAAAAGATGCCATTTCTGCAAAAAGGATTTTAGGATTTTTAGTGTATATTTTGCTCTGTAAATTATAGGGTTTCTGAACGCGTAAAGAGGAAAGTGAAAGGTTTTCTTCCTTATAAAGAAGATGAAAAGACGTTTGGATTAGTTTATTATAAATTTAAACGGTGGTACGCCTTTTGATATTCTTTTGAATTTCAAATTTGAATCGGTGGCCCCATTTAAAATTTGACGGTTGATTCTGATTGGCCACCGTAGAGGTTAATTAAATAGGCGTGCGACGCGTGTATTTAAAATTGCCACTTGGCTAATAAAGATGTATATTTTAAATGCCATTTTAGCCAAAGTAATATTTATAAATATGACAGATAATAATTAAAAATTTAGAGATCAGTTTAGAGAACTTAGTGGTCTGATTTCGTTGACTGTTGACCACTCTGCATCAGGTGAGTTTGACTTCTCGCCTGGTATTCTGTACAGCTAAGTTGCTTTGTCTGGCCTTCGTCTTCTCGCCTGCATCAGCTTAGGCTGATTTTGAGGGTCCGTCCTTCCTTCAACTTGCTTCAGAACTAGATTCCCAATCTAGTAATCCAAGGTCTCTGCTAAGCTCTAGGAATCTTTCTTCTGGCAATGGTTTGGTGAAGATGTCAGCTATTTGGTAGTCTGTGCTGACTCTTTCAACTCTAACCCTTTTGTTAAGCACATGGTCTCGAATGAAATGGTGCTTAACGTCAATGTGCTTCGTCCTTGAGTGCAAAACCGGATTGTTGGTTATTGCAATAGCACTATTGTTGTCACACCATATTGGAACTTCATTGGCAATAATATTATAGTCCCTTAACTGTTGTCTGATCCATAGAATCATGCACAACTGCTACTGCAGCTAGGTATTCGACTCTGTAGTGGAGATAGAGTTAGAAACCCGCTTCTTGCTAAACCAGGATATCGATCTGGTTCCTAGGAATTGACACGTTCCACTAGTGCTCTTCCTATTGATTTTGCATCTGCGAAATCCGCATCCGAGTATCCCGATAGCTCAAGTTGTCATCCTTGGGGTACCACACCCAACATTAATTGTAGACTTTAGGTACTTAATTATTCTCTGCCGCATCTAGGTGTGATTGCTTCGGCTTGATCGGAATCTTGCACACACTCCAACCGCATATGATATGTCCGGCTCGCTTGCGATTAGGTACGTAAGAGATCCGATGAGTCCTCTGTAGTGGGTTGAGTCCACCGATATGCTCGCCTCGTCGCATCCGTGTGAGTGCTTGTGCTCATTGGAATTCTTGCGGGCTTGGTGATTCCATTCCATATCTCTTGATAAGATCTCTAGTATACTTTGCTTGGTTGATGAAAATTCCTTTTTCCATCTGCTTAACTTGTAATCCGAGAAAGAAGTTAAGCTTTCCCATCATACTCATCTCGAATTCTCCTTGCATGAGGTTGGAGAATTTCTCGCATAGTTCAGGATTGGTTGACCCAAATATGATGTCATCCACATAAATCTGAACTATTAAAATGTGGCCTTCGTGTTCCACTCTGAATAGGGTCTTGTCCACTTTTCCCTTGCAAAATCCATTTTTCTCAAGAAACACAGACAGTGTTTCATACCACGCTCTTGGTGCTTGCTTGAGTCCATATAGAGCCTTCAACAGCTTATAGACTTTGTCTCCTTTGACAAAACCTGGGGGTTGCTCTACATAGACTTCTTCTTCTAGGATTCCATTCAGAAACGCACTTTTCACATCCATCTGGTAAACTTCAAAATCCTTGAATGCAGCATATGCGAGGAATAGTCTGATGGCTTCTAATCTTGCAACAGGTGCATAAGTTTCATCAAAATCTATTCCCTCACACTGTGCATATCCTTTTGCTACGAGTGGCTTTATTCCTAACAATGACTCCGTCTTCATCACTCTTGTTTTTATACACCCATTTGGTGCCAATAACTTTCTTGTGATTAGGTCATGCATTAGTTCCCAAACTTTGTTTCTTTCCATCTGCTCCAATTCCTCTTGCATGGCATTAATCCATGAATAATATTCCAAGGCTTGTTCTGTGGTCTTGGGTTCAATTTGTGACATGAAACATGAGAACATTGCCATTCCTGCTGGTAGAGTTGACTGTCTTGTCTTGACTCCATCAGTCAACTTTCCGACGATTTGCTGAATTGGATGATCCTTAAGCCATTTGGGGATCTCGTCCTCTTCGGGTTTGTTCCCCGATGGATTGCTCGTGGTTATCTGCATCACTGGATTCAGGTCTGCAATCGGATCGGCTACCGCCTTGTCATCTGCAGCTTGGTTGAGCTGCAGATGAGTCTTTGTCGGCTCATTGCTGGTCTTCTTCAAAGAATGGATCGGATAGGTTTGGTGATCTGTCGATCTGCATTGGGTCTTCATCACCGGTTGGGTCATCAGTGATCTGCAGTGAGTCCACCATTCCAGTGTCATGAATAATGACTTCTTCAAGGGTTGCCGACTTGAGCTTGTTCTCAATTTGCTCAAGTTGTTTCTGTACTCAACAGTAGATTCATCAAAAACAACATGGGGTGTTTCTTCCACAACTAAGGTTCTTTTGTTAAAAACTCTATATGCCTTGCTTCTTTGGGAATATCCAATAAATAGACCATCATCGCTTTAGCATCAAAGGCATTTAGTCGTGTTTTATTGTTGTTGTGGATGAAACACTTACAACCAAAAACATGAAAGTAAGCAACAAGAGGAGTTCTATTATTCCAAACCTCATAGGGAGTTTTGCCATGTCTCCCTACTATCATACTCTGCTCGGGTGTGGTAGTCGTGTTGCGACTTCAGCCTAACCTCTTGGGTAGGTCCGCTTCGCAATCATGGACCTTTCGCTTCCTTCAGTGGTTCGTTCTTCTTTCAGCAACACCATTCTGTGGGCGTCCTGGCCGCAGAGCTCATGCTGGATCCCATTCGATCACTGAAATCGCTTATCGCCTTGTTGAGAAACTCTCCTCCTCTATCGATCGATCTTGATTATGGATAGGGATTTCTCATTCGGATCCTTCTCGGCTCGAGTAACTTGGTGGGGTTTCACTTTTCTTGAATAGAAAAATGATCCAAGTGTACCTTGAATAATCATCTACAATCACAAGAGCATGCTTTCTCCCGCTCAAAGTCCTTGGTTTGATAGGACCAAATAGATCCATGTGGAGTAGATCTAAGATCCTTGTTGTGAGCGTTGTAGGCTGAACAGGCTTGAATGATGCCTTAGTCTGCTTTCCCTTCTGACATGCATCACAGAGTGCTTCCTTTTTGAATACTTCATTTGGAAGTCCTCTGACCAGCTTCTGAGAGCTAATCTTGTTGATGGCTTTGAAGTTCAGGTGACATAGTCTTTTGTGCCACAGCCATCCATTCTCAGCTACTGTCTTGGATAGAAAGCAGGAGTTAGGTGTTCCTGTGTTCCAATCAATTATGTATACATCTCTTCTTCGGAAACCGTGTAGCTTTATTTCTCCAGATAAGATGTCTATCACCATACACTTCAAGCTGGTGAAGACTACTAGATTCTTCTCGTCGCAGAACTGGCTTATGCTCAGGAGGTTGTATTTGAGTCCTTTGACATAATGAACTTTGGATATTACAATGTTTCCTCGGTGCAGCTCTCCAAAGCCTTTTGTCTGTCCTCTAGAGCTATCTCCAAAGGTTACATCGGGACCTCTTTCTTTGATATATTTGGTCAGCATCTTCTTGTTCCCGGTCATATGCCTCGAGCATCCAGAGTCTACAAACCATTCTTCTCCTCCAAAATTCGAGCTTGAGGAGATGTGGTTGTAGTCCTTCCACTTTTTCTGCAATTAAACAAGCAGAGATTTAGGTACCCAAATTTGTGTGGGTCCTTTGGGGTTAGTTGGTTTCCTGGAGAATTGATTTCTCCTTGGATTATGGAAATTGTTATTATTATTATAACCCTTATAAGGTGCCTGTGATCGAGGTCTAAATCTCTTGGTTGGATTGTATACCGGATATTCCTCAAAATAGTGTGGGCCATTTCTAAATCTAGGCTGAGACCATTTATGAAACCTTTGTGGTCTCCACACTTGTTCTTTTGATAATTTGGATAACCTTGAGGTTTCCATTTGCCCCTCCCATTATGAAATCTATTTTTGGGAAGTTGTTGGTAATAGTGGGCATGTTGTGCGGATTGCTTTGCTTTTGCACAGGCCTTTGCCTAGTCGCTGTCTAGGTGGTATGCAGTGTAACATTGCGGCTGAGACGTTTGACTTTCACATTGCTGTTTTTGAATATCGGTTTATACATGTGCTCGTGATCGAGACTATTGTTTCTCCCTTGATAAACTTGGTTTGTAACTAGAGGGAGTGTGAGAATCATATCCAAGGCCTGATTTGGTATATAATGACCTTTTATAGGTACACAATTCGCCGAGTTGAAGACGCCTTCAGGGAGGTTATTTCCTGCGCTGAGTTTTATTTATCTGTGCTACTTAGTAAACTCGGCTTTGGCATGAGCAAGTGCGGTGACTTTTCTTTAAGTAAAATATTTAGCCGGTCTATCTCAATTTGTATTGACACTTGCACAGTTTTAAAATCACTGTAGTTGTCTCAACCTTATTTAAATCTAGGTGGGTTTTTCGAAATCATTTTTCAGTTGCCTATTCTCATCTTGCAGTGAGTCTTCTCTCTGATCTGACTTGGTGTGCGATTTAAGTGTTTCAAAATCTTTGAATAATTGATTCTTGATTCATGTAAATCCATATCTTGTGACATGGTGAGCTATTATTTGAACAGGTAGGTTTAGAGGATTACTATTCATCAGCCAAGTTTGCCATCAGGAAATCATACTCCTCGTCTTCATCAGAAAAGAAACCGCCGCTTGATTCGACATGCTCCTGGTCTTCTCCGATGAGAGCTTTTCTTCTGTCTTCCTTTCTGCCCACCTCCTTCTTGGTTTCGTCCTTCTTGAGCTCGGGACAATCCATTTGGATGTGTCTATTTTGTGTGATTGTAGCATTCAACTTTCCGACTTCCACCTTACGGTTCCTTCTAGGATTCTCCTTGTAGTTTTTCTTATACTTGGAGTAGTTCTTTCTGAAATTGCTGAACCTTTGCATTATGAAAGCCATTTCTTCCTCAAAATCTAGTGGATTTTGAGGTTTCACATCAGATAGGCTCTTAGCAGGGGACTCGGCTGCAAATGCGATTCCCTTCTTTGCAGGCTCAGTTGAGGATGAGCTTGGAAGCTCGAACTCATAAGCCTTTAGATCAGAGAACAGCTCCTGAATTTTTATCTTATTCAGGTCTTTGGACTCTCTCATAGCTACAGCCTTCATGCTCCATTCGGGATTTAGAGATCTGAGGACCTTTAGTGCCATTTCCCTGTTGCCATAGGTTTTGCCCAGGGAGTTGATTTCATTGATAATTTCAGTGAACCTTGTGTCCACTTGGTCTATAGATTCTCCATTCTTCATTTTAAAGTTGTCAAACTTTTGGATAGCTATTGACAACTTGTTTTCCTTGATCAGCTCCGTTCCTTCACACATTAGATCTGATGTGTCCCAAATATCTTTGGCATTCTTACAATTTTTGATCTTGATCATTGTGGATTTGTCAAGAGTTTGGTATAGCACATCTCTGGCCCTGTTGTCAAGATTGGCCAGTTTTCTCTCTTCGGGTCGACTCCGTTCTCTTCTTGGGAATCTTTTCGGGCCTCCCAGTGCGATCTCCTATTGTGTTGTCCTTCTCGAAAATGAATGGACCGTCTTCAATGATGCACCACATGTCGTCATGGATTGAAGATAAGTGTGCTGCATTCTTATCTTCCGAGAGATCATACTCGTCAATCGAAAAGAGTAGTCGAGAGTGCATGTGTTCCATTATAAAGTGAGAGATAAGATATATATCTAGTATAGATCTGGTTCGTGGAAAAAAAAATGAACCAACCTCTCCGATACCACTTGTAGGTCACAAGTCGTCCAGGAACAAGTCTAGAGGGGGGGGGGGTGAATAGACTTGTTGAAACTCTTGAACTCTTTTTCTCGAAGAGTGAGTTTCTTCAGCTGATGGTCAAACAAATGACTTGGAGTCGTTTGTTCTTGGATATGTGCGGAAGTCAGCTGATGACGAATATAAATTAACTTAATGAAACACTTAACAATGTATGCAACAGTTAGAGTATGATGCAGTAAAACAGTAAATGACACAGGCAGTTATAGTGGTCTCAGAGGTGGGGTAATCCTCTACTAATCCACTTTTCTCCAAACCAGTTGGAGATGAATTCACTATAATTTTCAACCAGTGATAAATATTACAGTGATTCACAACACACTACAACAGCTTCCAACCAGTGGAATTCCGTGCCGTTGTATACACACTTGACTGCCTTGCACCTCTTGATCCTCGATCCTCGGATGCCCTTACAGTCTCTTACTTCAACCAGTGAAGTACCCCGTACTCAAGATTTATAGACAAGAGTGTTTGTCTTCTCCAACTTAAGAGCTTCCTTGAATATGAACTTTTTGGATCTGCTCTTTTTCACGATGCTATTTTATTGCTTGAGATGGCTTTGTTTGCTTTGATCGCTAGAGTATATGTTCGCACCGGTTGTTGCTCAGATTCAAATCTCTGGATATATATAGGTCAGATCTTCTGAGCTTCTTCCTAGCCGTTGCAAATCTTTGAACAAATCCGTCCGTTGGAGGGAGACTTCATTGTTTAATCTTTTCTGAACGTTGCAAGGCTGGATTCCCATTATTTAATTTTATCTTCCGACCGTTGTGAGGACTTCTGCATGTGAGCGCCGAATCTTTTGAATATAAAAGGATAAAAGTCTTCACGGTGGGTCAGGATGATTTAATTAAATCATATCTCTTGCGGGAATCACTCCAATTTGTCTCTTCACGTTGCATGTGAGCTTTCCGTAATATTTGACTTTTCAAAGCATGCTGACGTGGACTTGGAGTACTAGGCTGTAGTTGAGTAGGCTGATGTGCAGCTTACATCTCTGCAGGTAGGTCCTCTCGGCTGTTCACTGTTTGAGACTTGTCTGATCAGGTGACTTCCCTGAGGTACCTCGGTTGTAGTCTGGTCAAACTTCTCTGATAATTTTTAGTTGACCAGGGCTACTCTGATTGAAGTCGGCTGTACTTCTCTGATGGACTAGACTGTATTTTAGTACTTAGCCGATTTTCAGCCTAACTAACTTTGGCCTACAGAAGACACTCATTTGGTTCTTCTTTACATTTTGCCAAGTTATACTTAACATATTTTGGCCTATGGAAGATACTCATTTGGTTCTTCCTTACATTTTGCCAATTAATAAACATTTGATTTTAAATTAATGACATCATCAAAATCTAACAAGTATTCCTAACACGGGGCTGAGGAGCTTGTAGATGAAGACAACGGGATTGATAGCGGCTTCGTCGAATTGGTATCAAGGCAAGTTATGCTTGTTCAGTTCATAATGTTTAATAAATGGTTTCGCTTTCATTTAATTTATGATTCATATAGCAATAGTATTATGGAATATGAATTGTCGGGATGATGGTATGTATATTGTGTTTGGACTAAGATATATCATAATGTATATGATTTAAGACGTCTAGAGGAAACGGAGACGTGAATTAAATTTGGTCTATTGCATGAGAAGTTGGATATCAAGGTTAGTTATCATGTCAATATTGAACTCGAGATGGTGGTTTGGTATTAGTTATGGACTGTACTTCATTTTGGATTTTTTGGATAAATCGTGTATTCGTTCAGGGCGGTTGGTCATGGAAAGGTTAGCGTCTCCAGCTTGAGGTAAATTAATATTGTTAGATTATGATAATCATCATGTTGCATTATTGCATGTGTGTGTTGATATTTCATGTGGTGAGTGTGAACCATCGTTTGTTACGTTTTGTAATGTGCTCTTTCTTTGAGCTGTAATCTGTTGGGCCGATGTGTTAGCGGAGACGACCTAAATGGCACCTATGTCCGGAGTATTCCTGAGTAGATGCTTCCGTGACCCTCGGCTGCTGTAACACCCCCGATATATTCAGGAATATTACAGCGCCGTAAATCCTTTACATAAGAATTTACAAGGCTGAAGAACTAAAAAGATATTAACAGATACCAACGTACGAAGATAACGAAAATAAGGTACAACGGTTCTGACCAATAATGAAAGTACAAATGTTCAACGGAAAAGTATTAATACATCACCAAATCCAAATATTCATAAACGACTGCGTACTCGTGTACTTATTAAAACGATACAAACAATAGACAAATAAACCCGGCCGAAACATCACTCTGCACCCTCGTCGTCATGCAACTCCAGTGGTTGTTTCCCCGCTCTCCTGGATCCTGAACATAAACATATGTTCACCCCCGAAGGAGTTAGCACAACGATGCTAGTACAAGTACCACATCATATTATTCAACATCTCATGAAGGATAATAATAACATAAATGACTAAAGAATCAACGAGTCTTCCCCTGCGAGAATCTCAATAATAACATACATACATGATAATCATGACATGATATCACAACATACACATGGTAATTCCAATGATCCAGCGTTCACTGCCTAGACCCCAAGATGATCCCGTCGGACCAACGCATGGTGGAAAAACCCGTCCAATGATCCAGCGCACGCTAGCATAGATCCTAAGATGATCCCGTCGGACCAAAACGTGGTGGACATATAACAACGACATTTATGTACGACAATATGTATACCATCAATATATAAAACAATTAAGGTACTTGCCTCGATTCGAAGACAAGAACAATACTTCTACGTAAAACGAACCACTCGATGGTCGCCCCTTCGATCAATCACGTAGCAAGCTCGAACCTTAACAAAAGAAATAATATAGAATTCATATCATGTCGTACGAATGTCTAACAATCCAATTTACGGCCAAAAGTTCATAAAATGTAATCTGCCTGAACTGCTTAGCGTACGCTACGTGTTCTACGTAGCGTGTGTTAATCCTGATCATTAGCACACGTAAACAACGAAGCCTAGCGTACACTAATTATGTTTTTACAATCCTCTCTAATCAGCCGACTGTCTCGCCTGATGACATAACGTACGTTACGTACCAAACGTAGCGTTCGTCAACTTATGCCCGATAGCGCACGTTAATCTACAAAGCTTAGCGTGCCCTAAGCGTGCATGACAGTTCACTACTGGCAGCAGACTGATCTAATCGTGATCAAACTTACAAAATCTCTAGTGTTAAATCATGTTATCTCCATGAATATCATGCTCATACGGTTATGAATGATCTTACGAATAACAACAACTTCGAATTCAAGAATATGAATGATCTCTTCTTGCTTTTCTTTCTCTCAAAGATGAACAAGAAAAAGAAAATAAATTTTTCTCCTCCTCCTCTCTTCTCTCACGGCTGATTTCTATTATGTGTGTGTATGCTTTCCTTAAGTCTTTTTAAAAGAAAGACTACACCATTTTATATAGTAAAAGAGATCAAAATGATGAGATATAGAATCTCATCCATTTTGTCCTCATCTTTATATAAAACTAAACACACCACACATGGAAAAAGAAGCAACATGGGGCGGCCCACTTGAATTTGGTGAGAAAACGAGCCGAGCCACTCGGTTCATGTACCGGACATTCGCGTGTCTAGTCCGTTAGATACACTTCGTTTGATCCCAAATGTATTTATACTTAATTAATTAATCTAATTAATTAATTTTATCAAATACAAAATTATAATAATATATTTCCAAGAAATAATTATTTATGAATTAAATTAATTACCCGGTAATTAATTTCAATTCACTAGACCGCATGATTTATCAAATAAATAAAATTAGATATCTAATATCCAATATTAATGAAGAGATAATAAATACATATTTATCCATCAAATATCCTTGTGCGCGACTCCGTAAGTCCGTCTTAGTCGGCAATGGGAGGAACCAAGGAGTACGGGTAACACTTAGCCAGTCTAGTGCTTCGTACCGTAACCCAACTAAGAACGAATGATCGGATCATTCCAAAACCATTATGTCGTGAATACCGTATACGTTTAAACCCTTCAATCATATGTCCCGGTCAAGTATCAGGGTCATGGTAAAGTCAAACTCTACTATAACTTGACTCTATGCTTTATGTTAATGCAAACTGAGATCATCGAGCTCTCGTGTATCAAATACAACTAGCTCTAAATGCTTTGGCCAAAGACTAATAATATCATTTGCCATTAACCGCATAGGACATTTACCTGCTCACTTACAGGAGAAAGAATTCTATCTTGATATTCAGTAGAGACTGCTACTTGCCCACTAAGTTGCATTTCGAGGTTGACCCCACCCACCGACGATTGGATCGAACTACTCTAATGACTAACTTAATGTCACAAGCACATCTCCTACTGAAATACACAGTAATAAATCCGGATATTACATACTCTCCTACTAAAAAGGAGTTTTGTCCCGAAACTCAAGACGAAAATAACTCTGGATATCTAGACTTCATACTATCTTCCGTTTCCCATGTGGCTTCTTCCACTCCGTGGTGTGACCACTGAACTTTGACCAAAACGATTGGTTTGTTCCTCAACTGCTTAACTCGACTCTCGAGTATCTTGACTGGTCTTTCTTTAAACGTTCCATCCTGAGCGACTTCGATCTCACCGAAATCAATGACATGACTAGGATCTGGTATATATCTCCGTAACTGGGATACGTGGAACACATTATGAACATGGCTCAATGACGGCGGTAATGCCAATCTGTAAGCCAACTCTCCAACTCTTTAAAGGATCTCGAATGGTCCGATATATCTCGGACTCAGCTTTCCCTTCCTTCCAAAACGAAAGATTCCCCGAGTAGAAGAAACCTTTAAAAGTACGTGGTCTCCAGTACTGAACTCCAATGGGCGACGGCGTACGTCTGCATAAGATTTCTGTCGACTCTAGGCGGTCAACAACCTTTCACGAATCAAGGCTATCTTCTCTCGTGTCTGCACGATCAACCCTTGTTCTCTACAGATCAAGTCTGATGAATCGTCCCAACATAGGGGCGATCTGCATCTCCTCCCGTATAATGCCTCAAATGATGCCATCTTAATGGAAGCATGACAACTAATGTTGTAGGTAAATTCATTCAACGGTAGATGAACTTCCCAATCAGTTGACCAATCTAAGACACAAGCCCTCAGCATATCTTTCACCATTTGAATAGTCCTCTCGGATTGTACGTCAGTCTGCGGGTGATAAGCTGTACTGAAGTTCAATTCGGTTCCCAAGGCCTTATGAACTGCTTTCCAAAAATGCGATACAAAGCGACCGTCTCGGTCAGAAATAATGGTCTTCGGCGTACCATGCAGTCGGACTATCTTTGAAATAAATACTCGTGTCAACCTCTCTGGTCCCCACGTGTCCTTAATACCTAGAAAATGAGCTGATTTGGTTACACGGTCAACTATTACCCAAATCATGTTCATTCCCATCTTGGTTTTCGGCATATTAGTGATAAAGTCCATCGATATGTCCTCCCACTTCCATTCAGGAATCAGGAGCGGCTTCAACATCCCGGCAGGTCGTTGATGCTCGATCTTAACCTTTTGACAAGTCAAGCATTTCGAAACATAGTCCGCTACATCTTTCTTCATGTTACCCCACCAGAAATTTTGCGTCAAGTCCTTGTACATCTTACTGGTGCCCGGGTGGATAGAATAGGGCGAGCTGTGAGCTTCCTTCATAATCGTCTATTTCAGAACATCGACATCGGGAACGCAAAGTCGGTTCTGAAATCTCAAAACTCCATCATCATGAATTACGAATCTGGGGGCCTTCCCCTTGATCACTTCATCACGTAACCGAATCATCAGAGGATCATCTGCCTACTTAGATTTGATTTCCTCGTTTAACGATGAAGTTATTTCCATCACGTACAGTTGTCCTTGGACTCTTTGTAACCACACTTCAATTCCTTCTCGAATCATCTCTCGTTGAATGCTGAGCTGGGAAGTCAGAGTCTCCATCATCTGGATAGAAACAGGCTTGTGACTGAGTGCATCGGCCACTACATTTGCTTTGCCTGGATGATACAGAATCTCCAAGTCGTAGTCCTTAATCATCTCTAACCATCTTCTTTGTCGCATGTTTAACTCCTTCTGACTGAAGATGTATTTGAGACTCTTGTGATCCATAAAGATCTAACAGTGAGTCCCGTACAGTTAATGCCTCCAGATTTTCAAAGAAAAAACTACTGCTGCTAACTCCAAATCATGCGTTGGTAATTCACTTCATAAGGTTTCAGCTGGCGTGACGCATAAGCGATCACCTTATCATTCTGCATCAATACGCATCCGAGTCCTTGGTTCGAAGCATCACTGTAAACTATAAATCCTCCAGTTCCTCGTGGGAGTGATAAAATCGGTGCCGTCGTCAATCTCTTCTTCAATTCATCAAAGCTATTCTGGCATAACTCGTTCCACTCAAACTTTTGGGTTATCTGCAGTAGCCGAGTAAGTGGGCGGGAAATTTTGGAAAACCCTTCCACGAACTGACGATAATACCAAGCAAGTCCTAAGAAACTCCGAACTTCTTTCACGTTCTTTGGAGGTTTCCAATCCGTAAATGCTTCGATCTTCTGAGGATCTACTCGGACTCCTTCAGCTGATACCACATGGCCGAGGAACATTACATCCTTTAGCCAGAATTCACACTTAGAAAGTTTGGCGTACAATTGCTCATTCCTCAAAAGTTCTAATATAATCCGTAAATGTTGCGCATGTTCTTCCATGCTGTTAGAATATACCAGAATGTCATCAATGAACACAACCACAAATTTATCCAAATATTCGATGAACACTCGGTTCATCAATTGCATGAATACAGCAGGTGCATTAGTGAGACCAAACGGCATCATTACAAACTCATAGTGTCCGTAGCGAGTTCTGAACGCTGATTTCGGAACACCAGATTCCTTAATCCTCAGCTGATGGTGCCCTGATCTCAGATCGATTTTAGAAAATACTGTTGCTCCTTGAAACTGATCAAACAAATCATCAATCCGCGGCAACGGATACTTGTTCTTAATCGTCATCTTGTTCAGCTCCCGATAGTCAATACACAGTCGAAGCGATCTATCCTTCTCCCGGACAAAAAGAACTGGCGCTCCCAGGGCGAAACGCTTGGCTGGATATAACCTTTGTCCAATAACTCCTCCAGCTACTTTTTCAGTTCGTACATTTCTGTAGGTGCCATACGATACGGCACCTTAGAAATTGGTGTAGCTCTGGGTTCCAGCTCAATGGTGAATTATACATCCCTTCGTGGAGGTAGTCCAAATAACTCGTCAGGAAATACATCCGGAAACTCGTTCACAACAGGAATGGATGAAAGTTCCACAATTTCGTCTTTTTTCTTCATTGCATAGCACCAGTATCCGGTACAGCCATGTTTCAACAATTTGACAGCTTTCATCGCTTTGATCAACCTTCCTGAGCTTCCTAGTTTCCATCCTTCAAACAGTATTTCGGAACCATCGTCAGCGATCAGTGAGATATTCTTCCTTCGGTAGTTTACAATAGCTCCATATCGATTAAGCCAATCGTCTCCAAGTATCAGGTCATCTCCTTGCATTTCTATCACGATCAGATTTGAGAGCCACTCTCTGCCTCCAAATGATACAGGAAAATCTCTAGTTTCTAAATTTCCAACAATCCTCTCTCCACTCAGTAAACCAATCACATAAGGTTCACAATCATGAAAACCAGAAATATTTAAACGATTTACACAAGATATGGATATAAATGAATGCGTAGCTCCTGTATCGAATAAAACACTAACTGGTTGGGAAAGGATCTGAACAGTACCTGATGCGACAGCAGCATCCTAATCGTTTGTTCTCCTCATTTCGTACAGACGTGGGGGAACAGATCTGGCACTCGATGTACCCTTTCGGTCAAACTGTCCTCCGCCTCATCCGCGGCCAAAATTCTGAGGCATCTGAACACTCTGTTGCGTCTGCTGAATACTTGATTCTTTCTGGGCTGGCTGTGATGTACGGGCTCTAAAAGCTTTCGCAGCCTCCTCACAGAACACCGCACGATGTCCCTCTCGACCACAGTCAAAACAAGTCACAGTAGGAAATGAGCAATCTCGTCGATAATATCATATTCGGCCACAGTTAAAGCACTTCCTTGTCACATCTATCGTGACTGATACTGATCCAGAGTTCTTTCCGCTCTTGGATGGATGCGGAGGTTTCTTGAACGAATGAAAGGATGACTGGGCTTTGCGGAGCCGACTACTCTTGTGCTCTGTAAAACTGCCAGAGACTTTCTGCTTCTTGGATTCGGTAAACTTCTCCATTGTTACTTCCTTGATTTCGTACGCTAATGCTTTATCTTGGTATTGACGGAGAGTGGTACATTCAAAACCGGACATGTACCTCTGGATTTCTAGTTTCATCCTCATATCGAAATGGATCATCATTTCTGCATCTGTTCTGACCAGATGTCGAACAAATGCCAGCTGCTAGTTAAACGTCTTAATCGTCTGGGATACATGTTCATCTGACGGCTGAGCATAGAAAAACTCCCGAACTTTGGCTTCCATCACAGGACGAGGGCAGTATTGAGCTTCCATCATCAATTTAAATTCTGTCCAATCAGCATCATGATCTGTAGGCCGGATGGCTTCCTACCACTCGGATGCTTCCCCTATCAGAAAGTACTGGGCAATAGAAGCTCTTCGGTTATCCGGGCAATTAATTCCGGCAAAAATTTTCTCCAATTCCTTCAATCAATGGTCCCATGTGGGAGTCTTAGAAAAGCCGTCGAATTTGGGTGGCTGCATCTTCGCCACCTCTTGCAACCATCGGTCACCTCGATTTCCCATGTCTGGGATCCCTTGCTGTCTATCTCCCTGCTGTAATCCCACCCCACCTGCATTCGGTCCACGACACGGCGGTGAGTCATCCGGTTCACCACACGGCGAAGGATTTCGAACCTGACGAGTTCGGTTCATTATTAATCGATCTCTGTGGCTCGCCTGAGCTATGACTGGCCTCATTAGAAGGCAAAGCTTCTCTTTCGGCATTCCTTCGTCCGCGACCACGACCACGTCCACGTCCACCTTTCAACATAATGTAAGCATAAATTCTCAATATACAGGAAACAATATCGTTCTAATGTTCAAGTATAAAGAGATACAACATGTAAAGGATGAGATAGAGTTTAGGAACTTACAACCACCATTCGCACGAAGACGCAGGTAGTACAGTGATGTTATTCACGGCCGGTTACCTTAAAAGACATATACGACCCCTATTTTAACCCAATGGCCAAGATATCTATAATCTTAGCTCCGATACCATATTCTGTAACACCCCCGATATATTCAAGGAATATTACAGTGCCGTAAATCCTTTACATAATAATTTACAAGGCAGAAGAACTAAAAAGACATTAACAGATACCAACGTACGAAGATAACGAAAATAAGGTACAACGGTTCTGACCAATAATGAAAGTACGAATATTCAACGGAAAAGTACTAATACATTACCAAATCCAAATATTCATAAACGACTACGTACTCGAGTACTTATTAAAACGATACAAACAATAGACAAATAAACCCGGCCGGAACATCACTCTGCACCCTCATCGTCATGCAACTCTAGTGGTTGTTTCCCCGCTCTCCTGGATCCTGAACATAAACATATGTTCACCCCCGAAGGGGTTAGCACAACGATGCTAGTACAAGTACCATAGCATATTATTCAACATCTCATGAAGGATAATAATAACATAAATGACTAAAGAATCAACAAGTCTTCCCCTGCGAGAATCTCAATAATAACATACATACATGATAATCATGACATGATATCACAACATACACATGGTAATTCCAATGATCCAGCGTTCACTGCCTAGACCCCAAGATGATCCCGTCGGACCAACACATGGTGGAAAAACCCGTCCAATGATCCAGCGCACTCTAGCATAGATCCCAAGATGATCCCGTCAGACCAAAACGTGGTGGACATATAACAACGACATTTATGTACGAAAATATGTATAACATCAATATATAAAACAATTAAGGTACTTACCTCGATTCGAAGACAAAAACAATACTTCTATGTAAAACAAACCACTCGAAGGTTGCCCCTTCGATCAATCACGTAGCAAGCTCGAACCTTAACAAAAGAAATAATATAGAATTCATCTCATGTCATACGACTGTCTAACAATCCAATTTACGGCCAAAAGTTCATAAAATGTAATCTGCCTGAACTGCTTAGCATACACTACATGTTCTACGTAGCGTGCGTTAATCCTGATCATTAGCACACATAAACAATGAAGCCTATCGTACTCTAATTATGTTTTTACAATCCTCTCTGATCAGCCGACTGTCTCGCCTGATGACATAACGTATGTTACGTACCAAACGTAGCGTTCGTCAACTTATGCCCGATAGCGCACGTTAATCTACAAAGCTTAGCGTGCGCTAAGCGTGCATGGCAGTTCACTACTGGCAGCAGACTGATCTAATCATGATCAAACTTACGAAATCTCCAGTGTTAAATCATGTTATCTCCATGAATATCATGCTCATACGGTTATGAATGATCTTACGGATAACAACAACTTCGAATTCAAGAATATGAATACCATCATAAAACCATATTCCATTTCGATTCCAATTCTATATGCATAATTCGGAAGGCCTAATGGTCGATATCAATACCTTATATCAATCAAAACTATCATCTTGTAGTTTGTTTAACACTCCATCTTTACAAGATAAATCTTTCCATGATCAATCTCTTAGATTCGTCTAACAATAATGATGTTAAAGTCAAGTCCGTGATTACTATGAAGACACCTTCTAAATTCAGATTACCAATGTTAGAAACTTCCTCTACTTGTTCATCGTAAAAAGATTTGAATTATGATGTTCATAACCAAGGTACTTAAGGCATAATCATCTCAATCTCTTAAACATGATGTGGTTTGGATAATTCACCAATGAAACTCAATATATTGATAGTATAATCCTCATATCCTTAAGAACACGAATTCAAGGTTGAAAGTAGTATAACATACCTTAAGATGAGGAAGAACACCGAGACAATGAGTAGAATCCAGCTCCGGTTGCTTGTTTCTCAAATCAAGACGTTTCTCCACTCCAATGATCAAACACAAGTGACATTCAATCTCCAATGATCAAGTAGATGTGTTCTAAGTGTGTTTAAGGAGGATAATGGGCTCTCTGGACTATCAAGTAATGAGGACGAGTGAAGGGAACAAGAAGAAGTGAAGTGCCGACCCTTATATAAACTTTCTGCACATTAGTTGATTAGCGCACGCAATCATACAATCCTTAGCGCGCGCTAATAAGAGTTGACTCCAAAACTGTCCAGGTTCGTCCGCGGGAATCTTATCCAGTCCTACGTCCTGCTGGCGCATGTGCTATCCGCCCATCTCAATAATTGATTGCCTAGCGCACGCAATTCTTCATTCGTAGCGTGCGCTAGTTGTAGTTCGATAACGCACGTTAAGCTACATCCTTAGCGTGCGCTATCACGAGTTTGCATGAGAGATTTTGCATGTTGTTATACTTATGTACAAGGATACAAATGTGAGAAATATCATACTCCAATTATCAAGATCACAATTCCGAATTATACAGGGTTCAAATACAGATGAAATACACAGTAATAAATCCGGATATTACAGCTGCTGCCTTGGGAGTTTATGTGATATTGTCCGGAGTATTCCTAAGTAGATGCTTCCGTGACCCTTGGCTGCTGCCTTGGGAGTTTATGTGCTATTATTATATGCATTGTTGAGCATGCTGTGAACTGTTGGCTGACGGAATACGACATTGTGGTCGTGTTGGTCTTTCATGATCGAGTTATTGTTGCCCTTTTGGAAAATCTTCTGATTCTTTTTGGATATGCGTTTCTTCGAGATTTGTTGTCATGTTATATCATGGAATATCTGGAGTCAGATACGTTCTGATCGTTCATGTGTAGGATTTTTGGGACGGGCACGTGTACTATATGTTGGTTTCGACCTCATATTGAACCGTGCACATGAGACGTACTTCGTGAGGCTGATTAGGTACGAGACCAGACGTGTATTGATCAATGCCCGTGGCTGGCTTGTACACGGACACCTTTCTGGATCGGGCGTATCGTGACGTCCATCTTGAGTCTTATTGATTGGTTGTTCATAGTCCATGTATAATCGTATCTGTTTGGAATTCAGGTTGTCTTTGTAATTCCGTATATATGATCCGTATATGGTCGACGATTTTATTCTCTCGTGTATCTATCGCCGTTGAACCTTTACTAATCTCGTTCGGAGTTACCATATCGATGGTCAACTCATTTGATATCGATTCTTTATTAATCTCATTTGGGGTGCACCTTGTCATTGGTAATCTCGTTCGTTGTTGATCCTTATTGATTCTGTTTGGGAGTTGTCTCACCATTGGTATTCTCGGTTATTAGTCCTTGATTGATGTTATTGGAGTTTACCGTGTCGTCGGTGTTCTCGGTTGTTGATCCCTTATTATCCCTATTGGAGTTTACCGTGTCGTCGGTATTCTCGGTTTTTGATTCCTTATTGCTGTTGTTGGAGTTTACCGTATCGTTGGTATTCCTGGTTGTTGGTCCTTATTGATCTTGTTAGAGTTTACTGTGTCGTCAGTATTCTCGGTTGTTGACCCTTATTGATCTTATTGGAGTTTATCGTACCGTTGATATTTCTGGATGTCGATTCTTTATTGATCTCGTTGGAGTTACCGTATTGTTGTCTTTCATTGATCTTGTTGGAGTTACCACATCATGGTATTCTCATTCGTGGTTGATCCTTTGTCGATCTTGTGTGGAGTTATCATGTCATTGGTATTCCGTTTTGATGCATTGGTTGTTTATCATTATTGATTGTATGAACATTCATGTTTTGGATTGATATCCAGGACTTGCCATTGTCTCGGGGTGGTTGGTTTGCAGATGTACCGTGTGATATCGGTTTTATCAGAATTGGAATCCGATTGTGCGATCCCGGGGATAGAATCGGACTTGGCCGGATTATTCCATATTGGAGATATGTTTATGTTTGAGAATCTTGGTATCGTTTCGGATACAACTCAGATGGTTACCTTTGAATTTATCCGTCACTTAAGAACGTGAGATGTGATTATGGTAAGGATTGATTTGATATGGATTGTGATGGGTTGGTAAGGTTATGTCGGTAAGACTACATTGGAATTATTCTTACCTTGTAATTACATTGATATGTATTGTTTTTGTGATGTGATCGTTATCATTGTTGAGTATTATGGCTGACCCCGTCGTGGGCTTTATCTTTTAGGTACTCGGAGTTCGAGCTAGTAGCGGCCATGAAGGGATGAGCTTTCCGGTGATACTGGCTATGGCGTGGTTGTTGGGGAGTGTTCTTTCTGGTTTCTATAATTCCACTGCAAATGTATTTAATTATGTTTTTATCCGCTGTGTGTGTACGTTTCTAAATGGCTTTTCGGTATTCTTCTGAACTGTGTTTTTATCCGCTGCATGTGTGTACTTCAAAAGGGCCTTCTGGCATTTTTAAACGTTTGCGAAAATGATTTTAGCCTTGTGGGTTCCAATATGGGCCCCACGACGCTGTAATATTCCCGGTCGGTTTTGGGGGTGCTACACTTCATCAGACTTGTCTGAGCTAGAGGGGTAACTGTAGGGAGTAGGCTTGATACGTATTTCTTCCAGAATCTTGGGTGCCTTCCTTACACTCCCCAATCTCCTCAAAGTTTCGGTCTAGGTGACCAAGTCGTTTGTTGATGTGGAAGTGATCTGCATTTCCTTTTGCAAGACCCAAGTGCTCCAGAATCCAACTGACTTTGGTTCCAAAGGCTAATTTGGTCTTGAATTTCTTCTCATCAGCTAGCCACTGAGCCTTGTTCACCTCACGAACCAATTGTCTATAGATGTAGTCTACCCAATCAATCGGCTCATACTGAATTAATGCTCCCAGAACAGCAAACTTGGCTGATGACAGTTGATCGTAACTGCCAGCCATACGCATCACTATCTTGTTGGTGATATCCAACACATAGCGATATTCCTTCCGAATCTCACTCCTCTTCGCAGTTAACTTCAACTTCGCCGGCTGGTCGCCAGCCTTGATTTTCAGCCAGATGTCGGCTGCGTCCTGCTTCAGTGCCTCTACGATCATGCCTCTAGATTTCATTTCAAAAACTTCTTCGATCACTCGCGGAGTGATTTCCATTTCTTCTCCAAAAATCGAGCTATTGATGCCCGATTCCAACACTCTGGCTTCCCTGAAAAATGCGATAACAGCCTCATTGTAGAGATATTTGGGGCTGATGCTCAAAAACGGGTAGATCCCGTTCATCTTCATGGATCTGATGATGTCCTACACGTTGTTGTCAAGAGTTGCTTCGAGTAAACCTTCAAAATCGACAACCAGAGAGAACATTATCTGGTCCTTCACCACCTTCAGATTAACTCCGTTGAAGTATGATTCCATTTCTGCACAAGAGAAATTTTTGAGTGTATTGAAAGCTCGAAGTGGTTTCTGCTTTTCGAAAATTAGGGTTTGTAAGCGTGAAGAAGGTAAAGTGAAACGACTTTTCCATCTTTAAAAAGAAATTGAAGCGACATTTGGAATTTTAATATTATTTTAATTTTAAGTCGGTTCAAATTTGAATTAGCGGGGTCGTATGAACGTGTAAGCATGCGATCTTGTCATCGTGTAAACGTGTGAACGTGAGATTGCCACTGTTGGGATTCGGTGATTAAAATCGAATTACGCAGCGGAAAATAAACCGGTCCAACCGGATAAAACCAAACCCCAAAAACGGACCGATCAAGCATCATATAAACGAATATAAATAACAAGGAAGAGAATCAAAGAATACTTACCCTCATAGTCCTTTGATAATATAATTTTCGAAGGTAAAAACTCGAGCAAGCCTTTTCTCGATTAACGACACGAACATGAATCCGATTCATTGTAGCTTGTTGAATGATCCAACACCGAAAATGCCGAATGTCTCTACGTTATCGCGCATCGGATATTGATCGGAAAAATAAAATATCAATTTGTTCTCAAAGAACACGGCTAGGAATTGATATGGTCTTTTTCTTCTCTTCTCTTCTTCATTTTCTTTCTCTCAAAGATGAACAAGAAAAAGAAAATAATTTTTTCTCCTCCTCCTCTCTTCTCTCACGGCTGATTTCTATTATGTGTGTGTGTATGCTTTCCTTAAGTCATTTTAAAAGAAATACTACACCATTTTATATAGTAAAAGAGATCAAAATGATGAGATATAGAATCTCATCCATTTTGTCCTCATCTTTATATAAAACTAAACACACCACACATGGAAAAAGAAGCAACATGGAAGGTGAGGAGCAATCATGGGGCGGCCCACTTGAATTTGGTGAGAAAACGAGCCGAGCCACTCGGTTCGTGTACCGGACATTCGCGTGTCTAGTCCGTTAGATACACTTCATTTGATCCCAAATGTATTTATACTTAATTAATTAATCCAATTAATTAATTTTATCAAATATAAAATTATAATAATATATTTCCAAGAAATAATTATTTATGAATTAAATTAATTACCCGGTAATTAATTTCAATTCACTAGACCGCATGATTTATCAAATAAATAAAATTAGATATCTAATATCCAATGTTAATGAAGAGATAATAAATACATATTTATCCATCAAATATCCTTGTGCGCGACTCCGTAGGTCCGTCTTAGTCGGCAATGGGAGGAACCAAGGAGTACGGGTAACACTTAGCCAGTCTAGTGCTTCGTACCGTAACCCAACTAAGAACGAATGATCGGATCATTCCAAAACCATTATGTCGTGAATACCGTATACGTATAAACCCTTCAATCATATGTCCCGGTCAAGTATTAGGGTCATGGTAAAGTCAAACCGTACCATAACTTGACTCTATGCTTTATGTTAATGCAAACTGAGATCATCGAGCTCTCGTGTATAAAATACAACTAACTCTAAATGCTTTGGCCAAAGACTAATAATCTCATTTGCCATTAACCGCATAGGACATTTACCTGCTCACTTACAGGAGAAAGAATTCTATCTTGGTATTCAGTGGAGACTGCTACTTGCCCACTAAGTTGCATTTCGAGGTTGACCCCACCCACCGACAATTGGATCGAACTACTCTAATGACTAACTTAATGTCACAAGCACATCTCCTACTGAAACGTCTAGTCAAAGGTCCACGTATACCTATCACAACCTTTCGATCTAGTCATTGACAAACCCTGAGTGATATCCATGTGACCGAATCGAGGTGAGTCGTGTTCGAGTACACTAATCTCATTAGCATACCAATAACGTGTGCTCCCACTAACCCTTAGTGAAGACCGTCACTTTACATGTCAAAGTACACGTTATACAAGTCTTGTCTAAAATTATTGCCCAGTTAAGTTTTATCGACTTGCGAACGATTTAAGCATTCGAGCTCTAAACACTTCCAGTGCCTATCTCCTTATCTCCATAAGGAGTAAAAGGTTTGCTCTCAAATACAAGGACTATTATTTTATATACCAAATCACAATGCCAGTGATATACAATAATATAGAAATAATTATTGCCTTATTAAAAATTCATAATTATAATACAAATGCTCTCACTCTCTCATCCTCTGAGTGGCATTAGAGGGCATATCCCTAACATCCATGTGTAGATAAATAATAATAAAATATACAGAGTCGTTCAAAATTAGAAAACTTAGCTGGTTGACCGTTGTTGTTTATTTGTTTGGTACTCTGCATCGTAACTTTTCTTATGCATTTGGGTAAGTTCGATGCACGTGGTCGACTTACTGTCCTTCGTCTTTTAAATGCAGTCCGATCAGGTAACTTCCTTTGCTCGTTTGATCTGGTCTTTAGGTAGCTTTCTCGTCTGTACTAGATTCCCAATTTAGTTATCCAAGTTCCCTTCTCATCTCCAAAAACCTTTCTTCGGGTAAAGGTTTGGTGAAAATGTCAGCAATTTGGTATTCTGTGCTGACTCTTTCAACTCTGACTCTCTTATTAAGCACGTGATCTCTTATGAAATGATGCTTAACATCAATATGCTTCGTACTTGAGTGTAATACTGGATTGCTGGTGATTGCAATTGCACAATTGTTTTCGCACCAAATTGGGACTTCATTTGCTATTATGTTGTAATCCATTAGCCGTTGTCTGATCCACAAGGTGCAGGCTGTGACTACTGCTGACTAGATATTCGACTCATTGTTGAGATAGAGTTAGATATCTGCTTCTTGCTAAACCAGGATATCAGTCTGGTTCCTAGGAATTGGCACGTTCCACTAGGAATTGGCACGTTCCACTAGAGTTAGATATCTGCTTCTTGCTAAACCAGGATATCAGTCTGGTTCCTAGGAATTGGCACGTTCCACTAGTGCTTTTCCTATTAATCTTACATCCTGCGAATGCATCTGAATATCCTGACAACTCAAAGTTGTCATCTTTAGGGTACCATAATCCAACATTAATGGTATACTTAAGATATTTGATGATCCTCTTAGCTGCTTCCAGGTGTGACTGCTTGGATTTAGACTGAAATTGTGCACATACTCCTATAGCATATGAAATGTCCGGCCTGCTTGCAGTCAGATAAAGAAGTGATCCAATGAGTCCTCTGTAGTGGGTTGAGTCCACTGATATGCCTTCTTCATCTGAATCTAGATGTGTGCTTGTGCTCATAGGAATTTTTGCTGACTTGGCTAATTCCATTCCAAATCTCTTGATTAGATCTATGGTGTATTTGGCCTGGTTGATGAAAATTCCATTTTCCATCTGCTTAACTTGGAGTCCTAGAAAGAAATTAAGCTTGCCCATCATGCTCATCTCAAACTCTCCTTGCATGAGATTTGAGAACTTCTCACATAGCACTGGATTGTTTGAGCCAAATATGATATCATCCACATATATTTGAACTAGCAATATGTGGTCTTCATTCTCCACTTTGAATAGGGTCTTATCCATCTTTCCTTTGCTGAAACCATTCTTCTAAAGAAACACGGATAATGTTTCATACCATGCTCTTGGTGCCTACTTGAGTCCATATAAAGCCTTTAGAAACTTGTAGACTTTGTCTCATTTGACAAATCCAGGGGGTTGCTCCACATAGACATCTTCTTCTAGAATTCCATTAAGAAAGGCACTCTTTACATCCATTTGGTAGACTATGAAATCCTTGAATGCTGCATATGCAAGGAATAATTTGATGGCTTCTAATCGTGCAACAGGTGCATAAGTTTCATCAAAATCTATCCCTTCGCATGTGCATAGCTTTAGCAACAAGTCTGGCTTTATTCCTAACAACAGCTCCATCTTCATCGCATTTGTTCTGTACACCCATTTGGTGCCAATAACCTTCTTATGATCTGGTCTGTGTGTTAGTTCCCAAACATTGTTCCTTTCCATATGATTAAGCTCTTCTTGCATTGCGTTGATCCATGAGTAGTCTTCCAGGGCTTGCTCTGTTGTTTTGTGTTCTATTTGAGACATAAAGCATGAAAACATTGCCATTCCTACGGGTAGAGTAGACTGTCTGGTCTTGACTACATCAGTTAGTTTCCCAATGATCTGTTGGATAGGATGATATTTGAGCCACTTAGGAATGTCTTCTTCTTCAGGGTCTGTTCCACCTGTAGATTTGCTTTGGTGGGTTTCTTCTCTCTCTGCATCAGCTTGGTTCTGGTCTCCTTGGTATGCAACTGGATCAGCTACCGTCTTGTCATCTGCAGGTGGGAATCTTGTCTGTTCTGGAGATGGGTCTTTATCAACTACAGATTGGTCTTCATCAGCAACAACTGGATCAGGTAGGTTTTGTGGTCCTATCTGATCTGTAGTTGGGTCTTCAGGCTGATTTGCAGGTGAGTCCACCATTCCTGTGTCATGAACAATGACTTTTTCTAGGATGGCAGATTTGAGCTTATTCTCTATCAGCTCCACCTTTTTCCTGTACTCAACAGTAGTTTCATCAAATATAACATGAGGTGTTTCCTCCACAACTAAGGTTCTTTTATTAAAAACTCTATATGCCTTGCTTCTCTGTAGGTATCCCCATAAAAAGACCATTATCAGTTTTAGCATCAAAGGCATTTAGTTGGGTTTTACCATTGTTGTGGATGAAACACTTACAACAAAAAATATGAAAATATGCAACAGTTGGTCTTCTGCCATTCCAAACCTCATAGGGAGTTTTGCCATGTCTCCCTACTATCACACTCCTATTGTGAGTGTGACATGCTGCCTTGACAGCTTCAACCCAAAACCTCTTGGGCAGGTCTGCTTCTGCAATCATGGACCTGGCAGCTTCCTTTAAGGTTTTGTTCCTTCTTTCAGCAACACCATTCTGCTGAGGGGTCCTGGCTGTAGAGACTTCATGCTGGATCCCATTCTGATCACTGTAATCAGTGATTGCCTTGTTGATAAATTCTCCTCCTCTATCTGATCTGATCTTGATGATTGAGAGAGATTTCTCATTCTGGATCCTCCTTAGCAGCTCAGGTAACTTGGTTAGTGTTTCACTCTTTTTATAGAGAAAAACAACCCATGTATATCTTGAGTAGTCATCTACTACTACTAGAGCGTGCTTTCTGCCACTTAAGGTCCTTGGCTTGATGGGACCAAATAGATCCATATGAAGTAGATCTAATATCCTTGTTGTAAGAGTGGTAGGTTGAACTGGTTTGAATGATGCTCTTGTTTGCTTACCTTTCTGACATGCATCACAGAGAGCTTCCTTCTTGAATACTTCTTCTGGAAGTCCTCTGACCAGCTTCTGAGAACTAATCTTGTTGATGGCTTTGAAATTCAGATGACATAGTCTTTTGTGCCACAGCCATCCATTCTCAGCTATTGTCTTAGATAGAAAACAGGTATTAGGAGTTCCTGTGTTCCAACCTATCAAATAGACATCTCTCCTTCTGAATCCTGGTAGCTTCACTTCTCCAGATAGGATATCTATTACCATGCATTTCCAAATGGTGAAGGCTACTAGATTCTTCTCATCAAAAAACTGACTTATGCTCAAAAGATTATACTTGAGTCCTTTGACATAATGAACTTTGGATATGGTGATGTTTCCTCTTTGCAGCTCTCCAAAACCTTTGGTCTGACCTCTAGAGCTATCTCCAAAGGTTACATCTGGTCTTTTTTCTTTGGTATAATTCGTCAGCACCTTCTTGTTCCTGGTCATGTGCCTTGAGCATCCGGAATCTACAAACCATTCTTCACCTCCAATGTTTGAATTTGTGGAGATGTGGTAGTAGTCCTTCCACCTTTTCTGCAATCAGACAAGCAGAGATTTAGGTACCCAAATCTGTGTGGGTCCTGGGGGGTTAGTTGGTTTCCTAGAGAACTGGTTTCTCCTGGGATTGTGAAAGTTGCTGTTATTACCCCCAAAAGGTGTGTATTGTCTGGGCCAATATCCTCTGTTAGGATTGTGTACCGGATATGCCTCATAAAACTGATGGTGTGGGCCATGCCTAAATCTTGGTTGAGACCATTTATTAATTCTTTGAGATCTCCACACCTGTTCGTTTTGAAAATTAGGATAACCTTGAGGTTTCGATTTGCCCCTCCCATTTTGAAATCTGTTTTTGGGGAGTCTTTGATAATAGTGGGCATATTGTCTGGCTACTGCTTCTGCCTTGGCCATTGCCTAGTCTCATGTCTAGGTGGCTGCCTTGTATACCTTGGCTGTAGCCAAGACCTGTGACTTGGCTGTTGCCTAATTTGAAGTACAGGTTTGTATATTGGCTCAGCAGACGAGTCAATTGTTTCTCCCTTGATGAAAGTGGTTTTAGAACTAGAGGGACTGTGATGGTCATATCTAAGGCCTGATCTGGAATATAATGGCCTTTTATTCGTACACAATTCGTCCAGGGTTAGAGATGCCTTCATGGAGGTTATTTCATTCGCCTGAGTTTTCCTTCGCTGAGTCAGTTTTGCAAACTCATCTTTTACATGAGCAAGTGCAGCTGATTTTTCATTATTCAAAATAATTAGTCGTTTTATCTCAGATGTGGTATTATTAGCCTGGTTTTTAGTGTTGTCCGCAACCTGTTTTTCAAGATCAGCTTTGGTTTTATTAAATTCTAGGCTGAATTTTTCAAAGTCATTTTTCAGCTGCCCATTCTCATCTTGAAGCTGGGTCCTCTCGGCTGATACAGTTTGGTGTGCAGATTTTAATCTCTCAAAATCTTTGAGAAGCTGATTTACAGACTCGTGTAAGTCCATGTCTTGTGACACGTCGAAATTTATTATTAGGCGAGGGTTTAGATGTTACCTCTTCATCAGCTAGTTTGGCCATCAGACAATCATATTCTTCATCATCATCAGAGAAGAATCCGCTGCTTGATTCTACTCGCTCTTGGTCTTCTCCAATGAGGGACTTCCTTCGGTCTTCTTTTCTACTCACCTCCTTCTTGCTCTCGTCCTTCTTGAGATTAGGACAGTCGATTTGGATGTGTCCTGTCTTGTGGCAATTATAACACTCCACCTTCCAGCTTCCAGCCTTTTGATTTCTCCTAGGGTTCTCCTTATAATTCTTCTTGTATTTGGAGTAATTCTTTCTGAAGTTGCTGAACCTTTGCATTCTGAATGCCATTTCTTCGTCAAAGTCAAGTGGATTTGGAGGTTTGACATCATATAGGTTCTTGGCGGGGGACTCGGCTGCAAAGGCTATTCCCTTCTCTACAGGCTCAGTTGATGATGAACTTGGGAGTTCGAATTCATAGGCCTTTAGATCGTAGAACAGCTCCTGGATCTTTATTTTATTGAGGTCTTTGGATTCCCTCATGCCCAACGCCTTTATACTCCATTCGGGACTAAGAGATCTTAGCACCTTCAAGGCCATCTCCCTGTTGCAATATGATTTTCCAAGAGAGTTGATTTCATTGATGATCTTTGTGAACCTTGTGTCCACCTGGTCTATAGATTCTCCGGACTTCATTTTGAAGTTGTCAAATTTCTGGGTAGCAATTGACAGCTTGTTTTCTTTGATCAGCTTTGTACCCTCACACATCACCGCAAGGGTGTCCCAAATCTCCTTGGCATTTTTGCAGTTCTTGATCTTGACCATTGTTGATTTATCAAGAGTTTGATACAGCACGTCTCTGGCCTGGTTATCAAGGTTGGGTAGCTTTCTTTCTTCAATAGTCAGCTTCATCCTCTTCTTTGTGATCTTCTCTGGCTTCCCGACTGCAATCTCCTCAGGAGTATTGTCCTTCTCGAAGATGAAGGGACCGTCCTCTATGATGCACCACATGTCGTCATGGATTGAAGATAAGTGTGCCTACATCCTTATCTTCCAAATATCATATTCGTCAACTGAAAGACATGTAATCTAGAATGCATGTGTTCCATTTCTAAAATGAGCTTAAAATATATATCCTCGATATATGGATCTGGTTCTTGAAATATTGAACCATCCGCTCTGATACCACTTGTAGGTCACAAGTCGTCTAGGAATAAGTCTAGGGGGGTGAATAGATTTATTGAAACTATTTTCCACAAAGGATGAGTTTCGCAGCTGATGGTACAGATGACTTAGAGTCGTCTGTAGACAATGTAAGTGCGGAAGTCAGATGATGATGAATACAGAAATAATCAATGGAACACTTAAGTATGAATGCAACAGTTAAGTATGATGATGAAAATAGTAAAACACACAGGCAGTTATAGTGGTCTCAGAGGTGGGGTGATCCTATACTACTCCACTTTTCTCCAAACCAGTTGGAGATGAATTCACTATAATTCTCAGCCAGTGATAAATATCACAGTGATTCAACCAATTACAACAGCTTCCAACCAGTGGAATTCCTTGCCGTTGCAACTCCCTTTGACTGCCTTGCACCTCTTGATCTACGATCCTCGGATGCCTTTATAGTCTCTCAAACTTCAACCAGTGAAGTACCTTGAACTCACGTTTTAAAGACACGAGTGATTGTATTCTCTAACGAAGAGCTTCTTCAAATAAGAACGTTTGAACTCTTGCTCTTTCACGATGCTATTGTTCACTTTGATTGCTTTGTTTGCTTTGATTGCTTGTAAGTGTTGTTGGCATCGTACTGCTCAACTTCAAATCTTCGGATATATATAGGTGTCGATCCTTGAGCATTTCTTCATAGCCGTTGCAAATCTGTAATAAATCCGTCCGTTGGAGAAATAGACTTCTTTGTTTTTTCTTTCTGAATGTTGCAAGGCTGGATTCCCATATTTTAATTCAATTCCGACCGTTGTGAAGACTTCCATGTGATGGAACCAAATCTTTTGAATATAATAAGATTAAAGTCTCCAGTGGTGGGTCTAGATGAATTACTTAATTCATTTCCTTTCCGGGAATCTCTCCAATCTGTCTCTAATCGCCCGCATGTGACTTTCCATAAATATTGACTATTCAACGCATGCTGACGTGGACTGGAGTACATGGATGATATCTGTGGTCAAACTATCTGATGTGCAGTCAACCTTCTCTGATGTCGACTTCTGTGATGTGCCGACTTGTCTGAAGTCTTCTGACCTGATTGAACTTGACTGATCTGATGGTCAGACTTCAAATGACTTGACTTTCCTTCTTGACTCCAGTGTGGTCCAACTTCGCTGATTAAAATGTTGACCAGAACTTCTCTGATAAGGGTTGCCTGATATGACTCGTCTGTGGTCAACCTTATATGAACAGTTGAGTTGACCAAGACTCGACTGATAGATACTCATCTGATTTACACTTAGCCGATTTTTAAGCCTAACTTATGTGGCCTATAGAAGATACTCATTTGGTTCTTCTTTACATTTTGCCAAGTATCTAACTTATCATATTTTGGCCTATGGAAGATACTCATTTGGTTCTTCCTTACATTTTTCCAAGTAAAAAACATACATTTGAATATATAAAGGTGACATCATCAAAATCTAACAAGTATTCCTAAAACACTCCCTGCCCGATGGGACATTAAGACCATAGCTATGCGTGTGTCTAGTAATTTAAATGACACATATATTTTCGATCTCTTCTCTGACCTCAAAGCCTTTGAGTATGACATTGACAGGAGAGAGAAGGCCAAAGAGTCACCTGCCAAGACGACAACACCGGCTGCTGTATCTGACAGGAGACACAACTCTGCACCCAGCACATCTAAAGCCACATGCAAGATAACTGACAACGATGATTACATCGTGTCACAAGACGAGATGGCACTGCTCATGCATAAATTCTAGAAGTTCATCAAGAAATCTGGAAAGTCCCCATACGGGCCCAATCCATTCAACAAGGTGAGTTCTGAATCATCTTCATCTGCAGATTCCAACTTGTGCTATAATTATAGAAAACCGGGATACTTTGCAAATAGATATCCTCATCCCAAAGTACAGAAGTTGCCCGAAGACGAGCAATAATAAAAGGATGAGAAAAGGCGTGTCTGATGAAACAAGCTCAAGGCCTTGATTGGAGAATCAGAAGTCTCATGAACCAAGACCGAGGAGTGCCTTAGGTATCAAAGGTATGCACCTCATTACTATCAACAATACAGTGCCCCTAGATACTGGGCACGGGAAGCCAAGTATCCATCCCAAAAGCAGGCTGCTGCACAGTTCTATCATAAAAAAAATATGGGAATCCAACTAGCAACCCAAAAGGTAAGTAATGAGGCCAAAAAAAATGGTTCATCCTCCGAGACGGCAACCCTACTGGTGTTAGGAGTATGCCCTCGAATGCCACTGAGAGGATGTTGAGTGAGGGCATTGTACTTGTAATTATGTAAATCACTAATACAAGGCAATGGATGTTTCTTTATTTACTTGTAGTTAATGGCATTCCTAACTCGTAAATATACATATAGAAACTAGTCCGTGTATTTGAGAGCAAAACATTCCACTCGTTATTGGATAAGGGGGTCGGCACTAGAAAGGTTTATAGCTCAAATACTTAATCGTTCGCAAGTCGATGAAACTTAACTGGGCGTTAAGTTTATGTGAAGACTTGTATGACGTGTTCTTTGACATAGAGAGTGCCTGTCGAACGCTAATGGTTAGTGGGAGCACACATTATAGGTATGCTAATTAGATTAGTATACTTGAACCGACTCAACCTCGATTCGTCACATGGATTTCACTCTAGGATAGTCAATGACGGAATCGAAAGGTTGTGATAGATATTCGTGAACCTTCGACTTGAGGATTTAGTAGGGATGTGCTTGTGACGTCAAGATTTTCATTAGAGTAGTTCGACCCTATAAACCGGGAGGTGGGGGTCAACCTCGACGTGCATCTTGACGGGCAAGTAGCAGGTCGTACTAAATACCAAGATAGAATTCTTTCTCCCGTTAGTGAGCGGGTTATATGTCCTATGCGGTTATTGGCAGATGAGATCAAAAGTCTTTGGCTAAAGCATTGGAGCTAGTTGTATTGGATACACGAGATCTCAATGATCTCGATTTGCATTAACGCATGCATAGCGTCAAGTATAGATAGGGTTTGACTGACCGTGACCCTATAACTTGATCGGGACATGTGAAAGAAGGGTTTATACGTATACTGGTATTCACTACAGAATGATTCTTGAATGATCCCAATCATTCTTCTAAGTTGGGGTACAGTGTAGGCCGCCAGGCTAGCTAGGTGGTGCTATTACTCTTTGGTTCCTCCCATTGCTGACTGAGACGGACCTACCGAGTCGCGCAATAGGTTTGACGATGGAATGATATATACACTTGGAGTGATATAGATTATATTCGAAAGCTCCTACCACTTTGTTCTAGCCGTTTCCTTAGAGGACAACGAAGTGGAAGCCGTTACGATCATTTTTCCGGCGCGTGGCAAGTAGAGGCACGGTGCTTTCGGTGCTCGGGATTTCAAGAGCTTGGGGAATAGCTCAAGAGAAGGAATCCGTTTAATCAACGGACTACAAGGGTGAGTTTCTAATATCTCTTGTGATTTTGTTTATATATTCGTATATACTAGCTTGATCGATCCTCGTAGGGATTCAGATCGAATTAATTTTCGTTTTACCGCTTCCGCTAGGCCTTCGTTTTAGGCAACTAATACCAACAACTGGAGCCAAAACACCAGATTTTACATGCATAATAATCATGCTTACAACGATTACATGCCTGCCCCGCGTAAATCTCGCAAAACAGGACCAAATATAACCTAGAACAAACCAATTGTTGTCAGACAAATATGGATACCTAAAGGCAATAATAACCAAGGACCCAAAAATCAAAGGGGACCTAAATCTACTTAATATTTTTGATTAAAGGATATCAAAGAGAAGGACACCTGGTATTTCGATAGTGGATGTTCTCGCTACATGACAGGAGATATCAGGAAGCTGTCAGATTACGTAGAAGGTCGCTGTCCAAAGGTGCAACTTAGTGACAAATCCAAAGAAAGAACAAGCGGGAAAAAAACTTTGCTAGTAGGAAAATTCAAAGTCTCCGACGTAGCCTATGTTGAAGGACTACAATATAATTTACTTAACTTTATCCAGTTCTGTGACAAACAATTCTCTATCAAATTATATGTAGATAACTGTAGGGTGAAGGACACCAAGACCAAGCAAATCGTCCTCACAGGAAGCCGATCACGTAACATGTATATTGCTGGTTGGAAACCCACAAGATCCATAATTCCTTGTTTGGTTTCCAAAGGCACTGCAGATCAAAGTTGGCTATGGCACAAAAAGATGTCACACATCAATTTCAACACCATCAGCTAGCTCGATAGGGAATGGTCAGAGGCTTACCCAATGTCTCATTTCATAAAAACAATATATGCGGACACTGTCATAAAGGCAAGCAGGTCAAGACCTCCCTGAAGAGCAAGTCATACCTTTCCACCCACAGCGTCATTGGTTTGCTACAGATGGATCTCTACGGTCCTGTGAACCCTATTAGCCTGGGAGGTAAGAAATATTGTCTTTTTATTATTGATGATTTTTCCAAGTATGTTTGGACTATCTTCCTGAACAAGAATAAAGAAACTACCACAAAGCTGTCAGAACACCTGAAAAGCTGTAAAATGAGAAAGGGTTGAGTATTGTATCCAATCGTTCCGATAGATGCACATAATTCACAAATCGCTTTCTAGAGCAATACATTGCGGACAATGGCATACAACACGAATACTCAGCAGCCCGGATTCCTCAACAAAATGGTGTTGCCGAGCGTAAGAATAGGATGCTGAAAGAAGCAACAGGAACCATGTTAGCCGCAAGCAAGTTGTCATAGTGTTTTGGGGGAGAAGCAACAAATATAACATGCTATACACAAAACTGATGTATCATCAACAAGCATGACTACAAAACAGCATACAAGGTATGGAACAAGAAAACTTCAATGGTTGCATCCTTTCACATACTTGGATGCAGGTGTTAGGTGCTCAACAATGGGAAGGATCAAGTAAAGACTTCTGATGAAAAGTCGGATGAGGGTATTTTCATTAGATACTCATCTGTCAGCAAAGCATTCAGGATGTTTAACAAATGGAAGCTGACAATAGAGGAATCTATCCACGTAGTCTTTGATGAACCACATTGTGCCCCTACAGGAATAGAAGACCTAACCCAGGGCATCCAGACACTCTCTATTGATGAAATCCCTAGACTCCAATGGAACATGTTGTGTACCTAGAAATCAATCCCGCCGCTGTAAGAACAGAAGCAGTCGAAGCAGATATTGTAGAAGCTAAAGATGACGCTATAGTTTAACAGGTTACAACACAGGATGCCGAACAAGAACCAGACAGGAGGTGGTTGAGAGATCACCCCAGCAGCTAATAATTGGAGATATCGATGCCGGTATGACCACCCATAATACAGAGTACACAAGGCACTGTACTCTGTGCACAGAAAGAGACAGATTCCGAGAAGTCTTGATTCCCTGTATGGAAATCCCAAGATGAACTTAGAAGACTTGCTATGTGCACTCTAGCTGTATTCCTAGCCAGTCTGAACCTGTTTCAACCAATGAGGCTCTCGATAATTCTCACTGGATCACTTCTATAGAAGAAGATCTCAATTATTTCGAACGAAACAATGCTTGGTACCTAGTTCCTAGACCAACTCATCAAGCAGTCATATGAACCAAATGGGTATTTCAAAATAAAAAGGACGAAAATGGACTTGTTATCATAAACAAATCTTGAATAGTCGCCAAAGGATACATACATGAACAAGGAATAGATTATGATGAAATCTTTGCCCCAGTAGCTCGACTAGAAGCCATCAACATATTACTATCTTTTGCCACTCACAAGAACTTTATTGTATACCAGATGGATGTTAAGAGCGCATTACTGAATGGAGACCTAGCCGAAGAAGTCTATGTTGAACTATAACACCCCGAGATATTTACTAGGCTAAGAATTTAAAACAAAGTTAGTAAATACCAACGGTGAAATTTATTATTCCATATCGAGTTTCAAAAGAACAAAAAGACAAACATCGAACAATAAACATCAATACAATTCCATCCAAACAACACAACGAAACAGTGTACTCGAGTACTTATTAAAACCACAATACAATTGAAAAGACTCTCCAGGCCGTTAACATCACTCTGTACCCTCGTCGTCATGTAGCTCCAGTGGTTGTTTTCCAACTCTCTTGGATCCTGAACGTAAAAAAATGTCCACCCCCTAAGGGGTTAGAAAACAATGCTAGTACAAGTACGATAATTATTCAACTATAGCTTATTCAACAATTCATGAAGGATAACAATGACAATATCAACAACTAAAACAACAAGCCTCTCCTACGAGAAGACCAACAATGCATTTCACAACAAGACAATCACAACATACACATGGTAATCCGTTGATCCAGTTTTTACTACATAAATCCCAAGATGATCCCGTCGGACCAACACGAGGTGTAAAAGCCATCCAATGATCCAGTGCATGCTAGAATAGATCCTAAGATGATCCCGTCGTACCAACACGAGGTGGACAACTGACAATGACACATATGCATGACAACGCAAATAAAATAAATATGGGAAACATATTTAAAATACTTTCCTCGAGAAATATGAGAAGGATTAAATACTTCGATGAATGTTCGCATACTCGAAGGACGTTTCTCCGACAATCCTTTCACAACACCCGAAATTTAATTAACAAGTTAACACCAAATTCACTATTGGTTCGGATAATTAATTTACAATCTATCTGACCACATTCAGGTACAAAACATGAAAATGATTATGTGGGTTCCTTCCATTCATTCCCAATTCGGTTGTTCTATCAAAACATGATTGTGACAAAGTATCCTCGAAAGGTCATACAAAGGAATGCATTCGTTCAGGTTCTAAGTTCAATTCAAAGCTTGCAAAAAACTCCAATCCTCGATAAATCCTCCTGCAAGAGTGCTACATTTCAATATAATCATCATCAAGAGTTCATTCATTCTAACAATCGATACTATAAGGTTATCTAATCAAAATCAATCCCCAAAGTTCATCCTCTTGAAATCATCATCTATCATAGGTGACAACCTTAACAAGTCATTGATATAAGAACATTTTCGAAATCATCACCAAAGGTACGTTACAATGTCAGCAAACTCCATCTTAAGGTTTAACATAACAAAGCTCAACTTGAAATCTTTTCAACAATGTAAAGCTTAAGTATAATAAATCCAATCCTCCTAAACCATGGTGTTCGGTTTATTACGTCATCAATGGAATTTAATAATCTTAGTAGCATGATCATAACATTCTTAATATCATGACTTCAAGGTTGGAGTAACTTCAAGATATCTTATACGGAGAGAAACTGTGAAACAGTTGATAGAACTCAACACCGGAAGCTTGAACACCAATCTAAGATGCCTATGATCTTCAAAAACAAGTTGAGAGGCTGAAATAGGGAGTTTATAGAGTTGGGAAAATGCGCAAAGTTGCAGAACTCGGACTAGGAGTGGAGGGGAAATGAAAGAAGGTTGTTGTCTACAAATAGAATTCTGAACTTAACGTACGTTAGCCACAATACCTTACATACGCTAGCTACTTAACATACGCTAGAAAAAATAGCTACGTATGCTATTGCTACGAGGATCTACCAGGCTAAATGTCACAAAACGACCAAGTGTTTGCCTGGCCGGGGGCAAACATACAATAATACAGAACGTTAAGGTCAATTATAAACAACTACACTGACCAATGAGGTCGCATGACTAACACAAACAGAAAAATACAATTCTTTACAATAAATACCCAGATAGGGGTAGGGATACAAAATAGCGAAAGACGGAATACAACTCTATCGGTACAACATAACTCAACTTAACTCCCAACTCTTGATTAGTATCGTAGCTCGTCATTTCCTGTGCCAATCCTGTGACTGCTCCCACGAACCTGCATGTACCTGGACGCAAAATTGACATCCACCCCCCGATTACTCGGGGGTTAGCAAAATTCCACTATTTTGCTAGTGCAAGTATAATACTATACGAAATGTAAAAAGCAAATAGCAATCACGAATCAGATACGACAATCAACTATAAAAACAATCCCGAGAGGTTTTAGGATTTCAAATTCAAGCAAAGAAGTATTTGAAAATAAACACATCATCTCGAAATTTCTAGAAGTAGAAACTTTTTCGGACCTCAAGTCCAAGTTAAAAAACTTTTTCCAAAATCATTAGGGCCTCAGCCCAGTTCTTGTTTCAATACACATTAGCTAGAATATTATCACGGGTCCGTGACTCAACATCAAAACATTATCTATTCGATCGATGTTCGTACTCGTCAAGTAACGAACCTCGGAGGCCACGACGGACCATACCTGGTTCCAAACATTCACTGTTCGTACACATCATGTACTGAACTACAGAGGTCATGACGGACCGTACCTGGTTCCACATATTTACTGTTCATACACATCATGTACCGAACTCCAGAGGTCACGACGGACCGTACCTGGTTCCATATATTCATTATTCGTACACATCATATACCGAACTCCAGAGGTCACGACGGACCGTACCTGGTTCCACATATATACACTGTTCGTACACATCATGTACCGAACTCCAGAGGTCACGACGGACCGTACCTGGTTCCAAACATATACACTTTTCGTACACATCATGTACCGAACTCCAGAGGTCACGACGGACCGTACCTGGTTCCACACACTCATTTCACCACACGTAAAGATCATCTCAAGACACTACCATGTAATAATACACCCTATTACAATTATGTCCAACCAATCAACAATACACCACAATACGTACCCAATTATATAATCAATCCGATCTAATTATCATAATCATCATGGTACCTCATTCAAGAACAGCCACACACAACACAACAACACCATTAACATCATCAACACAAATTCACAATATTAAATAAGCAAATATATCACCGATACGATCAACGTTCGAAATGATCAATTCACACGAATCATATCCACAAAAGCCAAACCAAGTCATCGTAAACCCAACACGTAACCTCTATTCGCAAGACACAAATCGTATAAGCGAGATACTTGCCTCAATAATCGATATCGAAACTCCGACGAATACGGCACAACTGGGAAAACCTTGAACACCTACAATCCTCCGTGAAAAACAATGAATATGTGATTACTACGAGTATAAGAACTGAAAACAACAAGAAACACCCCCAAGAATCAAAGGAAGACCCGTTGAGTCATTTAATCGGATATTAAATGCTCTAGGCTTCCTTAGAACACAAAAATCATGGTTGGACTCAAACGAATTCGAGATATGGACATAAAATCCATAGAACATGATTAATAACATCAACTGATTCATCAAAATCGGACTAGAATCGAATATAGAAGAAAACCACCAAAAATAGTTGAAAGAGGATTTACAAGGAATTACCTCAATTCGAATGAAGAATTAACGAAAGATTATGTTAAACATGATCAAGACCTCAACATGTGATGATAATCTGCTCAAGTATTGAAATCCTCGTCAAATTGCCTAAAAACCAAGAGAGAGAAGTGAAATGAGCTGAAAAACGCGAATGTCCTATTTATACACCTGGACAAAACGGTCCAACAAAATGGCTGCATTAGCGCCGTGTTCCTGTTAGGATTATGCCCTCGAATGCCACTCAGAGGTTGTTGAGTGAGGGTATTGTACTTGTAATTATGTAAACCATTTATATAAGGCAAATGAATGTTTCTTTATTTACTGGTAGTTACTGGCATTCCTAACTCGTAAATAAACATATAGAAACTAGTCCGTGTATTTGAGAGCAAAACGTTCCACTCTTTATTGGATAAGGGGCGGCCTGGAAAGGTTATAGCTCAAATACTTAATCGTTCGCAAGTCGATGAAACTTGGTAGGCGTTAAGTTTATGTGAAGACTTGTATGACGTGTTCTTTGACATGGAGAGTGCACGTCGAACGCTAATGGTTAGTGGGAGCACACGTTATAGGTATGCTTATTGGATTAGTATACTCGAACCGACTCACCCTCGATTCGTCACACGGATTTCACTCCGGACAGTCAATGACGGAATCGAAAGGTTGTGATAGGTATTCGTGAACCTTCGACTTGAGGATTTAGTAGGGATGTGCTTGTGACGTCAAGATTTTCATTAGAGTAGTTCGACCCTATAAACCGGAAGGCGGGGTCAACCTCGACGTGCATCTTGACGGGCAAGTAGCAGTCCTTGAATACCAAGATAGAATTCTTTCTCCCGTTAGTGAGTGGGTTATATGTCCTATGCGGTTATTGGCAGATGAGATCATAAGTCTTTGGCCAAAGCATAGGAGCTAGTTGTATTAGATACACGATACCGATGATCTCGATTTGCATTAACGCATGCATAACGTCAAGTACAGATAGGGTTTGACCGACCGTGACCCTATAACTTGATCGGGACATTTGAAAGAAGGGTTTATACGTATCTTGGTATTCACGACAGAATGGTTCTTGAATGATCCCAATCATTCGTTCTCGGTTAAGTGCAGTGTAGGCCGCCAGTGGCTAGGTGGTGCTACTACTCTTTGGTTCCTCCCATTGCTGACTGAGACGGACCTACCGAGTCGCGCAATAGGATTGACGACGGAATGAATAAAGCTAATTCTCTCATTATGAATATTAGATATTGGATATCTAATTTTGGAACATTAGATGTTTAAATCGATTTATTGGATAAATTGATTTACGGCCTAATGAATTAAATAAATTACTGGTGATTAATTTAATTCATGAATATAATTATTTCTTGGAGAAATTAATTATGTTATTATGTATTTGATATGATTAATTAATTGGATTAATTAATCAATATAAATACATCGGAACGAAATCGGAGTTTATCTGTTTGGACTCACGGGAGTGCAAAACGGACCGAACTCGCCCGGCTCCTTCTAGATGGCCTCCCCTCTTTCCTTCCCTTTTCCTTGGTCATAGTCTCCACATGTTGGTGGAAGACTTATGTTTTGTCAGGGGGACAAAATATCACCTAAGGTGATTTTGTCAAAAGGTGATAGATATGAGGGGATTTGATGGATAATATATAGAGAAGACCAAATCTCCTTGCTTGTAAGAGAGATCACGTTTTTGTTAAGTAGAAGGAGAGAGGAAAAGCTTTTTCCAAGGCTCCATACTATTCATCATCATCTTCACATCATTCATAAGTTTTTCTTGGAGAAAAATATTTGTGAGATAGAGAGATACTAGATTAAACACTTAGAGTGTTGTAATCTTGAGTTGCTTAGCTTCTATAACCTTGTTCTAGCCGTATCCTTGGAGGATAACGAGGTTTAGTCATTCCGGTCATTTTTCCGGCGCGTGGCAAGTAGAGACGCGGTGCTTTCGGCGTTGGATCGTTCAAGAGCTTGGGGAATAGCTCAAGAGAAGGTTATCCATTTAATCAACGGACTACGAGGGTATGTTTCTCGTATCACTTGTATTTCGTTTTTGATATTCGTATATACGTAGCTCGATTGATCCTCATAGGGATTCGGATCGAATTAATTTTCGTTTTACCGCTTCCGCTGGGCCTTCGTTTTAGGCACCGAATCCCAACAGTGGTATCGGAGCGTAGGTCTTGCGATCGTATATATGATATTAGCATTTGGAATGCTCGATTAGATGGTGAATGATTTGGAATCATTTGTCATAATCGTGGTATATGTTTTTACGTTCGTTGTAGTTATATTTTTCGTAAGTTTATGTCTAAATATAAATCTTAATTTCTTGGAAATATGATTTATATTGAAGATATGAATGTTGGAGAATATAGATATTGGATATCCGGTCGAAAAACTAGTCCCGAAATGCCGTTGGACGGTCCGGGAGGGGTCCGGAAGTCGGGGGCCGCGGCCAGGCTGTGCAACCGGCACAGGCGCCCATCTGTGAGCCGCGGCACGGTCTCAGGCCGCGGCACGTGGCTGCCGGGCAAGTGCCGTGATGACTCGGCCATGGCAGGCCAATTTCGCCCCGGCTCGATTTTTTCGTGTATTCTTGAAAATTAATCTCCCGCATGTTAAATTGGATTTAATATGATTAAAATGATTTATGGTATTTCATTTTATAAGGGAAATTTGATTAATTGGAATATTTATGGTCGACCGAATTATTTTGAACGTTATCATATTACCGATTGTGTGAATCGATTGGATCGGTCCGTATTGTTTATTGGATCAATGTATCTCTACGCTTTCCATTTATTTAGTATTTATTGAATAAATGATTTTGAATGGGGATGTGGTTCGTGGACTTAGTTTTTGAATCGTTCGTTTTATTCGATTGGGTTGTAAAGGCCGTTTTGAGCCTATTTATTTTACTAGAAAAATTTGTATCTAGGATGCAATTTTCAATGTATAATTTATATGTAATGACGAAGACCGGAGGAAGATCCATTTCGAGAAGACGAAGATTCAAGACGAAGGTTGTGAATGGTTGTTTCATATTGTATGAATGCCACAAACGCGCTTAAATGATTAATGTGCAAAGTGTAACGCTAATCGCGAAAATTCTCCCACGATAAATTATTATGTTTATAAGGTTTCAAGGTTTTCCTTCCCTCCATCGAGTTTTCGGGAAATTGAGATCCAAACCGGATGTGCTATGCTTCCGAGTTATCGGGGTAGTTGTTCGGGGAGGACGGATAAATTACCGGGAGCGCATTGGATGCCTTCGGTTGGAGCAAATTTTATCCCTAGAAACCTGATAGGTTGCCGGATAAGATTCAATTGTGAAACTTATTTGCGTCGATGGTATAAACTTAACTTGTTCACGAACCATAGAAACCGTATAGGTTGAGGGGAATGAACAAGGGGAAAAAGAAGATCGAATCATCCATTAGATGGGTTAGTGTTGGACACCACTTTATGAAAATTAATAGACTAGAAACCTGTTCGGTTGCCCTCTATTAATATTTATAAAGATTTCGATCACCACTAGGAAGTAGAGCGACGATACTTCCAGATTTCACATGGGAGTGTGTTATTCCGATAAAAATAGTGGGAGCTGGGTAACAAGAATAGAAAAGACCTTAATTCTATACTCAGAACATAATATAACAAGTCACTAATTAATCTGTTATGCTTAATGCAGATATAACTCAATATGACAATGAATCCACTCGCAATTCTACTCGAAAAGAACACCTTAATGGGACCTAACTTTGTGGATTGGCTCCGCAATTTGATGATTGTCCTCAGTATAGAGGCACTGGGATACGTCTTGGAGACGGATATTCCGGCGCCTCCTGTGCGGACCCGAGCCAATCAGGAAGAGATTGAAAACCACGAAAAGTGGGTTAAGGATGACGTGAAAGTCCGTGCTTATATGATGGCTTCCATGTCTAATGAGCTTCAGAGAGATCATGAGAAAATGACTTCGCTGGCGATTCTATCTCACTTAACCGAACTTTATGGTGAGCACGCAGAATCGCTAGATATGAGATATCCAAGCAACTGTTCGGTGCAAGGATGAAGGAAGGTGAGAAGGTTGGGAACACATCCTCAAAATGATATCCATGATCGAGAGATTGGAGGCTCTTGATTTTAAAATGGATACTTCTCTCCAAACCGACCTTATCCTACGGTCTCCCCGATTCCTTCTCACGCTTTGTTATGAACTTCAACCGCAATGAGATTGCATGTAATTTAGTCAAGCTAATGAACAAACTTGTGACCGCTCGCCATAGATGTAGACTCATGGATGAAGGAGTCTGCTCTTGTGATTTCTTACGGACCTCGGAGGTCTAAGAACAAGAAGAAAAAGACCAAGAAGCAAACTGGACCACAAGTTAAGGACCTTAAGGGTAAGGGCAAGGCCCCGATGGTTCCAAGAACAAGAAGAAGAAGGATGCTTGTCTCAAGTGCGGTGAGTGGGCCACTGGGCTAGAGACTGTCCGATTCATCATGGCACTTGGTGCAGAACTTTTAGTTTTGGAAACAAATTGTTCGCACATCGTATTTTCTACTTCGGATAATCGGATTCTCGTGCTAGTTCTCATATTTGTACCGTGAATCGATCTGAACAAAGTAGGAAGCTTGGAGCCGGAGAAGTTATGATCACGTCGGAAGTGGGCATAGTGTCGAGGCGACCGACATAGATCACTTCTTTTGGGTTTAGAATCCGGCTTTGTTTTGACTTTAGAAGATGTACTTGTTTTGCCCAAGGGGCACAAAACATTGTATCCATTCGGTCATGGACCGAAAAGGCTTTTCATTTTTCATTGGTGATGGTTCTGCAAAATTTATTTTAGAAATAAACTAGTGGATCGCTACATTGTTGAATGGATTGTATCATCTAAATCTCAGCAACAAAGTAGTTATGAATACTATGACTAGAAAACGTGGTAGGGATGAAACCAATCAAGTTTTGAAATGGCATCTTAGACTTGGTCATGTTGGTCAGACCAAGGTTTACAATATGGAAAAAGATGGACTTATGGGTCCATTGGGATCAGATCCCTTTCCTACTTGTGAATCTTGCCTTAAAGGCAAAATGACTAAGTCCCCCTTCACAGGGACATTTGAAAGAGCCACTGATAAACTAGGATTAATCCATACCGACGTATGTGGTGCTTTGGAAGCAGCACGTGACGGATATCAATATTTCATTACGTTTACAGATGATCATACTAGGTATGGTTATGTATACTTAATGAAACATAAATCCGAGGCCTTTGAGAAATTCTAGGAATTCAAGGCCCTAGTCGAGAAACAAACTGGTATTCATATCAAAGCACTTCTGTCGGACTGAGGTGGTGAGTATATGAGTACGAAGTTTGACGAGTTCCTTAAGGAACATGGAATAGTTTCACAACTAACACCTCCAGGTACTCCTCAGTTAAATAGTGTGTCATAAAGAAGGAACCGGACCTTGTTGAACATGGTCCGTTCCATGTTAGGCTATACCGACTTGCCGATTTACCTGTGGGGGTATGCACTCCTGACTGCCGCGTATATCTTGGACAGATGTCCTTCCAAATCCGTTCCTAAAACTCCACATGAGATGTGGGAGGGAAGGAAACCAAGTCTTAATCATATTAGGATTTGGGGATGTCCCGCCTATGTCAAGAAGACTAAGGTGGAGAAGTTGGAAGCTAGGTCTGCGAAGGGACGTTTCATTGGATTCCCATCTGGGACGATGGGATATCTATTCTACATGCCCGAAGATCAAAAGATCATTGTTGCTTTACAAGCACACTTCCTGGAAGATGAGTTCATTCAGGAAGGCGGAGCAGGTAGTATTTCTTTAGAAGAATATAATGAAACTCCTCAGGAGACACCTGTGCAAGAAACTGGAACCAAACCTTCTGAAACACAAGTACAACCACCTCGTAGGTCTAGTAGGGTGTCTCATTTACCTGAGAGGTATGGGCTTGTGCACTTGGAGGAGCTGGGACTCCATGAGGTTCCAAGTGATAGCCAAGAGACCGACCCGACGACCTATGACCAAGCGATGGTGGATGTAGACTCCGCGAAATGGCGTGAATCTATGGAAGCTGAGATAGACTCGATGCATGTCAATCAGGTCTGGACTCTAGTAGACCGCCCCAAGGGCATAGTGCCTATTGGGAACAAGTGGATCTACAAGAGAAAGACTGATGGTGATGGCAAGGTTGACGCCTATAAGGCCAGGCTTGTGGAAAAGGGTTATACCCAGAAGGAAGGGATCGACACACGATACCTTCTCGCCCGTAGCCATGATCAAGTCTATTCGCATGATGCTTGCTATAGCCGCTACCACGATTATGAGATATGGCAAATGGACGTAAAGACGGCTTTCCTTAATGGATTCTCGAGGAGGAAATCTATATGGAGCACCTAAAGGCTTTGTGTCCGAAGTCGATATTCGAAAGTGTGCAAGCTCCTGCTCCATTTATGGATGAAGCAAGCGTCGCGTAGTTGGAACCTTCGTTTTGACGAGGCAACAAAGAGTTTGACTTCGTGCAAAATGAGGAGGAACCTTGTGTATACAAGAGGGTTAGTGGGAGCAAGATCGCATTCTTAGTACTATATGTAGATGACATTCTACTAATAGGAAATGATGTGGGAATGCTCAGTTCTGTAAAAGCTTGGCTTTCGAGTAATTTCTCCATGAAAGACTTGGGAGAAGCTACCTATATTCTTGGTATTCGACTCTACCGGGATAGAGCGAAGAGAACAATAGGTCTTTCCCAAGCCCTCTATATAGATAAAATCTTAAAGCGATTTAAGATGGATGATTCTAAAAGAGGGTTCCTACCGATGCAACATGGAATAAAACTCTCTTTGAAGATGTGTCCTCAAAGTGAGGAACAACGAAAGGAAATGAGTAATATACCATATGCTTCGGCCGTGGGTAGCCTTATGTATGCTATGTTGTGTACAAGACCTGACATCGCGTATGCTGTAAGCGTGGTGAGTAGGTTTCAGGCAAACCCAGGTAGGGAACATTGGACTGCTGTAAACAACGTTCTCAAGTACTTGAGAAGAACGAGAGATATGGTTCTTATGTATGGCGGTGGAGATTTGGATGTGGTGGGATTCACTGATTCGGATTTCCAAGGACTGAAGGACGACTCGATGTCCACTTCTGGCTACATATTTACTCTTAATGGAGGAGCAGTATCTTGGCGTAGTGCCAATCAAAGCGCGACTGCTGATTCCACCTGTCAGGCTGAGTATCAAACAACCTCGGAGGCTTCCAAGGAAGGGTTCTGGATTAAGAAGTTTCTAGGATAACTTCAAGTGATACCATGTGCTGAGCTGCCTGTTCCGCTGTACTGCGACAACGACGGAGCTGTAGCGCAGGCCAAGGAGCCGAGGTTTCACAACAGCACCAAACAAATTGAGAGAAAGTATCATCTCGTAAGAGAATTTGTTCGCAAGGGATACATTGTGCTGCACAGAGTAGACTCGGCCGACAACGTCGCCGATCCACTGACCAAGCCACTTTCTCAGACTAGCTTGGAGCGTCATCTGGAGAACATGGGTATAAGATACCATAGTGTGTGGCATTGAGTGCAAGTGGGAGATTGTTAGGATTATGCCCTCGAATGCCACTCAGAGGTTGTTGAGTGAGGGCATTGTACTTGTAATTATGTAAACCATTTATATAAGGCAAATGAATGTTTCTTTATTTACTGGTAGTTACTGGCATTCCTAACTCGTAAATAAACATATAGAAACTAGTCCTTGTATTTGAGAGCAAAATGTTCCACTCTTTATTTGATAAGGGGGCGACACTGGAAAGGTTATAGCTCAAATACTTAATCATTCGCAAGTCGATGAAACTTGACTGGGCGTTAAGTTTATGTGAAGACTTGTATGACGTGTTGTTTGACATGGAGAGTGCCTGTCGAACGCTAATGGTTAGTGGGAGCACACGTTATAGGTATGCTAATTGGATTAGTATACTCGAACCGACTCACCCTCGATTTGTCACACGGATTTCACTCCGGGACAGTCAATGACGGAATCGAAAGGTTGTGATAGGTATTCGTGAACCTTCGACTTGAGGATTTAGTAGGGATGTGCTTGTGACGTAAAGATTTTCATTAGAGTAGTTCGTCCCTATAAACCGGAAGGCGGGGGTCAACCTCGACGTGCATCTTGACGGGCAAGTAGCAGGTCCTACTGAATACCAAGATAGAATTCTTTCTCCCGTTAGTGAGTGGGTTATATGTCCTATGCGGTTATTGGCAGATGAGATCATAAGTCTTTGGCCAAAGCATTAGAGCTAGTTGTATTAGATACACAACAGCTCGATGATCTCGATTTGCATTAACGCATGCATAGCGTCAAGTACAAATACGGTTTGACTGACCGTGACCCTATAACTTGATCGGGACATTTGAAAGAAGGGTTTATACGTATACTGGTATTCACGACAGAATGGTTCTTGAATGATCCCAATCATTCGTTCTCAGTTGGGGTACAGTGTAGGCCGCCAGGCTGGCTAGGTGGTGCTACTACTCTTTGGTTCCTCCCATTGCTGACTGAGACGGACCTACCGAGTCGCGCAATAGGATTGACGACGGAATGAATAAAGCTAATTCTCTCATTATGAATATTAGATATTGGATATCTAATTTTGGAACATTAGATGTTTAAATCGATTTATTGGATAAATTGATTTACGGCCTAATGAATTAAATAAATTACTGGGTGATTAATTTAATTCATGAATATAATTATTTCTTGGAGAAATTAATTATGTTATTATGTATTTGATATGATTAATTAATTGGATTAATTAATCAATATAAATACATCGGAACGGAATCGGAGTTTATCTGTTTGGACTCACGGTAGTGCGAAACGGACCGAACTCGCCCGGCTCCTTCTAGATGGCCTCCCCTCTTTCCTTCCCTTTTCCTTGGTCATAGTCTCCACATGTTGGTGGAAGACTTATGTTTTGTCAAGGGGACAAAATATCACCTAAGGTGATTTTGTCAAAAGGTGATAAATATGAGGGGATTTGATGGATAATATATAGAGAAGACCAAATCTCCTTGCTTGTAAGAGAGATCACGTTTTTGTTAAGTAGAAGGAGAGAGGAAAAGCTTTTTCCAAGGCTTCATACTATTCATCATCATCTTCACATCATTCATAAGTTTTTCTTGGAGAAAAATATTTGTGAGATAGAGAGATACTAGATTAAACACTTAGAGTGTTGTAATCTTGAGTTGCTTAGATTCTATAACCTTGTTCTAGCCGTATCCTTGGAGGATAACGAGGTTTAGTCATTCCGGTCGTTTTTCCGGCGCGTGGCAAGTAGAGACGCGGTGCTTTCGGCGTTGGATCGTTCAAGAGCTTGGGGAATAGCTCAAGAGAAGGTTATCCATTTAATCAACGGACTACGAGGGTATGTTTCTCGTATCTCTTGTATTTCGTTTTTGATATTCGTATATACGTAGATCGATTGATCCTCGTAGGGATTCGGATCGAATTAATTTTCGTTTTACCGCTTCCGCTGGGCCTTCGTTTTAGGCACCGAATCCCAACAGTTCCAATGCCGTATTTGGACAGCAAGCAAAATGAAAAACCTGAAGGAAACGTATCAACAAAACGGCTCAAATTAGCACTGTGTTTACCGCCGTGTTTCAACAGACGCTATTTAGCACTATATGCTGGCAGTATAGACTTTGCTATTTCGACCATAACTCCTTCGTTCGGACTCCGATTGACTCACCGTTTGAACCATTTGAAAGCTATCTTGATGATTTATCATATTATAAAGTTTAAAAAATTTTAGACTTTATAAGTGCCGGTGGTGATCTTACAAAGTCGACCCAAATGCTCAACAACGATACTCCTCGACAAAACAACGATCAATCAACATGCAACGAAACATTAACGGACAATACCAACGATCCAAATTGAAAAGAAACAATAACAAAGCACGACATACGATTACATAAACACAGGCACCATATATCCGCTTTACATTGTAAATACGATAACACGATACCAACACATATCAATCAACGAGTAAATAATACCAACCGCTCGACAACAAACAAACAATATACTGCATAAATTGACAAACAATTCAAGATAATTGGAAGTAAATATCTTGGGTAATAAATTCTATCCTACTAAAAATAAGTTTCATCCCGAAACTCAAAACGAACCCCAATCATGAAAATAAACCAAAAGCAAGGAAATTAATCATCAATGATCTTAACGAGTCGAGCTCGACACCGGCGCTGAAGCTTGAGTATCGACCGCACTAGAAACTCTTTCACAATACTGGACTCGGTGCCCCTTGTGTCCACAGTTGTAACAAGTCACCAGCAGTGCCTTACAATTCGCACGTTCATGGCCCAAAACATTACAATTGAAACATCTTGGAGCACTACCAGAACTCAAAGACATCGACCTGGGTATTTTAGATTCTGTAGCTTACCGAGAAGGTCCCATACTCATCTGATATGAGGTTTGAGGTTTTGGAACCCCAATTCCCTTGCTTCCTGATGCATCATCAGAAATCTTCTGCTTCTTTGCCATAGATACAGACTCTGTAGACATTATAGCCATTTCAAATGCTAAGGCTCGATCTTGATAGTCCTTCAATGTGGTACACATAAAAAGAGCCATACACTGCCGAACATGAGGTTTCATATCGAAATAATGAACCTTATCTGCCTCACTTCTCACTTGGTCTCAAACATAACACAGCTGCTAATTATAGTCGACTATTGCCTGATATGTCGGCACATCCAGGGGCATAGCCGAGAAAAACTCAACAATCCGGTGCTCTCGAACAGGTAATGGGCAATACTCAGCTTCCATGGCAGAGTTGAACTCAGCCCAAGTAGCTGCACGATCATTCGGCGCTACGGCCTCCCACCAGTCTGCAGCTTCCTTGTCGAGCAGGTACTAAGCAATGGGTACCCTCCTTTCATCTGGACAAACTACAACATCAAATGTTCTGTCCAACTGGAAGAGCCCGTTCTACCAACCTAACGAGTCAGAAGAACCTACAAAACGAGGTGGGTGGATTCTCATCACATCTCATAACCACTTACTAGCTCCATTATCCCCATCCGAGTTCTCATTCTGGTGCACGGTTTGATTCATTTGCGCCAACTGGTCAACCACCTGACGAAGGATGGTGGCGGCGCCGACGTCATTATTACCTCTGGCTGATTCCCCCTAATCACGCGACTGGTCATTCCGTCTATCTGTATTGAGCTGATCAGCACTCAACAGCGAGCGAGTCGCCCTCTCATGCTCCTGATTACGACCATCACCATGACCACGTCCTTGATCTCGACCTCTCAGCATACTAAACGGACCACCATTCAGAACAATAAAACAAACATCACATAATCAACATAAAACAACAAACAACAACACAATAAAATATACACTCCAAGTACTTATATAAATACACGAATCATCGCTGCAATAATAGAACTTAAATTCATAAGTAATCCACATGGCCCAATAGAACTAAAAATGTATGACCTTTACCAAAACAAACACGTTCAAAACCACATACATATCATTGTGGTCAAACATTGGTAACATTCTTTAAAAATAAAATTTTCCGAGGTATTTGTTCAAATGATAATATTTTAAAATTCTTGAGTTTGAATGATTTTGCTGAAATGAGATTTTGAACAATACTTTTAATACTTCGGCCGTTTAATCAAAACCATAGACCCATTATCATAACTATTTTGTTTTGAAATCCTTTACAAAACAATATTTTGAAATATCAAATCCACTCGATAAACGATATTATCAAAATGACCTTATCAATATATATCATCATCACCATCATGACATACAGGGTAACCACATGTTACCAGGCCCCTTAGCATCGACCCCAAAGGTTTTGTCAAACCATCCTCGGGTGGAAAACCACTTGTACTCGGACTAATCATTACCACAGATCAACTATCACATCAGGATAACGTCATAGAATACTACAATTAAATCAGACTATGTAGTCACAACATCTAGGTGTACAACCAAAATTCGCTAACAAGAGTGGAAACGATTAATAATACGTCAATAATATCCATACAGGATAAACAACTGAGTGCAACAATACCGATACAATAGTTAAAGTACACAGTCATCACTGGCGGACCATATGACTATATCAACAGAATTCAAATGATCGACAAAGAGCACAGATACACCTGCAACAACAAGATTACTGCCGTGACAGTTAGAAGCTTACGGCCGTAACAACTAACTTCTTACTGCCACAACATATAACAGCTTACGGCCATAATGGAAAACATCTTACGGCCGTGACCACTAGCAGCAAGACAACAGAATTAACTCAACAGGGCCCCCCCCAAACGACTTCGAAGGTTGAGGACCAACTCCCAACAATGTATCCCAATATTTAGAAAACACTGCAAAATTTTCCAGCGAGCGTAACAACATAACAGGCTTGTTGCAGTGGCTTAGTCCCAACACACAAACACATAATGTTTTAAATTCTGAAAATCAAAGTCGTTTTGCAAATTAAAAATTTTCCAAAATCCTTCCAATCATATCCAAAAATGACGGTAACATTTTACAATGTCCGAAGTACTTTAAAACACATTTTTCAAATACCGTCTGAAGGTGTCATTTGAAAATACATGACCAACTCGTCAAAGTTCAACTAATTTCGAAATCCATACAAAACCGTTGTTTAACCACACCATCAAAATATTTTCAAAAATCGATTTTTCACAAACATACTCAAGCCCATAAAATCTTTCAGAAAACTGTTTTCAAACCTACACGCAGCGGACATAATTACAACTATCCAAAAATAATCGAAATTGAAACCACATGCCCAATCGGCAAACAAGATCACCAATTCAATCAAATACAATTCGTGAGCATCAAGTTTAAACATATGTCAAAACCATCCATATGAGTTCCTCACAAACTCTACCGTTGATATATTTTCTGGAACACATCAAGGTCTACAACTTTCACATCGTATTGCACCACTCGGTGTCCAAACCATCAATACATTCAACTTAATATAGAAGCGGTGTACCACAAGTATCAAACACGGATTCCATTTCACAGCACTATGTAAACAAAATTATGCACCACAAATATCGCACATAAATGAAATCATGAAACCCAGCTACCTCACATAAAAAGGGGAGACTTATGCACACTGGTCACGCAGAGATGACGGTCGCCCACAGTAGCTGCTCAAAAATAAAATCGATTGAATCTTTCCACCCCCAGCTGCCGGCGACGGAGAAATTCGCCTGGGCCTACAGACGGTAGCTCACCCGGGTTTGTAGATGGGAATTGGTCCAATTTGGAAGCCCAGACGTCTTCTGCGCCCTGTTTCTAGCCCTTCCAAAGGCTAAGTTTTCGACCCGGGTTCTCTACCCGTGAATCCCCCCTCCTGCTCTATTCAGCAACCTGCCTTGGCTATGGTTTTACATACTGCTAATAATTTGGGTAGTGGAATTGGTGAGACTTCTCATTTTTTCCATGGTTCTTGTTGTAATGTGATAAATTTGGGGAAATGCTTGTAATAGTGGTCCTTCTGCTATTAATGGAAATGCTAAGATTAATAACGGGGCTACTCCTAATGTTAGTTTTGATTGTAATGTTAGTGATTTTGCTGGCATTAATGGAATTATTGAGATTACTGATGGGGAAATAATGAGTGATAAGAGTTCTTCTTCTGTTCTTAAAGGAGTTCCTAAGGCGATGGATGTACCACTTGCAATTAAGGGGAATTTGCCTATTCGGGGTTCTGTTGCAATTAATACTAATGTTCCTAATAATAATTGTGTTGCTTTGGATGATAAAGGGAAAGGTAAATTTGATAAAGCGGGTCCAAATTCGTTGAATTTTGGCTCGTTTCCGGTTCATTTGTCGTCTGGTCTGCCTTTACCCTCTGTTATGGTAGGATAAAAATTTGTTAAGAACAGGGGTCTTAAATATGTCAAACCAGAAATTCACAATGGTGAGATTCTTGTGAAACCGTCTGCTAAAGTAGGAATCGAAGGTGCTAGAAGGTGGTAATTTACCCTTGTTGGGTACTTTTGGGGAAAGCTCCATTCCTCAACTAGATTAAGAACTATTTTTTGTCGGCTTGGAAGGGCCTCCAGGATGTGATTTCTTCATCTGGGGGTTTCTATTTCTTTATATTCGATAGTGGTCAGCACTTGGTTGAGGCTTTAGAGGGTGGTCCTTGGTTGCTACAGGGACAATCTATTTTCCTTTCTCGTTGGAAGCATGGAATGTCTCTACAGAAGGTTCAGCCTAGATGAGTTCCAGTTTGGGTGAAGCTTTGTAACGTCCCTTTGGAGTATTGGACTGATGAGGGCCTTAGTATTACTGCCAGTGCTATTGGGGAGCCTCTCTTCGCTGATGTTTTTACTAGAAATTGTTTGAAAGTGGATTACGCTAGGGTTTGTGTCATGTTAGATGCACATACTATCCTGATCCACTCTTTTCTCATGGTTCTCCTGGCTTGTGATGGTGAGCATCCTGGGATACGTAGGATCTATATTGAGTATGAGTGGATGCCCCATAGTTGTTGTGATTGTAAGGACTTTGGGCACCGTGATCAGGTTTGTCCGCGTAAGCTACAACCGATTGTTCATAGACCGAGCAAGCAGGTCGGTGTTTATGTTGCGAAGACCTCTCAGCCTCACGGGTCTTCTTCTTCTTCTGGCTTGGTTTCTTTTGGGTGCGTCTCCATGGATGTGGTTACCCCGTCTGTCAGTTTGAGTTTGTCAGAGTTGGTAGCTACTGCACAGTTAGTTGCCGGGACTGATGTTTTTTATTCAGGTTTATATTTTCCATGGCTTAGTAGCATCCCTACCTACTCTACGGTTTCTACTAGTTCGCCTGTCTTGTCTCTGGGACATTATATTGCGGGTGATTTGGTGACCTCACCTAACAGGTTCGAGGTTCTTGCTAGCTTAAATGGTGACTCGGTGTATGAGGTTATTGAGATTGTGGACGTTCATTCTGTTTCTTCTTCGGTGGGCCCTATTTCTAATGCAGCCTTTATTGAGGGTGTTAGATGATTCCATTTGCTGTGTGGAATGTGTGTGGCCTAAACCGAATGGACCACCAGTAATTGGTTCGGGGGTTATTGCTTCATTTAGTCTTTGTTGTGTAGCTTTGTTGTAGATGAAAGTCGCGGTCAGTAATTCTAGGCATATTGCATCCCTAGTTCATGCATCTTGGTAGTGATTTTTTGATTATGAGAACGGGCTAGGAAAGAGGATTTGGCTGGGCTGGGATACAGGCGTTCTCTGCATTGATATTATTGCTATTGATCCACAGTTTATTCACTCCCGGATAATTTCTCTTGCTGACTCATCCAGTATCCTTGTTACTTTTGCATATGGTTCGAATGATGATATTCAAAGAAAATTACTTTGGTAGTATTGTCTGATTTCTCTGTGTTACATGCTAGCGAGCCTTGGGTGATCATGGGTGACTTTAATGTGGTTCTGTATTGTAGTGACATCTTAGGCAGAGAGATTATTCATCATGACTATGAGCTTCCTTTGGTGGAGTTCAGAGAGTTTTGTCAGCGTGCAGATCTCGAGACGCTTCCGATGTTGGGCTCTTGGTTTTCCTAACATAATAAAAGCCCTTCTCCGAGATCCTTGTGGAAACAATTAGATAGAGTTCTGGGTAATCTGCAGTGGTTTATTAATCACTCTGACTGTTCTTATACTTGTGACTTGCCTCGGACTTCTGATCACAACCCGCTGATCTTTGGTTTTGGTAGCTTGCCTCGTTGTTGGGGTAAGATGTTCAGATTTGATAACTTTCTGGTAGATTCTGAGGACTTTATTCCTGCTGTTTATATATTTGGCCTTAATAATTCTGAGGAGCTCCTTTCTATGCGATTTGCCGGAAGTTAGATGCCCTTAAGCCTTTTTTCGCGCTTTGAGGAAGAGGAAAGGGGACTTGGCTGTGAATGTGGCTATGGAGACAGCTTTTCTCTATGTTTCCCAGTCTATTCTCATAGAGCTCCCTCGGTCAGACTCGGATTTTCAGTTGGATAGGTGCTTTAGATGGGTTTACTTCTTTGCTGTCTTTCAGGAGCAGTCTTCGATCAGGCAACGGGCCAAGCTAGCTTGGCTCAATGATGGGGACCAATGTTCTGCTTTCTTCTTTCGGAGGGTTGCATCTAGGAGGGCTCGCTCGTGTATTTTTAGACTGAATACGGAAGATGGCACTAAGTTGATAGATTCTGGGTTCATAAGGGATGAGGTTGTAGGGTTTTATGAGAGGCTGTTGACTTTTTCGGGTCGGGATCATCCTGTCTCGTACAGTCAGGTGAGACCATTTGTCACTTCTTCTCTTGCTCCTGGTGTTGCTTTACACATGATCAGACCAGTTACTGATGAGGAGGCTGGTGCTGTTTTCTTTGGGTTCGATATGAATTCGGCCCCTGGTCCTGATGGGTTTATTGCTGTTTTCTATCGGCGGGCTTGGCCGATTGTTGGGGGTGAGATTACTCATGCTATTAAGCATTTTTTCTCTACGGGCCAGTTTGTTAGGCAGATCAATACTAGTCTTATATCTCTTGTTCCTAAAGTTGCTTTGCCTAGGAGCATGTCAGGCTTTAAACCGATTTCTTGTTGTAACCTTTTATATAAGGCTATTTCTAAGATTATTGTTCGTTGTATGCAAGATAGATTGGATTCTTTGATTGATCCGGCTCAGATAGCTTTTACTCATGGGAGAAGGATTAGTGATAATATCTTTCTCGTCCAGGAGCTTCTTCATGGTTATGGTAGAGGGGGATGCCTAGTCGGTGTGTCGTTAAGGTTGACCTTATGAAAGCTTACGAAACTGTTGAGTGGGATTTTGTTTTGATTGCTTTGCAATGTATGGGTTTTCACCAGATTTTAATTGCTTGGGTCAGAGAGTGTATCACTACTCCGACGTATTCGATCTCCTTGAATGGGGATGCGGAGGGATTTAGAGGCCGTAGGGGGCTGGCAGTTGTATCTATTTTTTATGTTTATGGAGGTCCTTCATGGTATTATCGCCCATGTGATTGCTCAGAATCCGTAGTTCAGGTTCCACTGGAAGTGCGAGGCTACTCGCACTTTCATTCTTGCTCCCATTGGGGCTCCAGAATCAGGATCTGATGACCCGTCATATTAGGGCTCTTCTCACGGGCTCTAACCACTCTTTTTGGGTTAATTGGGTTCGAACTTTTAGTTTGCAGCAGTGTTCTTTTTGGGACCTTCCCATTTCGTCTGGTTCAGCTTGGTATTGGAAGCAACTTCTGAAACTGCGTCCCCTAGTTATGGGAGCCTTTAAGTATTCTATTGGTGATGGATTTTCCTTCTTCTTGTGGTCGGACCCTTGGCGTACCATAGGTTTGATTAGGCATGCCGTTCCTAGATATTCTCTATGGACCAGCATTGATGTGTGTTCTCGGCTTGATTCGGTTATTTCGGAGGGTTATTGGGAGTGATCAGTGGTCGATAGACCTGAGTCCTAGGCACTCTTTAATCCTATCGTTGGCTATTCAGGAGCGGTTATCGACTATGGATAAGCCTTGGCTTCAGCATGTCGATGGGATTTGTGTCCTTTGTGGTATGGCGCTAGAGACTCACTCTCATTTATTCATTCAGTGCCCTTATTCTAGTCGGTGTATTTCTATTGCTAGGAGGGAGGTCTGCTTTAGATGACCTCACTCTGTTTAGAGCTCGAGGTTGCTGTGGGTGGCTAGGAGGTGGAGAGGTAAGCACGTGGTCAACGTGGCTTATCGTATTTTTCTAGCTGCTTTGGTCTATTTGATTTGGCAGGAGCAGAATGAGAAGAGATTTGGCTTGAGACGTTGGGATCCTCATACGGTTACTTTTCAGGGGATCGGTCTTGTTCGTGACATTATTTCTCAGAGGTGGCCTCGTTCTCTATCTTCTATGGCTGTTAGACGTATTTGGAGGATTGCTTGGTAGTCATTTGTTTTTGTATTGCTAGATTTGATTCTTTGTATTGTCGTTTGTTGCACCATTCTATATGGTTGCTGGGGTAGTGGACATCCTTTTTGGCCACTCTTATTTATTTAATGCAATTAACTTTTCCCTAAAACGTACGCTAGGAATAACATGTTACATACGTTATCACTCGTCCGTAGCTCACTGCCTCATTTATGTCCTCCTTAACGTACGTTGTTTACACACTTACGTACGCTACGTGATCACCTTAGCGTACGTTATTTTACCACTGTAACTTATGCTATTCTTCGTTGACTTGCCTTTCTAAAAGTTGTCCAGGTTCATGTAGGGGATCCGGCAGAATCTTCATACTGCTCCACACGCCAACCATACTGTATCTGATATTTGACCACCTCTTGCGTATGATATGCGTACAACATAACGTATGCTAGCTCTGGTTATTAGCATATGCTAGGTACATTAGTTAACGCATGCTAATATCATGCAGGCACATGCATGAATTAGCATACTCTACAAAATAAGATCATGAATACTAGGGTACGGATAAATGATGATCATACTTCAATTATTTATACAACATAATCAAATACGATAAGGTTCAAATACAGATGAAAATACAAAACATTTATCCGAGTATTACATACTCCCTCTCTAAAAAGAAGTTTCGTCTCGAAACTTAAGATAGAAATAATTCCGGGTATCTAGCCTTCATACTGTCATCAGTCTCCCAGGTTGCTTCTTCGACTCCATGTCGTGACCACTAAACTTTAACCAAGGATATTGGTTTGTTTCTAAATTGCTTGATTCAACTCTTGAGTATGTTGATCGGTTTCTCTTTAAACGTGCCATCATTAGCTACTTTGATCTTACCAAAGTCGATGACATGTCTGGGATCTGATATATACTTCTGTAACTGTGATACATGAAACATATTATGAACATGACTCAGCGATGGAGGTAAGGCCAATTTGTATGCCAATCCTCGAACTCTTTCGAGAATCTCAAATGGTCCGATATATCTCGGACTTAGCTGTCCCTTCCTTCCGAAATGAAAAATTCCCCGAGTAGGAGAAACTTTTAGAAGTACATGATCCCCAACTTCAAATTCTAACGCGCGGCGGCGCACATGTGCATAAGATTTCTGACGACTTTGGGCGGTCAACAATCTTTCACGGATTAAACTTCTCCTAATTCTGTCTTATCAATTCTAGTTTCATCCCTATTAAGTTAGACAAATCATCCCAACATAAGGGTGACCTACATCTTCTCCCGTATAATGCTTCGAAAGATGCCATCTTTGAAGCATGCCAACTATTATTATAGGTGAACTCAATCAACGGTATATGAGTTTCCCAATTAGTCGACCAATATAAGGCACAAGCTCTCAACATGTCTTCTACTGTTTGAATAGTTCTCTCGGATTGTCCATCGGTTTGAGGATGGTAAGCCGTGCTAAATCTCAACTTGGTTCCCAAATTCTTATGAACCTATTTCCAAAAATACGACACGAAGAGACCATCCCGATCCGAAATAATGGTCTTCGGTGTTCCATGCAATCGGACTATTTCCATAATTAATACTCGTGCCAATCTCTCTGGTCCCCAGATATCTTTAATGCCTAGAAAATGAGCCGACTTGTTTAAACGATCAACTATCACCCAGATCATATTCGTTCCTTTCCCGGTCTTCGACATGTTGGTGATAAAGCCCATAGATATATCTTCCCCCTTCTATTTAGGGATTGGAAGTGGCTTTAACATCATTATCCGGGACTATTTTCAGGGATTGTCCCAGTCTTCAACAAGTTGATGAGCCTACTTTGTTAATACTCGTGAATAGAATAAGGTGTACTATTAGCTTCCTCCATGATTGTTTGCTTCAAAACATCATTATCCGGGACACAAAGTTGACTTTGAAATCTCAAAACTCCATCTTCATGGATTACAAAGCCTGGGGCCCTTCCTTTGATCACTTCATCATGTAACCGAATCATCAGAGAGTCATCTAATAGCTTAGATTTGATTCATTGGCCAATGATGAAGTTAATTCCATCGCACATAGTTACCCTTGAACTCCTTGTAACACACACCTCAATTCCTCCACGAATCAACTCTTATTGAATGCTAGACTGGGACGTGAGCGTCTCTAGCATTTGAATAGAAATAGGTTTGCGACTCAGTGCATCTGCTACCATGTTCACTTTGCCTGGATGATAAAGAATTTCCAAATCATAGTCTTTAATCAATTCCATCCATCTTATTTGTCGCATGTTCGATTCATTTTGACTAAAAATGTATTTAAGACTCTTATGATCTGTGAAGATCTGACAATGAGTCCCGTACAAGTAGTATCTCCATATTGTCAGTGCAAAGACAGCAGCTGCTAATTCCAAATCATGAGTTGGGTAATTAACTTCATATGGTTTCAACCACCGTGAGGCATAGGCGATTACCCTATCATTCTGCATTAGCACACAACCCAGTCCCTGATTTGAAGCATCACTATAAACCATGAACCCTCTAGTTCATGTGGTCGTGATAAGATTGGGGCTGTCATCAATCTCTTCTTGAGTTCATCAAAACTGACTTGACACTTCTCATTCCATTTGAACCTATGGTTTTTCTGCAATAATTGAGTGAGTGGGCGGGTTATTTTAGAAAACCTTTCCACGAACCGACGATAGTACCCAACAAGTCCTAAGAAACCTCTGACCTCTTTCACATTCTTAGGAGACTCCCACTGTGTGATTGCCTCGAATTTATCGGAACGGAATCGGAGTTTATCTGTTTGGACTCACGGGAGTCCGAAACGAACCGACCTCGTCCGTTTTCTTCATGAAGGCCGCCCCATTTCCACCCACCTTCCTTTGGTCTTTATCTCCATTTTTAAATAGAAGACAAAGACTTAATAGATATAGTATCTATTAATATAATGGGAAATGAGTTGTTCACATGAGGGTGGAATTAGAATAAAAGAGGAAGACTTCAAATCTCTCCACACATGATTTCAAACGTGAGAAAGGTTATAGAGAGAGAGAATAAGATTTTCTTCAAGTCTTCTTCTTGTTCATCACATTGTTCATGAGAGTTTTTCTTGGAGAAAAATATCAAGACATAAAGAGAGAAAGTGAGTTATACACTTAGAGTGTTATAATATCATATTGGAAGCTTCATCACTTAGCTCTAGCCGTATCCTTGGAGGATAGCAAGGTGATCGTCATTTTGGTCGTTTCTCCGGCGCGTGGCAAGTAGAGACGCAGTTTTTCGGCGTTGGATTGTTCAAGGGCTTGGAGCGGATTGGATTCGTAGAGATCAATCAAAGCTTGAGGAATAGCTCAAGAGAAGGATACCATCTAATCAACGGACTACAAGGATATGTCTCTCGTATGATCTTGTGTTTCGTTTCATATATTCGTATATACGTAGCTCGATCGATCCTCGTAGGTATTCAGATCGAATTAATTTTCGTTTTATCGCTTCCGCTGGGCCTTCGTTTTAGGCACCGAATCCCAACAGTGGTATCGGAGCGTAGGTCTTGCGATCGTATATACGATATTGGCATTTGGAATGCTCGATTAGATGGTGAATGATTTGGAATCATTTTAGTCATAATCGTGGTACATGTTTTACGTTCGTTGTAGTTATATTTTTCGTAAGTTTATGTCTAAATATAAATCTTAAATTTCTGGGAAATATGATTTATATTGAAGATATGAATGTTGAAAAATATTGATATTGGATATCCGGTTGAAAATCGAGCTCCGAATCATCGTCGGATGACTTTTCGGACAAAGGGCAGGAAGCTGCCAGGGTGACTCGGCCGTGTCTGGTGACACGGGCCGTGTCCGAGCTCCTGTGCCACCGCCAGCACCCGACCGTGTCGCGACACGGGCCGTGTCCGCCGGCACTTCGAAAGTGACTCGACCGTGTCGGCGACACGGCCGAGTCCGGGCAGAAGGTCTAGACACTGTCGGGTGACTCGCCATGGCAGCCATTTTCGCCTGCCCGATTTTTGTGTATTCTTGAAAATTAATCTCCCTCATATTAAATTGGATTTAATATGATTAAATGATTTATGGTATTTCATTTTATAAGGGAAATTCGTTTAATTGGAACTATTGTGGTCGACCGAATTATTTTGAACGTTATCATATTACCGATTGTGTGAATCGATTGGACCAGTTCGTATTGTTGATTGGATCAATGTATCTCTATGCTTTCCATTTATATAGTATTTATTGGATAAATGCTTTTGAATGGGGATGTGGTTCATGGACTTAGTTTTGAATCGTTCATTTTATTCGATTGGGTTGTAAAGGTCGTTTTGAGCTTATTTATTTTACTAGAAATATTTGTATCTAGGATGCAATTTTCAATGTAAAAATTATATGCAATGACGAAGACCGGAGGAAGATCCGTTTCGAGAAGACGAAGATTCAAGACGAAGACTTGTAATTAGATTACAGAGTTTTTGTTTTCTATGAACGGTCCATGAACCACATGTTGGTAGCAACTAGGTTGTGAATGGTTTTTTCATTTTGTATGAATGCCACAAATGCGCTAAAATGATTAATGTGCAAAGTGTAACATTAATCGTGAAAATTCTCCCACAACAAATTATTAAGTTTGTAAGGTTTCAAGGTTTTCCTTCCCTCCATCGAGTTTTCGGGAAATTGAAATCCAAATCGGATGTGCTATGCTTCCGAGTTATCGGGGTAGTCGTTCGGGGAGGACGGATAAATTACCGGGAGCACATTGGATGCCTTCGGTTGGAGCAAATTTTATCCCTAGAAACCTGATAGGTTGCCGGATAAGATTCAATTGTGAAACTAATTTGTGTCGATGGTATAAACTTAATTTGTTCACGAACCATGGAAACCGTATAGGTTGAGGGGAGTGAACAAGGGGAAAAAGAAGATCGAATCATCCATTAGATGGGTTGGTGTTGGACACCACTTTATGAAAATTAATAGACTAGAAACCTGTTCGGTTGCCCTCTATTAAGATTTATAAGGAACTCGATCACCACTATGAAGTAGAGCGACGATACTTCCGGATTTCACATGGGAGTGTGTTATTCCGATAAAAATAGTGGGAGTTGGGTAACAAGAATAGAAAAGACCTTAATTCTATACTCAAATCATAATTAAACGAGTCACTAATTAATCTGTTATACTTGATGCAGACAACTTTCAATATGACAATGAATCCACTCGCAATTCTACTCGAAAAGAACACCTTAATGGGACCTAACTTTGTGGATTGGCTCCGCAATCTGATGATTGTCCTCAGTATAGAGGCACTGCCATACGTCTTGGAGACGGACATTCTAGCGCCTCCAGTGCGGACCAGAGCCAATCAGGAAGAGATTGAAAACCACGAAAAGTGGGTTAAGGATGACGTAAAAGTCCATGCTTACATGATGGCTTCTATGTCTAATGAGCTTCAGAGAGCTCATGAGAAATGACTTCTGCTAGGCAGATTCTATCTCACTTAACCGAACTTTATGGTGAGCACAGCGGAACTGCTAGATATGAGATATCCAAGCAACTGTTCCGTGCAAGGATGAAGGAAGGTGAGAAGGTTGGGCAACACGTCCTCAAATTGATATCCATGATCGAGAGATTGGAGGCTCTTGATTTTAAAATGGATACTTCTCGCCAAACCGACCTTATCCTTCAGTCTCTCCCTGATTCCTTCTCACAGTTTGTTATGAACTTCAACTGCAATGAGATTGCATGTAACTTAGCTGGGCTAATGAACAAACTGGTGACCGCTCAGTTTCAGATGAAGACTCCGCGGATGAAGGAGTTCCCGCCTTGTGATTTCTTCTGGACTTCGGAAGTCTAAGAATAAGAAGAAAAAGACCAAGAAGCAGACTGGACCACAAGTTAAGGACCTTAACGGAAAGGGCAAGGCCCCGATGGTTCCAAAAGGCAAGAAGAAGAAAGATACTTGTCTCAAGTGCGGTGAGCTGGGCCACTGGGCTAGAGACTGTCCGATTCTTCATGGCACTTCAGGTACAGAACTTTTAGTTTTGGAAACAAATTGTTCTGCTACTGTATTTTCTACTTTCTGGATACTGGATTCTGGTGCTAGTTCTCATATTTGTACTGCGAATCAGGATCTGGAACAAAGTAGGAAGCTTGGAGCTGGAGAAGTTATGATCACAGTCGGAAGCGGGCATAGTTTCGATGTGACCGACATAGGATCACTTCTTTTGGGTTTAGAATCCGGCTTTGTTTTGACTTTAGAAGATGTACTTGTTTTGCCCAAGGGGCACAAAAACATTGTATCCATTCCGGTCATGGACCGAAAAGGCTTTTCATTTTTCATTGGTGATGGTTCCTGCAAAATTTATTTCAGAAATAAACTAGTGGGTACTGCTACATTGTTAAATCGATTGTATCATCTAAATCTCAGCAACAAAGTAGTTGTGAATACTATGACTAGATAACATGGTAGGGATGAAACCAATCAAGTTTTGAAATGGCATCTTAGACTTGGTCATGTTGGTTAGACCAAGGTTTACAAGATGGAAAAGGATGGACTTATGGGTCCATTGGGATCGGATCCCTTTCCTACTTGTGAATCTTGCCTTAAAGGCAAAATGACTAAGTCTCCCTTCACAGGGACTTTTGAAAGAGCCGCTGATAAACTGGGATTAATCCATACCAACGTATGTGGTGCTTTGGAAGCAGCACGTGACGGATATCAATATTTCATTACGTTTACGGATGATCATACTAGGTATGGTTATGTATACTTAATGAAACATAAATCCGAGGCCTTTGAGAAATTCCAGGAATTCAAGGCCCTAGTTGAGAAACAAACTGGTAATCATATCAAAGCACTTCGGTCGGACCGAGGTGGCGAGTATATGAGTACGGAGTTTGACGAGTTCCTTAAGGAACATGGAATAGTTTCACAACTAACACCTCCAGGTACTCCTCAGTTAAATGGTGTGTCAGAAAGAAGGAACCGGATCTTGTTGAACATGGTCCGTTCCATGCTGGGCTATAATGACTTAACGATTTACTTGTGGGGGTATGCACTCCTGACTGCCGCCTACATCTTGAATAGATATCCTTCCAAATTCGTTCCTAAAACTCCACATGAGATGTGGGAGGGCAGGAAACCAAGTCTTAATCAAATTAGGATTTGGGGATGTCCTGCCTATGTCAAGAAGACTAAGGTGGAGAAGTTGGAAGCTAGGTCCGCGAAGGGACATTTCATTAGATTCCCGTCTGGGATGATGGGATATCTATTCTACATGCCCGAAGATCGAAAGATCGTTGTTGCTTTACAAACACACTTCCTAGAAGATGAGTTCATTCAGGAAGGCGGAGCAGGTAGAAGTATTTCTTTAGAAGAATACAATAAAACTCCTCGGGAGACACCTGTGCAAGAAACTAGAACCGAACCTTCTGAAACACAAGTACAACCACCTCATAGGTCTAGTAGGGTGTCTCATTTACCTGATAGGTATAGTTTTATGCACTTGGAGGAACTGGGTTTCCATGAGGTTCCAGGTGATAAACAATAGACCGAACTGCGACCAATGACCTAGCAATGGTGGATGTAGACTCCATGAAATGGACTGTAGCAATCTTCATGTAGTTGGGACCTTCGTTTTGACGAGACGGTCAAAGAGTTTGACTTCGTACAAAATGAAGAGGAACCTTGTGTATACAAGATGGTTAGTGGGAGCAAGATCGCATTCTCAGTACTATATGTAGATGAGATTCTACTAATAGGAAATGATGTGGGAATGCTCAGTTCTGTGAAAGACTTGGGAGAAGAAACCTATATTCTTGGGATTCGACTCTACTGGTATAGATCAAAGAGAATGATAAGTTTTTCCCAAGCCCTCTATATAGATTAGATCTTAAAGAGGGTTCCTTCCGATGCGACATGGAATAAAACTCACCTTGAAGATGTGTCCTCATAGTGAGGAACAATGAAAGGAAATGAGTTATATACCATATGCTTCGGCAGTGGGTAGCCTTACATATACTTTATTGTGTACAAGACCTGACATTGCGCATGCTCGAAGCGTGGTAAGTAGGTTTTGGGCTAACCCAGTCAGGGAACATTAGACCGCCGTAAAGAATGTTCTCAAGTACTGTAGAAGTACTAAGAGATCTGATTCTTATATATGGTGGTGGAGAACGGAATGTGGTGGGATTCAATGTTTTGGACTTCCAAGGACAGAAAGACGATTATATGTCTACTTCTGGATACATTTACTCTTAATGCAAGAGCAGTATCTTGGCATAGTGCCAAGTACAGCGCGACTGCTGATTCCACCGGTTAGTTTGAGTATAAAGCGGCATCGGAGGCTTGCAAAGGAAGGGTTAAGAAGTTACTAGGTAAACTTCTCGTGAGACTTTGTGCTGTGCTGCTAGAGCGGTAGCACAAGCCTAGGAGCCGAGGTTTCACAACAGTACCAAACATATTGAGAGAGAGTATCATCTCGTAAGAGAATTTGTTCGCAAAGAGATACATTGTGCTGCATAGAGTAGAGTCAGTCGACTACGTCTCTGAGCCACTGACCAAGCCACTTTCTCAGATTAGCTTATAGCGTTATCTGGAGAACATGGGTACTAGATACCATAGTGTGTGGTATTGAGTGCAAGTGGGAGATTGTTGGGAGTATGCCTTCGAATGCCACTCAGATGATGTTGAGTGAGGGCATTGTACTTGTAATTATGTAAATCATTAATACAAGGCAATGGAAGTTTATTTACTTACTGATAGTTACTGGCATTCCTTACTCGTAAATATATATATAAACTAGTCCATGTATTTGAGAGCAAAACGTTCCACTCCTTATCGGATAAGGGGGTCGGCACTGGAAAGGTTTATAGCTCAAATACTTAATCGTTCGCCAGTCGATGAAACTTGATTGGGCGTTAAGTTTATGTGAAGACTTGTATGACGTGTTCTTTGACATGGAGTGTGCCTGTCGAACGCTAATGGTTAGTGGGAGCACACGTTATAGGTATGCTAATTAGATTAGTATACTCGAACCGACTCACCCTCGATTCGTCACACGGATTTCACTCCGGGACAGTCAATGACGGAATTGAAAGGTTGTGATAGGTATTCGTGAACCTTCAACTTGAGGATTTAGTAGGGATGTGCTTGTGACATCAAGATTTTCATTAGAGTAGTTCGACCCTGTAAACCGGAAGTAAACCGGAAGGCGGGGGTCAACCTCGACGTGTATCTTTACGGGCAAGTAGCAGGTTCTACTGAATACCAAGATAGAATTCTTTCTCCCGTTAGTGAGCGGGTTATATGTCCTATGCGGTTATTGGCAGATGAGATCATAAGTCTTTGGCCAAAGCATTGGAGATAGTTGTATTAGATACACAATAGCTCGATGATCTCGATTTGCATTAACGCATGCATAGCGTCAAGCACAGATAGGGTTTGACTGACCGTGACCCTATAACTTGATCGGGACATGTGAAAGAAGGGTTTATACGTTTACTGGTATTCACGATAGAATGGTTCTTGAATGATCCCAATCATTCGTTCTCAGTTGGGGTACGGTGTAGGCCGCCAGGCTGGCTAGGTGGTGCTACTACTCTTTGGTTCCTCCCATTGCTGACTGATACGGATCGACCGAGTCGCGCAATAGGATTAACGACGGAATGAATCGAGCTAATTCTATCATTATGAATATTAGATATTGGATATCTAAATTTGGGACATTGGATGTTTAAATTGATTTATTGGATAAATTAATTTACGGCCTAATGAATTAAATAAATTACTGGGTGATTAATTTAATTCATGGATATAATTATTTCTTGGAGAAATTAATTATGTCATAATGTATTTGATATGCTTAATTAACTGGATTAATTAATTAATATAAATACATCGGAACGGAATCGGAGTTTATCTGTTTGGACTCACGGGAGTCCGAAACGAACCGAACTCGTCTGTTTTCTTCATGAAGGCCGCCCCATTTCCACCCACCTTCCTTTGGTCTTTGTCTCCATTTTTAAATAGAAGATAAAGACTTAATAGATATAGTATCTATTAATATAATGGGAAATGAGTTGTTCACATGAGGGTGGAATTAGAATAAAAGAGGAAGACTTCAAATCTCTCCACACTTGATTTCAAACGTGAGAAAGGTTATAGAGAGAGAGAATAAGATTTTCTTCGAGTCTTCTTCTTGTTCATCACATTGTTCTTGAGAGTTTTTCTTGGAGAAAAATATCAAGACATAAAGAGAGAAAGTGAGTTATACACTTAGAGTGTTATAATCTCATATTGGAAGCTTCATCACTTAGCTCTAGCCGTATCCTTGGAGGATAGCAACGTGATCGTCATTTCGGTCGTTTCTCCGGCGCGTGGCAAGTAGAGATGCGGTTTTTCGGCGTTGGATTGTTCAAGGGCTTGGAGCGGATTGGATTCGTAGAGATCAATCAAAGCTTGGGGAATAGCTCAAGAGAACGATATCATCTAATCAACGGACTACAAGGGTATGTCTCTCGTATCATCTTGTGTTTCGTTTCATATATTCGTATATACGTAGCTCGATCAATCCTCGTAGGGATTCAGATCGAATTAATTTTTGTTTTATCGCTTCCGCTGGGCCTTCGTTTTAGGCACCGAATCCCAACATCAAAATCCTTGAAAGAGTTGGGGATTTGGCGTACAGGTTGGCCTTACCGCCATCGATGAGTCACGTTCATAATGTATTCCATGTATCCCAATTACGAAAATATGTACCGCATCCCAGTCATATCATTGATTTTGGCGAGATTGATGTGGCTAATGATGGCTCATTCGAAAAAAAGCTAATCAAGATACTCAAGAGTCGAGTCAAACAATTGAGGAATAAACCAACCTCCTTGGTTAAAGTTCAGTGGTCCCGACATGGAGTCGAGGAAGCAACTTGGGAGACTGAAGATAGTATGAAGTCGAGATACCCAGAATTATTTTCGTTCTAAGTTTCGGGCCGAACTTATTTTTAGAGGTGTAGTATGTAATGCTCGGATAATTATTGTGTATTTATCTTGTATCCGAACTTGTAACATTCGACTTTGAGGCGTTATTAATCGAAGATTGGTTTCCCGTATTCGTATCCCTACATTTTATATTTCCAACATTCTTGCATGCATGGTACTGCACGTCATAACGTACGCTAGATGTTGATCTTAACGTATGCTATGATTATAATATAACGTACGTTATAGCTTAAGCTTAACATACGTAAGCTTCAGTCAATTCGAGATCAGACAAGGGTCGGCGTGTGGGGACCGAAAGTAGATTCGTTGAAATTGCCCCGCGTGAACCTGGACGGCTTTCCAGCTAAGCAAGTCAATTTGGCTTAGCGTACGTTACGGTGGATTGTTAATGCACGCTGAGTGCATAGTGTTACGTATGTAACACTATGATAACATATGTAGGCGAATGCCAGAATCAAGTCAGTGAGCTTTGGCCAGACGTTAACGTACGCTAATGATTGAGTATAGCGTACGCTAAGGCCATTACGTACATAATGGAGTATGGGTAACGTATGTAATGATTAGAGTTCTATTTATAACCCTCAACCCCCATTTCATTTCCTCCCCATTTCATTTTCGTCTTTCACCATCTGAGAACTATCCAGCACCATATAACTCCCATATCATCGTCCTAGCTTGATTTTGACGATCATAGACCCTTGTGGATTGGTGTTCAAGTTTCCGGTGTTTAGTTTCTTCAAGTTTTTCATTGTTCTTCACTATATTGAACTATGTGATCCAAAAATACACAATTGCAGCGGAATAAAACAACCAGAAAAGAAATACTTGATACTCAAAAACATGCCATAGCCAGTATCACTCGGGAAGCTCACCCCTTCATGACCGCTACTAGCTTGATCTCCGAGTACCTAAAAATAAAGCCCACGACGGGGTCAGCCACAATACTCAATAATGATATCGATCACATCATCATAAATAATTACATACCAATGTAATAATACTGTAAGAATACTACCAACGTAATCTTACCGTCAGAACCTTACCAATCCATAGCAATCCATAACAAATCAAAACTTACCATAATTCACATTTCGTAATCTCAAATGACGAAATGAACTCAACAATAATTATCTGTACTGTATTCAAACAATACCAAGTGTCCTCAAATCGTCCTCATAACTCATAAGTGCAGAAATAAATGCCAAATCCTGTCCGTCAGATTACAGAATCAAATCTCAACCTGGATAAACCAGTAATATACAACATATCTGTAGACCATAATACACAAGACAATGATAACAAATCCCGAAATATCGACGTACAGTCTGAATGCTCATACGATCAATAACAAGGATCAACCAATACATCACTGAGAATATCATTGACATGATAACTCTAATACGATCAACAAAGGATCAACGATAACCGAGAATACCCTCAACAAGGTAAACTCCAAACACGATCAACAAAGATCAATAATAACCGAGAATACCCTCAACAAGCTAAACTCCAAATGATCAACAAAGGACCAACAATAACCGAGAATACCATCAATAAGGTAAACTCCAAATGATCAACAATAATGGATCTCAAAGAAATAACTTCGATTGTCAAACATACCCCTCGGGCGTATGAACGATTAATCACAAAACGTCGAACACATCCAAACATTTAAATGGACTATGAACGACCAAAAATTGTACGGCTCAAAGATGGACATCACAGTACGCCCGATCCGGAAATGTGTCAGTGCACATGTCCACCCCGTATACGGAATCCGGAATATACGTGGGACAATGTACCTAATTAGCCTCACGAACTACGTCTCGTGTGCACGGTTCAATGTGGAAATATCAACACATAACCATAGTGTGCCTAGCTAAAAATCCTACACAATAACCAATCGGAACGCATATATGATTCCAGATATGTCACAATGCAACATGACAATGAAACTCGAAGAATCACATATCCAATAAGGATCAAAAGACTCACTGAAGTGAACAAAGACAAACTGACATAGAAAAGTCGACACGACTAATCAATATCCAAAACAACAATCTTGGGATCATCATCCCCGACAAATGATCAACACGATCAACGATCTCAATACAATCAGCCCTGGGATCATCATCCCTCAACGAGATAATCAATACGAATCCCAATATACGAAACATCAACATACAACATATACAATAATTCCTCAGAACAATTATCCTCATAACTGAACAATACTGGAATTACCTCAAAGCTGAAGACAATATTCTTTCCACGAACAACATCCTTGAACGAATACACAGTTATACGAATAATCTCAAATAAGGTACCGTCCATTTATATCAACAAACCACCGTCCCGACATCAATGTCGATACAGTATACCAGCCTCGATATGCGACATTCCATATCACTGACCAAATATAACTCACATCTCTGTCTTCAATCAAACATAATTAAATCATATACATTATGATTTGTCTCAAACCATAGCATGATAAACAAATCATCATCCCGACAGTTTATATTTATAATATTATTGCTATACGAATTATAAATGAAATAAAAGTGAAATCATTCATTAAATATTATAACTGAACAAGTATAACTTGCCTCGATACCGATACGACAAAGCTGTTACCAAAATCCATTGCCTTCGTCTACGAGCTCCTCAGCCCCGACTAAAAGCAACCTACGAACTCCACAGCCTCAACCGGAACACAACAGTCATAAACCATGATCAAACATATCAACCTATTGAAGTAATCAATCAACAACAATCCGATAACAATCAATAACCGACATAGCCAATCAACAAACTCAACGGTTCAATGAAACCTCGATCATATACATAAAACCAAATAATCCAACTCAACAAATACGAACTCATATCCACAATACAATCCGTAACTCGATGATCACAAATAACAATCAATAACCTATCAACAAACACAACGGTTCTACAATATCCCGATTAAACACATATCCAAACAACCCGAACCAATCAAACACGAATTCAAAACCACAATGCGATTCCACAATCCGAAGATCATATCAATAATCAATTTAAACCAATAGCAAAAGGGTCTAAACATAACCGGTTCCAAATTCAATCTTAAATATGATTACAAGTTTCCTCCTTGTAAATTCATAATAAAAACCAATTACCGATTATCATCATCAATCCGGACGATCCAATTAATTCAACATTATAGATAACCATATTCCAAGGTGTCAAATAATTCCATTATCCGAATTGAACACTTGTTCAATACGTATAAATTCTCAAACTCGAAAGTGAATCATAATTTTATCAAACCCGGAACCATATTCATACTCCTATACGAATATTGTACCAAAACATATAATTTAGTTCTAGATATGAATATTCCATATTCATCTCCAAAACACCAACACCTCTTAAAATATGTTCATCGATTCATATAATCCAAGAGTTCCTTAAGAACACAACTGATTCCGAAATCACATTCAAAATCTCCAATACGACATAATCTAATGTGTTCCAACATATAAACAATCCTTATTCATAATTCAAGATGTATATAATCATGTTCTTCAACATATACTTCTCATAACATTCATGAATCGCAACAAACCACCAAGAACATCGAGAATACTACGATTCCATAATCATAACAACATAATAAAGGCATTGATCATCAATTCATTATCTTCCCTTAACAAAATTCCCGTAAGTACCAAGAATCATCACAACAACTCATAAACTAGCACCATACGAATTAATCATCGACAACATCTAAAAATCCAAATTCAAAGAGAGGATTATCCAACATACCTCTTAGAAGATGAATACACAAGTAAACACTTGTCTTGATTAACACGGTGCGAAGAAATCATCGAAAGAAAAGAGTCCCGGTCCAACATCCTTCAAAAAGTTCATTCCTAAATCACAATGATATCAATTCAATTGCAATTCTATGAAAACATATAGAACTTCCCAAGTTCTACCCATTGAGGCATTTTATCGGACACCTTGAAGGCATAGTCCAATTTAATCGATTTAACGGAGAAATTCTCGAATTTGTTCCACAAAACTTCAATAGCGATGAATAATCTCAAGAATACAACAAAGTTCTATCAACAATCTGATTTAAAATCAAATCAGCCAATAACATCAAGAAACCTCAAGAATCTCCAAAACCAAGAGTTTAGGTGTTCTTACCTTCGATCCGGGCGAAAGATGATGTTAGACATGAATCCAACTTCCAAAAAATGTTGCTCCATGATGTCTCCAACCAAAACCATCGATCTCTGATGAAAAATCGCGAAAGGAATGAAGAAAATGCGAAAATGCCCAAGTGATCCGTGTCCCGGCCTTAAATAGGCCGAGACACACTGTTCCTTACGACGTAATCGGGCGGCCTTCCTTACGTACGTAGTCGGCCCTTGAAAATAATCTGCCCAATTTGGTCGGCATCCTTGCGTACATAACCGGCAGCTTCCTTACGTACGTAATCGGCCCTTACGGCCGTAACCGGCCACAGCCTTACGGCCGTTATCGGCCAGTCCTAGCCCCCAGCGAGTCACTGCCAACCGTGATCGGCCATCCCTGCGAGTCACTGCCGACCATGCTCGTCCACTATAGGTCCTCTCGACCACGACTCGGCCAGCCGCCCCGAAACATACGTAAAACTTAATCCGTTGCGTACGTAATACGTACGTTGACTTGCTACAGTATTATACTCGCATTACGTATGTAATACACCCTGTATAGCGGACGTAAATCCATCCGTTGACTCACATGTCCACATCCGCTCCGAAAGCCGCCGACCACGGGCCCCACTATCCGATCACAACTCGGTCCTGTCTGATTCCTCTTGTTACGTACGTAATGCCTTATGCATAACGTACGTAAAGCGTATAATTTAGCGTACGTAAGTCCTTTAACTTAGCGTACGTTAAGGGCTCTATAATTAGCCAAAATCCAACTGTTCCTGTCCGACGTCTCGACATACTGGATACGAACATACGGCATACTGAATACACATATACTCAACCCAAAAATATTCTCATACGATATACCTGATATCCAAATCAGTTCAACCTGATATAACAAATCCTCAATATTACTGTCAATCAAAACACCAATTACACAAGTATAACTGTCTCGGTCCTCAATTTATTTTATCCATACTGTATAGATACCAAATTATACACTATATCTCAGATAAAATAACGCGAAAAATTTATACTGAAAATCCGGGTATTACATACTACCCCCCTTAAAATAAGTTTCGTCCTCGAAACTTGCAACCTTGCCACAAACAACAGATCAACCAAAATTTCCAACTCATCACAAAAATAATCAAGCGTCGCCACAAGCGAATAACCAAACAAATATACTTACAGGTGCGTGAAGCCGATGATCTCCCGTGATACTAGCACATGACTCCCACACGAAGTCTCAATACAATGTCTAAGTACACGACAACAAACTTCCCCAAGAAAGGTTTAAGAACCTCGTTCATAAATCTCATGAACGTGCTCGGGGCATTAGTGAGGCCGAATGGCATCACAACCCATTCGTAAAGTCCATTCTTTGTTTTAAATGCCGTCTTCCATTCGTCTCCCTCTCGCATGCGAATTTGATGGTATCCGCTCCGTAAATCAACTTTTGAAAATATAACCGAGCCATGCAACTCGTCTAACATGTCGTCTAGTCTCGGGATGGGGAACCGATACTTGACGGTGATGTTATTCACGGCTCATCACAATGCACATTCGCCATGATCCGTCTTTTTTTGGTACAAGTAGGACTGGAACCGCACACGGACTTAAACTCTCTCGGACATATCCGTGACTCATGAGCTCATCAATTTGACGTTGTAGCTCTTTGGTTTCTTCGGGATTACAACGATACGCCGCTTTGTTCGGTAATGGAGCTCCTGGTATAAGATCAATTTGGTGTTCGATTCCGCGGATAGGTGGTAATCCCACCGGCAAGTCTTCGGGAAAGACATCCGTGAACTCGTGCAACAGTGTATCTATCTCTTCTTCGTGTTGTGATTTTGTAGCAAGGTTCGGGTTTCTTTGATCATCATCAAATAAACACGTTCGCCATAGTCAATGACGTGTTCGACTTCTTTTTCGTTTGCAAACATCATGAGCTTCGGTCCTTCGACTTTTTTTGAACTCATTGTTCGGATAGCTTGAGGTGACATAGGTTTAAGAACAATTTTTTTACCTTTGTCTCGTAACTCATACTCGTTGCTCCTTCCTCGATGCAGTACGTCTCGATCAAATAACCAAGGTCTTCCTAACAACACGTGACATGCATCCATCGGTAGTACATCGCATATAATATCATCACCATACGAACCCATGGTGAGTCCGACCTTCACTTGTCTTGATACTTTCACTTTGTTTCCATCATCGAGCCAATGGAGTGCATACGGCTTTAGATGAGCCGTGGTGGTTAGTCCGAGTTTCGAAACCATCTCGCTTGATGCCACGTTTGTACAACTTCCACTGTCAATGATCAAGCTACACCATTTCTCTCCGACACGACACTTTGTGTGAAAGATTTGATCTCTTTGTTCTATGTCACTCGGGGTCGCCTTCGTTTGTAACATGCGAAGGACGAGGTTTGTGTCATAATTCGGGGCATCGTATGCCTCGCAATCTTCTTCTTCTTCGTCGGCTTCCAAGTTAAAGACGTCTCCAATTCTTTCTTCTTCGGCTAGTAACTCTTCTCGGACGGCTATGGCTTCTCGTAATGTCACTATTCTTCGATTTGGACAAGCACTTTGATAGTGTCCAAATCCTTGACATTTGAAACACCGAACTTTAGATAAACTTGTTTCCTTTGGCGTGAGAGGAGTTTTTGGAATGGTAGTAACAGGTGGATTTGCCGTGACAGTTTTTGGAAACGAGCTAGAACTCGTGCCAAAGTTGGTATTTCCGAACTTAGGTGGGAATTCGGGTTTTGAAAATTTTGTCTTGTTTTGAGTTTCCAACTTTATGCAAAGTCCGCACAAAGTATCAAAGTCGGAATAGGGTTAGAGTTCCACGGAATTAGCAATGTTTCTATTCAAGCCTCGTAAGAAACGGGACATCCGTAATTCTTCGCTCTCTTCAAGTTCTCCCATCAAGGATAAGTTTTCAAACTCTTCGATGTATTCTCCGACACTTAGCTTTCCTTGTGTGAGGTCCGAAATTTTTCGATATAAACTTAACTTGTGTGTAGCCGGGACATATCTCTTACGTAGTTTCTTTTTTAGAGAATCCCGCGAACGTATCTTTTCCTTACCGGTACGAACTCGTTGTGTCTTCATTCGTTCAAACCAGAGGGAAGCTCCCTTTCCAAGTTTGAGAATCGCGTACTTGCATCTTTTCTCGTCATCGAGGTCCTTGAACTCAAACATTCGTTCAATTTTCCTTTCCCACTCCAAATAAGTCTCGGGGTCGGTGCCGCCTACGAACTCCGGAAGTTCGCTTGTCTTGAATTCATCCGGATGTTGTGGTGCATGCATGGCATCGTATCCTCGTCGTGCATGGATTCGGGGCTCCGGCAAGCCTCGAAGAACGTCACGCAGTTTGGCTACTTCTTCATCGGTGAATGCCATCTTCTTGAGTAACGTCGAGGACCGTGAGACAAATGTCTCTGATACCACTTATGATACGAATTACGTATATAAGTGTACGTAAAACGTATAAAATACAACGGAAGATTATCACGGTTTTTACAAGTATCGAAGTAACAATGAAAATAAAAGGTGGTGGCCGAAATTATATGGTTTCCGGCCGTGAGGTAGGATAGTGTATGTGTTTGAATGTGTTTTATCGAATTAAACCTATAACTCGATAAAGATAATCTCTCCTCAAGACCTATTGAGAATTGATCAAGTTAAAATTCGAGACGCGTCGAAATAATAAGAAAGGTTTTGTTGAACTCGTCCAACGTATATTTCAAGAGAAATACAATGTTATTAATTTTCAAGATGCATACAACAAACAAGTGTACTACTATATATAGTAGTATAAGGAAATAAGTAACAAGAAAAAAAACAAAATACAAGTCTTCTCCTAACATGTTTCGGCCGAAATATCAAGTGTGGGGGAGGAGATCTTCAATATCTTGGACTTATTGTTTGATGACTTTGACATGAAGAAAAAGGCTTGATGAAAGTCTTCCCCAAGAGCATGCTTCGGCCGATTTCAAGGATGTGGGGAGGAGGGGATCTTCAAGATCTTGTGTAAGATATGAAGACAAACATGAAGAAAAAGGCTTGGTGAAAGTCTTCACCAAGGAGCATGCTTTGGCCGAAAAATCAAAGGTGTGGGGGAGGAGAACATTTTGGACAAGATATAGTTTTGATAAAATCTTCAAGCATCTTGTACTAAATCGGCCGAATCCCCCATGCTTTGGACCGATTTCGTCGTCATGTTTTACGTTATTCCAGTTCCGATTAATAACGTAACTCCAATTTGTGTGTTCTTCTCGCCCAAGTATGATGATGCGTGGGCGTGTAACTTTGTATCGTCGTTGATGTCGATTTTTATTGACTCCAGTTCGATTGGGGTAGTTGATATCGTATCACCACCTCAAATGGTTGTGAAAAATTGGGTAACGTTAAAATCGGTGCTTCACATAACTTTTCTTTTAATTTTTCAAAAGCTTTTTGGGCAGCCTCATTCCATGCAAATGTACCTTTTTTAAGACACTCCGTGATCGGACTGGAGATGGTACTAAAGTCCCGTATGAATTGTCGGTAAAAAGAAGCGAGGCCATGAAATGATCGTACCTCCGTGATAGTTTTTGGTGTCGGCCAAGACTTGATTGCCGCGATTTTCTCTTGATCCACCGAAACTCCTTCTTTAGAAACGACATAGCCGAGAAAGACAAGACTCTCGACTAGAAAAGTACACTTTTCCCGCTTTCCATAAAGTTTCTGTTTCCTTAGAGTTTCAAACGCGTGCCGCAAGTGTTCAAGATGTTCCTCTAAGGATCGACTGTAGATTAAAATGTCGTCTAAGTACACGACAACAAACTTCCCCAAGTGATACGAATCGGTCAACATCATCAAATACAAAAAGAAGATTATCCGACCAAGCTTGATTGAGTCGCAGGCATACATAAAATCCTCATGCAAAATACATGGACAAATTACCAATTCTCGCGCGCACGATTTACTTCGTAGCAGCTTTAGTATTTTGCCCATAACTTTCTCGTCCGAAATCCGATTCAGGTGATTCAAGTGGCCATGGAAAGCTAAGAAAGAGAGCTACAAATCTTGTGAGACCATAGGACCAAATTCGGACCCATTGGATCCCAGAAATGACAAAACCGACAGCATCATATTTGGTCCAAGATCATGAAGATTTTTGTCTCTTCTAGTTTCAAGACTTCATTTTCAAAGTCCACTACAATACTTGGGTCCCTCCACACTTCAATAATTCGGTCAAACCAAGTGGATGGAAGCTTGATTTTTGTTGTCCTTGTCAAGTATCACATGAGACAGATTTTGTCCCCACCTTTGAACTTGATGCGATTACGACATCTCCAAACGAAGTAAGAATCAACGTAGGTGACGATACCAAGTTGCATGCACATGCATCATCATACTTGGGCGAAAAGAACACGCGGATTGGAGTTACGTTATTAATCGAAACTGGAGTAACGTAAAACATGACGACAAAATCGGTCCAAAGCATGGAAATTTCGGCCACATCATGCTTGAAAGGGACCCTTGCTTGTCTTCATATCTTTCACAAGATATTGAAGAATCTCCTCATCCCCACCTCCTTTGAATAGGCCGAAAATTTCCTACTTGATGAAGACTTTCATCAAGTCTTTTTTCTACATGACAAATTCACCAAATAAAGTCCAAGACACTTGAAGATACCATATCCAAATCAAGATATCAACCTCCCCACAAATCGGCCGAAAATGACCCCTTGATGAAGACTTTCATCAAGTCTTTTTCTACATGTCAAAGTCATCTAGTCCAAGATTGTTATCTTGTCCAAAATCCTTCCCTTCCCCACACATCTCGGCCGAAACATGCTTGATGGAGACTTGTATTTTCGTTTTTCTTGTCTTTGTTATTTCCTTATCTTTTGTATACTACTATATATAGTAGTTCACCCTTGTATTGTTAATAATCTTGAAAGCAATAAACCTTGTATTTCCTTTGAAATATACGTTGAACGAGTTCAACAAACTTTAGTTATTGTTTCGACGCGTCTCGAGATTTTAACTTGATCAATTCTCAATAGGTCTTGGGAAGAGATTACCTTTTATCGAGTTATAGGTCTAGTTCGATAAAACACATCAAACTCCGTACATCATACTACATCACAGCCGAATCCCATCTAAATTCGGCCACCCTTAGTAATTTTCAAGTGTACTTTGATACTTGTTAAACTTCCGTTGTATTTTATACGTATTACTTACGTAATTCGTATCATAAGTGGTATCGGAGCCCAAGGTCATCTCCTTGGGCGATTTATTCAACAATTGCTTGTCGAAGAAAATATCTCTTGATTCTTGTCATCGGAAACCACACCTGAATTTCTTAATTCAGTTAAGGTTCCTGATCTTTCAACAAAATGGAGTTCAACGATATTTATCTCTTGGCGATATTACGCGACGCATTACACAAACTGCACGGAGTTCATGGGACATTCGATCCGTAAGGTGTGTTGATTGGCTCCACATTTGTGAGGAGTTTTTCAACCACAATTCAATTCCAGACCGCCGAGTCTCGTTGGCATTTAAACGCCTTCGTGGTCGCGCCGACACAGTGGCGTAAATTGAAAACCACTGCTTACACCAAGGTAAACCCAAACTAAGAGACTGGAACAAATTCATAAAACACTTTACTCGGAAATTCATCCCCACAAATTCTCACCGCCACGATCCACCAACGGCACCACACCGAAAATTGCGTGTTCAGCCACCCCGCCACCGACCTTCGATCTAAGGTTTTTCCCCATCAAAGAATTTCCAGCAAAGCCTTGTGTCGATGAAGACGATGTTCCTACCACCATTTTCAATGAGGTAGACGAGACAGAGGTTTCAACGGCGCAATACAACGAAGAAGATGAGTTGAGCCATGTATCCCTAATTGATGAACCTGGATCTTGCTACTTTGAGCATGGGCCAGTTGGTTATGTTGGCCAAATTGACCAAAACGGACCAAATTATTTTAATGATGAGGAGCCGGTTAGTGTCATGAAAATTGGGCCGGATTATGAAGGGCCACCAGTATTTGATACCGAACCAGTTGACGAAGAGGAACCCATAATTGATTCCGTGTTTCCCATTTGATGTTGTGCCCGACGACGATCCATGTCTCGCTGTAAGTTGTTTTGAAGATTTTTGTCCAAACTCCAATGAGGTGTTTTCGGTTCTTGATACGGAGCAAGAAGATGTTATAATTCCGGAACATCTATATCTTGAGCCTTACCAAGATTTTGATATGAAAGTAGACGACGAAGCGTTTTTCCCAGGGCTTGAAGTGGCATCCGATGAAGAGCGACCTATTATTACTGTCGTGCTTCCCATTTCAGATGTCCGGTTATATGATGATTCATATCATGATATCGGTATTACCTCACAGAATAATTATTATTATTTCATTAATAATGATAGTTATTTGTTTGGTGATTCCTGGAGATCCCATATTACCTACCGTCTCAAGATTTTGGGCCATATACGCATCGCGGATATTTTCGAAATCAAGTACGTAGAGGTTCTAGCTATTTCATTTGGAAACGACAGGAGTTCGGAATTGAGGACAATTCCTTTTAAAGGGAGAGGGAATGATACGAAAATGACTATTCCGAATAATGATACGACTCGGAATAACTTAGACGTATCAACATGCATACGTAACATACCCATGTTCAAAGTCTTGAATGATTTTGTCCCCATGTTGAAAGGGACTTCTCCCTTCCATACATCAAGTTATACGTCCCCCCCCCCCCATTATAATCTTCAAAGTCTTCACATGTGAAGACTTGTCCCCACCCCACCCCTTTATACGTCCCCACCCCTTTTTAGTCTTCACATGTGAAGACTTGTGTTGGCCAAATTGACCAAAACGGACCAAATTATTTTAGTAACGCGAAACAAGATCACGGCCTTATGCTTTCTGAAACAGCTAATCTTGAAGATGAACTCTTTGTCACTGACGACTTTGATATGACAGAATTTCCTGCGGCATTTTTTGATGACAAAGAAGACGATGGTTGGAGTCGAGCTGCCCTATCGGAGCAAAGTGGGTCGTATGACTTTGTTGCGGTACGAAATGAGCTTAGTGGGTTAAATTTTGATGAGTCATTATTCAAGGAGACCGATAATATTAAAATGGAAAGTGGATCGGGTTATGATGGACCGCCAATATTTGATACAGAATCAGATGACAAAGAGGAGCCCATAATTGATCTCGAGCTTCCCATTTTTGAAGGTGAGCATGAACACATACGGGTGCTTAAGGAGACCCGAGATAATGGCGTGGTTATGCAAAGCGAACTAATCAAACAAAGACCACCTTGTTATATTCCACACAAGGTTGTTTCAATTATTGTCAAAGAACTGGAGGGTCCTAATCCATTTGTTCTTGTTGAACCAGTTCTTGATACCGACCAACGTGAAAGAAGCGTGGCTGCGTATAATCGGAAAATAGTAAGGGACGAATTCATCATTGAAGGGAGTGAGGACGCGATTTGTGTTCACATAGCACAGGAGTTGGAAATTACTCCGTTAAACCATAAATCACCTTTTCGGGATTCCATTAAGGGTAATGGAAGACTCCTAGGTATGTCGTTTGTTTCCATTTTGCATGTTGTCCTTTTGGATACGCAATCACAAGTTAAAGTCAACATTATGGACGAAAATTACATCTTCAAACCGGGAGGAGTGCAATTATATCCGGAGTATCAACCCTTCTTTCGGACATTATAATCAAGAATGAATCTTCTTGAAAAAGAAGGGAATGATGTGATTAAGACCGAGCATCTAATGAACTACATGTCAAGTCTTACAGCACAAAAAGTTCAAAATCTGGATTTGAGGTCAAATCCTTTGAAAGGGGGAGGGTATGATACGAATCGGTCAACATCATCAAATACAAAAAGAAGATTATCCGACCAAGCTTGATTGAGTCGCAGGCATACATAAAATCCTCATGCAAAATACATGGACAAATTACCAATTCTCGCGCGCACGACGACTTCGTAGCAGTTTTAGTATTTTCCCCATAACTTTCTCGTCCGAAATCCGATTCAGGTGATTCAAGTGGCCATGGAAAGCTAAGAAAGAGAGCTACAAATCTTGTGAGACCATAGGACCAAATTCGGACCCATTGGATCCCAGAAATGACAAAACCGACAGCATCATATTTGGTCCAAGATCATGAAGATTTTTGTCTCTTCTAGTTTCAAGACTTCATTTTCAAAGTCCACTACAATACTTGGGTCCCTCCACACTTCAATAATTCGGTCAAACCAAGTGGATGGAAGCTTGATTTTTGTTGTCCTTGTCAAGTATCACATGAGAGAGATTTTGTCCCCACCTTTGAACTTGATGCGATTACGACATCTCCAAACGAAGTAAGAATCAACGTAGGTGACGATACCAAGTTGCATGCACATGCATCATCATACTTGGGTGAAAAGAACACGCGGATTGGAGTTACGTTATTAATCGAAACTGGAGTAACGTAAAACATGACGACAAAATCGGTCCAAAGCATGGAAATTTCGGCCACATCATGCTTGAAAGGGACCCTTGCTTGTCTTCATATCTTTCACAAGATATTGAAGAATCTCCTCATCCCCACCTCCTTTGAATAGGCCGAAAATTTCCTACTTGATGAAGACTTTCATCAAGTCTTTTTTCTACATGACAAATTCACCAAATAAAGTCCAAGACACTTGAAGATACCATATCCAAATCAAGATATCAACCTCCCCACAAATCGGCCGAAAATGACCCCTTGATGAAGACTTTCATCAAGTCTTTTTCTACATGTCAAAGTCATCTAGTCCAAGATTGTTATCTTGTCCAAAATCCTTCCCTTCCCCACACATCTCGGCCGAAACATGCTTGATGGAGACTTGTATTTTCGTTTTTCTTGTCTTTGTTATTTCCTTATCTTTTGTATACTACTATATATAGTAGTTCACCCTTGTATTGTTAATAATCTTGAAAGCAATAAACCTTGTATTTCCTTTGAAATATACGTTGAACGAGTTCAACAAACTTTAGTTATTGTTTCGACGCGTCTCGAGATTTTAACTTGATCAATTCTCAATAGGTCTTGGGAAGAGATTACCTTTTATCGAGTTATAGGTCTAGTTCGATAAAACACATCAAACTCCGTACATCATACTACATCACGGCCGAATCCCATCTAAATTCGGCCACCCTTAGTAATTTTCAAGTGTACTTTGATACTTGTTAAACTTCCGTTGTATTTTATACGTATTACTTACGTAATTCGTATCACCAAGAAAGGTTTAAGAACCTCGTTCATCAATCTCATGAACGTGCTCGGGGCATTAGTGAGGCCGAATGGCATCACAACCCACTCGTAAAGTCCATTCTTCGTTTTAAATGCCGTCTTCCATTCGTCTCCCTCTCGCATGCGAATTTGATGGTATCCGCTCCGTAAATCAACTTTTGAAAATATAACCGAGCCATGCAACTTGTCTAACATGTCGTCTAGTCTCGGGATGGGGAACCGATACTTGACGGTGATGTTATTCACGGCTCTACTGTCAATGCACATTCGCCATGATCCTTCTTTTTTTGGTACAAGTAGGAATGGAACCGCACACGGACTTAAACTCTCTCGGACATATCCGTGACTCATGAGCTCTTCAATTTGACGTTGTAGCTCTTTGGTTCTTCGAGATTACAACGATACGCTGCCTTGTTCGGTAATGGAGCTCCCGGTACAAGATCAATTTGATGTTCGATTCCGCGGATAGGTGGTAATCCCACCGACAAGTCTTTGGGAAAGACATCCGCGAACTCATGCAACAGTGTATCTATCTCTTCTTCGTGGTGTGATTTTGTAGCAAGGTTTCGGGTTTCTTTGATCATCATCAAATAAACACGTTCGCCATCGTCAATGGCGTGTTCGACTTCTTTTTCGTTTTCAAACATCGTGAGCTTCGGTCCTTCGACTTTTTTTGAACTCATTGTTCGGATAGCTTGAGGTGACATAGGTTTAAGAACAATTTTTTTACCTTTGTCTCGTAACTGATACGATATCTAATATTCCAATCAAAGAAGCTCCAATAAAAATCGACGTCCACGACGATACGCATGGTCATGCATTATTATACTTGGGAGAAAATAATATGCGGATTGGAGTTACGTTATTAATCGGAATCGGAGTAACGTAAAATTCGACGACGGAATCGGTCCGAAAGCATGAAAAATCGGCCAAGGCATGCTTGAAAGGGACCTCACTTGACTTCATATCTTTAACAAGATAATGAAGTTATTCTCCTTCCCCACCATGATGACAAACGGCCAAAGACACAAGATTTGAAGAAAGACTTTCATGATTCATGTCATTTTCCCTCAAGTCATAATCACCTATATAATTCCAAAGAGATTGATATCATACAAAATCCTCCTAATCTCTTGGTATCTTCGGCCGATTGGAAGCTTGCAAGAAGGGATGATTTGTGAAGACTTTCATCAAGGATCTTTCATGTCACCATCATGAAATAAAGACCAAGATTTCTTCATGTCTCAATCAAACAATAAAATCCAAGATTGCTTGGTATCTCCTTGATATTTTCGGCCGATTAGGATGTTGCTAGGAAGTTTCGTTTTCTCGTTTTGTTGTATTTTCTTTCGGTTGGAAACTACTATATATAGTAGTGCTCGTTGTATTTGTAAGATATCTTGAATCATAATAAACCTTGTATTTCTTTGAAATATACGTTGAACGAGTTCAACAAACTTTAGTTATTGTTTCGACGCGTCTCGAGATTTTAACTTGATCAATTCTCAATAGGTCTTGGGAAGAGATTACCTTTTATCGAGTTATAGGTCTAGTTCGATAAAACACATCAAACTCCGTACCTCATACTACATCACGGCCGAATCCCATCCAAATTCGTCCACCTTTAGTAATTTTCAAGTGTTACTTTGACACTTGCTAAACTTCCGTTGTATTTTATACGTATTACTTACGTAATTCGTATCATAAGTGGTATCGGAGACATTTGTCTCACAGTTCTCGACGTTACTCAAGAAGATGGCATTCACCGATGAAGAAGTAGCACAACTACGTGACGTTCTTCGTGGCTTACCGGAGCCCAGAATCCTAGCACGACGAGGATACGACACCATGCATGCACCACGACATGCTGATGAATACAAGACAAGCGAACTCCCGGAGTTCGTAGGCGGCACCGATCCCGAGGTTTATTTGGAGTGGGAAAGAAAAATTGAACGAATGTTTGAGTTCAAGGATCTCAATGACGAGGTACGTTGCAAGTATGCGATCCTCAAACTTGGAAAGGGAGCTTCCCTTTGGTTTGAGCGAATGAAGACACAAAGAGTTCGTGGAAAAGAGAAGATACGTTCGTGGGATTCTCTAAAAAAGAAACTACGAAAGAGATATGTCCCGACTACACACAAGTTAAGCTTGTATCGAAAAATTTCTGAACTCACGCAAGGAAAGCTAAGTGTCGAGGAGTACATCGAGGAGTTTGAAAACTTATCCTTGATGGGAGAACTTGAAGAAAGCGAAGAATTGCGGATGTCCTGTTTCCTACGAGGTTTGAACAAAAATATTGCTAATTCCGTGGAACTCTACCCCTATTCCGACTTTGATACTTTATGCGGACTTTGCATAAAGTTGGAAAATCAAAACAAAACAAAACTCTCTAAACCCGAATTCCCACCTAAATACGGAAATACCAACTTTGGCGCGAGTTCTAGCTCGTTTCCAAAAACTGTCACCACAAACCAACCCGTTACTACCATTCCAAACACTCCTATCACACCAAAAGAAACAAGCCTATCTAAAGTCCGGTGTTTCAAATGTCAAGGATTTGGACACTATCAAAGTGCTTGTCCAAATCGGAGGATTGTGACGTTACGAGAAGCCATAGCCGCCCGAGAGGAATTGCTAGTCAAGAAGAAAGAGTTGAGACGTTTTTAACTTAGAAGCTGACGAAGAAGAAGAAGAATGCGAGGCATACGATGCCCGAACTATGACACGAACCTCGTCCTTCGCATGTTACAAACGAAGGCCGCCCCAAGTGACGAAGAACAACGAGACCAAATCTTCCACACGAAGTGTCGTGTCGGAGATAAATGGTGTAGCTTGATCATTGATGGTGGAAGTTGTACAAACGTGGCATCAAGCGAGATGGTCTCAAAACTTCGGTCTGATCACCACGGCCCATCCTAAGCCGTATGCACTCCATTGGCTCGATGATGGAAACAAGGTGAAAGTATCAAGGCAAGTGAAGGTCGGACTCACCATGGGTTCGTATGGCGATGATATTACATGCGATGTACTACCGATGGACGCATGTCACGTGTTATCGGGAAGACCTTGGTTATTTGATCGGGACGCACTACATCGAGGGAGGAGTAACGAGTATGAGTTACGTGACAAAGGTAAAAATCGTTCTTAAACCTATGTCACCTCAAGCTATCCGGACGATGAGTTCGAAAAAAGTCGAAGGACCGAAACTTACGATGTTTGCAAACGAGAAAGAAGTCGAACACGCCATTGACGATGGCGAACGTGTTTATTTGATGATGATCAAAGAGGTCCGAAATCTTGCCACCAAATCGCACCATGAGGAAGAGATAGATGCTCTATTACACGAGTTTTCGGACGTATTCCCCGAAGACTTGCCGGTAGGATTACCACCTATCCGCGGAATTGAACACAAGATTGATCTTATACCGGGAGCTCCATTACCGAACAAAGCGGCGTATCGTTGTAATCCTGAAGAAACCAAAGAACTACAACGCCAAATTGATGAACTCATGAATCACGGATATGTCCGAGAAAGTTTAAGTCCGTGTGCGGTTCCAGTTCTACTTGTACCAAAAAAAGACGGAACTTGGCGGATGTGTATTGACAGTAGAGCCGTGAATAACATCACCGTCAAGTATCGGTTCCCCATCCCGAGACTAGACGACATGCTGGACGAGTTACATGGCTCGGTTATATTTTCCAAAGTTGATTTACGGAGCGGATACCATCAAATCCGCATGCGAGAGGGAGACGAATGGAAGACGGCGTTTAAAACAAAGAATGGACTTTACGAATGGGTTGTGATGCCATTCGGCCTCACGAACGCCCGAGCACTTTTATGAGGTTAATGAACGAGATTCTTAAACCTTTCTTGGGAAAGTTTGTTGTCGTATACTTAGACGACATTTTGATCTACAATGATCCGTAGAGGAGCATCTCAAACATTTGCGACGTATTTGAGACGCTAAGGGAACAAAACTTTATGGAAAACGGAGAAGTGTACTTTCCTAGTCGAGAGTCTTGTCTTTCTCGGCTATGTTGTTTCGAAGACGGAGTTTTGGCCGACCAAGAAAAGATCGCGGCAATCAAGTCGTGGCCGACCCCAAAGACAATCACGGAGGTACGATCATTTCATGGCCTCGCTTCTTTTTACCGGCGATTCATACGGGACTTTAGCACCATCTCCAGTCCGATCACGGAGTGTCTAAGAAAAGGAACCTTTGCATGGAACGAGGCGGCCCAAAAGGCTTTTGAAAATTTAAAGGGGAAATTATGTGAAGCGCCGATTTTGACGTTACCCGATTTTTCACAACCGTTTGAGGTGGAATGCGACGCTAGCGGAGTTGGAATCGGGAAGTGCTTATCCAAAGAGGCCGTCCCATCGCCTATTTTTCGGAGAAACTAAGTGGCGCCCGAGTGAATTATTGTACTTACGACAAGGAGTTCTATGCTATCGTGAGAGCACTCGATCATTGGAGTCATTATCTACGTTGAAACATTTCGTGCTGCACTCGGATCACGAGTCGTTAAAATACATCAACGGACAAAGTAAGCTAAGCCCGAGGCATGCAAAATGGGTGGAATTTTTACAATCTTTTCACTTTTCATCCAAGTACAAAGACGGGAAGAGTAATATAGTGGCGGATGCACTATCGAGACGGTATGCCTTACTGTCGATGCTAGATGTTCGTTTGTTGGGGTTCAAGACTTTGAAAGATCATTACAGCGACGATTTGGACTTCGGGGAAATTTTTAACCGTTGTAAAACAGCCCCGTACGAGGAATTTGTGTTACAGGTTGGCTTTCTCTTCAAGGGGAATAAATTATGTGTGCCGAGACATACAATTCGGGAATCGCTAGTTCGGGAGGCGCACGGAGGAGGGCTAGCCGGTCACTTCGGCTCGACCAAGACTGTAGAAGTGCTAAAAGAACACTTCTTTTGGCCAAAGATGTATGGTGACGTAAGCACAATCGTGAGTAAATGCGTCACTTGTCACATGATGAAAAGTTCGTTCAAGTCGAGTACATACATGCCGCTGCAAGATCTGCTACGACCGTGGAGGATGTCTCGATGGATTTTATTGTGGCTTTACCTCGTACTCAACGAGGCAAAGACTCGATCATGGTGGTCGCCGACCGCTTTTGAAAATGGCTCACTTTATCGCATGCCACAAAACCGATGATGCAAGCAATGTGGCGGACTTGTACTTCCGAAGTAGTTCGCTTACACGGAGTTCCAAAACTATCGTGTCGGATCGAGATTCCAAATTTGAGTTACTCGAATACTTTATGGAGGAAAGTCGGTACTAAACTCCTATTCAAGACTTCACATCACCCACAAACCGACGGACATCGAGGTAACTAATCGAACCTTAGGAGCATTATTGCGAGGGTTGGTAAATAAAACACAGAAGGATTGGGACGTTAAACTTGCTCATGCGGAATTCGCATACAACCGATCACCCGGATATGCCACGGCCCATTCGCCTTTTGAAGTAGTATACGGATTAAATCCGCACTTGCCATTGGACTTGATTCCCTTGCCGAGCAACGAATTGGTTCACAAAGACGCCGAAGCAAAACTCAAGTCAATGATGAAGTTACATGAAAAGATACGGGAACGGATTAAAGAAGTGAATGAAATTTACAAACGGAAGTCGAACAAAAATAAAAAAGCGAGATTATTTGATGTTGGCGACTTAGTTTGGATACATTTGAGAAAAGAAAGATTCCCAAGCAAACGGAAGAACAAATTGATGCCGAGAGCCGAGGGTCCGTACAAAATTGTGGAAAAAGTGAACGACAACGCATACAAGGTCGAACTTCCGGGCGAATACGGAGTACACACGACTTTCAACGTAGGTGATCTCTCGCCTTACCTTGACGACGATGGCATTACGGAATTGAGGTCAATTCCTTTCAAAGAATGAGGGAATGATACGATATCTAATATTCCAATCAAAGAAGCTCCAATAAAAATCGACGTCCACGACGATACGCATGGTCATGCATTATTATACTTGGGAGAAAAGAATATGCGGATTGGAGTTACGTTATTAATCGGAATCGGAGTAACGTAAAATTCGACGACGGAATCGGTCCGAAAGCATGAAAAATCGGCCAAGGCATGCTTGAAAGGGACCTCACTTGACTTCATATCTTTAACAAGATAATGAAGTTATTCTCCTTCCCCACCATGATGACAAACGGCCAAAGACACAAGATTTGAAGAAAGACTTTCATGATTCATGTCATTTTCCTTCAAGTCATAATCACCTATATAATTCCAAAGAGATTGATATCATACAAAATCCTCCTAATCTCTTGGTATCTTCGGCCGATTGGAAGCTTGCAAGAAGGGATGATTTGTGAAGACTTTCATCAAGGATCTTTCATGTCACCATCATGAAATAAAGACCAAGATTTCTTCATGTCTCAATCAAACAATAAAATCCAAGATTGCTTGGTATCTCCTTGATATTTTCGGCCGATTAGGATGTTGCTAGGAAGTTTCGTTTTCTCGTTTTGTTGTATTTTCTTTCGGTTGGAAACTACTATATATAGTAGTGCTCGTTGTATTTGTAAGATATCTTGAATCATAATAAACCTTGTATTTCTTTGAAATATACGTTGAACGAGTTCAACAAACTTTAGTTATTGTTTCGACGCGTCTCGAGATTTTAACTTGATCAATTCTCAATAGGTCTTGGGAAGAGATTACCTTTTATCGAGTTATAGGTCTAGTTCGATAAAACACATCAAACTCCGTACCTCATACTACGTCACGGCCGAATCCCATCCAAATTCGTCCACCTTTAGTAATTTTCAAGTGTTACTTTGATACTTGCTAAACTTCGGTTGTATTTTATACGTATTACTTACGTAATTCGTATCAGTAACTCATATTCGTTGCTCCTCCCTCGATGTAGTACGTCTCGATCAAATAACCAAGGTCTTCCCAACAACACGTGACATGCATCCATCGGTAGTACATCGCATATAATATCATCACCATACGAACCCATGGTGAGTCCGACCTTCACTTGTCTTGATACTTCCACTTTGTTTCCATCATCGAGCCAATGGAGTGCATACGACTTTAGATGAGCCGTGGTGGTTAGTCCGAGCTTCGAAAGCATCTCGCTTGATGCCACATTTGTACAACTTCCACCGTCAATGATCAAGCTACACCATTTCTCTCCGACACGACACTTTGTGTGAAAGATTTGATCTCGTTGTTCTATGTCACTCGGGGCCGCCTTCGTTTGTAACATGCGAAGTACGAGGTTCGTGTCATAATTCGAGTCATCGTATGCCTCGCAATCTTCTTCTTCTTCATCGGCTTCCAAGTTAAAGACATCTCCAATTCTTTCTTCTTCGGCTAGTAACTCTTCTCGGACGGCTATGGCTTCTCGTAACGTCACTATTCTTCGATTTGGACAAGCACTTTGATAGTGTCCAAATCCTTGACATTTGAAACACCGAACTTTAGATAAACTTGTTTCCTTTGGCGTGAGAGGAGTTTTTGGAATGGTAGTAACGGGTGGATTTGCCGTGACAGTTTTTGGAAACGAGCTAGAACTCGTGCCAAAGTTGGTATTTCCGAACTTAGGTGGGAATTCGGGTTTTGAAAATTTTGTCTTGTTTTGAGTTTCCAACTTTATGCAAAGTCCGCACAAAGTATCAAAGTCGGAATAGGGGTAGAGTTCAACGGAATTAGCAATGTTTCTATTCAAGCCTCGTAAGAAACGGGACATCCGTAATTCTTCGCTCTCTTCAAGTTATCCCATCAAGGATAAGTTTTCAAACTCTTCGATGTATTCTCCTACACTTAGCCTTCCTTGTGTGAGGTCAGAAATTTTTCGATATAAACTTAACTTGTGTGTAGCCGGGACATATCTCTTACGTAGTTTCTTTTTTAGAGAATCCCACGAACGTATCTTTTCCTTAGTGCATTTAACTCGTTGTGTCTTCATTCGTTCAAACCAAAGGGAAGCTCCCTTTCCAAGTTTGAGAATCGCGTACTTGCATCTTTTCTCGTCATCGAGGTCCTTGAACTCAAACATTCGTTCAATTTTCCTTTCCCACTCCAAATAAGTCTCGGCGTCGGTGCCACCTACGAACTCCGAAAGTTCGCTTGTCTTGAATTCATCCGCATGTTGTGGTGCATGCATGGCGTCGTATCCTCGTCGTGCATGGATTCGGGGCTCCGGCAAGCCTCGAAGAACGTCACGCAATTTGGCTACTTCTTCATCGGTGAATGCCATCTTCTTGAGTAACGTCGAGGACCGTGAGACAAATGTCTCTGATACCACTTATGATACGAATTACGTATATCAGTGTACGTAAAACGTATAAAGTACAACGGAAGATTATCACGGTGTTTACAAGTATCAAAGTAACAACGAAAATAAAAGGTGGTGGCCGAATTTATGTGGTTTCGGCCGTGAGGTAGGGTAGTGTATGGGATTGAATGTGTTTTATCGAATTAGACCTATAACTCGATAAAGATAATCTCTCCTCAAGACCTATTGAGAATTGATCAAGTTATAATTCGAGACACGTCGAAATAATAACCAAGGTTTTGTTGAACTCGTTCAACGTATATTTCAAGAGAAATACAATGTTATAACTTTCAAGATGCTTACAACCACAAAGTGAACTACTATATATAGTAGTATACAAAAGATAAAAAAACAAGAAAAAACGAAAATACAAGTCTCCTTCCTTAGCATGCTTCGGCCGAACTTCAAGGGTGTGGGGAGGAGGAGATCTTCAAGATCTTGTGTAAGATATGAAGAATTTGATGAGTCCCTTTCATGCATGCTTTGGCCGAAAATTCCAAAAGGGTGGGGGAGGAGATCTTCAAAATCTTGGACAAGATATGAAGATGAAGAAAAATTTGATGACTTTGACATAAAAAAAATGCTTGACAAATCTTCATGCATCTTGGACCAATCGGCCGAATCTCCCATGATTTGGACTGATTCCAATGTTAATTTCGTCGTCATGTTTACGTAACTCCAGTTCCGATTAATAACGTAACTCCAATTCGCGTGTTCTTCTCGCCCAAGTATGATGATGCATGGGCGTGCAACTTTGTATCGTCATTGATGTCGATTTTTATTGACTTCTCTTCGATTGGAATAGTTGATATCATATCAGATGATATGTTGGACGAGTTGCATGGTTCAGTGATTTTTTCGAAGGTTGATTTGAGAAGTGGCTATCATCAAATTCGCATGCGGGAAGGAGACGAATGGAAAACGGCTTTCAAGACAAAACATGGATTATATGAATGGCTCGTCATGCCCTTTGGCCTTACAAATGCGCCAAGTACTTTCATGCGATTAATGAATGAGGTACTTAAGCCGTTTTTGGGAAAATTTGTCGTCGTATACTTGGACGACATCTTGATTTATAGTCGATCATTGCAAGAGCATACCGGGCACTTGAGGAAAGTCTTCGAGATCCTTAGGGATCAAAAACTTTATGGGAAAAAGGAGAAGTGTTCGTTTCTAGTCGAGAGTGTAGCCTTTCTTGGCTACATCATTTCTAAAGAAGGAGTGTCGGTTGATCAAACCAAGATCGAGGCGATTAAATCTTGGCCTACGCCCAAAACCATCACGGAAGTCCGATCCTTTCACGGACTTGCTTCATTTTATCGGAGGTTCATACGAGACTTTAGTACCATTTCTAGCCCGATAATGGAATGCTTAAAAAAAGGACCGTTTGTGTGGAACGGGGCTGCCCAAGGGGCGTTTGAAAAATTGAAGGCGAAAATGTGTGAAGCACCTATCTTGGATTTACACAACTTTTCACAACCTTTCGAGGTAGAATGTGACGCAAGTGGAGTGGGTATTGGGGCGGTCCTCGTCCAAGGGAGGCGACCAATTGCATACTTCTCGGAGAAATTGGGTGGGGCTCGACTCAACTATTGTACTTATGACAAGGAGTTCTATGCCATTGTGAGAGCTCTTGATCATTGGGGCCATTACCTTCGGCCGAAACATTTCATCCTACATTCGGATCATGAGTCCTTAAAATATATTAACGGCCAACAAAAGTTGAGTCCGAGGCATGCTAAATGGGTGGAATTCTTACAATCATTTCACTTTTCATCAAAGTACAAAGATGGCAAGAGCAACGTTGTGGCGGATGCTTTATCTAGACGGTATGCCTTGCTCTCTACTCTTGACATTTGGTTGCTTGGGTTCGAAGCATTGAAGGAGTGTTATGATGGGGATGTGGATTTTGGTGAGGTTTTCATTCGGTGGAAATGTGGCCCATTTGGAGAGTTTACGTTGCAAGAAGGATTCCTTTTCAAAGGAAATCGCCTTTGTTTACCCAAACACCCGATTTGGGAATTGTTGGTTCGGGAAGCTCACGGTGGAGGCTTGGCCGGTCATTTTGGTTCGGCTAAAACATTGGAGGTACTTAAAGAGCATTTTCATTGGCCGAAGATGCAAGTGGATGTACATGACATAATTAATAAGTGTGTAACATGCCACATTGCTAAGAGTTCGTTCAAACCGGGAGTATACATGCCTTTGCCGATTCCGGAAAGGCCATGGGAAGATGTCTCAATGGATTTCATTGTTGCTTTGCCTCGTACTCAACAAGGGAGAGATGCTATTATGGTTGTTATAGACCGATTTTCGAAGATGGCTCACTTTGTGGCTTTCCACAAGACGGACGACGCGAGTAACGTCGCTGATTTATATTTCCGAGAAATCGTACGATTGCATGGGGTTCCAAAAACGATTGTTTCGGATCGGGACTCGAAATTTCTTAGTTATTTTTGGAACACCTTGTGGAGAAAGGTGGGAACCAAACTACTATTTAGCACATCACATCATCCACAAACGGACGGTCAAACCGAGGTAACCAATCGAACATTGGGCACTTTACTACGTGGTCTTGTGAGCAAGACACAAAAGGATTGGGACTTGAAACTTGCACATGCGGAGTTCGCTTATAATCGTTCTCCTACTCATGCCACGGCACACTCTCCGTTCGAAGTAGTTTACGGACTAAACCCGTATATGCCGTTAGATCTAATTCCATTGCCAAGTGACGAGTTAGTACACAAGGATGCGGAATCAAAACTAAAATCGATGATGAAATTACACGAGCAAGTACGTAATCGAATCAAGGAAATAAACGAGGTTTACAAAAGAAAGTCAAGCAAACAAAGAAGGCCGAGATTGTTCGAAGTTGGTGATTTGGTTTGGTTGCATTTGAGGAAAGAGTGATTTCCAAGTAAACGTAAGAACAAATTTATGCCACGAGCGGAGGGACCGTTTCAAGTAATCGCAAAAGTGAACGACAACGCATACAAATTAGAACTTCTGGGAGATTATGGGGTTCATGCAACCTTTAATGTTGGGGACCTTTCGCCTTACATCGATGATGACGGAATTTCGGAATTGAGGACAATTCCTTTTAAAGGAGGAGGAGATGATACGGAATCATTTAATATGAATGAAGAAGACGAAGTAAGGATCGATGTAAATGACCTTACAACACGCCATGCACGGACTACTACGTATTTAGGCGAGAAAACGGACATAAGACGTGGAGTCTCGGTCTCAGCCGTGTCATATGACACGGCCCGTGTCATGCTGTGCCGGAAGGTCGACATCCAACCTGCCGGAAAAATGTTCAATCGACCGGAAAATGTCCAACCTGCCCGAAAAATCACCACCTGCTGGAACTAGCCGAGCACTGCCGACCGAACCCGGCCGTGTCGTCCGACACGGCCCGTGCCGCACTCGTTCGGAAATGCCAAAGTCACTGCCCACAGGACTCGACCGGGTTGTCTGGCACGGCCGAGTCGAACTCTTCCGGATAAGCCAAAACCGACTGCCCAGACGCCCGACCGTGTCCCAGGACATGATCGAGCCCATGCCGAACGTCCTTGTCAGCGCCGCGCCCGTGCCGAGTCACTGTCGGACGAGTCACTATCGGACGTCCCTGTCGTTCCGCGACTGTGTCAAGCGGGCACGGTCGAGTCACTGCCGACGTCCTTGTCAGCGCCGCGCCCGTTCCGAGTGTCCTTGTCGCGCCGCGGCCGTGTCAAGCGACACGGCCGAGTCCTGCCGGCAGATTACACTTTTTTTTGTTTTCTTTTGTGTGTTTGTATTTGCTTTGTTTTTTTTACTCATTTTAGGGATTGTGTTTCCCCTAAAATTAGGATTGTTGTTCCTTTTGTATTTTATTGTTGATTTGTTTTGATTATTCAAAGATTTTATAAATCTTTGAATTATTTTCTTTTATTATAGGAAGATTTGAAGTCTCCTATATATAGGCTTGTGTAAGCATTATAACAACCATTGTATGTTGAAGAAATAAGAATACACTTGTGTTTTCTTGGTGAATGCTTTTCATCGAAACCTTGATTATAATTCGACGCGTTTTCGAGTTTTAATCTAATCGATTCTCAATAGGTCTTGAGAAAAGATTACCTTATCAAACTATAGGTCTAGTTTGATAAATCATTCATATTGTTCTTGTTTAGGTAAACCGAATTGCCCTACTTTCGGTTATTTCTTACGAGCGTTACACATATTCGAGTGTTGTGAGGATCAACTATATTTCCACTGCATTATATACGAGTTTACGTCCATTTTCATACGTAATTCATATCATATAAACCCGAGTTTCCAGTCAAATTTGGAAACCCAAGCGTCGGGTCTAGTTCTACTACTAAGGCAACTGTACTGACTTCGGTCCCTGTTGCGATTCCTAAGACACCCTACGTACCGAAGGAGACAAGTTTGGCTAAAGTAAGATGTTTCAAATGTCAATGGTTTGGACATTATCAAAATACTTGTCCGAACAAACGAGTGGTGACACTAAGAGAAGCTGTCACGATCCGAGACGAATTGTTGGTTGAGGACGAAAAAGAAAGACTGGGGGATTTATTTGATTTCAACATGGAGGATGAAGAAGGAGAAGAATGTGAGGCTTACGATGCTCCTAATTACGATACATCTTTGGTTCTTCGCACTTTGCAAGCCAAGTCAGTTCCGAGCGAGTCAGAACAACGGGACCAAATATTCCATACAAAGTGTCAAGTTGGAGATAAGTGGTGTAGTTTGATTATCGACGGAGGGAGTTGCACCAACGTAGCTTCGAGTGAAATGGTGACAAATCTTGGACTAACCACCACCGCTCACCCTAAGCCATATGCTTTACATTGGCTTGATGACGGAAGTAAGGTGAGGGTTTCGAAGCAAGTTCGGGTCGCATTGGCAATGGGTTCATATCACGATGAGATATTATGTGATGTGATTTCAATGGATGCTTGTCACGTACTTTTGGGACGCCCTTGGCTATTTGATAGGGATATTTTGCATCGGGAAAGGAGCAACGAATATGAGTTGCGAGATAAGGGAAAGAAGATCGTGTTGAAGCCGATGTCACCCCAAGCTATCCGTTCCATGAGTGCCAAACGAGGGGAGAAACCGAACCTCACCATGTTCGCTAGCGAAAGGGAGGTTGAACACGCTATGGAGAGTGGCGAGCATGTTTACGTGGTGGTGATAAAGGAGACTCGAGATGATTTCGTGGCAGCGAAAAATGAGGATACAGTGGCCGACTTATTACATGAGTTCGCGGACGTCTTCCCTGGAGAGTTGCCGTCGAGTTTGCCGCCAATCCATGGAATTGAGCATCAAATCGACCTTATACCAGGCGCACCTCTTCTGAATAAGGCTGCCTATATGATACGAATTCTCGCTTGTGATGTGAATTCGCTATCGATACAGCGGAAGGCTTTTTGACGAGCGGAAGCTATCGGCAAGAAACTGTCGGGAACTGATAACAACAGTTCGCTACAGCAACAATACTGGCGAGTAGTAAGCGCACGCAATGAAGATGGCAGCTCGATACAGCGATAAGACAGGAGCTTGGCCGAATGGAAATGACTCGAAACAGGTAACCTCCAAACAGCGGCACTCGAAACAGCAACTTCGGTCGGATGCTAGTAGAAACAGAAAACAAGTTCGAACAATCGAACAACACTTGAAACGGAAATTTGATTAAGTACAACATTGTATCGAAAAACAAGAAGAATATCGAAACAGGACAGAAACAGTTGTTTTATCGAATTAGACCTATAATTCGATAAAGTGATTTCTTCTCAAGACCTATTTAGAATCAATCAGATTAAGATTCGAAGACACGTCGAATAATAATCAAAGTTTTGATGAAAAGCATTCACCAGGGAAGATACAAAGTGTGTTCTTAATTTTTCAACATTCAATAATTCTTCAATACAACTCTACTGCCACTATTTATAGGCAAAAGTGGCCTGACAAAATAACTTAAACTATTACAACCTGTTCTTTAAAATAATGAAAAGATAATAAAAAGATTCCTCATGTCACTTGTTGACAAAAGTAAAAGCTGGGTCTTTGTCTCCAAGTTGCTTGCTGACAGCCGCCTTTTGCCAAGAATCCTGCTGCTTTTGTAAGAAAATGCTGAACATTCCTTTATTGTTTAGTTGCTACTTGAACCTCTCCCCTCCCCAAGATGCAAGTTGTCTTTTGTTTAAGTTATTCCAATTCCGACTATCAAGGTAACTCCGTGCCTCGTATCTGTTTTCTCGCCCAAGTACGTTGGAGTATGGTCGAGGTGTTTTATGTCAATTCTTACTTCGTCTTCTTCGCTTGGAGTAGTCGGTTTCGTATCATTCCCTCCTTCTTGAAAATGAATTCTCCTCAATTCCGCAATCCCATCGTCGTCAAGGTAAGGGGATAGATCACCTACGTTGAAAGTAGCATGCACTCCATAATCACCCGGAAGTTCTAACTTGTAAGCATTGTCATTCACCTTCGCAATTATTTTAAATGGTCCCTCAGCTCGTGGCATTAACTTGTTCTTACGCTTACTCGGGAATCGTTCCTTCCTCAAATGTAACCAAACTAAATCTCCAACCTCGAATAGTCTCGGCTTTCTTTGCTTGTTCGACTTCCTTTTGTACGTCTCGTTTATCTCCTTGATTCGATCCCGCACTTGTTCGTGTAATTTCATCATTGATTTTAGTTTTGATTCCGCATCCTTATGCACAATTCGTCACTTGGTAGTGGAATTAGATCTAGCGGTATGTAAGGATTTAGCCCGTAAACTACTTCAAATGGAGAGTGCGCCGTGGCATGAGTAGGAGAACGATTATATGCGAACTCCGCGTGTGCGAGCTTCAAATCCCAATCCTTTTGTATTTTGCTTACCAAGCCTCGCAACAGCATCCCCAATGTTCGATCAGTCACTTCGGTTTGTCCGTCTGTTTGAGGATGATGTGAAGTACTAAACAAAAGCTTGGTTCCCACCTTTCTACACAATGTGTTCCAAAAGTAGCTTAGAAACTTCGAGTCTCGGTCCGAAACAATAGTTTTCGGAACTCTATGTAATCGCACCACCTCCCGGAAATACAAGTCAGCCACATTACTCGCATCATCGGTTTTGTGACAAGGAACAAAATGAGCCATCTTTGAAAAGCGATCGACAACAACCATAATCGCATCCTTCCCTCATTGGGTTCGAGGCAAAGCAACAATGAAATCCATCGAGACATCTTCCCATGGCCTCTCCGAAATCGGTAAAGGTGTGTATATTCCTGGTTTGAACGAACTCTTCGCAGTATGGCATGTCACACACTTACTGATTATATTATGGACATCCCCCTGCATCCTTGGCCAATAAAAATGTTCTTTGAGCACATCCAAAGTCTTGACCGAACCAAATTGGCCATCCAAACCCCCTCCGTGAGCCTCTCGAACCAGCAATTCTCGAATCGTGTACCTGGGTAGGCAAAGACGATTCCATTTAAAAAGGATGCCTTCATGTATCGAAAAATCTCCCATCTGGCCAGATTTGCAAAGGGCGAAGGTCTCGCCAAAATCCGCGTCATCATCATAATATTCCTTCACTGTCTCGAATCCAAGTAATCGAACATCAAGGGTAGAGAGTAAGGCATACCGCCTAGACAATGCATATGCTACAATATTGCTCTTTCCATCCTTATACTTTGATGAGAAGTGAAACGATTGTAAAAATTCCACCCACTTCGCATGCCTGGGACTTAACTTGTGTTGCCCGTTAATATACTTCAAAGATTCATGGTCCCAATGTATGATAAAATGCTTCGGCCGAAGATAGTGACTCCAATGATCTAGAGCCCTCACAATAGCATAAAACTCCTTGTCGTACGTACAATAATTGAGATGAGCACCGTTTAACTTTTCTGAAAAATAAGCGATAGGTCGCTTTCCCTGAATGAGAACTGCCCTAATGCCAACTCCACTAGCATCACATTCTACCTCGAACGGTTGCGTAAAATCAGGTAGTGCTAAGATTGGTGCTTCGCACAACTTTGCCTTCAAATTTACAAACGACTCCTGAGCAGCCCGGCTCCAACTAAACGAACCCTTCTTCAAACATTCGGTTATTGGGCTTGCAATGGTACTGAAATCTCGAATGAATCTTCGGTAAAATGAAGCCAGCCCATGGAACGATCTAACTTCCGTCACTGTAGTGGGTACTGGCTTGGACTTGATTGCTTCGATCTTTGCTTGATCGACGGACACTCCATCCTTTGAAACAACATAGCCAAGAAAGACTATACTTTCGACCAAAAATGAGCATTTCTCCCTTTTTCCATACAGCCTCTGGTTTCTAAGGGTTTCTTTTATTGTTTAGTTGCCACTTGAACCTCTCCCCTCCCCAAGATGCAAGTTGTCTTTTGTTTAAGTTATTCCAATTCCGACTATCAAGGTAACTCCATGCCTCGTATCTGTTTTCTCGCCCAAGTACGTTGGAGTATGGTCGAGGTGTTTTACGTCAATTCTTACTTCGTCTTCTTTGCTTGGAGTAGTCAGTTTCGTATCACTATAGGTTTAGTCCTGAGGAAACGAAGAAACTTCAAAGGCAGATTGAAGAACTAATGAGCCACGGGTATGTTCGAGAAAGTTTAAGTCCATGTGCGGTTCCGGTCCTACTTGTTCCTAAGAAGGATGGGTCTTGGAGGATGTGTATCGATAGCCGGGCCGTAAATAACATAACGATCAAGTATCGATTCCCGATACCAAGGCTTGATGATATGTTGGACGAGCTATGATACGAATTACGTAAGTAATGCGTATAAAATACAACGGAAGATTATTATGTCTTGACAAGTATCAAAGTATCACTCGAAAATTACAAGGGGTGACCGAATTTGAGTGGATTTCGGCCGTGAAGTAGTATGGTATACGGAATTTGATGTGTTTTATCGAACTAGACCTATAACTCGATAAAGGCAATCTCTTCTCAAGACCTATTGAGAATTGATCAAGTTAAAATCTCGAGACGCGTCGAAACAATAACTAAAGTTTTGTTGAACTCGTTCAACGTATATTTCAAAGAAATACAAGGTTTATTAATCTTCAAGATGCCTTACAAATACAACAAGTACTACTATATATAGTAGTTTCCAAACATAGAAAATACAACAAAACAAAAAATGAAATTTCCTAGCAAATCCTTCAAATCGGCCGAATTCATTAAGGAGGATTTATGAGGATTTTGTGATGATATGATATCAAGCCCTTTGGAATTATTATGGTGACTAAGACATGAAGGATAATGACATGAAGAAATATTTGATGAAAGTCTTCATCAAATGTTCAAATCGGCCGAATCATCAAGGTGGGGTGAGGATTTTGTGATGATATGATATCAAGCCCTTTGGAATTATTATGGTGACTAAGACATGAAGGATAATGACATGAAGGAAATGTTTGATGAAAGTCTTCATCAATTTATTATGCTTGGGCCGATTTGTAGTAAGGTGGGGAAGGAGAAATATCTTCATTATCTTGCCAAAGATATGAAGTCAAGTAAGGGTCCCTTTCAAGCATGATGTGGCCGAATTTTCATGCTTTCGGACCGATTCCGTCGTCGAGTTTTACGTTACTCCGGTTCCGATTAACAACGTAACTCCAATCCGCGTGTTCTTTTCTCCCAAGTATAATGATGCATGACCATGCGAATTTGTATCGTCGTGGATGTCGATTTTTATTGGAGCTTCTTCGATTGGAATATTAGATATCGTATCATTCCCTCCTTCTTTGAACGGAATTGACCTCAATTCCGTAATGCCATCGTCGTCAAGGTAAGGCGAGAGATCCCCTACGTTGAAAGTCGCGTGTACTCCGTAATCGCCCGGAAGTTCTACTTTGTAGGCGTTGTCGTTCACTTTTCCCACAATTTTGTACGGACCTTCGGCTCTCGGCATCAATTTGTTCTTGCGTTTGCTTGGGAATCGTTCTTTTCTCAAATGTATCCAAACTAAGTCGCCAACATCAAATAATCTTGCTTTTTTATTTTTGTTCGACTTTCGTTTGTAAATTTCATTCACTTCTTTAATCTGTTCTCGTACCTTTTCATGTAACTTCATCATTGACTTGAGTTTTGATTCTGCGTCTTTGTGAACCAATTCGTCGCCTAAGAACGGAATCAAATCCAATGGCATGTGCGGATTTATCCCGTATACTATTTCAAAAGGTGAATGGGCCGTGGCGAAGCCGGGTGATCGGTTGTATGCGAATTCCGCATGTGCAAGTTTAACGTCCCAATCCTTTTGTGTTTTATTCACCAATCCTCGCAATAATGCTCCCAAGGTTCGATTAGTTACTTCGGTTTGTCCATCGGTTTGTGGGTGATGTGAAGTACTGAATAGAAGTTTAGTACCCACTTTTCTCCATAATGTATTCCAGAAGTAACTCAGAAATTTATAATCTCGATCCGACACGATAGTTTTTGGAACTCCGTGTAAACGAACTATTTCCCGGAAGTATAAGTCCGCCACATTGCTTGCATCATCGGTTTTGTGGAATGCTATAAAGTGAGCCATTTTCGAAAAACGGTCGACGACCACCATGATCGAGTCTTTGCCCCGTTGAGTACGAGGTAAAGCAACAATAAAATCCATCGAGACATCCTCCCATGGTCGTAAAGGTATTGGCAATGGCATGTATGTACTTGGCTTGAACGAACTTTTCATCATGTGACAAGTGACGCATTTACTCACGATTGTGCTCACGTCAGCATACATCTTTGGCCAAAAGAAATGTTCTTTTAGCACCTCTACGGTCTTGGCCGAGCCGAAATGACCGGCTAGTCCTCCTCTGTGCGCCTCCCGAACTAGCAATTCCCGAATTGTATGTCTCGGCACACATAATTTATTTCCCTTGAAAAGAAAGCCATCCTGCAAAACAAATTCGTCGTACGGGCCCGTTTGACAACGGGTGAAAATTTCTCCGAAATCCAAATCGTCACTGTAATGATCTTTCAAAGTCTCGAACCCCAACAAACGAACATCTAGAATCGACAGTAAGGCATACCGTCTTGATAGTGCGTCCGCCACTATATTACTCTTCCCGTCTTTGTACTTGGATGAAAAGTGAAAAGATTGTAAAAATTCCACCCATTTTGCATGTCTCGGACTTAGCTTGCTTTGCCCGTTGATGTATTTCAACGACTCGTGATCCGAATGTAACACGAAATGTTTCGAACGTAAATAGTGACTCCAATGATCGAGTGCTCTCACGATAGCATAGAACTCCTTGTCGTAAGTACAATAATTAACTCAGGCGCCACTTAATTTCTCCGAAAAGTAGGCGATGGGGCGGCCTCTTTGAATAAGTACTGCCCCGATTCCAACTCCGCTAGCGTCGCATTCTACCTCAAATGGTTGCGAAAAATCGGGTAACGTTAAAATTGGTGCTTCACATAACTTTCCTTTTAATTTTTAAAAGGCCTTTTGGGCCGCCTCGTTCCAAGCAAAGGTTCCTTTTCTTAGACACTCCGTGATCGGACTGGAGATGGTGCTAAAATCCCGGATGAATCGTCGGTAAAAAGAAGCTAGGCCATGAAATGATCGTACCTCCGTGATTGTTTTTGGTATCGGCCAAGACTTGATGGCCGCGATCTTCTCTTGGTCCACCGACACTCCTTCTTTAGAAACGACATAGCCGAGAAAGACAAGACTCTCGACTAGGAAAGTACACTTCTCCCGCTTTCCATAAAGTTTCTGTTCCCTTAGAGTTTCAAACACGTGCCGCAAATGTTCGAGATGCTCCTCTAAGGATCGACTGTAGATCAAAATGTCGTCTAAGTATACGACAACAAACTTTCCCAAGAAAGGTTTGAGAACCTCGTTCATCAACCTCATAAAAGTGCTCGGGGCATTAGTGAGGCCGAATGGCATCACAACCCATTCGTAAAGTCCTTTTTTTGTTTTAAATGCCGTCTTCCATTCGTCTCCCTCTCGCATGCGAATTTGATGGTATCCGCTCCGTAAATCAACTTTTGAAAATATAACCGAGCCATGCAACTCGTCTAACATGTCGTCTAGTCTCGGGATGGGGAACCGATACTTGACGGTGATTGATACGATATCTAATATTCCAGTCGAAGAAACTCCAATCAAAATCGACATCCACGACGATACAAATTCACAGGGTCATGCATCAGTATACTTGGGAGAAAAGAACACGCGGATTGGAGTTACGTTGTTAATCGGAATCGGAATAACGTAAAATTCGGCACTTAAATCGGTCCGAAAGCATGAAAAATCGGCCATATCATGCTTGAAAGGGACCTCACTTGACTTCATATCTTGACAAGATAATGAAGTTATTTTCTCCTTCCCCACCATATACACAAACGGCCGAAACATAAAGATGGAGTGAAGACTTTCATCCTTCATGTCATTGTCTCTCATGTCTTATTCACCATAATAAGTCCAAAGAGGTTGATATCAATCTTCACAAAATCCTCCTCACTCCTTGATAAAGATCGGCCGATTGGAAGAAGTGCAAGGGATGATATTTGGTTCTTCTTCATGTCACCATCAAGTCCAAGATTGCTTCATGTCACCATCAAGGCCAAGATTGCTTCATGTCCCCATCACTTAATAAGTCCAAGATGTTTTCATATCTTAATCAACATAAAATCCAAGATGGTATCTCCTTGATATTTTCGGCCGATTAGTATGTTACTAGGAAGCTTCGTTTTCTCGTTTTGTTGTATTTTCTTTCGGTTGTAAACTACTATATATAGTAGTGCTCGTTGTATTTGTAAGACATCTTGAATATTAATAAACCTTGTATTTCTTTGAAATATACGTTGAACGAGTTCAACAAAACTTTAGTTATTATTTCGACGCGTCTCGAATTATAACTTGATCGATTCTCAATAGGTCTTGAGGAGAGATTATTTTTATCGAGTTATAGGTCTAATTCGGTAAAACACATTCAAACCCATACACTATCCTACATCCCGGCCGAAAACCGTATAAATTTCGGCCACCACCTTTTATTTTGCTGTATCGAGCGAGTCCTGCTGTTCGAAATTGCTATATCGAGCGAGTCTTATTGCTCGGAAGTGCTATATCGACGAGTTATCATTGCTCGAATCGCCAGAGCGGCTTGCTTCATTTCGGCCGAGTAATGTTCGCTACCAGACGTGGAAGAGTCTTCTTGCATCGAGAGAGAATTCGTATCATAAGACCGTGATAATCTTTCGTTGTATTTTATACGTTTTACGTACACTTACATACGTAATTCGTATCATAAGTGGTATCGGAGACATTTGTCTCACAGTTCTCGACATTACTCAAGAAGATGGCTTTCACCGATGAAGAAGTAGCACAACTACGTGACGTCCTTCGCGGCTTACCGGAGCCCAGAATCCATGCCCGACGAGGACTTGACACCATGCATGCACCACGACATGCGGATGAATACAAGACCAGCGAACTTCCGGAGTTCGTAGGCGGCACCGATCCCGAGGTTTATTTGGAGTGGGAAAGAAAAATTGAACGAATGTTTGAGTTCAAGGATCTCAATGACGAGGTACGTTGCAAGTACACGATTCTCAAACTTGGAAAGGGAGCTTCCCTTTGGTTTGAGCGAATGAAGACACAAAGAATTCGTGCTGGAAAAGAGAAGATACGTTCGTGGGATTCCCTAAAAAGGAAACTACGAAAAAGATATGTCCCGGCTACACACAAGTTAAGCTTGTATCGAAAAATTTCTGACCTCACACAAGGAAAGCTAAGTGTCGAGGAGTACATCGAGGAGTTTGAAAACTTATCCTTGATGGGAGAACTTGAAGAAAGCGAAGAATTGCGGATGTCCCGTTTGCTACGAGGTTTGAACAAAAATATTGCTAATTCCGTGGAACTCTACCCCTATTCCGACTTTGATACTTTATGCGGACTTTGCATAAAGTTGGAAAATCAAAACAAAACAAAACTCTCTAAACCCGAATTCCCACCTAAATACGGAAATACCAACTTTGGCGCGAGTTCTAGCTCGTTTCCAAAATCGTCACCACAAGCCAACCCGTTACTACCATTCCAAAAACTCCTATCACACCAAAAGAAACAAGCCTATCTAAAGTCCGGTGTTTCAAATGTCAAGGATTTGGACACTATCAAAGTGCTTGTCCAAATCGGAGGATTGTGACGTTACGAGAAGCCATAGCCGCCCGAGAGGAATTACTAGTCAAGAAGAAAGAGTTGGAGACGTTTTTAACTTAGAAGTCGACGAAGAAGAAGAAGAATGCGAGGCATACGATGCCCCGAACTATGACACGAACCTCGTCCTTCGCATGTTACAAACGAAGGCCGCCCAAGTGACGAAGAACAACGAGACCAAATCTTCCACACGAAGTGTCGTGTCGGAGATAAATGGTGTAGCTTGATCATTGACGGTGGAAGTTGTACAAACGTGGCATCAAGCGAGATGGTCTCAAAACTCGGCTTGATCACCACGGCCCATCCTAAGCCGTATGCACTCCATTGGCTCGATGATGGAAACAAGGTGAAAGTATCAAGGCAAGTGAAGGTCGGACTCACCATGGGTTCGTATGGCGATGATATTACATGCGATGTACTACCGATGGACGCATGTCACGTGTTATTAGGAAGACCTTTGTTATTTGATCGGGACGTACTACATCGAGGGAGGAGTAACGAGTATGAGTTACGTGACAAAGGTAAAAAAATTGTTCTTAAACCTATGTCACCTCAAGCTATCCGGACGATGAGTTCGAAAAAAGTCGAAGGACCGAAACTTACGATGTTTGCAAACGAGAAAGAAGTCGAACACGCCATTGACGATGGCGAACGTGTTTATTTGATGATGATCAAAGAGGTCCGAAATCTTGCCACCAAATTGCACCATGAGGAAGAAATAGATGCACTATTACACGAGTTTTCGGACGTGTTCCCCGAAGACTTGCCGATAGGATTACCACCTATCCGCGGAATTGAACACCAGATTGATCTTATACCGGGAGCTCCATTACCGAACAAAGCGGCGTATCGTTCTAATCCCGAAGAAACCAAAGAACTACAACGTCAAATTGATGAACTCATGAATCACGGATATGTCCGAGAAAGTTTAAGTCCGTGTGCGGTTCCAGTTCTACTTGTACCAAAAAAAGACGGAGCATGGCGAATGTGTATTGATAGTAGAGCCGTGAATAACATCACCATCAAGTATCGGTTCCCCAAACCGAGACTAGACGACATCTTTGGACGAGTTACATGGCTCGGTTATATTTTCCAAAGTTGATTTACGGAGCGGATACCATCAAATCCGCATGCGAGAGGGAGACGAATGGAAGACGGCGTTTAAAACAAAGAATGGACTTTACGAATGGGTTGTGATGCCATTCGGCCTCACGAACGCCCCGAGCACTTTTATGAGGTTGATGAATGAGGTTCTCAAACCTTTCTTGGGAAAGTTTGTTGTCGTATACCTAGACGACATTTTGATCTACAGTCGATCCTTAGAGGAACATCTCGAACATTTGCGGCACGTATTTGAGACGCTAAGGGAACAGAAACTTTACGGAAAGCGGGAGAAGTGTACTTTCCTAGTCGAGAGTCTTGTCTTTCTCGGCTATGTTGTTTCGAAAGACGGAGTTTCGGTCGACCAAGAGAAGATCGCGGCAATCAAGTCGTGGCCGACCCCAAAGACAATCACGGAGGTACGATCATTTCATGGCCTCGCTTCTTTTTACCGACGATTCATACGGGACTTTAGCACCATCTCCAGTCCGATCACGGAGTGTCTAAAAAAAGGAACCTTTGCATGGAACGAGGCGGCCCAAAAGGCTTTTGAAAATTTAAAGGGAAAATTATGTGAAGCGCCGATTTTGACGTTACCCGATTTTTCACAACCGTTTGAGGTGGAATGCGACGCTAGCGGAGTTGGAATCGGGGCAGTACTTATCCAAAGAGGCCGTCCCATCGCCTATTTTTCGGAGAAATTAAGTGGCGCCCGAGTGAATTATTGTACTTACGACAAGGAATTCTATGCTATCGTGAGAGCACTCGATCATTGGAGTCATTATCTACGTTCGAAACATTTCGTGCTGCACTCGGATCACGAGTCGTTAAAATACATCAACGGACAAAGTAAGCTAAGCCCGAGACATGCAAAATGGGTGGAATTTTTACAATCTTTTCACTTTTCATCCAAGTACAAAGACGGGAAGAGTAATATAGTGGCGGATGCACTATCAAGACGGTATGCCTTACTGTCGATTCTAGATGTTCGTTTGTTGGGGTTCGAGACTTTGAAAGATCATTACAGCGACGATTTGGACTTCGGGGAAATTTTTAACCGTTGTAAAACAGCCCCGTATGAGGAATTTGTGTTACAGGATGGCTTTCTCTTCAAGGGGAATAAATTATGTGTGCCGAGACATACAATTCGGGAATTGCTAGTTCGGGAGGCGCACGGAGGAGGACTAGCCGGTCACTTCGGCTCGACCAAGACTGTAGAAGTGCTAAAAGAACATTTCTTTTGGCCAAAGATGTATGGTGACGTAAGCACAATCGTGAGTAAATGCGTCACTTGTCACATGATGAAAAGTTCGTTCAAGTCGAGTACATACATGCCGTTGCCAATACCGTTACGACCATGGGAGGATGTCTCGATGGATTTTATTGTGGCTTTACCTCGTACTCAACGAGGCAAAGACTCGATCATGGTGGTCGTCGACCGTTTTTCGAAAATGGCTCACTTTATAGCATGCCACAAAACCGATTATGCAAGCAATGTGGCGGACTTGTACTTAGAAGTAGTTCGTTTACACGGAGTTCCAAAACTATCGTGTCGGATCGAGATTCCAAATTTCGAGTTACTACGGAATACTTTATGGAGAAAAGTGGGTACTAAACTCCTATTCAGTACTTCACATCACCCACAAACCGATGGACAGACCGAGGTAACTAATCGAACCTTGGGAGCATTATTGCGAGGATTGGTAAATAAAACACAGAAGGATTGGGACGTTAAACTTGCTCATGCGGAATTCGCATACAACCGATCACCCGGTTATGCCACGGCCCATTCACCTTTCGAAGTAGTATACGGATTAAATCCGCACTTGCCATTGGACTTGATTCCCTTGCCGAGCAACGAGTTGGTCCACAAAGACGCCGAAGCAAAACTCAAATCAATGGTGAAGTTACATGAAAAGATACGGGAACGGATTAAAGAAGTGAATGAAATATACAAACGAAAGTCGAACAAAAATAAAAAAGCGAGATTATTTGATGTTGGCGACTTAGTTTGGATACATTTGAGAAAAGAAAGATTCCCGAGCAAACGGAAGAACAAATTGATGCCAAGAGCCGAAGGTCCGTACAAAATTGTGGAAAAAGTGAACGACAACGCATACAAAGTCGAACTTCCGGGCGAATACGGAGTACACGCGACATTCAACGTAGGTGATCTCTTGCCTTACCTTGACGACGATGGCATTACGGAATTGAGGTCAATTCCTTTCAAAGAATGAGGGAATGATACGATATCTAATATTCCAGTCGAAGAAACTCCAATCAAAATCGACATCCACGACGATACAAATTCACAGGGTCATGCATTAGTATACTTGGGAGAAAAGAACACGCGGATTGGAGTTACGTTGTTAATCGGAATCGGAATAACGTAAAATTCGACGACGGAATCGGTCCGAAAGCATGAAAAATCGGCCATATCATGCTTGAAAGGGACCTCACTTGACTTCATATCTTGAAAAGATAATGAAGTTATTTTCTCCTTCCCCACCATATACACAAACGGCCGAAACATAAAGATGGAGTGAAGACTTTCATCCTTCATGTCATTGTCTCTCATGTCTTATTCACCATAATAAGTCCAAAGAGGTTGATATCAATCTTCACAAAATCCTCCTCACTCCTTGATAAAGATCGGCCGATTGGAAGAAGTGCAAGGGATGATATTTGGTTCTTCTTCATGTCACCATCAAGTCCAAGATTGCTTCATGTCACCATCAAGGCCAAGATTGCTTCATGTCCCCATCACTTAATAAGTCCAAGATGTTTTCATATCTTAATCAACATAAAATCCAAGATGGTATCTCCTTGATATTTTCGGCCGATTAGTATGTTACTAGGAAGCTTCGTTTTCTCGTTTTGTTGTATTTTCTTTCTGTTGTAAACTACTATATATAGTAGTGCTCGTTGTATTTGTAAGACATCTTGAATTTTAATAAACCTTGTATTTCTTTGAAATATACGTTGAACGAGTTCAACAAAACTTTAGTTATTATTTCGACGCGTCTCGAATTATAACTTGATCGATTCTCAATAGGTCTTGAGGAGAGATTATTTTTATCGAGTTATAGGTCTAATTCGGTAAAACACATTCAAACCCATACACTATCCTACATCCCGGCCGAAAACCGTATAAATTTCGGCCACCACCTTTTATTTTGTCAGACGACGATTCTTTGTCAGACGAGCGAGTCCTGCTGTTCGAAATTCAGATCGAGCGAGTCTTGATGTTCGGAAGTGCTATATCGACGAGTTCTTGCTGTTCGGAGGCCGTAGTGGCTTGCTTCATTTCGGCTGAGTACTGTTCGCTACCGTACGTGGAAGAGTCTTCTGCTGTACCGAGAGAGAATTCGTATCATAAGACCGTGATAATCTTCCGTTGTATTTTATACGTTTTACATACACTTACATACGTAATTCGTATCAGTGATGTTATTCACGGCTCTACTGTCAATACACATTCGCCATGATCCGTCCTTTTTTGGTACAAGTAGGACTGGAACCGCACACGGACTTAAACTTTCTCGGACATATCCGTGACTCATGAGCTCATCAATTTTACGTTGTAGTTCTTTGGTTTCTTCGGGATTACTGATACGATATCTAATATTCCAGTCGAAGAAGCTCCAATAAAAATCGACATCCATGATGATGCAAATTCGCATGGCCATGCATCGTTATACTTAGGAGAAAATGTTAATCGGATTGGAGTTATGTTGTTAATCGGAATCGGAATAACGTAAAACTCGACGACGGAATCGGTCCGAAAGCATGAAAAACCGGCCGTATCATGCTTGAAAGGGACTCATGATTGTCAAGATACATGACATCAACAAATCGGCCCTACTAGATATTGAGAAAGACTTTCATCACCTAATAACACCAAAATTCACCATGATCTCCTTCCCCACAAAAATCGGCCATATCATGAGATTGAGGAAGACTTTCTTCAAGCATGTTCTTCATGTCACCAACAAGATATCTTCATCAAATATACACCAAATCCTCCTCACTCCTTGATTAAGATCGGCCGATTGGAAGCTTGCAAGAAGGGATGATTTGTGAAGACTTTCATCAAGGATCCTTCATGTCACTATCATGAAATAAAGACCAAGATTTCTTCATGTCTCAATCAAACAATAAAATCCAAGATTGCTTGGTATCTCCTTGATATTTTCGGCCGATTAGGATGTTGCTAGGAAGTTTCGTTTTCTCGTTTTGTTGTATTTTCTTTCGGATGGAAACTACTATATATAGTAGTGCTCGTTGTATTTGTAACATATCTTGAATCATAATAAACCTTGTATTTCCTTTGAAATATACGTTGAACGAGTTCAACAAACTTTAGTTATTGTTTCGACGCGTCTCGAGATTTTAACTTGATCAATTCTCAAAAGGTCTTGGGAAGAGATTACCTTTTATCGAGTTATAGGTCTAGTTCGATAAAACACGCCAAACTCCGTACATCATTCTACATCACGGCCGAATCCCATTAAATTCGTCCATCCCCTTTGTAATTTTGATCAAAATTGTAAACGTGATAATCTCCCGCTGTGTTTTATACACATTAATTACGTAATTCGTATCATAAGTGGTACCAGAGCCATTTGTCTCACAGTTCTCGACGTTACTCAAGAAGATGGCATTCACCGATGAAGAAGTAGCACAACTACGTGACGTTCTTCGTGGCTTACCGGAGCCCAGAATCCAAGCACGACGAGGATACGACACCATGCATGCACCACGACATGTTGATGAATACAAGACAAGCGAACTCCCGGAGTTCGTAGGCGGCACCGATCCCGAGGTTTATTTGGAGTGGGAAAGAAAAATTGAACGAATGTTTGAGTTCAAGGATCTCAATGACGAGGTACGTTGCAAGTATGCGATCCTCAAACTTGGAAAGGGAGCTTCCCTTTGGTTTGAGCGAATGAAGACACAAAGAGTTCGTGCCGGAAAAGAGAAGATACGTTCGTGGGAGTTATGTCCCGACTACACACAAGTTAAGCTTGTATCGAAAAATTACGAAAGAGATATGTCCCGACTACACACAAGTTAAGCTTGTATCGAAAAATTTCTGAACTCACGCAAGGAAAGCTAAGTGTCTAGGAGTACATCGAGGAGTTTGAAAACTTATCCTTGATGGGAGAACTTGAAGAAAGCGAAGAATTGCGGATGTCCCGTTTCCTACGAGGTTTGAACAAAAATATTGCTAATTCCGTGGAACTCTACCCCTATTCCGACTTTGATACTTTATGCGGACTTTGCATAAAGTTGGAAAATCAAAACAAAACAAAACTCTCTAAACCCGAATTCCCACCTAAATACGGAAATACCAACTTTGGCGCGAGTTCTAGCTCGTTTCCAAAAACTGTCACCACAAACCAACCCGTTACTACCATTCCAAAAACTCCTATCACACCAAAAGAAACAAGCCTATCTAAAGTCCGGTGTTTCAAATGTCAAGGATTTGGACACTATCAAAGTGCTTGTCCAAATCGGAGAATTGTGACGTTACGAGAAGCCATAGCCGCCCGAGAGGAATTGCTAGCCGAAGAAGAAAGAGTTGGAGACGTTTTTAACTTAGAAGCTGACGAAGAAGAAGAAGAATGCGAGGCATACGATGCCCCGAACTATGACACGAACCTCGTCCTTCGCATGTTACAAACGAAGGCCACCCCAAGTGACGAAGAACAACGAGACCAAATCTTCCACACGAAGTGTCGTGTCGGAGATAAATGGTGTAGCTTGATCATTGACGGTGGAAGTTGTACAAACGTGGCATCAAGCGAGATGGTCTCAAAACTCGGTTTGATCACCACGGCCCATCCTAAGCCTTATGCACTCCATTGGCTCGATGATGGAAACAAGGTGAAAGTATCAAGGCAAGTGAAGGTCGGACTCACCATGGGTTCGTATGGCGATGATATTACATGCGATGTACTACCGATGGACGCATGTCACGTGTTATTAGGAAGACCTTGGTTATTTGATCGGACGTACTACATCGAGGAGGAGTAACGAGTATGAGTTACGTGACAAAGGTAAAAAAATCGTTCTTAAACCTATGTCACCTCAAGCTATCCGGACGATGAGTTCGAAAAAAGTCGAAGGACCGAAACTTACGATGTTTGCAAACGAGAAAGAAGTCGAACACGCCATTGACGATGGCGAACGTGTTTATTTGATGATGATCAAAGAGGTCCGAAATCTTGCCACCAAATCGCACCATGAGGAAGAGATAGATGCTCTATTACACGAGTTTTGGACGTATTCCCGAAGACTTGCGGTAGGATTACCACCTATCCGCGGAATTGAACACCGATTGATCTTATACCGAGCTCCATTACCGAACAAAGCGGCGTATCGTTGTAATCCCGAAGAAACCAAAGAACTACAACGTCAAATTGATGAACTCATGAATCACGGATATGTCCGAGAAAGTTTAAGTCCGTGTGCGGTTCCGGTTCTACTTGTACCAAAAAAGACGGAACATGGCGAATGTGTATTGTGATAGAGCCGTGAATAACATCACCGTCAAGTATCGGTTTCCCATCCCGAGACTAGACGACATGCTGGACGAGTTACATGGCTCGGTTATATTTTCCAAAGTTGATTTACGGAGCGGATACCATCAAATCCGCATGCGAGAGGGAGACGAATGGAAAACGGCATTTAAAACAAAGAATGGACTTTACGAATGGGTTGTGATGCCATTCGGCCTCACCAACGCTCCGAGCACTTTTATGAGGTTGATGAACGAGGTTCTTAAACCTTTCTTGGGAAAGTTTGTTGTCGTGTACTTAGACGACATTTTGATCTACAGTCGGTCCGTAGAGGAACATCTCGAACATTTGCGGTACGTATTTGAGACGCTAAGGGAACAAAAACTTTATGGAAAACGGGAGAAGTGTACTTTCCTAGTCGAGAGTCTTGTCTTTCTCGGCTATGTTGTTTCGAAAGACGGAGTTTCGGTCGACCAAGAGAAGATCGCGGCAATCAAGTCGTGGCCGACCCCAAGGACAATCACGGAGGTCCGGTCATTTCATGGCCTCGCTTCTTTTTACCGACGATTCATACGGGACTTTAGCACTATCTCCAGTCCGATCACGGAGTGTCTGAAAAAGGGAACCTTTGCATGGAACGAGGCGGCCCAAAAGGCTTTTGAAAATTTAAAGGGAAAATTATGTGAAGCGCCGATTTTGACGTTACCCGATTTTTCACAACCGTTTGAGGTAGAATGCGACGCTAGCGGAGTTGGAATCGGGGCAGTGCTTATTCAAAGAGGCCGTCCCATTGCCTATTTTTCGGAGAAGTTAAGTGGCGCCCGAGTGAATTATTGTACTTACGACAAGGAGTTCTATGCTATCGTAAGAGCACTCGATCATTGGAGTCATTATCTGCGTTCGAAACATTTCGTGCTGCATTTGGATCACGAGTCGTTGAAATACATCAACGGACAGAGTAAGCTAAGCCCGAGACATGCAAAATGGGTGGAATTTTTACAATCTTTTCACTTTTCATCCAAGTACAAAGACGGGAAGAGTAATGTAGTGGCGGATGCACTATCGAGACGGTATGCCTTACTGTCGATGCTAGATGTTCGTTTGTTGGGGTTCGGACTTTGAAAGATCATTACAACGACGATTTGGACTTCGGGGAAATTTTTAACCGTTGTAAAACGGCCCCGTACGAGGAATTTGTTTTACAGGATGGCTTTCTTTTCAAAGGAAATACAAGGTTTATTATGATTCAAGATATGTTACAAATACAACGAGCACTACTATATATAGTAGTTTCCATCCGAAAGAAACTACAACAAAACGAGAAAACAAAACTTCCTAGCAACATCCTAATCGGCCGAAAATATCAAGGAGATACCAAGCAATCTTGGATTTTATTGTTTGATTGAGACATGAAGAAATCTTGGTCTTTATTTCATGATGGTGACATGAAGGATCCTTGATGAAAGTCTTCACAAATCATCCCTTCTTGCAAGCTTCCAATCGGCCGATCTTAATCAAGGAGTGAGGAGGATTTGGTGTAGATTTGATGAAGATATCTTGATGGTGACATGAAGAACATGCTTGAAGAAAGTCTTCCTCAATCTCATGATATGGCCGATTTTTGTGGGGAAGGAGATCATGGTGAATTTTGGTGTTATTAGGTGATGAAAGTCTTTCTCAATATCTAGTAGGGCCGATTTGTTGATGTCATGTATCTTGACAATCATGAGTCCCTTTCAAGCATGATACGGCCGGTTTTTCATGCTTTCGGACCGATTCCGTCGTCGAGTTTTACGTTATTCCGATTCCGATTAACAACGTAACTCCAATCCGATTAACATTTTCTCCTAAGTATAACGATGCATGGCCATGCGAATTTGCATCATCATGGATGTCGATTTTTATTGGAGCTTCTTCGACTGGAATATTAGATATCGTATCATTCCCTTAGGGAATTGCTGCATCATCATGAAGATATCTAGTGTTCAATTCCGCGGATAGGTGGTAATCCTACCGGCAAGTCTTCGGGGAATACGTCCGAAAACTCGTGTAATAGAGCATCTATCTCTTCCTCATGGTGCGATTTGGTGGCAAGATTTCGGACCTCTTTGATCATCATCAAATAAACACGTTCGCCATCGTCAATGGCGTGTTCGACTTCTTTCTCGTTTGCAAACATCGTAAGTTTCGGTCCTTCGACTTTTTTCGAACTCATCGTCCGGATAGCTTGAGGTGACATAGGTTTAAGAACGATTTTTTTACCTTTGTCACGTAACTCATACTCGTTACTCCTCCCTCGATGTAGTACGTCCCGATCAAATAACCAAGGTCTTCCTAATAACACGTGACATGCGTCCATCGGTAGTACATCGCATGTAATATCATCGCCATACGAACCCATGGTGAGTCCGACCTTCACTTGCCTTGATACTTTCACCTTGTTTCCATCATCGAGCCAATGGAGTGCATAAGGCTTAGGATGGGCCGTGGTGATCAAACCGAGTTTTGAGACCATCTCGCTTGATGCCACGTTTGTACAACTTCCACCGTCAATGATCAAGCTACACCATTTTTCTCCGACACGACACTTCGTGTGGAAGATTTGGTCTCGTTGTTCTTCGTCACTTGGGGCGGCCTTCGTTTGTAACATGCGAAGGACGAGGTTCGTGTCATAGTTCGGGGCATCGTATGCCTCGCATTCTTCTTCTTCTTCGTCAGCTTCTAAGTTAAAAACGTCTCCAACTCTTTCTTCTTCGGCTAGCAATTCCTCTCGGGCGGCTATGGCTTCTCGTAACGTCACAATTCTCCGATTTGGACAAGCACTTTGATAGTGTCCAAATCCTTGACATTTGAAACACCGGACTTTAGATAGGCTTGTTTCTTTTGGTGTGATAGGAGTTTTTGGAATGGTAGTAATGGGTTGGTTTGTGGTGACAGTTTTTGGAAACGAGCTAGAACTCGCGCCAAAGTTGGTATTTCCGTATTTAGGTGGGAATTCGGGTTTAGAGAGTTTTGTTTTGATTTTCCAACTTTATGCAAAGTCCGCATAAAGTATCAAAGTCGGAATAGGGGTAGAGTTCCTGATACGAATTACGTATGTAAGTGTACGTAAAACGTATAAAATACAACGGAAGATTATCACGGTCTTATGATACGAATTCTCTCTCGGTACAGCAGAAGACTCTTTCACGTACGGTAGCGAGCAAGATTACTCGGCCCGAAATGAAGCAAGCCGCTCTGGCGATTCGAAAGAAGAACTCGTCGATATAGCACTTCCGAACAGCAAGACTCGCTCGTCTGCAATTTCGAACAGCAGGACTCGCTCGATACAGCAACTCGTCGATACAGCAAAATAAAAGGTGGTGGCCGAAATTTATACGGTTTTCGGCCGGGATGTAGGATAGTGTATGGGTTTGAATGTGTTTTACCGAATTAGACCTATAACTCGATAAAAATAATCTCTCCTCAAGACCTATTGAGAATCGATCAAGTTATAATTCGAGACGCGTCGAAATAATAACTAAAGTTTTGTTGAACTCGTTCAACGTATATTTCAAAGAAATACAAGGTTTATTAATATTCCAGATATGTTACAATCATCAAATGGACTACTATATATAGTAGTATACAAGGATAATGATACAAAAACAACAAGAAAAAAACGAGCCACCAATCTTCCTCATGTTCGGCCGAAGGTAGTGTGGGGAAGGCAAGATCTTGGACAATCTTCAAGTATCTTGGAATGTAGTGTGCATGACTTTGACATGTTGAAAGAAGACTTGATGAAAGTCTTTATCCATGGAAATTTTGGCCGATTTTGTGGGGAGTCTTGGGAGATTTATTTAGGACATGATCTTTATGTATCTTGATAAGATATGAAGATGGGATCTTTTATTTTGTCTTGGCCGATTTTTCAAACAAGGTGGGGAAGGAGGTTATCTTCACTTATCTTGTGAAAGATATGAAGACAAAGGGTCCCTTTCAAGCATGTTTTGGTCGATCTTCATGCTTTTGGACCGATTTCGTCGTCGAGTTCTACGTCACTCCTGTTCCGATTAACAACATAACTCCAATCCGCGTATTCTTTTCTCCCAAATATAATGATGCATGAACATGCGCATTTGTATCGTCGTGGATGTCGATTTTTATCGGAGCTTCTTCGACCGGAATATTAGATATCGTATCATTCCCTCCTTCTTTGAAAGGAATTGACCTCAATTCCGTAATGCCATCGTCGTCAAGGTAAGGCGAGAGATCACCTACGTTGAAAGTCGCGTGTACTCCGTATTCGCCCGGAAGTTCGACTTTGTATGCGTTGTCGTTTACTTTTTCCACAATTTTGTACGGACCCTCGGCTCTCGGCATCAATTTGTTCTTCCGTTTGCTTGGGAATCTTTCTTTTCTCAAATGTATCCAAACTAAGTCGCCAACATCAAATAATCTCGCGTTTTTATTTTTGTTCGACTTCCGTTTGTAAATTTCATTCACTTCTTAAATCCGTTCACGAATCTTTTCATGTAACTTTATCATTGATTTGAGTTTTGCTTCGGCGTCTTTTTGAACCAATTCGTTGCTCGGCAAGGGAATCAAGTCCAATTGCAAGTGCGGATTTAATCCGTAAACCAATTCAAAAGGTGAATGGGCCGTGGCATAACCGGTGATCTGTTGTATGCGATTTCCTCTTGAGCTTGTCTAACGTCCCAATCCTTCTGTGTTTTATTTACCAACCCTCGAATTTTTGCTCCATTGGTTCGATTAGTTACCTCTGTCTGTTAGTCTGTTTGCGGGTGATGTGAAGTCTTGAACAGAGTTTAGTACCTACTTTCCTCCATAAAGTATTCCGAAGTAACTCAGAAATTTGGAATCTCGATCCGACACGATAGTTTTGGAACTCCGTGTAAACGAACTACTTCGGAAGTACAAGTCCGCCACATTGCTTGCGTCATCGGTTTTGTGGCACGCGATAAAGTGAGCCATTTTCGAAAAGCGGTCGACCACCATGATCGAGTCTTTGCCTCGTTGAGTACGAGGTAAAGCCACAATAAAATCCATCGAGACATCCTCCCACGGTCCGTAACGGTATTGGCAACGGCATGTATGTACTCGACTTGAACGAACTTTTCATCATGTGACAAGTTACGCATTTGCTCACGATTGTGCTTACGTCACCATACATCTTCGGCCAAAAGAAATGTTCTTTTAGCACCTCTGATCTTGGTCGAGCCGAAATGACCGGCTAGTCCTCCTCCGTGCGCCTCCCGAACCAAAGAATTCCCGAATTGTATGTCTCGGCACACATAATTTATTTCCCTTGAAAAGAAAGCCATCTTGTAAAACAAATTCCTCAGACGGGGCCGTTTTACAACGGTTAAAAATTTCCCGAAGTCCAAATCGTCGTTGTAATGATCTTTTAAAGTCTCGAACCCCAACAAACGAACATCTAGCATCGGCGAAGGCATACCGTCTCGATAGTGCATCTGCCACTACATTACTCTTCCCGTCTTTGTACTTGGATGAAAAGTGAAAAGATTGTAAAAATTCCACCCATTTTGCATGTCTCGGGCTTAGCTTACTTTGTCCGTTGATGTATTTCAACGACTCGTGATCCGAATGCAAAGAAAATGTTTCGAACGCAGATAATGACTCCAATGATCGAGTGCTCTTACGATAGCATAGAACTCCTTGTCGTAAGTACAATAATTCACTCGGGCGCCACTTAACTTCTCCGAAAAATAGGCGATGGGACGGCCTCTTTGAATAAGCACTGCCCCGATTCCAACTCCGCTAGCGTCGCATTCCACCTCAAACGGTTGTGAAAAATCGGGTAATGTCAAAATCGGCGCCTCACATAATTTTCCCTTTAAATTTTCAAAAGCCTTTTGGGCCGCCTCGTTCCATGCAAAGGTTCCTTTTTTCAGACACTCCGTGATCGGACTGGAGATAGTGCTAAAGTCCCGTATGAATCGTCGGTAAAAAGAAGCGAGGCCATGAAATGACCGTACCTCTGTGATTGTCTTTGGGGTCGGCCACGACTTGATTGCCGCGATCTTCTCTTGGTCGACCGAAACTCCGTCTTTCGAAACAACATAGCCGAGAAAGATAAGACTCTCGACTAGGAAAGTACACTTCTCTCGTTTTCCATAAAGTTTTTGTTCCCTTAGCGTCTCAAATACGTACCGCAAATGTTCGAGATGTTCCTCTACGGACCGACTGTAGATCAAAATGTCGTCTAAGTACACGACAACAAACTTTCCCAAGAAAGGTTTAAGAACCTCGTTCATCAACCTCATAAAAGTGCTCGGGGCATTGGTGAGGCCGAATGGCATCACAACCCATTCGTAAAGTCCATTCTTTGTTTTGAACAACGTTTTCCATTCGTCTCCCTCTCGCATGCGGATTTGATGGTATCCGCTCCGTAAATCAACTTTGGAAAATATAACCGAGCCATGTAACTCGTCCAGCATGTCGTCTAGTCTCGGGATGGGAAACCGATACTTGACGGTGATGTTATTCACGGCTCATCACAATACACATTCGCCATGTTCCGTCTTTTTTTGGTACAAGTAGGACTGGAACCGCACACGGACTTAAACTTTCTCGGACATATCCGTGATTCATGAGTTCATCAATTTGTCGTTGTAGTTCTTTGGTTTCTTCGGGATTACAACGATACGCTGCTTTGTTCGGTAATGGAGCTCCCGGTATAAGATCAATCTGGTGTTCAATTCCGCGGATAGGTGGTAATCCTACCGGCAAGTCTTCGGGGAATACGTCTGAAAACTCGTGTAATAGTGCATCTATCTTTTCCTCATGGTGCGATTTGGTGGCAAGATTTCGGACCTCTTTGATCATCATCAAATAAACACGTTCGCCATCGTCAATGGCGTGTTCGACTTCTTTCTCGTTTGCAAACATCGTAAGTTTCGGCCCTTCGACTTTTTTTGAACTCATCGTCCGGATAGCTTGAGGTGACATAGGTTTAAGAACAATTTTTTTACCTTTGTCACGTAACTCATACTCGTTACTCCTCCCTCGATGTAGTACGTCCCGATCAAATAACTAAGGTCTTCCTAATAATACGTGACATGCGTCCATCGGTAGTACATCGCATGTAATATCATCGCCATACGAACCCATGGTGAGTCCGACCTTCACTTGCCTTGATACTTTCACCTTGTTTCCATCATCGAGCCAATGGAGTGCATACGGCTTAGGATGGGCCGTGGTGATCAAACCGAGTTTTGAGACCATCTCGCTTGATGCCACGTTTGTACAACTTCCACCGTCAATGATCAAGCTACACCATTTATCTCCGACACGACACTTCGTGTGGAAGATTTGGTCTCGTTGTTCTTCGTCACTTGGGGCGGCCTTCATTTGTAACATGCGAAGGACGAGGTTCGTGTCATAGTTCGGGGCATCGTATGCCTCGCATTCTTCTTCTTCTTCGTCAGCTTCTAAGTTAAAAACGTCTCCAACTCTTTCTTCTTCGGCTAGTAATTCTTCTCGGACGGCTATGGCTTCTCGTAACGTCACAATTCTCCGATTTGGACAAGCACTTTGATAGTGTCCAAATCCTTGACATTTGAAACACCGGACTTTAGATAGGCTTGTTTCTTTTGGTGTGATAGGAGTTTTTGGGATGGTAGTAACGGGTTGGCTTGTGGTGATAGGTTTTGGAAACGAGCTAGAACTCGCGCCAAAGTTGGTATTTCCGTATTTAGGTGGGAATTCGGGTTTAGAGAGTTTTGTTTTGTTTTGATTTTCCAACTTTATGCAAAGTCCGCATAAAGTATCAAAGTCGGAATAGGGTAGAGTTCCACGGAATTAGCAATGTTTTTGTTCAAACCTCGTAGGAAACGGGACATCCGCAATTCTTCGCTTTCTTCAAGTTCTCCCATCAAGGATAAGTTTTCAAACTCCTCGATGTACTCCTCGACACTTAGTTTTCCTTGCGTGAGTTCAGAAATTTTTCGATACAAGCTTAACTTGTGTGTAGTCGGGACATATCTCTTTCGTAGTTTCTTTTTTAGAGAATCCTACGAACGTATCTTCTCTTTCCTACACGAACTCTTTGTGTCTTCATTCGCTCAAACCAAAGGGAAGCTCCTTTCCAAGTTTGAGGATCGCATACTTGCAACGTACCTCGTCATTGAGATCCTTGAACTCAAACATTCGCTCAATTTTTCTTTCCCACTCCAAATAAACCTCGGATCGGTGCCGCCTACGAACTCCGGAGTTCGCTTGTCTTGTATTCATCGCATGTCGTGGTGCATGCATGGTGTCGTATCCTCGTCGTGCTTGGATTCTCGGGCTCGGTAAGCCACGAAGAACGTCACGTAGTTGTGCCACTTCTTCATCGGTGAATGCCATCTTCTTGAGTAACGTCGAGAAGCGTGAGGCAAATGGCTCGTACCACTTATGATACGAATTACGTATGTAAGTGTACGTAAACGTATAAAATACAACGGAAGATTATCACGGTCTTATGATACGAATTCTCTCTCGATGCAAGAAGACTCTTTCACGCACGGTAGCGAGATTTCCTCCTAAATGAAGCAAGCCGCCATGCTAGCTCCGAACAAGAACTCGATATAGCACTTCCGAAGCAAGACTCGCTCGATACGGCAATTTCGAATGCAGGACTCGCTCGATACAAAGAATCGTCGATACAGCAAAATAAAGGTGGTGGCGAAATTTATACGGTTTTCGGCCGGGATGTAGGATAGTGTATGGGTTTGAATGTGTTTTACCGAATTAGACCTATAACTCGATAAAAATAATCTCTCCTCAAGACCTATTGAGAATCAATCAAGTTATAATTCGAGACGCGTCGAAATAATAACTAAAGTTTTGTTGAACTCGTTCAACGTATATTTCAAAGAAATACAAGGTTTATTAATATTCCGATATGTTACAATCATCAAATGGACTACTATATATAGTAGTATACAAGGATAATGATACAAAAACAACAAGAAAAAACGAGCCACCAATCTTCCTCATGTTCGGCCGAATGTAGTGTGGGAAGGCAAGATCTTGGACAATCTTCAAGTATCTTGGAATGTAGTGTGCATGACTTTGACATGTTGAAAGAAGACTTGATGAAAGTCTTTATCCATGGAAATTTTGGCCGATTTTGTGGGGAGTCTTGGGAGATTTATTTAGGACATGATCTTTATGTATCTTGATAAGATATGAAGATGGGATCTTTTATTTTGTCTTGGCCGATTTTTCAAACAAGGTGGGGAAGGAGGTTATCTTCACTTATCTTGTGAAAGATATGAAGACAAAGGGTCCCTTTCAAGCATGTTTTGGTCGATTTTCATGCTTTTGGACCGATTTCGTCGTCGAGTTCTACGTCACTCCTGTTCCGATTAACAACGTAACTCCAATCCGCGTATTCTTTTCTCCCAAATATAATGATGCATGAACATGCGCATTTGTATCGTCGTGGATGTCGATTTTTATCGGAGCTTCTTCGACCGGAATATTAGATATCGTATCAGTTCCACGGAATTAGCAATATTTTTGTTCAAACCTCGTAGGAAACGGGACATCCGCAATTCTTCGCTTTCTTCAAGTTCTCCCATCAAGGATAAGTTTTCAAACTCCTCGATGTACTCCTCGACACTTAGCTTTCCTTGCGTGAGTTCAGAAATTTTTTGATACAAGCTTAACTTGTGTGTAGTCGGGACATATCTCTTTCGTAGTTTCTTTTTTAGAGAATCCCACGAACGTATCTTCTCTTTTCCGGCACGAACTCTTTGTGTCTTCATTCGCTCAAACCAAAGGGAAGCTCCCTTTCCAAGTTTGAGGATCGCATACTTGCAACGTACCTCGTCATTGAGATCCTTGAACTCAAACATTCGTTCAATTTTTCTTTCCCACTCCAAATAAACCTCGGGATCGGTGCCGCCTACGAACTCCGGGAGTTCGCTTGTCTTGTATTCATCAGCATGTCGTGGTGCATGCATGGTGTCGTATCCTCGTCGTGCTTGGATTCTGGGCTCCGGTAAGCCACGAAGAACGTCACGTAGTTGTGCTACTTCTTCATCGGTGAATGCCATCTTCTTGAGTAACGTCGAGAACTGTGAGACAAATGGCTCTGGTACCACTTATGATACGAATTACGTAATTAATGCGTATAAAACACAGCGGGAGATTATCACGTTTACAATTTTGATCAAAATTACAAAGGGGATGGACGAATTTAATGGGATTCGGCCGTGATGTAGAATGATGTACGGAGTTTGGTGTGTTTTATCGAACTAGACCTATAACTCGATAAAAGGTAATCTCTTCCCAAGACCTTTTGAGAATTGATCAAGTTAAAATCTCGAGACGCGTCGAAACAATAACTAAAGTTTGTTGAACTCGTTCAACGTATATTTCAAAGGAAATACAAGGTTTATTATGATTCAAGATATGTTACAAATACAACGAGCACTACTATATATAGTAGTTTCCATCCGAAAGAAAATACAACAAAACGAGAAAACGAAACTTCCTAGCAACATCCTAATCGGCCGAAAATATCAAGGAGATACCAAGCAATCTTGGATTTTATTGTTTGATTGAGACATGAAGAAATCTTGGTCTTTATTTCATGATGGTGACATGAAGGATCCTTGATGAAAGTCTTAACAAATCATCCCTTCTTGCAAGCTTCCAATCGGCCGATCTTAATCAAGGAGTGAGGAGGATTTGGTGTAGATTTGATGAAGATATCTTGATGGTGACATGAAGAACATGCTTGAAGAAGGTCTTCCTCAATCTCATGATATGGCCGATTTTTGTGGGGAAGGAGATCATGGTGAATTTTGGTGTTATTAGGTGATGAAAGTCTTTCTCAATATCTAGTAGGGCCGATTTGTTGATGTCATGTATCTTGACAATCATGAGTCCCTTTCAAGCATGATACGGCCGGTTTTTCATGCTTTCGGACCGATTCCGTCGTCGAGTTTTACGTTATTCCGATTCCGATTAACAACGTAACTCCAATCCGATTAACATTTTCTCCTAAGTATAACGATGCATGGCCATGCGAATTTGCATCATCATGGATGTCGATTTTTATTGGAGCTTCTTCGACTGGAATATTAGATATCGTATCATCATGGCGGATAGGTGCATCATCATGAAGATATCCTCATGAATCGCATCATGGATGTCCTCCTCCGTGCGCCTCCCGAACCAGCAATTCCCGAATTGTATGTCTCGGCACACATAATTTATTTCCCTTGAAAAGAAAGATTCCCAAGCAAACGGAAGAACAAATTGATGCCGAGAGCCGAGGGTCCGTACAAAATTGTGGAAAAAGTGAACGACAACGCATACAAAGTCGAACTTCCGGGCGAATACGGAGTACACGCGACTTTCAACGTAGGTGATCTCTCGCCTTACCTTGACGACGATGTCATTACGGAATTGAGGTCAATTCCTTTCAAAGACGGAGGGAATGATACGATATCTAATATTCCAGTCGAAGAAGCTCCAATAAAAATCGACATCCATGATGATGCAAATTCGCATGGCCATGCATCGTTATACTTAGGAGAAAATGTTAATCGGATTGGAGTTACGTTGTTAATCGGAATCGGAATAACGTAAAACTCGACGACGGAATCGGTCCGAAAGCATGAAAAACCGGCCGTATCATGCTTGAAAGGGACTCATGATTGTCAAGATACATGACATCAACAAATCAGCCCTACTAGATATTGAGAAAGACTTTCATCACCTAATAACACCAAAATTCACCATGATCTCCTTCCCCACAAAAATCGGCCATATCATGAGATTGAGGAAGACTTTCTTCAAGCATGTTCTTCATGTCACCATCAAGATATCTTCATCAAATCTACACCAAATCCTCCTCACTCCTTGATTAAGATCGGCCGATTGGAAGCTTGCAAGAAGGGATGATTTGTGAAGACTTTCATCAAGGATCCTTCATGTCACCATCATGAAATAAAGACCAAGATTTCTTCATGTCTCAATCAAACAATAAAATCCAAGATTGCTTGGTATCTCCTTGATATTTTCGGCCGATTAGGATGTTGCTAGGAAGTTTCGTTTTCTCGTTTTGTTGTATTTTCTTTCGGATGGAAACTACTATATATAGTAGTGCTCGTTGAATTTGTAACATATCTTGAATCATAATAAACCTTGTATTTCCTTTGAAATATAAGTTGAACGAGTTCAACAAACTTTAGTTATTGTTTCGACGCGTCTCGAGATTTTAACTTGATCAATTCTCAAAAGGTCTTGGGAAGAGATTACCTTTTATCGAGTTATAGGTCTAGTTCGATAAAACACACCAAACTCCGTACATCATTCTACATCACGGCCGAATCCCATTAAATTCGTCCATCCCCTTTGTAATTTTGATCAAAATTGTAAACGTGATAATCTCCCGCTGTGTTTTATACGCATTAATTACGTAATTCGTATCAATTACAACGATACGCCGCTTTGTTCGGTAATGGAGCTCCTGGTACAAGATCAATTTGGTGTTCGATTCCGCGGATAGGTGGTAATCCCACCGGCAAGTCTTTGGGAAATACATCCGCGAACTCGTGTAACAGTGTATCTATCTCTCCTTCGTGGTGTGATTTGGTAGCAAGGTTTCGGAATTCTTTGATCATCATCAAATAAACACGTTCGCCATCGTCAATGGCGTGTTCGACTTCTTTCTCGTTTGCAAGCATCGTAAGTTTCGGCCCTTCGATTTTTTTTGAACTCATTGTTCGGATGGCTTGAGGTGACATAGGTTTAAGAACAATTTTTTTACCTTTGTCACGTAACTCATACTCGTTACTCCTCCCTCGATGTAGTACGTCCCGATCAAATAACCAAGGTCTTCCCAATACTACGTGACATGCATCCATCGGTAGTACATCGCATGTAATATCATCACCATACGAACCCATGGTGAGTCCGACCTTCACTTGTCTTGATACTTTCACCTTGTTTCCATCATCGAGCCAATGGAGTGCATACGGCTTTGGATGGGCCGTGGTGATTAATCCGAGTTTTGAGACCATCTCGCTTGATGCCACGTTTGTACAACTTCCACCGTCAATGATCAAGCTACACCATTTCTCTCCGACACGACACTTCGTGTGAAAGATTTGGTCTCGTTGTTCTACGTCACTCGGGGCCGCCTTCGTTTGTAACATGCGAAGGACGAGGTTCGTGTCATAGTTCGGGGCATCGTATGCCTCGCATTCTTCTTCTTCGTCGGCTTCCAAGTTAAAGACGTCTCCAATTCTTTCTTCTTCGGCTAACAATTCTTCTCGGACGGCTATGGCTTCTCGTAACGTCACAATTCTCCGATTTGGACAAGCACTTTGATAGTGTCCAAATCCTTGACATTTGAAACACCGGACTTTAGATAGGCTTGTTTCTTTTGGTGTGATAGGAGTTTTGGAATGGTAGCAACGGGTGGACTTGTGGTGACAGTTTTTGGAAACGAGCTAGAACTCGCGCCAAAGTTGGTATTTCCGTATTTAGATGGGAATTCGGGTTTAGAAAGTTTTGGCTTGTTTTGATTTTCCAACTTTATGCAAAGTCCGCATAAAGTATCAAACTCGGAATAGGGGTAGAGTTCCACGGAATATTTTTATTCAAACCTCGTAGGAAACGGGACATCCGTAATTCTTCGCTTTCTTCAAGTTCTCCCATCAAGGATAAGTTTTCAAATTCCTCGATGTATTCCTCGACACTTAGCTTTCCTTGCGTGAGGTCCGAAATTTTTCGATACAAACTTAACTTGTGTGTAGCCGGGACATATCTTTTTCGTAGTTTCTTTTTTAGAGAATCCCACGAACGTATCTTCTCCTTACCGTCACGAACTCTTTGTGTCTTCATTCGCTCAAACCAAAGGGAAGCTCCCTTTCCAAGTTTGAGAATCGCATACTTGCAACATACCTCGTCATTGAGATCCTTGAACTCAAACATTCGTTCAATTTTCCTTTCCCACTCCAAATAAACCTCGGGATCGGTGCCGCCTACGAACTCTGGAAGTTCGCTTGTCTTGTATTCATCAGCATGTCGTGGTGCATGCATGGTGTCGTATCCTCGTCGTGCATGGATTCTGGCCTCCGGTAAGCCGCGAAGAACGTCACGTAGTTGTGCTACTTCTTCATCGGTGAATGCCATCTTCTTGAGTAACGTCGAGAACCGTGAGACAAATGTCTCTGATACCACTTATGATACGAATTACGTAAGTAATGCGTATAAAATACAACGGAAGATTATTATGTCTTGACAAGTATCAAAGTATCACTCGAAAATTACAAGGGGTGACCGAATTTGAGTGGATTTCGGCCGTGAAGTAGTATGGTATACGGAATTTGATGTGTTTTATCGAACTAGACCTATAACTCGATAAAGGCAATCTCTTCTCAAGACCTATTGAGAATTGATCAAGTTAAAATCTCGAGACGCGTCGAAACAATAACTAAAGTTTTGTTGAACTCGTTCAACGTATATTTCAAAGAAATACAAGGTTTATTAATCTTCAAGATGCCTTACAAATACAACAAGTACTACTATATATAGTAGTTTCCAAACATAGAAAATACAACAAAACAAAAAATGAAATTTCCTAGCAAATCCTTCAAATCGGCCGAATTCATTAAGGAGGATTTATGAGGATTTTGTGATGATATGATATCAAGCCCTTTGGAATTATTATGGTGACTAAGACATGAAGGATAATGACATGAAGAAATATTTGATGAAAGTCTTCATCAAATGTTCAAATCGGCCGAATCATCAAGGTGGGGTGAGGATTTTGTGATGATATGATATCAAGCCCTTTGGAATTATTATGGTGACTAAGACATGAAGGATAATGACATGAAGGAAATGTTTGATGAAAGTCTTCATCAATTTATTATGCTTGGTGATACGAAAACAACTATTCCGAATAATGATACGAAAATGACTATTCCGAATGAAGAAGATTGGAATGCATTTTAGTAATCGGACTCGGAATAACGTAGACGTGTCGACATGCATACGTAGTATGCACCATGCATACTAAAGTCATGAATTGCATTCGGCCGCCCCATTCCCCAACACCATGAAGATTTTGTCACATTTGTTATCTTTTCATTACAAGGTCTTCACAAATCTTTGTCAAAGATTTGTCCCCATATTAAAAGATTCCTCCCACCATTCGCATGCTTGTATCCGGATGACCCCACATCACAAACATATCGCCTATTCCACCCCACATCACAAACATATCGCCCCCCCTACCATTTTGTTCAAGTATGTCACTTTCAAAGATTTCCTTTGATATTGTCCCTACTTTGAAGATACTTCCCCACCATTACTACAAATCGTCCAAGCCTTCCCCACCTCAATAAAAAACGGCCCAAGCATGAGAATTTGATGAAGACTTTCATCAAATATCTTCTTCATGTCACCATCACCATAATACTTCCAAATGAAGATATTTCTCCTTCCCCACCTCAATAAAAAACGGCCCAAGCATGAGAATTTGATGAAGACTTTCATCAAATATCTTCTTCATGTCACCATCAACCTAATACTTCCAAATGAAGATATTTCTCCTTCCCCACCTCAATAAAAAACGGCCCATGCATAAGATTTGAAGAATACTTTCATCCTTCATGTCATTTTCCCTCATGTCATAATCACCATAATAATTCCAAAGGGGTGATATCATATCTTCACAAAATCCTCCTAATCACTACTTGAGGAATACGGCCGAATTGAAGATTGCAAGGATGATATTTGGTGAAGATCTTCTTCATGTCACCATCACAAGTCCAAGATTACTTCATGTCATAATCACCTAATAAAACCAAGATACTTGGTATCTCCTCTTTAGATATTTCGGCCGAAATGGAAGCATGCTAGGAAGTTTCATTTCTCGTTTTGTTGTATTTTCTTACGGTTGGAAACTACTATATATAGTAGTACTTGTAACATTTGTAAGAATCTTGAAAGTAATAAACCTTGTATTTCTTTGAAATATACGTTGAACGAGTTCAACAAAACTTTAGTTATTGTTTCGACGCGTCTCGAGATTTTAACTTGATCAATTCTCAATAGGTCTTGAGGAGAGATTACTTTTATCGAGTTATAGGTCTAGTTCGATAAAACACATCCAAATCCGTATCCCATACTACTTCACGGCCGAAATCCATTTAAGTTCGGTCACCACCTTGTAATTTTGAGTGATACTTTGATACTTATCAAGACATAATAATCTTCCGTTGTATTTTATACGCATTACGTACGTAATTCGTATCAACTCGTATAAAAGCCTTCCGCTACAATATTCCTACAATCACTCCGACCGATACGTATCCGCTTCTCCCGGATAATTCGTATCATAAGTGGTATCGGAGCCCAAGGTCATCTCCTTGGGCGATCAACTATATTCACCGAATTTTTTTTTGTTGAAGTATTTAGTCACCTTCTTGGGTTGTTCTTCACGGTTAGAAGAATTTTCGCATAACTTTGGCAGATTAGCGCAGTCGGAAGAAAACAAAGTTTCCCGTGGATTCGACCGTTGGATCATCACGAAATTTTGACAAAGGTAAGCCAACTCATTGAACTACAGTCTGAACGGTGGAGATGAGATTCTTTGATCATCTTCTTGGTTCATTCTTCACGGATTTCTTGGAAAATTTTCTGTCCGATTTCTTGTCAAAAACTATCTCTTGATTCTTGTTATGGATTTCTCCGAGCTCGATTTCTTGATGACACTCCGTGATGCACTAAACGGCTTACCGGAGCAACGTATGCAAGAAAGACACAGGGACGATGCCAACGATATTGATTTCTTGGCCAAATTCCATGACATACCGAATTTCACGGAGATAGTAATCCAAATGCGTGCATAGATTGGCTTCGTGCTTGTGAGGAGCAATCGGACATCAAGGCTGCCCAGATCAACCGCCGCTTTTCGTTGGTGGCAAGGCGCCTCAGCGGTAGCGCCGCCTTCTGGTGGCAAAATCAAACAAATCCGTTCACAACAACGTAAGCCAAAATCAAAGATTGGCAAAAATTCACAAAATATTTCAATCGAAGGTTCAAACCATACCACCACTCGTTGTTCCCCACCACCAATCCTTCGACGCCCGCCGCCAACCTTTGATCAAAGATTTTTTTCATCGAAGAATTTCAATGAAGTTTTTTTGAAGACGATGTCCCTACCACCATTTTCAATGAAGTAGACGAGGCAGAATTTTCAACGGAGCAATTCAACGAAGAAGATGAGTTGAGCCGTGTCTCCTAGTCGACGAACCTAGATCTTGCTACTTTGATCATGGGCCGATTGGTTGTGTTGGCCAAATTGACCAAAACGGACCAAATTATTTTAGTAACGCGAAACAAGATCACGGCCTTATGCTTTCAAACGGCTAATCTTGAAAATGAACTCTTTGTCACAGCGACTTTGATATGTGAGAATTTCTGCGGCATTTTTGATGACAAAGAAGGCGATGGTTGAGTCGAGCCGCCTATCGGAGCAAAGTGGGTCGTATGACTTTGTTGCGATGCAAGCGAGCCTAGTGGATTAATTTTTGATGTGACATTATTGGAGGAGCCCAAGAATATTGAAGCGGAGTGTTGGTTAGATTATGACGGACCTTGACATTTGATGAGGAACCAATTGATGAAGAGGAATCCGTAATAAATCCTATGGTTCCCACCGTAATAAATTCTGTTTTCCATTTTTGATGATGAACCCGAGAAATCGGTGTTTCCACTCGGAGGAGGAACCCGATGTGGAGTTAACAGTGCGTCCCATTTCGGATATCCACTCATGTCATGATATCGGTATTACAGCGGAGTAATTATTATTATTTTATTAATAATGATAGTTATTTTGTTGGTGATTCTCGAGGGGGCCCCACTACCTATCGTCTCAAGATTTTGGGTCATGTACGTACTGCGGACATCTTCGAGATCAAATACTTAGAGGCTTTAGTTAATTATCTTGGTGACGAAGGGAGTTCGGAATTGAGGACAATTCCCTTTAAAGAGAGAGGGAATGATACGAAAACAACTATTCCGAATAATGATACGAAAATGACTATTCCGAATGAAGAAGATTGGAATGCATTTTAGTAATCGGACTCGGAATAACGTAGACGTGTCGACATGCATACGTAGTATGCACCATGCATACTAAAGTCATGAATTGCATTCGGCGGCCCCATTCCCCAACACCATGAAGATTTTGTCACATTTGTTATCTTTTCATTACAAGGTCTTCACAAATCTTTGTCAAAGATTTGTCCCCATATTAAAAGATCCCTCCCACCATTCGCATGCTTGTATCCGGATGACCCCACATCACAAACATATCGCCTATTCCACCCCACATCACAAACATATCGCCCCCCTACCATTTTGTTCAAGTATGTCACTTTCAAAGATTTCCTTTGATATTGTCCCTACTTTGAAGATACTTCCCCACCATTACTACAAATCGTCCAAGCCTTCCCCACCTCAATAAAAAACGGCCCAAGCATGAGAATTTGATGAAGACTTTCATCAAATATCTTCTTCATGTCACCATCACCATAATACTTCCAAATGAAGATATTTCTCCTTCCCAACCTCCATAAAAAACGGCCCAAGCATGAGAATTTGATGAAGACTTTCATCAAATATCTTCTTCATGTCACCATCACCATTATACAACCATATGAAGATATTTCGACTTCCCCCCCGCAATTCTAACCGGCGCCTTCTTAAGATTTGAAGAATACTTTCATCCTTCATGTCTTTTTCCCTCCTGTCCTAATCACCATAATAATTCCAAAGGGGTGATATCATATCTTCACAAAATCCTCCTAATCACTACTTGAGGAATACGGCGAATTGAAGATTGCAAGGATGATATTTGGTGAAGATCTTCTTCATGTCACCATCACAAGTCCAAGATTACTTCATGTCATAATCACCTAATAAAACCAAGATACTTGGTATCTCCTCTTTAGATATTTCGGCCGAAATGGAAGCATGCTAGGAAGTTTCATTTCTCGTTTTGTTGTATTTTCTTACGGTTGGAAACTACTATATATAGTAGTACTTGTAACATTTGTAAGAATCTTGAAAGTAATAAACCTTGTATTTCTTTGAAATATACGTTGAACGAGTTCAACAAAACTTTAGTTATTGTTTCGACGCGTCTCGAGATTTTAACTTGATCAATTCTCAATAGGTCTTGAGGAGAGATTACTTTTATCGAGTTATAGGTCTAGTTCGATAAAACACATCCAAATCCGTATCCCATACTACTTCACGGCGAAATCCATTTAAGTTCGGTCACCACCTTGTAATTTTGAGTGATACTTTGATACTTATCAAGACATAATAATCTTCCGTTGTATTTTATACGCATTAAATGCGTAATTCGTATCAACTAAATATAAAGCCTTCCGCTACAATATTCCTACAATCACTCCGACCGATACGTATCCGCTTCTCCCGGATAATTCGTATCATAAGTGGTATCGGAGCCCAAGGTCATCTCCTTGGGCGATCAACTATATTCACCGAATTTTTTTTGTTGAAGTATTTAGTCACCTTCTTGGGTTGTTCTTCACGGTTAGAAGAATTTTCGCATAACTTTGGCAGATTAGCGCAGTCGGAAGAAAACAAAGTTTCCCGTGGATTCGACCGTTGGATCATCACGAAATTTTGACAAAGGTAAGCCAACTCATTGAAATACAGTCTGAACGGTGGAGATGAGATTCTTTGATCATCTTCTTGGTTCATTCTTCACGGATTTCTTGGAAAATTTTCTGTCCGATTTCTTGTCAAAAACTATCTCTTGATTCTTGTTATGGATTTCTCCGAGCTCGATTTCTTGATGACACTCCGTGATGCACTAAACGGCTTACCGGAGCAACATATGCAAGAAAGACACAGGGACGATGCCAACGATATTGATTTCTTGGCCAAATTCCGCAGCATACCGGAATTTCACGGAGATAGTAATCCAAATGCGTGCATAGATTGGCTTCGTGCTTGTGAGGAGCACTCGGACTTCAAGGCTGCCCCGATCAACCGCCGCGTTTCGTTGGTGGCAAGGCGCCTCCGCGGTAGCGCCGCCGTCTGGTGGCAAAATCAAAGCAGTCCGTTCACAACAACGTAAGCCAAAATCAAAGATTGGCAAAAATTCACAAAATATTTCAATCGAAGGTTCAAACCATACCACCACTCGTTGTTCCCCACCACCAATCCTTCGACGCCCGCCGCCAACCTTTGATCAAAGATTTTTTTCATCGAAGAATTTCAGTAAGTTTTTTTGGCGAAGACGATGTCCCTACCACCATTTTCAATGAAGTAGACGAGACGAGAATTTTCAACGGAGCAATTCAACGAAGAAGATGAGTTGAGCCGTGTCTCCTAGTCGACGAACCTAGATCTTGCTACTTTGATCATGGGCGTTGGTTGTGTTGGCCAAATTGACCAAAACGGACCAAATTATTTTAGTAACGCGAAACAAGATCACGGCCTTATGCTTTCAAACGGCTAATCTTGAAAATGAACTCTTTGTCACAGCGACTTTGATATGACAGAATTTCTGCGGCATTTTTGATGACAAAGAAGACGATGGTTGGAGTCATTTGCCCTATCGGAGCAAAGTGGGTCGTATGACTTTGTTGCGATGCAAGCGAGCCTAGTGGATTAATTTTTGATGTGACATTATTGGAGGAGCCCGGCAATATTGAAACGGAGTGTTGGTTAGATTATGACGGACCTTGACATTTGATGAGGAACCAATTGATGAAGAGGAATCCGTAATAAATCCTATGGTTCCCACCGTAATAAATTCGTGTTTTCCATTTTTGATGATGAACCCGAGAAATCGGTGTTTCCAGTCGGAGGAGGAACCCGATGTGGAGTTAACCGTGCGTCCCATTTGAGATATCCACTCATGTCATGATATCGGTATTACACAGCGGAGTAATTATTATTATTTTATTAATAATGATAGTTATTTTGTTGGTGATTCTCGAGGGCCCCACTACCTATCGTCTCAAGATTTTGGGTCATGTACGTACTGCGGACATCTTCGAGATCAAATACTTAGAGGCTTTAGTTAATTATCTTGGTGACGAAGGGAGTTCGGAATTGAGGACAATTCCCTTTAAAGAGAGAGGGAATGATACGAAAACAACTATTCCGAATAATGATACGAAAATGACTATTCCGAATGAAGAAGATTGGAATGCATTTTAGTAATCGGACTCGGAATAACGTAGACGTGTCGACATGCATACGTAGTATGCACCATGCATACTAAAGTCATGAATTGCATTCGGCGGCCCCATTCCCCAACACCATGAAGATTTTGTCACATTTGTTATCTTTTCATTACAAGGTCTTCACAAATCTTTGTCAAAGATTTGTCCCCATATTAAAAGATTCCTCCCACCATTCGCATGCTTGTATCCGGATGACCCCACATCACAAACATATCGCCTATTCCACCCCACATCACAAACATATCGCCCCCCTACCATTTTGTTCAAGTATGTCACTTTCAAATATTTCCTTTGATATTGTCCCTACTTTGAAGATACTTCCCCACCATTACTACAAATCGTCCAAGCCTTCCCCACCTCAATAAAAAACGGCCCAAGCATGAGAATTTGATGAAGACTTTCATCAAATATCTTCTTCATGTCACCATCAACATAATACTTCCAAATGAAGATATTTCTCCTTCCCCACCTCAATAAAAAACGGCCCAAGCATGAGAATTTGATGAAGACTTTCATCAAATATCTTCTTCATGTCACCATCACCATAATACTTCCAAATGAAGATATTTCTCCTTCCCCACCTCAATAAAAAACGGCCCATGCATAAGATTTGAAGAATACTTTCATCCTTCATGTCATTTTCCCTCATGTCATAATCACCATAATAATTCCAAAGGGGTGATATCATATCTTCACAAAATCCTCCTAATCACTACTTGAGGAATACGGCCGAATTGAAGATTGCAAGGATGATATTTGGTGAAGATCTTCTTCATGTCACCATCACAAGTCCAAGATTACTTCATGTCATAATTACCTAATAAAACCAAGATACTTGGTATCTCCTCTTTAGATATTTCGGCCGAAATGGAAGCATGCTAGGAAGTTTCATTTCTCGTTTTGTTGTATTTTCTTACGGTTGGAAACTACTATATATAGTAGTACTTGTAACATTTGTAAGAATCTTGAAAGTAATAAACCTTGTATTTCTTTGAAATATACGTTGAACGAGTTCAACAAAACTTTAGTTATTGTTTCGACGCGTCTCGAGATTTTAACTTGATCAATTCTCAATAGGTCTTGAGGAGAGATTACTTTTATCGAGTTATAGGTCTAGTTCGATAAAACACATCCAAATCCGTATCCCATACTACTTCACGGCCGAAATCCATTTAAGTTCGGTCACCACCTTGTAATTTTGAGTGATACTTTGATACTTATCAAGACATAATAATCTTCCGTTGTATTTTATACGCATTACGTACGTAATTCGTATCAACTCGTATAAAAGCCTTCCGCTACAATATTCCTACAATCACTCCGACCGATACGTATCCGCTTCTCCCGGATAATTCGTATCATAAGTGGTATCGGATCCCAAGGTCATCTCCTTGGGCGATCAACTATATTCACCGAATTTTTTTTTGTTGAAGTATTTAGTCACCTTCTTGGGTTGTTCTTCACGGTTAGAAGAATTTTCGCATAACTTTGGCAGATTAGCGCAGTCGTAAGAAAACAAAGTTTCCCGTGGATTCGACCGTTGGATCATCACGAAATTTTGACAAAGGTAAGCCAACTCATTGAACTACAGTCTGAACGGTGGAGATCAGATTCTTTGATCATCTTCTTGGTTCATTCTTCACGGATTTCTTGGAAAATTTTCTGTCCGATTTCTTGTCAAAAACTATCTCTTGATTCTTGTTATGGATTTCTCCGAGCTCGATTTCTTGATGACACTCCGTGATGCACTAAACGGCTTACCGGAGCAACGTATGCAAGAAAGACACAGGGACGATGCCAACGATATTGATTTCTTGGCCAAATTCCGCAGCATACCGGAATTTCACGGAGATAGTAATCCAAATGCGTGCATAGATTGGCTTCGTGCTTGTGAGGAGCACTCGGACTTCAAGGCTTACCCTATCAACATCCTAGTTTCGTTGGTGGAAAGGCGCCTCAGCGTTAGCGCCGCCGTCTGGTGGCAAAATCGAAGCAGTCCGTTCACAACAACGTAAGCCAAAATCAAAGATTGGCAAAAATTCACAAAATATTTCAATCGAAGGTTCAAACCATACCACCACTCGTTGTTCCCCACCACCAATCCTTCGACGCCCGCCGCCAACTTTTGATCAAAGATTTTTTTCATCGAAGAATTTCAGTAAGTTTTTTTGACGAAGACGATGTCCCTACCACCATTTTCAATGAAGTAGACGAGACAGAGTTTTCAACGGAGCAATTCAACGAAGAAGATGAGTTGAGCCGTGTCTCCCTAGTCGACGAACCTAGATCTTGCTACTTTGATCATGGGCCAGTTGGTTGTGTTGGCCAAATTGACCAAAACGGACCAAATTATTTTAGTAACGCGAAACAAGATCACGGCCTTATGCTTTCTGAAACGGCTAATCTTGAAAATGAACTCTTTGTCACTGACGACTTTGATATGACAGAATTTCCTGCGGCATTTTTTGATGACAAAGAAGACGATGGTTGGAGTCGAGCTGCCCTATCGGAGCAAAGTGGGTCGTATGACTTTGTTGCGGTACGAAACGAGCCTAGTGGATTAATTTTTGATGAGACATTATTGGAGGAGCCCAGCAATATTGAAACGGAGTGTTGGTTAGATTATGACGGACCGCCAGCATTTGATGAGGAACCAATTGATGAAGAGGAATCCGTAATAAATCCTATGGTTCCCACCGTAATAAATTTTGTGTTTTCCATTTTTGATGATGAACCCGAGAAATCAGTGTTTCCAGTGCGGAGGAGGAACCCGATGTGGAGTTAACTGCGTCCCATTTGAGATATCCACTCATGTCATGATATCGGTATTACAGCGGAGTAATTATTATTATTTTATTAATAATGATAGTTATTTTGTTGGTGATTCTCGAGGAGGCCCCACTACCTATCGTCTCAAGATTTTGGGTCATGTACGTACTGCGGACATCTTCGAGATCAAATACTTAGAGGCTTTAGTTAATTATCTTGGTGACGAAGGGAGTTCGGAATTGAGGACAATTCCCTTTAAAGAGAGAGGGAATGATACGAAAACAACTATTCCGAATAATGATACGAAAATGACTATTCCGAATGAAGAAGATTGGAATGCATTTTAGTAATCGGACTCGGAATAACGTAGACGTGTCGACATGCATACGTAGTATGGACCATGCATACTAAAGTCATGAATTGCATTCGGCCGCCCCATTCCCCAACACCATGAAGATTTTGTCACATTTGTTATCTTTTCATTACAAGGTCTTCACAAATCTTTGTCAAAGATTTGTCCCCATATTAAAAGATTCCTCCCACCATTCGCATGCTTGTATCCGGATGACCCCACATCACAAACATATCGCCTATTCCACCCCACATCACAAACATATCGCCCCCCCTACCATTTTGTTCAAGTATGTCACTTTCAAAGATTTCCTTTGATATTGTCCCTACTTTGAAGATACTTCCCCACCATTACTACAAATCGTCCAAGCCTTCCCCACCTCAATAACAAACGGCCCAAGCATGAGAATTTGATGAAGACTTTCATCAAATATCTTCTTCATGTCACCATCACCATAATACTTCCAAATGAAGATATTTCTCCTTCCCCACCTCAATAAAAAACGGCCCAAGCATGAGAATTTGATGAAGACTTTCATCAAATATCTTCTTCATGTCACAATCACCATAATACTTCCAAATGAAGATATTTCTCCTTCCCCACCTCAATAAAAAACGGCCCATGCATAAGATTTGAAGAATACTTTCATCCTTCATGTCATTTTCCCTCATGTCATAATCACCATAATAATTCCAAAGGGGTGATATCATATCTTCACAAAATCCTCCTAATCACTACTTGAGGAATACGGCCGAATTGAAGATTGCAAGGATGATATTTGGTGAAGATCTTCTTCATGTCACCATCACAAGTCCAAGATTACTTCATGTCATAATCACCTAATAAAACCAAGATACTTGGTATCTCCTCTTTAGATATTTCGGCCGAAATGGAAGCATGCTAGGAAGTTTCATTTCTCGTTTTGTTGTATTTTCTTACGGTTGGAAACTACTATATATAGTAGTACTTGTAACATTTGTAAGAATCTTGAAAGTAATAAACCTTGTATTTCTTTGAAATATACGTTGAACGAGTTCAACAAAACTTTAGTTATTGTTTCGACGCGTCTCGAGATTTTAACTTGATCAATTCTCAATAGGTCTTAAGGAGAGATTACTTTTATCGAGTTATAGGTCTAGTTCGATAAAACACATCCAAATCCGTATCCCATACTACTTCACGGCCGAAATCCATTTAAGTTCGGTCACCACCTTGTAATTTTGAGTGATACTTTGATACTTATCAAGACATAATAATCTTCCGTTGTATTTTATACGCATTACGTACGTAATTCGTATCAACTCGTATAAAAGCCTTCCGCTACAATATTCCTACAATCACTCCGACCGATACGTATCCGCTTCTCCCGGATAATTCGTATCACTTGGGCCGATTTGTAGTAAGGTGGGGAAGGAGAAATATCTTCATTATCTTGCCAAAGATATGAAGTCAAGTAAGGGTCCCTTTCAAGCATGATGTGGCCGAATTTTCATGCTTTCGGACCGATTCCGTCGTCGAGTTTTACGTTACTCCGGTTCCGATTAACAACGTAACTCCAATCCGCGTGTTCTTTTCTCCCAAGTATAATGATGCATGACCATGCGAATTTGTATCGTCGTGGATGTCGATTTTTATTGGAGCTTCTTCGATTGGAATATTAGATATCGTATCAAGCTACATGGCTCGGTGGTCTTTTCTAAAATTGATTTGCGAAGTGGCTATCACCAGATTCGTATGCGGGAGGGAGATGTATGGAAGACGGCTTTCAAAACTAATCATGGGCTGTATGAGTGGACCGTCATGCCATTTGGACTCACGAATGCCCCGAGCACTTTCATGCGTTTGATGAACGAAGTACTTAAGGCATTTTTGGGCAGATTTGTGGTTGTTTATTTGGATGATATTTTGGTTTATAGTCGGTCGGTGGAAGAGCATCTCGGACATCTACGGCAAGTATTCGAGACTCTTAGGTCTCAAAGGCTTTATGGAAAGAAAGAAAAGTGTGCGTTTCTCGTCGAGAGCATAACTTTTCTTGGCTATGTTGTTTCGAAAGATGGAGTGTCGGTTGATCAGGGTAAAATTGAAGCTATTAAGTCATGGCCTACTCCCAAAACCATAACTGAAGTTAGATCGTTCTACGGTCTTGCCTCTTTTTATCGGAGGTTTATTCGAGATTTCAGCACCATAACGAGTCCGATAACTGAGTGTTTGAAGAAGGTCCGTTTGTGTGGAGCAGGGCTGCCGAATGGGCGTTTGAAAAGTTGAAGGCAAGGTTATGTGAAGCACCTATCTTGGCGTTACCCGATTTTGCACAGCCGTTCGAAGTGGAGTGTGACGCTAGTGGAGTTGGTATTGGGGCGGTCCTCATTCAAGGTAGGCGGCCTATTGCGTACTTTTCGGAGAAGTTGGGTGGGGCTCGACTCAACTATTGTACTTACGATAAGGAGTTCTATGCCATAGTGAGAGCTCTTGATCATTGGAGCCATTACCTTCGGACAAAACATTTTATTCTGCATTCGGACCATGAATCTTTAAAGTATATTAATGGGCAGCAGAAGTTGAGTCCCAGACATGCAAAGTGGGTGGAGTTCTTGCAATTATTTCACTTTTCATCGAAGTATAAGGATGGCAAGAGCAACATTATAGCAGATGCGTTGTCCAGACGGTATGCCTTACGCTCTACCCTTGATGTTCGATTGCTTGGATTCGATACAGTAAAGGAGTATTACGACGGTGATGCGGATTTTGGCGAGACCTTCGCCCTCTGCAAACTTGGCCCGATGGGAGAATTTTCGATACAGGAAGGCTTTCTTTTTAAGGGAAATCGTCTTTGTCTACCAAGGCACACGATACGAGAATGGCTGGTTCGAGAGGCTCATGGGGGAGGTTTGGCTGGCCACTTTGGTTCGGCTAAGACATTAGATGTGCTCAAAGAACATTTTTATTGGCCAAAGATGCAGGGGGATGTCAATAATATAATTAATAAGTGTGTGACATGCCATATTGCGAAGAGTTCGTTCAAACCAGGAATATACACACCTTTACCGATTCCTGAGAGGCCATGGGAAGATGTTTCGATGGATTTCATTGTTGCTTTTCCGCGAACCCAACGAGGTAAGGATGCGATTATGGTTGTTGTCGACCGTTTTTCAAAGATGGCTCATTTTGTTTCTTGTCACAAGACCGACGATGCGAGTAATGTCACTGACTTGTATTTTCGAGAGGTGGTACGATTACATGGAGTTCCAAAAACTATTGTTTTGGACCGAGACTCGAAGTTTCTGAGCTACTTTTGGAACACATTGTGGAGAAAGGTGGGAACCAAGATTTTGTTTAGTACTTCACATCATCCTCAAACAGACGGACAAACTGAAGTGACTAATCGAACACTGGGAACACTGTTGCGAGGCTTGGTCAGCAAAACACAAAAGGATTGGGATTTGAAGCTCGCGCATGCGGAGTTCACATATAATCGCTCTCCTACTCATGCCACAGCGCATTCTCCATTCGAAGTAGTTTACGACCTAAATCCTTACATACCACTAGACTTAATTCCATTATCGAGTGACGAATTGGTGCATAAGGATGCAGAGTCAAAACTGAAATCGATGATGAAATTACACGAACAGGTGCGTGACCGAATCAAAAAAATAAACGAGACATACAAAAGGAAGTCGAGCAAGCAAAGAAAACCAAGATTATTCGAGGTTGGAGATTTAGTTTGGGTACATTTGAGAAAGGAGCGATTTCCGACTAACTGTAAGAATAAGTTAATGCCACGAGCCGAGGGACCATTTAGAATAGTTGCAAGGGTGAACGACAATGCTTACAAGATAGAACTTCCGGGTGATTATGGAGTGCATGCTACTTTCAACATAGGTGATCTATCTCCTTATCTCGGAGACAATGGAATTTCGGAATTGAGGACAATTCCTTTTAAAGAAGGAGGGAATGATACGAAACTGATACGAAAACAACTATTCCGAATAATGATACGAAAATGACTATTCCGAATGAAGAAGATTGGAATGCATTTTAGTGATCGGACTCGGAATAACGTAGACATGTCGACATGCATACGTAGTATGCACCATGCATATTAAAGTCATGAATTACATTCGGCCGCCCCATTCCCCAACACCATGAAGATTTTGTCACATTTGTTATCTTTTCATTACAAGGTCTTCACAAATCTTTGTCAAAGATCATCACAAAGATTCCACCCCCACATCACAAACACATCGCCCCCCCCCCCCATTCATGTTCAAAGTCTTGAAGTGTCACTTTCAATCATCCTTCAAACACCACCACCAATCGTTTCCCCCCCCCCCCTATCATTTTGTTCAAGTATGTCACTTTCAAAGATTTCCTTTGATATTGTCCCTACTTTGAAGATACCTTCCCCACCATTACTACAAATCGTCCAAGCCTTCCCCACCTCAATAAAAAACGGCCCAAGCATGAGAATTTGATGAAGACTTTCATCAAATATCTTCTTCATGTCACCATCACCATAATAACTCCAAATGAAGATATTTCTCCTTCCCACCATGATACCTCACGATTTGAACAAAAGAATTTGATGAAGACTTTCATCAAATGTCTCCTTCATGTCATTATCCTTCATGTCCTAATCACCATGATAATTCCAAAAAGACTTGATATCATATCACCTTCCCACCATGATACCTCACGATTTGAACAAAAGAATTTGATGAAGACTTTCATCAAATGTCTCCTTCATTTCATTATCCTTCATGTCCTAATCACCATGATAATTCCAAAAAGACTTGATATCATATCACCTTCCCACCATGATACCTCACGATTTGAACAAAAGAATTTGATGAAGACTTTCATCAAATGTCTCCTTCATGTCATTATCCTTCATGTCCTAATCACCATGATAATTCCAAAAAGACTTGATATCATATCACCACAAAATCCCCATGAACCCGACATGATTCGGCCGATTTGAAGGAGTTGCTAGGAAGTTTCATTTCTCGTTTTGTTGTATTTTCTTACGGTTGGAAACTACTATATATAGTAGTACTTGTAACATTTGTAAATAATCTTGAAAATTAATAAACCTTGTATTTCTTTGAAATATACGTTGAACGAGTTCAACAAAACTTTAGTTATTGTTTCGACGCGTCTCGAGATTTTAACTTGATCAATTCTCAATAGGTCTTGAGGAGAGATTACTTTTATCGAGTTATAGGTCTAGTTCGATAAAACACATCCAAACCCGTATACCATACTACTTCACGGCCGAAATCCATTTAAGTTCGGTCACCCCTTGTAATTTTCGAGTGATACTTTGATAATCGTCAAGACATAATAATCTTCCGTTGTATTTTATACGCATTACTTACGTAATTCGTATCATAAGTGGTATCGGAGCCCAAGGTCATCTCCTTAGGCGATTTATTCAACGAATTTTTTTTGTTGAGATTAGAGCAGTCAGAAGAAAACAAAGTTTCCCGTGGATTCGACCGTTGGATCGTCCCGAAATTTTGACAAAGGTAAGCCAACTCATTGAATTACAGTCTGAACGGTGGAGATCAGATTCTTTGATCATCTTCTTGGTTCATTCCTCACGGATTTCTTGGAAAATTTTATGTCCGATTTCTTGTCAAGAACTATCTCTTGATTCTTGTTATGGATTTCTCCGAGCTCAATTTCTTGATAAAACTCCGTGACGCACTAAACGGCTTACCGGAGCAACGTATGCAAGAAAGACGCAGAGACGATGCCAACGATATTGATTTCTTGGCCAAATTCCATGACATCTGGAATTTCACGGAGATAGTAATCCAGATGCGTGCATAGATTGGCTCCATGCTTGTGAGGAGCACTCGGACTTCAAGGCTGCCCCGATCAACCGCCGCGTTTCGCTGGTGACAAAGCGCCTCCGCGGTAGCGCCGCCGTCTGGTGGCAAAAATTGAAACAGTCCCGTTCACAACAACGTAAGCCTAAAATCCAAGATTGGCTTAAATTCAAAAAATATTTCAATCGAAGGTTCAAATCCCCATCTTACCACCAATCCTTCGACGCCACGCCACCGGCATTCGATCTAAGGTCTTCCTCCATCAAGGAATTCCCAGCAGAATCTTTTTTCGATGAAGACAATGTCTCTACTGTCATTTTTAATGAAGTAGACGAGACAGAGGTTTCAACGGCGCCATACAACAAAGAAGATGATGGTTAGAGTCGAACTACCCTATCGGAGCAAAGTGGGTCGTGTGACTTTGTTGCGGTACGAAACGAGCTTAGTGGATTAATTTTTGATGAGACATTATTGGAGGAGCCCAGCAATATTGAAACGGAGTGTTGGTTAGATTATGACGGACCGCCAGCATTTGATGAGGAATCAATTGATGAAGAGGAATCCGTAATAAATCCTATGGTTCCCACCGTAATAAATTCTGTGTTTTCCACTTTTGATGATGAACCCAAGAAATCAGTGTTTCCAATTCTGGAGGAGGAACCCGATGTGGAGTTAACTGTGCGTCCCATTTCAGATATCCACTCATGTCATGATATCGGTATTACCTGGCGGAGTAATTATTATTATTTTATTAATAATGATAGTTATTTTGTTGGTGATTCTCGAGGGGGCCCCACTACCTATCGTCTCAAGATTTTGGGCCATGTACGCACTGCGGACATCTTCGAGATCAAATACTTAGAGGCTTTAGTCAATTATCTTGGTGACGAAGGGAGTTCGGAATTGAGGACAATTCCCTTTAAAGAGAGAGGGAATGATACGAAAACAACTATTCCGAATAATGATACGAAAATGACTATTCCGAATGAAGAAGATTGGAATGCATTTTAGTGATCGGACTCGGAATAACGTAGACATGTCGACATGCATACGTAGTATGCACCATGCATACTAAAGTCATGAATTACATTCGGCCGCCCCATTCCCCAACACCATGAAGATTTTGTCACATTTGTTATCTTTTCATTACAAGGTCTTCACAAATCTTTGTCAAAGATCATCACAAAGATTCCACCCCCACATCCCAAACCCATCGCCCCCCCCCCCCTTTCATGTTCAAAGTCTTGAAGTGTCACTTTCAATCATCCTTCAAACACCACCACCAATCGTTTCCCCCCCCCCCCCCCCATCATTTTGTTCAAGTATGTCACTTTCAAAGATTTCCTTTGATATTGTCCCTACTTTGAAGATACCTTCCCCACCATTACTACAAATCGTCCAAGCCTTCCCCACCTCAATAAAAAACGGCCCAAGCATGAGAATTTGATGAAGACTTTCATCAAATATCTTCTTCATGTCACCATCACCATAATAACTCCAAATGAAGATATTTCTCCTTCCCACCATGATACCTCACGATTTGAAGAAAAGAATTTGATGAAGACTTTCATCAAATGTCTCCTTCATGTCATTATCCTTCATGTCCTAATCACCATGATAATTCCAAAAAGACTTGATATCATATCACCTTCCCACCATGATACCTCACGATTTGAACAAAAGAATTTGATGAAGACTTTCATCAAATGTCTCCTTCATGTCATTATCCTTCATGTCCTAATCACCATGATAATTCCAAAAAGACTTGATATCATATCACCTTCCCACCATGATACCTCACGATTTGAACAAAAGAATTTGATGAAGACTTTCATCAAATGTCTCCTTCATGTCATTATCCTTCATGTCCTAATCACCATGATAATTCCAAAAGACTTGATATCATATCACCACAAAATCCTCATGAACCCTACATGATTCGCCGATTTGAAGGAGTTGCTAGGAAGTTTCATTTCGTTTTGTTGTATTTTCTTACGGTTGGAAACTACTATATATAGTAGTACTTGTAACATTTGTAAATAATCTTGAAAATTAATAAACCTTGTATTTCTTTGAAATATACGTTGAACGAGTTCAACAAAACTTTAGTTATTGTTTCGACGCGTCTCGAGATTTTAACTTGATCAATTCTCAATAGGTCTTGAGGAGAGATTACTTTTATCGAGTTATAGGTCTAGTTCGATAAAACACATCCAAACCCGTATACCATACTACTTCACGGCCGAAATCCATTTAAGTTCGGTCACCCCTTGTAATTTTCGAGTGATACTTTGATAATCGTCAAGACATAATAATCTTCCGTTGTATTTTATACGCATTACTTACGTAATTCGTATCAGAAACCAACTACTTCAAGCGAAGAAGACGAAGTAAGAATTGACGTAAAACACCTCGACCATACTCTAACGTACTTGGGCGAGAAAACAAATACAAGACACGGAGTTACCTTGATAGTCGGAATTAGAATAACTTAAACAAAAGGCAACTTGTATCTTGGGAGGGAGGAGGTCCAAGTGGTAGCTAAACAATAAAAGAATTTTCAGCATTTTCTTTACTACAAAAGTAGCAGGATTCTCGGCAGTATACTTGGTAAAAGGCGGCTATCACCTTGGAGACAAAACCCACCTTTTACTTTTATTTGCAAGTGACATGGGGAACCTTTTATTATCTTTTCATTATTTTAAGAACAGCTTGTAATAGTTTAAATTATTTTGTCAGGCCACTTTTACCTATAAATAGTGGCGATGAAGTTGTGATAGAGATTATTCAATGTTGAAGAAATAAGAACACACTTTGTGTTTTCCCTGGTGAATGTTGTTCATCAAAACTTTGATTATTATTCGACGCGTTTTCGAATCTTAATTCGATTGATTCTCAATACGTCTTGAGAAGAAATCTCTTTATCAAATTATAAGTCTAATTCGATAAAACAACTGTTTACATCTGTTTCGATATTACGCTCGTTTCGTCTGATTTTATACTTGTTCGGAATTACGCATCAAGTGTTGTTCGATCCTTGAACTTGTTTCCTGTTTTCCAATTCGCATCCGACCGAAATGTCTTTGTTTAGTGTCATTGTTTGAAGGCAGTCTGTATCAAGTCTTTCACATTTGGACAAGTTCCTGTCTTGTTGCTGTATCGAGTGACTGTCATCCTTTCCTGTCGCGAGTGCGTGCCGCTAGCCCGTGTTATTGCTGTAGCGAACTAGTGTTCTCAGTTCTTGACAGTTTCTTGTTGAATAGCGTCCGCTCATCAAAACAGCTTCCTGCTGTGTCGATAGCGAATTCACATCACCAACAAGAATTCGTATCAAGAGTATAACTTTTCTTGGCTATGTTGTTTCGAAGGATGGAGTGTCGGTTGATCAGGGTAAAATTGAAGCTATTAAGTCGTGGGCTACTCCTAAAACTGTAACTGAAGTTAGATCATTCCACAGTCTTGCCTCTTTTTATCGGAGGTTTATTCGAGATTTCAGCACCATAACGAGTTCGATAGCTGAGTGTTTGAAGAAGGGTCCGTTTGTGTGGAGCAGGGCTGCCCAATAGGCGTTTGAAAAATTGAAGGCAAGGTTATGTGAAGCACCTATCTTGGCGTTACCCGATTTTACACAGCCGTTCGAAGTGGAGTGTGATGCTAGTGGAGTTGGTATTGGGGCGGTCCTCATTCAAGGCAGGCGGCCTATTGCGTACTTTTCGGAGAAGTTGGGTGGGGCTCGACTCAACTATTGTACTTACGACAAGGAGTTCTATGCCATAGTGAGATCTCTTGATCATTGGAGCCATTACCTTCGGCCGAAACATTATATTCTGCATTCGGACAATGAATCTTTAAAGTATATTAATGGGCAACAGAAGTGGAGTTCGAGACATGCTAAGTGGGTGGATTTCTTGCAATCGTTTCACTTTTCATCGAAGTTAAGGACGGTAAGAGCAATGTGGTGGATGATGTGCTGTCTAGGCGATATGCTTTAATCTCTACCCTTAATGTTCGATTGCTTGGATTTGATACAGTGAAAGAATATTATGATAGTGATGCAGATTTTGGCGAAACCTTCGACCTTTGCAAATCTGGACCGATGGGAGAATTTTCGATACAGGAGGGCTTTCTTTTTAAGGGAAACCGTCTTTGTCTACCAAGGCACACGGTTCGAGAATCGCTGGTTCGAGAGGCTCACGGGGGAGGTTTGGCTGGCCACTTTGGTTCGTCCAAGACATTAGATGTGCTTAAAGAACATTTTTATTGGCCAAAGATGCAGGGGGATGTCAATAATATAATTAGTAAATGTGTGACATGCCATATTGCGAAGAGTTCGTTCAAACCAAGAAAATACACACCTTTACCGATTCCGAAGAAACCATGGGAAGATGTCTCGATGGATTTCATTATTGCTTTGCCTCGAGCCCAACGAGGTAAGGATGCGATTATGGTTGTGGTCGATCATTTTTCAAAGATGGCTCATTTTGTTTCTTGTCACAAAACTGATGATGCGAGTAATGTTGTTGAATTGTATTTCCGAGAGGTGGTACGATTACACGGAGTTTCAAAAACTATTGTTTCGGAGCGGGACTCGAAGTTTCTGAGTTACTTTTGGAACACATTGTGGAGAAAGGTGGGAACCAAGCTTTTGTTTAGTACTTCGAATCATCCTCAAACAGACGGACAAACTGAAGTGACTAATCGAACACTGGGAACGCTGTTGCAAAGCTTGGTGAGCAAAACACAAAAGGATTGGGATTTGAAGCTCGCACACGCGGAGTTCGCCTATAATCGCTCTCCTACTCATGCCACAACGCATTCTCCATTCGAAGTAGTTTACGGCCTAAATCCTTACATACCGCTAGACTTAATTCCATTACCGAGTGACGAATTGGTACATAAGGATGCGGAGTCAAAACTGAAATCGATGATGAACTTACACGAACAGGTGCGTGACCGAATCAAAGAGATAAACGAGGCGTACAAAAGGAAGTCGAGCAAGCAAAGAAAACCGAGATTATTTGAGGTTGGAGATTTAGTTTGGGTACATTTGAGAAAGGAGCGATTTTCGAGTAAGCGTAAGAATAAGTTAATGCCACGAGCCGAGGGGCCATTTAAAATAGTTGCGAGGGTGAACGACAATGCTTACAAGTTAGAACTTCCGGGCGATTATGGAGTGCATGCTACTTTCAACATAGGTGATCTATCTCCTTATCTTGATGATACGAATTACGTATAAAAATGGACGTAAACTCGTATGTAATGCAGCAGAAATATTGTTGATCCTCACAACACTCGAATATGCGTAACACTCGTAAGAAATAACCGAAAGTAGGGCAATTCGTCTTACGTAAACAAGAATAATATGAATGATTTATCAAACTAGACCTATAGTTTGATAAGGTAATCTTTCCTCAAGACCTATTGAGAATCGATTAGATTAAAACTCGAAAACGCGTTGAATTATAATCAAGTTTCGATGAAAAGCATTCACCAAGGATAGAAATACAAAGTGTATTCTTTCACAACAACATTCAATTTCATTCATTATGATATTACAAGACTTATCAAAGCCTATTTATAGAAAAAAACTAAGTCTACCCATAACAATAAAAAATAAAACAATTCAAAGATTATAAAATCTTTGAATAATCAAAACAAATCAACATAAAATACAAAAAGGGAACACAAATAAAATAAAAGGGAGACACAATCCCTCAAATAAGTAAAGAAAGAAAAAAAGGACAAAAATACACAAAAGTGTATAAAATATGGGGGCTGCCGGCAGGGACTCGACTGTGTCCGCTTGACACGGTCGCGGCGTGACAAGGACGTTCGGCAGTGACTCGATCGTGTTGCCTGGCACGGTCGGGTTTGGCCGACAGGTGTTCCGGCATTTCTGGGCGAGTAGGACTCGACCGTGTCGCCTGGCACGGTCGGGTTCGGCCGACAGGCGTTCTCTCATTTCTGGACGAGTAAGACTCGACCGTGTCGGACGACACGGTCGGGTTCGGCCGACAGTGACTTTGGCATTTCCGGACGAGCACGGCACGGGCCGTGTCGGACGACACGGCCGAGTTCGGTCGGCAGTGCTCGGCATTTTCCGGCAGGGTGACATTTTCCGGCAGGTTGTGACATTTTCCGGCAGGTTGTGTTATTTTCCGGCTTGTGTCCATTTTCTCGCCTAAAAAATGTCGTCGTACGTGCATGACGCATTGTAAGGCCATTTACATCGATCCTTGCTTCATTTTCTTTATTCGGACTAGTCAATTTCGTATCATTCCCTCCCCCTTTAAAGGGAATTGTTCTCAATTCCGAACTCCCGTCGTTTCCAGATGAAATAGCTAAAACCTCTACGTACTTGATTTCGAAAATATCCGCAGTGCGTATATGGCCCAAAATCTTGAGACGGTAGGTAATGTGGGATCTCCGGGAATCACCAAACAAATAACTATCATTATTAATGAAATAATAATAATTATTCTGCGAGGTAATACCGATATCATCATATAACCGGACATCTGAAATGGGAAGCACGACAGTAATAGGTCGCTATTCATCGGATGCCACTTCAAGACCTGGGAAAAATGTTTCGTCGTCGACTTTCATATCAAAATATTGGTAAGGCTCAAGATATAGATGTTCCGGAATCATAACATCTTCTTGCTCCGTATCAAGAACCGAAAACACCTCAATGGGGTCTGCATCATTAATTGGACGAAAATCTTCAAAACAACTTTCATCGAGATATGGATCGTCGTCGGGCACAACATCAAAAATGGGAAGTATTAATGATTTCACGTCGGGTGCACCATCAAAATGGGAAACACGGAATCAATTATGGGTTCCTCTTCGTCAACTGGTTCGGTATCAAATACTGGTGGCCCTTCATAATCCGGCCCGATTTCCATGACACTAAAGTGCTCCTCACCATTAAAATAATTTGGTCCGTTTTGGTCAATTTGGCCAACATAACCAGCTGGTCCATGCTCAAAATAGTAAGATCCAGGTTCGTCAATTAGGGAAACATGGCTCAACTCATCTTCTTCGTTGAATTGCGCCGTTGAAAACTCTGGCTCGTCTACTTCATTGAAAATGGTGGTAGGGGCATCGTCTTCATCAAAAAAGGCTTCGCTAGAAATTCTTCGATGAAAAAAAAAATTTTGATCGAAGGTCGGCGGCGGGGCGTCGAAGGATTGGTGGTGGGGAAACAACGACTGGTGGTAAGATGTGAATTTGAACCTTCGCTTGAAATATTTTCTGAATTTTTGCCAATCTGTAATTTTAGGCTTACGTTATTGTGAACGGGACTGTTTCAATTTTTGCCACCAGAAGGCGGCGCTACCGCGGAGGCGCTTTGTCACCAGCTAAACGCGGCGGTTGATCGGGGTAGCCTTGAAGTCCGCGTGCTCCTCACAAGCATGGAGCCAATCTATGCACGCATCTGGATTACTAGTGATATGAATTACGTATATAAGTGTATGTAAAACGTATAAAATACAACGGAAGATTATCACGGTTTTTACAAGTATCGAAGTAACAATGAAAATAAAAGGTGGTGGCCGAAATTATATGGTTTTCGGCCGTGAGGTAGGATAGTGTATGGGTTTGAATGTGTTTTATCGAATTAGACCTATAACTCGATAAAGATAATCTCTCCTCAAGACCTATTGAGAATTGATCAAGTTAAAATTCGAGACGCGTCGAAATAATAACCAAGGTTTTGTTGAACTCGTTCAACGTATATTTCAAGAGAAATACAATGTTATTAATTTTGAAGATGCATACAACAAACAAGTGTACTACTATATATTGTAGTATAAGGAAATAAGTAACAAGAAAAAAAACAAAATACAAGTCTTCTCCTAACATGTTTCGGCCGAAATATCAAGTGTGGGGGAGGAGATCTTCAATATCTTGGACTTATTGTTTGATGACTTTGACATGAAGAAAAAGGCTTGATGAAAGTCTTCCCCAAGAGCATGCTTCGGCCGATTTCAAGGATGTGGGGAGGAGGGAATCTTCAAGATCTTGTGTAAGATATGAAGACAAACATGAAGAAAAAGGCTTGGTGAAAGTCTTCACCAAGGAGCATGCTTTGGCCGAAAAATCAAAGGTGTGGGGGAGGAGAAGATTTTGTACAAGATATAGTTTTGATAAAATCTTCAAGCATCTTGTACTAAATCGGTCGAATCCCCCATGCTTTGGACCGATTTCGTCGTCATGTTTTACGTTACTCCAGTTCCGATTAATAACGTAACTCCAATTTGTGTGTTCTTCTCGCCCAAGTATGATGATGCGTGGGCGTGTAACTTTGTATCGTCGTTGATGTCGATTTTTATTGACTCCAGTTCGATTGGGGTAGTTGATATCGTATCATTTCCTCCCTCTTTTAAAGGAATTGACCTCAATTCCGTAATGCCATCGTCGTCAAGGTAAGGCGAGAGATTGCCTACGTTGAAAGTTGCGTGTCCTCCGTATTCACCCGGAAGTTCTACTTTGTAAGCGTTGTCGTTCACTTTTCCCACAATTTTGTACGGACCTTTGGCTCTCGGCATTAATTTGTTCTTGCGTTTGTTTGGGAATCGTTCTTTCCTCAAATGTATCCAAACTAAGTCGCCAACATCAAATAGTCTCGCCTTTTTATTTTTGTTCGACTTCCGTTTGTAAATTTCATTTACTTCTTTAATTCGATCTCGTACTTTTTCATGTAACTTCATCATTGACTTGAGTTTTGATTCTGTGTCTTTGTGAACCAATTCGTCGTTCGGCAAGGGAATCAAATTCAATGGCATGTGTGGATTTATTCCGTACACTACTTCAAAAGGTGAATGGGCCGTGGCGAAACCGGGTGATCGGTTGTATGCGAATTCCGCATGTGCAAGTTTAACGTCCCAATCTTTTTGTGTTTTGTTCACCAATCCTCGCAATAATGCTCCCAAGGTTCGATTAGTCACTTCGGTTTGTCCATCGGTTTGTGGGTGATGTGAAGTACTGAATAGAAGTTTAGTTCCCACTTTTCTCCATAAAGTATTCCAAAAGTAACTCAGGAATTTAGAATCTCGATCTGACACGATAGTTTTTGGAACTCCGTGTAAACGAACTACTTCTCGGAAATATAAGTCCGCCACATTGCTTGCATCATCGGTTTTGTGGCATGCTATAAAGTGAGCTATTTTTGAAAAACGGTCGACGACCACCATGATCGTGTCTTTGCCCCGTTGGGTACGAGGTAAAGCAACAATAAAATCCATCGAGACATCCTCCCACGGTCGCAAAGGTATTGGCAACGGCATGTATGTACTTGGCTTGAACGAACTTTTCATCATGTGACAAGTGACGCATTTTCTCACGATTGTGCTTACGTCACCATACATCTTTGGCCAAAAGAAATGCTCCTTTAGCACTTCTACGGTTTTAGCCGAACCGAAATGACCGGCTAGTCCTCCTTCGTGCGCCTCCCGAACTAGTAATTCCCGAATCGTATGCTTCGGCACACATAGTTTATTTCCTTTGAAAAGAAAGCCATCCTGTAAAATAAATTCTTAAATGCGGGCTGCTTTACAATGGGTGAAAATTTCTCCGAAATCCAAATCGTCAATGTAATGATCTTTCAAAGTCTCGAACCCCAACAAACGAACATCTAGAATAGAAAGTAAGGCATACCATCTTGATAGTGCATCCGCCACTATATTACTCTTACCGTCTTTGTACTTGGATGAAAAGTGAAAAGATTGCAAAAATTCCACCCATTTTGCATGTCTCGGACTTAGCTTGTTTTGCCCATTAATGTATTTCAACGACTCGTGATCCGAATGCAACACGAAATGTTTCGAACGTAAATAGTGACTCCAATGATCGAGTGCTCTCACGATAGCATAGAACTCTTTGTCGTAAGTACAATAATTAACTCGAGCACCACTTAACTTTTCTGAAAAATAGGCGATGGGGCGGCCTCCTTGAATAAGTACTGCCCCGATTCCAACTCCACTAGCGTCGCATTCCACCTCAAATGGTTGTGAAAAATCGGGTAACGTTAAAATCGGTGCTTCACATAACTTTTCTTTTAATTTTTCAAAAGCTTTTTGGGCAGCCTCGTTCCATGCAAATGTTCCTTTTTTAAGACACTCCGTGATCGGACTGGAGATGGTACTAATGTTTCGTATGAATCGTCGGTAAAAACAAGCGAGGACATGAAATGATCGTACCTCCGTGATAGTTTTTGGTGTCGGCCAAGACTTGATTGCCGCGATTTTCTCTTGATCCACCGAAACTCCTTCTTTAGAAACGACATAGCCGAGAAAGACAAGACTCTCGACTAGGAAAGTACACTTTTCCCGGTTTCCATAAAGTTTCTGTTTCCTTAGAGTTTCAAACACGTGCCGCAAGTGTTCAAGATGCTCCTCTAAGGATCGACTGTAGATTAAAATGTCGTCTAAGTATACGACAACAAACTTCCCCAAGAAAGGTTTAAGAACCTCGTTCATTAATATCATGAAAGTGCTCGGGGCATTAGTGAGGCCGAATGGCATCACAACCCACTCGTAAAGTCCATTCTTCGTTTTAAATGGCGTCTTCCATTCGTCTCCCTCTCACATGCGAATTTGATGGTATCCGCTCCGTAAATCAACTTTTGAAAATATAACCGAGCCATGCAACTCGTCTAACATGTCGTCTAGTCTCGAGATGGGGAACCGATACTTGACGGTGATGTTATTCACGGCTCTATTTTCAATGCACATTCGCCATGATCCGTCTTTTTTTGGTACAAGTAGGACTGGAACCGCACGCGGACTTAAACTCTCTCGGACATATCCGTGACTCATGAGCTCATCAATTTGACGTTGTAGCTCTTTGGTTTCTTCGGGATTACAACGATACGCCGCTTTGTTCGGTAATGGAGCTCCTGGTATAAGATCAATTTGGTGTTCGATTCCGCGGATAGGTGGTAATCCCACCGGCAAGTCTTCAGGAAAGACATCCGTGAACTCGTGCAACAGTGTATCTATCTCTTCTTCGTGTTGTGATTTTGTAGCAAGGTTTCGGGTTTCTTTGATCATCATCAAATAAACATGTTCGCCATCGTCAATGGCGTGTTCGACTTCTTTTTCGTTTGCAAACATCGTGAGCTTCGGTCCTTCGACTTTTTTTGAACTCATTGTTCGGATAGCTTGAGGTGACATAGGTTTAAGAACAATTTTTTTACCTTTGTCTCGTAACTCATACTCGTTGCTCCTTCCTCGATGCAGTACGTCTCGATCAAATAACCAAGGTCTTCCTAACAAAATGTGACATGCATCCATCGGTAGTACATCGCATATAATATCATCACCATACGAACCCATGGTGAGTCCGACCTTCACTTGTCTTGATACTTTCACTTTGTTTCCATCATCGAGCCAATGGAGTGCATACGGATTTGGATGAGCCGTGGTGGTTAGTCTGAGTTTCGAAACCATCTCGCTTGATGCCACGTTTGTACAACTTCCACCGTCAATGATCAAGCTACACCATTTCTCTCCGACACGACACTTTGTGTGAAAGATTTGATCTCTTTGTTCTATGTCACTCGGGGCCGCCTTCGTTTGTAACATGCGAAGGACGAGGTTTGTGTCATAATTCGGGGCATCGTATGCCTCGCAATCTTCTTCTTCTTCATCGGCTTCCAAGTTAAAGACGTCTCCAATTCTTTCTTCTTCGGCTAGTAACTCTTCTCGGACGGCTATGGCTTCTCGTAACGTCACTATTCTTCGATTTGGACAAGCACTTTGATAGTGTCCAAATCCTTGACATTTGAAACACCGAACTTTAGATAAACTTGTTTCCTTTGGCGTGAGAGGAGTTTTTGGAATGGTAGTAATGGGTGGATTTGCCGTGACAGTTTTTGGAAACGAGCTAGAACTCGTGCCAAAGTTGGTATTTCCGAACTTAGGTGGGAATTCGGGTTTTGAAAATTTTGTCTTGTTTTGAGTTTCCAACTTTATGCAAAGTCCGCACAAAGTATCAAAGTCGGAATAGGGGCAGAGTTCCACGGAATTAGCAATGTTTCTATTCAAGCCTCGTAAGAAACGGGACATCCGTAATTCTTCGCTCTCTTCAAGTTCTCCCATCAAGGATAAGTTTTCAAACTCTTCGATGTATTCTCCGACACTTAGCTTTCCTTGTGTGAGGTCCGAAATTTTTCGATATAAACTTAACTTGTGTGTAGCCGGGACATATCTCTTACGTAGTTTCTTTTTTAGAGAATCCCACGAACGTATCTTTTCCTTACCGGTACGAACTCGTTGTGTCTTCATTCGTTCAAACCAAAGGGAAGCTCCCTTTCCAAGTTTGAGAATCGCGTACTTGCATCTTTTCTCGTCATCGAGGTCCTTGAACTCAAACATTTGTTCAATTTTCCTTTCCCACTCCAAATAAGTCTCGGGGTCGGTGCCGCCTACGAACTCCGGAAGTTCGCTTGTCTTGTGATGCAACCCCAGTTGTACCATCAAGAGTATTAGATTCGGTTGGAGCCATCATAAATCACACTGGTCCTATCACCCGAGCACGTGCTAAGAAATTGAGAGAAGACACAAATGAACTGTTGAAAACAAGCGACATTAGCACCACTACACGAAATAACATGATGTTACGTTCCAGCTCTATAACTCTACTTCAAATCACCGATTCAGAAGGCCACGTTCCCATCAGGGAATTACATTGTTTGTTCTTGGACCTAGATTTAACTGACGGCATGAAAAATAAAATCCGTCAGTTAAATAAATAAAAAAATAAAAAAATAAAATTATCTGGCTATTTTCATCTTGTTGAATTTTTCATTCTTGACATCTTTTAAAATGGTTGGGTCAAATAACTCAAGAGATGAAAAGAGAGACGGGAAAATACCAATGGAAGAAGAAGACTATTTTAGTGATGGTCCCATTAGGAGAAAAATTGAATCATTAAAAGATGCTCAATATCACATTGACGGGTTGTACTCTTTGATGAATAGAATGACTAATATAATGGAAGAAATGAGAGAAGATCTTAAGTCGGTTAAGACAAACCAGACACGAGATACTAATGTAAGACGGGGTAGGAATAATCGACCACCTCCACCACCTTTAAACGAACTTGAAGACGAATTTGAATATGATTTTGAAGAAGATAGACATTCTAGGATAAATCGAGAACCTAGAAATAATCGGGACAGGATGGATGATAATCTTAACAGTGTTAAATTCCACATTCCTCCATTTGAAGGTAAAACTGACCCCGAATTGTTCTTTGAGTGGGTTAGGAGAGTCGAAGGCCAATTTGAGTGTAGAAATTTTTCTGAACTTAAGAAAGTCAAATTAGCCACGGTGGAGTTTATAGGATATGCTCTTATTTGGTGGGATCATGTAGTTCAATCTAGAGAACGAAAAGCTGAGCCACCTATCATGACTTGGAATGCCCTTAAAAGAGTCATGACCGATAGGTTTGTTCCTAGTTATTATATGAGAGACCTACTATACAACCTTCAAACTTTAAAACAAGGGTCGAAATCCGTAGATGACTACTATAAAGAAATGGAAACGGGATTGATTAGGTGTCGTCTAGATGAAGACCAAGATAGGTTGATGTCTAGGTTCCTTTCAGGCCTTAATGTTTTTTTTTTTTTTTTTTTAGGGAAAAGTCAATTGCATAAATAAAATAAGAGTGGCCAAAAAAGGCTGGCCAATACCCGACAACCATATAGAATGGTGCACCAAACAACGTAACAAAGAGCAAAAGTAGGAAAACAAAGCCTACGAACAAATGGCTACAAAAGCTACAAAGCCTAGAAAGATACAAACAAAAGAGGAACTACCAAGCTATCCTCCAAATACGACGAAGAGCCACAGTAGATAGAGAACGAGCGGGCCATCTATGAGAGATAATATCACGAACAAGACCTATCCCCTGGAAAGTAACCGAATGAGGATCTCGACGGCTCTGGCCAAACCTCCTCTCGTTCCTCTCCTGCCAAATCAAATAGACCAACGCAGCAAGAAGAGTACGGTAAGCCACGTTGACCACGTGCTTACCTCTCCACCTCCTAGCAGCCCACAAAACCCCCGAGCTCCACACAGAGTGAGGCCAACGAAAGCGGACGGCCATCCTAGCAATAGAAATACACCTCCTAGAATAAGGGCACTGAAAGAATAGGTGGGAGTGCGTCTCTACCGCCATACCACAAAGAACACAAATCCCATCAATATGCTGAAGCCAAGGCTTATCCATAGTCGATAACCGCTCCTGAATAGCCAACCAGAGGATGAAAGAGTGCCTCGGGATCTTTCCCGGTCCGTGCAAGAGCGGAGCCCAAGGAACAGGGGGCGAATAACCTCTGAGGAACCGAAGAGCAGAAGAGGATGAAAAAATTCCCGAACTAAGCGGTCTCCATGAAATGCGATCCTGACCCCCATTAATATGTGGCAAAGCAGAAGTAATCTGCAAAAGCTCGGGCCTATCCACCACCGGCCACTCCCAAGAACCCTCAACAATAACCGAATCAAGCCTAGCACCCACGTCGATGCCGGACCACAGAGGAGCTCTAGGATCAGAATGCCTAATCACACCCATAGAATGCCAGGGGTCCGACCACAAGAAGAAGGATGAGCAATCTCCATGGAATCTTGAAATGCTCCCATAACAAGGGGACTTGATTTGAAGGCGCCAATACCAAGTCAAGTGGAGAAACACTAAGATCCCGGAAAGAACAACTGCGCAACCTAAAAGTCCGAACCCAATTAACTTGACAGAGGCGATTAGAGCCCGTGAGAAGAGCCCGGATATGACGAGCCATCGAGCCCGATTACGGAGCCTCAACGGAATGATGCCACGGCCCCCACAATCCACTTCCAAGCAAACCTTAGCCTGAGCCACCTTGGCGAGCCCGAATCATGAGAACCTCGCCGGAGAACCGCCCGTACGTTTCTCAATCAAAGAGAGAACGCCCTTAGGCAAAATAAAACTACACCAATAAATATGTAAAGAAGATAAGACAGGCGAATAAGGCGCACCGACTGCCATGGAAAGAGCAAGACTAGCCCACGAACTCGGCGACCATCAATCGAATCAATCAAAGGGGAACACATAGCAATTGTCAGCTTCGAAGAAATCAAGGGAACTCCCAAATACCTCACAGGAAGCTGACCTAGCTTAAACCCTAACAACTGCTGGAACTGGACCCCCTGCACCTGAGCACTAGCTGAAAGAAAGATATTACTCTTACTCGGGTTGGCTCGTAGGCCAGAAAGGGAAGCAAAGATCTCAATACTTTTCTTAAGAACACCGACAGAGACAACATTAGGACTACAGAAAAGGGGAAGGTCATCGGCAAAAGCAAGCATGAAGGTGCGTGTAGCCATACACTTCCAGTGGAATCTGAACCCTGGAGTCTGAGCGATCTCATGGGCGATAATACCATGGAGGACCTCCATAACAATAACAAACAGATACGGAGAGATAGGGTCACCCTGCCTCAGCCCCCTACGGCCCCTAAAGATACCCTCAGCATCCCCATTCAAGGAGATCGAGTAAGCCGGAGTGGTGATACACTCCCTAACCCAAGCAATAAACGTCTGGTGGAACCCCATACATTGCAGAGCAATCAAAACAAAATCCCATTCAACAGTGTCGTAAGCTTTCATAAGATCAACCTTAAAGACACACCGACTCGGCATCCCTCTTTGCCCATAACCATGAAGAAGCTCCTGGGCGAGAAGGATATTATCACTAATCCTTCTCCCGGGAATAAAAGGCTATCGATTTGGATCAATCAAGGAATCAAGGCTATCACGCATACGATGGACCATAATCTTAGAAATAGCCTTATATAAAAGGTTACAACAAGAAATCGGTCTAAAGTCGACATGCTCCTCGGCAAAGCAACTTTAGGAACAAGAGATATTAGGGAAGAATTGATGCTTAACGAATTGACCCGAGGAGAAAAAATGTTTAATAGCGTAAGTAATCTCACCCCCAACAATCGGCGGGCTCGTCGATAAAAGCGGCATTAAACCCATCGGGGCTGGGCCGAATTCATATCGAACCCAAAGAAAACAGAACGAACCTCCTCATCAGAAACCGGTCTGATCATATGTAATGCAACATCAGGAGGAAGAGAAGAAGAGACAAAGGGTCTCACCTGATTGTACGAGATAGGCTGAACCCGATCCGAAGAACCCAATAACCTCTCATAGAACCCAACTACCTCATCCCGAATGAGTCCAGGATCTGACAGATCAATGCCATCCTCAGAAACCAGCCTAAAAATCCGCGAACGAGCCCTCCTAGAGGCAACCCTCCGGAAGAAGAAAGCAGAACACTGGTCCCCATCCTTGAGCCATGCTAGCTTGGCCCGTTGCCTGAGCGAAGACTGCTCCTGGGAAACAGCGGAAGAGAACACCCACCTGCAACACCCTTCTAACTGTAAAGCTGAGTCTGACAAAGGAAACTCTCTAAGGATAGACTGGGCTGCAGAAAGGAAAGCTGACGCTGAAGCCACATTAATAGCCAAATCCCCTTTCCTCTTCCTCATAGCGCGAAAAACATGCTTAAGGGCATCTAACTTCCGGCAAATAGCAAAGAAGGGGGCTCCCACAATAAGATGATGCCAAATACCGAAGACAGCAGGCAGAAAGTCATCAGAATCTGCCAGAAAATTATCAAACCTGAACATCTTACCCCTACGACGGGGCAAGCTACCAATACCAAAGATAAGCGGGCTATGATCAGAGGTCCTAGGCAAATCGCAAGTATAGGAGAAGTCAGAATGAGAAATAAACCACTGCGGATTACCCAGGACTCTATCTAACCGTTTCCACAAGGATCTAGGAGAAGGGCTCTTATTATGCCAAGAGAACCAGGAGCCCAACATCGGAAGCGTCTCTAGATCAGCACGCTGACAGAACTCCTTGAACTCCAACATAGGGAGCTCATCATCATGATGAGTCACCTCTCCACCTAAGATCTCGCTACAATCCAAAACAGCATTAAATTCGCCCATAATCACCCAAGGCTCGCTAACATGCAGAACAGAAAAATCAGTCAATCTTGCCAAAGAAGTCTCCTCTGGATAGCATCATTAGAACCATATGCAAAAGTAACTAGGAAACTGGATGAGTCAATAAGCGAAATAATCCGGCAGTGAATAAGTTGAGGATCAATAGCAATAATATCAATAGAGACCACGTAGGATCGGCCCGACAAATCCGCTTACCTGGCCCGTTTCCATAATCAAAAAACCATTGCCACGAAGCATTAACCAGAGAAGCAATATGCCTCGAGTTACCAACCGAGACTTTCGTCTCCAGTAAGGCAACACAACAAAGACTAAAAGAAGAAATGACCTCCCGGACCGAGTTCTGATGGTCCGGACGGTTGAGCCACGGACATTCCACCTGCGGCGAGAATCATCTAACACCCTCGAGAAGGGCTGCATCAGATAAAGGGCCCATAGAAGAAGAACTAGAACAAAGCGACGTGCCGACAAACTCAGGAATCTCAACCTCAATATCATCGGTGAGACCAAAAAGAGCCGCAAACCTGTTGTGAGACGGCTCATACATACCAGCAGAAGCCCTCCTAGGCGACACGATAGGAGAGCTGGTAGTAACCAAGGAGAAAATAGAGACACTACTCAACGGGCTCCAACCAGCCCCACGACCTCCAGAGCCCCCAGCTAACACCACATCTGGGCCCCCGGAGCAGACATCAGGGCCAACCCGGCTGAGCGACCCCCAACCGGAACCAGACCCAACGAGGACCCTGGACCATGGCGCACGAGGAGCGAGGCTTAGCCACATAAATACGAGCACAGCAACACCTTCTGAACCGGAGGCTTAGAAGTGCTCGGGCAAACCTGATCACGATGCCCGAAAACTCTACAAACACCACACCGATGAGGTAACCATTCATACTCAACATGGATCCTCCTAACAGCAGGACAATCACCATCAGATGGAATAACCATAAGGAACGAGCGAATCGGGCTAGTATCAGCGTCTAACATGACGCAAACTCTAGCATAATCCACTTTCAGACAGTTTCTGGTGAAAACATCAGCAAAAAGTGGCTCCCCTATAGCACTAGCAGTAATACTAAGCCCCTCGTCAGTCCAATACTCGAGGGGGACATCACGAAGTTTCACCCAAACAGGGACATGTTTAGGTTGAACCTTCATAAGGGACATACCAAGCTTCCACCGGGAAAGGAAAATAGACTGGCCCTGAATCAGCCACGGCCCACCCTCTAACGCCTCGGACAAAGAGATCAACTAGAATTAATGACTTGTTTCGATCTAGAGGGCATGGTTCACACGGCGAGGAAGATAGAGCAACAATTAAAGAGAAGACAAACTAAGAGAGTAAATATCCCTAGTACACCTTGGAAGCCGAGGCAACCTAGCAACATAGGGGGTGAGTTCAAATCTTCAAGCACAAAATCCCAACCCACCCAAAAGCCATTTTCCACAACTCAAACAGGATCATCGTCTAATGGTCCAACTAGGTCCCGAGATGTGAGATGTTTTAAATGTCAAGGGTTTGGTCACATAGCATCAAATTGTCCAAATCAAAGAGTGATCACAGCTAGACCCGAACAAGTAGAATCGGCCAGTGAGGAAGAAGCCGAGTGTGAGGAAGAATATGAGGAGTTTGAAGAAGTAGTTGATGAGGGTAAAATAAGTGCAGTAGTGACTAGAATGTCCCTCGCTACTCAGATAGGTGAAGAATAGGATGGTCAAAGAGAGAATCTATTTCAAACTAGATGTCATATTAAGGACAACCTATGTAGTTTGATTATAGATGGAGGAAGTTGTGTGAATGTGGTTAGTGCAGCCTTAGTAAAGAAATTATGCTTACCCGTGGAAAAACATCCAAAGCCATATAGATTACTATGGTTAAATAATACCGGAGATTTGAGGGTTACTAATCAAGCTAAGGTATCCTTTAGGATTGGCAGGTATATAGATGAAGTAGTCTGCGATGTCGTACCTATGCACGCTACTCAGCTTCTTCTAGGAAGACCATGGCAGTATGATCGTCAAGTCCTTCATAATGGTTTCACAAACAAGTACTCATTCACCTATGAGAAAAAGAAATTCACCTTAACACCCATGACTCCTAAACAGGTTCACGAAGATCAAATGGTGCTACAACAAGCAACAAAGGAAAAAGAGAAAGAAAAGATTGAATCTTCAACCTCTAAAGGGGGCAAGACCGTTGGGTTGATCAGGGCTAGTGCGGTTAAACGAGCCATGCTATCACAACAGCCCGTGGTTCTGTTAATGTTTCGTGAAGCTTTACTTAATCTTGCATCTATTCCTGAGACTACTGATCCTTTGATTGTTGCACTCTTACAGGAATTTGAAGATGTGTTCCCGGAAGAGACCCCTCCTGGATTACCGCCAATAAGAGGCATTGAACACCAAATCGATTTTGTTCCTGGAGCTTCAATTCCAAACCGACCTGCATATAGAAGCAATCCAGAGGAAACGAAAGAAATGAGGAAGCAAGTAGACGAGCTACTAGCCAAAGGGCATGTGCGAGAAAGCATGAGTCCGTGTTCTGTTCCAGTTTTGTTGGTACCAAAGAAAGATGGATCATGGAGAATGTGCGTGGACTGTCGATGATATGAATTACGTATATAAGTGTACGTAAAACGTATAAAATACAACGGAAGATTATCACGGTTTTTACAAGTTTCAAAGTATCAACGAAAAATAAAAGGTGGTGGCCGAAATTATATGGGTTTCGGCCGTGAGGTAGGATAGTGTATGGGTTTGAATGTGTTTTATCGAATTAGACCTATAACTCGATAAAGATAATCTCTCCTCAAGACCTATTGAGAATTGATCAAGTTAAAATTCGAGACGCGTCGAAATAATAACCAAAGTTTTGTTGAACTCGTTCAACGTATATTTCAAGAGAAATACAATGTTTATAACTTTCAAGATAATTCCAAAGGGTTGAGGGTGAGGCTATTATATAGCCATAATGACTCCTAACAAGGCCAAAGAAAATCACACAAAATCTAGCTAAAATACAAGCACTTATTAAACTATCTACAAAGACTTTGAGAAGAAATCACAACATTTTGGCTCCTTCCTTGTACAAATCGGCCGTGGGGCTTCCAAGAAGGAGTGGACAAGATCCTCCTCATGTGATATATTGTAAGGCTTGACAATGACTTGATCATGAAAGGGACTTCTTGGCATCTTCTTCCTTCAAGTCTTCACCAAATCTTCACAAATCTTTGTCAATTTTCGGCCATAAAAATCACTGCACATTTGAACGGTTCGTGTGTCTTGATAGAAGCATAATTGGACCTTGGACCATTTCACATGATTTATAGATCTTTCTTTTATCTTTCCATGGCCGCTTGAATCACCTAAATCGGACTTCGTATGAGAGAGTTATGATTAAAATACCAAAACTGCTACGAAGTAGTCATACGCGCGGGAATTGGTAATTTTGTCCGCTTTTTCGCCTTTTTCTCTCCGACTAGTAAATTTCGGATCATGACTAGTCAATCTTGAGCAAATATTCACCAAAGACAAGAAACAAAATAAAATAATTAATCATGTTAGAAGACTTTGGTTTGATTCTTGATGATTATTATTATCATGCTTTGACGACTTTGTTGCCATGTAGGTGACTTATTCAAGGGAGGGGAACCATCGGTTTCAATGCATGAAGAAGGTGGGTGAGCGCATGGTTCGTAATTTCTTCATGCATACGTAAAATATGTTCAAGGTTACTTCAAGTCTCGTGTTAGTCATCTCGTCCAAAGAAGTAATTGCATGTCGTGTAGGTGCATGTGTGTGCATGGCCGTATGCATGGTTGCATGGTCGTATACGTCGTCTTTCTTCGGTTGGCCATGTCGATCTCGTATCATCCCCTCTTCCTTTAAAGAGATTCGTCCTCGAATCTAAAGTCCAAGGACGGTTGGTATTCCGGATAGGGTTGTGCTCCTCCCGGGTTGAAGATGTAATTTTCGTCGGATGTGTTGACGTTTGCTTGGGATTGCATTTTTAAAAGACCAACCTGTAAAATAAAAACAAACGACGTATCTAGGTGTCTACCATTTCCCTTAACGGAATCCCCAAAAAATGATTTGTGGTTTAACGGAATAATTTCCTTTTCCGGCGTCATGTGGGCACAAATCTTGTCCTCATTCCTTTCATCAATGAGTTCGTCTTTTACTATTTTCCAGTCACATGTAGCCACATAGCTTTTACGTTGGTCGGTGTCGGGAACCGGATCAATGAGAACAATTGGATTGGGATCCTCCAATTTTTTAATAGAAATAACCTCATAGAAATTTTGGGGAACAATCGCCTTGTCCTCAATCTCTTCATCTTCTGTAGCTCGGGAAACGGACGGTTGTGTAGAACTTAAAAGTATACTTGTGAGTTCCTCACTCGTTAACTCGTCCTGATGCTCCAAATCATTTGAAACCGATTTGGTTTCTAAAGTACGAAGAACTAAGTCTCAGATCATAATCGGGAGCATCATAAACTACACATTCTTCTTCTCCTTCGTCCTCTATATCAAACTTGAGAATGTCGCCTAGCCTTTCTTGTTCTTCCTCGGCTATTAACTCGTCTCGGGAGCAAGAGTCGGGCAAACATCTTGCACATGATCGAACCCTTGGCCAATGAAACAACTCACCTCCAAAGAAACTCGTCTCATTAGGCAAGTCGAGAGCTTTAGAAACCGAGTTGGGGCTGATGTTGTTACGATTTTGAGAGCCGAACTCGAGCCGAAAGGTACGTATCTCTTGCGAAGTTTTCTTTTCAACGACTCCACGAACGGATCTTTTTTTCCAAAGACGAGTCCTTTGCTTCTTCTTTAATTCGAACCAAACTGAAGCGCCTTTAACCAACTTGATAATTGCATATCTGCAACGCTTCTCATCGTCAAGACCTTTAAACTCGAACAAGCAATCCATCTTACGTTCCCATTCCAAATAAATTTCGGGGTCGGTACCTCCGATGAACTTTGGAAGTTCGTTCAACTCGAACTCGTTAGTATGACGTGGGGAACTCATGCCTTCTCCTCCTCGTTGAGGTTCCAGTAAGTCATGTAAAGCATCACGTAGCTTTACCAAGAATTCGGTATTGGAAAAGTCCATCTCTTCTAATGATCAAGAAACCGGACAGAAAATTTGCCAATAAATCCGTGAAGAATGAACCAAGAAGATGATCAAAGAATCTGATCTCCACCGTTCAGACTGTAGTTCAATGAGTTGGCTTACCTTTGTCAAAATTTCGTGACGATCCAACGGTCGAATCCACGGGAAACTTTGTTTTCTTCCGACTGCGCTAATCTCAACAAAAAAAATTCGTTGAATAAATCGCCCAAGGAGATGACCTTGGGCTCCGATACCACTTATTATATGAATTACGTATATAAGTGTACGTAAAACGTATAAAATACAACGGAAGATTATCACGGTTTTTACAAGTTTCAAAGTATCAACGAAAAATAAAAGGTGGTGGCCGAAATTATATGGGTTTCGGCCGTGAGGTAGGATAGTGTATGGGTTTGAATGTGTTTTATCGAATTAGACCTATAACTCGATAAAGATAATCTCTCCTCAAGACCTATTGAGAATTGATCAAGTTAAAATTCGAGACGCGTCGAAATAATAACCAAAGTTTTGTTGAACTCGTTCAACGTATATTTCAAGAGAAATACAATGTTTATAACTTTCAAGATAATTCCAAAGGGTTGAGGGTGAGGCTATTATATAGCCATAATGACTCCTAACAAGGCCAAAGAAAATCACACAAAATCTAGCTAAAATACAAGCACTTATTAAACTATCTACAAAGACTTTGACAAGAAATCACAACATTTTGGCTCCTTCCTTGTACAAATCGGCCGTGGGGCTTCCAAGAAGGAGTGGACAAGATCCTCCTCATGTGATATATTGTAAGGCTTGACAATGACTTGATCATGAAAGGGACTTCTTGGCATCTTCTTCCTTCAAGTCTTCACCAAATCTTCACAAATCTTTGTCAATTTTCGGCCATAAAAATCACTGCACATTTGAACGGTTCGTGTGTCTTGATAGAAGCATAATTGGACCTTGCACCATTTCACATGATTTATAGATCTTTCTTTTATCTTTCCATGGCCGCTTGAATCACCTAAATCGGACTTCGTATGAGAGAGTTATGATTAAAATACCAAAACTGCTACGAAGTAGTCATACGCGCGGGAATTGGTAATTTTGTCCGCTTTTTCGCCTTTTTCTCTCCGACTAGTAAATTTCGGATCATGACTAGTCAATCTTGAGCAAATATTCACCAAAGACAAGAAACAAAATAAAATAACTAATCATGTTAGAAGACTTTGGTTTGATTCTTGATGATTATTATTATCATGCTTTGACGACTTTGTTGCCATGTAGGTGACTTATTCAAGGGAGGGGAACCATCGGTTTCAATGCATGAAGAAGGTGGGTGAGCGCATGGTTCGTAATTTCTTCATGCATACGTAAAATATGTTCAAGGTTACTTCAAGTCTCGTGTTAGTCGTCTCGTCCAAAGAAGTAATTGCATGTCGTGTAGGTGCATGTGTGTGCATGGCCGTATGCATGGTTGCATGGTCGTATACGTCGTCTTTCTTCGGTTGGCCATGTCGATCTCGTATCAGTCGAGCCATCAATAATATCACAATTAAGTATCGGCATCCCATTCCGAGACTAGATGACATGCTAGATGAGTTATACGGTTCTGCCATCTTTTCCAAAATTGATTTAAAAAGTGGGTATCACCAAATAAGAATGAAAGAGGGAGATGAATGGAAAACAGCCTTTAAAACTAAACATGGTCTTTATGAATGGTTAGTTATGCCGTTTGGTCTCACTAATGCACCTAGCACTTTCATGCGACTTATGAATCATGTTTTACGAGCTTTTATAGGGAGATTTGTAGTTGTTTACTTTGATGACATACTTATCTATAGTAAGAATTTGCAAGAGCATGTTAGTCATGTAAAACAAGTGTTAACTGTGCTTAGAAAAGAGCGTCTGTTCGCTAACCTTCAAAAATGCAATTTTGGCACGGAGAAGCTTGTTTTCCTTGGTTTTGTTGTGAGTTCACAGGGAATACAGGTAGATGAAGAAAAGATCAAGGCTATCAAAGATTGGGAAAGTCCTAAATCAGTCCGGGAAGTTCGAAGCTTCCATGGCTTGGCGAGCTTCTACCGACGTTTTGTACCCAATTTTAGCACCTTGGCAGCTCCCTTAACCGAAGTGATCAAGAAAAATGTTGGCTTTAAATGGGAGAAGGAGCAGGAAGCCGCCTTTAGATTGTTGAAAGAGAAACTCACGAATGCACCATTACTATCCCTACCAAACTTTACAAAATCATTCGAGATTCAGTGTGATGCATCTGGAACTGGTATTGGCGCAGTCTTAATGCAAGAAGGAAAACCAATTGCCTACTTCAGTGAGAAGTTGGGAAGTGCCACGCTAAATTATCCGACTTATGATAAGGAGTTGTACGCCTTGGTTCGAGCACTTGAAACTTGGCAACACTACCTATGGCCTAAAGAGTTCGTAATACACACAGACCACGAGTCACTAAAGCACCTGAAAGGCCAACATAAGTTAAATAAGAGGCATGCTCGCTGGATGGCGTTTATTGAGACGTTTCCTTATGTGATTCGTTATAAACAAGGTAAAGAGAACGTCGTGGCTGATGCACTATCTCGAAGGTACTCCTTATTATCTGCTCTAGATTCTAAATTACTTGGCTTTGAGATGATTAAAAATCAATATGAGCATGATTCTGATTTTTGTGATATATATGCTGCATGTGAACGTGTAGGAGTTGATAAATTTTATAAACATGATGGATTCTTGTTTAGAGAAAGCAGTTATGTATTCCTGCTAGTTCTATCCGAGAGTTGTTGTTGTTAGAGGCGCACGGAGGAGGTTTAATGGGTCATTTTGGCATTGCTAAAACTCTTGCTGTATTACAAGAACATCTTTATTGGCCCAATATGAAACGTGATGTAACCCGTATTTGTGAAAGATGTGTAACTTGTAAGTTAGCTAAAAGTCGAGCCCAGCCCCATGGATTATACATGCCTTTGCCTATACCTGAAACACCATGGACTGATATCTCTATGGATTTTGTGTTGGGGTTGCCTAGAAACAAGTATGGGCGTGATTCTATATTTGTTGTTGTTGATCAATTTTCCAAAATGGCACATTTCATCCCTTGTCATAAATCTGATGATGCCTCACACGTTGCAAATCTTTTCTTTAAAGAAATTATTCGTTTGCATGGGGTACCTAGAACTATAGTTTCAGATAGGGATGCTAAGTTCCTTAGTTACTTTTGGAAAACGCTGTGGGCTAAATTAGGGACAAAGCTCTTATTTTCTACCACTTGCCACCCACAAACTTATGGGCAAACCGAAGTAGTAAATAAGACTCTATCGACTTTGTTAAGAGCCATTATTAAAACCAACATAAAAACTTGGGAAGAATGTTTGCCACACATTGAATTTGCTTATAATCGATCTATGCATTCTGCTTCTCAATTTTCACCTTTTGAACTTGTTTATGGCTTTAATCCTTTAACCCCACTTGATCTTTTACCTTTGCCTTTGAGTGAAAGAGTAAGTACAGATGGGCACAAGAAAGCAGAGTTGGTGAAACAATTGCATGAGCAAGCTCGTAACAATATTGAAAGACGGACCAAGCAGTATATTGAAAATTATAACCGTGGACGCAAAGCCGTGGTATTTCAGCCTGGTGATTGGGTATGGTTACATATGAGGAAAGAACGATTTCCAGTGCAGAGGAGGTCGAAGCTTTTACCAAGAGGAGACGGCCCATTCATGGTCTTGGAGAAAATAAATGACAATGCCTATAAACTAGACTTGCCGGGAGAATATAATGTTTCTGCAACTTTTAACGTTTCTGACTTGTCTTTGTTTGGGACAGGAGATGAATCCGATCTGAGGACAGATCCTTCTCAAGAGGGAGGGAATGATGCAACCCCAGTTGCACCATCAAGAGTATTAGATTCGGTTGGAGCCATCATAAATCACACTGGTCCTATCACCCGAGCACGTGCTAAGAAATTGAGAGAAGACACAAATGAACTGTTGAAAACAAGCGACATTAGCACCACTACACGAAATAACATGATGTTACGTTCCAGCTCTATAACTCTACTTCAAATCACCGATTCAGAAGGCCACGTTCCCATCAGGGAATTACATTGTTTGTTCATGTTTAAATCCGAGATTGAGGACCCTCGTTTAGAGATTGCATTTGGAGAACACATTGAAGATTTCAAGCCGCAACTTCCCTATCCGGATAAGTTCGATTCTATACTCCATTATGAGGATCACATTCAACAAGACCCCCATCTAGGGGCTGCATGGAATTCTTCGACGTTCAAGACCCCCGTCTAGGGGTTGTATAGGAGACGTATGGAAGGGGTTCGGCCATGCAAAGACATGCAAAACAAGGAGACATTTTCGTCCATATTTGAAGCCTTTTTCTAGGTGTTATATTTTTGTCAAAAATATGAAGTATAAAAGTACAAAAAGTCTACATGGTGTGAAAGCAAAATAACCTCATCAAGTGACCTCATCAAGGTGAGCTCATCAAGTGTAGCTAGCAATATTTTACACTCCCACTTGGTCCTCATAAACGTTGCAATGAGGAGAGAAGGATGAGGAATTTCTTTTGGCCCACTTTCCTTCAAATAGCCGTTGCCATCTTCACAAAGTCAAGGAGGAATCTTAGCTTTACTCAAGTAGCTAGTATTTTATCATTATCTTCCCTCCTTTCATGCTTGTAGTTGTAATTGTTTATTTTGTTGTTTGAATTTCATGTCTCCTTAGGAGTCTTTTATCCTACTTAAGGGTTTATAGTATGTTACATTTCCGCTGCCATTATAACCGTTGGGGGGACAAGAAATTCCGATTAAAAGAGTCTACTTGAGAGCTTCATGAGTTGATCTTACTTAGGCAAGGAGGATCATATCATCTTGAATTCATCCACATGTTGTGGTGCATGCATGGCGTCGTATCCTCGTCGTGCATGGATTCGGGGCTCCGGCAAGCCTCGAAGAACGTCACGCAATTTGGCTACTTCTTCATCGGTGAATGCCATCTTCTTGAGTAACGTCGAGGACCGTGAGACAAATGTATCTGATACCACTTATGATACGAATTACGTATATAAGTGTATGTAAAACGTATAAAATACAACGGAAGATTATCACGGTTTTTACAAGTATCGAAGTAACAATGAAAATAAAAGGTGGTGGCCGAAATTATATGGTTTCCGGCCGTGAGGTAGGATAGTGTATGGGTTTGAATGTGTTTTATCGAATTAGACCTATAACTCGATAAAGATAATCTCTCCTCAAGACCTATTGAGAATTGATCAAGTTAAAATTCGAGACGCGTCGAAATAATAACCAAGGTTTTGTTGAACTCGTTCAACGTATATTTCAAGAGAAATACAATGTTATTAATTTTCAAGATGCATACAACAAACAAGTGTACTACTATATATTGTAGTATAAGGAAATAAGTAACAAGAAAAAAAAACAAAATACAAGTCTTCTCCTAACATGTTTCGGCCGAAATATCAAGTGTGGGGGAGGAGATCTTCAATATCTTGGACTTATTGTTTGATGACTTTGACATGATGATACGAAACCGACTACTCCAAGCGAAGAAGATGAAGTAAGATTTGACGTAAAACACCTCGACCGCACTACAACCTACTTAGGCGAGAAAATAGAAATAAGGCACGGAGTTACCTTGATAGTCGGAATTGGAGTAACTTAAACAAAAGACAAATAGCATCTTGGGGAGGGAAAAAGGATCAAGTGGCAACTAAACAAATAAAAGGATGTTCAGCTTTCTCTTATAAAGCAGCAGGATTCTTGGCAAAAAGGGCGGCTGTCAGCAAACAACTTGGAGACAAAGACCCAGCTTTTACTTGTCAACAAGTGACCTGAAGAACCTGTTATTATCCTTTCATTATTTTAAAGAACAACTTGTAATAGTTTAAGTTATTTTGTCAGGCCACTTTTACCTATAAATAGTGGTAGTAGAGTTGTAATGGGGGATTATTGAATGTTGAAGAATTGAGAACACTTTGTGTTTTTCCCTGGTGAATGCTTTTCATCAAAACTTGGTTTTTATTCGACGCGTTTCGAATACTAATCTGATTGATTCTCAATAGGTCTTGAGGAGAAATCACTTTATCAAATTATAGGTCTAATTTGATAAAACATCTGTTTATATCTTGTTTCGATATTCTGTTTATTTTTTGATACAGTTGTATACTTGTCCGATATTTCGCATAAAGTGTTGTTCGATCCTTCGAACTTATTTCCTGTTTTAACTTTGTTTCCGTCCAAAACGTGCTGTTTCGAGTGTCGCTGCTTGGAGGTGTCCTGTTTCGAGTCTTTTCTTTTGGATCAAATTCCTGTCTTGTGGCTGTATCGAATTACCGCCTTCATCACTCGTCAGTATTGTTGCTGTAGCGAGCTGTTGTCACCAGTTCCCGACAGCTTCTTGTCGCTAGCTTCCGCTCGTCAAAAGCCTTCCGCTGTATCGATACCGAATTCGCATCACAAGTGAGAATTCGTATCACATGAAGAAAAAGGCTTGATGAAAGTCTTCCCCAAGAGCATGCTTCGGCCGATTTCAAGGATGTGGGGAGGAGGGGATCTTCAAGATCTTGTGTAAGATATGAAGGCAAACATGAAGAAAAAGGCTTGGTGAAAGTCTTCACCAAGGAGCATGCTTTGGCCGAAAAATCAAAGGTGTGGAGGAGGAGAAGATTTTGGACAAGATATAGTTTTGATAAAATCTTCAAGCATCTTGTACTAAATTGGCCGAATCCCCCATGCTTTGGACCGATTTCGTCGTCATGTTTTACGTTACTCCAGTTCCGATTAATAACGTAACTCCAATTTGTGTGTTCTTCTGGCCCAAGTATGATGATGCGTGGGCGTGTAACTTTGTATCGTCGTTGATGTCGATTTTTATTGACTCCAGTTTGATTGGGGTAGTTGATATCGTATCAACTAGATCCGTGAAACTCCAGTATGCTGCGGAATTTATCTAAGAGATCAATATCGTTGGCGTCGTCTCTGCGTCTTGCTTGCATACATTGCTCCGGTAATCCGTTTAGTGCGTCACAGAGTTTCATCAAGAAATCGAGATCGAAAAAATCCATAACAAGAATCAAGAGATAGTTCTTCCTAAGAAAGCGTTGAATAAATCACCCAAGGAGATGACCTTGGGCTCCGATACCACTTATGATACGAATTACGTATGAAAATGGACATAAACTCGTATGCAATGCAGCGGAAATATTGTTGATCCTCACAACACTCGAATATGTGTAACACTCGTAAGAAATAACCGAAAGTAGGGCAATTCGGCTTACGTAAACAAGAACAATATGAATGATTTATCAAACTAGACATATAGTTTGATAAGGTAATCTTTCCTCAAGACCTATTGAGAATCGATTAGATTAAAACTCGAAAACGCGTCGAATTATAATCAAGTTTCGATGAAAAGCATTCACCAAGGATAGAAATACAAAGTGTATTCTTTCATAACAACATTCAATTTCATTCATTATGATATTAGAAGACTTATCAAAGACTATTCAAACACGGTTGTGCTACCAAGAGAGTTAGGAACGGTTGGAACCGTCATGGACCCCACTGGTCCTATCACACGTGCACGTGCTAGGAAGTTGAGAGAACAAACGAGTGAAATGTTGAGAACGAGTGACACTAGCACCACCTCACAAAATAAACTTAATGCACGTTCCTCACCTGTTACCTTATTATATGTTATTAACTCTTATGAAGACAACTTGGTTCCTACTCAAGAGGTTTACTGTATGACCTCGATCAAATCCTCGCTTGAAGACCCTCACAATGAGGCTGCTTGGAGTACACTGAATAAAGAACCTGAACCTAGAAGAATTCACGTCCAAAGAAAAGAAGAAGACGAGCTCGTCCTTAAGCTGCCCGAATTAGAAGTGGAAATCATGTCTAAATTTAGTGACTGTGCAACGGTGGATCTACTTGAGATTCAACAAGGCCCGACAGTTGTTCAAATCCTAAGCCCAGATATAGCTTTGCTTGAGGGCAGCCCAGATATAGCTAAAAACAGAAAGCTTGAGGGCGGACCCCAGATATTGCCTAAATAATGGCATGAGGGCGTCTTTGTCGTATTTCCTGAAAATGAGAGTTAAATCATAAAAAAACTCGAAAAGAGAAATACTCTATAAAAAAAAGGATGAACAACCGAAGGTCGACTTGATGATTAAGGAAAATCCATCCTAGCTTAGAAATTAGACTTAGGCGTGAGGAAGCTTCAAGGAAGATGATGTTGGTGTTGTCTTGGGAAAGGGAACTTCAGCATGTGGAAGTTTCAAAGTGAACGTGAGAAATTGTGAAGACCAAGACCTTTTTCAAGATTCCTTTATTTACTTTATAGTTAAGTTGTGTTAGTTTATTCCCTTTTAATCCAGTCCATGTGAAGCAGCCCTGCATTGTCTTAAAAAGTAGGGACACTTGATTTTATTTCCTTAGTTTAATATGTCAGGGATAATATAGTTTGTTTTGTACTCTCCTATAAAAGGAGACCTCTAGGTACCGAGGGAATCAATCAACCTTTTTGAAATCAAAAACATATTTCGGCTTTATGCTAGAATCAGAGCTGTTGCTCGCCTTTTCTTGAGTATTATTCTTATAATTCTCACTTCTACATTCTTGCAATTTTAGTTCATAAAATTGTTAAGTCTTAATCATAGAAACTTGAGTTCTTAGAATAATTCCAAACGTTTCTTTAGAACAGAATTCTAAGGGGATTATAGTAATTAATTATAAGGGTTTGAAGTGCCTTCATTATTTCCGTATCCATTGTTGCTGTATCAAAATATAGTCCATTGCTGCTGTACCGAAATACAGTCCATTGTTGATGTACCGAAGTACCGTATCGACGTGAAGTCCATTGTTACTTTAACGGAGTACTGTCCAAATATTGCTGTACCAACATACGATCGACTCTCGCTGAATCGAAGTGCCATTAATTCTGTCTGCATTGAAGTACTGCTGTATTGAAGGGCTGTATCGAAGCGCCGCTGTATCAAAGTGCTGCTGTATTGAAGAGCTGCATCAATCTTCTTTGTATTGAAGAGAGTATCGAAGTGCATTGTATCGAAGTCTTCTTTGTATTGAAGAGTTGTTTTGAAGTACCGCTGTACCGAAGTGCTGACCATTATTGTTATTTGCTGTTTGCTTCCGCTCGAGAACTTATACTTCCGCTTCACGCAACCACGATTCACAACAGTTCCTGTATTGGTAACACTGTTGGGTATCGAACGGTATCATTTGGCATCAGAGAACGGTTTTGTCGTTCCTCTCTTATCGTTATTCTCATATATCTATATAAATATATATATATATAAAAATAATTTTGTGATTCACATTGGAGTTAAGTTGTTGTGTTTTAAGTAAGCTACTCGATATTTGCTTACTGTTTCGAATCACTTAGTACCATGATGACAGGATCAAGAAACTCGAAGGATGGAGAAACTCCAGCCCTTAGGCAGTAGGAAGGATCCGTAGATGAGGAAGAGGTCTTAGCGGCGACCGATTACTAATAAAATCCAAAGCTTCCGTGATGTGCAATTCCAACTCGAAGGCCTGACATCTTACATATGAAGGATGGAAAACATGATGTTGGAAATGAGGGAAGAGCTGAAATCCCATAGAACGTCACCAACTCCCGAACCTACTATTAGAAACAGGGAGAATCGAGAGAGAGAACCCACAATGGGAGGAAGGGATTCACGGTATAGAGGTAGAGAAAGGGGTAGAGTTAGGGCAGCCCCTCCACCACCCGAATACTATCTGGAAGATGAATATGACGAGTTCTTTGAGGATGACAGACAGCCCAGGATCGACCAAGAACCTAGAGAACAACGAGTAAGGGTAGATGATAACTTAAGTAGTGTTAAGTTCTCCATACCACCTTTTGAAGGCAAATCTGATCCCGAAACTTATTTTGAATGGGTTAGGAAGGTCGAGGGACAATTTGAGTGCCGAAATTTTTCAGATCTTAAGAAGGTTAAGATAGCCACTGTAGAGTTCACTGGGTATGCTCTTGTATGGTGGGATCATGTAGTTCAACTTAGGCATCGACGTGGGGAAAGACCCATAGATACATGGGAAGAACTGAAGCGAGTGATGAAGGAAAGATTTGTTCCTAGCTATTACATGAGGGACCTTAGGTATAGTCTCCAAACTTTAAGACAAGGGACTAAGTCAGTAGACGATTACTATAAGGAGATGGAAACAGGACTGATTAGGTGTCGTATAGAGGAGGACCACGATAGTACCATGACTAGGTTCTTAGCCGGACTTAATGTTGAGATTAGAGACCAATTAGAGCTCATGACTATGCATGACTTAGAAGAAATGGTGCACACGGCTAGGAAAATAGAAACCCAAGTTCGGAGACGTCAAACTAGGAAGAACCCCACTCCTAGTATCCCATGGAAATCGAGACAGCCCACTAACCATAAAGAAGACCCAAAACCGTCGTTCACTAGGGTCCAGACAGCCCCTAATCCGCCAACTAAGTCCCAACCTTCATCAAGTTTCAAACCTCAACCTAGGACACATGAGATACGATGCTATAGGTGTCAAGGTATAGGTCACATAGCCCCAAACTGCCCAAACAAGCGAGTTGTAGTCATTAAGTCAGGGGAAATAGCGGCTGACAGTGAGGGAGAAGAAGAGATTAAGGATGAGGATAGTGGAGAAGAGATAAAAGAATGTAATGAAGAAATCTTAGAAGGGAAGATTAATGTAGTGCTTAGAATGTCCTTGTCAGCTAAGGTAGTAGAAGATGAGGATAGCCAGAGGGAGAACTTGTTTCAGTGTAGGTGCTACATTAAGGGAAACCTCTGTAGTATGATCATAGACGGGGGTAGTTGTGTCAATATCGTTAAATCTGACCTTGGTGCGAAACTAGAGCTTAAAACCGAAAGACACCCTAAACCATATAAATTGATGTGGATGAATAATCTTTGAGGCCCGAAAGTAGTGAGTAGATGCACCGTACCCTTTAAAATAGGTAGATATGAGGACGAAGTAGTTTGCGACGTCGCCCCTATGCATGCCACCCAGATTCTTTTAGGAAGGCCATGGCAGTACGACCGCAAAGTTACTCATGATGGGTTTTCGAACAAGTATTCCTTCATTTTTGGAAAGAAGAAATTTAACCTATCACCTATGACCCCTAAGCAAATCCTTGAAGATCAGAGGAGGATATTAGAACAAGCACTGAGAGAAAGCGAAAAAAAGGAGAAGGAAAAGAAAACAGTCACGGCGATCCCTAAAGGGATAAAAACCGTCGCCCTTTGTAGGGCTAGTGAAGTTAAACGAGCCTTGCTCGCAAAACGGCCTGTGGTTCTATTACTATTTCGTGACGTATTGCTTAATATTCCATCAATTCCTGATACTACTGACCCATTGATTGTCTCTTTATTGCAGGAGTTTGAAGACGTGTTTCCTGAGGAGACCCCACCGGGTTCTTTGCCGTTCGAGGCATCGAGCACTGTATCGATTTTGTTCCAGGTTCCTCAATACCAAACCGTCCTGCATACCGAAGTAACCCCGAAGAGACTAAAGAGATGCAAAGGCAAGTGGATGAACTACTAGCAAAGGGACATGTGAGAGAGAGTATGAGTCCTTGTGCAGTCCCGGTATTGCTAGTACCAAAGAAAGATGGCTCGTGGAGGATGTGCGTAGATTGCCGTGCAATAAACAACATTACGGTGAAGTATCGACATCCCATCCCTAGACTTGACGACATGTTAGATGAATTATATGGTTCCACAATGTTTTCAAAAATTGATTTAAGAAGTGGGTACCATCAGATTCGAATGAAAGAGGGAGACGAGTGGAAAACGGCGTTTAAAACTAAACATGGTTTGTATGAGTGGTTAGTTATGCCATTTGGGCTCACTAACGCACCAAGTACATTTATGAGGGTAATGAATCATGTTCTACGTGCTTTTATTGGGAAATTTGTTGTCGTATACTTCGATGACATCCTAATATATAGCAAAAGTTTGAATGAACATATCAAGCATTTGAAAGAGGTGTTGCTCGTGCTTAGAAAGGAACACTTGTTTGCTAACATTCAAAAATGCAACTTTGGTACCGAGAAATTGGCCTTCCTTGGTTTCGTTGTTAGTTCCCAGGGGATACAGGTCGATGAAGAGAAAGTGAGGGCAATTAGAGAATGGGACAGCCCCAAGAATGTGAGCGAAGTCTGAAGCTTCCACGGCCTGGCAAGCTTCTATCGCCGGTTTGTACCCAACTTTAGTACTGTAGTCGCCCCTTTGACCGAGGTAATCAAGAAGAATGTTGGATTCAAGTAGGAACAGGAATAAGAGACGGCCTTCAAGGCCTTGAAATAAAAACTGACGAACGCTCCATTGCTAGCCCTGCCGAATTTTGCTAAGTCTTTTGAGATCGAGTGTGATGCGTCCGGTACAGGTATAGGAGCTGTTTTGATGCAAGAAGGTAGGCCGATTGCCTACTTCAGTGAGAAGTTGGGAGGAGCTTCGCTGAACTATCCAACTTACGACAAAGAACTATATGCCTTGGTTCAAGCACTCGAAACTTGGCAACATTACTTATGGCCCAAAGAGTTCGTGATACACACTGATCACGAGTCCTTGAAGCATCTGAAGGGGCAACAAAAGTTGAATAGAAGGCATGCTCAATGGATGGAATTCATAGAGACGTTCCCATATGTAATCAACTACAAACAGGGAAAAGAGTACGTCGTTGCTGATGCTCTATCTCGCAGGTATACCTTCCTGACTGCTTTAGATTCAAAAATACTTGGTTTTGAATTGATTAAAAATTTGTACGAGAAAGACATTGATTTTGGCGAGATTTTCATTACTTGTGAGAAGTCTGGAGTCGATAAGTTATGCATACCTACTAGCTCTATACGTGAGCTATTGTTACTCGAATCACATGGGGGAGGGTTGATGGGTCATTTTAGCATTGATAAAACCTTGTCTGTTTTGCAAGAACATTTCTACTGGCCGGTATGAAACGAGATGTCATTCGTATTTGTGGTCGCTGTATCGATTGCAAAATGGCTAAGAGTAGAGTTCAACCCCACGGTTTGTGCACCCCACTCCCCATTCCTAATACTCCTTGGACTGATATATCGATGGATTTCGTGCTGGGATTGCCTAGAAACTGGTATGGGAGGGATTCTATATTTGTTGTGGTTGATAGGTTTTCAAATATGGCACATTTCATAGCTTGCCACAAAACTGATGATGCATCTCACGTGGCTAATCTTTTCTTTATAGAGATTGTTCGTTTACATGGAATGCCTAGGACTATAGTTTTTGATCGTGATGCTAAATTCCTAAGTTATTTTTGGAAAACCTTATGGGCTAAATTAGGCACAAAGCTTCTATTTTCTACCACTTGTCACCCACAAACTGATGGGCAAACCGAAGTAATAAATAGAACTCTTTCTATTTTGTTAAGGGTTATAATAAAAACAAACATTAAAACTTGGGAAGAATGTTTGCCACATGTTGAGTTTGCTTATAATCGAACAGTGCATTCTGCTTCTCAATTTTCTCCTTTTGAGATTGTTTATGGATTTAATCCTTTGACCCCACTTGATTTTATGCCTTTGCCTGTGACTGAAAGAATTAGTACATATGGGAAGAAGAAAGCCGAGCTAGTCAAACAACTCCATGAGAAAGCAAGAGCTAACATTGAAAGGCGTACTAAGTAGTATGTTGAGCGCGCCAACCGAGGGAGAAAGGAAGTGGTCTTGAACACGGAGGTAGGTGTGGATACATATGAGGAAGGAAAGGTTTCCTGTACAAAGGAGATCAAAGTTGCTACCACGAGGAGACGGTCCTTTCATGATCTTGGAGAGGATAAATAATAATGCTTATAAGCTGGACTTACCAGGAGAATACAATGTATCTGCTACTTTTAATGTTTCTGATTTGTCTTTGTTTGAAGCAGGTGACCTCGCGGATCTGAGGACAGATCCTTCTCAAGAGTGAGGGGATGATACAAATACGGTTGTGCTACCAAGAGAGTTAGGAACGGTTGGAACCGTCATGGACCCCACTGGTCCTATCACACGTGCACGTGCTAGGAAGTTGAGAGAACAAACGAGTGAAATGTTGAGAACGAGTGACACTAGCACCACCTCACAAAATAAACTTAATGCACGTTCCTCACCTGTTACCTTATTATCTGTTATTAACTCTTATGAAGACAACTCGGTTCCTACTCAAGAGGTTTACTGTATGACCTCGATCAAATCCTCTCTTGAAGACCCTCACAATGAGGCTGCTTGGAGTACACTGAATAAAGAACCTGAACCTAGAAGAATTCACGTCCAAAGAAAAGAAGAAGACAAGCTCGTCCTTAAGCTGCCCGAATTAGAAGTGGAAATCATGTCTAAATTTAGTGACTGTGCAATGGTGGATCTACTTGAGATTCAAGAAGGCCCGACAGTTTTTCAAATCCTAAGCCCAGATATAGTTTTTCTTGAGGGCAGCCCAGATATAGCTAAAAACAGAAAGCTTGAGGGCGGACCCCAGATATTGCCTAAATAATGGCATGAGGGCGTCTTTGTTGATACGAATTCTCACTTGTGATGCGAATTCGCTATCGATACAGCGGAAGGCCTTATGACGAGCGGAAGCTATCGACAAGAAACTATCGGGAACTGGTGACAACAGCTCGCTACAGCAACAATACTGACGAGTGATGAAGGCGGTAATTCGATACAGCGACAAAAATAGGAATTTGGTCAACTGGAAAATGACTCGAAACAGGCCACCTCCAAACAGCGATACTCGAAACAGCACGTTTTGGATGGAAACAAAGTTAAAACAGGAAACAAGTTCAAAGGATCGAACAACACTTTATACGAAATATTGAACAAGTATAAAACTGTATCGAAAAATAAACAGAATATCGAAACAGGGTATAAACAGATGTTTTTATCAAATTAGACCTATAATTTGATAAAGTGATTTCTCCTCAAGACCTATTGAGCATCAATCAGATTAATACTCGAAACGCGTCGAATAAAAACCAAGTTTTGATGAAAAGCATTCACCAGGGAAAAACACAAAGTGTTCTTATTTCTTCAACATTCAATAATCTCCTCCATTACAACTCTACTGCCACTATTTATAGGCAAAAGTGGCCTGACAAAATAACTTAAACTATTACAAGCTGTTCCTTAAAATAATGAAAGGATAATAAAAGGTTCTTCATGTCACTTGTTGACAAAAGTAAAAGCTGGGTCTTTGCCTCCAAGTTGTTTGTTGACAGCCGCTTTTTCCTTCAACATGTTGCCAAGAATCCTGCTGCCCTTCTTAATAAAATATGTTGAAACTATTTTATTCTCTTACCACTTGGGCCCCCTTCCCCCAAGATTACCTTTTGTTTAAGTTATTCCAATTCCGATTATCAAGGTAACTCCGTGTCTCGTATCTGTTTTCTCGCCCAAGTACGTTGGAGTATGGTCGAGATGTTTTACGTCAATTCTTACTTCGTCTTCTTCGCTTGGAGTAGTTAATCTCGTATCATCCCCTCCCCCTTTAAGAGGAATTGTCCTCAATTCTGCAATCCCGTCATCATCAAGATAGGGAGAAAGATCACCTATGTTGAAAGTACCATGCATTCCATAGTCGCCCGGAAGTTCTAATTTGTAAGCATTGTCGTTCACCTTCGCAACTATTTTAAATGGCCCCTCGGCTCGTGGCATTAACTTATTCTTACGCTTACTCGGGAATCGTTCCTTCCTCAAATGTAACCAAACTAAATCTCCAACCTCGAATAGTCTCGGCTTTCTTTGCTTGTTCGACTTCTTTTTGTACGCCTCGTTTATTTCCTTGATTCTATCCCGCACCTGTTCGTGTAATTTCATCATTGATTTTAGTTTTGACTCCGCATCCTTATGCACCAATTCGTCACTTGGTAGTGGAATTAGATCTAGCGGCATGTAAGGATTCAACCCATAAACTACTTCAAATGGAGAGTGTGCAGTGGCATGAGTAGGAGATCGATTATAAGCCAACTCCGCATGTACCAGTTTCAGATCCCAGTCCTTTTGTGTTTTGCTCACCAAGCCTCGCAACAGCGTCCCCAGTGTTCGATTCGTTACTTCAGTTTGTCCGTCGGTTTGAGGATGATGTGAAGTACTAAACAAAAGCTTGGTTCCCACCTTCCTCCATAATGTGTTCCAAAAGTAGCTTAGAAACTTTGAGTCCCGGTCCGAAACAATAGTTTTCGGAACTCCATGTAATCGCACTACCTCTCGGAAATACAGATCAGCAACATTACTCGCATCATCGGTTTTGTGACAAGGAACAAAATGAGCCATCTTTGAAAAACGATCGACGACCACTATAATCGCATCCTTACCTCGTTGGGTTCGAGGCAAAGCCACAATGAAATCCATTGAGACATCTTCCCACGGCCTCTCCGGAATCGGTAAAGGTGTGTAGACTCCTGGTTTGAACGAACTTTTCGCAACATGGCACGTCACACATTTACTGATTATATTATTAACATCCCCTTGCATCCTTGGCCAATAAAAATGTTCTTTAAGTACATCCAATGTCTTGGCTGAACCAAAGTGGCCAGCCAATCCCCCTCCGTGAGCCACCCGAACCAGCAGTTCTCGAATCGTGTGCCTGGGTAAGCAAAGACGATTCCCCTTAAAAATAAAGCCCTCCTGTATCGAAAATTCTCCCACCGGGCCAGGTTTGCACAGGGCGAAGGTTTCGCCAAAATCCGCATCACCTTCGTAATACTCCTTTACTGTATCGAACCCTAGCAAACGAACATCAAGAGTGGCGAGTAAGGCATAACGCCTAGACAATGCATCTGCCACAATATTGCTCTTGCCGTCCTTATACTTCGATGAGAAGTGAAATGATTGTAAAAATTCCACCCACTTCGCATGCCTGGGACTTAACTTGTGTTGCCCGTTAATGTACTTCAAAGATTCATGGTCCGAGTGGATGATAAAATGCCTTGGCCGAAGATAGTGACTCCAATGATCTAGGGCCCTCACAATAGCATAAAACTCCTTGTCGTAGGTACAATAATTCAGACGAGCACCGTTTAACTTCTTGGAAAAATAGGCAATAGGTCGCTTTCCCTGAATGAGAACCGCTCCAATGCCCACTCCGCTAGCATCACATTCTACCTCAAATGGTTGCGAAAAATCGGGTAATGCTAAGATTGGTGCTTCGCACAATTTCGCCTTCAACTTTGCAAATGACTCCTGAGCAGCCCGACTCTAATTAAACGTGCCCTTCTTCAAACATTCGGTTATTGGGCTTGCAATGGTACTGAAGTCTCGAATGAATCTTCGGTAAAATGAAGTTAATCCATGGAACGATCTAACCTCCGTCACTGTAGTGGGAACCGGCCAGGACTTAATTGCTTCGATCTTCGCTTGATCGACCGACACTCCATTCTTTGAAACAATATAGCCAAGAAAGACTATACTTTCGACCAAAAATGAGCACTTCTCCTTTTTTCCATACAGCTTCTGGTCTCTAAGGGTTTCGAAGACTTGCCTCAAGTGTTCGAAATGTTCTTGCAACGATCGGTTGTAGATCAAAATATCATCTAAGTATACAACCACAAATTTTCCTAAAAATGGCTTAAGTACCTCATTCATCAAGCGCATGAAAGTACTTAGTGCATTTGTAAGACCGAACGGCATAACGGTCCATTCATACAGCCCGTGTTTTGTTTTGAAGGCTGTCTTCCACTCATCTCCTTCCCGCATCTGAATTTGGTGATAACCACTTCGTAGGTCAACTTTTGAAAAGATCACTGATCCGTGTAATTCGTCCAACATGTCATCAAGCCTCGGAATCGGAAATCGATACTTGATGGTTATATTGTTCACCGCTCGACTGTCAATACACATCCTCCACGATCCGTCTTTCTTCGGAACCCGATATCTAGGAACCTCACAATGAATTAGGCTTTCTCGAACATATCCACGATCCATCAGTTCTTCGATTTGATTTTGTAATTCCTTTGTCTCCTCGGGATTACATCTATAGGCAGCTTTGTTAGGGAGTGACACACCCGGTATGAGGTCGATCTGATGTTCAATCCCACGAATAGGTGGCAAACCCGACGGTAATTCCTCGGGAAAAACATCCGCAAATTCGTGCAATAAGGCATCCATCCTTTCATTTCGTACAACCATGTTACCATCCTGTGTCTCCTTCAAAGCCAATAAGTACACGCATTTGCCATCATTAATAGCATGTTCCACCTTCCGTTCGCTAGCAAACATGGCCAGTTTTGGTTTTTCACTCCTACTAGAACTCATAGAGTGAATAGCTTGCGGCGACATTGGTTTAAGCACAATCTTCTTGCCCTTATCCCGTAACTCGTACTCTGATACGAATTACGTACGTAATGCGTATGAAATACAACGGAAGATTATTATGTCTTGATAAGTATCAAAGTATCACTCAAAATTACAAGGTGGTGACCGAACTTAAATGGATTTCGGCCGTGAAGTAGTATGGTATACGGATTTGGATGTGTTTTATCGAACTAGACCTATAACTCGATAAAAGTAATCTCTCCTCAAGACCTATTGAGAATTGATCAAGTTAAAATCTCGAGACGCGTCGAAACAATAACTAAAGTTTTGTTGAACTCGTTCAACGTATATTTCAAAGAAATACAAGGTTTATTAATTTTCAAGATGATTAACAATACAAGGGTGAACTACTATATATAGTAGTATACAAAAGATAAGGAAATAACAAAGACAAGAAAAACGAAAATACAAGTCTCCATCAAGCATGTTTCGGCCGAGATGTGTGGGGAATGGAAGGATTTTGGACAAGATAACAATCTTGGACTAGATGACTTTGACATGTAGAAAAAGACTTGATGAAAGTCTTCATCAAGGGGTCATTTTCGGCCGATTTGTGGGGAGGTTGATATCTTGATTTGGATATGGTATCTTCAAGTGTTTTGGACTTTATTTGGTGAATTTGTCATGTAGAAAAAAGACTTGATGAAAGTCTTCTTCATCAAGTAGGAAATTTTCGGCCTATTCAAAGGAGGTGGGGATGAGGAGATTCTTCAATATCTTGTGAAAGATATGAAGACAAGCAAGGGTCCCTTTCAAGCATGATGTGGCCGAAATTTCCATGCTTTGGACCGATTTTGTCGTCATGTTTTACGTTACTCCAGTTTCGATTAATAACGTAACTCCAATCCGCGTGTTCTTTTCGCCCAAGTATGATGATGCATGTGCATGCAACTTGGTATCGTCACCTACGTTGATTCTTACTTCGTTTGGAGATGTCGTAATCGCATCAAGTTCAAAGGTGGGGACAAAATCTCTCTCATGTGATACTTGACAAGGACAACAAAAATCAAGCTTCCATCCACTTGGTTTGACCGAATTATTGAAGTGTGGAGGGACCCAAGTATTGTAGTGGACTTTGAAAATGAAGTCTTGAAACTAGAAGAGACAAAAATCTTCATGATCTTGGACCAAATATGATGCTGTCGGTTTTGTCATTTCTGGGATCCAATGGGTCCGAATTTGGTCCTATGGTCTCACAAGATTTGTAGCTCTCTTTCTTAGCTTTCCATGGCCACTTGAATCACCTGAATCGGATTTCGGACGAGAAAGTTATGGGCAAAATACTAAAACTGCTACGAAGTCGTCGTGCACGCGAGAATTGGTAATTTGTCCATGTATTTTGCATGAGGATTTTATGTATGCCTGCGACTCAATCAAGCTTGGTCGGATAATCTTCTTTTTGTATTTGATGATGTTGACCGATTCGTATCATACTCATTGCTTCTTCCTCGGTGTAAAACGTCCCTATCAAACATCCATGGTCTTCCCAACAGTACATGGCATGCATCCATCGGGAGTACATCACATAATACGTTGTCTTCATATGAACCCATGGCTAGTCCAATCCTCACTTGTTTAGTCACCCTTATTTTGCTCCCATCATCGAGCCAATGCAACGTGTAAGGTTTCGGGTGAGCCGTAGTGGTCAGCCCGAGTTTGGTCACCATCTCGCTGGAAGCGACGTTGGTGCAACTCCCTCCATCAACAATCAAACTACACCATTTATTTCCATCTTGACACTTCGTGTGAAATATTTGATTCCACTGTTCCGAATCATTCGATACAGCCTTGGCTTGTAGCGTTCGCAGAACTAAAGCCGTGTCATAGCTTGGCGCATCGTAAGTCTCGCATTCTTCTCCTTCTTCATCCTTCAAGTCGAAATCAAATACGTCACCCAGTCTTTCTTCCTCAACCCACAACTCATCTCGGATCGTGACAGCTTCTCTCAGTGTCACCACTCGTTTGTTTGGACAAGCATTTTGATAATGTCCGAATCTTTGACATTTGAAACATCTCACTTTAGCCAAACTCGTCTCCTTGATCGTAGAGCACAGATTGCCTTAGCGGAATCGCAATGAGGCAGAGCCAGATACGGTTGCCTTAACCCGAACTAGATCCGCCGCTTGGGTTTCCAAATTTGTTGGAAACTCGAGTTTATCTGACTTCATCTGTTACGAGCTTCTAACTTCACACATAACCCACATAATGTATCGAAGTCCTCGTATGGATACAGTTCCACCGAGTTAGCTATGCTTCGGTTTAAGCCACGCAAGAATCGCGACATCTTCTGCTCCTCATTCTCCTCTATCTCTCCCATTAAGGTTAGATTCTCAAACTCCTCAATGTATTCACTGACATTCAACTTTCCTTGCATGAGATCTGCAATCTTTCTGTATAAGGATAACCGGTGTGATGTTGGCACATATCTTTTACGAAGTTTTCTTTTTAATGAATCCCACGAACGGATCTTTTCCTTCCCCGCACGAGCTCTCCGAGTTTTAATTCCTTCGTACCAAAGTGAAGCTCCTTTTCCCAACTTAAGAATTGCATACTTACACCTTTTCTCATCGTCAAGGTCTTTAAATTCGAACATACGATCAATTTTTCGTTCCCATTTCCAGGTAAACTTCAGGGTCGGTCCCTCCAACGAACTCTGGAAGCTCGTTCACCTTGAATTCTTCGACATGGCGTGAGGGTCGTTCATAGTCACCACGCCTAGGTTGCCAACGCTGGTCGCGTTGTTCTGGTACGTCACGCAATGCGTCACGAAGTTTTGCCAAGAAGTCAGCGTCGTTGAGATCCATAATGTCAAAGATCAAGAACTTGGTCTCCGATACCACTTATGATACGAATTCTCACTTGTGATGCGAATTTGCTATCGATACAGCGGAAGGCCTTATGACGAGCGGAAGCTATCGACAAGAAACTGTCGGGGCGGTGACAATATTTCGCTCTGACAACAAAGCGACGAGTGATGAAGGCGGTAATTCGATCTGACGACAAAAATAGGAATTTGGTCAACTGGAAAATGACTCGAAACAGGCCACCTCCAAACAGCGATACTCGAAACAGCACGTTTTGGACGGAAACAAAGTTAAAACAGGAAACAAGTTCAAAGGATCGAACGACACTTTATACGAAATATTGAACAAGTATAAAACTGTATCGAAAAATAAACAGAATATCGAAACAGGGTATAAACAGATGTTTTTATCAAATTAGACCTATAATTTGATAAAGTGATTTCTCCTCAAGACCTATTGAGAATCAATCAGATTAATACTCGAAACGCGTCGAATAAAAACCAAGTTTTGATGAAAATCATTCACCAGGAAAAACACAAAGTGTTCTTATTTATTCAACATTCATTAATCTCCTCCATTACAACTCTACTGCCACTATTTATAGGCAAAAGTGGCCTGACAAAATAACTTAAACTATTACAAGCTGTTCCTTAAAATAATGAAAGGATAATAAAAGGTTCTTCATGTCACTTGTTGACAAAAGTAAAAGCTGGGTCTTTGCCTCCAAGTTGTTTGTTGACAGCCGCTTTTTCCTTCAACATGTTGCCAAGAATCCTGCTGCCCTTCTTAATAAAATATGTTGAAACTATTTTATTCTCTTACCACTTGGGCCCCCCTTCCCCCAAGATTACTTTTGTTTAAGTTATTCCAATTCCGATTATCAAGGTAACTCCGTGTCTCGTATCTGGTTTCTCGCCCAAGTACGTTGGAGTATGGTCGAGATGTTTTACGTCAATTCTTACTTCGTCTTCTTCGCTTGGAGTAGTTAATCTCGTATCATTTGTCGTATTTCCTGAAAATGAGAGTTAAATCATAAAAAAACTCGAAAAGAGAAGTACTCTATAAAAAAAGGATGAACAACCGAAGGTCGACTTGATGATTTGATACGAATTACGTAAGTAATGCGTATAAAATACAACGGAAGATTATTATGTCTTGACAACTATCAAAGTATCACTCGAAAATTACAAGGGGTGGCCGAATTTGAATGGGGTTCGGCCGTGAGGTAGTATGATATACGGATTTTGATGTGTTTTATCGAACTAGACCTATAACTCGATAAAGGTAATCTCTTCCCAAGACCTATTGAGAATTGATCAAGTTAAAATCTCGAGACGCGTCGAAACAATAACTAAAGTTTTGTTGAACTCGTTCAACATATATTTCAAAGAAATACAAGGTTTATTAATTTTCAAGATATCTTACAAATACAACAAGTACTACTATATATAGTAGTTTCCAACCGTAAGTAAATACAACAAAACGAAAAAAAGGAAACTTCCTAGCAATCTTCAAGTCGGCCGAATCATCAAAGAGGGATGAGGATGTTGTGAAGATGTGATATCAAGTCCTTTGGAATTACTATGGTGATTATGACATGAGGGGACAATGACATGAAGGAAATATTTGATGAAAATCTTCATCAAATATTATGTTTCGGCCGAATTATCAAGGAGGGGTCATGAAGATTTTTGTGAAGATGTGATATCAAGTCCTTTGAAATTACTATGGTGATTATGACATGAGGGGACAATGGCATGAAGAAGATATTTGATGAAAGTCTTCATCAAATCTCAAGCTTGGACCGATTTTGTAGTGAGGTGGGGAAGGAAAAATATCTTCATGCATCTTGACAAATCATGAGTCCCTTTCAAGCATGATATGGCCGATTTTTCATGCTTTCGGACTGATTCCGTCGTCGAGTTTTACGTTACTCCGGTTTCGATTAACAACGTAACTCCAATCCGCGTATTCTTTTCTCCCAAGTATAATGATGCATGGCCATGCGAATTTGCATCGTCGTGGATGTCGATTTTTATTGGAGCTTCTTCGATTGGAATATTAGATATCGTATCATTCGCTCCTTCTTTGAAAGGAATTGACCTCAATTCCGTAATGCCATCGTCGTCAAGGTAAGGCGAGAGATCTCCTACATTGAAAGTCGCGTGTACTCCGTATTCGCCCGGAAGTTCGACTTTGTAGGCGTTGTCGTTCACTTTTCCCACAATTTTGTACGGACCTTCGGCTCTCGGCATTAATTTGTTCTTTCGTTTGCTTGGGAATCTTTCTTTTCTCAAATGTATCCAAACTAAGTCGCCAACATCAAATAATCTCGCTTTTTTATTTTTGTTCGACTTCCGTTTGTAAATTTCATTTACTTCTTTAATCCGTTCCCGTATCTTTTCATGTAACTTCATCATTGATTTGAGTTTTGATTCGGCGTCTTTGTGAACCAATTCGTTGCTCGGCAAGGGAATCAAATCCAATGGCATGTGCGGATTTATTCCGTATACTACTTCAAAAGGTGAATGGGCCGTGGCAAAACCGGGTGATCGGTTGTATGCGAATTCTGCATGTGCAAGTTTAACGTCCCAATCCTTTTGTGTTTTATTCACCAATCCTCGCAATAATGCTCCCGTGGTTCGATTGGTCACCTCAGTCTGTCCATCGGTTTGTGGGTGATGTGAAATCTTGAATAGGAGTTTAGTACCCACTTTTCTCCATAAAGTATTCCAGAAGTAACTCAGAAATTTAGAGTCTCGATCCGACACGATAGTTTTTGGAACTCCGTGTAAACGAACTATTTCCCGGAAGTACAAGTCCGCCACATTGCTTGCATCATCGGTTTTGTGGCATGCTATAAAGTGAGCCATTTTCGAAAAACGGTCGACGACCACCATGATCGAGTCTTTGCCTCGTTGAGTACGAGGTAAAGCCACAATAAAATCCATCGAGACATCCTCCCATGGTCGTAACGGTATTGGCAACGGCATGTATGTACTTGACTTGAACGAACTTTTCATCATGTGACAAGTGACGCATTTACTCACGATTGTGCTTACGTCACCATACATCTTTGGCCAAAAGAAATGTTCTTTTAGCACCTCTACGGTCTTGGCCGAGCTGAAATGACCGGCTAGTCCTCCTCCGTGCGCCTCCCGAACTAGCAATTCCCGAATTGTATGTCTCGGCACACATAATTTATTTCCCTTGAAAAGAAAGCCATCCTGTAAAACAAATTCTTCGTACGGGGCCGTTTTACAACGGTTAAAAATTTCCCCGAAGTCCAAATTGTCACTGTAATGATCTTTCAAAGTCTCGAACCCCAACAAACGAACATCTAGAATCGACAGTAAGGCATACCGTCTTGATAGTGCATCCGCCACTATATTACTCTTCCCGTCTTTGTACTTGGATGAAAAGTGAAAAGATTGTAAAAATTCCACCCATTTTGCATGCCTCGGGCTTAGCTTGCTTTGTCCGTTGATGTATTTCAACGACTCGTGATCCGAATGCAACACGAAATGTTTGACGTAAATAGTGACTCCATGATCGAGTGCTCTCACGATAGCATAGAACTCCTTGTCGTAAGTACAATAATTCACTCGGGCGCCACTTAATTTTCCGAAAATAGGCGATGGGACGGCCTCTTTGAATAAATCGCCCGATTCCAACTCCGCTAGCGTCGCATTCCACCTCAAGCGGTTGTGAAAAATCAGTAACGTCAAAATCGGCGCTTCACATAACTTTCCCTTTAATTTTTCAAAAGCCTTTTGGGCCGCCTCGTTCCATGCAAAGGTTCCTTTTTTAGACACTCCGTGATGGGAGTGGAGATGGTGCTAAAGTCCCGTATGAATCGTCGGTAAAGAAACGAGGCCATGAAATGATCGTACCTCGTGATTGTCTTTGGGGTCGGCCACGACTTGATTGCCGCGATCTTCTCTTGGTCGGCCGAAACTCCTTCTTTCGAAACAACATAGCCGAGAAAGACAAGACTCTCGACTAGGAAAGTACACTTCTCCGCTTTCCATAAAGTTTCTGTTCCCTTAGTGTTTCAAATACGTGCGCAAATGTTCGAGATGCTCCTCTAAGGATCGTTGTAGATCAAAATGTCGTCTAAGTATACGACAACGAACTTTCCCAAGAAAGGTTTGAGAACCTCGTTCATCAACCTCATAAAAGTGCTCGGGAATTAGTGAGGCCGAATGGCATCACAACCCATTCGTAAAGTCCATTCTTTGTTTTAAATGCCGTTTTCCATTCGTCTCCCTCGCATGCGGATTTGATGGTATCCGCTCAGTAAATCAACTTTTGAAAATATAACCGAGCCATGTAACTCGTCTAACATGTCGTCTAGTCTCGGGATGGGGAACCGATACTTGACGGTGATGTTATTCATGGCTCTCTTGTCAATACACATTCGCCATGATCCGTCTTTTTTGGTACAAGTAGAATTTGGAACCGCACACGGACTTAAACTTTCTCGGACATATCCGTGATTCATGAGTTCATCAATTTGACGTTGTAGTTCTTTGGTTTCTTCGGGATTACAACGATACGCCGCTTTGTTCGGTAATGGAGCTCTGGTACAAGATCAATTTGGTGTTCAATTCCGCGGATAGGTGGTAATCCTACCGCAAGTCTTCGAAATACATCCGAGAACTCGTGTTATAGTGTATCTATCTCTTCTTCGTTGTGTGATTTGGTGGCAAGATTTCGGACCTCTTTGATCATCATCAAATAAACACGTTCGCCATCGTCAATGGCGTGTTCGACTTCTTTTTCGTTTGCAAGCATCGTAAGTTTCGGTCCTTCGACCTTTTCGAACTCATCGTCCGGATAGCTTGAGGTGACATAGGTTTAAGAACAATTTTTACCTTTGTCACGTAACTCATACTCGTTACTCCTCCCTCGATGTAGTACGTCCCGATCAAACAACCAAGGTCTTCCCAATAATACGTGACATGCGTCCATCGGTAGTACATCGCATGTAATATCATCACCATACGAACCCATGGTGAGTCCGACCTTCACTTGTCTTGATACTTTCACCTTGTTTCCATCATCGAGCCAATGGAGTGCATACGGCTTTGGATGGGCCGTGGTGATCAATCCGAGCTTTGAGACCATCTCGCTCGATGCCACGTTTGTACAACTTCCACCGTCAATGATCAAGCTACACCATTTCTCTCCGACACGACACTTCGTGTGAAAGATTTCGTCTCGTTGTTCTTCGTCACTCGGGGCTGCCTTCGTTTGTAACATGCGAAGGACGAGGTTCGTGTCATAGTTCGGGGCATCATATGCCTCGCATTCTTCTTCTTCTTCGCCGGCTTCCAAGTTAAAGACGTCTCCAATTCTTTCTTCTTCGGCTAGTAATTCTTCTCGGACGGCTATGGCTTCTCGTAGCGTCACAATTCTCCGATTTGGACAAGCACTTTGATAGTGTCCAAATCCTTGACATTTGAAACACCGGACTTTAGATAGGCTTGTTTCTTTTGGTGTGATAGGAGTTTTTGGAATGGTAGTAATGGGTGGGCTTGTGGTGACAGTTTTTGGAAACGAGCTAGAACTCGCGCCAAAGTTGGTATTTCCGTATTTAGATGGGAATTCGGGTTTAGAAAGTTTTGTCTTGTTTTGATTTTCCAACTTTATGCAAAGTCCGCATAAAGTATCAAAGTCGGAATAGGGGTAGAGTTCAACGGAATTAGCAATATTTTTGTTCAAACCTCGTAGGAAACGGGACATCCGTAATTCTTCGCTTTCTTCAAGTTCTCCCATCAAGGATAAGTTTTCAAACTCCTCGATGTACTCCTCGACACTTAGCTTTCCTTGCGTGAGGTCAGAAATTTTTCGATACAAGCTTAACTTGTGTGTAGCCGGGACATATCTTTTTCGTAGTTTCTTTTTTAGAGAATCCCACGAACGTATCTTCTCTTTTCCGGCATGAACTCTTTGTGTCTTCATTCGCTCAAACCAAAGGGAAGCTCCCTTTCCAAGTTTGAGAATCGCATACTTGCAACGTACCTCGTCATTGAGATCCTTGAACTCAAACATTCGTTCAATTTTTCTTTCCCACTCCAAATAAACCTCGGGATCGGTGCCGCCTACGAACTCCGGAAGTTCACTTGTCTTGTATTCATCAGCATGTCGTGGTGCATGCATGGCGTCGTATCCTCGTCGTGCTTGGATTCTGGGCTCCGGTAAGCCGCGAAGAACGTCACGTAGTTGTGCTACTTCTTCATCGGTGAATGCCATTTTCTTGAGTAACGTCGAGAACCGTGAGACAAATGTCTCTGATACCACTTATGATACGAATTACGTAAGTAATGCGTATAAAATACAACGGAAGATTATTATGTCTTGACAACTATCAAAGTATCACTCGAAAATTACAAGGGGTGGCCGAATTTGAATGGGGTTCGGCCGTGAGGTAGTATGATATACGGATTTTGATGTGTTTTATCGAACTAGACCTATAACTCGATAAAGGTAATCTCTTCCCAAGACCTATTGAGAATTGATCAAGTTAAAATCTCGAGACGCGTCGAAACAATAACTAAAGTTTTGTTGAACTCGTTCAACATATATTTCAAAGAAATACAAGGTTTATTAATTTTCAAGATATCTTACAAATACAACAAGTACTACTATATATAGTAGTTTCCAACCGTAAGTAAATACAACAAAAGCGAAAAAGGAAACTTCCTAGCAATCTTCAAGTCGGCCGAATCATCAAAGAGGGATGAGGATGTTGTGAAGATGTGATATCAAGTCCTTTGGAATTACTATGGTGATTATGACATGAGGGGACAATGACATGAAGGAAATATTTGATGAAAATCTTCATCAAATATTATGTTTCGGCCGATTTCTCAAGGAGGGGTCATGAAGATTTTTGTGAAGATGTGATATCAAGTCCTTTGGAATTACTATGGTGATAATGACATGAGGGGACAATGACATGAAGAAGATATTTGATGAAAGTCTTCATCAAATCTCAAGCTTGGACCGATTTTGTAGTGAGGTGGGGAAGGAAAAATATCTTCATGCATCTTGACAAATCATGAGTCCCTTTCAAGCATGATATGGACGATTTTTCATGCTTTCGGACCGATTCCGTCGTCGAGTTTTACGTTACTCCGGTTCCGATTAACAACGTAACTCCAATCCGCGTATTCTTTTCTCCCAAGTATAATGATGCATGGCCATGCGAATTTGCATCGTCGTGGATGTCGATTTTTATTGGAGCTTCTTCGATTGGAATATTAGATATCGTATCATGATTAAGGAAAATCCATCTAGCTTAGAAATTAGACTTAGGCGTGAGGAAGCTTCAAGGAAGGTGATGTTGGTGTTGTCTTGGGAAAGGGAACTTCAGCATGTGGAAGTTTCAAAGTGAACGTGAGAAATTGTGAAGACCAAGACCTTTTTCAAGATTCCTTTATTTACTTTATAGTTAAGTTGTGTTAGTTTATTCCCTTTTAATCCAGTCCATGTGACGATACGCATTGTCTTAAAAAGTAGGGACACTTGATTTTATTTCCTTAGTTTAATATGTCAGGGATAATATAGTTTGTTTTGTACTCTCCTATAAAAGGAGACCTCTAGGTACCGAGGGAATCAATCAACCTTTTTGAATTCAAAAACATATTTCGGCTTTATGCTAGAATCAGAGCTATTGCTCGCCTTTTCTTGAGTATTGTTCTTATAATTCTCACTTCTACATTCTTGCAATTTTAGTTCATAAAATTATTAAGTCTTAATCATAGAAACTTGAGTTCTTAGAATAATTCCAAACGTTTCTTTAGAACAGGATTATAAGGGGATTATAGTAATTAATTCTAAGGGTTTGAAGTGCCTTCATTATTTTCGTATCCATTGTTGTTGTATCAAAATATAGTCCATTGCTGCTATACCGAAATACAGTCCATTGTTGCTGTACCGAAGTACCGTACCGACGTGAAGTCCATTGTTACTTTAACGGAGTACTGTCCAAATATTGCTGTACCAACATACGATCGACTCTCGCTGAATCGAAGTGCCATTGATTCTGTCTGCATCGAAGTACTGCTGTATTGAAGGGCTGTATCGAAGCGTCGTTGTATCAAAGTGCTGCTGTATTGAAGAGCTCCATCAATCTTCTTTGTATTGAAGAAGGCATATCGAAGTGCCGTATCGAAGTCTTCTTGTATTGAAGAACTGTTTGAAGTACATTATGCAGTCTTGACCATTATTCTTTGTCTCGGCGGAAGCAAGCGGCAAATAACAATAATGGTCGACTTGCAATGCTGCCAACAGCTCTTCAATACAACACTTCGATCTGGCTGCTCGATATAGCTCTTCAATCTGGCGATGCCGATGCGGCTCTTCAATGCGGACTTTGATGCGGCGCTTCAATACAGCCCTTCAATACGGCGATGCCGATGCGAGCATCAATGGCACTTCGGCGAAGAGTCGATCGTATGTTGGCAAGAATATTGGGCGATACTCGTTAAAGTAACAATGGACTTCACGTCGTTATGTGCCGGTACATCAACAATGGATCGTATTTCGGAAGAAGAATGGACTATATTTTGATACAACAACAATGGATGCGAAATAATGAAGGCATTTCAAACCCTTAGAATTAATTACTATAATCCCCTTAGAATCTGTTCTAAAGAAACGTTTGGAATTATTCTAAGAACTCAAGTTTCTATGATTAAGACTTAACAATTTTATGAACTAAAATTGCAAGAATGTAGAAGTGGGAATTATAAGAATAATACTCAAGAAAAGGCGAGCAACAGCTCTGATTCTAGCATAAAGCCGAAATATGTTTTTGATTTCAAAAAGGTTGATTGATTCCCTCAGTACCTAGAGGTCTCCTTTTATAGGAGAGTACAAAACAAACTATATTATCCCTAATATATTAAACTAAGGAAATAAAATCAAGTGTCCCTACTTTTTAAGACAATGCAGGGCTGCTTCACATGGACTGGATTAAAAGGGAATAAACTAACACAACTTAACTATAAAGTAAATAAAGGAATCTTGAAAAAGGTCTTGGTCTTCACAATTTCTCACGTTCACTTTGAAACTTCCACATGCTGAAGTTCCCTTTCCCAAGACAACACCAACATCACCTTCCTTGAAGCTTCCTCACGCCTAAGTCTAATTTCTAAGCTAGGATGGATTTTCCTTAATCATCAAGTCGACCTTCGGTTGTTCATCCTTTTTTTATAGAGTATTTCTCTTTTCGAGTTTTTTTATGATTTAACTCTCATTTTCAGGAAATACAACAAAGACGCCCTCATGCCATTATTTAGGCAATATCTGGGGTCCGCCCTCAAGCTTTCTGTTTTTAGCTATATAAAGTGCCCTCAAGCAAAGCTATATCTGGCTTAGGATTTGATCAAGCTGTCGGGCCTTCTTGAATCTCAAGTAGATCCACCGCTGATCACTAAATTTAGACATGATTTCCACTTCTAATTCGGGCAGCTTAAGGACGAGCTTGTCTTCTTCTTTTCTTTGGACGTGAATTCTTCTAGGTTCGGGTTCTTTATTCAGTGTACTCCAAGCAGCCTCACTGTGAGGGTCTTCAAGAGAGGATTTGATCGAGGTCATACAGTAAACCTCTTGAGTAGGAACCGAGTTGTCTTCATAAGAGTTAATAACAGATAATAAGGTAACAGGTGAGGAACGTGCATTAAGTTTATTTTGTGAGGTGGTGCTAGTGTCACTCGTTCTCAACATTTCACTCGTTTGTTCTCTCAACTTCCTAGCACGTGCACGTGTGATAGGACCAGTGGGATCCATGATGGTTCCAACCGTTCCTAACTCTCTTGGTAGCACAACCGTGTTTGTATCATCCCCTGCCTCTTGAGAAGGATTTGTCCTCAGATCCGCGAGGTCACCTGCTTCAAACAAAGACAAATCAGAAACATTAAAAGTAGCAGATACATTGTATTCTCCTGGTAAGTCCAGTTTATAAGCATTATTATTTATCCTCTCCAAGATCATGAAAGGACCGTCTCCTCGTGGTAGCAACTTTGATCTCCTTTGTGCAGTGATACGATATTTAATATTCCAATCGAAGAAGCTCCAATAAAAATCGACATCCACGACGATACAAATCCGCATGGCCATGCATCATTATACTTGGGAGAAAAGAATACGCGGATTGGAGTTACGTTGTTAATCGGAACAGGAGTAACGTAAAACTCGACGACGGAATCGGTCCGAAAGCATGAAAAATCGGCCAAAGCATGCTTGAAAGGGACCTCACTTGACTTCATATCTTTGACAAGATAATGAAGTTATTTTCCTTCCCCACCATGGTAACAAACGGCCGAAACACCAAGATTTGAAGAAGACTTCCATCCTTCATGTCATTGTCCCTCATGTCATTATCACCTATATAATTCCAAAGAGGATGATATCATAATCTACACCAAATCCTCCTAAATGAGCTCGGCCGAATTGATGCATGGAAGGAAGGATACTTGGTCTTCTTCATGTCCCCATCACTTAATAAGTCCAAGATGTCTTCATATCTTAATCAACATAAAATCCAAGATGGTATCTCCTTGGATATTTTCGGCCGATTAGGATGTTACTAGGAAGTTTCGTTTTCTCGTTTTGTTGTATTTTCTTTCGGTTGGAAACTACTATATATAGTAGTGCTCGTTGTATTTGTAACATATCTTGAAAGTAATAAACCTTGTATTTCTTTGAAATATACGTTGAACGAGTTCAACAAACCTTAGTTATTGTTTCGACGTGTCTCGAGATTTTAACTTGATCAATTCTCAATAGGTCTTGGGAAAAGATTACCTTTATCGAGTTATAGGTCTAGTTCGATAAAACACATCAACTTCGTATATCATACTACCTCACGGCCGAATCCCATTAAATTCGTCCATCCCCTTGTAATTTTGATCAATATTGTGAACGTGATAATCTTCCGTTGTGTTTTATACGCATTACTTACGTAATTCGTATCATAAGTGGTACCAGAGCCATTTGTCTCACAGTTCTCGACGTTACTCAAGAAGATGGCATTCACCGATGAAGAAGTAGCACAACTACGTGACGTTCTTCGTGGCTTACCGGAGCCCAGAATCCAAGCACGACGAGGATACGACACCATGCATGCACCACGACATGCTGATGAATACAAGACAAGCGAACTTCCGGAGTTCGTAGGCGGCACCGATCCCGAGGTTTATTTGGAGTGGGAAAGAAAAATTGAGCGAATGTTTGAGTTCAAGGATCTCAATGACGAGGTACGTTGCAAGTATGCGATTCTCAAACTTGGAAAGGAGCTTCCCTTTGGTTTGAGCGAATGAAGACACAAATAGTTCGTCTTAGGAAAAGAGAAGATACGTTCGTGGGATTCTCTAAAAAAGAAACTACGAAAAGATATGTCCCGACTACACACAAGTTAAGCTTGTATCGAAAAATTTCTGAACTCACGCAAGGAAAGCTAAGTGTCGAGGAGTACATCGAGGAGTTTGAAAACTTATCCTTGATGGGAGAACTTGAAGAAAGCGAAGAATTGCGGATGTCCCGTTTCCTACGAGGTTTGAACAAAAATATTGCTAATTCCGTGGAACTCTACCCCTATGCCGACTTTGATACTTTATGCGGGCTTTGCATAAAGTTGGAAAATCAAAACAAAGCAAAACTTTCTAAACCCGAATTCCCATCTAAATACGGAAATACCAACTTTGGCGCGAGTTCTAGCTCGTCTCCAAAAACTGTCACCACAAGCCAACCCGTTACTACCATTCAAAAAACTCCTATCACCCCAAAAGAAACAAGCCTATCTAAAGTCCGGTGTTTCAAATGTCAAGGATTTAGACACTATCAAAGTGCTTGTCCAAATCGGAGAATTGTGACGTTACGAGAAGCCATAGCCGCCCGAGAAGAATTACTAGCCGAAGAAGAAAAAATTGGAGACGTTTTTAACTTAGAAGCTGACGAAGAAGAAGAAGAATGCGAGGCATACGATGCCCCGAACTATGACATGAACCTCGTCCTTCGCATGTTACAAACGAAGGCCGCCCCAAGTGACGAAGAACAACGAGACCAAATCTTCCACACGAAGTGTCGTGTCGGAGATAAATGGTGTAGCTTGATCATTGACGGTGGAAGTTGTACAAACGTGGCATCAAGCGAGATGGTCTCAAAACTCGGTTTGATCACCACGGCCCATCCTAAGCCGTATGCACTCCATTGGCTCGATGATGGAAACAAGGTGAAAGTATCAAGGCAAGTGAAGGTCGGACTCACCATGGGTTCGTATGGCGATGATATTACATGCGATGTACTACCGATGGACGCATGTCACGTGTTATTAGGAAGACCTTGGTTATTTGATCGGGACGTACTACATCGAGGGAGGAGTAACGAGTATGAGTTACGTGACAAAGGTAAAAAAATTGTTCTTAAACCTATGTCACCTCAAGCTATCCGGACGATGAGTTCGAAAAAAGTCGAAGGACCGAAACTTACGATGTTTGCAAACGAGAAAGAAGTCGAACACGCCATTGACGATGGCGAACGTGTTTATTTGATGATGATCAAAGAGGTCCGAAATCTTGCCACCAAATCGCACCATGAGGAAGAGATAGATGCACTGTTACACGAGTTCTCGGATGTATTTCCCGAAGACTTGCCGGTAGGATTACTACCTATCCGCGGAATTGAACACCAGATTGATCTTATACCGGGAGCTCCATTACCGAACAAAGCGGCGTATCAATGTAATCCCGAAGAAACCAAAGAACTACAACGTCAAATTGATGAACTCATGAATCACGGATATGTCCGAGAAAGTTTAAGTCCGTGTGCGGTTCCAGTTCTACTTGTACCAAAAAAAGACGGATCATGGCGAATGTGTATTGACAGTAGAGCCGTGAATAACATCACCGTCAAGTATCGGTTCCCCATCCCGAGACTAGACGACATGCTGGACGAGTTACATGGCTCGGTGATATTTTCCAAAGTTGATTTACGGAGCGGATACCATCAAATTCGCATGCGAGAGGGAGACGAATGGAAAACGGCATTTAAAACAAAGAATGGACTTTACGAATGGGTCGTGATGCCATTCGGCCTCACTAACGCCCGAGCACTTTTATGAGGTTGATGAACGAGGTTCTCAAACCTTTCTTGGGAAAGTTTGTTGTCGTATACCTAGACGACATTTTGATCTGATCGATCCTTAGAGGAACATCTCGAACATTTGCGGCACGTATTTGAGACGCTAAGGGAAGCGAAACTTTATGGAAAGCGGGAGAAGTGTACTTTCCTAGTCGAGTCTTGTCTTTCTCGGCTATGTTGTTTCGAAGACGGAGTTTCGGTCGACCAAGAAAAGATCGCGGCAATCAAGTCGTGGCGGCCCCAAAGACAATCACGGAGGTACGATCATTTCATGGCCTCGCTTCTTTTTACCGACGATTCATACGGGACTTTAGCACCATCTCGGCCCGATCACGGAGTGTCTAAAAAGGAACCTTTGCATGGAACGAGACGGCCAAAAGGCTTTTGAAAATTTAAAGGGAAGTTATGTGAAGCGCCGATTTTGACGTTACGATTTTTCACAACCGTTTGAGGTGGAATGCGATGCTAGCGGAGTTGGAATCGGGTCGATTTATTCAAAGAGGCCGTCCCATCGCCTATTTTTCGGAGAAATTAAGTGGCGCCGAGTGAATTCTCGTACTTACGACAAGGAGTTCTATGCTATCGTGAGAGCACTCGATCATTGGAGTCACTATTTACGTCAAACATTTCGTGTTACATTCGGATCACAAGTCATTGAAATATATCAACGGACAAAGCAAGTTAAGCCGAGACATGCGAAATGGGTGGAATTTCTACAATTTTTCACTTTTCATCCAAGTACAAAGACGGAAGAGTAATATAGTGGCGGATGCACTATCAAGACGGTATGCCTTACTGTCGATTCTAGATGTTCGTTTGTTGGGGTTCGAGACTTTGAAAGATCATTACTGACGATTTGGACTTCGGGAAATTTTTAACCGTTGTAAAACAGCCCGTACGAGGAATTTGTGTTACAGGATGGCTTTCTCTTCAAGGGGAATAAATTATGTGTGCCAAGACATACAATTCGGGAATTGCTAGTTCGGGAGGCGCACGGAGGAGGGCTAGCCGGTCATTTCGGCTCGACCAAGATCAGAGGTGCTAAAAGAACATTTCTTTTGGCCAAAGATGTATGGTGGCGTAAGCACAATCGTGAGCAAATGCGTCACTTGTCACATGATGAAAAGTTCGTTCAAGTCGAGTACATACATGCCGTTGCCAATACCGTACGACCGTGGGAGGATGTCTCGATGGATTTTATTGTGGCTTTACCTCGTACTCAACGAGGCAAAGACTCGATCATGGTGGTCGTCGACCGTTTTCGAAAATGGCTCACTTTATAGCATGCCACAAAACCGATGATGCAAGCAATGTGGCGGACTTGTACTTCCGGGAAGTAGTTCGTTTACACGAGTTCCAAAACTATCGTGTCGGATCGAGATTCCAAATTTCGAGTTATACGGAATACTTTATGGAGAAAAGTGGGTACTAAACTCCTATTCAAGACTTCACATCACCCACAAACCGATGGACACGAGGTAACTAATCGAACCTTGGGAGCATTATTGCGAGGATTGGTAAATAAAACACAGAAGGATTGGGACGTTAAACTTGCTCATGCGGAGTTCGCATACAACCGATCACCCGGTTATGCCACGGCCCATTCACCTTTTGAAGTAGTATACGGATTAAATCCGCACTTGCCATTGGACTTGATTCCCTTGCCGAGCAACGAATTGGTTCACAAAGACGCCGAAGCAAAACTCAAATCAATGATGAAGTTACATGAAAAGATACGGGAACGGATTAAAGAAGTGAATGAAATTTACAAACGGAAGTCGAACAAAAATAAAAAAGCGAGATTATTTGATGTTGGCGACTTAGTTTGGATACATTTGAGAAAAGAAAGATTCCCAAGCAAACGGAAGAACAAATTGATGCCGAGAGCCGAGGGTCCATACAAAATTGTGGAAAAAGTGAACGACAACGCATACAAAGTCGAACTTCCGGGCAAATACGGAGTACACGCGACTTTCAACGTAGGTGATCTCTCGCCTTACCTTGACGACGATGGCATTACAGAATTGAGGTCAATTCCTTTCAAAGAAGGAGGGAATGATACGATATTTAATATTCGAATCGAAGAAGCTCCAATAAAAATCGACATCCACGACGATACAAATCCGCATGGCCATGCATCATTATACTTGGGAGAAAAGAATACGCGGATTGGAGTTACGTTGTTAATCGGAACAGGAGTAACGTAAAACTCGACGACGGAATCGGTCCGAAAGCATGAAAAATCGGCCAAAGCATGCTTGAATGGGACCTCACTTGACTTCATATCTTTGACAAGATAATGAAGTTATTTTCCTTCCCCACCATGGTAACAAACGGCCGAAACACCAAGATTTGAAGAAGACTTCCATCCTTCATGTCATTGTCCCTCATGTCATTATCACCTATATAATTCCAAAGAGGATGATATCATAATCTACACCAAATCCTCCTAAATGAGCTCGGCCGAATTGATGCATGGAAGGAAGGATACTTGGTCTTCTTCATGTCCCCATCACTTAATAAGTCCAAGATGTCTTCATATCTTAATCAACATAAAATCCAAGATGGTATCTCCTTGGATATTTTCGGCCGATTAGGATGTTACTAGGAAGTTTCGTTTTCTCGTTTTGTTGTATTTTCTTTCGGTTGGAAACTACTATATATAGTAGTGCTCGTTGTATTTGTAACATATCTTGAAAGTAATAAACCTTGTATTTCTCTGAAATATACGTTGAACGAGTTCAACAAACCTTAGTTATTGTTTCGACGTGTCTCGAGATTTTAACTTGATCAATTCTCAATAGGTCTTGGGAAAAGATTACCTTTATCGAGTTATAGGTCTAGTTCGATAAAACACATCAACTTCGTATATCATACTACCTCACGGCCGAATCCCATTAAATTCGTCCATCCCCTTGTAATTTTGATCAATATTGTGAACGTGATAATCTTCCGTTGTGTTTTATACGCATTACTTACGTAATTCGTATCATGCAGGAAACCTTTCCTTCCTCATATGTATCCACACCCAGTCTCCAGGTTCGAAGACCACTTCCTTTCTCCCTCGGTTGGCGCGCTCAACATACTGCTTAGTACACCTTTCAATGTTTTTTTGGGAAAAGTCAATTGCATAAATAAAATAAGAGTGGCCAAGAAAGGCTGGCCAATACCCGACAACCATATAGAATGGTGCACCAAACAACGTAAAGAGCAAAAGTAGGAAACAAAGCCTACGAACAAATGGCTACCAAAGCTACAAAGCCTAGAAAGATACAAACAAAAGAGGAACTACCATGCTATCCTCCAAATACGACGAAGAGCCACAGTAGATAGAGAGCGAGCGGGCCATCTAGAAGAGATAATATCACGAACAAGACCTATCCCCTGGAAAGTAACCGAGTGAGGATCTCGACGGCTCTGGCCAAACCTCCTCTCGTTCCTCTCCTGCCAAATCAAATAGACCAACGCAGCAAGAAGAATACGGTAAGCCACGTTGACCACGTGCTTACCTCTCCACCTCCTAGACCCCACAATACCCCGAGCTCCACACGCAGTGGGGCCAACGAAAGCGACGGCCCTCCTAGCAATAGAAATACACCTCCTAGAATGAGGGCACTGAAAGAATAGGTGGGAGTGCGTCTCTACCGCCATACCACAAAGGACACAAATCCCATCAATATCTTTGAAGCCAAGGCTTATCCATAGTCGATAACCGCTCTGAATAGCCAACCAGAGGATGAAAGAGTGTCTCGGGATCTTTCCCGTCCGTGCAAGAGCGGAGCCCAAGGAACAGGGGGCGAATAACCTCGAGGAACCGAAGAGCGAAGAGGATGAAAAATCCCGAACTAAGCGGTCTCCATAAACGCGATCCCGACCCCCATGAATATGTGGCAAAGCGAAGAAATCTGCAAAAGCTCGGGCCTATCCACCACCGGCCACTCCCAAGAACCCTCAACAATAACCGAATCAAGCCTAGCACCCACGTCGATGCCGGACCACGGAGGAGCTCTAGGAGCAGAATGCCTAATCACACCCATAGAATGCCAGGGGTCCGACCACAAGAAGAAGGATGAGCCATCTCGATGGAATACTGAAATGCTCCCATAACAAGGGGACGCAGTTTGAAGCCGACGCCAATACCAAGTGAAGCTGGAGAAACACTAAGGTCCTGAAGGAACAACTGCTGCAACCTAAAAGTCGAACCCAATTAACTTGCACAGAGCGATTAGAGCCCGTGATAAGAGCCCAGATATGACGAGCCATCGGCGCCGATTCTGGAGCCTCAACGGAATGATGCCACGGCCCCCACAATCCACATCCAAGCAAACCTTAGCCCAGGCCACCTTGGCGAGGCCGAATCATGAGAACCTCGCCGGAGGAACCGCCTGATCGTTTCTCAATCAAAGAGAGAACGCCCTTAGGCAAAATAAAACTACCGGCCCAATAAATATGTAAAGAAGATAAGACAGAGCGAATAAGGCACCGACCGCCATGGAAAGAGCAAGACTAGCCCACGAACTCGACGACCATCAATCGAATCAATCAAAGGGGAACACATAGCAATTGTCGGCTTTGAAGTAATCAAGGGAACTCCCAAATACCTCACAGAAGCCGACCTATTTGAAACCCTAACAAGCTGCTGGAACCGCCTCGCACCTGAGCACTAGCTGATAGAAAGATATTACTCTTACTCGGGTTGGCCCGTAGTCCAGAAAGGGAAGCAAAGATCTCTATACTTTTCTTAAGAACACCGACAGAGACAACATCAGGATTACAGAAAAGGAGGAGGTCATCGGCGAAAGCAAGCATGAAGGTGCGTGTAGCCAAACACTTCCAGTGGAATCTGAACCCCGGAGTCTGAGCGATCTCATGGGCAATAATACCATGGAGGACCTCCATAACAATAACAAACAGATACGGAGAGATAGGGTCACCCTGCCCTACGGCCCCTAAAGATACCCTCAGCATCTCCATTCAAGGAGATCGAGTAAGTCGGAGTGGTGATACACTCCCTGACCCAAGCAATAAACGTCTGGTGGAACCCCATACATTGCAGAGCAATCAAAACAAAATCCCATTCAACAGTGTCGTAAGCTTTCATAAGATCAACCTTAAAGACACACCGACTCGGAATCCCTCTTTGCCCATAACCATGAAGAAGCTCCTGGGCGAGAAGGATATTATCACTAATCCTTCTCCCAGGAATAAAAGCTGTCTGAGCTGGATCAATCAAGGAATCAAGGCTATCACGCATACGATGGACCATAATCTTAGAAATAGCCTTATATAAAAGGTTACAACAAGAAATCGGTCTAAAGTCAGACATGCTCCTCGGCAAAGCAACTTTAGGAACAAGAGATATAAGGGTAGTATTGATCTGCTTGACGAATTGACCCGAGGAGAAAAAATGTTTAATAGCGAAAGTAATCTCACCCCCAACAATCGGCCAGGCTCGTCGATAAAAAGCGGCATTAAACCCATCGGGGCCTGGAGCCGAATTCATATCGAACCCAAAGAAAGCAGAGCGAACCTCCTCATCGAAACCGGTCCGATCATATGTAACGCAACATCGGGAGGAAGAGAAGAAGAGACAAAGGGTCTCACACGATTATACGATATAGGTGAACCCGATCCGAAGAACCCGGTAACCTCTCATAGAACCCAACTACCTCATCCCGAATGAGAACAGGATCGCATGACTCAATGCCACCTCGAAACCAGCCTAAAAATCCGCGAACGAGCCCTCCTTGAGGCAACCCTCCGGAAGAAGAAAGCGTAACTTGGTCCCCATCCTTGAGCCACGCTAGCTTGGCCCGTTGCACAGTGAGGATTTGCTCTGGAAACAGCGGAAGAGAGCACCCACTGCAACACCCTTCTAGCGTAAGCGAGTCGACAAAGGAAACTCTCTAAGGATAGGTAGGGCTGAGAAAGGAAAGGCGATCTGAAGCCACATTAATAGCCAAGTCCCCTTTCCTCTTCCTCATAGCGCGAAAAACAAGCTTAAGGGCATCTAGCTTCCGGATCGCATAGAAGGGGCTCCTACAATAAGATGATGCCAAATACCAAAGGCAGCGAGCGAAGTCATCGAGAATCTGCCAGAAAGTTATCAAACCTGAACATCTTACCCCTACGACGGGACAAGCTACCAATACCAAAGATAAGCGGACTATGATCAGAGGTCCGAGGCAAATCGCAAGTATAGGAGTAGTCAGAATGAGAAATAAACCACTGCGGATTACCCAGGACTCTATCTAACCGCTTCCACAAGGATCTAGGAGAAGGGCTCTTATTATGCCACGAGAACCAGGAGCCCAACATCGGAGCGTCTCTAGATCGACGCCGACAAAACTCCCCGAACTCCAACATAGGAGCTCATCATCATGATGAGTCACCTCTCCACCTAAGATCTCGCTACAATCCAAAACAGACATTAAAGTCGCCCATAATCACCCAAGGCTCGCTAACATGCGAGACGAGAAAAATCGATCGAAGCGCGAAGAAGTCTCCTCGGATAGCATCATTAGAACCATAAGCGAAAGTAACTAGGAAGCGGACGAGTCAATAAGCGAAATAATCCGGCGTTGAATAAGCCGAGGATCAATAGCAATAATATCAACAGAGACCACGCCGGAATCCCCGACCAAATCCGCTTACGGCCCGTTTCCATAATCAAAAAACCCGCCACGAAGCATTAACGAGAAGCAATATGCCTCGAGTTACCAACCGAGACTTTCGTCTCCAGTAAGGCAACACAACAAAGACTAAAAGAAGAAATGACCTCCCGGACCGAGTTCTGATGGTCCGGACGGTTCAGGCCACGGACATTCCACACTGCGAGTGGAATCATCTAACACCCTCGAGAAGGGCTGCATCAGATATAGGGCCCATAGAAGAAGAACTAGAACAAAGCGACGTGCCGACAAACTCAGGAATCTCAACCTCAATATCATCGGAGAGACCAGAAAGAGCCGTAAACCTGTTGTGAGACGGCTCAAACATACCAGCAGAAACCCTCCTAGGCGACACGATAGGAGAGCTGGTAGTAACCAAGGAGAAAGTAGAGACACTACTCAACGGGCTCAAACCAGCCCCACGACCTCCAGAGCCCCCAGCTAACACCACATCTGGGCCCCCGGAGCAGACATCAGGGCCAACCCCAGCCTGGGCGACCCCCCCAACCGGAACCAGACCCAACGAGGACCCCAGACCATGAGCGCCTGAGGGAGCAGGCTTAGCCACATAAATACGAGCCTGCTTAACCTGCTTCTGAACCGGAGGCTTAGAAGTGCTCGGGCAAACCTGATCACGATGCCCGAAAACTCTACAAACACCACACCGATGAGGTAACCATTCATACTCAACATGGATCCTCCTAACAGCAGGACAATCACCATCAGATGGAATAACCATAAGGAACGAGCGAATCGGGCTAGTATCAGCGTCTAACATGACGCAAACTCTAGCATAATCCACTTTCAGACAGTTTCTGGTGAATACGTCAGCAAAAAGAGGCTCCCCTATAGCACTAGCAGTGACACTGAGCCCCTCGTCAGTCCAATACTCAAGAGGGACGTTGCGAAGTTTCACCCAAACAGGGACATGTTTAGGTTGAACCTTCGTGAGAGACATACCAGGCTTCCACCGGGTAAGGAGAATGGACTGGCCCTGAATCAGCCAAGGCCCACCCTCAAACGCCTCAGACATAACCCGCTCACTTTCAAACTTAAAGAAATAAAATCCACCTTCGGAGGAACACCTCCTTAAGACCCTTCCACGCTTACATAAAGAAATTCTTGATCAAAATGAGAGACGGGGCTTTCCCCAGAAAATAACCAACTAAAGTGAATTTTTTGACTCATCAAGGTCAATATTATTAAAAAAAAAACGAGAAACAGAAAAGAGTTACAAAGAGAGGGCCATCCTAGACAACAAAATAAAATCTCAAGCTAATCCCACAGGCGGGTAGTCAAGAGAAATAGAGAGAAAAACACAAATGCAAAAGCAATCTATGAAAATAGAATAAAAGGACCTAAACCCCCATACCAGATGTATGGGGTTGCAACCGCAGGCCTCGTTAAAACCCTATCGTAGAAAAACCCAATGGGAAAAACCTACGATAGGGAACCAACTAAAGTGAATTGCCACCTCTTAGCACCTTCAAACCCAATACTAACAGACGGTTTCACAACCACCTCGCCATTTTGAAATTCAGGTTTAACAAACTTAAGCCCCCTAAATTTACCAAAAATATTGGATTTAGATCCATTAGGGGCCGCCTGGCCCAAAGATACTGGAGTAGGAATTGTACCAAAATTCATAGTAACAGTAGATTTTTCTTTAACAATAGGATTAGCAACAATTTTACAAGGCAAATCCATAATATCCCCAGAATTACAAGAATCATCACAAACAGTACCAACACTCGTAGAATTATCCAAAGAGTTAATCAAAGAGCAGGGGTACGCCTCAATAGGATTAATAAAATCCTTAACTGAAATGGGAATCTGCACATGGTCAGCAAGAACAGAGACATCAACATGACAATTCCCACAATTGGCCAAAGACCCCGAAGCAAGAACACCTGGGATGAGGAACGGGTCAACGACCCTGTCGAATCTAGGGTCCCGCCTGGCCCGCAAAGGAGCTCCGATTTGCGGTAGGAGGAACACCGCCCGGCGAGGCCGAATCCACCGCCGCCGGAAGGACCTCGGGAGAAACAGCACAATGGCGACCAAACAATTCGTCAAGCTTCACCTGCAGGAGCTCCGAATCTGATTTGCCCAGAACCGTAACACCTAAATCGCACAGGCCTTGGGCATCAAAGCCCTGAGAAAGGAGACCTCCCACACCAGGCAAAGAAGAGCTACCAAACGGCCGGGAAGATGAAGAAAACAACCCACACGCTGTAGAAGATGACATACTCACCGCTGGGCACACCGACCACGAGAAATCGCTCGACCCGAGCTACTAGGGCGGCGCCTCCCAAAAAAAAAAACAAAGCCCTGGAAACAAACCTCCGCGGAGAAGGAAGGACACACACGCACAACAAACAGGCCAGCAATAACAACCACAAAAAACGCGAACCAGAATCGCGACGGAGAACACTCTCCAAAGTCAACCCCCCAACAACTAACACAAAAAATCGGCTAAATATATGGATAGGAAGGTAGTGAAATTCCGAACAACAATCGAAAAGGTAAAGTCTCTGGAAAAATCACAAGGATAAGGGAGAGAGATGAGAATCGGCCGATAAGAAGGGGAAAGTAAATCGCCCTTGAGCGATCGCACCTTTAGTGCGTGAAAATCGCCCGCACATCAGCTCCGCTTTTTTTTTTTTGGCAGTAGAGTTTTAGATTTTAATCAATTCAAAACCAAGTATTTTCGAATCTAAAGCAGTCAGGAAGGTATACCTGCGAGATAGAGCATCAGCAACGACGTTCTCTTTTCCCTGTTTGTACTTGATTACATACGGGAACGTCTCTATGAATTCCATCCATCGAGCATGCCTTCTATTCAACTTTTGTTGCCCCTTCAGATGCATCAAGGACTCGTGATCAGTGTGTATCACAAACTCTTTGGGCCATAAGTAATATTGCCAAGTTTCGAGTGCTCGAGCCAAGGCATATAGTTCCTTGTCGTAAGTTGGATAGTTCAGCGAAGCTCCTCCCAACTTCTCACTGAAGTAGGCAATCGGCCTACCTTCTTGCATCAAAACAGCTCCTATACCTGTACCGGACGCATCACACTCGATCTCAAAAGACTTAGCAAAATTCGGCAGGGCTAGCAATGGAGCGTTCGTCAGTTTTTCTTTCAAGGCCTTGAAGGCCGTCTCTTGTTCCTGTTCCCACTTGAATCCAACATTCTTCTTGATTACCTCGGTCAAAGGGGCGGCTACAGTACTAAAGTTGGGTACAAACCGGCGATAGAAGCTTGCTAGGCCGTGGAAGCTTCGGACTTCGCTCACATTCTTGGGGCTGTCCCATTCTCTAATTGCCCTCACTTTCTCTTCATCGACCTGTATCCCCTGGGAACTAACAACGAAACCAAGGAAGGCCAATTTCTCGGTACCAAAGTTGCATTTTTGAATGTTAGCAAACAAGTGTTCCTTTCTAAGCACAAGCAACACCTCTTTCAAATGCTTGATATGTTCATTCAAACTTTTGCTATATATTAGGATGTCATCGAAGTATACGACAACAAATTTCCCAATAAAAGCACGTAGAACATGATTCATTACCCTCATAAATGTACTTGGTGCGTTAGTGAGCCCAAATGGCATAACTAACCACTCATACAAACCATGTTTAGTTTTAAACGCCGTTTTCCACTCGTCTCCCTCTTTCATTCGAATCTGATGGTACCCACTTCTTAAATTAATTTTTGAAAACATTGTGGAACCATATAATTCATCTAACATGTCGTCAAGTCTAGGGATGGGATGTCGATACTTCACCGTAATGTTGTTTATTGCACGGCAGTCTACGCACATCCTCCACGAGCCATCTTTCTTTGGTACTAGCAATACCGGGACTGCACAAGGACTCATACTCTCTCTCACATGTCCCTTTGCTAGTAGTTCATCCACTTGCCTTTGCATCTCTTTAGTCTCTTCGGGGTTACTTCGGTATGCAGGACGGTTTGGTATTGAGGAACCTGGAACAAAGTCGATACAGTGCTCGATGCCTCGAACGGGCGGCAACCCGGGTGGGGTCTCCTCAGGAAACACGTCTTCAAACTCCTGCAATAAAGAGACAATCAATGGGTCAGTAGTATCAGGAATTGATGGAATATTAAGCAATACGTCACGAAATAGTAATAGAACCACAGGCCGTTTTGCGAGCAAGGCCCGTTTAACTTCACTAGCCCTACAAAGGGCGACGGTTTTTATCCCTTTAGGGATCGCCGTGACTGTTTTCTTTTCCTTCTCCTTCTTTTCGCTTTCTCTCAGTGCTTGTTCTAATATCCTCTAATCTTCAAGGATTTGCTTAGGGGTCATAGGTGATAGGTTAAATTTCTTCTTTCCAAAAATGAAGGAATACTTGTTCGAAAACCCATCATGAGTAACTTTGCGGTCGTACTGCCATGGCCTTCCTAAAAGGATCTGGGTGGCATGCATAGGGGCAACGTCGCAAACTACTTCGTCCTCATATCTACCTATTTTAAAGGGTACGGTGCATCTACTCACTACTTTCAGTTCCCCATTATTATTCATCCACATCAATTTATATGGTTTAGGGTGTCTTTCGGTTTTAAGCTCTAGTTTCTGCACCAAGGCTGTACTAACGACATTGACACAACTACCCCCGTCTATGATCATACTACAGAGGTTTCCCTTAATGTAGCACCTACACTGAAATAAGTTCTCCCTCTGGCTATCCTCATCTTCTACTACCTTAGCTGACAAGGACATTCTAAGCACTACATTAATCTTCCCTTCTAAGATTTCTTCATTACATTCTTCTATCTCTTCTCCACTATCCTCATCCTTAATCTCTTCTTCTCCCTCACTGTCAGTCGCTATTTGCCCTGACTTAATGACTACAACTCGCTTGTTTGGGCAGTTTGGGGCTATGTGACCTATACCTTGACACCTATAGCATCGTATCTCATGTGTCCTAGGTTGAGGTTTGAAACTTGATGAAGGTTGGGACTTAGTTGGCGGATTAGGGGCTGTCTGGACCCTAGTGAACGACGGTTTTGGGTCTTCTTTATGGTTAGTGGGCTGTCTCGATTTCCATTGGATACTAGGAGTGGGGTTCTTCCTAGTTTGACGTCTCCGGACTTGGGTTTCTATTTTCCTAGCCATGTGCACCATTTCTTCTAAGTCATGCATAGTCATGAGCTCTAATTGGTCTCTAATCTCAACATTAAGTCCGGCTAAGAACCTAGTCATGGTACTATCGTGGTCCTCCTCTATACGACACCTAATCAGTCCTGTTTCCATCTCCTTATAGTAATCGTCTACTGACTTAGTCCCTTGTCTTAAAGTTTGGAGACTATACCTAAGGTCCCTCATGTAATAGCTAGGAACAAATCTTTCCTTCATCACTCGCTTCAGTTCTTCCCATGTATCTATGGGTCTTTCCCCACGTCGATGCCTAAGTTGAACTACATGATCCCACCATACAAGAGCATACCCAGTGAACTCTACAGTGGCTATCTTAACCTTCTTAAGATCTGAAAAATTTCGGCACTCAAATTGTCCCTCGACCTTCCTAACCATTCAAAATAAGTTTCGGGATCAGATTTGCCTTCAAAAGGTGGTATGGAGAACTTAACACTACTTAAGTTATCATCTACCCTTACTCGTTGTTCTCTAGGTTCTTGGTCGATCCTGGGTTGTCTGTCATCCTCAAAGAACTCGTCATATTCATCTTCTAGATAGTATTCGGGTGGTGGAGGGGCTGCCCTAACTCTACCCCTTTCTCTACCTCTATACTGTGAATCCCTTCCTCCCATTGTGGGTTCTGTCTCTCGATTCTCCCTGTTTCTAATAGTAGGTTCGGGAGTTGGTGACGTTCTATGGGATTTCAGCTCTTCCCTCATTTCCAACATCATGTTTTCCATCCTTCATATGTAAGATGTCAGGCCTTCGAGTTGGAATTGCACATCACGGAAGCTTTGGATTTATTAGTAACTGGGTCGTCGCTTAAGACCTCTTCCTCATCTACGGGATCCTTCCCAGCTCGTCTAAGGGCTGGAGTTTCTCCATCCTTCGAGTTTCTTGATCCTGTCATCATGGTACTAAGTGATTCGAAACAGTAAGAAAATATCGAGTAGCTTACTTAAATGATACGAGATCGACATGGCCAACCGAAGAAAGACGACGTATACGACCATGCAACCATGCATACGGCCATGCACACACATGCACCTACACGACATGCAATTACTTCTTTGGACGAGACGACTAACACGAGACTTGAAGTAACCTTGAACATATTTTACGTATGCATGAAGAAATTACGAATCATGCACTCACCCACCTTCTTCATGCATTGAAACCGATGGTTCCCCTCCCTTGAATAAGTCACCTACATGGCAACAAAGTCGTCAAAGCATGATAATAATAATCATCAAGAATCAAGCCAAAGTCTTCTAACATGATTAGTTATTTTATTTTGTTTCTTGTCTTTGGAGAATATTTGCTCAAGATTGACTAGTCATGATCCGAAATTTACTAGTCGGAGAGAAAAAGGCGAAAAAACGGACAAAATTACCAATTCCCGCGCGTATGACTACTTCGTAGCAGTTTTGGTATTTTAATCATAACTCTCTCATACGAAGTCCGATTTAGGTGATTCAAGCGGCCATGGAAAGATAAAAGAAAGATCTATAAATCATGTGAAATGGTCCAAGGTCCAATTATGCTTCTATAAAGACACACGAACCGTTCAAATGTGCAGTGATTTTTATGGCCGAAAATTGACAAAGATTTGTGAAGATTTGGTGAAGGCTTGAAGGAAGAAGATGCCAAGAAGTCCCTTTCATGATCAAGTCATTGTCAAGCCTTACAATATATCACATGAGGAGGATCTTGTCCACTCCTTCTTGGAAGCCCCACGGCCGATTTGTACAAGAAAGGAGCCAAAATGTTGTGATTTCTTGTCAAAGTCTTTGTAGATAGTTTAATAAGTGCTTGTATTTTAGCTAGATTTTGTGTGATTTTCTTTGGCCTTGTTAGGAGTCATTATGGCTATATAATAGCCTCACCCTCAACCCTTTGGAATCATCTTGAAAGTTATAACATTGTATTTCTCTTGAAATATACGTTGAACGAGTTCAACAAAACTTTGGTTATTATTTCGACGCGTCTCGAATTATAACTTGATCAATTCTCAATAGGTCTTGAGGAGAGATTATCTTTATCGAGTTATAGGTCTAATTCGGTAAAACACATTCAAACCCATACACTAGCCTACCTCACGGCCGAAACCGTATAAATTCGGCCGCCACCTTTTATTTTCGTTGTTACTTTGATACTTGTGAAAACCGTGATAATCTTCCGTTGTATTTTATACGTTTTACGTACACTTATATACGTAATTCGTATCATAAGTGGTATCGGAGCCCAAGGTCATCTCCTTGGGCGATTTATTCAACGAATTTTTTTTGTTGAGATTAGCGCAGTCGGAAGAAAACAAAGTTTCCCGTGGATTCGACCGTTGGATCGTCATGAAATTTTGAAAAAGGTAAGCCAACTCATTGAACTACAGTCTGAACGGTGGAGATCAGATTCTTTGATCATATTCTTGGTTCATTCTTCACGGATTTCTTGGCAAATTTTCTGTCCGATTTCTTGATCATTAGAAGAGATGGACTTTTCCAATACCGAATTCTTGGTAAAGCTACGTGATGCTTTACATGACTTACCGGAACCTCGACGAGGAGGAGAAGGCCTGTGTTCCCCACGTCATACTAACGAGTTCGAGTTGAATGAACTTCCAAAGTTCATCGGAGGTACCGACCCCGAAATTTATTTGGAATGGGAACGTAAGATGGATTGCTTGTTCGAGTTTAAAGGTCTTGACGATGAGAAGCGTTGCAGATATGCAATTATCAAGTTGGTTAAAGGCGCTTCAGTTTGGTTCGAATTAAAGAAGAAGCAAAGGACCCGTGCTGGAAAAAACAAGATCCGTTCGTGGGAGTCGTTGAAAAGAAACTTCGCAAGAGATACGTACCTTTCGGCTCGAGTTCGGCTCTCAAAATCGTAACAACATCAGCCCCCAACTCGGTTTCTAAAGCTCTCGACTTGCCTAATGAGACGAGTTTCTTTGGAGGTGAGTTGTTTCATTGGCCAAGGGTTCGATCATGTGCAAGATGTTTGCCCGACTCTTGCTACCCGAGACGAGTTAATAGCCGAGGAAGAACAAGAAAGGCTAGGCGACATTCTCAAGTTTGATATAGAGGACGAAGGAGAAGAAGAATGTGTAGTTTACCATGCTCCCGATTATGATACAGACTTAGTTCTTCGTACTTTAGAAACCAAATTGGTTTCAAATGATTTGGAGCATCAGGACGAGTTAACGAGTGAGGAACTCACAAGTATACTTTTAAGTTCTACACAACCGTCCGTTTCCCGAGCTACAGAAGATGAAGAGATTGAGGACAAGGCGATTGTTCCCCAAAATTTCTATGAGGTTATTTCTATTAAAAAATTGGAGGATCCAATCCAATTGTTCTCATTGATCCGATTCCCGACACCGACCAACGTAAAAGCTATGTGGCTACATGTGACTGGAAAATAGTAAAAGACGAACTCATTGATGAAAGGAATGAGGACAAGATTTCTGCCCACATGACGCCGGAAATGGAAATTATTCCGTTAAACCACAAATCTTTTTTTGGGGATTCCGTTAAGGGAAATGGTAGGCACCTAGATACGTCGTTTGTTTTTATTTTGCAGGTTGGTCTTTTAAAAATGCAATCCCAAGCAAACGTCAACACATCCGACGAAAATTACATCTTCAACCTGGGAGGAGCACAACCCTATCCGGAATACCAACCGTCCTTGGACTTTAGATTCGAGGACGAATCTCCTTAAAGGAAGAGGCGATGATACGAGATCGACATGGCCAACCGAAGAAAGACGACGTATACGACCATGCAACCATGCATACGACCATGCAACCATGCATACGGCCATGCACACACATGCACCTACACGACATGCAATTACTTCTTTGGACGAGACGACTAACATGAGACTTGAAGTAACCTTGAACATATTTTACGTATGCATGAAGAAATTACGAATCATGCACTCACCCACCTTCTTCATGCATTGAAACCGATGGTTCCCCTCCCTTGAATAAGTCACCTACATGGCAACAAAGTCGTCAAAGCATGATAATAATAATCATCAAGAATCAAACCAAAGTCTTCTAACATGATTAGTTATTTTATTTTGTTTCTTATCTTTGGAGAAGATTTGCTCAAGATTGACTAGTCATGATCCGAAATTTACTAGTCGGAGAGAAAAAGGCGAAAAAACGGACAAAATTACCAATTCCTACGCGTATGACTACTTCGTAGCAGTTTTGGTATTTTAATCATAACTCTCTCATACGAAGTCCGATTTAGGTGATTCAAGCGGCCACGGAAAGATAAAAGAAAGATCTATAAATCATGTGAAACGGTCCAAGGTCCAATTATGCTTCTATCAAGACACACGAACCGTTCAAATGTGCAGTGATTTTTATGGCCGAAAATTGACAAAGATTTGTGAAGATTTGGTGAAGGCTTGAAGGAAGAAGATGCCAAGAAGTCCCTTTCATGATCAAGTCATTGTCAAGCCTTACAATATATCACATGAGGAGGATCTTGTCCACTCCTTCTTGGAAGCCCCACGGCCGATTTGTACAAGAAAGGAGCCAAAATGTTGTGATTTCTTGTCAAAGTCTTTGTAGATAGTTTAATAAGTGCTTGTATTTTAGCTAGATTTTGTGTTATTTTCTTTGGCCTTGTTAGGAGTCATTATGGCTATACAATAGCCTCACCCTCAACCCTTTGGAATCATCTTGAAAGTTATAACATTTTATTTCTCTTGAAATATACGTTGAACGAGTTCAACAAAACTTTGGTTATTATTTCGACGCGTCTCGAATTATAACTTGATCAATTCTCAATAGGTCTTGAGGAGAGATTATCTTTATCGAGTTATAGGTCTAATTCGGTAAAACACATTCAAACCCATACACTAGCCTACCTCACGGCCGAAACCGTATAAATTCGGCCACCACCTTTTATTTTCGTTGTTACTTTGATACTTGTGAAAACCGTGATAATCTTCCGTTGTATTTTATACGTTTTACGTATACTTATATACGTAATTCGTATCATTAAAACACAACTTAACTCCAATGTGAATCACAAAATTATATATATATATATATATATATATATATATATGAGAATAACGATAAGAGAGGAACGACAAAATCATTCTCTGATGCCAAATGATACCGTTCGATACCCAACAGTGTTACCAATACAGGAACTGTTGTGAATCGTGGTTGCGTGAAGCGGAAGTATAAGTTCTCGAGCGGAAGCAAACAGCAAATAACAATAATGGTCAGCACTTCGGTACAGCGGTACTTCGAAACAGCTCTTCAATACAGCAGCACTTCGATACAGCGGCACTTCGATACAGCTCTTCAATACAGCAGTACTTCGATGCAGCTCTTCAATACAGCAGCACTTTGATACAGCGGCGCTTCGATACAGCCCTTCAATACAGCAGTACTTCGATGCAGACAGAATCAATGGCACTTCGATTCAGCGAGAGTCGATCGTATGTTGGTACAGCAATATTTGGACAGTACTCCGTTAAAGTAACAATGGACTTCACGTCGGTACGGTACTTCGGTACAGCAACAATGGACTGTATTTCGGTACAGCAGCAATGGACTATATTTTGATACAGCAACAATGGATACGGAAATAATGAAGGCACTTCAAACCCTTAGAATTAATTACTATAATCCCCTTAGAATCCTGTTCTAAAGAAACGTTTGGAATTATTCTAAGAACTCAAGTTTCTATGATTAAGACTTAACAATTTTATGAACTAAAATTGCAAGAATGTAGAAGTGAGAATTATAAGAATAATACTCAAGAAAAGGCGAGCAACAGCTCTGATTCTAGAATAAAGCCGAAATATGTTTTTGATTTCAAAAAGGTTGATTGATTCCCTCGGTACCTAGAGGTCTCCTTTTATAGGAGAGTACAAAACAAACTATATTATCTCTGACATATTAAACTAAGGAAATAAAATCAAGTGTCCCTAGACAATGCAGGGCTGCTTCACATGGACTGGATTAAAAGGGAATAAACTAATACAACTTAACTATAAAGTAAATAAATCAACTTGGAGTGGATACGATATTAATAAGGTCACACACACTCTAGGGGCGATTTTCACACACAAAATAGCTCCCGGCCCGGCAGCGCGTGTGGGCGCGTGAGGAAGCCCCTCCATCATCGGCCGACGGCCGATTGTTCGTCTCTTCAAGACGAACGTCCCCTCCAAATTTCACTCAATTCCGACAACGTTTACCTGTGCAACTCTAGGTTGCAAATTCCGGTTGAAAACTACAATTTCGCTGAACTTCGGTTGCATTTTCCGGCCACGTCCGTGGCGCAATCTCTTGGGCACCAACCGGAATAGACTCCTGTTGTAATTCCGGTCATTTACCCTCTGGTCTCGTCGGCTGAATCGCGGTCTCCGGCCGGCGAAGTTTCTTGGTCAACCGTTGACCGCGGCGCGTTTCTCTTTCCGGCGTGCTCGGCCTCCTCTCGGTAGCGGACCACTTTCATTGGATTCCTCTTGTCGAGCCGCTTCCGTTGCTTACAATTTCGACCACTTCCGGCCACCTCGATTCGGCGAGATTTTCCGGCGACCTCGATTCCGGCGAGATTTTCCGACGGGGTCTTCCTTAGGGTTCTTGGGAGCCGCTCTCCAGCTGATTGTTCCAGCCATGGCCGATGACGGCCGGTCGCCGCCGGCGAATGGGCAGCCACCGGACTTTGTTCATCCATCGTCGATTCCGACAATGATTTCTACGGAAGTCCTCATGTCATGCTTTCAACTTATGATGTCATCTCTTTCCAACATTTCCTATTCAAAGACGCCTTCGGTCTCTCCATCATTCCCGTCTTCGGCGCCGCTCCATAATTCGGCCCCCCAGCTCGGTTCCCTCAAACAAGATGACCCAAGTTTGGGAAAAACTACGGGTCCCTCTCCTTCATCTTTCAAGGAAGCTCTGACAGGTAATCTTTCTAACTCGAGGAAAGATATTCATTTCTCAGATGATATTTATCGTAACTACTGTGATCCGGTGCGCAAAGGGGATTTCATATCTATTTCCTTAGATGAAAAAATTTACCCTGAAAAGGTTAAATACCTTCAAAATTCCATAAATGGTCGGTTGTTGCAACCGAAAAACTCTAAGCCTTACTCTCTTGATCAACTGAAGGCTGAATTGCAAAATGCTTGGTCTATCTCCACGTCCTGGAAATTAATACCTTTGGGAAAAGGATACTTTAACGTTCAATTTAATAATTCGGAAGATAAAAATCGTGTTTTTAGCAAAACTTCATGGAACTTGGTCTCCGGATATTTTCGTTTATCCACTTGGGTTCCGGATTTCAACCCTTATAAAATTGCAACTTCTAAAGCACAAGTTTGGATCCGAATTTATGAGTTGCCGATTGAATACTGGCACCCTCAACTTATTTTTACAATTGCTAAGACTCTTGGCAACCCTCTGAAAATTGATGAACGTTCTCTGAATGGGGTCATTTTGTTCGGGTCCTAATTGAAATTGACTTGAAAGACCATGTTCACAACAATGTCATGGTTGAATGTTCGGGTCATTGTGTTTTCCCTTCTATTGGCTACGAAAAGTTTCCAGAGTTTTGCACTCATTGCTCAATCGTTGGTCACTCCAACAATTCCTGTAGAAGCCAAAAATTGGCTCCGAACTCCAACTCTACGGTTCCTAGCGACCGCCAGAATCGTCAATCTAAATATGTTCGGAAACCATCCCCTACCCCTACTGTTAGGGTCAATAATTCAAACAACAATAATCGCTTCAATGTGCTTGATGTTGAACCAACATAAGGTGATTCCAATAATGATCACCATCAGCTCGCCTTGACGGTTTTCCAGCCTTCAACAGAGCAAAATGATACCATTGTCCCCACTTCTGAGTTCTCCGCTGAACATGCCAACAATAACATGTTATCCCTTACCACTAACGTCTTCCAGCCTGATAATAAAAACACGTCAGTGTCTTCCAAGGGCACGATCTTGCATAACCCTTCTTCATCCTCTCGTCATGAGCAATCGACTGACACGGTTGGGCCCCCTATTGTGTCTGCTGACCATGACAAAGATAAGAGCCATACCATTGCTGTTAAGGCAGGAAAATCTATTGTTATTTCTCCTATCATTCCCTCAGAAAAACCACAAGCTCCGCTAAAACAAGCTAAAAGGGATGTTAAATTCCCAAAGATCGTGGTAATTACTCCCGCCAACTCCACGGCAATAAAAATCTTAATTTGGCCGCTTCTAAACCTTGGCGAAATTCTTCGAGGAAGAGGATCAGCAAAATAATCCGCTGAAGCACGGATAAATTCCGTTTCTAAATGAATATCCTTTCTGGAATATCAGGGGGATAAGGAAGCGGGTTGCTAGGGACCAGCTTCGTCACTATATCACGGTTTGTAAGCCGGATATTCTTTGTATCATCGAACCCTTCACTTCTTTTGCTCGTTCCGATCTTTCTCTCTAGCGTTCGGGTGGTCTTTCTCTTCTTGCCGAGAATCAGCGAGGGAACCGAGACCCTGACATTTGGGTGCTCGGCTCCCTCAACATATCTAATTGCCAAGTCATCCATGTCTCCGATCGGGTTATCATCATGGACATCTCTTTTAATGGATGGGACTTTCGGGCGTACATTGTTCATGGTGCTCGTAACTATTTTGGTCGCAGGAATCTTTGGGAGGATATCTGAGCTTCCTTCACCCTAACCTTTTAGTCTTCGGAGATTTTAATGCCGTCATTGGGGCACATGAGCGTCGCGATCTTCATGTTCCCAATGCTACTTCTTGTCGGGAGTTCGGTCAATTTATTGATGAGGCCTTGCTTGTCGGCATCCCTTTTCTGGTCATCGGTTTACGGAGAGGCGGGGTTCATGATGATTATCATGTTGAGACCCGCATTGATCGATTTTTGGCCACCCCGATTTTATCGATCACCGGGTTTCCACAAAATATCATGTTTTCCCTAGGACTGCTCGCTCCGATCACCACCCGATCCGGCTCACCTCCACTTTGGGTAATACTTCTTTTCCTGGACCTTTCCGTTTTCAACGTATGTGGACTACGATAATTCATTTATTGATGTTATTCAAACTCTTGGAATCTTAATTGTGGGAACCGGTCTCCTTGGGACGTGGTTTTGTACAAGCTTAAAAGGCTGCGTCGTACCCTCAAGCATTGGAATTTTTCGTCTTTTGGTGATATTTTCACTAAAAAAAGTCAGCTTTTGGATCAACTTGGTGACATTCAGTCTCTCATTGATGCGGATGGGTATACCGACGAGCTCTTACGTCGGGAGGTCGAAACAAGCTGCGGCCTTGAATGACATCCTTAATAAAGAGAGTCTTTTCTTCCAACAAAGGAGTAGGACTAATTGGCTTAAGGATGGTGATCGGAATCGCCTTTTTCCATAGGGCCGGTTAAGATGAGGAATAATCGTCTTGACTTTCCTCTCTCCTTATTGACGGTGATCTTTGTCGTGATCCGTCTACCATCTCGAACCACATTGTGAATTTTTATCAGCACCTTTTGAAGGCCACCCGATTGCTACTAATTGGCCCACTAGTTTCTCTCTTCCTAAGGTTTCTCATCGGCATAACTCCATCCTTACCGCTATTCCCCATTCCGAGGAAATTCGTTCTACTGTTTTCGATATGGAGCCCCACAAAGGCTCGGGCCCGACGGCTTTCTTGGATTATTTTATCAGTTCTCTTGGGAGGTCATTGGTACCGATATTGTGGCGGCTATTCGGCAATTTTTCATTGAGGGTGATCTTCCGACGAGTCTTAACTCTAGCTTAGTTGCTCTCATTCCTAAAGTCAAAGGGGCCATCTCTATTGAGCAATTCCGGCCTATTGTCTTAAGTAACTTTATCTTCAAGATTATTACTAAAATCCTCACGGCCAGACTTTCTAGTTTTATTCATGAGATCATCAGCCCCCATCGGTTTGGCTTTATTCCGGGTCGGCGTATCCACGATTGTATATCTATTGCTTGAATGCGTTAATTGTTTGAATCGCCGCGCGTTCGCGGTAACATGGCTATTAAAATTGACATTCGTAAAGCTTTTGACACTCTTTCCTGGGAGTTCTTATTGGATGTTCTTCACAGTTTTGGTTTTCATGACCAGTTTGTTGCTTGGGTTTCCACCATTCTTCACTCAGCGAAGCTTTCTATTCTTATAAATGGTGCTCCTACGGGTTACTTTGCGTGCAGTCAAGGGGTTCGGCAAGGTGATCCCATGTCCCCTCTTTTATTTTGTATTGCTGAGGAGATGCTCGGTCTCATGCTCTCCAATGCGGTTCAGACTACTCTCTTCAAGCCTATTTTTGCGGGCCGTAAGATTGTCTATCCTTCTCACCTTTTTTATGCGGATGATGCTATCGTGTTTGGTCGTGCCTCTACGGATAATGCCAATGCCATATCGAAGATTCTTGATGATTACTCAGCTATTTCGGGCTAGGCTATGAACCTTAATAAATCTAAGGTTTATTTCGGTTCTCATGTTCCTATCCACACCAAACGGGTCATTCTGCGCACCCTTGGCATGCGCGAGGGATCACTCCCTTTCAATTACCTCGGGGTTCCGTTATTCTGCGGCATACCCCGTCTCATCCATATTGCCCGGTCGTTGACAAAATTATTAGTAAATTTTACGCTTGGAAAGGATCCTCTCTCTCGATGGCTGGTCGTATTTGCTTAGTTAACTCTGTTATCATGAGCTCCTCCATTCACTCTATGATGATATATAGTTGGCCGATCAAATTGATAAACAAATTAGATTCGGCTAGAAATTTTATTTGGTCGGGGACATTAGTCACAAGAACGCATGTCTTGTGGCACGGAGTAGAGTTTGTTCCCCTTTAGAGGAGGGAGGGCTTGGGGTGAGGCATCTTCGTACGATGAATGAATTCTTTTTGTTCCGTTTGGCACAGGTTATTCTGCAGGAGGATTCCTTTTGTGGAAAATTCCTTCGTCGAGGTTTCTCGAAGTAATTTGGATACTCGCAAGATTGTTTCTTCCTCTATATTCGGGGGGTTCGTAATCATATTCCCGTCTTCTTAACACTTCCGGTTGGGTTATTGGTAATGGTCGAATATTAATTTTTGGTGGGACAATGGCTAGGTTATATCATTGGTGATCGGTTGGGTATTCCTCGGCATCTCGAAGTACCTTCTCCGACACCATCGGCGATTTTTACTACGACGGGACTGGCATCTTACCCTCGATTTCATGGAAAGGTGTCGTGATGTTGCTTTAGATGTCGTCTATGCCCCCTCGACTTTGAAGGAAAAGACGAGCGGGTTTGGGCTAAATCGGTGCATGGCAATGTTACCTCTCAAATCGCTTATTGGCACCTTCGCCACAACTTTCCTAAGGTGAGTGGGGAAATTGATTTGGCACAGATTAATCCCGTTAAATCGTTCTCTCACGGTCTGAAGGCTATTCACAACAATTTGCTGTTTTGATCTTCTTCGTTTAAGGGTTTCATTGGTCCTTCGGTTTGCCTTTTACGTCTCTCTGCCGTGAATCGATTGACCATATTTTCACCGAGTGTGTTGTTATCCGTGATTAAGGACTATATTGAGCGGGGCTTCTTAAACTCTTTAGAATTGAATGCTGGGTTCGGGCACTTCATCATTCGAGCTATGGATATCGATTTAGTCACAGATCTCTACTCTCTGGAGATTCACTATTATTAGTGCCGTCTGGGCTATACGGCATATTATGTGAGGTTTTATATAATGATGCTAAATTTTCTATCATGTCTCTTCGTTCTATAGTTTGGTCTCTTCTCAGAGAATGTAATAACTATGACATGGGCACCATGGATAACTCTATTTCTGATCTGGTTCGTCTTCGGGCTCTGGGTGTGGCTGGCCACGCGAGACCTCCGCTTTACCCTATTTATGTGAAATGGTATCCCCCCCCAATTGGCTGGATGAAAGTTAACACTGATGGGATGGCTAAAGGCTGCCCAGGCTTGGGTGCTATTGGCCTTGTTTATCGGAATCGTCTGGGCCGGGTTTTTGGCACTCTCTCTGCAGCAATTGGTTGCTGTTTTGCCTTCCAAGCTGAGTTGGTCGCGGCTATTCATGCTATTGAGATTGCTTTTTATCATGGTTGGGATTATTTGTGGCTGGAGTCTGACTCTACTTATGTTGTGAGCATTCTCTCGGATCGTAGTTAATTTGTTCCTGGATCTACATGATCATTTGAGGCGGATTTGTCGTATTATTGACGGCATGCACTTGAGGTCTCTCATATCAATAGAGAAGGTAATGCGGTGGCGGTGGCTTTCTAAAAGATTGGTTTCTTACGAGTGGTCTAGCGAAGCACCAGGCCTCTCGAGATCTTGTTGAGGGATATGTCTCCTATGTATTTTAGCCGACATTAGTTTTCTCATGACATAACGCTCGGGTACTCTTTTTCCCTATCGTAGGTTTTTCCCATTGGGTTTTTCTACGATAGGATTTTAACGAGGCCTGCGGTTGCAACCCCATACATCTGGTATGGGGGTTTAGGTCCTTTTATTCTATTTTCATAGATTGCTTTTGCATTTGTGTTTTTCTCTCTATTTCTCTTGACTACCCGCCTGTGGGATTAGCTTGAGATTTTATTTTGTTGTCTAGGATGGCCCTCTCTTTGTAACTCTTTTCTGTTTCTCGTTTTTTTTAATAATATTGACCTTGATGAGTCAAAAAAAAAACTATAAAGTAAATAAAGGAATCTTGAAAAGGTCTTGGTCTTCACAATTTCTCACGTTCACTTTGAAACTTCCACATGCTGAAGTTCCTTTTCCCAAGACAACACCAACATCACCTTCCTTGAAGCTTCCTCACGCCTAAGTCTAATTTCTAAGCTAGGATAGATTTTCCTTAATCATCAAGTCGACCTTCGGTTGTTCATCCTTTTTTTATAGAGTATTTCTCTTTTCGAGTTTTTTTATGATTTAACTCTCATTTTTAGGAAATACGACAAAGACGCCCTCATGCCATTATTTAGGCAATATCTGGGGTCCGCCCTCAAGCTTTCTGTTTTTAGCTATATCTGGGCTGCCCTCAAGCAAAGCTATATCTGGGCTTAGGATTTGAACAACTGTCGGGCCTTCTTGAATCTCAAGTAGATCCACCGTTGCACAATCACAAAATTTAGACATGATTTCCACTTCTAATTTGGGCAGCTTAAGGACGAGCTTGTCTTCTTCTTTTCTTTGGACGTGAATTCTTCTAGGTTCAGGTTCTGATGCGATTACGGCATCTCCAAACGAAGTAAGCGAAGTAAGAATCAACGTAGGTGACGATACCAAGTTGCATGCACATGCATCTACGTACTTTGGTGAGAAAACATCCGCGGAAATGGGAACGATCTTAATAATCGGAACCGGGATAACTTAGACGTATCAAAACATGCACACGTATGCATGTTCATGCATACAAAATCGGTCATTTGGGGAAGATTTCGGCCGATTGTGACATGCATCCTTGAAGGATCTTTTGTCCCCACTACTTTAAGTATTTGCTTTCATTTTCAAGCCCACCACATCAAGATCAAGGAAAGAGATTTGATTCACTCCACTCCTTTGAAAGTATTTCGGCCGAACCACATGTGGAGGAAGAATACAAGATGTTGCTTTCTTGTTCAAAGTCTTTGTCAAAGCCTTATCACATGAGATAGATGGTGATCTCCTTCCTTCATGCTACCCCATGGCCGAAATCAACATGGAAGAAGCCAAGCATGTGTTGTTTTTAATCTTTGTCAAAAGTCTTGATGTTTTAGTTTAATAATTGCTTGTCTTTTAGCTTGATATTGTGTGATCTTGTTTGGCTTTGTTAGGAGTTGTAAATAGCTATATAAAAGCCTCATCCTCCACATTTTGTAATCATCTTGAAAGTTATAACATTGTATTTCTCTTGAAATATACGTTGAACGAGTTCAACAAAACCTTGGTTATTATTTCGACGCGTCTCGAATTATAACTTGATCAATTCTCAATAGGTCTTGAGGAGAGATTATCTTTATCGAGTTATAGGTCTAATTCGATAAAACACATTCAATCCCATATACTACCCTACCTCACGGCCGAAACCATATAAATTCGGCCACCACCTTTTATTTTCGTTGTTACTTTGATACTTGTAAAAACCGCGATAATCTTCCGTTGTATTTTATACGTTTTACGTACACTTATATACGTAATTCGTATCATAAGTGGTAGCAGAGACATTCGTTTCACGATTGTCAACGTTACTCAAGAAGATGGCATTCACCGATGACGAAATAGCCAAATTGCGTGACGTTCTCCGAGGCTTGCCGGAGCCCCGAATCCAAGCACGATGAGGATACGACGCCATGCATACACCACAACATGCGGATGAATTCAAGACAAGCGAACTTCCGGAGTTCGTAGGTGGCACCGATCCCGAGACTTATTTGGAGTGGGAAAGGAAAATTGAACGAATGTTTGAGTTCAAGGACCTCAATGACGGGAAACGATGCAAGTACGCGATTCTCAAACTTGGAAAGGGAGCTTCCCTTTGGTTCGAAAGAATGAAGACACAACGAGTTCGGGCCGGTAAAGAAAAGATACGTTCGTGGGATTCTCTAAAAAAAACTACGTAAGAGATATGTACCGGCTACACACAAGTTAAGTCTATATCGAAAAATTTCTGACCTCACACAAGGAAAGCTAAGCGTAGGAGAATACATCGAAGAGTTTGAAAACTTAACCTTGATGGGAGAACTTGAAGAAAGCGAAGAATTACGGATGTCCCGTTTCTTACGAGGCTTGAATAGATGATACGAATTACGTATGTAAGTGTACGTAAAACGTATTAAATACAACGGAAGATTATCACGGTCTTATGATACGAATTCTCTCTCGGTACAGCAGAAGACTCTTTCACGTACGGTAGAGAACAGTACTCAGCCGAAATGAAGCAAGCCGCTCTGGCCGATTCGAGCAGACAACTCGTCGATATAGCACTTCCGAGCAGCAAGACTCGCTCGTCTGACAATTTGAACAAGGACTCGCTCGATCTGACAACTCGTCGTCTGACAAAATAAAAGGTGGTGGCCGAAATTTATACGGTTTTCGGCCGGGATGTAAGATAGTGTATGGGTTTGAATGTGTTTTACCGAATTAGACCTATAACTCGATAAAAATAATCTCTCCTCAAGACCTATTGAGAATCGATCAAGTTATAATTCGAGACGCGTCGAAATAATAACTAAAGTTTTGTTGAACTCGTTCAACGTATATTCCAAAGAAATACAAGGTTTATTAATCTTCAAGATGATTTACAAATACCACAAGTACTACTATATATAGTAGTTTCCAACCGTAAGAAAATACAACAAAACGAGAAAACGAAACTTCCTAGCAATATACCAATCGGCCGAAATATCCAAGGATGGGATCAAGAAGATTTTGTCCAAGATATCAAGCATCTTGGATTTATTTGGTGACTAAGACATGAAGAAAATCCTTGATGAAAGTCTTCATCCCATATCATGCTTGGGCCGATTTGTGGGGAAGGTGGGGAAGGAGCATTTTGGACTTATCATGGTGATTATGACATGAAGAAGATATTTGATGAAAGTCTTCATCAAATCTTATGCTTGGGCCGATTTTGTAGTAAGGTGGGGAAGGAGAAATATCTTCATTATCTTGTCAAAGATATGAAGTCAAGTAAGGTCCCTTTCAAGCATGTCTTGGCCGAATCTTCATGCTTTTGGACCGATCCCGTCGTCAAGTTTTACGTTACTCTTGTTCCGATTAACAACGTGATACGATATCTAATATTCCAATCGAAGAAGCTCCAATAAAAATCGACGTCCACGACGATACGCATGGCCATGCATCATTATACTTGGGAGAAAAGAATACGCGGATTGGAGTTACGTTGTTAATCGGAATCGGAGTAACGTAAAATTCGACGACGGAACCGGTCCAAAAGCATGAAAAATCGGCCATATCATGCTTGAAAGGGACCTCACTTGACTTCATATCTTGACAAGATAATGAAGTTATCTTCTCCTTCCCCACCATGACACAAACGGCCGAAAATGGAGATGGAGTGAAGACTTTCTTCTTCATGTCATTGTCTCTCATATCTTTTTCCACCTTAATAAGTCCAAAGAGGTTGATATCAATCTTCACAAAATCCTCCTCAATCCTTGATTAGGATCGGCCGATTGGAAGCAAGTGCAAGGGATGATATTTTGTTCTACTTCATGTCACCATCAAGACCAAGATTGCTTCATGTCTCTTTCACCTAATAACACCAAGATACTTGGTATCTCACCCTTAGATTTTCGGCCGAAATGAAAGTGCTAGGAAGTTTCATTTCTCGTTTTGTTGTATTTTCTTACGGTTGGAGACTACTATATATAGTAGTGCTCGTTGTATTTGTGAAATATCTTGAAAGTAATAAACCTTGTATTTCCTTTGAAATATACGTTGAACGAGTTCAACAAACTTTAGTTATTGTTTCGACGCGTCTCGAGATTTTAACTTGATCAATTCTCAATAGGTCTTGGGAAGAGATTACCTTTTATCGAGTTATAGGTCTAGTTCGATAAAACACATCAAACTCCGTACATCTTACTACATCACGGCCGAACCCCATCCACATTCGGCCACCCTTAGTAATTTTCAAGTGTTACTTTGATACTTGTTAATCTTCCGTTGCATTTCATACGTATTACTTACGTAATTAGTATCATAAGTGGTACCAGAGCCATTTGTCTCACAGTTCTCGACGTTACTCAAGAAGATGGCATTCACCGATGAAGAAGTAGCACAACTACGTGACGTTCTTCGTGGCTTACCGGAGCCCAGAATCCAAGCACGACGAGGATACGACACCATGCATGCACCACGACATGCTGATGAATACAAGACAAGCGAACTCCCGGAGTTCGTAGGCGGCACCGATCCCGAGGTTTATTTGGAGTGGGAAAGAAAAATTGAACGAATGTTTGAGTTCAAGGATCTCAATGACGAGGTACGTTGCAAGTATGCGATCCTCAAACTTGGAAAGGGAGCTTCCCTTTGGTTTGAGCGAATGAAGACACAAAGAGTTCGTCTTAGGAAAGAAGATACGTTCGTGGGATTCTCTAAAAAAGAAACTACGAAAGAGATATGTCCCGACTACTCACAAGTTAAGCTTGTATCGAAAAATTTCTGAACTCACACAAGGAAAACTAAGTGTCGAGGAGTACATCGAGGAGTTTGAAAACTTATCCTTGATGGGAGAACTTGAAGAAAGCGAAGAATTGCGGATGTCCCGTTTCCTACGAGGTTTGAACAAAAATATTGCTAACTCCGTGGAACTCTACCCCTATTCCGACTTTGATACTTTATGCGGACTTTGCATAAAGTTGGAAAATCAAAACAAAACAAAACTCTCTAAACCCGAATTCCCACCTAAATACGGAAATACCAACTTTGGCGCGAGTTCTAGCTCGTTTCCAAAAACTGTCACCACAAGCCAACCCGTTACTACCATTCCAAAACTCCTATCACACCAAAAGAAACAAGCCTATCTAAAGTCGGTGTTTCAAATGTCAAGGATTTGGACACTATCTCTGTGCTTGTCCAATTCTGAGTATTGTGACGTTACGAGTAGCCTTAGCCAGCCGTGAGTTATTACTAGCCGAATAAGAAAGAGTTGGAGACGTTTTTAACTTAGAAGGCGACGAAGAAGAAGAAGAATGCGAGGCATACGATGTCCCGAACTATGACACGAACCTCGTCCTTCGCATGTTACAACGAAGGCCGCCCCAAGTGACGAAGAACAACGAGACCAAATCTTCCACACGAAGTGTCGTGTCGGAGATAAATGGTGTAGCTTGATCATTGACGGTGGAAGTTGTACAAGCGTGGCATCAAGCGAGATGGTCTCAAAACTCGGTTTGATCACCACGGCCCATCTAAGCCGTATGCACTCCATTGGCTCGATGATGGAAACAAGGTGAAAGTATCAAGGCAAGTGAAGGTCTGACTCACCATGGGTTCGTATGGCGATGATATTACATGCGATGTACTACCGATGGACGCATGTCACGTGTTTTTTGGAAGACCTTGGTTAATTGATCGGGACTTACTTCATCGTGGGAGGAGTAATGAGTTTGAGCTACGTGACAACGGTAAAAAAAGTGTCCTTAAACCTTTGTCAACTCAAGCTATCCGGACGATGAGTTCGAAAAAGTCGAAGGACCGAAACTTACGATGTTTGCAAGCGAGAAAGAAGTCGAACACGCCATTGACGATGGCGAACGTGTTTATTTGATGATGATCAAAGAGGTCCGAAATCTTGCCACCAAATCGCAACATGAGGAAGAGATAGACGCACTATTACACGAGTTTTGGACGTATTTCGAAGACTTGCGGTAGGATTACCACCTATCCGCGGGATTGAACACCGATTGATCTTATACCGAGCTCCATTACCGAACAAAGCGGCGTATCGTTGTAATCCCGAAGAAACCAAAGAACTACAACGTCAAATTGATGAACTCATGAATCACGGATATGTCAGAAAGTTTGAGTCGTGTGCGGTTCAGTTCTACTTGTACCAAAAAAGACGGAACATGGCGAATGTGTATTGTGAGAGCCGTGAATAACATCACCGTCAAGTATCGGTTTCCCATCCCGAGACTAGACGACATCCGGACGAGTTACATGGCTCGGTTATATTTTCCAAAGTTGATTTACGGAGCGGATACCATCAAATCCGCATGCGAGAGGGAGACGAATGGAAAACGGCGTTTAAAACAAAGAATGGACTTTACGAATGGGTTGTGATGCCATTCGGCCTCACCAACGCCCGAGCACTTTTATGAGGTTGATGAACGAGGTTCTTAAACCTTTCTTGGGAAAGTTCGTTGTCGTGTACTTAGACGACATTTTGATCTAGTCGGTCCGTAGAGGAACATCTCGAACATTTGCGGTACGTATTTGAGACGCTAAGGGAACAAAAACTTTATGGAAAACGGGAGAAGTGTACTTTCCTAGTCGAGAGTCTTGTCTTTCTCGGCTATGTTGTTTCGAAAGACGGAGTTTCGGTCGACCAAGAGAAGATCGCGGCAATCAAGTCGTGGCCGACCCCAAGGACAATCACGGAGGTCCGGTCATTTCATGGCCTCGCTTCTTTTTACCGACGATTCATACGGGACTTTAGCACTATCTCGGTCCGATCACGGAGTGTCCGAAAAAGGGAACCTTTGCATGGAACGAGGCGGCCCAAAAGGCTTTTGAAAATTTAAAGGGAAAATTATGTGAAGCGCCGATTTTGACGTTACCCGATTTTTCACAACCGTTTGAGGTAGAATGCGCTAGCGGAGTTGGAATCGGGCGTGCTTATTCAAAGAGGCCGTCCCATCGCCTATTTTTCGGAGAAGTTAAGTGGCGCCCGAGTGAATTATTGTACTTACGACAAGGAGTTCTATGCTATCGTAAGAGCACTCGATCATTGGAGTCATTATCTACGTTCGAAACATTTCGTGCTGCATTCGGATCACGAGTCGTTGAAATACATCAACGGACAAAGTAAGCTAAGCCCGAGACATGCAAAATGGGTGGAATTTTTACAATCTTTTCACTTTTCATCCAAGTACAAAGACGGGAAGAGTAATGTAGTGGCAGATGCACTATCGAGACGGTATGCCTTACTGTCGATGCTAGATGTTCGTTTGTTGGGGTTCGAGACTTTGAAAGATCATTACAACGACGATTTGGACTTCGGGGAAATTTTTAACCGTTGTAAAACGGCCGTTCGAGGAATTTGTTTTACAGGATGGCTTTCTTTTCAAGGGAAATAAATTATGTGTGCCGAGACATACAATTCGGGAATTGCTGGTTCGGGAGGCGCACGGAGGAGGACTAGCCGGTCACTTCGGCTCGACCAAGACTGTAGAGGTGCTAAAAGAACATTTCTTTTGGCCCAAGATGTATGGTGACGTAAGCACAATCGTGAGTAAATGCGTCACTTGTCACATGATGAAAAGTTCGTTCAAGCCGAGTACATACATGCCGTTGCCGATACCGTTACGACCATGGGAGGATGTCTCGATGGATTTTATTGTGGCTTTACCTCGTACTCAACGAGGCAAAGACTCGATCATGGTGGTCGTCGACCGTTTTTCGAAAATGGCTCACTTTATCGCATGCCACAAAACCGATGATGCAAGCAATGTGGCGGACTTGTACTTCCGGGAAGTAGTTCGTTTACACGGAGTTCCAAAAACTATCGTGTCGGATCGAGATTCCAAATTTCTGAGTTACTTCTGGAATACTTTATGGAGGAAAGTAGGTACTAAACTCCTATTCAGTACTTCACATCACCCGCAAACCGACGGACAGACCGAGGTAACTAATCGAACCTTGGGAGCATTATTACGAGGGTTGGTAAATAAAACACAGAAGGATTGGGACGTTAAACTTGCTCATGCGGAATTCGCATACAACCGATCACCCGGTTATGCCACGGCCCATTCACCTTTTGAAGTGGTATACGGATTAAATCCGCACTTGCCATTGGACTTGATTCCCTTGCCGAGCAACGAATTGGTTCACAAAGACGCCGAAGCAAAACTCAAATCAATGATGAAGTTACATGAAAAGATACGGGAACGGATTAAAGAAGTGAATGAAATTTACAAACGAAAGTCGAACAAAAATAAAAAGGCAAGATTATTTGATGTTGGCGACTTAGTTTGGATACATTTGAGAAAAGAAAGATTCCCAAGCAAACGGAAGAACAAATTGATGCCGAGAGCCGAGGGTCCGTACAAAATTGTGGAAAAAGTGAACGACAACGCATACAAAGTCGAACTTCCGGGCGAATACGGAGTACACGCGACTTTCAACGTAGGTGATCTCTCGCCTTACCTTGACGACGATGGCATTACGGAATTGAGATCAATTCCTTTCAAAGAAGGAGGGAATGATACGATATCTAATATTCCAATCGAAGAAGCTCCAATAAAAATCGACGTCCACGACGATACGCATGGCCATGCATCATTATACTTGGGAGAAAAGAATACGCGGATTGGAGTTACGTTGTTAATCGGAATCGGAGTAACGTAAAATTCGACGATGGAACCGGTCCAAAAGCATGAAAAATCGGCCATATCATGCTTGAAAGGGACCTCACTTGACTTCATATCTTGACAAGATAATGAAGTTATCTTCTCCTTCCCCACCATGACACAAACGGCCGAAAATGAAGATGGAGTGAAGACTTTCTTCTTCATGTCATTGTCTCTCATATCTTTTTCCACCTTAATAAGTCCAAAGAGGTTGATATCAATCTTCACAAAATCCTCCTCAATCCTTGATTAGGATCGGCCGATTGGAAGCAAGTGCAAGGGATGATATTTTGTTCTACTTCATGTCACCATCAAGACCAAGATTGCTTCATGTCTCTTTCATCTAATAACACCAAGATACTTGGTATCTCACCCTTAGATTTTCGGCCGAAATGAAAGTGCTAGGAAGTTTCATTTCTCGTTTTGTTGTATTTTCTTACGGTTGGAGACTACTATATATAGTAGTGCTCGTTGTATTTGTAAAATATCTTGAAAGTAATAAACCTTGTATTTCCTTTGAAATATACGTTGAACGAGTTCAACAAACTTTAGTTATTGTTTCGACGCGTCTCGAGATTTTAACTTGATCAATTCTCAATAGGTCTTGGGAAGAGATTACCTTTTATCGAGTTATAGGTCTAGTTCGATAAAACACATCAAACTCCGTACATCTTACTACATCACGGCCGAACCCCATCCACATTCGGCCACCCTTAGTAATTTTCAAGTGTTACTTTGATACTTGTTAATCTTCCGTTGCATTTCATACGTATTACTTACGTAATTCGTATCACAACGTAACTCCAATCCGCGTGTTCTTTTCTCCCAAGTATAATGATGCATGGCCATGCGAATTTGCATCGTCGTGGATGTCGATTTTTATTGGAGCTTCTTCGATTGGAATATTAGATATCGTATCAATAGAAACATTGCTAATTCCGTGGAACTCTACCCCTATTCCGACTTTGATACTTTTTGCGGACTTTGCATAAAGTTGGAAACTCAAAACAAGAGAAAATTTTCAAAACCCGAATTCCCACCTAAATTCGGAAATACCAACTTTGGCACGAGTTCTAGCTCGTTTCCAAAACTGTCACGGTGAGTCCAACCGTTACTACCACTCCAAAAACTCCTCTCACGCCAAAGGAAACAAGCTTATCTAAAGTTCGGTGTTTCAAATGTCAAGGATTTGGACACTATCAAAGTACTTCTCCAAATCGAAGAATAGTACGTTACGAGAAGCGATAGCCGTCCGAGAAGAATTACTAGCCGAAGAAGAAAGAATTGGAGACGTCTTTAACTTGGAAGCCGATGAAGAAGAAGAAGATTGCGAGGCATACGATGCCCCGAATTATGACACGAACCTCGTCCTTCGCATGTTACAAACGAAGGCGGCCCCGAGTGACATAGAACAACGAGATCAAATCTTTCTGATACGAATTACGTAAGTAATACGTATAAAATACAACGGAAGTTTAACAAGTATAAAAGTATCACTTGAATATTACGAAAGGTGGCCGAAATTTGATGGTGTTCGGCCGTGATGTAGTATGATGTACGGAGTTTGATGTGTTTTTATCGAACTAGACCTATAACTCGATAAAAGGGTAATCTCTTCCCAAGACCTTTTGAGAATTGATCAAGTTAAAATCTCGAGACGCGTCGAAACAATAACTAAAGTTTGTTGAACTCGTTCAACGTATATTTCAAAGGAAATACAAGGTTTATTATGATTCAAGATGATTTACAAATACAACGAGCACTACTATATATAGTAGTCTCCAACCGTAAGAAAATACAACAAAACGAGAAATGAAACTTCCTAGCACTACCATTTCGGCCGAAAATCTAAGGGTGGGATATCAAGTATCTTGGTTTATTAGGTGAAAGAGACATGGAGCAATCTTGGTCTTGATGGTGACATGAAGTAGAACAAAATATCATTCTTCCCATGCATCAATTCGGCCGATCACACTTAGGAGGATTTGGTGTAGATTATGATATCCTCCTCCTTGGAATTACATGGGTGATAATGAAATGAGGGACAATGACATGAAGAAGAAAGTCTTCACTCCATCTATAAGTTTCGGCCGTTTGTGTCATGGTGGGGAAGGAGGAAAATACTTCATTATTTTGTAAAGATATGAAGTCAAGATATGTCCCTTTCAAGCATGATATGGCCGATTTTTCATGCTTTCGGACCGATTCCGTCGTCGAATTCTACGTTACTCCGATTCCGATTAACAACGTAACTCCAATCCGTTTAACATTTTCTCCTAAGTATAACGATGCATGGCCATGCGAATTTGCATCATCATGGATATCGATTTTTATTGGAGTTTCTTCGACTGGAATATTAGATATCGTATCATTCCCTCCGTCTTTGAAAGGAATTGACCTCAATTCCGCAATGCCATCGTCGTCAAGATAAGGTGAGAGATCACCTACGTTGAATGTCGCTTGCACTCCGTATTCGCCCGGAAGTTCGACTTTGTATGCGTTGTCGTTCACCTTTTCCACAATTTTGTACGGACCCTCGGCTCTCGGCATCAATTTGTTCTTCCGTTTGCTTGGGAATCTTTCTTTTCTCAAATGTATCCAAACTAAGTCGCCAACATCAAATAATCTCGCTTTTTTATTTTTGTTCGACTTCCGTTTGTAAATTTCATTCACTTCTTTAATCCGTTCCCGTATCTTTTCATGTAACCTCATCATGGATTTGAGTTTTGCTTCGGCGTCCTTGTGAACCAATTCGTTGCTCGGCAAGGGAATCAAGTCCAATGGCAAGTGCGGATTTAATCCGTATACCACTTCAAAAGGTGAATGGGCCGTGGCATAACCGGGTGATCGGTTGTATGCGAATTCCGCATGAGCAAGTTTAACGTCCCAATCCTTCTGTGTTTTATTTACCAACCCTCGCAATAATGCTCCTAAGGTTCGATTAGTTACTTCGGTCTGTCCGTCGGTCTGTGGGTGATGTGAAGTACTGAATAGGAGCTTAGTACCCACTTTTCTCCATAAAGTATTCCAGAAGTAACTCAGAAATTTGGAATCTCGATCCGACACGATAGTTTTTGGAACTCCGTGTAAACGAACTACTTCCCGGAAGTACAAGTCCGCCACATTGCTTGCATCATCGGTTTTGTGGCATGCGATAAAGTGAGCCATTTTCGAAAAACGGTCGACGACCACCATGATCGAGTCTTTGCCTCGTTGAGTACGAGGTAAAGCCACAATAAAATCCATCGAGACATCCTCCCACGGTCGTAACGGTATCGGCAACGGCATGTATGTACTCGACTTGAACGAACTTTTCATCATGTGACAAGTTACGCATTTGCTCACGATTGTGCTTACGTCACCATACATCTTCGGCCAAAAGAAATGTTCTTTTAGCACCTCTACAGTCTTGGTCGAGCCTAAATGACCGGATTGTCCTCCTCCGTGCGCCTCCCGAACCAGAATTTCCCGAATTTTATGTCTCGGAACAAATAATTTTTTTCCATTTAAAATAAAGCCATCCTGTAAAACAAATTCCTCAAATGCGGGGCCGTTTTACAACGGTTAAAAATTTCCCCGAAGTCCAAATCGTCGTTGTAATGATCTTTCAAAGTCTCGAACCCCAACAAACGAACATCTAGCATCGACAGTAAGGCATACCGTCTCGATAGTGCATCCGCCACTACATTACTCTTCCCGTCTTTGTACTTGGATGAAAAGTGAAAAGATTGTAAAAATTCCACCCATTTTGCATGTCTCGGGCTTAGCTTACTTTGTCCGTTGATGTATTTCAACGACTCGTGATCCGAATGTAGCACGAAATGTTTCGAACGTAGATAATGACTCCAATGATCGAGTGCTCTCACGATAGCATAGAACTCCTTGTCGTAAGTACAATAATTCACTCGGGCGCCACTTAACTTCTCCGAAAAATAGGCGATGGGACGGCCTCTTTGAATAAGCACTGCCCCGATTCCAACTCCGCTAGCGTCGCATTCTACCTCAAACGGTTGTGAAAAATCGGGTAACGTCAAAATCGGTGCTTCACATAATTTTCATTTTAAATTTTCAAAAGCCTTTTGGGCCGCCTCGTTCCATGCAAAGGTTCCCTTTTTCAGACACTCCGTGATCGGGCTGGAGATAGTGCTAAAGTCCCGTATGAATCGTCGGTAAAAAGAAGCGAGGCCATGAAATGACCGTACCTCCGTGATTGTCTTTGGGATCGGCCACGACTTGATTGCCGCGATCTTCTCTTGGTCGACCGAAACTCCGTCTTTCGAAACAACATAGCCGAGAAAGACAAGACTCTCGACTAAGAAAGTACACTTTTCCCGTTTTCCATAAAGTTTTTGTTCCCTTAGCGTCTCAAATACGTACCGCAAATGTTCGAGATGTTCCTCTACGGACCGACTGTAGATCAAAATGTCGTCTAAGTACACGACAACAAACTTTCCCAAGAAAGGTTTAAGAACCTCGTTCATCAACCTCATAAAAGTGCTCGGGGCGTTGGTGAGGCCGAATGGCATCACAACCCATTCGTAAAGTCCATTCTTCGTTTTAAACGCCGTTTTCCATTCGTCTCCCTCTCGCATGCGGATTTGATGGTATCCGCTCCGTAAATCAACTTTGGAAAATATAACCGAGCCATGTAACTCGTCCAGCATGTCGTCTAGTCTCGGGATGGGAAACCGATACTTGACGGTGATGTTATTCACGGCTCTACTGTCAATACACATTCGCCAGGTTCCGTCTTTTTTTGGTACAAGTAGGACTGGAACCGCACACGGACTTAAACTTTCTCGGACATATCCGTGATTCATGAGTTCATCAATTTGTCGTTGTAGTTCTTTGGTTTCTTTGGGATTACAACGATACGCCGCTTTGTTCGGTAATGGAGCTCCCGGTATAAGATCAATCTGGTGTTCAATCCCGCGGATAGGTGGTAATCCTACCGGCAAGTCTTCGGGAAATACGTCCGAAAACTCGTGTAATAGTGCATCTATCTCTTCCTCATGTTGCGATTTGGTGGCAAGATTTCGGACCTCTTTGATCATCATCAAATAAACACGTTCGCCATCGTCAATGGCGTGTTCGACTTCTTTCTCGTTTGCAAACATTGTAAGTTTCGGTCCTTCGACTTTTTTCGAACTCATCGTCCGGATAGCTTGAGGTGACATAGGTTTAAGAACAATTTTTTTACCTTTGTCACGTAACTCATACTCATTACTCCTCCCTCGATGTAGTACGTCCCGATCAAATAACCAAGGTCTTCCTAATAACACGTGACATGCGTCCATCGGTAGTACATCGCATGTAATATCATCGCCATACGAACCCATGGTGAGTCCGACCTTCACTTGTCTAGATACTTTCACTTTGTTTCCATCATCGAGCCAATGGAGTGCATACGGCTTAGGATGGGCCGTGGTGATCAAACCGAGTTTTGAAACCATCTCGCTTGATGCCACGTTTGTACAACTTCCACCGTCAATGATCAAGCTACACCACTTATCTCCGACACGACACTTCGTGTGGAAGATTTGGTCTCGTTTTTCTTCGTCACTGGGGGCGGCCTTCGTTTGTAACATGCGAAGGACGAGGTTCGTGTCATAGTTCGGGGCATCGTATGCCTCGCATTCTTCTTCTTCGTCAGCTTCTAAGTTAAAAACGTCTCCAACTCTTTCTTCTTCGGCTAGTAATTCTTCTCGGACGGCTATGGCTTCTTGTAACGTCACAATCCTCCGATTTGGACAAGCACTTTGATAGTGTCCAAATCCTTGACATTTGAAGCACCGGACTTTAGATAGGCTTGTTTCTTTTGGTGTGATAGGAGTTTTTGGGATGGTAGTAACGGGTTGGCTTGTGGTGACAGGTTTTGGAAACGAGCTAGAACTCGCGCCAAAGTTGGTATTTCCGTATTTAGGTGGGAATTCGGGTTTAGAGAGTTTTGTTTTGTTTTGATTTTCCAACTTTATGCAAAGTCCGCATAAAGTATCAAAGTCGGAATAGGGGTAGAGTTCCACGGAATTAGCAATGTTTTTGTTCAAACCTCGTAGGAAACGGGACATCCGCAATTCTTCGCTTTCTTCAAGTTCTCCCATCAAGGATAAGTTTTCAAACTCCTCGATGTACTCCTCGACACTTAGCTTTCCTTGCGTGAGGTCAGAAATTTTTCGATACAAGCTTAACTTGTGTGTAGCCGGGACATATCTTTTTCGTAGTTTCCTTTTTAGGGAATCCCACAAACGTATCTTCTCTTTTCCGGCACGACTTCTTTGTGTCTTCATTCGCTCAAACCAAAGGGAAGCTCCCTTTCCAAGTTTGAGAATCGCGTACTTGCAACGTACCTCGTCATTGAGATCCTTGAACTCAAACATTCGTTCAATTTTTCTTTCCCACTCCAAATAAACCTCGGGATCGGTGCCGCCTACGAACTCCGGGAGTTCGCTTGTCTTGTATTCATCAGCATGTCGTGGTGCATGCATGGTGTCGTATCCTCGTCGTGCTTGGATTCTGGGCTCCGGTAAGACACGAAGAACGTCACGTAGTTGTGCCACTTCTTCATCGGTGAATGCCATCTTCTTGAGTAACGTCGAGAATTGTGAGGCAAATGGCTCTGGTACCACTTATGATACGAATTACGTAAGTAATACGTATAAAATACAACGGAAGTTTAACAAGTATAAAAGTATCACTTGAATATTACGAAAGGTGGCCGAAATTTGATGGTGTTCGGCCGTGATGTAGTATGATGTACGGAGTTTGATGTGTTTTTATCGAACTAGACCTATAACTCGATAAAAGGGTAATCTCTTCCCAAGACCTTTTGAGAATTGATCAAGTTAAAATCTCGAGACGCGTCGAAACAATAACTAAAGTTTGTTGAACTCGTTCAACGTATATTTCAAAGGAAATACAAGGTTTATTATGATTCAAGATGATTTACAAATACAACGAGCACTACTATATATAGTAGTCTCCAACCGTAAGAAAATACAACAAAACGAGAAATGAAACTTCCTAGCACTACCATTTCGGCCGAAAATCTAAGGGTGGGATATCAAGTATCTTGGTTTATTAGGTGAAAGAGACATGGAGCAATCTTGGTCTTGATGGTGACATGAAGTAGAACAAAATATCATTCTTCCCATGCATCAATTCGGCCGATCACACTTAGGAGGATTTGGTGTAGATTATGATATCCTCCTCCTTGGAATTACATGGGTGATAATGAAATGAGGGACAATGACATGAAGAAGAAAGTCTTCACTCCATCTATAAGTTTCGGCCGTTTGTGTCATGGTGGGGAAGGAGGAAAATACTTCATTATTTTGTAAAGATATGAAGTCAAGATATGTCCCTTTCAAGCATGATATGGCCGATTTTTCATGCTTTCGGACCGATTCCGTCGTCGAATTCTACGTTACTCCGATTCCGATTAACAACGTAACTCCAATCCGTTTAACATTTTCTCCTAAGTATAACGATGCATGGCCATGCGAATTTGCATCATCATGGATATCGATTTTTATTGGAGTTTCTTCGACTGGAATATTAGATATCGTATCACTTTCACACGAAGTGTCGTGTAGGAGAGAAATGGTGTAGCTTGATCATTGACGGTGGAAGTTGTACGAATGTGGTGTTAAGTGAGATGGTTTCGAAGCTCGGACTAACCACTACGGCTCATCCAAGGCCATATGCCCTCCATTGGCTCGATGATGGAAATAAAGTGAGAGTATCAAGACAAGTGAAGGTCGGACTCACCATGGGTTCGTATGGTGATGATATTATATGCGATGTACTATCGATGGACGCATGTCACGTGTTGTTGGGAAGACCTTGGTTATTTGATCGGGACGTACTACACCGAGGGAGGAGCAACGAGTATGAGTTACGAGACAAAGGTAAAAAAATTATTCTTAAACCTATGTCACCGCAAGATATCCGAACAATGAGTTCAAAAAAAGTCGAAGGACCGAAGCTCATGATGTTTGCAAACGAAAAGGAAGTCGGACATGCCATTGACGATGGCGAACGTGTTTATTTAATAATGATCAAAGAGACCCGAAACCTTGCTACAAAATCACACCACGAAGAAGAAATAGATACACTGTTGCACGAGTTTGGGGATGTCTTTCCCGAAGACTTGCCGGTGGGATTACCACCTATCCGCGGAATCGAACACCAAATTGATCTTATACCAGGAGATCCATTACCGAACAAGGCGGCATATCGTTGTAATCCCGAAGAAACCAAAGAACTACAACGTCAAATTGAAGAACTCATGAGTCACGGATATGTCCGAGAGAGTTTAAGTCCGTGTGCGGTTCCAGTCCTACTTGTACGAAAAAAAGACGGATCATGGCGGATGTGCATTGACAGTAGAGCCGTGAATAACATCACCGTCAAGTATCGGTTCCCCATCCCGAGACTAGACGACATGTTAGACGAGTTGCATGGCTCAGTTATATTTTCAAAAGTTGATTTACGGAGCGGATACCATCAAATTCGCATGCGAGAGGGAGACGAATGGAAGACGGCATTTAAAACGAAGAATAGACTTTACGAGTGGGTTGTGATGCCATTCGGCCTCACTAATGCCCCGAGCACTTTCATGAGATTGATGAACGAGGTTCTTAAACATTTCTTGGGGAAGTTTGTTGTCGTGTACTTAGATGACATTTTAATCTACAGTCGATCCTTAGAGGAGCATCTTGAACACTTGCGGCACGTGTTTGAAACTCTAAGGAAACAGAAACTTTATGGAAAGCGGGAAAAGTGTACTTTTCTAGTCGAGAGTCTTGTCTTTCTCGGCTATGTCATTTCTAAAGAAGGAGTTTCGGTGGATCAAGAGAAAATCGCGGCAATCAAGTCTTGGCCGACACCAAAAACTATCACGGAGGTACGATCATTTCATGGCCTCGCTTCTTTATACCGACGATTCATACGGGACTTTAGTACCATCTCTAGTCCGATCACGAGTGTCTTAAAAAAGGTTCATTTGCATGGAAGGAGGCTGCCCAAAAAGCTTTTGAAAAATTAAAAGAAAAGTTATGTGAAGCACCGGTTTTAACGTTACCCGATTTTTCACAACCATTTGAGGTGGAATGTGACGCTAGCGGAGTTGGAATTGGAGCGTTTCTTATTCAAGGTAAACGACCTATCGCTTACTTTTCGGAGAAGTTGAACGGAGCTCGATTGAATTATTGTACTTATGATAAAGAATTCTATGCTATCGTACGGGCCCTTGATCATTGGAGTCATTACTTACGGACGAAGCATTTTATTCTACACTCGGATCACGAATCATTGAAGTACATTAAAGGGCAACATAAACTGAGTCAGATGCATGCCAAGTAGGTGGAATTCCTACAATCATTTCACTTTTCATCCAAGTACAAAGACGGTAAAAGCAATGACGTTGCGGATGCGTTATCTAGGAGGTATGCCTTACTTTCTACTCTGGAGGTTCGGTTACTTGGTTTCGAAATGTTGAAGGAATGTTATGAAAATGATGAGGATTTCGGAGAAATTTTTACTCATTGCAAATCTGGTCCATTCGGGGAGTTCATGTTACAAGATGATTTCCTATTCAAAGGAAATAGACTTTGTGTTCCAAAACAGACGGTTCGGGAATTATTGGTCCGGGAAGCTCACGGAGGAGGTTTAGCAGGACATTTTGGCACGGCTAAAACTTTGGAAGTACTAAAAGAACATTTCTTTTGGCCTAAAATGCTAAAAGACGTTTACAATGTTTTAAGTAAATGTGTAACATGTCACATCTCGAAGAGTTCATTCAAACCGGGATCATATATGCCTCTACCGGTTCCAGAAAGACCGTGGAAAGATGTATCCATGGATTTTATCGTCGCTTTACCCCATACTCAACGAAGTAAATATGCTATTATGGTGGTTGTTGATCGGTTCTCAAAGATGGCTCATTTCGTGGCTTGCCACAAAACCGACGACGCAAGCAACGTGGCCGACTTATATTTCCGAGAGGTGGTTCGTTTACATGGAGTTCCGAAGACTATTGTGTCGGATCGGGATTTGAAATTCCTTAGCTATTTTTGGAATACTTTATGGAGGAAAGTGGGAACGAAGCTCTTATTTAGCACTTCGCACCATCCGCAAACCGATGGTCAGACTGAGGTCACAAATCGAACATTAGGAACGTTGTTGCGAGGACTTGTGAATAAAATGCAAAAGGATTGGGACGTGAAACTTGCTCATGCAGAATTTGCCTATAACCGATCCCCTACACATGCTACGGCACATTCTCCTTTCGAAATCGTTTACGGATTAAATCCTTATATACCCTTGGACTTGATTCCATTGCCGAAAGACGAGTTGGTATACAAAGATGCGGAGTCGAAACTTAAGTCGATGATCAAATTGCACGGACAAATACATGATCGAATCAAAGAGGTGAATGATGAATACAAACGGAAATCCAACAATCACAGAAAACCGAGACTATTCGTAGTAGGCGACTTGGTTTGGGTACACTTAAGAAAAGAGAGATTTCCGAGCAAACGCAAGAACAAACTTATGCCGAGGGCCGAGGGACCTTACAAAATCGTGGAAAAAGGGAACGACAATGCGTATAAGGTAGAACTTCCGGGCGACTATGGGGTACACGCCACTCTTAACGTGGGCGATCTATCTTCTTACCTTGACGACGAGGGAATCACTGAATTGAGGTCAATTCCTTTCAAAGGGGGAGGGGATGATGCGATTACGGCATCTCCAAACGAAGTAAGCGAAGTAAGAATCAACGTAGGTGATGATACCAAGTTGCATGCACATGCACCTACGTACTTTGGTGAGAAAACATCCGCGGAAATGGGAACGATCTTAATAATCGGAACCGGGATAACTTAGACGTATCAAAACATGCACACGTATGCATATTCATGCATACAAAATCGGTCATTTGGGGAAGATTTCGGCCGATTGTGACATGCATCCTTGAAGGATCTTTTGTCCCCACTACTTTAAATATTTGCTTTCATTTTCAAGCCCACCACATCAAGATCAAGGAAAGAGATTTGATTCACTCCACTCCTTTGAAAGTATTTCGGCCGAACCACATGTGGAGGAAGAATACAAGATGTTGCTTTCTTATTCAAAGTCTTTGTCAAAGCCTTATCACATAAGATAGATGGTGATCTCCTTCCTTCATGCTACCCCACGGCCGAAATCAACATGGAAGAAGCCAAGCATGTGTTGTTTTTAATCTTTGTCAAAAGTCTTGATGTTTTAGTTTAATAATTGCTTGTCTTTTAGCTTGATATTGTGTGATCTTGTTTGGCTTTGTTAGGAGTTGTAAATGGCTATATAAAAGCCTCATCCTCCACATTTTGTAATCATCTTGAAAGTTATAACATTGTATTTCTCTTGAAATATACGTTGAACGAGTTCAACAAAACTTTGGTTATTATTTCGACGCGTCTCGAATTATAACTTGATCGATTCTCAATAGGTCTTGAGGAGAGATTATCTTTATCGAGTTATAGGTCTAATTCGATAAAACACATTCAATCCCATACACTACCCTACCTCACGGCCGAAACCATATAAATTCGGCCACCGCCTTTTATTTTCGTTGTTACTTTGATACTTGTAAAAACCGCGATAATCTTGCGTTGTATTTTATATGTTTTACGTACACTTATATACGTAATTCGTATCAAGTTCTTTATTCAGTGTACTCCAAGCAGCCTCATTGTGAGGGTCTTCAAGGGAGGATTTGATCGAGGTCATACAGTAAACCTCTTGAGTAGGAACCGAGTTGTCTTCATAAGAGTTAATAACAGATAATAAGGTAACAGGTGAGGAACGTGCATTAAGTTTATTTTGTGAGGTGGTGCTAGTGTCACTCGTTCTCAACATTTCACTCGTTTGTTCTCTCAACTTCCTAGCACGTGCGCGTGTGATAGGACCAGTGGGGTCCATGACGGTTCCAACCGTTCCTAACTCTCTTGGTAGCACAATCGTGTTTGTATCAGAGTTCGAGGCATGCCAAGTGGGTGGAATTCCTACAATCATTTCACTTTTCATCCAAGTACAAAGACGGTAAAAGCAATGTCGTTGCGGATGCGTTATCTAGAAGGTATGCTTTACTTTCTACTCTGGAGGTTCGGTTACTTGGTTTCGAAATGTTGAAGGAGTGTTATGTTGCGGATTTTGGAGAAATTTTTACTAGTTGCAAATCTGGTCCGTTCGGGGAGTTCATGTTACAAGATGATTTTCTATTTAAAGGGAATAGGCTATGTGTTCCAAAACTGGCGGTTCGGGAATTATTGGTCCGGGAGGCTCACGGGGGAGGTTTAGCAGGACATTTTGGCACGGCTAAAACATTAGAAGTACTAAAAGAACATTTCTTTTGGCCTAAAATGCTAAAATACGTTTACAATGTTTTAAGTGAATGCGTAACATGTCACATCTCGAAGAGTTCGTTCAAACCGGGATCGTATATGCCTCTACCGGTTCCAAAAAGACTATGGGAAGATGTATCCATGGATTTTATCGTCGCTTTACCCCGTACTCAATGAGGTAAAGATGCTATTATGGTGGTTGTTGATCGGTTCTCAAAAATGGCTCATTTCGTGCCATGCCACAAAACCGACGACGCAAGCAACATGGCCGATTTATACTTCCGAGAAGTGGTTCGTTTACATGGAGTTCCGAAGACTATTGTTTCGGATCGGGATTCGAAATTTTTTAGCTTTTTCTGGAATACTTTATGGAGGAAAGTGGGTACAAAGCTCTTATTTAGCACTTCGCACTATCCTCAAACCGATGGTCAAACCGAAGTCACAAATCGAACGCTAGGAACATTGTTGCGAGGACTTGTGAACAAAATGCAAAAGGATTGGGACATGAAACTTGCTCATGCGGAATTTGCCTATAACCGATCCCCTACACATGCTACGGCACATTCTCCCTTTGAAGTCGTTTACGGGTTAAATCCTTATATACCCTTAGACTTGATTCCGTTGCCGAAGGACGAGTTGGTACACAAAGATTCGGAATCTAAACTTAAATCGACGATCAAGTTGCATGGACAAATACATGATCGAATCAAAGAGGTGAATGACGCATACAAACGGAAATCCAACAATCACAGAAAACCGAGACTATTTGAAGTAGGCGACTTGGTTTGGGTACACTTAAGAAAAGAGAGATTTCCTAGCAAACGCAAGAACAAACTTATGCCGAGGGCCGAAGGACCTTACAAAATTGTGGGTAAGGTGAACGACAATGCGTATAAAGTAGAACTTCCGGGCGATTATGGGGTACACGCCACTTTTAACGTGGGAGATCTATCTCCTTACCTTGACGACGAGGGAATCACTGAATTGAGGTCAATTCCTTTCAAAGGGGGAGGAGATGATGCGATTGTGACATCTCCAAACGAAGTAAGAATTGACATAGGTGATGATACCACATTGCATGCACATGCACCTACGTACTTCGGTGAGAAAACAAATGCGGAAATGGGAACGATCTTAATAATCATAACCAAGATAACTTAGACGTATCAAAACATGCATACGTATGCATGTTCATGCATACAAAATCGGCCATAATAGGGAGGGAGATTTCGGCCGATTTGATGAAGGATCCATGAAGGATCTTTGTCCCCACTACTTTCAACTTTGCTTTTATTTTTCAAAGTCCACCATAATAAGATCAAGGTAGAGATTTGGCTCACTCCAACCTTTCTCCAAATCGGCCGAACATGCAACAAGGAAGAAATGCCAAGATGTTGCTTTCATTAAAGAAGATGCCAAGATGTTGCTTTCATTTCCTATCCTTGTCAAAGTCTTGCAAGAAGATATCACATGAGAAAGATGTTATCTACTCCCTTGAAGTATCCCACAGCCGAAAATGAGAGGAAGAAACCAAGCATGACTTTGTTTTCAATCTTTGTCAAAGTTGATAGATTAGTTTAATGTTTACTTGTTTTCTTGTGTGATCTTGTTTGATCTTGTTTGTAGTTGTTAAGGCTATTTATAAGCCTCATTCTCAATCTTCAAAATCACTTTTGAAGCTTGAAAAAAACGAAATACATTTGTATGTATTCATTGTTGAATGATTTTGAGCACACCTTGATTATAATTCGACGCGTCTTCGAGTTGTAATTTAATCGATTCTCAATAGGTCTTGAGGAGAGATTGCCTTATCAAACTATAGGTCTAGTTTGATAATTTACTTTCATATTATCTTGTTTACGGAAACCGAATTGCCCTACTTTCGGTTAAATCTTACGAGTGTTACACATATCGAGTGTTGAGAGTTTAAAAAATATATCCGCTGTATTTTCCGGCGAATTTACGTTCATCTTAATAAGTAATTCGTATCACTTTTTGCACAGATAGACTAGTATTTTTGGGATTCATTGTTAGTGCTCAGGGAATTTAAGTAGATGATGAGAAAATTAAAGCCATTCAAGAATGGTCAAGTCCTAAGAATATCGGAGAAGTCAGAAGTTTTCATGGTCTAGCAAGTTTTTACAGGAGATTTGTACCAAATTTCAGTTCCATAGCTGCGCCTATGACTGAAGTAATGAAAAAAATTGTAGGCTTTCACTGGGGAGAAGCTCAAGAAACAGCTTTTCAACTATTAAAGGAAAAACTGACTAAGGCCCCGGTTTTATCCCTCCCTAATTTTTCTAAATCTTTTGAGATTGAATGTGACGCTTCAGGAACAGGAATAGGAGCTGTATTAATGCAAGAAGGGAAACCTTTAGCTTACTTCAACGAAAAATTGGGTGGTCCTACACTCAACTATCCGACCTACGACAAAGAACTCTATGCGTTGGTAAGAGCTTTGAAAAGATGGCAGCATTATCTATGGCCAAAACAATTTGTGATTCACACGGATCATGAATCGCTAAAAGACCTTAAAGGGCAGCATCGACTCAACAAACGACACGCTAAATGGGTAGAGTTTATTAAAACTTTTCCATATGTTATTCGTTACAAAAAGGGTAAGGAAAATGTGGTCGCCGATGCTCTCTCTCAAAGATATACACTTATCTCCACTCTTGATGCTAAATTGCTCGGTTTTGAACATATTAAAGAATTGTATATCAATGATAATGATTTTGGACAAACAAAGAATGTGAACAAACAGCTCACGGGCAATTCTACAAACATAATGATTATTTGTTTCATGGAAATCAGTTATGTATCCCTGCTTGTTCATTACGAGAATTATTTATGCATGAAGCACATAGTGGTGGTTTAATGGGACACTTTGGGATAGCAAAAACTTTAGCTATTTTACATGAGCATTTTTATTGGCCACATATGAAACGAGATGTTGAACGAAATTGTAGTCGATGCATAACCTGTAAACAAGCTAAATCAAAAGTGTTACCAAATGGACTATATACACCCTTACCTATTTCTACCGAACCATGGGTAGATATATCGATGGATTTCATTCTAGGACTACCAAGGAGTAAAAACGGAAAAGACTCAATTTTTGTGGTAGTTGATAGGTTTTCAAAAATGGCACACTTTATTTCATGTCACAAAACTGATGATGCTTCACACATCGCAAATCTATTCTTTATGGAAATAATAAGACTACATGGAATGCCTCGGACAATTGTGTCTGATCGAGATACAAAATTCTTAAGTTATTTTTGGAAAACTTTGTGGGGAAAACTGGGCACAAAACTACTATTTTCAACTACTTGCCATCCCCAAACAGACGGACAAAACTGAAGTTGTTAACAGAACATTATCCACTTTATTAAGAGCAGTTATTAAAAAGAATATCAAAACATGGGAAGAAAGCCTCCCTCACGTTGAATTTTCATATAATCTATCGGTACATTCAGCTACTAAATATTCTCCGTTCGAAATTGTATATGGCTTTAACCCCTTAACTCCTTTGGATTTAATCCCTCTGCCTATTTCTGAGTTTGTTAACTTAGATGGTGCTAAAAAAGCTGAGTACGTCAAGAAAATACATGAGCAAACACGCCTAAACATTGAAAGAAGAACTGAGCAATATGCTAAGCAAGCCAACAAAGGGCGCCGTAGGGTAACATTCGAACCAGGGGATTGGGTTTGGTTGCATATGAGAAAAGAAAGATTTCTAGCACAACGACAATCTAAACTACTTCCACAAGGATATGGTCCTTTTCAAGTCTTGGAACGCGTCAATGATAATGCTTACAAGCTGGAATTACCAGGTAAGTATAATGTGAGTACTAATTTTAATGTGGCTGACTTAAGCTGTTTTGATGTAGGAGACGAAACGGATTTGAGGACAAATCCTTTTCAAGAGGAAGGGAATGATGAGAAACCACTGGATTATCCATCGGACCCAGTAAAAATACCCGTTGGTCCAGTCACAAGAGCATGAGCTAAACAATTCAAAGAATCAATCAACGGACTAGTACAAATTGATACGAATTACGTATGTAAGTGTGCGTAATGCGTATGAAATACAACGGAAGATTATTACGTCTTGACAAGTATCAAAGTATCAATCAAAATTACAAGGTGGTGGCCGAATTTTAGTGGGTTCGGCCGTGAAGTAGTATGATATATGGATTTGGATGTGTTTTATCGAATTAGACCTATAACTCGATAAAGATAATCTCTTCTCAAGACCTATTGAGAATTGATCAAGTTAAAATCTCGAGACGCGTCGAAACAATAACTAAAGTTTTGTTGAACTCGTTCAACGTATATTTCAAAGAGATACAAGGTTTATTGATTTTCAAGATGCTTACAAATACAACAAGTACTACTATATATAGTAGTTTTCAACCATAAGAAAATACAACAAAACAAGAAAACGAAACTTCCTAGCAATTATACAAATCGGCCGAACCATCCAAGGAGGGGATCAAGAAGATTTTGTGAAGATATGATATCAAGCCTTTTGGAATTATTATGGTGACTATGACATGAAGGACTATGACATGAAGGAAATCTTTGATGAAAGTCTTCATCAAATATTATGTCTTGGCCGATTTGTAGTAAGGTGGGGAAGGAGGATATCTTCACTATCTTGTGAAAGATATGAAGACAAGTAAGGGTCCCTTTCAAGCATGATTTGGCCGAATTTCCATGCTTTTGGACCGATCCCGTCGTCAAGTTTTACGTTACTCCGGTTCCGATTAACAACGTAACTCCAATCCGCGTGTTCTTTTCTCCCAAGTATAATGATGCATGGCCATGCGAATTTGTATCGTCGTGGATGTCGATTTTTATTGGAGCTTCTTCGATTGGAATATTTGATATCGTATCATTCCCTCCCTCTTTGAAAGAAATTGACCTCAATTCCGTAATGCCATCATCGTCAAGGTAAGGCCATATTCTGTAACACCCCCAAGTTATTCAGGGAATATTACAGCGCCGTAAGCCCTGTCGTGGGACCCACAAGGCTAAACAGATGCGGAACTATAAATTTTGACCGAGGAGTTCTACATACAATGGAATTAAGAACAATACAAAGGTATTCAAAACATAACCAATGTATTCACAAACATCACAACTCGAATCAATACTTCGGCAAACACAGTAGGAACATCAAGGAAAAGGAAAACAATACTCGAGTATTCAATAGCCAATCCAAGACAACAACCTTTGAATGGGAAACTCCAAACATAATCGGAAGAAAGACACGGTATCACACTTGCCCACCATCTTCATGCCGACCCGATACACCTTTGTCCGCTCTCCTGGAACCTGAAATACATAAAAAGTATTTCCCCCATAAAGGGGTTAGCCGTCGAATAGCTAGTGCAAGTATATCAATATGAAACACAATACTTCTCGATTATAAAGTAAATGTAACCGTCAATTTATCAATTCAAGACTAGTATTCCGGAATAACTAAATCTCATAGCATCGCATCAATACATATATGAATACCGTGGAACCGCACCAGAGGCTACGGAACCCTCAGAGGACCCGTCGGTCCGTCCCGGAGTGGTTAATTCATATTATCCATGGAATCGCACCAGAGGCTACGAAACCCTCAGAGGACCCGTCGGTCCGTCCCGGAGTGGATATAAATAAGCATGCCATTAATATTTCTTACTTTCAAAGTCGAGAACGCACATTCGTAAATATATACTTGCCTTTGAGACATCGACAATTCGAACGGAGGAAAGGTATGAGTTTGGTAGGTTCGAGAACGCGCTTCCGGCACCTAAACGATTCGCAAGGAATATGACAATTAATTATCCATACTCAAATACACGAAGAGACTCCCGAAACTCGTCTACGATTCAAGAAAATATACGGGTGAACAACTAAAGGTTGGGAAATCGCCCAAAACTCCCACAAGTCCGAAAACGGCACAATTCAACCCGTAAAATCGTAAGAAAACACTCATACGGTATAGATATATCAAAATCTCAAGGTTCTCAAGCTTCAATCGGATAAAACGGACGAATCTACGAAAACCCCCAAAATCCAACATAAAATTCAAAGTGTTCTTGAATAATCTTTCAATAATTCGATGAATACTCAAACATGTCCATAATCACGCATATATCACTTCATACACCATGATTTTATCATCCAAAATGTCAATACCCACACAAAATCGAGAAGTCAAGATGACGAAGAAATTACCTCTTGAATATCCAAGCTCTATGATCCGAGGAATACGCGCCAAATCGATTATCCGGGCTTCCCAACCGAATGAAAAAGGTAGAAATCCAACACACAAGTGATAGATGTGAGAAAACTCCTCCCCTCAACTCTCTCTCTCGCAGGTGGAAGAAGGGAATGGAGGAAATGAGCTGAAATCTCGCTTAAAAAGCCGAATTATGCAGTTGACCGCATTGTGTGCCACTTCAATGGTGGAAAGTGGCATTCCAAATTAATGTGGCCTGAATGGCCACAATTATAGCAAGTCACCGCGCGATTGGTGGTACCCGAAGTAGGACGGTAACCCCTCTTTCCTTTATTAGAACGTGACGACTGTCCGGCGGAACGGTTAGTTGTCTGTGACTTCTGAAAGTTGCCACTCTTAGAGTTAGAAAAATTCCCCGCTACTTTCTGCTTCTTCGATTCTTCCACGGTATCGTTGTCGGGGCTCAACATATCATGGGCTAAAGCTCGTCACGATACTCTTTCGGTGTGGTACAAGCAAATCCGGCCATGTACGCCGTCGATCCCAAATTCATCCGCATATCAAAATAACGGATCTTATCACGCTCGTTACGCACTTGATCCTTCACATGGATCAATTGTTGGTTGTACTCCACGATCGCCTGCGAAACGGGAATATCTTGTGGTTTAGCCTCGAAGAAGGCTCGGATTCAGCTCTCTCGTACCGGCCAAGGACAAAACTCGGCCTCCAAGAGCTCCTTAAATTCATCCCACGAGGCAATACGATCCTGTGGCTTGATGACCTTCCACCAAGTAGCGGCCTCCTTAGTGAGGAAATACTGAGCAATCGGTACTTTCTTCACCTAGGGGCAATCAACTGCCTCGAAAATCTTCTCCAATTCTGCTAGCCACTCTTCCCAGCCTAACGGGTCTGTGGCACCGCCAAACTGTGGAGGGTGCATACGGATTACATTCTGAAGCAAGGCATCCGCGTTTGGGTTCGGGTTATTCAGCTGAACCGTTTGGGCCAAAATAGTCATTTGAGTAGCCAATTGTTGAAGTGCATTCGCCACTCCAACGTCTGCGTTGTTCCCCTGACTGTCTGACTGGTCGTGCTGACTCTCGGTGTCGGGATGCACCGAGTTCGACAAACTGGGGTTGGTCGACCCCGCAACTGAACTAATGGAAATGGCCGCGCCACGACCCCTTCCTGGTCCACGGCCACGACCACGGCCACGGCCCCTACCAGCTGACATACTGAAGAGCACACAAGGTACGTAAGTACAATTCAAATGCACGTCATTAAGGTGATCGATTCTCAAGAATATCCATAGAAGAAGCATAACGAATAAGGAAACATCAGAAGAGTAAGAGGTCTTACAAGTACCGGTCGCACTGTGATGATGGCAGAGTAGTGATACTGTGGACAATTAACGACTCATTCGACCCAAAAGACCGACAGCTTAGGTATCCCCGAGTTAATTATTGTACTTACGACAAGGAGTTCTATGCTATCGTGAGAGCACTCGATCATTGGAGTCACTATTTACGTTCGAAACATTTCGTGTTACATTCGGATCATGAGTCGTTGAAATACATCAACGGGCAAAGCAAGCTAAGTCCGAGGCATGCAAAATGGGTGGAATTTTTAAAATCTTTTCACTTTTCATCCAAGTACAAAGACGGTAAGAGTAATATAGTGGCGGATGCACTATCAAGACGGTATGCCTTACTGTCGATTCTAGATGTTCATTTGTTGGGGTTCGAGACTTTGAAAGATCATTACAGTGATGATTTGGACTTCGGAGAAATTTTCACCCATTGTAAAACGGGCCCGTACGAAGAATTTGTTTTACAGGATGGCTTTCTTTTCAAAGGAAATAAATTATGTGTGCCGAGACATACAATTCGGGAATTACTAGTTCGAGAGGCGCACGGAGGAGGACTAGCCGGTCATTTCGGCTCGGCTAAGACCGTTGAGGTGCTAAAAGAGCATTTCTTTTGGCCAAAGATGTATGGTGACGTGAGCACAATCGTGAGTAAATGCGTCACTTGTCACATGATGAAAAGTTCGTTCAAGCCAAGTACATACATGCCATTGCCAATACCTTTACGACCATGGGAGGATGTCTCGATGGATTTTATTGTTGCTTTACCTCGTACTCAATAGGGCAAAGACTCGATCATGGTAGTCGTCGACCGTTTTTCGAAAATGGCTCACTTTATAGCATGCCACAAAACCGATGATGCAAGCAATGTGGCGGACTTATACTTCCGGGAAGTAGTTCGTTTACACGGAGTTCCAAAAACTATCGTGTCGGATCGTGATTCTAAATTTCTGAGTTACTTCTGGAATACTTTATGGAGAAAAGTGGGTACTAAACTCCTATTCAGCACTTCACATCACCCACAAACCGATGGACAAACCGAAGTGACTAATCGAACCTTGGGGGCATTATTGCGAGGATTGGTGAATAAAACACAAAAGGATTGGGACGTTAAACTTGCACATGCGGAATTCGCATACAACCGATCACCCGGCTTCGCCACGGCCCATTCACCTTTTGAAGTAGTATACGGAATAAATCCGCACATGCCATTGGATTTGATTCCGTTGCCGAGCGACGAATTGGTTCACAAAGACGCAGAATCAAAACTCAAGTCAATGATGAAGTTACATGAAAAGGTACGAGAGCGGATTAAAGAAGTGAATGAAATTTACAAACGGAAGTCAAACAAAAATAAAAAAGCGAGATTATTTGATGTTGGCGACTTAGTTTGGATACATTTGAGGAAAGAACGATTCCCAAGCAAACGCAAGAACAAATTAATGCCGAGAGCCGAAGGTCCGTACAAAATTGTGGGAAAAGTGAACGACAACGCATACAAAGTAGAACTTCCGGGCAATTACGGAGTACACGCGACTTTCAACGTAGGTGATCTCTCGCCTTACCTTGACGACGATGGCATTACGGAATTGAGGTCAATTCCTTTCAAAGAGGGAGGGAATGATACGATATCAAATATTCCAATCGAAGAAGCTCCAATAAAAATCGACATCCACGACGATACAAATTCGCATGGCCATGCATCATTATACTTGGGAGAAAAGAACACGCGGATTGGAGTTACGTTGTTAATCGGAACCGGAGTAACGTAAAACTTGACGACGGGATCGGTCCAAAAGCATGGAAATTCGGCCAAATCATGCTTGAAAGGGACCCTTACTTGTCTTAATATCTTTCACCTTATTTCCATCATCGAGCCAATGGAGTGCATACGGCTTTGGATGAGCCGTGGTGATTAATCCGAGCTTCGAGACCATCTCGCTTGATGCCACGTTTGTACAACTTCCACCGTCAATGATCAAGCTACACCATTTCTCTCCGACACGACACTTCGTGTGAAAGATTTGGTCTCGTTGTTCTATGTCACTCGGGGCCGCCTTCGTTTGTAACATGCGAAGGACGAGGTTCGTGTCATAGTTCGGGGCATCGTATGCCTCGCAATCTTCTTCTTCTTCGTCGGCTTCCAAGTTAAAGACGTCTCCAATTCTTTCTTCTTCGGCTAGTAATTCTTCTCGGACGGCTATGGCTTCTCGTAACGTCACTATTCTCCGATTTGGACAAGCACTTTGATAGTGTCCAAATCCTTGACATTTGAAACACCGGACTTTAGATAGGCTTGTTTCTTTTGGTGTGATAGGAGTTTTTGGAATGGTAGTAACGTGTGGACTTGTGGTGACAGTTTTTGGAAACGAGCTAGAACTCGCGCCAAAGTTGGTATTTCCGTATTTAGATGGGAATTCGGGTTTAGAAAGTTTTGTCTTATTGATTTTCCAACTTTATGCAAAGTCCGCATAAAGTATCAAAGTCGGAATAGGGGTAGAGTTCCACAGAATTAGCAATATTTTTATTCAAACCTCGTAGGAAACGGGACATCCGTAATTCTTCGCTTTCTTCAAGTTCTCCCATCAAGGATAAGTTTTCAAACTCCTCGATGTACTCCTCGACACTTAGCTTTCCTTGCGTGAGGTCAGAAAATTTTCGATACAAACTTAACTTGTGTGTAGCCGGGACATATCTTTTTCGTAGTTTCTTTTTTAGAGAATCCCACGAACGTATCTTCTCCTTACCGGCACGAACTCGTTGTGTCTTCATTCGCTCAAACCAAAGGGAAGCTCCCTTTCCAAGTTTGAGAATCGCGTACTTGCATCGTACCTCATCATTGAGATCCTTGAACTCAAACATTCGTTCAATTTTCCTTTCCCACTCCAAATAAGCCTCGGGATCGGTGCCGCCTACGAACTACGGAAGTTCGCTTGTCTTGTATTCATCAACATGTCGTGGTGCATGCATGGTGTCGTATCCTCGTCGTGCATGGATTCTGGGCTCCGGTAAGCCGCGAAGAACGTCACGTAGTTGTGCTACTTCTTCATCGGTGAATGCCATCTTCTTGAGTAACGTCAAGAACCATGAGACAAATGTCTCTGATACCACTTATGATACGAATTACGTATGTAAGTGTGCGTAATGCGTATGAAATACAACGAAAGATTATTACGTCTTGACAAGTATCAAAGTATCAATCAAAATTACAAGGTGGTGGCCGAATTTTAGTGGGTTCGGCCGTGAAGTAGTATGATATATGGATTTGGATGTGTTTTATCGAATTAGACCTATAACTCGATAAAGATAATCTCTTCTCAAGACCTATTGAGAATTGATCAAGTTAAAATCTCGAGACGCGTCGAAACAATAACTAAAGTTTTGTTGAACTCGTTCAACGTATATTTCAAAGAAATACAAGGTTTATTGATTTTCAAGATGCTTACAAATACAACAAGTACTACTATATATAGTAGTTTTCAACCATAAGAAAATACAACAAAACAAGAAAACGAAACTTCCTAGCAATTATACAAATCGGCCGAACCATCCAAGGAGGGGATCAAGAAGATTTTGTGAAGATATGATATCAAGCCTTTTGGAATTATTATGGTGACTATGACATAAAAGACTATGACATGAAGGAAATCTTTGATGAAAGTCTTCATCAAATATTATGTCTTGGCCGATTTGTAGTAAGGTGGGGAAGGAGGATATCTTCACTATCTTGTGAAAGATATGAAGACAAGTAAGGGTCCCTTTCAAGCATGATTTGGCCGAATTTCCATGCTTTTGGACCGATCCCGTCGTCAAGTTTTACGTTACTCCGGTTCCGATTAACAACGTAACTCCAATCCGCGTGTTCTTTTCTCCCAAGTATAATGATGCATGGCCATGCGAATTTGTATCGTCGTGGATGTCGATTTTTATTGGAGCTTCTTCGATTGGAATATTTGATATCGTATCATTCCCTCCCTCTTTGAAAGAAATTGACCTCAATTCCGTAATGCCATCATCGTCAAGGTAAGGCTATATTCTGTAACACCCCCAAGTTATTCAGGGAATATTACAGCGCCGTAAGCCCTGTCGTGGGACCCACAAGGCTAAACAGATGCGGAACTATAAATTTTGACCGAGGAGGTCTACATACAATGGAATTAAGAACAATACAAAGGTATTCAAAACATAACCAATGTATTCACAAACATCACAACTCGAATCAATACTTCGGCAAACACAGGCCGGAACATCAAGGAAAAGGGAAAACAATACTCGAGTATTCAATAGTCAATCCAGTACAACAACACTGAATGGGAAACTCCAAACATAACTGGAAGAAAGACACAGTATCACACTTGCCCACCATCTTCATGCCGACCCGATACCTGCCTGTCCGCTCTCCTGGTACATGAAATAATTAAAAAGTATTTCCCACATATCGGGGTTAGCCGTAGAATATCTACTGCAAGTATATCAACTAGGAAACACAATACTTCGATTATAAAGTAAATGTAACCGTCAATTTATCAATTCAAGACTAGTATTCGGAATAACTAAATCTCATAGCATCGCATCAATACATATATGAATACCGTGGAACCGCACTGAGGCTACGGAACCCTCGGAGGACCTGTCGATCCGTCCCGGAGTGGTTAATTCATATTATCCATGGAATCGCACCAGAGGCTACGAAACTCTCAGAAGACCCGTCGGTCCGTCCCGGAGTGGATATAAATAAGCATGCCATTAATATTTCTTACTTTCAAAGTCGAGAACGCACATTCGTAAATATATACTTGCCTTTGAGACATCGACAATTCGAACGGAGGAAAGGTATGAGTTTGGTAGGTCCGAGAACGCGCTTCCGGCACCTAAACGATTCGCAAGGAATATGACAATTAATTATCCATACTCAAATACATGAAGAGACTCCCGAAACTCGTCTACGATTCAAGAAAATATACGGGTGAACAACTAAAGGTTGGGAAATCGCCCAAAACTCCCACAAGTCCGAAAACGGCACAATTCAACCCGTAAAATCGTAAGAAAACACTCATACGGTATAGATATATTAAAATCTCAAGGTTCTCAAGCTTCAATCGGATAAAACGGACGAATCTACGAAAACCCCCAAAATCCAACACAAAATTCAAAGTGTTCTTGAATAATCTTTCAATAATTCGATGAATACTCAAACATGTCCATAATCACGCATATATCACTTCATACACCATGATTTTATCATCCAAAATGTCAATACCCACACAAAATCGAGAAGTCAAGATGACGAAGAAATTACCTCTTGAATATCCAAGCTCTATGATCCGAGGAATACGCGCCAAATCGATTATCCGGGCTTCCCAACCGAATGAAAAAGGTAGAAATCCAACACACAAGTGATAGATGTGAGAAAACTCCTCCCCTCAACTCTCTCTCGCAGGTGGAAGAAGGGAATGGAGGAAATGAGCTGAAATCTCGCTTAAAAAGCCGAATTATGCAGTTGACCGCATTGTGTGCCACTTCAATGGTGGAAAGTGGCATTCCAAATTAATGTGGCCTGAACGGCCACAATTATAGCAAGTCACCGCGCGATTGGTGGTACCCGAAGTAAGACGGTAACCCCTCTTTCCTTTATTATAACGTGACGACTGTCCGGCGGAACGGTTAGTTGTCTGTGACTTCTGAAAGTTGCCACTCTTAGAGTTAGAAAAATTCCCCGCTACTTTCTGCTTCTTTGATTCTTCCACGGTATCGTTGTCGGGGCTCAACATATCATGGGCTAAAGCTCTGTCCTGATACTCTTTCAGTGTGGTACAAGCAAATCCGGCCATGTACCGCCGTCAGTCCAAATTCATCCGCATATCAAAATAACGGATCTTATCACGCTCGTTACGTACTTGATCCTTCACATGGATCAATTGTTGGTTGTACTCCACGATCGCCTGCGAAACGGGAATATCTTGTGGTTTAGCCTCGAAGAAGGCTCGGATTCAGCTCTCTCGTACCGGCCAAGGACAAAACTCGGCCTCCAAGAGCTCCTTAAATTCATCCCACGAGGCAATACGATCCTGTGGCTTGATGACCTTCCACCAAGTAGCGGCCTCCTTAGTGAGGAAATACTGAGCAATCGGTACTTTCCTCACCTAGGGGCAATCAACTGCCTCGAAAATCTTCTCCAATTCTGCTAGCCAATCTTCCTGACTAACGGGTCCGTGGCACCGCCAAATCGTGGAGGGTGCATACGGATTACATTCTGAAGCAAGGCATCCGCGTTTGGGTTCGGGTTATTCAGCTGAACCGTTTGGGCCAAAATAGTCATTTGAGTAGCCAATTGTTGAAGTGCATTCGCCACTCCAACGTCTGCGTTGTTCCCCTGACTGTCTGACTGGTCGTGCTGACTCTCGGTGTCGGGATGCACCGAGTTCGACAAACTGGGGTTGGTCGACCCCGCAACTGAACTGATGGAAATGGCCGCGCCACGACCCCTTCCTCGTCCACGGCCACGACCACGGCCACGGCCCCTACCAGCTGACATACTGAAGAGCACACAAGGTACGTAAGTACAATTCAAATGCACGTCATTAAGGTGATCGATTCTCAAGAATATCCATAGAAGAAGCATAACGAATAAGGAAACATCAGAAGAGTAAGAGGTCTTACAAGTACCGGTCGCACTGTGATGATGGCAGAGTAGTGATACTGTGGACAATTAACGACTCATTCGACCCAAAAGACCGACAGCTTAGGTATCCCCGAGTTAATTATTGTACTTACGACAAGGAGTTCTATGCTATCGTGAGAGCACTCGATCATTGGAGTCACTATTTACGTTCGAAACATTTCGTGTTACATTCGGATCACGAGTCGTTGAAATACATCAACGGGCAAAGCAAGCTAAGTCCGAGGCATGCAAAATGGGTGGAATTTTTAAAATCTTTTCACTTTTCATCCAAGTACAAAGATGGTAAGAGTAATATAGTGGCGGATGCACTATCAAGACGGTATGCCTTACTGTCGATTCTAGATGTTCATTTGTTGGGGTTCGAGACTTTGAAAGATCATTACAGTGATGATTTGGACTTCGGAGAAATTTTCACCCATTGTAAAACGGGCCCGTACGAAGAATTTGTTTTACAGGATGGCTTTCTTTTCAAAGGAAATAAATTATGTGTGCCGAGACATACAATTCGGGAATTACTAGTTCGAGAGGCGCACGGAGGAGGACTAGCCGGTCATTTCGGCTCGGCTAAGACCGTTGAGGTGCTAAAAGAGCATTTTCTTTGGCCAAAGATGTATGGTGACGTGAGCACAATCGCGAGTAAATGCGTCACTTGTCACATGATGAAAAGTTCGTTCAAGCCAAGTACATACATGCCGTTGCCAATACCTTTACGACCATGGGAGGATGTCTCGATGGATTTTATTGTTGCTTTACCTCGTACTCAATAGGGCAAAGACTCGATCATGGTAGTCGTCGACCGTTTTTCGAAAATGGCTCACTTTATAGCATGCCACAAAACCGATGATGCAAGCAATGTGGCGGACTTATACTTCCGGGAAGTAGTTCGTTTACACGGAGTTCCAAAAACTATCGTGTCGGATCGAGATTCTAAATTTCTGAGTTACTTCTGGAATACTTTATGGAGAAAAGTGGGTACTAAACTCCTATTCAGCACTTCACATCACCCACAAACCGATGGACAAACCGAAGTGACTAATCTAACCTTGGGAGCATTATTGCGAGGATTGGTGAATAAAACACAAAAGGATTGGGACGTTAAACTTGCACATGCGGAATTCGCATACAACCGATCACCCGGCTTCGCCACGGCCCATTCACCTTTTGAAGTAGTATACGGAATAAATCCGCACATGCCATTGGATTTGATTCCGTTGCCGAGCGACGAATTGGTTCACAAAGACGCAGAATCAAAACTCAAGTCAATGATGAAGTTACATGAAAAGGTACGAGAGCGGATTAAAGAAGTGAATGAAATTTACAAACGGAAGTCGAAAAAAAATAAAAAAGCGAGATTATTTGATGTTGGCGACTTAGTTTGGATACATTTGAGGAAAGAACGATTCCCAAGAAAACGCAAGAACAAATTAATGCCGAGAGCCGAAGGTCCGTACAAAATTGTGGGAAAAGTGAACGACAACGCATACAAAGTAGAACTTCCGGGCGATTACGGAGTACACGCGACTTTCAACGTAGGTGATCTCTCGCCTTACCTTGACGACGATGGCATTACGGAATTGAGGTCAATTCCTTTCAAAGAGGGAGGGAATGATACGATATCAAATATTCCAATCGAAGAAGCTCCAATAAAAATCGACATCCACGACGATACAAATTCGCATGGCCATGCATCATTATACTTGGGAGAAAAGAACACGCGGATTGGAGTTACGTTGTTAATCGGAACCGGAGTAACGTAAAACTTGACGACGGGATCGGTCCAAAAGCATGGAAATTCGGCCAAATCATGCTTGAAAGGGACCCTTACTTGTCTTAATATCTTTCACCTTATTTCCATCATCGAGCCAATGGAGTGCATACGGCTTTGGATGAGCCGTGGTGATTAATCCGAGCTTCGAGACCATCTCGCTTGACGCCACGTTTGTACAACTTCCACCGTCAATGATCAAGCTACACCATTTCTCTCCGACACGACACTTCGTGTGAAAGATTTGGTCTCGTTGTTCTATGTCACTCGGGGCCGCCTTCGTTTGTAACATGCGAAGGACGAGGTTCGTGTCATAGTTCGGGGCATCGTATGCCTCGCAATCTTCTTCTTCTTCGTCGGCTTCCAAGTTAAAGACGTCTGCAATTCTTTCTTCTTCGGCTAGTAATTCTTCTCGGACGGCTATGGCTTCTCGTAACGTCACTATTCTCCGATTTGGACAAGCACTTTGATAGTGTCCAAATCCTTGACATTTGAAACACCGGACTTTAGATAGGCTTGTTTCTTTTGGTGTGATAGGAGTTTTTGGAATGGTAGTAACGTGTGGACTTGTGGTGACAGTTTTTGGAAACGAGCTAGAACTCGCGCCAAAGTTGGTATTTCCGTATTTAGATGGGAATTCGGGTTTAGAAAGTTTTGTCTTATTTTGATTTTCCAACTTTATGCAAAGTCCGCATAAAGTATCAAAGTCGGAATAGGGGTAGAGTTCCACAGAATTAGCAATATTTTTATTCAAACCTCGTAGGAAACGGGACATCCGTAATTCTTCGCTTTCTTCAAGTTCTCCCATCAAGGATAAGTTTTCAAACTCCTCGATGTACTCCTCGACACTTAGCTTTCCTTGCGTGAGGTCAGAAAATTTTCGATACAAACTTAACTTGTGTGTAGCCGGGACATATCTTTTTCGTAGTTTCTTTTTTAGAGAATCCCACGAACGTATCTTGTCCTTACCGGCACGAACTCGTTGTGTCTTCATTCGCTCAAACCAAAGGGAAGCTCCCTTTCCAAGTTTGAGAATCGCGTACTTGCATCGTACCTCATCATTGAGATCCTTGAACTCAAACATTCGTTCAATTTTCCTTTCCCACTCCAAATAAGCCTCGGGATCGGTGCCGCCTACGAACTACGGAAGTTCGCTTGTCTTGTATTCATCAACATGTCGTGGTGCATGCATGGTGTCGTATCCTCGTCGTGCATGGATTCTGGGCTCCAGTAAGCCGCGAAGAACGTCACGTAGTTGTGCTACTTCTTCATCGGTGAATGCCATCTTCTTGAGTAACGTCAAGAACCATGAGACAAATGTCTCTGATACCACTTATGATACGAATTACGTATGTAAGTGTGCGTAATGCGTATGAAATACAACGAAAGATTATTACGTCTTGACAAGTATCAAAGTATCAATCAAAATTACAAGGTGGTGGCCGAATTTTAGTGGGTTCGGCCGTGAAGTAGTATGATATATGGATTTGGATGTGTTTTATCGAATTAGACCTATAACTCGATAAAGATAATCTCTTCTCAAGACCTATTGAGAATTGATCAAGTTAAAATCTCGAGACGCGTCGAAACAATAACTAAAGTTTTGTTGAACTCGTTCAACGTATATTTCAAAGAAATACAAGGTTTATTGATTTTCAAGATGCTTACAAATACAACAAGTACTACTATATATAGTAGTTTTCAACCATAAGAAAATACAACAAAACAAGAAAACGAAACTTCCTAGCAATTATACAAATCGGCCGAACCATCCAAGGAGGGGATCAAGAAGATTTTGTGAAGATATGATATCAAGCCTTTTGGAATTATTATGGTGACTATGACATGAAGGACTATGACATGAAGGAAATCTTTGATGAAAGTCTTCATCAAATATTATGTCTTGGCCGATTTGTAGTAAGGTGGGGAAGGAGGATATCTTCACTATCTTGTGAAAGATATGAAGACAAGTAAGGGTCCCTTTCAAGCATGATTTGGCTGAATTTCCATGCTTTTGGACCGATCCCGTCGTCAAGTTTTACGTTACTCCGGTTCCGATTAACAACGTAACTCCAATCCGCGTGTTCTTTTCTCCCAAGTATAATGATGCATGGCCATGCGAATTTGTATCGTCGTGGATGTCGATTTTTATTGGAGCTTCTTCGATTGGAATATTTGATATCGTATCATTCCCTCCCTCTTTGAAATAAATTGACCTCAATTCCGTAATGCCATCATCGTCAAGGTAAGGCTATATTCTGTAACACCCCCAAGTTATTCAGGGAATATTACAGCGCCGTAAGCCCTGTCGTGGGACCCACAAGGCTAAATAGATGCGGAACTATAAATTTTGACCGAGGAGGTCTACATACGATGGAATTAAGAACAATACAAAGGTATTCAAAACATAACCAATGTATTCACAAACATCACAACTCGAATCAATACTTCGGCAAACACAGGCCGGAACATCAAGGAAAAGGGAAAACAATACTCGAGTATTCAATAGCCAATCCAGTACAACAACACTGAATGGGAAACTCCAAACATAACTGGAAGAAAGACACAGTATCACACTTGCCCACCATCTTCATGCCGACCCGATACCTGCCTGTCCGCTCTCCTGGAACCTGAAATACATAAAAAGTATTTCCCCCATAAAGGGGTTAGCCGTCGAATAGCTAGTGCAAGTATATCAATATGAAACACAATACTTCTCGATTATAAAGTAAATGTAACCGTCAATTTATCAATTCAAGACTAGTATTCCGGAATAACTAAATCTCATAGCATCGCATCAATACATATATGAATACCGTGGAACCGCACCAGAGGCTACGGAACCCTCAGAGGACCCGTCGATCCGTCCCGGAGTGGTTAATTCATATTATCCATGGAATCGCACCAGAGGCTACGAAACTCTCAGAAGACCCGTCGGTCCGTCCCGGAGTGGATATAAATAAGCATGCCATTAATATTTCTTACTTTCAAAGTCGAGAACGCACATTCGTAAATATATACTTGCCTTTGAGACATCGACAATTCGAACGGAGGAAAGGTATGAGTTTGGTAGGTCCGAGAACGCGCTTCCGGCACCTAAACGATTCGCAAGGAATATGACAATTAATTATCCATACTCAAATACACGAAGAGACTCCCGAAACTCGTCTACGATTCAAGAAAATATACGGGTGAACAACTAAAGGTTGGGAAATCGCCCAAAACTCCCACAAGTCCGAAAACGGCACAATTCAACCCGTAAAATCGTAAGAAAACACTCATACGGTATAGATATATTAAAATCTCAAGGTTCTCAAGCTTCAATCGGATAAAACGGACGAATCTACGAAAACCCCCAAAATCCAACACAAAATTCAAAGTGTTCTTGAATAATCTTTCAATAATTCGATGAATACTCAAACATGTCCATAATCACGCATATATCACTTCATACACCATGATTTTATCATCCAAAATGTCAATACCCACACAAAATCGAGAAGTCAAGATGACGAAGAAATTACCTCTTGAATATCCAAGCTCTATGATCCGAGGAATACGCGCCAAATCGATTATCCGGGCTTCCCAACCGAATGAAAAAGGTAGAAATCCAACACACAAGTGATAGATGTGAGAAAACTCCTCCCCTCAACTCTCTCTCGCAGGTGGAAGAAGGGAATGGAGGAAATGAGCTGAAATCTCGCTTAAAAAGCCGAATTATGCAGTTGACCGCATTGTGTGCCACTTCAATGGTGGAAAGTGGCATTCCAAATTAATGTGGCCTGAACGGCCACAATTATAGCAAGTCACCGCGCGATTGGTGGTACCCGAAGTAGGACGGTAACCCCTCTTTCCTTTATTAGAACGTGACGACTGTCCGGCGGAACGGTTAGTTGTCTGTGACTTCTGAAAGTTGCCACTCTTAGAGTTAGAAAAATTCCCCGCTACTTTCTGCTTCTTTGATTCTTCCACGGTATCGTTGTCGGGGCTCAACATATCATGGGCTAAAGCTCTGTCCTGATACTCTTTCAGTGTGGTACAAGCAAATCCGGCCATGTACCGCCGTCAGTCCAAATTCATCCGCATATCAAAATAACGGATCTTATCACGCTCGTTACGTACTTTATACTTCACAAGGATCAATTGTTGGTTGTACTCACGATCGCTGCGAAACGGGAATATCTTGTGGTTTAGCCTCGAAGAAGGCTCGGATTCAGCTCTCTCGTACCGGCCAAGGACAAAACTCGGCCTCCAAGAGCTCCTTAAATTCATCCCACGAGGCAATACGATCCTGTGGCTTGATGACCTTCCACCAAGTAGCGGCCTCCTTAGTGAGGAAATACTGAGCAATCGGTACTTTCCTCACCTCGGGGCAATCAACTGCCTCGAAAATCTTCTCCAATTCTGCTAGCCAATCTTCCCAGCCTAACGGGTCTGTGGCACCGCCAAACTGTGGAGGGTGCATACGGATTACATTCTGAAGCAAGGCATCCGCGTTTGGGTTCGGGTTATTCAGCTGAACCGTTTGGGCCAAAATAGTCATTTGAGTAGCCAATTGTTGAAGTGCATTCGCCACTCCAACGTCCGCGTTGTTCCCCTGACCGTCTGACTGGTCGTGCTGACTCTCGGTGTCGGGATGCACCGAGTTCGACAAACTGGGGTTGGTCGACCCCGCAACTGAACTGATGGAAATGGCCGCGCCACGACCCCTTCCTCGTCCACGGCCACGACCACGACCACGGCCACGGCCCCTACCAGCTGACATACTGAAGAGCACACAAGGTACGTAAGTACAATTCAAATGCACGTCATTAAGGTGATCGATTCTCAAGAATATCCATAGAAGAAGCATAACGAATAAGGAAACATCAGAAGAGTAAGAGGTCTTACAAGTACCGGTCGCACTGTGATGATGGCAGAGTAGTGATACTGTGGACAATTAACGACTCATTCGACCCAAAAGACCGACAGCTTAGGTATCCCCGAGTTAATTATTGTACTTACGACAAGGAGTTCTATGCTATCGTGAGAGCACTCGATCATTGGAGTCACTATTTACGTTCGAAACATTTCGTGTTACATTCGGATCACGAGTCGTTGAAATACATCAACGGGCAAAGCAAGCTAAGTCCGAGGCATGCAAAATGGGTGGAATTTTTAAAATCTTTTCACTTTTCATCCAAGTACAAAGATGGTAAGAGTAATATAGTGGCGGATGCACTATCAAGACGGTATGCCTTACTGTCGATTCTAGATGTTCATTTGTTGGGGTTCGAGACTTTGAAAGATCATTACAGTGATGATTTGGACTTCGGAGAAATTTTCACCCATTGTAAAACCGGCCCGCATTTAAGAATTTGTTTTACAGGATGGCTTTCTTTTCAAAGGAAATAAATTATGTGTGCCGAGACATACAATTCGGGAATTACTAGTTCGAGAGGCGCACGGAGGAGGACTAGCCGGTCATTTCGGCTCGGCTAAGACCGTTGAGGTGCTAAAAGAGCATTTCCTTTGGCCAAAGATGTATGGTGACGTGAGCACAATCGCGAGTAAATGCGTCACTTGTCACATGATGAAAAGTTCGTTCAAGCCAAGTACATACATGCCGTTGCCAATACCTTTACGACCATGGGAGGATGTCTCGATGGATTTTATTGTTGCTTTACCTCGTACTCAATAGGGCAAAGACTCGATCATGATAGTCGTCGACCGTTTTTCGAAAATGGCTCACTTTATAGCATGCCACAAAACCGATGATGCAAGCAATGTGGCGGACTTATACTTAGGAAGTAGTTCGTTTACACGGAGTTCCAAAAACTATCGTGTCGGATCGAGATTCTAAATTTCTGAGTTACTTCTGGAATACTTTATGGAGAAAAGTGGGTACTAAACTCCTATTCAGCACTTCACATCACCCACAAACCGATGGACAAACCGAAGTGACTAATCGAACCTTGGGAGCATTATTGCGAGGATTGGTGAATAAAACACAAAAGGATTGGGACGTTAAACTTGCACATGCGGAATTCGCATACAACCGATCACCGGCCGCCACGGCCCATTCACCTTTTGAAGTAGTATACGGAATAAATCCGCACATGCCATTGGATTTGATTCCGTTGCCGAGCGACGAATTGGTTCACAAAGACGCAGAATCAAAACTCAAGTCAATGATGAAGTTACATGAAAAGGTACGAGAGCGGATTAAAGAAGTGAATGAAATTTACAAACTAAGTCGAAAAAAATAAAAAAGCGAGATTATTTGATGTTGGCGACTTAGTTTGGATACATTTGAGGAAAGAACGATTCCCAAGCAAACGCAAGAACAAATTAATGCCGAGAGCCGAAGGTCCGTACAAAATTGTGGGAAAAGTGAACGACAACGCATACAAAGTAGAACTTCCGGCGACACGAGTACACGCGACTTTCAACGTAGGTGATCTCTCGCCTTACCTTGACGACGATGGCATTACGGAATTGAGGTCAATTCCTTTCAAAGAGGGAGGGAATGATACGATATCAAATATTCCAATCGAAGAAGCTCCAATAAAAATCGACATCCACGACGATACAAATTCGCATGGCCATGCATCATTATACTTGGGAGAAAAGAACACGCGGATTGGAGTTACGTTGTTAATCGAAACCGGAGTAACGTAAAACTTGACGACGGGATCGGTCCAAAAGCATGGAAATTCGGCCAAATCATGCTTGAAAGGGACCCTTACTTGTCTTAATATCTTTCACCTTATTTCCATCATCGAGCCAATGGAGTGCATACGGCTTTGGATGAGCCGTGGTGATTAATCTGAGCTTCGAGACCATCTCGCTTGATGCCACGTTTGTACAACTTCCACCGTCAATGATCAAGCTACACCATTTCTCTCCGACACGACACTTCGTGTGAAAGATTTGGTCTCGTTGTTCTATGTCACTCGGGGCCGCCTTCGTTTGTAACATGCGAAGGACGAGGTTCGTGTCATAGTTCGGGGTATCGTATGCCTCGCAATCTTCTTCTTCTTCGTCGGCTTCCAAGTTAAAGACGTCTCCAATTCTTTCTTCTTCGGCTAGTAATTCTTCTCGGACGGCTATGGCTTCTCGTAACGTCACTATTCTCCGATTTGGACAAGCACTTTGATAGTGTCCAAATCCTTGACATTTGAAACACCGGACTTTAGATAGGCTTGTTTCTTTTGGTGTGATAGGAGTTTTTGGAATGGTAGTAACGGGTGGACTTGTGGTGACAGTTTTTGGAAACGAGCTAGAACTCGCGCCAAAGTTGGTATTTCCGTATTTAGATGGGAATTCGGGTTTAGAAAGTTTTGTCTTGTTTTGATTTTCCAACTTTATGCAACGTCCGCATAAAGTATCAAAGTCGGAATAGGGGTAGAGTTCCACAGAATTAGCAATATTTTTATTCAAACCTCGTAGGAAACGGGACATCCGTAATTCTTCGCTTTCTTCAAGTTCTCCCATCAAGGATAAGTTTTCAAACTCCTCGATGTACTCCTCGACACTTAGCTTTCCTTGCGTGAGGTCAGAAATTTTTCGATACAAACTTAACTTGTGTGTAGCCGGGACATATCTTTTTCGTAGTTTCTTTTTTAGAGAATCCCACGAACGTATCTTCTCCTTACCGGCACGAACTCGTTGTGTCTTCATTCGCTCAAACCAAAGGGAAGCTCCCTTTCCAAGTTTGAGAATCGCGTACTTGCATCGTACCTCATCATTGAGATCCTTGAACTCAAACATTCGTTCAATTTTCCTTTCCCACTCCAAATAAGCCTCGGGATCGGTGCCGCCTACGAACTACGGAAGTTCGCTTGTCTTGTATTCATCAACATGTCGTGGTGCATGCATGGTGTCGTATCCTCGTCGTGCATGGATTCTAGGCTCCAGTAAGCCGCGAAGAACGTCACGTAGTTGTGCTACTTCTTCATCGGTGAATGCCATCTTCTTGAGTAACGTCAAGAACCGTGAGACAAATGTCTCTGATACCACTTATGATACGAATTACGTATGTAAGTGTGCGTAATGCGTATGAAATACAACGAAAGATTATTACGTCTTGACAAGTATCAAAGTATCAATCAAAATTACAAGGTGGTGGCCGAATTTTAGTGGGTTCGGCCGTGAAGTAGTATGATATATGGATTTGGATGTGTTTTATCGAATTAGACCTATAACTCGATAAAGATAATCTCTTCTCAAGACCTATTGAGAATTGATCAAGTTAAAATCTCGAGACGCGTCGAAACAATAACTAAAGTTTTGTTGAACTCGTTCAACGTATATTTCAAAGAAATACAAGGTTTATTGATTTTCAAGATGCTTACAAATACAACAAGTACTACTATATATAGTAGTTTTCAACCATAAGAAAATACAACAAAACAAGAAAACGAAACTTCCTAGCAATTATACAAATCGGCCGAACCATCCAAGGAGGGGATCAAGAAGATTTTGTGAAGATATGATATCAAGCCTTTTGGAATTATTATGGTGACTATGATATGAAGGACTATGACATGAAGGAAATCTTTGATGAAAGTCTTCATCAAATATTATGTCTTGGCCGATTTGTAGTAAGGTGGGGAAGGAGGATATCTTCACTATCTTGTGAAAGATATGAAGACAAGTAAGGGTCCCTTTCAAGCATGATTTGGCCGAATTTCCATGCTTTTGGACCGATCCCGTCGTCAAGTTTTACGTTACTCCGGTTCCGATTAACAACGTAACTCCAATCCGCGTGTTCTTTTCTCCCAAGTATAATGATGCATGGCCATGAGAATTTGTATCGTCGTGGATGTCGATTTTTATTGGAGCTTCTTCGATTGGAATATTTGATATCGTATCACAAATCATCTGGGATAATGAAATTGCTAAGAAACCAATCGAGATGGACCCTAAAAGCGAAGCGGTTTTCAACATCATTAAGATACGGGAAGAGAACTGTCCAATTCATAGCCGTTGTATTTGATTTAATTTCGGCCCTACAATTGAAGACAAATCGTCCATGACATGAAGAAGTCTTAGATCATCATCATCATCAAAGTCATGATATGTGTATCATGAATATCTAGCAAGAAGATTTGGAAGGAGACTTTGAAGAAAGATAATTCAGCCCTCTATTTCCATATAGCCGTTCACTCCATCATCAAAGTCATGAGTATGATTAAAGTCTTCTCAAGAGTATCTAGCATGAATGATAACTCAGCCCCACAATTCTACTAGCCGTTTCCTCTCTCAAATTGTCTTAAAGTGTATTTTAGTTTGTTTGATTTTCTTCCCTCTAAAGACTTGTAAGTTTATTTATTTCTTTTTCTTTGCTTTAGTTGACTAGAGAAGGCTCATCTTAGTTATTTAATCTTAGTTATTTAAAGGCCATTTTCGGATGTGTAAGAGGGCAGATTTTTATCCATCATAAACGTATTGTTTTACTTGAGTTTTATTAACTCTTTGTGTTCGGTTTTGTTACTATACAAGGCAGCCTTCGTTTTCTTCACCCGAAGTGTTGTTTTTCACCTTGATTCTAAAGTTCTACTTACGTATATTTGTTGGGTTCTAGAATTATTTCTAGAGTTCGCATTTTGCGATTCATAGGGTTGAGGACTGATTATCTTCCATCAACTTTACATCCCTTCTTGTTACGTTACATTTCAGCCCACTATACATCAAACTACGCTCTCGCGTTACTAGAAGTCATATCCTACTCCAACTAAAAATCATATTATCATATCACTCCAAATATTTCATATCACTTCGTTTTTCCAAGTTCATATCACCTTTGAAAACGAATCAATCATATCCAAGTTCATATCAGAATAAAAATCAAGTTTCGATGAAAAGCATTCACCAAGAAAAACACAAAGTGTATTATTTCAACATTCAAATTCATAATGATGGTTACAAGGCTAATGATAAACTTATAGGAGATGTAGTCTAAGTCTACCAAGGAATCAAACAAATAAAGAAAATAATTCAAAAATTACAAAATCTTTAAATAATCAAAACAAATCAAATAAAAAAAAAGAAACATAAATCACAAAACATGGGAACACAATCCCTAAAAGAGTAAAGAAAGGAAAAGAGAAGATAAAAATACACAAAAGTGTATAAAATAAGGAGGCTGCCAGCAGGGACTCGACTGTGTCCCGAGACACGGCCGCGGCGCGATCGACAGGCGTCGGCAGGACTCGAACGTGTCGCCTGGAACACGGTCGGTGTCCGACTGGCCTGCGATTGTGGGTGAGTAGGACTCAACCGTGTCGCTCGCACGGCCGGGTTCGCCGACAGCGCCCGGCATTTCGGCGAAGACTCGACCGTGTCGCCCGGCACGGCCGAGTTGACGGCAGATGTTCCAGCTTCGATTTAATATGACTCGACCGTGTCGATGACACGGCCGAAGTTCGGCAAGCGTTTCGGCAGCTTCCGCAGCGCGGACACGGCATGTCTGGGACACGGTCGAGCTCGGCAGCTTGGTCCTTTTACGTCTTGTGTCCGTTTTCTCGCTTAAAAATGTCGTCGTACGTACATGACGCATTGTAAGGCCATTTACGTCGATCCTTGCTTCGTTTTCTTTATTCGGACTAGTTAATTCTGTATCAACAGCAGTAGCGAACAGCAACAATCACGACTAAACAGCGACTACCCTTTCTGATACGAAACCGACTACTCCAAGCGAAGAAGACGAAGTAAGAATTGACGTAAAACACCTCGACCACACTCCAACATACTTAGGCGAGAAAACAGATACGAGACACGGAGTTACCTTGATAATCGGAATTGGAGTAACTTAAACAAAAGACAACTTGCATATTGGGGGGAAGAGGTCCAAGTGGGTAGGATAAAACAATAAAAGAATTTTCAATATTTTCTTTACTACAAAAGCAGCAGGATTCTCGGCAGTATACTTGGTAAAAGGCGGCTATCACCTTGGAGACAAAACCCAGCTTTTACTTTTGTTTGCAAGTGACATGGGGAACCTTTTATTATCTTTTCATTATTTTAAGAACAGCTTGTAATAGTTTAAATTATTTTGTCAGGCCACTTTTACCTATAAATAGTGGCGATGAAGTTGTGATAGGCAGATTATTGAATGTTGAAGAAATAAGAACACACTTTGTGTTTTTCACTGGTGAATGCTTTTCATCAAAACTTGATTTTTATTCGACTCGTTTTCGAGTATTAATCTGATTGATTCTCAATAGGTCTTGAGGAGAAATCTCTTTATCGAATTATAGGTCTAATTCGATAAAACCAACTATTTCTATCCTGTTTCGATATCCTTCTTGTTTTCGATACAGTATTGTACTTAATCAAATTTCCACATCAAGTGCTGTTCGATTCTTCGAACTTGTTTTCTGCTTCTATTATCACCCGGCCGAAGTTTGCTGTTTCGAGTGCCGTTGTTTGGAGTTACCTGTTTCGAGTCATTTCCATTCGGCCAAGTCCCTGCCTTGTCGCTGTATCGAGCTGTCGTATTCATCGGACGCGCATACCGCTCGCCAACGTTATGGCTGTAGCGAATTGTTGTTATCAGTTCCCGATAGTTTCTTGTCAATAGCTTTCGCTCGTCAAAACAGCTTCCTGATGTATCGATAGCGAATTCGCATCAGCAGCGAGAATTCGTATCACTTTCGCTACAGCAGTAGCGAACCGCAAAAATCATGTTGCTGATTTGTATTTTCGAGAGGAGGTACGTTTATATGGGATTCCGAAGACTATTGTTTCCGATCGGGACTCCAAATTTCTCAGCTAGTTTTGGAACACTCTATGGAGGAAAGTGGGAATAAAACTCTTGTTTAGCACTTCACACCACCCTCAAACCGACGGACAAACTGAAGTGACTAATCGAACCCTGGGAACACTATTGCGAGGCTTGGTAAGCAAGACACAAAAGGACTGGGATCTAAAACTGGCACATGCGGAGTTTGCTTATAATCGTTCTCCTACTCATGCCACGGCGCGGTCTCCATTCGAAGTAGTTTACGGCCTGAATCCTTACATACCGCTAGACTTAATTCCATTACCGAATGACGAATTGGTGCATAATGAAGCGGAGTCAAAACTCAAATCAATGATGAAATTACACGAACAAGTGCGGGACCGAATCAAGGAGATAAACGAGACGTACAAAAGGAAGTCGAACAAGCAAAGAAAACCGATATTATTCGAGGTTGGAGATTTAGTTTGGGTGCATTTGAGGAAGGAATGATTCCCGAGTAAGCGCAAGAACAAGTTAATGCCACGAGCTGAGGGACCATTTAAAATAATTGCGAAGGTGAATGACAATACTTACAAGTTAGAACTTCCGGGTGATTACGGAGTGCATGCTACTTTCAACGTAGGTGATCTATCCCCTTACCTTGACGGCGATGGGATTGCGGAATTGAGGACAATTCCTTTTAAAGAAGGAGGGAATTATATGAAACCGACTACTCCAAGCGAAGAAGACGAAGTAAGAATTGACGTAAAACACCTCGACCACACTCCAACATACTTAGGCGAGAAAACAGATACGAGACACGGAGTTACCTTGATAATCGGAATTGGAGTAACTTAAACAAAAGACAACTTGTATATTGGGGGGGAAGAGGTCCAAGTGGGTAGGATAAAACAATAAAAGAATTTTCAACATTTTCTTTACTACAAAAGCAGCAGGATTCTCGGCAGTATACTTGGTAAAAGACGGCTATCACCTTGGAGACAAAACCCAGCTTTTACTTTTGTTTGCAAGTGACATGGGGAACCTTTTATTATCTTTTCATTATTTTAAGAACAGCTTGTAATAGTTTAAATTATTTTGTCAGGCCACTTTTACCTATAAATAGTGGCGATGAAGTTGTGATAGGCAGATTATTGAATGTTGAAGAAATAAGAACACACTTTGTGTTTTTCACTGGTGAATGCTTTTCATCAAAACTTGATTTTTATTCGACTCGTTTTTGAGTATTAATCTGATTGATTCTCAATAGGTCTTGAGGAGAAATCTCTTTATCGAATTATAGGTCTAATTCGATAAAACCAACTGTTTCTATCCTGTTTCGATATCCTTCTTGTTTTCGATACAGTATTGTACTTAATCAAATTTCAACATCAAGTGTTGTTCGATTGTTCAAACTTGTTTTCTATTAGCACCCGGCCGAAGTTTGCTGTTTCGAGTGCCGCTATTTGGAGTTACATGTTTCGAGTCATTTCCATTCGGCCTAGTCCCTGCCTTGTCGCTGTATCGATCTGCCGTATTCATCGCACGCGTGTACCGCTTGCCAACGTTATTGCTGTAGCGAACTGTTGTTATTAGTTCCCGGCAGTTTCTTGTCAATAGCTTCCGCTCGTCAAAATAGCTTCCTGCTGTATCGATAGCGAATTCGCATCAGCAACGAGAATTCGTATCATAAGTGGCATCGGAGCCCAGGTTCTTGATTTTTGGCATTATGGATCTAAACGACGCTGATTTCTTGGCAAAAGTTCGTGACGCATTACGTGACGTACCAGAACAACGCGACCAGCGTTGGCAACCTAGACGTGGTGACTATGAACGACCCTCACGCCATGTCGAAGAATTCAAGGTGAACGAGATTCTGGAGTTTGTTGGAGGGACAGACCCAGAAGTTTACTTGGAATGGGAACGTAAGATTGACCGCATGTTCGAATTTAAAGACCTTGACGATGAGAAAAGGTGTAAGTATGCAATTAAGTTGGGGAAAGGAGCTTCACTTTGGTACGAAGGAATTAAAACACGAAGAGCTCGTGCGGGGAAAGAAAAGATCCATTTGTGGGATTCATTAAAAAGAAAACTTCGTAAAAGATATGTACCAACATCACACTGGTTGTCCTTGTACAGGAAGATAGCAGATCTCATGCAAGGAAAGTTGAATGTCAGTGAATACATTGAGGAGTTTGAGAATTTGACCTTAATGGGAGAAATAGAGGAGAATGAGGAGCAGAAGATGTCGTGATTCTTGCGTGGCTTGAACCGAAGCATAACTAACTCGGTGGAACTGTATCCATATGAGGACTTCGATACATTATGTGGGCTATGTGTGAAGTTAGAAGCTCAGAACAGGATGAAGTTGTATAAACCCGAGTTTCCAGTCAAATTTGGAAACCCAAGCGTCGGGTCTAGTTCAACTACTAAGGCAACTGTACCGACTCCGGTCCCTATTGCGATTCTTAAGACACCCTATGTACCTAAGGAGACGAGTTTGGCTAATGTAAGATGTTTCAAATGTCAAGGGTTCGGGCATTATCAAAATGCTTGTCCGAACAAACGGGTGGTGACACTAAGGGAAGCTGTCACGATCCGAGACGAATTGTTGGTTGAGGACAAAAAAGAAAGACTCGGGGATGTATTTGATTTCAACATGGAGGACGAAGAAGGAGAAGAATGTGAGGCTTACGATGCTCCTAATTATGATACAGCCTTGGTTCTTCGCACTTTGCAAGCTAAGTCGGTTCTGAGCGAGTCACAACAACGGGACCAAATATTCCATACAAAGTGCCAAGTTGGAGATAAGTGGTGTAGTTTGATTATCGACGGAGGGAGTTGCACCAACGTAGCTTCGAGTGAAATGGTGACGAAGCTTGGACTAACCACCACAACTCACCCTAAGCCATATGCTTTACATTGGCTTGATGATGGAAGTAAGGTGAGGGTTTCGAAGCAAGTTCGGGTCGGATTGGCAATGGGTTCATATCACGATGAGATATTATGTGATGTGATTTCAATGGATGCTTGTCACGTACTTTTGGGACGCCCTTGGTTATTTGATAGGGATGTTTTGCATTGGGGAAGGAGCAACGAATACGAGTTGCGAGATAATGGAAAGAAGATCGTGTTGAAGCCGATGTCACCCCAAGCTATCCATTCCATGAGTGCCAAACGAGGGGAGAAACCGAACCTCACCATGTTCGCTAGTGAAAGGGAGGTTGAACACGCTATGGAGAGTGGTGAGCATGTTTACATGCTGGTGATAAAGGAGACTCAAGATTATTTCGTGGCAGCGAAAAATGAGGATACAGTGGCCGACTTATTACATGAGTTCGCGGACGTCTTCCCTGAAGAGTTGCCGTCGGGCTTGCCGCCAATCCGTGGAATTGAGCATCAAATCGACCTTATACCAGGTGCACCTCTTCTGAATAAGGCTGCCTATAGGTGTAATCCCGAGGAAATGAAGGAACTTCATAAACAGATTGAAGAACTAATGAGCCACGGGTATGTTCGAGAAAGTTTAAGTCCATGTGCGGTTCCGGTCCTACTTGTTTCTAAGAAGGATGGGTCTTGGAGGATGTGTATCGATAGCTGGGCCGTAAATAACATAACAATCAAGTATCGATTCCCGATACCAAGGCTTGATGATATGTTAGACGAGCTACATGGCTCGGTGGTCTTTTCTAAAATTGATTTGCGAAGTGGCTATCACCAGATTTGTATGCGAGAGGAAGATGAATGGAAGACGGCCTTCAAAACTAAGCATGGGCTGTATGAGTGGACCGTCATGCCATTTGGACTCACGAATGCCCCGAGCACTTTCATGCGTTTGATGAACGAAGTACTTAAGGCATTTTTGGGCAGATTTGTGGTTGTTTATTTAGATGATATTTTGGTTTATAGTCGGTCGGTGGAAGAGTATCTCGGACATCTACGAGAAGTATTTGAGACTCTTAGGTCTCAAAGGCTCTATGGAAAGAAAGAAATGTGTGCGTTTCTCGTCGAGAGCATAACTTTTTTTGGGAAAAGTCAATTGCATTAAATAAAGAAATTGGCCAACAAGGCATGCCAGTACCCAGCAACTATTACAGAAGGTGCACCAACAACACGAAACAGAAGAATAATAAAAGAATTACAATGTGATACGGAATTGACTAGTCTGAATAAAGAAAACGGAGCAAGGATCAAAATAAACGGCCTTACAACGTGTCATGCACATTCGGCGACATTTTTAGGCGAGAAAACGGACACAAGCCGGAAAATGACACAAGCTGCCGGAAAATGTCATCGCCTGCCGGAAAATGTCACCCTACCGGAAAATGCCGGGCACTGCCGGCCGAACTCGGCCGTGTCGTCCGGCACGGTCGAGTCTTGCTCGTCCGGAACAGCCAAGGTCGCTGTCAGCCGAATCCGACCGTGCCAGGAGACATGGTCGAGTCCTACTCGCCCACAACTACTGGAACCCACTGCCCTGACGCCCGACCGTGTTCCAGGATACGATCGAGTCCTGCCAAACGTCCTTGTCACACCGCACGGTCGAGTCGCTGCCGGTCCTTGTCGCGCCGCGCCCGTGCCGAGTCCTGCCAAACGTCCTTGTCACGCCGCACGGTCGAGTCACTGCCGGTCCTTGTCACGTCGCGCCCATGCCGAGTCACTGTCAGACGTTGCTGTCGCGCCGCGACTGTGTCAAGCGGACACGGTCGAGTCCCTGCCGACAGCCCACTTATTTTATACACTTTTTTGTATTTTTGACTTCTCTTTTCCTTTTTACTTATTTTAGAGATTATGTTTTCCCCATTTTGTGATTTTATGTTCCTTGTTTGTATTTTATGTTGATTTGTTTGGATTATTCAAAGATTTTATAATCTTTGAATTATTTTCCTTTTTTTTTTGTTTGATTCCTTAGACTAAGGCTTCACCTCCTATAAGTAGGAGTTGATTATGATACGAATTACGTATGAGAATGAACGTAAACTCGTATGGAATGCAGCGGAAATATAATTGATCCTCACAACACTCGAATATGTGAAACACTCGTAAGATATAACCGAAAGTAGGGCAATTCGGCTTACATAAACAAGAACAATATGAATGATTTATCAAACTAGACCTATAATTTGATAAGATAATCTTTCCTCAAGACCTATTGAGAATTGATTCGATTAAAACTCGAAAACGCGTCGAATTATAACCAAGGTTTCGATGAAAAGCATTCACCAAGAAAACACAAGTGTATTCTTATTTCTTCAACATACAATACATAATGAAAGCATGAACAAGACTACTTATAGCATGGTAGTCTTCTTAGCAACTAAGGAATAAAACAAGATCACATGATCTTGAAATGAAAAACAAAACAACAAGATAAAACACAAAGAAATCAAATCAAAGGGAGGGGGAATCACACAACAAAATGAATATAAGCCACCCCACATAACATGCAAGTCTAATCATGACATGTGAGGGGAGGAAAAACAATAAAAAATAAAAAAAATCAGCAATAATGGTCATTTGCTGGTCTGTCGGACACGGCCCGTGCCGATCGGCACGGCCGCGGCGGCATGTGCGGGCGCACATGTTCGGCAGGACTCGACCGTGTCGCCTGGCACGGTCGGGTTGGTCGGACAGCGGGAATTGTACTATCCGGAAGAGTGTGACTCGGCCGTGTCGCCTGGCACGGGCCGTGTCGGACGACACGGTCGGGTTCAGTCGGCAGCGAGATTTCATTATCCAGGACACCTCGGCACGGGCCATGTCGGATGACACGGCCGGATTCGGTCGGCAGTGATCGGCCAGTTCCGGCAGGTGGTGGTCGGCAGCGATCGGCCAGTTCCGGCAGGTGGTGATTTTTCCGGCCGGTGGTGGTTTTTCCGCCAGTTCGTCCATTTTCCGACCGATTGTCGACCTTCCGGCATAGCATGACACGGGCCGTGTTATATGACATGACTGAGACCGAGACTCCACGTCTTATGTCCGTTTTCCCGCCTAAATACGTAGTAGTCCGTGCATGGCGTGTAGTAAGGTCATTTATGTCGATCCTTACTTCGTCTTCTTCGTTCATGTCAAATGATTCCGTATCATCTCCTCCTCCTTTAAAAGGAGTTGTCCTCAATTCCGAAATTCCGTCATCATCGATGTAAGGTGAGAGGTCCCCAACATTAAAGGTTGCATGAATCCCATAATCTCCCGGAAGTTCTAATTTGTAAGCGTTGTCGTTCACTTTCGCGATTACTTTAAACGGTCCCTCCGCTCGCGGCATTAATTTGTTCTTACGTTTATTTGGAAATCGCTCTTTCCTTAAATGCAACCAAACCAAATCACCAACTTCGAACAATCTCGGCCTTCTTTGTTTGTTCGACTTTCTTTTATAAGCCTCGTTTATTTCCTTGATTCGATTACGTACTTGCTCGTGTAATTTCATCATCGATTTCAATTTTGATTCCGCATCCTTGTGCACTAACTCGTCACTTGGCAATGAAATTAGATCTAACGGCATGTACGGGTTTAGTCCGTAAACTACTTCGAACGGAGAGTGTGCCGTGGCATGAGTAGGAGAACGATTATAAGCGAACTCCGCATGTGCAAGTTTCAAGTCCCAATCCTTTTGCGTCTTGCTCACAAGACCACGTAGTAATGTGCCCAACGTTCGATTGGTCACCTCGGTTTGACCGTCCGTTTGTGGATGATGTGACGTGCTAAATAGTAGTTTGGTTCCCACCTTTCTCCACAAGGTGTTCCAAAAATAACTAAGGAATTTTGAGTCCCGATCCGAAATAATCGTTTTTGGAACTCCATGCAATCGTATGATTTCTCGGAAATACAAATCGGCGACGTTACTCGCGTCGTCCGTCTTGTGGCAAGCCACAAAGTGAGCCATCTTCGAAAATCGGTCTACGAAAACCATAATAGCATCTCTCCCTCGTTGAGTACGAGGCAAAGCAACAATAAAATCCATTGAGACATCTTCCCACGGTCTTTCCGGAATCGGCAAAGGCATGTATACTCCCGGTTTGAATGAACTTTTAGCAATATGGCATGTCACACACTTATTAATTATGTCATGTACATTCACTTGCATCTTCGGCCAATGAAAATGCTCTTTAAGGACCTCCAACGTTTTGGCCGAACCAAAATGACCGGCCAAGCCTCCACCGTGAGCTTCCCGAACTAATAATTCCCGAATTGGGTGTTTGGGTAAACATAGGCGATTTCCTTTGAAAAGGAATCCTTCTTCCAACGTAAATTCTCCAAATGGGCCAGATTTACACCGAATGAAAACCTCACCAAAATCCACATCCCTATCATAACACTCTTTCAATGCTTCGAACCCAAGCAACCGAATGTCAAGAGTAGAGAGCAAGGCATACCGTCTAGACAAAGCATCCGCCACAACGTTGCTACTTTGATGAAAAGTGGAATGATTGCAAGAATTCCACCCATTTAGCATGTCTCGGACTCAACTTTAGTTGGCCGTTGATATATTTCAAGGACTCATGATCTGAATGTAGGATGAAATGTTTCGGCCGAAGGTAATGGCTCCAATGATCAAGAGCTCTCACAATGGCATAGAACTCCTTGTCATAAGTACAATAGTTGAGTCGAGCCCCACCCAATTTCTCCGAAAAGTAGGCAATTGGTCGCCTCCCTTGGACGAGGACCGCCCCAATACCCACTCCACTTGCGTCACATTCTACCTCGAAAGGTTGTGAAAAGTCGGGTAAAGCCAAGATAGGTCCTTCACACATTTTCGCCTTCAATTTTTCAAACGGCCCTTGGGCAGCCCCATTCCACACAAACGGTCCTTTTTTTAAGCATTCCGTTATCGGGCTAGAAATGGTACTAAAGTCTCGTATGAACCTCCGATAAAATGAAGCAAGTCCGTGAAAGGATCGGACTTCCGTGATGGTTTTAGGCGTAGGCCAAGATTTAATCGCCTCGATCTTGGTTTGATCAACCGACACTCCTTCTTTAGAAACGATGTAGCCAAGAAAGGCTACACTCTCGACTAGAAATGAACACTTCTCCTTTTTCCCATAAAGTTTTTGATCCCTAAGGATCTCGAAGACTTTCCTTAAGTGCCCGGTATGCTCTTGCAATGATCGACTATAAATTAAGATGTCGTCCAAGTATACGACGACAAATTTTCCCAAAAATGGCTTAAGTACCTCATTCATTAATCGCATGAAAGTACTTGGCGCATTTGTAAGGCCAAAAGGCATGAGGAGCCATTCATATAATCCATGTTTTGTCTTGAAATCCGTTTTCCATTCATCTCCTTCCCGCATGCGAATTTGATGATAGCCGCTTCTCAAATCAACCTTCGAAAAAATCACCGAACCATGCAACTCGTCCAACATATCATCAAGTCTCGGAATTGGGAACCGATATTTGATGGTTATGTTGTTCACGGCTCCACTATCTATACACATCCGCCATGACCCATCCTTCTTTGGAACAAGTAAAACCGGAACCGCACAAGGGCTCAAACTTTCTCGAATGTACCCGCGGTTCATTAGCTCCTCGATTTGTTTTTGCAACTCCTTTGTCTCCTCGGGGTTACATCGATAGGCGGCCTTGTTAGGGAGTGATGCACCCGGTACAAGGTCGACTTGGTGTTCAATCCCACGTAAGGGTGGTAAACCCGGCCGTAAGTCTTCCGGGAAGACATCCGCAAATTCTTGTAGCAAGGTATCGATATCTCTCTTGCCTTGCACAACTACGTCAACATCTCTTGTTTCTTTAATCATCAATAAATACACACGCTCGCCATCATCAATAGCGTGTCTCACCTCTCTCTCGCTAGCAAACATGGTAAGCTTTGGTTTCTCCATTTGATTAGAACTCATCGATCGAATGGCTTGGGGTGCCATCGGTTTAAGCACAATCTTCTTGCCTTTATCTCGTAATTCATATTCGTTACTCCTTCCTCGATGCAAAACATCTCGGTCGAACATCCATGGTCGTCCCAAAAGTACGTGGCATGCGTCCATCGGGAGTACGTCACATAACACATCGTCTCCGTATGATCCCATAGTTAAGTTGACCCGTACTTGTCTCGTCACCTTCACTTTGCTTCCATCATCGAGCCAATGTAAAGCATACGGTCTCGGGTGAGACGTAGTAGTTAGCCCGAGCTTGGTGACCATCTCGTTTGATGCTACATTCGTGCAACTCCCTCCGTCTATTATCAAGCTACACCACTTTTCTCCGACTTTGCATTTGGAATGAAAGATTTGGTCTCTTTGCTCCGTATTACTTGGAACGATTTTGGTATTGATACGAATTCTCCGGGAAGAGGTGGATACGTATCGGTCGGAGTATATGTAGGAATATCGTAGCGGAAGTCTTTTTACGAGTATGGTGTTTTGGATGTATTTTATGGGAATAATATCGGATATAACAATAAAAATATCGAAAAAGAAGACTTGAACGATCAAGAACAAGGGTTTATCGAATTAGACCTATAATTCGATAAGGTGATTTCTTCCCAAGACCTATTGAGAATCAATCGGATTAATATTCGAAAACGCGTCGAATAAAAATCAAGTTTCGGTAAAAATCATTTACCAATGATAGAAACACAAAGTGTATTCTTTCACATTCAACATTCATAATACTCTCTATATTACAATGCTTATACAAGCTATATATAGCAACCCTCAAGTCTACCTAAAAGTTAAAGAAAATAATTCAAAGATTATAAAATCTTTAAATAATCAAAACAAATCAAATAAAATAAGAAAAAGAAACATACACCACAAAACATGGGAACACAATCCCTAAAATAAGTAAAGAAAGGAAAAGAGAAGACAAAACACACAAAAATCAGCAATTAAAAAAAGTAGGCTGGCTGCCGGACACGGGCCGTGTCGCTTGACACGGCCGCGGCGCGCATCTGGCCGGCAGGGACTCGACCGAGTCCGGCCCGGCCGCGCGCGCTGAGGACATCCGGCAATGGCAGTCCAGCGGTGACTGACTCGGCGCGATAGGGACGTTTGGCAGGACTCGACACGGGCGCGGCGCGACAGGACGTTCGGCAATGACTCGACCGTGCAGGCGACACGGTCGCGGCGCGACATGGACGTCCGACAATGGTCCGACCGGTGACTCGGCATTGACTCGGCCGTGTCTGGAGCACGGTCGGGCATCCGGGCCAGTCATTTTCGGCATTTCGGCGAGTAGGACTCGGCCGTGTCGCTGCAACGCAGTCGGGTTCGACCGACGAGGACCTTGGCATTTCGGACGAGTACACGGGCCGTTCGGACGACACGGCCGAGTTCGGTCGGCGATGGCGGCATTTTCAGCAGTGTGATATTTTCCGGGCGACGACATTTTCGGCGAGTTGTGTCATTTTCCGGCTTGTGCATTTTCTCGCCTAAAAATGTTGTCAAACGTGCATGACGCGTTGTAAGGCCATTTATGTCGATCCGTGCTTCGTTTTCTTTATTTGGACTACTCAATTCCGTATCATCCCCTCCCCTTTAAAGGGAATTGTCCTCAATTCGAACTTCCTTCGTCGTCAAGATAATTAATTAAAGCTTCTAAGTACTTGATCTCGAAAATGTCCATGAGACGTACATGGCCCAAAATCTTGAGACGATAGGTAGTGGGGGCTCTCGAGAATCACCAACAAAATAACTATCATTATTAATAAAATAATAATAATTACTCCGCTGTAATACCGATATCATGACATGAGTGGACATACGAAATGGGAAGCACGACGGTAATAATAGGTCGCCCTTCATCGGATGCCACTTCAAGCCACAGGAAAAATGCTTCGTAAATCGTCTTTCATGTCAAACACTTGGTAAGGCTCGGGATATAGATGTTCCGGAATCATAACATCCTCGTGCTCCGTATCATAAACTGGAAACGCCTCATTGGAGTCTGCCTCATAAATTGGACAAAAGTCTTCAAAACAACTTTCATCGAGATATGGATCGTCGTCGGGCACAACATCAAAAATGGGAAGTATTATTGATTTCACGTCTAATTCACCATCAAGAATGGGAAACACATGATCAATTACGGACTCCTCTTCGTCAACTGGTTCTGCATCAAATACCGGTGGCCCTTCATAATCCGACCCAATTTCCATGACACAAAAAGGCTCCTCACCATTAAAATAATTTGGTCCGTTTTGGTCAATTTGGCCAACACAACCAACTGGCCCATGATCAAAGTAGCAAGATCCAGGTTCGTCGACTAGGGAGACACGGCTCAACTCATCTTCTTCGTTGAATTGCTTCGTTGAAAACTTTGTCTCGTCTACTTCATTGAAAATGACCGTAGGGACATAGTCTTCATTGAAAAAAGAATCTGCTGGGAATTCCTTGATGGAGGAAGACCTTAGATCGAATGCCGGTGGCGGGGTGGCGCCGAACTTCTCCAATTTCCGGTGTGGTTCCGTTGGTGTATCGTGGCGGTGAGAATTTGTGGGGATGAATTTCCGAGTAAAGTATTTTATGAATTTGTTCCAGTCTCTTAGTTTGGGTTTACCTTGGTGTAAACGGCTGGTTTTCAATTTCTGCCACCAGGTCGAGGCGCGACCACGAAGGCGTTTTGTCGCCAACGAGACTCGGCGGTCTACTGGAATTGAATTGTGGTTGAAAAACTCCTCACAAACGTGGAGCCAATCAACACCTGCTTCTGGATCGGAATGTCCCATGAACTCCGGTACGCTGTGTAATGCGTCACGTAATATCGCCAAGAGATAAATATCGTTGAACTCCATTTGGTTGAAAGATCATGAACCTTAACTGAATTAAGAAATTCAGGTGTGGTTTATGATGACAAGAATCAAGAGATATTTTCTTCGACAAAAAAAAAAAATCTTTGAAGAAATCGCCCAAGGAGATGACCCTGGGCTCCGATATCACTTATGATACGAATTCTCCGGGAAGAGGTGGATACGTATCGGTCGGAGTATATGTAGGAATATCGTAGCGGAAGTCTTTTTACGAGTATGGTGTTTTGGATGTATTTTATGGGAATAATATCGGATATAACAATAAAAATATCGAACAAGAAGACTTGAACGATCAAGAACAAGGGTTTATCGAATTAGACCTATAATTCAATAAGGTGATTTCTTCCCAAGACCTATTGAGAATCAATCGGATTAATATTCGAAAACGCGTCGAATAAAAATCAAGTTTCGGTAAAAATCATTTACCAATGATAGAAACACAAAGTGTATTCTTTCACATTCAACATTCATAATACTCTCTATATTACAATGCTTATACAAGCTATATATAGCAACCCTCAAGTCTACCTAAAAGTTAAAGAAAATAATTCAAAGATTATAAAATCTTTAAATAATCAAAACAAATCAAATAAAATAAGAAAAAGAAACATACATCACAAAACATGGGAACACAATCCCTAAAATAAGTAAAGAAAGGAAAAGAGAAGACAAAACCCACAAAAATCAGCAATTAAAAAAGTAGGTGGCATGCTAGGACACGGCCGTGTCGCTTGACACGGCCGCGGCGCATCTCCAGCGCCCGAGGGACTCGACCGTGTCCGATCGCCCGGCCGCGGCGCGGCTGAGGACGTCCGATGGCCGAGTCCCGGTGACTCGGCGCGATAGGGACGTTTGGCAGGACTCGACACGGGCGCTGATACGAATTCTCACTTGGGAGGCGACTTCGCTCTCGATACAGCGGAAGGCCTTTTGATGAACGGAAACTATCGACAAGAAACTATCGGGAACTGGTGACAACAGCTCGCTACAGCAACAATACTGACGAGTGATGAAGGTGGTAATTCGATACAGCCACAAGACAGGAATTTGGTCCAAATGAAAAGACTCGAAACAGGCCACTCCCAAACAGTGACACTCGAAACAGCACATTTCGTTCGGAAGCGACTTTAAGACAGGAAACACGTTCGAAGGATCGAACAACACTTTGTACGAAATATTGAACAAGTATAAAACTGTATCGAAAAATAAACCGAATATCGAAACAAGGTATAAACAGATGTTTTATCAAATTAGACCTATAATTTGATAAAGTGATTTCTCCTCAAGACCTATTGAGAATCAATCAGATTAGTATTCGAAACGCGTCGAATAAAAACCAAGTTTTGATGAAAAGCATTCACCAGGGAAAAACACAAGGTGTTCTTAATTCTTCAACATTCAATAATCCTTCATTACAACTCTACTGCCACTATTTATAGGTAAAAGTGGCCTGACAAAATAACTTAAACTATTACAAGTTGTTCTTTAAAATAATGATAGGGTAATAAAAGGTTCTTCAGGTCACTTGTTGACAAAAGTAAAAGCTGGGTCTTTGTCTCCAAGTTGTTTGCTGACAGCCGCCCTTTTTGCCAAGAATCCTGCTGCTTTCTAAGAGAAAGCTGAACATCCTTTTATTTGTTTAGTTGCCACTTGATCCTTTTTCCCTCCCCAAGATGCTATTTGTCTTTTGTTTAAGTTACTCCAATTCCGACTATCAAGGTAACTCCGTGCCTCGTTTCTGTTTTCTCGCCTAAGTAGGTTGTAGTGCGATCGAGGTGTTTTACGTCAATTCTTACTTCATCTTCTTCGCTTGGAGTATTCGGCCGTATCATCCCTCCCCCTTTAAGAGGAATTGTCCTCAATTCTTCAATCCCGTCATCATAAAGATAAGGAGAAAGATCACCTATGTTGAAAGTAGCATGCACTCCATAGTCGCCCGGAAGTTCGAATTTGTAAGCATTGTCGTTCACCTTCGCAACTATTTTAAATGGCCCCTCGGCTCGTGGCATTAACTTATTCTTACGCTTACTCGGGAATCGTTCCTTCCTCAAATGTAACCAAACTAAATCTCCAACCTTGAATAGTCTCGGCTTTCTTTGCTTGTTCGACTTCCTTTTGTACGCCTCGTTTATTTCTTTGATTCGNTCCACTTTTTGTTCGTGTAATTTCATCATTGATTTTAGTTTTGACTCTGTATCCTTATGCACCAATTCGTCACTTGGTAGTGGAATTAGATCTAGCGGCATGTAAGGATTCAGTCCGTAAACTACTTCAAATGGAGAGTGTGCAGTGGCATGAGTAGGAGATCGATTATAAGCAAACTCCGCATGTACCAGTTTCAGATCCCAGTCCTTTTGTGTTTTGCTCACCAAGCCTCGCAACAGCGTCCCCAGTGTTCGATTCATTACTTCAGTTTGTCCATCGGTTTGAGGATGATGTGAAGTACTAAACAAAAGCTTGGTTCCCACCTTCCTCCATAATGTGTTCCAAAAGTAGCTTAGAAACTTCGAGTCCCGGTCCGAAACAATAGTTTTCGGAACTCCATGTAATCGCACCACCTCTCGGAAATACAAGTCAGCAACATTACTCGCGTCATCGGTTTTGTGACAAGGAACAAAATGAGCCATCTTTGAAAAATGATCGACAACAACCATGATCGCATCCTTACCTCTTTGGGTTCGAGGCAAAGCAATAATAAAATCCATCGAGACATCTTCCCACGGCCTATCCGGAATCGGTAAAGGCGTGTAGACTCCTGGTTTGAACGAACTCTTCGCAACATGGCACGCCACACATTTACTGATTATATTATTAACATCCCCTTGCATCCTTGGCCAATAAAAATGTTCTTTAAGTACATCCAATGTCTTGGCTGAACCAAAGTGGCCAGCCAATCCCTCTCCGTGAGCCTCCCGAACCAGCAGTTCTCGAATCGTGTGCCTGGGTAAGCAAAGCCGATTTCCCTTAAAAAGAAAGCCCTCCTGTATCGAAAATACTCCCACCGGGCCAGGTTTGCACAGGACGAAGGTTTCGCCAATATCCGCATCACCTTCGTAATACTCCTTTACTGTATCGAACCCTAGCAAACGAACATCAAGAGTGGCGAGTAAGGCATAACGCCTAGACAATGCATCTGCCACAATATTGCTCTTGCCATCCTTATACTTCGATGAGAAGTGAAATGATTGTAAGAATTCCACCAACTTCGCATGCCTGGGACTTAACTTGTGTTGCCCGTTAATGTACTTCAAAGATTCATGGTCCGAGTGGATGATAAAATGCCTTGGCCGAAGATAGTGACTCCAATGATCTAGAGCCCTCACAATAGCATAAAACTCCTTGTCGTAGGTACAATAATTCAGACGAGCACCGTTTAACTTCTCGGAAAAATAAGCAATAGGTCGCTTTCCCTGAATGAGAACCGCTCCAATACCCACTCCGCTAGCATCACATTCTACCTCAAACGGTTGCGAAAAATCGGGTAAGGCTAAGATTGGTGCTTCGCACAACCTCACCTTCAACTTTGCAAATGACTCCTGAGCAGCCCGGCTCCAATTAAACGTGCCCTTCTTCAAACATTCGGTTATTGGGCTTGCAATGGTACTGAAGTCTCGAATGAATCTTCGGTAAAATGAAGCTAGTCCATGGAACGATCTAACCTCCGTCACTGTAGTGGGAACCGGCCAGGACTTAATTGCTTCGATCTTCGCTTGATCGACCGACACTCCATTCTTTGAAACAACATAGCCAAGAAAGACTATACTTTCGACCAAAAATGAGCACTTCTCCTTTTTTCCGTACCACGGTCTCTAAGGGTTTCGAAGACTTGCCTCAAGTGTTCGAAATGTTCTTGCAACGATCGGCTGTAGATCAAAATATCATCTAAGTATACAACCACAAATTTCCCTAAAAATGGCTTAAGTACCTCATTCATCAAGCGCATGAAAGTACTTGGTGCATTTGTAAGACCGAACGGCATAACGGTCCATTCATACAGCCCGTGTTTTGTTTTGAAGGCTGTCTTCCACTCATCTCCTTCCCGCATCCGAATTTGGTGATAACCACTTCGTAGATCAACTTTTGAAAAGATCACTGATCCGTGTAATTCGTCCAACATGTCATCAAGCCTCGGAATCGGAAATCGATACTTGATGGTTATATTGTTCACCGCTCGACTGTCAATACACATCCTCCAGGATCCGTCTTTCTTTGGAACCAGTAATACCGGAACCGCACAAGGACTTAGGCTTTCTCGAACATATCCACGATCCATCAGTCCTTTGATTTGGTTTTGTAATTCTTTTGTCTCCTCGGGATTACACCTATAGGCAGCTTTGTTAGGGAGCGACACACCCAGTATGAGGTCGATCTGATGTTCAATCCCACGAATAGGTGGCAAACCCGACGGTAATTCCTCGGGAAAAACATCCGCAAATTCGTGCAATAAGGCATCCATCCTTTCATTTCGTACAACCGTGTTACCATCCCGTGTCTCCTTCAAAGCCAATAAGTACACGCATTTGCCATCATTAATAGCATGTTCCACCTCCCGTTCGCTAGCAAACATGGCCAGTTTTGGGTTTTCACTCCTACTAGAACTCATAGAGTGAATAGCTTGCGGCGACATTGGTTTAAGCACAATCTTCTTGCCCTTATCCCGTAACTCGTACTCATTGCTTCTTCCTCGGTGTAAAACGTCCCTATCAAACATCCATGGTCTTCCCAACAGTACATGGCAGGCATCCATCGGGAGTACATCACATAATACGTTGTCTTCATATGAACCCATGGCTAGTCCAATCCTTACTTGTTTAGTCACCCTTATTTTGCTCCTATCATCGAGCCAATGCAAGGTGTAAGGTTTCGGGTGAGCCGTAGTGGTCAGCCCGAGTTTGGTCACCATCTCGCTGGAAGCGACGTTGGTGCAACTCCCTCCATCAACAATCAAACTACACCATTTATTTCCAACTTGACACTTCGTGTGAAATATTTGATTTCGCTGTTCCGAATCATTCGATACAGCTTTGGCTTGTAGCGTTCGTAGAACTAAAGCCGTGTCATAGCTTGGGGCATCGTAAGTCTCGCATTATTCTCCTTCCTCATCCTTTATGTCGAAATCAAATATGTCACCCAACCTTTCTTCCTCAACCAACAACTCATCTCGGATCGTGACAGCTTCTCTCAGTGTCACCACTCGTTTGTTTGGACAAGCATTTTGATAATGTCCGAATCCTTGACATTTGAAACATCTCACTTTAGCCAAACTCGTCTCCTTCGGTACGTAGGGCACAGTTGCCTTAGCAGGAATCGCAACAGGAACCGGAGTCGGTACAGTTGCCCTAACCACTGAACTAGATCCGCCGCTTGAATTTCCAAATTTGATGAAACTCGAGTTTGTCTGACTTCATCTGTTACGAGCTTCTAACTTCACACATAACCCACGTAATGTATCGAAGTCCTTGTATGGATACAGTTCCACCGAGTTGGCTATGCTTCGGTTTAAGCCACGCAAGAATCGCGACATCTTCTGCTCCTCATTCTCCTCTATCTCTCCCATTAAGGTTAGATTCTCAAACTCCTCAATGTATTCATTGACATTCAACTTCCCTTGCATGAGATCTGCAATCTTCCTGTATAAGGATAACCGGTGTGATGTTGGCACATATCTTTTACGAAGTTTTCTTTTTAACGAATCCCACGAACGGATCTTTTCCTTCCCCGCACGAGCTCTTCGTGTTTTAATTCCTTCGTACCAAAGTGAAGCTCCTTTCCCCAACTTGAGAATTGCATACTTACACCTTTTCTCATCGTCAAGGTCTTTAAATTCGAACATACGATCAATTTTTCATTCCCATTCCAGGTAAACTTCAGGGTCTGTCCCGCCAACGAACTCTGGCAGCTCGTTCACCTTGAATTCTTCGACATGGCATGAGGGTCGTTCATAGTCACCACGCCTAGGTTGCCAACGCTGGTCGCGTTGTTCTGGTACGTCACGCAATGCGTCACGAAGTTTTGCCAAGAAACCAGCGTCGTTGAGATCCATAATGCCAAAGATCAAGAACTTGGCGCTCCGATACCACTTATGATACGAATTCTCACTTGGGAGGCGAATTCGCTCTCGATACAGCGGAAGGCCTTTTGATGAACGGAAACTATCGACAAGAAACTGTCAGGAACTGGTGACAACAGCTCGCTACAGCAACAATACTGACGAGTGATGAAGGTGGTAATTCGATACAGCCACAAGACAGGAATTTGGTCCAAATGAAAAGACTCGAAACAGACCACTCCCAAACAGTGACACTCGAAACAGCACGTTTCGTTCGGAAGCGACTTTAAGACAGGAAACACGTTCGAAGGATCGAACAACACTTTGTACGAAATATTGAACAAGTATAAAACTGTATCGAAAAATAAACCGAATATCGAAACAAGGTATAAACAGATGTTTTATCAAATTAGACCTATAATTTGATAAAGTGATTTCTCCTCAAGACCTATTGAGAATCAATCAGATTAGTATTCGAAACGCGTCGAATAAAAACCAAGTTTTGATGAAAAGCATTCACCAGGGAAAAACACAAGGTGTTCTTAATTCTTCAACATTCAATAATCCTTCATTACAACTCTACTGCCACTATTTATAGGTAAAAGTGGCCTGACAAAATAACTTAAACTATTACAAGTTGTTCTTTAAAATAATGATAGGGTAATAAAAGGTTCTTCAGGTCACTTGTTGACAAAAGTAAAAGCTGGGTCTTTGTCTCCAAGTTGTTTGCTGACAGCCGCCCTTTTTGCCAAGAATCCTGCTGCTTTCTAAGAGAAAGCTGAACATCCTTTTATTTGTTTAGTTGCCACTTGATCCTTTTTCCCTCCCCAAGATGCTATTTGTCTTTTGTTTAAGTTACTCCAATTCCGACTATCAAGGTAACTCCGTGCCTCGTTTCTGTTTTCTCGCCTAAGTAGGTTGTAGTGCGATCGAGGTGTTTTACGTCAATTCTTACTTCATCTTCTTCGCTTGGAGTATTCGGCTTCGTATCAGGCGCGGCGCGACAGGGACGTTCGGCAATGACTCGACCGTGCCAGGCGACACGGTCGCGGCGCGACAGGGACGTCCGACAGCGACTGGTCCGACAGTGACTCGGCATTGACTCGACCGTGTCCTGGAGCACGGTCGGGCGTCTGGACAGTCATTTTCGGCATTTCTGGGCGAGTAGGACTCGACCGTGTCGTCTGGCACGGTCGGGTTCGACCGACAGGGACCTTGGCATTTCCGGACGAGTACAGCACGGGCCGTGCCGGACGACACGGCCGAGTTCGGTCGGCAGTGGCCGGCATTTTCCGGCAGGTGTGATATTTTCCGGCAGGCTCGACATTTTCCGGCAGGCGACGACATTTTCCGGCAGGTTGTGTCATTTTCCGGCTTGTGTCCGTTTTCTCGCCTAAAAATGTTGCCGTACGTGCATGACGCGTTGTAAGGCCATTTATGTCGATCCGTGCTTCGTTTTCTTTATTTGGACTACTCAATTCCGTATCAGGTATGTAGTGCTCGGAGCACTAGAGTAGTATCATATTCCGGAGCGTCATAAGTCTCGCAATCCTCATTCTCTTCCTCGGCCTCCATGTTAAATACGTCACCAAGGCCTTCCTTCTCGTCCTCGACCAAAAGTTCATCTCGGACCGCAAGAGCTTCTCTTAAAGTGACCACCCGTTTATTTGGACATGCATTTTGATAGTGACCAAAGCCTTGACATTTAAAACATCGTTCTTTAGCCAAGCTCGTTTCCTTGGAAACGTGGGGAACCTTCGGGGCCGGGGTAGGGACTTGAAAAGGTACGGTAGGTTTCGTAGTCGAACTTGAGCCGGCACTTGTATTTCCGAATTTGTATGGGAATTCGGGTTTGGTAAACTTCAACTTGTTTTGAGCTTCAATTTTTATGCATAGCCCGCATAAAGTGTCAAAATCTCCATGTGGGTATAATTCCACCGTATTTGCAATGTTTCGGTTTAGACCACGTAAGAAACGTGACATTCTTTGTTCTTCATTTTCTTCAAGTTCTCCCATTAAGGCCAAGCCTTCAAATTCTTCGATATATTCTTCCACACTTAGTTTCCCTTGTACGAACTCCGCAATTTTTCGGTATAAGGTTAACCGATGTGATGTCGGGACATACCTTTTACGTAGTTTTTTCTTCAAAGAATCCCAAGAACGGATTTTCTCTTTTCCCGCACGAGCTCGTTGTGTTTTCATAACCTCGAACCATAAGGAAGCGCCCTTACCTAACTTGAGAATTGCATATTTGCAACGTTTCTCATCGTTAAGGTGCTTGAAGTCGAACATACGTTCAATCTTCCTCTCCCACTCTAGGTAAACTTCGGGATTAGTACCTCCGACAAATTCCGGAAGTTCATTAACTTGAAATTCATCCACATGACGCGGTGAATGTGCATCATATCCTCCTCTTCTTGCTTGAAAACGTGGTTCTTGCATGCTGTGTAATGCCTCACGTAGTTTCTCCATGAAATCGTCGGAAAAATCCATGATAAGATATTTTTGATAAGAAAATCGCCAAGAGAAATTCGCCAAGGAAGTAACCTTGGGCTCCGATGCCACTAATGATACGAATTACGTATGAGAATGAACGTAAACTCGTATGGAATGCAGCGGAAATATAATTGATCCTCACAACACTCGAATATGTGAAACACTCGTAAGATATAACCGAAAGTAGGGCAATTCGGCTTACATAAACAAGAACAATATGAATGATTTATCAAACTAGACCTATAATTTGATAAGACTCGACCGTGTCGCCTGGCACGACTCGACCGATTGTTCCCAAAAATGTACTTAATCAAATTTCCACATCAAGTGCTGTTCGATTCTTCGAACATGTTTTCTGCTTCTATTATCACCCGGCCGAAGTTTGCTGTTTCGAGTGCCGTTGTTTGGAGTTACCTGTTTCGAGTCATTTCCATTCGGCCAAGTCCACCTTGTCCATTTGTATCATTTGCCGTCTTCATCGCACGCAGCGTACCGCCGCACGCGTTATGGGTATGCGAATTGTTATCGATTCGATAGTTTCTTGTCAATAGCTTTCGCTCGTCAAAACAGCTTCCTGCTGTATCGATAGCGAATTCGCATCAGCAGCGAGAATTCGTATCACTTTCGCTACAGCAGTAGCGAACCGCAAAATCACGACTAAACAGCGACTATCCTTTCGCTACAGCAGTAGCGAACAACAACAATCCAGCTAAACAGCGAACAGCAACAATCCAGCTAAACAACGACTACCCTTTCGCTACACCAATAGCGAACAGCAACAATCCACCTAAACAACGGCCGGTCGGACGGAAAACGATAGCAACAAAAAATCGCCAACAACTGTAGCGAGCAGTGAATTGTGGTCGAATGCGGAGGAAACAGGAATCACGCTCGGTCTCTGGATAGCAACTCGATCAAATATGAGTTTTTCGATTTAACGAGATGGAAGCAAATTCCACGAACAAGAAACTGGATAATGCTCCGATGAACAACACCACGAACGACTCCAAAGATTATGTCCAAACAAGAACAGTTTCCGATCGGACGAACAGAAAAACAATAAAAGATTTTAACGAGTTAGACCTATAACTCGTCAAAGATGATCTCTTCCCAAGACCTATTGAGAATTGATCGGATTATAATTCGAAATCGCGTCGAACAATAATCAAGAATTGGTGTTTGAGACACGTCAAACAAATAAAACTCAAAGAGAGCAAAATATCAAGTGTATTCAATGATCAAATCGGCCGAGCTATATGATGTATATATAGCCGCCAAACCCTAGTAACATAAATAAGGTTACTCCCTAAAATGCCCTTAAACAAGTTTGGGCTACTACTGATTAAGGAAAATAACACACAAAGCAACATAGGACTGCACATGTCGCACCCTTTATTAAATAAATAATACAAAATAATGATAAACTACGTTATTCCGAGCCCAACCACCAAAGTCACTCCAAGCTCGTGTCTATCTTCTTGCCCAAGTATGTAGCATGGCCGCTTACGTCGATCATCCCCTCGTCTTCTTCCCTTGGACTTGTCAATCCCGTATCACAAGGACCATTTGAAAAATTGAAGGCAAAGTTATGTGAGGCACCGATTTTGTCATTACCCGATTTTACACAACCTTTCGAAGTGGAGTGCGATGCTATCGGAGTCGGCATTGGAGCGGTTCTTACCCAAAGCAAGCGACCTATTGCTTATTTTTTGGAGAAATTGAGTGGTGCTCGGATAAATTATTACACTTACGATAAGGAGTTCTATGCCATTGTGAGAGCTCTTAATCATTGGAGTCACTATCTCCGTCCGAAGCATTTTATTTTGCATTCGGACCACGAATCGCTAAAATATATTAACGGGCAGCAAAAGTTAAATCCACGGCATGCTAAGTGGGTAGAGTTCTTATAATCATTCCACTTTTCATCGAAGTATAAGGACGGTAAAAGCAACGTGGTGGTAGATGCGTTATCTAGGCGATATGTTTTACTCTCTACACTTGATGTTCGTTTACTCGGATTTGAGATGTTGAAGGATTATTATGTTGACGATGCTGATTTGGGAGAAACCTTTATCCTATGCAAATCTGGTCCGTTCGGAGAATTTATGATACAAGACGGATTTCTCTTTAAGGGGAATCGACTTTGCTTGCCCAAACATGCAGTTCGGGAACTATTGATTCGTGAAGCTCATGGAGGAGGCTTAGCCGGACACTTTGGCACAGCTAAAACCGTGGAGGTGCTGAAGGAACATTTTCATTGGCCCAAAATGCAAGGGGACATTAATGATGTCATTAGTAAGTGTGTGACGTGTCATATGGCGAAAAGCTCGTTCAAACCCGGTTTGTATATGCCTCTACCGATTTCGGAAAGGCCATGGGAGGATGTGTCGATGGATTTTATCATTGCTTTGCCATGTACTCAACGAGGTAAAAATGCTATTATGGTTGTCGTTGATTGTTTCTCAAAGATGGCTCATTTTGTAGCATGTCATAAAACCGATGATGCAAGTAACGTAGTGGACTTATATTTTCGAGAAGTGGTTCGTTTGCATGGAATACCAAAAACCATTGTTTCGGATCGAGATTCCAAGTTCCTTAGCTATTTTTGGAACACATTATGGAGAAAAGTGGGGACCAAACTTTTATTTAGTACTTCACATCATCCTCAAACGGACGGACAAACCGAGGTAACAAATCGAACTTTGGGGACTTTGCTACGTGGCCTAGTCAGCAAAACGCAGAAGTGATATGATCCTCTCCGAAAGATGATCAATTTTGCGGAAGCGATTTGAATGATGTTCGAAATGTAAGTGATGACAAGTAACGTAACCGAGATGGATGAATTTTGGCGGATGAAACGGTCCTTAACCCGACAAAAGTGTAATGGCGAACTCTAGAAAGATAACTAGAACCCAACAATTATACGTTCGACGAACCTTGGAATCAAAGGGGAAAAACGACACCTCGGGTGATAAACGAAGTGCTATTTTATATATATCAAAACTGAAACAATAAGTTATCAAACTTATGAAAATACAAAGTATTTATGAGTCTTTCAAATTGTGTCTTCTCACAAATCCGAAAATGCTCCTTATATAGGTAAAAGAGGAGCCTCTAAGTAATGATTACACCAAAAGAAGAATCTTAGAAAGTTTAAGACTAAAATGAAAAGAATAAAAATGATGATGATGGCCTTGACATGAGGAATGCTTGCAACGGCTAGGAGAGGTGTGATGATGGACAAGATCTTCACTTTTACTTTAAGACCTTGAAAATGCACCAAGACTTTGTAGCAAAAGAAACATCATGTGTAGAAGACTTGTGGAGGGCTGAAATTTTCTTCTTTGTTCTTCTTTATTCCAACGGCTAGTAGCTTTCATTTGGGCCGAAATTCTTCATCCCATAATGATGCCCGGATCGTGTATCTTGATGACATTGATAGGTACTTCGCTTTTGGCGTCTCTCGATCGGTTTCTTAGCCAATTCTCTTTCCCAAATAATTTGAACTAGACCGTTGATGGAGTCTTTGAATCTTTTAGCTCTTGCCCTTGTGATTGGTCCGAGGGGTACTTGAATCGGTTCCTTTGCATTCTCTAGTGTGTTCGCATCATTCCCCTCCTCTTGAAGAGGATTTGACCTCAAATCCGTTTTGTCACCTGCATCAAAACAGCTTAAGTCAGCCACATTAAAAGTAGCACTGACATTATACTCACCTGGCAAATCCAATTTGTAGGCATTGTCGTTGACGCGCTCCAGGACTTGGAAAGGACCATCTCCCCGCGGAAGTAGCTTAGATCGTCGTTGTTTAGGAAATCTTTCCTTTCGCATATGTAACCAAACCCAATCTCCTGGTTCAAAAATTAGCTTTTGGCGCCCTTTGTTGGCTTGTTTTGCATATTGCTCAGTCCTTCTTTCAATGTTTAAGCGTGTCTGCTCGTGTATTTTCTTGACAAACTCAGCCTTTTTAGCACCATCTAGATTAACAAACTCAGAAATAGGCAAAGGAATTAGATCCAAGGGCGTTAGAGGATTAAAGCCATACACAATTTCAAACGGTGAATATTTAGTAGCCGAATGCACTGATCGATTATAAGCAAATTCAACGTGGGGTAGGCATTCTTCCCATAGTTTAATATTCTTCTTGATAATTGATCTGAGTAGAGTAGATAAGGTTCGATTAACAACTTCAGTTTGTCCGTCCGTCTGGGGATGGCAAGTAGTTGAAAACAGCAATTTTGTGCCCAATTTTCCCCATAAGGTTTTCCAAAAATAACTTAAGAATTTAGTATCTCTGTCAGAAACGATTGTTCGAGGCATCCCATGTAACCTTACTATTTCTTTAAAGAATAGATTAGCGACATGTGAAGCATCATCAGTCTTGTGACATGGAATGAAGTGGGCCATTTTTGAAAACCTATCAACTACTACAAAAACTGAATCCCTTCCATTTTTACTTCTTGGTAGACCTAAGACAAAATCCATTGACAAATCCACCCAAGGTTCGGTTGAGATAGGTAAAGGAGTATACATTCCATTAGGTAACACTTTTGATTTAGCTTGTTTACATGTTATACAACGATTACAAATTCTTTCGACGTCACGTTTCATACGTGGCCAATAAAAATGTTCATGCAGAATAGCTAAAGTTTTTTATATACCAAAGTGTCCCATTAAACCACCGATATGTGCTTCATGCACAAATAATTCTCGCAACGAGCAAGCAGGAATACATAACTGATTCCCACGAAACAAATAACCCTCATGTTTGTAGAATTGGTCGTGGGCCATTCGTTCACATCTTTTGTAAACTTGACCGAAATCAAGATCATTGGCATATAATTCTTTAATATGTTCAAACCCGAGTAATTTAGCATCAAGAGTGGAGATAAGTGCATACCTTCGAGAGAGAGCATCTGCGACCACATTTTCTTTACCCTCTTTGTAGCGGATGACATAAGGAAAAGTCTCAATAAATTCTATCCACTTAGCATGTCTTTTGTTGAGGCTATGTTGTCCCTTTAAGTGTTTTAGAGACTCGTGGTCCGTATGGATTACGAACTGTTTTGGCCATAAATAATGTTGCCAAGTTTTCAAAGCTCTGACCAAAGCGTAGAGTTCTTTGTCATATGTAGGATAATTAAGTGTGGGACCACCCAATTTCTCACTAAAGTAAGCTATTGGTTTCCCTTCTTGCATTAGCACGGCTCCTATCCCTGTTCCGGATGCGTCACATTCAATCTCAAAAGACTTAGTGAAATTGGGAAGTGATAAAACCGGGGCCTTAGTTAGCTTTTCTTTTAATAATTTAAAGGCCGTTTCTTGCACTTCTCCCCATTTAAACCCTACGTTCTTCTTTAGTATTTCGGTCATTGGTGCGGCTAGGGCGCTGAAATTAGGCACAAAGCGTCGATAAAAACTAGCGAGTCCGTGAAAACTTCTTACGTTGCCAATATTTTTAGGACTTGTCCACTCTTGAATAGCTTTGACCTTTTCCGTGTCTACTTGAATTCCTTGCGCACTAACAACAAACCCCAAGAATACTAACTTGTCTGTGCAGAAAGTGCATTTACTTAGGTTAGCATACAACTTTTCTTCCTTAAGTATTTCCATTACCGTTCGAAGATGCTTAACGTGTTCGCCTAAGTTTTTGCTATAGATTAGTATATCATCGAAGTATACCACCACAAATTTTCCTAGGTAAGCACGAAAAATATGGTTCATTAGGCGCATAAAAGTACTAGGAGCGTTTGTGAATCCTAATGGCATGACCATCCATTCATAAAGTCCGTATTTAGTTTTAAACGCGGTTTTCCATTCGTCTCCTTCTTTCATTCGTATTTGGTGATAGCCACTTTTAAGATCGATTTTAGAGAATATGCTAGAACCATGTAATTCATCTAACATGTCGTCTAAATGAGGAATGGGGTGTCGATACTTTACCGTGATGTTGTTGATAGCTCGACAATCAATACACATTCTCCAAGTAGAATCCTTTTTCGGCACGAGCAACACGGGGACGGCACAGGGGCTTAAACTATCTCGTACATGACATTTGCTCAGGAGTTCGGTTACTTGCCTCTGAATTTCTTTTGTTTCTTCTGGATTAGCCCGATACGCCGGTCGGTTCGGGATTTGTGCTCCCGGAATGAAGTCTATTTGATGTTCGATACCGCGAATTGGAGGTAATCCGGGTGGGGCCTCATCTGGAAAGATATCTTGGTATTCCTGTAAAAGAGAAGAAACAACATCGGGTAAAGAGCTCTTAAGCTCGTTAGTCGTTAGTAATGTCTCTCTAAACAAGATTACAATTACGGGTTGATGCTCTTTTATTGCCCGTTCTATTTCTCCCGCCTTAGCGTAGAGGCTGATTTTAGAACTTTCGTTTTGTTTTCCTTTGATCTCGGCATTCCTTCTTAGATCGTCCGCTTCTTGCATTTTGAGTTGGTCCTTGTAGACTTCTTGCGGTGTTAAAGGGGCAAGGGTAATTTGGCGTTGATTAAAATCGAACGAGTACTTATTAGTATACCCATTGTGCATTACATGCCGATCGAATTGCCAGGGCCGTCCTAGCAACAAATGTCCGGCTTGCATTGGTACGACATCACAGAGTATTTCGTCATGATACTTACCGATCCGAAATGCTACTAAAACTTGTTTAGTGACTTTAGTTTCGCCACTATTATTCAACCATTGTAGTTTGTATGGTTTCGGATGTTTTGTAGTAGGTAGTCCGAGTTTTTCTACCATTATGGTGCTTGCGACATTCGTGCATGACCCTCCGTCTATAATCATGCTACAAACTTTATCCTTTACGTAACATCGTGTATGGAATATGTTCTCCCGCTGCTCGTTCGTTTCATCCTTCGCTTGTATGCTTAAAGCTCTACGAGCGACTAAGGTGATGTCTGTTGGTAATTCATCCTCAGATCCGTCCTTCGGCTGAACATTGTCCTCATTGTCACTCTCGGACTCAATATCTCCGTTAGGTCGCATGATCATTACCCGTTGATTCGGACAATTATTTGCATAATGTCCTCTTCCATGGCATCGATGGCATTGAATATCACGAGTACGATTAAGATTGGGACTCGGTTGAACTTGCTTTTTTGGTTCATTTGCTTCGGCCGTGGGTTTTAACGTAGAGGGTCCCCCCTCAAATTTCCATGAAGGATTCTTTCCATTCGAAGTATAAGGATTTGGGGTTGCTTTCCAAGTAGAGGTATTAGGAGTAGTTCGAGTGTTACCTCTTCTTTTGAGTTGATTTTCGATTTTGATTGCCATGTGCACCATTTCTTCTACTTCAAAATAAGGATGGAGTTCCACCATGTTTTGTATTTCACGATTTATTCATTAAAAGAATCTCGCCATGGTAGCCTCTTGGTCTTCTTCAATGTTAGCTCGGATAATCAAAATTTCCATTTCCTTGAAATATTCTTCAACACTTTTAGTACCTTGACGTAGCGTTTGTAAACGGTTGTAGAGTTCTCGATAGTAATAGTTTGGTACAAACCGTTTTCTCATCAATGTCTTCATCTCTTCCCACGTCTCAATAGGAGGCTCACGATATCGTCTTCGGTTGTTCACCATTTGATCCCACCAAATGATGGCATAATCGGTGAACTCAATAGCCGCCATCTTCACTTTCTTTAGGTTCGAGTAGTTATGACATTCGAACATGAGTTCGACTTTCCTTTCCCAATCAAGATATGCTTCGGGGTCACTCTTACCTTGAAATGGAGGGACGTTGAGTTTGATATTGCTCAAGTTTCCATCTTGACGATTATCCTCGTTGGCACCTCGTCGATGTCTTCTTGGGTTTCTTTGAAGTCCTCTTCATCCGAGTACTCATCATTGACTCGCAAGGTACGCCTTGGGAGAAATGTTAAATCGGCTTGAGGATTCTCTATTTGTTCCATGCGTGCATGCATAGGTTCAAGTTGAGCTTTAAGTTTAGTATCAAACATTTGCTCTATTTGCTTCATCATAGTTGCCATGTCGAACTTTTGGGAATTTTCTTCGACTTCGGTCATGATGTTCACGTGATTAAGAGGTGGTATGAGAGTAAGGTATGGTCGAAATATTATGAAGATAGGAAGGCTAAGAACTCGTGTATATGGTACGATAAATTTTGGTAATAGGGTGAAGGAAGGTAAGGAAGATAGTAAAGGTGAAGGTATGAAATATATATATATATATATATATGAAGTTGATATAGGATGATATAGTATGGTAGAGATGACGATAGATGAAATGAATCAAACCGTGTGTAAGGATGGTGATGAAAACCGAATGGTGAAGATGATGTTGGAACGGCTCCAAGTCTCCGATGCCAAATGATGTGATCCTCTCCGAAAGATGATCAATTTTGCGGAAGCGATTTGAATGATGTTCGAAATGTAAGTGATGACAAGTAACGTAACCGAGATGGATGAATTTTGGCGGATGAAACGGTCCTTAACCCGACAAAAGTGTAATGGCGAACTCTAGAAAGATAACTAGAACCCAACAATTATACGTTCGACGAACCTTGGAATCAAGGGGAAAAACGACACCTCGGGTGATAAACGAAGTGCTATTTTATATATATCAAAACTGAAACAATAAGTTATCAAACTTATGCAAATACAAAGTATTTATGAGTCTTTCAAATTGTGTCTTCTCACAAATCCGAAAATGCTCCTTATATAGGTAAAAGAGGAGCCTCTAAGTAATGATTACACCAAAAGAAGAATCTTAGAAAGTTTAAGACTAAAATGAAAAGAATAAAAATGATGATGATGGCCTTGACATGAGGAATGCTTGCAACGGCTAGGAGAGGTGTGATGATGGACAAGATCTTCACTTTTACTTTAAGACCTTGAAAATGCACCAAGACTTTGTAGCAAAAGAAACATCATGTGTAGAAGACTTGTGGAGGGCTGAAATTTTCTTCTTTGTTCTTCTTTATTCCAACGGCTAGTAGCTTTCATTTGGGCCGAAATTCTTCATCCCATAATGATGCCTGGATCGTGTATCTTGATGACATTGATAGGTACTTCGCTTTTGACGTCTGTCTCGATCGGTTTCTTAGCCAATTCTCTTTTCCAAATAATTTGAACTAGACCGTTGATGGAGTCTTTGAATCTTTTAGCTCTTGCCCTTGTGATTGGTCTGAGGGGTACTTGAATCGGTTCCTTTGCATTCTCTAGTGTGTTCGCATCAAGAAGGATTGGGATCTAAAACTTGCACATGCGGAATTTGCCTACAACCGATCCCCTATGCATGTCACGACTCACTCACCTTTTGAAGTCGTTTATGGCTTGAATCTGTATATACCATTAGATTTAATTCCATTACCGAGTGATGAGTTAGTTCACAAAGACGCGGAGTCAAAACTTAAGTCCATGATGAAGCTACATGAGCAAATACGTAATCGGATCATGGAAGTTAACGAGGCTTACAAACGGAAGTCTAACAAACAACGAAAACCGAGATTATTTGAAATTGGCGACTTAGTTTGGGTACATTTAAGAAAGGAATGATTTCCGGGGAAACGCAAGAATAAACTTATGCCACGAACCGAGGGTCTTTCAAAGTAGTTGCCAAAATAAATGATAACGCATATAAGGTGGAACTTCCGGGAGATTATGGAGTACATGCTACTTTCAACATAGGTGATCTATTTCCATATCTCGACGACGGTGGGATGGCGGAATTGAGGACAATTCCTTTTAAAGAAGGGGGGAATGATACGGAATCGATGATTCCAAGTGAAGAAGACGTATTAAAGATCGATGTAAAGCACCTTGAACATACGCCTACGCACTTAGGTGAGAAAACCTTGGAGTAACTTTGGTGATCGGGCTCGGAATAACTTAGATTTGTCAAAGACCACAAAAAAATCCTCCACCAATTTTCACAAATCGGCCGCCCCCCTTGTTCAAAGTCTTCACATGTGAAGACTTGTCCTCACTCAGCCCTTTGTTTATTTATCACTTTCAAAGCATGAGATTCCCTTTGATTTTTGTCCCCATGTTGAATTGATAGGTCCCTTCTGATACGAATTCGCTTGGATGTATCGGTTGGAAAATGTATAAGTATGGAAGTATATCGTAGCGGAAGTATATTTTTGTGGATAGGATATTTCGAATGTAAAATTATGGAGATAATCTAGTAACAATATTGATCAAGGGGGTTCGTGATGCGAAATCTCTATCGGTACAGCAGAAGGCTGTTTCACGAGCGGAAGCGAACAACACTTAGCCAAAAGGAATCGAGCACGATTAAGGCCCGATAGGCCCGATAGCTGATTCGTCTGACAACAATAATGGATAGCGGTATGCGCACAAGGCGAGGCCCGATAACAACGATTCGTCTGACAACAAGGCAGCACGCGTCAAGACATGAACTGGTCGAGTGGAAAGGACTCGGAACAGGCAGCTCCAAACAACGGCACTCGAAAACAGCAAGTTTCGATCGAATGCACTGGAAACAGGAAGCAAGCTTCGGACAATCGAACATCAATTGATGCGAACTCCCGATCAGTTACAACCCTGTATCGAAAGTGAGAGGAATGTCTTTTGCGAACAGGGAACACGAGCAATAATTCGAAGTATGAAACGAAATGTAAGGACTGTCTGAAGAGGGGGAGTTTTCTACCGAAACAGAGCATAAAACAGGTGTTTAACGAACTAGACCTATAATTCGATAAGTTGATTTCTAATCAGATTATAATTCGAAAACGCGTCGAATAATAATTAAATTTTGGAAGGAAACTCATCCAACACTTTAAACAATACACAATGTATTTTTTTATTATTCAATAATCAATCCCGATTACAACCTAAACATGACTACTTATTGGTAAGAATAGTCTGACAAGATTACTTAAAATATTGAAAGATAAGATCACATGATCTTAAAATAAAGGAAAAGACAATAAAAAGGGGTACTCCACGCTACTATCAAACAAAAGGAATAAAGGATGGGTTTTGTCTCCAAGTTGATATTCTTCTCCTCATGCAGGCTGTGAATCCTGCATCACTTTATAATAAAGAAATGGGACGAAATCTTTATTATCTTATCCTCACCAACTTGGACCCATGATGCATGTTGCCACTTAAGTTATTCCCAGTCCGATCACCAAGGTTACTCCAAGTTCCGAGCTCGTCTTCTCGCCTAGGTATGTGATTTGTTGTGCAAGTGCCTGGTGTGTATGGTCTTCTACGTCGATCACTGATACAAATTCTCACTTGTGATGCGAATTCGGTATCGATACAGCGGAAGACTTTTTGAAGCGCGGAAGCTATCGGCAAGAAACTGTCGGGAACTGATGACAACAGTTCGCTACAGCGGTAATACAGACTAGCGGCACATACTCGCTACAGGAATGGATGATGGAAGCTCGATACAGCAACAAGATAGGAATTTGGCCAACTGGAAAATGACTCGAAACAGGCCACCTCCGAACAGCGACACTCGAAACAGCACGTTTTGGACGGAAACAAAGTTAAAACAGGAAATAAGTTCGAAGGATCGAACAACACTTTATGCGAAATATCGGACAAGTATACAACTGTATCGAAAAACAAACAGAATATCGAAACAAGATATAAACAGATGTTTTTATCAAATTAGACCTATAATTTGATAAAGTGATTTCTCCTCAAGACCTATTGAGAATCAATCAGATTATTATTCGAAACGCGTCGAATAAAAACCAAGTTTTGATGAAAAGCATTCACCAGAGAAAAACACAAAGTGTTCTTAATTCTTCAACATTCAATAATCTCCCATTACAACTCTACTGCCACTATTTATAGGCAAAAGTGGCCTGACAAAATAACTTAAACTATTACAAGCTGTTCTTTAAAATAATGAAAGGATAATAAAAGGTTCTTCAGATCACTTGTTGACAAAAGTAAAAGCTGGGTCTTTGTCTCCAAGTTGTTTGCTGACAGCCGCCCTTTTTGCCAAGAATCCTGCTGCTTTATAAGAGAAAGCCGAACATCTTTTTATTTGTTTAGTTGCCACTTGATCCTTTTTCCCTCTCCAAGATGCTATTTGTCTTTTGTTTAAGTTACTCCAATTCCGACTATCAAAGTAACTCCGTGCCTTGTTTCTGTTTTCTCGCCTAAGTAGGTTGTAGTGCGATCGAGGTATTTTACGTCAATTCTTACTTCATCTTCTTCGCTTGGAGTAGTCGGCTTCGTATCATCCCCTCCTTCTTTAAAAGGAATTGTCCTCAATTCCGCAATCCCGTCGTCGTCAAGGTAAGGGGATAGATCACCTACGTTGAAAGTAGCATGCACTCCGTAATCACCCGGAAGTTCCAACTTGTAAGCATTGTCATTCACCCTCGCAATTATCTTAAATGGTCCCTCAGCTCGTGGCATTAGCTTGTTCTTACGCTTACTCGGGAATCGTTCCTTCCTCAAATGTAACCAAACTAAATCTCCAACCTTGAATAGTCTCGGCTTTCTTTGCTTATTCGACTTCCTTTTGTATGCCTCGTTTATTTCCTTGATTCGATCCCGCACCTGCTCGTGCAATTTCATCATTGATTTTAGTTTTGACTCCGCATCCTTATGCACCAATTCGTTGCTTGGTAGAGGAATTAGATCTAGCGGCATGTAAGGGTTCAACCCGTAAACTATTTCAAATGGAGAGTGTGCCGTGGCATGAGTAGGAGATCGATTATGATACGAATTACGTAAGTAATGCGTATAAAATACAACGGAAGATTATTATGTCTTGACAACTATCAAAGTATCACTCGAAAATTACAAGGGGTGGCCGAATTTGAATGGGGTTCGGCCGTGAGGTAGTATGATATACGGATTTTGATGTGTTTTATCGAACTAGACCTATAACTCGATAAAGGTAATCTCTTCCCAAGACCTATTGAGAATTGATCAAGTTAAAATCTCGAGACGCGTCGAAACAATAACTAAAGTTTTGTTGAACTCGTTCAACGTATATTTCAAAGAAATACAAGGTTTATTAATTTTCAAGATATCTTACAAATACAACAAGTACTACTATATATAGTAGTTTCCAACCGTAAGTAAATACAACAAAACGAAAAAAAGGAAACTTCCTAGCAATCTTCAAGTCGGCCGAATGATCAAAGAGGGATGAGGATGTTGTGAAGATGTGATATCAAGTCCTTTGGAATTACTATGGTGATTATGACATGAGGGGACAATGACATGAAGGAAATATTTGATGAAAATCTTCATCAAATATTATGTTTCGGCCGAATTATCAAGGAGGGATGTGATATCAAGTCCTTTGGAATTACTATGGTGATTATGACATGAGGGGACAATGACATGAAGAAGATATTTGATGAAAGTCTTCATCAAATCTCAAGCTTGGACCGATTTTGTAGTGAGGTGGGGAAGGAAAAATATCTTCATGCATATTGACAAATCATGAGTCCCTTTCAAGCATGATATGGCCGATTTTTCATGCTTTCGGACCGATTCCGTCGTCGAGTTTTACGTTACTCCGGTTCCGATTAACAACGTAACTCCAATCCGCGTATTCTTTTCTCCCAAGTATAATGATGCATGGCCATGCGAATTTGCATCGTCGTGGATGTCGATTTTTATTGGAGCTTCTTCGATTGGAATATTAGATATCGTATCATTCCCTCCTTCTTTGAAAGGAATTGACCTCAATTCCGTAATGCCATCGTCGTCAAGGTAAGGCGAGAGATCTCCTACGTTGAAATTCGCGTGTACTCCGTATTCGCCCGGAAGTTCGACTTTGTAGGCGTTGTCGTTCACTTTTCCCACAATTTTGTACGGACCTTCGGCTCTCGGCATTAATTTGTTCTTTCGTTTGCTTGGGAATCTTTCTTTTCTCAAATATATCCAAACTAAGTCGCCAACATCAAATAATCTCGCTTTTTTATTTTTGTTCGACTTCCGTTTGTAAATTTCATTTACTTCTTTAATCCGTTCCCGTATCTTTTCATGTAACTTCATCATTGATTTGAGTTTTGATTCGGCGTCTTTGTGAACCAATTCGTTGCTCGGCAAGGGAATCAAATCCAATGGCATGTGCGGATTTATTCCGTATACTACTTCAAAAGGTGAATGGGCCGTGGCAAAACCGGGTGATCGGTTGTATGCGAATTCTGCATGTGCAAGTTTAACGTCCCAATCCTTTTGTGTTTTATTCACCAATCCTCGCAATAATGCTCCCAGGGTTCGATTGGTCACCTCGGTCTGTCCATCGGTTTGTGGGTGATGTGAAGTACTGAATAGGAGTTTAGTACCCACTTTTCTCCATAAAGTATTCCAGAAGTAACTCAGAAATTTAGAGTCTCGATCCGACACGATAGTTTTTGGAACTCCGTGTAAACGAACTATTTCCCGGAAGTACAAGTCCGCCACATTGCTTGCATCATCGGTTTTGTGGCATGCTATAAAGTGAGCCATTTTCGAAAAACGGTCGACGACCACCATGATCGAGTCTTTGCCTCGTTGAGTACGAGGTAAAGCCACAATAAAATCCATCAAGATATCCTCCCATGGTCGTAACGGTATTGGCAACGGCATGTATGTACTTGACTTGAACGAACTTTTCATCATGTGACAAGTGACGCATTTACTCACGATTGTGCTTACGTCACCATACATCTTTGGCCAAAAGAAATGTTCTTTTAGCACCTCTACGGTCTTGGCCGAGCCGAAATGACCGGCTAGTCCTCCTCCGTGCGCCTCCCGAACTAGCAATTCCCGAATTGTATGTCTCGGCACACATAATTTATTTCCCTTGAAAAGAAAGCCATCCTGTAAAACAAATTCTTCGTACGGGGCCGTTTTACAATGGTTAAAAATTTCCCCGAAGTCCAAATCGTCACTGTAATGATCTTTCAAAGTCTCGAACCCCAACAAACGAACATCTAGAATCGACAGTAAGGCATACCGTCTTGATAGTGCATCCGCCACTATATTACTCTTCCCGTCTTTGTACTTGGATGAAAAGTGAAAAGATTGTAAAAATTCCACCCATTTTGCATGCCTCGGGCTTAGCTTGCTTTGTCCGTTGATGTATTTCAACGACTCGTGATCCGAATGCAACACGAAATGTTTCGAACGTAAATAGTGACTCCAATGATCGAGTGCTCTCACGATAGCATAGAACTCCTTGTCGTAAGTACAATAATTCACTCGGGCGCCACTTAATTTTTCCGAAAAATAGGCGATGGGACGGCCTCTTTGAATAAGTCTTGCCCGATTCCAACTCCGCTAGCGTCGCATTCCACCTCAAACGGTTGTGAAAAATCGGGTAACGTCAAAATCGGCGCTTCACATAACTTTCCCTTTAATTTTTCAAAAGCCTTTTGGGCCGCCTCGTTCCATGCAAAGGTTCCTTTTTTTAGACACTCCGTGATCGGACTGGAGATGGTGCTAAATTCCCATATGAATCGTCGGTAAAAAGAAGCGAGGCCATGAAATGATCGTACCTCCGTGATTGTCTTTGGGGTCGGCCACGACTTGATTGCCGCGATCTTCTCTTGGTCGACCGAAACTCCTTCTTTCGAAACAACATAGCCGAGAAAGACAAGACTCTCGACTAGGAAAGTACACTTCTCCCGCTTTCCATAAAGTTTCTGTTCCCTTAGTGTTTCAAATACGTGCCGCAAATGTTCGAGATGCTCCTCTAAGGATCGACTGTAGATCAAAATGTCATCTAAGTATACGACAACGAACTTTCCCAAGAAAGGTTTGAGAACCTCGTTCATCAACCTCATAAAAGTGCTCGGGGCATTAGTGAGGCCAAATGGCATCACAACCCATTCGTAAAGTCCATTCTTTGTTTTAAATGCCGTTTTCCATTCGTCTCCCTCTCGCATGCGGATTTGATGGTATCCGCTCCGTAAATCAACTTTTGAAAATATAACCGAGCCATGTAACTCGTCTAACATGTCGTCTAGTCTCGGGATGGGGAACCGATACTTGACGGTGATGTTATTCACGGCTCTACTGTCAATACACATTCGCCATGATCCGTCTTTTTTGGTACAAGTAGGACTGGAACCGCACACGGACTTAAACTTTCTCGGACATATCCGTGATTCATGAGTTCATCAATTTGACGTTGTAGTTCTTTGGTTTCTTCGGGATTACAACGATACGCCGCTTTGTTCGGTAATGGAGCTCCTGGTACAAGATCAATTTGGTGTTCAATTCCGCGGATAGGTGGTAATCCTACCGGCAAGTCTTCGGGAAATACATCCGAGAACTCGTGTAATAGTGTATCTATCTCTTCTTCATGGTGTGATTTGGTGCCAAGATTTCGGACCTCTTTGATCATCATCAAATAAACACGTTCGCCATCGTCAATGGCGTGCTCGACTTCTTTTTCGTTTGCAAGCATCGTAAGTTTCGGTCCTTCGACCTTTTTCGAACTCATCGTCCGGATAGCTTGAGGTGACATAGGTTTAAGAACAATTTTTTTACCTTTGTCACGTAACTCATACTCATTACTCCTCCCTCGATGTAGTACGTCCCGATCAAACAACCAAGGTCTTCCCAATAATACGTGACATGCGTCCATCGGTAGTACATCGCATGTAATATCATCACCATACGAACCCATGGTGAGTCCGACCTTCACTTGTCTTGATACTTTCACCTTGTTTCCATCATCGAGCCAATGGAGTGCATACGGCTTTGGATGGGCCGTGGTGATCAATCCGAGCTTTGAGACCATCTCGCTCGATGCCACGTTTGTACAACTTCCACCGTCAATGATCAAGCTACACCATTTATCTCCGACACGACACTTCGTGTGAAAGATTTGGTCTCGTTGTTCTTCGTCACTCGGGGCTGCCTTCGTTTGTAACATGCGAAGGACGAGGTTCGTGTCATAGTTCGGGGCATCATATGCCTCGCATTCTTCTTCTTCTTCGCCGGCTTCCAAGTTAAAGACGTCTCCAATTCTTTCTTCTTCGGCTAGTAATTCTTCTCGGACGGCTATGGCTTCTCGTAGCGTCACAATTCTCCGATTTGGACAAGCACTTTGATAGTGTCCAAATCCTTGACATTTGAAACACCGGACTTTAGATAGGCTTGTTTCTTTTGGTGTGATAGGAGTTTTTGGAATGGTAGTAACGGGTGGGCTTGTGGTGACAGTTTTTGGAAACGAGCTAGAACTCGCGCCAAAGTTGGTATTTCCGTATTTAGATGGGAATTCGGGTTTAGAAAGTTTTGTCTTGTTTTGATTTTCCAACTTTATGCAAAGTCCGCATAAAGTATCAAAGTCGGAATAGGGGTAGAGTTCCACGGAATTAGCAATATTTTTGTTCAAACCTCGTAGGAAACGGGACATCCGTAATTCTTCGCTTTCTTCAAGTTCTCCCATCAAGGATAAGTTTTCAAACTCCTCGATGTACTCCTCGACACTTAGCTTTCCTTGCGTGAGGTCAGAAATTTTTCGATACAAGCTTAACTTGTGTGTAGCCGGGACATATCTTTTTCGTAGTTTCTTTTTTAGAGAATCCCACGAACATATCTTCTCTTTTCCGGCACGAACTCTTTGTGTCTTCATTCGCTCAAACCAAAGGGAATCTCCCTTTCCAAGTTTGAGAATCGCATACTTGCAACGTACCTCGTCATTGAGATCCTTGAACTCAAACATTCGTTCAATTTTTCTTTCCCACTCCAAATAAACCTCGGGATCGGTGCCGCCTACGAACTCCGGAAGTTCACTTGTCTTGTATTCATCAGCATGTCGTGGTGCATGCATGGCGTCGTATCCTCGTCGTGCTTGGATTCTGGGCTCCGGTAAGCCGCGAAGAACGTCACGTAGTTGTGCTACTTCTTCATCGGTGAATGCCATCTTCTTGAGTAACGTCGAGAACCGTGAGACAAATGGCTCTGATACCACTTATGATACGAATTACGTAAGTAATGCGTATAAAATACAATGGAAGATTATTATGTCTTGACAACTATCAAAGTATCACTCGAAAATTACAAGGGGTGGCCGAATTTGAATGGGGTTCGGCCGTGAGGTAGTATGATATACGGATTTTGATGTGTTTTATCGAACTAGACCTATAACTCGATAAAGTTAATCTCTTCCCAAGACCTATTGAGAATTGATCAAGTTAAAATCTCGAGACGCGTCGAAACAATAACTAAAGTTTTGTTGAACTCGTTCAACGTATATTTCAAAGAAATACAAGGTTTATTAATTTTCAAGATATCTTACAAATACAACAAGTACTACTATATATAGTAGTTTCCAACCGTAAGTAAATACAACAAAACGAAAAAAAGGAAACTTCCTAGCAATCTTCAAGTCGGCCGAATCATCAAAGAGGGATGAGGATGTTGTGAAGATGTGATATCAAGTCCTTTGGAATTACTATGGTGATTATGACATGAGGGGACAATGACATGAAGGAAATATTTGATGAAAATCTTCATCAAATATTATGTTTCGGCTGAATTATCAAGGAGGGGTCATGAAGATTTTTGTGAAGATGTGATATCAAGTCCTTTGGAATTACTATGGTGATTATGACATGAGGGGACAATAACATGAAGAAGATATTTGATGAAAGTCTTCATCAAATCTCAAGCTTGGACCGATTTTGTAGTGAGGTGGGGAAGGAAAAATATCTTCATGCATCTTGACAAATCATGAGTCCCTTTCAAGCATGATATGGCCGATTTTTCATGCTTTCGGACCGATTCTGTCGTCGAGTTTTACATTACTCCGGTTCCGATTAACAACGTAACTCCAATCCGCGTATTCTTTTCTCCCAAGTATAATGATGCATGGCCATGCGAATTTGCATCGTCGTGGATGTCGATTTTTATTGGAGCTTCTTCGATTGGAATATTAGATATCGTATCAGATTATAAGCAAACTCCGCATGTGCCAGTTTCAGATCCCAGTCCTTTTGTGTTTTGCTCACCAAGCCTCGCAACAGCATCCCCAGTGTTCAATTCGTTACTTCAGTTTGTCCGTCGGTTTGAGGATGATGCGAAGTACTAAACAAAAGCTTGGTTCCCACCTTCCTCCATAATGTGTTCCAAAAGTAGCTTAGAAACTTCGAGTCCCGGTCCGAGACAATAGTTTTCGGAACTCCATGTAATCGCACCACCTCTCGGAAATACAGGTCAGCAACATTACTCGCATCATCGGTTTTGTGACAAGGAACAAAATGAGCCATCTTTGAAAAACGATCGACGACCACCATAATCGCATCCTTGCCACGTTGGGTTCGAGGTAAAGCCACAATGAAATTCATTGATACATCTTCCCATGGCCTCTCCGGAATCGGTAAAGGTGTGTATATTCCTGGTTTGAACGTACTCTTCGCAATATGGCATGTCACACACTTACTAATTATATTATGGACATCCCCTTGCATCCTTGGCCAATAAAAATGTTCTTTAAGCACATCCAATGTCTTGGCGGAACCAAAGTGGCCAGCCAATCCCCCTCCGTGAGCCTCCCGAACCAGTAGTTCTCGAATCGTGTGCCTGGGTAAGCAAAGACGATTCCCCTTAAAAAGAAAGCCCTCCTGTATCGAAAATTCTCCCATCGGGCTAGGTCTGCACAGGGCGAAGGTCTCGCCAAAATCCGCATCATCTTCGTAATACTCCTTTACTGCATCGAATCCAAGCAAACGAACATCAAGAGTGGCGAGCAAGGCATAACGCCTAGACAATGCATCTGCCACAATATTGCTCTTACCATCCTTATACTTTGATGAGAAGTGAAATGATTGTAAGCATTCCACCCACTTCACATGCCTGGGACTTAACTTGTGCTGTCCGTTAATATACTTCAAGGATTCATGGTCCGAGTGTATGATAAAATGCTTTGGTCGAAGATAGTGACTCCAATGATCTAGAGCCCTCACAATAGCATAAAACTCCTTGTCGTACGTACAATAATTGAGACGAGCACCGTTTAACTTCTCTGAAAAATAAGCAATAGGTCGCTTTCCCTGAATGAGAACTGCTCCAATGCCCACTCCGCTAGCATCACATTCTACCTCAAACGGTTGCGAAAAATCGGGTAATGCTAAGATTGGTGCTTCGCACAACTTCGCCTTCAACTTGGAAAATGACTCCTGAGCAGCCCGGCTCCAATTAAACGTGCCCTTCTTCAAACATTCGGTTATTGGGCTTGCAATGGTACTGAAGTCTCGAATGAATCTTCGGTAAAATGAAGCTAGTCCATGGAACGATCTAACCTCCGTCACTGTAGTGGGAACCGCCAGACTTAATTGCTTCGATCTTCGCTTGATCGACCGACACTCCATTCTTTGAAACAATATAGCCAAGAAAGACTATACTTTCGACCAAAAATGAGCACTTCTCCTTTTTTCCATACACTTGGTCTCTAAGGGTTTCGAAGACTTGCCTCAAGTGTTCGAAATGTTCTTGCAACGATCGGCTGTAGATCAAAATATCATCTAAGTATACAACCACAAATTTCCCTAAAAATGGCTTAAGTACCTCATTCATCAAGCGCATGAAAGTACTCGGTGCATTTGTAAGACCGAACGGCATAACGGTCCATTCATACAACCCGTGTTTCGTTTTGAAGGCTGTCTTCCACTCATCTCCTTCCCGCATCCGAATTTGGTGATAACCACTTCGTAGATCAACTTTTGAAAAGATCACTGATCCGTGTAATTCGTCCAACATGTCATCAAGCCTCGGAATCGGAAATCGATACTTGATGGTTATATTGTTCACAGCTCAACTGTCAATACACATCCTCCAAGATCCGTCTTTCTTAGGAACCAGTAATACCGGAACCGCACAAGGACTTAGGCTTTCTCGAACGTACCCACGGTCCATCAGTTCTTCGATTTGGTTTTGTAATTCCTTCGTCTCCTCGGGATTACATCTATAGGCAGCTTTGTTAGGGAGAGACACACCCGGTATGAGGTCGATCCGATGTTCAATCCCACGAATAGGTGGCAAACCCGACGGTAATTCTTCGGGAAAAACATCTGCAAATTCGTGTAACAAGGCATCCATCCTTTCGTTCCGCACAGCCATGTTACTATTTCGTGTCTCCTTCAGAACCAATAAGTACACACACTTGCCATCATTAATAGCATGTTCCACATCTCGTTCGCTAGCAAACATGGCCAGTTTTGGCTTTTCGCTCCGACTAGAACTCATAGAGTGAATAGCTTGAGGTGACATTGGTTTAAGCACAATCTTCTTGCCCTTATCCCGTAACTCGTACTCATTGCTTCTTCCTCGGTGTAAAACGTCCCTATCAAACATCCATGGTCTTCCCAACAGTACATGGCATGCATCCATCGGGAGTACATCACATAATACGTTGTCTTCATATGAACCCATGGCTAGTCCAATCCTCACTTGTTTGGTCACCCTTATTTTGATCCCATCATCGAGCCAATGCAAAGTGTAAGGTTTCGGGTGAGCCGTAGTGGTCAGCCCGAGTTTAGTCACCATCTCGCTGGAAGCAACGTTGGTGCAACTCCCTCCATCAACGATCAAACTACACCATTTCTTTCCAATTTGACACTTCGTGTGAAATATTTGATTCCGCTGTTCCGAATCATTCGATACAGATTTGGCTTGTAGCGTTCGCAGAACTAAAGCCGTGTCATAGCTTGGAGCATCATAAGTCTCGCATTCTTCTCCTTCTTCATTCTTCATGTCGAAATCAAATACGTCACCCAGTCTTTCTTCTTCAACCAACAACTCTTCTCGTATCGTGACAGCTTCCCTTAGTGTCACCACTCGCTTGTTCGGACAAGCATTTTGATAATGCCGGAATCCTTGACATTTGAAACATCTCACTTGAGCCAAACTTGTCTCCTTCGGTACGTAGGGTACAGTCATCTTAGCAGGATTCGCAACAGGAACCGGAGTCGGTACAGTTGCCTTAGCATCTGAACTAGATCCGACACTTGGGTTTCCAAACTTGACTGGAAACTCAGGTTTGTACAGCTTCATCCTGTTCTGAGCTTCTAACTTCACACATAACCCACATAATGTATCGAAGTCCTCGTATGGATACAGTTCCACCGAGTTAGCTATGCTTCGGTTTAAGCCACGCAAGAATCGCGACATCTTCTGCTCCTCATTCTCCTCTATCTCTCCCATTAAGGTTAGATTCTCAAACTCCTCAATGTATTCACTGACATTCAACTTCCCTTGCATGAGATCTGCAATCTTCCTGTATAAGGATAACCGGTGTGATGTTGGCACATATCTTTTACGAAGTTTTCTTTTTAACGAATCCCACGAACGGATCTTTTCCTTCCCCGCACGAGCTCTTCGTGTTTTAATTCCTTCGTACCAAAGTGAAGCTCCTTTCCCCAACTTGAGAATTGCATACTTACACCTTTTCTCATCGTCAAGGTCTTTAAATTCGAACATACGATCAATTTTTCATTCCCATTCCAGGTAAACTTCAGGGTCTGTCCCGCCAACGAACTCTGGCAGCTCGTTCACCTTGAATTCTTCGACATGGCGTGAGGGTCGTTCATAGTCACCACGCCTAGGTTGCCAATGCTGGTCGCGTTGTTCTGGTACGTCACGCAATGCGTCACGAAGTTTTGCCAAGAAATCAGCGTCGTTGAGATCCATAATGCCAAAGATCAAGAACTTGGTGGCTCTCCGATACCACTTATGATACGAATTCTCACTTGTGATGCGAATTCGGTATCGATACAGCGGAAGACTTTTTGAAGCGCGGAAGCTATCGGCAAGAAACTGTCGGGAACTGATGACAACAGTTCGCTACAGCGGTAATACAGACTAGCGGCACGTACTCGCTACAGGAATGGATGATGGAAGCTCGATACAGCAACAAGATAGGAATTTGGCCAACTGGAAAATGACTCGAAACAGGCCACCTCCGAACAGCGACACTCGAAACAGCACGTTTTGGACGGAAACAAAGATAAAACAGGAAATTAGTTCGAAGGATCGAACAACACTTTATGCGAAATATCGGACAAGTATACAACTGTATCGAAAAACAAACAGAATATCGAAACAAGATATAAACAGATGTTTTTATCAAATTAGACCTATAATTTGATAAAGTGATTTCTCCTCAAGACCTATTGAGAATCAATCAGATAATTATTCGAAACGCGTCGAATAAAAACCAAGTTTTGATGAAAAGCATTCACCAGAGAAAAACACAAAGTGTTCTTAATTCTTCAACATTCAATAATCTCCCATTACAACTCTACTGCCACTATTTATAGGCAAAAGTGGCCTGACAAAATAACTTAAACTATTACAAGTTTGTTCTTTAAAATAATGAAAGGATAATAAAAGGTTCTTGGTCACTTGTTGACAAAAGTAAAAGTGGGTCTTTGTCTCCAAGTTGTTTCTTGTGACCGCCCTTTTTGCCAAGAATCCTGCTGCTTTATAAGAGAAAGCTGAACATCTTTTTATTTGTTTAGTTGCCACTTGATCCTTTTTCCCTCCCCAAGATGCTATTTGTCTTTTGTTTAAGTTACTCCAATTCCGACTATCAAGGTAACTCTGTGCCTTGTTTCTGTTTTCTCGCCTAAGTAGGTTGTAGTGCGATCGAGGTGTTTTACGTCAATTCTTACTTCATCTTCTTCGCTTGGAGTAGTCGGCTTCGTATCAATCACCAAATCATCTCCTCCACTAGCCCATATCGAATCATCTCCTCTCCCTTTAAAGGGAATTGTCCTCAATTCCGAAATTCCGTCATCATCAAGATAAGGCGAAAGATCCCCAACATTAAAGGTTGCATGCACCCCATAATCTCCCGGAAGTTCTATCATGTATGCATTGTCGTTCACCTTCGCAACTACTTTAAACGGTCCCTCAGCTCGCGGCATCAACTTGTTCTTACGCTTACTCAGAAATCTCTATTTTCTCAAATGCACCCAAACCAAATCACCAACTTCGAATAATTTCGGCTTTCTTTACTTGCTCGATTTTCTTTTGTAAGTTTCGTTTATATCCTTGATTCGGTTACGTACTTGCTCGTGTAATTTCATCATTGATTTCAGCTTTGACTTCGCATCCTTATGCACCAAATCGTCACTCGGCAATGGAATTAGATCTAACGGCATTCAGCCTGTAAACTACTTCAAACGGAGAATGTGCCATGGCATGAGTAGGAGAATGATTATAAGCAAACTCCGCATGTGCAAGCCTTGCTCACAAGACCCCGTAATAAAGTGCCCAAGGTTCGATTGGTTACCTCGGTTTGGCCGTCCGTTTGCGGATGATGCGACGTGCTAAATAGAAGCTTGGTTCCCACCTTTCTCCACAAGGTGTTCCAAAAATAGCTAAGGAATTTTGAATCCCGATCCGAGACAATCATCTTTGGGACCCCATGCAATCGTACGATCTCTCTGAAATACAAATCGACGATGTTACTCACGTCGCCCGTCTTGTGACAAGCCACAAAGTGAGCCATCTTCGAAAATCGATCTACAACAACCACAATAGCATCCCTCCCTCGTTGAGTACGAGGTAAAGCAACAATGAAATCCATCAAGACATCTTCCCACGGCCTTTCTGGAATCGGCAAAGGCATGTATATTCCCTGCTTGAACGAACTCTTCGCCATTTGGCACGTCACACACTTGCTAATTATGTCATTCACATCCCCTTGCATGTTCGGCCAATAAAAATATTCCTTAAATACCTCCAATGTCTTAGCCGAACCAAAGTGGCCAGCCAAGCCTCCACCGTGAGCTTCCCGAACCAACAATCCCCAAACGGCGTGTTTGGGCAAGCAAAGGCGAGTTCCTTTGAAGAGGAAGCCTTCTTGTATCACAAATTCTCCAAACGGACCAGATTTGCCAGGAGCGAAAGTCTCACCAAAATCCGCATCACCATCATAATATTCCTTCAATGTCTCGAACCCAAGCAAACGAATATCAAGAGTAGTGAGCAAGGCATACTGTCGAGACAATGCATCCACTACAATGTTGCTCTTGCCATCCTTATACTTCGATAAAAAATGGAACGATTGCAAGAACTCCACCCACTTGGCATGTCTCGGGCTCAACTTCTGTTGCCCATTAATATACTTCAAAGACTCATGATCCGAATGTAGAATAAAGTGTTTCGGCCAAAGGTAATGACTCCAATGATTAAGAGCTCTCACAATGGCATAGAACTCTCTGTCATAAGTACAATAGTTGAGTCGAGCCCCACTCAATTTCTCCGAGAAGTATGAGATCGGTCGTCTCCCTTGGACGAGAACTGCCCCAGTACCCACTCCACTTGCATCACATTCTACCTCGAACGGTTGTGAAAAATCGGGTAACGCCAAGATGGGTGCCTCACAGTTTTGTTTTCAACCTTTCAAACGCCCCTTGGTCAGCCCCGCTCCACACAAATAGACCCTTCTTCAAAACACTCCGTTATCGGAGTCGTAATGGTGCTAAAGTCTCGAATAAACCTCCAATAAAAAGAGGCCAGTCCGTGGAATGATCTAACCTCCGTCATGGACTTAGGCGTCGGCCATGCCTTGATCGCTTCGATTTTGGTTTGATCAACCGACACTCCGTCCCTTGAAACAACATAGCCAAGAAAAGTTATTCTCTCGACCAGAAACGCACACTTTTCTTTCTTTCAATAAAGTCTTTGAGACCTAAGAGTCTCGAATACTTTCCGTAGATGACTGAGATGCTCCTCCACCGACAGACTATAAACCAAAATATCATCCAAGTAAACCACTACAAATTGTCCCAAAAATGGCTTAAGTACCTCGTTCATCAAGCGCATAAAGGTAATCGGGGCGTTCGTAAGGCCCAATGGCATGAGGACCCATTCGTACAACCCGTGCTTGGTTTTAAATGTCGTCTTCCACTCATCTCCTTCTCGCATGCGAATCTGATGATAACCGCTTCGCAAATCGATTTTCGAAAAGACTACTGAGCCGTGTAGCTCGTCCAACATGTCATCCAGTCTCGGAATCGGGAACCGATACATAACGGTAATATTATTCATGGTCCTGCTATCGATACACCTCCGCCAAGACCCATCCTTGTTAGGAACAAGCAAAACCGGAACCGCACAAGGACTTAAACTTTCTCGAACATACCCGCGGCTCATTAATTCTTCAATTTGTTTCTGAAGTTCCTTCGTTTCCTCGGGATTACACCTATAGGCAGCCTTATTCATAATAGGCGCACCCGGTATAAGGTCAATTTGATGCTCAATTCCATGAATTGGCAGCAAACCCGGCGACAATTCTTCGGAGAAGACGTCCGCGAACTCATGTAATAAATCAGCCACTCCACCCTCGTTTTTCTCTACCACGAAATCACCTCTAATCTCTTTTATCACCAGCACGTAAACATGCTGACCACCCTCAATAGCGTGTTCAATTTCCCTCTCGCTAGCGAACATGGTTAGGTTCGGCTTTCCCCCTCGTTTGGTACTCATGGAACGAATGGCTTGAGGTGACATCAGATTCAACATGATCTTCTTGCCCTTATCCCGCAACTCGTATTCACTACTCCTACCCCGATGCAAAACACCCCTATTAAATAACCAAGGACGTCCCAAACTATGTGACAAGCATCTATTGGAATCACATCACATAATATCTCGTCATGGTATGAACCCATTGCCAATCTGAGCCGAACTTGCTTTGAAACCTTCACCTTACTCCCGTCATCAAGCCAATGTAAAGCATATGGTTTAGGGTGAGCCGTGGTGGTCAGCCCAAGCTTTGTCACCATCTCACTCGATGCTACGTTGGTGCAATGCAACTCCCTCCGCCGATAATCAAACTACACCACTTATCTCCACCTTGACACTTCGTATGGAATATTTGGTCCCGTTGTTCTGACTCACTAGGAACAAACTTAGGTTGCAAAGTGTGAAGGACCAAGGTTGTATCGTAATTCGGAGCATCGTAAGCCTCACAATCTTCCTCTTCTTTGCCTCCCAAATCAAATACATCACCCAACCTCTCTACTTCTTCCTCGTCTAACAAATCCTCTCGGGCCGCGAGAGCCACTCTCAACGTCACGACTCGCTTATTTGGACAAGCGTTTTGATAATAGCCAAAACCTTGATATTTAAAACAGCGCACCTTCGATAGAATCGTCTCTTTATTCACGTTGGGAGCCTTAGGAACCGGATTAGGGGCTGGAGTTGGCACGGGTTTTGTAGCCGAACTAGAGTCGCTACTCATGGTTCCGAATTTTGAGGGAAACTCGGGTTTAGCCCACCCGCTTGACTTGTTATGCTCCATATTTGGTCTACTTTGAGTCTCAACCTTCAAACACAATCCACACAAGGTGTCAAAATCGACGTATGGATACAATTCCACCAGATTGGCTATGTTTTGATTCAAACGATGCATAAAACGTGCCATCTTCTGTTCTTCATTCTCCTCCAATTCTCCCATCAAGGCCAAATTCTCGAACTCATCAATATATTCACTAACACTCATCTTTCCTTGCATGCAATCGGCAATCTTGCGATACAAGGTCAGCCTATGTGACGTGGGTACATATCTCTTGCGATGTTTCCATTTCAATGAATCCCGAGAATTAATCTTTGTTTTTCAATCACGAGCTATTTCTGATTTAACTCCTTCGAACCAAAGAGAAGCGCCTTTCCCTAACTTGAGAATTGCATACTTGCACCGTTTCTCATCGTCGAGGTCTTTGAATTCGAACATGTGATCAATTTTATGTTCCCATTCCGAGTAAACTTCAGGGTCTGTCCCGCTAACGAACTCCGGATGCTCGTTAACTTTGAATTCTTTGACATGGCGTAGGGGTCGTTCATAGTCACCACGCCTAGGTTGCCAATGCTGGTCGCGTTGTTCTGGTATGTCACGCAATGCGTCGCGAAGTCTTGCCAAGAAATCAGGGTCGTTGAGATCCATAATGCCAAAGATCAAGAACTGGGTCTCCGATGCCACTTATGATGCGAAATCTCTATCGGTACTGATACGAATTCTCCCTGGTACAGCGGAAGACTATTTCACGTGCGGTAGCGAACAGCACTCAGCTGAAATGAATCAAACAGCTCAGGCTGTAACTGAAGGCAACAACCCGTCGACACAACAATAACGGACAGCAACCACCCGTAATCGAACAGTGACCGAACGAACAAGGACGAACAGCAACACGCACCCGCTACAAAAGTTCCAAACAGCAACACGCACCCGCTACAACAGTTCCGAATAGCAGCACTCGCTCGACACAGCAGTTCCGAACAGCAAGGCTCGCTCGATACAGCAATTTCGAACAGCAGCAACTCGTTGATACGAAAACAACTATTCCGAATAATGATACGAAAATGACTATTCCAAATGAAGAAGATTGGAATGCATTTTAGTGATCGGACTCGGAATAACATAGACGTGTCGACATTCATACGTAGTATGCACCATGCATACTAAAGTCATGAATTGCATTCGGCCGCCCCATTCCCCAACACCATGAAGATTTTGTCACATTTGTTATCTTTTCATTACAAGGTCTTCACAAATCTTTGTCAAAGATTTGTCCCCATATTAAAAGATTCCTCCCACCATTCCATCATCATAAAAGATATCATATCTTTGTCAAAGATCATCACAAAGATCCCACCCCACATCACAAACATATCGCCCCCCCCCCCCCTTTCATGTTCAAAGTCTTGAAGTGTCACTTTCAATCATCCTTCAAACACCACCACCATTCGTTTTTCCCCCCCTTCCATTTTGTTCAAGTATGTCACTTTCAAAGATTTCCTTTGATATTGTCCCTACTTTGAAGATGATACGATATCTAATATTCCAATCGAAGAAGCTCCAATAAAAATCGACATCCACGACGACACAAATTCGCATGGTCATGCATCATTATACTTGGGAGAAAATAACACGCGGATTGGAGTTACGTTGTTAATCGGAACCGGAGTAACGTAAAACTCGACGACGAAATCGGTCCGAAAGCATGAAAACTCGGCCACATCATGCTTGAAAGGGACCCTTACTTGACTTCATATCTTTGTCAAGATGCATGAAGATATTTCTCCTTCCCCACCTCACTACAAAATCGGCCCAAGCTTAAGATTTGATGAAGACTTTCATCAAATATCTTCTTCATGTCACCATCACCATAATAACTCCAAATGAAGATATTTCTCCTTCCCACCATGATACCTCACGGCCAAAACACAAGATTGGAAGAAGACTTTCCTCAAAACTTTCCTTCATGTCATTGTCCCTCATGTCATAGTCACCATAATATATCCAAAAAGACTTGATATCATATCACCACAAAATCCTCATCATCCCTCCATGATTCGGCCGATTTGAAGGAGTTGCTAGGAAGTTTCATTTGCTTGTTTTTGTTGTATTTTCTATGGTTGGAAACTACTATATATAGTAGTGCTTGTTGCATTTGTAAAAGATCTTGAATATTAATAAACCTTGTATTTCTTTGAAATATACGTTGAACGAGTTCAACAAAACTTTAGTTATTATTTCGACGCGTCTCGAATTATAACTTGATCGATTCTCAATAGGTCTTGAGGAGAGATTATTTTTATCGAGTTATAGGTCTAATTCGGTAAAACACATTCAAACCCATACACTATCCTACATCCCGGCCGAAAACCGTATAAATTTCGGCCACCACCTTTTATTTTCAGTATCGACGATTCTTTGTATCGAGCGAGTCTGCTGTTCAAATTCTTTGATCGAGCGAGTCTTGCTGTTCGGAAGTGCTATATCGACGAGTTACTGCTGTTCGGAACTGCTGTAGCGGCTTGCTTCATTTCGGCTGAGTACTGTTCGCTACCGTACGTGGAAGAGTCTTCTGCTGTACTGAGAGAGAATTCGTATCATAAGACCGTGATAATCTTCCATTGTATTTTATACGTTTTACGTACACTTACATACGTAATTCGTATCATAAGTGGTATCGGAGCCCAAGGTCATCTCCTTGGGCGATCAACTATATTCACCGATTTTTTTTTTGTTGAAGTATTTAGTCACCTTCTTGGGTTGTTCTTCACGGTTAGAAGAATTTTCGCATAACATTGGCAGATTAGAGCAGTCGGAAGAAAACAAAGTTTCCCGTGGATTCGACCGTTGGATCGTCACGAAATTTTGACAAAGGTAAGCCAACTCATTGAACTACAGTCTGAACGGTGGAGATCAGATTCTTTGATCATCTTCTTGGTTCATTCTTCACGGATTTCTTGGAAAATTTTCTGTCCGATTTCTTGTCAAAAACTATCTCTTGATTCTTGTTATGGATTTCTCCGAGCTCGATTTCTTGATGACACTCCGTGACGCACTAAACGGCTTACCGGAGCAACGTATGCAAGAAAGACACAGGGACGATGCCAACGATATTGATTTCTTGGCCAAATTCCGCAGCATACCGGAATTTCACGGAGATAGTAATCCAAATGCGTGCATAGATTGGCTTCGTGCTTGTGAGGAGCACTCGGACTTCAAGGCTGCCCCGATCAACCGCCGCGTTTCGTTGGTGGCAAGGCGCCTCCGCGGTAGCGCCGCCGTCTGGTGGCAAAAACTGAAACAGTCCCGTTCACAACAACGTAAGCCTAAAATCCAAGATTGGCTTAAATTCAAAAAATATTTCAATCGAAGGTTCAAATCCCCATCTTACCACCAATCCTTCGACGCCCCGCCACCGGCATTCGATCTAAGGTCTTCCTCCATCAAGGAATTCCCAACAGAAATTTTTTTCGATGAAGACAATGTCCCTACGGTCATTTTCAATGAAGTAGACGAGACAGAGTTTTCAACGGAGCAATACAATGAAGAATGTGAGTTGAGCCATGTTTCCATAATTGACGAACTTGGAACTTGCTATTACGGGCATGAACCAATCAGTTGTGTTGGTCAAATTGACCAAAACGGAATTGATGGGTCGAAGGAATTATTCACGCAAATGGAACCTTTTAAAGTTGTGGAAGACAAAATTGAGCTTGGTACTAAAATTGATCGGTTAGAAGAAAACGACAATTTTGGGCCTAAATTTCATATCGACTCAGTTTCTGGTGATGGACTTATGGTCTTGGATGATTACCAAATTGAGGTTAGTAAATTCTTTTGTGATGGGCCATTATTCGGGGAGCCCAATAATTTTGAAACGGAGAGTTGGTCAGATTATGACGGACCGCCAACATTTGATGAGGAACCAATTGATGAAGAGGAATCCGTAATAAATCCTATGGTTCCCACCGTAATAAATTCTGTGTTTTCCATTTTTGATGATGAACCCGAGAAATCAGTGTTTCCAATTTTGGAGGGTGAACCCGATATGGAATTATCAGTGTTTCCAATTCTGGAGGAGGAACCCGATGTGGAGTTAACCGTACGTCCCATTTCAGATATTCACTCATGTCATGATATCTGTATTACCTGGCGGAGTAATTATTATTATTTTATTAATAATGATAGTTATTTTGTTGGTGATTCTCGAGGGGGGCCCACTACCTATCGTCTCAAGATTTTGGGCCATGTACGCACTGCGGACATTTTCGAAGTCAAATACTTAGAGGCTTTAGTTAATTATCTTGGTGACGAAGGGAGTTCGGAATTGAGGACAATTCCCTTTAAAGAGGGAGGGAATGATACGAAAACAACTATTCCGAATAATGATACGAAAATGACTATTCCAAATGAAGAAGATTGGAATGCATTTTAGTGATCGGACTCGGAATAACATAGACGTGTCGACATTCATACGTAGTATGCACCATGCATACTAAAGTCATGAATTGCATTCGGCCGCCCCATTCCCCAACACCATGAAGATTTTGTCACATTTGTTATCTTTTCATTACAAGGTCTTCACAAATCTTTGTCAAAGATTTGTCCCCATATTAAAAGATTCCTCCCACCATTCCATCATCATAAAAGATATCATATCTTTGTCAAAGATCATCACAAAGATCCCACCCCACATCACAAACATATCGCCCCCCCCCCCCCCCTTTCATGTTCAAAGTCTTGAAGTGTCACTTTCAATCATCCTTCAAACACCACCACCATTCGTTTCCCCCCCCTTCCATTTTGTTCAAGTATGTCACTTTCAAAGATTTCCTTTGATATTGTCCCTACTTTGAAGATGATACGATATCTAATATTCCAATTGAAGAAGCTCCAATAAAAATCGACATCCACGACGACACAAATTCGCATGGTCATGCATCTTTATACTTGGGAGAAAATAACACGCGGATTGGAGTTACGTTGTTAATCGGAACCGGAGTAACGTAAAACTCGACGACGAAATCGGTCCGAAAGCATGAAAACTCGGCCACATCATGCTTGAAAGGGACCCTTACTTGACTTCATATCTTTGTCAAGATGCATGAAGATATTTCTCCTTCCCCACCTCACTACAAAATCGGCCCAAGCTTAAGATTTGATGAAGACTTTCATCAAATATCTTCTTCATGTCACCATCACCATAATAACTCCAAATGAAGATATTTCTCCTTCCCACCATGATACCTTACGGCCAAAACACAAGATTGGAAGAAGACTTTCCTCAAAACTTTCCTTCATGTCATTGTCCCTCATGTCATAGTCACCATAATAAATCCAAAAAGACTTGATATCATATCACCACAAAATCCTCATCATCCCTCCATGATTCGGCCGATTTGAAGGAGTTGCTAGGAAGTTTCATTTGCTTGTTTTCTTTGTATTTTCTATGGTTGGAAACTACTATATATAGTAGTGCTTGTTGCATTTGTAAAAGATCTTGAATATTAATAAACCTTGTATTTCTTTGAAATATACGTTGAACGAGTTCAACAAAACTTTAGTTATTATTTCGACGCGTCTCGAATTATAACTTGATCGATTCTCAATAGGTCTTGAGGAGAGATTATTTTTATCGAGTTATAGGTCTAATTCGGTAAAACACATTCAAACCCCTACACTATCCTACATCCCTACGAAAACCGTATAAATTTCGCCACCACCTTTTATTTTGTCAGACGATTTGTCAGACGAGCGAGTCCTCTGTGCTCAAATTGTATCGAGCGAGTCTTGCTGTTCGGAAGTGCTATATCGACGAGTTCTCATTGCTCGAATCGGCCAGAGCGGCTTGCTTCATTTCGTGATCTTGCTCGCTACCGTCGTGGAAGAGTCTTCATTGCATCGAGAGAGAATTCGTATCATAAGACCGTGATAATCTTCCGTTGTATTTTATACGTTTACGTACACTTACATACGTAATTCGTATCACTCGTCGGTCTGGCGATTCGAGCGGCGGCAACTCGTCGATCTGACGCCGGAACGGCAAGGCTCGCTCGCTTCTGACAATTCGAACAGCGGCAACTCGTCGTCTGGCGATTCGAACAGCAGCAACTCGTCGATACAGCACTTCCGAACAGCAGCAACTCGTCGATACAACACTTCCGAACAGCAAGGCTCGCTCGCTCTGACAATTCGAGCAATGACAACTCGTCGATACTGTTGATTCGAGCAGCGGCTTGTCGTCTGACACTTCCGAATTCTGAATTAGATCCGAATTCTGATCGGAATATGTATGTGATCTCGATCGGAATAGATATGTATATAGCGGAAGTAAAATTCACGGATGAAAAGAAAAACAAGTGGAATATGATAAATCGAACGTATGAATATGGAGGTAATATCGGATGTAGTAACAATATCGAACAAGAAGACTCGAACGATCAAGAACAAAGGTTTATCGAATTAGACCTATAATTCGATAGGGTGATTTCTTCTCAAGACCTATTGAGAATCAATCGGATTAATACTCGAAAACGCGTCGAATAAAAATCAGGTTTCGATGAAAAGCATTCACCAAGAGAAAACACAAAGTGTATTCTTATTTCTTTTTCATTCCATCCCTATTATTACAACTCTATCGCCCTATTTATAGGCAAAGTAGCATGGCAAGAGCCTGACAAGATAAACTTAAATTATTACAAGCTGGGCTTAAAATAAGAAAAGATAATAAAAAGGTTCCTCATGTCACTTGTTGACAAAAGTAAAAGCTGGGTCTTTGTCTCCAAGTTACTTGCTGACAGCCGCTTTTTCCTTCGGCATGTTGCCAAGAATCCTACTGCTCTTCTTAATAAAATATGCTGAAACTCTTTTATTCTTTTACCACTTGGACAAAGAAAATAAAGGGATAAAATCTTCATGATTTTGGACCAAATCTGATGCTGTCGGTTTTGTCATTTCTGGGATCCAATGGTTCCGAATTTGGTCCTGTGGTCTTCATAAGATTTGTACCTCTCTTTCTTAGATTTCCATGGCCACTTGAATCACCTGAATCGGATATCGGACGAGTAAGTTATGGCCAAAATACTAAAACTGCTACGAAGTCGTCGTGCGCGCGAGAATTGATAATTTGCCCGTGTATTTTGCATGAGGATTTTATGTATGCCTGCGACTTAATCAAGATTGGTCGGATAATCTTGTTTTTGTATTTGATGATGTTGACCGATTCGTATCATACCCTCCCCCTTTCAAAGGATTTGACCTCAAATCCAGATTTTGAACTTGTAAGACTTGACTTGTAGTTCATTGGATGCTCGGTTTTGATCACATCTTTCCCTTCTTTTTCAAGAAGATTCATTCTTGATTCTAATGCCCGAAAGAAGGGTTGGTACTCCGGATACGGTTGCACTCCTCCTGGTTTGAAGATGTAATTTTTGTCCATAATGTTGACTTTAACCTGTGATTGCGTATCCAAAAGGACAACATGCAAAATGGAAATAAAACGACGTACCTAGGGGTCTTCCATTCCCCTTAATGGAATCCCGAAAAGATGATTTATGGCTTAACGGAGTAATTTCCAACTCATGTGCCAAGTGAACACAAATCGCATCATCACTCCCTTCAATAATGAATTCGTCCCTTACTATTTTCCGATTATACGCAGCCATGCTGCTTTCACGTTGGTCGGTGTCAAGAACTGGATCAACAAGAACAAATGGATTAGGACCCTCCAGTTCTTTGACAATAATTGAAACAACCTTGGGCGGAATATAACAAGGCAGTCTTTGTTCGATTAGTTCGCTTTGCACAACCACGTCATTATCTCGGGTCTCCTTAAGCACCCGCATGTGTACACGCTCACCTTCAAAAATGGGAAGCTCGAGATCACTTATGGGCTCCTCTTTGTCATCTGATTCTGTATCAAATATTGGCGGTCCATCATAACCCAATCCACTTTCCATTTTAATATTATCGGGCTCCTTGAATAATGTCTCATCGAAAATTAATCCACTAAGCTCGTTTCGTACCGCAACAAAGTCATACGACCCACTTTGCTCCGATAGAGCAACTCGACTCCAACCATCATCTTCTTTGTCATCAGAAAATGCCGCAGGAAACTCTGTCATATCAAAGTCGGCAGTGACAAGGAGTTCATCTTCAAGATTAGCCGTTTCAGAAAGCATAAAGCCGTGATCTTGTTTCGCGTTTGGGATAAATTTTCTGGTGAAATATTTCCTGAATTTTTGCCAATCTCTGATTTTAGGCTTACGTTGTCGTGAACGAGACTGTTTTAGTTTTTGCCACCAGACGGCGGCACGACCACGAAGGCGTTTCGTCGCCAATGAGACTCGGCGGTCGACTGAAATTGACTGCCGGTTGAAAATCTCCTCACAGGCGTAGAGCCAATCAGTGCATGCTTCTGGATCGGAAGGTCCTATGAACTCAGCTATGTTACGTGACGCGTCGCGTAGTTTAGCTAAGAAATAAAAATCGTTGAGGTCCATCTCGGAGAAAGTTTCAGAAATATATTGCTTGACGGCGCACAAGATTTTACCTATCAACCTTAGTTAGATTCTGATCTCCACCGTTCAGATTCTACTTCAACGCGTTGGCTTGCAGCTGTCAAAATTTCATGACGATCCAACGACCAGATCCACGGGAAACTCCGTTTTACTTGGACTTCACTGTGCTGTCAAGCTATACGAAAATTGTCTTTTCTTCACAAAAATCGACCCAGATCATCTGGGCTCCGATACCACTTATGATACGAATTCTCCCTGGTACAGCGGAAGACTATTTCACGTGCGGTAGCGAACAGCACTCAGCCGAAATGAATCAAACAGCTCAGGCTGTAACTGAAGGCAACAACCCGTCGACACAGCAATAACGGACAGCAACCACCCGTAATCGAACAGTGACCGAACGAACAAGGACGAACAGCAACACGCACCCGCTACAAAAGTTCCGAACAGCAACACGCACCCGCTACAACAGTTCCGAATAGCAGCACTCGCTCGACACAGCAGTTCCGAACAGCAAGGCTCGCTCGATACAGCAATTCCGAACAGCAGCAACTGATACGATATCTAATATTCCAATCGAAGAAACTCCAATAAAAATCGACGTCCACGACGATGCAAATTCGCATGGCCATGCATCATTATATTTGGGAGAAAAGAACACGCGGATTGGAGTTACGTTGTTAATCGGAACCGGAGTAACGTAAAACTCGACGACGGAATCGGTCCGAAAGCATGAAAAATCGGCCATATCATGCTTGAAAAGGACTCATGATTTGTCAAGATACATGACATCAAAAATCGGCCATATTATACCTTGAGAAAGACTTTCATCAAGTCACCATCACCTAAGACCTTCAACAAGTCACCATCACCTAATAAAACCAAGATTCACCATATTTTCTCCTTCCCCACAAAATCGGCCATATTATACCTTGAGAAAGACTTTCATCAAGTCATCATCACCTAAGACTTTCATCAAGTCACCATCACCTAATAAAACCAAGATTCACCATATTTTCTCCTTCCCCACAAAATCGATCCAAAGCATGAGATTTGAGGAAGATTTTCATCAAGTATTTCGGCCGATTGGTGTGTTGCTAGGAAGCTTCGTTTTCTCGTTTTGTTGTATTTTCTTACGGTTGGAGACTACTATATATAGTAGTGCTCGTTGTATTGTAAATCATCTTGAAAGTAATAAACCTTGTATTTCTTTGAAATATACGTTGAACGAGTTCAACAAACTTTAGTTATTGTTTCGACGCGTCTCGAGATTTTAACTTGATCAATTCTCAATAGGTCTTGGGAAGAGATTACTTTTATCGAGTTATAGGTCTAGTTCGATAAAACACATCAAAATCCGTATACACTACTACCTCACGGCCGAACTCCATTCAAATTCGGTCACCCTTAGTAAATTTCAAGTGATACTTTGATACTTGTTAATCTTCCGTTGTATTTCATACGCATTACTTACGTAATTCGTATCATAAGTGGTATCAGAGACATTTGTCTCACAGTTCTCGACGTTACTCAAGAAGATGGCATTCACCGATGATGAAGTAGCACAACTACGTGACGTTCTTCGCGGCTTACCGGAGCCCAGAATCCATGCACGACGAGGATACGACACCATGCATGCACCACGACATGCTGATGAATACAAGACAAGCGAACTTCCGGAGTTCGTAGGCGGCACCGATCCCGAGGTTTATTTGGAGTGGGAAAGAAAAATTGAACGAATGTTTGAGTTCAAGGATCTCAATGACGAGGTACGTTGCAAGTATGCGATTCTCAAACTTGGAAAGGGAGCTTCCCTTTGGTTTGAGAGAATGAAGACACAAAGAGTTCGTGCCGGAAAAGAGAAGATACGTTCGTGGGATTCTCTAAAAAAGAAACTACGAAAGAGATATGTCCCGGCTACACACAAGTTAAGCTTGTATCGAAAAATTTCTGACCTCACGCAAGGAAAGCTAAGTGTCGAGGAGTACATCGAGGAATTTGAAAACTTATCCTTGATGGGAGAACTTGAAGAAAGCGAAGAATTGCGGATGTCCCGTTTCCTACGAGGTTTGAACAAAAATATTGCTAATTCCGTGGAACTCTATCCCTATTCCGACTTTGATACCTTATGCGGACTTTGCATAAAGTTGGAAAATCAAAACAAAACAAAACTTTCTAAACCCGAATTCCCATCTAAATACGGAAATACCAATTTTGGCGCGAGTTCTAGCTCCTTTCCAAAAACTGTCACCACAAGCCAACCCGTTACTACCATTCAAAAAACTCCTATCACCCCAAAAGAAACAAGCCTATCTAAAGTCCGGTGTTTCAAATGTCAAGGATTTGGACACTATCAAAGTGCTTGTCCAAATCGGAGAATTGTGACGTTACGAGAAGCCATAGCCGCCCGAGAAGAATTACTAGCCGAAGAAGAAAAAATTGGAGACGTTTTTAACTTAGAAGCTGACGAAGAAGAAGAAGAATGCGAGGCATACGATGCCCCGAACTATGACACGAACCTCGTCCTTCGCATGTTACAAACGAAGGCAGCCCCGAGTGACGAAGAACAACGAGACCAAATCTTCCACACAAAGTGTCATGTCGGAGATAAATGGTGTAGCTTGATCATTGACGGTGGAAGTTGTACAAACGTGGCATCAAGCGAGATGGTCTCAAAACTCGGTTTGATCACCACGGCCCATCCAAAGCCGTATGCACTCCATTGGCTCGATGATGGAAACAAGGTGAAAGTATCAAGGCAAGTGAAGGTCGGACTCACCATGGGTTCGTATGGTGATGATATTACATGCGATGTACTACCGATGGACGCATGTCACGTGTTATTAGGAAGACCTTGGTTATTTGATCGGGACGTACTACATCGAGGGAGGAGTAACGAGTATGAGTTACGTGACAAAGGTAAAAAAATTGTTCTTAAACCTATGTCACCTCAAGCTATCCGGACGATGAGTTCGAAAAAAGTCGAAGGACCGAAACTTACGATGTTTGCAAACGAGAAAGAAGTCGAACACGCCATTGACGATGGCGAACGTGTTTATTTGATGATGATCAAAGAGGTCCGAAATCTTGCCACCAAAACACACCACGAAGAAGAGATAGATGCACTTTTACACGAGTTCTCGGATGTATTTCCCGAAGACTTGCCGGTAGGATTACCACCTATCCGCGGAATTGACCACCAGATTGATCTTATACCGGGAGCTCCATTACCGAACAAAGCAGCGTATCGTTGTAATCCCGAAGAAACCAAAGAACTACAACGTCAAATTGATGAACTCATGAATCACGGATATGTCCGAGAAAGTTTAAGTCCGTGTGCGGTTCCAGTTCTACTTGTACCAAAAAAAGACGGATCATGGCGAATGTGTATTGTGATGAGCCGTGAATAACATCACCGTCAAGTATCGGTTCCCCATCCCGAGACTAGACGACATGTTGACGAGTTACATGGCTCGGTTATATTTTCCAAAGTTGATTTACGGAGCGGATACCATCAAATCCATGCGAGAGGAGACGAATGGAAAACGGCATTTAAAACAAAGAATGGACTTTACGAATGGGTTGTGATGCCATTCGGCCTCACCAACGCCCCGAGCACTTTTATGAGGTTGATGAACGAGGTTCTCAAACCTTTCTTGGGAAAGTTTGTTGTCGTATACTTAGACGACATCTTGATCTACAATCGATCCTTAGAGGAACATCTCGAACATTTGCGGCACGTATTTGAAACGCTAAGGGAACAGAAACTTTATGGAAAGCGGGAGAAGTGTACTTTCCTAGTCGAGAGTCTTGTCTTTCTCGGCTATGTTGTTTCGAAAGAAGGAGTTTCGGTCGACCAAGAAAAGATCGCGGCAATCAAGTCGTGGCCGACCCCAAAGACAATCACGGAGGTACGATCATTTCATGGCCTCGCTTCTTTTTACCGAAGATTCATACGGGACTTTAGCACCATCTCCAGCCCGATCACGGAGTGTCTAAAAAAAGGAACCTTTGCATGGAACGAGGCGGCCCAAAAGGCTTTTGAAAAATTAAAGGGAAAGTTATGTGAAGTGCCGATTTTGACGTTACCTGATTTTTCACAACCGTTTGAGGTGGAATGCGACGCTAGCGGAGTTGGAATCGGGGCAGTACTTATTCAAAGAGGCCGTCCCATCGCCTATTTTTCGGAGAAATTAAGTGGCGCCCGAGTGAATTATTGTACTTACGACAAAGAGTTCTATGCTATCGTGAGAGCACTCGATCATTGGAGTCACTATTTACGTTCGAAACATTTCGTGTTACATTCAGATCACGAGTCGTTGAAATACATCAACGGACAAAGCAAGCTAAGCCCGAGACATGCAAAATGGGTGGAATTTCTACAATCTTTTCACTTTTCATCCAAGTACAAAGACGGGAAGAGTAATATAGTGGCGGATGCACTATCAAGACGGTATGCCTTATTGTCGATTCTAGATGTTCGTTTGTTGGGATTCGAGACTTTGAAAGATCATTACAGCGACGATTTGGACTTCGGGGAAATTTTTAACCATTGCAAAACGGCCCCGTACGAGGAATTTGTTTTACAGGATGGCTTTCTTTTCAAGGGAAATAAATTATGTGTGCCGAGACATACAATTCGGGAATTGCTAGTTCGGGAGGCGCACGGAGGAGGACTAGCCGGTCATTTCGGCTCGGCCAAGACTGTAGAGGTGCTCAAAGAACATTTCTTCTGGCCAAAGATGTATGGTGACGTGAGCACAATCGTGAGTAAATGCGTCACTTGTCACATGATGAAAAGTTCGTTCAAGTCGAGTACATACATGCCGTTGCCAATACCGTTACGACCATGGGAGGATGTCTCGATGGATTTTATTGTGGCTTTACCTCGTACTCAACGAGGCAAAGACTCGATCATGGTGGTCGTCGACCGCTTTTCGAAAATGGCTCACTTTATAGCATGCCACAAAACCGATGACGCAAGCAATGTGGCGGACTTGTACTTCCGGGAAATAGTCCGTTTACACGGAGTTCCAAAAACTATCGTGTCGGATCGAGATTCCAAATTTCTGAGCTACTTCTGGAATACTTTATGGAGAAAAGTGGGTACTAAACTCCTATTCAGTACTTCACATCACCCCCAAACCGATGGACAGACCGAGGTGACTAATCGAACCTTGGGAGCGTTATTGCGAGGATTGGTGAATAAAACACAAAAAGATTGGGACGTTAAACTTGCTCATGCGGAATTCGCATACAACCGATCACCCGGTTATGCCACGGCCCATTCACCTTTTGAAGTAGTATACGGATTAAATCCGCACTTGCCATTGGACTTGATTCCCTTGCCGAGCAACGAATTGGTTCACAAAGACGCCGAAGCAAAACTCAAATCAATGATGAAGTTACATGAAAAGATACGGGAACGGATTAAAGAAGTGAATGAAATTTACAAACGGAAGTTGAACAAAAATAAAAAAACGAGATTATTTGATGTTGGCGACTTAGTTTGGATACATTTGAGAAAAGAAAGATTCCCAAGCAAACGAAAGAACAAATTAATGCCGAGAGCCGAAGGTCCGTACAAAATTGTGGGAAAAGTGAACGACAACGCCTACAAAGTCGAGCTTAGGGCGAATACGGAGTACACGCGACTTTCAACGTAGGTGATCTCTCGCCTTACCTTGACGACGATGGCATTACGGAATTGAGGTCAATTCCTTTCAAAGAAGGAGGGAATGATACGATATCTAATATTCCAATCGAAGAAACTCCAATAAAAATCGACGTCCACGACGATGCAAATTCGCATGGCCATGCATCATTATATTTGGGAGAAAAGAACACGCGGATTGGAGTTACGTTGTTAATCGGAACCGGAGTAACGTAAAACTCGACGACGGAATCGGTCCGAAAGCATGAAAAATCGGCCATATCATGCTTGAAAAGGACTCATGATTTGTCAAGATACATGACATCAAAAATCGGCCATATTATACCTTGAGAAAGACTTTCATCAAGTCACCATCACCTAAGACCTTCAACAAGTCACCATCACCTAATAAAACCAAGATTCACCATATTTTCTCCTTCCCCACAAAATCGGCCATATTATACCTTGAGAAAGACTTTCATCAAGTCATCATCACCTAAGACTTTCATCAAGTCACCATCACCTAATAAAACCAAGATTCACCATATTTTCTCCTTCCCCACAAAATCGATCCAAAGCATGAGATTTGAGGAAGATTTTCATCAAGTATTTCGGCCGATTGGTGTGTTGCTAGGAAGCTTCGTTTTCTCGTTTTGTTGTATTTTCTTACGGTTGGAGACTACTATATATAGTAGTGCAGGTTGTATTGTAAATCATCTTGAAAGTAATAAACCTTGTATTTCTTTGAAATATACGTTGAACGAGTTCAACAAACTTTAGTTATTGTTTCGATGCGTCTCGAGATTTTAACTTGATCAATTCTCAATAGGTCTTGGGAAGAGATTACTTTTATCGAGTTATAGGTCTAGTTCGATAAAACACATCAAAATCCGTATACACTACTACCTCACGGCCGAACTCCATTCAAATTCGGTCACCCTTAGTAAATTTCAAGTGATACTTTGATACTTGTTAATCTTCCGTTGTATTTCATACGCATTACTTACGTAATTCGTATCAGCAACTCGTCGGTACAGCAGTTCCGAACAGCAGCAACTAAATCGTCTGACGCCACAAAGCAAGGCTCGCTCGCTCTGACAATTCGAACAGCGAAGAATCGTCTGGCGATTCGAACAGCAGCAACTCGTCGATACAACAGTTCCGAACAGCAGCAACTCATCGATACAGCACTTCCGAACAGCAAGGCTCGCTCGCTCTGACAATTCCAAGCAATGACAACTCGTCGTCATGATTCGAGCAATGGCAAGACTTCTGACAAAGACTTCAATTGAATTAGATCCGAATTTTGATCGGAATATGTATGTGATCTCAATCGGAATAGATATGTATATAGCGGAAGTAAAATTCTCGGATGAAAAGAAAAACAAGTGGAATATGATAAATCGAACGTATGAATATGGAGGTAATATCGGATGTAGTAACAATATCGAACAAGAAGACTCGAACGATCAAGAACAAAGGTTTATCGAATTAGACCTATAATTCGATAGGGTGATTTCTTCTCAAGACCTATTGAGAATCAATCGGATTAATACTCGAAAAAGCGTCGAATAAAAATCAGGTTTCGATGAAAAGCATTCACCAAGAGAAAACACAAAGTGTATTCTTATTTCTTTTTCATTCCATCCCTATTATTACAACTCTATCGCCCTATTTATAGGCAAAGTAGCATGGCAAGAGCCTGACAAGATAAACTTAAATTATTACAAGCTGGGCTTAAAATAAGAAAAGATAATAAAAAGGTTCCTCATGTCACTTGTTGACAAAAGTAAAAGCTGGGTCTTTGTCTCCAAGTTACTTGCTGACAGCCGCTTTTTCCTTCAGCATGTTGCCAAGAATCCTGCTGCCCTTCTTAATAAAATATGCTGAAACTCTTTTATTCTTTTACCACTTGGACAAAGAAAATAAAGGGATAAAATCTTCATGATTTTGGACCAAATCTGATGCTGTCGGTTTTGTCATTTCTGGAATCCAATGGTTTCGAATTTGGTCCTGTGGTCTTCATAAGATTTGTACCTCTCTTTCTTAGCTTTCCATGGCCACTTGAATCACCTGAATCGGATATCGGACGAGTAAGTTATGGCCAAAAAACTAAAACTGCTACGAAGTCGTCGTGCGCGCGAGAATTGATAATTTGCCCGTGTATTTTTGCATGAGGATTTTATGTATGCCTGCGACTCAATCAAGCTTGGTCGGATAATCTTCTTTTTGTATTTGATGATGTTGACCAATTCGTATCAGTGCAATGAAAGGTACATTTCACGAGCGAGCGAAAGACTTAGCGAAAGAATCAAAGCGACACGATTAGGCCGATTGGGCCGATAGCAACATTTCGTCTGATAACAATAATGGATAGCGATATCGCACAAGGCGAGGCCCGATAACAGCGATTCGTCTGACAACAAGGCAGCACGCGTCAAGACAAGAATTAGCTGAGTGTAAATGACTCGGAACAGGCAGCTCCAAAAAACGGCACTCGAAAACAGCAAGTTTCGGTCGAATGCACTGGAAACAGGAAACAAGCTTCGGACAATCGAATAGCAATTGATGCGAACTCCCGATCAGTTACAACCCTGTATCGAAAGTGATACGAATTCTCGCTTGTGATGCGAATTCGCTATCGATACAGTAGGAAGCTGTTTGGATGAGCGGAATCGAATCAGCAAGGAACTGTCAGAAACTAGGAACACCCGTTCGCCACAGCAATAACACGGGCTAGTGGTACGCACTCGCGACAGGAAAGGATGACGGCAACTCGATACAGCAACAAGACAGGAACTTGGCCAAATGTAAAAGACTTGATACAGGCCACCTCCAAACAGCGACACTCCAAACAGCACGTTTCGGTCGGATGCGAATTGGAAACAGGAAACAAGTTCGAAAGATCGAACAACACTTGATGCGAAATGCCGAACAAGTATAAAACTGTATCGAAAACAAGCAGAATATCGAAACAGGACAGAAACGGTTGTTTTATCGAATTAGACCTATAATTCGATAAAGTGATTTATTCTCAAGACCTATTGAGAATCAATCGGATTAAGATTCGAAAACGCGTCGAATAATAATCAAAGTTTTGATGAAAAGCATTCACCAAGGAAAACACAAAGTGTATTCTTATTTCTTCAACATTCATATATATTCCTTCATTACAACTTCATCGCCCTATTTATAGGCAAAAGTAGCCTGACAAGAGCCTGACAAGATAATCTTAAATTATTACAAGCTGGGTTTAAAATAAGAAAAGATAATAAAAAGGTTCCTCATGTCACTTGCTGACAAAAGTAAAAGCTGGGCCTTGTCTCCAAGTTGAAAGCTGATAGCCACTTTTTCACACAGCATGTTGCCGAGAATCCTGTTGCCTTTCTAATAAAATATGCTGAAATTCTTTTATTCTTTTACCACTTGGGCCCCCTTCCCCCAAGATGCAAGTTACCTATTGTTTAAGTTACCCCAAGTCCGGTTATTAAGGTAACTCCATTCCTCGTTTTCTCGCCCAAGTATGTTGCATGGTCGCTTAAGTCGATCATCACCTCGTATTCTTCCCTTGTACTTGTCAACCCCGTATCATCCCCTCCCCCTTTAAAAGGAATTGTCCTCAATTCTGCAATCCCGTCGTCATCAAGATAAGGAGATAGATCACCTATGTTGAAAGTAGCATGCACTCCATAATCGCCCAGAAGTTCTAACTTGTAAGCATTGTCGTTCACCCTCGCAACTATTTTAAATGGCCCCTCGGCTCGTGGCATTAGCTTATTCTTACGCTTACTCGGAAATCGCTCCTTTCTCAAATGTACCCAAACTAAATCTCCAACCTCAAATAATCTCGGTTTTCTTTGCTTGCTCGACTTCTTTTGTATGCCTCGTTTATCTCTTTGATTCGGTCACACACCTGTTCGTGTAATTTCATCATCGATTTCAGTTTTGACTCCGCATCCTTATGCACCAATTCGTCACTCGGTAATGGAATTAAGTCTAGCGGTATGTAAGGATTTAGGCCGTAAACTACTTCGAATGGAGAATGCACTGTGGCATGAGTAGGAGAGCGATTATATGCGAACTCCGCGTGTGCGGGCTTCAAATACCAATCCTTTTGTGTTTTGCTCACAAAGCCTCGCAACAGCGTTCCCAGTGTTCGATTAGTCACTTCGGTTTGTCCGTCTGTTTGAGGATGATGCGAAGTACTAAACAAAAGCTTGGTTCCCACCTTTCTCCACAATGTGTTCCAAAAATAACTCAGAAACTTCGAGTCCCGGTCCGAAACAATAGTTTTTGGAACTCCATGTAATCGTACCACCTCTCTGAAATACAAGTCAGCAACATTATTCGCATCATCGGTTTTGTGACAAGAAACAAAATGAGCCATCTTTGAAAAACAATCGACCACAACCATAATCGCATCCTTACCTCATTGGGTTCGCGGCAAAGCAACAATGAAATCCATCGAGACATCTTCCCATGGCCTGTCCGGAATTGGTAAAGGTGTGTATATTCCTGGTTTGAACAAACTCTTCGCAATATGGCATGTCACACACTTACTAATTATATTATTGACATCCCCCTGCATCTTTGGCCAATAAAAATGTTCTTTAAGCACATCTAATGTCTTGGCCGAACCAAAGTGGCCAGCCAAACCTCCCCCGTGAGCCTCTCGAACCAGCAATTCTCGAATCGTGTGCCTGGATAGACAAAGACGATTTCCCTTAAAACGAAGGCCTTCCTGTATCGAAAATTCTCCCATCAGTCCAGATTGGCAAAGGGCGAAGGTTTCGCCAAAATCCGCATCAGTGTCATAATATTCTTTTACTGTATCGAATCCAAGCAATCGAACATTAAGGGTAGAGAGTAAGGCATACCGCCTGGACATCGCATCAGCCACCACATTGCTCTTACCGTCCTTATACTTCGATGAAAAGTGAAATGATTGCAAGAATTCCACCCACTTCCCATGTATGGGACTCAACTTCTATTGTCCATTAATATACTTTAAAGATTCATGGTCCGAATGCAGAATAAAATGTTTCGGCCGAAGGTAATGGCTCCAATGATCAAGAGCTCTCACTATGGCATAGAACTCCTTGTCGTAAGTACAATAGTTGAGTCAAGCCCCACCCATCTTCTCCGAAAAGTACGCAATAGGCCGCCTGCCTTGAATGAGGACCGCCCCAATACCAACTCCACTAGCATCACACTCCACTTCAAACGGCTGTGCAAAATCGGGTAACACCAAGATAGGTGCTTCACATAACCTTGTCTTCAACTTTTCAAACGCCCCTTGGGCAGCCCTGCTCCCCACAAACGGACCCTTCTTCAAACACTCAGTTATCGGACTCGTTATGGTGCTGAAATGTCGAATAAACCTCCAATAAAAAGAGGTAAGACCGTGGAATGATCTAACTTCATTTACGGTTTTGGGAGTAGGCCATGACTTAATAGCTTCAATTTTACCCTGATCAACCGATACTCCATCTTTCGAAACAACATAGCCCAGAAAAGTTATGCTCTCGACGAGAAACGCACACTTTTCTTTCTTTCCATAAAGCCTTTGAGACCTAAGAGTCTCGAATACTTGCCGTAGATGCCCTAGATGCTCTTCCACCGACCGAATACAAACCAAAATATCATCTAAATAAACAACCACAAATCTGCCCAAAAATGTCTTAAGTACTTCGTTTATCAAACGCATGAAAGTACTCGGGGCATTAGTAAGTCCAAATGGCATGACGGTCCACTCATACAACCCATGCTTAGTTTTGAAAGCCGTCTTCCATTCATCCCCCTCCCGCATACGTATCTGGTGATAGCCACTTCGCAAATCAATTTTAGAAAAGACCACTGAACCATGTAGCTCGTCTAACATATCATCAAGCCTTGGTATCGGGAATCGATACTTGATCGTTATGTTATTTACGACCCGGCTATCAATACACATCCGCCAAGACCCATCCTTCTTAGGAACAAGCAGGACCGGAACCGCACATGGGCTTAAACATTCTCGAACATACCCGTGGCTCATTCGTTCTTCAATCTGCTTCTGAAGTTCCTTCGTTTCCTCGGGATTACACCTATAGGCAGCTTTATTCGGAAGAGGTGCACCTGGTATAAGGTCGATTTGATGCTCAATTCCATGAATTGGCGGCAAACCCGACGGCAACTCTTCAGGGAAGACGTCCGCGAACTCATGTAATAAGTCGGCCACTGTATCCTCATTTTTCGCTGCCAGGAAATCATCTCGAGTCTCCTTTATCACCAGCATGTAAACACGCTCACCACTCTCCATAGCGTGTTCAACTTCCCTTTCGCTAGCGAACATGGTGAGGTTCGGTTTTTCCCCTCGTTTGGCACTCATGGAACGGATAGCTTGGGGTGACATCGGCTTCAACACGATCTTCTTTCCCTTATCTCGCAAGTCGTATTCGTTTCTCCTTCCCCGATGCAAAACATCCCTATCAAATAACCAAGGGCGTCCCAAAAGTACGTGACAAGCATCCATTGGAATCACATCACATAATATCTCATCGTGATATGAACCCATTGCCAATCCGACCCGAACTTGCTTCGAAACCCTCACCTTACTTCCGTCATCAAGCCAATGTAAAGCATATGGCTTAGGGTGAGTTGTGGTGGTTAGTCCAAGCTTCGTCACCATTTCACTCGAAGCTACATTGGTGCAACTCCCTCCGTCGATAATCAAACTACACCACTTATCTCCAACTTGACACTTTGTATGGAATATATGGTCCCGTTGTTCTGACTCGCTCTGAACCGGCTTGGCTTGCAAAGTGCGAAGAACCAAGGCTGTATCGTAATTCGGAACATCGTAAGCCTCACATTTTTCTCCTTCTTCGTCCTCCATGCTGAAATCAAACACATCACCTAGTGTTTCTTTTTTGTCCTCAACCAACAATTCGTTTCGGATCGTGACAATTTCCCTTAGTGTCACCACTCATTTGTTTGGACAAGCATTTTGATAATGCCCGAACCCTTGACATTTGAAACATCTTACTTTAGCCAAACTCGTCTCCTTCGGCACGTAGGGGGTCTTAGAAATCGCAACAGGGGCCGGAGTCGGTACAGTTGCCTTGGTAGTTGAACTAGAACCGCCACTTGGGTTTCCAAATTTGATTGGAAACTCGGGTTTATACAGCTTCATCCTGTTTTGAGCTTCTAACTTCACACATAGCCCACATAATGTATTGAAGTCCTCGTATGGATACAGTTACACCGAGTTAGCTATGCTTTGGTTCAAGCCACGCAAGAATCGCGACATCTTCTGCTCCTCATTCTCCTCTATTTCTTCCATTAAGGTCAGATTCTCAAACTCCTCAATGTATTCACTGACATTCAACTTTCATTGCATGAGATCTGCAATCTTCCAGTACAAGGACAACTGGTGTGATGTTGGTACATATCTTTTACGAAGTTTTCTTTTTAATGAATCCCACGAACGGATCTTTTCTTTCCCCGCACGAGCTCTTCGTGTTTTAATTCCTTCGTACGAAAGTGAAGCTCCTTTCCCCAACTTGAGAATTACATACTTACACCTTTTCTCATCGTCAAGGTCTTTAAATTCGAACATGCGGTCAATCTTACGTTCCCATTCCAAGTAGACTTCGGGGTCTGTTCCGCCAACGAACTCTGGAAGCTCATTAACCTTGAATTCTTCGACATGGCGTGAGGGTCGCTCATAGTTACCACGCCTAGGTTGCCAACGCTGGTCGCGTTGTTCTGGTACGTCACGCAATGCGTCACGAAGTTTTGCCAAGAAATCAGCATCGTTGAGATCCATAATGTCAAAGATCAAGAGCTTGGGCTCGGATGCCACTTATGATACGAATTATCGCTTGTGATGTGAATTCGCTATCGATACAGCAGAAAGCTGTTTGGATGAGCGGAAGCGAATCAGCAAGGAGCTGTCAGAAACTGGGAACACCCATTCGCCACAGCAATAACACGAGCTAGCGGTATGCACTCGTGATAGGAAAGGATGACGGCAACTCGATACAGCAACAAGGCAGGAACTTGGCCAAATGTAAAAGACTTGATACAGGCCACCTCCAAACAGCGACACTCGACACAGCATGTTTCGGTCGGATGCGAATTGGAAACATGAAACAAGTTCGAAGGATCGAACAACACTTGATGCGAAATGCCGAACAAGTATAAAACTGTATCGAAAACAACCAGAATATCGAAATAGGACAGAAACGGTTGTTTTATCGAATTAGACCTATAATTCGATAAAGTGATTTCTTCTCAAGACCTATTGAGAATCAATCGGATTAAGATTCGAAAACGCGTCGAATAATAATCAAAGTTTTGATGAAAAGCATTCACCAAGGAAAACCCAAAGTGTATTCTTATTTCTTCAACATTCATATATATTCCTTCATTACAACTTCATCGCCCTATTTATAGGCAAAAGTAGCCTGACAAGAGCCTGACAAGATAATCTTAAATTATTACAAGCTGGGTTTAAAATAAGAAAAGATAATAAAAAGGTTCCTCATGTCACTTGCTGACAAAAGTAAAAGCTGGGCCTTGTCTCCAAGTTGAAAGCTGATAGCCGCTTTTTCACACAGCACGTTGCCGAGAATCCTGTTGCCTTTCTAATAAAATATGGTGAAATTCTTTTATTCGTTTACCAATTGGGCCCCCTTCCCCCAAGATGCAAGTTACCTATTGTTTAAGTTACCCCAAGTCCGGTTATTAAGGTAACTTCGTGCCTCGTTTTCTCGCCCAAGTATGTTGCATGGTCGCTTACGTCGATCATCACCTCGTCTTCTTCCCTTGGACTTGTCAACCCCGTATCAGAAAGCGAGAGGAATGTCTTTTGCGAACAGGGAACACGAGCAATAATTCGAAGTATGAAACGAAATGTAAGGACTGTCTGAAGAGGGGGAATTTTCTACCGAAATAGAGCAGAAAACAAGTGTTTATCGAACTAGACCTATAATTCAATAAGTTGATTTCTTCTCAAGAGCTATTGAGAATTAATCCGATTAAAATTCGAAAACGTGTCGAATAATAATCAAATTTTGGAAGGAAACTCCTCTAACACTTTAAACAATGCACAATATATTTTTTTTATCATTCAATAATCAATCCCGATTACAACCAAACACGACTACTTATAGGTAAGAGTAGTCTGACAAGATTACTTAAAATATTGAAAGATAAGATCACATGATCTTTTTTTGACTCATCAAGGTCAATATTATTAAAAAAACGAGAAACAGAAAAGAGTTACAAAGAGAGGGCCATCCTAGACAACAAAATAAAATCTCAAGCTAATCCCACAGGCGGGTAGTCAAGAGAAATAGAGAGAAAAACACAAATGCAAAAGCAATCTATGAAAATAGAATAAAAGGACCTAAACCCCCATACCAGATGTATGGGGTTGCAACCGCAGGCCTCGTTAAAACCCTATCGTAGAAAAACCCAATGGGAAAAACCTACGATAGGGAAAAAGAGTACCCGAGCGTTATGCTGCGAGAAAACTAATGTCGGCTAAAATACATAGGAGACCTATCCCTCAACAGAAGATCTCGGAGAGGCTCGGTGCTTCGCTAGACCACTCGTAAGAAACCAATCTTTTAGAAAGCCGATGCCACCGCATTCCCTTCTCTATAGATATGAGAGACCACAAGTGCATGCCGTCAATAATACGCCAAATCCGCCTCAAATGACTGCGGTAGATCCAGGAACAGCGAACTACGATCCGAGAGAATGCTCACAACATAAGTAGAGTCGGACTCCTACAAATAATCCCAACCATGATAAAAAGCAATCTCAATAGCATGAATAGCCGACCATTTCGGCTTGGAAGGCAAAACGGCAACCAATTGCTGCAGAGAGAGTGCCAAAAACCCGGCCCAGACGATTCCGATAAACAAGGCCAATAGCACCCAAGCACAGGCGGCCTTTAGCCATCCCATCGGTGTTAACTTTCATCCGGCCCGATTGGGGGATACCATTTCACATAAATAGGGTAAAGCGGAGGTCTCGCGTGGCGACCACACCCGAGCCGAAGACGAACCGGATCGAAATAGAGTTATCCATGGTGCCCATGTCATAGTTATTACATTCTGCGAGAAGAGACCAAACTATAGAACGAAGAGACATGATAGAAAATTTAGCATCATTATATAAAACCTCACGGCGAATATGCCGGATAGCCCAGACGGCACTAATAATAGTGAATCTCAGAGAGTAGAGATCTGTGACTAAATCGATATCCATAGCTTGAATGATGAAGTGCCGAACCCGGCATTCAATTCTAAAGAGTTTAAGCCCCGCTCAATATAGTCCCAGGCTATGCCGGATAACAACACACTCGGTGAAAATATGGTCAATCGATTCACGGGCGAGAGACGAAAAGGCAAACCGAAGGACCAATGAAACCCCTTAAGCGAAGAAGATCAAAAGCAGGACTGTTGTGAATAGCCTTCCGGCCGTGAGAGAACGGCGAGCGGGGATTAATCTGTGCCAAATCCATTTCCCCCAGCTCACCTTAGGAAAGTTGTGGCGAAGGTTCCAATAAGCGATTTGAGAGGTAACATAGCCATGCCCCGAATTAGCCCAAACCCGCTTGTCTTTTCCTTCAAAGTCAGAGGGCATAGGCGACATCTAAAGCAACATCACGACACCTTTCCATGAAATCGAGGGTAAGATGCGAGTCCGTCGTAGTAAAATCGCGATGGTGTCGGAGAAGGTACTTCGAGATCTTGAGAATACCCAACCGATCACCAATGATATAACCCAGCCAGTTGTCCCACCAAAAATTAATATTCTGGCCATTACCAATAACCCAATTGGAAGTGTTAAGAAGACGGGGAATATGATTACGAACCCCCTAAATATAGAGAAAGAAACAATCTTGCGAGTATCCAAATTACTTCTGAGAAACCTCTGACGAAGGAATTGTCCATAAAAGGAATCCTCTGCAGAATAACCTGTGCCAAACGGAACAAAAATGATTCATTCATAGTTCGAAGATGACTCAAACCAAGCCCTACCTCCTCTAATTGGGAACAAACTCTACTCAGTGCCACAGTACATGCGTTCTTGTGACTAATGTCCCTGACCAAATAAAATTTCTAGCCGCGAATCTAATTTGTTTATCAATTTGATCGGCCAACTATATATCATCATAGAGTGAATGGAGGAGCTCATGATAACGAGTTAACTAAGCAAATACGACCAGCCATCGAGAGAGAGGATCCTTTCCAAGCGAAAATTTACTAATAATTTTGTCAACGCAGGGCAATATGGATGAGACGGGGTATGCCGCAGAATAACGGAACCCCGAGGTAATTGAAAGGGAGTGATCCCTCGCGCATGCCAAGGGTGCGCAGAATGACCCGTTTGGTGTGGATAGGAACATGAGAACCGAAATAAACCTTAGATTTATTAAGGTTCATAGCTTGGCCCGAAATGGCTGAGTAATCATCAAGAATCTTCGATATGGCATTGGCATTATCCGTAGAGGCACGACCAAACACGATAGCATCATCCGCATAAAAAAGGTGAGAAGGATAGACAATCTTACGGCCCGCAAAAATAGGCTTGAAGAGAGTAGTCCGAACCGCATTGGAGAGCATGAGACCGAGCATCTCCTCAGCAATACAAAATAAAAGAGGGGACATGGGATCACCTTGCCGAACCCCTTGACTGCACGCTAAGTAAACCGTAGGAGCACCATTTATAAGAATAGAAAGCTTATCTGAGTGAAGAATGGTGGAAACCCAAGCAACAAACGGTCGTGAAAACCAAAGCGTGAAGAACATCCAATAAGAACTCCCGGAAAGAGTGTCAAAAGCTTTACGAATGTCAATTTTAATAGCCATGTTACCGCGAGCGCGGCGATTCAAACAATTAACGCATTCGAAGCAATAGATATACAATCGTGGATACGCCGACCGGAATAAAGCCAAGTGATGGGGGTGATGATCTCATGAATAAAACTAGAAAGTCGGCCGAGAGGATTTTAGTAATAATCTTGAAGATAAAGTTACTTAAGACAATAGGCCGGAATTGCTCAATAGAGATGGCCCCTTTGACTTTAGGAATGAGAGCAACTAAGCTAGAGTTAAGACCCGTCGGAAGATCACCCTCAATGAAAAATTGCCGAATAACCGCCACAATATCGGTACCAATGACCTCCCAAGAGAACTGATAAAATAATCCAAGAAAGCCGTCGAGCCCAGGCACTGTGGGGCTCCATATCGAAAAGCGTAGAAACGAATTTCCTCGGAATGGTTAATAGCAGTAAGGATGTAGTTATGCTGATGAGAAACCTTAGGAAGAGAGAAACCAGTGGGCCAATTAGTAGCAATCGGGTGGCCTTCGAAAAGGTGCTGATAAAAATTCACAATGTGGTTCGAGATGGTAGACGGATCACGACAAAGATCACCGTCAATAAGGAGAGAGGAAAGCTGAAGACGATTATTCCTCATCTTAACTGTCCTATGGAAAAAGGCAGTATTCCGATCACCATCCTTAAGCCAATTAGTCCTACTCCTTTGTTGGAAGAAAAGACTCTCTTTATTAAGGATGTCATTCAAGGCATGATTGTTTCGACCTCTGACAGAAGAGCTCGTCGGTATACCCATCCGCATCAATGAGAGACTGAATGTCACCAAGTTGATCCAAAAGACTTTTTTAGTGAAAATATCACCAAAAGACGAAAAATTCCAATGCTTGAGGGTACGACGCAGTCTTTTAAGCTTGTACAAAACCAAGTCCCAAGGAGACCGGTTCCCACAATTAAGATTCCAAGAGTTTGAATAACATCAATAAATGAATTATCGGTAGTCCACATACGTTGAAAGCGGAAAGGTGCAGGAAAAGAAGTATTACCCAAAGTGGAGGTGAGCCGGATCGGGTGGTGATCGGAGCGAGTCCTAGGGAAAACATGATATTTTGTGGAAACCCGGTGATCGATAAAATCGGGGTGGCCAAAATCGATCAATGCGGGTCTCAACATGATAATCATCATGAACCACCGCCTCTCGAAGTAACCGATGACCGATAAAAGGGATGCCGACAAGCAAGGCCTCATCAATAAATTGGTGAACTCCCGACAAGAAGTAGCATTGGGAACATGAAGACTGCGACGCTCATGTGCCCCAATGACGGCATTAAAATCTCCGAAGACTAAAGGTTAGGGTGAAGGAAGCTCGGGATATCCTCCCAAAGATTCCTGCGACCAATATAGTTCTGAGCACCATGAACAACGAGGCCTTGAAAGTCCCATCCATTAAAAGAGATGTCCATGATGATAACGATCGAGACATGGATGACTTGGCAATTAGATATGTTGAGGGAGCCGAGCACCCAAATGTCGTGGTCTCGGTTCCTCGCTGATTCTCGGCAAGAAGAGAAAGACCACCCGAACGCCGAGAGAAAGATCGGAACGAGCAAAAGAAGTGAAGGGTTCGATGATACAAAGAATATCCGGCTTACAAACCGTGATATAGTGACGAAGCCGGTCCCTAGCAACCCGCTTCCTTATCCCCGATATTCAGGGAAAGGATATTCATTTAGAAACGGCATTTATCCGTGCTTGGGCGGATTATTTTGCTGATCCTCTTCCTCGAAGAATTTCGCCAAGGTTTAGAAGCGGCCAAATTAAGATTTTTACGCCGTGGAGTTGGCGAGGAGTAATTACCTGATCTTTGGGAATTTAACATCCCTTTTAGCTTGTTTTAGCGGAGCTTGTGGTTTTTCCGAGGGAATGATAGGAGAAATAACAATAGATTTTCACATACTTAACAGCAATGGTATGGCTCTTATCTTTGTCATGGTCAGCAGACACAATAGGGGGCCCAACCGTGTCAGTCGATTGCTCATGACGAGAGGATGAAGAAGGGTTATGCAAGATCGTGCCCTTGGAAGACACTGACGTGTTTTTATTATCAGGCTGGAAGACGTTAGTGGTAAGGGATAACATGTTATTGTTGGCATGTTCAGCGGAGAACTCAAAAGTGGGGACAATGGTATCATTTTGCTCTATTGAAGGCTGGAAAACCGTTAAGGCGAGCTGATGGTGATCATTATTGGAATCACCTTTTGTTGGTTCAACATCAAGCACATTGAAGCGATTATTGTTGTTTGAATTATTGACCCTAACAGTAGGGGTAGGGGATGGTTTCTGAACATATTTAGATTGACGATTCTGGCGGTCGCTAGGAACCGTAGAGTTGGAGTTTGGAGCCAATTTTTGGCTTCTACAGGAATTGTTGGAGTGACCAACGATTGAGCAATGAGTGCAAAACTCTGGAAACTTTTCGTAGCCAATAGAAGGGAAAACACAATGACCCGAACATTCAACCATGACATTGTTGTGAACATGGTCTTTCAAGTCAATTTCAATTAGGACCCGAACAAAATGACCCACTTCCCCATTCAGAGAACGTTCATCAATTTTCAGAGGGTTGCCAAGAGTCTTAGCAATTGTAAAAATAAGTTGAGGGTGCTAGTATTCAATCGGCAACTCATAAATTCGGATCCAAACTTGTGCTTTAGAAGTTGCAATTTTATAAGGGTTGAAATCCGGAACCCAAGTGGATAAACGAAAATATCCGGAGACCAAGTTCCATGAAGTTTTGCTAAAAACACGATTTTTATCTTCCGAATTATTAAATTGAACGTTAAAGTATCCTTTTCCCAAAGGTATTAATTTCCAGGACGTGGAGATAGACCAAGCATTTTGCAATTCAGCCTTTAGTTGATCAAGAGAGTAAGGCTTAGAGTTTTTCGGTTGCAACAACCGACCATTTAAGGAATTTTGAAGGTATTTAACCCTTTCAGAGTAAATTTTTTCATCTAAGGAAATACATATGAAATCCCCTTTGCGCAGGATCACGTGAGTTACGATAAATATCATCGAGAAATGAATATCTTTCCTCGAGTTAGAAAGATTACCTGTCGAGCTTCCTTGAAAGATGAAGGAGAGGGACCGTAGTTTTCCCAAACTTGGGTCATCTTGTTTGAGGAACCGAGTGGGGGCGAATTATGGAGCGGCGCCGAAGACGGGAATGATGGAGAGACAGAAGGCGTCTTGAATAGGAAATGTTGGAAAGAGATGACATCATATGTTGGAAGCATGACATGAGGACTTCCGTAGAAATCATTGTCGGAATCGACGATGGATGAACAAAGTTCGGTGGTGCCCATTCGCGGCGGCGGCCGTCATCGGCCATGGCTAGGAACAAGCTGGCGGAGAGCGGCTCCCAAGAACCCTAAGGAAGACCCCGTCGGAAAATCTCGCCGGAATCGAGGTCGCGGAAAATCTCGCCGAATCTGAGGTGGCGGAAGCTGGTCGAAATTGTAAGCAACGCAAGCGGCTCGACAAGAGGAATCCAATGAAAGTGGTCTCACACGAGAGGAGGCCGAGCACGCCGGAAAAGAGAAAACGCGGCCGCGGTCAGCGGTTGACCAAGAAACTTCGCCGGCCGGAGACCGCGATTCACCGACGAGACCAGAGGGTAAATGGCTGGAATTACAACAGAGTCTATTCGGTTGGTGCCCAGAGATTGCGCCACGGACGTGGCGGAAAATGCAACCGAAGTTCAAATTGTAGTTTTCGGGAATTTGCAACCTAGATTTGCACGTAAACGTTGTCGATTGAGTGAAATTTGGAGGGCGTTCGTCTTGGAGAGACGAACAATCGGCCGTCGGCCGATGATGGAGGGGCTTCCTCACGCGCCCACACGCGCCGCCGGGCCGGGAGCTGTTTTGTGTGTGAAAATCGCCCCTAGAGTGTAAGATCACATGATCTTAAAATAAAGGAAAAGACAATAAAAAGGGGTACTCCACGCTACTATCAAACAAAAGGAATAAAGGATGAGTTTTGTCTCCAAGGTGATATTCTTCTCCTCATGCAGGTCGTGAGTCCTGCCTCATTTTATTATAAAGAAATGGGATGAAATCTTTATTATCTTATCCTCACCAACTTGGACCCATGATGCATGTTGCCACATTTGAGTTATTCCTAGTCCGATCACCAAGGTTACTCCAAGTTCCGAGCTCGTCTTCTCGCCTAGGTATGTGATACGTTGTGCAAGTGCCAGGTGTGTATGGTCTTCTACGTCGATCACCAAATCATCTCCTCCACTGGCCCATATCGTATCAGTTCGACCGAACAAGAACACAGATTTATCGAATTAGACCTATAACTCGATAAGATGATTTCTTCTCAAGACCTATTGAGAATCGATCGGATTAATACTCGAAAACGCGTCGAATAATAATCAAGGGTTTGATAAAACTCATTCAACAAGGATGAAAATACAAAGTGTATTCTTTCTTCAACATTCAATGTTTATTACAAGACTAATCAAGGACTACTTATAGGAGATTAGTCTTCCTCAATCCACTAAAGCAAACAAAAGCAAGATCCCATGATCTTGAAAAGAAAGACAAAACATCAAGATAAAATATAAAGATTACAAGGGAATCAAATATTAGGGGGGGATCACACAATCTTGATAAAGAAAGGAATAGAAGATAAAAACAACACACAAAAGACTATAAAAAAAGATGGCTGGCGACTCGACACGGGCCGTGTCGCTTGACACGACCGCGACTGCATGTGCTGGCGAATGTGGACGAGCAGGACTCGACCGGGTCCCGGAACACGGTCGGGTTGGGTAGGCAGCGCCTTTGGCACTTTCCGGAAGAGTTCGGCACGGGCTGTGTTGCATGACACGGCCGGGTTCGGCGGACAACAAGTTTTGTCTTTCCGGAATAGTGCGACACGGGCCGTGTCGTATGACACGGCCGAGACCGAGCACCATGGTCACTCCACGTCTTGTGTCCGTTTTCTCGCCTAAATATGTAGTCGTACGTGCATGGCGTGTTGTAAGTGATACGGAATTGAATAGTCCGAATAAAGAAACCGAAGCAAGAATCGACGTTAAAGGCCTTACAACGCGCCGTGCACGTGCGACTACATTTTTAGGCGAGAAAACGGACATAAGACGTAAAAGGAATGTCCAACCTGCCGGAAAATGTCCAACCGGCCGGAAAATATCCAACTGTAGGAAAATATCTCGCTGTAGGAAAATATCGCACTGCGGAAATGGCGAGCAACTGCCGACCGAACCCGGCCGTGTCGTCGACACGGCCGTCTTTGTCTCGTCCGGAAATGCCAAGGTCACTGTCGGTCGAACCCGACCGTGCCAGGAGACACGGTCGAGTCCTACTCGCCCAGAAATGCCGAAAATGACTGTCCAGACGCCCGACCGTGCTCCAGGACACGGTCTAGTCAATGCCGAGTCACTGTCGGTCGAGTCGCTGTCAGACGTCCTTATCACGCCGCGACCGTGTCGCCTGGCACGGTCGAGTCATTGCCGAACGTCCCTATCGCGCCGCGCCCGTGTCGAGTCCTGCCAAATGCGCCGAGTCACTATCGGACCAGTCGCTGTCGGACGTCCCTGTCTCGCCGCGACCGTGTCAGTCGGACACGGTCGAGTCCCTGCCGGCCAGATGCGCGCCGCGGCCGTGTCAAGCAACACGGCCCGTGTCCGGCAGCCAGCCTACCTTTTTTTAATTGCTGATTTTTGTGTGTTTTGTCTTCTTTTTTCCTTTCTTTACTTATTTTAGGGATTGTGTTCCCATATTTTGTGATTGATGTTTCTTGTTTGTATTTTATTTGATTTATTTTGATTATTCAAAGATTTTATAAATCTTTGAATTATTTTCTTTTTTTTTTTGTTTGATTCCTTAGACTTAGACTACATACTCCTATAAGTAGTTTTCATTGATTAGCCTTGTAGAGGAGGGTATGATGAATTTGAATGTGAAAGAATACACTTTGTGTTTCTATCATTGGTAAATGATTTTTACCGAAACTTGATTTTTATTCGACGCGATTTCGAATATTAATCCGATTGATTCTCAATAGTTCTTGTGAAGAAATCACCTTATCGAGTTATAGGTCTAATTCGATAAACCCTTGTTCTTGATCGTTCAAGTCTTCTTGTTCGATATTTTTATTGTTATCCGATATTTCATCCATATTCATACACTCGAATTACCATATTCATAAAAGCCTTCCGCTATCATACACTTACAAACACTCCGACCGATATGTATCCGCTTCTCCCCGGATAATTCGTATCATAAGTGGTATCGGAGCCCAGGGTCATCTCCTTGGGCGATTTCTTCAAAGATTTTTTTTTTTTGTCGAAGAAAATATCTCTTGATTCTTGTCATCGGAAACCACACCTGAATTTCTTAATTCAGTTAAGGTTCTTGATCTTTCAACTAAATGGAGTTCAACGATATTTATCTCTTGGCGATATTACGCGACGCATTACACAGCGTACCGGAGTTCATGGGACATTCCGATCCAGAAGCAGGTGTTGATTGGCTCCACGTTTGTGAGGAGTTTTTCAACCACAATTCAATTCCAGTAGACCCCCGAGTCTCGTTGGCGACAAAACGCCTTCGTGGTTGCGCCTCGACCTGGTGGCAGAAATTGAAAACTAGTCGTTTACACCAAGGTAAACCCAAACTAAGAGACTGGAACAAATTCATAAAACACTTTACTCGGAAATTCATCCCCACAAATTCTCACCGCCACGATCCACCAACGGCACCAGTCCGGAAATTGCAGAAGTTCGGCGCCACCCCGCCACCAACCTTCGATCTAAGGTTTATCCCCATCGAAGAATTTCCAGCAAATCCATTTTTCAATGAAGACGATGTCCCTACCACCGTTTTCGATGGAGTAGACGAGACAGAGGTTTCAACGCCACAATACAACGAAGAAAGTGAGTTGAGCCATGTTTCCATAATTGACGAACTTGGAACTTGCGATTATGAGCATGAACCAATCAGTTGTGTTGGTCGAATTGACCAAAACGGAATTGATGGGTCGAAGGAATTATTCACACAAATGAGACCTTTTAAAGTTGTGGAAGACAAAATTGAGCTTGGTACTAAAATTGATCGGTTAGAAGAAAACGATAATTTTGGGCCTAAATTTCATATCGACTTAGTTTCTGGTGATGGACTTATGGTCTTGGATGATTACCAAATTGAGGTTAGTAAATTATTTTGTGATGGGCCATTATTGGGGGAGCCCAATACTTTTGAAACGGAGAGTTGGTCAGATTGCGACAGACCGCCAACATTTGATGAGGAACCAATTGATGAAGAGGACTCCGCAATAAATTCGGTGTTTTCCATTTTTGATGGTGAACCCGATATGGAATTATCAGTGTTTCCAATTCTGGAGGAGGAACCCGATGTGGAGTTAACCGTGCGTCCCATTTCAGATATCCACTCATGTCATGATATCTGTATTACCTGGCGGAGTAATTATTATTATTTTATTAATAATGATAGTTATTTTGTTGGTGATTCTCGAGGGGGCCCCACTACCTATCGTCTCAAGATTTTGGGCCATGTACGTACTGCGGACATTTTCGAGATCAAGTACTTAGAAGCTTTAGTTAATTATCTTGATGACGAAGGAAGATCGGAATTGAGGACAATTCCCTTTAAAGGGGGAGGGGATGATACGGAATTGAATAGTCCGAATAAAGAAACCGAAGCAAGAATCGACGTTAAAGGCCTTACAACGCGCCGTGCACGTGCGACTACATTTTTAGGCGAGAAAACGGACATAAGACGTAAAAGGAATGTCCAACCTGCCGGAAAATGTCCAACCGGCCGGAAAATATCCAACCTGCCGGAAAATATCTCGCCTGCCGGAAAATATCGCACCTGCCGGAAATGGCCGAGCACTGCCTACCGAACCCGGTCGTGTCGTCCGACATGGCCCGTGTTGTACTCGTCCGGAAATGCCAAGGTCACTGTCGGTCGAACCCGACCGTGCCAGGAGACACGGTCGAGTCCTACTCGCCCAGAAATGCCGAAAACGACTGTCCAGACGCCCGACCGTGCTCCAGGACACGGTCGAGTCAATGCCGAGTCACTGTCGGTCGAGTCGCTGTCAGACGTCCTTGTGATACGAAACAACTATTCCGAATAATGATACGAAAATGACTATTCCGAATGAAGAAGATTGGAATGCATTTTAGTGATCGGACTCGGAATAACGTAGAAGTGTCGACATGCATACGTAGTATGCACCATGCATACTAAAGTCATGAATTGCATTCGGCCGCCCCATTCCCCAACACCATGAAGATTTTGTCACAATTGTTATCTTTTCATTACAAGGTCTTCACAAATCTTTGCCAAAGATTTGTCCCCATATTAAAAGATTCCTCCCACCATTCGCATACTTGTATCCGGACGACCCCACATCACAAACATATCGCCGATTCCACCCCACATCACAAACATATCGCCCCCCCCTTTCATGTTCAAAGTCTTGATGTGTCACTTTCAATCATCCTTCAAACACCACCACCATTCGTTTCCCCCCCCCCCTTCCATTTTGTTCAAGTACGTCACTTTCAAAGATTTCCTTTGATATTGTCCCTACTTTGAAGATGATACGATATCTAATATTCCAATCGAAGAAGCTCCAATAAAAATCGACATCCACGACGACACAAATTCGCATGGTCATGCATCATTATACTTGGGAGAAAATAACACGCGGATTGGAGTTACGTTGTTAATCGGAACCGGAGTAACGTAAAACTCGACGACGGAATCGGTCCGAAAGCATGAAAATTCGGCCATATCATGCTTGAAAGGGACTCATGATTTGTCAAGATGCATGAAGATATTTCTCCTTCCCCACCTCACTACAAAATCGGCCCAAGCTTAAGATTTGATGAAGACTTTCATCAAATATCTTCTTCATGTCACCATCACCATAATAACTCCAAATGAAGATATTTCTCCTTCCCACCATGATACCTCACGGCCGAAACACAAGATTGGAAGAAGACTTTCCTCAAAACTTTCCTTCATGTCATTATCCTTCATGTCCTAATCACCATGATAATTCCAAAAAGACTTGATATCATATCACCACAAAATCCTCATGAACCCTACATGATTCGGCCGATTTGAAGGAGTTGCTAGGAAGTTTCATTTGCTTGTTTTTGTTGTATTTTCTATGGTTGGAAACTACTATATATAGTAGTGCTTGTTGTATTTGTAAAGAATCTTGAATATTAATAAACCTTGTATTTCTTTGAAATATACGTTGAACGAGTTCAACAAACCTTTAGTTATTATTTCGACGCGTCTCGAATTATAACTTGATCGATTCTCAATAGGTCTTGAGGAGAGATTATTTTTATCGAGTTATAGGTCTAATTCGGTAAAACACATTCAAACCCATACACTATCCTACATCACGGCCGAAAACCGTATAAATTTCGGTCACCACCTTGTACTTTTGGTTGATACTTTGATACTTTTCCAAACATAATAATCTTCCGTTGTATTTCATACGCATTACGTACACTTACATACGTAATTCGTATCATAAGTGGTATCGGAGCCCAAGGTCATCTCCTTGGGCGATCAACTATATTCACCGAATTTTTTTTGTTGAAGTATTTAGTCACCTTCTTGGGTTGTTCTTCACGGTTAGAAGAATTTTCGCATAACATTGGCAGATTAGCGCAGTTGGAAGAAAACAAAGTTTCCCGTGGATTCGACCGTTGGATCATCACGTAAATTTGACAAAGGTAAGCCAACTCATTGAACTACAGTTTGAACGGTGGAGATCAGATTCTTTGATCATCTTCTTGGTTCATTCTTCACAGATTTCTTGGAAAATTTTCTGTCCGATTTCTTGTCAAGAACTATCTCTTGATTCTTGTTATGGATTTCTCCGAGCTCGATTTCTTGATGACACTCCGTGACGCACTAAACGGCTTACCGGAGCAACGTATGCAAGAAAGACACAGGGACGATGCCAACGATATTGATTTCTTGGCCAAATTCCGCAGCATACCGGAATTTCACGGAGATAGTAATCCAAATGCGTGCATAGATTGGCTTCGTGCTTGTGAGGAGCACTCGGACTTCAAGGCTGCCCCGATCAACCGCCGCGTTTCGTTGGTGGCAAGGCGCCTCATTGTAGCGCGCCGCCTCAGTGGCAAAATCAAACAGATCCGTTCTCAACAACTTAATCCTAAAATCAAAGATTGGCAAAAATTCTATAAATTTTTCTATTGAAGGTTCAAACCATACCCCCACTCGTTGTTCCCCACCACCGGTCCTTGACGCCCGCCGCCGACATTCGGTCAAAGCTTTTTTCCCATCAAGGAATTCTCAACAGAGTCCTTTCTCGATGAATATGATGTTCCTACTGTCATTTTTAATGAAGTAGACGAGACAGAGGTTTCAACGGCGCCATACAACAAAGAAGATGATGGTTGGAGTCGAACTACCCTATCGGAGCAAAGTGGGTCGTGTGACTTTGTTGCGGTACGAAACGAGCTTAGTGGATTAATTTTTGATGAGACATTATTGGAGGAGCCCAGCAATATTGAAACGGAGTGTTGGTTAGATTATGACGGACCGCCAGCATTTGATGAGGAACCAATTGATGAAGAGGAATCCGTAATAAATCCTATGGTTCCCACCGTAATAAATTCTGTGTTTTCCATTTTTGATGATGAACCCGAGAAATCAGTGTTTCCAATTCTGGAGGAGGAACCCGATGTGGAGTTAACCGTGCGTCCCATTTCAGATATCCACTCATGTCATGATATCGGTATTACCTGGCGGAGTAATTATTATTATTTTATTAATAATGATAGTTATTTTGTTGGTGATTCTCGAGGGGGCCCCACTACCTATCGTCTCAAGATTTTGGGTCATGTACGTACTGCGGACATCTTCGAGATCAAATACTTAGAGGCTTTAGTTAATTATCTTGGTGACGAAGGGAGTTCGGAATTGAGGACAATTCCCTTTAAAGAGAGAGGGAATGATACGAAAACAACTATTCCGAATAATGATACGAAAATGACTATTCCGAATATAGAAGATTGGAATGCATTTTAGTGATCGGACTCGGAATAACGTAGACGTGTCGACATGCATACGTAGTATGCACCATGCATACTAAAGTCATGAATTGCATTCGGCCGCCCCATTCCCCAACACCATGAAGATTTTGTCACAATTGTTATCTTTTCATTACAAGGTCTTCACAAATCTTTGCCAAAGATTTGTCCCCATATTAAAAGATTCCTCCCACCATTCGCATGCTTGTATCCGGACGACCCCACATCACAAACATATCGCCCATTCCACCCCACATCACAAACATATCGCCCCCCCCCCCCCTTCATGTTCAAAGTCTTGATGTGTCACTTTCAATCATCCTTCAAACACCACCACCATTCGTTTCCCCCCCCCCCCCCCTTCCATTTTGTTCAAGTATGTCACTTTCAAAGATTTCCTTTGATATTGTCCCTACTTTGAAGATGATACGATATCTAATATTCCAATCGAAGAAGCTCCAATAAAAATCGACATCCACGACGACACAAATTCGCATGGTCATGCATCATTATACTTGGGAGAAAATAACACGCGGATTGGAGTTACGTTGTTAATCGGAACCGGAGTAACGTAAAACTCGACGACGGAATCGGTCCGAAAGCATGAAAATTCGGCCATATCATGCTTGAAAGGGACTCATGATTTGTCAAGATGCATGAAGATATTTCTCCTTCCCCACCTCACTACAAAATCGGCCCAAGCTTAAGATTTGATGAAGACTTTCATCAAATATCTTCTTCATGTCACCATCACCATAATAACTCCAAATGAAGATATTTCTCCTTCCCACCATGATACCTCACGGCCGAAACACAAGATTGGAAGAAGACTTTCCTCAAAACTTTCCTTCATGTCATTATCCTTCATGTCCTAATCACCATGATAATTCCAAAAAGACTTGATATCATATCACCACAAAATCCTCATGAACCCTACATGATTCGACCGATTTGAAGGAGTTGCTAGGAAGTTTCATTTGCTTGTTTTTGTTGTATTTTCTATGGTTGGAAACTACTATATATAGTAGTGCTTGTTGTATTTGTAAAGAATCTTGAATATTAATAAACCTTGTATTTCTTTGAAATATACGTTGAACGAGTTCAACAAACCTTTAGTTATTATTTCGACGCGTCTCGAATTATAACTTGATCGATTCTCAATAGGTCTTGAGGAGAGATTATTTTTATCGAGTTATAGGTCTAATTCGGTAAAACACATTCAAACCCATACACTATCCTACATCACGGCCGAAAACCATATAAATTTCGGTCACCACCTTGTACTTTTGGTTGATACTTTGATACTTTTCCAAACATAATAATCTTCCGTTGTATTTCATACGCATTACGTACACTTACATACGTAATTCGTATCACCTTGTCACGCCGCGACCGTGTCGCCTGGCACGGTCGAGTCATTGCCGAACGTCCCTGTCGCGCTGCGCCCGTGTCGAGTCCTGCCAAACGCGCCGAGTCACTGTCGGACCAGTCGCTGTCGGACGTCCCGGTCTCGCCGCGACCGTGTCAGTCGGACACGGTCGAGTCCCTGCCGGCCAGATGCGCGCCGCGGCCGTGTCAAGCAACACGGCCCGTGTCCGGCAGCCAGCCTACCTTTTTTAATTGCTGATTTTTGTGTGTTTTGTCTTCTCTTTTCCTTTCTTTACTTATTTTAGGGATTGTGTTCCCATATTTTGTGATTGATGTTTCTTGTTTGTATTTTATTTGATTTATTTTGATTATTCAAAGATTTTATAAATCTTTGAATTATTTTCTTTTTTTTTTTGATTCCTTAGACTTAGACTACATACTCCTATAAGTAGTCTTCATTGATTAGCCTTGTAGAGGAGGGTATGATGAATTTGAATGTGAAAGAATACACTTTGTGTTTCTATCCTTGGTAAATGATTTTTACCGAAACTTGATTTTTATTCGACGCGTTTTCGAATATTAATCTGATTGATTCTCTATAGGTCTTGGGAAGAAATCACCTTATCGAGTTATAGGTCTAATTCGATAAACCCTTGTTCTTGATCGTTCAAGTTTTCTTGATCGATATTATCACTTTTTCCGATATTGCTTCCATTTTTTTCTTGTTCGATATTTTTATTGCCATATTCGATATTACATCACAAAATACATCCAAAAACACCCCCTACTCGTAAAAATACTTCCGCTACGATATTCTTACAAACACTCCGACCGATACGTATCCGCCTCTCCCCGGATAATTCGTATCAGTAAGGTCGTTTACGTCGATCTTTACCTCGTCTTCTTCATTTGGATTAGTCAATCCCGTATCATCTCCACCTCCTTTAAAGGGAATTGTCCTCAATTCCGAAATTCCGTCATCATCAAGGTAATGCGAAAGATCCCCAATATTAAAGGTTGCATGCACCCCATAATCTCCCGGAAGTTCTAACTTGTATGCATTGTCGTTCACCTTTGCAACTACCTTAAACGGTCCCTCAGCTCATGGCATTAACTTGTTCTTATGCTTACTCGGAAATCGCTCTTTCCTCAAATGCACCCAAACTAAATCCCCAACTTCGATTAATCTCGGCTTTCTTTGCTTGTTCGACTTTCTTTTGTAAGTCTCGTTTATCTCCTTGATTCGATTACGTACTTGCTCGTGTAATTTCTTCATTGACTTCAACTTCGACTCCGCATCCTTATACACCAACTCGGCAATAGAATTAGATCTAACGGCATGTAAGGATTCAGCCCGTAAACTACTTCAAACAGAGAGTGTGTCGTGGCATGAGTAGGAGAACGATTATAAGCAAACTCCGCATGTGCAAGCTTCAAATCCCAATCCTTTTATGTCTTGCTCACAAGACCCCGTAATAAAGTGCCCAAGGTTCGATTGGTTACCTCAGTTTGTTGTCCATTTGTGGATGATGCGACTTGCTAAATAGAAGCTTGGTTCCCACCTTTCTTCACAAGGTGTTCCAAAAATAGCTAAGGAATTTTGAATCCCGGTCTGAAACAATCGTCTTCGGGACCCCATGCAATCGTACGATCTCTCGAAAATACAAATCGGCGATGTTACTCGCGTCGTCTGTCTTGTGACAAGCCGCAAAGTGAGCCATCTTCGAAAATCGATCTACAACAACCATAATAACATCCCTCCCTCATTGAGTACGAGGTAAAGCAACAATGAAATCCATCAAGACATCTTCCCACGACCTTTCCGGAATTGGTAAAGGCATGTATACTCCCTGCTTGAACGAACTCTTCGCCATGTGGCACGTCACGCACTTGCTAATTATGTCATTCACATCCCCTTGCATCTTCGGCCAATAAAAATGTTCCTTAAGTACCTCCAATAACTTAGCCAAACCAAAGTGGCCAGCCAAGCCTCCACCGTGAGCTTCCCGAACCAACAATTCTCGAACCGCGTGTTTGGGCAAGCAAAGGCAATTTTATTTGAAGAGGAATCATTCTTGTATCACAAATTCTCCAAACGGACCAGATTTGCAAAGAGCGAAAGTCTCACCAAAATCCGCATCACCATCATAATATTCCTTCAACGTCTCGAACCCAAGCAAATGAATATCAAGAGTAGAGAGCAAGGCATACCGTCTAGACAACGCATCCGCCACAATGTTGCTCTTGCCATCCTTATACTTCGATGAAAAGTGGAACGATTGCAAGAACTCCACCCACTTAGCATGTCTCGGACTCAACCCGGGGTTACATCGATAGGCGGATTTGTTAGGGAGTGATGCACCCGGTATAAGATCGACTTGGTGTTCAATCCCACAGGGCGGCAAACCCGGCGGTAAGTCTTCCGAAAAAACATCCAAAAATTCGCGTAACAAGGTAACGATCTCCCCTTTGCCTTGCACAACCATGTCAACATCTCGTGTTTCTTTAATCATCAACAAAGACACATGCTCGCCATCATCAATAGCGTGTTTCACCTCTTTCTCACTAACAAACATAGTAAGTTTTAGTTTTTCCATTTGGCTAGAACTCATCGAATGAATGGCTTGAGGTGCCATTGGTTCAAGCACAATCTTCTTGGCTTTATCCCGTAATTCATATTCGTCACTTCTTCCTCGATGTAAAATATCTCTATCAAATAGCCATGGTCGTCCCAAGAGTATATGGCATGTATCCATCGGGAGTACATCACATAATACGTCGTCACCATATGAACCCATAGTTAAACCGACCCGTACTTGTTTCGAAACTTTCACTTTACTCCCATCATCGAGCCAATATAATGCGTATGGTTTTGTATGAGCAGTAGTGATGAGTCCGAGCTTCGTCACCATCTCACTTGAAGCTATATTAGTACAACTTCCCCCATCGATTATCAAACTACACCATTTGTCTTTGATTTGACACTTGGTGTGGAATATTTGATCCCGTTTTTCCGAATCATTCGAAAGGGTTTGGGCTTGTAAAGTACAAAGAACCAAGGTTGTATCATAGTTTGGAGCATCATAAGTTTCACACTCTTCTTCCACTTTGCCTTCATCATAGTTTGGTCTCGTTATTCCGTATCCCTCGAAACCATTTTGACTTGCAAAGTGCGAAGGACTAGACTCGTATCATAATCTGGAGAATCGTAAGCCTCGCACTCCTCTTCTTCGGCGTCCATGTTAAACACATCACCGAGCCTTTCTCTTTCGTCCTCGACTAAAAATTCTTCCCGGACCTCAAGAGCCTCTCTTAGTGCCACCACCCGTTTGTTCGGACACGTATTTTGGTAATGACCGAATCCTTGATACTTGAAACATTGTACGCTCGCCAAACTCATTTCTTTGGATATGTAGGGAGTCTTAGGAGCCGTAATAGGGGCTGGATTTGGGGTTGTGCTTTTAGTACCTGAACTTGAACCGATACTTGGATTTCTGAATTTGGATGGAAATTCGGGTCTTGAAAACTTCACCTTATTTTGAGCCTCTATCTTTACACATAGTCCACATAAAGTATCGAAATCTTCATATAGGTACAATTCCACCATGTTAGCAATGTTTTTATTCAAGCCACCTAAAAAACGTGACATCTTTTGCTCTTCGTTTTCTTCTAATTCTCCCATTAAGACCAAGCTTTCGAACTCTTCAATGTATTCACCAACACTTAGTTTTCCTTGCATGAAGTAGGCAATCTTCTGGTACAAGGTTAACCGATGTGATGTTGGCACATACCTTTTACGAAGTTTTCTTTTTAATGAATCCCACGAACGGATCTTTGCTTTTCCTGCCCAAGCTCTTCGTGTCTTCACTCCTTCGAACCAAAGAGAAGCACCCTTCCCTAACTTGAGAATTGCATATTTGCAACGTTTCTCGTCGTTAAGGTCTTTGAATTCGAACATGCACTCAATCTTCCATTCCCATTCCAAATAAGCTTCGGGATCGGTACCTACAACGAACTCCGGAAGTTCGTTTACTTTAAACTCGTCCGCATGCTGCGGTGAATGTGCATCGTCTCTGCGCCTTGCTTGCATACGCTGATCCGGTAAACCGCTTAGTGCGCCATGGAGTTTCATCAAGAAATCAGGGTCGGAGAAATCCATAACAAGAGAGTCATGAGATAGTTTTAACAAGAAATCGCCAATAAAATCACCAAGGAAATAACCTTGGGCTCCGATGCCACTAATGATACGAATTCGCTCGGAATGTGAATATGTATCGGTTGGAAAATGTATAAGTATGGAAGTATATCGTAGCGGAAGTATATTTTTGTGGATAGGATATTTCGAATGTAATATTATGGAGATACGGGCAGTGCCTTTGGCACTTTCCCGAAGAGTGCAACACGGGCCGTGTCGGCTGACACGACCGAGGCCGAGCATCATGGTCACTCCACGTCTTGTGTCCGTTTTCTCGCCTAAATATGTAGTCGTACTTGCATGGCGCGTTGTAAGGCCGCTTACGTTGATCCTTACTTCGTCTTCTTCATTTGGATTAGTCAATCCCGTATCACGAGTCGTATTGTTTTTATTCGTAATAGTCATTTTCGCATTATTCCCTCCCCCTTTAAAAGAAATTGACCTCAATTCCGCAATACTCAAAAATAAATGTCTGCAGTGCGTATATGGTTCAAAATCTTGAGGCGGTAGGTAGTAGGGGGTCTCAGAGAATCACCAACAAAATTAATAAAATAATAATTATTCAACACGATCCTCTTGTCCTTGTCCCGCAACTCGTACTCGTTACTTCTTCCTCGATGTAAAACATCTCTATCAAATAGCCATGGTCATCCCAAGAGTATATGGCATGCATCCATCGGGAGTACATCACATAATATGTTGTCACCGTATGAACCCATGGTTAAGCCAACCCGTACTTGTTTCGAGATTTTCAGTTTACTCCCGTCATCGAGCCAATGTAATGCGTATGGTTTTGGATGAGTAGTAGTGATGAGTCCGAGCTTTGTCACCATCTCACTTAAAACTACATTAGTACAACTTCCCCCATCGATTATCAAACTACACCATTTGTCTTCGATATTACACTTGGTGTGGAATATTTGATCCCATTGTTCCGAATCATTCGTAACGGTTTGGGCTTGTAAAGTACGAAGAACCAAGGTCGTATCATAGTTTGGAGCATCGTAAGTTTCACACTCTTCTTCCTCTTTGCCTCCATCATTAAAATCGAACACATCACCTAGCTTTTCTCTTTCTTCCTCGACTAGCAACTCCTCTCGGACCGTGATGGCTTCTCTTAGCGTCACCGCCCATTTGTTCGGACAAGCAATTTGATAATGACTGAACCCTTGACATTTAAAACATCTTACTTTGGTTAAGATCGTTTCCTTCGTCACATAGGGGGCCTTAGAAACCGTAGCAAGGGTAGGAGTCGGTACGATTGTGTTGGTAGTCGAACTCGAACCAATACTTGGATCCTTGAATTTGGATGGAAATTCGGGTCTTGAAAACTTCACCTTATTTTGGGCCTCTATCTTCACACATAGTCCACATAAAAGTATCGAAATCTTCATATGGGTACAATTCCACCATGTTAGCTATGTTTTTATTCAAGCCACATAAAAAACGTGACATCTTTTGCTCTTCGTTTTTGTCCAATTCTCCCATTAAGACCAAGCTTTCGAACTCTTCAATATATTCACCAACACTTAGTATTCCTTGCATGAAGTCGGCAATCTTCTGGTACAAGGTTAACCGATGTGATGTTGGTATATACCTTTTACGAAGTTTTCTTTTTAATGAATCCCACGAATGGATTATTGCTTTTCCCGCCCGAGCTCTTCATGTCTTTACTCCTTCAAACCAAAGAGAAGCACCCTTCCCTAACTTGAGAATTGCATATTTGCAACGTTTCTCGTTGTTAAGGTCTTTGAATTCGAACACGCGCTCAATCTTTCGTTCCCATTCCAAATAAGCTTCGGGATCGGTACCTCCAACAAACTCCGGAAGTTCTTTTACTTTAAACTCGTCCGCATGGTGCGGTGAATGTGCGTCGTCTCTGCGCCTTGCTTGCATATGTTGCTCCGGTAAACCGCTTAGTGCGTCACGGAGTTTCATCAAGAAATCGGGATCGAAGAAATCCATAACAAGAGAGTCACGAGATAATTTTAACAGGAAGTCGCCAATAAAATTGCCAAGGAAATAGCCTTGGGCTCCGATGCTACTAATAATACGAATTCGCTCGGAGTGTGAATATGTATCGGTTGAAAAATATTTAAGTATGGAAGTATATCGTAGCGGAAGTCTATTTTTGTGTATAGGGTATTTCGAATGTAAAATTATGGAGACAATATCGGATATAGTAAACAAAATCGACCAAGAAGGTTCGACCGAACAAGAACAAGGATTTATCGAATTAGACCTATAATTCGATAAGATGATTTCTTCTCAAGACCTATTGAGAATCGCTCGGATTAATACTCGAAAACGCGTCGATTAATAATCAAGGTTTTGATGAAACTCATTCAACAAGGATGTAATACAAAGTGTATTATCTTCTTCAACATTCAATAATATTACAAGAATCACCAAGACTACTTATAGGGATGTAGTCTTCTAAAATCAACTAAAGGAATCAAAAGCAAGATCACATGATCTTGAAAATAAAAACAATAATCAAGTAAAGAAATCGAAAGCAAGATCACATGATCTTGAAAAGGAAGACAAGAATCAAGATCAAACTATAAAAATTACAACATCAAATAATAGGGGGACAAAGAAAGGAAAAGGAGACAAAAACAACACACAAAAGACTATAAAAAAAGGTGGCTGGTGACTCGACACGGGCCGTATCGCTTGACACGGCTGCGGCTGCACGTTCGGTGAATCTTGGTCGAGCAGGACTCGACCGTGTTCCGGAGCACGGTTGGGTTGGGCAGGCAGCGCCTTCGGCACTTTCCGAAGTAGTTCGGCACGGGCCGTGTCGCCTGACACGGCCGGGTTCGGCTGGCAGATCTGGACGAGCAGGACTCGACCGTGACACGGCCGGGTTCGATGGGCAGTGCCTTCAGCACTTTCTGGAAGAGTGCGACACGGTCCGTGTCGGCTAACACGGTCGAGGCCGAGCATCATGGTCACTCCATGTCTTGTGTCCGTTTTCTCGCCTAGATATGTAGTCGTACTTGCATGGCGCGTTGTAAGGCCGCTTACGTCGATCCTTACTTCATCTTCTTCATTTGGATTAGTCAATCCCGTATCACGAGTCGGATTATTATTATTATTATTCGTAATAGTCGTTTTCGCATCATTCCCTCCCCCTTTAAAAGGAATTGACCTCAATTCCGCAATCCCATCGTTTCTTGATGAATTAATTAATGCCTCCAAATACTTGACCTCGGAAATATCTGCAGTGCGTATATGGTTCAAAATATTGAGGCGGTAGGTAGTAGGGGGTCTTAAAGAATCACCAACAAAATAACTATCATTATTAATAAAATAATAATAATTATTCAACGAGGTAATACCGATATCACGACATGACTGGACATATGAAATGGGAAGCACGGGAGTAATAACAGGCCTCTCTTCATTAATGGGTTCCTCATCAAATACTGGCGGTCCGTCATAATCCGGTCCACTCTCCATTTTAATATTATTGGGGTCCCCAAGTAATGGCCCATCGAAAATTAATCCATTAAGCCCAATCCGGTAATTATTCAGGACCATAAGTCCATCACAAGAAACTGCGCCATTGTAAAAAATAGGCCCAAAGCTGTCGTTTTCTTTTAACCGGCCAATCTCAGTACCAAACTCAATTTCCCTCTCACTAGCAAACATGGTCAGATTCGGTTTCCCACCTCGGTTAGGGCTCATAGAATGAATAGATTGAAGTGACATTGGTTTCAACATGATCCTCTTGTCCTTGTCCCGCAACTCGTACTCATTACTTCTTCCTCGATGTAAAACATCTCTATCAAATAGCCATGGTCATCCCAAGAGTATATGGGATGCATCCATCGGGAGTACATCACATAATATGTTGTCCCCGTACGAACCCATGGTTAAGCCGTCCCGTACTTGTTTCGAGATTTTCACTTTACTCCCGTCATCGAGCCAATGCAATGCGTATGGTTTTGGATGAGTAGTAGTGATGAGTCCGAGATTTGTCACCATCTCACTTAAAACTACATTAGTACAACTTCCCCCATCGATTATCAAATACACCATTTGTCTTCGATTTGACACTTGGTGTGGAATATTTGATCCCATTGTTCCGAATCATTCGAAACGGTTTGGGCTTGTAAAGTACGAAGAACCAAGGTCGTATCATAGTTTGGAGCATCGTAAGTTTCACACTCTTCTTCCTCTTTGCCTCTATCATTAAAATCGAACACATCACCCAGCCTTTCTCTTTCTTCCTCGACTAGCAACTCCTCTCGGACCGTGATGGCTTCTCTTAGCGTCACCACCCATTTGTTCGGACAAGCATTTTGATAATGACTGAACCCTTGACATTTAAAACATCTTACTTTGGTTAAGATCGTTTCCTTCGTCACATAAGGGGCCTTAGAAACCGTAGCAAGGGTAGGAGTCGGTACGATTGTGTTGGTAGTCGAACTCGAACCAATACTTGGATCCTCGAATTTGGATGGAAATTTGGGTCTTGAAAACTTCACCTTATTTTGGGCCTCTATCTTCACACATAGTCCACATAAAGTATCGAAATCTTCATATGGGTACAATTCCACCATGTTAGCTATGTGTTTATTCAAGCCACATAAAAAATGTGACATCTTTTGCTTTTCGTTTTCGTCCAATTCTCCCATTAAGACCAAGCTTTCGAACTCTTCAATGTATTCACCAACACTTAGTTTTCCTTGCATGAAGTCGGCAATCTTCCGATACAAGGTTAACCGATGTGATGTTGGTACATACCTTTTACGAAGTTTGCTTTTTAATGAATCCCACGAACGGATTATTGCTTTTCCCGCCCGAGCTCTTCGTGTCTTCACTCCTTCGAACCAAACCCTTCCCTAACTTGAGAATTGCATATTTGCAACGTTTCTCGTCGTTAAGGTCTTTGAATTCGAACATGCGCTCAATCTTTCATTCCCATTCCAAATAAGCTTCGGGATCGGTACCTCCAACAAACTCCGGAAGTTCGTTTACTTTAAACTCGTCCGCATGGTGCGTGGAATGTGCATTGTCTCTGCGCCTTGCTTGCATATGTTGCTCCGGTAAACCGCTTAGTGCGTCACGGAGTTTCATCAAGAAATCGGGATCGAAGAAATCCATAACAAGAGAGTCACGAGATAATTTTAACAGGAAGTCGCCAATAAAATCTCCAAGGAAATAGCCTTGGGCTCCGATGCCACTAATAATACGAATTCGCTCGGAGTGTGAATATGTATCGGTTGAAAAATGTTTAAGTATGGAATTATATCGTAGCGGCAGTCTATTTTTGTGTATAGGGTATTTCGAATGTAAAATTATGGAGATAATATCGGATATAGTAAACAAAATCGACCAAGAAGGTTCGACCGAACAAGAACAAAGATTTATCGAATTAGACCTATAATTCGATAAGATGATTTCTTCTCAAGACCTATTGAGAATCGCTCGGATTAATACTTGAAAACGCGTCGATTAATAATCAAGGTTTTGATGAAACTCATTCAACAAGGATGTAATACAAAGTGTATTATCTTCTTCAACATTCAATAATATTACAAGAATCACCAAGACTACTTATAGGGATGTAGTCTTCTAAAATCAACTAAAGGAATCAAAAGCAAGATCACATGATCTTGAAAAGAAAAACAATAATCAAGTAAAGAAATCAAAAGCAAGATCACATGATCTTAAAAAGGAAGACAAGAATCAAGATCAAACTATAAAAATTACAACATCAAATAATAGGGGGACAAAGAAAGGAAAAGGAGACAAAAACAACACACAAAAGACTATAAAAAAGGTGGCTGGTGACTCGACACGGGTCGTATCGCTTGACACGACTGCGGCTGCACGTTCGGTGAATCTTGGTAACACGGTCGGGTTGGGCAGGCAGCGCCTTCGGCACTTTCCAGAGTAGTTCGGCACGGGCCGTGTCGCCTGACATGGCCGGGTTCGACTGGCAGATCTGGACAAGCAGGACTCGACCGTGACACGGCCGAGTTCGGTGGGCAGTGCCTTCGGCACTTTCTGGAAGAGTGCAACACGGTCCGTGTCGGCTAACACGGCCGAGCCGAGCATCATGGTCACTCCACATCTTGTGTCTGTTTTCTCGCCTAGATATGTAGTCATACTTGCATTGTTGCGATTGTGACGTCTCCAAACGAAGTAAGAATTGACGTAGGTAACGATACCACATTGCATGCACATGCACCTACGTACTTCGGTGAGAAAACAAATGCGGAAATGGGAACGATTGATACGAATTATCCGGGAGAAGCGGATACGTATCGGTCGGAGTGATTGTAAGTGTATGATAGCGGAAGGCTTTTACGAATATGGAGTTTTTTGGATGTATTTTGTATGTGAATAATATCGGATATAACAATAAAAAAATATCGAACAAGAAGATGATACGAATTACGTACGTAATGCGTATGAAATATAACGGAAGATTATTATGTCTTGACGATTATCAAAGTGTCACTCGAAAATACAAGGGGTGGCCGAACTTAAATGGATTTCGGCCGTGAGGTAGTAGTGTATACGGATTTGGATGTGTTTTATCGAACTAGACCTATAACTCGATAAAAGTAATCTCTTCCCAAGACCTATTGAGAATTGATCAAGTTAAAATCTCGAGACGCGTCGAAACAATAACTAAAGTTTTGTTGAACTCGTTCAACGTATATTTCAAAGAAATACAAGGTTTATTAAACTTCAAGCTTCAAGATTTTTTTTACAAGCCAAAAATCTCCCATTTAAATAGGAGTTACACAATCATGCAAAAGGAAAAACAATCAAAAGAGTATCTATTAAACTATAAAAAAAAAGGAAACAACATCTTCATGCTAAGGGGATGTTTCGTCCGAAATGGTTGAGAGATCTTCAACATGGGACAAATCTTCAACATAAAAGTGACATACATGAAACAAAGGGAGGGGGGGCGGCCGAAATGGTGGAGATGTAAAGGTGGAAGAAATCTTCATCATGGGAACAAGATCAAAGGAAATCTTCAAAGTTGAAAGTGACACATTTGAACAGGGGGGATTCTTTGTGTGATCTTGACAAAGATATCAATCAATCTTTCATGATTTTGTTGATGAATTCGGCCGAAGTAAAAGGAAGATGGGGGGGGGGGGAATCTTTGTGTGATCTTGACAAAGATATCAATCAATCTTTCATGATTTTGTTAATGAATTCGGCCGAAGTAAAAGGAAGATGGGGGGGGGGGGAATCTTTGTGTGATCTTGACAAAGATATCAATCAATCTTTCATGATTTTGTTGATGAGGGGGGGAATCTTTGTGTGATCTTTACAAAGATATCAATAAATCTTTCATGATTTTGTTGATGAATTCGGCCAAGTAAAAGGAAGATGGGGGAATCTTTGTGTGATCTTGACAAAGATATCAATCAATCTTTCATGATTTTGTTGATGAATTCGGCCAAGTAAAAGGAAGATGGGGGATTCTTTGTGTGATCTTGACAAAGATATCAATCAATCTTTCATGATTTTGTTGATGAATTCGGCCGAAGTAAAAGGAAGATGGGGGGGGAATCTTTGTGTGATCTTGACAAGATATGTGAAGACTTTGTAAAAGGATGTGAAGAAAATATTCAAGATGTTGGTGAGGGGAGATCGTCCGAATGCAAGGAGGGGAATGGTGGGAGGAATCTTTTAATATGGGGACAAATCTTTGACAAAGATTTGTGAAGACCTTGTAATGAAAAGATAACAAATGTGACAAAATCTTCATGGTGTTGGGGAATGGGGCGGCCGGATGCAATTCATGACTTTAGTATGCATGGTGCATACTACGTATGCATGTCGACCCGTCTACGTTATTCCGAGTCCGTTCACTAAAATGCATTCCAATCTTCTTCATTCGGAATAGTCATTTTCGTATCATTCTTCGGAATAGTTGTTTTCGTATCATTCCCTCCCTCTTTAAAGGAAATTGTCCTCAATTCCGAACTCCCTTCGTCACCAAGATAATTAACTAACGCCTCTAAGTATTTGGTCTCGAAGATGTCCGCAGTGCGTACATGGCTCACAATCTTGAGACGATAGGTAGTGGGGCCCCCTCGAGAATCACCAACAAAATAACTATCATTATTAATAAAATAATAATAATTACTCTGCCAGGTAATACAGATATCATGACATGAGTGGATATCTGAAATGGGACGCACGGTTATCTCCACATCGGGTTCCTCCTCCAGAATTGGAAACACTGATAATTTCACGTCGGGTTCACCATCAAAAATGGCAAATACAGAATTTATTGCGGAGTCCTCTTCATCAACTGGTTCCTCATCAAATGTTGGCGGTCCGTCGCAATCTGACCAACTCTCCGTTTCAAAATTATTGGGCTCCTCTTTGTCATCTGATTCTGTATCAAATATTGGCGGTCCATCATAACCCGATCCACTTTCCATTTTAATATTATCGGTCTCCTTGAATAATGACTCATTAAAATTTAACCCACTAAGCTCATTTCGTACCGCAACAAAGTCATACGACCCACTTTGCTCCGATAGGGCAGCTCGACTCCAACCATCGTCTTCTTTGTCATCAAAAAATGCCGTAGGAAATTCTGTCATATCAAAGTCGTCAGTGACAAAGAGTTCATTTTCAATATTGGCCGTTTCAGAAAGCATAAGGCCGTGATCTTGTTTCGCGTTACTAAAATAATTTGGTCCGTTTTGGTCAATTTGACCAACACAACCAACTGGCCCATGATCAAAGTAGCAAGATCTAGGTTCGTCGACTAGGGAGACACGGCTCAACTCATCTTCTTCGTTGAATTGCTCCGTTGAAAATTCTGTCTCGTCTACTTCATTGAAAATGGTGGTAGGGACATCGTCTTCGTCAAAAAAAACTTCGCTGGAAATTCTTCGATGAAAAAAAAATCTTTGATCAAAGGTTGGCGGCGGGGCGTCGAAGGATTGGTGGTGGGGGAACAACGAGTGGTGGTATGGTTTGAACCTTCGATTGAAATATTTTGTGAATTTTTGCCAATCTTTGATTTTTGGCTTACGTTGTTGTGAACGGGACTGTTTCAGTTTTTGCCACCAGACGGCGGCGCTACCGCGGAGGCGCTTTGTTACCAGCGAAACGCGGCGGTTGATCGGGGCAGCCTTGAAGTCCGAGTGCTCCTCACAAGCACGAAGCCAATCTATGCACGCATTTGGATCACTATCTCCGTGAAATTCCGGTATGCTGCGGAATTTGGCCAAGAAATCAATATCGTTGGCATCGTCTCTGCGTCTTTCTTGCATACGTCGCTCCGGTAAGCCGTTTAGTGCGTCACGGAGTGTCATCAAGAAATCGAGCTCGGAAAATTCCATAACAAGAATCAAGAGATAGTTCTTGAAATCGGACAGAAAATTTTCCCAAGAAATCCGTGAAGAATGAACCAAGAAGATGATCAAATAATCTGATCTCCACCGTTCAGACTGTAGCTCAATGAGTTGGCTTACTTTTGTCAAAATTTCATGATGATCCAACGGTCGAATCCACGGGAAACTTTGTTTTCTTCCGACTGCGCTAATCTGCCAATGTCATGCGAAAATTCTTCTAACCGTGAAGAACAACCCAAGAAGGTTTCAACAAAAAAAAAAAAAAAATCGGTGAATATAGTTGATCGCCCAAGGAGATGACCTTGGTCTCTGATACCACTTATGATACGAATTATCCGGGAGAAGCGGATACGTATCGGTCGGAGTGATTGTAAGTGTATGATAGCGGAAGGCTTTTACGAATATGGAGTTTTTCGGATGTATTTTGTATGTGAATAATATCGGATATAACAATAAAAAAATATCGAACAAGAAGATGATACGAATTACGTACGTAATGCGTATGAAATATAACGGAAGATTATTATGTCTTGACGATTATTAAAGTGTCACTCGAAAATACAAGGGGTGGCCGAACTTAAATGGATTTCGGCCGTGAGGTAGTAGTGTATACGGATTTGGATGTGTTTTATCGAACTAGACCTATAACTCGATAAAAGTAATCTCTTCCCAAGACCTATTGAGAATTGATCAAGTTAAAATCTCGAGACGCGTCGAAACAATAACTAAAGTTTTGTTGAACTCGTTCAACGTATATTTCAAAGAAATACAAGGTTTATTAAACTTCAAGATTCAAGATATTTTTTACAAGCCAAAAATCTCCCATTTAAATAGGAGTTACACAATCATGCAAAAGGAAAAACAATCAAAAGAGTATCTATTAAACTATAAAAATTTGGAATCAACATCTTCATGCTGAGGGGTGGTTTCGTCCGAAATGGTTGAGAGATCTTCAACATGGGACAAATCTTCAACATAAAAGTGACATACATGAAACAAAGGGAGGGGGGGCGGCCGAAATGGTGGAGATGTAAAGGTGGAAGAAATCTTCATCATGGGGACAAGATCAAAGGAAATCTTCAAAGTTGAAAGTGACACATTTGAACATGGGGGATTCTTTGTGTGATCTTGACAAAGATATCAATCAATCTTTCATGATTTTGTTGATGAATTCGGCCGAAGTAAAAGGAAGATGGGGGGGGGGGGAATCTTTGTGTGATCTTGACAAAGATATCAATCAATCTTTCATGATTTTGTTGATGAATTCGGCCGAAGTAAAAGGAAGATGGGGGGGGGGCATCTTTGTGTGATCTTGACAAAGATATCAATCAATCTTTCATGATTTTGTTGATGAGGGGGGGAATCTTTGTGTGATCTTGACAAAGATATCAATCAATCTTTCATGATTTTGTTTATGAATTCGGCCGAAGTAAAAGGAAGATGGGGGGGAATCTTTGTGTGATCTTGACAAAGATATCAATCAATCTTTCATGATTTTGTTGATGAATTCGGCCGAAGTAAAAGGAAGATGGGGGGGGGGGGAATCTTTGTGTGATCTTGACAAAGATATCAATCAATCTTTCATGATTTTGTTGATGAATTCGGCCGAAGTAAAAGGAAGATGGGGGGGGGGAATCTTTGTGTGATCTTGACAAGATATGTGAAGACTTTGTAAAAGGATGTGAAGAAAATATTCAAGATGTTGGTGAGGGGAGATCGTCCGAATGCAAGGAGGGGAATGGTGGGAGGAATCTTTTAATATGGGGACAAATCTTTGACAAAGATTTGTGAAGACCTTGTAATGAAAAGATAACAAATGTGACAAAATCTTCATGGTGTTGGGGAATGGGCGGCCGGATGCAATTCATGACTTTAGTATGCATGGTGCATACTACGTATGCATGTCGACCCGTCTACGTTATTCCGAGTCCGTTCACTAAAATGCATTCCAATCTTCTTCATTCGGAATAGTCATTTTCGTATCATTCTTCGGAATAGTTGTTTTCGTATCAACGATCTTAATAATCGGAACCGGGATAACTTAGACGTATCAAAACATGCATACGTATACATGTTCATGCATACAAAATCGGCCATTTGGGGGAGATTTCAGCCGATTGTGACATGCATCCATGAAGGATCTTTTGTCCCCACTACTTTCAACTTTGTTTCCATTTTCAAAGTCCACCATATCAAGGATAGAGATTTGATTTCCCTCCACCACTTGAAAAACAAATCGGCCGAACCACATGTAGAGAAAGACACCAAGATGTTGCTTTCATGTTCAAGTCTTTGTCAAATCCTTATCACATGAGAAAGATGGTTATCTCCTTCCTTCATGCTACCCCACGGCCGAAAATGCTAAGGAAGAAGCCAAGCATGTGCTGTTTTCAATCTTTGTCAAAAGTCTTGATGTTTTAGTTTAATAATTGCTTGTCTTTTAGCTGGATTTTGTGTGATCTTGTTTGAACTTATTAGTAGTTGTAATGGCTATATATTAGCCTCATCCTCAACCTTTAATAAACACTTTTGAAGCTTGAAAAACGAAATACACTTGTGTATGTTCATTGTTGAATGATTTTCAGCACAACTTGATTATAATTCGACGCGTTTTCGAGTTGTAATTTTAATCGATTCTCAATAGGTCTTGAGGAGATATTTCTTTATCAAACTATAGGTCTAGTTTGATAATTTACTTTCATATTATCTTGTTTACGTAAACCGAATTGCCTTACTTTCGGTTGAATCTTACGAGTATTACACAAATACGAGTGTTGTGAGGTAACAATTATAACCGCTACATTTTCCGGCGAATTTACGTACATATCATACGTTAATTCGTATCATTAGTGGCATCGGAGCCCAAGGTTATTTCCTTGTCGAAATTCTCTTGGCGATTTTCTGGACTAAACTATCTCATCATGGATTTTTCCGACGATTTCATGGAGAAACTACGTGAGGCACTATACAACATGCAAGAACCACATTTTCAAGCAAGAAGAGGAGGATATGATGCACATTCACCGCGTCATGTGGATGAATTTAAAGTTAATGAACTTCCGGAATTTGTCAGAGGTACCAATCCCGAAATCTACTTGGAGTGGGAAAGAAAGTTTGAACGTATGTTCGACTTCAAGCACCTTAATGATGAGAAACGTTGCAAATATGCGATTCTAAAGTTAGGGAAGGGCGCTTCCTTATGGTTCGAGGGTGTGAAAACACAACGAGCTCGTGCGGGAAAAGAGAAAATCCGTTCTTGGGATTCTTTGAAGAAAAAACTACGTAAAAGGTATGTCCCGACATCACATCGGTTAACCTTATACCGAAAAATTGCGGAGTTCGTACTCGTATCATTAGTGGCATCGAAGCCCAAGGTTATTTCCTTGTCGAAATTCTCTTGGCGATTTTCTGGACTAAACTATCTCATCATGGATTTTTCCGACGATTTCATGGAGAAACTACGTGAGGCACTATACAACATGCAAGAACCACGTTTTCAAGCAAGAAGAGGAGGATATGATGCACATTCACCGCGTCATGTGGATGAATTTAAAGTTAATGAACTTCCGGAATTTGTCGGAGGTACCAATCTCAAATCTACTTGGAGTGGGAAAGGAAGATTGAACGTATGTTCGACTTCAAGCACCTTAACGATGAGAAACGTTGCAAATATGCGATTCTCAAGTTAGGGAAGGGCGCTTCCTTATGGTTCGAGGGTGTGAAAACACAACGAGCTCATGCGGGAAAAGGGAAAATCCGTTCTTGGGATTCTTTGAAGAAAAAACTACGTAAAAGGTATGTCCCGACATCACATCGTTAACCTTATACCGAAAAATTGCGGAGTTCGTACAAGGAAAACTAAGTGTGGAAGAATATATCGAAGAATTTGAAGGCTTGGCCTTAATGGGAGAACTTGAAGAAAATGAAGAACAAAGAATGTCACGTTTCTTACGTGGTCTAAACCGAAACATTGCAAATACGGTGGAATTATACCCATACGGAGATTTTGACACTTTATGCGGACTATCCATAAAAATTGAAGCTCAAAACAAGTTGAAGTTTACCAAACCCGAATTCCCATACAAATTCGGAAATGCAAGTGCCGGCTCAAGTTCGACTACGAAACCTACCGTACCTTTTCAAGTCCCTACCCCGGCCCCGAAGGTTCCTCACGTTTCCAAGGAAACGAGATTGGCTAAAGTACGATGTTTTAAATGTCAAGGCTTTGGTCACTATCATAATGCATGTCCAAATAAAAGGGTGGTCACTTTAAGAGAAGCTCTTGCGGTCCGAGATGAACTTTTAGTCAAGGACGAGAAGGAAGGCCTTGGTGACGTGTTTAACATGGAGGCCGAGGAAGAGAATGAGGATTGCGAGACTTATGATGCTCTGGAATATGATACTGCTTTAGTGCTTCGAGCACTACATACCAAAATCATTCCCAGTGATACGGAGCAAAGAGACCAGATTTTTCATTCCAAATGCAAAGTCGGAGAAAAATGGTGTAGCTTGATAATAGACGGAGGGAGTTGCACGAATGTAGCTTCAAACGAGATGGTCACCAAACTTGGGCTAACTACTACGGCTCACCCGAGACCGTATGATTTACATTGGCTCGATGATGGAAGCAAAGTGAAGGTGTCTAGACAAGTACGGGTCAACTTAACCATGGGATCATACTGATACGGAATTGAATAGTCCGAATAAAGAAACCGAAGCAAGGATCGACGTAAATGACCTTACAACGCGTCCTGCACGTACGGCAACCTGCCGGAAAATGTCGCACCTGCCCGAAAATGTCGAGCCTGCCGGAAAATATCGCACCTGCCGGAAAATGCCGAGCACTGCCGGCCGGACCCGACCGTGTCGTCCGACACGGCCCGTGCCGCACTCGTCGGAAATGCAAAAGTCACTGCCCACAGGACTCGACCGTGTTGTCTGGCACGGTCGAGTCGAACTCTTCCGGATAAGTCGTTTCATACTGCCCAGACGACCCGACCGTGTTCCAGGACACGATCGGGCCCACGCCGAACGTCCTTGTCAGCGCCGCGCCCGTGCCGAGTCACTGTCGGACGAGTCGCTGTCGGACGTCCCTGTCGCGCCGCGACCGTGTCAGTCGGACGCGGTCGAGTCACTGCCAGCCAGATGCGCGCCGCGGCCGTGTCAAGCGACACGGCCCGTGTCCGGCAGTCAGCCACCTTTTTTTTAATGTTGATTTTTGTGTATTTTGTCTTCTCTTTTCCTTTCTTTACTCTTTTAGGGATTGTGTTCCCATGTTTTATGATGTATGTTTCTTTTTCTTATTTTATTTGATTTGTTTTGATTATTCAAAGATTTTATAAATCTTTGAATTATTTTATTTTTTGTTTGATTCCTTATGTTGAAGACTTCACTCCTATAAGTAGTCTTCACTTAGCCTTGAAGAGAATATTGTATTATGAATTTGAATGTGAAAGAATACACTTTGTGTTTCTATCATTGGTAAATGATTTTTACCGAAACTTGATTTTTATTCGACGCGTTTTCGAGTATTAATCCGATTGATTCTCAATAGGTCTTGGGAAGAAATCACCTTATCGAGTTATAGGTCTAATTCGATAAACCCTTGTCCTTGATCGTTCAAGTCTTCTTGATCGATATTATCACTTTTCCCGATATTACTTCCATTTTCCATTTGTTCGAATTTTCATTGTCATATTCGATATTACTCCCACAAAATACATCCAAAAACACCCATACTCGTAAAAAGCCTTCCGCTACGATATTCCTACATATACTCCGAACGATACGTATCCACCTCTCCCGGATAATTCGTATCATAAGTGGTATCGGAGCCCAGGGTCATCTCCTTGGGCGATTTTCTTCAACGATTTCTTGTGAAGAACTATATCTTGACTCTTGTTATGGATTTCTCCGATCTCAATTTCTTGATGAAACTCAGTGACGTACTAAACGGCTTACGGGAGCAACGTATACAAGAAAGACGCATAGACGATGCCAACAATATTGATTTCTTGGCCAAATTCCGCAGCATACCGGAATTCTACGGAGATAGTAATCCAGATGCGTGCATAGATTGGCTCTATGCTTGTGAGGAGCACTCGGACTTCAAGGCTGCCCCGATCAACCGCCGCATTTCGTTGGTGGCAAGGCGCCTCCGCGGTAGCGCCGCCGTCTGGTGGCAAAAACTGAAACAGTCCCATTCACAACAACGTAAGCCAAAAATCAAAGATTGGCAAAAATTCACAAAATATTTCAATCGAAGGTTCAAACCATACCACCACTCGTTGTTCCCCCACCACCAGTCCTTCGGCGCCCCGCCGCCGACATTCGGTCAAAGTTTTTTTCCCATCAAGGAATTCTCAACAGAGTCCTTTCTCGATGAAGATGATGTCCCTACTGTCATTTTTAATGAAGAAGACGAGGCAGAGGTTTCAACGGTGCCATACAACAAAGAAGATGATGGTTGGAGTCGAGCTGCCCTATCGGAGCAAAGTGGGTCGTGTGACTTTGTTGCGGTACGAAACGAGCTTAGTGGATTAATTTTTGATGAGACATTATTGGAGGAACCCAACAATATTGAAACGGAGAGTTGGTCAGATTATGACGGACCGCCAGCATTTGATGAGGAACCAGTTGATGAAGAGGAATCCGTAATAAATCCTGTGTTTCCCATTCTTGATGATGAACCCGATGTGGAATTATCAGTGTTTCCAATTCTGGAGGATGACCCCGATGTGAAATTAACCGTGCGTCCCATTTCAGATGTCCACTCATTTCATGATATCGGTATTACCTGGCGGAGTAATTATTATTATTTTATTAATAATGATAGTTATTTTGTTGGTGATTCTCGAGGGCCCCCCACTACCTATCGTCTCAAGATTTTGGGCCATGTACGTACTGCGGACATTTTCGAGATCAAGTACTTAGAGGCTTTAATTAATTATCTTGATGACGGAGGAAGTTCGGAATTGAGGACAATTCCCTTTAAAGGAGGAGGGGATGATACGGAATTGAATAGTTCGAATAAAGAAACCGAAGCAAGGATCGACGTAAATGACCTTACAACGCGTCCTGCACGTACGGCAACATTTTTAGGCGAGAAAACGGACACAAGCCAGAAAATGACACAACCTTCCGGAAAATGTCGTCGCCTGCCGGAAAATGTCGAGCCTGCCGGAAAATATCGAACCTGCCGGAAAATGCCGAGCACTGCCGGCCGGACCCGACCGTGTCGTCCGACACGGCCCGTGCCGCATTCGTCCGGAAATGCAAAAGTCACTGCCCACAGGACTCGACCGTGTTGTCTGGCATGGTCGAGTCGAACTCTTTCGGATAAGTCGTTTCATACTGCCCAGACGACCCGACCGTGTTCCAGGACACGATCGGGCCCACGCCGAACGTCCTTGTCAGCGTCGCGCCCGTGCCGAGTCACTGTCGGACGAGTCGCTGTCGGACGTCCCTGTCGCGCCGCGACCGTGTCAGTCGGACACGGTCGAGTCACTGCCGGCCAGATGCGCGCCGCGGCCGTGTCAAGCGACACGGCCCGTGTCCGGCAGTCAGCCACTTTTTTTTTATTGTTGATTTTTGTGTGTTTTGTCTTCTCTTTTCCTTTCTTTACTCTTTTAGGGATTGTGTTCCCATGTTTTATGATGTATGTTTCTTTTTCTTATTTTATTTGATTTGTTTTGATTATTCAAAGATTTTATAAATCTTTGAATTATTTTATTTTTTGTTTGATTCCTTAAGTTGAAGACTTCACTCCTATAAGTAGTCTTCACTTAGCCTTGAAGAGAATATTGTATTATGAATTTGAATGTGAAAGAATACACTTTTTGTTTCTATCATTGGTAAATGATTTTTACCGAAACTTGATTTTTATTCGACGCGTTTTCGAGTATTAATCCGATTGATTCTCAATAGGTCTTGGGAAGAAATCACCTTATCGAGTTATAGGTCTAATTCGATAAACCCTTGTTCTTGATCGTTCAAGTCTTCTTGATCGATATTATCACTTTTCCCGATATTACTTCCATTTTCCATTTGTTCGAATTTTCATTGTCATATTCGATATTACTCCCACAAAATACATCCAAAAACACCCATACTCGTAAAAAGCCTTCCGCTGCGATATTCCTACATATACTCTGAACGATACGTATCCACCTCTCCCGGATAATTCGTATCATAAGTGGTATCGGAGCCCAGGGTCATCTCCTTGGGCGATTTTCTTCAACGATTTCTTGTGAAGAACTATATCTTGACTCTTGTTATGGATTTCTCCGATCTCAATTTCTTGATGAAACTCCGTGACGCACTAAACGGCTTACGGGAGCAACGTATACAAGAAAGACGCATAGACGATGCCAACGATATTGATTTCTTGGCCAAATTCCGCAGCATACCGGAATTTTACGGAGATAGTAATCCAGATGCGTGCATAGATTGGCTCTGTGCTTGTGAGGAGCACTCGGACTTCAAGGCTGCCCCGATCAACCGCCGCATTTCGTTGGTGGCAAGGCGCCTCCGCGGTAGCGCCGCCGTCTGGTGGCAAAAACTGAAACAGTCCCGTTCACAACAACGTAAGTCAAAAATCAAAGATTGGCAAAAATTCACAAAATATTTCAATCGAATGTTCAAACCATACCACCACTCGTTGTTCCCCCCTCACCAGTCCTTCGACGCCCCGCCGCCGACATTCGGTCAAAGTTTTTTTCCCATCAAGGAATTCTCAACAGAGTCCTTTCTCGATGAAGATGATGTCCCTACTGTCATTTTTAATGAAGTAGACGAGGCAGAGGTTTCAACGGTGCCATACAACAAAGAAGATGATGGTTGGAGTCGAGCTGCCCTATCGGAGCAAAGTGGGTCGTGTGACTTTGTTGCGGTGCGAAACGAGCTTAGTGGATTAATTTTTGATGAGACATTATTGGAGGAACCCAACAATATTGAAACGGAGAGTTGGTCAGATTATGACGGACCGCCAGCATTTGATGAGGAACCAGTTGATGAAGAGGAATCCGTAATAAATCCTGTGTTTCCCATTCTTGATGATGAACCCGATGTGGAATTATCAGTGTTTCCAATTCTGGAGGATGACCCCGATGTGAAATTAACCGTGCGTCCCATTTCAGATGTCCACTCATTTCATGATATCGGTATTACCTGGCGGAGTAATTATTATTATTTTATTAATAATGATAGTTATTTTGTTGGTGATTCTCGAGGGCCCCCCACTACCTATCGTCTCAAGATTTTGGGCCATGTACGTACTGCGGACATTTTCGAGATCAAGTACTTAGAGGCTTTAATTAATTATCTTGATGACGGAGGAAGTTCGGAATTGAGGACAATTCCCTTTAAAGGAGGAGGGGATGATACGGAATTGAATAGTTCGAATAAAGAAACCGAAGCAAGGATCGACGTAAATGACCTTACAACGCGTCCTGCACGTACGGCAATATTTTTAGGCGAGAAAACGGACACAAGCCAGAAAATAACACAACCTGCCGGAAAATGTCGTCGCCTGCCGGAAAATGTCGAGCCTGCCGGAAAATATCGCACCTGCCGGAAAATTCCGAGCACTGCCGGCCGGACCCGACCGTGTCGTCCGACACGGCCCGTGCCGCACTCGTCCGGAAATGCAAAAGTCACTGCCCACAGGACTCGACCGTGTTGTCTGGCACGGTCGAGTCGAACTCTTCCGGATACGTCGTTTCATACTGCCCAGACGACCCGACCGTGTTCCAGGACACGATCGGGCCCACGCCGAACGTCCTTGTCAGCGCCGCGCTCGTGCCGAGTCACTGTCGGATGTCCCTGTCGCGCCGCGACCGTGTCAGTCGGACACGGTCGTGTCATCCGCCAGAGATGCGCTGGCGCGGCGGCATTGCGACACGGCCCGTGTCCGCGATCGACCACCTTTTTTATTGTTGATTTTTGTGTGTTTTGTCTTCTCTTTTCCTTTCTTTACTCTTTTAGGGATTGTGTTCCCATATTTTATGATGTATGTTTCTTTTTCTTATTTTATTTGATTTGTTTTGATTATTCAAAGATTTTATAAATCTTTGAATTATTTTATTTTTTGTTTGATTCCTTAAGTTGAAGACTTCACTCCTATAAGTAGTCTTCACTTAGCCTTGAAGAGAATATTGTATTATGAATTTGAATGTGAAAGAATACACTTTGTGTTTCTATCATTGGTAAATGATTTTTACCGAAACTTGATTTTTATTCGACGTGTTTTCGAGTATTAATCCGATTGATTCTCAATAGGTCTTGGGAAGAAATCACCTTATCGAGTTATAGGTCTAATTCGATAAACCCTTGTTCTTGATCGTTCAAGTCTTCTTTATCGATATTATCACTTTTCCCGATATTACTTCTATTTTCCATTTGTTCGAATTTTCATTGTCATATTCGATAGTACTCCCACAAAATACATCCAAAAACACCCATACTCGTAAAAAGCCTTCCGCTACGATATTCCTACATATATTCCGAACGATACCTATCCACCTCTCCCGGATAATTCGTATCACATACGGGGATGATGTGTTGTGTGACGTACTCCCGATGGACGCATGCCACGTACTTTTGGGACGACCATGGATGTTCGACCAAGATGTTTTACATCGAGGTCGGAGTAATGAATATGAATTACAAGACAAAGGAAAGAAGATTGTACTCAAACCAATGTCCCCACAAGCTGTCCGTTCGATGAGTTCTAGTCGAGTGGAGAAACCGAAACTTACCATGCTTGCTAGCAAAAGAGAAATGGAACATGCCATTAATGACGGGGAGCGAGTATATTTGGTGATGTTTAAAGGGACACGGGACAAGAACATGGGAGTACAAAATGAAGGAGAGTTAGATGTGTTGTTACACGAATTTGAGGATGTTTTTCCCGAAGAATTACCGTCGGGTTTACCACCTATTTGCGGTATCGAACACCAAATCAATCTTATACCGGGAGCACCACTTCCTAATAAAGCCGCTTATAGATGTAATCCCGAGGAGACGAAGGAGTTACAAAGACAAGTCGAAGAGCTTTTGGACCGCGGGTATGTCCGGGAGAGTCTGAGTCCGTGTGCGGTTCCGGTCTTACTTGTCCCTAAGAAAGATGGTTCTTGGCGGATGTGTGTGGATAGTCGAGCCGTGAACAATATCACTGTCAAGTATCGGTTCCCTATCCCGAGACTTGATGACATGTTAGACGAACTACATGGTTCGGCAATCTTTTCAAAGGTGGATTTGCGAAGCGGATATCATCAAATCCGAATGTGAGAAGGTGGCGAGTGGAAGACGGCCTTCAAAACGAAAAATGGATTATATGAATGGACCGTTATGCCTTTCGGTCTTACAAATGCGCCTAGTACCTTCATGAGGTTGATGAACGAGGTACTTAAACCATTTCTGGGGAAGTTCGTGGTTGTATATCTGGATGACATTCTAATCTATAGTCAATCACTACAAGAACATTTCGGGCACTTAAGGCTAATCTTCGAAACCTTGAGGGACTGAAAATTGTATGGAAAAAAAGAGAAGTGTTCGTTCCTAGTCGAAAGTATAGTCTTTCTTGGCTATGTCGTTTCGAAGGACGGAGTGGCGGTTGATCAAACAAAAATCGAAGCAATTAAATCTTAGCCTACCCCTACGACCGTGACGGAAGTGAGACCATTTCACGGACTTGCTTCTTTTTACCGAAGGTTTATTCGAGACTTCAGCACCATTTCAAGTTCGATAACGGAGTGTTTAAAAAAAGGACCATTTGTGTGGAACGGGGCTGCCCAAGGAGCTTTCGAGAAATTAAAGGCCAAATTATGCGAAGCACCGATTCTAACACTACCCGATTTTACTCAACCATTCGAAGTTGAATGTGATGCAAGCGGAGTTGGAATTGGAGCGGTTCTTATTCAAGGTAAACGACCTATCGCTTACTTTTTGGAGAAGTTGAACGGAGCTCGGTTGAATTATTGTACTTACGATAAAGAATTCTATGCTATCGTGCGGGCCATTGATCATTGGAGTCATTACTTACGGACGAAGCATTTTATTCTACACTCGGACCATGAATCATTGAAGTACATTAACGGACAACATAAACTGAGTCCGAGGCATGCCAAGTGGGTGGAATTCCTACAATCATTTCACTTTTCATCCAAGTACAAAGACGGTAAAAGCAATGTCATTACGGATGCGTTATCTAGGAGGTATGCTTTACTTTCTACGCTGGAGGTTTGGTTACTTGGTTTCGAAATGTTGAAGAAATGTTATGAAAATGATGCGGATTTTGGAGAAATTTTTACAAGTTGCAAATCTGGTCCGTTCGGGGAGTTCATGTTACAAGATGATTTCCTATTTAAAGGGAATAGGCTATGTGTTCCAAAACAGGCGGTTCGGGAATTATTGGTCCGGGAAGCTCACGGAGGAGGTTTAGCAGGACATTTTGGCACGGCTAAAACATTGGAAGTACTAAAAGAACATTTCTTTTGGCCTAAAATGCTAAAAGATGTTTACAATGTTTTAAGTAAATGCGTAACATGTCACATCTCGAAGAGTTCGTTCAAACCGGGATCGTATAGGCCTCTACCGGTTCCAGAAAGACCGTGGGAAGATGTATCCATGGATTTTATCGTCGCTTTACCCCGTACTCAACGAGGTAAAGATGCTATTATGGTGGTTGTTGATCGGTTCTCAAAAATGGCTCATTTCGTGGCTTGCCACAAAACCGACGACGCAAGCAATGTGGCCGATTTATACTTTCGAGAAGTGGTTCGTTTACATGGAGTTCCGAAGACTATTGTTTCGGATCGAGATTCGAAATTCCTTAGCTATTTCTGGAATACTTTATGGAGGAAAGTGGGTACAAAGCTCTTATTTAGCACTTCGCACCATCCTCAAACCGATGGTCAAACGGAAGTCACAAATCGAACGTTAGGAACGTTGTTGCGAGGACTTGTGAATAAAATGCAAAAGGATTGGGACATGAAACTTGCTCATGTGGAATTTGCCTATAACCGATCCCCTACACATGCTACGGCACATTCTCCTTTTGAAGTCGTTTACGGGTTAAATCCTTATTTACCCTTAGACTTGATCCCATTGCCGAAGGACGAGTTGGTACACAAAGATGCGGAATCTAAACTTAAATCGATGATCAAGTTGCACAGGCAAATACATGATCGAATCAAAAAGGTGAGTGACGCATACAAAAGGAAATCCAACAATCACAAGAAACTGAGACTATTCGAGGTAGGCGACTTGGTTTGGGTACACTTAAGAAAAGAGAGATTTCCTAGCAAACGTAAGAACAAACTTATGCCGAGGGCCGAGGGACCTTACAAAATCGTGGGAAAGGTGAATGACAATGCGTATAAAGTAGAACTTCTGGGCAATTATGGGGTACACGCCACTTTTAACGTGGGCGATCTATCTTCTTACCTTGATGACGAGGGAATCACTGAATTGAGGTCAATTCCTTTCAAAGAGGGAGGGGATGATGCGATTGTGATGTCTCCAAACGAAGTAAGAATTGACGTAGGTGACGATACCACGTTGCATGCACATGCACCTACGTACTTCGGTGAGAAAACAAATGCGGAAATGGGAACGATCTTAATAATCGGAACCGGGATAACTTAGACGTATCAAAACATGGATACGTGTGCATGTTCATGCATACAAAATCGGCCATTTGGGGGAGATTTTGGCCGATTGTGACATGTATCCATGAAGGATCTTTTGTCCCCACTACTTTCAACTTTGTTTCCATTTTCAAAGTCCACCATATCAAGGATAGAGATTTAATTTCCCTCCACCCCTTGAAAAACAAATCGGTCGAACCACATGTAGAGGATGATACCAAGATGTTGCTTTCATGTTCAAGTCTTTGTCAAAGCCTTATCGCATGAGAAAAATGGTTATCTCCTTCCTTCATGCTACCCCATGGCCGAAAATGCTAAGGAAGAAGCCAACCATGTGTTGTTTTCAATCTTTGTCAAAAGTCTTGATATTTTAGTTTAATAATTGCTTGTCTTTTAGCTTGATTTTGTGTGATCTTGTTTGAACTTATTAGTAGTTGTAATGGCTATATATTAGCCTCATCCTCAACCTTTAATAAACACTTTTGAAGCTTGAAAAACGAAATACACTTGTGTATGTTCATTGTTGAATGATTTTCAGCACAACTTGATTATAATTCGACGCGTTTTCGAGTTGTAATTTTAGTCGATTCTCAATAGGTCTTGAGGAGAGATTGCTTTATCAAACTATAGGTCTAGTTTGATAATTTACTTTCATATTATCTTGTTTACGTAAACCGAATTGCCCTACTTTCGGTTAAATCTTACGAGTGTTACACAAATACGAGTGTTGTGAAGTAACAATTATAACTGCTGCATTTTCCGGCGAATTTACGTACATATCATACGTTAATTCGTATCATGCATGGCGCGTTGTAAGGCCGCTTACGTCGATCCTTACTTCATCTTCTTCATTTGGATTAGTCAATCCCGTATCACGAGTCGTATTATTATTATTATTCGCAATAGTCGTTTTCGCATCATTCCCTCCCCCTTTAAAAGGAATTGACCTCAATTTTGCAATCCCGTCGTTTCTTGATGAATTAATTAATGCCTCCAAATACTTGACCTCGAAAATATCTGCAGTGCGTATATGGTTCAAAATATTGAGGCGGTAGGTAGTAGGGGGTCTCAGAGAATCACCAACAAAATAACTATCATTATTAATAAAATAATAATAATAATTATTCTACGAGGTAATACCGATATCACGACATGACTGGACATATGAAATGGGAAGCACGGGAGTAATAACAGGCCGCTCTTCATCAATGGGTTCCTCATCAAATACTGGCGGTCCGTCATAATCCAGTCCACTCTCCATTTTAATATTATTGGGGTCCCCAAGTAATGGCCCATCGAAAATTAATCCATTAAGCCCAATCCGGTAATTATTCAGGACCATAAGTCCATCACAAGAAACTGAGCCATTGTAAAAAATAGGCCCAAAGCTGTAGTTTTATTTTAACCGGCCAATCTCAGTACCAAACTCAATTTCCCTCTCACTAGCAAACATGGTTAGATTCGGTTTCCCACCTCGGTTAGGGCTCATAGAATGAATACATTGAAGTGACATTGGTTTCAACACGATCCTCTTGTCCTTGTCCCGCAACTCGTACTCGTTACTTCTTCCTCGATGTAAAACATCTCTATCAAATAGCCATGGTCATCCCAAGAGTATATGGCATGCATCCATCGGGAGTACATCACATAATATGTTGTCACCGTACGAACCCATGGTTAAGCCGACCAGTACTTGTTTCGAGATTTTCACTTTACTCCCGTCATCGAGCCAATGTAATGCGTATGGTTTTAGATGAGTAGTAGTGATGAGTCCGAGCTTTGTCACCATCTCACTTAAAACTACATTAGTACAACTTCCTCCATCGATTATCAAACTACACCATTTGTCTTCGATTTGACACTTGGTGTGGAATATTTGATCCCATTGTTCCGAATCATTCGAAACGGTTTGGGCTTGTAAAGTACGAAGAACCAAGGTCGTATCATAGTTTGGAGCATCGTAAGTTTCACACTCTTCTTCCTCTTTGCCTCCATCATTAAAATCGAACACATCACCCAGCCTTTCTCTTTCTTCCTCGACTAGCAACTCCTCTCGGACCGTGATGGCTTCTCTTAGTGTCACCACCCATTTGTTCGGACAAGCATTTTGATAATGACTGAACTCTTGACATTTAAAACATCTTACTTTGGTTAAGCTCGTTTCCTTCGTCACATAGGGGGCCTTATAAACCGTAGCAGGGGTAGGAGTCGGTACGATTGTGTTGGTAGTCGAACTCGAACCAATACTTGGATCCTCGAATTTGGATGGAAATTCGGGTCTTGAAAACTTCACCTTATTTTGGGCCTCTATCTTCACACATAGTCCACATAAAGTATCGAAATCTTCATATGGGTACAATTCCACCATAGCTATGTTTTTATTCAAGCCACATAAAAAACGTGACAACTTTTGCTCTTCGTTTTCGTCCAATTATCCCATTAAGACCAAGCTTTCGAACTCTTCAATATATTCACCAACACTTAGTTTTCCGTGCATGAAGTCGGCAATCTTCAGGTACAAGGTTAACCGATGTGATGTTGGTACATACCTTTTACGAAGTTTTCTTTTTAATGAATCCCACGAACGGATTATTGCTTTTCCCGCTCGAGCTCTTCGTGTCTTCACTCCTTCGAACCAAAGAGAAGCACCCTTCCCTAACTTCAGAATTGCATATTTGCAACGTTTCTCGTCGTTAAGGTCTTTGAATTCGAACATGCGTTCAATCTTTCGTTCCCATTCCAAATAAGCTTCGGGATCGGTACCTCCAACAAACTCCGGAAGTTCGTTTACTTTAAACTCGTCCGCATGGTGCGGTGAATGTGCGTCGTCTCTGCGCCTTGCTTGCATATGTTGCTCCGGTAAACCGCTTAGTGCGTCACGGAGTTTCATCAAGAAATCGGGATCGAAGAAATCCATAACAAGAGAGTCACGAGATAATTTTAATAGGAAGTCGCCAATAAAATCGCCAAGGAAATAGCCTTGGGCTCCGATGCCACTAATAATACGAATTCGCTCGGAGTGTGAATATGTATCGGTTGAAAAATGTTTATGTATGGAAGTATATCGTAGCGGAAGTCTAATTTTGTGTATAGGGTATTTCGAATGTGAAATTATGGAGATAATATCGGATATAGTAAACAAAATCGACCAAGAAGGTTCGACCGAACAAGAACAAAGATTTATCGAATTAAACCTATAATTCGATAAGATGAATTATTCTCAAGACCTATTGAGAATCGCTCGGATTAATACTCGAAAATGCGTCGATTAGTAATCAAGGTTTTGATGAAACTCATTCAACAAGGATGTAATTCAAAGTGTATTATCTTCTTCAACATTCAATAATATTACAAGAATCACCAAGACTACTTATAGGGATGTAGTCTTCTAAAATCAACTAAAGGAATCAAAAGCAAGATCACATGATCTTGAAAAGAAAAACAATAATCAAGTAAAAAAATCAAAAGCAAGATCACATGATCTTGAAAAGGAAGACAAGTCAAACTATAAAAATTACAACATCAAATAATAGGGGGACAAAGAAAGGAAAAGGAGACAAAAACAACACACAAAAGACTATAAAAAAAGGTGGCTGGTGACTCGACACGGTCCGTATCGCTTGACACGGCTGCGGCTGCACGTTCGGTGAATCTTGGTCGAGCAAGACTCGACCGTGTTCCGGAACACGGTCGGGTTGGGCAGGCAGCGCCTTCGGCACTTTCCGGAGTAGTTCGGCACGGGCCATGGGCCGGGTTCGGTTGGCAGATCTGGATGAGCAGGACTCGACCGTGACACGGCCGGGTTCGGTGGGCAGTGCCTTCGGCACTTTCTAGAAGAGTGCGACACGGTCCGTGTCGGCTAACACGGCCGAGGCCGAGCATCATGGTCACTCCACGTCTTGTGTCCGTTTTCTCGCCTAGATATGTAGTCGTACTTGCATGGCGCGTTGTAAGTCCGCTTACGTCGATCCTTACTTCATCTTCTTCATTTGGATTAGTCAATCCCATATCACGAGTCGTATTATTATTATTATTCGTAATAGTCGTTTTCGCGTCATTCCCTCCCCCTTTAAAAGGAATTGACCTCAATTCCGCAATCCCGTCGTTTCTTGATGAATTAATTAATGCCTCCAAATACTTGACCTCGAAAATATCTGCAGTGCGTATATGGTTCAAAATATTGAGGCGGTAGGTAGTAGGGGGTCTCAGAGAATCACCAACAAAATAACTATCATTATTAATAAAATAATAATAATTATTCTACGAGGTAATACCGATATCACGACATGACTGGACATATGAAATGGGAAGCACGGGAGTAATAACAGGCCGCTCTGCATCAATGGGTTCCTCATCAAATACTGGCGGTCCGTCATAATCCGGTCCACTCTCCATTTTAATATTATTGGGGTCCCCAAGTAATGGCCCATCGAAAATTAATCCATTAAGCCCAATCCGGTAATTATTCAGGACCATAAGTCCATCACAAGAAACTGAGCCATTGTAAAAAATAGGCCCAAAGCTGTCGCTTTCTTTTAACCGGCCAATCTCAGTACCAAGCTCAATTTCCCTCTCACTAGCAAACATGGTCAGATTCGGTTTCCCACCTCAGTTAGGGCTCATAGAATGAATAGATTGAAGTGACATTGGTTTCAACACGATCCTCTTGTCTTTGTCCCGCAACTCGTACTCGTTACTTCTTCCTCGATGTAAAACATCTCTATCAAATAGCCATGATCATCCCAAGAGTATATGGCAGGCATCCATCGGGAGTACATCACATAACATGTTGTCACCGTACGAACCCATGGTTAAGCCGAACCGTACTTTTTTCGAGACTTTCACTTTACTCCCGTCATCGAGCCAATGTAATGCGTATGGTTTTGGATAAGTAGTAGTGATGAGTCCGAGCTTTGTCACCATCTCACTTGAAGCTACATTAGTACAACTTCCCCCATCGATTATCAAACTACACCATTTGTCTTCGATTTGACACTTGGTGTGTAATATTTGATCTCGTTGTTCCAAATCATTCGAAACGGTTTGGGCTTGTGAAGTACGAAGAACCAAGGTCGAATCATAGTTTGGAGCATCGTAAGTTTCATACTCTTCTTCCTCTTTGCCTCCATCATTAACACATCACCCAACCTTTCTCTTAAGTCCCCGACTAGCAACTCCTCTCGGACCGTGATGGCTTCTCTTAGCATCACCACCCGTTTGTTCGGACAAGCATTTTGATAATGACCGAACCCTTGACATTTAAAATATCTTACTTTGGTTAAGCTCGTTTCCTTCGGCACATATGGGGCCTTAGAAACCGTAGCAGGGGTAGGAGTCGGTATGATTGTGTTGGTAGTCGAACTCGAACCGATATTAAGATCCTCAAATTTGGATGGAAATTCGGGTCTTGAAAACTTCACCTTATTTTGGGCCTCTATCTTCACACATAGTCCACATAAAGTATCGAAATCTTCATATGGGTACAATTCCACCATGTTAGCTATGTTTTTATTCAAGCCACGTAAACAATGTGATATCTTTTGCTCTTTATTTTTGTCTAATTCTCCCATTAAGACCAAGCTTTCGAACTCTTCAATGTATTTACCAACACTTAGTTTTCCTTGCATGAAGTCGGCAATCTTCCGGTACAAGGTTAACCGATGTGATGTTGGTACATACCTTTTACGAAGTTTTCTTCTTAATAAATCCCACGAACGGATCTTTGCTTTTTCCGCCCGAGCTCTTCGTGTCTTCACTCCTTCAAACCAAAGAGAAGCACCCTTCCCTAACTTGAGAATTGCATATTTGCAACGTTTCTCGTCGTTAAGGTCTTTGAATTCGAACATGCACTTAATCTTTCGTTCCCGTTCCAAATAAGCTTCGGGATCGGTACCTCCAACGAACTCCAGAAGTTCATTTACTTTAAACTCGTCTGCATGGTGGGGTGAATGTGCGTCGTCTCTACGCCTTGCTTGCATATTTTGCTCCGGTAAACCGCTTAGTGCGTCACGGAGTTTCATCAAGAAATCGAGATCGAAAAAATCCATAACAAGAGAGTCACGAGATAGTTTTAATAGGAAGTCGCCAATAAAATCGCCAAGGAAATAGCCTTGGGATCCGATGCCACTAATGATACGAATTCGCTCGGAGTGTGAATATGTATCGGTTGGAAAATGTATAAGTATGGAACTATATCGTAGCGGAAGTATATTTTTATGGATAGGATATTTCGAATGTAATATTATGGAGATACGGGCAGTGCCTTCGGCACTTTCCCGAAGAGTGCGACACGGGCCGTATCGGCTGACACAGCCGAGGCCGAGCATCATGGTCACTCCACGTCTTGTGTCCATTTTCTCGCCTAAATATGTAGTTGTACTTGCATGGCGCGTTGTATGGCCGCTTACGTCGATCCTTTATTTGATCTTGATTCATTTGTCGCCTCAAGATTTTGAACCATATACGCACTGCAGACATTTTCGAGGATTGCGGAATTGAGGTCAATTCCTTTTAAAGGCGTATATGAATCAAGATCAAACTATAAAAATTACTGATACGGAATTGACTAGTCCAAATAAAGAAAACGAAGCAAGGATCGACGTAAATGGCCTTACTACGCGGCATGCACGTACGGCAATATTTTTAGGTGAGAAAATGGACACAAGCCGGAAAATGACACAACCTGCCGAAAAATGTCGTCGCCTGCCGGAAAATGTCGAGCCTGCCGGAAAATATCACACCTGCCGGAAAATGCCGGCCACTGCCGACCGAACCCGGTCGTGTCGTCCGGCACGGCCCGTGCTGTACTCGTCCGGAAATGCCAAGGTCACTGTCGGTCGAACCCGACCGTGCCAGACGACACGGTCGAGTCCTACTCGCCTAGAAATGCCGAAAATGACTGTCCAGACGCACGACCGTGCTCCAGGACACGGTCGAGTCAATGCCGAGTCACTATCGGTCGAGTCGCTGTCAGACGTCCTTGTCACGCCGCGACCGTGTCAAGCGGACACGGTCGAGTCATTGCCGAACGTCCCTTTCGCGCCGCGCCCGTGCCGAGTCACTGTCGGACGAGTCACTATCGGACGTCGTTGTCGCGCCACGACCGTGTCAAGCGGACACGGTCGAGTCCCTGCCGGCGCCTGTCGACCGCGCCGCGGCCGTGTCACGGGACACGGTCGAGTCCTGACGACAGCCCACTTATTTTATACACTTTTTTGTATTTTTGACTTCTCTTTTCCTTTTTACATATTTTAGGGATTATGTTTTCCCCATTTTGTGATTTTATGTTCCTTGTTTGTATTTTATGTTGATTTGTTTGGATTATTCAAAGATTTTATAATCTTTAAATTATTTTATTTTTTTTGTTTGTTTCCTTAGTAGTAGGAGACTTCACCTCCTATAAGTAGGAGTTGATTAGCCTTGTAATAGATATTGTATGATGAATGTTGAAGTATAAGAATACACATTGTGTTTTCTATTCTTGGTGAATGCTTTTCATCGAACCTTGATTTTTATTCGACGCGTTTTCGAATATTAATCCGATTGATTCTCAATAGGTCTTGGGAATAAATCACATTATCGAGTTATAGGTCTAATTCGATAAACCCTTGTTCTTGATCGTTCAAGTTTTCTTGATCGATATTGTCACTTTTTCCGATATTACTTCCATTTTTCGTTTGTTCGAATTTTCATCGTCATATTCGATATTACTCCCACAAAATACATCCAAAAACAACCAAATCGTAAAAAGACTTCTGCTACGATATTCCTACATACACTCCGAACGATATGTATCCACCTCTCCCGGATAATTCGTATCATAAGTGGTATCGGAGCCCAGGGTCATCTCCTTGGGCGATTTATTCAACGATTACTTGTCGAAGAAAATATCTCTTGGTTCTTGTCATCGGAAACCACACCTGAATTTCTTAATTCAGTTAAGGTTCTCGATCTTTCAACAAAATGGAGTTCAACGATATTTATCACTTGGCGATATTACGCGACGCATTACACAGCGTACCGGAGTTCATGGGAAATTTCGATCCAGAAGCAGGTGTTGATTGGCTCCACGTTTGTGAGGAGTTTTTCAACCACAATTCAATTCCAGTAGACCGCCGAGTCTCGTTGGCGACAAAACGCCTTCGTGGTCGCGCCTCGACCTGGTGGCAGAAATTTAAAACCAGCCGTTTACACCAAGGTAAACCCAAACTAAGAGACTGGAACAAATTCATAAAACACTTTACTCGGAAATTCATCCCCACAAATTCTCACCGCCACGATCCACCAACGGCACCACACCGGAAATTGCAGAAGTTCGGCGCCACCCCGCCACCAACCTTCGATCTAAGGTTTATCTCCATCGAAGAATTTCCATCAAAGCCATTTTTCGATGAAGACGATGTCCCTACCACCGTTTTCGATGGAGTAGACGAGACAGAGGTTTCAACGCCGCAATACAACGAAGAAAGTGAGTTGAGCCATGTTTGCATAATTGACGAACTTGGAACTTGCGATTATGAGCATGAACCGATCAGTTGTGTTGGTCAAATTGACCAAAACGGAATTGATGGGCCGAAGGAATTATTCACACAAATTGGACCTTTTAAAGATATGGAAGACGAAATGGAGCTTGGGACTAAAATTGGTTGGTTGAAAGAAAACGACAATTTTGAGCCCAATTTTTATATCGACTCAGTTTCTGGTGATGGACTTATGGTCTTGGATGATTACCAAATTGAGGTTAGTAAATTATTTTGTGATGGGCCATTATTGGGGGAGCCCAATAATTTTGAAACGGAGAGTTGGTCAGATTGCGACGGACCGCCAACATTTGATGAGGAACGAGTTGATGAAGAGGACTCCGTAATAAATTCTGTGTTTTCCATTTTTGATGGTGAACCCGATATGGAATTATCAGTGTTTCCACTTCTGGAGGAGAAACCTGATGTGGAGTTAACCGTGCGTCCGATTTCAGGTATCCACTCATGTCATGATATCGGTATTACCTGGCGGAGTAATTATTATTATTTTATTAATAATGATAGTTATTTTGTTGGTAATTCTCGAGGGGGCCCCACTACCTATCGTCTCAAGATTTGGGGCCATGTACGTAGTGCGGACATTTTCGAGATCAAGTACTTAGAAGCTTTAATTAATTATCTTGACGACGAAGGAAGTTCGGAATTGAGGACAATTCCCTTTAAAGGGGGAGGGAATGATACGGAATTGACTAGTCCAAATAAAGAAAACGAAGCAAGGATCGACGTAAATGGCCTTACAACGCGACATGCACGTACGGCAACATTTTTAGGCGAGAAAATGGACACAAGCCGGAAAATGACACAACCTGCCGGAAAATGTCGTCGCCTGCCGGAAAATGTCGAGCCTGCCGGAAAATATCACACCTGCCGGAAAATGCCGGCCACTGCCGACCGAATCCGGCCGTGTCGTCCGGCACGGCCCGTGCTGTACTCGTCCGGAAATGCCAAGGTCACTGTCGGTCGAACCCGACCGTGCCAGACGACACGGTCGAGTCCTACTCGCCTAGAAATGCCGAAAATGACTGTCCAGACGCCTAACCGTGCTCCAGGACACGGTCGAGTCAATGCCGAGTCACTGTCGGTCGAGTCGCTGTCAGACGTCCTTGTCACGCCGCGACCGTGTCAAGCGGACACGGTCGAGTCATTGCCGAACGTCCCTGTCGCGCCGCGCCCGTGCCGAGTCACTGTCGGACGAGTCACTATCGGACGTCGTTGTCGCGCCGCGATCGTGTCAAGCGGACACGGTCGAGTCAATGCCTACGCCTGTCGACCGCGCCGCGGCCGTGTCACGGGACACGGTCGAGTCCTGCCGACAGCCCACTTATTTTATACACTTTTTTGTATTTTTGACTTCTCTTTTCCTTTTTACATATTTTAGAGAGTATGTTTTCCCCATTTTGTGATTTTATGTTCCTTGTTTGTATTTTATGTTGATTTGTTTGGATTATTCAAAGATTTTATAATCTTTGAATTATTTTATTTTTTTTGTTTGTTTCCTTAGTAGTAGGATACTTCACCTCCTATAAGTAGGAGTTGATTAGCCTTGTAATAGATATTGTATGATGAATGTTGAAGTATAAGAATACACATTGTGTTTTCTATTCTTGGTGAATGCTTTTCATCGAACCTTGATTTTTATTCGACGCGTTTTCGAATATTAATCCGATTGATTCTCAATAGGTCTTGGGAAGAAATCACCTTATCGAGTTATAGGTCTAATTCGATAAACCCTTGTTCTTGATCGTTCAAGTTTTCTTGATCGATATTGTCACTTTTTCCGATATTACTTCCATTTTTCGTTTGTTCGAATTTTCATCGTCATATTCGATATTACTCCCACAAAATACATCCAAAAACAACCAAATCGTAAAAAGACTTCCGCTACGATATCCCTACATACACTCCGAACGATACGTATCCACCTCTCCCGAATAATTCGTATCAATTACAACATCAAATAATAGGGGGACAAAGAAAGGAAAAGGAGACAAAAACACACACAAAAGACTATAAAAAAGGTGGCTGGTGACTCGGAACGGGCCGTGTCGCTTGACATGGCCGCGGGTGCACGTTCGGTGAATCTTGGTCGAGCAGGACTTGACCGTGCTCCGGAATATGGTCGGGTTGGGCAGGCAGCGCCTTCGGCACTTTCCGGAGTAGTTCCGCACGGGCCGTGTCGCCTGACACGGCCGGGTTCGACTGGCAGATCTGGACGAGCAGGACTCGAGCGAGTTCCGGAACACGGTCGGGTTGGGCAGGCAGCGCCTTCGGCACTTTCCAGAGTAGTTCGGCACGGGCCGTGTTGCCTGACATGGCTGGGTTCGGTTGGCAGATCTGGACGAGCAGGACTCGACCGTGTTCCGGGACATGATCGGGTTCGGTGGGCAGTGCCTTCAGCACTTTCTAGAAGAGTGCGACACGGGCTGTGTCGGCTGACACGGCCGAGGCCGAGCATCATGGTCACGCCACATCTTGTGTACGTTTTCTCGCCTAAATATGTAGTCGTACTTGCATAGCGCATTGTAAGGCCGCATACGTCGATCCTTACTTCGTCTTCTTCATTTGGATTAGTCAATCCCGTATCACGAGTCGTATTATTATTATTCGTAATAGTCGTTTTCGCAACATTCCCTCCCCCTTTAAAAGGAATTGACCTCAATTCCGCAATCCCGTCGTTTCTAGATGAATTAATTAATGCCTCCAAATACTTGACCTCGAAATTATCTGCAGTGCATATATGATTCAAAATCTTGAGGCGGTAGGTAGTAGGGGGTCTCAGAGAATCACCAACAAAATAACTATCATTATTAATAAAATAATAATAATAATTATTCTACGAGGTAATACCGATATCACGACATGATTGGACATCTGAAATGGGAAGCACGAGAGTAATAACAGGCCGCTCATTCATCAACGAGTTCCTCATCAAATATTGTCGGTCCGTCATAATCCGGTCCACTCTCTATTTTAATATTATTGGGCTCCCCAAGTAATGGCCCATCGAAAATTAATCTATTACGCCCAATCCGGTAATTATTCAGGACCATAAGTCCATCACAAGAAACTGAGCCGTTGTAAAAATTTGGCCCAAAGCTGTCGTTTCCTTTTAACCGGCCAATCTCAGTACCAAGCTCAATTTCCCTCTCACTAGCAAACATGGTCAGATTCGGTTTCCCACCTCGGTTAGGGCTCATAGAATGAATAGATTGAAGTGACATTGGTTTCAACACGATCCTCTTGTCCTTGTCCCGCAACTCGTACCCGTTACTTCTTCCTTGATGTAAAACATCTCTATCAAATAGTCATGGTCGTCCCAAGAGTATATGGCATGCATCCATCCGGAGTACATCACATAATATGTTGTCACCGTACAAACCCATGGTTAAGCCGACCCGTACTTGTTTCGAGACTTTCACTTTACTCCCGTCATCGAGCCAATATAATGCGTATGGTTTTGGATGAGTAGTAGTGATGAGTCCGAGCTTTTTCACCATCTCACTTGAAGCTACATTAGTACAACCTCCCCCATCGATTATCAAACTACACCATTTGTCTTTGATTAGACATTTGGTGTGGAATATTTGATCCCATTTTTCCGAATCATTCGAAAGGGTTTGGGCTTGTAAAGTACGAAGAACCATGGTCGTATCATAGTTTGGAGCATCGTAAGTTTCACACTCTTCTTCCTCTTTGCCTCCATCATTAAAATCGAACACATCACCCAGCCTTTCTCTTTCTTCCTCGACTAGCAACTTGGCTCGGACCGTGATGGCTTCTCTTAGCGTCACCACCCGTTTGTTCGGACAAGCATTTTGATAATGACCGAACCCTTGACATTTAAAACATCTTACTTTGGTTAAGCTCGTTTCCTTCGGCACATAGGTCACCTTAGACACCGTAGCAGGGGTAGGAGTCTGATATGAATTACGTAATAAAGATAGACGTAAACTCGTATGTAATGCAGCGGAAATATTGTTGATCCTCACAACACTCGAATATGTGTAATACTCGTAAGAAATAACCGAAAGTAGGGCAATTCGGCTTACATAAACAAGAACAATATGAATGTGATTATCAAACTAGACCTATAGTTTGATAAGGTGATTTCTCCTCAAGACCTATTGAGAATTAATCGGATTAATACTCGAAAATGCGTCGAATAAAAATCAAGTTTCGATGAAAGGCATTCATCAAGAAAAACCCAAAGTGTATTCTTATTTCTCAACATACAATGGGTGTTACAATGCTTACACAAGACTATAAATAGAAGACTTCAAGTCTTCCCAAAATAAAAGAAAACAATTCAAAGATTTATAAAATCTTTGAATAATCAAAACAAATCAAAAATAAAATACAAATGGGACAACAATCATAATTTTAGGGGAAACACAATCCCTAAAATGAGTAAAAATAAAGAAAAGAGAAACACACCAAAAAAAACTAAAAAAATAAAAATAAACTGCCGGCAGGACACGGGCCGTGTCGGACGACACGGCCGCGGCGCGACAAGGGCGCCGCAGGCAGGCGCGGCGCGACAGGGCGTTAAATCGCTGACTCGGCCGTGTTCGCCCGGCACGGTCGCGGCGCGACAAGGACGTCCGACAGCGACTCGACCGCGCGGCGCGACAAGGACGTTCGGCATTGACTCGACCGTGTCCTGGAACACGGTCGGGTGCCTGGGTAGTCAGTTTGGCTTATCCGGAAGAGTTCGACTCGTCCGTGTCTGGGAATACGGTCGGGTTCTGATACGGAATTATTTGATATGAACGAAGAAGACGAAGTAAGGATCGATATAAATGACCTTACTACACGCCATGCAAGGACTACTACGTATTTAGGTGAGAAACGGACATAAGACGTGGAGTCTCGGTCTCAGCCGTGTCATATAACATGGCCCGTGTCATGCTATACCGGAAGGTCGACAATCGGCCGGAAAATGTCCAAACTGCCGGAAAAATCACCACCTTCCGGAAAAATCACCACCTACCGGAACTCGCCGATCGCTGCCGACCGAACCCGGCCGTGTCGTCCGACATGGCCCGTGCCGAGATGTCCTGGATAGTGAAATCTCACTGCCGACCGAACCCGACCGTGTCGTCCGACACGGCCCGTGCCGAGATGTCCCGGATATTGAAATCTCGCTGCCCGACCAACCCGACCGTGTCAGGTGACACGGCCGAGTCACACCCTTCCGGATAGTAAATTCCCGCTGTCCGACCAACCCGACCGTGCCAGGCGACACGGTCGAGTCCTGCCGAACATGTGCGCCCACACATGCCGCCGCGGCCGTGCCGATCGGCACGGGCCGTGTCCGACAGCCAGCAAATGACCATTATTGCTGATTTTTTTTTTATTTTTTGTTGTTTTCCCTCCCCTCACATGTCATGATTAAACTTGCATGTTATGTGGGGTGGCTTATAATCATTTTGTTGTGTGATTCCCCCTCCCTATCATTTGATTTATTTGTATTTTATTTTGATGTTTTGTTTTTCATTTCAAGATCATGTGATCTTGTTTTATTCCTTAGTTACTAAGAAGACTACCTTGCTATAAGTAGTCTTGTTCATGCTTTCATTATGTATTGTATGTTGAAGAAATAAGAATACACTTGTGTTTTCTTGGTGAATGCTTTTCATCGAACCCTTGATTATAATTCGACGTGTTTTCGAGTTTTAATCTAATCGATTCTCAATAGGTCTTGAGGAAAGATTACCTTATCAAACTATAGGTCTAGGTTGATAAATCATTCATATTGTTCTTGTTTACGTAAGCCGAATTGCCCTACTTTCGGTTATTTCTTACGAGTGTTACACATATTCGAGTGTTGTGAGGATCAACTATATTTCCGCTGCATTCCATACGAGTTTACGTCCATTTCCATACGTAATTCGTATCATTAGTGGTATCAGAGCCCAAGGCAATTTCATTGGCGATTTTATTGAAGATTTCTTATTCAAAACCATCTCTTGAATCTTGTTATGGATTTCTCCGATCCCGATTTCTTGATGAAACTCTGGGACGCACTAAGCGGTCTACCGGAGCCACGTATGCAAGCAAGACGCGGGGATGACGCACGTCAAATACACCATGCAGATGAGTTTAAAGTAAACGAACTTCCGGAGTTCGTTGGAGGTACCGACCCCGAAGCCTATTTGGAGTGGGAACGGAAAATTGAACGCATGTTCGAATTCAAAGACCTTAACGACGAGAAACGTTGCAAATATGCAATTCTCAAGTTAGGGAAGGGTGCTTCTCTTTGGTTCGAAGGAGTAAAGACGCGAAGAACTCGGGAGGGAAAGGCAAAAATCCGTTCGTGGGATTCTTTAAAAAGAAAACTTCGTAAGAGGTATGTGCCAACATCACACCGGTTAACCTTATACCGGAAGATTGCCGATTTCATGCAAGGCAAACTAAGTGTCGGTGAATATATTGAAGAATTCGAAAGTTTGTTCTTGATGGGAGAAGTAGAAGAAAACGAAGAGCAAAAGATGTCACGTTTTTTACGTGGCTTAAATAAAAACATAGCCAACACGGTGGAGTTATATCCATATGAAGATTTCGATACTTTATGTGGACTATGCATAAAGATAGAAGCTAAAAACAAAGTGAAGTTTGCCAAAACTGAATTTACATCAAAGTTCGAGGATCCATGTACCGGTTCGAGTTCAATTACCACAACGATACCGACTCCTATCTTTACTACGGTTTCTAAAACCCCCGGCGTACCGAAGGAAACAAGCCTAACCAAAGTAAGGTGCTTTAAATGCCAAGGATTCGGTCACTATCAAAATACTTGCCCTAACAAACGAGTTGTGATGCTAAGAGAAGCCATCACGATCCGAGACGAGTTGCTAGTCGAGGACGAAGGAGAAAGACTAGGTGATTCCAACGTGGAGGAAGACGAGGGAGAAGAATGTGAAACTTACGAGGCTCCAAACTATGATACAACATTAGTTCTTCGTACTTTACAAGTCAAACCCATTTCAAATGATTCGGAACAACGGAATCAAATTTTTCACACCAAGTGTCAAGTCGGGAACAAATGGTGTAGTGTGATCATCGATGGAGGAAGTTGTACCAACGTAGCGTCAAGGGAGATGGTGACGAAACTCGGACTCATCACTACTACTCACCCAAAACCATATGCATTACATTGGCTCGATGACAGGAGTAAAGTGAAAGTCTCGAAACAAGTACGGGTCGGTTTGACCATGGGTTCGTACATCGACAACATATTATGCGATGTACTCCCGATGGATGCATGCCATGTACTCTTGGGACGACCATGGCTATTCGATAGAGATGTTTTACATCGAGGAAGAAGTAACGAGTATGAGTCACGGGATAAGGACAAGAGGATCGTGTTGAAACCAATGTCACTTCAATCTATGATCCCTAACCGAGGTGAGAAACCGAATCTAACCATGTTTTCTAGTGAGAGGGAAATTGAACTTGGTACTGAGATTGGTCGGTTAAAGGAAAACGACAACTTTGGGCCAAATTTTTATAACGACGCAGTTTCTCGTAATGGACTTATTGTCTTGGATGATTACCAAATTGAGGAAAGTAAATTATTTTGTGATGGGCTATTATTGGAGGAGCCCAACAATATTGAAACGGAGAGTTGGTCAGATTATGACGGACCGCCAGCATTTGATGAGGAACCAGTTGATGAAGAGGAATCCGTAATAAATCCTGTTTTTCCCATTCTTGATGGTGAACCCGATGTGGAATTATCAGTGTTTCCAATTCTGGAGGATGAACCCGATGTGAAATTAACCGTGTGTCCCATTTCAGATGTCCGCTCATGTCATGATATCGGTATTACCGGGCAAAGTAATTATTATTATTTTATTAATAATGATAGTTATTTTGTTGGTGATTCTCGAGGGGCCCCCACTACCTATCGTCTCAAGATTTTGGGCCATGTACGCACTACGGACATTTTCGAGATCAAATACGTAGAGTCTTTAATTAATTATCTTGATGACGAAGGAAGTTCGGAATTGAGGACAATTCCTTTTAAAGGAGGAGGAGATGATACGGAATTGTTTGATATGAACGAAGAAGACGAAGTAAGGATCAATATAAATGACCTTACTACACGCCATGCATGGACTACTACGTATTTAGGCGAGAAAATGGACATAAGACGTGGAGTCTCGGTCTCACCCGTGTCATATAACACGGCCCGTGTCATGCTATACCGGAAGGTCGACAATCGGCCGGAAAATGTCCAAACTGCCGGAAAAATCACCACCTGCCGGAAAAATCACCACCTGCCGGAACTGGCCGATCGCTGCCGACCGAACCCGGCCGTGTCGTCCGACACGGCCCGTGCCGAGATGTCCTGGATAGTGAAATCTCGCTGCCGACCGAACCCGACCGTGTCGTCCGACACGGCCCGTGCCGAGATGTCCCGGATATTGAAATCTCGCTGCCCGACCAACCCGACCGTGTCAGGCGACACGGCCGAGTCACACCCTTCCGGATAGTAAATTCCCGCTGTCCGACCAACCCGACCGTGCCAGGCGACACGGTCGAGTCCTGTCGAACATGTGCGCCCGCACATGCCTCCGCGGCCGTGCCGATCGGCATGGGCCGTGTCCGACAGCCAGTAAATGACCATTATTGCTGATTTTTTTTATTTTTTGTTGTTTTCCCTCCCCTCACATGTCATGATTAAACTTGCATGTTATGTGGGGTGGCTTATAATCATTTTGTTGTGTGATTCCCCATCCCTATCATTTGATTCATTTGTATTTTATTTTGATGTTTTGTTTTTAATTTCAAGATCATGTGATCTTGTTTTATTCCTTAGTTGCTAAGAAGACTACCTTGCTATAAGTAGTCTTGTTCATGCTTTTATTATGTATTGTATGTTTAAGAAATAAGAACACACTTGTGTTTTCTTGGTGAATGCTTTTCATCGAACCCTTGATTATAATTCGACGTGTTTTCGAGTTTTAATCTAATCGATTCTCAATAGGTCTTGAGGAAAGATTACCTTATCAAACTATAGGTCTAGTTTGATAAATCATTCATATTGTTCTTGTTTACGTAAGCCGAATTGCCCTACTTTCGGTTATTTCTTACGAGTGTTACACATATTCGAGTGTTGTGAGGATCAACTATATTTCCGCTGCATTCCATACGAGTTTACGTCCATTTCCATACGTAATTCGTATCATTAGTGGTATCAGAGCCCAAGGCAATTTCATTGGCGATTTTATTGAAGATTTCTTATTCAAAACCATCTATTGAATCTTGTTATGGATTTCTCCGATCCCGATTTCTTGATGAAACTCTGGGACGCACTAAGCGGTCTATCGGGGCCACGTATGCAAGCAATACGCAGGGATGACGCACGTCAAATACACCATGCGGACGAGTTGAAAGTAAACGAACTTCCGGAGTTCGTTGGAGGTACCGACCCCGAAGCCTATTTGGAGTGGGAACGGAAAATTGAACGCATGTTCGAATTCAAAGACCTTAACGACGAGAAACGTTGCAAATATGCAATTCTCAAGTTAGGGAAGGGTGCTTCTCTTTGGTTCGAAGTAGTAAAGACGCGAAGAACTCGGGAGGGAAAGGCAAAAATCCGTTCGTGGGATTCTTTAAAAAGAAAACTTCGTAAGAGGTATGTGCCAACATCACACCGGTTAACCTTATACCGGAAGATTGCCGATTTCATGCAAGGCAAACTAAGTGTCGGTGAATATATTGAAGAATTCGAAAGTTTGTTCTTGATGGGAGAAGTAGAAGAAAACGAAGAGCAAAAGATGTCACGTTTTTTACGTGGCTTAAATAAAAACATAGCCAACACGGTGGAGTTATATCCATATGAAGATTTCGATACTTTATGTGGACTATGCATAAAGATAGAAGCTAAAAACAAAGTGAAGTTTGCCAAAACTGAATTTACATCAAAGTTCGAGGATCCAAGTACCGGTTCGAGTTCAATTACCACAACGATACCGACTCCTATCTTTACTACGGTTTCTAAAACCCCCGGCGTACCGAAGGAAACAAGCCTAACCAAAGTAAGGTGTTTTAAATGCCAAAGATTCGGTCACTATCAAAATACTTGCCCTAACAAACGAGTTGTGACGCTAAGAGAAGCCATCACGATCCGAGACGAGTTGCTAGTCGAGGACGAAGGAGAAAGACTAGGTGATTCCAACGTGGAGGAAGACGAGGGAGAAGAATGTGAAACTTACGAGGCTCCAAACTATGATACACCATTAGTTCTTCGTACTTTACAAGTCAAACCCATTTCAAATGATTCGGAACAACGGAATCAAATTTTTCACACCAAGTGTCAAGTCGGGAACAAATGGTGTAGTGTGATCATCGATGGAGGAAGTTGTACCAACGTAGCGTCAAGGGAGATGGTGACGAAACTCGGACTCATCACTACTACTCACCCAAAACCATACGCATTACGTTGGCTCGATGGCAGGAGTAAAGTGAAAGTCTCGAAACAAGTACGGGTCGGTTTGACCATGGGTTCGTACGTCGACAACATATTATGCGATGTACTCCCGATGGATGCATGCCATGTACTCTTGGGACGACCATGGCTATTCGATAGAGATGTTTTACATCGAGGAAGAAGTAACGAGTAAGAGTTATGGGATAAGGACAAGAGGATCGTGTTGAAACCAATGTCACTTCAATCTATGATCCCTAACCGAGGTGAGAAACCGAATCTAACCATGTTTTTTAGTGAGAGGGAAATTGAACTTGGTACTGAGATTGGTCGGTTAAAGGAAAACGATAGCTTTGGGCCAAATTTTTATAACGACGCAGTTTCTCGTAATGGACTTATTGTCTTGGATGATTACCAAATTGAGGAAAGTAAATTATTTTGTGATGGGCTATTATTGGAGGAGCCCAACAATATTGAGACGGAGAGTTGGTCAGATTATGATGGACCGCCAGCATTTGATGAGGAACCAGTTGATGAAGAGGAATCCGTAATAAATCCTGTTTTTCCCATTCTTGATGGTGAACCCGATGTGGAATTATCAGTGTTTCCAATTCTGGAGGATGAACCCGATGTGAAATTAACCGTGCGTCCCATTTCAGATGTCCGCTCATGTCATGATATCGGTATTACCGGGCAAAGTAATTATTATTATTTTATTAATAATGATAGTTATTTGTGATTCTCGAGGGGCCCCCACTACCTATCGTCTCAAGATTTTGGGCCATGTACGCACTGCGGACATTTTCGGGATCGCGTTTCATGGAGACCGCTTAGTTCGGGAATTTTTTCATCCTCTTCTGCTCTTCGGTTCCTCAGAGGTTATTCGCCCCCTGTTCCTTGGGCCCCGCTCTTGCACGGACCGGGAAAGATCCCGAGGCACTCTTTCATCCTGTGGTTGGCTATTCAGGAGCGGTTATCGACTATGGATAAGCCTTGGCTTCAGCATATTGATGGGATTTGTGTCCTTTGTGGTATGGCGGTAGAGACGCACTCCCATCTATTCTTTCAGTGCCCTTATTCTAGGAGGTGTATATCTATTGCTAGGAGGGCCGTCCGCTTTCGTTGGCCTCACTCTGTGTGGAGCTCGGGGGTATTGTGGGCTGCTAGGAGGTGGAGAGGTAAGCACGTGGTCAACGTGGCTTACCGTATTCTTCTTGCTGCATTGGTCTATTTGATTTGGCAGGAGAGGAACGAGAGGAGGTTTGGCCAGAGCCGTCGAGATCCTCAATTGGTTACTTTCCAGGGGATAGGTCTTGTTCGTGATATTATCTCTCATAGATGGCCCGCTCGTTCTCTATCTACTGTGGCTCTTCGTCGTATTTGGAGGATAGCTTGGTAGTTCCTCTTTTGTTTGTAACTTTATAGGCTTTGTAGCTTTTGTAGCCATTTGTTCGTAGGCTTTGTTTTCCTACTTTTGCTCTTTGTTACGTTGTTTGGTGCACCATTGTATATGGTTGTCGGGTATTGGCCAGCCTTTTTTGGCCACTCTTATTTTATTTATGCAATTGACTTTTCCCAAAAAAAAAAAAAAAAGTAGATGCTTTAATTAATTATCTTGATGACGAAGGAAGTTCGGAATTGAGGACAATTCCTTTTAAAGGAGGAGGAGATGATACGGAATTGTTTGATATGAATGAAGAAGACGAAGTAAGGATCGATATAAATGACCTTACTACACGCCATGCAAGGACTACTACGTATTTAGGCGAGAAAACGGACATAAGACGTGGAGTCTCGGTCTCAGCCGTGTCATATAACACGGCCCGTGTCATGCTATACCGGAAGGTCGACAATCGGCCGCAAAATGTCCAAACTGTCGGAAAAATCACCACCTGCCGGAAAAATCACCACCTGCCGGAACTGGCCGATCGCTGCCGACCGAACCCGGCCTAGTCGTCCGACACGCCCGCTGCATTCCATACGAGTTTACGTCCATTTCCATACGTAATACGTATCAGGTTCTGTGGGCAGTCGGTTTGGCTTATCCGGTACATCTCGGCACAGGCCGTGTCGGACGACACGGCCGATTTCGGCAGGCAGTGGATTTCGACTTTCCGGCACAGCATGACATGGGCCGTGTCATATGTCACGGCCGAGACCGAGACTCCACGTCTTATGTCTATTTTCTCGCCTAAATACGTCGTGGTCCGTGCATGGCGTGTTGTAAGGTCATTTACGTCGATCCTTACTTCGTCTTCTGCATTCGTATTAATTGATTCCGTATCATCTCCTCCTCCTTTAAAAGGAATTGTCGTCAATTCCGAAATTCCGTCATCATCGTTGTAAGGCGAAAGGTCCCCAACATTAAAGGTTGCATGAATCCCATAATCTCTCGAAAGTTCTAATTTGTATGCGTTGTCGTTCACCTTTGCAATTACTTTAAACGGTCCCTCCGCTCGCGGCATTAATTTGTTCTTACGTTTACTTGGAAATCGTTCTTTCCTCAAATGCAACCAAACCAAATCACCAACTTCGAACAACCTCGGCCTTCTTTGTTTGTTCGACTTTCTTTTATAAGCCTCGTTTATTTCCTTGATTCGATTACGTACTTGCTCGTGTAATTTCATCATCGATTTCAGTTTTGATTCCGCATCCTTGTGCACTAACTCATCATTTGGCAATGGAATTAGATCTAATGGCATGTACGGATTTAGTCCGTAAACTACTTCGAACGGAAAGTGTGTCGTGGCATGAGTAGGAGAACGATTATAAGCGAACTCCGCATGTGCAAGTTTCAAGTCCCAATCCTTCTGTGTCTTGCTCACCAGGCCACGTAGTAAAGTGCCCAACGTTCGATTGGTTACCTCGGTTTGACCGTCCGTTTGTGGATGATGTGATGTGCTAAATAGTAGTTTGGTTCCCACCTTTCTCCACAAGGTGTTCCAAAAATAACTAAGGAATTTTGAGTCCCAATCCGAAACAATCGTTTTTGGAACCCCATGCAATCGTACGATTTCTCGGAAATACAAATCAGTGACGTTACTCGCGTCGTCCGTCTTGTGGCAAGCCACAAAGTGAGCCATCTTCGAAAATCGGTCTACAACAACCATAATAGCATCTCTCCCTCGTTGAGTACGAGGCAAAGCAACAATAAAATCTATTGAGACATCTTCCCACGGTCTTTTCGGAATCGGCAAAGGCATGTATACTCCCAGTTTGAACGAACTCTTAGCAATATGGCATGTTACACACTTATTAATCATGTCGTGTACATCCACTTGCATCTTCGGCCAATGAAAATGCTCTTTAAGGACCTCCAACATTTTAGCCGAACCAAAATGACCAGCTAAGCCTCCACCGTGAGCTTCCCGAACTAACAATTCCCGAATGGGGTGTTTGGGTAAATAAAGGCGATTTCCTTTGAAAAGGAATCCTTCTTGCAACGTAAACTCTCCAAATGGACCAGATTTACACCGAATGAAAACCTCACCAAAATCCACATCCCCATCATAACACTCCTTCAATGTTTCGAACCCAAGCAACCGAATATCAAGAGTAGAGAGCAAGGCATACCATATAAATAAAGCATCCGCCACAACGTTGCTCTTGCCATCTTTGTACTTTGATGAAAAGTGGAATGATTGCAAGAATTCCACCCATGTAGCATGTCTCGGACTCAACTTTTGTTGGCCGTTAATATATTTTAAAGACTCATGATCCGAGTGTAGGATGAAATGTTTCGGCCGAAGGTAATGGCTCCAATGATCAAGAGCTCTCACAATGGCATAAAACGCCTTATCATAAGTACAATAGTTGAGTCGAGCCCCACCCAATTTCTCCGAGAAGTATGCAATTGGTCGCCTCCCTTGGACGAGGACCGCCCCAATACCCACTCCACTTGCGTCACATTCTACCTCGAAAGGTTGTGAAAAGTCGGGTAAAGCCAAGATAGGTGCTTCACACATTTTCGCCTTCAATTTTTCAAACGCCCCTTGGGCAGCCCCGTTCCGCACAAACGGTCCTTTTTTCAAGCATTCCGTTATCGGACTAGAAATGGTACTAAAGTCTCGTATGAACCTCCGATAAAATGAAGAAAGTCCGTGAAAGGATCGGACTTCCGTGATGATTTTGGGGGTAGGCCAAGATTTAATCGCCTCGATCTTGGTTTGATCAACCGACACTCCTTCTTTAGAAACGATGTAGCCAAGAGACGCTACACTCTCGACTAGAAACGAACACTTCTCCTTTTTCCCATAAAGTTTTTGATCCCTAAGGATCTCAAAGACTTTCCTCAAGTGCCCGGTATGCTCTTGCAATGATCGACTATAAATCAAAATGTCGTCCAAGTGTACGACGACAAATTTTCCCAAAAACGGCTTAAGTACCTCATTCATTAATCGCATGAAAGTACTTGGCGCATTTGTAAGGCCAAAGGGCATGACGAGCCATTCATATAATCCATGTTTCGTCTTGAAAGCCGTCTTCCATTTGTCTCCTTCCCGCATGCGAATTTGATGATAGCCGCTTCTCAAATCAACCTTCGAAAAAATCACCGAACCATGCAACTCGTCCAACATATCATCAAGTCTCTGGGAACCGATATTTGATGGTTATGTTGTTCACGGCTCTACTATCTATACACATCCGCCATGAGCCATCCTTCTTTGGAACAAGTAAAACCGGAACCACACAATGGCTCAAACTTTCTCGAACGTACCCGCGATTCATTAGCTCCTCGATTTGTTTTTGCAATTCCTTTGTCTCCTCGGGATTACATCGATAGGCGGCCTTGTTAGGGAGTGATGCACCCGGTACAAGATCGACTTGGTGTGCAATCCCACGTAAGTGTGGCAAACTCGGCGGTAAGTCTTCTGGGAAGACATCCGCAAATTCTCGTAGCAAGGTATCGACATCTCTCTTGCCTTGTACAATCATGTCAACATCTCGTGTTTCTTTAATCATCAATAAATACACACGCTCGCCATCGTCAATAGCGTGTCTCACCTCTTTCTCACTAGCAAACATAGTAAGCTTTGGTTTCTCCATTTGATTAGAACTCGTCGATCGAATGGCTTGGGGTGCCATCGGTTTAAGCACAATCTTCTTGCCTTTATCCCGCAATTCATATTCGTTACTCCTTCGATGTAAAACGTCTCTATCAAATAGCCACGGTCGTCCAAAAAGTATGTGGCATGCATCCATCGGGAGTACATCACATAGTACGTTGTCACCATACGAGCCCATAGTTAATCCGACCCGTACTTGTTTCGAAACTTTCACCTTACACCCATCATCGAGCCAATGTAACGCGTATGGTTTCAGATGAGTAGTAGTGATGAGTCCGAGTTTTGCCACCATCTCGCTTGAAGCAACATTCGTACAACTTCCTCCATCGATTATCAAACTACACCATTTGTCTTTAATTTGACACTTGGTGTGGAATATTTGATCTCGTTGTTCTGTGTCCCTCGAAACCGTCTTGACTTGTAAAGTGCGAAGGACTAGACTCGTGTCATAGTCCGGAGCATTGTAAGCCTCGCACTCTTCTTCTTCTTATTCGGCGTCAACATCAAACACGTCATCGAGTCCTTCTTCTTTGTCCTCGGCTAATAATTCTTCCCGGACCTCAAGAGCCTCTATTAGTGTCACCACCCATTTGTTCGGACATGCATTTTGGTAATGGCCGAACCCTTGACACTTGAAACATCGTACCTTCGCCAAACTTGTTTCCTTGGGTACGTAGGGAGCCTTAGGTGCCGTGACAGGGACATGACTTGGCGTGGTGCTTTTAGTGCCCGAACTCAAACCGGCACTTGGATTCCCGAATTTGGTAGGAAATTCGGGTCTTGAAAACTTCAATTTATTTTGAGCTCCTATCTTCACGCATAATCCACATAAAGTGTCGAAATCTTCATATGGGTATAACTCCACCGTGTTGGCTATGTTTTTGTTTAAGCCACGTAAAAAACGTGACAACTTTTGCTCTTCATTTTCTTCTAGCTCTCCCATCAAGACCAAACTTTCGAACTCTTCAATATATTCACCGACACTTAGTTTTCCTTGCATGAAATCGGCAATCTTCCGGTATAAGATTAACCGATGTGATGTTGGCACATACCTCTTACGAAGTTTTCTTTTTAAAGAATCCCACGAACGGATTTTTGCTTTTCCCTCCCGAGCTCTTCGCGTCTTCACTCCTTCGAACCAAAGAGAAGCACCCTTCCCTAACTTGAGAATTGCATATTTGCAACATTTCTCATCGTTAAGGTCTTTGAATTCGAACATGCGCTCAATCTTCCGTTCCCACTCCAAATAAGCTTCGGGATCAGTATCTCCAACGAACTCCGGAAGTTCGTTTACTTTAAGCTCGTCCGCATGGTGTATTTGACGTGCATCATCCTGCGTCTTGCTTGCATACGTGGTTCCGGTAGACCGCTTAGTGCGTCCCGGAGTTTCATCAAGAAATCGGGATCAGAGAAATCCATAACAAGATTCAAGAGAAAGTTTTGAACAAGAAATCTTCAATAAAATTGCCAAGGAAATAGCCTTGGGCTCTGATGCCACTAATGATACGAATTATGTATTAAAGACAGATGTAAACTCGTATGTAATGCAGCGGAAATATTGTTGATCCTCACAACACTCGAATATGTGTAACACTCATAAGCAATAACCGAAAGTAGGGCAATTCGGCTTACGTAAACAAGAACAATATGAATGTGATTATCAAACTAGACCTATAGTTTGATAAGGTGATTTCTTCTCAAGACCTATTGAGAATTAATTAGATTAATACTCGAAAACGCGTCGAATAAAAATCAAGTTTCGATGAAAGGCATTCACCAAGAAAAACACAAAGTGTATTCTTATTTCTCAACATACAATGGGTGTTACAATGCTTACACAAGACTATAAATAGGAGACTTCAAGTCTTCCCAAAATAAAAGAAAACAATTCAAAGGTTTATAAAATCTTTGAATAATCAAAACAAATCAAAAATAAAATACAAATGGGACAACAATCATAATTTTAGGGGAAACACAATCCCTAAAATGAGTAAAAACAAAGAAAAGACAAACACGCCAAAAAAAACTAAAAAAAAAGAAAAAACTGCCGGCAGGACACGGGCCGTGTCGGACGACACGGCCGCGGCGCGACAAGGACGCTCGGCACGGGCGCGACAAGGACATTCGGCAGTGACTCGACCATGTCTGCTTGACACGGTCGCGGCGCGAGAAGGACGTCCGACAGCGACTCGACCGCGCGGCGCGACAAGGACGTTCGGCATTGACTCGACCGTGTCCTGGAACACGGTCGGGCGCCTGGGCAGTCAGTTTGGCTTATCCGGAAGAGTTCGACTCGGCTGTGTCTGGGGACACGGTCGAGTTCTGTGGGCAGTCGGTTTGGCTTATCCGGTACATCTCGGCACGGGCCGTGTCGGACGACACGGCCAAGTTCGGCAGGCAGTGGATTTCAACTTTCCGGCATAGCATGACACGGGCCGTGTCATATGACATGGCCGAGACCGAGACTCCACGTCTTATGTCCGTTTTCTCACCTAAATACGTAGTGGTCCGTGCATGGTGTGTTGTAAGGTCATTTACGTCGATCCTTACTTCGTCTTCTGCATTCGTATTAATTGATTCCGTATCAGAGTCGGTACGATTGTGTTGGTAGTCGAACTCGAACCAATACTTGGATGCTCGAATTTGGATGGAAATTCTGGTCTTGAAAACTTCACCTTATTTTGGGCCTCTATGTTCACACATAGTCCACATAAAGTATCAAAATCTTCATATGGGTATAATTCCACCGTGTTAGCTATGTTTTTATTAAAGCCACGTAAAAAACGTGACATCTTTTGCTCTTCGTTTTCTTCTAATTCTCCCATTAATACCAAGCTTTCGAACTCTTCAATGTATTCACCAACACTTAGTTTTCCTTGCATGAAGTCGGAAATCTTCCGGTACAAGGTTAACCGAAGTGATGTTGGTACATACCTTTTACGAAGTTTTCTTTTTAATGAATCTGATACGAATTACTTATATAAGTGTACGTAAAGCGTATAAAATGCAACGGAAGATTATCAAGTTTTTACAAGTATCAAAGTATCAACAAAAATAAAAGGTGGTGGCCGAGATTATATGGTTTTCGGCCGTGAGGTAGGATAGTGTATGGATTTGAATGTGTTTTATCGAATTAGACCTATAACTCGATAAAGATAATCTCTCCTCAAGACCTATTGAGAATTGATCAAGTTATAATTCGAGACGCGTCGAAATAATAACCAAGGTTTTGTTGAACTCGTTCAACGTATATTTCAAGAGAAATACAAAGTTTTATAAATTTCAAGATGCTTACAATCACAACATGAACTACTATATATAGTAGTATACAACCATAAGAAAATACAACAAAACAAAAAAAAAACGAAACTTCCTAGCATGCTTCGGCCGAACCATCCAAGGGTGTGGGGGAGGAGATCATGAAGATTTTGGACAAGATATGATATCAAATCTTCAAGCATTTTGGACTTATTAGGGGTGACTTTGACATGAAGAAAAGGCTTGATGAAAGTCTTCACCAAGGGATATGTTTACGGCCGATTTCAAGGATGTGGGGAGGAGGAGATCTTCAAGATTTTGTGTAAGATATGAAGACAAACATGAGTCCCTTTCAAGCATGCTTTGGCCAAAAATTCCATGCTTTTGGACCGATTTCGTCGTCATGTTTTACATTACTCCAGTTCCGATTAATAACGTAACTCCAATTTGTGTGTTCTTCTCGCCCAAGTATGATGATACGTGGGCGTGTAACTTTGTATCGTCGTTGATGTCGATTTTTATTGACTCCAGTTCGATTGGGGTAGTTGATATCGTATCATTTCCTCCCTCTTTGAAAGGAATTGACCTCAATTCCGTAATGCCATCGTCGTCAAGGTAAGGCGAGAGATCGCCTACGTTGAAAGTTGCGTGTACTCCGTATTCGCCCGGAAGTTCTACTTTGTAAGCGTTGTCGTTCACTTTTCCCACAATTTTGTACGGGCCTTCGGCTCTCGGCATTAATTTGTTCTTGCGTTTGTTTGGGAATCGTTCTTTCCTCAAATGTATCTAAACTAAGTCGCCAACATCAAATAGTCTCGCCTTTTTATTTTTGTTCGACTTCCGCTTGAAAATTTCATTTACTTCTTTAATTCGATCTCGTACTTTTTCATGTAACTTCATCATTGACTTGAGTTTTGATTCTGCGTCTTTGTGAACCAATTCGTCGTTCGGCAAGGGAATCAAATCCAATGGCATTTGTGGATTTATTCCGTACACTACTTCAAAAGGTGAATGGGCCGTGGCGAAACCGGGTGATCGGTTGTATGCGAATTCCGCATGTGCAAGTTTAACGTCCCAATCTTTTTGTGTTTTGTTCACCAATCCTCGCAATAATGCTCCCAAGGTTCGATTAGTCACTTCGGTTTGTCCATCGGTTTGTGGGTGATGTGAAGTACTGAATAGAAGTTTAGTACCCACTTTTCTCCATAAAGTATTCCAAAAGTAACTCAGGAATTTAGAATCTCGATCCGACACGATAGTTTTTGGAACTCCGTGTAAACGAACTACTTCTCGGAAATATAAGTCCGCCACATTGCTTGCATCATCGGTTTTGTGGCATGCTATAAAGTGAGCCATTTTTGAAAAACGGTCGACGACCACCATGATCGAGTCTTTGCCCCGTTGAGTACGAGGTAAAGCAACAATAAAATCCATCGAGACATCCTCCCACAGTCGCAAAGGTATTGGCAACGGTGATGCGATTACGGCATCTCCAAACGAAGTAAGCGAAGTAAGAATTAACGTAGGTGACGATACCAAGTTGCATGCACATGCAACTACGTACTTTGGTGAGAAAACATCCGCGGAAATGGGAACGATCTTAATAATCGGAACCGGGATAACTTAGATGTATCAAAGCATGCATACGTATGCATGTTCATGCATACAAAATCGGCCATACTAGGGGGAAGATTTCGGCCGATTTTATGAAGGATCCATAAGGATCTTTGTCCCCACTACTTTCAAAGTTTGCTTTCTTTTCAAAGTCCACCATATCAAGATCAAAGATAGAAGACTTAGTTCATGTCACCATCTCCCAAATCGGCCGAAATCAAGGAGGAAGAAGACACCAAGATATTTGTTGATTTTCTATCCTTATCAAAGACTTGCAAGAAGATATCACATGAGGAATATCTTGTCCACTACTTCTTGGTGTCCCACGGCCGAAATGCTAAGGAAGAAGCCAAGCATTTGTTGATTTTCAATCTTTGTCAAAAGTCTTGATGGCTTAGTTTATTACTTGCTTGTATTTTAGCTAGATATTGTGTGATCTTGTTTGAACTTATTAGTAAGTTGTAATGGCTATATAATAGCCTCATCCTCAACCTTGAATAAATCATCTTGAAGCTTGCAAAAACGAAATACATGTTATGTATTCTAGTTGAATGATTTTCAGCACACTTCGATTATAATTCGACGCGTTTTCGAGTTGTAATTTAATCAATTCTCAATAGGTCTTGAGGAGAGATTGTCTTATCAAACTATAGGTCTAGTTTGATAATCTACTTTCATTTTATTCGTGTTTTCGCAAAGCCGAATTGCCCTACTTTCGGTTGAATATTACGAGTGTTACACAAAAACGAGTGTTGTGAGGAAATAAAGATAACTGCTGCATTTTCCGGCGAATTTACGTACATCTTAATACGTAATTCGTATCATAAGTGGCATAGGAGAACAAGGTTACTTCCTTGGCGAAATTCTCTTGGCGACTTTCTTACCAAAACTACCTTATCATGGATTTTTCCGACGATTTCATGGAGAAACTACGTGAAGCACTACACACCATGCAAGAACCACGTTTTCAAGCAAGAAGAGGAGTATATGATGCAGATTCACCGCGTCATGTGGACGAATTTAAAGTTAATGAACTTTCGGAATTTGTCGGAGGTACTAATCCCGAAGTTTACTTGGAGTGGGAGAGGAAGATTGAACGTATGTTCGACTTCAAACACCTTAACGATGAGAAACGTTGCAAATATGCAATTCTCAAGTTAGGAAAGGGCGCTTCCTTATGGTTCGAGGGTATGAAAGCACAACGAGCTCGTGCGGGAAAAGAAAAAATCCGTTCTTGGGATTCTTTGAAGAAAAAACTACGTAAAAGGTATGTCCCGACATCACATCGGTTAACCTTATACCGAAAAATTGCGGAGTTCGTACAAGGGAAACTAAGTGTGGAAGAATACATCGACGAATTTGAAGGCTTGGCCTTAATGGGAGAACTTGAAGAAAATCAAGAACAAAGAATGTCACGTTTCTTACGTGGCCTAAACCGAAACATTTCAAATACGGTGGAATTATACCCATACGGAGATTTTGACACTTTATGCGGACTATGCATAAAAATTGAAGCTCAAAACAAGTTGAAGTTTACCAAACCCGAATTCCCATACAAATTCGGAAATACAAGTGCCGGCTCAAGTTCTACTACGAAAACTACCGTACCTTTTCAAGTCCCTAGGTTCCTCACGTTTCCAAGGAAACGAGCTTGGCTAAAGTACGATGTTTTAAATGTCAAGGCTTTGGTCACTATCAAAATGCATGTCCAAATAAACGGGTGGTCACTTTGAGAGAAGCTCTTGCGGTCCGAGACGAACTTTTAGTCGAGGACGAGAAGGAAGGCCTTGGTGACGTATTTAACGTGGAGGCCGAGGAAGAGAATGAAGATTGCGAGACTTATGACGCTCCGGAATATGATACTGCTTTAGTGCTTCGAGCATTACATACCAAAATTATTCCAAGTGACACGGAACAAAGAGACCAGATTTTTCATTCCAAATGCAAAGTCGGAGAAAAATGGTGTAGCTTGATAATAGACGGAGGGAGTTGCACGAATGTGGCATCAAACGAGATGGTCACCAAGCTCGGGCTAACTACTACGGCTCACCCGAGACCATATGCTTTACATTGGCTCGATGATGGAAGCAAGGTGAAGGTGTCGAGGCAAGTACGGGTCAACTTAACTATGGGATCATACGGAGACGATGTGTTATGTGACGTACTTCCGATGGACGCATGCCACGTGCTTTTGGGACGACCGTGGATGTTCGACCGAGATGTTTTACATCGAGGTCGGAGTACTGAATATGAATTACAAGACAAAGGAAAGAAGATTGTACTCAAACCTATGTCCCCGCAAGCCATCCGTTCGATGAGTTCTAGTCGAGTGGAGAAACCGAAACTTACCATGCTTGCTAGTGAAAGAGAAATGGAACATGCCATTAATGACGGGGAGCGAGTATACTTGGTGATGTTTAAAGAGACACGGGACGAGAACATAGAAGTACAAAATGGAGGAGAGCTAGATGTGTTATTACGCGAATTTGAGGATGTTTTTCCCGAAGAATTACCGTCGGGTTTACCACCTATTCGCGGTATCGAACACCAAATTGATCTTATACTGGGAGCACCACTTCCTAATAAAGCCGCATATAGATGTAATCCCGAGGAGACGAAGGAATTACAAAGACAAGTCGAGGAGCTTTTGGACCGCGGATATGTCCGGGAGAGTTTGAGTCCGTGCGCGGTTCCGGTCTTACTTGTCCCTAAGAAAGATGGTTCTTGGCGGATGTGTGTGGATAGTCGGGCCGTGAACAATATCACCGTCAAGTATCGGTTCCCTATCCCGAGACTTGATGATATGTTAGACGAACTACATGGTTCGGTGATCTTTTCCAAAGTTGATTTACGAAGCGGATATCATCAAATCCGAATGCGAGAAGGTGACGAGTGGAAGACGGACTTCAAAACGAAAAATAGATTATATGAGTGGACCGTTATGCCTTTCGGTCTTACAAATGCACCTAGTACCTTCATGAGGTTGATGAACGAGGTACTTAAACCATTTATGGGGAAATTCGTGGTTGTATATCTGGATGACATTCTAATCTATAGTCAATCACTACAAGAACATTTCGGGCACTTAAGGCTAATCTTCGAAACCTTGAGGGACCGAAAATTGTATGGAAAAAAAGAGAAGTGTTCATTCCTAGTCGAAAGTATAGTCTTTCTCGGCTATATCATTTCGAAGGACGGAGTGGCGGTTGATCAAACAAAAATCGAAGCAATTAAATCTTGGCCGACCCCTACGACCGTGACGGAAGTGAGATCATTTCACGGACTTGCTTCTTTTTACCGAAGGTTTATTCGAGACTTCAGCACCATTTCAAGTCCGATAACGGAGTGTTTAAAAAAAGGACCATGTGTATGGAACGGGGCTGCCCAAGGAGCTTTCGAGAAGTTAAAGGCCAAGTTATGCGAAGCACCGATTCTAACACTACCTGATTTTTCTCAACCATTCGAAGTTGAGTGTGACGCTAGCGGAGTTGGAATTGGAGCAGTTCTTATTCAAGGTAAACGACCTATCACTTACTTTTCGGAGAAGTTGAACGGAGCTCGGTTGAATTATTGTACTTACGATAAAGAATTCTATGCTATCGTACGGGCCCTTGATCATTGGAGTCATTACTTACGGACGAAGCATTTTATTCTACATTCGGATCACGAATCATTGAAGTACATTAACGGGCAACATAAACTGAGTCCGAGGCATGCCAAGTGGGTGGAATTCCTACAATCATTTCACTTTTCATCCAAGTACAAAGACGGTAAAAGCAATGTCGTTGCGGATGCGTTATCTAGAAGGTATGCCTTACTTTCTACTCTGGAGGTTCGGTTACTTGGTTTCGAAATGTTGAAGGGATGTTATGAAAATGATGAAGATTTCGGAGAAATTTTTACTCGTTGCAAATCTGGTCCGTTCGGGGAATTCATGTTACAAGATGATTTCCTATTTAAAGGAAATAGACTTTGTGTTCCAAAACAGGCGGTTCGGGAATTATTGGTCCGAGAAGCTCACGGAGGAGGTTTAGCAGGACATTTTGGCACGGCTAAAACGTTGGAAGTACTAAAAGAACATTTCTTTTGGCCTAAAATGCTAAAAGACGTTTACAATGCTTTAAGTAAATGTGTAACATGTCACATCTCGAAGAGTTCGTTCAAACCGGGATCATATATGCCTCTACCGGTTCCAGAAAGACCGTGGGAAGATGTATCCATGGACTTTATTGTCGTTTTACCCCGTACTCAACGAGGTAAAGATGCTATTATGGTGGTTGTTGATCGGTTCTCAAAGATGGCTCATTTCGTGGCTTGCCACAAAACCGACGACGCAAGCAACGTGGCCGACTTATACTTCCGAGAGGTGGTTCGTTTACATGGAGTACCGAAGACTATTGTGTCGGATCGGGATTCTAAATTCCTTAGCTATTTTTGGAATACTTTATGGAGGAAAGTGGGAACGAAGCTCTTATTTAGCACTTCGCACCATTCGCAAACCGATGGTCAAACCAAGGTCACAAATCGAACATTAGGAACGTTGTTGCGAGGACTTGTGAATAAAACGCAAAAGGATTGGGACGTGAAACTTGCTCATGCGGAATTTGCCTATAACCGATCCCCTACACATGCTACGACACATTCTCCTTTCGAAATCATTTACGGGTTAAATCCTTATATACCCTTGGACTTGATTCCATTGCCGAAAGACGAGTTGGTACACAAAGATGCGGAGTCGAAACTTAAGTCGATGATCAAATTACACGGACAAATACATGATCGAATCAAAGAGGTGAATGATGAATACAAACGGAAATCCAACAATCACAGAAGACCGAGGCTATTCGAAGTAGGCGACTTGGTTTGGGTACACTTGAGAAAAGAGAGATTTCCGAGCAAACGCAAGAACAAACTTATGCCGAGGGCCGAGGGTCCTTACAAAATCGTGGGAAAAGTGAACGACAATGCGTATAAAGTAGAACTTCCGGGCGACTACGGGGTACACGCCACTTTTAACGTGGGCGATCTATCTTCTTACCTTGACGACGAGGGAATCACTGAATTGAGGTCAATTCCTTTCAAAGGGGGAGGGGGTGTTGCGATTACGGCATCTCCAAACGAAGTAAGCGAAGTAAGAATTGACGTAAGTGACGATACCAAGTTGCATGCACATGCAACTACGTACTTTGGTGAGAAAACATCCGCGGAAATGGGAACGATCTTAATAATCGGAACCGGGATAACTTAGACGTATCAAAGCATGCATACGTATGCATGTTCATGCATACAAAATCGGCCATACTAGGGGGAAGATTTCGGCCGATTTTATGAAGGATCCATAAGGATCTTTGTCCCCACTACTTTCAAAGTTTGCTTTCTTTTCAAAGTCCACCATATCAAGATCAAAGATATAAGACTTAGTTCATGTCACCATCTCCCAAATCGGCCGAAATCAAGGAGGAAGAAGACACCAAGATATTTGTTGATTTTTTATCCTTATCAAAGACTTGCAAGAAGATATCACATGAGGAATATCTTGTCCACTACTTCTTGGTGTCCCACGGCCGAAATGCTAAGGAAGAAGCCAAGCATTTGTTGATTTTCAATCTTTGTCAAAAGTCTTGATGGCTTAGTTTATTACTTGCTTGTATTTTAGCTAGATATTGTGTGATCTTGTTTGAACTTATTAGTAAGTTGTAATGGCTATATAATAGCCTCATCCTCAACCTTGAATAAATCATCTTGAAGCTTGCAAAAACGAAATACATGTTATGTAATCTAGTTGAATGATTTTCAGCACACTTCGATTATAATTCGACGCTGCTGAGTTGTAATTTAATCAATTCTCAATAGGTCTTGAGGAGAGATTGTCTTATCAAACTATAGGTCTAGTTTGATAATCTACTTTCATTTTATTCGTGTTTTCGCAAAGCCGAATTGCCCTACTTTCGGTTGAATATTACGAGTGTTACACAAAAACGAGTGTTGTGAGGAAATAAAGATAACCGATGCATTTTCCGGCGAATTTACGTACATCTTAATACGTAATTCGTATCAAACGGCATGTATGTACTTGGCTTGAACGAACTTTTCATCATGTGACAAGTGACGCATTTACTCACGATTGTGCTTACGTCACCATACATTTTTGGCCAAAAGAAATGCTCCTTTAGCACTTCTACGGTTTTAGCCGAACCGAAATGACCGACTAGTCCTCCTCCGTGCGCCTCCCGAACTAGTAATTCCCGTATCGTATGCTTTGGCACACATAGTTTATTTCCTTTGAAAAGAAAGCCATCCTGTAAAATAAATTCTTCGTACGGGCCTGCTTTACAACGGATGAAAATTTCTCTGAAATCCAAATCGTCAATGTAATGATCTTTCAAAGTCTCGAACCCCAACAAACGAACATCTAGAATAGAAAGTAAGGCATACCGTCTTGATAGTGCATCCGCCACTATATTACTCTTACCGTCTTTGTACTTGGATGAAAAGTGAAAAGATTGCAAAAATTCCACCCATTTTGCATGTCTCGGACTTAGCTTGTTTTGCCCGTTAATGTATTTCAACGACTCGTGATCCGAATGCAACATGAAATGTTTCGAACATAAATAGTGACTCCAATGATCGAGTGCTCTCACGATAGCATAGAACTCTTTGTCGTAAGTACAATAATTAACTCGAGCACCACTTAACTTTTCTGAAAAATAGGCGATGGGGCGGCCTCCTTGAATAAGTACTGCGCCGATTCCAACTCCACTAGCATCGCATTCTACCTCAAATGGTTGTGAAAAATCGGGTAACGTTAAAATCGGTGCTTCACATAACTTTTCTTTTAATTTTTCAAAAGCTTTTTGGGCAGCCTCGTTCCATGCAAATGTTTCTTTTTTAAGACATTCCGTGATCGGACTGGAGATGGTACTAAAGTCCCGTGATACGAATTACGTAAGTAATGCGTATAAATACAACGGAAGATTATTATGTCCTGACAATTATCAAAGTATCACTCGAAAATTACAAGGGGTGGCCGAATTTGAATGGGGTTCGGCCGTGAGGTAGTATGATATACGGATTTTGATGTGTTTTATCGAACTAGACCTATAACTCGATAAAGGTAATCTCTTCCCAAGACCTATTGAGAATTGATCAAGTTAAAATCTCGAGACGCGTCGAAACAATAACTAAAGTTTTGTTGAACTCGTTCAACGTATATTTCAAAGAAATACAAGGTTTATTACTTTCAAGATATGTTACAAATACAACGAGTACTACTATATATAGTAGTTTCCAACCGTACGAAAATACAACAAAACGAGAAAACGAAGCTTCCTAGCAACACACCAATCGGCCGAAAATATCCAAGGAGATACCATCTTGGATTTTATGGTGATTAAGACATGAAGAAATCTTTGATGAATCTTGGACTTATTAAGTGATGGTGACATGAAGAAGAACCAAATATCATTCCTTCCATTCTTCATTTCGGCCGAACTCATCAAGGATTGTTGAGGAGGATTTTGTGTAGATATGATATCAACCTCTTTGGAATTATATAGGTGATTATGACATGAGGGACAATGACATTAAGGATGAAAGTCTTCATTCCATCTTGTGTTTCGGCCGTTTGTTATTATGGTGGGGAAGGAAAATATCTTCATTATCTTGTCAAAGATATGAAGTCAAGTGAGGTCCCTTTCAAGCATGATATGGCCGATTTTTCATGCTTTCGGACCGATTCCGTCGTCGAATTTTACGTTATTCCGATTCCGATTAACAACGTAATTCCAATCCGCGTGTTCTTTTCTCCCAAGTATAATGATGCATGACCATGTGAATTTGTATCGTCGTGGATGTCGATTTTTATTGGAGCTTCTTCGACTGGAATATTAGATATCGTATCATTCCCTCCTTCTTTGAAAGGAATTGACCTCAATTCCGTAATGCCATCGTCGTCAAGGTAAGGTGAGAGATCACCTACGTTGAAAGTCGCGTGTACTCCGTATTCGCCCGGAAGTTCGACTTTGTAGGCGTTGTCGTTCACTTTTCCCACAATTTTGTACGGACCTTCGGCTCTCGGCATTAATTTGTTCTTTCGTTTGCTTGGGAATCTTTCTTTTCTCAAATGTATCCAAACTAAGTCGCCAACATCAAATAATCTCGCCTTTTTATTTTTGTTCGACTTCCGTTTGTAAATTTCATTCACTTCTTTAATCCGTTCCCGTATCTTTTCATGTAACTTCATCATTGATTTGAGTTTTGATTCGGCGTCTTTGTGAACCAATTCGTCGCTCGGCAAGGGAATCAAATCCAATGGCATGTGCGGATTTATTCCGTATACTACTTCAAAAGGTGAATGGGCCGTGGCGAAGCCGGGTGATCGGTTGTATGCAAATTCCGCATGTGCAAGTTTAACGTCCCAATCTTTTTGTGTTTTATTCACCAATCCTCGCAATAATGCTCCCAAGGTTCGATTAGTCACCTCGGTCTGTCCATCGGTTTGTGGGTGATGTGAAGTCTTGAATAGGAGTTTAGTACCCACTTTTCTCCATAAAGTATTCCGAAGTAACTCGAAATTTAGAATCTCGATCCGACACGATAGTTTTGGAACTCCGTGTAAACGAACTACTTCCTGTATACAAGTCCGCCACATTGCTTGCATCATTGGTTTTGTGGCATGCTATAAAGTGAGCCATTTTCGAAAAACGGTCGACGACCACCATGATCGAGTCTTTGCCTCGTTGAGTACGAGGTAAAGCCACAATAAAATCCATCGAGACATCCTCCCATGGTCGTAACGGTATTGGCAACGGCATGTATGTACTTGACTTGAACGAACTTTTCATCATGTGACAAGTGACGCATTTACTCACGATTGTGCTTACGTCACCATACATCTTTGGCCAAAAGAAATGTTCTTTTAGCACTTCTACAGTCTTGGTCGAGCCGAAATGACCGGCTAGTCCTCCTCCGTGCGCCTCCCGAACTAGTAATTCCCGAATTGTATGTCTCGGCACACATAATTTATTTCCCTTGAAAAGAAAGCCATCCTGTAAAACAAATTCTTCGTACGGGGCCATTTTACAACAGGTAAAAATCTCCCCGAAGTCCAAATCATCACTGTAATGATCTTTCAAAGTCTCGAACCCCAACAAACGAACATCTAGAATCGACAGTAAGGCATACCGTCTTGATAGTGCATCCGCCACTATATTACTCTTCCCGTCTTTGTACTTGGATGAAAAGTGAAAAGATTGTAAAAATTCCACCCATTTTGCATGTCTCGGGCTTAGCTTACTTTGTCCGTTGATGTATTTCAACGACTCGTGATCCGAATGCAACACGAAATGTTTCGAACGTAGATAGTGACTCCAATGATCGAGTGCTCTCACGATAGCATAGAACTCCTTGTCGTAAGTACAATAATTCACTCGGGCGCCACTTAATTTCTCCGAAAAATAGGCGATGGGACGGCCTCTTTGAATAAGTACTGCCCCGATTCCAACTCCGCTAGCGTCGCATTCCACCTCAAATGGTTGTGAAAAATCGGGTAACGTCAAAATCGGCGCTTCATATAACTTTCCCTTTAATTTTTCAAAAGCCTTTTGGGCCGCCTCGTTCCATGCAAAGGTTCCTTTTTTTAGACACTCCGTGATCGGACTGGAGATGGTGCTAAAGTCCCGTATGAATCGTCGGTAAAAAGAAGCGAGGCCATGAAATGATCGTACCTCCGTGATTGTCTTTGGGGTCGGCCACGACTTGATTGCCGCGATCTTTTCTTGGTCGACTGAAACTCCTTCTTTCGAAACAACATAGCCGAGAAAGACAAGACTCTCGACTAGGAACGTACACTTTTCCCGTTTTCCATAAAGTTTCTGTTCCCTTAGTGTTTCAAATACGTGCCGCAAATGTTCGAGATGCTCCTCTAAGGATCGACTGTAGATCAAAATGTCGTCTAAGTATACGACAACAAACTTTCCCAAGAAAGGTTTGAGAACCTCGTTCATCAATCTCATAAAAGTGCTCGGGGCATTGGTGAGGCCGAATGGCATCACAACCCATTCGTAAAGTCCATTCTTTGTTTTAAATGCCGTCTTCCATTCGTCTCCCTCTCGCATGCGAATTTGATGGTATCCGCTCCGTAAATCAACTTTGGAAAATATAACCGAGCCATGTAACACGTCCAACATGTCGTCTAGTCTCGGGATGGGGAACCGATACTTGACGGTGATGTTATTCACGGCTCTACTGTCAATACACATTCGCCATGATCCGTCTTTTTTTGGCACAAGTAGAACTGGAACCGCACACGGACTTAAACTTTCTCGGACATATCCGTGATTCATGAGTTCATCAATTTGGCGTTGTAGTTCTTTGGTTTCTTCGGGATTACAACGATACGCCGCTTTGTTCGGTAATGGAGCTCCCGGTATAAGACCAATCTGGTGTTCAATTCCGCGGATAGGTGGTAATCCTACCGGCAAGTCTTCGGGAAATACATCCGCGAACTCGTGTAATAGTGTATCTATCTCTTCTTCGTGGTGTGATTTGGTGGCAAGATTTCGGACTTCTTTGATCATCATCAAATAAACACGTTCGCCATCGTCAATGGCGTGTTCGACTTCTTTCTCGTTTGCAAACATCGTAAGTTTCGGTCCTTCGACTTTTTTCGAACTCATCGTCCGGATAGCTTGAGGTGACATAGGTTTAAGAACAATTTTTTACCTTTGTCACGTAACTCATACTTACTCCTCCTCGATGTAGTACGTCCCGATCAAATAACCAAGGTCTTCCTAATAACACGTGACATGCGTCCATCGGTAGTACATCGCATGTAATATCATCACCGCATTTAACCCATGGTGAGTCCGACCTTCACTTGTCTTGATACTTTCACTTTGTTTCCATCATCGAGCCAATGGAGTGCATACGGCTTTGGATGGGCCGTGGTGATCAAACCGAGTTTTGAGACCATCTCGCTCGATGCCACGTTTGTACAACTTCCACCGTCAATGATCAAGCTACACCATTTTTCTCCGAAACGACACTTCGTGTGGAAGATTTGGTCTCGTTGTTCTCCGTCACTCGTCAGCTTCTAAGTTAAAAACGTCTCCAATTCTTTCTTCTTCGGCTAGTAATTCTTCTCGGATGGCTATGGCTTCCCGTAAAGTCACAATTCTCCGATTTGGACAAGCACTTTGATAGTGTCCAAATCCTTGGCATTTGAAACACCAGACTTTAGATAGGCTTGTTTCTTTTGGGGTGATAGGAGTTTTTGGAATGGTAGTAATGGGTGGGCTTGTGGTGACAGTTTTTGGGAACGAGCTAGAACTCGCGCCAAAGTTGGTATTTCCGTATTTAGACGAGAATTCGGGTTTAGAAAGTTTTGTCTTGTTTTGATTTTCCAGCTTTATGCAAAGTCCGCATAAAGTATCAAAGTCGGAATAGGGGTAGAGTTCCACGGAATTAGCAATATTTTTGTTCAAACCTCGTAGGAAACGGGACATCCGCAATTCTTCGCTTTCTTCAAGTTCTCCCATCAAGGATAAGTTTTCAAACTCCTCGATGTACTCCTCGACACTTAGCTTTCCTTGCGTGAGGTCAGAAATTCTTCGATACAAGCTTAACTTGTGTGTAGCCGGGACATATCTTTTTCGTAGTTTCTTTTTTAGAGAATCCCACGAACGTATCTTCTCTTTTCCGGCACGAACTCTTTGTGTCTTCATTCGCTCAAACCAAAGGGAAGCTCCCTTTCCAAGTTTGAGAATCGCATACTTGCAACGTACCTCGTCATTGAGATCCTTGAACTCAAACATTCGTTCAATTTTTCTTTCCCACTCCAAATAAGCCTCGGGATCGGTGCCGCCTACGAACTCCGGAAGTTCGCTTGTCTTGTATTCATCAGCATGTCGTGGTGCATGCATGGCGTCGTATCCTCGTCGTGCTTGGATTCTGGGCTCCGGTAAGCCGCGAAGAACGTCACGTAGTTGTGCTACTTCTTCATCGGTGAATGCCATCTTCTTGAGTAACGTCGAGAACCGTGAGACAAATGTCTCTGATACCACTTATGATACGAATTACGTAAGTAATGCGTATAAATACAACGGAAGATTATTATGTCCTGACAATTATCAAAGTATCACTCGAAAATTACAAGGGGTGGCCGAATTTGAATGGGGTTCGGCCGTGAGGTAGTATGATATACGGATTTTGATGTGTTTTATCGAACTAGACCTATAACTCGATAAAGGTAATCTCTTCCCAAGACCTATTGAGAATTGATCAAGTTAAAATCTCGAGACGCGTCGAAACAATAACTAAAGTTTTGTTGAACTCGTTCAACGTATATTTCAAAGAAATACAAGGTTTATTACTTTCAAGATATGTTACAAATACAACGAGTACTACTATATATAGTAGTTTCCAACCGTACGAAAATACAACAAAACGAGAAAACGAAGCTTCCTAGCAACACACCAATCGGCCGAAAATATCCAAGGAGATACCATCTTGGATTTTATGGTGATTAAGACATGAAGAAATCTTTGATGAATCTTGGACTTATTAAGTGATGGTGACATGAAGAAGAACCAAATATCATTCCTTCCATTCTTCATTTCGGCCGAACTCATCAAGGATTGTTGAGGAGGATTTTGTGTAGATATGATATCAACCTCTTTGGAATTATATAGGTGATTATGACATGAGGGACAATGACATGAAGGATGAAAGTCTTCATTCCATCTTGTGTTTCGGCCGTTTGTTATTATGGTGGGGAAGGAAAATATCTTCATTATCTTGTCAAAGATATGAAGTCAAGTGAGGTCCCTTTCAAGCATGATATGGCCGATTTTTCATGCTTTCGGACCGATTCCGTCGTCGAATTTTACGTTATTCCGATTCCGATTAACAACGTAACTCCAATCCGCGTGTTGTTTTCTCCCAAGTATAATGATGCATGACCATGTGAATTTGTATCGTCGTGGATGTCGATTTTTATTGGAGCTTCTTCGACTGGAATATTAGATATCGTATCATCCCGTATGAATCGTCGGTAAAAAGAAGCGAGGCCATGAAATGATCGTACCTCCGTGATAGTTTTTGGTGTCGGCCAAGACTTGATTGCCGCGATTTTCTCTTGATCCACCGAAACTCCTTCTTTAGAAACGACATAGCCGATAAAGACAAGACTCTCGACTAGGAAAGTACACTTTTCCCGCTTTCCATAAAGTTTCTGTTTTCTTAGAGTTTCAAACACGTGCCGCAAGTGTTCAAGATGCTCCTCTAAGGATCGACTGTAGATTAAAATGTCGTCTAAGTATACGACAACAAACTTCCCCAAGAAAGGTTTAAGAACCTCGTTCATCAATCTCATGAAAGTGCTCGGGGCATTAGTGAGGCCGAATGGCATCACAACCCACTCGTAAAGTCCATTCTTTGTTTTAAATGCCGTCTTCCATTCGTCTCCCTCTCGCATGCGAATTTGATGGTATCCACTTCGTAAATCAACTTTTGAAAATATAACCGAGCCATGCAACTCGTCTAACATGTCGTCTAGTCTCGGGATGGGGAACCGATACTTGACGGTGATGTTATTCACGGCTCTACTGTCAATGCACATTCGCCATGATCCGTCTTTTTTTGGTACAAGTAGGACTGGAACCGCACACGGACTTAAACTCTCTCGGACATATCCGTGACTCATGAGCTCATCAATTTGACGTTGTAGCTCTTTGGTTTCTTCGGGATTACAACGATACGCCGCTTTGTTCGGTAATGGAGCTCCTGGTATAAGATCAATTTGGTGTTCGATTCCGCGGATAGGTGGTAATCCTACCGCCAAGTCTTCGGGAAAGACATCCGCGAACTCGTGTAATAGTGTATCTATCTTTTCTTCGTGGTGTGATTTGGTAGCAAGGTTTCGGGTTTCTTTGATCATCATCAAATAAACACGTTCGCCATCATCAATGGCATATTCGACTTCTTTTTCGTTTGCAAACATCGTGAGCTTCGGTCCTTCGACTTTTTTTGAACTCATTGTTCGGATAGCTTGAGGGGACATAGGTTTAAGAACAATTTTTTTACCTTTGTCACGTAACTCATACTCGTTGCTCCTCCCTCGATGTAGTACGTCCCGATCAAATAACCAAGGTCTTCCCAACAACACGTGACATGCGTCCATTGGTAGTACATCGCATATAATATCATCATCATACGAACCCATGGTGAGTCCGACCTTCACTTGTCTTGATACTTTCACTTTATTTCCATCATCGAGCCAATGGAGTGCATACGGCTTTGGATGAGCCGTAGTGGTTAGTCCGAGCTTCGAAACCATCTCGCTTGATGCCACGTTTGTACAAATTCCACCATCAATGATCAAGCTACACCATTTGATACGAATTACGTATGAAAGTGGACGTAAACTCGTATGGAATGCAGCGGAAATATAATTGATTCTCACAACACTCGAAGATGTGTAACACTCGTAAGATATAACCATAAGTAGGGCAATTCGGCTTACATAAACAAGAACAATATGAATGATTTATCAAACTAGACCTATAGTTTGATAAGATAATCTTTTCTCAAGACCTATTGAGAATCGATTCGATTAAAACTCGAAAACGCGTCGAATTATAACCAAGGTTTCGATGAAAAGCATTCACCAAGAAAACACAAGTGTATTCTTATTTCTTCAACATACATTATCATTATGAAAGCATCAACAAGACTACTTATAGCATGGTAGTCTTCTTAGCAACTAAGGAATCAAACAAGATCACATGATCTTGAAATGAAAAACAAAACAACAAGATAAAATACAAGGGAATCAAATCAAAGGGAGGGGAATCACACAACAAAATGAATATAACACACCCCACATAACATGCAAGTCTAATCATGACATGTGAGGGGAGGAAAAACAACAAAAAATAAAAAAAATCAGCAATAATGGCATTTGCTGGTCTGTCGGACACGGCCCGTGCCGATCGGTACGGCCGCGGCGGCATGTGCGGGCGCACATGTTCGGCAGGACTCGACCGTGTCGCCTGGCACGGTCGGGTTGGTCGGACAGTGGGATTTGTACTATCCGGAACAGTGTGACTCGGCCGTGTTGCCTCGCACGGTCGGGTTGTGTCGGCACGGGCCGTGTCGGACGACACGGTCGGGTTCGGTCGGCAGCGAGATTTCATTATCCAGGACACCTCGGCACGGGCCGTGTCGGATGACACGGCCGGGTTCGGTCGGCAGTGATCGGCCAGTTCCGGCAGGTGGTGGTCGGCAGTGATCGGCCAGTTCCGGCAGGTGGTGAATTTTCCGGCCGGTGGTGATTTTTCCGGCAGTTCGTCCATTTTCCGGCCGATTGTTGACCTTCCGGCATAGCATGACACGGGTCGTGTTATATGACACGGCTGAGACCGAGACTCCACGTCTTATGTCCGTTTTCTCGCCTAAATACGTAGTAGCCCGTGCATGGCGTGTAGTAAGGTCATTTATATCGATCCTTACTTCGTCTTCTTCGTTCATATCAAATGATTCTGTATCATCTCCTCCTCCTTTAAAAGGAATTGTCCTCAATTCCGAAATTCCGTCATCATCGATGTAAGGTGAGAGGTCCCTAACATTAAAGGTTGCATGAATCCCATAATCTCCCAGAAGTTCTAATTTGTAAGCGTTGTCGTTCACTTTCGCGATTACTTTAAACGGTCCCTCCGCTCGCGGCATTAACTTGTTCTTACGTTTGTTTGGAAATCGCTCTTTTCTTAAATGCAACCAAACCAAATCACCAACTTCGAACAATCTCGGCCTTCTTTGTTTGTTCGACTTTCTTTTGTAAGCCTCGTTTATTTCCTTGATTCGATTACGTACTTGCTCGTGTAATTTCATCATCGATTTCAATTTTGATTCCGCATGCTTGTGCACTAACTCGTCACTTGGCAATGGAATTAGATCTAACGGCATGTATGGGTTTAGTCCGTAAACTACTTCGAACGGAGAGTGTGCCATGGCATGAGTAGGAGAACGATTATAAGCGAACTCTGCATGTGCAAGTTTCAAGTCCCAATCCTTCTGTGTCTTGCTCACAAGACCACGTAGTAATGTGCCCAACGTTCGATTGGTCACCTCGGTTTGACCATCCGTTTGTGGATGATGTGACGTGCTAAATAGTAGTTTGGTTCCCACCTTTCTCCACAAGGTGTTCCAAAAATAACTAAGGAATTTTGAGTCCCGATCCGAAACAATCGTTTTTGGAACCCCATGCAATCGTACGATTTCTCGGAAATACAAATCGGCGACGTTACTCGCGTCGTCTGTCTTGTGGCAAGCCACAAAGTGAGCCATCTTCGAAAATCGGTCTACGACAACCATAATAGCATCTCTCCCTCGTTGAGTACGAGGCAAAGCAACAATAAAATCCATTGAGACATCTTCCCACGGTCTTTCCGAAATCGGCAAAGGCATGTATGCTCCCGGTTTGAATGAACTTTTAGTAATATGGCATGTCACACACTTATTAATTATGTCGTGTATATTCACTTGCATCTTCGGCCAATGAAAATGATCTTTAAGGACCTCCAACGTTTTGGCCGAACCAAAATGACCGGCCGAGCCTCCACCGTGAGCTTCCCGAACTAATAATTCCCGAATCGGGTGTTTGGGTAAACATAGGCGATTCCCTTTGAAAAGGAATCCTTCTTGCAACGTAAACTCTCCAAACGGACCAGATTTACACCGAATGAAAACCTCACCAAAATCCACATCCCCATCATAATACTCCTTCAATGCTTCGAACCCAAGCAACCGAATGTCAAGAGTAGAGAGCAAGGCATACCGTCTAGACAAAGCATCCGCCACAATGTTGTTCTTGCCATCTTTGTACTTCGATGAAAAGTGGAATGATTGCAAGAATTCCACCCATTTAGCATGTCTCGGACTCAACTTTAGTTGGCCGTTGATATATTTCAAGGACTCATGATCCGAATGTAGGATGAAATGTCTCGGCCGAAGGTAATGGCTCCAATGATCAAGAGCTCTCACAATGGCATAGAACTCCTTGTCATAAGTACAATAGTTGATTCGAGCCCCACCCAATTTCTCCGAGAAGTAGGCAATTGGTCGCCTCCCTTGGACGAGGACCGCCCCAATACCCACTCCACTTGCGTCACATTCTACCTCGAAAGGTTGTGAAAAGTCGGGTAAAGCCAAGATAGGTGCTTCACACATTTTCGCCTTCAATTTTTCAAACGCCCCTTGGGCAGCCCCGTTCCACACAAACGGTCCCTTTTTCAAGCATTCCGTTATCGGACTAGAAATGGTACTAAAGTCTCGTATGAACCTCCGATAAAATGAAGCAAGTCCGTGAAAGGATCGGACTTCCGTGATGGTTTTGGGGGTAGGCCAAGATTTAATCGCCTCGATCTTGGTTTGATCAACCGATACCCCTTCTTTAGAAACGATGTAGCCGAGAAAGGCTACACTCTCGACTAGAAACGAATACTTCTCCTTTTTCCCATAAAGTTTTTGATCCCTAAGGATTTCTAAGACTTTCCTCAAGTGTCCGGTATGCTCTTGCAATGATCGACTATAAATCAAGATGTCGTCCAAGTATACGACGACAAATTTTCCCAAAAATGGCTTAAGTACCTCATTCATTAATCGCATGAAAGTACTTGGCACATTTGTAAGGCCAAAGGGCATGACGAGCCATTCATATAATCCATGTTTTGTCTTGAAAGCCGTCTTCCATTCGTCTCCTTCCCGCATGCGAATTTGATGATAGCCGCTTCTCAAATCAACCTTCGAAAAAATCACCGAACCATGCAACTCGTCCAACATATCATCAAGTCTAGGAATTGGAAACCGATATTTGATGGTTATGTTGTTCATGGCTCTACTATCTATACACATCCGCCATGACCCATCCTTCTTTGGAACAAGTAAAACCGGAACCGCACAAGGGCTCAAACTTTCTCGAACGTACCCGCGATTCATTAGCTCCTCGATTTGTTTTTGCAACTCCTTTGTCTCCTCGGGGTTACATCGATAGGCAGCCTTGTTAGGGAGTGATGCACCCGGTACAAGGTCGACTTGGTGTTCAATCCCACATAAGGGTGGCAAACCCGGCGGTAAGTCTTCCGGGAAGACATCCGCAAATTCTTGTAGCAAGGTATCGATATCTCTCTTGCCTTGCACAATCACGTCAACATCTCGTGTTTCTTTAATCATTAATAAATACACACGCTCGCCATCGTCAATAGCGTGTCTTACCTCTTTCTCACTAGCAAACATAGTAAGCTTCGGTTTCTCCATTTGATTAGAACTCATCGATCGAATGGCTTGGGGTGCCATTGGTTTGAGCACAATCTTCTTGCCTTTATCCCGTAATTCATATTCGTTACTCCTTCCTCGATGTAAAACGTCTCTATCAAATAGCCACGGTCGGCCCAAAAGTATGTGGCATGCATCCATCGGGAGTACATCACATAGTACGTTGTCACCATACGAACCCATAGTTAATCCGACCCGTACTTGTTTCGAAACTTTCACCTTACTCCCATCATCGAGCCAATGTAACGCGTATGGTTTTGGATGAGTAGTAGTGATGAGTCCGAGCTTTGTCACCATCTCGCTTGAAGCAACATTCGTACAACTTCCTCCATCGATTATCAAACTACACCATTTGTCTTTAATTTGACACTTGGTGTGGAATATTTGATCTCGTTGCTCCGTGTCCCTCGAAACCGTATTGACTTGTAAAGTGCGAAGGACTAGACTCGTGTCATAGTCCGGAGCATTGTAAGCCTCACACTCCTCTTCTTCTTCGGCGTTTACGTCAAACACGTCGCCGAGTCTTTCTTCTTCGTCCTCGGCCAATAATTCTTCCCGGACCTCAAGAGCCTCTCTTAGTGTCACCACCCGTTTGTTCGGACATGCATTTTGGTAATGGCCGAATCCTTGACACTTGAAACATCGTACCTTCACCAAACTTGTTTCTTTGGGTACGTAGGGAGTCTTAGGTGCCGTGACAGGGACATGACTTGGTGTGGTGCTTTTAGTACCCGAACTCGAACCGACACTTAGATTCCCGAATTTGGAAGGAAATTCGGGTCTTGAAAACTTCAATTTATTTTGGGCTTCTATCTTTATGCATAGTCCACATAAAGTATCGAAATCTTCATATGGATATAACTCCACCGTGTTGGCTATGTTTTTATTTAAGCCACGTAAAAAATGGGACATCTTTTGTTCTTCATTTTCTTCTAGCTCTCCCATCAAGACCAAACTTTCGAACTCTTCAATATATTCACCGACACTTAGTTTGCCTTGCATGAAGTCGGCAATCTTCCGGTATAAGGTTAACCGGTGTGATGTTGGCACATACCTCTTATGAAGTTTTCTTTTTAAAGAATCCCACGAACGGATTTTTGCCTTTCCCTCCCGAGTTCTTCGCGTCTTTACTCCTTCGAACCAAAGAGAAGCACCCTTCCCTAACTTGAGAATTGCATATTTGCAATGTTTCTCGTCGTTAAGGTCTTTGAATTCGAACATGCGTTCAATTTTCCGTTCCCACTCCAAATAAGCTTCGGGATCGGTACCTCCAACGAACTCCGGAAGTTCGTTTACTTTAAACTCATCCGCATAGTGTATTTGACGTGCGTCATCCCCGCGTCTTGCTTGCATACGTGGTTCCAGTAGACCGCTTAGTGCGTCCCGGAGTTTCATCAAGAAATCGGGATCGGAGAAATCCATAACAAGAATCAAGAGATAGTTTTGAACAAGAAATCTTCAATAAAATTGCCAAGGAAATAGCCTTGGGCTCCGATACCACTAATGATACGAATTACGTATGAAAGTGGACGTAAACTCGTATGGAATGCAGCGGAATATAATTGATTCTCACAACACTCGAATATGTGTAACACTCGTAAGATATAACCGAAAGTAGGGCAATTCGGCTTACATAAACAAGAACAATATGAATGATTTATCAAACTAGACCTATAGTTTGATAAGATAATCTTTTCTCAAGACCTATTGAGAATCGATTCGATTAAAACTCGAAAACGCGTCGAATTATAACCAAGGTTTCGATGAAAAGCATTCACCAAGAAAACACAAGTGTATTCTTATTTCTTCAACATACATTATCATTATGAAAGCATCAACAAGACTACTTATAGCATGGTAGTCTTCTTAGCAACTAAGGAATCAAACAAGATCACATGATCTTGAAATGAAAAACAAAACAACAAGATAAAATACAAGGGAATCAAATCAAAGGGAGGGGAATCACACAACAAAATGAATATAACACACCCCACATAACATGCAAGTCTAATCATGACATGTGAGGAGGAAAAACAACAAAAATAAAAAAATCAGCAATAATGGCATTTCTTTGATGCAGCCGGTTCTGGCCGTGCCGATCGGCACGGCCGCGGCGGCATGTGCGGGCGCACATGTTCGGCAGGACTCGACCGTGTCGCCTGGCACGGTCGGGTTGGTCGGACAGCGGGATTTGTACTATCCGGAAGAGTGTGACTCGGTCGTGTCGCCTGGCACGGTCGGGTTGTGTCGGCACGGGCCGTGTCCGACGACACGGTCGGGTTCGGTCGGAAGCGAGATTTCATTATCCAGGACACCTCGGCACGGGCCATGTCGGATGACACGGCCGGGTTCGTTCGTCAGTGATCGGCCAGTTCCGGCAGGTGGTGGTCGGCAGCGATCGGCCAGTTCCGGCAGGTGGTGAATTTTCCGGCCGGTGGTGATTTTTCCGGCAGTTCGTCCATTTTCCGGCCGATTGTTGACCTTCCGGCATAGCATGACACGGGTCGTGTTATATGACACGGCTGAGACCGAGACTCCACGTCTTATGTCCGTTTTCTCGCCTAAATACGTAGTAGCCCGTGCATGGCGTGTATTAAGGTCATTTATATCGATCCTTACTTCGTCTTCTTCGTTCATATCAAATGATTCCGTATCACCATTTTTCTCCGACACGACACTTCGTGTGAAATATTTGATCTCGTTGTTCTATGTCACTCGGGGCCGCCTTTGTTTGTAACATGCAAAGGACGAGGTTCGTGTCATAGTTCGGGGCATCGTATGCCTCGCAATCTTCTTCTTCTTCGTCGGCTTCCAAGTTAAAGATGTCTCCAATTCTTTCTTCTTCGGCTAGTAACTCTTCTCGGACGGCTATGGCTTCTCGTAACGTCACTATTCTTCGATTTGGACAAGCACTTTGATAGTGTCCAAACCGTTGACATTTGAAACACCGAACTTTAGATAAACTTGTTTCCTTTGGTGTGAGAGGAGTTTTTGGAATGGTAGTAACGGGTGGATTTACCGTGACAGTTTTTGGAAACGAGCTTGAACTCGTGCCAAAGTTGGTATTTCCGAACTTAGGTGGGAATTCGGGTTTTGAAATTTTTGTCTTGTTTTGAGTTTCCAACTTTATGCAAAGTCCGCACAAAGTATCAAAGTCGGAATAGGGGTAGAGTTCCACGGAATTAGCAATGTTTCTATTCAAGCCTCGTAAGAAACGGGACATCCGTAATTCTTCGCTCTCTTCAAGTTCTCCCATCAAGGATAAGTTTTCAAACTCTTCGATGTATTCTCCGACACTTACCTTTCCTTGTGTGAGGTCCGAAATTTTTCGATATAAACTTAACTTGTGTGTAGCCGGGACATATCTCTTACGTAGTTTCTTTTTTAGAGAATCCCACGAACGTATCTTTTCCTTACCGGCATTTAACTCGTTGTGTCTTCATTCGTTCAAACCAAAGGGAAGCTCCCTTTCCAAGTTTGAGAATCGCGTACTTGCATCTTTTCTCGTCATCGAGGTCCTTGAACTCAAACATTCGTTCAATTTTCCTTTCCCACTCCAAATAAGTCTCGGGGTCGGTGCCGCCTACGAACTCCGGAAGTTCGCTTGTCTTGAATTCATCCGCATGTTTTGGTGCATGCATGGCGTCATATCCTCGTCGTGCATGGATTCGGGGCTCCGGCAAGCCTCGAAGAACGTCACGCAATTTGGCTACTTCTTCATCGGTGAATGCCATCTTCTTGAGTAACGTCGAGGACCGTGAGACAAATGTCTCTGATACCACTTATGATACGAATTACGTATATAAGTGTACGTAAAGCGTATAAAATGCAACGGACGATTATCAAGTTTTTACAAGTATCAAAGTATCAACAAAAATAAAAGGTGGTGGCCGAAATTATATGGTTTTCGGCTGTGAGGTAGGATAGTGTATGGATTTGAATGTGTTTTATCGAATTAGACCTATAACTCGATAAAGATAATCTCTTCTCAAGACCTATTGAGAATTGATCAAGTTATAATTCGAGACGCGTCGAAATAATAACCAAGGTTTTGTTGAACTCGTTCAACGTATATTTCAAGAGAAATACAAAGTTTTATAAATTTCAAGATGCTTACAATCACAACATGAACTACTATATATAGTAGTATACAACCATAAGGAAATACAACAAAACAAAAAAAAACGAAACTTCCTAGCATGCTTCGGCCGAACCATCCAAGGGTGTGGGGGAGGAGATCATGAAGATTTTGGACAAGATATGATATCAAATCTTCAAGCATCTTGGACTTATTAGGGGTGACTTTGACATGAAGAAAAGGCTTGATGAAAGTCTTCACCAAGGGATATGTTTTCGGCCGATTTCAAGGATGTGGGGAGGAGGAGATCTTCAAGATTTTGTGTAAGATATGAAGACAAACATGAGTCCCTTTCAAGCATGCTTTGGCCGAAAATTCCATGCTTTTGGACCGATTTCGTCGTCATGTTTTACGTTACTCCAGTTCCGATTAATAACGTAACTCCAATTTGTGTGTTCTTCTCGCCCAAGTATGATGATGCGTGGGCGTATAACTTTGTATCGTCGTTGATGTCGATTTTTATTGACTCCAGTTCGATTGGGGTAGTTGATATCGTATCAGAATCCCACGAACGGATCTTTGCTTTTCCCTCCCGAGCTCTTCGTGTCTTCACTCCTTCGAACCAAAGAGAAGCGTCCTTCCCTAACTTGAGAATTGCATATTTGCAATGTTTCTCGTCGTTAAGGTCTTTGAATTCGAACATGCGCTCAATCTTTCGTTCCCATTCCAAATAAGCTTCGGGATCGGTACCTCCAACGAACTCCAGAAGTTTGTTTACTTTAAACTCGTCCGCATGGTGCGGTGAATGTGTGTCGTGTCTGCGCCTTGCTTGCATATGTTGCTCCGGAAAATCGCTTAGTGCGTCATGGAGTTTCATCAAAAAATAGGGATCGGAGAAATCCATAATAAGAGAGTAACGAGATAGTTTTAACAGGAAGTCGCCAATAAAATCGCCAAGAAAATATCCTTGGGCTCCGATGCCACTAATGATACGAATTCGCTCGGAGTGTGAATATGTATCGGTTGAAAAATGTATAAGTATGGAAGTATATCGTAGCGGAAGTCTATTTTTGTGTATAGAGTATTTCGAATGTAAAATTATGGAGATAATATCGGATATAGTAAACAAAATCGACCAAGAAGGTTCGACCGAACAAGAACAAATATTTATCGAATTAGACCTATAATTCGATAAGATGATTTCTTCTCAAGACCTATTGAGAATCGATCGGATTAATACTCGAAAACGCGTCGATTAATAATCAAGGTTTTGATGAAACTCATTCAACAAGGATGTAATACAAAGTGTATTATCTTCTTCAACATTCAATAATATTACAAGAATCACCAAGACTACTTATAGGGATGTAGTCTTCTAAAATCAACTAGAGGAATCAAAAGAAAGATCACATGATCTTGAAAAGAAAAACAATAATCAAGTAAAAAAATCAAAAGCAAGATCACATGATCTTGAAAAGGAAGACAAGAATCAAGATCAAACTATAAAAATTACAACATCAAATAATAGGGGGACAAAGAAGGGAAAAGGAGACAAAAACAACACACAAAAGACTATAAAAAAAGGTGGCTAGTGACTTGACACGGGCCGTGTCGCTTGACACGGCCGCGGGTGCACGTTCGGTGAATCTTGGTCGAGCAGGACTTGACCGTGTTCCGGAATATGGTCGGGTTGGGCAGGCAGCGCCTTCGGCACTTTCCGGAGCAGTTCGGCACGGGCCGTGTCGCCTGACACGGCTGGGTTCGACTGGCAGATCTGGACGAGCAGGACTCGACCGAGTTCCGGAACACGGTCGGGTTGGGCAGGCAGCGCCTTCGGCACTTTCCGGAGTAGTTCGGCACGGGCCGTGTCGCCTGACATGGCCGGGTTCGGAGGGCAGTGCCTTCGGCACTCTCTGGAAGAGTGCGACACGGGCTGTGTCGGCTGAACCGGCCGAGGCCGAGCATCATGGTCACGCCACGTCTTGTGTTCGTTTTCTCGCCTAAATATGTAGTCGTACTTGCATAGCGCGTTGTAAGGCCGCTTATGTCGATCCTTACTTCGTCTTCTTCATTTGGATTAGTCAATCCCGTATCACGAGTCGTATTATTATTATTCGTAATAGTCGTTTTCGCATCATTCCCTCCCCCTTTAAAAGGAATTGACCTCAATTCCGCAATCCCGTCGTTTCTAGATGAATTAATTAATGCCTCCAAATACTTGACCTCGAAAATATCTGCAGTGCGTATATGGTTCAAAATCTTCAGGCGGTAGATAGTAGGGGGTCTCAGAGAATCACCAACAAAATAACTATCATTATTAATAAAATAATAATTATTATTCTACGAGGTAATACCGATATCACGACATGACTGGATATCCGAAATGGGAAGCACGGGAGTAATAACAGGCCGCTCATTCATCAACGGGTTCCTCAGCAAATACTGTCGGTCCGTCATAATCCGGTCCACTCTCCATTTTAATATTATTGGGCTCCCCAAGTAATGGCCCATCGAAAATTAATCCATTAAGCCCAATCCGGTAATTATTCAGGACCATAAGTCCATCACAAGAAACTGAGCCGTTGTAAAATTTAGGCCCAAAGCTGTCATTTTCTTTTAACCGGTCAATCTCAGTACCAAGCTCAATTTCCCTCTCACTAGCAAACATGGTCAGATTCGATTTCCCACTTCGGTTAGGGCTCATAGAATGAATAGATTGAAATGACATTGGTTTCAACACGATCCTCTTGACCTTGTCCCGCAACTCGTACCCGTTACTTCTTCCTTGATGTAAAACATCTCTATCAAATAACCATGGTCGTCCCAAGAGTATATGGCATGCATCCATCCAGAGTACATCACATAATATGTTGTCCCCGTACGAACCCATGGTTAAGCCGACCCATACTTGTTTCGAGACTTTCACTTTACTCCCGTCATCGAGCCAATATAATGCGTATGGTTTTGGATGAGTAGTAGTGATGAGTCCGAGCTTTGTCACCATCTCAGTTGAAGCTACATTAGTACAACTTCCCCCATCGATTATCAAACTATACCATTTGTCTTCGATTTGACACTTGGTGTGGAATATTTGATCCCGTTGTTCCGAATCATTCGAAAGGGTTTGGGCTTGTAAAGTACGAAGAACCAAGGTCGTATCATAGTTTGGAGCATCGTAAGTTTCACACTCTTCTTCCTCTTTGCCTCCATCATTAAAATCAAACACATCACCCAGCCTTTCTCTTTCTTCCTCGACTAGCAACTCGGCTCGGACCGTGATGGGTTCTCTTAGCGTCACCACCCGTTTGTTCGGACAAGCATTTTGATAATGACCGAACCCTTGACATTTAAAACATCTTACTTTGGTTAAGCTCGTTTCCTTCGGCACATAGGGGGCCTTAGACACCGTAGCAGGGGTAGGAGTCGGTACGATTGTGTTGGTAGTCGAACTCGAACCGATACTTGGATGCTCGAATTTGGATGGAAATTCGGGTATTGAAAACTTCACCTTATTTTGGGCCTCTATGTTCACACAAAGTCCACATAAAGTATCGAAATCTTCATATGGGTATAATTCCACCGTGTTAGCTATGTTTTTATTAAAGCCACGTAAAAAACGTCACATCTTTTGCTCTTCGTTTTCTTCTAATTCTCCCATTAATACCATGCTTTCAAACTCTTCAATGTATTCACCAACACTTAGTTTTCCTTGCATGAAGTCGTAAATCTTCCGGTACAAGGTTAACCGATGTGATGTTGGTACATACCTTTTATGAAGTTTTCTTTTTAATGAATCCCACAAACGGATCTTTTCTTTTCCGGCCCGAGCTCTTCGTGTCTTCACTCCTTCGAACCAAAGAGAAGCACCCTTCCCTAACATGAGAATTGCATATCTGCAATGTTTCTCATCGTTAAGTTCTTTGAATTCGAACATGCGCTCAATCTTTCATTCCCATTCCAAATAAGCTTCGGGATCGGTACCTCAAGAAATCGGGATCGAAGAAATCCATAACAAGAGAGTAACGAGATAGTTTTAACAGGAAGTTGCCAATAAAATCGCCAAGAAAATAGCCTTGGAATTCGCTTGGAGTGTGAATATGTATCGGTTAAAAAATGTATAAGTATGGAAGTATATCGTAGCGGAAGTCTATTTTTGTGTATTGGGTATTTCGAATGTAAAATTATGGAGATAATATCAGATATAGTAAACAAAATCGACCAAGAAGGTTCGACCGAACAAGAACAAAGATTTATCGAATTAGACCTATAATCCGATAAGATGATTTCTTCTCAAGACCTATTGAGAATTGATCGGATTAATACTCGAAAACGTGTCGATTAATAATCAAGGTTTTGATGAAACTCATTCAACAATGATGTAATACAAAGTATATTATTTTCTTCAACATTCAATAATATTACAAGAATCACCAAGACTACTTATAGGGATGTAGTCTTCTAAAATCAACTAGAGGAATCAAAAGCAAGATCACATGATCTTGAAAAGAAAAACAATAATCAAGTAAAAAAAATCAAAAGCAAGATCACATGATCTTGAAAAGGAAGACAAGAATCAAGATCAAACTATAAAAATTACAACATCAAATAATAGGGGGACAAAGAAAGGAAAGGAGACAAAAACAACACACAAAAGACTATAAAAAAGGTGGCTGGTGACTCGACACGGGCCGTTTCGCTTTCGGTGAATCTTGGTCGAGCAGGACTTGACCATGTTCCGGAATATGGTCGGGTTGGGCAGGCAGCGCCTTCGGCACTTTCCGGAGTAGTTCGGCACGGGCCGTGTCGCCTGACACGGCCGGGTTCGACTGGCAGATCTGGACGAGCAGGACTCGACCGAGTTCTGGAACACGGTCAGGTTGGGCAGGCAGCGCCTTCGGCACTTTCCGGAGTAGTTCGGCACAGGCCGCGTAGCCTGACACGGCCGGGTTCGGCTAGCAGATCTGGACGAGCAGGACTCGACCATATTCCGGGACATGGCCGGGTTCGGCGGACAGTGCCTTCGGCACTTTCTGGAAGAGTGCGACACGGGCTATGTCGGCTGACACGGCTGAGGCCGAGCATCATGGTCACGCCACGTCTTGTGTCCGTTTTCTCACCTAAATATGTAGTCGTACTTGCATAGCGCGTTGTAAGGCCGATGATACAAACACGATTGTGCTACCAAGAGAGTTAGGAACGGTTGGAACCATCATGGACCCCACTAGTCCTATCACACGTGCACGTGCTAGGAAGTTGAGAAAACAAACGAGTGAAATGTTGAGAACGAGTGACACTAGCACCACCTCACAAAATAAACTTAATGCACGTTCCTCACCTGTTACCTTATTATCTGTTATTAACTCTTATGAAGACAACTCGGTTCCTACTCAAGAGGTTTACTGTATGACCTCGATCAAATCCTCTCTTGAAGACCCTCACAATGAGGTTGCTTGGAGTACACTGAATAAAGAACCTGAACCTAGAAGAATTCACGTCCAGAGAAAAGAAGAAGACAAGCTCGTCCTTAAGCTGCCCGAATTAGAAGTGGAAATCATGTCTAAATTTAGTGATTGTGCAACGGTGGATCTACTTGAGATTCAAGAAGGCCCGACAGTTATTCAAATCCTAAGCCCAGATATAGCTTTGCTTGAGGGCAGCCCAGATATAGCTAAAAACAGAAAGCTTGAGGGCGGACCTCAGATATTGCCTAAATAATGGCATGAGGGCGTCTTTGTCGTATTTCCTGAAAATGAGAGTTAAATCATAAAAAAACTCGAAAAGAGAAATACTCTATAAAAAAAAAGATGAACAACCGAAGGTCGACTTGATGATTAAGGAAAATCCATCCTAGCTTATAAATTAGACTTGGGCGTGAGGAAGCTTCAAGGAAGGTGATGTTGGTGTTGTCTTGGGAAAGGGAACTTCAGCATGTGGAAGTTTCAAAGTGAACGTGAGAAATTCTGAAGACCAAGACCTTTTTCAAGATTCCTTTATTTACTTTATAGTTAAGTTGTGTTAGTTTATTCCCTTTTAATCCAGTCCATGTGAAGCAGCCCTGCATTGTCTTAAAAAGTAGGGACACTTAATTTTATTTCCTTAGTTTAATATGTCAGGGATAATATAGTTTGTTTTGTACTCTCCTATAAAAGGAGACCTCTAGGTACCGAGGGAATCAATCAACCTTTTTGAAATCAAAAACATATTTCGGCTTTATGCTAGAATCAGAGCTGTTGCTCACCTTTTCTTGAGTATTATTCTTATAATTCTCACTTCTACATTCTTGCAATTTTAGTTCATAAAATTGTTAAGTCTTAATCATAGAAACTTGAGTTCTTAGAATAATTCCAAACGTTTCTTTAGAACAGGATTCTAAGGGGATTATAGTAATTAATTCTAAGGGTTTGAAGTGCCTTCATTATTTCCGTATCCATTATTGCTGTATCAAAATATAGTCCATTCTTCTGCATCAAATACGCCTATTGTTCTGCATCAAGTACCGTACCGACGTGAAGTCCATTGTTACTTTAAGGGAGTCCTGTCCAATTATGACTGTAGCAACTTAGGATCGACTCTCGCTGAATCGAAGTGCCTTTGATTCTATCTCGCATCGGCATCACTTGTATTGAAGGGTCAGACGAAGCGCCTTTGTATCAAAGTGTCTTGTAGACAAGAGCCGCATCGGCATCTGCCAGATTGAAGAGTCAGATCAGTGTCTTTGTGTCAGTCTTCTTGTATTGAAGAGCTGTTTCAAGTACTGCATCAAGTGCTGACCATTATTGTTATTTGTTGTTTGCTTCCGCTCGAGAACTTATACTTCCGCTTCACGCAACCACGATTCACAACAGTTCCTGTATTGGTAACACTGTTGGGTATCGAACGGAATCATTTGGCATCAGAGAATGGTTTTGTCGTTCCTCTCTTATCGTTATTCTCATATATCTATATATCTATATATATATAAATAATTTTGTGATTCACATTGGAGTTAAGTTGTTGTGTTTTAAGTAAGCTACTCGATATTTGCTTACTGTTTCGAATCACTTAGTACCATGATGACAGGATCAAGAAACTCGAAGGATGGAGAAACTCCAGCCGTTAGACGAGCTGGGAAGGATCCCGTAGATGAGGAAGAGGTCTTAAGCGACAACCCAGTTACTAATAAAATCCAAAGCTTCCGTGATGTGCAATTCCAACTCGAAGGCCTGACATCTTACATACGAAGGATGGAAAACATGGTGTTGGAAATGAGGGAAGAGCTGAAATCCCATAGAACGTCACCAACTCCCGAACCTACTATTAGAAACAGGGAGAATCGAGAGAGAGAACCCACAATGGGAGGAAGGGATTCACGGTATAGAGGTAGAGAAAGGGGTAGAGTTAGGGCAGCCCCTCCACGACCCGAATACTATCTGGAAGATGAATATGACGAGTTCTTTGAGGATGACAGACAGCCCAGGATCGACCAAGAACCTAGAGAACAACGAGTAAGGGTAGATGATAACTTAAGTAGTGTTAAGTTCTCCATACCACCTTTTGACGGCAAATCTGATCCCGAAACTTATTTTGAATGGGTTAGGAAGGTCGAGGGACAATTTGAGTGCCGAAATTTTTCAGATCTTAAGAAGGTTAAGATAGCCACTGTAGAGTTCACTGGGTATGCTCTTGTATGGTGGGATCATGTAGTTCAACTTAGGCATCGACGTGGGGAAAGACTCATAGATACATGGGAAGAACTGAAGCGAGTGATGAAGGAAAGATTTGTTCCTAGCTATTACATGAGGGACCTTAGGTATAGTCTCCAAACTTTAAGACAAGGGACTAAGTCAGTAGACGATTACTATAAGGAGATGGAAACAGGACTGATTAGGTGTCGTATAGAGGAGGACCACGATAGTACCATGACTAGGTTCTTAGCCGGACTTAATGTTGAGATTAGAGACCAATTAGAGCTCATGACTATGCATGACTTAGAAGAAATGGTGCACACGGCTAGGAAAATAGAAACCCAAGTTCGGAGACGTCAAACTAGAAAGAACCCCACTCCTAGTATCCCATGGAAATCGAGACAGCCCACTAACCATAAAGAAGACCCAAAACCGTCGTTCACTAGGGTCCAGACAGCCCCTAATCCGCCAACTAAGTCCCAACCTTCATCAAGTTTCAAACCTCAATCTAGGACACATGAGATACGATGCTATATGTGTCAAGGTATAGGTCACATAGCCCCAAACTGCCCAAACAAGCGAGCTGTAGTCATTAAGTCAGGGGAAATAGCGACTGACAGTGAGGGAGAAGAAGAGATTAAGGATGAGGATAGTGGAGAAGAGATAGAAGAATGTAATGAAGAAATCTTAGAAGGGAAGATTAATGTAGTGCTTAGAATGTCCTTGTCAGCTAAGGTAGTAGAAGATGAGGATAGCCAGAGGGAGAACTTGTTTCAGTTTAGGTGCTACATTAAGGGAAACCTCTGTAGTATGATCATAGACGGGGGTAGTTGTGTCAATGTCGTTAGTACAGCCTTGGTGCAGAAACTAGAGCTTAAAACCGAAAGACACCCTAAACCATATAAATTGATGTGGATGAATAATGCTGGGGAACTGAAAGTAGTGAGTAGATGCACCGTACCCTTTAAAATAGGTAGATATGAGGACGAAGTAGTTTGCGACGTCGCCCCTATGCATGCCACCCAGATCCTTTTAGGAAGGCCATGGCAGTACGAACGTAGAGTTACTCATGATGGGTTTTCGAACAAGTATTCCTTCATTTTTGGAAAGAAGAAATTTAACCTATCACCTATGACCCCTAATCAAATCCTTGAAGATCAGAGGATATTAGAACAAGCACTGAGAGAAAGCGAAAAAAAGGAGAAGGAAAAGAAAATAGTCACGGCGATCCCTAAAGGGATAAAAATTGTCGCCCTTTGTAGGGCTAGTGAAGTTAAACGGGCCTTGCTCGCAAAACGGCCTGTGGTTCTATTACTATTTCGTGACGTATTACTTAATATTCCATCAATTCCTGATACTACTGACCCATTGATTGTCTCTTTATTGCAGGAGTTTGAAGACGTGTTTCCTGAGGAGACCCCACCCGGGTTGCCGCCCGTTCGAGGCATCGAGCACTGTATCGACTTTGTTCCAGGTTCCTCAATACCAAACCGTCCTGCATACCGAAGTAACCCCGAAGAGACTAAAGAGATGCAAAGGCAAGTGGATGAACTACTAGCAAAGGGACATGTGAGAGAGAGTATGAGTCCTTGTGCAGTCCCGGTATTGCTAGTACCAAAGAAATATGGCTCGTGGAGGATGTGCGTAGACTGCCGTGCAATAAACAACATTACGGTGAAGTATCGACATCCCATCCCTAGACTTGACGACATGTTAGATGAATTATATGGTTCCACAATGTTTTCGAAAATTGATTTAAGAAGTGGGTACCATCAGATTCGAATGAAAGAGGGAGACGAGTGGAAAACGGCGTTTAAAACTAAACATGGTTTGTATGAGTGGTTAGTTATGCCATTTGGGCTCACTAACGAACCAAGTACATTTATGAGGGTAATGAATCATGTTCTACGTGATTTTATTGGGAAATTTGTTGTCGTATACTTCGATGACATCCTAATATATAGCAAAAGTTTGAATGAACATATCAAGCATTTGAAAGAGGTGTTGCTTGTGCTTAGAAAGGAACACTTGTTTGCTAACATTCAAAAATGCAACTTTGGTACCGAGAAATTGGCCTTCCTTGGTTTCGTTGTTAGTTCCCAGGGGATACAGGTTGATGAAGAGAAAGTGAGGGCAATTAGAGAATGGAATAGCCCCAAGAATGTGAGCGAAGTCCGCAGCTTCCACGGCCTGGCAAGCTTCTATCGCCGGTTTGAACCCAACTTTAGTACTGTAGCCGCCCCTTTGACCGAGGTAATCAAGAAGAATGTTGGATTCAAGTGGGAACAGGAACAAGAGACGGCCTTCAAGGCCTTGAAAGAAAAACTGACGAACGCTCCATTGCTAGCCCTGCCGAATTTTGCTAAGTCTTTTGAGATCGAGTGTGATGCGTCCGGTACAGGTATATGAGCTGTTTTGATGCAAGAAGGTAGGCCGATTGCCTACTTCAGTAAGAAGTTGGGAGGAGCTTCGCTGAACTATCCAACTTACGACAAGGAACTATATGCCTTGGTTCGAGCACTCGAAACTTGGCAACATTACTTATGGCCCAAAGAGTTCGTGATAAACACTGATCACGAGTCCTTGAAGCATCTGAAGGGGCAACAAAAGTTGAATAGAAGGCATGCTCGATGGATGGAATTCATAGAGACGTTCCTGTATGTAATCAAGTACAAACAGGGAAAAGAGAACGTCGTTGCTGATGCTCTATCTCGTAGGTATACCTTCCTGACTGCTTTAGATTCAAAAATACTTGGTTTTGAATTGATTAAAAATCTGTATGAGAAAGACATTGATTTTGGCGAGATTTTCATTACTTGTGAGATGTCTGGAGTCGATAAGTACTATAAGAGTGATGGTTTACTGTATAGAGAAAATAAGTTATGCATACCTACTAGCTCTATACGTGAGCTATTGTTACTCGAATCACATGGGGGAGGGTTGATGGGTCATTTTGACATTGATAAAACCTTGTCTGTTTTGCAAGAACATTTCTACTGGCCGGGTATGAAATGAGATGTCATTCGTATTTGTGGTCGCTGTATCGATTGTAAAATGGCTAAGAGTAGAGTTCAACCCCACGGTTTGTACACCCCACTCCCCATTCATAATACTCCTTGGACTGATATATCGATGGATTTCGTGCTGGGATTGCCTAGAAACCGGTATGGGAGGGATTCTATATTTGTTGTGGTTGATAGGTTTTCAAAAATGGTACATTTCATAGCTTACCACAAAACTGATGATGCATCTCATGTGGCTAATCTTTTCTTTAAAGAGATCGTTCGTTTACATGGAATGCCTAGGACTATAGTTTCTAATCGTGATGCTAAATTCCTAAGTTATTTTTGGAAAACCTTATGGGCAAAATTAGGCACAAAGCTTCTATTTTCTACCACTTGTCACCCACAAACTGAAGGGCAAACCGAAGTAGTAAATAGAACTCTTTCTACTTTGTTAAGGGTTATAATAAAAACAAACATTAAAACTTGGGAAGAATGTTTGCCACATGTTGAGTTTGCTTATAATCGAACAGTGCATTCTGCTTCTCAATTTTCTCCTTTTGAGATTGTTTATGGATTTAATCCTTTGACCCCACTTGATCTTGTGCTTTTGCCTGTGACTGAAAGAATTAGTACAGATGGGAAGAAGAAAGCCGAGCTAGTCAAACAACTCCATGAGAAAGCAAGAGCTAACATTGAAAGGCGTACTAAGCAGTATGTTGAGCGCGCCAACCGAGGGAGAAAGGAAGTGGTCTTCAAACCTGGAGACTGGGTGTGGATACATATGAGGAAGGAAAGGTTTCCTGTACAAAGGAGATCAAAGTTGCTACCACGAGGAGACGGTCCTTTCATGATCTTGGAGAGGATAAATAATAATGCTTATAAACTGGACTTACTAGGAGAATATAATGTATCTGCTACTTTTAATGTTTCTGATTTGTCTTTGTTTGAAGCAGGTGACCTCGCGGATCTGAGGACAGATCCTTCTCAAGAGGGAGGGGATGATACAAACATGGTTGTGCTACCAAGAGAGTTAGGAACGGTTGGAACCGTCATGGACCCCACTGGTCCTATCACACGTGCACGTGCTAGGAAGTTGAGAGAACAAATGATTGAAATGTTGAGAACGAGTGACACTAGCACCACCTCACAAAATAAACTTAATGCACATTCCTCACCTGTTACCTTATTATCTGTTATTAACTCTTATGACGACAACTCGATTCCTACTCAAGAGGTTTACTATATGACCTCGATCAAATCCTCTCTTGAAGGCCCTCACAATGAGGCTGCTTGGAGTACACTGAATAAAGAACCTGAACCTAGAAGAATTTACGTCCAAAGAAAAGAAGAAAAGCTCATCCTTAAGCTGCCCGAATTAGAAGTGGAAATCATGTCTAAATTTAGTGACTGTGCAACGGTGGATCTACTTGAGATTCAAGAAGGCCCGACAGTTGTTCAAATCCTAAGCCCAGATATAGCTTTGCTTGAGGGCAGCCCAGATATAGCTAAAAACAGAAAACTTGAGGGCGGACCCCAGATATTGCCTAAATAATGGCATGAGGGCGTCTTTGTCATATTTCCTGAAAATGAGAGTTAAATCATAAAAAACTCGAAAAGAGAAATACTCTATAAAAAAAAAGGATGAACAACCGAAGGTCAACTTGATGATTAAGGAAAATCCATCCTAGCTTAGAAATTAGACTTAGGCGTGAGGAAGCTTCAAGGAAGGTGATGTTGGTGGTGTCTTGGGAAAGGGAACTTCAGCATGTGGAAGTTTCAAAGTGAACGTGAGAAATTGTGAAGACCAAGACCTTTTTCAAGATTCCTTTATTTACTTTATAGTTAAGTTGTGTTAGTTTATTCCCTTTTAATCCAGTCCATGTGAAGCAGCCCTGCATTGTCTTAAAAAGTAGGGACACTTGATTTTATTTCCTTAGTTTAATATGTCAGGGATAATATAGTTTGTTTTGTACTCTCCTATAAAAGGAGACCTCTAGGTACCGAGGGAATCAATCAACCTTTTTGAAATCAAAAACATATTTCGGCTTTATGCTAGAATCAGAGCTGTTGCTCGCCTTTTCTTGAGTATTATTCTTATAATTCTCACTTCTACATTCTTGCAATTTTAGTTCATAAAATTGTTAAGTCTTAATCATAGAAACTTGAGTTCTTAGAATAATTCCAAACGTTTCTGATACGAGATCGACATGGCCAACCGAAGAAAGACGACGTAGACGACCATGCAACCATGCATACGGCCATGCACACACATGCACCTACACGACATGCACTTACTTCTTTGGACGAGACGACTAATACGAGACTTGAAGTAACCTTGAACATATTTTACGTATGCATGAAGAAATTACGAACCATGCACTCATCCACCTTCTTCATGCATTGAAACCGATGGTTCCCCTCCCTTGAATAAGTCACCTACATGGCAACAAAGTCATCAAAGCATGATAATAATAATCATCAAGAATCAAACCAAAGTCTTCTAACATGATTAGTTATTTTATTTTGTTTCTTGTCTTTGGTGAAGATTTGCTCAAGATTGACTAGTCATGATCCGAAATTTACTAGTCCGAGTGAAAAAGGCGAAAAGCGGACAAAATTACCAATTCCCGCGTATGACTATTTCGTAGCAGTTTTGGTATTTTAATCATAACTCTCTCATACGAAGTCCGATTTAGGTGATTCAAGCGGCCATGGAAAGATAAAAGAAAGATCTATAAATCATGTGAAACGGTACAAGGTCCAATTATGCTTATATCAAGCCACACGAACCGTTCAAATGTGCAGTGATTTTTATGGCCGAAAATTGATGAAGATTTGTGAAGATTTTGTCCAAGATTGATGAAGATTTTCCATGCCTTCATTTTTCAAGTTCATGTCTACATTTTTCAAAGTCTTACAAGAAGATCAAATGGAGAAGATTTTGGGTCCCTCCACACTTCAATAAATCGAACCAAATCAAGGAGGATGGAAGCTTGGTGTTGATTTTTGTTGTCTTGTTAGAATTGTTTAATCTTTGTTTGATTTTAGTTGATTTTTGTGTGATCTTGTAATGGCTATTTATAAGCCACATTTTCAGCCCTTGAAAGATATCTTGAAAGTTATAACATTGTATTTCTCTTGAAATATACGTTGAACGAGTTCAACAAAACTTTGGTTATTATTTCGACGCGTCTCGAATTATAACTTGATCAATTCTCAATAGGTCTTGAGGAGAGATTATCTTTATCGAGTTATAGGTCTAATTCGGTAAAACACATTCAAACCCATACACTAGCCTACCTCACGGCCGAAACCGTATAAATTCGGCCACCACCTTTTATTTTCGTTGTTACTTTGATACTTGTGAAAACCGTGATAATCTTCCGTTGTATTTTATACGTTTTACGTACACTTATATACGTAATTCGTATCATAAGTGGTATCAGAGCCCAAGGTCATCTCCTTGGGCGATTTATTCAACGAATTTTTAGTTGAAGTATTTAGTCACCTTCTTGGGTTGTTCTTCACGGTTAGAAGAATTTTCGCATAACATTGGCAGATTGGCGCAGTCGGAAGAAAATAAAGTTTCCCGTGGATTCGACCGTTGGATCGTCACAAAATTTTGACAAAGGTAAGCCAACTCATCGAACTACAGTCTGAACGGTGGAGATCAGATTCTTTGATCATCTTCTTGGTTCATTCTTCACGGATTTCTTAGCAAATTTTCTGCTCAGTTTCTTGATCATTAGAAGAGATGGACATGACCATCTCCGAATTCTTGGTAAAGCTACGTGATGCTTTACATGACTTACGGAACCTCGGCGAGGAGGAGAAGGCCTATGTTCCCCACGCCATACTAACGAGTTCGAGTTGAGCGAACTTCCGAAGTTCATCGGAGGTACCGACCCGAAATTTATTTGGAATGGGAACGTAAGATGGATCGCTTGTTCGAGTTTAAAGGTCTTGACGATGAGAAGCGTTGCGGATATGCAATTATCAAGTTGGTTAAAGGCGCTTGATTTGGTTCGAATTAAAGAAGAATCAAAGGACTCGTCTTTGGAAAAACAAGATCCGTTCGTGGAGTCGTTGAAAAGAAAACTTCGCAAGAGATACGTACCTTTCGGATCGAGTTCGGCTCTCAAAATCATAACAACATCAGCCCCCAACTCGGTTTCTAAATCTCTCGACTTGCCTAATGAGACGAGTTTCTTTGGAGGTGAGTTGTTTCATTGGCCAAAGGTTCGATCATGTGCAAGATGTTTGCCCGACTCTTGCTACCCGAGACGAGTTAATAGCCGAGGAAGAACAAGAAAGGCTAGGCGACATTCTCAAGTTTGATATAGAGGACGAAGGAGAAGAAGAATGTGTAGTTTACGATGCTCCCGATTATGATACAGACTTAGTTCTTCGTACTTTAGAAACCAAATCGGTTTCAAATGATTTGGAGCATCAGGAGGAGTTAACGAGTGAGGAACTCACAAGTATACTTTTTAGTTCTACACAACCGTCCGTTTCCCGAGCTACAGAAGATGAAGAGATTGAGGACAAGGCGATTGTTCCCCAAAATTTCTATGAGGATATTTCTATTATTGTTAAAAAATTGGAGGATCCCAATCCAATTGTTCTCATTGATCCGGTTCCCGACACCGACCAACGTAAAAGCTATGTGGCTACATGTGACTGGAAAATAGTAAAAGACGAACTCATTGATGAAAGGAATGAGGACAAGATTTGTGCCCACATGACGCCGGAAATGGAAATTATTCCGTTAAACCACAAATCTTTTTTTGGGGATTCCGTTAAGGGAAATGGTAGACACCCAGATACGTCGTTTGTTTTTATTTTGCAGGTTGTTCTTTTAAAAATGCAATCCCAAGCGAACGTCAACACATCCGATGAAAATTACATCTTCAACCCGGGAGGAGCACAACCCTATCCGAAATACCAACCGTCCTTGGATTTTAGATTCGAGGACGAATCTCTTTAAAGGAAGAGGGGATGATACGAGATCGACATGGCCAACCGAAGAAAGACGACGTAGACGACCATGCAACCATGCATACGGCCATGCACACACATGCACCTACACGACATGCACTTACTTCTTTGGACGAGACGACTAATACGAGACTTGAAGTAACCTTGAACATATTTTACGTATGCATGAAGAAATTACGAACCATGCACTCATCCACCTTCTTCATGCATTGAAACCGATGGTTCCCCTCCCTTGAATAAGTCACCTACATGGCAACAAAGTCATCAAAGCATGATAATAATAATCATCAAGAATCAAACCAAAGTCTTCTAACATGATTAGTTATTTTATTTTGTTTCTTGTCTTTGGTGAAGATTTGCTCAAGATTGACTAGTCATGATCCGAAATTTACTAGTCCGAGCGAAAAAGGCGAAAAGCGGACAAAATTACCAATTCCCGCGCGTATTACTATTTAAATGATTTTGGTATTTTAATCATAACTCTCTCATACGAAGTCCGATTTAGGTGATTCAAGCGGCCATGGAAAGAAAAAAGAAAGATCTATAAATCATGTGAAACGGTACAAGGTCCAATTATGCTTATATCAAGCCACACGAACTGATACGAGATCGACATGGCCAACCGAAGAAAGACGACGTAGACGACCATGCAACCATGCATACGGCCATGCACACACATGCACCTACACGACATGCACTTACTTCTTTGGACGAGACGACTAATACGAGACTTGAAGTAACCTTGAACATATTTTACGTATGCATGAAGAAATTACGAACCATGCACTCATCCACCTTCTTCATGCATTGAAACCGATGGTTCCCCTCCCTTGAATAAGTCACCTACATGGCAACAAAGTCATCAAAGCATGATAATAATAATCATCAAGAATCAAACCAAAGTCTTCTAACATGATTAGTTATTTTATTTTGTTTCTTGTCTTTGGTGAACATTTGCTCAAGATTGACTAGTCATGATCCGAAATTTACTAGTCCGAGTGAAAAAGGCGAAAAGCGGACAAAATTACCAATTCCCGCGCGTATGACTATTTCGTAGCAGTTTTGGTATTTTAATCATAACTCTCTCATACGAAGTCCGATTTAGGTGATTCAAGCGGCCATGGAAAGATAAAAGAAAGATCTATAAATCATGTGAAACGGTACAAGGTCCAATTATGCTTATATCAAGCCACACGAACCGTTCAAATGTGCAGTGATTTTTATGGCCGAAAATTGATGAAGATTTGTGAAGATTTTGTCCAAGATTGATGAAGATTTTCCATGCCTTCATTTTTCAAGTTCATGTCTACATTTTTCAAAGTCTTACAAGAAGATCAAATGGAGAAGATTTTGGGTCCCTCCACACTTCAATAAATCGAACCAAATCAAGGAGGATGGAAGCTTGGTGTTGATTTTTGTTGTCTTGTTAGAATTGTTTAATCTTTGTTTGATTTTAGTTGATTTTTGTGTGATCTTGTAATGGCTATTTATAAGCCACATTTTCAGCCCTTGAAAGATATCTTGAAAGTTATAACATTGTATTTCTCTTGAAATATACGTTGAACGAGTTCAACAAAACTTTGGTTATTATTTCGACGCGTCTCGAATTATAACTTGATCAATTCTCAATAGGTCTTGAGGAGAGATTATCTTTATCGAGTTATAGGTCTAATTCGGTAAAACACATTCAAACCCATACACTAGCCTACCTCACGGCCGAAACCGTATAAATTCGGCCACCACCTTTTATTTTCGTTGTTACTTTGATACTTGTGAAAACCGTGATAATCTTCCGTTGTATTTTATACGTTTTACGTACACTTATATACGTAATTCGTATCAGTTTCTTTAGAACAGGATTCTAAGGGGATTATAGTAATTAATTCTAAGGGTTTGAAGTGCCTTCATTATTTCCTTATCCATTGTTGCTGTATCAAAATATAGTACATTGCTGCTGTACCGAAATACAGTCCATTGTTGCTGTACCGAAGTACCGTACCGACGTGAAGTCCATTGTTACTTTAACGGAGTACTGTCCAAATATTGCTGTACCAACATACGACCGACTCTCGCTGAATCGAAGTGCCATTGATTCTGTCTGCATCGAAGTACTGCTGTATTGAAGGGCTGTATCGAAGCGCCGCTGTATCAAAGTGCTGCTGTATTGAAGAGCCGTCAATCTTCTTTGTATTGAAGAAGTATCGAAGAGTCAGATTTGGGCCGTCTTCTTTGTATTGAAGCTGTTTGAAGCAAGTACCTGCGAAGTGCTGACCATTATTGTTATTTGCTGTTTGCTTCCGCTTGAGAACTTATACTTCCGCTTCACGCAACCACGATTCACAACAGTTCCTGTATTGGTAACACTGTTGGGTATCGAACGGTATCAGCCGCTTACGTCGATCCTTACTTCGTCTTCTTCATTTGGATTAGTCAATCCCGTATCACGAGTCGTATTATTATTATTCGTAATAGTCGTTTTCGCATCATTCCCTCCCCCTTTAAAAGGAATTGACCTCAATTCTACAATCCCGTCGTTTCTAGATAAATTAATTAATGCATCCAAATACTTGACCTCGAAAATATCTGCAGTGTGTATATGGTTCAAAATCTTGAGGCGATAGGTAGTAGGGCGTCTCAGAGAATCACCAACAAAATAACTATCATTATTAATAAAATAATAATAATAATTATTCTACGAGGTAATACCGATATAACGACATGACTGGACATCTGAAATGGGAAGCACGGGAGTAATAACAGGCCGCTCATTCATCAACGGGTTCCTCATCAAATACTGTCGGTCCGTCATAATCCGGTCCACTCTGCATTTTAATATTATTGGGCTCCCCAAGTAATGGCCCATCGAAAATTAATCCATTAAGCCCAATCCGGTAATTATTCAGGACCATAAGTCCATCACAAGAAACTGAGCCGTTGTAAAAATTAGGCCCAAAGCTGTCGTTTTCTTTTAACCGGCCAATCTCAGTACCAAGCTCAATTTCCCTCTCACTAGCAAACATGGTCAGATTCGGTTTCCCACCTTGGTTAGGGTTCATAGAATGAATAGATTGAAGTGACATTGGTTTCAACACGATCCTCTTGTCCTTGTCCCGCAACTCGTACTCGTTACTTCTTCCTCGATGTAAAACATCTCTATCAAATAGCCATGGTCGTCCCAAGAGTATATGGCATGCATCCATCCGGAGTACATCACATAATATGTTGTCACTGTACGAACCCATGGTTAAGCCGACCCGTACTTGTTTCGAGACTTTCACTTTACTCCCGTCATCGAGCCAATATAATGCGTATGGTTTTGGATGAGTAGTAGTGATGAGTCCAAGCTTTGTCACCATCTCACTTGAAACTACTTTAGTACAACTTCCCCCATCGATTATCAAACTACACCATTTGTCTTCGATTTGACACTTGGTGTGGAATATTTGATCCCATTGTTCCGAATCATTCGAAATGGTTTGGGCTTGTAAAGTACGAAGAACCAAGGCCGTATCATAGTTTGGAGCATCGTAAGTTTCACACTCTTCTTTCTCTTTGCCTCCATCATTAAAATCGAACACATCACCCAACCTTTCTCTTTCTTCCTCGACTAGCAACTCGTCTCGGACCGTGATGGCTTCTCTTAGCGTCACCACCCGTTTGTTCGGACAAGTATTTTGATAATGACCGAACCCTTGACATTTGATACGAAACCGACTACTCCAAGCGAAGAAAACGAAGTAAGGATTGACATAAAACACCTCGACCATACTCCAACGTACTTAGGCGAGAAAACGGATACGAGACCCGGAGTTACCTTAATAACCGGACTTGGAGTAACTTAAACAAAAGGCAACTTGCATCTTGGGGAAGGGGTCCAAGTGGTAAAACAATAAAAGAATTTCAGCATTTTCTTTATCATAAAAGCAGCAGGATTCTCGGCAACATGCTTTGTGAAAGGCGGCTATCACCTTGGAGACAAAACCCATCTTTTACTTTTGTTTGCAAGTGATGTGGGGAACCTTGTATTTTCTTTTCCTTATTTTAAGACCAGCTTGTATTAGTTTAGATTATCTTGTCAGGCTACTTTTGCCTATAAATAATGGCGATGGAGTTGTAATGGGAGATGATTTTGAATGAGAAAACAACATAAATTGTGTATTGTTTAAGTGTTGGACGAGTTTCCTTCAAAACTTTGATTATTATTCGACGCATTTTCGAATCTTAATCTGATTGATTCTCAATAGGTCTTGAGAAGAAATCGCTTTATCGAATTATAGGTCTAGTTCGATAAAACAACTGGTTCCTGTCCTGTTTCGATATTCTTCTTGTTTTCGATATAGGGTTATACTTGATCGGGATTTCGCATCAAGTGTTGTTCGATCGTTCGAACTTGTTTCCTGTTTTCAATTAGCATCCGACCGAAACTTGCTGTTTCGAGTGCCACTGTTTGGAGGTTGCCTGTTTCGAGTCATTGCCATTCGGCCAGTTCCTGTCTTGTTGCTGTATCGAGTTGCCGTCATCATTTCCTATCGCGTACGCATACTGCCAGCCAGTGTTATTACTGTAGCGAACTGTTGTTATCAGTTCCTGACAGTTCCCTGCTGCTCGCTTCCGCTCGTCAAAACAGTCTTCCGCCCTACCGATAGAGAATTCGCATCATAAGTGGCATCGGAGCCCAAGTTCTTGATCTTTGGCATTATGGATCTCAACGACACTGATTTCTTGGCAAAACTTCGCGACGCATTGCGTGACGTACCTGAACAACGCGACCAGTGTTGGCAACCTAGGCGTGGTGACTATTAGCGACCCTCACGCCATGTCGAAGAGTTCAAGGTTAATGAGCTTCCGGAACAGACCCAGAAGTTTGCTTGGAATGGGAATGTAAGATTGACCGCATGTTTGAGTTTAAAGACCTCGACGATGAGAAACGGTGCGAGTATGCAATTCTCAAATTGGGAAAAGGCGCTTCACTTTGGTACGAAGGAGTGAAAACACGAAGAGCTCATGCGGGGAAAGAAAAGATCCGTTCTTGGGATTCGTTAAAAAGAAAACTTCGTAAAAGATATATACCAACATCACATCGGTTGTCCTTGTACAGAAAGATTGCAGATCTCATACAAGGAAAGTTGAGTGTCAGTGAATACATTGAGGAGTTTGAGAATCTAACCTTAATGGGAGAAATAGAGGAGAACGAGGAGCAGAAGATGTCGCGATTCTTGCATCGCTTGAACCGAAGCATAGCTAACTCGGTGGAATTATATCCATACGAGGACTTCGATACATTATGTGGGTTATGTGTGAAGTTGGAAGCTCAAAACAAGATGAAGTTGTATAAACCAGAGTTTCCAGTCAAATTTGGAAACCCAAGTGTCGGTTCTAGTTCAACTACTAAGGCAACTGTACCGACTTCGGTCCCTGTTGCGATTCCTAAGACCCCCTACGTGCCGAAGGAGACGAGTTTGGCTAAAGTAAGATGTTTCAAATGTCAAGGGTTCGGGCATTATCAAAATGCTTGTCCGAACAAACGAGTGGTGACACTAAGAGAAGCTGTCACGATCCGAGACGAGTTGTTAGTCGAGGACGAAAAGGAGAGACTGGGTGATGTATTTGATTTCAGCATGAAGGACGAAGAAGGGGATAATGTGAGACTTATGTTGTTGGTTGATTCTTTAGTCTAATACTCGCAAGCGCACGATTCGTTCGATGTAGATATGCGGTGCAAGGTCGATTCCACAGGGAGGTCTATGATAGTGAAGTAAAATATTCCTATCGTTTTAAAACCAAATTAAATTAAATTCTAACCTAGTCCCAAATAATTTGATTTTTAAATGGTTATAATAATTGCATTAAATAACAGTAATTTTTAAGTAGATTTTAGATAAATTGATTTTAAATAATTTACTAGGGTTTAGAGTCCACCAATGTCTATTTATTATTTATTTTATATTTTAATTCCAAGAAATTCAGGGAATAGATTCTGAAATCAATCTCACTATTTCCCTATAGATTTGACAATAAGTTCAAAATTATAATTCAAATATAGATTTTACTTCGCTTGAAAAATGTAATTTCTAAGCATTATATGTAGGACTGAGCATCGGGTCTGACCCGGCCCGGATCGACCCGGCCCGGAATGGCCCGGAAGATAAATGGTTAGACTTTTTGGACCCGAAGCCCGGACCTGTTTGGACCGGGTCATGCCGTCGGACCGGTAAAATCGGGTCGGTCATTGGACTGTTTGGCCAGTTGACTATTTGACTTTGTTAAAAACACATTGCATCTTGTACCTACTTTAAATAAATTGTTCCCACACAAAAATAAATAAAGCCTAACAATAGATAATATTTTAACCATCAAATTACGAATCCAATGTCCCACATATTCTTCATAATAACACCATCCGAATTCCGAATTATTTAAAATTAAATGTCTATTACAAGCCGATAATAATAACCAAAATAACAGTCCTTCAAAAAGTTCAAACAAAAATTTAAATCATTTCTTGAAGACTTCAAGGTTCCACGATGTAGATGACATTGTCCTCCTCGTCAAGTGTAACACTTCTCATTTCTGTAATGATAGAAAATAAAATCAAACAAACATTCGCATAAGTATAAAAGCAGATTCTAAGCTAAATAATTACAAACATTCGGTGTCAAATTGAGAACTTCTCATAATGTAAAACCCTCTCATAATTATTTAAATTGAAAAAAAAAAATTATGTTCCAGACTTCCTGATAAACATTTGGGCATAAAATTTGATTTTTATTCTTGCTGATAAACATTCCAGTTACATTCCAGTAACTGAAATCATTTTATTCTTGCTGATAGGACTGAGCTATCATTACAGTAACACTAACAGGCATAAAATTTGATTTTTAATTACAGTAACAGGCATAAAATTTGATAGGACTGAGCTATCATTACAGTAACAGGCATAAAAAATTTACGTTCCAGTAACAATCCTACTTGCTGAGCTATTCTGGCCAAAAATTTATGTTCCAGACTTCCAGTAACAGATGCAAAAAAAGTAACACAGACTTTGCTGAGCAAAAAAAGTAACCCAGATTTCATATGTACAGTCAATTGAACATTAAACCAATGGTTCCTTGCTCGAATAATTACAATAATTGAACAAAACCAAGCTAAATAAATATTAAACCAAATACCTTCTTCAATTTTTTCCAACTCCTCCAAATCCTTCAAGTTATGTTCCATGTCACGTAATACTTTACGGTTCCTTGCTCGAATCCAATCTTGGGTACAAATCAAAGCCTGCACAGTCTAGTAATGACAAAAAAGGAATATGAATGAAAGTTCACAATAAAAAATTGAATAAACATATGATAACAAGAAACTAAAACTTTACCAATGGATTCAAAGAGCTTCTAAATTGATCAACTGTGCGACCTCCCGCTCTAAAAGCGGTCGATGCAACGGTAGATAAAGGAATAGCAAGAATGTCACGAGCCATCCGTGAAATAATTGGATAACGATGACCATTAAGCCGCCACCAATCTAATGCATCCAAATCATCCTCTTCGACTCCTAATTGTTCACTCATGTACCTTTCAAACTCACTCACATTCACAACCTTCCCCTCATCCTCTTAGCTCTTTCATGGACATTTCTAGTATAGTTAAACTCCTCTCCTTCACCAAAGTGAATAGAACTGACGCGACATCACAATTTTGGCCACTTTGAGAAGCCATAGGAGAGTATATTGATCTATACTCCTCAAATAACTCATAGGCACACTTCTTTACATCTCTAGCTAATTGCTTAGCCTTTTCCACCCCAAACATGTCTTCTAGAGTCAATTCAACAATTACAAACTTAGAATGTGGATCAAGAATCACAGCCATGTAAACCATCAAGTTCATTTTATCAAAATCACCCCAATACTTGTCATACTTCTTTTTCATGACAACCGCCATAGATTGCATCTTTTCATCTCTATTTTGTTTCCACTTATTCAACATACTTAGTGCGCTGAGATTTCAATAAGACCCTTATTGCTTGTCAAATACAAAGCACGAAATGCGCTTTGTCGTAATGTAAAACCCTCTCAAAAATACAACTAGTTGTTCTACTTTTGCCCAATCATCATGTCTGGGAACTTGTTCATCGGGTTTATCCGAAGGAGGCATTTCAATGCCATCAATTGCTCGTCGCTATCTACAAGCTGCTTTCAAGATGCTATAGGTAGAATTCCAACGAGTAGGACAATCTTGAGACAACAAAGCCTTGGTATCTATATTAAGTCTCTCCCCAAGATCTTTCAATCTACGAAATCTAGCAGACAATTTCTAATGTATTTCACAAAGTTCTAATCCTATTGATGGATGTTTGGTCATCTTTAATGCCATCCCAAACAATAAGATTGATGATATGAGCAATGCATCTCATGTGAACATACTTTCCCTTACCAATACCTCCCGCACGCTCAATCATTTTTCGCAAATAATCACATGCAGTATTGTTCGGAGCAGCATTATCAACAGTCACAGTAAAAAGCTTACTATCAATGCCCCAAGATTCAAGACATTCTTCAATACCTTTACCAATAGATTGACCATTATGACTAGTGATTGGACAAAAGTTAATGATTCTTTTACGCAACTTCCATTCAATATCAATAAAATGGTCATGATACACATGTAATTCAACTTTTGGTTAGATGTCCATGTGTCGGTTGTAATGCTAACCCTTTGACATGAATCTCTGAACAAACCTTTCAACATCATCTTTTCACTCTTATAAAGCTTAAGAACATCACGTGCTATGGTAAAGCGTGATTGACAAGTGTATTTCGGACAAGCGGCTTCTATAACACGTACAAAACCGGGGACTCGGCAAATCTAAACGAACATTCTTCAACAATAATCATTTCAACAATTGCTTGTCTAACCTCGGTCAAATTCACAACCCCATACTTCAATTTCCCCTCACCACCCTCTTCATCACTAGCCAAAAACCTGTGTTTAAACGTCAATTGATTGTTTACCTTTGCCTTTATTTATAGGATTATGCAAACATTTCTCATAGTGTTTCTTAACATTCTTTGAACCGGCCGTATTACCATGGCATGAATATGCTGATCCACAGAACTTACATTCACAGCGAAGTTCTCCGCTCTCCATATACTCCATGAAGCTTATCCAATATTCCTTCCTTCTATTGGTTTTCCTCTTAATATAGTTGCGCCCCTCCATCAGTTTCTTATCTTGCGGTAGTGAAAGGCGTAACTCTTCCAATTCTTCATCTTTAAGTGATACTGCATTTGAAAACATGTCGGGATCGCTGGGCGATGGGTTTTGAAATAGAAGTCAGTGCCCTTTTGGTCACCATCTAAAAATAAAATTACAAGCATAGTTAAAAATAAAATTACAAACAAAGTAAAGAACTCAAAAATATCCAGTCTCCCTATTTCATTTTTTTTTCTTTTTACAGGATAATAAATTTCATTTTTTTTCTTTTTACAAGCATAGTCAGCACTGTACTCAGTAGATTATTAATTTATTTTACAGGATAGTCCATTTTCTTTTTACAAGCATAGTCCATTTTCTTTTTACAGGTAACAGGATAATAAATTTATTTTACAGAAAAATAAAATTACAAGAATAGTCACAGCGGGATAATAAATTTATTTTGCAGGATAATAAATTTATTTTACAGAAAAATAAAATTACAAGAAAAATAAAATTACAGAAAAATAAAATTACAGAAAAATCAATTGCTAAGCAATTAGCTAGAGATGTAAAGAGATGTAAAAATAAAACTTACATTGCATGAAGATTGAGAAGCCGTGAGGAGTGGCGGGAGGAGGTGGAGCCGCTGGAGCCGCAGCGGACAGAGGCACTGAAGTGAGTAGGGGAGGCGCAGCGGGAGGAGGTTGAGCGGCGGTAGGAGGTGGATCGACCGGATTCGCGGCGGAAGGAGGTGGAGCGGCGGATAGAGGTGGAGCGGCGGGCGGATAGAGGCCTGGGGGGTGAGGAAGAGCGGGAGGGAGGAGGTGGAACGACCGGATTCGCGGCGGAAAAAGATGGAGCAGCCAGGATCGCGGCGGAAGGAGGTGGAGCGGCGGTTAGGTTTGTCTGCCCGATTGTATTTTTAGGGTGGAGTGGAGCCGGTGACTAAGTAAAGTAATTGTGAAGATGAAGTGAAGAGCGGTGGTGGTGAATCAAGAAGTAAACTAGGGTAAAATATATTTTTATATGCTCAATTACTTAGTCACCGGGTCGTTAATGGACCGGATTTTCCGGGGTTTTGACCGGTCCACCGGAACCCGAATTTCTCAAAATATAGACCGGAACCGGACCTAAATAACAGTCCGGTCCGGTCCGGTCAGTCCGGTCCGGTCCGTAAAACTGTCCGGACCATTTGTGCTCAGTCCTAATTATATGTATCCTATTTAATGGAAAACAAATAATCAAAGAAATTAACTAATATCAATAATCACAAAGCAATGGGGAATTTATAACTATCAAAAATACGTGATATAATTGATGAAATAATATTCTCCTATTGAAGCGAAAATCATAATCGTTAAAAATATTTATTTGGAATTATTAAATAAATATTAATAATAATATAGACATGGTTTCATCATAACCAACAACACAAATAAATAAATATTCCATAATATTATTACACAAATATAATTTTATTACACAATATTTTTATTTCTCTCCCTTACAATAATATCTCTCTATTTTTTCTCCTTTTTTCTTCTCCTCAAACACTACACATTCATCCCCTATTTATACTACTTCAAAATCAATAAAATAATAATTTTTACAATTTTAAAATCCACCCCCCAATTATTTCACGGCGGCTAGGGGTGCTGATGTCACAGAGTTGAATTTCTGGGCCAATAGGGTGTTGACACGTGGCACAATATGGTTCGTCTATTTAATTGTCCTTCGAACGGTCATAACTTCTTCATACGAACTCGAATTCGGATGAATTTTTTTTAAAACGATCGTATCGACGAGACGAATAAAATGAGACCAGTCGTGACTATATTTGAATTTTGTAAAAATATCTCCCTTAAACCAATTGATCTGTCTTGTACCGGTTGGTTAACCTGCAGATATAATTTAATTCCAATTAATTATTCAAAATTGACACAAAATTATAGAAAATTCTAAAAAAATGAAATAATATAAATATATGGTAAAACGAATAAATTATCACACAACACACAATTATATATAAAAAATATTAATAAAAATATTACTCAAAATATACCAAACAAATTCCCCCACACTTATCTTTTGCACGTCCTCGGGCAAATCTTATACCCGAGTTATAATACTCATATGCTGAAAAAATCATGACAAAACCAATATCAAGAGAGAAGAAATGATCATGGCCCAAGTGAGATCAGAGAAAAATAGGATGCCGCACCAAATTCTAACAACTTGATACGAATTGGTCAACATCATCAAATACAAAAAGAAGATTATCCGACCAAGCTTGATTGAGTCGCAGGCATACATAAAATCCTCATGCAAAATACATGGACAAATTACCAATTCTCGCATGACGACTTACTTCGTAGCAGTTTTAGTATTTTGCCCATAACTTTCTCGTCCGAAATCCGATTCAGGTGATTCAAGTGGCCATGGAAAGCTAAGAAAGAGAGCTACAAATCTTATGAGACCATAGGACCAAATTCGGACCCATTGGATCCCAGAAATGACAAAACCGACAGCATCATATTTGGTCCAAGATCATGAAGATTTTTGTCTCTTCTAGTTTCAAGACTTCATTTTCAAAGTCCACTACAATGCTTGGGTCCCTCCACACTTCAATAATTCGTCCAAACCAAGTGGATGGAAGCTTGATTTTTGTTGTCCTTGTCAAGTATCACATGGGAGAGATTTTGTCCCCACCTTTAAACTTGATGCGATTACGACATCTCCAAACGAAGTAAGAGTCAACGTAGGTGACGATACCAAGTTGCATGCATATGCACTCACGTACTTCGGTGAGAAAACATCCGCAGAAATGGGAACGATTTTAATAATCGGAACCGAGATAACTTAGACGTATCAAAACATGCACACGTATGCATGTTCATGCATACAAAATCGGCCATATGGGGAAGATTTCGGCCGATTGTGACATGCATCCTTGAAGGATTTTGTCCCCACTACTTTCAACATTTCTGTCCATTTTCAAAGTCCACCATATCAACACTTGAGATTTGAATTCCCTCCACCTTATCACTTCGGCCGAAACACATGGGAGGAAGACTACAAGATGTTGCTTCTTGTTCAAAGTCTTTGTCAAAGACTTATCACATAAGATAGATGGTGACCTCCTCCACTTCATGATACCCACGGCCAAACTCAAGGAAACCAAGCATGTGTTGTTTTTATTTTTTTAAAAGTCTTGATGTCTTAGTTTAATAATTGCTTGTCTTTTAGTTTGATTTTGTGTGATGTTGTTTGGCTTGGTTAGGAGTTGTAAATAGCTATATAAAGCCTCATCATCCACTTGTTGTAAGCACTTTTGAAAATTAATAACATTGTATTTCTCTTGAAATATACGTTGAACGAGTTCAACAAAACCTTGGTTATCATTTCGACGCGTCTCGAATTTTAACTTGATCAATTCTCAATAGGTCTTGAGGAGAGATTATCTTTATCGAGTTATAGGTCTAATTCGATAAAACACATTCAAATCCATACACTATCCTACGTCACGGCCGAAAACCATATCATTTCGGCCACCACCTTGTATTTTTGGTTGATACTTTGATACTTGTCAAAACATAATAATCTTCCGTTGTATTTCATACGCTTTACGTACACTTACATACGTAATTCGTATCATAAGTGGTATCGGAGCCCAAGGTCATCTCCTTGGGCGATCAACTATATTCACCGAATTTTTTTTTTGTATTTAGTCACCTTCTTGGGTTGTTCTTCACGGTTAGAAGAATTTTCGCATAACATTGGCAGATTAGCGCAGTCGGAAGAAAATAAAGTTTTCCGTTGATTCGACCGTTGGATCGTCACGAAATTTTGAAAAAGGTAAGACAACTCATTGAACTACAGTTTGAACGGTGGAGATCAGATTCTTTGATCATCTTCTTGGCTCATTCTTCACGGCTTTCTTGGCAAATTTTCTGTTCGGAGCCCAAGGTCATCTCCTTGGGCGATTATCTCTTGATTCTTGTTATGGATTTCTCCGATCTCGATTTCTTGATGAAACTCTGTGACGTACTAAACTGCTTACCGGAGCAACATATGCAAGCAAGACGCAGAGACGACGCCAACGATATTGATTTCTTGGCTAAATTCCGCAGCATACCGGAGTTCCACGGATCTATTAATCCAGATGCGTGCATGGATTGGCTCCATGCTTGTGAGGAGCATGCTGACTTCAAGGCTGCCCCGATCAACCGCCGCGTTTCGCTGGTGACAAAGCGCCTCCGCGGTAGCGCCGCCTTCTGGTGGAAAAAATTGAAACAGTCTCGTTCACAACAACGTAAGCCTAAAATCAGAGCTTGGCAAAAATTCAGGAAATATTTCGCCAGAAAATTTATCCCAAACGCGAAATAAGATCACGGCTTTTTGCTTTCTGAAACGGCTAATCTTGAAGATGAACTCTTTGTCACTGACGACTTTGATATGACAGAATTTCCTGCGGCATTTTTTGATGACAAAGAAGACGATGGTTGGAGTCGAGCTGCCCTATCGGAGCAAAGTGGGTCGTATGACTTTGTTGCGGTACGAAACGAGATTAGTGGGTTTATTTTTGATGAGACATTATTCAAGGAGCCCGATAATATGGAAAGTGGATCGGGGTATGATGGACCGCCAATATTTGATACAGAATCAGATGACAAAGAGGACCCCATAATTGATCTCGAGCTTCCCATTTTTGAAGGTGAGCATGTACACATGCGGGTGCTTAAGGAGACCCGAGATAATAGCGTGGTTGTGCAAAGCGAACTAATCGAACAAAGACCGCCTTGTTATATTCCACATAAGGTTGTTTCAATTATTGACAAAGAACTGGAGGGTCCTAATCCATTTGTTCTTGTTGAACCAGTTCTTGACACCGACCAACGTGAAAGCAGCGTGGCTGCGTATAATCGGAAAATAGTAAGGGACGAATTCATTATTGAAGGGAGTGAGGACGCGATTTGTGTTCGCTTAGCACAGGAGTTGGAAATTACTCCGTTAAACCATAAATCACCTTTTCGGGATTCCATTAAGGGGAATGGAAGACTCCTAGGTATGTCGTTTGTTTCCATTTTGCATGTTGTCCTTTTGGATACGCAATCACAAGTTAAAGTCAACATTATGGACGAAAATTACATCTTCAAACCGGGAGGAATGCAATTATATCCGGAGTATCAACCCTTCTTTCGGGCATTAGAATCAAGAATGAATCTTCTTGAAAAAGAAGGGAATGATGTGATTAAGACCGAGCATCCAATGAACTACATGTCAAGTCTTACAGCACAAAAAAAAAAAAAAAGTTCAAAATCTGGATTTGAGGTCAAATCCTTTGAAAGGGGGAGGGTATGATACGAATTGGTCAACATCATCAAATACAAAAAGAAGATTATCCGACCAAGCTTGATTGAGTCGCCGGCATACATAAAATCCTCATGCAAAATACATGGACAAATTACCAATTCTCGCGCGCACGACGACTTACTTGATAGCTTTAGTATTTTGCCCATAACTTTCGTCCAAATCCGATTCAGGTGATTCAAGTGGCCATGGAAAGCTAAGAAAGAGAGCTACAAATCTTATGAGACCATAGGACCAAATTCGGACCCATTGGATCCCAGAAATGACAAAACCGACAGCATCATATTTGGTCCAAGATCATGAAGATTTTTGTCTCTTCTAGTTTCAAGACTTCATTTTCAAAGTCCACTACAATGCTTGGGTCCCTCCACACTTCAATAATTCGTCCAAACCAAGTGGATGGAAGCTTGATTTTTGTTGTCCTTGTCAAGTATCACATGGGAGAGATTTTTTCCCCACCTTTGAACTTGATGCGATTACGACATCTCCAAACGAAGTAAGAGTCAACGTAGGTGACGATACCAAGTTGCATGCACATGCACCTACGTACTTCGGTGAGAAAACATCCGCGGAAATGGGAACGATCTTAATAATCGGAACCGAGATAACTTAGACGTATCAAAACATGCACACGTATGCATGTTCATGCATACAAAATCGGCCATATGGGGAAGATTTCGGCCGATTGTGACATGCATCCTTGAAGGATTTTGTCCCCACTACTTTCAACATTTGTGTCCATTTTCAAAGTCAACCATATCAACACTTGAGATTTGATTTCCCTCCATCTTATCACTTCGGCCGAAACACATGGGAGGAAGACTACAAGATGTTGCTTTCTTGTTCAAAGTCTTTGTCAAAGACTTATCACATAAGATAGATGGTGACCTCCTCCACTTCATGATTCCCACGGCCAAACTCAATGAAACCAAGCATGTGTTGTTTTTATTTTTTTAAAAGTCTTGATGTCTTAGTTGTAACACCCCCAATCCACTCAGGGATATTACACGCCGTAGACCCTCTCCTCGAGGATCTACCAGGCTGGTAACAACATTTAACATCTCGATAATGCCTTCAAGGCTAAAATGACTCAGTAGACCGATTTGGTCTTTCCACAAATACATACAACTCAAATACAACTCATGCCCACGCAGGGGACAAAATACAACCACACCCGTACAATGGGAACAATATAGCAGCAGAAAATAAAGTACAACTGAACCAACACACGATGTACGGTTCCTCATGTGATTAGTATCGATCATCTTTCATCATCCTTCGTGCCGACCCTGTGTTATGCTCCAAAACCTGAATGCAAAAACAGACATCCACCCCCCGAATACTCGGGGGTTAGCAAAACTCCACTGTTTTGCTAGTGCAAGAACAAAGTGCAAATACGAGCCATACAATTCACATTCCACGAATAATAATAACCAGGAATCCTCAAGGTTCCAAATGAAACGAAAAAGCACTTCTCGAGGCAAGAATTTGAGAAAACATTTCAAAATCGAAATATCATAAATCAATGAAAGTAATTTATAAAGCGGTTTAGAATGCCATCGAGAGTTTTAATAGAAAACAATTTAGGATTATCAAATCCTAATTTTCAAAATCCAAAAGACAAAAGGGGTCACCGCCCCAAAGGTTTACTTTCCGAAAAATGATATTTACCAAACCGTTGGGATTTTAGCCCCAAATCCGTAAAACGACTTTTATAAAACCATTGGGATTTTAGCCCCAAATCTCATCAACTCACAGTACACGATAACGACAACAAGGTTCGTCTTCCAACATCAAAATCCACAAATAAAGGATTTAAAACAAACAACAAAATACTCTAGTGCCATCCTAGTCAAGTAGGCCAAACGAACAACTTACCTCTTACACACTTAGTCAATGCATGCAATCATGAAAACCGTTCAAAAGCACTCATTTCCGGAAATGCCAATATCGAATCATATTTGTAAAATGCACCACAATTAACCGCGGACCCACTGCTTCGTGGATCCCTGCCGAGACCCCGTCGGATCTAACCCACAGTGGTTAAAAGCAAGCTCGCGGTTCCACAGCTTCGTGGAGCCCTACCGAGACCCCGTCGGATCTAACCCGCAGTGAGCATACACACACACACGTTACTCATGCAATACTAACATGCTAAGAATGTAAGTTCATTAAGAATACTCACTAGAGATGGCCATTAACTCGACACCATTATCAAACTCTTCAAAAAACAATAACAAGATTAAATACGGAATACACGATTCCATAACTTTAAACAATAGGAGTATCATCATCAAATCCTTCAACGTTCAAAATAATCAAATCATAATCAATTCCCAAAATACGCCGTTCACAAAACACACACGCATTTGAAAGAAAGCCTTTAACGAGGCCAAATCAAGTCTTTTGAAACTTCGTTTCAAACAACCAAACAAACACACTAATACGATCACCGATCATCATATCCACAAAATAAGAAAAGTATGGGCAAGGTACTTGCCTCGAATAACCACAACGCGGAGAATCGGCCGAAGTAGGTTGGCACGAACCGACTACGAACTCGCCGACTCCACCGAACGACAACCCGCAACAATGAACTATGAATGAAAACAATAACAACGAAAATGAATTCCATAATACGACTCAAAGCCGTTGAATTCAAAGAACGAATGACGAAAGTTCAAGCGTTTCCCCCAAAACGGCCAAGAACACGATTCGTTCCGTCAAAACCCGAAAACGGAATTCTAAGTTGAAATATGGATATACAATCCATAGAATATGTTTAAAAACATCATTTAACCATAATCGATCCATCAAAAACGGATGAAAAACAAGATCAAGGACAAATTCCCCAAAAAGTCAATTTGAAGGAAATCAAGAAATATACTTCGATTCGACGAAGAACAATGGATTAAATGATGTTAAACACAAGGATACTACCAAGATTAATCATATCCATCATGAATTAATCAATAATACGGAACGAATCGGACAAAAACGCAAAAACCCCCAAATTCATGAAATTAGGGTTCTAAGGAAGGTTACCTTGATTCGCTGGATCAAAGGACTATATAGGATGATTGATTGATGATATAACCTCAATAACTTCATGGATTGGTTGTCAAACAACATGTCTCCATGGTGATATCACCCTCAGCCGCGGAAGGAAATGAGAAGAAGGAGAAAAATGGCCAAAAACCCGTGTGCAGGGCCATAAATAAGTCGCACAGTGTGCCGCGGCAGCGGGAGTGTGCGCGGCACGAGCCCAAAAATGGCTCCCGGTGGTCGGCGGTGTGCCGCGGCACCCGCATACGGTCGGTTGGCGAGAAAATGCCACGAGTGTGCCGCGGCCTGCCGGTGTCTGCGGCTCACGAACTGCTCGGCAGCTGCCGATCGCTGCCGTGCGTGACTCGGCGAAGGCTGCCGAGCACTACCCGTGACTCGGCCGTTGGCCCAGGCCTGAGTTGCCGGCCATGACTCGGCCGGGGCCAACTCCGACGACCCCGAAATCCGAACCTGAATACGAATCGATGATACGGTTACGACGTACTCGCAAAGACGAATCTAAGAGCTAAGAGAACACACAATTCCGACCACCCGAAGGCTCGGAATTCAACAACGGAAGTAATTACCCAAAACTTTGGGAAATTACTAAAATGGCCCAAAACGTCCGAAAATCACGATACGCGATCGAAACTGATACGAAACCGACTACTCCAAGTGAAGAAGACGAAGTAAGAATTGACATAAAACACCTCGACCATACTCCAACGTACTTGGGCGAGAGAACTAAAACGAGGCCTGGAGTTACATTGATAATCGGAATTGGGGTAACTTAAAGACAACTTGCATCTTGGGGAGGGGAGGAAATTCAAGTGGCAATTAAACAATAAAAGAATGTTCAGCTTTCTCTTACAAAAGCAGCAGGATTCTTGGCAAAAAGGGCGGCTGTCAAACTTCAACTTGGAGACAAGACCCAACTTTTACTTTTGTCAACAAGTGACATGAAGAACCTTTTTATTATCTTTTATTATTCTAAGCTCAGCTTGTATTAGTTTAAGTTATCGTGTCAGGCTGCTTTTGCCTATAAATAGTGGCAGTAGAGTTGTAATGAGAATTATTGAATGTTGAAGGATTGAGAACACTTTGTGTTTTTCTGGTGAATGCTTTTCATCAAAACTTGGTTTTTATTCGACGCGTTTCGAATACTAATCTGATTGATTCTCAATAGGTCTTGAGGAGAAATCACTTTATCAAATTATAGGTCTAATTTGATAAAACATCTGTTCATATCTTGTTTCGATATTCTGTTTATTTTTCGATACAGTTTTATACTTGTTCAATATTTCGTACAAAGTGTTGTTCGATCTTTCGAACTTATTTCTGTTTAACTTTGTTTCCGTCCAAAACGTCTTTGTTTGAGTGTCATTGTTTGGAGGTGGGTATTTGAGTCATTTTCCATTGGCCAAATTCCTATCCCGTTCTTTGTATCGAATTACCGTCTTCATCAATTATCGTATTGTTCTTTGTAGCGAGCGGTTGTCACGATTCCCGGATTTCTTGCCGATAGCTTCCGTTCATCAAAAGCCTTCCGCTGTATTGATAGCGAATTCGCATCCCCAGCGAGAATTCGTATCATAAGTGGCATCGGAGCCCAAGTTATTGATCTTTGGCATTATGGATCTCAACGATGCTGATTTCTTGGCAAAACTTCGTGACGCATTACGTGACGTACCAGAACAACGCGACCAGCGTTGGCAACCTAGGCGTGGTGACTATGAACGACCCTCACGCCATGTCTAAGAGTTCAAGGTGAACGAGCTTCCAGAGTTCGTTGGAGGGACCGACCCTGAAGTTTACCTGGAATGGGAACGAAAAATTGATCGTATGTTCGAATTTAAAGACCTTGACGATGAGAAAAGGTGTAAGTATGCAATTCTCAAGTTGGGGAAAGGAGCTTCACTTTGGTACGAAGGAATGAAAACACGAAGAGCTCGTGCGGGGAAAGAAAAGATCCGTTCGTGGCAGTCATTAAAAAGAAAACTTCGTAAAAGATATGTGCCAACATCACACCGGTTATCCTTGTACAGGAAGATTGCAGATCTCATGCAGGGAAAGTTAAATGTCAGTGAGTACATTGAGGAATTTGAGAATCTAACCTTAATGGGAGAGATAGAGGAGAATGAGGAACAGAAGATAACTCGGTGGAACTGTATCCATACGAGGACTTCGATACTTTATGTGGGTTATGTGTGAAGTTAGAAGCTCAAAACAGGATAAAGATGTATAAACCCGAGTTTCCAGTCAAGTTTGGAAACCCAAGCGTCGGATCTAGTTGTTGCTAAGGCAAGCTATCAAACTCCGGTTCCTGTTGCGATTCCCGCTAAGGCAACTGTACCCTATGTACCGAAGGAGACGAGTTTGGCTAAAGTGAGATGTTTCAAATGTCAAGGATTCGGGCATTATCAAAATGCTTGTCCGAACAAGCGAGTGGTGACACTAAGGGAAGCTGTCACGATCCGAGACGAGTTGTTAATTGAGGAAGAAAGACTGGGTGACGTATTTGATCTCGACATGAAGGATGAAGAAGGAGAAGAATGCGAGACTTACGATGCTCCAAGCTATGACACGGCTTTAGTTCTGCGAACGCTACAAGCCAAAGCTGTATCGATTGATTCGGAACAGCGGAATCAAATATTTCACACGAAGTGTCAAGTAGGAAAGAAATGGTGTAGTCTGATCGTTGATGGAGGGAGTTGCACCAACGTCGCTTCCAGCGAGATGGTGACTAAACTCGGGCTGACCACTACGGCTCACCCGAAACCTTACACTTTGCATTGGCTCGATGATGGGAGCAAAATAAGGGTGACTAAACAAGTGAGGATTGGACTAGCCATGGGTTCATATGAAGACAACGTATTATGTGATGTACTCCCGATGGATGCATGCCATGTCTTGTTGGGAAGACCATGGATGTTTGATAGGACGTTTTACAGCGAGGTAGATTCTATGAGTACGAGTTACGGGTTATAGGCAATAAGATTGTGCTTATAGGTATGTCACCTACTGATATTCACTCTATGAGTTCTAGTAGGAGTGAAAAGCCAAACCGGGCCATGTTTGCTAGCGAACGGGAGGTGGAACATGCTATTGATGATGGCAAATGCGTGTACTTGTTGGTTCTAAAGGAGACACGGGATGGTAACATGGTTGTACGAAACAAAAGGATGGATGCCTTATTGCACGAATTTGCGGATGTTTTTCCCGAAGAATTACCGTCGGGTTTGCCACCAATTCGTGGGATTGAACATCAGATCGACCTCATACCGGGTGTGTCGCTCCCTAACAAAGCTGCCTATAGATGTAATCCCGAGGAGATAAAGGAATTACAAAACCAAATTGAAGAACTGATGGATCGTGGATATGTTCGAGAAAGCCTAAGCCCTTGTGCGGTTCCGGTATTACTGGTTCCAAAGAAGGACGGATCTTGGAGGATGTGTATTGTGATCGGCGATGAACAACATAACCATCAAGTATCGATTTCCGATTCCGAGGCTTGATGACATGTTAGACGAATTACACGGATCAGTGATCTTTTCAAAAGTAGATCTACGAAGTGGTTATCACCAGATTCGAATGCGGGAAGGAGATGAGTGGAAGACAGCCTTCAAAACTAAACACGAAATTTGTATGAATGGTATTATGCCATTCGGTCTTACAAATGCACCGAGTACTTTCATGCGCTTGATGAATGAGGTACTTAAGCCATTTTTAGGAAAATTTGTGGTTGTATACTTAGATGATATTTTGATCTACCCGATCATTGCAAGAACATTTCGAACACTTGAGGCAAGTCTTGAAACCCTTAGAGACTTAAGCTGTATGGAAAAAAGGAGAAGTGCTCATTTTTGGTCGAAAGTATAGTCTTTCTTGGCTATATTGTTTCAAAGGATGGAGTGTCGGTCGATCAAGCGAAGATCGAAGCAATTAAGTCCTGGCCGGTTCCCACTACAGTGACGGAGGTTAGATCGTTCCATGGACTAGCTTCATTTTACCGAAGATTCATTCGAGACTTCAGTACCATTGCAAGCCCAATAACCGAATGTTTGAAGAAGGGCACGTTTAATTGGAGCAGAGCTGCTCAGGAGTCATTTGCAAATTTGAAAGCGAAGTTGTGCGAAGCACCAATCTTAGCATTACCCGATTTTTCGCAACCGTTTGAGGTGGAATGTGATGCTAGCGGGGTGGGCATTGGAGCGGTTCTCATTCAGGGAAAGCGACCTATTGCTTATTTTTCCGAGAAGTTAAATGGCGCTCGTCTGAATTATTGTACGTACGACAAGGAGTTTTATGCTATTGTGAGGGCTCTAGATCATTGGAGTCACTATCTTCGACCAAAGCATTTTATCATCCACTCGGACCATGAATCCTTGAAGTATATTAACGGACAACACAAGTTAAGTCCCAGGCATGCGAAGTGGGTGGAATTCTTACAATCATTTCACTTCTCATCGAAGTATAAGGATGGCAAGAGCAATATTGTGGCAGATGCATTGTCTAGGCGTTATGCCTTACTCGCCACTCTTGATGTTCGATTGCTTGGATTCGATACAGTAAAGGAGTATTACGAAGGTGATGCGGATTTTGGCGAGACCTTCGTCTGGTGCAAACCTGGCCCGGTGGGAGAATTTTCGATACAGGAGGGCTTTCTTTTTAAGGGGAATCGTCTTTGTCTACCAAGGCACACGATTCGAGAATTGCTGGTTCGAGAGGCTCATGGGGGAGGTTTGGCTGGCCACTTTGGTTCGGCCAAGACATTGGAGGTGCTTAAAGAACATTTTTATTGGCCAAGGATGCAGGGGGATGTTCATAATATAATTAGTAAATGTGTGACGTGCCATGTTGCGAAGAGTTCGTTCAAACCAGGAGTCTACACACCTTTACCGATTCCAGAGAGACCGTGGGAAGATATCTCAATGGATTTCATTGTGGCTTTGCCTCGAACCCAACGAGGTAAGGATGCGAATATGGTGGTCGTCGATCGTTTTTCAAAGATGGCTCATTTTTTTCCTTGTCACAAAACCGATGATGCGAGTAATGTTGCTGACTTGTATTTCCGGGAGGTGGTGCGACTACATGGAGTTCCAAAAACTATTGTTTCGGACCGGGACTCAAAGTTTCTAAGCTATTTTTGGAACACATTATGGATGAAGGTGGGGACCAAGCTGTTGTTTAGTACTTCGCATCATCCTCAAACCGACGGACAAACTGAAGTAACGAATCGAACACTGGGGACGCTGTTGCGAGGCTTGGTGAACAAAACACAAAAGGACTGGGATCTGAAACTGGCACATGCGGAGTTTGCTTATAATCGATCTCCTACTCATGCCACGGCACACTCTCCATTTGAAGTAGTTTACGGACTGAATCCTTACATACCACTAGATCTAATTCCACTACCAAGTGACGAATTAGTGCATAAGGATGCGGAGTCGAAGCTGAAATCAATGATGAAATTACACGAACAGGTGCGGGATCGAATCAAGGAAATAAACGAGGCATACAAAAGGAAGTCGAATAAGCAAAGAAGGCCGAGACTATTCGAGGTTGGAGATTTAGTTTGGTTACATTTGAGGAAGGAACGATTCCCGAGTAAGCGTAAGAACAAGTTAATGCCACGAGTTGAGGACCATTTAAAATAATTGCGAAGGTGAATGACAATGCTTACAAGTTAGAACTTAGGGTGATTACGGAGTACATGCTACTTTCAACGTAGGTGATCTATCCCCTTACCTTGACGACAATGGGATTGCGGAATTGAGGACAATTCCTTTTAAAGAAGGGGGAATGATACGAAACGACTACTCCAAGTGAAGAAGACGAAGTAAGAATTGACATAAAACACCTCGACCATACTCCAACGTACTTGGGCGAGAAGGCTGAAACGAGGCACAGAGTTACATTGATAATCGGAATTGGGGTAACTTAAAGACAACTTGCATCTTGGGGAGGAGGAAATTCAAGTGGCAATTAAACAATAAAAGAATGTTCGACTTTCTCTTACAAAAGCGGGATTCTTGGCAAAAGGGCGGTCAAACTTCAACTTGGAGACAAGACCTAACTTTTACTTTTGTCAACAAGTGACATGAAGAACCTTTTTATTATCTTTTATTATTCTAAGCTCAGCTTGTATTAGTTTAAGTTATCGTGTCAGGCTGCTTTTGCCTATAAATAGTGGCAGTAGAGTTGTAATGAGAATTATTGAATGTTGAAGGATTGAGAACACTTTGTGTTTTTCTGGTGAATGCTTTTCATCAAAACTTGGTTTTTATTCGGCGTTTGAATACTAATCGATTGATTCTCAATAGGTCTTGAGGAGAAATCACTTTATCAAATTATAGGTCTAATTTGATAAAACATCTGTTCATATCTTGTTTCGATATTACATTTATTTTTCGATACGCTTTTATACTTGTTCAATATTTCGTACAAAGTGTTGTTCGATCTTTCGAACTTATTTCTGTTTAACTTTGTTTAGTCCAAAACGTCTTTGTTTGAGTGTCATTTGTTTGGAGGTGGGTATTTGAGTCATTTTCAGTTGGCCAAATTCCTATCCTGTTCTTTGTATCGAATTACCGTCTTCATCAATTATCGTATTGTTCTTTGTAGCGGTTGTCACGATTCAGCAGTTTCTTGCCGATAGCTTCCGTTCATCAAAAGCCTTCCGCTGTATCGATAGCGAATTCGCATCCCCAGCGAGAATTCGTATCAGAAACACCAAACCAAAGCTCGCAACATGAATAATAACATTAAATGAACTTACGAGAAACTCGAAACAACAGTTTCGGACGAGATTCGCAAGAATCGAACTCAAGTGCGGAAAAGTCGCTAAAAAGCTCGGAACTCAACAAAACGATACCGAAACGAACTCGGATGACAAAAAGTGCAGAATTAATCATTCTCGAAATGACAAAACGGTCATGAGTGAGTCGTCAAAACGGACTCCGTCCGAAAAAAGAAATTTACCGAAAATCGAAAATTGCGGATATTACATTCTACCCTCCTTAAAAGAAGTTTCGTCCCGAAACTTAAAACAAGTAGGGAGAAGAAATATTCCGCCAGGAAAAACTCAACGAGATACACAAGAATGCGTAACTAACGCCCAACGGCGAAATGTTACAAACAACGCAAAGGAATGTACGGCGTGAAAACACGCCCCACGGCGACCAACACAACGTCGCCGTTAGGGATATAATAAAACCAACAAGTGACAAGCGTCATCAAATGGATAATACAATCAAGTCAATTATCCGAACAATCGCAAAACACAACGAACGAAAATCAATACGATTGACCAACCTAACGGTATATTGATCAAAACGCGAGCCAAACGCTGAACAAATACGGAATTCCACCGCCTAAGGGCTGGAAGATCGAAAACGAAACTAATTTCCCGAACTTAAGGGAATTAGGAAGGAGCCTGAATGATCAACAATCACAAAACGAGAACAAAAACCGAACAAACAAACGATCGAGACAACAAAAATCGAACAATCATGTCCGAAACACGAAGGATAATAAAATACAAACAACAACTCCAAGGCTCACATCTCGACTCGAGACAATATATGATCCGGTGAAAACAACAGGATGTGCATTCACATAAGATCCACAGGAAAGGGAATAGCAATTAAAAAGTCACAATGACAAACGAGTTATTCCGAAACGATACCACACTCGTTCGATAGACAAAACCAAGGGGCAGGACAAGCTCAGAAATGTCAACGAACATAATGAGTCGACAGAGTCGAAAACATAAGAGTTCCAAATCCGATCCACTTCGAATAAAAGAACTAATAGAACCAGATGATGTCACTCCCGAACAAGGTTCACAAGAATCGGCCCGAACAGAAAAAGTCACATCGATAACCAGATCGACCCACAACAAGATCACAGCTCGTTCGGACGATGAAACCGAAATACAGAACAAGTTCATAAAGTACCAACGAACATGAGCGAATCGATAGACTGGGGAAAGAGAAAATACAGAAGTCAAAATAGTACGGGCATTACCTCCGACCTCGTCCATGAAATTCACAAAAACGGAAGCAAGGCAACAAGACATCAAACAACCGACACATAACGGAACCATCACCGATGCACACGGTCATACCAAACCAAGCTCTAACAGCTCGCACATGCGCGATAACGCAGAAATCACCATGAGATGGCAACATTCAACACCAACATCCCGCCACTCACAGGGGGCTAGCACAACCAATGTGTGGAAAGCGACTCAACGCTCACACCGCCAATTCGATCATACTCGGGAGAAAGTATCAAAATGACAACGCGAACATCATACATTCATACCCAGCCCTCAAACGGGAATGGATAGGTTTTAAAAACGAAAACCTCATTTTGAAAATAATTTGAAGAATACCGATTGATCTTGAGTATCAGCTTTCAAAAAGTACAAACGTGAAACGTCGTTATCGAGACTTTGGGAAAACCATTTCACATTTGATAAAAATGAGGACACTTTCTCTTAGTGAAAACTTTCAGAATATTCGACCCTCGGGTCTAATTAAAAGTGTTTCTAAAACATTGAAAATATCTCAAAGCATTTTGGTCCTCGAAGTAGAAAACTTTTGAAATATATTGTGGCACCTTGGATGTACCACAAGAAAATAACTCATTTGAAAAGTATGTCTCGAAATTTATTTTTCTAAGATACTCAAGGTTTTCAAAAATCCAGTAGGCCAGAATGCCCAAAACTCACACATATCGACGTTCACTAAAACAACTCCTAGCACACGCATCAAAACGTTTAAAATCAAGACAATATATGTCTTTAAACGGAAATAAACGATAAAATACCACATTCAGAACAAAACCACTGACCCCATTCGAGGCCTCTAAATACCCTCCCGCACTGGCTAGTGAACAAGTCGAACGCGTATAAGCACAAAGCTTCCACAAGAGAACTTGTAAAACGTACAAATCGATTCGAAAATCATCAGCCACGGACAAAAACAACAATAAAAAGACATCACAAGCGATTTACACTCCTCGTATAAATCAAATACGAAAGTCGACTAAATACATATCGTGAAATCAAAATTCACATAAGGATTCCACCACTTAACAAATAATCATAAAAATAGCTCGTGTCACACGAGGCACAACACAAAGAAGGGAGACTTACTTCCACAGGTCGCACGAAGATGATGATCGCCCCACGATACTAATCACGACCAACAGACTCAGACGACGCGTCGCGACACGACTCAGTCAGATAAAATCCAACGAAACAAGACTCAAACAACACGACTTGACCCGACAGCCTAGGTTTTTCTCAACCTAAGCTCCGATACCATTTATGTAACACCCCCAATCCACTCAGGGATATTACACGCCGTAGACCCTCTCCTCGAGGATCTACTAGGCTGGTAACAACATTTAACATCTCGATAATGCCTTCAAGGCTAAAATGACTCAGTAGACCGATTTGGTCTTTCCACAAATACATACAACTCAAATACAACTCATGCCCACGCAGGGGACAAAATACAACCACACCCGTACAATGGGAACAATATAGCAGCGGAAAATAAAGTACAACTGAACCAACACACGATGTACGGTTCCTCATGTGATTAGTATCGATCATCTTTCATCATCCTTCGTGCCGACCCTGTGTTATGCTCCAAAACCTGAATGCAAAAACAGAGATCCACCCCCCGAATACTCGGGGGTTAGCAAAACTCCACTGCTTTGCTAGTGCAAGAACAAAGTGCAAATACGAGCCATACAATTCACATTCCACGAATAATAATAACCAGGAATCCTCAAGGTTCCAAACGAAACGAAAAAGCACTTCTCGAGGCAAGAATTTGAGAAAACATTTTAAAATCGAAATATCATAAATCAATGGAAGTAATTTATAAAGCGGTTTAGAATGCCATCGAGAGTTTTAATAGAAAACAATTTAGGATTATCAAATCCTAATTTTCAAAATCCAAAAGACAAAAGGGGTCACCGCCCCAAAGGTTTACTTTCCGAAAAATGACATTTACCAAACCGTTGGGATTTTAGCCCCAAATCCGTAAAACGACTTTTATAAAACCATTGGGATTTTAGCCCCAAATCTCATCAACTCACAGTACACGAGAATGACAACAAGGTTCGTCTTCCAACATCAAAATCCACAAATAAAGGATTTAAAACAAACAACAAAATACTCTAGTGCCATCCTAGTCAAGTAGGCCAAACGAACAACTTACCTCTTACACACTTAGTCAATGCATGCAATCATGAAAACCGTTCAAAAGCACTCATTTCCGGAAATGCCAATATCGAATCATATTTGTAAAATGCACCACAATTAACCGCGGACCCACTGCTTCGTGGATCCCTGCCGAGACCCCGTCGGATCTAACCCACAGTGGTTAAAAGCAAGCTCGCGGTTCCACAGCTTCGTGGAGCCCTACCGAGACCCCGTCGGATCTAACCCGCAGTGAGCATACACACACACACGTTACTCATGCAATACTAACATGCTAAGAATGTAAGTTCATTAAGAATACTCACTAGAGATGGCCATTAACTCGACACCATTATCAAACTCTTCAAAAAACAATAACAAGATTAAATACGGAATACACGATTCCATAACTTTAAACAATAGGAGTATCATCATCAAATCCTTCAACGTTCAAAATAATCAAATCATAATCAATTCCCAAAATACGCCGTTCACAAAACACACACGCATTTGAAAGAAAGCCTTTAACGAGGCCAAACCGAAGTCTTTTGAAACTTCGTTTCAAACAACCAAACAAACACACTAATACGATCACCGATCATCATATCCACAAAATAAGAAAAGTATGGGCAAGGTACTTGCCTCGAATAACCACAACGCGGAGAATCGGCCGAAGTAGGTTGGCACGAACCGACTACGAACTCGCCGACTCCACCGAACGACAACCCGCAACAATGAACTATGAATGAAAACAATAACAACGAAAATGAATTCCATAATACGACTCAAAGCCGTTGAATTCAAAGAACGAATGACGAAAGTTCAAGCGTTTCCCCCAAAACGGCCAAGAACACGATTCGTTCCGTCAAAACCCGAAAACGGAATTCTAAGTTGAAATATGGATATAAAATCCATAGAATATGTTTAAAAACATCATTTAACCATAATCGATCCATCAAAAACGGATGAAAAACAAGATCAAGGACAAATTCCCCAAAAAGTCAATTTGAAGGAAATCAAGAAATATACTTCGATTCGACGAAGAACAATGGATTAAATGATGTTAAACACAAGGATACTACCAAGATTAATCATATCCATCATGAATTAATCAATAATACGGAACGAATCGGACAAAAACGCAAAAACCCCCAAATTCACGAAATTAGGGTTCTAAGGAAGGTTACCTTGATTCGCTGGATCAAAGGACTATATAGGATGATTGATTGATGATATAACCTAAATAACTTCATGGATTGGTTGTCAAACAACATGGCTCCATGGTGATATCACCTTCAGCCGCGGAAGGAAATGAGAAGAAGGAGAAAAATGGCCAAAAACCCGTGTGCAGGGCCATAAATAGGCTGCACAGTGTGCCGCGGCCGAGCGGGAGTGTGCCGCGGCACAGGCCCAAAAATGGCTCCCAGTGGTCGGCAGTGTGCCGCGGCTCGGCCGGAGTGTGCCGCGGCACCCAGATGCGATCGGCCGAGAAAATGCCACAGAGTGTGCCGCGGCCTGCCAGTGGTGTGCCGCGGCTCACGGATCGCTCGGCGAATCGCTGATCACGCGGCCGTGACTCGGCGAAGCCGCCGAGCACTACCGGCCGTGACTCGCCCAAAGGCTGCCACTGGGCCTGTTGCCCGGCCATGACTCGGCGGGCCAACTCCGACGGCCCGAACGACCCCGAAATCCGAACCTGAATACGAATCGATGATACGGTTACGACGTACTCGCAAAGACGAATCTAAGAGCTAAGAGAACACACAATTCCGACCACCCGAAGGCTCGGAATTCAACAACGGAAGTAATTACCCAAAACTTTGGGAAATTACTAAAATGGCCCAAAACGTCCGAAAATCACGATACGCGATCGAAACACCAAACCAAAGCTCGCAACATGAATAATAACATTAAATGAACTTACGAGAAACTCAAACAAATAGCTGACGAGATTCGCAAGAATCGAACTCAAGTGCGGAAAAGTCGCTAAAAAGCTCGGAACTCAACAAAACGATACCGAAACGAACTCGGATGACAAAAAGTGCAGAATTAATCATTCTCGAAATGACAAAACGGTCATGAGTGAGTCATCAAAACGGACTCCGTCCGAAAAAAGAAATTTACCGAAAATCGAAAATTGCGGATATTACATTAGTTTAATAATTGCTTGTCTTTTAGTTTGATTTTGTGTGATGTTATTTGGCTTGGTTAGGAGTTGTAAATGGCTATATAAAGCCTCATCCTCCACTTGTTGTAAGCACTTTTGAAAATTAATAACATTGTATTTCTCTTGAAATATACGTTGAACGAGTTCAACAAAACCTTGGTTATCATTTCGACGCGTCTCGAATTTTAACTTGATCAATTCTCAATAGGTCTTGAGGAGAGATTATCTTTATCGATTTATAGGTCTAATTCGATAAAACACATTCAAATCCATACACTATCCTACCTCACGGCCGAAAACTATATCATTTCGGCCACCACCTTGTATTTTTGGTTGATACTTTGATACTTGTCAAAACATAATAATCTTCCGTTGTATTTCATACGCTTTACGTACACTTACATACGTAATTCGTATCACAACTTCATTGAGAATCGAATGCCAAAAGATTCAATACCCTCACGGTGGATATCACTCTTCACTCAAGTGTATATACGGGATATTCGAGAAGAGTTCACTCATATCAAAGCATAATGTGTTATTACCATATGCTTGGTCAAAAATCAAATCTCCACTACTTAAAAATAAACTCATGCATAAATCAAAAGGTCTTTCTTTTGGTTGTAACGTAGCTTTGGATATGGGTAGGATAAAGGGAAAATTATGCGGGTTTGCTAGCCAAGATCAATTGTGAATTTAGATGCATAACAAATCCTACAAATAACAATCAACACACCCTCTTCTATAATGAAAACTCTCAACCCATCATCCCCAAGTTATTCTGTACATGGTAATTGAATATTCATCTGGTAAGGTCATACTCTTGTGTAAAAAAAAAGTATGCAATGGATCTTCTGGAAGGAATTATGTATCACTCAAGGGATAGTTCAAGTGCTATTTTATGTATATATAGTGATGATTTTCGCACTTGACCTCCCGCTCTTTTTTTTTTTTTTTTCTTTCAGGCCGTTTTTTTTTTGCCTTTATTTATATATTTTTTTTCGGTTCAATACTCCAATGTACTTCACACCCTTTCACTTTCAACAAAATCTCTTAATCTCCACAATACTCTTATGAACATCGGCCCCTATTTGTCACACATCTAGTTCACAATTAAATCTTTGACTAGTGGGTGCAAATGGATGAGTCATCAACAAGAATGGATAATGGCTAAAGTAATGTGCTTGATCAAAGAAATAGGCTCAGGCTCAATGGGGCTTCTAAGGATAAAATGTAATGGGTGGGAAAATATAAGGCAACAAGGGGTTAATCCTAATTGCCTTTATCATCTTAATGCAAGAGTTTATGAATGTAGTCTCGAAATGTATAAATGACCAAGTTCTAGAATGAACACAATATGTTTGACCACACAACAAAAAATATAGAGCGTATATATAAGGATTGCTCTAAGGCTCAAAACTCACAAAAAGGGTGTTGTGTACTGAATCCCATACACCTTCATTCAAATCCATTATCAAAACTAGTGAAACATCCCAAAAATAATTTTTTCACTAACGGTTTCTCAAGAAAATGGTGCCGTGATTTTCAACATTTTTTTTATTGCATATATATATATAGGAAATAGATCATATGAAAACTAATTACTTTGTGAAATCTAGAAACTTTTGTAGGTCATTGATAGTAGTGATCTAACGGCTGTAGATGAGTAGGATTATATAATTTCATACTATTTTTTATTATGTTTTAATTATGTTATATTAATTATGGGGGTTATGAAAGTCTTTTTGGAAAGATTCTGTATTCCTTATAAATCGCGGACGTGAGTATAGTAGTTTTATTTGCTATTTATTGACTATTATGCCCTTTAGATTTAGATAAATGCAGCACAAGATTTTCGAAAATTGTTTCATTTATTATTAATTTGTTTAATCTAAGCCATTGATTGCTTCTTTATCTAGGGTGTCTATTAGTTTCTAGATTTCACCTTATAAATAGTTTTCACCATATCCTAACCCTATATATATATATATATATATAGATATAGATATACACCTTCCCCCACACTTAATGATAAACAATATCCTTATTGTGTAAAAAGAATAATGGAGTAAGGGTTTAAATAAGGCTTCCCTGTTTATGAAAGACGACGCTTCGCTCAAGCCCTTTTTTTTTGGGACCTGCAAGAAATAAGTGTGGCAAAACAACAAAAGAAAATATATACCCGGAAGTATAACACAAACAACCTAGATGCGCTTCAAGGGAATCCGAAGAGTCGCCTTACGCTACCATCAATGCTTTTATTAAAAACAAACAAGAAAAAGTACAGTAATAGAAATAACAATACATAAATCGTGGATAGATGCGCGTCAAGAGATCGAAAAGAAAACTCCTTAAACTGCCATCATTTTCACGATTTTTACACTCGCTAAAAAGTAAAAACAACAAGAGGAATGAAGTGGGATATCAGAGGGAAAGGAATGTATCAATTTTGCGTTTCCGCACAGTGAAATCTTCCATCCAAACAATATTAGCTAGGGCTGGGTCAGGTTCAGGAACAAATTCAATAAGTTTTTTGATCAGCTCTTCTGGTGTTGTTGCAACAACTATGATTCGTTTAGCACGCTCAGAAATAAAACCTTTTTCAGAAGAGTAGTTGATGAAAGATAATAAACTATCGAAGAAACCATTGACATTTAGCAGACCTATTGGTTTCGTATGAACATTTAGCTGGGCTCTAGTAACCACATGAAAAAGTTCTTCAAGAGTGCCAAAACTACCGGGAAGGGTGATAAAGGCATCAGCATTATTTATCATGTGAGTTATGCGGTCTTGCATATTCACAGCTCTGAACTCATCTCCAATGGTTGCTCCGGTGATTTTACTTTCAGCCAGAGGTTTTGGAATGATTCCCAACACTTTTACTCCTTTCATATAGGCAGAAGCAGCAGCATGTCCCATTAATCCTAGACTTCCTCCTCTGTAAACTACATGAATGCATTTTTGTCCTAAGGTACGACCCAAGTTGTGGGCTGCTTCAGTAAAGCAAGCCTCTTTCCCATGGCTAGCTCCACCAAAAATGCAGATGGAGTTAAATCTTTTTGTGGAAGATGATGATTCGATTTTTTTGAAAAGAAAATTACTTAGAGAGAATGAAAAGAATACAAGTTTGAGGGATGCAGAAAAGAAACAACTGCAACGTTTATTTATAGATGCAAAATAAAGTAAAAAGATTTATAAAATCTGTGACCGCGTTAATTGCGCTTCAACTACTCAATAGAATAATGAATGCATTGATTGCATATCACTTTTTTTATTAAGAAAATCTAAAAAAAACGACAAAAAGTAAAGATACTCACGTGTATGTACAGTAGTTGTGATTGTGGCTCACATCTTCCTCTGATTTTATGTTCAGAAACGACTTAAACGCCTTCTATGAGTCGCGGAGAAGCTTCCCATCCAATTTTCTTACAAATTGGCAAACAGGGTCTTTTAACGTCAAATTCCCAAGACGTTGTTCATATTCTGGTTTGAATTTATTCCACAAACATCGAATCCCGTAATGTACGAGTCCACTAGGATGCGTGTCAAGAGAAATTTCGATATCATCTAAATTCTTCTTATTCAGACCATCCTTGATGAACTGAATTTTATCTTCTCTGTTTGTGGAAGGAATTCCTAAAAATCGACATCTTGAATCACAGTTCCACCTAGCACATTTGTAGCAAACGGCGATTTTCTTTGCTCGTCGTTTCTTGGCATATGAACTTTTTCCAAGCCCTCGTAAAAATCTAGTTGGTGTTTCCGTGAATTCACCCGCTATTCTCACTTTGGCTTCAATAATGAATCGAATATCAAAAGGTATGTCGTTATTCATAAGCAACCTCATCCTTTCAACTCTGGCTTGGTAAAGTTTCAAAATGACTTTTTTACTAAGAAAGGAAAATCTTTTTTCAATTGTTTTCAAAGTTTGTTGCATAATTAAAATTAAAAAAAAATATCTACAAAATCAGTTGTTGTGGGAAACTGAAAAATCCGACTTTACTAGCAACGGAGTACCATTATCCGCCACTTGACCGGGCAAACACAATGGAGAATTAATCCACAATATCGGGGTCTTTAAGAAGAATCTCTTCTACCTCAAAAGATTTTAATTCCAAATATGGTTTTAACCGTTGACCATTCACTTTAAAAATATTACCATTTTTTGGATTTTCAATTTCTACAGCTCCGTGAGGATAGACCGTATGAATAATAAATGGACCAGACCATCGTGAACGCAACTTGCCTGGAAATAATAACAAACGAGAGTTAAAAAGAAGGACTTTTTGACAAGGAGAATTTTTTTTTCTCAAAATGTGTTTATCATGAAAAAATTTCATTTTGTCCTTATATTTCCTTGCACAATCGTAAGCATCATTTCTGATTTCTTCCAATTCATTTAGTTGAAGTTTCCTATGAATTCCAGCCATGTCTAATGAAAAATTTAATCGCTTTTATGGCCCAAAGATGCTCTATGTTCCAATTCAACAGGCAAATGACATGGTTTTCCAAAGACAAGCCTAAATGGAGACATTCCGATGGGAGTTTTAAAAGCAGTACGGTAAGCCCACAATGCATCATTCAATCGCAAAGACCAATCTTTCCTTGTAGGATTAACAGTTTTTTCAAGAATATGTTTGATTTCTCTGTTTGAAATTTCAACCTGTCCACTTGTTTGAGGGTGATAAGGAGTAGCAACTTTATGTGTAACACTATATTTTTTATAAATGATTCAAAAATTGGTTACAAAAATGTTTTCCTCCATCACTTATAATTGCTCGTGGTGTTCCAAATCTGGAAAAAATATTTTCTTTCAAAAATTTTACCACGACTTTGTGGTCATTTGTTTTGCAAGCAATTGCTTCTACCCATTTTGAAACATAATCGACGGCCACAAGGATGTAAAAATTGCCAAAAGAAATTGGAAAAGGTCCCATAAAATCTATGCCCCAAACATCAAATATTTCAATAATTAAAATTGGGTTTAAAGGCATCATATTTCTTTTAGAAATTCGACCTAATCTTTGACATCTATCACATGTGCTGCAATATGAATGTGTATCTTTGAAAAGTGTTGGCCAATAAAAACCACATTGCAGAATTTTAGTAGTTGTTTTCTTTGAACTAAAATGACTTCCACATGCATGATCATGACAAAAGGAAATGATATTTTGTTGTTCATGTTCTGGCACACATCTCCTAATGATTTGATCAGGACAATATTTGAACAAATATGGATCATCCCAAAAGAATTTTTTTACTTCGTTTAAAAATTTTGTTTTATCTTAGTTATTCCAATGAGATGGCATGTTACAAGTGACAAGATAATTGACAATGTCTGCATACCAAGGTATTTGAGAAACAAACATGAGTTGTTCATCAGGGAATGTCTCATTAATAGGAGGTTCTTTATCAGTAAAATTCACGATTAGCCTAGACAAATGATCAGCAACAACATTTTTAGCACCTTTTTTATCTCGAATTTCTAAGTCAAACTCTTGTAACAATAGAATCCAACGGATCAAGCGAGGTTTAGCATCTTTCTTAGAAAGAAGATATTTTAATGCAGCATGATCAGAGTAAATTATGACTTTCGAACCAATCAAGTAAGGTCAAAATTTGTCTAAGGCAAAACGACTGCAAGCAATTCTTTTTCAGTTGTAGAATAATTTAATTGGGCATCATTTAGAGTTCTACTTGCATAATATATTACAGTTGGTAATTTATTTTCTCTTTGACTCAATACTACACCGACGGCATAGTCGGATGCATCACACATTATTTCAAAAGGAAGATTCCAGTTTGGAGATTTGATGATAGGTGCAGAGCTCAACATAGATTTGAGTGTCTTAAAAGCTTTTAGACAATGATCATCAAATACGAAAGGTGTGTCTTTTGAAAGTAAATTACATAATGGCCTTGAGATTTTGCTAAAATCTTTGATGAATCGACGGTAAAAACCAGCATGGCCTAAGAATGACCGAATTTATTTAATCGTTCGTGGGGGTGGAAGACTGGATATTAAATCAACTTTAGATTTGTCTATCTCAATTCCTTTTTCAGAAATCACATGTCCTAAGACAATTCCTTTTTTAACCATAAAATGACATTTTTCCCAGTTTAGGACAAGATTTTTCTCCTTACACCTAACCAACACTTGGGTTAAGTGGTGTAAACATTCATCAAAGCTAGTCCCGAATACAGAAAAATCATCCATAAAAATTTCCAAAAACCGCTCAACCATGTCAGAGAAAATGCTCATCATACACCGCTGAAAAGTAGCAGGTGCATTACACAGACCAAATGGCATTCGTCGGTAAGCAAAAGTTCCGAAAGGACAGGTAAAAGTGCTTTTTTCTTGATCTTCAGGAGCAATGGGAATTTGGTTATAGCCAGAATATCTATCAAGAAAACAATAATAAGCATGGTCGGCTAACCTTTCTAGCATTTGATCAATAAAAGGAAGTGGAAAGTGATCTTTTCTTGTAACAGAGTTCAATTTTCTGTAATCAATAGAGACTCTCCATCCAGTTTGAATTCTGGTTGGAACAAGTTCATTTTCTTCATTCGTGATTACAGTTATGCCAGATTTCTTTGGAACTATATGAACAGGACTAACCCAAGAGCTATTAGAAATAGGGTAGATGATCCCTGTAACACCCCCAGGTTATTCAGGGATATTACAGCGCCGTAAGCCCCGCCGTGGGACCCACAAGGCTATACATACGCGTAACCATAAATTTTAACCGATAAGGTCTACACACAAAGGAATGAAAAACGATACAAAGGTATTCGAAACATAACCAATGTATTCACGGACATCACAATACAATTCAATCACTTCGGCAACACAGGCCGGAACATCAAGGGAAAAGGAAAACGATACTCGAGTATTCAAAAGACAATCCAGTACAACAACACTGAACCGGAACTCCAACCATAACTGGAAGAAAGACACAGTATCACACTTGCCCACCATCTTTATGCCGACCCGATACCTGGCCGTCCGCTCTCCCGGAACTCGAAATACATGAAACGTATTTCCCCCATAAAGGGGTTAGCCGTCGAATAGCTAGTGCAAGTATAACAATATGAAACATAATACTTCTCGACAATAAAGTAAATGTAATCCGTCAATTCATCAATATCCGTCAATTCATCAATTAAAGACTAGTATTCCGGAATAACTAAATCTCATAAGACGTATGTGAATGCCGTAGAAACGGTTCGTTCACCTCATACGCCGTTACGTATGTGAATGCCGTCAAAACGGTTCGTTCACCTCATATGCCGATACATGTAGGAATGCCGTCAAAACGGTTCGTTCATTACATGCCAATCAATATATCTATGAATGCCGTAAAAACGGTTCGTTCATGATATGCCATCAATATTTCTTACTTTCAAAGTCGAGAACGTACAATCATAAATGTATACTTGCCTTTGAGACATCGAGAAATCGAACGGAGGAAAGGTATGAGTTCGGTAGGTCCGAGAACGCACTTCCGGCACCTAAACGATTCGCAAGGAATATTACAATTAATTATCCATACTCAAATTATACGAAGAGACTCCTGAAACTCGTCTACGATTCTAGAAAATATACGGGTGGATAACTAAAGGTTGGGAAATCGCCCAAACTCCCACAAGTCCGAAAACGGCACAATCCAACCCGTAAAATCGGGAGAAAACACTCATATGGTATAGATATATATCAAAATCTCAAGGTTCTCAAGCTTCAATCGGACAAAACGGACGAATCTACGAAAACCCCCAAAATCCAACATAAAATTCAAAGTGTTCTTGAATAATCTTTCAATAATCCGATGAATACTCAAGCTTGTCCATAATCACGCATATATCACATCATACACCATGATTTTATCATCCAAAACGTCAAAACCCACACGAAATCGAGAAGTCAAGATGTCGAAGGAATTACCTCTTGAATATCCAAGCTCTATGATCCAAGGAATACGCGATAGATCGACTATCCGGGCTTCCCAACCGATCGAAAGTGGTAAATCTTCAACACACAAGTGATAGCTATGAAAAGAATTCTTCCCTCAACTCTCTCTCTCGCGATGGAAGAAGAAATGGGGAAAGAATGGCTGAAATCTCGCTTAAAAAGCCGAATTATGCAGTTGACCGCATTGTGTGCCGCGGCTCAGCATATGTGTGCCGCGGCACAGGCCTAAAAATTGTTCCCAGGTTTCGGTAGTGTGCCGCGGCTCAGCTCAGGTGTGCTGCGGCACCGGGTATGTAATATCCGGAATTTCTACTACTGATGTTTAATATTATTTTATCCGAGTTATATTGTACAGCGTGGAATCTGTACAGTAGAGATAAAATAAATAAAGGACTGAGATATCAGTATCGGTATAATTGTCGTATTTGGTCGACAATTACATTTGAGGATATTGTGTATCAGGTTGTCGTACTTTTGATATTGGGTATATCGTATGATGATATTATTGGATTCAGTGTTTGTGTTCAGTGTGTCTTATGTTCGCTTTTGGTATGTCGAGACGTTGGACAAGAACTGCGGAAAATGGCTAAGTATAGCCTTATTAGCGCACTGGCGATATTCATGCATAACGAACGATATCGTGCGTGATTAGCGACGCTACGTTTATAGGTTAGCGTCGCTAGTGCGCAGAATCGGAAGGAATCTGCGTGTGGACCCGCTTTGGCGCGCACGTTCTGGTAAGTCAACGGTTGTTGTCCTGAAGTATTAGCGCACGCTAAAATATTAGGCTTAGCGCACGCTAACTATGTATCAGTCAACAAGGAATCTTATCCTTGCCAGATGCTGTCGGAATGTGGGGGCGAGTGGTAGGTGAACACTGTAGCAAGTCAACTTCGGATAGCGCACGCTAAGATAAATGACTTGCGTACGCTAAGCAGGATGTTTTACGTACGTTAATGCATGGGCATTACGTACGTAAGTTAGTTTACGAAGCAAGGCAGTAGCCTTTGGGCTTCGATAGCGCACGCTAACAAAGTCAGTTAGCGCACGCTAAGGCGGTAGCGCACGCTAAACATGAGATGTTAGCGCACGCTAATAATGAATATTATAAAAAGAGACAGAAGGGTGTTATGAAGCATTTCGTCCATTCCTTCCTTGTAACCGAGAGAGAGAGTTTTTAGAGAGAGGTTTGAGGTCCCAAACACTGAGAGATGATGATCTTTAACAAGATTAAGATGGAGAGCATGGATTCAAGCCTCGTTCTTCAAGTTATTCATGATCCTTGGAATGGAGTCTAGTGTTCTTATTCTTGGTTCATCCAATCCAGGTAATTTTCGTATCCTCTTGATGATGGTTCGTTTTTCTTGGATGATTTCATGTAAGGAGCATGTTGGATAATCATATGATGATGTTATATGAGATTCAATGGAATTTTGATAAGAGTTTCGGATGTTAGTTAAGATTCTTCTTACTATAAGGATGGTGATTCGTTTAACCCGATCTAAGATGGATTTCTGAATCTTGTTAATTATATTGATCGATTTAGAGAAGTTAAATCATGATACGAGGTTGAATTCCGGATTGAATATGATATGATCCTTGTTATGGAATCGGTTTGATTGTTGATGTTATTATTGATATATGGACAATGATATGATCCTTGTGATAGTTATGGTGTTGTTTATCTTCAAGAGATATGGAGATTCATATCTCCCTTCATTCGGATTCGTAGTTGCAAGATGTTAGTCGATGCTTGGATTGCATGCCACTGTACAGCATTAGCGCACGCTAAGCTTACTGGCTAGCGCACGCTAACGGGACAACTTAGCGCACGCTACGTTATGCGTTTAACGTGCGCTAAGTAGGCAGACAGTGCAGTATTTTTGTGTTTTGATTATGAATTCGTGATGGTTTGACTTGGTTGGTTCTGACTGTGTTTATTCGAGGTTGTGTTGAACCGTTGAGTTCGATTGGTTAGTATTGTCAGTTGTTGATTGTTATCGGATATGTGTTATTTGATTTCTTCGATAGGTTGAGATTGTTGATCGGTGATTATAACCGGATATTGCGGTCGTGTTCGAGTATGTCCATTGTATTGCTTTTGATCGGGTTGAGGAGCTCGTAGACAAAGGCAAACTGTTCGACAATGACTTCGTGGTACGGTATCGAGGCAAGTTATTACTTGCTCGGTTATAATATTTAATGAATGGTTTTGATTTCATTTCGTTTATAATGCATATAGCGATGATTATTATTGTGAACTCTGGGTATTCGGATCGCATATCGTTCTTTCGATTCTGGGAGATAAATCATAATGTATATGCTTATCTCAGTTATTGGTATGTTCGAGTATCAAGGTTACATTATGGTAAAGACGAGGATATGAGTATCTATAGTTCATTGTTCGTATGGATCGCCGAGCATTGAGGATAATCGTCGGTGATGATTGGACATCGAGATTTCTCCCGAAGGACTCGGGGCAAGTATCTTATATCGATTCAATTAGAGTTAGTGATTTGATCATGCGTATTATCATTCATGTTGTCGAACATGAGGTCGTCTTAATTGATTTGTCATATTGTCGTTCATGTTGCGTTGTTCATGATGATGAACATATTGTTTTGCATATGTGTATGCATATTGTGTTGTTTATGTTGTGTTGATCCGATGGGATCGCACGATCTATGCTGAGGGCGCTGGATCGGATGTCCACCTCGTGTTGGTCCGACGGAATCATCTTGGGATCTATGCTGAGGGCGCTGGATCATTGGACGGGTTTTTCCACTTCGTGTTGGTCCGACGGGATCATCTTGGGATCTATGCTGAGAGCGCTGGATCGTTGGATTACCCAGTATTGTGTTATTGTTGTGCATATGTATATTGTTGGTTATCCACCTCGTGTTGATCTTGTAGGATCATCTTGGGATCTATGCTGAGGGCGCTGGATCATGGGATTTCCATTGAGTATACATAGTTGTTATTGTTTTTGAGCATATTGACGTTGTCATATGAGTATGCATTTGTAGGTCTTGTGTTAGGACCTGTCCGCATTGCATTGTTCGATATCGGATTAGTGATATGATTATCGTGGCACATCATATCTCGAGGTATGCTCCATATTTTCCTTGGTCTTGTCTTTGGTGGACAATTGGTTATCGTCTTGGGATTTGATGATTTTATTCGATGGATCGTATTGGTCAGAAATGGTAGATTTCCGTATCGTGAGTTGGTTATGATAGTTTGAGGATCTTGAGTATTGTTTGAGGTACAATACAAATATTATGTTCGAGTTTAATGGTTATTCTGATGAGAATTACTTGAGTAAGTAAAGTCATGGCGGTAAGATTACATTGATCGTATTCTTATTCTCATTGGTATGTATTCTTAATGTGATGTGACGGTTATCATTGTTGGATATTATGGCTGACCCCGTCGTGGGATTTCTTTTAGGTTCTTGGAGTATCGAGCTTGTAGCGGTCGTGAAGAGATGAGCTTCCGGAGGATCTTGGCTAGGACATGTTGTGTGCATTGAGTTTTTGATTGGTTCTCGTATTCCTGCTAGAGTATCCTTATGGTTGGTCTTTTTCCATTGCGTGAGTATTTTGAAATGACCTTTTGGTATCAGTAGCGAGGTTGCTTTGGAAGTCGTTTTCTAAACTTTTGAGTGTCATTTGTTTGGCCTCGCGATTTCAAATGAGTTTTTACGACGGTTTTGATAAATGGATGTTATAAGTCTTTGTGAATTTTTAAAGTTAGTACTCGTTGGCCTCTTGGGCATTTGTAAATGTTTGTGAAAATTTCTTTTTAGCCTTGTGGGTTCCATCTCGGGGCCACGGCGCTGTAATATTTCCGGTTAAACTGGGGTGTTACGAATATGGTATCGGAGCTTAGGTTGAGAAAGCCTAGGCATTTGGGTCGAGTTGGGTCGTGTTTTTGTCGCGTCATTCGAGTTTTCGATTGACAAATATTAGAGCCGTGAGTTTTTGTTGTTCACTCAGGCTTATGTGTTATGTGATTTACCAGTATCGTACTGGGCTTGTTATAACTTTTCCAAATGGTGTTAACGAGATTCTCTGGAATGAGATGTATTGTGTTCTTGAGTCGAACTGAGTTTGCCAACGTGTGTTTTGATAAATGTCCGTGTCGAGTATTTTCTAGAGTCGAGACATGTGCCAGTATCACGGGGAATCGTCGGCTTCACGATCTGTAAGTATTTGGATTTTTGAATTTCATTGAGATTTATTGTCGTTCTAAGTTGATACGTTCTGAGATTCAGCAGATATTATACGTTACGGTATAAGGTGACAGATTTGGGACAGGATTGATGATCTTGAGAAGTTATTGTTTTGGAAATCAATATGTCGGTTAAGTTTTGGAACGGAATTATGTATTCGGGAGAAGGGCTATGGATTGTCGAGAAGAACATGTAGTCATGTTAGTTCATTTTGTGATATATATGAACTGCTTTTGAGCATTTGAAAATGACACTTTTCAAAATGAATATTTCGCAGATGTTTTACGGAAAATGATTTTGGGCCGAGACCCAAATCGATTTTGAAATGGTTTTCTGACTCAGGACTTGGAGTCTGAAAAGGGGTTTTCTATTTTTTAAACTTTTTGTAATGCGGAACGAGATACGGGCTGAGACCCTAATGTTTCTAATGGCTTTTCTGTTTTCTTAAAACTCCCGAGATTTGTAAAATATTTTACCAATTGTTTACCTATGTTATTTCCGCGTTTCGAGGCTTTGGTTTACTTGTTCAAATGGAATTTCTCGGGAAGTCTTTTGCCGTGTTTGATTTGTTGATTTGTTTCAATGTTTTGTCATATCATATTTGAGGTGATCCAGGATGGATCAAGGAATGACGTTGCGAGTAGTATGTGGAGAAGAGTTTTTATCGGAGTCTATATATTGAGGTTTTGGAACTCGATCGTGTGGTTTCTGTTGGAATGTCAGTGGATTGTGACGAGCCGAAGTGGTATGCAGGAGTATGGATATAGTCGAGCATTTGCATACTTTTCATTTTAAAACTTCGAAATCGTGTGGATTCGAAGGAAACTGTTATCAAATACTTGGCACCATCGAGCCAAGTAAATTTTTCGAAAATTAACTTTGTGATCTTACCAAAATTTATGTTTTGAGTTTTCAAACTCTTGAAAGAATTTTCGAAAATTTGTCTTTTGACAAGAATATATGATTTCAAACTGGTTTTGAAAATGTGATTGATATACATACGCATTTAGTGCATAGTGCATATCATATTGATGGTACGATGGAAAAGGAATTCGAACTTCAGTATGTTAGTTTGATTATCCGGTGATGATCGGTTGAGTTATCAGATAAGAGAAATATGTTGCGTGTTGTAGATTCATGCACATAATATTATTTTGGAAACTTGGGATTTTGTGAAACCGGAACATATGTGCTATGTGATTCCATTGATATGGTAGTAGCGCGATTTTACCTTACTGATTCTGGAATGATTTCCTTGTAAGCGTAGATTTGGGGATGGTGACCCCATACTGGTTGTTTTAGATAGTGAGTGGTCGTTTCCACTCCGTGTATGATTGGGTATGTTCGTCAGTGTGATTGGTTGTTCATATGCCGAGGGAAATGTTCGCCAGTTGGGTATGTTTATTGAGATCTACGGTGCGTGATTGATTTGACGTTTTGAGAATGTTATTCTTTCATATATCTGTTTCTGTGGTTCTGTGTTGATCGTGTTGGAGTTTACCGTGTGAAGGTATTCTCGATTTTCGTTGATCGTTCGTTGGTTGTATTGGAGTTTATCACGTTGATGATATTCTCGATTGTGTTTTGACCTCTGGTTGGTCAGATTGGAATTTATCATGTCGATGATAAATTCGGTTGATTGTTGATCATTGTTGGTGATCATCTGAGCGTTCAGATTGTCTATCGATGTTTCGGGATTCGTTGCCATTGTATTGAGCAGTTGTTTCATAGATACATCGGATATTATTCGTTTTATCAGAATTGAGACTTGATTATGTAATCAGGCAGACAGGATTTGATTCGGGCAGATTGTTTGATCCGAAGATGATATATTTTGTTGAGAATCAGGGAATTGTGATCGTAAGCATATTGAGGCATGCTGTGAGAACGCTGGCTAGTATCTCCGGAGATCGTCGACCTGTGTATTTGGAAGTATGCTCTTTTGGATATTCGGTAATGATGATGATAAATCGTTGTCGTGATGGTTTTGGGATATTTTGAGTTGAACGGTATGTTTGTTCGTTTTATGATGGATTGCAAGTTTCGAGGACGAAACTTATTTTAAGGGGTGTAGAATGTAATATCCGGAATTTCTACTACTGATGTTTAATATTATTTTATCCGAGTTATATTGTACAGCGTGGAATGCATGCAGTAGAGATAAAATAAATAAAGGACTGAGATATCGATATCGGTATAATTGTCGTATTTGGTCGACAATTACATTTGAGATATTGTGTATCGGGTTGTCGTACTTTTGATATTGGGTATATCGTATGATGATATTATCGATTCGATATTTGTGTTCGTGTGTCTTATGTTCGCTTTTGGTATGTCGAGACGTTGGACAAGAAGCTGCGGAAAATGGCTAAGTATAGCCTTATTAGCGCACGCCGATATTCATGCATAACGCACGCTATCGTGTGATTAGCGCACGCTACGTTTATAGGTTAGCGTACGCTAGTGCGCATGAATCGGAAGGAATCTGCGTGTGGACCATTTGCTTTCGCGCACGTTCGTAAGTCAGCGGTTGTTGTCTGAAGTATTAGCGCACGCTAAAATATTAGGCTTAGCGCACGCTAACTATGTATCGATCAACAAGGAATCTTATCCTTGCGAGATCTTTGTCGGAATGTGAGGGCGAGTGGTAGGTGAACACCGTAGCAAGTCAACTTCGGATAGCGCACGCTAAGATAAATGACTTGCGTCGCTAAGCAGATGTTTTATGCGTTAATGCATGGGCATTACGTCGTAAGTTAGTTTACGAAGCAAGGCGGTAGCCTTTGGGCCGATAGCGCACGCTAACAAAGTCGATTAGCGCACGCTAAGGCGGTAGCGCACGCTAAACATGAGATGTTAGCGCACGCTAATAATGAATATTATAAAAAGAGACAGAAGGGTGTTATGAAGCATTTCGTCCATTCCTTCCTTGTAACCGAGAGAGAGAGTTTTTAGAGAGAGGTTTGAGGTCCCAAACACTGAGAGATGATGATCTTTAACAAGATTAAGATGGAGAGCATGGATTCAAGCCTCGTTCTTCAAGTTATTCATGATCCTTGGAATGGAGTCTAGTGTTCTTATTCTTGGTTCATCCAATCCAGGTAATTTTCGTATCCTCTTGATGATGGTTCGTTTTTCTTGGATGATTTCATGTAAGGAGCATGTTGGATAATCATATGATGATGTTATATGAGATTCAATGGAATTTTGATAAGAGTTTCGGATGTTAGTTAAGATTCTTCTTACTATAAGGATGGTGATTCGTTTAACCCGATCTAAGATGGATTTCTGAATCTTGTTAATTATATTGATCGATTTAGAGAAGTTAAATCATGATACGAGGTTGAATTCCGGATTGAATATGATATGATCCTTGTTATGGAATCGGTTTGATTGTTGATGTTATTATTGATATATGGACAATGATATGATCCTTGTGATAGTTATGGTGTTGTTTATCTTCAAGAGATATGGAGATTCATATCTCCCTTCATTCGGATTCGTAGTTGCAAGATGTTAGTCGATGCTTGGATTGCATGCTATCAGACGGCATTAGCGCACGCTAAGCTTACGGCTAGCGCACGCTAACGGGACAACTTAGCGCACGCTACGTTATGCGTTTAACGTGCGCTAAGTAGGCGACAGTGCGATATTTTTGTGTTTTGATTATGAATTCGTGATGGTTTGACTTGGTTGGTTACTGTGTTTATTCGAGGTTGTGTTGAATCGTTGAGTTCGATTGGTTAGTATTGTCGGTTGTTAATTGTTATCGGATATGTGTTATTTGATTTCTTCGATAGGTTGAGATTGTCGATCGGTTATTATATCAGGATATTGCGGTCGTGTTAGAGTTTGTCCTTTGTATTGATTTTGATCGGGTGTGAGTAGCTCGTAGACAAAGGCAATGTGTTCGACAACGACTTCGTGGTACCGGTATCGAGGCAAGTTATTACTTGCTCGGTTATAATATTTAATGAATGGTTTGATTTCATTTCGTTTATAATGCATATAGCGATGATTATTATTGTGAACTCGGGTATTCGGATCGCATATCGTTCTTTCGATTAGGAGATAAATCATAATGTATATGCTTATCTCGATTATTGGTATGTTCGAGTATCAAGGTTACATTATGGTAAAGACGAGGATATGAGTATCTATAGTTCATTGTTCGTATGGATCGCCGAGCATTGAGGATAATCGTCGGTGATGATTGGACATCGAGATTTCTCCCGAAGGACTCGGGGCAAGTATCTTATATCGATTCAATTAGAGTTAGTGATTTGATCATGTGTATTATCATTCATGTTGTCGAACATGAGGTCGTCTTAATTGATTTGTCATATTGTCGTTCATGTTGCGTTGTTCATGATGATGAACATATTGTTTTGCATATGTGTATGCATATTGCGTTGTTTATGTTGTGTTGATCCGATGGGATCGCACGATCTATGCTGAGGGCGCTGGATCGGATGTCCACCTCGTGTTGGTCCGACGGGATCATCTTGGGATCTATGCTGAGGGCGCTGGATCATTGGACGGGTTTTTCCACTTCGTGTTGGTCCGACGGGATCATCTTGGGATCTATGCTGAGGGCGCTGGATCGTTGGATTACCCAGTATTGTGTTATTGTTGTGCATATGTATATTGTTGGTAATCCACCTCGTGTTGATCTTGTAGGATCATCTTGGGATCTATGCTGAGGGCGCTGGATCATGGGATTTCCATTGAGTATACATAGTTGTTATTGTTTTTGAGCATATTGACGTTGTCATATGAGTATGCATTTGTAGGTCTTGTGTTAGGACCCTGTCCGCATTGCATTGTTCTGATATCGGATTAGACTGATATGATTATCGTGGCACATCATATCTCGAGGTATGTTCCATATTTTCCTTGGTCTTGTCTTTGGTGGACAATTGGTTATCGTCTTGGGATTTGATGATTTTATTCGATGGATCGTATTGGTCAGAAATGGTAGATTTCCGTATCGTGAGTTGGTTATGATAGTTTGAGGATCTTGAGTATTGTTTGAGGTACAATACAAATATTATGTTCGAGTTTAATGGTTATTCTGATGAGAATTACTTGAGTAAGTAAAGTCATGGCGGTAAGATTACATTGACCGTATTCTTATTCTCATTGGTATGTATTCTTAATGTGATGTGACGGTTATCATTGTTGGATATTATGGCTGACCCCGTCGTGGGATTTCTTTTTAGGTTCTTGGAGTATCGAGCTTGTAGCGGTCGTGAAGAGATTAGCTTCAGGAGGATCTTGGCTAGGACATGTTGTGTGCATTGAGTTTTTGATTGGTTCTCGTATTCATTGCTAGAGTATCCTTATGGTTGGTCTTTTTCCGCTGCGTGAGTATTTTGAAATGACCTTTTGGTATCTGGTAACTGAGGTTGCTTTGGAAGTCGTTTTCTAAACTTTTGAGTGTCGGCTGTTTGGCCTCGCGATTTCAAATGAGTTTTTACGACGGTTTTTGATAAATGGATGTTATAAGTCTTTGTGAATTTTTAAAGTTAGTACCGTCGTTGGCCTCTTGGGCATTTGTAAATGTTTGTGAAAATTTCTTTTTAGCCTTGTGGGTTCCATCTCGGGGCCCACGGCGCTGTAATATTTCCGGTTAAATCTGGGGGTGTTACAGGGTACAGGCGGGGTTTGGCTGGGGATGCAACACCAGTGTGCCGCGGCTCAGCGTAGGTGTGCCGCGGCAATGACTCGGTAGTGTGCCGCGGCTCAGCTCATGTGTGCCGCGGCACCGGGTACAGCCTGCTCGGCCAAATATAGGAAATGTGTGTGCCGCGGCGCACACTCCTTGTGCCGCGGCTCACACCCCCTTCGGGTCCTAAAATGATAAAAATTGACCCGGAAAGAGAATAAAAGCAATATGATTCAATGTCTGGACAACAATAACACGAAATAAAAATACGGGAACCCCAAAACGGTGGTTCCAAGCAATGATTACAAGGGTTCGCTCAACAATCACGATCCGAAGAATATGAAAGGTTTGAAATGACATGACTTTCGACCGGATATTACAATCCCTACATCTAAGAGTTTGATTATTTCAGCTCTTACAACTTCTTTCAAATTAGGATTTAGTCTTCTTTGAAATTCTCGTGAAGTTTTCGCATTTTCTTCAAGGTGAATTCGATGCATGCATATAGAAGGACTAATACCTTTAATATCGGAGATGGTCCAGCCTATTGCTTCTTTATGTTCTTTAAGAATATTTATTAACTTATCTTCTCGTTCTTCATCTAAATCAGATGCTATGATGACAGGCAGGGTTTCTGATGGTCCTAAAAATGCATATTTTAGAGACTCAGGTAATGGATTGAGCTCTATCTTTGAATCCTAAATAGGTACTTCTTTATTCATTTGGCTCTCAAGTGGTTCGGTTTTAGCTTTCCATTTATCATTATCCAATAATGGTGTAGACTCTAGTAAAGAATTTACTTCATTAATTGAACTGTCGATGTCAAAATCTGAGCCAAAATGAGCAAGACAGCTTTCAAAAAGATCATCATCATCTATTTTTGGAAAGAAATAAGGACTCATACTCTCTATCATATTTACCTCACAGACATCATCAAGATCATCATGTTGTTGAGAAATGTTAAACATATTTAGTTCAACAGTCATATTTCCAAAAGAAAATTTTATGATGCCATTTCTACAGTTAATTAATGCATTTGAAGTAGCTAAAAATGGCCTTCCTAAAATGATAGGGATTTGATCTTTGGTATTCTCAACAGGTTAGTGTCTATGACTATAATATCAACAGGAAAGTAGAATTTATCTACTTGAATCAGAACATCCTCTACGATTCCTCGAGGTATTTTTATAGATCTATCAGCTAGTTGAAGTATCACAGATGTTGATTTTAGCTCCCCTAATCCAAGTTGTGTATAAACAGAATATGGTAATAAATTCACACTGGCTCCTAAATCAATCAAGGCTCATTTAATGATGTGATCTCCAATGACACAAGATATTGTAGGACTACCAGGATCTTTATACTTAACGGGAGTTTTATTTTGGATTATTGAGCTAACATGTTCAGCTAAAAATGCCTTTCTTGGAACATTTGTTCTTCTTTTTACAGTGCAAAGATCTTTCAAGAACTTAGAATAAGCAGACACTTGTTTAATAGCATCAAGGAATGGAATATTTATTCGAACTTGTTTAAATATTTCCATTATATCTTTGTATTGCGCACTTTTATCTTTTGGAATAAGTCTTTCAGGAAATGGAGCTTTTGGAACGTAAGGCTTTTCTCTTTCTTTAGAATCTTTTGATTTTGAAACTTGTGGTTCATTTGATTTTTCTTCCGGATCATAGTCAGGCTTTTGTATTTCTTTTCCGCTTCTAAGGGTAGTTATGGACTGAACTTCTGCGTTAGAAGAGTTTACTTCATATTGTCCTTTAGGATTAGGGATGGACTGACTTGGAAATTTTCCCTTTTCTCTTTCAGCTAAAGTTGTTGCAAGTTGGCCAATTTGTGTTTCAAGCTTAGAAATAGCCTGTGAGTTTGATTGTACAGCTTGCTGAGTTGATTGAAATATTTGTTGAGTAGATTGCATGAATTATTGCAACGTATCTTCCAAAGATGGTTTCTTTGGCACTATAGAAGGATACTGATAAGTATTTGGAGGATATTGATTAGGACGGACATTTTGTTGATTTGATATATTCATTTGATGTCCTCCTTGATTAATTGGAGGCATATTTTGCTTCCAGGAAAAATTTGGATGATTCCTCCAATTTGGATTATAAGTTGGAGCAAATGGACTGTCCGAAGATTTTCTATATGAATGTAACACATTGACTTCTTCATTAAAAATTTCTTGATTTTGTGGACCACAGGGACAAGATTGAGATGAATGAAATGATTCCGCACATGAAATGCAAAATTCATGTTTTGAGTTTGACGAGGGGATGGATTGCTTCAAGACTAACGCATCCACTTTTCGTACTAAATCATCTATAGTAGATTTTATTTCAACATCTTGTTTAACCTCGTAAATTCCACCTTTTTTGGGGGTCGTATGCATCGATTTGGCTCTAGAGCCGAGTGAATTCCATTATTGTGAATTAATTGACATATTTTCAAGTGCATTCCAAGCTTCGTCTCCAATAAGGTGAAGAAATTTTCCACCATGCATTGATTGGATTAATTGGCGATTATTTGGAGTTAAACCGTCATAAAAATATTTTACCAAACGCCATATTTCAAAACCATGATGGGGACACTTAAGGATTAAATCATTAAATCTTTCCCAACACTCATAAAATTCTTCATTTTCTTTTTGGAAAAATTCTGATATTTCTCTTCTAAGACTATCAGTTTTGGACATTGGAAAAAATTTTGCGAGAAATTTATTCACTAGTTGGTCCCAACTAGTAATTGTTCTTGCTTGAAGAGAATTTAGCCAGAATTTTGCTTTATCTTTGAGAGAAAATGGAAATAGTCTAAGTTTGACAGATTCATCAGAGAAATTTTGGAATCGGAAAGTAGAACAAATATCGAGAAATTCCTTGACATGCATATAAGGATCTTCTCTTTCCAAACCGTGAAAAGATGGAAGAAGTTGAATTATTGATGGTTTAAGTTCGAAATGAGTTGCATTAGTTGTAGGCAACACTATGCGAGAGGGAGAATTAGCACTCACTGGAGAAAAATATTCTATTAAAGTTTTCTCTTTTGCAACTTCATTATTCCGATTTTCGATTTCGTCCATTTTTGGTATCGGTTTCGTTTGTTGAATTTCAATTTTAGTTAAGGACAATCTTCTTCTAGTTAATCGACCTTTATTATTTCGTTGCCAAATTTGCATTCACCGATATTTCAATTTTTTTAACTTTGCATACAAACCAAATTATGATAGTCGATCGAACTTCCAGATCGTTGGAGGCGTCACAACGGTCGCACTTAAAATCCAACTTTCTTCGGCATGTACAACAGAGGCCTTTTTGCCAAAATTCAATCGATTTTCAAAATCAGTTTGTATAAGATTGATATTTAGCTTTTCTCTATTCAAATCGAACAAAATAGTGAGTGAAAAATATCAATCCCTTGTTGAATCTTTTAAAGGATTTTATTGTTTTAATTTTTTTTTTTTTGAGTTTTTATATTTTATTATTATTAATAATACAATGATAATTATTACAATTATTACTAAAATTATAGGATGTAATAGATTGCAAAGGAATAAATTTACTAATTGATCTACTGAAGCAATATCTATTGATAAACTAAATTGTTCGGCGAGAAATATTGCAACTAAACTAAATGTCTAAGAATACTGTAAATAGAAAATAACAACTAAAAAAAAATCTAAATTTACCACTAGAAGATTCTATTAAAACTAAAGACAAGATATAATAATTAAAAAAATTCTGATTTTTTTTTATATTTTATATTTAGTTTTTATATTTTTATATTTATTATAATTTTATTATATTTTTAGACTAATAATATTGAGCTAATATATATATATATATATCAAGATATATTATTGATTTTTTTCAAAAAAAAAATTTAGATTTTTTTTTTAAAAAAAAAATAAAAATTACAAACTTTTATTTTATTTATGCAAACAACAAAAATAGTTTTTTTTATTACAAATTTTCGTTTCTGTTTGTTTTTTTAATTTTTTTAGTATTTTCCCTTTTTTATTAAAATATTGTAATTTATTTTAAAAAATTCTGTTTTTATTAAAAAAATTCAAAGTTCAGAAAGTTTATTTTATTATATATATTCCAGATTATTTAAATTATTAATTCTTAATCTGATTTTTTTTATTACATTTTTAGATTTTTTATGAAAATTAAATTTTTTAATAAAACTACCAGGTTTTACATTTAAAAATAAAATAAAATAATTCCGATTTTTATTTATTAAGGAAAATAATATTCCAGATTATTTTTTAATTTATTTTTATTATTTTTTATTTTTTATTTTATATTTTCGAATTTAAATTAAAAAATTTTGATTTTTTAATATTAATATTCCAAAATTACAAAAATATTACCTTCAAGTCTGAAACTTTTTTTTTCCAGATCTTTTTTTTTTAAAATAAAAATAAATAAGTTCTGATTTTTATAAATTTTTTTAGATTTTTTATATTTTTATATATTTTTGGACTTTTTTATTTTTTTTATTATTTTATTATTATTTTTACGAAAATGAACAGTAGTTTTTATTATTATTAATAATTATGTTTTATATTTATTATTATAAGTTTTTATTATTTTTCAGAATTTTTTATGAAAGTAAAAAGAAAATAAATTCTACTACTAACTATTATTTATACTAACACAATCTAAAACGGATATTAAAAAGACAGATACTAATAAAGAAAAGCAGTAAATTAAATAACTAGTAGAAGAATTTAACTAACTTGGTGACGACAGTCTTCTTGGACTTCGTTTGCGCCTCCCCGGCAACGGCGCCAAAAACTTGTTGTTGGTCGATTCTTTAGTCTAATACTCGCAAGCGCACGATTCGTTCGATGTAGATATGCGGTGCAAGGTCGATTCCACAGGGAGATCTATGATAGTGAAGTAAAATATTCCTATCGTTTTAAAACCAAATTAAATTAAATTTTAACCTAGTCCCAAATAATTTGATTTTTAAATGGTTATAATAATTGCATTAAATAACAGTAATTTTTAAGTAGATTTTAGATAAATTGATTTTAAATAATTTACTAGGGTTTAGAGTCCACCAATGTCTATTTATTATTTATTTTATATTTTAATTCCAAGAAATTCAGGGAATAGATTCTGAAATCAGTCTCACTATTTCCCTATAGATTTGACAATAAGTTCAAAATTATAATTCAAATATAGATTTTACTTTGCTTGAAAAATGTAATTTCTAAGCATTATATGTATCCAATTTAATGGAAAACAAATAATCAAAGAAATTAATTAATATCAATAATCACAAAGCAATGGAGAATTTATAACTATCAAAAATACGTGATATAATTGATGAAATAATATTCCCCTATTGAAGCGAAAATCATAATCGTTAAAAATATTTATTTGGAATTATTATATAAATATTAATAATAATATAGACATGGTTTCATCATAACCACAGTAAAAGAAAATTACTCACTCATAATAACAACACAAATAAATAAATATTCCATAATATTATTACACAAATATAATTTTATTACACAATATTTTTATTTCTCTCCCTTACAATAATATCTCTTTATTTTTTCTCCTTTTTTCTCCTCCTCAAACACTACACATTCATCCCCTATTTATACTACTTCAAAATCAATAAAATAATAATTTTTACAATTTTAAAATCCACCCCCCCAATTATTTCACGGCTAGGGTGCGATGTCATGGATGTCATCGGACAGAGTTGAATTCTGGGCCAATAGGGTGTTGACACGTGGCATGATATAGTCAAATCATTTAATTGTCCTTCGAACGGTCATAACTTCTTCATACGAACTTGGATTCGGATGAATTTTTTTTTTAAAACGATCGTCTCGACGAGACGAATAAAATGAGACCAGTCGTTACTATATTTGAATTTTGTAAAAATATCACCCTTGAACCAATTGATCTATCTTGTACCGGTTGGTTAATCTGCAGATATAATTTAATTCCAATTAATTATCCAAAAATGACACAAAATTATAGAAAATTCTAACAAAATAAAATAATATAAATATATGGTAAAACGAATAAATTACCACACAACACACAATTATATATAAAAAATACTAATAAAAATATTACTCAAAATATACCAAATAACTTACGATGCTCCAAACTATGACACGGCTTTAGTTCTGCGTACTCTACAAGCCAAAGCTGTTTCGAATGATTCGGCACAGTAGGATCAAATATTTCACACAAAGTGTCAAATCGGAAATAAATGGTGTAGTTTGATCATTGATGGAGGGAGTTGCACCAACGTAGCTTCCAGCGAGATGGTGACTAAACTCGGGCTGACCACTACGGCTCACCCGAAACCTTACACTTTACATTGTCTCGATGATGGGAGCAAAATAAGGGTGACTAAACAAGTGAGGATTGGACTAACCATGGGTTCATATGAAGACAACGTATTATGTGATGTACTCCAATGGATGCATGCCATGTACTGTTGGGAAGACCACGGATGTTTGATAGGGACGTTTTACACTGAGGAAGAAGCAATGAGTACGAGTTACGGGATAAGGGCAAAAAGATTGTGCTTAAACCAATGTCACCTCAAGCTATTCACTCTATGAGTTCTAGTCGGAGTGAAAAACCAAAACTGGCCATGTTTGCTAGCAAACGGGATGTGGAACATGCTATTAATGATGGCGAGTGCGTGTACTTGTTGATTCTGAAGGAGACACGGAATGATAACATGGTTGTGCGGAATGACGAAAGGATGGATACCTTATTGCACGAATTTGCGGATGTTTTTCCCGAAGAATTACCGACGGGTTTGCCACCTATTCGTGGGATTGAACATCAGATCGACCTCATACCGGGTGCATCGCTCCCTAACAAAGCAGCCTATAGATGTAATCCCGAGGACACGAAGGAATTACAAAATCAAATCGAAGAATTAATGAACCGCGGGTATGTTCGAGAAAGCCTAAGTCCTTGTGCGGTTCCGGTATTACTGGTTCCTAAGAAAGACGGATCTTGGCGAATGTGTATTGACAGTCGAGCTGTGAATAATATAACCATCAAGTATCGATTTCCGATTCCGAGGCTTGATGACATGTTGGACGAATTACATGGATCCGTGATCTTTTCAAAAGTTGACCTACGAAGTGGTTATCACCAAATCCGGATGCGAGAAGGAGATGAGTGGAAGACGACCTTCAAAACTAAACACGGGTTGTATGAATGGACCGTTATGCCATTCGGCCTTACAAATGCGCCGAGTACTTTCATGCGCTTGATGAATGAGGTGCTTAAGCCATTCTTGGGGAAATTTGTGGTTGTATATCTAGACGATATCTTGATTTATAGCCGATCGTTGCAAGAACATTTCGGACACTTGAGACAAGTCTTCGAAACCCTTAGGGACCAAAGGTTGTATGGAAAAAAGGAGAAGTGTTTATTTTTGGTCGAAAGTATAGTCTTTCTTGGCTATATTGTTTCAAAGGATGGAGTGTCGGTCGATCAAGCAAAGATCGAAGCAATTAAGTCTTGGCCAGTTCCCACTACGGATGTGAAGTTAGATCGTTCCACGGACTGGCTTCATTTTACCGAAGATTCATTCGAGATTACAGCACCATTGCAAGACCAATAACCGAATGTTTGAAGAAAGGTACGTTTAATTGGAGTCGGGCTGCCCAGGAGTCGTTCGCAAATTTGAAGGCAAAGTTGTGCGAAGCACCGATCTTAGCATTACCCGATTTCTCGCAACCATTCAAGGTAGAATGTGATGCTAGCGGAGTTGGCATTGGGGCGGTTCTCATTCAAAGAACGCGGCCTGTTGCTTATTTTTTAGAAAAGTTAAACGGTGCTCGTCTCAATTATTGTACGTATGACAAGGAGTTCTATGCTATTGTGAGGGCTCTAGATCATTGGAGTCACTATCTTCGGCCGAAGCATTTCATCATACATTCGGACCATGAATCATTGAAGTATATTAACAGACAACACAAGTTAAGTCCCAAGCATGCGAAGTGGGTGGAATTCTTACAATCATTTCACTTCTCATCAAAGTATAAGGATGGCAAGAGCAATATTGTAGCAGATGCATTGTCTAGACGTTATGCCTTACTCTCTACTCTTGATTTGCATTTGTTTGGATTCGAGACAGTGAAGGAATATTACGACGGTGATGCGGATTTTGGCGAGACCTTTGCCCTTTGCAAATCTAGCCCGATAGGAGAATTTTCGATACAGAAAGGCTTCCTTCTTAAGGGAAATCGTCTTTGCCTACCCAAGCACACGATTCGAGAATTGCTGGTTCAGGAGGCTCACGGGGGAAGTTTGGCTGGCCACTTTGGTTCGACTAAGACATTAGATGTGCTGAAGGAACATTTTTATTGGCCAAAGATGCAGGGAGATGTTAGTAACATAATCAGCGAGTGACATGCCATGTTGCGAAGAGTTCGTTCAAACCACGAATATATACACCTTTACCGATTCCGGAGATGCCATGGAAAGATGTCTCGATGGATTTTATTGTGGCTTTACCTCGTATTCAACGAGGAAGGGATGCAATTATGGTAGTCATAGATCGTTTTTCTAAAATGGCTCATAATATCATGCCACAAGACAGACGATGCAAGCAATGTGGCCGACTTATATTTTCGGGAGGTGGTACGTTTACATGGGATTCCGAAGACTATTGTTTCCGATCGAGACTCCAAATTTCTTAGCTACTTTTGGAACACCCTATGGAGGAAGGTGGAACAAAACTCTTGTTTAGCACTTCACACCACCCTCAAACCGACGGACAAACTGAAGTGACTAATCGAACCCTGGGAACACTATTGCGAGGCTTGGTAAGCAAAACACAAAAGGGCTGGGATCTAAAATTGGCACATGCGGAGTTTGCTTATAATCGTTCTCCTACCCATGCCACGGCGCACTCTCCATTCGAAGTAGTTTACAGCCTAAATCCTCACATACCGTTAGATTTAATTCCATTACCGAATGACGAATTGGTGCATAAGGACGCAGAGTCAAAACTAAAATCGATGATGAAATTACACGAACAGGTGCGTAACCGAATCACGGAGATAAATGAGACGTACAAAAGAAAATCGAACAAACAAAGGAAACCAAGAGTATTCGAGGTCGGGGATTTAGTTTGGGTGCATTTGAGGAAAGAACGATTCCCGAGTAAGCGTAAGAATAAGTTAATGCCACGAGCTGAGGGACCATTTAAAATAGTTGCGAAGGTGAACGACAATGCTCACAAGTTAGAACTTCCGGGCGATTATGGAGTGCATGCTACTTTCAACATATGTGATCTATCTCCTTATCTCGACGACAATGGGATTGCGGAATTGAGGAAAATTCCTTTTAAAGAAGGAGGGAATGATACGAAACCGACTACTCCAAGCGAATAAAATGAAGTAAGGATTGACGTAAAACACCTTGACCATACTCCAACGTACTTAGGCGAGAAAACAGATACGAGACCCGGAGTTACCTTAATAACCGGACTTGGAGTAACTTAAACAAAATGCAACTTGCATCTTGGGGAAGGGGTCCAAGTGGTAAAACAATAAAAGAATTTCAGCATTTTCTTTATCATAAAAGCAGCAGGATTCTCGGCAGCATGCTTTGTGAAAGACGGTTATCACCTTGGAGACAAAACCCATATTTTACTTTTGTTTTCAAGTGACGTGGGGAACCTTCTATTTTCTTTTCCTTATTTTAAGACCAACTTGTATTAGTTTAGATTATCTTGTCAAGCTACTTTTGCCTATAAATAGTGGCGATGGAGTTGTAATGGGAGATGATTTTGAATGAGAAAACAACATACCTTGTCTATTGTTTAAGTGTTGGACGAGTTTCCTTCAAAACTTTGATTATTATTCGACGCGTTTTCGAATCTTAATATGATTGATTCTCAATAGGTCTTGAGAAGAAATGGCTTTATCGAATTATAGGTTTAGTTCGATAAAACAACTGGTTCCTGTCCAATTTCGATATTCTTCTTGTTTTCGATACAGGGTTATACTTGATCGGGATTTCGCATCAAGTGTTGTTTGATCGTTCGAACTTGTTTCCTGTTTTCAACTAGCATCTGACCGAAACTTGCTGTTTCGAGTGCCGTTGTTTGGAGGTTGCCTGTTTCGAGTCATTGCCATTCGGCCAGTTCCTGTCTTGTTGCTGTATCGAGTTGCCGTCATCATTCCCTATCGCGTGCGCATACCGCCAGCCAGTGTTATTCTTTAGTGGCTGTTATTGCTCAGTTCTGACAGTTCCTTCTGCTCGCTTCGTCAAACAGCGACCTTCATTTGTACCGATAGAGAATTCGCATCAACATTTAAAACATCTTACTTTGGTTAAGCTCGTTTCCTTCAGCACATAGGGGGCCTTAGACACCATAACAGGGGTAGGAGTCGGTACGATTGTGTTAGTAGTCGAACTCGAACCGATACTTGGATGCTCAAATTTGGATGGAAATTCGGGTCTTGAAAACTTCACCTTATTTTGGGCCTCTATCTTCACACATAGTCCACATAAAGTATCGAAATCTTCATATGGGTATAATTCCACCGTGTCAGCTATGTCTTTATTCAAGCCACGTAAAAAACGTGACATTTTTTGCTCTTCATTTTCTTCTAATTCTCCCATTAAGACCAAGCTTTCGAACTCTTCAATGTATTCACCAACACTTAGTTTTCCTTGCATGAAGTCGGCAATCTTCCAGTACAAGGTTAACCGATGTGATGTTGGTACATACCTTTTACGAAGTTTTCTTTTTAATGAATCCCACGAATGGATCTTTGCTTTTCCCGCCCGAGTCTTCGTGTATTTACTCCTTCGAACCATAGAGAAGCACCCTTCCCTAACTTGAGAATTACATATTTGCAACGTTTCTCGTCGTTAAGGTCTTTGAATTCGAACATGCGCTCAATCTTTCTTTCCCATTCCAAATAAGCTTCGGGATCGATACCTCCAACGAAATCTGGAAGTTAGTTTACTTTAAACTCGTCTGCATGGTGTGGTGAATGTGCGTCGTCTATGCGCCTTGCTTGCATATGTTGCTCCGGTAAGCTGCTTAGTGTGTCATGGAGTTTCATAAAGAAATCGGGATCGGAGAAATCCATAACAAGAGAGTCACGAGATAGTTTTAACAGGAAGTCGCCAATAAAATTGCCAAGGAAATAGCCTTGGGCTCCGATGCCACTAATGATACGAATCCGCTCGGAGTGTGAATATGTATCGGTTGAAAAATGTATAAGTATGGAAGTATATTGTAGCGGAAGTCTATTTTTGTGTATAGGGTATTTCGAATGTAAAATTATAGAGATAATATCGGATATAGTAAACAAAATTGACCAAGAAGGTTCGACCGAATAAGAACAAAGATTTATCGAACTAGACCTATAATTCGATAAGATGATTTCTTCTCAAGACCTATTGAGAATCGATCGGATTAATACTCGAAAACGCGTCGAATAATAATCAAAGTTTTGATGAAACTCATTCAAAAAGGATGTAATACAAAGTGTATTATCTAATATTTTAAGAATCACCAAGACTACTTATAGGGATATAGTCTTCTAAAATCAACTAAAGGAATCAAAAGCAATTTTGAGTCGGAACTCTATGAAAACTTGGGTTTAGATGCAGGCGACATGTGGGGACGAATTACACGCACTGAAGGTGCGATTCTTCGATCCCCTTTTCCCTCGGCCGATTTCCTTATCTCATCCTTAATCTAGTGTTTAATCCAGAGAGTTTGTCTTCACATTTGTTGATCGGATTATCTTCAGCTTCCTAATAATATTTTTAGCGGAATTTAGTTTTAAGGTTTGAGTTGTGCGATTTTTGTTGGCGGCTGTCATTGGGTATTCGTTCCTGTTTACATTTCTGAGTTCGACGACTGTTTTATCCATTCGGTGCCTGTTCTTGTTGCGTTCACGCCCGATTGTTTAAGGGTGTTTGCTCGGAATTTTCTAGGCGACGAGTGGTTCGTTTCTTCTTGAGTATGTCATGCCCGATTCGGGTGAGTTGTTGTCTCGATTGTTTCGCCGGTGGCGTCGGGTGCTGGTCGGCCATTTGATGTTCAAGGTTTTTGAGTTGGGGCGAAAGTCCTTAGGAAAGCCGATCTGGAGTTGTTGAAGACTTGTATTGGTGGTGTTTTTGGTGGTTCACTGGGTCCTATTTCAGCTCAGGGGCTAGCGGCGGTGGTGGAGTAGGCGGTGTCTTGGGTCCAATCTGGAAGCCCAGACGTGATATGCGGTTCGACCGGAGTTCTTATTCGGGTTTCGACTCGGTTTTCCAGACCAGTCTCAGCCCGGTTTCGAGACGAGTTGCTCTGGGTTGTTTTGGGCGTGGCTATTCCTAATGTTTTTCCGGCGGGGGTGTTGGTAGCCCTGATGCTTCCTCTTCATTGGGCATTTCTAATCCCTCTACAGCTAAGGGTATTAGTTTCTCTCCTGAGCCGTTCCCCTGCTCTTTAGTTAATACTTTGGATAATTCAAAGACTGTTGTTCCTGGTTTTGGTGATTCTTGTTGTATTGGGGAAACTATGAATTTGCCTTCTAAAATTGATACTAGTGATACGAATTACGTATGAATATGGATGTAAACTCGTATGTAATGCAGCGGAAATATAGATGATCCTCACAACACTCGAATATGTGTAACGCTCGTAAGAAATAACCGAAAGTAGGGCAATTCGGCTTACGTAAACAAGAACAATATGAATGATTTATCAAAATAGACATATAGTTTGATAAGGTAATCTTTTCTCAAGACCTATTGAGAATCGATTCGATTAAAACTCGAAAACGCGTCGAATTATGATACGAATTATCCGGGAGAGGCGAATACGTATCGTTCGGAGTGCGCGTAGGAATATCGTAGCGGAAGGCTTTTTACGAGTAGGGGGGTTTTTGGATGTATTTTGTGGGAGTAATATCGAATATAACAATAAAAATATCGAACAAGAAGACTTGAACGATCAAGAACAAGAGTTTATCGAATTAGACCTATAACTCGATAACCAAGACCTATTGAGAATCAATCGGATTAATACTCGAAAACGCGTCGAATAATAACCAAGGTTTCGATGAAAAGCATTCACCAAGAAAACACAAGTGTATTCTTATTTCTTCAACATACATTATACTATATCTCTACAAATGATAATCAACTCCTACTTATAGGAGGTGAAGCCTTAGCCTAAGAAATCAAACAAAAAAAAAAGAAAATAATTCAAAGATTATAAAATCTTTGGATAATCCAAACAAATCAACATAAAATACAAACAAGGAACATAAAATCACAAAATGGGGAAAACATAATCCCTAAAATATGTAAAAAGAAAAAGAGAAGTCAAAAATACACAAAAGTGTACAAAATATGTGGGCTGTCGGCAGGACTCGACCGTGTCCGTGACACGGCAGCGGCCTTGATCGGCGGCGCCGGCAGGGACTCGACCGTGTCCGCTTGACACGGTCGCGGCGCGACAACGACGTCCGATAGTGACTCGTCCGACAGTGACTCGGCACGGGCGCGGCGCGACAGGGACGTTCGGCAATGACTCGACCGTGCCAGACGACACGGTTGCGGCGTGACAAGGACGTCTGACAGCGACTCGACCGACAGTGACTCGGCATTGACTTGACCGTGTCCTGGAGCACGGTCGGGCGTCTGGACAGTCATTTTCGGCATTTCTGGGCGAGTAGGACTCGACCGTGTCGCCTGGCACGGTCGGGTTCGACCGACAGTGACCTTGGCATTTCCGGACGAGTACAGCACGGGCCGTGCCGGACGACACGGCCGAGTTCGGTCGGCAGTGGCCGGCATTTTCCGGCAGGTGTGATATTTTCCGGCAGGCTCGACATTATCCGGCAGGCGATGACATTTTCCGGCAGGTTGTGTCATTTTCCGGCTTGTGTCCGTTTTCTCGCCTAAAAATGTTGCCGTACGTGCATGACGCGTTGTAAGGCCATTTATGTCGATCCGTGCTTCGTTTTCTTTATTTGGACTACTCAATTCCGTATCATCCCCTCCCCTTTTAAAGGGAATTGTCCTCAATTCCGATCTTCCTTCGTCATCAAGATAATTAACTAAAGCTTCTAAGTACTTGATCTCGAAAATGTCCGCAGTACGTACATGTCCCAAAATCTTGAGACGATAAGTAGTATGGGATCTCCGGGAATCACCAAACAAATAACTATCATTATTAATGAAATAATAATAATTATTATTCTGTGAGGCAAAATCTTTATCATCGTGGTTGAATTCATTGGATGCAATTTCAAGAACCAAGAAAATTGCCTCGGAATCACCTTTCACATCAAAACATTGGGAAGGCTCGTCTTTAAGCTCGGTATTATAAACAGGAACCACTGGGTAAATATAGCACCTTTCTTCATCTTTATCAAAAATAGGTGGTCCTTCATAATTATGGATTTCATGAAGCATGGTCGTGTGGCATGGTGGTTGTGAGACATAGGAAGCTGGATCTCGATCCGGTACTGCTGTTATAGCGACAATCAGGGCTGCCAAGACTGGGGAAGATGGCGGTGGCAACACAGGTAAATTGTCGTCATCCCATTGACAAGAACTGTCAAAAACTCCATCAATGGCGGTAGCCAAGTGAGACCAGAAGAAATCAAATTCCTCCATTTTAGTTCCAGAATCGGTGTGGCTAGAATCAAGTTCCTCATCATTAACATAAGTTGGTCCGTCTTGGTCAAATTTGCCAACACAACCAACTGGCTCATGCTCAAAGTAGCGAGATCCGGGTTCGTCAACTAGGGATACACGGCTCAACTCACCTTCTTCGTTGAATTGCTCCGTTGAAAACTCTGTCTCGTCTACTTCATTGAAAATGACCGTAGGGACATTGTCTTCATCGAAAAAAGATTCTGCTGGGAATTCCTTGATGGAGGAAGACCTTAGATCGAATGCCGGTGGCGTGGCGTCGAAGGATTGGTGATAAGATGGGGATTTGAACCTTCGATTGAAATATTTTTTGAATTTAAGCCAATCTTGGATTTTAGGCTTACGTTGTTGTGAACGGGACTGTTTCAATTTTTGCCACCAGACGGCGGCGCTACCGCGGAGGCGCCTTGCCACCAACGAAACGCGGCGGTTGATCGGGGCAGCCTTGAAGTCCGAGTGCTCCTCACAAACACGAAGCCAATCTATGCACGCATCTGGATTACTATCTCCGTGAAATTCCGGTATGCTGCGGAATTTGGCCAAGAAATCAATACCGTTGGCATCGTCTCTGCGTCTTTCTTGCATACGTTGCTCCGGTAAGCCGTTTAGTGCGTCACGAAGTTTCATCAAGAAATTGAGATCGGAGAAATCCATAACAAGAATCAAGAGATAGTTTTGAACAAAAAAAAATCTTTGAAGAAATCGCCCAAGGAGATGACCTTGGGCTCCGATACCACTTATGATACGAATTATCCGGGAGAGGCGGATACGTATCGTTCGGAGTGCGCGTAGGAATATCGTAGCGGAAGGCTTTTTACGAGTAGGGGGTTTTTGGATGTATTTTGTGGGAGTAATATCGAATATAACAATAAAAATATCGAACAAGAAGACTTGAACGATCAAGAACAAGAGTTTATCGAATTAGACCTATAACTCGATAAGGTGATTTCTTCCCAAGACCTATTGAGAATCAATCGGATTAATACTCGAAAACGCGTGGAATAATAACCAAGGTTTCGATGAAAAGCATTCACCAAGAAAACACAAGTGTATTCTTATTTCTTCAACATACATTATACTATATCTCTACAAATGATAATCAACTCCTACTTATAGGAGGTGAAGCCTTAGCCTAAGGAATCAAACAAAAAAAAAGAAAATAATTCAAAGATTACAAAATCTTTGAATAATCCAAACAAATCAACATAAAATACAAACAAGGAACATAAAATCACAAAATGGGGAAAACATAATCCCTAAAATATGTAAAAAGGAAAAGAGAAGTCAAAAATACACAAAAGTGTATAAAATATGTGGGCTGTCGGCAGGACTCGACCGTGTCCCATGACACGGCCGCAGCGCGGTCGGCAGGCGCCGGCAGGGACTCGACCATGTCCGCTTGACACGGTCGCGGCGCGACAACGACGTCCGATAGTGACTCGTCCGTGATGACTTCGGCACGGCGCGGCGCGGCGAGGGCGTTCGGCAATGACTCGACCGTGCCAGGCGACACGGTCGCGGCGTGACAAGGACGTCTGACAGCGACTCGACCGACAGTGACTCGGCATTGACTCGACCGTGTCCTGGAGCACGGTCGGGCGTCTGGACAGTCATTTTCGGCATTTCTGGGCGAGTAGGACTTGACCGTGTCGCCTGGCACGGTCGGGTTCGACCGACATTGACCTTGGCATTTCCGGACGAGTACAGCACGGGCCGTGCCGGACGACACGGTCGCGGCGTGACAAGGACGTCTGACAGCGACTCGACCGACAGTGACTCGGCATTGACTCGACCGTGTCCTGGAGCACGGTCGGGCGTCTGGACAGTCATTTTCGGCATTTCTGGGCGAGTAGGACTCGACCGTGTCGCCTGGCACGGTCGGGTTCGACCGACAGTGACCTTGGCATTTCCGGACGAGTACAGCACGGGCCGTGCCGGACGACACGGCCAAGTTCGGTCGGCAGTGGCCGGCATTTTCCGGCAGGTGTGATATTTGCCGGCAGGCTCGATATTTTCCAGCAGGCGACGACATTTCCGGCAGGTTGTGTCATTTTCCGGCTTGTGTCCGTTTTCTCGCCTAAAAATGTTGCCGTACGTGCATGACGCGTTGTAAGGCCATTTATGTCGATCCGTGCTTCGTTTTCTTTATTTGGACTACTCAATTCCGTATCAAATTATAATCAAGATTTCGATGAAAAGCATTCACCAAGAAAATACAAGTGTATTCTTATTTCTTCAACATACAATACATAATGAAAGCATGAACAAGACTACTTATAGCAATGTAGTCTTCTAAACAACTAAGGAATAAAAACAAGATCACATGATCTTGAAATGAAAAACAAAACATCAAAATAAAATACAAATGAATCAAATGATAGGGAGGGGGAATCACACAACAAAATGATTATAAGCCACCCCACATAACATGCAAGTCTAGTCATGACATGTAAGGGAAGGGAAAACAACAAAACACACAAAAATCAACAATAAAAAAAAGTTGGCTGGCTGCCGGACACGGGCCGTGTCGCTCGACACGGCCGCGGCGCGCATCTGGCCGGTAGTGACTCGACCGTGTCCGCTTGACATGGTCGCGGCGCGAAGAGGTCTTCCGACAGTGACTCGTCCGACAGTGACTCGGTACGGCGCGACGCTTCGGCATTGACTCGACCGTGTCCTGGAACACGGTCGGGCGTCTGGGCAGTCGGTTCTGGCTTATCCGGAAGAGTTCGACTCGGCCGTGCCAGACGACACGGTCGAGTCCTGTGGGCAGTGACTGGCATTTCCGGACGAGTACAGCACGGCCATGTCGGACGACACGGCCGAGTTCGGTCGGCAGTGATCGGCCAATTCCGGCAGGTGGTGATTTTTCCAGCAGGTGATGATTTTTCCGGTAGGTTGGACATTTTCCGGCAGATTGAACATTTTTCCGGCAGGTTGGATGTCGACCTTCCGGCACAGCATGACACGGGCCGCTGAGACCGATACTCCACGTCTTATGTCCGTTTTCTCGCCTAAATACATAGTAGTTCGTGCGTGGCGTGTAGTAAGGTCATTTATATCGATCATTACTTCGTCTTCTTCGTTCATATCAAATGATTCCGTATCATCTCCTCCTCCTTTAAAAGGAATTGTCCTCAATTCCGAAATTCCGTCATCATCGATGTAAGGCGAGAGGTCCCCATCATTAAAGGTTGCATGAATCCCATAATCTCCCGGAAGTTCTAATTTGTAAGCGTTGTCGTTCACTTTCGCGATTACTTTAAACGGTCCCTCCGCTCGCGGCATTAATTTGTTCTTACGTTTACTTGGAAATCGCTCTTTCCTCAAGTGCAACCAAACCAAATCACCAACTTCGAACAATCTCGGCCTTCTTTGTTTGTTCGACTTTCTTTTGTAAGCCTCATTTATTTCCTTGATTCGATTACGTACTTGCTCGTGTAATTTCATCATCGATTTCAATTTTGATTCCGCATCCTTGTGCACTAACTCGTCACTTGGCAATGGAGTTAGATCTAACGGCATATACGGGTTTAGTCCGTAAACTACTTCGAACGGAGAGTGTGCCGTGGCGTGAGTAGGAGAACGATTATAGGCAAACTCTGCATGTGCAAGTTTCAAGTCCCAATTCTTTTGTGTCTTGTTCACAAGACCACATAGTAAAGTGCCCAACGTTCGATTGGTTACCTCGATTTGACCGTCCGTTTGTGGATGATGTAACGTGCTAAAAAGTAGTTTGGTCCCCACCTTTCTCCACAAGTTGTTCCAAAAATAGCTAAGGAATTTTGAGTCCCGATCCGAAACAATCGTTTTTGGAACCCCATGCAATCGTACGATTTCTCGGAAATATAAATCAGCGACGTTACTTGCGTCGTCCGTCTTGTGGCAAGCCACAAAGTGGGCCATCTTCGAAAATCGGTCTACAACAACCATAATAGCATCTCTCCCTCGTTGAGTACGAGGCAAAGCAACAATGAAATCCATTGAGACATCTTACCACGGCCTTTCCGGAATTGGCAAAGGCTTGTATACTCCCGGCTTGAACGAGCTCTTAGCAATATGGCATGTTACACACTTATTAATTATGTCGTGTACATCCACTTGAATCTTCGGCCAATGAAAATGCTCTTTAAGTACCTCCAACGTTTTAGCCGAACCAAAATGACCGGCCAAGCCTCCACCGTGAGCTTCCCGAACTAACAATTCCCGAATTGGGTGTTTGGGCAAACAAAGGCGATTTCCTTTGAAAAGGAATCCTTCTTGCAACGTAAACTCTCCAAATGGGCCATATTTACACCGAATGAAAACCTCACCAAAATCCACATCCCCATCATAACACTCCTTCAATGCTTCGAACCCAAGCAACCGAATGTCAAGAGTAGAGAGCAAGGCATACCGTCTAGATAAAGCATCCGCCACAACGTTGCTCTTGCCATCTTTGTACTTTGATGAAAAGTGGAATGATTGCAAGAATTCCACCCATTTAGCATGACTTGGACTCAACTTTTGTTGGCCGTTAATGTATTTTAAAGACTCATGATCCGAATGTAGGATGAAATATTTCGACCGAAGGTAATGGCTCCAATGATCAAGAGCTCTCACAATGGCATAGAACTCCTTGTCATAAGTACAATAGTTGAGTCGAGCCCCACCCAATTTCTCCGAGAAGTAAGCAATTGGTCGCCTCCCTTGGACGAGGACCGCGCCAATACCCACTCCACTTGCATCACATTCTACCTCGAAAGGTTGTGAAAAGTCGGGTAACGCCAAGATAGGTGCTTCACACATTTTCGCCTTCAATTTTTCAAACGCCCCTTGGGCAGCCCCGTTCCACACAAACGGTCCCTTTTTCAAGCATTCCGTTATCGGACTAGAAATGGTACTAAAGTCTCGTATGAACCTCCGATAAAATGAAGCAAGTCCGTGAACGGATCGGACTTCCGTGATGGTTTTGGGGGTAGGCCAAGATTTAATCGCCTCGATCTTGGTTTGATCAACCGATACCCCTTCTTTAGAAACGATGTAGCCGAGAAAGGCTACACTCTCGACTAGAAACGAACACTTCTCCTTTTCCCATAAAGTTTTTGATCCCTAAGGATTTCGAAGACTTTCCTCAAGTGTCCGGTATGCTCTTGCAATGATCGACTATAAATCAAGATGTCGTCCAAGTATACGACGACAAATTTTCCCAAAAACGGCTTAAGTACCTCATTCATTAATCGCATGAAAGTACTTGGCGCATTTGTAAGGCCAAAGGGCATGATGAGCCATTCATATAATCCATGTTTTGTCTTGAAAGCCGTCTTCCATTCGTCTCCTTCCCGCATGCGAATTTGATGATAGCCGCTTCTCAAATCAACCTTCGAAAAAATCACCGAACCATGCAACTCGTCCAACATATCATCAAGTCTCGGAATTGGGAACCGATATTTGATGGTTATGTTGTTCACGGCTCTACTATCTATACACATCCGCCATGACCCATCCTTCTTTGGAACAAGTAAAACGGGAACCGCACAAGGGCTCAAACTTTCTCGAACGTACCCGCGATTCATTAGCTCCTCGATTTGTTTTTGAAACTCCTTTGTCTCCTCGGGGTTACATCGATAGGCGGCCTTGTTAGGGAGTGATGCACCCGGTACAAGGTCGACTTGGTGTTCAATCCCACGTACGGGTGGCAAATCCGGCGGTAAGTCTTCCGGGAAGACATCCGCAAATTCTTGTAGCAAGGTATCGATATCTCTCTTGCCTTGCACAATCACGTCAACATCTCGTGTTTCTTTAATCATTAATAAATACACACGCTCGCCATCGTCAATAGCGTGTTTTACCTCTTTCTCACTAGCAAACATAGTAAGCTTCGGTTTCTCCATTTGATTAGAACTCATCGATCGAATGGCTTGGGGTGCCATTGGTTTGAGCACAATCTTCTTGCCTTTGTTCCGTAATTCATATTCGTTACTCCTTCCTCGATGTAAAACGTCTCTATCAAATAGCCACGGTCGTCCCAAAAGTATGTGGCATGCATCCATCGGGAGTACACCACATAGTACGTTGTCACCATACGAACCCATAGTTAATCCGACCCGTACTTGTTTCGAAACTTTCACCTTACTCCCATCATCGAGCCAATGTAACGCGTATGGTTTCGGATGAGTAGTAGTGATGAGTCTGAGCTTTGTCACCATCTCGCTTGAAGCAACATTCGTACAACTTCCTCCATCGATTATCAAACTACACCATTTGTCTTTAATTTGACACTTGGTGTGGAATATTTGATCTCGTTGCTCCGTGTCCCTCGAAACCGTCTTGACTTGTAAAGTGCGAAGGACTAGACTCGTGTCATAGTCCGGAGCATTTTAAGCCTCGCACTCCTCTTCTTCTTCGGCGTTTACGTCAAACACGTCGCCGAGTCTTTCTTCTTCGTCCTCGGCCAATAATTCTTCCCGGACCTCAAGAGCCTCTCTTAGTGTCACCACCCGTTTGTTCGGACATGCATTTTGGTAATGGCCGAATCCTTGACACTTGAAACATCGTACCTTCGCCAAACTTGTTTCTTTGGGTACGTAGGGAGTCTTAGGTGCCGTGATAGGGACATGACTTAGTGTGGTGCTTTTAGTACCCGAACTCGAACCGGCACTTGGATTCCCGAATTTGGAAGGAAATTCGGGTCTTGAAAACTTCAATTTATTTTGGGCTTCTATCTTTATGCATAGTCCACATAAAGTATCGAAATCTTCATATGGATATAACTCCACCGTGTTGGCTATGTTTTTATTTAAGCCACGTAAAAATCGGGACATCTTTTGCTCTTCGTTTTCTTCTAGCTCTCCCATCAAGACCAAACTTTCGAACTCTTCAATATATTCACCGACACTTAGTTTGCCTTGCATGAAGTCGGCAATCTTCCGGTATAAGGTTAACCGGTGTGATGTTGGCACATACCTCTTACGAAATTTTCTTTTTAAAGAATCCCACGAACGGATTTTTGCTTTTCCCTCTCGAGTTCTTCGCGTCTTTACTCCTTCGAACTAAAGAGAAGCACCCTTCCCTAACTTGAGAATTGCATATTTGCAACGTTTCTCGTCGTTAAGGTCTTTGAATTCGAACATGCGTTCAATTTTCCGTTCCCACTCCAAATAAGTTTCGGGATCGGTACCTCCAACGAACTCCTGAAGTTCATTTACTTTAAACTCATCCGCATGGTGTATTTGACGTGCGTCATCCCTGCGTCTTGCTTGCATACGTGGTTCTTGCATGCTGTGTAGTGCCTCACGTAGTTTCTCCATGAAATCGTCGGAAAAATCCATGATAAGATAGTTTTGATAAGAAAATCGCCAAGAGAAATTCGCCAAGGAAGTAACCTCGGGCTCCGATACCACTAATGATACGAATTACATATGAATATGGATGTAAACTCGTATGTAATGCAGCGGAAATATAGATGATCCTCACAATACTCGAATATGTGTAACACTCGTAAGAAATAACCGAAAGTAGGGCAATTCGGCTTACGTAAACAAGAACAATATGAATGATTTATAAAACTAGACCTATAGTTTGATAAGGTAATCTTTTCTCAAGACCTATTGAGAATCGATTCGATTAAAACTCGAAAACGCGTCGAATTGTAATCAAGATTTCGATGAAAAGCATTCACCAAGAAAACACAAGTGTATTCTTATTTCTTCAACATACAATACATAATGAAAGCATGAACAAGACTACTTATAGCAATGTAGTCTTCTAAACAACTAAGGAATAAAAACAAGATCACATGATCTTGAAATGAAAAACAAAACATCAAAATAAAATACAAATGAATCAAATGATAGGGAGGGGGAATCACACAACAAAATGATTATAAGCCACCCCACATAACATGCAAGTCTAGTCATGACATGTGAGGGAAGGGAAAACAACAAAACACACAAAAATCAACAATAAAAAAAAGTTGGCTGGCTGCCGGACACGGGCCGTGTCGCTCGACACGCGGCAGCGGCGCATCGGCCGGTGACTCGACCGTGTCCGCTTGACACGGTCGCGGCCAAGAGGTCTTCAAGCGGTGACTCGTCCGCAGTGACTCGGACGGCGCGGCGCCCGGCATTGACTCGGCCGTGTCTGGAACACGGTCGGGCGTCTGGCGATCGGTTACGCTTATCCGGAAGAGTTCGACTCGGCCATGCCAGACGACACGGTCGAGTCACGTGGGCGGTGACTTTGGCATTTCGACGAGTGCAAGACGGCCGTGTCGGACGACACGGCCGAGTTCGGTCGGCAGTGATCGGCCAATTCCGGCAGGTGGTGATTTTTCCGGCAGGTGATGATTTTTCCGGTAGGTTGGACATTTTCCGGCAGATTGAACATTTTTCCGGCAGGTTGGATGTCGACCTTCCGGCACAGCATGACACGGGCCGCTGAGACCGATACTCCACGTCTTATGTCCGTTTTCTCGCCTAAATACATAGTAGTCCGTGCGTGGCGTGTAGTAAGGTCATTTATATCGATCCTTACTTCGTCTTCTTCGTTCATATCAAATGATTCCGTATCATCTCCTCCTCCTTTAAAAGGAATTGTCCTCAATTCCGAAATTCCGTCATCATCGATGTAAGGCGAGAGGTCCCCAACATTAAAGGTTGCATGAATCCCATAATCTCCCGGAAGTTCTAATTTGTAAGCGTTGTCGTTCACTTTCGCGATTACTTTAAACGGTCCCTCCGCTCGCGGTATTAATTTGTTCTTACGTTTACTTGGAAATCGCTCTTTCCTCAAGTGCAACCAAACCAAATCACCAACTTCGAACAATCTCGGCCTTCTTTGTTTGTTCGACTTTCTTTTGTAAGCCTCGTTTATTTCCTTGATTCGATTACGTACTTGCTCGTGTAATTTCATCATCGATTTCAATTTTGATTCCGCATCCTTGTGCACTAACTCGTCACTTGGCAATGGAATTAGATCTAACGGCATATACGGGTTTAGTCCGTAAACTACTTCGAACGGAGAGTGTGCCGTGGCGTGAGTAGGAGAACGATTATAGGCAAACTCTGCATGTGCAAGTTTCAAGTCCCAATCCTTTTGTGTCTTGTTCACAAGACCACGTAGTAAAGTGCCCAACGTTCGATTGGTTACCTCGGTTTGACCGTCCGTTTGTGGATGATGTGACGTGCTAAAAAGTAGTTTGGTCCCCACCTTTCTCCACAAGTTGTTCCAAAATATCTAAGGAATTTTGAGTCCCGATCCGAGACAATTGTTTTTGGAACCCCATGCAATCGTACGATTTCTCGGAAATATAAATCAGCGACGTTACTTGCGTCGTCCGTCTTGTGGCAAGCCACAAAGTGGGCCATCTTCGAAAATCGGTCTACAACAACCATAATAGCATCTCTCCCTCGTTGAGTACGAGGAAAATCAACAATGAAATCCATTGAGACATCTTCCCACGGCCTTTCCGGAATTGGCAAAGGCATGTATACTCCCGGCTTGAACGAGCTCTTAGCAATATGGCATGTTACACACTTATTAATTATGTCGTGTACATCCACTTGCATCTTCGGCCAATGAAAATGCTCTTTAAGTTCCTCCAACCTTTTAGCCGAACCAAAATGACCGGCCAAGCCTCCACCGTGAGCTTCCCGAACTAACAATTCCCGAATTGGGTGTTTGGGCAAACAAAGGCGATTTCCTTTGAAAAGGAATCCTTCTTGCAACGTAAACTCTCCAAATGGGCCATATTTACACCGAATGAAAACCTCACCAAAATCCACATCCCATCATAACACTCCTTCAATGATTCGAACCCAAGCAACCGAATGTCAAGAGTAGAGAGCAAGGCATACCGTCTAGATAAAGCATCCGCCACAACGTTGCTCTTGCCATCTTTGTACTTTGATGAAAAGTGGAATGAGTGCAAGAATTCCACCCATTTAGCATGTCTTGGACTCAACTTTTGTTGGCCGTTAATGTATTTTAAAGACTCATGATCCGAATGTAGGATGAAATGTTTCGGCCAAAGGTAATGGCTCCAATGATCAAGAGCTCTCACAATGGCAAAGAACTCCTTGTCATAAGTACAATAGTTGAGTCGAGCCCCACCCAATTTCTCCGAGAAGTAAGCAATTGGTCACCTCCCTTGGACGAGGACCGCGCCAATACCCACTCCACTTGCATCACATTCTACCTTGAAAGGTTGTGAAAAGTCGGGTAACGCCAAGATAGGTGCTTCACACATTTTCGCCTTCAATTTTTCAAACGCCCCTTGGGCAGCCCCGTTCCACACAAACAGTCCCTTTTTCAAGCATTCCGTTATCGGACTAGAAATGGTACTAAAGTCTCGTATGAACCTCCGATAAAATGAAGCAAGTCCGTGAAAGGATCGGACTTCCGTGATGGTTTTGGGGGTAGGCAAAGATTTAATCGCCTCGATCTTGGTTTGATCAACCGATACCCCTTCTTTAGAAACGATGTAGCCAAGAAAGGCTACACTCTCGACTAGAAACGAACACTTATCCTTTTTCCCATAAATTTTTTGATCCCTAAGGATTTCGAAGACTTTCCTCAAGTGTCCGGTATGCTCTTGCAATGATCGACTATAAATCAAGATGTCGTCCAAGTATACGACGACAAATTTTCCCAAAAACGGCTTAAGTACCTCATTCATTAATCGCATGAAAGTACTTGGCGCATTTATAAGGCCAAAGGGCATGACGAGCCATTCATATAATCCATGTTTTGTCTTGAAAGCCGTCTTCCATTCGTCTCCTTCCCGCATGCGAATTTGATGATAGCCGCTTCTCAAATCAACCTTCGAAAAAATCACCGAACCATGCAACTCGTCCAACATATCATCAAGTCTCGGAATTGGGAACCGATATTTGATGGTTATGTTGTTCACGGCTCTACTATCTATACACATCCGCCATGACCCATCCTTCTTTGGAACAAGTAAAACCGGAACCGCACAAGGGCTCAAACTTTCTCGAACGTACCCGCGATTCATTAGCTCCTCGATTTGTTTTTGCAACTCCTTTGTCTCCTCGGGGTTACATCGATAGGCGGCCTTGTTAGGGAGTGATGCACCCGGTACAAGGTCGACTTGGTGTTCAATCCCACGTAAGGGTGGCAAATCCGGCGGTAAGTCTTCCAGGAATACATCCGCAAATTCTTGTAGCAAGGTATCAATACCTCTCTTGCCTTGCACAATCACGTCAACATCTCGTGTTTCTTTAATCATTAATAAATACACACGCTCGCCATCGTCAATAGCGTGTTTTACCTCTTTCTCACTAGCAAACATAGTAAGCTTTGGTTTCTCCATTTGATTAGAACTCATCGATCGAATGGCTTGGGGTGCCATTGGTTTGAGCACAATCTTCTTGCCTTTGTTCCGTAATTCATGTTCGTTACTCCTTCCTCGATGTAAAACGTCTCTATCAAATAGCCACGGTCGTCCCAAAAGTATGTGGCATGCATCCATCGGGAGTACATCACATAGTACGTTGTCACCATACGAACCCATAGTTAATCCGACCCGTACTTGTTTCGAAACTTTCACCTTACTCCCATCATCGAGCCAATGTAACGCGTATGGTTTCGGATGAGTAGTAGTGATGAGTCCGAGCTTTGTCACCATCTCGCTTGAAGCAACATTCGTACAACTTCCTACATCGATTATCAAACTACACCATTTGTCTTTAATTTGACACTTGGTGTGGAATATTTGATCTCGTTGCTCCGTGTCCCTCGAAACCGTCTTGACTTGTAAAGTGCGAAGGACTAGACTCGTGTCATAGTCCGGAGCATTGTAAGCCTCGCACTCCTCTTCTTCTTCGGCGTTTATGTCAAACACGTCGCCGAGTCTTTCTTCTTCGTCCTCGGCCAATAATTCTTCCCGGACCTCAAGAGCCTCTCTTAGTGTCACCACCCGTTTGTTCGGACATGCATTTTGGTAATGGCTGATGCGATTACGGCATCTCCAAACGAAGTAAGCGAAGTAAGAATTGACGTAGGTGACGATACCATGTTGCATGCACATGCAACTACGTACTTTGGTGAGAAAACATCCGCGGAAATGGGAACGATCTTAATAATCGGAACCAGGATAACTTAGACGTATCAAAGCATGCATACGTATGCATGTTCATGCATACAAAATCGGCCATACTAGGGGGAAGATTTCGGCCGATTTTATGAAGGATCCATAAGGATCTTTGTCCCCACTACTTTCAAAGTTTGCTTTCTTTTCAAAGTCCACCATATCAAGATCAAAGATAGAAGACTTAGTTCATGTCACCATCTCCCAAATCGGCCGAAATCAAGAAGGAAGAAGACACCAAGATATTTGTTGATTTTCTATCCTTATCAAAGACTTGCAAGAAGATATCACATGAGGAATATCTTGTCCACTACTTCTTGGTGTCCCACGGCCAAAATGCTAAGGAAGAAGCCAAGCATTTGTTGATTTTCAATCTTTGTCAAAAGTCTTGATGGCTTAGTTTATTACTTGCTTGTATTTTAGCTAGATATTGTGTGATCTTGTTTGAACTTATTAGTAAGTTGTAATGGCTATATAATAGCCTCATCCTCAACCTTGAATAAATCATCTTGAAGCTTGCAAAAACGAAATACATGTTATGTATTCTAGTTGAATGATTTTCAGCACACTTCGATTATAATTCGACGCGTTTTCGAGTTGTAATTTAATCAATTCTTAATAAGTCTTGAGGAGAGATTGTCTTATCAAACTATAGGTCTAGTTTGATAATCTACTTTCATTTTATTCGTGTTTTCGCAAAGCCGAATTGTCATACTTTTGGTTGAATATTACGAGTGTTACACAAAAACGAGTGTTGTGAGGAAATAAAGATAACCGCTGCATTTTCCGGCGAATTTACGTACATCTTAATACGTAATTCGTATCATAAGTGGAATCGGAGAACAAGGTTACTTCCTTGGCGAAATTCTCTTGGCGACATTCTTACCAACACTACCTTATCATGGATTTTTCCGACGATTTCATGGAGAAACTACGTGAAGCACTACACACCATGCAAGAACCACGTTTTCAAGCAAGAAGAGGAGTATATGATGCACATTCACCGCGTCATGTTGACGAATTTAAAGTTAATAAACTTCCGGAATTTGTCGGAGGTACTAATCCCGAAGTTTACATGGAGTGGGAGAGGAAGATTGAACGTATGTTCGACTTCAAACATCTTAACGATGAGAAACGTTGCAAATATGCAATTCTCAAGTTAGGAAAGGGCGCTTCCTTATGGTTCGAGGGTATGAAAGCACAACGAGCTCGTGCGGGAAAAGAGAAAATCCATTCTTGGGATTCTTTGAAGAAAAAACTACGTAAAAGGTATGTCCCGACATCACATCGGTTAACCTTATACCGAAAAATTGCGGAGTTCGTACAAGGGAAACTAAGTGTGGAAGAATACATCGACGAATTTGAAGGCTTGGCCTTAATGGGAGAACTTGAAGAAAATCAAGAACAAAGAATTTCACGTTTCTTACGTGGCCTAAACCGAAACATTTCAAATACGGTGGAATTATACCCATACGGAGATTTTGATACTTTATGCGGACTATGCATAAAAATTGAAGCTCAAAACAAGTTGAAGTTTACCAAACCCGAATTCCCATACAAATTCGGAAATACAAGTGCCGGCTCAAGTTCTACTACGAAAACTACCGTACCTTTTCAAGTCCCTACCCCGGCACCAAAGGTTCCTCACGTTTCCAAGGAAACGAGCTTGGTTAAAGTACGATATTTTAAATGTCAAGGCTTTGGTGATACGAATTACGTATTAAGATGAACGTAAATTCGCCGGAAAATGCAGCGGATATATTTTGTTACCTCACAACACTCGTATATGTGTAACACTCGTAAGATATAACCGAAAGTAGGGCAATTCGGCTTACATAAACAAGAACAATATGAATGATTTATCAAACTAGACCTATAGTTTGATAAGATAATCTTTTCTCAAGACCTATTGAGAATCGATTCGATTAAAACTCGAAAACGCGTCGAATTATAACCAAGATTTCGATGAAAAGCATTCACCAAGAAAACACAAGTGTATTCTTATTTCTTCAACATACAATGTTCATAATGAAAGCATCAACAAGACTACTTATAGCATGGTAGTCTTCTTAGCAACTAAGGAATCAAACAAGATCACATGATCTTGAAATGAAAAACAAAACAACAAGATAAAATACAAGGGAATCAAATCAAAGGGAGGGGGAATCACACAACAAAATGAATATAAGACACCCCACATAACATGCAAGTCTAATCATGACATGTGAGGGGAGGAAAAACAACAAAAAATAAAAAAATCAGCAATAATGGCATTTGCTGGTCTGTCGGACACGGCCCGTGCCGATCGGCACGGCCGCGGCGGCATGTGCGGGCGCACATGTTCGGCAGGACTCGACCGTGTCGCCTGGCACGGTCGGGTTGGTCGGACAGCGGGAATTGTACTATCCGGAAGAGTGTGACTCGGCCGTGTCGCCTGGCACGGTCGGGTTGTGTCGGCACGGGCCGTGTCGGACGACACGGTCGGGTTCGGTCGGCAGCGAGATTTCATTATCCAGGACACCTCGGCACGGGCCGTGTCGGATGACACGGCCGGGTTCGGTCGGCAGTGATCGGCCAGTTCCGGCAGGTGGTGGTCGGCAGTGATCGGCCAGTTCCGGCAGGTGGTGAATTTTCCGGCCGGTGGTGATTTTTCCGGCAGTTCGTCCATTTTCCGGCCGATTGTCGACCTTCCGGCATAGCATGACACGGGCCGTGTTATATGACACGGGCCGTGTTATATGACACGGCTGAGACCGAGACTCCACGTCTTATGTCCGTTTTCTCGCCTAAATACGTAGTAGCCCGTGCATTGCGTGTAGTAAGGTCATTTACATCGATCCTTACTTCGTCTTCTTCGTTCATATCAAATGATTCCGTATCATCTCCTCCTCCTTTAAAAGGAATTGTCCTCAATTCCGAGATTCCGTCATCATCGATGTAAGGTGAGAGGTCCCCAACATTAAAGGTTGCATGAATCCCATAATCTCCCGGAAGTTCTAATTTGTAAGCGTTGTCGTTCACTTTCGCGATTACTTTAAACGGTCCCTCCGCTCGCGGCATTAATTTGTTCTTACGTTTATTTGGAAATCACTCTTTTCTTAAATGCAACCAAACCAAATCACCAACTTCGAACAATCTCGGCCTTCTTTGTTTGTTCGACTTTCTTTTGTAAGCCTCGTTTATTTCCTTGATTCGATTACGTACTTGCTCGTGTAATTTCATCATCGATTTCAATTTTGATTCCGCATCCTTGTGCACTAACTCGTCACTTGGCAATGGAATTAGATCTAACGGCATGTACGGGTTTAGTCCGTAAACTACTTGACGGAGAGTGTCTTTGTGGCATGAGTAGGAGAACGATTATAAGCGAACTCCGCATGTGCAAGTTTCAAGTCCCAATCCTTCTGTGTCTTGCTCACAAGACCACGTAGTAATGTGCCCAACGTTCGATTGGTCACTTCGGTTTGACCGTCCGTTTGTGGATGATGTGACGTGCTAAATAGTAGTTTGGTTCCCACCTTTCTCCACAAGGTGTTCCAAAAATAACTAAGGAATTTTGAGTCCCGATCCGAAACAATCGTTTTTGGAACCCCATGCAATCGTACGATTTCTCGGAAATACAAATCGGCGACGTTACTCGCGTCGTCTGTCTTGTGGCAAGCCACAAAGTGAGCCATCTTCGAAAATCGGTCTACGATAACCATAATAGCATCTCTCCCTCGTTGAGTACGAGGCAAAGCAACAATAAAATCCATTGAGACATCTTCCCACGGTCTTTCCGGAATCGGCAAAGGCATGTATGCTCCCGGTTTGAATGAACTTTTAGCAATATGGCATGTCACACACTTATTAATTATGTCGTGTACATTCACTTGCATCTTCGGCCAATGAAAATGCTCTTTAAGGACCTCCAACGTTTTGGCCGAACCAAAATGACCGGCCAAGCCTCCACCGTGAGCTTCCCGAACTAATAATTCCCGAATCGGGTGTTTGGGTAAACATAGGCGATTCCCTTTGAAAAGGAATCCTTCTTGCAACGTAAACTCTCCAAACGGACCAGATTTACACCGAATGAAAACCTCACCAAAATCCACATCCCCATCATAATACTCCTTCAATGCTTCGAACCCAAGCAACCGAATGTCAAGAGTAGAGAGCAAGGCTTACCGTCTAGACAAAGCATCCGCCACAACGTTGCTCTTGCCATCTTTGTACTTCGATGAAAAGTGGAATGATTGCAAGAATTCCACCCATTTAGCATGTCTCGGACTCAACTTTAGTTGGCCATTGATATATTTCAAGGACTCATGATCTGAATGTAGGATGAAATGTTTCGGCCGAAGTTAATGGCTCCAATGATCAAGAGCTCTCACAATGGCATAGAACTCCTTGTCATAAGTACAATAGTTGAGTCGAGCCCCACCCAATTTCTCCGAAAAGTAGGCAATTGGTCGCCTCCCTTGGACGAGGACCGCCCCAATACCCACTCCACTTGCGTCACATTCTACCTCGAAAGGTTGTGAAAAGTCGGGTAAAGCCAATATAGGTGCTTCACACATTTTCGCCTTCAATTTTTCAAACGCCCCTTGGGCAGCCCCGTTCCACATAAACGGTCCCTTTTTCAAGCATTCCGTTATCGGACTAGAAATGGTACTAAAGTCTCGTATGAACCTCCGATAAAATGAAGCAAGTCCGTGAAAGGATCGGACTTCCGTGATGGTTTTGGGGGTAGGCCAAGATTTAATCGCCTCGATCTTGGTTTGATCAACCGATACCCCTTCTTTAGAAACGATGTAGCCGAGAAAGGCTACACTCTCGACTAGAAACGAACACTTCTCCTTTTTCCCATAAAGTTTTTGATCCCTAAGGATTTCGAAGACTTTCCTCAAGTGTCCGGTATGCTCTTGCAATGATCGACTATAAATCAAGATGTCGTCCAAGTATACGACGACAAATTTTCCCAAAAACGGCTTAAGTACCTCATTCATTAATCGCATGAAAGTACTTGGCGCATTTGTAAGGCCAAAGGGCATAACGAGCCATTCATATAATCCATGTTTTGTCTTGAAAGCCGTCTTATAGCCGCTTCTCAAATCAACCTTCGAAAAAATCACCGAACCATGCAACTCGTCCAACATATCATCAAGTCTAGGAATTGGGAACCGATATTTGATGGTTATGTTGTTCACGGCTCTACTATCTATACACATCCGCCATGACCCATCCTTCTTTGGAACAAGTAAAACCGGAACCGCACAAGGGCTCAAACTTTCTCGAACGTACCCGCGATTCATTAGCTCCTCGATTTGTTTTTGCAACTCCTTTGTCTCCTCGGGGTTACATCGATAGGCGGCCTTGTTAGGGAGTGATGCACCCGGTACAAGGTCGACTTGGTGTTCAATCCCACATAATGGTGGCAAACCCGGCGGTAAGTCTTCCGGGAAGACATCCGCAAATTCTTGTAGCAAGGTATCGATATCTCTCTTGCCTTGCACAATCACGTCAACATCTCGTGTTTCTTTAATCATTAATAAATACATACGCTCGCCATCGTCAATAGCGTGTCTTACCTCTTTCTCACTAGCAAACATAGTAAGCTTCGGTTTCTCCATTTGATTAGAACTCATCGATCGAATGGCTTGGGGTGCCATTGGTTTGAGCACAATCTTCTTGCCTTTATCCCGTAATTCATATTCGTTACTCCTTCCTCGATGTAAAACGTCTCTATCAAATAGCCAAGGTCGGCCCAGAAGTATGTGGCATGCATCCATCGGGAGTACATCACATAGTACGTTGTCACCATACGAAACCATAGTTAATCCGACCCGTACTTGTTTCGAAACTTTCACCTTACTCCCATCATCGAGCCAATGTAACGCGTATGGTTTTGGATGAGTAGTTGATACGGAATCAATCGTGTCAAATGCAGAAGACAAAGTAAGGATCGACGTAAATGACCTTACAACACGCCATGCACCGATTACTACGTATTTAGGCGGGAAAACGGACATAAGACGTGGAGTCTCGGTCTCAGCCGTGTCATATAACACAGCCCGTGTCATGCTATGCCGGAAGGTCGACAATCGGCCGGAAAATGGACGAACTGCCGGAAAAATCACCACCGGCCGGAAAATTCACCACCTGCCGGAACTGGCCGATCACTGCCGACCGAACCCGGCCGGAACTGGCCGATCACTGCCGACCGAACCCGGCCGTGTCATCCGACACGGCCCGTGCCGAGGTGTCCTGGATATTGAAATCTCGCTGCCGACCGAACCCGACCGTGTCGTCCGACACGGCCCGTGCCGACACAACCCGACCGTGCCAGGCGACACGGCCGAGTCACACTCTTCCGGATAGTACAATTCCCGCTGTCCGACCAACCCGACCGTGCCAGGCGACACGGTCGAGTCCCTGCCGGCCAGATGCGCGCCGCGACCGTGCCGATCGGCACGGGCCGTGTCCGGCAGACCAGGAAATGCCATTATTGTTGATTTTTTTTATTTTTTGTTGTTTTTCCTCCCCTCACATGTCATGATTGGACTTGCATGTTATGTGGGGTGACTTATAACTATGTTTATTATGTGATTCCCTCCCATTTGTTTGATTCCATCCTTATTTTTATTTTGATGTTTGGTTGTCATGTCAAGATCATGTAATCTTTGATTCCTTAGTTGGTTAGAAGGCTACATCTCCTATAAGTAGCCTTTGAGTAGTTTTGTAGGAGGATATGGTATGTTGAAGAAATAAGAATACACTTGTGTTTTCTTGGTGAATGTTTTTCATCGAAACCTTGGTTATAATTCGACGCGTTTTCGAGTTTTAATCGAATCGATTCTCAATAGGTCTTGAGGAAAGATTATCTTATCAAACTATAGGTCTAGTTTGATAAATCATTCATATTGTTCTTATTTATGTAAACCGAATTGCCCTACTTTCGGTTCTATCTTACGAGTGTTCCACATATTCGAGTGTTGTGAGGATCAATTATATTTCCGCTGCATTTTCCGGCGAATTTACGTTCATCTTAATACGTAATTCGTATCATTAGTGGTATCGGAGCCCAAGGTTACTTCCTTGGCGAATCTCTCTTGGCGATTTTCTTATCAAAAATATTTTAGCATGGATTTTTCCGACGATTTCATGGAGAAACTACGTGAGGCATTACACAGCATGCAAGAACCACGTTTTCAAGCAAGAAGAGGAGGATATGATGCACATTCACCGCGTCATGTGGATGAATTTAAAGTTAATGAACTTCCGGAATTTATCGGAGGTACTAATCCCGAAGTTTACCTAGAGTGGGAGAGGAAGATTGAATGTATGTTTGACTTCAAGCACCTTAACGATGAGAAACGTTGCAAATATGCAATTCTCAAGTTAGGGAAGGGCGCTTCCTTATGGTTCGAGGGTATGAAAACACAACGAGCTCGTGCGGGAAAAGAGAAAATCCGTTCTTGGGATTCTTTGAAGAAAAAACTACGTAAAAGGTATGTCCCGACATCACATCGGTTAACCTTATACCGAAAAATTGTGGAGTTCGTACAAGGGAAACTAAGTGTGGAAGAATATATCGAAGAATTTGAAGGCTTGGCCTTAATGGGAGAACTTGAAGAAAATGAAGAACAAAGAATGTCACATTTCTTACGTGGTCTAAACCGAAACATTTCAAATACGGTGGAATTATACCCATACGGAGATTTTGACACTTTATGCGGACTATGCATAAAGATAGAAGCTCAAAACAAAGTGAAGTTTGCCAAAACCGAATTTACATCAAAGTTCGAGGATCCAAGTACCGATTCAAGTTCAATTACCACAACGATACCGACTCCTATCTCTACTACCATTTCTAAAACCCCCGGCATACAGAAGGAAACAAGCCTAACCAAAGTAAGGTGTTTTAAATGCCAAGGATTCGGTCACTATCAAAATACTTGTCCTAACAAACGAGTCGTGACGCTAAGAGAAGCCATCACGATACGAGATGAGTTGCTAGTCGAGGACGAAGGAGAAAGACTAGGTGATTCCAATGTGGAAGAAGACGAGGGAGAAGAATGTGAAACTTACGAGGCTCCAAACTATGATACAACATTGGTTCTTCGTACTGTACAAGTCAAACCCATTTCAAATGATTCGGAACAACGGGATCAAATTTTTCACACCAAGTGCCAAGTCGGGAACAAATGGTGTAGTGTGATCATCCATGGAGGAAGTTGTACCAACGTAGCGTCAAGGGAGATGGTGACGAAACTCGGACTCATCACTACTACTCACCCAAAACCATACGCATTACATTGGCTCGATGACGGGAGTAAAGTGAAAGTCTCGAAATAAGTACGGGTCGGTTTGACCATGGGTTCGTACGTCGACAACATATTATGCGATGTACTCCCGATGGATGCATGCCGTGTACTCTTGGGACGACCATGGCTATTCGATAGAGATGTTTTACATCGAGGAAGAAGTAACGAGTACGAGTTACGGGATAAGGACAGAGGATCGTGTTGAAACCAATGTCACTTCAATCTATGATCCCTAACCGAGGTGAGAAACCGAATCTAACCATGTTTTCTAGTGAGAGGGAAATTGAACTTGGTATTGAGATTGGCCGGTCAAAAGAAAACGACAACTTTGGGCCAAATTTTTATAACAACGCGGTTTCTCGTAATGGACTTATTGTCTTGAATGATTACCAAATTGAGGAAAGTAAATTATTTTGTGATGGGCTATTATTGGAGAAGCCCAACAATATTGAAACGGAGAGTTGGTCAGATTATGACGGACCGCCAGCATTTGATGAGGAACCAGTTTATGAAGAGGAATCCGTAATAAATCCTTTTGTTCCCATTCTTGATGGTGAACCCGATGTGGAATTATCAGTGTTTCTAATTCTGGAGGATGAACCCGATTTGAAATTAACCGTGCGTCCCATTTCCGATTTCCGCTCATGTCATGATATCGGTATTACCGGGCAAAGTAATTATTATTATTTTATTAATAATGATAGTTATTTTATTGGTGATTCTCGAGGGGGCCCCACTACCTATCGTCTCAAGATTTTGGGCCATGTACGCACTGCGGACATTTTCGAGATCAAATACGTAGAGGTTTTAATTAATTATCTTGATGACAAGGGAAGTCCGGAATTGAGGACAATTCCTTTTAAAGAAGGAGGAGATGATACGGAATCAATCGTGTCAAATGCAGAAGACAAAGTAAGGATCGACGTAAATGACCTTACAACACGCCATGCACCGATTACTACGTATTTAGGCGGGAAAATGGACATAAGACGTGGAGTCTCGGTCTCATCCGTGTCATATAACACAGCCCGTGTCATGCTATGCCGGAAGGTCGACAATCGGCCGGAAAATGGACGAACTGACGGAAAAATCACCACCGGCCGGAAAATTCACCACCTGCCGGAACTGGCCGATCACTGCCGACCGAACCCGGCCGGAACTGGCCGATCACTGCCGACCGAACCCGGCCGTGTCATCCGACACGGCCCGTGCCGAGGTGTCCTGGATAATGAAATCTCGCTGCCGACCGAACCCGACCGTGTCGTCCGACACGGCCCGTGCCGACACAACCCGACCGTGCCAGGCGACACGGCCGAGTCACACTCTTACGGATAGTACAATTCCCGCTGTCCGACCAACCCGACCGTGCCAGGCGACACGGTCGAGTCCCTGCCGGCCAGATGCGCGCCGCAACCGTGCCGATCGGCACGGGCCGTGTCCGGCAGACCAGCAAATGCCATTATTGCTGATTTTTTTTATTTTTTTTGTTTTTCCTCCCCTCACATGTCATGATTAGACTTGCATGTTATGTGGGGTGACTTATAATTATGTTTATTATGTGATTCCCTCCCATTTGTTTGATTCCATCCTTATTTTTATTTTGATGTTTGGTTGTCATGTCAAGATCATGTAATCTTTGATTCCTTAGTTGGTTAGAAGGCTACATCTCCTATAAGTAGCCTTTGAGTAGTTTTGTAGGAGGATATGGTATGTTGAAGAAATAAGAATACACTTGTGTTTTCTTGGTGAATGTTTTTCATCGAAACCTTGGTTATAATTCGACGCGTTTTCGAGTTTTAATCGAATCGATTCTCAATAGGTCTTGAGGAAAGATTATCTTATCAAACTATAGGTCTAGTTTGATAAATCATTCATATTGTTCTTGTTTATGTAAACCGAATTGCCCTACTTTCGATTATATCTTACGAGTGTTCCACATATTCGAGTGTTGTGAGGATCAATTATATTTCCGCTGCATTTTCCGGCGAATTTACGTTCATCTTAATACGTAATTCGTATCATTAGTGGTATCGGAGCCCAAGGTTACTTCCTTGGCGAATCTCTCTTGGCGATTTTCTTATCAAAAATATTTTAGCATGGATTTTTCCGACGATTTCATGGAGAAACTACGTGAGGCATTACACAGCATGCAAGAACCACGTTTTCAAGCAAGAAGAGGATGATATGATGCACATTTACCGCGTCATATGGATGAATTTAAAGTTAATGAACTTCCGGAATTTGTCGGAGGTACTAATCCCGAAGTTTACCTAGAGTGGGAGAGGAAGATTGAACGTATGTTCGACTTCAAGCACCTTAACGATGAGAAACGTTGCAAATATGCAATTCTCAAGTTAGGGAAGGGCGCTTCCTTATGGTTCGAGGGTATGAAAACACAACGATCTCGTGCTGGAAAAGAGAAAATCCGTTCTTGGGATTCTTTGAAGAAAAAACTACGTAAAAGGTATGTCCCGACATCACATCGGTTAACCTTATACCAAAAAATTGCGGAGTTCGTACAAGGGAAACTAAGTGTGGAAGAATATATCGAAGAATTTGAAGGCTTGGCCTTAATGGGAGAACTTGAAGAAAATGAAGAACAAAGAATGTCACGTTTCTTACGTGGTCTAAACCGAAACATTTCAAATACGGTGGAATTATACTCATACGGAGATTTTGACACTTTATGCGGACTATGCATAAAGATAGAAGCTCAAAACAAAGTGAAGTTTGCCAAAACCGAATTTACATCAAAGTTCGAGGATCCAAGTACCGATTCAAGTTCAATTACCACAACGATACCGACTCCTATCTCTACTACCGTTTCTAAAACCCCCGGCATACCGAAGGAAACAAGCCTAACCAAAGTAAGGTGTTTTAAATGCCAAGGATTCGGTCACTATCAAAATACTTGTCCTAACAAACGAGTCGTGACGCTAAGAGAAGCCATCACGATACGAGATGAGTTGCTAGTCGAGGACGAAGGAGAAAGACTAGGTGATTCCAATGTGGAAGAAGACGAGGGAGAAGAATGTGAAACTTACGAGGCTCCAAACTATGATACAACATTGGTTCTTCGTACTGTACAAGTCAAACCCATTTCAAATGATTCGGAATAACGGGATCAAATTTTTCACACCAAGTGCCAAGTCGGGAACAAATGGTGTAGTGTGATCATCGATGGAGGAAGTTGTACCAATGTAGCGTCAAGGGAGATGGTGACGAAACTCGGACTCATCACTACTACTCACCCAAAACCATACGCATTACATTGGCTCGATGACGGGAGTAAAGTGAAAGTCTCGAAATAAGTACGGGTCGGTTTGACCATGGGTTCGTACGTCGACAACATATTATGCGATGTACTCCCAATGGATGCATGCCATGTACTCTTGGGACGACCATGGCTATTCGATAGAGATGTTTTACATCGAGGAAGAAGTAACGAGTACGAGTTACGGGATAAGGACAAGAGGATCGTGTTGAAACCAATGTCACTTCAATCTATGATCCCTAACCGAGGTGAGAAACCGAATCTAACCATGTTTTCTAGTGAGAGGGAAATTGAACTTGGTACTGAGATTGGCCGGTCAAAAGAAAACGACAACTTTGGGCCAAATTTTTATAACAACGCGGTTTCTCGTAATGGACTTATTGTCTTGAATGATTACCAAATTGAGGAAAGTAAATTATTTTGTGATGGGCTATTATTGGAGAAGCCCAACAATATTGAAACGGAGAGTTGGTCAGATTATGACGGACCGCCATCATTTGATGAGGAACCAGTTTATGAAGAGGAATCCGTAATAAATCCTTTTGTTCCCATTCTTGATGGTGAACCCGATGTGGAATTATCAGTGTTTCTAATTCTGGAGGATGAACCCGATTTGAAATTAACCGTGCGTCCCATTTCCGATTTCCGCTCATGTCATGATATCGGTATTACCGGGCAAAGTAATTATTATTATTTTATTAATAATGATAGTTATTTTATTGGTGATTCTCGAGGGGGCCCCACTATCTATCGTCTCAAGATTTTGGGCCATGTACGCACTGCGGACATTTTCGAGATCAAATACGTAGAGGTTTTAATTAATTATCTTGATGACAAGGGAAGTCCAGAATTGAGGACAATTCCTTTTAAAGAAGGAGGAGATGATACGGAATCAATCGTGTCAAATGCAGAAGACAAAGTAAGGATCGACGTAAATGACCTTACAACACGCCATGCACCGATTACTACGTATTTAGGCGGGAAAACGGACATAAGACGTGGAGTCTCGGTCTCAGCCGTGTCATATAACACAGCCCGTGTCATGTTATGCCGGAAGGTCGACAATCGGCCGGAAAATGGACGAACTGCCGGAAAAATCACCACCGGCCGGAAAATTCACCACCTGCCGGGCGGCGATCATTGCCGGCCGAACCCGGCCGAATCGGCGATCGCTGCCGAACCCGACCGTGTCATCCGACACGGCCCGTGCCGAGGTGTCGTGGATAATGAAATCTCGCTGCCGACCGAACCCGACCGTGTCGTCCGACACGGCCCGTGCCGACACAACCCGACCGTACCAGGCGACACGGCCGAGTCACACTCTTCCGGATAGTACAATTCCCGCTGTCCGACCAACCCGACCGTGCCAGGCGACACGGTCGAGTCCCTGCCGGCCAGATGCGCGCCGCGACCGTGCCGATCGGCACGGGCCGTGTCCGGCAAACCAGCAAATGCCATTATTGCTGATTTTTTTTATTTTTTGTTGTTTTTCCTCCCCTCACATGTCATGATTAGACTTGCATGTTATGTGGGGTGACTTATAACTATGTTTATTATGTGATTCCCTCCCATTTGTTTGATTCCATCCTTATTTTTATTTTGATGTTTGGTTGTCATGTCAAGATCATGTAATCTTTGATTCCTTAGTTGGTTAGAAGGCTACATCTCCTATAAGTAGCCTTTGAGTAGTTTTGTAGGAGGATATGGTATGTTGAAGAAATAAGAATACACTTGTGTTTTCTTGGTGAATGTTTTTCATCGAAACCTTGGTTATAATTCGACGCGTTTTCGAGTTTTAATCGAATCGATTCTCAATAGGTCTTGAGGAAAGATTATCTTATCAAACTATAGGTCTAGTTTGATAAATCATTCTTATTGTTCTTGTTTATGTAAACCGAATTGCCCTACTTTCAGTTATATCTTACGAGTGTTCCACATATTCAAGTGTTGTGAGGATCAATTATATTTCCGCTGCATTTTCCGGCGAATTTACGTTCATCTTAATACGTAATTCGTATCAGTAGTAGTGATGAGTCCGAGCTTTGTCACCATCTCGCTTGAAGCAACATTCGTACAACTTCCTCCATCGATTATCAAACTACACCATTTGTCTTTAATTTGACACTTGGTGTGGAATATTTGATCTCGTTGCTCCGTGTCCCTCGAAACCGTCTTGACTTGTAAAGTGCGAAGGACTAGACTCGTGCCATAATCTGGAGCATTGTAAGCCTCACACTCCTCTTCTTCTTCGGCGTTTACGTCAAACACGTCGCCGAGTCTTTCTTCTTCGTCCTCGGCCAACAATTCTTCCCGGACCTCAAGAGCCTCTCTTAGTGTCACCACCCGTTTGTTCGGGCATGCATTTTGGTAATGGCCGAATCCTTGACACTTGAAACATCGTACCTTCACCAAGCTTGTTTCTTTGGGTACGTAGGGAGTCTTAGGTGTCGTGACAGGGACATGACTTGGTGTGGTGCTTTTAGTACCCGAACACGAACCGGCACTTGGATTCCCGAATTTGGAAGGAAATTCGGGTCTTGAAAACTTCAATTTATTTTGGGCTTCTATCTTTATGCATAGTCCACATAAAGTATCGAAATCTTCATATGGATATAACTCCACCGTGTTGGCTATGTTTTTATTTAAGCCACGTAAAAAACGGGACATCTTTTGTTCTTCGTTTTCTTCTAGCTCTCCCATCAAGACCAAACTTTCGAACTCTTCAATATATTCACCGACACTTAGTTTGCCTTGCATGAAGTCGGCAATCTTCCGGTATAAGGTTAACCGGTGTGATGTTGGCACATACCTCTTACGAAGTTTTCTTTTTAAAGAATCCCACGAACGGATTTTTGCTTTTCCCTCCCGAGTTCTTCGCGTCTTTACTCCTTCGAACCAAAGAGAAGCACCCTTCCCTAACTTGAGAATTGCATATTTGCAACGTTTCTCGTCGTTAAGGTCTTTGAATTCGAACATGCGTTCAATTTTCCGTTCCCACTCCAAATAAGCTTCGGGATCGGTACCTCCAACAAAGTCCGGAAGTTCGTTTACTTTAAACTCATCCGCATGGTGTATTTGACGTGCGTCATCCCCGCGTCTTGCTTGCATACGTGGTTCCGGTAGACCGCTTAGTGCGTCCCGGAGTTTCATCAAGAAATCGGGATCGGAGAAATCCATAACAAGAATCAAGAGATAGTTTTGAACAAGATATCTTCAATAAAATTGCCAAGGAAATAGCCTTGGGCTCCGATGCCACTAATGATACGAATTACGTATTAAGATGAAAGTAAATTCGCCGGAAAATGCAGCGGATATATTTTATTACCTCACAACACTCGTATATGTGTAACACTCGTAAGATATAACCGAAAGTAGGGCAATTCGGCTTACATAAACAAGAACAATATGAATGATTTATCAAACTAGACCTACAGTTTGATAAGATAATCTTTTCTCAAGACCTATTGAGAATCGATTCGATTAAAACTCGAAAACGCGTCGAATTATAACCAAGGTTTCGATGAAAAGCATTCACCAAGAAAACACAAGTGTATTCTTATTTCTTCAACATACAATGTTCATAATGAAAGCATCAATAAGACTACTTATAGCATGGTAGTCTTCTTAGCAACTAAGGAATCAAACAAGATCACATGATCTTGAAATGAAAAACAAAACAACAAGATAAAATACAAGGGAATCAAATCAAAGGGAGGGGGAATCACACAACAAAATGAATATAAGACACCCCACATAACATGCAAGTCTAATCATGACATGTGAGGGGAGGAAAAACAACAAAAAATAAAAAAAATCAGCAATAATGGCATTTGCTGGTCTGTCGGACACGGCCCGTGCCGATCGGCACGGCCGCGGTCGGCATGTGCGGGCGCACATGTTCGGCAAGACTCGACCGTGTCGCCTGGCACGATCGGGTTGGTCGGACAGCGGGAATTGTACTATCCGGAAGAGTGTGACTCGGCCGTGTCGCCTGGCACAGTCGGGTTGTGTCGGCACGGACCGTGTCGGACGACATAGTCGGGTTCGGTCGGCAGCGAGACTTCATTATCCAGGACACCTCGGCACGGGCCGTGTCGGATGACACGGCCGGGTTCGGTCGACAGTGATCGGCCAGTTCCGGCAGGTGGTGGTCGGCAGTGATCGGCCAGTTCCGGCAGGTGGTGAATTTTCCGGCCGGTGGTGATTTTTCCGGCAGTTCGTCCATTTTCCGGCCGATTGTCGACCTTCCGACATAGCATGACACGGGCCGTGTTATATGACACGGCTGAGACCGAGACTCTACGTCTTATGTCCGTTTTCTCGCCTAAATACGTAGTAGCCCGTGCATGGCGTGAGGTAAGGTCATTTACATCGATCCTTACTTCGTCTTCTTCGTTCATATCAAATGATTCCGTATCATTTGGTCACTATCAAAATGCATGTCCAAATAAATGGGTGGTCACTTTGAGAGAAGCTCTTGCGGTCCGAGACGAACTTTTAGTCGAGGACGAGAAGGAAGGCCTTGGTGACGTATTTAACGTGGATGCCGAGGAAGAGAATGAAGATTGCGAGACTTATGACGCTTCGGAATATGATACTGCTTTAGTGCTTCGAGCATTACATACCAAAATTATTCCAAGTGACACGGAACAAAGAGACCAGATTTTTCATTCCAAATGCAAAGTCGGAGAAAAATGGTGTAGCTTGATAATAGACGGAGGGAGTTGCACGAATGTGGTATCAAACGAGATGGTCACCAAGCTCGGGCTAACTACTACGGCTCACCCGAGACCATATGCTTTACATTGGCTCGATGATGGAAGCAAGGTGAAGGTGTCGAGGCAAGTACGGGTCAACTTAACTATGGGATCATACGGAGACGATGTGTTATGTGACGTACTTCTGATGGACGCATGCCACGTGCTTTTGGGACGACCATGGATGTTCGACCGAGATGTTTTACATCGAGGTCGGAGTAATGAATATGAATTACAAGACAAAGGAAAGAAGATTGTACTCAAATCGATGTCCCCGCAAGCCATCCGTTCGATGAGTTCTAGTCGAGTGGAGAAACCGAAACTTACCATGCTTGCTAGTGAAAGAGAAATGGAACATGCCATTAATGACGGGGAGCGAGTATACTTGGTGATGTTTAAAGAGACACGGGACGAGAACATAGAAGTACAAAATGGAGGAGCGCTAGATGTGTTATTACGCGAATTTGAGGATGTTTTTCCCGAAGAATTACCGTCGGGTTTACCACCTATTCGCGGTATCGAACACCAAAATTGATCTTATACCGGGAGCACCACTTCCTAATAAAGCCGCATATAGATGTAATCCCGAGGAGACGAAGGAATTAGAAAGACAAGTCGAGGAGCTTTTGGACCGCGGATATTTCCGGGAGAGTTTGAGTCCGTGCGCGGTTCCGGTCTTACTTGTCCCTAAGAAAGATGGTTCTTGGCGGATGTGTGTGGATAGTCGGGCCGTGAACAATATCACTGTCAAGTATCGGTTCCCTATCCCGAGACTTGATGATATGTTAGACGAACTACATGGTTCGGTGATCTTTTCCAAAGTTGATTTACGAAGCGGATATCATCAAATCTGAATGCGAGAAGGTGACGAGTGGAAGACGGCCTTCAAAACGAAAAATGGATTATATGAGTGGACCGTTATGCCTTTCGGTCTTACAAATGCACCTAGTACCTTCATGAGGTTGATGAACGAGGTACTTAAACCATTTCTGGGGAAATTCATGGTTGTATATTTGGATGACATTCTAATCTATAGTCAATCACTACAAGAACATTTTGGGCACTTAAGGCTAATCTTCGAAACCTTGAGGGACCGAAAATTGTATGCAAAAAAAGAGAAGTGTTCGTTCCTAGTCGAAAGTATAGTCTTTCTCGGCTATGTCGTTTCGAAGGACGGAGTGGCGGTTGATCAAACAAAAATCGAAGCAATTAAATCTTGGCCGACCCCTACGACCGTGACGGAAGTGAGATCATTTCACGGACTTGCTTCTTTTTACCGAAGGTTTATTCGAGACTTCAGCACCATTTCAAGTCCGATAACGGAGTGTTTAAAAAAAGGACCATTTGTATGGAACGGGGTTGCCCAAGGAGCTTTCGAGAAGTTAAAGGCCAAGTTATGCGAAGCACCGATTCTAACACTACCCGATTTTTCTCAACCATTCGAAGTTGAGTGTGACGCTAGCGGAGTTGGAATTGGAGCAGTTCTTATTCAAGGTAAACGACCTATCGCTTACTTTTCGGAGAAGTTGAACGGAGCTCGGTTGAATTATTGTACTTACGATAAAGAATTCTATGCTATCGTACGGGCCCTTGATCATTGGAGTCATTACTTACGGACAAAGCATTTTATTCTACACTCGGATCACGAATCATTGAAGTACATTAACGGGCAACATAAACTGAGTCCGAGGCATGCCAAGTGGGTGAAATTCCTACAATCATTTCACTTTTCATCCAAGTACAAAGACGGTAAAAGCAATGTCGTTGCGGATGCGTTATCTAGAAGGTATGCCTTACTTTCTACTCTGGAGGTTCGGTTACTTGGTTTCGAAATGTTGAAGGGATGTTATGAAAATGATGAAGATTTCGGAGAAATTTTTACTCGTTGCAAATCTGGTCCGTTCGGCGAATTCATGTTACAAGATGATTTCCTATTTAAAGGAAATAGAATTTGTGTTCCAAAACAGGCGGTTCGGGAATTATTGGTTCGAGAAGCTCACGGAGGAGGTTTAGCAGGACATTTTGGCACGGCTAACACGTTGGAAGTACTAAAAGAACATTTCTTTTGGCCTAAAATGCTAAAAGACGTTTACAATGTTTTAAGTAAATGTGTAACATGTCACATCTCGAAGAGTTCGTTCAAACCGAGATCATATATGCCTCTACCGGTTCCAGAAAGACCGTGGGAAGATGTATCCATGGACTTTATTGTCGCTTTACCCCGTACTCAACGAGGTAAAGATGCTATTATGGTGGTTGTTGATCGGTTCTCAAAGATGGCTCATTTCGTGGCTTGCCACAAAACCGACGACGCAAGCAACGTGGCCGACTTATACTTCCGAGAGGTGGTTCGTTTACATGGAGTACCGAAGACTATTGTGTCGGATCGGGATTCTAAATTCCTTAGCTATTTTTGGAATACTTTATGGAGGAAAGTGGGAACGAAGCTCTTATTTAGCACTTCGCACCATCCGCAAACCGATGGTCAAACCGAGGTCACAAATCGAACATTAGGAACGTTGTTGCGAGGACTTGTGAATAAAACGCAAAAGGATTGGGACGTGAAACTTGCTCATGCGGAATTTGCCTATAACCGATCCCCTACACATGCTACGGCACATTCTCCTTTCGAAATCATTTACGGGTTAAATCCTTATATACCCTTGGACTTGATTCCATTGCCGAAAGACGAGTTGGTACACAAAGATGCGGAGTCGAAACTTAAGTCGATGATCAAATTACACGGACAAATACATGATCTAATCAAAGAGGTGAATGATGAATACAAACGGAAATCCAACAATCACAGAAGACCGAGGCTATTCGAAGTAGGCGACTTGGTTTGGGTACACTTGAGAAAAGAGAGATTTCCGAGCAAACGCAAGAACAAACTTATGCCGAGGGCCGAGGGTCCTTACAAAATCGTGGGAAAAGTGAACGACAATGCGCATAAAGTAGAACTTCCGGGCGACTACGGGATACACGCCACTTTTAACGTGGGCGATCTATCTTCTTACCTTGACGACGAGGGAATAACTGAATTGAGGTCAATTCCTTTCAAAGGGGGAGGGGATGATGCGATTACGGCATCTCCAAACGAAGTAAGCGAAGTAAGAATTGACGTAGGTGACGATACCAAGTTGCATGCACATGCAACTACGTACTTTGGTGAGAAAACATCCGCGGAAATGGGAACGATCTTAATAATCGGAACCGGGATAACTTAGACGTATCAAAGCATGCATACGTATGCATGTTCATGCATACAAAATCGGCCATACTAGGGGGAAGATTTCGGCCGATTTTATGAAGGATCCATAAGGATCTTTGTCCCCACTACTTTCAAAGTTTGCTTTCTTTTCAAAGTCCACCATATCAAGATCAAAGATAGAAGACTTAGGTCATGTCACCATCTCCCAAATTGGCCGAAATCAAGGAGGAAGAAGACACCAAGATATTTGTTGATTTTCTATCCTTATCAAAGAATTGCAAGAAGATATCACATGATGAATATCTTGTCCACTACTTCTTGGTGTCCCACGGCCGAAATGCTAAGGAAGAAGCCAAGCATTTGTTGATTTTCAATCTTTGTCAAAAGTCTTGATGGCTTAATTTATTACTTGCTTGTATTTTAGCTAGATATTGTGTGATCTTGTTTGAACTTATTAGTAAGTTGTAATGGCTATATAATAGCCTCATCCTCAACCTTGAATAAATCATCTTGGAGATTGCAAAAACGAAATACATGTTATGTATTCTAGTTGAATGATTTTCTACACACTTCGATTATAATTCGACGCGTTTTCGAGTTGTAATTTAATCAATTCTCAATAGGTCTTGAGGAGAGATTGTCTTATCAAACTATAGGTCTAGTTTGATAATCTACTTTCATTTTATTCGTGTTTTCGCAAAGCCGAATTGCCCTACTTTCGGTTGAATATTACGAGTGTTACACAAAAACGAGTGTTGTGAGGAAATAAAGATAACCGCTGCATTTTCCGGCGAATTTACGTACATCTTAATACGTAATTCGTATCAATGGCCGAATCCTTGACACTTGAAACATCGTACCTTCGCTAAACTTGTTTCTTTGGGTACGTAGGGAGTCTTAGGTGCCGTGATAGGGACATGACTTGGTGTGGTGCTTTTAGTACCCGAACTCGAACCGGCACTTGGATTCCCGAATTTGGAAGGAAATTCGGGTCTTGAAAACTTCAATTTATTTTGGGCTTCTATATTTATGCATAGTCCACATAAAGTATCGAAATCTTCATATGGATATAACTCCACCGTGTTGGCTATGTTTTTATTTAAGCCACGTAAAAAACGGGACATCTTTTGCTCTTCGTTTTCTTCTAGCTCTCCCATCAAGACCAAACTTTCGAACTCTTCAATATATTCACCGACACTTAGTTTGCCTTGCATGAAGTCGGCAATCTTCCGGTATAAGGTTAACCGGTGTGATGTTGGCACATACCTCTTACGAAGTTTTCTTTTTAAAGAATCCCACGAACGGATTTTTGCTTTTCCCTCCCGAGTTCTTCGCGTCTTTACTCCTTCGAACCAAAGAGAAACACCCTTCCCTAACTTAAGAATTGCATATTTGCAACGTTTCTCGTCGTTAAGGTCTTTGAATTCGAACATGTGTTCAATTTTCCGTTCCCACTCCAAATAAGTTTCGGGATTGGTACCTCCAACGAACTCCGGAAGTTCGTTTACTTTAAACTCATCCGCATGGTGTATTTGATGTGCGTCATCCCCGCGTCTTGCTTGCATACGTGGTTCTTGCATGCTGTGTAGTGCCTCACGTAGTTTCTCCATGAAATCGTCGGAAAAATCCATGATAAGATAGTTTTGATAAGAAAATCGCCAAGAGAAATTCGCCAAGGAAGTAACCTTGGGCTCCGATACCACTAATGATACGAATTACGTATGAATATGGATGTAAACTCGTATGTAATGCAGCGGAAATATAGATGATCCTCACAACACTCGAATATGTGTAACGCTCATAAGAAATAACCGAAAGTAGGGCAATTCGGCTTACGTAAATAAGAACAATATGAATGATTTATCAAACTAGACCTATAGTTTGATAAGGTAATCTTTTCTCAAGACCTATTGAGAATCGATTCGATTAAAACTCGAAAACGCGTCGAATTGTAATCAAGATTTCGATGAAAAGCATTCACCAAGAAAACACAAGTGTATTCTTATTTCTTCAACATACAATACTGTTGTTACCCAAAATATTATCCGGAGATAGTATTGCTGGAATGATCGAGTAACAAACAAATGCGAGAACACTTCCGTGAGAAAATAGATAACACAAGATTTGTCGGGGTTGTTAATCCCGGGCTTGAATGCTCTCGCGAGATGTTATTAATAAATATACTGTTGAGTACAAATATTAATGTTAGAATCTAATACAAGGAGTGTAAAGACTTCTAGTTATCTAGGCTTTAGAGCGCGTAGATTGCCGGAAGAACCAGATGGATGAATCTGTGAGTTCTTGCTTGGGATATATGATGAATGTGTATGAATATCACTATGAATGTGTTAGTGTTTACCAAAAGAGCTTTTGATTCTCTCTTTGATAGGTATTTTGCACTTAATCCGTAGTGAAAATCGCGTCCCTTTCTCGCTACGGTGGGTTCTCTATTTATAGGGGACAAGGTAGTTGGGATCTCTCAGCGATCGACGGCGACCGCCGTTTTTACATTAAAATAAGGTGGCCGATCGTCCCGTCACATGGGGCTGCTCCCTTTAAAGTTCCCCACATGGGGCCGTTCCCTTAAAGTCGTGGGCTCTTTGGAGTCAACGTGTGAGCTAATGAGAGGCCAACACGCGTCCCGGGCGCTGGCCGTGAGGACCCACTTTGTACCTTTCGGCTTTGTCGGTAGGTGCGGTAGGTGTGGTAGGTGACAGCCGAGGTCAAAGATTCTATCTATCGATATCTTTGAAGATCCGCATGTGGGCCATCGTCCAAGATTCGGTCTCGATGACTTTGACGGATGCCGGATCCACACGTGGTATGAGATGACCGCCTCGGTCCGCTCATTAAAGACGATCGCCGATATCAAAAGACGATCGGGTACCACAGACGATCGCCATCTTGTGCCGAACTCTAGCGTATTGTCCAAAGGCATGTTTTTCATGGTTGGCTTCTCTGGTCGTGATGCCGATCGCCTATCGAGGCGTATTAATCGCCGCACAACAATTGCCCCCCAGCTCGCCTCGATGTTGAAAACACGGGGTGAGGTGGCACTGTGGCCGATCGTCAATGTTTAAACGATCAGCCGATCTGAATTCAAATATGGACGACCCACTTTTACGTCGGGAGCAGCGGGAAAAGAAGGCGGGCTTTTTATAGTGGCAGGGACACGCGTCGCGCCGCTGTTGGGGAAGCCCGACGGTTTGTCAGACTTGTCGGCTGGCGTGCCCTCGAAAAGACGCGTACGCGGGATCCGAGGACATTTTTTAATGCGTTCCCACGTGATGGTTGCGATCCAGCCCTTGAGGTTTCTCTTATTTGCATATAGGCCCTCGTCTCCATCTATAAAAAGGGCAGGGCTTCTTCTCTTTTATTTTTACGCGTCCTTGGTAGCCATAGCTGAAATTCTGCAGAAATTTCTGGAGCTTTTTTGTGCCGATCTCCTTCTTTTTTCTCGGTAAGAACAAATTAACCTTCTCCCTCTTTTTACTTTCTAATATGTCGGGAGGATCAAAAGCATTCGAGACCGGAAGCTCTTCCGCCGCCGCCGCGTCGCCTGAACGGGAGGAGGTTCCCGTTGGAGTGGATATGGAGACGGCCACCGAAGCTATTCGAGCGGGGATTGCACCCGCGGAACTTGAAGAGCTTTTCAACGAAGCCGGGGACGGCGCGACGGCGAGCAGGGGGCTCGCCGGGCGGAGGAGGATGATTTGGTGAGGGAGGCACGGGAACGAGAGAGTAGATTCGGCCCCGCCTACATGGCTTTTGCTCGATGATGGAAGCGATTTCGGACTCGTCCGAATTGATTCAAGCCTACACCGCCGCTCACCCTTACGAACATGTGAATCGGACGGTCTTTCGGCCGCCGTCCGTCTCCGTGGACTCGGAAAGATCCGGAGTACGGCGACCACGAAAGACCTGAGCCGTTGGAGGGCCAAATATCACATCCCTTCTGACGTCTCCCTTCACGTGCCCTCGGAGAATGAACGCGCCGACCAACCGCCTGAGCACATGGTTGCCGTCAATGAGATGATTATGGAGGCGGGTCTGCGATTCCCGTTGCCATTCGCCGTCTCCTACTTGCTGATCGCCTGGAATTTGGCGCCTCTTCAACTGACGCCGAATGCTTGGCTGCAGATCATCTGCACGTTGACCCTGTTTGGCGGTCATCGGTTGTTCCGCCTCCTTTCTGCGTTGGAGATGAATTATTTGTTTAAGTTGGCCGTGCAGAAGGGGTCAATCGGCGGCCATCATATTCAAGGCCGACTCGGGAGAGTGGTCCTTGGTGTGCCGAGTAAGACCAGGGGCGACCTGGCTAAATGGTTTTGGGTCGGCGGGGCATGGCGATCGGCATCGAGCGACAGGCCGAATGAGGAGTTGGAAATCCCCACCACTTTCCGGGAGAGGAATCCGAGTAAGGATTTTAACTCTCCCCTTGTTTGAGCTTGTCTTGGACTGATCTAATTTCGTTTCCTTTTTGCAGGACCTCTTGTTCCAGCGATCGTCGACCTTCCATTTGATTTCTTGATCGTTTGGGAGCGGATCCGCGCTTTGCCGGACTCCTTTATCGACGTTCGTTCTCTTGGTACAGAAGCTCATCGGTTAGGGGCTCGATTGTTTTGCTACCCCCGTCACTTGAGAGTTCCAGGTATGAGCTTAAGTGGTGCTTCCTTTCTTGTCGATCGACTCCATGAGGTCGTTTTGTTTTGTCTAACTTGTTTGTATCACTCTTTTGACAGAGGTTTATTTTACCCGAATTACCGAACCGACTGCAGAGATCGCCATGTCGAACCCGGGACTCATCGATCGCCTTCACTTGGGCAAACGGACTGGTCGCGTTCCTGCGACGACGCCTCACCCTGCCCCGGTGACGAGACCCGCTGAGGCGCCAGTCGCCAAGCCGGTGGTCGAGGGAGAGGAACAGCTCCAGCGCCGCAAGAGGCGGAGGTCGGAGGAGTCCCCGTCGATCTCTGAGGCGGACGTATCGATTCTTGAGCCTCCGGTCGCTACGGCTCCTATCTATGCCATCCCGATGATGGAGCGATCTGGCCCCAAGCCCCCGGTCTCCGGCCCCCGGTCATCTGTCAGCTCGGCGAAGAAGGTGGCGATCGCCGATGCGGAAACGTCCTGGGGCAAGCCTTTTTTTGGACGCGATCCCGAGCTGGTCAATAGGTAAGAGTGGGTCAAAAATTTTCTGAGTTAGGCATTCTGAGCATGGTATGGGCTAACTCCTTGATTTCCTTGGTTTGCGCTGCAGGGTTCGTCTCGCCGACCCGGACGTCGCCCCCATGGTGCTTGGACTTCTGCCGAGCAAGGCTCGCAAACTTCTCTGGAAGTCCCCGCTACGTTCGCCAGCTATCACTTCTCCCAAGGCTTGACGACCTATCTTGACGCGATCGCTCGTCGGCGATCTGGAGACGCCATGCGGGCGACCGTGCCTCGCTCTTCGGGGACGGCGATGGCCGTCAGGCTGCCGGGATTTTGAGGGGCGACCCTCCACCGCTCATGTCCATCGCGAACTTGAGACCGCCTAATGTAAATATCGAGGATGCTAACCGGATCCGGTCATGGAGAAAGAGTATGAGGAGACGGCCAAACGGGCTAAGCGGGTGACGTGGATCGATTGAAGCAGAGCCGAGCCGCCCAAGGAGGCCGCCGATCGATCCAGAATAAGGAGAAGGAAACTCGCGGAAGCTTGAGGCTTCGCAGAGGAGGCGACCGGCTGAAGGTCATGTGGATCGGCTCGCCGGTGAGTTGGAGGCGGCGAAGAGAGAGCTGGAGAAGGCCAGGGGCGAGAATGTTGCCAAGGCGGCCGAATGGCGGAGGTCGAGAAGACGGCCGCGGATTTGAAGGGGCGGTGAAGGCGATCCAGTCGATCCCTACCTCAACGTCGCGCTCGTCGGCGAATTTGCTTATCGGTTGGCCTTTGGCCGATCTTTCGAGCCGCTAAGAAGGCAGGGATCGAGATCGGTCCCTTGATGGAAAACTTCAAATCCTATGCCCTCGAACATCCTCTGCATCCAGAATTCTCCTTGCCGATCCTTGATTTTGCCGACTTCGGGATCGATTTGAGTTGGTAAACTGGTAAACTCATTCATCCCGAGGCCGACGGGGGTGCCCAAGCCGATCCGCAACCCGAAGGCGAAGACCAGCAGGCGGGGCCTTGAGAGGCATTTTTGTTCTTCCTCCGTAATTTGTACTTTTTGTTGTAATGCCTTCGGGCCTCGAAATGTATGAAGCTTGTGTTATGAATAAAATACTCCTTTTTTTTATACTGCGTAATGTGTTACATGTGATCGCCTTTGATTGTTTGCGTGCAATTTTTTACGAGTACGTGTATATTTGCCTTCGGCTTTTTGTTCGTCCGGCCGATCGTCTGAGTGTTGAAAGTGTTGACATGTTTTGAATCGGAATTCTTACTTGTAACTTTTGTCGGGCGACCCCGATCGTCCTGCATGTTTCCTCTTCGTTCGATCGTGTTTGAGATTAGCTCGACCTATCCCTGCCCCCTTGTTTTTGTTCACTTATTGTAACTAAGGAAACAAAGACTAGTCTGTCTGGCGAGCTATCTTCATTTTGCCGATTCTGAAGAGTTATGAGTGGTTGGGGTGTTCGATGGACCAATCTCCCCAATCGTGTCTTCGTGTGCGGGGGATATTGTGTATCCCGCGACTCACTTTTTGTGAGGGTCCTCCGTTAGGCTACGCCTGCCTTGTGTTAAAACGAAAGGCGGGCGATCTCGGTCTGGAGGAGTCCTTGCGCGGAGTGTTGTCGGCTTATTCGACACCACGTCCGAGGCTTGTCAGCTCTGCTTCCACCTTGGCCCGCCATGAAGATGGCGATCCTCGACGGTGTACGTTGAGACGGGGGTAACGGCACGTCGCATTGTTCGGGTTCACCATGTTTAGATGATGTACCTTGAGGACGTGCGACCGTGCCTATTGATTATTTTGGAGGGTCCTTCGGCTACGCCGGCCTCGTATCTAAACGAAGGGCGAGCGATCTCTGCCCAAAGGAACCTTGCATGGGCAAAGCTGTCGGTTCCATCGATCTCCAGGACCATGGCTGCATTAATTTTATCTATGATCGTCGTGATCAGCGATCATCGGCGATATGCGATGTCTGGTGTGGCGAACGCCACAATAGATGGGATAGGAAAAAATCTCATTATATTCCTTGTACATCACTGAAATCGAATACAAATTTATCACTGATAGTATTTTTTTAGATGCACGGCGTTCCAGGGATATTGGTCCAGAGTACCGTCAGGATGTTCCAGTTCGTAGGCTCCTTTAGCTAGCCATCTGGATACTCTGAAAGGTCCCTCCCAGTTTGGACCAAAAACGCCTGTGTGGGTTTGGATCTTCTTAAGGACGAGATCGCCTACTTGAAATCTTCTTTCTCTGACCTTTGAATTGAAGAACTTCTCGGCTCTCCTTTTGTGGATTGTGTTCTTCATTTCTGAGGTCAGCCGCCTTTCTTCAAGCATGTCTAGGTCGATTCGTCGGGCTACATCGTTGTCGGTCGTCATCTCCTGCTCGGTTCGATGGCTGAGGACGGCGATCTCTGAAGGAATTACCGCTTCTGTTCCGAAGGTAAGGGCGAACGGGGTTTCGCCGGTTGAATTACGGGTCGTCGTTCGGTAGGACCACAAAACGTCTGGGAGCTCGCTCGCCCATCGTCCTTGCCTGGATTCGAGTCGTGCTTTGATCGTGTGTTTGAGGATCTTATTCACTGCCTCTACCTGCCCGTTCGTCTGCGGGTGATAGGGCGCTGAGAATAACCTTTTGATTCCCCACTTTTCACAGAATTGCATGACTTCTAAGCCGTCGAATTGTTTTCCGTTGTCGGAGATGATGGCCTGGGGCAAACCGAATCGGCATATGACGTTTTTCCATATAAACTTGATCACTTGCTCTTGGCCGATCTTATTGAGCGGTTCGGCCTCAGCCCATTTGGTGAAATAATCGACCCCAACGATGGCGAACTTACAGCCCCCTGGAGCCGTCGGCAAGGGACCTATAAGGTCGATGCCCCATTGCGCAAATGGCCAAGGGCTATACATGGAGGTGAGCTGTTCGGGTGATAGTTTAATGTTGGGGCCCATTATCTGACATCTATGACACGATCTGGCATAAGCGATCGCATCTTTCCATAGGGATGGCCAGAAAAATCCTTGTCTGGTTGTCTTATGGATGAGGGCTCGCCCGCCCGCGTGGTTTCCACAAACCCCATCGTGGATCTCTGCTAAAACGAGCCGACCTTACTCCGGTGTAATACACTTGAGGAGGGAAAGGCTGAAGGCTCGCTTGTAAAGCCGATCGTCCAATAGGGTATACCTGGTTGCACGAAGCCGGAGTTGGCGAGCTTTAACACGGTCGTCAGGGATCGTTCCGTCCTTCAAGTATTTGATGAACGGGGTCATCCAGTTCTCTTCGGCGACGGCGACCGTGGCAACCAAATTCCTGTCGATCGCCGGCCTTGCTGACTTTGTGATTTGGATATTGGAGAAGTCGGCTGCCCCATCCGATGATGCTAGCTTGGAAAGAGCATCGGCCTGGGAGTTGTGCTCTCTGGGGACTTGTTCGATTAGTACTTCTTCAAATTTTGTGCACATTTCGGCGACCAGCTCTTGGTACTTGACCATCTGTTCGCCGCGTGCCTCATATTCTCCCTTGACTTGGTTTACGACCAAAAGGGAGTCCATGAAGATATGGAGGCGACGAACATCCAGGGCGAGGGCTAGATCAAGCCCGCCTACCAGAGCTTCGTATTCGGCTTCATTGTTGGTCGCACGAAAACCGAAACGCACAGCATTTGTGAAACTCTGACCGTCGGGGCTAATGAGGACAATCCCTGCCCCTGCTCTCGCATTGGTCGCTGAGCCATCCACGTATAATTTCCAGGCAGGTCTACCGACCTGAGTCGGACTGTGAGGGAACGTTAATTCCACCACGAAGTCCGCCAGAGCTTGGCCTTTGATCGCCGTGCGAGGAGCGTAAGTGATACCGTATTGGGCGATCTCCAGCGACCACTTGAGGAGTCGCCCGTTGGTGTCCGGTCGGTGCAGGACTTGTCTTAGAGGTAGAGTTGTTAGGACTTCCACTTGGTGATCGAAGAAGTAAGCCCTCAGCTTACGTACAATCATGACAAGGGCGTAGGCGATCTTCTCCAATGGTGTATAACGTGTCTCAGCGTCGTGGAGTGCCTGGCTAACATAGTAGATTGGCAAGTGGGCCTGCCCCTCTGCTCGCACCAGAACGGCACTCAGCGCGACCTCTGAGGCCGCCAAGTAAAGGAATAATTTTTCACCGGGGATCGGCTTTGCCAGGATCTGGGGATTAGATAGATGTTCCTTTATTTTGGCGAATGCTATCTGGCTTTCTTTCGTCCATGCGAACTTCTTGTTCTTGATGGTCGCGAAGAAAGGCTTGCTTTTATCGCCGAGCCGTGATATGAAACGGTTGAGGGCGGCTAGACAACCTGTGAGGCGTTGCACTGCTTGATGTTTCGCGGTTCCCGCATGTCAAGGATCGCTTGTATCTTGGTGGGGTTCGCCTCGATCCCCTTCGCTCACTATGTGCCCCAGAACTTCCTGAGCCCACCCCGAAGTTGCATTTCTTGGGGTTCAGCTTCATGTTAAACTTCTCAAGGATGGCGAACGTCTCGGCGAGATCGTTGAGGTGATCTTCCTTCTTGAGGCTTTTGACTACGATATCGTCAATGTAGACCTCCATGGTCTTGCCGATCTGATCGGCGAACATTCTGTTGACTAATCGCCGTAGGTCGCCCTCGCTTTTCTGCCGAACGGCATTCGACCCAAAAGTATATGTCTTTTTCTCGTGTGGAAAGATGTGTGTTTTATGTCTTCCTCTCGCCATTGGGATTTGATGATATGCGGCGAAGGCATCCATAAACGACATCATTTCGCACCCTGCCGTGCTATCGACCTGTTGATCGATTTGAGGCTTTGGGAAGTGTTCTTTTGGACTTGGGGCGTTGAGGTCGGTGTAGTCTTTGCATAATCTCCAGAGCTAGTTGGCTTTTTGACGAGCACCGCTGGCGACCCACCGTGGTTCGTCTGTAGCTACTCCGATCAATTTGTTGTTGAGTAACTTCTGGACTTCTATGTCGAGCGCCGCGTATTTCTCGGGACCGAACTTCCTACGCTTCTGGTGAACAGGCTTCATCGCCCGGTCGATCTTCAGATAATGGCAGGCGTGTTCGGGACTTATGCCAACCATATCTTGATGCGACCAGGCAAAGACACCGATGTTCTCACGTAGCAAGTTGATCAGATCTCCCTTTAATTCGCGGTCGATGCTTGCGCCGATCTGTACTTCCCGTTCTGGATGATCCGGATCCATCGTAATGCTTTCCAACTCTTCGACAGGAACGGTCGCCTCTCGTTTGATACGATCTCCGGACTCGGTCCTTGGATCGATGTCGAGACTTGGCTCGAAACCGATCCTCGGCTCGATGTCGTCCGTCGATTGATGAGAGATGGCGTTCCCTGATTCGGGTTGGTACGAAGTGTTAGGTTCGTTGATCTCCATGGGTTGATCGTCGGTCGCTTCAATGTTACATATAGCATGGGAAGTAGCGAAATAAGTAACAACACAGGAGTAACTCAAACATCTCTTTGCCATTAGCTGATCTCCCTTTACAGTACCGACCGTCCCATCGGCAGTGGGGAATTTGATACAGTAAAAGAAAGATGAGGCGACCGCCTCAAAGGTTTCTAAAAAGGGGCGACCTAGGAACCCATTATAGATGCTGGGCCTATCTATGATTACAAAGCTTAAGTTTCTAGTAATCCTAACCTTGGGATCATAAAAGCATACTAGCTCAACAGAGCTTGATCCTCCCGTAGCTCGATCGTGTTGTCGCCGAACCCTTGAAGCACGGTGTCGAAAGGCTTGATGAATTTGATTAGGTTGCCGAGTTGGTCTAGGGCGGATTTGAATATGATGTTGCAAAAACTTCCATTGTCGACCAACACGCGATCGACCGTCTTCCCAAGGATGCAAGCGGAGATCACTAGTGCATCCTCTTTGGGACATTGGACTCCTTCCCTGTCCTTGTTGGAAAAGGTGATGAGCGCGTCTCTAGAGATGGTCGGCTCCGGAGGAACTACAACATGGACTCCGGCGAATGCCCTCAGCTCGGCCTTTCGCTTCCTGTTCGACATGGTGGAAACCGGGGAAAGACCTCCGAGGTTTCCACCTCCGGCTTGAAGCATGTTTATCCGGCCGCCAGGGTTGATCGGAGGGACCGATTCATCAGAGTATTCATGCTCATGCTCGATCCTGGCGACCGGATTGGGAGGAGTTCTCTCGCGTTGTCGGCGTTCGCGCCCTCCGGTCCTTTCCGTCCTTGGCTCCGGCTTGGTGATTAGATTGTTCAGTTTGCCTTCCTCAAACAGTCGCCAGAGCTGTCTGAGGAGGTCGCGGCATTGGCTAGTGTTGTGGCCGGGACTCTTATGATAGGCACAGAATTTGCTACGGTCTAGGTGACCGTGGTCTCTTATTGGTTTTGGCTTGGAAAGCCACTCGCGACCCTTGATCGCGTTGAAGATGTGTGCCGGAGATAAGTTGAGGTTGTGAAGAAGGTGGACCTCCACATCCTCGAAGGCTTTGAACTCGCCAGGCGGCTTGGCGACCGCCTTTCTCGGCTTGGCGACCGCCTTCTTCTGGACATGGGAAGGTGCTTTTCCTTCTTCGGGCTGTCCCTCGTCCAAGCGGAGTGAGAGCATCTTCTCGCCCGGCCGAAAATCGGCGGCTCGACGCGGAACGTCAGATAGGTCGGTGGAAAATCCTTTGTGAGGTGCCCGAACATGGGCGAGCGTCCGTGGAATCCGCTCAGATCGCGTGGTGAGCGATCTGCCGCCGACGGGCTCACCGGTGAGGACTATCTCGCCCACTGTCGATATAATCCTCATCCGATTCGCCCTTCCCCGCCCGATTTTCATCATGCGGTGGGGACCTTCCGGCGAGCGACTTTGGCAATGGGCACGACGTGAAGTCGCTCGCGCCTTCTCAAAGCAATTGATTGAGCGAGATGGTAGCGAGATGTACCACCTGTGGGCGAGATCGTCCAGAGTTAACGGGAACATACGACATTTCGTCGCGTCCGAAGCTCCGCATCCAATCATGTAGATCCGAACCTACTTAAGTGGGTTCCGGATCCGTTCTCCTCATAGAGGTGTTTGTGGGGATTGATCGTTGGTTGGATCGGGGCGAGCTCGATCCGAGTCGCGAGTGGCTCGCTTGACCCAACGATTGGTCTCTGGCGCCGCCCCATTTTCCAGAGCGCCTTCATCTCGCCGAGCCGGGCGTTGCATGGCGCCATCGCTGCCGCTCGATCGCCGAGTGGCTCTCGAGCGTGAACCAAGGCGATCGTGTATCGATCCCCGCCCCGGGGTGAATGACGAGCTCCCCGCCCGGTGGGTTCTTCCTTGGGCGAGCAGGGCTCGCCGACCGACTCCTCTTGGGGGTCGGATATGCCGAACTCGGTAAAGGATTCGATACCGATGTCTCTACTGGGCCTCGAGTGCCTGTTGCCATGAGGGATCGCTTCAGGCGGTCAAGACGGAATCGTCCCGCCTTACGAGAGCCTTCCCTGCGGCTCGGGACTTTCGTTGATTTCTCAACATAGATCCCCTTGAGCTTCCGCTTGCTTGCCCGGTTAGCCGACGGGGGTGATGGTGGGCGTATCGCGGGCCCTCTCGCTGCCTCTCGAGGATGGCTATAGCCTCCTCAACTGCTCGATGTCCTGAACCGATCGAGTGAGAGGCTAGAACCGTCCCTGGGGCGGGAGTGAGAGCCTAGCGCCGCCACGCCGCCTTCCGCCGTGGGCCGGGATTCGGTCTCGCCGAATAAGATTTCCAGAGATCTCAGGGTGGCCCTTTTGGAGGTTGTTGCTGATGTCATTTTCTGAAGGCTTTTCTATTGAAGAACAGTGAGTGTTTCTTCAAGTATATGTCCGGAGAACAGTGAGTGTTCTTCGAGACGGTAGGAATAAAATGAAGGTTTAGATGCCCTCCTTCTAGCGCCAATTGTTGTTACCCAAAATATTATCCGGAGATAGTATTGCTGGAATGATCGAGTAACAAACAAATGCGAGAACACTTCCGTGAGAAAATAGATAACACAAGATTTGCCGGGGTTGTTAATCCCGGGCTTGAATGCTCTCGCGAGATGTTATTAATAAATATACTGTTGAGTACAAATATTAATGTTAGAATCTAATACAAGGAGTGTAAAGACTTCTAGTTATCTAGGCTTTAGAGCACGTAGATTGCCGGAAGAACCAGATGGATGAATCTGTGAGTTCTTGCTTGGGATATATGATGAATGTGTATGAATATCACTATGAATGTGTTAGTGTTTACCAAAAGAGCTTTTGATTCTCTCTTTGATAGGTATTTTGCACTTAATCCGTAGTGAAAATCGCGTCCCTTTGCTGCTACGGTGGGTTCTCTATTTATAGGGGACAAGGTAGTTGGTATCTCTCAGGCGATCGACGGCGACCGCCGTTTTTTACATTAAAATAAGGTGGCCGATCGTCCTGGCCACATGGGGCCGCTCCTTAAAGTTCCGTCACATGGGCCGTTTCCTTAAAGTCGTGGGCTGCTTTGGAGTCAACTGTGTGAGCCAATGAGAGGCCAACACGCGTCCCCGGGCGGCCGTCGTGAGGACCCACTTTGTACCTTTCGGCGGCTTTGTCGGTAGGTGCGGTAGGTGTGGTAGGTGACAGGCTGAGGTCAAAGATTCTATCTATCGATATCTTTGAAGATCCGCATGTGGGCCATCGTCCAAGATTCGGTCTTCGATGACTTTGACGGATGCCGGATCCACACGTGGTATGAGATGACCGCCTCTGGTCCGCTCATTAAAGACGATCGTCAGATATCAAAAGACGATCGCTGGGTACCACAGGACGATCGCCATACTGTGCCGAACTCTAGGCGTATTGTCCAGTGCATGTTTTTCATGGTTGGCTTCTCTGGTCGTGATGCCGATCGCCTATCGAGGCGTATTAATCGCCGCACAACAAATACATAATGAAAGCATGAACAAGACTACTTATAGCAATGTAGTCTTCTAAACAACTAAGGAATAAAAACAAGATCACATGATCTTGAAATGAAAAACAAAACATCAAAATAAAATACAAATGAATCAAATGATAGGGAGGGGGAATCACGCAACAAAATGATTATAAGCCACCCCACATAACATGCAAGTCTAGTCATGACATGTGAGGGAAGGGAAAACAACAAAACACACAAAAATCAATAATAAAAAAAAGTTGGCTGGCTACCGGACACGGGCCGTGTCGCTCGACACGGCTGCGGCGCGCATCTGGCCGGCAGTGACTCGACCGTGTCCGCTTGACATGGTCGCGGCGCGAAGAGGTCTTCCGACAGTGACTCGGTACGGCGCGGCGCTTCGGCATTGACTCGACCGTGTCCTGGAACACGGTCGGGCATCTGGGCAGTCGGTTCTAGCTTATCCGGAAGAGTTCGACTCGGCCATGCCAGACGACACGGTCGAGTCCTGTGGGCAGTGACTTTGGCATTTCCGGACGAGTACAGCACGGCCGTGTCGGACGACACGGCCGAGTTCGGTCGGCAGTGATCGGCCAATTCCGGCAGGTGGTGATTTTTCCGGCAGGTGATGATTTTTCCGGTAGGTTGGACATTTTCCGGCAGATTGAACATTTTTCCAGCAGGTTGGATGTCGACCTTCCGGCACAGCATGACACGGGCCGCTGAGACCGATACTCCACGTCTTATGTCCGTTTTCTCGCCTAAATACATAGTAGTCCGTGCGTGGCGTGTAGTAAGGTCATTTATATCAATCCTTACTTCGTCTTCTTCGTTCATATCAAATGATTCCGTATCAACTAGTCCTGTTGATAAAGGAAAAGCTTCGATTTCTATAGATTTTGGTACAATTTCTACTCCAGTATCTTTGGGCCAGGCGGTCCCTAATGAAATTAATTGCAATATTTTTGGTAAGAAAAGGGGCCTTAAGTTTGTTAAACCAGAATTTCAAAATGGAGAGGTGATTGTGAAACCGTCTGTTAGTATTGGGCTAGAAGGTGCTAAGAGGTGGCAATTCACTTTGGTTGGTTATTTTTTGGGGAAAGCCCCTTCTCTCAATTTGATCAAAAATTACTTTCTGTCGGCGTGGAAGGGTCTTAAGGAGGTGTTCTACTCTGAGGGGGGATTCTATTTCTTTAAGTTTGTTAGTGAGCAAGGTTTGACCGACGCGTTAGAAGGAGGGCCTTGGTTGTTTCAGGGACAATCCATTTTCCTTACCCGGTGGAAGCTTGGTATGTCTCTTTTGAAGGTTCAACCTAAACATGTCCCTGTTTGGGTGAAACTTCGTAATGTCCCTCTCAAGTATTGGACTTACGGGGGGCTCAGTATTACTGCTAGTGCTATAGGGAGCCACTTTTTGGTGACGTGTTCACCAGGAACTGTCTGAAAGTGGATTATGCCTGAGTTTGCGTCATGTTAGACGCTGATACTAGCCCGATTCACTCGTTTCTCATGGTTCTTCCGTCTGATGGTGACTGTCCTTGTGTTAGGAGGGTCCATGTAGAGTATGAATGGTTACCAGTACATCAGTGTGGTGTTTGTAGAGTTTTCGGGCATCGTGATCAGGTTTGCCCGAGCATTTCAAAGCCTTTGGTTCAGAAGCAGGTTAAGCAGGCTCGTATTTATGTGGCTAAGCCTGTTCCCTCAGATGCTTATGGTCCGGGGTCTTTGTTGGGTCTGGTTCCGTCTGGGGGGGTCGCTCAGGCTGAGGTAAGCCCAGTTGCTAGTTCCGGGTGCCCAGGTGTGGAGTTAGCTGGGGGCTTTAGAGGTCATAGTGCTGGTTCGGGTCCGTTGAGTAGCGTCTCTACTTACTCCTTGGTTACTACCAGCTCTCCTAGCGTGTCCCCTAGGAGGGCTTGTGTTGGTGTGTGTGAGCCGTCTCACAACAGGTCTGCGGCTCTTTCCGGTCTTGAAGATGATATTGATTATGATATTCCTGATTTTGTCGGCACGTCGCTTTGTTCTAGTTCTTCTCCTTTGGGCCCCATTATTGATGCAGCCCAGGTTGATGTTGTTAAATGATCCCTATTGCTGTGTGGAATGTTCGTGGTCTTAACCGGACTGAACATCAGATCTCAGTCCGGGAGGTAATTAGCTCGTTTAATCTTTATTGTATTGCTCTTCTCGAGACGCGAGTCTCGGTTGGTAACTATGGGCGTGTCTCTTCATTTATTTTTGGCTCTTGGAAGTGGTTCTCGGATTATAGTAGTGGGCCTGGGAAGAGGATCTGGATTGGGTGGGATCCTGGTTCTGTTTCTGTGGATATTATTGCTATCGAGTCGCAGTTTATTCATTGTCGTGTTACTCGTTTGCTCGACTCGTCCTGCCTTCTAGTTACTTTTGCCTATGGTTCTAATGATCTTATTGAGAGCTGACTGTTGTGTCAGTATATCACTGACTTCTCGGTATTACATGCTGCTGAGCCTTGGGTTATTTGGGTGATTTTAATGCTGGTTTGGACACTAGTGAGATTTTGGGAGGGGAAGCTCCTCATTCTGACGATGAGCCGCCCCTGGTGGAGTTCATAGAGCTTTGCAGGCGTGCGGATATTGAGACCCTTCCGATGGTAGGCTCTTGGTTCTCCTGGTGATGCGATTACGGCATCTCCAAACGAAGTAAGCGAAGTAAGAATTGACGTAGGTGACGATACCAAGTTGCATGCACATGCAACTACGTACTTTGGTGAGAAAACATCCGTGGAAATGGGAACGATCTTAATAATTGGAACCGGGATAACTTAGACGTATCAAAGCATGCATACGTATGCATGTTCATGCATACAAAATCGGCCATACTAGGGGGAAGATTTCGGCCGATTTTATGAATGATCCATAAGGATCTTTGTCCCCACTACTTTCAAAGTTTGCTTTCTTTTAAAAGTCCACCATATCAAGATCAAAGATAGAAGACTTAGTTCATGTCACCATCTCCCAAATCGGCCGAAATCAAGGAGGAAGAAGACACCAAGATATTTGTTGATTTTCTATCCTTATCAAAGACTTGCAAGAAGATATCACATGAGGAATATCTTGTCCACTACTTCTTGGTGTCCCACGGCCGAAATGCTAAGGAAGAAGCCAAGCATTTGTTGATTTTCAATCTTTGTCAAAAGTCTTGATGGCTTAGTTTATTATTTGCTTGTATTTTAGCTAGATATTGTGTGATATTGTTTGAACTTATTAGTAAGTTGTAATGGCTATATAATAGCCTCATCCTCAACCTTGAATAAATCATCTTGAAGCTTGCAAAAACGAAATACATGTTATGTATTCTAGTTGAATGATTTTCAGCACACTTCGATTATAATTCGACGCGTTTTCGAGTTGTAATTTAATCAATTCTCAATAGGTCTTGAGGAGAGATTGTCTTATCAAACTATAGGTCTAGTTTGATAATCTACTTTCATTTTATTCGTGTTTTCGCAAAGCCGAATTGCCCTACTTTCGGTTGAATATTACGAGTGTTACACAAAAACGAGTGTTGTGAGGAAATAAAGATAACCGCTGCATTTTCCGGCGAATTTACGTACATCTTAATACGTAATTCGTATCATAAGTGGCATCGGAGAACAAGGTTACTTCCTTGGCGAAATTCTGTTGGCGACTTTCTTACCAAAACTACCTTATCATGGATTTTTCCGACGATTTCATGGAGAAACTACGTGAAGCACTACACACCATACAAGAACCACGTTTTCAAGCAAGAAGAGGAGTATATGATGCACATTCACCGCGTCATGTGGACGAATTTAAAGTTAATGAACTTCCGGAATTTGTCGGAGGTACTAATCCCGAAGTTTACTTGGAGTGGGAGAGGAAGATTGAACGTATGTTCGACTTCAAACACATTAACGATGAGAAACGTTGCCAATATGCAATTCTCAAGTTAGGGAAGGGCGCTTCCTTATGGTTCGAGGGTATGAAAGCACAACGAGCTCGTGCGGGAAAAGAGAAAATCCGTTCTTGGGATTCTTTGAAGAAAAAACTACGTAAAAGGTATGTCCCGACATCACATCAGTTAACCTTATACCGAAAAATTGCGGAGTTCGTACAAGGGAAACTAAGTGTGGAAGAATACATCGACGAATTTGAAGGCTTGGCCTTAATGGGAGAACTTGAAGAAAATCAAGAACAAAGAATGTCACGTTTCTTACGTGGCCTAAACCGAAACATTTCAGATACGGTGGAATTATACCCATACGGAGATTTTGACACTTTATGCGGACTATGCATAAAAATTGAAGCTCAAAACAAGTTGAAGTTTACCAAACCCGAATTCCCATACAAATTCGGAAATACAAGTGCCGGCTCAAGTTCTACTACGAAAACTACCGTACCTTTTCAAGTCCCTACCCCGGCACCAAAGGTTCCTCACGTTTCCAAGGAAACGAGCTTGGCTAAAGTACGATGTTTTAAATGTCAAGGCTTTGGTCACTATCAAAATGCATGTCCAAATAAACGGGTGGTCACTTTGAGAGAAGCTCTTGCGGTCCGAGACGAACTTTTAGTCGAGGACGAGAACGAAGGCCTTGGTGACGTATTTAACGTGGAGGCCGAGGAAGAGAATGAAGATTGCGAGACTTATGACGCTCCGGAATATGATACTGCTTTAGTGCTCGAGCATTACATACCAAAATTATTCCAAGTGACACGGAACAAAGAGACCAGATTTTTCATTCCAAATGCAAAGTCGGAGAAAAATGGTGTAGCTTGATAATAGACGGAGGGAGTTGCACGAATGTGGCATCAAACGAGATGGTCACCAAGCTCGGGCTAACTACTACGGCTCACCCGAGACCATATGCTTTACATTGGCTCGATGATGGAAGCAAGGTGAAGGTGTCGAGGCAAGTACGGGTCAACTTAACTATGGGATCATACGGAGACGGTGTGTTATGTGACGTACTTCCGATGGACGCATGCCACGTGCTTTTGGGACGACCGTGGATGTTCGACCGAGATGCTTTACATCGAGGTCGGAGTAATGAATATGAATTACAAGACAAAGGAAAGAATATTGTACTCAAACCGATGTCCCCGCAAGCCATCCGTTCGATGAGTTCTAGTCGAGTGGAGAAACCGAAACTTACCATGCTTGCTAGTGAAAGAGAAATGGAACATGCCATTAATGACGGGGAGCGAGTATACTTGGTGATGTTTAAAGAGACACGGGACGAGAACATAGAAGTACAAAATGGAGGAGAGCTAGATGTGTTATTACGCGAATTTGAGGATGTTTTTCCCGAAGAATTACCGTCGGGTTTACCACCTATTCGCGGTATCGAACACCAAATTGATCTTATACCGGGAGCAACACTTCCTAATAAAGCCGCATATAGATGTAATCCCGAGGAGACGAAGGAATTACAAAGACAAGTCGAGGAGCTTTTGGACCGCGGATATGTCCGGGAGAGTTTGAGTCCGTGCGCGGTTCCGGTCTTACTTGTCCCTAAGAAAGATGGTTCTTGGCGGATGTGTGTGGATAGTCGGGCCGTGAACAATATCACCGTCAAGTATCGGTTCCCTATCCCGAGACTTGATGATATGTTAGACGAACTACATGGTTCGGTGATCTTTTCCAAAGTTGATTTACGAAGCGGATATCATCAAATCCGAATGCGAGAAGGTGACGAGTGGAAGACAGCCTTCAAAACGAAAAATGGATTATATGAGTGGACCGTTATGCCTTTCGGTCTTACAAATGCACCTAGTACCTTCATGAGGTTGATGAACGAGGTACTTAAACCATTTCTGGGGAAATTCGTGGTTGTATATTTGGATGACATTCTAATCTATAGTCAATCACTACAAGAACATTTTGGGCACTTAAGGCTAATCTTCGAAACCTTGAGGGACCGAAAATTGTATGGAAAAAAAGAGAAGTGTTCGTTCCTAGTCGAAAGTATAGTCTTTCTCGGCTATGTCGTTTCGAAGGACGGAGTGGCGGTTGATCAAACAAAAATCGAAGCAATTAAATCTTGACCATTTGTATGGAACGGGGCTGCCCAAGGAGCTTTCGAGAAGTTAAAGGCCAAGTTATGCGAAGCACCGATTCTAACACTACCCGATTTTTCTCAACCATTCGAAGTTGAGTGTGACGCTAGCGGAGTTGGAATTGGAGCAGTTCTTATTCAAGGTAAACGACCTATCGCTTACTTTTCGGAGAAGTTGAACGGAGCTCGGTTGAATTATTGTACTTACGATAAAGAATTCTATACTATCGTACGGGCCCTTGATCATTGGAGTCATTACTTACGGACGAAGCATTTTATTCTACACTCGGATCACGAATCATTGAAGTACATTAACGGGCAACATAAACTGAGTCCGAGGCATGCCAAGTGGGTGGAATTCCTACAATCATTTCACTTTTCATCCAAGTACAAAGACGGTAAAAGCAATGTCGTTGCGGATGCGTTATCTAGAAGGGATGCCTTACTTTCTACTCTGGAGGTTCGGTTACATGGTTTCGAAATGTTGAAGGGATGTTATGAAAATGATGAAGATTTTGGAGAAATTTTTACTCGTTGCAAATCTGGTCCGTTCGGGGAATTCATGTTACAAGATGATTTCATATTTAAAGGAAATAGACTTTGTGTTCCAAAATAGGCGGTTCGGGAATTATTGGTCCGAGAAGCTCACGGAGGAGGTTTAGCAGGACATTTTGGCACGGCTAAAACGTTGGAAGTACTAAAAGAACATTTCTTTTGGCCTAAAATGCTAAAAGACGTTTACAATGTTTTAAGTAAATGTGTAACATGTCACATCTCGAAGAGTTCGTTCAAACCGGGATCATATATGCCTCTACCGGTTCCAGAAAGACCGTGGGAAGATGTATCCATGGACTTTATTGTCGCTTTACCCCGTACTCAACGAGGTAAAGATGCTATTATGGTGGTTGTTGATCGGTTCTCAAAGATGGCTCATTTCGTGGCTTGCCACAAAACCGACGACGCAAGCAACGTGGCCGACTTATACTTCCGAGAGGTGGTTCGTTTACATGGAGTACCGAAGACTATTGTGTCGGATCGGGATTCTAAATTCCTTAGCTATTTTTGGAATACTTTATGTAGGAAAGTGGGAACAAAGCTCTTATTTAGCACTTCGCACCATCCGCAAACCGATGGTCAAACCGAGGTCACAAATCGAACATTAGGAATGTTGTTGCGAGGACTTGTGAATAAAACGCAAAAGGATTGGGACGTGAAACTTGCTCATGCGGAATTTGCCTATAACCGATCCCCTACACATGCTACGGCACATTCTTCTTTCGAAATCATTTACGGGTTAAATCCTTATATACCCTTGGACTTGATTCCATTGCCGAAAGACGGGTTGGTACACAAAGATGCGGAGTCGAAACTTAAGTCGATGATCAAATTACACGGACAAATACATGATCGAATCAAAGAGGTGAATGATGAATACAAACGGAAATCCAACAATCACAGAAGACCGAGGCTATTCGAAGTAGGCGACTTGGTTTGGGTACACTTGAGAAAAGAGAGATTTCCGAGCAAACGCAAGAACAAACTTATGCCGAGGGCCGAGGGTCCTTACAAAATCGTGGGAAAAGTGAACGACAATGCGTATAAAGTAGAACTTTCGGGCGACTACGGGGTACACGCCACTTTTAACGTGGGCGATCTATCTTCTTACCTTGACGACGAGGGAATCACTGAATTGAGGTCAATTCCTTTCAAAGGGGTAGGGGATGATGCGATTACGGCATCTCCAAACGAAGTAAGCGAAGTAAGAATTGACGTAGGTGACGATACCAAGTTGCATGCACATGCAACTACGTACTTTGGTGAGAAAACATCCGCGGAAATGGGAACGATCTTAATAATCGGAACCGGGATAACTTAGACGTATCAAAGCATGCATACGTATGCATGTTCATGCATACAAAATCGGCCATACTAGGGGGAAGATTTCGGCCGATTTTATGAAGGATCCATAAGGATCTTTGTCCCCACTACTTTCAAAGTTTGCTTTCTTTTCAAAGTCCACCATATCAAGATCAAAGATAGAAGACTTAGTTCATGTCACCATCTCCCAAATCGGCCGAAATCAAGGAGGAAGAAGACACCAAGATATTTGTTGATTTTCTATCCTTATCAAAGACTTGCAAGAAGATATCACATGAGGAATATCTTGTCCACTACTTCTTGGTGTCCCACGGCCGAAATGCTAAGGAAGAAGCCAAGCATTTGTTGATTTTCAATCTTTGTCAAAAGTCTTGATGGCTTAGTTTATTACTTGCTTGTATTTTAGCTAGATATTGTGTGATCTTGTTTGAACTTATTAGTAAGTTGTAATGGCTATATAATAGCCTCATCCTCAACCTTGAATAAATCATCTTGAAGCTTGCAAAAACGAAATACATGTTATGTATTCTAGTTGAATGATTTTCAGCACACTTCGATTATAATTCGACGCGTTTTCGAGTTGTAATTTAATCAATTCTCAATAGGTCTTGAGGAGAGATTGTCTTATCAAACTATAGGTCTAGTTTTATAATCTACTTTCATTTTATTCGTGTTTTCGCAAAGCCGAAATGCCCTACTTTCGGTTGAATATTACGAGCGTTACACAAAAACGAGTGTTGTGAGGAAATAAAGATAACCGCTGCATTTTCCGGCGAATTTACGTACATCTTAATACGTAATTCGTATCACCTGGCATAACAAGAGCCCTTCTCCAAGATCTTTATGGAAACGTCTTGATAGGATGTTGGGTAATCCGCAGTGGTTTATTGATCACGCTGATCGTACTTACTCTTGTGATCTGTCGCGGACTTCTGATCATAGCACCCTTATTCTGGGTCTTGATAGTTTGCCTCGCTGCAGAGGTAAAATGTTCAGATTTGATAATTTCCTGGCTAACTCTGAGGATTTCCTCCCGGCAGTTTGGGACACTTGGCGTTACCATATTGTGGGGGCCCCGTTTTATGTAATTGGTCGTAAGTTGGACGCCCTTAAGCCCGTTTTTCGCACTATGAGGAAGAGGAAAGGGGATTTGGCATTGAATGTTGCTGCTGCTACTTCGTTCCTCTCTTCTTGTCAGTGTATCCTCATGGAACATCCCATGGACGACTCGGTTTTATTGTTGGAGAGATGTTGTCGGTGGGTTTTCTCAGTTGTTGTGGATCAGGAACGGTCTTCGCTCAGGCAGCGGGCCAAGTTGGCTTGGCTTAAGGATGGGGACCAGTGTACTGCCTTCTTCTTCCAGCGGATTGCTTCTAGGCGGGTCCGATCTCGTATCTATAGACTTAATATGGAGGATGGTATTGAGTTGACTGACCCTGCTCTTATTAAGAATGAGGTTGTTGGGTTCTATGAGAGACTGTTGGGTTACTCTAATCGGATTATGCCTTTATGTTTCAGTCAGGTTAGGCCTTTTATTTCGGCTTCTCTTTCGCCTGATGTTGCGGTGCATATGGTTAGGTCTGTTACTGCTGATGAGGTTCGGTCTGTGTTCTTCGAGTTTGATAAGGACAAGGCCCCGGGACCTGATGGTTTTAATGCTGCTTTTTACCGGCGGGCTTGGCCGATTGTGGGGGTGAGATTTTGTTTGCTATTATACATTTCTTTGCTACGGGAAAATTTGTCAGGCAGATCAATTCTACGATCATTTCTCTTGTTCCGAAAGTAGCCTTACCTAGGAGCATGTCGGATTGTAGATCGATCTCTTGCTGCTACTTATTATACAAGGCTATCTCGAAAATTATTGTTCACCGTATGCATGATAGCTTGGATGCCTTGATTGACCCGTGATACGAAACCGACTACTCCAAGCGAAGAAGACGAAGTAAGGGTTGACGTAAAACATCTCGACCATACTCCAACGTACTTAGGTGAGAAAATGGATACGAGACCCAGAGTTACCTTAATGATACGAATTCTCGCTGGTGATGTGAATTCGCTATTGACACAGCAGGAAGCTGTTTTGACGAGCGGAAGCTATTCAGCAAGAAACTGTCAAGAACTGAGAACACCAGTTCGCTACAGCAATAACACTGACGAGTAGTATGCGCGTGCGATGAAGACGGTAGCTCGATACAGCGACAAGGCAGGGACTTGGCCGAATGGAAATGACTCGAAACAGGTAACTCCAAACAGCGGCACTCGAAACAGCAAACTTCGGCCGGGTGCTAATAGAAGCAGAAAACAAGTTCGAACAATCGAACGGCACTTGGTGCGGAAATTTGATTAAGTACAATACTGTATCGAAAACAAGAAGAATATCGGAACAAGATAGAAACAGTTGTTTTTATCGAATTAGACCTATAATTCGATAAAGAGATTTCTCCTCAAGACCTATTGAAAATTAATCAGATTAATACTCGAAAACGCGTCGAATAAAAATCAAGTTTTGATGAAAATCATTCACCAGGGAAAAACACAAAAGTGTGTTCGTATTTCTTCAACATTCAATAATGAATCCATTACAACTTCATAGCCCTATTTATAGGCGAAAGTAGCCTGACAAGAGTCTAACAATATAATCTTAAACTATTACAAGCTGATCTTAAAATAAGGAAAAGATAATAAAGGTTCCTCATGTCACTAGCTGCCAATAGTAAAAACTGGGCTTTGTCTCCAAGGTGATAGTCGCCTTTCCTAAAGCATGCTGCCGAGAATCCTGCTGCTTTTGTAATGAAGAAAATGCTGAAAATTCTTTTATTGTCTAGCTACCACTTGGACTTCCTTCAAGATGCAAGTTGTCTTTTGTTTAAGTTATTCCAATTCCGACTATCAAGGTAACTCCGTGTCTCGTATCTGTTTTCTCGCCCAAGTACGTTAGAGTATGGTCGAGGTGTTTTACGTCAATTCCTACTTCGTCTTCTTCGCTGATACGAATTACGTGTATAAGTGTACGTAAAACGTATAAAGTACAACGGAAGATTATCACTGTTTCTACAAGTATCAAAGTAACAACGAAAATAAAAGGTGGTGGCCGAATTTAGATGGTTTCGGCCGTGAGGTAGGATAGTGTATGGATTTGAATGTGTTTTTATCGAATTAGACCTATAACTCGATAAAGATAATCTCTCCTCAAGACCTATTGAGAATTGATCAAGTTATAATTCGAGACGTGTTGAAATAATAACCAAGGTTTTGTTGAACTCGTTCAACGTATATTTCAAGAGAAATACAATGTTTTATAAATTTCCAGATGCTTACCGATATGATATCAAATATTCCAATCGAAGAAGCTCCAATAAAAATCGACATCCACGACGATACAAATTCGCATGGCCATGCATCATTATACTTGGGAGAAAAGAACACGCGGATTGGAGTTACGTTGTTAATCGGAACCGGAGTAACGTAAAACTCGACGACGGGATCGGTCCAAAAGCATGGAAATTCGACCACATCATGCTTGAAAGGGACCCCTACTTATCTTCATTATCCTCCTTCCCCACCTTACTACAAATCGGCCAAAACACAAATAATTGATGAAGACTTTCATCAAATATTTCCTTCATGTCATAATCCTTCATGTCATAATCACCATAATAATCCCAAAAGGCTTGATATCATATCTTCACAAAATCCTCACCCCACCTTGATGATTCGGCCGATTTGAACATTTGATGAAGACTTTCATCAAATGTTTCCTTCATGTCATAATCCTTCATGTCATAGTCACCATAATAATTCCAAAAGGCTTGATATCATATCTTCACAAAATCCTCATAAATCCTCCTTGATGAATTCGGCCGAATTGAAGGATTTGCTAGGAAATTTCATTTTCTTGTTTTGTTGTATTTTCTATGGTTGGAAACTACTATATATAGTAGTACTTGTTGTATTTGTAAGGCATCTTGAATATTAATAAACCTTGTATTTCTTTGAAATATACGTTGAACGAGTTCGACAAAACTTTAGTTATTATTTCGACGCGTCTCGAATTATAACTTGATCGATTCTCAATAGGTCTTGAGGAGAGATTATCTTTATCGAGTTATAGGTATAATTCGGTAAAACACATTCAAACCCATACACTACCCTACATCACGGCCGAAAACCGTATAAATTTCGGTCACCACCTTGTACTTTTGATCGATATTGTGATACTTTTCCAAACGTAATAATCTTCCATTGTATTTCATACGCTTTACGTACACTTACATACGTAATTCGTATCATAAGTGGTATCAGAGACATTTGTCTCACGGTTCTCGACGTTACTCAAGAAGATGGCATTCACCGATGAAGAAGTAGCACAATTACGTGACGTTCTTCGCGGCTTACCGGAGCCCAGAATCCATGCACGACGAGGATACGACACCATGCATGCACCACGACATGCTGATGAATACAAGACAAGCGAACTTCCGGAGTTCGTAGGCGGCACCGATCCCGAGGTTTATTTGGAGTGGGAAAGGAAAATTGAACGAATGTTTGAGTTCAAGGATCTCAATGACGAGGTACGTTGCAAGTATGCGATTCTCAAACATGGAAAGGGAGCTTCCCTTTGGTTTGAGCGAATGAAGACACAAAGAGTTCGTGCCGGAAAGGATAAGATACGTTCGTGGGATTCTCTAAAAAAGAAACTACGAAAAAGATATGTCCCGGCTACACACAAGTTAAGCTTGTATCGAAAAATTTCTGACCTAACGCAAGGAAAGCTAAGTGTCGAGGAGTACATCGAAGAGTTTGAAAACTTATCCTTGATGGGAGAACTTGAAGAAAGTGAAGAATTACGGATGTCCCGTTTCCTACGAGGTTTGAATAAAAATATTGCTAATTCCGTGGAACTCTACCCCTATTCCGACTTTGATACTTTATGCGGACTTTGCATAAAGTTGGAAAATCAAAACAAGACAAAAATTTCTAAACCCGAATTCCCATCTAAATACGGAAATACCAACTTTGGCGCGAGTTCTAGCTCGTTTCCAAAAACTGTCACCACAAGTCCACCCGTTACTACCATTCCAAAAAATCCTATCACACCAAAAGAAACAAGCCTATCTAAAGTCCGGTATTTCAAATGTCAAGGATTTGGACACTATCAAAGTGCTTGTCCAAATCGGAGAATAGTGACGTTACGAGAAGCCATAGCCGCCCGAGAAGAATTACTAGCCGAAGAAGGAAGAATTGGAGACGTCTTTAACTTGGAAGCCAACGAAGAAGAAGAAGATTGCGAGGCATACGATGCCCCGAACTATGACACGAACCTCGTCCTTCGCATGTTACAAACGAAGGCGGCCCCGAGTGACATAGAACAACGAGACCAAATCTTTCACACGAAGTGTCGTGTCGGAGAGAAATGGTGTAGCTTGATCATTGACGGCGGAAGTTGTACAAACGTGGCATCAAGCGAGATGGTCTCAAAGCTCGGATTAATCACCACGGCTCATCCAAAGCCGTATGCACTCCATTGGCTCGATGATGGAAATAAGGTGAAAGTATCGAGACAAGTGAAGGTCGGACTCACCATGGGTTCGTATGGTGATGATATTACATGCGATGTACTACCGATGGACGCATGTCACGTATTATTGGGAAGACCTTGGTTATTTGATCGGGACGTACTACATCGAGGGAGGAGTAACGAGTATGAGTTACGTGACAAAGGTAAAAAAATTGTTCTTAAACCTATGTCACCTCAAGCTATCCGAACAATGAGTTCAAAAAAAATCGAAGGGCCGAAACTTACGATGCCTGCAAACGAGAAAGAAGTCGAACACGCCATTGACGATGGCGAACGTGTTTATTTGATGATGATCAAAGAATTCCGAAACCTTGCTACCAAATCACACCACGAAGGAGAGATAGATACACTGTTACACGAGTTCGCGGATGTATTTCCCGAAGACTTGCCGGTGGGATTACCACCTATCTGCGGAATCGAACACCAAATTGATCTTGTACCAGGAGCTCCATTACCGAACAAAGCGGCGTATTGTTGTAATCCCGAGGAAACCAAAGAACTACAACGTCAAATTGATGAGCTCATGAGTCACGGATATGTCCGAGAAAGTTTAAGTCCGTGTGCGGTTCCAGTCCTACTTGTACCAAAAAAGGACGGATCATGGCGAATGTGTATTGACAGTAGAGCCGTGAATAACATCACCGTCAAGTATCGGTTCCCCATCCCGAGACTAGACGACATGTTAGACGAGTTGCATGGCTCGGTTATATTTTCAAAAGTTGATTTACGGAGCGGATACCATCAAATTCGCATGCGAGAGGGAGACGAATGGAAGACGGCATTTAAAACAAAAAAAGGACTTTACGAATGGGTTGTGATGCCATTCGGCCTCACTAATGCCCCGAGCACTTTTATGAGGTTGATGAACGAGGTTCTCAAACCTTTCTTGGGAAAGTTTGTTGTCGTATACTTAGACGACATTTTGATCTACAGTCGATCCTTAGAGGAGCATCTCGAACATTTGCGGCACGTGTTTGAAACTCTAAGGGAACAGAAACTTTATGGAAAGCGGGAGAAGTGTACTTTCCTAGTCGAGAGTCTTGTCTTTCTCGGCTATGTCGTTTCTAAAGAAGGAGTGTCGGTGGACCAAGAGAAGATCGCGGCCATCAAGTCTTGGCCGATACCAAAAACAATCACGGAGGTACGATCATTTCATGGCCTAGCTTCTTTTTACCGACGATTCATCCGGGATTTTAGCACCATCTCCAGTCCGATCACGGAGTGTCTAAAAAAAGGAACCTTTGCTTGGAACGAGGCGGCCCAAAAGGCCTTTGAAAAATTAAAAGGAAAGTTATGTGAAGCACCAATTTTAACGTTACCCGATTTTTCGCAACCATTTGAGGTGGAATGCGACGCTAGTGGAGTTGGAATCGGGGCAGTACTTATTCAAGGAGGCCGCCCCATCGCCTATTTTTCGGAGAAATTAAGTGGCGCCCGAGTTAATTATTGTACTTACGACAAGGAGTTCTATGCTATCGTAAGAGCACTCGATCATTGGAGTCACTATTTACGTTCGAAACATTTCGTGTTACATTCGGATCACGAGTCGTTGAAATACATCAACGGGCAAAGCAAGCTAAGTCCGAGACATGCAAAATGGGTGGAACTTTTACAATCTTTTCACTTTTCATCCAAGTACAAAGACGGGAAGAGTAATATAGTGGCGGATGCACTATCAAGACGGTATGCCTTACTGCCGATTCTAGATGTTCATTTGTTGGGGTTCGAGACTTTGAAAGATCATTACAATGACGATTTAGACTTCGGAGAAATTTTCACCCATTGTGAAACGGGCCCGTACGAAGAATTTGTTTTACAGGATGGCTTTCTTTTCAAAGGAAATAAATTATGCGTGCCGAGACATACAATTCGGGAATTACTAGTTCGGGAAGCGCACGGAGGAGGACTAGCCGGTCATTTCGGCTCGACCAAGACCGTAGAGGTGCTAAAAGAACATTTCTTTTGGCCAAAGATGTATGGTGACGTGAGCACAATCGTGAGTAAATGCGTCACTTGTCATATGATGAAAAGTTCGTTCAAGTCAAGTACGTACATGCCGTTGCCAATACCGTTACGACCATGGGAGGATGTCTCGATGGATTTTATTGTTGCTTTACCTCGTACTCAACGGGGCAAAGACTCGATCATGGTTGTCGTCGACCGTTTTTCGAAAATGGCTCACTTTATAGCATGCCACAAAACCGATGATGCAAGCAATGTGGCGGACTTATACTTCCGGGAAGTAGTTCGTTTACACGGAGTTCCAAAAACTATCGTGTCGGATCGAGATTCTAAATTTTTGAGTTACTTCTGGAATACTTTATGGAGAAAAGTGGGTACTAAACTCCTATTCAGCACTTCACATCACCCACAAACCGATGGACAAACCGAAGTGACTAATCGAACCTTGGGAGCATTATTGCGAGGATTGGTGAATAAAACACAAAAGGATTGGGACATTAAACTTGCACATGCGGAATTCGCATACAACCGATCACCCGGCTTCGCCACGGCCCATTCACCTTTTGAAGTAGTATACGGAATAAATCCGCACATGCCGTTGGATTTGGTTCCATTGCCGAGCGACGAATTGGTTCACCAAGACGCAGAGTCAAAACTCAAGTCAATGATGAAGTTACATGAAAAGGTACGAGAGCGGATTAAAGAAGTGAATGAAATTTACAAACGGAAGTCGAACAAAAATAAAAAAACGAGATTATTTGATGTTGGCGACTTAGTTTGGATACATTTGAGGAAAGAACGGTTCCCAAGCAAACGCAAGAACAAATTAATGCCGAGAGCCGAAGGTCCGTACAAAATTGTGGGAAAAGTGAACGACAACGCCTACAAAGTAGAACTTCCGGGCGAATACGGAGTACACGCGACTTTCAACGTAGGTGATCTCTCGCCTTACCTTGACGACGATGGCATTACGGAATTGAGGTCAATTCCTTTCAAAGAGGGAAGGAATGATACGATATCAAATATTCCAATCGAAGAAGCTCCAATAAAAATCGACATCCACGACGATACAAATTCGCATGGCCATGCATCATTATACTTGGGAGAAAAGAACACGCGGATTGGAGTTACGTTGTTAATCGGAACCGGATTAACGTAAAACTCGACGACGGGATCGGTCCAAAAGCATGGAAATTCGACCACATCATGCTTGAAAGGGACCCCTACTTATCTTCATTATCCTCCTTCCCCACCTTACTACAAATCGGCCAAAACACAAATAATTGATGAAGACTTTCATCAAATATTTCCTTCATGTCATAATCCTTCATGTCATAATCACCATAATAATCCCAAAAGGCTTGATATCATATCTTCACAAAATCCTCACCCCACCTTGATGATTCGGCCGATTTGAACATTTGATGAAGACTTTCATCAAATGTTTCCTTCATGTCATAGTCACCATAATAATTCCAAAAGGCTTGATATCATATCTTCACAAAATCCTCATAAATCCTCCTTGATGAATTCGGCCGAATTGAAGGATTTGCTAGGAAATTTCATTTTCTTGTTTTGTTGTATTTTCTATGGTTGGAAACTACTATATATAGTAGTACTTGTTGTATTTGTAAGGCATCTTGAATATTAATAAACCTTGTATTTCTTTGAAATATACGTTGAACGAGTTCGACAAAACTTTAGTTATTATTTCGACGCGTCTCGAATTATAACTTGATCGATTCTCAATAGGTCTTGAGGAGAGATTATCTTTATCGAGTTATAGGTCTAATTCGGCAAAACACATTCAAACCCATACACTACCCTACATCACGGCCGAAAACCGTATAAATTTCGGTCACCACCTTGTACTTTTGATCGATATTGTGATACTTTTCCAAACGTAATAATCTTCCGTTGTATTTCATACGCTTTACGTACACTTATATACGTAATTCGTATCACTTACAACCACAAAGTGAACTACTATATATAGTAGTATACAAAAGATAAGGAAATAAAAAACAAGAAAAAACGAAAATACAAGTCTCCTTCCTTAGCATGCTTCGGCCGAACTTCAAGGGTGTGGGGAGGAGGAGATCTTCAAGATCTTGTGTAAGATATGAAGACTTTGATGAGTCCCTTTCATGCATGCTTTGGCCGAAAATTCCAAAAGGGTGGGGGAGGAGATCTTCAAAATCTTGGACAAGATATGAAGATGAAGAAAAGTTTGATGACTTTGACATAAAAAAAATGGTTGACAAATCTTCATGCATCTTGGACCAATCGGCCGAATCTCCCATGATTTGGACCGATTCCAACGTTAATTTCGTCGCCATGTTTACGTAACTCCAGTTCCGATTAATATCGTAACTCCAATTCACGTGTTCTTCTCGCCCAAGTATGATGATGCATGGGCGTGCAACTTTGTATCGTCGTTGATGTCGATTTTTATTGACTTCTCTTCGATTGGAATAGTTGATATCGTATCATTTCCTCCCTCTTTGAAAGGAATTGACCTTAATTCCGTAATGCCATCGTCGTCAAGGTAAGGTGAGAGATCGCCTATGTTGAAAGTTGCATGTACTCCGTATTCGCCCGGAAGTTCTACTTTGTAAGCGTTGTCGTTCACTTTTCCCACAATTTTGTACGGACCTTCGGCTCTCGGCATTAATTTGTTCTTGCGTTTGTGTGGGAATCGTTCTTTCCTCAAATGTACCCAAACTAAGTCGTCAACATCAAATAGTCTCGACTTTTTATTTTTGTTCGACTTCCGTTTGTAAATTTCATTTACTTCTTTAATTCGATCTCGTACCTTTTCATGTAACTTCATCATTGACTTGAGTTTTGATTCTGCGTCTTTGTGAACCAATTCATCGCTCGGCAAGGGAATCAAATCCAATGGCATGTGTGGATTTATTCCGTACACTACTTCAAAAGGTGAATGGGCCGTGGCGAAACCGGGTGATCGGTTGTATGCGAATTCCGCATGTGCAAGTTTAACGTCCCAATCTTTTTGTGTTTTGTTCACCAATCCTCGCAATAATGCTCCCAAGGTTCGATTAGTCACTTCGGTTTGTCCATCGGTTTGTGGGTGATGTGAAGTACTGAATAGAAGTTTAGTTCTCACCTTTCTCCATAAAATATTCCAAAAGTAACTCAGGAATTTAGAATCTCGATCTGACATGATAGTTTTTGGAACTCCGTGTAAACGAACTACTTCTCGGAAATATAAGTCTGCCACATTGCTTGCATCATCGGTTTTGTGACATGCTATAAAGTGAGCCATTTTTAAAAAACGGTCGACGACAACCATGATCGAGTCTTTGCCCCGTTGAGTACGAGGTAAAGCAACAATAAAATCCATCGAGACATCCTCCCACGGTCGCAAAGGTATTGGCAACGGCATGTATGTACTTGGCTTGAACGAACTTTTCATCATGTGACAAGTGACGCATTTACTCACGATCGTGCTTACGTCACCATACATCTTTGGCCAAAAGAAATGCTCCTTTAGAACTTCTATGGTTTTAGCCGAACCGAAATGACCGGCTAGTCCTCCTCCGTGCGCCTCCCGAACTAGTAATTCCCGAATCGTATGCTTCGGCACACATAGTTTATTACCCTTGAAAAGAAAGCCATCCTGTAAAATAAATTCTTCGTACGGACCTGTTTTACAACGGGTAAAAATTTCTCCGAAATCCAAATCGTCAATGTAATGATTTTTCAAAGTCTCGAACCCCAACAAACGAACGTCTAGAATAGAAAGTAAGGCATACCGTCTTGATAGTGCATCCGCTACTATATTACTCTTACCGTCTTTGTACTTGGATGAAAAGTGAAAAGATTGCAAAAACTCCACCCATTTTGCATGTCTTGGACTTAGCTTGTTTTGCCCGTTAATGTATTTCAACGACTCGTGATCCGAATGTAACACGAAATGTTTCGAACGTAAATAGTGACTCCAATGATCTAGTGCTCTCACGATAGGGTAGAACTCTTTGTCGTAAGTACAATAATTAACTCGAGCACCACTTAACTTTTCTGAAAAATAGGCGATGGGGCGGCCTCCTTGAATAAGTACTGCCCCGATTCCAACTCCACTAGCGTCACATTCCACCTCAAATGGTTGTGAAAAATCGGGTAACGTTAAAATTGGTGCATCACATAACTTTTCTTTTAATTTTTCAAAAGCTTTTTGGGCAGCCTCATTCTGATACGAATTATCCGGGGAGAGGTGGATACGTATCGGTCGGAGTGTACGTATGAATATGATAGCGGAAGGCTTTTATGAATATGGAGTTTTTCGGATGTATTTTGTGATGTAATATCGAATATGACGATGAAAATTCGAACAAATGGAAAATGGAAGTAATATCGGGAAAATGATAATATCGATCAAGAAAACTTGAACGATCAAGAACAAGGGTTTATCGAATTAGACCTATAACTCGATAAGTTGATTTCTTCCCAAGACCTATTGAGAATCAATCGGATTAATATTCGAAAACGCGTCGAATAAAAATCAAGTTTCGGTAAAAATCATTTACCAATGATAGAAACACAAAGTGTTTTCTTTCTCATTCAACATTCATAATACTCTATGTTACAAGTGATAATCAAAGACTACTTATAGGGGATGTAGTCTAAGTCTAAGGAATCAAACAAAAAAAAGAAAATAATTCAAAGATTTATAAAATCTTTGAATAATCAAAACAAATAAAATAAAATACAAACAAGGAACATAAAATCACAAAATGGGGAAAACATAATCCCTAAAATATGTAAAAAGGAAAAGAGAAGTCAAAAATACACAAAAGTGTATAAAATATGTGGGCTGTCGGCAGGACTCGACCGTGTCCCGTGACACGGCCGCGGCGCGGTCGGCAGGCGCCGGCAGGGACTCGACCGTGTCCGCTTGACACGGTCGCGGCGCGACAACGACGTCCGACAGTGACTCGTCCGACAGTGACTCGTCCGACAGTGACTCGGCACGGGCGCGGCGTGACAGGACGTTCGCAATGACTCGACCGTGCTAGGCGACACGCCGCGCGTGACAAGGACGCCTCGAGCCGACTGACCGACAATGACTTCGGCATTGACTCGACCGTGTCCTCGGAGCACGGCCGGGTCGTCCGGCAAGAGGTTTTGGCTTATCCGGCATAGTTCGACTTCGACCGTGCTGCATAACACGGCCGAGTCCCGTGGGGCGTGACTGACGCTTCTCGACGAGTGCGCACGGCCGTGTCGACGACACGGCCGGGTCCGGCCGGCAGTGCTCGGCCGCCCGGCAGAGGTGATTTTTCCACGGTGGTGAATTTTCCAGTTGCTCGGCATTTTCCTACAGGTGACATTTTCCTACAGTTGTGACATTTTCCTACAGTTGTGACATTTTCCGGCAGTTGTGTCATTTTCCGCTTGTGTCCGTTTTCTCGCCTAAAAATATAGTCGCACGTGCACGGCGTTGTAAGGCCTTTAACGTCGATTCTTGCTTCGGGTTTCTTTATTCGACTATTAAATTCCGTATCATCCTCCCCTTTAAAGGGAATTGTCCTCAATTCCGAACTTCCTTCGTCCAAGATAATTAATTAAAGCTTCTAAGTACTTGATCTCGAAAATGTCCGCAGACGTACATGGCCCATAATCTTGAGACGATAAGTAGTATGGGATCTCCGGAATCACCAAACAAATAACTATCATTATTAATGAAATAATAATAATTATTATTCGTGAGGCAAAATCTTTATCATCGTGGTTGAATTCATTGGATGCAATTTCAAGAACCAAGAAAATTGCCTCGGAATCACCTTTCACATCAAAACATTGGGAAGGCTCGTCTTTAAGCTCGGTATTATAAACATGAACCATCGGGTAAATATAGCACCTTTCTTCATCTTTATCAAAAATAGGTGGTCCATCATAATTATGGATTTCATGAAGCATGGTCGTGTGGCATGGTGGTTGTGAGACATGGGAAGTCGGATCTCGATCCAGATCGCCGTTATAGCGACAATCGTGGTTGCCAAGATCGGGAAGATGGCGGTGGCGGCACGTAAATTGTCGTCATCCCATTGACAAGAATCACAAAAACTCCATCAATGGTGGTAGCCAAGTGATACCAAGAAATCAAATTCCTCCATTTTAGTTCCAATCGGTGTGGCTAGAATCAAGTTCCTCATCATTAACATAAGTTGGTCCGTCTTGGTCAAATTTGCCAACACAACCAACCGGCTCATGCTCAAAGTAGCAAGATCCGGTTCGTCGACTAGGGAGACACGGCTCAACTCATCTTCTTCGTTGAATTGCTCCGTTGAAAACTCGTCTCGCCTACTTCATTGAAAATGGTGGTAGGGACATCGTCTTCGTCAAAAAAATTTCATTGAAATTCTTCGATGAAAAAAATCTTTGATCAAAGGTTGGCGGCGGGCGTCGAAGGATTGGTGGTGGGGAAACAACGATGGTGGTAAGATGTGGCTTTGAACCTTCGCTTGAAATATTTTCTCAATTTTTGCCAACTGTAATTTTAGGCTTACATTGTTTTGAACGGATTTGTTTCAATTTTTGCCACTGGAAGGCGCTACCGCTGAGGCGCTTTGTCACCAAATAAACGCGGGCGGTTGATCGGGCACTTGAAGTCTGCATGCTCCTCACAAGCATGGAGCCAATCTATGCACGATCCGGATTACTATCTCCGTGAAATTAGGTATCATGGAATTTGGCCAAGAAATCAATATCGTTGGCATCGTCTCTGTGTCTTTCTTGCATACGTTGCTCCGGTAAGCCGTTTAGTGCGTCACGGAGTGTCATCAAGAAATCGAGCTCGGAGAAATCCATAACAAGAATCAAGAGATAGTTCTTGACAAGAAATCGGACAGAAAATTTTCCAATAAATCCGTGCAGAATGAACCAAGAAGATGATCAAAGAATCTGATCTCCACCGTTCAGACTGTAGTTCAATGAGTTGGCTTACCTTTGTCAAAATTTCGTGATGATCCAACGGTCGAATCCACGGGAAACTTTGTTTTCTTCCGACTGCTCTAATCTCAACAAAAAAAAAATTCGTTGAATAACTCGCCCAAGGAGATGACCTTGGGCTCCGATACCACTTATGATACGAATTATCCGGGGAGAGGTGGATACGTATCGGTCGGAGTGTACGTATGAATATGATAGCGGAAGGCTTTTATGAATATGGAGTTTTTCGGATGTATTTTGTGATGTAATATCGAATATGACGATGAAAATTCGAACAAATGGAAAATGGAAGTAATATCGGGAAAATGATAATATCGACCAAGAAAACTTGAACGATCAAGAACAAGGGTTTATCGAATTAGACCTATAACTCGATAAGTTGATTTCTTCCCAAGACCTATTGAGAATCAATCGGATTAATATTCGAAACGCGTCGAATAAAAATCAAGTTTCGGTAAAAATCATTTACCAATGATAGAAACACAAAGTGTTTTCTTTCTCATTCAACATTCATAATACTCTATGTTACAAGTGATAATCAAAGACTACTTATAGGGGATGTAGTCTAAGTCTAAGGAATCAAACAAAAAAAAGAAAATAATTCAAAGATTTATAAAATCTTTGAATAATCAAAACAAATAAAATAAAATACAAACAAGGAACATAAAATCACAAAATGGGGAAAACATAATCCCTAAAATATGTAAAAAGGAAAAGAGAAGTCAAAAATACACAAAAGTGTATAAAATATGTGGGCTGTCGGCAGGACTCGACCGTGTCCCGTGACACGGCCGCGGCGCGGTCGGCAGGCGCCGGCAGGGACTCGACCGTGTCCGCTTGACACGGTCGCGGCGCGACAACGACGTCCGACAGTGACTCGTCCGACAGTGACTCGTCCGACAGTGACTCGGCACGGGCGCGGCGTGACAGGGACGTTCGGCAATGACTCGACCGTGCTAGGCGACACGGTCGCGGCGTGACAAGGACGTCTGACAGCGACTCGACCGACAGTGACTCGGCATTGACTCGACCGTGTCCTGGAGCACGGTCGGGTCGTCTGGCAGTAGGTTTTGGCTTATCCGGCATAGTTCGACTCGACCGTGCCAGACAACACGGTCGAGTCCTGTGGGCAGTGACTTGGACGTTTCTGGACGAGTGCGGCACGGGCCGTGTCGGACGACACGGTCGGGTCCGGCCGGCAGTGCTCGGCCAGTTCCGGCAGGAGGTGATTTTTCCGGCCGGTGGTGAATTTTCCGGCAGTGCTCGGCATTTTCCGGCAGGGTGACATTTTCCGGCAGGTTGTGACATTTTCCGGCAGGTTGTGACATTTTCCGGCAGGTTGTGTCATTTTCCGGCTTGTGTCCGTTTTCTCGCCTAAAAATATAGTCGCACGTGCACGGCGCGTTGTAAGGCCTTTAACGTCGATTCTTGCTTCGGTTTCTTTATTCGGACTATTAAATTCCGTATCACATTCCATGCAAATGTACCTTTTTTTAAGACACTCCGTGATCGGACTGGAGATGGTACTAAAGTCCCGTATGAATCGTCGGTAAAAAGAAGCGAGGCCATGAAATGATCGTACCTCCGTGATAGTTTTTGGTGTCGGCCAAGACTTGATTGCCGCGATTTTCTATTGATCCACCGAAACTCCTTCTTTAGAAACGACATAGCCGAGAAAGACAAGACTCTCGACTAGAAAAGTACACTTTTCCCGCTTTCCATAAAGTTTCTGTTTCCTTAGAGTTTCAAACACGTGCCGCAAGTGTTCAAGATGCTCCTCTAAGGATCGACTGTAGATTAAAATGTCGTCTAAGTACACGACAAGAAACTTCCCCAAGAAAGGTTTAAGAACCTCGTTCATCAATCTCATGAAAGTGCTCGGGGCATTAGTGAGGCCGAATGGCATCACAACCCACTCGTAAAGTCTATTCTTTGTTTTAAATGCCGTCTTCCATTCGTCTCCCTCTCGCATGCGAATTTGATGGTATCCGCTCCGTAAATCAACTTTTGAAAATATAACCGAGCCATGCAACTCGTCTAATATGCCGTCTAGTCTCGGGATGGGGAACCGATACTTGACGGTGATGTTATTCACGGCTCTACTGTCAATGCACATTCGCCATGATCCGTCTTTTTTTGGTACAAGTAGGACTGGAACCGCACACGGACTTAAACTCTCTCGGACATATCCGTGACTCACGAGCTCTTCAATTTGACGTTGTAGCTCTTTGGTTTCTTTGGGATTACAACGATACGCTGCCTTGTTCGGTAATGGAGCTCCCGGTACAAGATCAATTTGGTGTTCGATTCCGCGGATAGGTGGTAATCCCACCGGCAAGTCTTCGGGAAAGACATCCGCGAACTCGTGCAACAGTGTATCTATCTCTTCTTCTTGGTGTGATTTTGTAGCAAGGTTTCGGATTTCTTTGATCATCATCAAGTAAACACGTTCGCCATCGTCAATGGCGTGTTCGACTTCTTTTTCGTTTGCAAACATCGTGAGCTTCGGTCCTTCGACTTTTTTTGAACTCATTGTTCGGATAGCTTGAGGTGACATAGGTTTAAGAACAATTTTTTTACCTTTGTCTCGTAACTCATACTCGTTGCTCCTCCCTCGATGTAATATGTCCCGATCAAATAACCAAGGGCTTTCCAACAACACGTGACATGCATCCATCGGTAGTACATCGCATATAATATCATCACCATACGAACCCATGGTGAGTCCGACCTTCACTTGTCTTGATACTTTCACTTTGTTTCCATCATCGAGCCAATGGAGTGCATACGGCTTTGGATGAGCAGTGGTGGTTAGTCCGAGCTTCGAAATCATCTCTCTTGATGCCACGTTTGTACAACTTCCACCGTCAATGATCAAGCTACACCATTTCTCTCCGACACGACACTTCGTGTGAAAGATTTGATCTCGTTGTTCTATGTCACTCGGGGCCGCCTTCATTTGTAACATGCGAAGGACGAGGTCCATGTCATAATTCGGGGCATCGTATGCCTCGCAATCTTCTTCTTCTTCGTCGGCTTCCAAGTTAAAGACGTCTCCAATTCTTTCTTCTTCGGCTAGTAACTCTTCTCGGACGGCTATGGCTTCTCGTAACGTCGCTATTCTTCGATTTGGACAAGCACTTTGATAGTGTCCAAATCCTTGACATTTGAAACATCGAACTTTAGATAAGCTTGTTTCCTTTGGCGTGAGAGGAGTTTTTGGAATGGTAGTAACGGGTGGATTTTCCGTGACAGTTTTTGGAAAAGAGCTAGAACTCGTGCCAAAGTTGGTATTTCCGAACTTAGGTGGGAATTCGGGTTTTGAAAATTTTGTCTTGTTTTTAGTTTCCAACTTTATGCAAAGTCCGCACAAAGTATCAAAGTCGGAATAGGGGTAGAGTTTCACGGAATTAGCAATGTTTCTATTCAAGCCTCGTAAGAAACGGGACATCCGTAATTCTTCGCTCTCTTCAAGTTCTCCCATCAAGGATAAGTTTTCAAACTCTACGATGTATTCTCCTACACTTAGCTTTCCTTGTGTGAGGTCAGAAATTTTTCGATATAAACTTAACTTGTGTGTAGCCGGGACATATCTCTTACGTAGTTTCTTTTTTAGAGAATCCCACGAACGTATCTTTTCCTTACCGGTCCGAACTCGTTGTGTCTTCATTCGTTCAAACCAAAGGGAAGCTCCCTTTCCAAGTTTGAGAATCGCGTACTTGCATCTTTTCTCGTCATCGAGGTCCTTGAACTCAAACATTCGTTCAATTTTCCTTTCCCACTCCAAATAAGTCTCGGGGTCGGTGCCGCCTACGAACTCCGGAAGTTCGCTTGTCTTGAATTCATCTGCATGTTGTGGTGCATGCATGGCGTCGTATCCTCGTCGTGCATGGATTCGGGGCTCCGGCAAGCCTCGAAGAACGTCACGCAATTTGGTACTTCTTCATCGATGAATGCCATCTTCTTGAGTAACGGCGAGACCCGTGAAACGAATGGTCTCCAATACCACTTATGATACGAATTTCGTGTATAAGTGTACGTAAAACGTATAAAGTACAACGGAAGATTATCACTGTTTCTACAAGTATCAAAGTAACAACGAAAATAAAAGGTGGTGGCCGAATTTAGATGGTTTCGGCCGTGAGGTAGGATAGTGTATGGATTTGAATGTGTTTTATCGAATTAGACCTATAACTCGATAAAGATAATCTCTCCTCAAGACCTATTGAGAATTGATCAAGTTATAATTCGAGACGCGTCGAAATAATAACCAAGGTTTTGTTGAACTCGTTCAATATATATTTCAAGAGAAATACAATGTTTTATAAATTTCCAGATGCTTACAACCACAAAGTGAACTACTATATATAGTAGTATACAAAAGATAAGGAAATAAAAAACAAGAAAAAAACGAAAATACAAGTCTCCTTCCTTAGCATGCTTCGGACGAACTTCAAGGGTGTGGGGAGGAGGAGATCTTCAAGATCTTGTGTAAGATATGAAGACTTTGATGAGTCCCTTTCATGCATGCTTTGGCCGAAAATTCCAAAAGGGTGGGGGAGGAGATCTTCAAAATCTTGGACAAGATATGAAGATGAAGAAAAGTTTGATGACTTTGACATAAAAAAAATGCTTGACAAATCTTCATGCATCTTGGACCAATCGGCCGAATCTCCCATGATTTGGACCGATTCCAACGTTAATTTCGTCGCCATGTTTACGTAACTCCAGTTTCGATTAATAACGTAACTCCAATTCGCGTGTTCTTCTCGCCCAAGTATGATGATGCATGGGCGTGCAACTTTGTATCGTCGTTGATGTCGATTTTTATTGACTTCTCTTCGATTGTAATAGTTGATATCGTATCATTCGCTTGGAGTAGTTGGTTTCTGATACGAATTCGCGCTGGTGATGCGAATTCTCTATCGACACAGCAGGAAGCTGTTTTGACGAGCGGAAGCTATTTAGCAAGAAACTGTCAAGAACTGAGAACACCAGTTCGCTACAGCAATAACACTGACGAGTAGTATGCGCGTGCGATGAAGACGGCAGCTCGATATAGCGACAAGGCAGGGACTTGGCCGAATGGAAATGACTCGAAATAGGTAACTCCAAACAGCGGCACTCGAAACAACAAACTTCGGCCGGTGCTAATAGAAGCAGAAAACAAGTTCGAACAATTGAACGACACTTGATGCGGAAATTTGATTAAGTACAATACTGTATCGCAAACAAGAAGAATATCGGAATAGGATAGAAACAATTTTTTTTATCGAATTAGACCTATAATTCGATAAAGAGATTTCTCCTCAAGACCTATTGAGAATCAATCAGATTAATACTCGAAAACGCGTCGAATAAAAATCAAGTTTTGATGAAAAGCATTCACCAGGGAAAAACACAAAGTGTGTTCTTATTTCTTCAACATTCAATAATCTTTCATTACAACTCTACTGCCACTATTTATAGGGAAAAGTAGCCTGACAAGATAATCTAAACTATTACAAGCTCGTTCTAAAATAATGAAAAGATAATAAAAAGGTTCCTCATGTAACTTGCTTACAAAAGCAAAAGCTGGGTCTTGTCTCCAAGTTGAAGCTGACAGCCGCCTTTTCATACAACATGTTGCCAAGAATCCTGCTGCTTTAGTAATAAAGAGAATGCTGAAAATTCTTTTATTGTTTTGCTACCACTTGGACCTCCTCCCTTCCAAGATACAAGTTGCCTTTTGTTTAAGTTATTCCAATTCCGACTATCAAGGTAACTCCGTGTCTCGTATCTGTTTTCTCGCCCAAGTACGTTAGAGTATGGTCGAGGTGTTTTACATCAATTCTTACTTCGTCTTCTTCGCTTGGACTTGTCAACCCCGTATCATCCCCTCCCCCTTTAAGAGGAATTGTCCTCAATTCTGCAATCCCGTCGTCATCAAGATAAGGAGATAGATTACCTATGTTGAAAGTAGCATGCACTCCATAATCGCTTGGAAGTTCTAACTTGTAAGCATTGTCGTTGATACGAATTACGTATGAAAATGTATGTAAACTCGCAAGGAAATGCAGCGGAATATTTTGTTACCTCACAACACTCGTATATGTGTAACACTCGTAAGAATTAACCGAAAGTAGGGCAATTCGGCTTACGTAAATAGGATAATATGAAAGTAATTGATCAAACTAGACCTATAGTTTGATAAGGCAATCTCTCCTCAAGACCTATTGAGAATCGATTAAATTACAACTCGAAGACGCGTCGAATTATAATCAAGGTGTGCTGAAAATCATTCAACAAGAATACATACACAATGTATTTCGTTTTTCTTAACTTCAAGATGTCTTGAAAGGTTGAGGATGAGGCTTTTAAATAGCCAATACAACTACAAACAAGATCAAACAAGATCAAGCTAAAAAACAAGTAAATATTAAACTAATCTATCAACTTTGACAAAGAATGAAAACAACATCATGTCTTGGCTTCTTCCGTGCATGTTCGGCCGTGGGGTAAGTTGAAAGGATGAGATAACATCTTTTCCATGTGGTATCCTTTTATAAGACTTTGATAAGGATAGAAAATGAAAGCAACATTTTGGCATCTTCTAATACACTTGTTCGGCCGATTTTTCAAAGGGTGGAGTGAGCCAAATCTCTATCTTTGATTTTATTGTGGTGGACTTTGAAAATGAAAGCAAACTTGAGAGTAGTGGGGACAAAGATCCTTCATGGATCTCCCATCACAATCGGCCTAAATCTCCCCCTAATATGGCCGATTTTGTATGCATGAACATGCATACGTATGCATGTTTTGATATGTCTAAGTTATCCCGGTTCCGATTATTAAGATCGTTCCCATTTCCGCATTTGTTTTCTCACCGAAGTACGATGGTGCATGTGCATGCAACGTGGAATTGTCACTTACGTCAATTCTTACTTCATTTGGAGATGTCACAATCGCATCATCTCCTCCCCCTTTGAAAGGAATTGACCTCAATTCAGTGATTCCCTCGTAGTCAAGGTAAGAATATAAGTCACCCACGTTAAAAGTGGCGTGTACCCCATAATCGCCCGGAAGTTCTACTTTATACGCATTGTCATTCACTTTACCCACGATTTTGTAAGGTCCCTCGGCCCTCGGCATAAGTTTGTTCTTGCGTTTGCTAGGAAATCTCTCTTTTCTTAAATGTACCCAAACCAAGTCGCCTACTTCGAATAGTCTTGGTTTTCTGTGATTGTTGGACTTCCTTTTGCATTCGTCATTCACCTCTTTGATTCGATCATGTATTTGTCCGTGCAACTTGATCATCGATTTAAGTTTAGATTCCGCATCTTTGTGTACCAACTCGTCCTTCGGCAATGGAATCAAGTCCAAGGGTATATAAGGATTTAACCCGCAAACGACTTCAAAGGGAGAATGTGTCGTAGCATGTGTAGGGGATCGGTTATAGGAAAATTCCGCATGAGCAAGTTTCATGTCCCAATCCTTTTGCGTTTTATTCACAAGTCCTCGCAACAACGTTCCTAGCGTTCGATTTGTGACTTCGGTTTGACTATCGGTTTGAGGATGGTGCGAAGTGCTCAACAAGAGCTTTGTTCCTACCTTCCTCCATAATGTATTCCAAAAATAGCTAAGGAATTTCGAATCCCAATCCGAAACAATAGTCTTTGGAACTCCATGTAGCCGAACCACCTCTCGGAAGTATAAATCGGCCACGTTGCTTGCGTCGTCGGTTTTGTGGCAAGCTACGAAGTGAGCCATTTTCGAGAAGCGATCCACAACCACCATAATAGCATCTTTACCTCGTTGAGTACGGGGTAAAGTGACGATAAAATCCATTGATACATCTTCCCACGGTCTTTCTGGAATCGGTAGAGGCATATACGATCCTGGTTTGAACGAACTTTTTGCGATGTGACATGTTACGCATTTACTTAAAACATTGTAGACGTCTTTTAGCATTTTTGGCCAAAAGAAATGTTCTTTTAGTACTTCCAATGTTTTAGCCGTGCCAAAATGACCCACTAAGCCTCTTCCGTGAGCCTCCCGAACCAATAATTCCCGAATCGCCTGTTTTGGAACACATAGCCTATTCCCTTTAAATAGGAAATCATCTTGTAACATGAATTCCCCGAACGGACCAGATTTGCAATGAGTAAAAACTTCTCTAAAATCCGTATCATTTTCATAACACTCCTTCAACATTTCGAAACCAAGTAACCGAACCTCCAGAGTAGAAAGTAAAGCATACCTCCTAGATAATGCATCCGCAACGACATTGTACCGTCTTTGTACTTGGATGAAAATTGAAATGATTGTAGGAATTCCACCCACTTGGCATGCCTCAGACTCAGTTTATGTTGTCCGTTAATGTACTTCAATGATTCGTGGTCCGAGTGTAGAATAAAATGTTTCGGCCGTAGGTAATGACTCCAATGATCAAGGGCCCGTACGATAGCATAGAATTCATTATCGTAAGTGCAATAATTCAACCGAGCTCCGTTTAATTTCTCCGAAAAGTAAGCGATAGGTTGTTTACCTTGAATAAGAACCGCTCCATTTCCAACTCCACTAGCATCACATTCAACTTCGAAGGGTTGAGTAAAATCGGGTAGTGTTAGGATTGGTGCTTCGCATAATTTAGCTTTTAACTTCTCGAATGCTCCTTGGGCAGCCCCGTTCCATACAAATGGTCCTTTTTTTAAACACTCCGTTATCGGACTTGAAATGGTGCTAAAGTCTCGAATAAACATCCGGTAAAAAGAAGCAAGTCCGTGAAATGACCTCACTTCTGTCACGGTCGTAGGGGTCGGCCAAGACTTAATTGCTTCGATTTTTGTTTGATCAACCACCACTCCATCCTTCGAAACGACATAGCCAAGAAAGACTATACTTTCGACTAGGAACGAACACTTCTCCTTTTTTCCATATAATTTTCGGTCCCTCAAAGTTTCGAAGATTTGTCTTAAGTGCCCGAAATGTTCTTGTAGTGATTGACTATAGATTAGGATGTCATCAAGATATACAACCACGAACTTCCCCAAAAATGGTTTAAGCACTTCGTTCATCAATCTCATGAAGGTACTAGGCGCATTTGTAAGACCGAACGGCATAACGGTCCATTCATATAATCCATTTTTCGTTTTGAAGGCCGTCTTCCACTCGTCACCTTCTCGCATTCGAATTTGATGATATCCGCTTCGTAAATCCACCTTTGAAAAGACCACCGAACCATGTAGTTCGTCTAACATGTCATCAAGTCTTGGGATAGGGAACCGATACTTGACGGTGATATTGTTCACGGCCCGACATCCACACACATCCGCCAAGAACCATCTTTCTTAGGGACAAGTAAGACCGGAACCGCACACGGACTCAAACTCTCCCGGACATATCCGCGGTCCAAAAGTTCTTCGACTTGTCTTTGTAATTCCTTCATATCCTCGGGATTACATCTATAAGCGGCTTTATTAGGAAGTGGTGCTCCTGGTATAAGATCGATTTGGTGTTCGATACCACGAATAGGTGGTAAACCCGACGGTAATTCTTCGGGAAAGACATCCTCAAATTCGTGTAATAACACATCTAACTCTCCTCCGTTTTGTACTCCCATGTTCTCGTCCCGTGTCTCTTTAAACATCACCAAATATACTCGCTCCCCGTCATTAATGGCATGTTCCATTTCCCTTTCGCTAGCAAGCATGGTAAGTTTCGGTTTCTCTACTCGACTAGAACTCATCGAACGGATAGCTTGCGGGGACATTGGTTTGAGCACAATCTTCTTTCCCTTGTCTCGTAATTCATATTCATTACTCCGACCTCGATGTAAAACATCTCAGTCGAACATCCATGGCTGTCCTAAAAGTACGTGGCATGCGTCCATCGGGAGTACGTCACATAACACATCGTCTCCGTATGGTCCCATAGTTAAGTTGACTCGTACTTGTCTCGACACCTTCACTTTACTTCCATCATCGAGCCAATGTAAAGCATACGATCTCGGATGAGCCGTAGTAGTTAGACCGAGTTTGGTAACCATTTCGTTTGAAGATACATTCGTGCAACTCCCTCCATCTATTATCAAGCTACACGACTTTTCTCCGACTTTGCATTTGGAATGAAAGATTTGGTCTCTTTGCTACGTATCACTTGGAATGATTTTGGTATGTAGTGCTCGAAGCACTAAAGCAGTATCATATTCCGGAGCGTCATAAGTCTCGCATTCCTCGTTCTCTTCCTCGGCCTCCATGTTAAACACGTCACCAAGGCCTTCCTTCTCATCCTCGACTAAAAGTTCATCTCGGACCACAAGAGCTTCTCTTAACGTGACCACTCGTTTATTTGGACATGCATTTTGATAGTGACCAAAGCCTTGACATTTAAAACAACATACTTTAGGCAAGCTCGTTTCTTTGGACACGTGAGGAACCTTCGGGGCCGGGGTAAGGACTTGAAACGGTACGGTAGGTTTCGTAGTCGAACTTGAGCCGGCACTTGTATTTCCGAATTTGTATGGGAATTCGGGTTTGGCAAACTTCAACTTGTTTTGAGCTTCTATTTTTATGCATAGTCCGCATAAAGTGTCAAAATCTCCGCAGGGTATAATTCCACCGTATTTGCAATGTTTCTGTTTAGGCCACATAAGAAACGTGACATTCTTTGTTCTTCATTTTCTTCGAGTTCTCCCATTAATGCCAAGCCTTCAAATTCTTCAATGTATTCTCCCACACTTAGTTTCCCTTGTACGAACTCGGCAATCTTTCGGTACAAAGTTAACCGATGTGATGTCGGGACATACCTTTTACATAGTTTTTTCTTCAAAGAATCCCAAGAACGGATCTTCTCCTTTCCCGCACGAGCTCGTTGTGTTTTCACACCCTCGTACCATAAGGAAGCGCCCTTCCCTAACTTGAGAATTGCATAATTGCAACGTTTCTCATCGTTAAGGTTCTTGAAGTCGAACATATGTTCAATCTTCCTCTCCCACTCCAAGTAGACTTCGGGGTTGGTACCTCCGACAAATTCCGGAAGTTCATTTACTTTAAATTCATCTACATGACGCGGTGAATGTGCGTCATATCCTCCTCTTCTAGCTTGAAAACGTGGTTCTTGTAAGTTGTGTAGTGCCTCACGGAGTTTCTCCATGAAATCGTCGGAAAAATCCATGATAAGATAGCTTTTAACAAGAAAATCGCCAAGAGAATTTCGACAAGGAAATAACCTTGGGCTCCGATGCCACTAATGATACGAATTATGTATGAAAATGTACGTAAACTCGCAAGGAAATGCAGCGGACCTCACAACACTCGTATATGTGTAACACTAGTAAGAATTAACCGAAAGTAGGGCAATTCGGCTTACGTAAATAGGATAATATGAAAGTAATTTATCAAACTAGACCTATAGTTTGATAAGGCAATCTCTCCTCAAGACCTATTGAGAATCGATTAAATACAACTCGAAGACGCATCGAATTATAATCAAGGTGTGCTGAAAATCATTCAACAAGAATACATACACAATGTATTTCGTTTTTCTTAACTTCAAGATGTCTTGAAAGGTTGAGGATGAGGCTTTTAAATAGCCAATACAACTACAAACAAGATCAAACAAGATCAAGCTAAAAAACAAGCAAATATTAAACTAATCTATCAACTTTGACAAAGAATGAAAACAACATCATGTCTTGGCTTCTTCCTTGCATGTTCGGCCGTGGGGTAAGTTGAAAAGATGAGATAACATCTTTCCCATGTGGTATCCTTTTGTAAGACTTTGATAAGGATAGAAAATGAAAGCAACATTTTGGCATCTTCTAATATCCTTGTTCGACCGATTTTTCAAAGGGTGGAGTGAGCCAAATCTCTATCTTTGATTTTATTGTGGTGGACTTTGAAAATGAAAGCAAACTTGAAAGTAGTGGGGACAAAGATCCTTCATGGATCTCCCATCACAATCGGCCTAAATCTCCCCCTAATATGGCCGATTTTGTATGCATGAACATGCATACGTATGCATGTTTTGATACGTCTAAGTTATCCTGGTTCCGATTATTAAGATCGTTCCCATTTCCGCATTTGTTTTCTCACCGAAGTACGTAGGTGCATGTGCACCAACGTGGAATCGTCACTTACGTCAATTCTTACTTCGTTTACTTCGTTTGGAGATGTCACAATCGCATCAGTCGTTCACCTTCGCAACTATTTTAAATGGCCCCTCGGCTCGTGGCATTAACTTATTCTTACGCTTACTCGTAAATCGCTCCTTTCTCAAATGTATCCATACTAAATCTCCAACCTCAAATAATCTTGGTTTTCTTTGCTTGCTCGACTTCCTTTTGTATGCCTCGTTTATGTCTTTGATTCGGTCACGCACCTGTTCGTGTAATTTCATCATCGATTTCAGTTTTGACTCCGCATCCTTATGCTCCAATTCGTCATTCGGTAATGGAAATAAGTCTAGCGGCATGTAAGGATTTAGGCCATAAACTACTTCGAATGGAGAATGCGCCGTGGCATGAGTAGGAGAGCGATTATATGTGAACTCCGCATGTGCGAGCTTCAAATCCCAATCCTTTTGTGTTTTACTCCCCAAGCCTCGCAACAGCGTTCCCAGTGTTCGATTAGTCACTTCGGTTTGTCCGTCTGTTTGAGGATGATGCGAAGTACTAAACAAAAGCTTGGTTCCCACCTTTCTCCACAATGTGTTCCAAAAGTAGATCAGAAACTTCGAGTCCCGGTCCGAAAGAATAGTTTTCGGAACTCCATGTAATCGTACCACCTCTCGAAAATACAAATCAGCGACATTACTCGCATTGTCGGTCTTGTGACAAGAAACAAAATGAGCCATCTTTGAAAAACGATCGACGACAACCATAATCGCATCCTTTCCTCGTTGGGTTCGTGGCAAAGCAACAATGAAATCCATCGAAACATCTTCCCATGGCCTCTCCGGAATCGGTAAAGGTGTGTATATTCCTGGTTTGAACGAACTCTTCGCAATATGGTGTGTCACACACTTACTAATTATATTATTGACATCCCCCTGCATCTTTGGCCAATAAAAATGTTCTTTGAGCACATCTAATGTCTTGGCTGAACCAAAGTGGCCAGCCAAACCTCCCCCGTGAGCCTCTCGAACCAGCAATTCCCGAATCGTGTGCCTGGGTAGACAAAGACGATTTCCCTTAAAAAGAAATCCTTCCTGTATCGAAAATTCTCCCATCGGTCCAGATTTGCAAAGGGCGAAGGTTTCGCCAAAATCCGCATCACTGTCATAATATTCCTTCACTGCATCGAATCCAAGCAATCGAACAGTAAGGGTAGATAGTAAGGCATACCGCCTGGACAGCGCATCAGCCACCACATTGCTCTTACCGTCCTTATACTTTGATGAAAAGTGAAATGATTGCAAGAATTCCACCCACTTCACATGCCTGGGACTCAACTTCTGTTGCCCATTAATATACTTTAAAGATTCATGGTCCGAATGCAGAATAAAATGTTTCGTCCGAAGGTAATGGCTCCAATGATCAAGAGCTCTCACTATGGCATAGAACTCCTTGTCGTAAGTACAATAGTTGAGTCGAGCCCCACCCAACTTCTCCGAAAAGTACGCAATAGGCCGCCTGCCTTGAATGAGGACCGCCTCAATACCAACTCCACTAGCGTCACACTCCACTTTGAACGGCTGTGCAAAATCGGGTAACGCGAAGATAGGTGCTTCACATAACCTTGCCTTCAACTTTTCAAACGCCCCTTCGGCAGCCCTGCTCCACACAAACGGACCCTTCTTCAAACACTCAGTTATCGGACTCGTTATGGTGCTGAAATCTCGAATAAACCTCCGATAAAAAGAGGCAAGACCGTGGAATGATCTAACTTCAGTTACGGTTTTGGGAGTAGGCCACGACTTAATAGCTTCAATTTTACCCTGGTCAACCGACACTCCATCTTTCGAAACAACATAGCCAAGAAAAGTTATGCACTCGACGAGAAACGCACACTTTTATTTCTTTCCATAAAGACTTTGAGACCTAAGAGTCTCGAATACTTGCCGTAGATGTCCGAGATGCTCCTCCACCGACCGACTATAAACCAAAATATCATCCAAATAAACAACCACAAATCTGCCCAAAAATGCCTTAAGTACTTCGTTCATCAAACGCATGAAAGTATTCGGGGCATTCGTAAGTCCAAATGGCATGACGGTCCACTCATATAGTTCATGCTTAGTTTTGAAGGCTGTCTTCCATTCAGCTCCCTCCCGCATACGAATCTGGTGATAGCCACTTCGCAAATCAATTTTAGAAAAGATCATCGAGCCATGTAGCTCATCCAACATATCATCAAGCCTAGGTATTGGGAATCGATACTTGGTCGTTATGTTATTTACGGCCCGTCTATCGATACACATCCTCCAAGACCCATCTTTCTTAGGAACAAGCAGGACCGGAACTGCACATGGACTTAAACTTTCTCGCACATACCCGTGGCTCATTAGTTCTTCAATTTGCCTTTGAAGTTCCTTCGTTTCCTCGGGATTACACCTATAGGCAGCTTTATTCGGAAGAGGTGCACCTGGTATAAGGTCGATTTGATGCTCAATTCCACGAATTGGCGGCAAACCCTACGACAACTCTTCAAGGAAGACGTCCGCGAACTCCTGTAATAAGTCGGCCACTATATCCTCGTTTTTCGCTGCCACGAAATCATCTCGAGTCTCCTTTATAACCAGTATGTAAACACGCTCACCACTTTCCATAGCGTGTTCGACTTCCCTCTCGCTAGCGAACAATGTGAGGTTCGGTTTTTCCCCTCGTTTGGCACTCATGGAATGAATAGCCTGAGGAGACATCGGTTTCAACACGATCTTCTTTCCCTTGTCCCGCAACTCGTATTCATTGCTCCTTCCCCGATGCAAAATATCCCTATCAAATAACCAAGGGCATCCCAAAAGTACGTGATAAGCATCTATTGGAATCACATCACATAATATCTCATCGTGATATGAACCCATTGCCAATCCGACCCGAACTTGCTTCGAAACCCTCACCTTACTTCCGTCATCAAGCCAATGTAAAGCATATGGCTTAGGGTGAGTTGTGGTGGCATCGTAAGCCTCACATTCTTATCCTTCTTCGTCCTCCATGTTGAAACCGAATACATCCCCCAGTCTTTCTTTTTTGTCTTCAACCAACAATTCGTCTCGGATCGTGACAGCTTCTCTTAGTGTCACCACTCGTTTGTTCGGACAGGCATTTTGATAATGTCAGAACCCTTGACATTTGAAACATCTTACTTTAGCCAAACTTGTCTCCTTCGGTACGTAGGGGTTCTTAGGAATCGCAACAGGGACCGGAGTCGGTACAGTTACCTTAGTAGTTGAACTAGACCCAACACTTGGGTTTCCAAATTTGACTGGAAACTCGGGTTTATACAACTTCATCCTGTTCTGATCTTCTAACTTCACACATAGCCCACATAATGTATCGAACTCCTCGTATGGGCACAGTTCCACCGAGTTAGCTATGCTTCGGTTCAAGCCACGCAAGAATCGCGACATCTTCTGCTCCTCATTCTCCTCTATTTCTCCCATTACGGTCAGATTCTCAAACTCCTCAATGTATTCACTGACATTCAACTTTCCTTGCATGAGATCTGCTATCTTCCTGTACAAGGACAACCGGTGTGATGTTGGTACATATCTTTTACGAAGTTTTCTTTTTAATGAATCCCACGAACGGATCTTTTCTTTCCCCGCACGAGCTCTTCGTGTTTTAATTCCTTTGTACCAAAGTGAAGCTCCTTTCCCCAACTTGAGAATTGCATACTTACACCTTTTCTCATCGTCAAGGTCTTTAAATTCAAACATGCGGTCAATCTTACGTTCCCATTCCAAGTAAACTTCTGGGTCTGTCCCTCCAACGAACTCCGGAAGCTCGTTCACCTTGAATTCTTCGACATGGCGTGAGGGTCGTTCATCGTCACCACGTCTAGGTTGCCAATGCTGGTCGCATTGTTCTGGTACGTCACGCAATGCGTCGCGAAGTTTTGGCAAGAAATCAGCGTTGTTTAGATCCATAATGCCAAAGATCAAGAACTCGGGCTCCGATGCCACTTATGATACGAATTCTCGCTGGTGATGTGAATTCGCTATCGATACAGCAGGAAGCTGTTTTGACGAGCGGAAGTATGGTCGAGGTGTTTTACGTCAATTCTTACTTTGTCTTCTTTGCTTGGACTTGTCAACCCCGTATCAGTTTCGTATCATTCCCTCCTTCTTTAAAAGGAATTGTCCTCAATTCTGCAATCCCGTCGTTATCAAGATAAGGAGATAGATCGCCTATATTGAAAGTAGCATGCACTCCATAATCGCCCGGAAGTTCTAACTTGTAAGCATTGTCGTTCACCCTCGCAACTACTTTAAATGGCCCCTCGGCTCGTGGCATTAACTTATTCTTATGCTTACTCGGGAATCTTTCCTTCCTTAAGTGCACCCAAACTAAATCCCCGACTTTGAACACTCTTGGTTTCCTTTGTCTATTTGATTTTCTTTTGTACGCCTCATTTATCTCCTTGATTCGGTTACGCACCTGTTCGTGTAGTTTCATCATCGATTTTAGTTTTGACTCCGCATCCTTATGCACCAATTCGTCACTCGGTAATGGAATTAAGTCTAGCGGTATGTAAGGATTTAGGCCGTAAACTACTTCGAATGGAGAATGCGCTGTGGCATGAGTAGGAGAGCGATTATATGCGAACTCCGCATGTGCGAGCTTCAAATCCCAATCCTTTTGTATTTTACTTACTAAACCTCGCAACAGCGTTCCCAGTGTTCGATTAGTCACTTTGGTTTGTCCGTCTGTTTGAGATGATGCGAAGTACTAAACAAAAGCTTGGTTCCCACCTTTCTCCACAATGTGTTCCAAAAGTAACTCAGAAACTTCGAGTCCCGGTCCGAAACAATAGTTTTTGGAACTCCATGTAATCGTACCACCTCTCGGAAATACAAGTCAGCAACATTACTCGCATCATCGGTTTTGTGACAAGAAATAAAATGAGCCATCTTTGAAAAAAGATCGATAACCACCATAATCTGATACGAATTACGTATATAAGTGTACGTAAAACGTATAAAATACAACGGAAGATTATCACGGTTTTTACAAGTATCAAAGTAACAACGAAAATAAAAGGTGGTGGCCGAATTTATATGGTTTCGGCCGTGAGGTAGGGTAGTGTATGGGATTGAATGTGTTTTATCGAATTAGACCTATAACTCGATAAAGATAATCTCTCCTCAAGACCTATTGATAATTGATCAAGTTATAATTCGAGACGCGTCGAAATAATAACCAAAGTTTTGTTGAACTCGTTCAATGTATATTTCAAGAGAAATACAATGTTTATAACTTTCAAGATGCATACAACAACAATGTGAACTACTATATATAGTAGTATATAAAAATAAAAAACAAGAAAAAAACGAAAATACAAGTCTTCTTCCTAGCATGCTTCGGCCGAAACTTCAAGGGTGTGGGGGAGGAGATCTTCAAGATCTTGGACAAGATAGAGTTTGATAAAAATCTTCATGCATCTTGGACTAAATCGGCCGAATCTCCCATAATTTGGACCGATTCCGAGTCCAACGTTAATTTCGTCGCCATGTTTACGTAACTCCAGTTCCGATTAATAACGTAACTCCAATTCGCGTGTTCTTCTCGCCCAAGTATGATGATGCGTGGGCGTGTAACTTTGTATCGTCGTTGATGTCGATTTTTAATGACTTCTCTTCGATTGGGATAGTTGATATCATATCATTTCCTCCCTCTTTGAAAGGAATTGACCTCAATTCCGTAATGCCATCGTCGTCAAGGTAAGGCGAGAGATTGCCTATGTTGAAAGTTGCGTGTACTCCGTATTCGCCCGGAAGTTCTACTTTGTAAGCGTTGTCGTTCACTTTTCCCACAATTTTGTACGGACCTTCGGCTCTCGGCATTAATTTGTTCTTGCGTTTGTTTGGGAATCGTTCTTTCCTCAAATGTATCCAAACTAAGTCGCTGATACGATATCAACTATTCCGATCGAAGAAGAGTCAATAAAAATCGACATCAACGATGATACAAATTTGCATGACCATGCATCATCATACTTAGGCGAAAAGAACACGCGGATTGGAGTTACGTTATTAATCAGAATTGGAGTAACGTAAAACATAACGACGAAATCGGTCCAAAGCATGGAATTTTCGGCCAAAGCAAGCTTGAAAGGGACTCATGTTTGTCTTCATATCTTTCACAAGATCTTGAAGAATCTCCTCCTCCCCACCTTCTTTGAATCGGCCGAAACATGCTAACATGGTGGAGACTTTCATCAAACTTTTTCCTTCATGTCAACATCACCAAATATAGTCCAAGATAGTTGAAGATATCATATCCAAATAAGTCATCCTCCTCCCCACAAATCGGCCGAAATGGGATCACTTGATGAAGACTTTCATCAAGTCTTTTTCTACATGTCAAAATCATCCATGATATAGTCCAAGATACTTGAAGATTGTTATCTTGTCCAAAATCGTTCTCTTCCCCACACCACTCGGCCGAAGCATGCTAGGAAGGAGTTTGGAAGTTCGTTTTTCTTGTTTTTTTTATGTCCTTATCCTTTGTAAACTACTATATATAGTAGTTCATTTGGTGATTGTAAGATATCTTGAAATTTATGAAACATTGTATTTCTCTTGAAATATACGTTGAACGAGTTCAACAAAACCTTGGTTATTATTTCGACGCGTCTCGAATTTTAACTTGATCAATTCTCAATAGGTCTTGAGGAGAGATTATCTTTATCGAGTTATAGGTCTAATTCGATAAAACACATTCAAACCCATACACTATCCTACCTCACGGCCGAAACCCATATAATTTCGGCCACCACCTTTTATTTTGCTGTATCGACAAGTTGATGCTGTTCGGAATTGCTGTATCGAGCGAGCCTTGCTGTTCGGAAGTCTTTGATCGACGAGTTGTCATTGCTCGCATGCCAGAGCGGTTTGATTCATTTCGGCTGAGTACTGTTCGCTACCGTACGTGAAAGAGTCTTCTGCTGTACCGAGAGAATATTCGTATCATAAGTGGTATTGGAGACATTTGTCTCACGGTTCTCGACGTTACTCAAGAAGATGGCATTCACCGATGAAGAAGTAGCACAACTACGTGACGTTCTTCGCGGCTTACCGGAGCCCCGAATCCATGCACGACGAGGATACGACACCATGCATGCACCACGACATGCTGATGAATACAAGACAAGCGAACTTCCGGAGTTCGTAGGCGGCACCGATCCCGAGGCTTATTTGGAGTGGGAAAGGAAAATTGAACGAATGTTTGAGTTCAAGGATCTCGATGACGAGGTACGATGCAAGTACGCGATTCTTAAACTTGGAAAGGGAGCTTCCCTTTGGTTTGAATGAATGAAGACACAACGAGTTCGTGCCGGTAAGGAAAAGATACGTTCGTGGAATTCTCTAAAAAAGAAACTACGAAAGAGATATGTCCCGGCTACACACAAGTTGCGTTTGTATCGAAAACTTTCTGACCTCACGCAAGGAAAGCTAAGTGTAGAGGAGTACATCAAGGAGTTTGAAAACTTATCCTTGATGGGGGAACTTGAAGAAAGCGAAGAATTACGGATGTCCCGTTTCCTACGAGGTTTGAATAAAAATATTGCTAATTCCATGGAACTCTACCCCTATTCCGACTTTGATACTTTATGCGGACTTTGCATAAAGTTGGAAACTCAAAACAAGACAAAATTTTCTAAACCTGAATTCCCACCTAAATTCGGAAATACCAACTTTGGCACGAGTTCTAGCTCGTTTCCAAAAACTGTCACAACAAGTCCACCCGTTACTACCAGTCCAAAAACTCCTATCACACCAAAAGAAACAAGCTTATCTAAAGTTCGGTGTTTCAAATGTCAAAGATTTGGACACTATCAAAGTGCTTGTCCAAATTGGAGAATAGTGACGTTACGAGAAGCCATAGCCGTCCGAGAAGAATTACTAGCCAAAGAAGAAAGAATTGGAGACATCTTTAACTTGGAAGCCGACGAAGAAGAAGATTGCGAGGCATACGATGCCCCGAACTATGACACGAACCTCATCCTTCGCATGTTACAAACGAAGGCAGCCCCGAGTGACATAGAACAACGAGATCAAATCTTTCACACGAAGTGTCGTGTCGGAGATAAATGTTGTAGCTTGATCATTGACAGTGGAAGTTGTACAAATGTGGCATCAAGCGAGATGGTCTCGACGCTCGGACTAATCACTACGGCTCATCCAAAGCCGTATGCACTCCATTGGCTCGATGATGGAAATAAGGTGAAAGTATCAAGACAAGTGAAGGTCGGACTCACCATGGGTTCGTATGGTGATGATATTACATGCGATGTACTACCGATGGACGCATGTCACGTGTTGTTGGGAAGACCTTGGTTATTTGATCGGGACGTACTACACCGAGGGAGGAGCAACGAGTATGAGTTACGTGACAAAGGTAAAAAAATTGTTCTTAAACCTATGTCACCTCAAGCTATCCGAACAATGAGTTCAAAAAAAATCGAAGGGCCGAAGCTCACGATGCTTGCAAACGAAAAAGAAGTCAAACACGCCATTGACGATGGCGAACGTGTTTATTTGATGATGATCAAAGAAATCCGAAACCTTGCTACCAAATCACACCACGAAGAAGAGATAGATACACTATTACACGAGTTCGCGGATGTATTTCCCGAAGACTTGCCGGTGGGATTACCACCTATACGTGGAATCGAACACCAAATTGATCTTATACCAGGAGCTCCATTACCGAACAAAGCGGCGTATCGTTGTAATCCCGAAGAAACCAAAGAGCTACAACATCAAATTGATGAGCTCATGAGTCACGGATACGTCCGAGAAAGTTTAAGTCCGTGTGCGGTTCCAGTCCTACTTGTACCAAAAAAGGACGGATCATGGCGAATGTGCATTGACAGCAGAGCCGTGAATAACATCACCGTCAAGTATTGGTTCCCCATCCCGAGACTAGACGACATGCTAGACGAGTTGCATGGCTCGGTTATATTTTCAAAAGTTGATTTACGGAGCGGATACCATCAAATTCGCATGCGAGAGGGAGACGAATGGAAGGCGGCATTTAAAACAAAGAATGGACTTTACGAGTGGGTTGTGATGCCATTCGGCCTCACTAATGCCCCGAGCACTTTCATGAGATTGATGAACGAGGTTCTTAAACCTTTCTTGGGAAAGTTTGTTGTCGTATACTTAAACGACATTTTAATCTACAGTCGATCCTTAGAGGAGCATCTTGAACACTTGCGTCACGTGTTTGAAACTCTAAGGAAACAGAAACTTTATGGAAAGCGGGAGAAGTGTACTTTTCTAGTCGAGAGTCTTGTCTTTCTCGGCTATGTCGTTTCTAAAGAAGGAGTTTCGGTGGATCAAGAGAAAATCGCGGCAATCAAGTCTTGGCCGATACCAAAAACTATCACGGAGGTACGATTATTTCATGGCCTCGCTTCTTTTTACCGACGATTCATACGGGACTTTAGTACCATCTCCAGTCCGATCACGGAGTGTATTAAAAAAGGAATATTTGCATGGAATGAGGCTGCCCAAAAGGCTTTTGAAAAATTAAAAGAAAAATTTTAAGGTTACCCGATTTTTCACAACCATTTGAGGTGGAATGCGACGCTAGTGGAGTTGGAATCGGGGCAGTACTTATTCAAGGAGGCCGCCCCATCGCCTATTTTTCGGAAAAGTTAAGTGGTGCTCGAGTTAATTATTGTACTTACGACAAAGAGTTCTATGCTATCGTGAGAGCACTCAATCATTGGAGTCACTATTTACGTTCGAAACATTTCGTGTTGCATTCGGATCACGAGTCGTTGAAATACATTAACGGGCAAAGCAAGCTAAGTCCGAGGCATGCAAAATGGGTGGAATTTTTGCAATCTTTTCACTTTTCATCCAAGTACAAAGACGGTAAGAGTAATATAGTGGCAGATGCACTATCAAGACGGTATGCCTTACTTTCGATTCTAGATGTTCGTTTGTTGGGGTTCGAGACTTTGAAAGATCATTACATTGACGATTTGGATTTCGGAGAAATTTTTACCCGTTGTAAAGCAGGCCCATGCGAAGAATTTATTTTACAGGATGACTTTCTTTTTAAAGGAAATAAACTATGTGTGCCGAAGCATACGATTCGGGAATTACTAGTTCGGGAGGCGCACGGAGGAGGAATAGCCGGTCATTTCGATTCGGCTAAAACCGTGGAAGTTCTAAAGGAGCATTTCTTTTGGCCAAAGATGTATGGTGACGTAAGCAACATCGTGAGTAAATTCGTCACTTGTCACATGATGAAAAGCTCGTTCAAGCCAAGTACCTACATGCCGTTGCCAATTCCTTTGCGTCCGTGGGAGGATGTCTCGATGGATTTTATTGTTGTTTTACCTCGTACTCAACGGGGCAAAGACTCGATCATGGTGGTCGTCGATCGTTATTCAAAAATGGCTCAGTTTATAGCATGCCACAAAACCGATGATGCAAGCAATGTGGCGGACTTATATTTTCGAGAAGTAGTTCGTTTACACGGAGTCCCAAAAACTAACGTGTCGGATCGAGATTCTAAATTCCTGAGTTACTTTTGGAATACTTTATGGAGGAAAGTGGGTACTAAACTTCTATTCAGTACTTCGCACCACCCACAAACCGATGGACAAACGGAAGTGACCAACCGAACCTTGGGAGCATTATTGCGAGGATTGGTGAACAAAACACAAAAAGATTGGGACGTTAAACTTGCACATGCGGAATTCGCATACAATCGATCACCCGGCTTCGCCACGGCCCATTCACCTTTTGAAGTAGTATACGGAATAAATCCGCACATGCCATTGGATTTGATTCCGTTGCCGAGCGACGAATTGGTTCACAAAGACGCAGAATCAAAACTCAAGTCAATGATGAAGTTACATAAAAAGGTACGAGAGCGGATTAAAGAAGTGAATGAAATTTACAAACGGAAGTCGAACAAAAATAAAAAAGCGAGATTATTCGATGTTGGCGATTTAGTTTGGATACATTTGAGGAAAGAAAGATTCCCAAACAAACGAAAGAACAAATTAATGCCAAGAGCCGAAGGTCCGTACAAAATTGTGGGAAAAGTGAACGACAACGCCTACAAAGTAGAACTTCCGGGAGATTACGGAGTACACGCGATTTTCAACGTAGGCGATCTCTCGCCTTACCTTGACGACGATGGCATTACGGAATTGAGGTCAATTCCTTTCAAAGAGGGAGGGAATGATACGATATCAACTATTCCGATCGAAGAAGAGTCAATAAAAATCGACATCAACGATGATACAAATTTGCATGACCATGCATCATCATACTTAGGCGAAAAGAACACGCGGATTGGAGTTACGTTATTAATCGGAATTGGAGTAACGTAAAACATAACGATGAAATCGGTCCAAAGCATGGAATTTTCGGCCAAAGCATGCTTGAAAGGGACTCATGTTTGTCTTCATATCTCTCACAAGATCTTGAAGAATCTCCTCCTCCCCACCTTCTTTGAATCGGCCGAAACATGCTAACATGGTGGAGACTTTCATCAAACTTTTTCCTTCATGTCAACATCACCCATGATATAGTCCAAGATACTTGAAGATTGTTATCTTGTCCAAAATCTTTCTCTTCCCCACACCACTCGGCCGAAGCATGCTAGGAAGGAGTTTGGAAGTTCGTTTTTCTTGTTTTTTTATGTCCTTATCCTTTGTAAACTACTATATATAGTAGTTCTGATACGAATTACGTATTAAGATGAACGTAAATTCGCCGGAAAATGCAGCGGATATATTTTGTTACCTCACAACACTCGTATATGTGTAACACTCGTAAGATATAACCGAAAGTAGGGCAATTCGGCTTACATAAACAAGAACAATATGAATGATTTATCAAACTAGATGATACGATATCTAATATTCCAATCGAAGAAGCTCCAATAAAAATCGACGTCCACGACGATACGCATGGCCATGCATCATTATACTTGGGAGAAAAGAATACGCGGATTGGAGTTACGTTGTTAATCGGAATCGGAGTAACGTAAAATTCGACGACGGAACCGGTCCGAAAGCATGAAAAATCGGCCATATCATGCTTGAAAGGGACCTCACTTGACTTCATATCTTGACAAGATAATGAAGTTATTTTCTCCTTCCCCACCATGACACAAACGGCCGAAACATAAAGATGGAGTGAAGATTTTCTTCTTCATGTCATTGTCTCTCATATCTTATTCACCTTAATAAGTCCAAAGAGGTTGATATCAATCTTCACAAAATCCTCCTCACTCCTTGGTAAAGATCGGCCGATTGGAAGCAAGTGCAAGGGATGATATTTTGTTCTACTTCATGTCACCATCAAAGACCAAGATTGCTTCATGTCTTATTCACCTAATAACACCAAGATACTTGGTATCTCACCTTAGATTTTCGGCCGAAATGGAAGTTGCTAGGAAGTTTCATTTCTCGTTTTGTTGTATTTTCTTACGGTTGGAGACGACTATATATAGTAGTGCTCGTTGTATTTGTAAATATCTTGAATCATAATAAACCTTGTATTTCCTTTGAAATATACGTTGAACGAGTTCAACAAACTTTAGTTATTGTTTCGACGCGTCTCGAGATTTTAACTTGATCAATTCTCAAAAGGTCTTGGGAAGAGATTACCTTTTATCGAGTTATAGGTCTAGTTCGATAAAACACACCAAACTCCGTACATCATTCTACATCACGGCCGAATCCCATTAAATTCGTCCATCCCCTTTGTAATTTTGATCAATATTGTAAACGTGATAATCTTCCGCTGTGTTTTATACGCATTACTTACGTAATTCGTATCATAAGTGGTATCAGAGAGCCATTTGTCTCACAGTTCTCGACGTTACTCAAGAAGATGGCATTCACCGATGAAGAAGTAGCACAACTACGTGACGTTCTTCGCGGCTTACCGGAGCCCAGAATCCAAGCACGACGAGGATACGACACCATGCATGCACCACGACATGCTGATGAATACAAGACAAGCGAACTCCCGGAGTTCGTAGGCGGCACCGATCCCGAGGTTTATTTGGAGTGGGAAAGAAAAATTGAACGAATGTTTGAGTTCAAGGATCTCAATGACGAGGTACGTTGCAAGTATGCGATCCTCAAACTTGGAAAGGGAGCTTCCCTTTGGTTTGAGCGAATGAAGACACAAAGAGTTCGTGCCGGAAAAGAGAAGATACGTTCGTGGGATTCTCTAAAAAAGAAACTACGAAAGAGATATGTCCCGACTACACACAAGTTAAGCTTGTATCGAAAAATTTCTGAACTCACGCAAGGAAAGCTAAGTGTCGAGGAGTACATCGAGGAGTTTGAAAACTTATCCTTGATGGGAGAACTTGAAGAAAGCGAAGAATTGCGGATGTCCCGTTTCCTACGAGGTTTGAACAAAAATATTGCTAATTCCGTGGAACTCTACCCCTATTCCGACTTTGATACTTTATGCGGACTTTGCATAAAGTTGGAAAATCAAAACAAAACAAAACTCTCTAAACCCGAGTTCCCACCTAAATACGGAAATACCAACTTTGGCGCGAGTTCTAGCTCGTTTCCAAAAACTGTCACCACAAACCAACCCGTTACTACCATTCAAAAAACTCCTATCACACCAAAAGAAACAAGCCTATCTAAAGTCCGGTGTTTCAAATGTCAAGGATTTGGACACTATCAAAGTGCTTGTCCAAATCGGAGGATTGTGACGTTACGAGAAGCCATAGCCGCCCGAGAGGAATTGCTAGCCGAAGAAGAAAGAGTTGGAGACGTTTTTAACTTAGAAGCTGACGAAGAAGAAGAAGAATGCGAGGCATACGATGTCCCGAACTATGACACGAACCTCGTCCTTCGCATGTTACAAACGAAGGCCGCCCCAAGTGACGAAGAACAACGAGACCAAATCTTCCACACGAAGTGTCGTGTCGGAGATAAATGGTGTAGCTTGATCATTGACGGTGGAAGTTGTACAAACGTGGCATCAAGCGAGATGGTCTCAAAACTCGGTTTGATCACCACGGCCCATCCTAATCCGTATGCACTCCATTGGCTCGATGATGGAAACAAGGTGAAAGTATCAAGGCAAGTGAAGGTCGGACTCACCATGGGTTCGTATGGCGATGATATTACATGCGATGTACTACCGATGGACGCATGTCACGTGTTATTGGGAAGACCTTGGTTATTTGATCGGGACGTACTACATCGAGGGAGGAGTAACGAGTATGAGTTACGTGACAAAGGTAAAAAAATCGTTCTTAAACCTATGTCACCTCAAGCTATCCGGACGATGAGTTCGAAAAAAGTCGAAGGATCGAAACTTACGATGTTTGCAAACGAGAAAGAAGTCGAACACGCCATTGACGATGGCGAACGTGTTTATTTGATGATGATCAAAGAGGTCCGAAATCTTGCCACCAAATCGCACCATGAGGAAGAGATAGATGCTCTATTACACGAGTTTTGGACGTATTCCACGAAGACTTGCCGGTAGGATTACCACCTATCCGCGGAATTGAACACCAGATTGATCTTATACCGGGAGCTCCATTACCGAACAAAGCGGCGTATCGTTGTAATCCTGAAGAAACCAAAGAACTACAACGCCAAATTGATGAACTCATGAATCACGGATATGTCCGAGAAAGTTTAAGTCCGTATGCGGTTCCAGTTCTACTTGTACCAAAAAAAGACGGAACTTGGCGAATGTGTATTGACAGTAGAGCCGTAAATAACATCACCGTCAAGTATCGGTTCCCCATCCCGAGACTAGACGACATGCTGGACGAGTTACATGGCTCGGTTATATTTTCCAAAGTTGATTTACGGAGCGGATACCATCAAATCCGCATGCGAGAGGGAGACGAATGGAAGACGACGTTTAAAACAAAGAATGGACTTTACGAATGGGTTGTGATGCCATTCGGCCTCACGAACGCCCCGAGCACTTTTATGAGGTTAATGAACGAGATTCTTAAACCTTTCTTGGGAAAGTTTGTTGTCGTATACTTAGACGACATTTTGATCTACAATGATTCAGAGGAGCATCTCAAACATTTGCGTACGTATTTGAGACGCTAAGGGAACAAAAACTTTATGGAAAACGGAGAAGTGTACTTTCCTAGTCGAGAGTCTTGTCTTTCGGCTATGTTGTTTCGAAGACGGAGTTTCGGTCGACCAAGAAAAGATCGCGGCAATCAAGTCGTGGCCGACCCCAAAGACAATCACGGAGGTACGATCATTTCATGGCCTCGCTTCTTTTACCGACGATTCATACGGACTTTAGCACCATCTCCATCCGATCACGGAGTGTCTAAAAAAGGAACCTTTGCATGGAACGAGGCGGCCCAAAAGGCTTTTGAAAATTTAAAGGGAAATTATGTGAAGCGCCGATTTTGACGTTACCCGATTTTTCACAACCGTTTGAGGTGGAATGCGACGCTAGCGGAGTTGGAATCGGGCGTGCTTATCCAAAGAGGCCGTCCCATTGCCTATTTTTCTGAGAAACTAAGTGGCGCCCGAGTGAATTATTGTACTTACGACAAGGAGTTCTATGCTATCGTGAGAGCACTCGATCATTGGAGTCATTATCTACGTCGAAACACTTCGTGCCGCACTCGGATCACGAGTCGTTAAAATACATCAACGGACAAAGTAAGCTAAGCTCGAGGCATGCAAAATGGGTGGAATTTTTACAATCTTTTCACTTTTCATCCAAGTACAAAGACGGAAGAGTAATATAGTGGCGGATGCACTATCGAGACGGTATGCCTTACTGCCGATGCTAGATGTTCGCTTTGTTGGGGTTCGAGACTTTGAAAGATCATTACTGACGATTTGGACTTCGGGAAATTTTTAACCGTTGTAAAACAGCATTTCGAGGAATTTGTGTTACAGGATGGCTTTCTTTTCAAGGGGAATAAATTATGTGTGCCGAGACATACAATTCGGGAATTGCTAGTTAGGAGGCGCACGGAGGAGGGCTAGCCGGTCACTGCTCGACCAAGATCGTAGAAGTGCTAAAAGAACACTTCTTTTGGCCAAAGATGTATGGTGACGTAAGCACAATCGTGACTAAATGCGTCACTTGTCACATGATGAAAAGTTCGCTCAAGTCGAGTACATACATGCCGTTGCCGCATGCTACGACCGTGGGAGGATGTCTCGATGGATTTTATTGTGGCTTTACCTCGTACTCAACGAGGCAAAGACTCGATCATGGTGGTCCGAATCGCTTTTCGAAAATGGCTCACTTTATCGCATGCCACAAAACCGATGATGCAAGCAATGTGGCGGACTTGTACTTCCGGAAGTAGTTCGTTTACACGGAGTTCCAAAACTATCGTGTCGGATCGAGATTCCAAATTTCGAGTTACTCGAATACTTTATGGAGGAAAGTCGGTACTAAACTCCTATTCAAGACTTCACATCACCCACAAACCGACGGATGCATCGAGGTAACAAATCGAACCTTAGGAGCATTATTGCGAGGATTGGTAAATAAAACACAGAAGGATTGGGACGTTAAACTTGCTCATGCGGAATTCGCATACAACCGATCACCCGGTTATGCCACGGCCCATTCGCCTTTTGAAGTAGTATACGGATTAAATCCGCACTTGCCATTGGACTTGATTCCCTTGCCGAGCAACGAATTGGTTCACAAAGACGCCGAAGCAAAACTCAAATCAATAATGAAGTTACATGAAAAGATACGGGAACGGATTAAAGAAGTGAATGAAATTTACAAACGGAAGTCGAACAAAAATAAAAAAGCGAGGTTATTTGAAGTTGGCGACTTAGTTTGGATACATTTGAGAAAAGAAAGATTCCCAAGCAAACGGAAGAACAAATTGATGCCGAGAGCCGAGGGTCCGTACAAAATTGTGGAAAAAGTGAACGACAACGCATACAAAGTCGAACTTCCGGGCGAATACGGAGTACACGCGACTTTCAACGTAGGTGATCTCTCGCCTTACCTTGACGACGATGGCATTACGGAATTGAGGTCAATTCCTTTCAAAGAAGGAGGGAATGATACGATATCTAATATTCCAATCGAAGAAGCTCCAATAAAAATCGACGTCCACGACGATACGCATGGCCATGCATCATTATACTTGGGAGAAAAGAATACGCGGATTGGAGTTACGTTGTTAATCGGAATCGGAGTAACGTAAAATTCGACGACGGAACCGGTCCGAAAGCATGAAAAATCGGCCATATCATGCTTGAAAGGGACCTCACTTGACTTCATATCTTGACAAGATAATGAAGTTATTTTCTCCTTTCCCACCATGACACAAACGGCCGAAACATAAAGATGGAGTGAAGATTTTCTTCTTCATGTCATTGTCTCTCATATCTTATTCACCTTAATAAGTCCAAAGAGGTTGATATCAATCTTAACAAAATCCTCCTCACTCCTTGGTAAAGATCGGCCGATTGGAAGCAAGTGCAAGGGATGATATTTTGTTCTACTTCATGTCACCATCAAAGACCAAGATTGCTTCATGTCTTATTCACCTAATAACACCAAGATACTTGGTATCTCACCTTAGATTTTCGGCCGAAATGGAAGTTGCTAGGAAGTTTCATTTCTCGTTTTGTTGTATTTTCTTACGGTTGGAGACGACTATATATAGTAGTGCTCGTTGTATTTGTAAATATCTTGAATCATAATAAACCTTGTATTTCCTTTGAAATATACGTTGAACGAGTTCAACAAACTTTAGTTATTGTTTCGACGCGTCTCGAGATTTTAACTTGATCAATTCTCAAAAGGTCTTGGGAAGAGATTACCTTTTATCGAGTTATAGGTCTAGTTCGATAAAACACACCAAACTCCGTACATCATTCTACATCACGGCCGAATCCCATTAAATTCGTCCATCCCCTTTGTAATTTTGATCAATATTGTAAACGTGATAATCTTCCGCTGTGTTTTATACGCATTACTTACGTAATTCGTATCACTAGACCTATAGTTCGATAAGATAATCTTTTCTCAAGACCTATTGAGAATCGATTCGATTAAAACTCGAAAACGCGTCGAATTATAACCAAGGTTTCGATGAAAAGCATTCACCAAGAAAACACAAGTGTATTCTTATTTCTTCAACATACAATATCTCCTACAAAACTACTCAAAGGCTACTTATAGGAGATGTAGCCTTCTAACCAACTAAGGAATCAAAGCTTAGATGATCTTGACATGACAACCAAACATCAAAATAAAAATAAGGATGGAATCAAACAAATGGGAGGGAATCACATAATAAACATAGTTATAAGTCACCCCACATAACATGCAAGTCTAATCATGACATGTGAGGGGAGGAAAAACAACAAAAAATAAAAAAAATCAGCAATAATGGAATTTGCTGGTCTGCCGGACACGGCCCGTGCCGATCGGCACGGCCGCGGCGCGCATCTGGCCGGCAGGGACTCGACCGTGTCGCCTGGCACGGTCGGGTTGGTCGGACAGCGGGAATTGTACTATCCGGAAGAGTGTGACTCGGCCGTGTCGCCTGGCACGGTCGGGTTGTGTCGGCACGGGCCGTGTCGGACGACACGGTCGGGTTCGGTCGGCAGCGAGATTTCATTATCCAGGACACCTCGGCACGGGCCGTGTCGGATGACACGGCCGGGTTCGGTCGGCAGTGATCGGCCAGTTCCGGCCGGGTTCGGTCGGCAGTGATCGGCCAGTTCCGGCAGGTGGTGAATTTTCCGGCCGGTGGTGATTTTTCCGGCAGTTCGTCCATTTTCCGGCCGATTGTCGACCTTCCGGCATAGCATGACACGGGCCGTGTTATATGACACGGCTGAGACCGAGACTCCACGTCTTATGTCCGTTTTCCCGCCTAAATACGTAGTAATCTGTGCATGGCGTGTTGTAAGGTCATTTACGTCGATCCTTACTTTGTCTTCTGCATTTGACACGATTGATTCCGTATCATCTCCTCCTTCTTTAAAAGGAATTGTCCTCAATTCCGGACTTCCCTCGTCATCAAGATAATTAATTAAAACCTCTACGTATTTGATCTCGAAAATGTCCGCAATGCGTACATGGCCCAAAATCTTGAGACGATAGGTAGTGGGGCCCCCTCGAGAATCACCAATAAAATAACTATCATTACTAATAAAATAATAATAATTACTTTGCCCGGTAATACCGATATCATGACATGAGCGAAAATCGGAAATGGGACGCACGGTTAATTTCAAATCGGGTTCATCCTCCAGAATTGGAAACACTGATAATTCCACATCGGGTTCACCATCAAGAATGGGAACAAAAGGATTTATTACGGATTCCTCTTCATAAACTGGTTCCTCATCAAATGCTGGCGGTCCGTCATAATCTGACCAACTCTCCGTTTCAATATTGTTGGGCTTCTCCAATAATAGCCCATCACAAAATAATTTACTTTCCTCAATTTGGTAATCATTCAAGACAATAAGTCCATTACGAGAAACCGCGTTGTTATAAAAATTTGGCCCAAAGTTGTCGTTTTCTTTTGACCGGCCAATCTCAGTACCAAGTTCAATTTCCCTCTCACTAGAAAACATGGTTAGATTCGGTTTCTCACCTCGGTTAGGGATCATAGATTGAAGTGACATTGGTTTCAACACGATCCTCTTGTCCTTATCCCGTAACTCGTACTCGTTACTTCTTCCTCGATGTAAAACATCTCTATCGAATAGCCATGGTCGTCCCAAGAGTACATGGCATGCATCCATCGGGAGTACATCGCATAATATGTTGTCGACGTACGAACCCATGGTCAAACCGACCCGTACTTGTTTCGAGACTTTCACTTTACTCCCGTCATCGAGCCAATGTAATGCATATGGTTTTGGGTGAGTAGTAGTGATGAGTCCGAGTTTCGTCACCATCTCCCTTGACGCTACGTTGGTACAACTTCCTCCATCGATGATCACACTACACCATTTGTTCCCGACTTGGCACTTGGTGTGAAAAATTTGATCCCGTTGTTCCGAATCATTTGAAATGGGTTTGACTTGTACAGTACGAAGAACCAATGTTGTATCATAGTTTGGAGCCTCGTAAGTTTCACATTCTTCTCCCTCGTCTTCTTCCACATTGGAATCACCTAGTCTTTCTCCTTCGTCCTCGACTAGCAACTCATCTCGTATCGTGATGGCTTCTCTTAGCGTCACGACTCGTTTGTTAGGACAAGTATTTTGATAGTGACCGAATCCTTGGCATTTAAAACACCTTACTTTGGTTATGATTTTTTCCTAAGTTACTCAGGGGGTTTTAGAAACGGTAGTAGAGATAGGAGTCGGTATCGTTGTGGTAATTGAACTTGAACCGGTACTTGGATCCTCGAACTTTGATGTAAATTCGGTTTTGGCAAACTTCACTTTGTTTTGAGCTTCTATCTTTATGCATAGTCCGCATAAAGTGTCAAAATCTCCGTATGGGTATAATTCCACCGTATTTGAAATGTTTCGGTTTAGACCACGTAAGAAACGTGACATTCTTTGTTCTTCATTTTCTTCAAGTTCTCCCATTAAGGCCAAGCCTTCAAATTCTTCGATATATTCTTCCACACTTAGTTTCCCTTGTACGAACTCCGCAATTTTTCGGTATAAGGTTAACCGATGTGATGTCGGGACATACCTTTTACGTAGTTTTTTCTTCAAAGAATCCCAAGAACGGATTTTCTCTTTTCCCGCACGAGCTCGTTGTGTTTTCATACCCTCGAACCATAAGGAAGCGCCCTTCCCTAACTTGAGAATTGCATATTTGCAACGTTTCTCATCGTTAAGGTGCTTGAAGTCGAACATACGTTCAATCTTCCTCTCCCATTCCAAGTAAACTTCGGGATTAGTACCTCCGACAAATTCCGCAAGTTCATTAACTTTAAATTCATCCACATGACGCGGTGAATGTGCATCATATCCTCCTCTTCTTGCTTGAAAACGTGGTTCTTGCATGTTGTGTAGTGCTTCACGTAGTTTCTTCATAAAATCGTCGGAAAAATCCATGATAAGATATTTTGATAAGAAAATCGCCAATAGAGATTCGCCAAGGAAGTAACCTTGGGCTCCGATGCCACTAATGATACGAATTACGTATTAAGATGAACGTAAATTCGCGGAAAATGCAGCGGATATATTTTGTTACCTCACAACACTCGTATATGTGTAACACTCGTAAGATGTAACCGAAAGTAGGGCAATTCGGCTTACATAAACAAGAACAATATGAATGATTTATCAAACTAGACCTATAGTTTGATAAGATAATCTTTTCTCAAGACCTATTGAGAATCGATTCGATTAAAACTCGAAAACGCGTCGAATTATAACCAAGGTTTCGATGAAAAGCATTCACCAAGAAAACACAAGTGTATTCTTATTTCTTCAACATACAATATCTCCTACAAAACTACTCAAAGGCTACTTATAGGAGATGTAGCCTTCTAACCAACTAAGGAATCAAAGCTTACATGATCTTGACATGACAACCAAACATCAAAATAAAAATAAGGATGGAATCAAACAAATGGGAGGGAATCACATAATAAACATAGTTATAAGTCACCCCACATAACATGCAAGTCTAATCATGACATGTGATGGTAGGAAAAACAACAAAAAATAAAAAAATCGGCAATAATGGAATTTGCCGGTTCTGCGGACACGGCCTGCGGCCGATCGGCACGCCGCGCGCGCATCTGCCGCGAGGACTCGACCGTGTCGCCCGGCACGGTCGGGTTGGTCGGACAGCGGAATTGTACTATCCGGAAGAGTGTGACTCGCCGTGTCGCTTGGCACGGTCGGGTTGTGTCGGCACGGGCCGTGTCGGACGACACGGTCGGGTTCGGTCGGTAGCGAGATTTCATTATCCAGACACCTGCACGGGCCGTGTCGGATGACACGGCCGGTTCGGCCGGCGGATCGCCGATTCCGGCCGGGTTCGGTCGGCAGTGATCGGCCAGTTCCGGCAGGTGGTGAATTTTCCGGCCGGTGGTGATTTTTCCGGCAGTTCGTCCATTTTCCGGCCGATTGTCGACCTTCCGGCATAGCATGACACGGGCCGTGTTATATGACACGGGCCGTGTTATATGACACGGCTGAGACCGAGACTCCACGTCTTATGTCCGTTTTCCCGCCTAAATACGTAGTAATCTGTGCATGGCGTGTTGTAAGGTCATTTACGTCGATCCTTACTTTGTCTTCTGCATTTGACACGATTGATTCCGTATCATCTCCTCCTTCTTTAAAAGGAATTGTCCTCAATTCCGGACTTCCCTCGTCATCAAGATAATTAATTAAAACCTCTACGTATTTGATCTCGAAAATGTCCGCAGTGCGTACATGGCCCAAAATCTTGAGACGATAGGTAGTGGGGCCCCCTCGAGAATCACCAATAAAATAACTATCATTATTAATAAAATAATAATAATTACTTTGCCCGGTAATACCGATATCATGACATGAGCGAAAATCGGAAATGGGACGCACGGTTAATTTCAAATCGGGTTCATCCTCCAGAATTGGAAACACTGATAATTCCACATCGGGTTCACCATCAAGAATGGGAACAAAAGGATTTATTACGGATTCCTCTTCATAAACTGGTTCCTCATCAAATGCTGGCGGTCCGTCATAATCTGACCAACTCTCCGTTTCAATATTGTTGGGCTTCTCCAATAATAGCCCATCACAAAATAATTTACTTTCCTCAATTTGGTAATCATTCAAGACAATAAGTCCATTACGAGAAACCGCGTTGTTATAAAAATTTGGCCCAAAGTTGTCGTTTTCTTTTGACCGGCCAATCTCAGTACCAAGTTCAATTTCCCTCTCACTAGAAAACATGGTTAGATTCGGTTTCTCACCTCGGTTAGGGATCATAGATTGAAGTGACATTGGTTTCAACACGATCCTCTTGTCCTTATCCCGTAACTCGTACTCGTTACTTCTTCCTCGATGTAAAACATCTCTATCGAATAGCCATGGTCGTCCCAAGAGTACATGGCATGCATCCATCGGGAGTACATCACATAATATGTTGTCGACGTACGAACCCATGGTCAAACCGACCCGTACTTGTTTCGAGACTTTCACTTTACTCCCGTCATCGAGCCAATGTAATGCGTATGGTTTTGGGTGAGTAGTAGTGATGAGTCCGAGTTTCGTCACCATCTCCCTTGACGTTACGTTGGTACAACTTCCTCCATCGATGATCACACTACACCATTTGTTCCCGACTTGGCACTTGGTGTGAAAAATTTGATCCCGTTGTTCCGAATCATTTGAAATGGGTTTGACTTGTACAAGATTTAAGAACCAATGTTGTATCATAGTTTGGAGCCTCGTAAGTTTCACATTCTTCTCCCTCGTCTTCTTCCACATTGGAATCACCTAGTCTTTCTCCTTCGTCCTCGACTAGCAACTCATCTCGTATCGTGATGGCTTCTCTTAGCGTCACGACTCGTTTGTTAGGACAAGTATTTTGATAGTGACCGAATCCTTGGCATTTAAAACACCTTACTTTGGTTAGGCTTGTTTCCTTCGGTACGCCGGGGGTTTTAGAAACGGTAGTAGAGATAGGAGTCGGTATCGTTGTGGTAATTGAACTTGAACCGGTACTTGGATCCTCGAACTTTGATGTAAATTCGGTTTTGGCAAACTTCACTTTGTTTTGAGCTTCTATCTTTATGCATAGTCCGCATAAAGTGTCAAAATCTCCGTATGGGTATAATTCCACCGTATTTAAAATGTTTCGGTTTAGACCACGTAAGAAACGTGACATTCTTTGTTCTTCATTTTCTTCAAGTTCTCCCATTAAGGCCAAGCCTTCAAATTCTTCGATATATTCTTCCACACTTAGTTTCCCTTGTACGAACTCCGCAATTTTTCGGTATAAGGTTAACCGATGTGATGTCGGGACATACCTTTTACGTAGTTTTTTCTTCAAAGAATCCCAAGAACGGATTTTCTCTTTTCCCGCACGAGCTCGTTGTGTTTTCATACCCTCGAACCATAAGGAAGCGCCCTTCCCTAACTTGAGAATTGCATATTTGCAACGTTTCTCATCGTTAAGGTGCTTGAAGTCGAACATACGTTCAATCTTCCTCTCCCATTCCAAGTAAACTTCGGGATTAGTACCTCCGACAAATTCCGCAAGTTCATTAACTTTAAATTCATCCACATGACGCGGTGAATGTGCATCATATCCTCCTCTTCTTGCTTGAAAACGTGGTTCTTGCATGTTGTGTAGTGCTTCACGTAGTTTCTTCATAAAATCGTCGGAAAAATCCATGATAAGATATTTTGATAAGAAAATCGCCAATAGAGATTCGCCAAGGAAGTAACCTTGGGCTCCGATGCCACTAATGATACGAATTACGTATTAAGATGAACGTAAATTCGCCGGAAAATGCAGCGGATATATTTTGTTACCTCACAACACTCGTATATGTGTAACACTCGTAAGATGTAACCGAAAGTAGGGCAATTCGGCTTACATAAACAAGAACAATATGAATGATTTATCAAACTAGACCTATAGTTTGATAAGATAATCTTTTCTCAAGACCTATTGAGAATCGATTCGATTAAAACTCGAAAACGCGTCGAATTATAACCAAGGTTTCGATGAAAAGCATTCACCAAGAAAACACAAGTGTATTCTTATTTCTTCAACATACAATATCTCCTACAAAACTACTCAAAGGCTACTTATAGGAGATGTAGCCTTCTAACCAACTAAGGAATCAAAGCTTAAATGTCTTGACATGACAACCAAACATCAAAATAAAAATAAGGATGGAATCAAACAAATGGGAGGGAATCACATAATAAACATAGTTATAAGTCACCCCACATAACATGCAAGTCTAATCATGACATGTGAGGGGAGGAAAAACAACAAAAATAAAAAAATCGGCAATAATGGAATTTCTCGTCCACGGACACGACCGGCCGATCGGCACGGCCGCGGGGCGCATCGGCCGGCGGGGACTCGACCGTGTCGCTGGCACGGTCGGGTTGGTCGGACAGCGGGAATTGTACTATCCGAAGAGTGTGACTCGGCCGTGTCGCCTGAACGGTCGGGTTGTGTCGCAGACGGCCGTGTCGGACGACACGGCCGTTCGGTCGGCGTAGATTTCATTATCCAGACACCTCGGCACGGCCGTGTCGGATGACACGGCCGGTTCGGGGCGATGATCGCCGCCCGGCCGGGTTCGGCCGGCATGATCGCCGCCCGGCAGTGGTGAATTTTCCGACCGGTGGTGATTTTTCCGGCAGTTCGTCCATTTTCCGGCCGATTGTCGACCTTCCAGCATAGCATGACACGGGCCGTGTTATATGGCACGGCTGAGACCGAGACTTCACGTCTTATGTCCGTTTTCCCGCCTAAATACGTAGTAATCTGTGCATGGCGTGTTGTAAGGTCATTTACGTCGATCCTTGCTTTGTCTTCTGCATTTGACACGATTGATTCCGTATCAAGTTCATTTGGTGATTGTAAGATATCTTGAAATTTATAAAACATTGTATTTCTCTTGAAATATACGTTGAACGAGTTCAACAAAACCTTGGTTATTATTTCGACGCGTCTCGAATTTTAACTTGATCAATTCTCAATAGGTCTTGAGGAGAGATTATCTTTATCGAGTTATAGGTCTAATTCGATAAAACACATTCAAACCCATACACTATCCTACCTCACGGCCAAAATCCATATAATTTCGGCCACCACCTTTTATTTTGTCAGATCGACAAGTTCTCATTGCTCGGAATTGTCAGACGAGCGAGACTTGCTGCTCGGCGTCAGACGATTTGAAGTTGTCGATGTTCGCATGCCAGTAGCGGTTTGATTCATTTCGGCTGAGTACTGTTCGCTACCATACGTGAAAGAGTCTTCTGCTGTACCGAGAGAATATTCGTATCAGTCGCCAACATCAAATAGTCTCGACTTTTTATTTTTGTTCGACTTCCGTTTGTAAATTTCATTTACTTCTTTAATTCGATCTCGTACCTTTTCATGTAACTTCATCATTGACTTGAGTTTTGATTCTGCGTCTTTGTGAACCAATTCGTCGCTCGGCAAGGGAATCAAATCCAATAGCATGTGTGGATTTAGTCCGTACACTACTTCAAAAGGTGAATGGGCCGTGGCGAAACCGGGTGATCGGTTGTATGCGAAATCCGCATGTGCAAGTTTAATGTCCCAATCTTTTTGTGTTTTGTTCACCAATCCTCGCAACAATGCTCCTAAGGTTCGATTAGTCACTTCGGTTTGTCCGTCGGTTTGTGGGTGATGTGAAGTACTGAATAGAAGTTTAGTTCCCACCTTTCTCCATAAAGTATTCCAAAAGTAACTCAGGAATTTAGAATCTCGATCTGACACGATAGTTTTTGGAACTCCATGTAAACAAACTACTTCTCGGAAATATAAGTCCGCCACATTGCTTGCATCATCGGTTTTGTGACATGCTATAAAGTGAGCCATTTTTGAAAAACGGTCGACGACAACCATGATCGAGTCTTTGCCCCGTTGAGTACGAGGTAAAGCAACAATAAAATCCATCGAGACATCTTCCCACGGTCGCAAAGGTATTGGCAACGGCATGTATGTACTTGGCTTGAACGAACTTTTTATCATGTGACAAGTGACGCATTTACTCACGATCGTGCTTACGTCACCATACATCTTTGGCGAAAAGAAATGCTCCTTTAGAACTTCTACGGTTTTAGCCGAACCGAAATGACCGACTAGTCCTCCTCCGTGCGCCTCCCGAACTAGTAATTCCCGAATCGTATGCTTCGGCACACATAGTTTATTACCTTTGAAAATAAAGCCATCCTGTAAAATAAATTATTCGTACGGACCTGTTTTACAACGGGTAAAAATTTCTCCGAAATCCAAATCGTCAATGTAATGATTTTTCAAAGTCTCGAACCCCAACAAATGAACGTCTAGAATAGAAAGTAAGGCATACCGTCTTGATAGTGCATCCGCCACTATATTACTCTTACCGTCCTTGTACTTGGATGAAAAGTGAAAAGATTGCAAAAACTCCACCCATTTGGCATGTCTTGGACTTAGCTTGTTTTGTCCGTTAATGTATTTTAACGACTCGTGATCCGAATGTAACACGAAATGTTTCGAACGTAAATAGTGACTCCAATGATCTAGTGCTCTCACGATAGCATAGAACTCTTTGTCGTAAGTGCAATAATTAACTCGAGCACCACTTAACTTTTCTGAAAAATAGGCGATGGGCCGGCCTCCTTGAATAAGTACTGCCCCGATTCCAACTCCACTAGCGTCGCATTCCACCTCAAATGGTTGTGAAAAATCGGGTAACGTTAAAATCGGTGCTTCACATAACTTTTCTTTTAATTTTTTAAAAGCTTTTTGGGCAGCCTCCTTCCATGCAAATGTACCTTTTTTAAGACACTCCGTGATCGGACTGGAGATGGTACTAAAGTCCCGTATGAATCGTCGGTAAAAAGAAGCGAGGCCATGAAATGATCGTACCTCCGTAGTTTTTGGTGTCGGCCAAGACTTGATTGCCGCGATTTTCTCTTGATCCACCGAAACTCCTTCTTTAGAAACGACATAGCCGAGAAAGACAAGACTCTCGACTAGAAAAGTACACTTTTCCCACTTTCCATAAAGTTTCTGTTTCCTTAGAGTTTCAAACACGTGCCGCAAGTGTTCAAGATGCTCCTCTAAGGATCGACTGTAGATTAAAATGTCGTCTTAGTACACGACAACAAACTTCCCCAAGAAAGATTTAAGAACCTCGTTCATCAATCTCATGAAAGTGCTCGGGGCATTAGTGAGGCCGAATGGCATCACGACCCACTCGTAAAGTCCACTCTTCGTTTTAAATGCCGTCTTCCATTCGTCTCCCTCTCGCATGCGAATTTGATGGTATTCGCTCCGTAAATCAACTTTTGAGAATATAACTGAGCCATGCAACTCGTCTAACATGTCGTCTAGTCTCGGGATGGGGAACCGATACTTGACGGTGATGTTATTCACGGCTCTACTGTCAATGCACATCCGCCATGATCCGTCTTTTTTTCGTACAAGTAGGACTGGAACCGCACACGGACTTAAACTCTCTCGGACATATCCGTGACTCATGAGTTCTTCAATTTGACGTTGTAGTTATTTGGTTTCTTCGGGATTACAACGATACGCCGCCTTGTTCGGTAATGGAGGTCCTGGTATAAGATCAATTTGGTGTTCGATTCCACGGATAGGTGGTAATCCCACCAGCAAGTCTTCGGGAAAGACATCCGCGAACTCGTGCAACAGTGTATTTATCTCTTCTTCGTGGTGTGATTTTGTAGCAAGGTTTCGGGTCTCTTTGATCATTATTAAATAAACACGTTCGCCATCGTTAATGGCGTGTCCGACTTCCTTTTCGTTTGCAAACATCTTGAGCTTCGGTCCTTCGACTTTTTTTGAACTCATTGTTCGGATATCTTGAGGTGACATAGGTTTAAGAACAATTTTTTTACCTTTGTCTCGTAACTCATACTCGTTGCTCCTCCCTCGATGTAGTACGTCCCGATCAAATAACCAAGGTCTTCCCAACAACACGTGACATGCGTCCATCGGTAGTACATCGCATATAATATCATCACCATACGAACCCATGGTGAGTCCAACCTTCACTTGTCTTGATACTCTCACTTTATTTCCATCATCGAGCCAATGGAGTGCATATGGCTTTGGATGAGCCGTAGTGGTTAGCCCGAGTTTTGATACCATCTCGCTTGATGCTACATTTGTACAACTTCCACCGTCAATGATCAAGCTACACCATTTCTCTCCGACACGACACTTCATGTGAAAGATTTGATCTCGTTGTTCTATGTCACTCGGGGCCGCCTTCATTTGTAACATGCGAAGGACGAGGTTCGTGTCATAATTCGGGGCATCGTATGCCTCGCAATCTTCTTCTTCTTTGTCGGCTTCCAAGTTAAAGACGTCTCCAATTCTTTCTTCTTCGGCTAGTAACTCTTCTCGGACGGCTATGGCTTCTCGTAACGTCACTATTCTTCGATTTGGACAAGCACTTTGATAGTGTCCAAATCCTTGACATTTGAAACACCGAACTTTAGATAAGCTTGTTTCCTTTGGTGTGAGAGGAGTTTTTGGGATGGTAGTAATGGGTGTACTCGCCGTGATAGTTTTTGAAAACGAGCTAGAACTCGTGCCAAAGTTGGTATTTCCGAATTTAGGTGGAAATTCGGGTTTTGAAAATTTTGTCTTGTTTTGAGTTTCCAACTTTATGCAAAGTCCGCACAAAGTATCAAAGTCGGAATAGGGGTAGAGTTCCATGGAATTAGCAATGTTTCTATTCAAGCCTCGTAAGAAACGGGACATCCGTAATTCTTCGCTCTCTTCAAGTTCTCCCATCAAGGTTAAGTTCTCAAACTCTTCGATGTATTCTCCTACACTTAGCTTTCCTTGTGTGAGGTCAGAAATTTCTCGATATAGACTTAACTTGTGTGTAGCCGGTACATATCTCTTACGTAGTTTCTTTTTTAGAGAATCCCACGAACGTATCTTTTCTTTACTGGCCCGAACTTGTTGTGTCTTCATTCTTTCGAACCAAAGGGAAGCTCCCTTTCCAAGTCTGAGAATCGCGTACTTGCATCGTTTCCCGTCATCGAGGTCCTTGAACTCAAACATTCGTTCAATTTTCCTTTCCCACTCCAAATAAGTCTCGGGATCGGTGCCACCTACGAACTCCGGAAGTTCGCTTGTCTTGAATTCATCCGCATGTTGTGGTGCATGCATGGCGTCGTATCCTCGTCGTGCCTGGATTCGGGGCTCCGGCAAGCCTCGAAGAACGTCACGCAATTTGGCTATTTCGTCATCGGTGAATGCCATCTTCTTGAGTAACGTCGAGAATCGTGAAACAAATGGCTCCGATACCACTTATGGTACGAATTACGTATGTAAGTGTACGTAAAACATATAAAATACAACGGAAGATTATCACGGTTTTTTTTACAAGTATCAAAGTAACAACGAAAATAAAAGGTGGTGGCCGAATTTATATGGTTTCGGCCATGAGGTAGGGTAGTGTATGGGATTGAATGTGTTTTATCGAATTAGACCTATAACTCGATAAAGATAATCTCTCCTCAAGACCTATTGAGAATTGATCAAGTTATAATTCGAGACGCGTCGAAATAATAACCAAAGTTTTGTTGAACTCGTTCAACGTATATTTCAAGAGAAATACAATGTTTATAACTTTCAAGATGCATACAACTGCAATGTGAACTACTATATATAGTAGTATACAAAAATAAAAAACAAGAAAAAAACGAAAATACAAGTCTTCTTCCTAGCATGCTTCGGCCGAAACTTCAAGGGTGTGGGGGAGGAGATCTTCAAGATCTTGTGTAAGATATGAAGACTTTGATGAGTCTCTTTATGCATGCCTTGGCCGAAAATTCAAAGGTGTGGGGGAGGAGATCTTCAAGATCTTGGACAAGATAGAGTTTGATAAAAATCTTCATGCATCTTGGACTAAATCGGCTGAATCTCCCATAATTTGGACCGATTCCGAGTCCAACGTTAATTTCGCCGCCATGTTTACGTAACTCCAGTTCCGATTAACAACGTAACTCCAATTCGCGTGTTCTTCTCGCTCAAGTATGATGATGCGTGGGCGTGTAACTTTGTATCGTCGTAGATGTCGATTTTTAATGACTTCTCTTCGATTGGGATAGTTGATATCGTATCATAATCGCATCCTTACCTCGTTGGATTCGCGGCAAAGCAACAATAAAATCCATTGAGACATCTTCCCATGGCTTCTCCGGGATCGGTAAAGGTGATACGGAATTGAATAGTCCGAATAAAGAAAACGAAGCAAGGATCGACGTAAATGACCTTACAATGCGTCATGCACGTACGGCAACATTTTTAGGCGAGAAAACAGACACAAGCCGGAAAATGACACAACCTGCCGGAAAATGTCGTCGCCTGCCGGAAAATGTCAAGCCTGCCGGAAAATATCGCACCTGCCGGAAAATGCCGAGCACTGCCGGCCGGACCCGACCGTGCCGTCCGACACGGCCCGTGCCGCACTCGTCCGGAAATGAAAAAGTCACTGCCCACAGGACTCGACCGTGTTGTCTGGCACGGTCGAGTCGAACTCTTCCGGATAAACCAAAACCGACCCCCAGACGACCCGACCGTGTTACAGGACACGATCGGGCCCACGCCGAACGTCCTTGTCAGCGCCGCGCCCGTGCCGAGTCACTGTCGGACGAGTCGTTGTCGGACGTCCCTGTCGCGCCGCGACCGTGTCAGTCGGACACAGTCGAGTCACTGCCGGCCAGATGCGCGCCGCGGCCGTGTCAAGCGACACGGCCCGTGTCCGGCAGTCAGCCACCTTTTTTTTATTGTTGATTTTTGTGTGTTTTGTCTTCTCTTTTCCTTTCTTTACTCTTTTAGGGATTGTGTTCCCATGTTTTATGATGTATGTTTCTTTTTCTTATTTTATTTGATTTGTTTTGATTATTCAAAGATTTTATAAATCTTTGAATTATTTTATTTTCTTTTGTTTGATTCCTTAGTTGTAAGACTTCACCTCCTATAAGTAGGAGTTGATTAGCCTTGTAATGGTATAATGTATTATGAATTTGAATGTGAAAGAATACACTTTGTGTTTCTATCCTTGGTAAATGATTTTTACCGAAACTTGATTTTTATTCGACGCGTTTTCGAATATTAATCCGATTGATTCTCAATAGGTCTTGGGAAGAAATCACCTTATCGAATTATAGGTCTAATTCGATAAACCCTTGTTCTTAATCGTTCAAGTCTTCTTGATCGATATTATCACTTTTCCCGATATTACTTCCATTTTTCATTTGTTCGAATTTTCATCGTCATATTCGATATTACTCCCACAAAATACATCCAAAAACACCTATAATCGTAAAAAGCCTTCCGCTACGATATTCATACGCATACTCCGAACGATACGTATCCGCCTCTCCCGGAGAATTCGTATCATAAGTGGTATCGAAGCAGGTCACGGGTGCGGATTCCTTGGAGTATCCTACAGTGGAGGCTGCCAGAGTGTTGGAACTGAGAGGCGGGCATGCACAAAATGTTGCCAGTTGGCCGGAACTAAGATGTTGGCGCGGTGGAAGTTGTCAGGTGCTGGAGGGCTATGTGATCAAATCTAGTATGCTGGAACTGAGATACTGGCGCAACGGAAGTAAACGGAGCTGGAACAGATGCTGATGTCAAGTGTTGGAGGACTGTGTGAATGAATCCAGCCGCTAGAGGGCTGTGTGATCAAATCTAGTTCGCGGAGGTTTCCAAATGCTGGGGCTGAGATGCTGGCAGGCACTGGGAGGGGGATTGTTGGGCTTCGGTCCAGCATCCTGCCTGCATAGGCTTAAAAATGCACGAGGCGCGGCTTGCGATTCGACCTGTGAGATCTGCACTAGAAAGTGGTTAAATGAATTGATTTGGACTACTCATACCAACAAGATGCATCTTCTTTTCTGGTATCCATCTCATAGAAACTCCAAAGTTAAGCGTGCTTGGCCTAGAGTAGTTATGGGATGGGTGACCCCCTGGGAAGTTTCACAGGTGCGCGTGAGTGAGGACAAAGCGTGCTAGAAAAAGACTCGTGTTGGTACAGTGAGGATAGTCTTCATCATTTCTGGGACCAACAATTGGTATCAGAGCGATTTATTCTTGGTGAATGCGAATACACTTTGTGCATCCGGAGACAAGCCGGAACTATAAGTCCCTGCTTTGCGAATACTCGTGTTGGTGAATGATTTTTACCGAAACTATAAGTCCCTGCCGACAGCCCACTTATCTTATTCGAGTCCCTGCCGACAGCCCACTTATGATACTTCGGTATCATATTTCTTATCAAAAATATCTTATGATAAGAACCTTGATTTTTATTCGACGCGTTTTCGAATATTAATCCGATTGATTCTCAATAGGTCTTGGGAAGAAATCACCTTATCGAGTTATAGGTCTAATTCGATAAACCCTTGTTCTTGATCGTTCAAGTCTTCTTGATCGATATTATCACTTTTCCCGATATTGCTTCCATTTTCCATTTGTTCGAATTTTCATCGTCATATTCGATATTACTCCCACAAAATACATCCAAAAACACCCCTAATCATAAAAAGCCTTCCGCTACGATATTCTTACACACACTCCGTCTGATACGTATCCGCCTTTCCGGGAGAATTCGTATCATAAGTGGTATCGGAGCCCAGGGTCATCTCCTTGGGCAATTTTCTTCAACGATTTCTTGTGAAGAACTATCTCTTGATTCTTGTTATGGATTTCTCCGATCTTGATTTCTTGATGAAACTCCGTGACGCACTAAACGGCTTACCGGAGCAACATATGCAAGAAAGACGCAGAGACGATGCCAACGATATTGATTTCTTGGCCAAATTCCGCAGCATACCGGAATTTCACGGAGATAGTAATCCAGATGCGTGCATAGATTGGCTCCGTGCTTGTGAGGAGCACTCGGACTTCAAGGCTGCCCCGATCAACCGCCGCGTTTCGTTGGTGGCAAGGCGCCTCCGCGGTAGCGCCGCCGTCTGGTGGCAAAAATTGAAACAGTCCCGTTCACAACAACATAAGCCTAAAATCCAAGATTGGCTTAAATTCAAAAAATATTTCAATCGAAGGTTCAAATCCCCATCTTACCACCAATCCTTCGACGCCCCGCCACCGACCTTCGATCTAAGGTTTATCCCCATCGAAGAATTTCCAGCAAGGCCATTTTTCGATAAAGACGATGTCCCTACCACCATTTTCGACGGAGTTGACGAGACAGAGGTTTCAACGCCGCAATACAACGAAGAAAGTGAGTTGAGCCATGTTTCCATAATTGACGAACTTGGAACATGCTATTATGAGCATAAACCAATCAGTTGTGTTGGTCAAATTGACCAAAACGGAATTGATGGGTCGAAGGAATTATTCACACAAATCGGACCTTTTAAAGATGTGGAAGACGAAATGGAGCTTGGGACTAAAATTGGTTGGTTGAAAGAAAACGACAATTTTGAGCCCAATTTTTATATCGACTCAGTTTCTGGTGATGGACTTATGGTCTTGGATGATTACCAAATTGAGGTTAGTAAATTATTTTGTGATGGGCCATTATGGGGGAGCCCAATAATTTTGAAACGGAGAGTTGGTCAGATTGCGACGGACCGCCAACATTTGATGAGGAACCAGTTGATGAAGAGGACTCCGTAATAAATTCTGTGTTTTCCATTTTTGATGGTGAACCCGATATGGAATTATCAGTGTTTCCACGGAGGAGGAACCCGATGTGGAGTTAACCGTGCATCCCATTTCGGATATCCACTCATGTCATGATATCGGTATTACACAGTGAGTAATTATTATTATTATTTTATTAATAATGATAGTTATTTTGTTGGTGATTCTCGAGGGGGCCCCACTACCTATCGTCTCAAGATTTTGGGCCATGTACGCACTGCCGACATTTTCGAGATCAAATACGTAGAGGCTTTAGTGAATTATCTTGATGACGAAGGGAGTTCGGAATTGAGGACAATTCCCTTTAAAGGAGGAGGGGATGATACGGAATTGAATAGTCCGAATAAAGAAACCGAAGCAAGGATCGACGTAAATGACCTTACAACGCGTCATGCACGTACGGCAACATTTTTAGGCGAGAAAACGGACACAAGCCGGAAAATGACACAACCTGCCGGAAAATGTCGTCGCCTGCCGGAAAATATCGAGCATGTCGGAAAATATCGCACCTGCCGGAAAATGCCGAGCACTGCCGGCCGGACCCGACCGTGTCGTCCGACACGGCCCGTGCCGCACTCGTCCGACAGTGACTCGGCACGGGCGCGGCGCTGACAAGGACGTTCGGCGTGGGCCCGATCGTGTCCTGGAACATGGTCGGGTCGTTGCAGGCGATGATACGACTTATCCGGAAGAGTTCGACTCGGCCGTGCTGCATAACACGGCCGAGTCCTCGCGGGGCAGTGTTGAACTCATCGGATGCAATTTCAAGACCGAAGAAAATTGCCTCGTAATCGTCTTTCATGCCAATCGGGTGTGATTTCACTTGTGAACAAATTTCACAATCGCATTCGTCAAAAACAGGAGGTTTTGACCAATCAACAACAAGATCTAAATTTGAAGATTCGGAGAACGGATAACAGAAATCAAACATTTTTTATTCTCTTTTTTTTGGAAAGAAAAATTGATAACAAAATACCTCAACAAAAAAAATTCGTTGAATAAATCGCCCAAGGAGATGACCCTGGGCTCCGATATACGTATTCTCGATACGTATCAGAGCCCAGGGTCATCTCACGATTTATTCAACGATTTATTCAACGATTTATTCAGCGATTTATTCAACGATTTATTCAACGATTTCTTATCAAGAACTATCTCTTGATTCTTATTATGGATTTCTCCGATCTCGATTTCTTGATGAAACTCCGTGACGCACTAAACGGCTTACCGGAGCAACGTATGCAAGAAAGACGCAGAGACGATGCCAACGATATTGATTTCTTGGCCAAATTCCACAGCATACCGGAATTTCACGGAGATAGTAATCCAGATGCGCGCATAGATTGGCTTCGTGTTTGTGAGGAGCACTCGGACTTCAAGGCTGCCCCAATCAATCGCCGCGTTTCGTTGGTGGCAAGGCGCCTCCGCGGTAGCGCCGCCGTCTGGTGGCAAAAATTGAAACAGTCCCGTTCACAACAACGTAAGCCTAAAATCCAAGATTGGCTTAAATTCAAAATATATTTCAATCGAAGGTTCAAATCCCCATCTTACCACCAATCCTTCGACGCCCCGCCGCCGACCTTCGATCTAAGGTTTATCCCGATCGAAGAATTTCCAGCAATGATACGAATCGGTCAACATCATCAAATACAAAAAAGAAGATCATCCGACCAAGCTTGGTTGAGTCGCAGGCATACATAAAATCCTCATGCAAAATACCTGGACAAATTACCAATTCTCGCGCGCACGACGACTTCGTAGCAGTTTTAGTATTTTGTCCATAACTTTCTCGTCCGAAATCCGATTCAGGTGATTCAAGTGGCCATGGAAAGCTAAGAAAGAGAGCTACAAATCTTATGAGACCATAGGACCAAATTCGGACTCATTGGATCCCAGAAATGACAAAACCGACAGCATCATATTTGGTCCAAGATCATGAAGATTTTTGTCTCTTCTAGTTTCAAGACTTGATACGATATCTAAATCGAAGAAGCTCCAATAAAAATCGACATCCACGACGATACAAATTCGCATGGTCATGCATCATTATACTTGGGAGAAAAGAATACGCGGTTTGGAGTTACGTTGTTAATCGGAATCGGAGTAACGTAAAATTCGACGACGGAATCGGTCCGAAAGCATGAAAAATCGGCCATATCATGCTTGAAAGGGACCTCACTTGACTTCATATCTTTGACAAGATAATGAAGATATTCTTTCCTTCCCCACCTCACCCCACAACGGTCCAAGCTTGAGATTTGATGAAGACTTTCATCAAATGTCTTCTTCATGTCATTGTCTCCTCATGTCATAATCACCATAGTAAATCCAAAAGACTTGATATCACATCTTCACAAAAATCTTCATGACCCCTCCTTGAGAAATTCGGCCGAGACATAATATTTGAGGAAGATTTTTATCAAATGTCTTCTTCATGTCATTATCCCCTCATGTCTTAATCACCATAGTAATTCCAAAGGACTTGATATCATCATCTTCACAACATCCTCATCCTTCTTTGATGATTCGGCCGAACTTGAAGTTGCTAGGAAGTTTCATTTTTCGTTTTGTTGTATTTTCTACGGTTGGAAACTACTATATATAGTAGTACTTGTAACATTTGTAAACATCTTGAATCTTGAAATTTATAAAACATTTTATTTCTCTTGAAATATACGTTGAACGAGTTCAACAAAACCTTGGTTATTATTTCGACGCGTCTCGAATTTTAACTTGATCAATTCTCAATAGGTCTTGAGGAGAGATTATCTTTATCGAGTTATAGGTCTAATTCGATAAAACACATTCAAATCCATACACTATCCTACCTCACGGCCGAAAACCATATAATTTCGGCCACCACCTTTTATTTTTATCGTTACTTTGATACTTGTAAAGGCCGTGATAATCTTCCGTTGTATTTTATACGTTTTACGTACACTTATATACGTAATTCGTATCATAAGTGGTATCGGAGCCCAAGGTCATCTCCTTGGGCGATCAACTATATTCACCGAAGTTTTTTTGTTGAAGTATTTAGTCACCTTCTTGGGTTGTTCTTCACGGTTAGAAGAATTTTCGCATAACATTGGCAGATTAGCGCAGTCGGAAGAAAACAAAGTTTCCCGTGGATTCGACCGTTGGATCATCACGAAATTTTGACAAAGGTAAGCCAACTCATTGAACTACAGTCTGAACGGTGGAGATCAGATTCTTTGATCATCTTCTTGGTTCATTATTCACGGATTTCTTGGAAAATTTTCTGTCCGATTTCTTATCAAGAACTATCTCTTGATTCTTGTTATGGATTTCTCCGAGCTCGATTTCTTGATGAAACTCCGTGACGCACTAAACGGCTTACCGGATCAACGTATGCAAGAAAGACGCATAGACGATGCCAACGATATTGATTTCTTGGCCAAATTCCGCAGCATACCGGAATTTCACGGAGATAGTAATCCAAATGCGTGCATAGATTGGCTTCGTGTTTGTGAGGAGCACTCGGACTTCAAGGCTGCCCCGATCAACCGCCGCGTTTCACTGGTGACAAAGCGCCTCCGCGGTAGCGCCGCCGTCTGGTGGCAAAAATTGAAACAGTCCCGTTCACAACAACGTAAGCCTAAAATCCAAGATTGGCTTAAATTCAAAAAATATTTCAATCGAAGGTTCAAATCCCCATCTTACCACCAATCCTTCGACGCCCGCCACCGCATTCGATCTAAGGTCTTCCTCCATCAAGGAATTCCCAGAGACCTTTTTTCGATGAAGACAATCTCCTACGGTCATTTTCAATGAAGTAGACGAGACAGAGTTTTCAACGGAGCAATTCAACGAAGAAGGTGAGTTGAGCCGTGTATCCCTAGTTGACGAACCCGGATCTTGCTACTTTGATCATGGGCCAGTTGGTTGTGTTGGCCAAATTGACCAAAACGGACCAAATTATTTTAATGGTGAGGAGCCTTTTTGTGTCATGGAAATTGGGTCGGGTTATGATGGACCGCCAATATTTGATACAGAATCAGATGACAAAGAGGACCCCATGATTGATCTCGAGCTTCCCATTTTTGAAGAATCTCTGCGGCATTTTTGATGACAAAGAAGACGATGGTTGGAGTCGAGTGCCCTATCGGAGCAAAGTGGGTCGTATGACTTTGTTGCGGTACGAAACGAGCCTAGTGGATTAATTTTTGATGAGATATTTTTGGAGGAGCCCAAAGAATATTGAAACGAGTGTTGGTTAGATTATGACGGACCGCCAAAGATTTGATGAGGAACCAATTGATGAAGAGGAATCCGTAATAAATCCTATGGTTCCCACCGTAATAAATTCTGTTTTCCATTTTTGATGATGAACCCGAGAAATCGGTGTTTCCACTCGGAGGAGGAACCCGATGTGGAGTTAACCGTAAGGCCCCATTTCGATATCCACTCATGTCATGATATCGGTATTACCTGGCGGAGTAAATATTATTATTTTATTAATAATGATAGTTATTTTGTTGGTGATTCTCGAGGGGGACCCACTACCTATCGTCTCAAGATTTTGGGCCATGTACGCACTGCAGACATCTTCGAGATCAAATACTTAGAGGCTTTAGTCAATTATCTTGGTGACGAAGGGAGTTCGGAATTGAGGACAATTCCCTTTAAAGAGAGAGAGTATGATACGAATCGGTCAACATCATCAAATACAAAAAAGAAGATCATCCGACCAAGCTTGGTTGAGTCGCAGGCATACATAAAATCCTCATGCAAAATACCTGGACAAATGACCAATTCTCGCACGATGCGACTTCGTAGAGCTTTTAGTATTTTGTCCATAACTTTCTCGTCCGAAATCCGATTCAGGTGATTCAAGTGGCCATGAAAAGCTAAGAAAGAGAGCTACAAATCTTATGAGACCATAGGACCAAATTCGGACTCATTGGATCCCAGAAATGACAAAACCGACAGCATCATATTTGGTCCAAGATCATGAAGATTTTTGTCTCTTCTAGTTTCAAGAGTTGATACGATATCTAAATCGAAGAAGCTCCAATAAAAATCGACATCCACGACGATACAAATTCGCATGGTCATGCATCATTATACTTGGGAGAAAAGAATACGCGGTTTGGAGTTACGTTGTTAATCGGAATCGGAGTAACGTAAAATTCGATGACAGAATCGGTCCGAAAGCATGAAAAATCGGCCATATCATGCTTGAAAGGGACCTCACTTGAGTTCATATCTTTGACAAGATAATGAAGATATTCTTTCCTTCCCCACCTCACAAAAAAACGGTCCAAGCTTGAGATTTGATGAAGACTTTCATCAAATGTCTTCTTCATGTCATTGTCTCCTCATGTCATAATCACCATAGTAAATCCAAAAGACTTGATATCACATCTTCACAAAAATCTTCATGACCCCTCCTTGAGAAATTCGGCCGAGACATAATATTTGAGGAAGATTTTTATCAAATGTCTTCTTCATGTCATTATCCCCTCATGTCTTAATCACCATAGTAATTCCAAAGGACTTGATATCATCATCTTCACAACATCCTCATCCTTCTTTGATGATTCGGCCGAACTTGAAGTTGCTAGGAAGTTTCATTTTTCGTTTTGTTGTATTTTCTACGGTTGGAAACTACTATATATAGTAGTACTTGTAACATTTGTAAACATCTTGAATCTTGAAATTTATAAAACATTTTATTTCTCTTGAAATATACGTTGAACGAGTTCAACAAAACCTTGGTTATTATTTCGACGCGTCTCGAATTTTAACTTGATCAATTCTCAATAGGTCTTGAGGAGAGATTATCTTTATCGAGTTATAGGTCTAATTCGATAAAACACATTCAAATCCATACACTATCCTACCTCACGGCCGAAAACCATATAATTTCGGCCACCACCTTTTATTTTTATCGTTACTTTGATACTTGTAAAGGCCGTGATAATCTTCCGTTGTATTTTATACGTTTTACGTACACTTATATACGTAATTCGTATCAAGCAAGGCCATTTTTCGATAAAGACGATGTCCCTACCACCGTTTTCGACGGAGTAGACGAGACAGAGGTTTCAACGCCGCAATACAACGAAGAAAGTGGGTTGAGCCATGTTTCCATAATTGACGAACTTGGAACTTGCTATTATGAGCATGTACCAATCAGTTGTGTTGGTCAAATTGACCAAAACGGAATTGATGGGTCGAAGGAATTATTCACACAAATCGGACCTTTTAAAGATGTGGAAGACGAAATGGAGCTTGGGACTAAAATTGGTTGGTTGAAAGAAAACGACAATTTTGAGCCCAATTTTTATATCGACTCAGTTTCTGGTGATGGACTTATGGTCTTGGATGATTACCAAATTGAGGTTAGTAAATTATTTTGTGATGGGCCATTATTGGGGGAGCCCAATAATTTTGAAACGGAGAGTTGGTCAGATTGCGACGGACCGCCAACATTTGATGACGAACCAGTTGATGAAGAGGACTTCGTAATAAATTCTGTGTTTTCCATTTTTGATGGTGAACCCGATATGGAATTATCAGTGTTTCCAATTCTGGAGGAGGAACCCGATGTGGAGTTAACCGTGCGTCCCATTTCAGATATCCACTCATGTCATGATATCGGTATTACCTGGCGGAGTAATTATTATTATTTTATTAATAATGATAGTTATTTTGTTGGTGATTCTCGAGGGGGCCCCACTACCTATCGTCTCAAGACTTTGAGCCATGTATGCACTGCGGATATTTTCGAGATCAAGTACTTAGAGGCCTTAATTGTTTATCTTGATGACGGAGGAAGTTCGGAATTGAGGACAATTCCCTTTAAAGGAGGAGGGGATGATACGGAATTGAATAGTCCGAATAAAGAAACCGAAGCAAGGATCGACATAAATGACCTTACAACACGTCATGCACGTACGGCAACATTTTTAGGCGAGAAAACGGACACAAGCCGGAAAATGACACAACCTGCCGGAAAATGTCGTCGCCTGCCGGAAAATGTCGAACCTGCCGGAAAATATCGCACCTGCCGGAAAATGCCGATCACTGCCGGCCAAACCCGACCGTGTCGTCCGGCACGGCCCGTGCCGAGATGTCCCAGAATTGTGAAACTGACTGTCGGCCGAACCCGACCGTGTCGTCCGACACGGTCGAGTCACACTCTTCCGGATAAGGTGATCTCGCTGTCCGACCAACCCGACCGTGCCAGACGACACGGTCGAGTCCTGCCAAACGTCCTTGTCACGCCGCACGGTCGAGTCACTACCGGTCCCTGTCGCGCCGCGCCCGTGCCGGGTCACTGTCAGACGTCCTTGTCGCGCCGCGACCGTGTCAAGCGGACACGGCCGAGTCCCTGCCGGCGCCTGTCGACCGCGCCGCGGCCGTGTCACGGGACACGGTCGAGTCCCTGCCGACAGCCCACTTATGTTATACACTTTTTTGTATTTTTGACTTCTCTTTTCCTTTTTACTTGATAAAGGGAATTATAAGTCAGAATATGATACCGAATATGATAAAAATCAAGGTTCTTATCATAAGATATTTTTGAACAAAAATAAATCACCTTATTCATACCCAGTGATTCACAACCATTTTTTGATAAAGATGAAGAACGGTGCTATATTTACCCAGTGATTCCTGTTTATGATACCGAGCCTAAAGACGAGCCTTCCCAATGTTTTGATGTGAAAGGTGATTCCGAGGAAATTTTCTTGGTTCTTGAAATTGCATTCAATGAATTCAACCACGATGATAAAGATTTTGCCTCACAGAATAATAATTATTATTATTTCATTAATAATGATAGTTATTTGTTTGGTGATTCCCGGAGATCCCATACTACTTATCGTCTCAAGATTTTGGGCCATGTACGTACTGCGGACATTTTCGAGATCAAGTACTTAGAAGCTTTAATTAATTATCTTGATGACGAAGGAAGTTCGGAATTGAGGACAATTCCCTTTAAAGGGGAGGGGATGTGCGTATGAATGTGCGTATGAACTCCGTATCGTTCAAAGTGTACGTATGAATGTCGTAGCGGAAGTCTTTTTACGAGTATGGGTGTTTTTGAATGTATTTTGTGGGAGTAATATCGAATATGACATTGAAAATTCGAACAAATGGAAAATGGAAGTAATATCGGAAAAGTGATAATATCGATCAAGAAGTCTTGAACGATCAAGAACAAGGGTTTATCGAATTAGACCTATAACTCGATAAGGTGATTTCTTCCCAAGACCTATTGAGAATCAATCGGATTAATATTCGAAAACGCGTCGAATAAAAATCGAGGTTCGATGAAAATCATTCACCAAGAATAGAAAACACAATATGTATTTTTATACTTCAACATTCATCATACTCTCTTTTTACAAATGATAATCAACTCCTACTTATAGGAGGTGAAGCTTTAGTCTAAGGAATCAAACAAAAAAAAAGAAAATAATTCAAAGATTTTGAAATTTTTAGTTGCACAAGGATCATCAGAGTTTTCGCTTAGAGTTAAAGCACTACTTTCCCCATCAAGATCATCAGAGTTTTCGCTTAGAGTTAAACCCCCATCGGGGAGTGAAATAGAACATGAAACCGTAAGCTCCCAAGCAGTGGGAGAAAGGGTTCGCTAGAATCTATTTGAAGTGACTCATTATTTCGATGAATAATTGCTTGGGACCGAAGAAAATAATCTTTGAATAATCAAAACAAATCAAATAAAATACATACAAGAAACATAAATCACAAAATGGGGAAATCATAATCCCTAAAATAAGTAAAAAGGAAAAGAGAAGTAAAAAATACACAAAAGTATATAAAATAAGTGGGCTGTCGGTTGGACTCGACCGTGTCCCGTGATACGAATTCTCACTTGGGAGGCGAATTCGCTCTCGATACAGCGGAAGGCTTTTTGATTAACGGAAGCTATCGACAAGAAACTGTCGGGAACTGGTGACAACAGCTCGCTACAGCAACAATACTGACGAGTGATGAAGGCGGTAATTCGATACAGCCACAAGACAGGAATTTGGTCCAAATGAAAAGACTCGAAACAGGCCACCCCCAAACAGGGACACTCGAAATAGCATGTTACGTTCGGAAGCGACTCTAAGACAGGAAACACGTTCGAAGGATCGAACAACACTTTGTACGAAATATTGAACAAGTATAAAACTGTACCGAAAAATAAACAGAATATCGAAACAAGGTATTAACAGTTGTTTTACAAATTAGACCTATAATTTGATAAAGTGATTTCTCCTCAAGACCTATTGAGAATCAATCAGATTAGTATTCGAAACGCGTCGAATAAAAACCAAGTTTTGATGAAAAGCATTCACCAGGGAAAAACACAAAGTGTTCTTAATTCTTCAACATTCAATAATCTCCTTCATTACAACTCTACTGCCACTATTTATAGGCAAAAGTGGCCTGACAAAATAACTTAAACTATTACAAGTTGTTCCTTAAAATACTGAAAGGATAATAAAAGGTTCTTCATGTCACTTGTTGACAAAAGTAAAAGTTGGGTCTTTGCCTCCAAGTTGTTTGTTGACAGCCGCTTTTTCCTTCAACATGTTGCCAAGAATCCTGCTGCCCTTCTTAATAAAATATGTTGAAACCTTTTTATTCTCTTACCACTTGGGCCCCCTTCCCCCAAGATTACCTTTTGTTTAAGTTATTCCAATTCCGATTATCAAGGTAACTCCGTGTCTCGTATCTGTTTTCTCGCCTAAGTACGTTGGAGTATGGTCGAGATGTTTTACGTCAATTCTTACTTCGTCTTCTTCGCTTGGAGTAGTTAATCTCGTATCATCCCCTCCCCCTTTAAGAGGAATTGTCCTCAATTCTGCAATCCCGTCATCATCAAGATAAGGAGAAATATCACCTATGTTGAAAGTAGCATGCACTCCATAGTCGCCCGGAAGTTCTAATTTGTAAGCATTGTCGTTCACCTTCGCAACTATTTTAAATGGCCCCTCGGCTCGTGGCATTAACTTATTCTTACGCTTACTCGGGAATCGTTCCTTCCTCAAATGTAACCAAACTAAATCTCCAACCTCGAATAGTCTCGGCTTTCTTTGCTTGTTCGACTTCCTTTTGTACGCCTCGTTTATTTCCTTGATTCGATCCCGCACCTGTTCGTGTAATTTCATCATTGATTTTAGTTTTGACTCAGCATCCTTATGCACCAATTCATCACTTGGTAGTGGAATTAGATCTAGCGGCATGTAAGGATTCAACCCGTAAACTACTTCAAATGGAGAGTGTGCAGTGGCATGAGTAGGAGATCGATTATAAGCAAACTCCGCATGTGCGATTTCAGATCCCAGTCATTTTGTGTTTTGCTCACCAAGCCTCGCAACAGCGTCCCCAGTGTTCGATTCGTTACTTCCGTTTGTCCGTCGGTTTGAGGATGATGCGAAGTACTAAACAAAAGCTTGGTTCCCACCTTCCTCCATAATGTGTTCCAAAAGTAGCTTAGAAACTTCGAGTCCCGGTCTGAAACAATAGTTTTCGGAACTCCATGTAATCGCACCACCTCTCGGAAATACAGGTCAGCAACATTACTCGCGTCATCGGTTTTGTGACAAGGAACAAAATGAGCCATCTTTGAAAAACGATCGACAACAACCATGATCGCATCCTTACCTCTTTGGGTTCGAGGCAAAGCAACAATAAAATCCATCGAGACATCTTCCCACGGCCTCTCCGGAATCGGTAAAGGTGTGTAGACTCCTGGTTTGAACGAACTCTTCGCAACATGGCACGTCACACATTTACTGATTATATTATTAACATCCCCTTGCATCCTTGGCCAATAAAAATGTTCTTTAAGTACATCCAATGTCTTGGCTGAACCAAAGTGGCCACCAAACCTCCCCATGAGCCTCTCGAACCAGAATTCTCGAATCGTGTGCCTTGGTAGACAAAGACGATTTCCCTTAAAAAGAAAGCCCTCCTCAGACGAAAATTCTCCCACCGGGCCAGGTTTGCACAGGGCGAAGGTTTCGCCAAAATCCGCATCACCTTCGTAATACTCCTTTACTGTATCGAATCCAAGCAAACGAACATCAAGAGCGGCGAGTAAGGCATAACGCCTAGACAATGCATCTGCCACAATATTGCTCTTGCCATCCTTATACTTCGATGAGAAGTGAAATGATTGTAAGAATTCCACCCACTTCGCATGCCTGGGACTTAACTTGTGTTGCCCGTTAATGTACTTCAAAGATTCATGGTCCGAGTGGATGATAAAATGCCTTGGCCGAAGATAGTCACTCCAATGATCTAGAGCCCTCACAATAGCATAAAACTCCTTGTCGTAGGTACAATAATTCAGACGAGCACCGTTTAACTTCTCGGAAAAATAAGCAATAGGTCGCTTTCCCTGAATGAGAACCGCTCCAATGCCCACTCTGCTAGCATCACATTCTACCTCAAACGGTTGCGAAAAATCGGGTAATGCTAAGATTGGTGCTTCGCACAACTTCGCCTTCAACTTTGCAAATGACTCCTGAGCAGCCCGGCTCCAATTAAACGTGCCCTTCTTCAAACATTCGGTTATTGGGCTTGCAATGGTGCTGAAGTCTCGAATGAATCTTCGATAAAACGAAGCTAGTCCATGGAACGATCTAACCTCCGTCACTGTAGTGGGAACCGGCCAGGACTTAATTGCTTCGATCTTCGCTTGATCGACCGACACTCCATTCTTTGAAACAATATAGCCAAGAAAGACTATACTTTTGACCAAAAATGAGCACTTCTCCTTTTTTTCATACAGCTTCTGGTCTCTAAGGGTTTCGAAGACTTGCCTCAAGTGTTCGAAATGTTCTTGCAACGATCGGCTGTAGATCAAAATATCATCTAAGTATACAACCACAAATTTCCCTAAAAATGGCTTAAGTACCTCATTCATCAAGCGCATGAAAGTACTTGGTGCATTTGTAAGACCGAACGGCATAACGGTCCATTCATACAGCCCGTGTTTTGTTTTGAAGGCTGTCTTCCACTCATCTCCTTCCCGCATCCGAATTTGGTGATAACCACTTCGTAGATCAACTTTTGAAAAGATCACTGATCCGTGTAATTCGTCCAACATGTCATCAAGCCTCGGAATCGGAAATCGATACTTGATGGTTATATTGTTCACCGCTCGACTGTCAATACACATCCTCCAGGATCCGTCTTTCTTCGGAACCAGTAATACCGGAACCGCACAAGGACTTAGGCTTTCTCGAACATATCCACGATCCATCAGTTCTTCGATTTGGTTTTGTAATTCCTTTGTCTCCTCGGGATTACATCTATAGGCAGCTTTGTTAGGGAGTGACACACCCGGTATGAGGTCGATCTGATGTTCAATCCCACGAATAGGTGGCAAACCCGACGGTAATTCCTCGGGAAAAACATCCGCAAATTCGTGCAATAAGGCATCCATCCTTTCATTTCGTACAACCATGTTACCATCCCGTGTCTCCTTCAAAACCAATAAGTACACGCATTTGCCATAATTAATAGCATGTTCCACCTCCCATTCGCTAGCAAACATGGCCAGTTTTGGTTTTTCACTCCTACTAGAACTCATAGAGTGAATAGCTCGCGGTGACATTGGTTTAAGCACAATCTTCTTGCCCTTATCCCGTAACTCGTACTCATTGCTTCTTCCTCGGTGTAAAACGTCCCTATCAAACATCCATGGTCTTCCCAACAGTACATGGCATGCATCCATCGGGAGTACATCACATAATACGTTGTCTTCATATGAACCCATGGCTAGTCCAATCCTCACTTGTTTAGTCACCCTTATTTTGCTCCCATCATCGAGCCAATGCAAAGTGTAAGGTTTCGGGTGAGCCATAGTGGTCAGCCCGAGTTTAGTCACCATCTCGCTGGAAGCGACGTTGGTGCAACTCCCTCCATCAACGATCAAACTACACCATTTATTTCCAACTTGACACTTCGTGTGAAATATTTGATTCCGCTGTTCCGAATCATTCGATACAGCTTTGGCTTGTAGCGTTCGCAAAACTAAAGCCGTGTCATAGCTTGGAGCATCGTAAGTCTCACATTCTTCTCCTTCTTCGTCCTTCATGTCGAAATCAAATACGTCACCCAGTCTTTCTTCCTCAACCAACAACTCATCTCGGATCGTGACAGCTTCCCTTAGTGTCACTACTCGTTTGTTTGGACAAGCATTTTGATAATGCCCGAACCCCTGACATTTGAAACATCTTACTTTAGCCAAACTTGTCTCCTTCGGCACGTAGGGTACAGTTGCCTTAGCAGGAATCGCAACAGGAACTGGAGTCGGTACAGTTGCCTTAGCAGCTGAACTAGATCCGACGCTTGGGTTTCCAAACTTGACTGGAAACTCGGGTTTATACATCTTCATCCTGTTTTGAGCTTCTAATTTCACACATAACCCACATAATGTATCGAAGTCCTCGTATGGATACAGTTCCACCGAGTTAGCTATGCTTCGGTTTAAGCCACGCAAGAATCGCGACATCTTCTGTTCCTCATTCTCCTCTCTCTTCCTGTACAAGGATAACCGGTGTGATGCTGGTACATATCTTTTGCGAAGTTTTCTTTTTAACGAATCCCACAAACGGATCTTTTCTTTCCCCGCACGAGCTCTTCGTGTTTTCACTCCTTCGTACCAAAGTGAAGCTCCTTTCCCCAACTTGAGAATTGCATACTTACACCTTTTCTCATCGTCAAGGTCTTTAAATTCGAACATACGATCAATTTTTCGTTCCCATTTCAGGTAAACTTCAGGGTCTGTCCCTCCAATGAACTCTGGCAGCTCGTTCACCTTGAATTCTTTGACATGGCGTGAGGATCGTTCATAGTCACCACGCCTAGGTTGCCAACGCTGGTCGCGTTGTTCTGGTACGTCACGCAATGCGTCACGAAGTTTTGCCAAGAAATCAGTGTCGTTGAGATCCATAATGCCAAAGATCAAGAACTTGGGCTCCGATACCACTTATGATACGAATTCTCACTTGGGAGGCGAATTCGCTCTCGATACAGCGGAAGGCTTTTTGATGAACGGAAGCTATCGACAAGAAACTGCTGAATCGGTGACAACAAATGCCACAAAGAATAATCCTGACGAGTGATGAAGACGGTAATTCGATACAGCCACAAGACAGGAATTTGGTCCAAATGAAAAGACTCGAAACAGGCCACCCCCAAACAGGGACACTCGAAATAGCACGTTACGTTCGGAAGCGACTCTAAGACAGGAAACACGTTCGAAGGATCGAACAACACTTTGTACGAAATATTGAACAAGTATAAAACTGTACCGAAAAATAAACAGAATATCGAAACAAGGTATTAACAGATGTTTTATCAAATTAGACCTATAATTTGATAAAGTGATTTCTCCTCAAGACCTATTGAGAATCAATCAGATTAGTATTCGAAACGCGTCGAATAAAAACCAAGTTTTGATGAAAAGCATTCACCAGGGAAAAACACAAAGTGTTCTTAATTCTTCAACATTCAATAATCTCCTTCATTACAACTCTACTGCCACTATTTATAGGCAAAAGTGGCCTGAAAAAATAACTTAAACTATTACAAGTTGTTCCTTAAAATACTGAAAGGATAATAAAAGGTTCTTCATGTCACTTGTTGACAAAAGTAAAAGCTGGGTCTTTGCCTCCAAGTTGTTTGTTGACAACCGCTTTTTCCTTCAACATGTTGCCAAGAATCCTGCTGCCCTTCTTAATAAAATATGTTGAAACTTTTTTATTCTCTTACCACTTGGGCCCCCTTCCCCCAAGATTACCTTTTGTTTAAGTTATTCCAATTCCGATTATCAAGGTAACTCCGTGTCTCGTATCTGTTTTCTCGCCTAAGTACGTTGGAGTATGGTCGAGATGTTTTACGTCAATTCTTACTTCGTCTTCTTCGCTTGGAGTAGTTAATCTCGTATCATCCCGGGCCACGGTCGCGGCGCGGTCGACAGGCGCCGGCAGGGACTCGACCATGTCCGCTTGACACGGTCGCGGCGCGACAAGGACGTCTGACAGTGACCCGGCACGGGCGCGGCGCGACAAGGACCGGTGGTGACTCGACCGTGCGGCGTGACAAGGACGTTTGGCAGGACTCGACCGTGTCGCCTGGCACGGTCGGGTTGTTCGGACAGCGAGATCTCCTTATCCGGAAGAGTGTGACTCGACCGTGTCGGACGACACGGTCGGGTTCGGCCGACAGTCAGTTTCACAATTCTGGGACATCTCGGCACGGGCCGTGCCGGACGACACGGTCGGGTTTGGCCAGCAGTGCTCGGCCATTTCCGGCAGGTGCGATATTTTCCGGCAGGCGAGATATTTTCCGGCAGGGTGGATATTTTCCGGCCGGTTGGACATTTTCCAGCAGGTTGGACATTCCTTTTACGTCTTATGTCCGTTTTCTCGCCTAAAAATGTAGTCGTACGTGCATGATGCGTTGTAAGGCCATTTATTTTGATCCTTGCTCCATCTTCTTTATTCGGACTAGTCAATTCCGTATCATCCCCTCCCCCTTTAAAGGGAATTGTCCTCAATTCCGATCTTCCTTCGTCATCAAGATAATTAACTAAAGCCTCTACGTATTTGATCTCGAAAATGTCCGCAGTGCGTACATGCCCCAAAATCTTGAGATGATAAGTAGTATGGGATCTCCGGGAATCACCAAACAAATAACTATCATTATTAATGAAATAATAATAATTATTATTCTGTGAGGCAAAATCTTTATCATCGTGGTTGAACTCATTGGATGCAATTTCAAGAACCAAGAAAATTGCCTCGGAATCACCTTTCACATCAAAACATTGGGAAGGCTCGTCTTTAGGTTCGGTATCATAAACAGGAATCACTGGGTAAATATAGCACCGTTCTTCATCTTTATCAAAAATAGGTGGTCCATCATAATTATGGATTTCATGAAGCATTGTCGTGTGGCATGGTGGTTGTGAGACATGGGAAGCTGGATCTCGATCCGGTACTACTGTTATAGCAACAATCAGGGTTGCCAAGACTGGGGAAGATGGCGGTGGCGGCACAGGTAAATTGTCGTCATCCCATTGACAAGAACTGTCAAAAACTCCATCAATGGCGGTAGCCAAGTGAGACCAGAAGAAATCAAATTCCTCCATTTTAGTTCCAGAATCGGTGTGGCTAGAATCAAGTTCCTCACCATTAACATAAGTTGGTCCGTCTTGGTCAAATTTGCCAACACAACCAACTGGCTCATGCTCAAAGTAGCAAGATCCAGGTTCGTCAACTAGGGATACACGGCTCAACTCACCTTCTTCGTTGAATTGCTCCGTTGAAAACTTTGTCTCGTCTACTTCATTGAAAATGACCGTAGGGACATTGTCTTTATCGAAAAAAGATTCTGCTGGGAATTCCTTAATGGAGGAAGACCTTATATCGAATGCCGGTGGCGGGGCGTCGAAGGACTGGTGGTGGGGGAACAACGAATGGTGGTATGGTTTGAACCTTCGATTGAAATATTTTGTGAATTTTTGCCAATCTTTGATTTTTGGCTTACATTGTTGTGAACGGGACTGTTTCAGTTTTTGCCACCAGACGGCGGCGCTACCGCGGAGGCACCTTGCCACCAACGAAACGCGGTGGTTGATCGGGGCAGCCTTGAAGTCCGAGTGCTCCTCACAAGCACGGAGCCAATCTATGCACGCATCTGGATTACTATCTCCGTAAAATTCCAGTATGCTGCGGAATTTGGCCAAGAAATCAATATCATTGGCATCGTCTCTGCGTCTTTCTTGCATACGTTGCTCCGGTAAGCCGTTTAGTGCGTCACGGAGTTTCATCAAGAAATCGAGATCGGAGAAATCCATAACAAGAGTCAAGATATAGTTCTTCACAAGAAATCTTTGAAGAAAATCGCCCAAGGAGATGACCCTGGGCTCCGATACCACTTATGATACGAATTCTCCTGGAAGAGGCGGATACGTATCGTTCGGAGTGTGCGTAAGAATATCGTAGCGGAAGTCTTTTATGAATATGATAATTCACCACTTATGATACGACTTATGATACGAATTCGAACATTCATCGTTTTCCGGCAGGTTGTGTCATTTTCCGGCTTGTATCCGTTTTCTCGCCTAAAAATATTGTCGTACGTGCATGACGCGTTGTAAGGTCATTTACGCCGATCTTTGCTTCGGTTTCTTTATTCGGACTATTCAATTCCGTATCATCCCCTCCTCCTTTAAAGGGAATTGTCCTCAATTCCCTTTATTCGGTATCATCCGGAGACAAGCCGAAACTATTTGTGTCCTCATTCGAAAACGCGTCGAATAATAATCAAGTTTCGGTAAAAATCATTTACCAAGGATAGAAAACACAATGTGTATTCTTATACTTCAACATTCATAATGCTCTATGAAATAAATCACCTTATCAAAAATAAAGACGAGTTGATACCGATTTCCGGCAGGGTCTTCAACTTAAGGAATCTCCCAGGGTCTTCAATTTGACACTGGGACCAACATTCATCGTTTTCCGGCAGGTTGTGTCATTTTCCGGCTTGTGTCCGTTTTCTCGCCTAAAAATATTGTCGTACGTGCATGACGCGTTGTAAGGTCATTTACGTCGATCCTTGCTTCGGTTTCTTTATTCGGATTATTCAATTCTGTATCATCCCCTCCTCCTTTAAAGGGAATTGTCCTCAATTCCGAACTTCCTCCGTCATCAAGATAAATAATTAAAGCCTCTAAGTACTTGATCTCGAAAATTTCCGCAGTGCGTACATGACTCAAAGTCTTGAGACGATAGGTAGTGGGGCCCCCTCGAGAATCACCAACAAAATAACTATCATTATTAATAAAATAATAATAATTACTCCGCCAGGTAATACCGATATCATGACATGAGTGGATATCTGAAATGGGACGCACGGTTAACTCCACATCGGGTTCCTCCTCCAGAATTGGAAACACTGATAATTCCATATCGGGTTCACCATCAAAAATGGAAAACACAGAATTTATTACGGAGTCCTCTTCATCAACTGGTTCCTCATCAAATGTTGGCGGTCCGTCGCAATCTGACCAACTCTCCGTTTCAAAATTATTGGGCTCCCCCAATAATGGCCCATCACAAAATAATTTACTAACCTCAATTTGGTAATCGCCCAAGGAGATGACCCTGGTCTCCGATACCACTTATGATATCGGTATTACCTGGCGGAGTAATTATTATTATTTTATTAATAATGATAGTTATTTTGTTGGTGATTCACGAGGGGGCCCCACTACCTATCGTCTCAAGACTTTGAGCCATGTACGCACTGCGGACATTTTCGAGATCAAGTACTTAGAGGCTTTAATTATTTATCTTGATGACGGAGGAAGTTCGGAATTGAGAACAATTCCCTTTAAAGGAGGAGGGGATGATACGGAATTGAATAGTCCGAATAAAGAAACCGAAGCAAGGATCGACGTAAATGACCTTACAACGCGTCATGCATGTACGAGAACATTTTTAGGCGATAAAACGGACACAAGCCGGAAAATGACACAACCTGCCGGAAAATGTCGTCGCCTGCCGGAAAATGTCGAGCCTGCCGGAAAATATCGCACCTGCCGGAAAATGCCGAGCACTGCCGGCCAGACCCGACCGTGCCGTCCGACACGGCCCGTGCCGCACTCGTCCGGAAATGCAAAATTCACTGCCCACAGGACTCGACCGTGTTGTCTGGCACGGTCGAGTCGAACTCTTCCGGATAAACCAAAACCGATCGCTGCATTTACCCGACCGTGTTCCAGACACGATCGGCCCACGCCGAACGCCCTTGTCGGCCGCGCCCGTGCCGAGTCACTGCTGCACGAGTCGTTGTCGGACGTCCTGTCGCCGCCGCGACCGTGTCGGGCCGGACACGGCCGAGTCATCGCACCAGATGCGACAGGCCGCGGCGTGTCAAGCGACACGGCCCGTGTCCGGCAGTCAGCCACCTTTTTTTTCGTGTTGAGTTTTGTGTGTTTTGTCGTCTCTTTTCCTTTTTTTACTCTTTTAGGGATTGTGTTCCCATGTTTTATGATGTATGTTTCTTTTTCTTATTTTATTTGATTTGTTTTGATTATTCAAAGATTTTATAAATCTTTAAATTATTTTATTTTCTTTTGTTTGATTCCTTAGTTGTAAGACTTCACCTCCTATAAGTAGGAGTTGATTAGCCTTGTAATGGTATAATGTATTATGAATTTGGATGTGAAAGAATACACTTTGTGTTTCTATCCTTGGTAAATGATTTTTACCGAAACTTGATTTTTATTCGACGCATTTTCGAATATTAATCCGATTGATTCTCAATAGGTCTTGGGAAGAAATCACCTTATCGAATTATAGGTCTAATTCGATAAACCCTTGTTCTTAATCGTTCAAGTCTTCTTGATCGATATTATCACTTTTCCCGATATTACTTCCATTTTCCATTTGTTCGAATTTTCATCGTCATATTCGATATTACTCCCAAAAAATACATCCAAAAACACCCATAATCGTAAAAAGCCTTCCGCTACGATATTCATACGTATACTCCGAACAATACGTATACGCCTCTCCCAGAGAATTCGTATCATAAGGTGTGTATAATCCTGGTTTGAACGAACTCTTCGCAACATGGCACGTCACACATTTACTAATTATGTAACTAACATCCCCTTGCATCCTTGGCCAATAAAAATGTTCCTGCAGCACATCTAATGTTTTAGCCGAACCAAAGTGGCCAGCTAAACCTCCTCCATGAGCCTCTCGAACCAGCAATTCTCAAACCATGTGCTTGGGTAGACAAACACGATTTCCCTTAAAAAGGAAGCCTTCCTGTATCAAAAATTCTCCCATCGGTCCAGATTTGCAAAGGGCGAAGGTCTCGCCAAAATCCGCATCACTGTCATAATATTCTTTTACTGTATCGAATCCAAGCAATCGAACATCAAGGGTAGAGAGTAAGGCATACCGCCTGGACAGCGCATCAGCCACCACATTGCTCTTACCGTCTTTATACTTTGATGAAAAGTGAAATGATTGCAAGAATTCCACCCACTTCGCATGTCTGGGACTCAAATTCTGCTGCCCATTAATATACTTTAAAGATTCATGATCCGAATGCAGAATAAAATATTTCGTCCGAAGGTAATGGCTCCAATGATCAAGAGCTCTCACTATGGCATAAAACTCCTTGTCGTAAGTACAATAGTTGAGTCGAGCCCACCCAACTTCTCCGAAAAGTACGCAATAGGCCGCTTGCCTGGAATGAGGACCGCCCCAATACCAACTCCACTAGCATCACACTCCACCTCGAACGGCTGTGCAAAATCGGGTAACGCCAAGATAGGTGCTTCACATAACCTTGTCTTCAACTTTTCAAACGCCCTTGGGCAGCCCTGCTCCACACAAATGGACCCTTCTTCAAACACTCAGTTATCAGACTTGTTATGGTGCTGAAATCTCGAATAAACCTCCGATAAAAAGAGGCAAGACCGTGGAATGATCTAACTTCAGTTACAGTTTTAGGAGAAGGCCACGACTTAATAGCTTCAATTTTACCCTGATCAACCGACACTCCATCCTTCGAAACAACATAGCCAAGAAAAGTTATGCTCTCGACGAGGAATGCACACTTTTCTTTCTTTCCATAAAGCCTTTGAGACCTAAGAGTCTCGAATACTTGCCGTAGATGCTCGAGATGCTCCTCCACCGACCGACTATAAACCAAAAGATCATCCAAATAAACAACCACAAATCTGCCCAAAAATGCCTTAAGTACTTCGTTCATCAAACGCATGAAAGTACTCGGGGCATTCGTAAGTCCAAATGGCATGACGGTCCACTCATACAACCCATGCTTAGTTTTGAAAGCCGTCTTCCATTCATCTCCCTCCCGCATACGAATCTGGTGATAGCCACTTCGCAAATCAATTTTGGAAAAGACCACCGAGCTATGTAGCTCGTCCAACATATCATCAATCCTTGGTATCGGGAATCGATACTTGATCGTTATGTTATTTACGGCCCAGCTATTGATACACATCCTCCAAGACCCATCCTTCTTAGGAACAAGCAGGACCGGAACCGCACATGGACTTAAACTTTCTCGAACATACCCGTGGCTCATTAGTTCTTCAATCTGCTTTTGTAGTTCCTTCGTTTCCTCGGGATTACACCCATAGGCAGCTTTATTCGGAAGAGGTGCACCTAGTATAAGGTCGATTTGATGCTCAATTCCACGAATTGGCGGCAAACTCGACGGAAATTCTTCAGGGAAGACGTCCGCGAACTCATATAATAAGTCGGCCATTGTATCCTCGTTTTTCGCTGCCACAAAACCGTCTCGAGTCTTCTTTATCACCAGCATGTAAACATGCTCACCACTCTCCATAGCGTGTTTTGTAATACCAGAAATTTCTGTTATGTATTTAGAACTTGTAATATTGTGATTGTTGCACTTTGATCTGAGTATTATTCTCCGTATTTCATAGCCGGTGTTTGTAAGTGTATGATTCCATGAGTGTGACTTAAATTTGTGATTCTGCGCAAGTAGCGCACGCTACCGATTAAGTATAGCGTACGCTAAGTTGGATCCATAGCGCACGCTGTGGAGGAACCTTAGCGCATGCTATGCGGGGTCAATATGATTGAGACGTGTGGTAGGTGAGATCAGGCCGGGGATCCTTGTCGGATTGTGTCGGGATGAACCTGGATGGCTTTCGGGAAAAAGACAAGTCAATGCGTTAGCGCACGCTACTCACATGAGGGTAGCGCACGCTAAAGGCTGAGTACAGTGAAGTCAGTAAGCTTCGTATGGCCATTAGCGCACGCTATGGATAGGGACTAGCGCGCGCTAATAACCATTTCCTATATATAGGACAACATACTTTTTCATTTTTCAGATATTTCCACTTTCCCAAATCCGAATTTTTGAGCTCAGAGAGTTACTTCCTTCCTCCTCAAACCTCTCATATCATCCTCCTAGCTCGAGTTTGAAGATTGTAGATCATTGAGGATTGGTGTTCAAGCTCTCGGTGTTGGATTTTCTTCAAGTTCCTTCGTGTCCTTCGCTACTTTGAGGTAGGTGATTCTTCGCCAATATTAGTAGTATTCTGAAGGACGTTTGATCATGCTTATCTAAGTCAGTTAATTCGTTAATAGTCGAATCATCACGTGTTAGAAGGATATTTTGACGTTTCGGCACTTATTCTTCGTATAAACCTTTGAACCTTTTTAGTAAATGGACTCCTAAGCATTTTCATACCGATTATGACCAGTAGGTGGAGATTTTCAAGTTGTTATGTGTACACTTTCGAATCATGCGTTTTGTAACGTAGGACGAAGGGAACTTAGGATACTTTCTCGAGATCAAGATGAATTATGGTGTAGTAATGATTATACGTAACCTTGTATCTCGTAGTCGTTTAATCCGTATAGAACTTTCACAAACCTTATGAGCATGATATGCACGGGGATGACATGTATTATCACCATAGAATTTATGATTTCATCACCATTAGATCTAGTTTTCTGCCAGTAGTAATCTGGCATGCACGGTTAGCGCACGCTAACATACGTAAGTTAACGTGCGCTATCGGGAATAAGTTAACGCACGCTATGTTTGGTACGTAACGTACGTTATGTTATCGATCGAGTCGGCCGAAAGCAGAGAATCGTCAAGACATGGCTAACGACGCTAGACTTAGACGATAGCGACGCTAACAGTAGCCTAGCGCACGCTACGTAGAGTACGTAGCGTACGCTAAGTGGTTCAGGCAGATTGCATATTTTGAGCTTTTGGCCATAGACCGAATTGTTAGGCAATCGTTCGACTTGAGATGATTTGTATATCATTTCTTTTGTTAAGGTTCGAGCTTGCTACATTGATCGAAGGAGGCAGCCTTCAAGTGTGTTGAGATCCTTGAAGTGTTTCGTTCTTGCCATCTTCGAGGCAAGTATCATAATATGTTAACATTGGTATTTTGAGCATGCGTGTGGTTATTCATGTTGTCGAACATGAGTTTCATTTCGTTGAATTGTCATGATATTCGTTATCTAGTGTTTGTATGTTTATGTTGATGGACATGGCGATTTGGCATATATGTATGCATGAGTTGTGTTTGTGTTTGTTGTGCGATCCATGCTGAGGGCGCTGGATCGGATGTCCACCTCGTGTTGGTCCGACGGGATCATCTTGGGATCTAGGCTGAGGGCGATGGATCATTGAACGGGTTATTTCCACCTCGTGTTGGTCCGACGGGATCATCTTGGGATCTATGCTGAGGGCGCTGGATCATTGGAATACCCTTGCTGTGTTAATGGAATCTTTTGGATCCGTATTGTCGGATTCCAGTAGCGGAAGTCCGTGTGGTGTATCTTGTTATGTATTGTTGATGTATATTCGAATTGTTTAAATGATACTTGTACTAGCATCGTTTTGCTAACCCCTTCGGGGGTGGACATTTGTTTTGATGTTCAGGTAGCCGAGGAGCAGGGAAACAGCCACAGTACCGATGTGACGACGAAGGGGTTCAGTTATGTTTGTTGTTGTTGGTGATTTATTTTCTTGGTTTGATTTCGATTTAGTACGTGTGTTTTATTAATTCCACTTCGATATGGTTGTATTAATTACTCGTTGAACCAGTTGAATCGGTTTTGTAAACTTGAATTTTCGTGGTATTGATGTCTTATACTTACATTTCTTTTATTTAGCCTTGTAAATCCTTACTTAAAGGGTTTACTACTGTAATTATTCCGAATATCTCAGGGTGTTACATGTTCAACCTCCCTTTCGCTAGCGAACATGGTGAGGTTCGGTTTCTCCCCTCGTTTGGCACTCATGGAATGAATAGCTTGGGGTGACATCGGCTTCAACACGATCTTCTTACCCTTATCTCGCAACTCGTATTCGTTGCTCCTTCCCCGGTGCAAAACATCCCTATCAAATAACCAAGGGCGTCTCAAAAGTACGTGACAAGCATCCATTGGAATCACATCACATAATATCTCATCACGATATGAACCCATTGCCAATCCGACCCGAAGTTGCTTCGAAACCCTCACCTTACTCCCGTCATCAAGCCAATGTAAAGCATATGGCTTAGGGTGAGTTGTGGTGGTTAGCCCAAGCTTCGTCACCATTTCACTCGAAGCTATGTTGGTGCAACTCCCTCCGTCGATAATCAAACTATACCACTTATCTCCAACTTGACACTTTGTATGGAATATTTGGTCCCTTTGTTCTGACTCGCTCGGAACCGACTTAGCTTTCAAAGTGCGAAGAACCAAGGCTGTATCGTAATTAGGAGCATCGTAAGCCTCACATTCTTCTCCTTCTTCGTCCTCCATGTTGAAATCAAATACATCCCCTAGTCTTTCTTTTTCGTCCTCAACCAACAATTCGTCTCGGATCGTGATAGCTTCTCTTAGTGTCACCATTCATTTTTTCGGACAAGCATTTTGATAATGTCCGAACCCTTGACATTTGAAACATCTTACTTTAGCCAAACTTGTCTCCTTCGGTACGTAGGGGTTCTTAGGAATCGCAACAGGGACCGGAGTCAGTACAGTTGTCTTAGTAGTTGAACTAGACCCGACGCTTGGGTTTCCAAATTTGACTGGAAACTCGGGTTTATACAACTTCATCCTGTTCTGAGCTTCTAACTTCACACATAGCCCACATAATGTATCGAAGTCCTCATATGGTGATGCGATTGTGACATCTCCAAACGAAGTAAGAATTGACATAGGTGACGATACCACGTTGCATGCACATGCACCTACGTACTTCGGTGAGAAAACAAATGCGGAAATGGGAACGATCTTAATAATCGGAACCGGGATAACTTAGACGTATTAAAACATGCATACGTATGCATGTTCATGCATACAAAATCGGCCATAATAGGGAGGGAGATTTCGGTTGATTTGATGAAGGATCCATGAAGGATCTTTGTCCCCACTACTTTCAACTTTGCTTTTATTTTTCAAAGTCCACCATAATAAGATCAAGGTAGAGATTTGACTCACTCCAACCTTTCTCCAAATCGTCCGAACATGCAAGGAAGAAATGCCAAGATGTTGCTTTCATTAAAGAAGATGCCAAGATGTTGTTTTCATTTCATATCCTTGTCAAAGTCTTGCAAGAAGATATCACATGAGAAAGATGTTATCTACTCCCTTGAAGTACCCCATGGCCGAAAATGATACGAATTCTCACTTGGGAGGCGAATTCGCTCTCGATACAGCGGAAGGCTTTTTTGATGAACGGAAACTATCGACAAGAAACTGTCGGGAACTGGTGACAACAGCTCGCTACAACAACAATACTGACGAGCGATGAAGGCGGTAATTCGATACCGCCGCAAGACAGGAATTTGGTCCAAAATGAAAAGACTCGAAATAGCACGTTACGTTTGGAAGCGTCCTTAAGACAGGAAACACGTTCGAAGGATCGAACAACACTTTGTACGAAATATTGAACAAGTATAAAACTGTATCGAAAAATAAACAGGATATCGAAACAAGGTATAAATAGATGTTTTATCAAATTAGACCTATGATTTGATAAAGTGATTTCTCCTCAAGACCTATTGAGAATCAATCAAATTAGTATTCGAATAAAAACCAAGTTTTGATGAAAAGCATTCACCAGAAAAAAAAACACAAAGTGTTCTTAATTTTTCAACATTCAATAATCCTTCATTACAACTCTACTGCCACTATTTATAGGCAGAGCAGCGTGACAAGATAATTTAAACTAATTCAAGCTGAGCTTAGAATAATAAAAGATAATAAAAAGGGTCCTCATGTCACTTGTGGACAAAAGTAAAAGCTGGGTCTTTGCCTCCAAGTTGTTTGTTGACAGCCGCCCTTTTGCCAAGAATCCTGCTGCTTTTGTAAGAAGATGCTGAATATTCTTTATTTGTTTAGTTACCACTTGAATCTCTTCCCCTCCCCAAGATGCAAGTTGTCTTTTGTTTAAGTTACTCCAATTCCAATTATCAAGGTGACTCCATGCCTCGTTTCAGCTCTCTCGCCCAAGTATGTTGTAGTGCGGTCGAGGTGTTTTACGTCGATCCTTACTTCGTCTTCTTCTCTTGGAGTAGTCGGCTTCGCATCATTCCCTCCTTCTTTAAAAGGAATTGTCCTCAATTCCGCAATCCCATCGTCGTCAAGGTAAGGGGATAAATCACCTACGTTGAAAGTAGCATGCACTCCGTAGTCACCCGGAAGTTCTAACTTGTAAGCATTGTCATTCACCTTGGCAATTATCTTAAATGGTCCCTCAGCTCGTGGCATTAGCTTGTTCTTACGCTTACTCGGAAATCGTTCCTTCCTCAAATGTAACCAAACTAAATCTCCAACCTCGAATAATCTCGGCCTTCTTTGCTTATTCGACTTCCTTTTGTACGCCTCGTTTATTTCCTTGATTCGATCCCGCACCTGTTCGTGTAATTTCATCATTGATTTTAGTTTTGACTCCGCATCCTTATGCACCAATTCGTCACTTGGTAGTGGAATTAGATCTAGCGGCATGTAAGGATTCAGTCCGTAAACTACTTCAAATGGAGAGTGTGCAGTGGCATGAGTAGGAGATCGATTATAAGCAAACTCCGCATGTGCCGCCAGATCCTGGCCCTTTTGTGTTTTGCTCACCAAGCCTCGCAACAGCGTTCCCAGTGTTCGATTCGTTACTTCAGTTTGTCCGTCGGTTTGAGGATGATGTGAAGTACTAAACAAAAGCTTGGTTCCTACCTTCCTCCATAATGTGTTCCAAAAGTAGCTTAGAAACTTCGAGTCCCGGTCCGAAACAATAGTTTTCGGAACTCCATGTAATCGCACCACCTCTCGGAAATACAAGTCAGCAACATTACTCGCATCATCGGTTTTGTAACAAGGAACAAAATGAGCCATCTTTGAAAAACGATCGACGACCACCATAATCGCATCCTTACCTCGTTGGGTTCAAGGCAAAGCCACAATGAAATCCATTGAGACATCTTCCCATAGCCTCTCCGGAATCGGCAAAGGTGTGTAGATTCCTGGTTTGAACGAACTTTTCGCAACATGGCACGTCACACATTTACTGATTATATTATTAACGTCCCCCTGCATCCTTGGCCAGTAAAAATGTTCCTTAAGCACTTCTAATGTCTTGGCCGAACCGAAGTGGCCAGCCAAACCTCCCCCATGAGCCTCTCGAACCAGCAATTCTCGAATCGTGTGCCTTGGTAGACAAAGACGATTTCCCTTAAAAAGAAAGCCCTCCTGTATCAAAAATTCTCCCACCGGGCCAGGTTTGCACAGGGCGAAGGTTTCGCCAAAATCTGCATCACCTTCGTAATACTCTTTTACTGTATCGAATCCAAGCAAACGAATATCAAGAGTGGCGAGTAAGGCATAATGCCTAGACAATGCATCTGCCACAATATTGCTCGTGCCATCCTTATACTTTGATGAGAAGTGAAATGATTGTAAGAATTCCACCCACTTCGCATGCCTGGGACTTAACTTGTGTTGCCCGTTAATGTACTTCAAAGATTCATGGTCCGAGTGTATGATAAAATGTTTTGGTCGAAGATAGTGACTCCAATGATCTAGGGCCCTCACAATCGCATAAAACTCCTTGTCGTAGGTACAATAATTCAGACGAGCACCGTTTAACTTCTCGGAAAAATAAGCAATAGGTCGCTTTCCCTGAATGAGAACCGCTCCAATGCCCACTCCGCTAGCATCACATTCTACCTCAAACGGTTGCGAAAAATCGGGTAATACTAAGATTGGTGCTTTGCACAACTTCGCCTTCAACTTTGCAAATGACTCCTGAGCAGCCCTGCTCCAATTAAACGTGCCCTTCTTCAAACATTCGGTTATAGGGCTTGCAATGGTACTGAAGTCTCGAATGAATCTTCGGTAAAATGAAGCTAGTCCATGGAACGATCTAACCTCCGTCACTGTAGTGGGAACCGGCCAGGACTTAATTGCTTCGATCTTCGCTTGATCGACCGACACTCCATTCTTTGAAACAATATAGCCAAGAAAGACTATACTTTCGACCAAAAATGAGCACTTCTCCCTTTTTCCATACAGCTTCTGGTCTCTAAGGGTTTCAAAGACTTGCCTCAAGTGTTCGAAATGTTCTTGCAACGATCGGCTGTAGATCAAAATATCATCTAAGTATACAACCACAAATTTCCCTAAAAATGGCTTAAGTACCTCATTCATCAAGCGCATGAAAGTACTCGGTGCATTTGTAAGACCGAATGGCATAACAGTCCATTCATACAGCCCGTGTTTAGTTTTGAAGGCTGTCTTCCACTCATCTCCTTCCCGCATCCGAATTTGGTGATAACCACTTCGTAGATCAACCTTTGAAAAGATCACGGATCCGTGTAATTCATCCAACATGTCATCCAGCCTTGGGATTGGAAATCGATACTTGATGGTTATATTGTTCACAGCTCGACTGTCAATACACATCCTCCAAGATCCGTCTTTCTTTGGAACCAGTAATACCGGAACCGCACAAGGACTTAGGCTTTCTCGAACGTACCCACGATCCATCAGTTCTTCGATTTGGTTTTGTAATTCCTTCGTCTCCTCGGGATTACATCTATAGGCAGCTTTGTTAGGGAGCGACACACCCGGTATGAGGTCGATCTGATGTTCAATCCCGCGAATTGGTGGTAAACCCGACGGTAATTCTTCGGGAAAAACATCTGCAAATTCGCGTAATAAGGCACCATCCTTTCGTTCCGCATAACCATGTTACCATTCCGTGTCTCCTTCAGAACCAACAAGTACACACAACTGCCATCATTAATAGCATGTTCCACCTCCCGTTCGCTAGCAAACATGGCCAGTTTTGGTTTGTCATTCCTACTAGAACTCATAGAGTGAATAGCTTGAGGTGACATTGGTTTAAGCACAATCTTCTTGCCCTTATCCCGTAGCTCGTACTCATTGCTTCTTCCTCGGTGTAAAACGTCCCTATCAAACATCCATGGTCTTCCTAACAGTACATGGCATGCATCTATCGGGAGTACATCACATAATACGTTGTCTTCATATGACCCCATGGCTAGTCCAATCCTCACTTGTTTAGTCACCTTTATTTTGCTCCCATCATCGAGCCAATGCAAAGTGTAAGGTTTCGGGTGAGCCGTAGTGGTCAGCCCGAGTTTAGTCACCATCTCGCTGGAAGCGACGTTGGTGCAACTCCCTCCATCAACGATCAAACTACACCATTTATTTCCAACTTGACACTTCGTGTGAAATATTTGATTCCGATGTTACGAATCATTCGATACAGCTTTGGCTTGTAGCGTTCGCAGAACTAAAGCCGTGTCATAGCTTGGGGCATCGTAAGTCTCGCATTCTTCTCCTTCCTCATCCTTTATGTCGAAATCAAATACGTCACCCAGTCTTTCTTCCTCAACCAACAACTCATCTCGGATCGTGACAGCTTCCCTTAGTGTCACTACTCGTTTGTTTGGACAAGCATTTTGATAATGTCCGAACCCTTGACATTTGAAACATCTCACTTTAGCCAAACTCATCTCCTTCGGTACGTAGGGTATAGTCGCCTTAGCCGGATTCGCAACAGGAACTGGAGTCGGTACAGTTGCCTTAACCGCTGAACTAGATCCGACGCTTGGGTTTCCAAATTTGACTGGAAACTCTGGTTTATACATCTTCATCCTGTTCTGAGCTTCTAACTTCACACATAACCCACATAATGTGTCGAAGTCCTCGTATGGATATAGTTCCACCGAGTTAGCTATGCTTCGGTTTAAGCCACGCAAGAATCGCGACATCTTCTGCTCCTCATTCTCCTCTATCTATCCCATTAAGGTTAGATTCTCAAACTCCTCAATGTATTCACTGACATTCAACTTTCCTTGCATGAGATCTGCAATTTTTCTGTATAAGGATAACCGATGTGATGTTGGCACATATCTCTTACGAAGTTTTCTTTTTAATGAATCCCACGAACGGATCTTTTCCTTCCCCGCACGAGCTCTTCGTGTTTTAATTCCTTCGTACCAAAGTGAAGCTCCTTTCCCCAACTTGAGAATTGCATACTTACACCTTTTCTCATCGTCAAGGTCTTTAAATTCGAACATACGATCAATTTTTCGTTCCCATTCCAGGTAAACTTCAGGGTCGGTCCCTCCAACGAACTATGGAAGCTCGTTCACCTTGAACTCTTCGACATGGCGTGAGGGTCGTTCATAGTCACCACGCCTAGGTTGCCAACGTTGGTCGCGTTGTTCTGGTATGTTACGCAATGCGTCACGAAGTTTTGCCAAGAAGTCAGCGTCGTTGAGATCCATAATGCCAAAGATCAAGAACTTGGGCGCTCCGATACCACTTATGATACGAATTCTCACTTGGGAGGCGAATTCGCTCTCGATACAGCGGAAGGCTTTTTTGACGAACGGAAACTATCGACAAGAAACTGTCGGGAACTGGTGACAACAGCTCGCTACAGCAACAATACTGACGAGTGATGAAGGCGGTAATTCGATACAGCCGCAAGACAGGAATTTGGTCCAAAATGAAAAGACTCGAAATAGCACGTTACGTTTGGAAGCGTCCTTAAGACAGGAAACATGTTCGAAGGATCGAACAACACTTTGTACGAAATATTGAACAAGTATAAAACTGTATCGAAAAATAAACAGGATATCGAAACAAGGTATAAAAAAATGTTTTATCAAATTAGACCTATAATTTGATAAAGTGATTTCTCCTCAAGACCTATTGAGAATCAATCAGATTAGTATTCGAAACGCGTCGAATAAAAACCAAGTTTTGATGAAAAGCATTCACCAGAAAAAAAAACACAAAGTGTTCTTAATTTTTCAACATTCAATAATCCTTCATTACAACTCTACTGCCACTATTTATAGGCAGAGCAGCCTGACAAGATAATTTAAACTAATACAAGCTGAGCTTAGAATAATAAAAGATAATAAAAAGGGTCCTCATGTCACTTGTGGACAAAAGTAAAAGCTGGGTCTTTGCCTCCAAGTTGTTTGTTGACAGCCGCCCTTTTGCCAAGAATCCTGCTGCTTTTGTAAGAAGATGCTGAATATTCTTTATTTGTTTAGTTACCACTTGAATCTCTTCCCCTCCCCAAGATGCAAGTTGTCTTTTGTTTAAGTTACTCCAATTCCAATTATCAAGGTGACTCCATGCCTCGTTTCAGCTCTCTCGCCCAAGTATGTTGTAGTGCGGTCGAGATGTTTTACGTCGATCCTTACTTCGTCTTCTTCGCTTGGAGTAGTCGGCTTCGCATCAGAAAATGAGAGGAAGAAACCAAGCATGACTTTGTTTTCAATCTTTATCAAAGTTGATAGATTAGTTTAATGTTTACTTGTTTTCTTGTGTGATCTTGTTTGATCTTGTTTGTAGTTGTTAAGGCTATTTATAAGCCTCATTCTCAATCTTCAAAATCACTTTTGAAGCTTGAAAAAAACGAAATACACTTGTATGTATTCATTGTTGAATGATTTTCAGCACACCTTGATTATAATTCGACGCGTCTTCGAGTTGTAATTTAATCGATTCTCAATAGGTCTTGAGGAGAGATTGCCTTATCAAACTATAGGTCTAGTTTGATAATTTACTTTCATATTATCTTGTTTACGGAAACCGAATTGCCCTACTTTCGGTTAAATCTTACGAGTGTTACACATATCGAGTGTTGAGAGTTTAAAAAATATATCCGCTGCATTTTTCGGCGAATTTACGTTCATCTTAATACGTAATTCGTATCATTAGTGGTATCAGAGCCCAAAGTTATTTCCTTGTCGAAACTCTCTTGGCGATTTTCTGGAGTAAGCTATCTTATCATGGACTTTTCCGACGATTTCATGGAGAAACTCCGTGAGGCATTACAAAATTTACAAGAACCACGTTTTCAAGCTAGAAGAGGAGGATATGATGCACATTCACCGCGTCATGTAGATGAATTTAAAGTAAATGAACTTCCGGAATTTGTCGGAGGTACCAATCCCGAAGTCTACTTGGAGTGGGAGAGAAAGATTGAACGTATGTTCGACTTCAAGAAACTTAACGATGAGAAACGGTGCAAATATGCGATTCTCAAGTTAGGTAAGGGCGCTTCCCTATGGTTCAAGGGTGTGAAAACACAACGAGCTCGTGCGGGAAAAGAGAAAATCCGTTCTTGGGATTCTTTGAAGAAAAAACTACGTAAAAGTTATGTCCCGACATCACATCGGTTAACCTTATACCGAAAAATTGTGGAGTTCGTGCAAGGGAAACTAAGTGTGGGAGAATACATTGAAGAATTTGAAGGCTTGGCCTTAATGGGAGAACTCGAAGAAAATGAAGAACAAAGAATGTCATGTTTCTTACGTGGTCTTAACCGAAACATTGCAAATACGATGGAATTATACCCCTGCGGAGATTTTGACACTTTATGCGGACTATGCATAAAAATAGAAGCTCAAAACAAGTTGAAGTTTGCCAAACCCGAATTCCCATACAAATTCGGAAATACAAGTGCAGGCTCAAGTTCGACTACGAAACCTACCGTACCTTTTCAAGTCCCTACCCCGGCCCCGAAGGTTCCTCACGTTTCCAAGGAAACGAGCTTGGCTAAAGTACGATGCTTTAAATGTCAAGGCTTCGGTCACTATCAAAATGCATGTCCTAATAAACGGGTGGTCACCTTAAGAGAAGCTCTTATGGTCCGAGACGAACTTTTAGTCGAGGACGAGAAGGAAGGCCTTGGTGACATATTTAACATGGAGGCCGAGGAAGAGAACGAGGAATGCGAGACTTATGACGCTCCGGAATATGATACTGCTTTAGTGCTTCGAGCACTACATACCAAAATCATTCCAAGTGATACGGAGCAAAGAGACCAAATCTTTCATTCCAAATGCAAAGTCGGAGAAAAGTGGTGTAGCTTGATAATAGACGGAGGGAGTTGCACGAATGTAGCTTCAAATGAGATGGTCACCAAACTCGGGCTAACTAGTACGGCTCACCCGAGACCGTATGCTTTACATTGGCTCGATGATGGAAGCAAAGTGAAGGTGTCGATACAAGTACGGGTCAACTTAACTATGGGACCATACGGGGATGATGTGTTGTGTGACGTACTCCCGATGGACGCATGCCACATACTTTTGGGACGACCATGGATGTTCGACCGAGATGTTTTACATCGAGGTCGGAGTAATGAATATGAATTACGAGACAAGGGAAAAAAGATTGTGCTCAAACCAATGTCCCCGCAAGCTATCCGTTCGATGAGTTCTAGTCGAGTGGAGAAACCGAAACTTACCATGCTTGTGCTACGGAATTGACTAGTCCGAATAAAGAAAACGAAGCAAGGATCGACGTAAATGGCCTTGCAACGCGTCATGCACGTACGGCAACATTTTTTGGCGAGAAAACGGACACAAGCCGGAAAATGGCACAACCTGCCGAAAAATGTCGTCCCCTGCCGGAAAATGTCGAGCCTGCCGGAAAATATCACACCGGCTGGAAAATGCCGGCCACTGCCGACCGAACTCGGCCGTGTCGTCCGGCACGGCCCGTGTTGTACTCGTCCGGAAATGCCAAGGTCACTATCGGTCGAACCCAACCTTGCCACGCGACACGGTCGAGTTCTACTCGCCTAGAAATGCCGAAAATGACTGTCCAGACGCCCGTCCGTGCTCCAGGACACGGTCGAGTCAATGCCGAGTCACTGTCGGTCGAGTCGCTGTCAGACGTCCGTGTCACGCCGCGACCGTGCCAAGCGGACACGGTCGAGTCATTCCCGAACGTCCCTGTCGCGCCGCGCCCGTGCCGAGTCACTGTCGGACGAGTCACTGTCAGACGTTGCTGTCGCGCCGCGACCGTGTCAAGCGGACACGGTCGAGTCCCTGCCGGCGCCTGTCGACCGCGCCGCGGCCGTGTCACGGGACACGGTCGAGTCTCCGCCGATGACCACTTATTTTATACACTTTTTTGTATTTTTGACTTCTCTTTTCCTTTTTACTTATTTTAGGGATTATGTTTTCCCCATTTTGTGATTTTATGTTCCTTGTTTGTATTTTATGTTGATTTGTTTGGATTATTCAAAGATTTTATAATCTTTGAATTATTTTATTTTTTTTGTTTGTTTCCTTAGTAGTAGGAGACTTCACCTCCTATAAGTAGGAGTTGATTAGCCTTGTAATGAAAGAGAGTATTATGAATTTGAATGTGAAAGAATACACTTTGTGTTTATATCCTTGGTAAATGATTTTTACCGAAACTTGATTTTTATTCGACGCGTTTTCGAATATTAATCCGATTGATTCTCAATAGGTCTTGGAAAGAAATCACCTTATCGAGTTATAGGTCTAATTCGATAAACCCTTGTTCTTGATCGATATTATCACTTTTCCGATATTACTTCCATTTTCCATTTGTTCGAATTTTCATCATCATATTCGATATTACTCCCACAAAATACATCCAAAAACACCCATACTCGTAAAAAGACTTCCGCTATGATATTCATACAAACACTCCGAACGATACGTATCCGCCTCTCCCGGAGAATTCGTATCATAAGTGGTATCGGAGACCAGGGTCATCTCCTTGGGCGATTTATTCAACGATTACTTGTCAAAGAAAATATCTCTTGGTTCTTGTCATCGGAAACCACACCTGAATTTCTTAATTCAGTTAAGGTTCTTGATCTTTCAACAAAATGGAGTTCAACGATATTTATCACTTGGCGATATTACGCGACGCATTACACAAACAGACGGAGTTCATGGGACATTCCGATCCAGAATCAGGTGTTGATTGGATCCACGTTTGTGAGGAGTTTTTCAACTACAATTCAATTCCAGTAGACCGCCGAGTCTCGTTGGCGACAAAACGCCTTCGTGGTCGCGCCTCGACCTAGTGGCAGAAATTGAAAACCAGTCGTTTACACCAAGGTAAACCCAAACTAATAGACTGGAACAAATTCATAAAACACTTTACTCAGAAATTCATCCCCACAAATTCTCACCGCCACGATCCACCAACGGCACCACCCCGGAAATTGCAGAAGTTCGGCGCCACCCCGCCACCAACCTTCGATCTAAGGTTTATCCCCATCGAAGAATTTCCAGCAAAGCCATTTTTCGATGAAGACGATGTCCCTACCACCGTTTTCGATGGAGTAGATGAGACAGAGGTTTCAACGCCGCAATACAACGAAGAAAGTGAGTTGAGCCATGTTTCCATAATTGACGAACTTGGAACTTGCAATTATGAGCATGAACCAATCAGTTGTGTTGGTCAAATTGACCAAAACGGAATTGATGGGTCGAAGGAATTATTCACACAAATCGGACCTTTTAAAGTTGTGGAAGACAAAATTGAGCTTGGTACTAAAATTGATCGGTTAGAAGAAAACGACAATTTTGGGCCTAAATTTCATATCGACTCAGTTTCTGGTGATAGACTTATTGTCTTGGATGATTACCAAATTGAGGTTAGTAAAATATTTTGTGATGGGCCATTATTGGAGGAGCCCAACAATATTGGAACGGAGAGTTGGTCAGATTATGACGGACCGCCAGCATTTGATGAGGAACCAGTTGTTGAAGAGGAATCCGTAATAAATCCTGTGTTTCCCATTCTTGATGGTGAAACCGATGTGGAATTATCGGTGTTTCCAATTTTGGAGGATGAACCCGATGTGAAATTAACCGTGCATTCCATTTCAGATGTCCACTCATTTCATGATATCGGTATTACCTGGCGGAGTAATTATTATTATTTTATTAATAATGATAGTTATTTTGTTGGTGATTCTCGAGGGCCCCCCACTACCTATCGTCTCAAGATTTTGGGCCATGTACGTACTGCGGACATTTTCGAGATCAAGTACTTAGAGGCGTTACAATTCCCTTTAAAGGAGGAGGGGATGATATGGAATTGACTAGTCCGAATAAATAAAACGAAGCAAGGATCGACGTAAATGGCCTTGCAACACGTCATGCACGTACAGCAACATTTTTTGGCGAGAAAACGGACACAAGCCGGAAAATGGCACGACCTGCCGGAAAATGTCGTCCCCTGCTGGAAAATATCACACCGGCCGGAAAATGCCGGCCACTGCCGACCGAACTCGGCCGTGTCGTCCGGCACGGCCCGTGCTGTACTCATCCGGAAATGCCAAGGTCACTGTCGGTCGAACCCGACCGTGCCAGGCGACACGGTCGAGTCCTACTCGCCTAGAAATGCCGAAAATGACTGTCCAGATGCCCGACCGTGCTCCAGGACACGGTCGAGTCAATGCCGAGTCACTGTCGGTCGAGTAGCTGTCAGACGTCCTTGTAACGCCGCGACCGTGTCAAGCGGACACGGTCGAGTCATTCCCGAACGTCCCTGTCGCGCCGCGCCCGTGCCGAGTCACTGTCGGACTAGTCACTGTCAGACGTTCGGATTAATATTCGAAAACGCGTCGAATAAAAATCAAGTTTCGGTAAAAATCATTTACCAAGGATAGAAACACAAAGTGTATTCTTTCACATTCAAATTCATAATACTCTCTTTCATTACAAGGCTAATCAACTCCTACTTATAAGAGGTGAAGTCTCCTACTACTAAGGAAACAAACAAAAAAAATAAAATAATTCAAAGATTATAAAATCTTTGAATAATCCAAACAAATCAACATAAAATACAAACAAGGAACATAAAATCACAAAATGGGGAAAACATAATCCCTAAAATAAGTAAAAAGGAAAAGAGAAGTCAAAAATACAAAAAAAAGTGTATAAAATAAGTGGGCTGTCGGCAGGACTCGACCGTGACCCGTGACACGGCCGCGGCGCGGTCGACAGGCGCCGACAGGGACTCGACCGTGTCCGCTTGACACGGTCGCGGCGTGACAAGGACGTCTGACAGCGACTCGACCGACAATGACTCGGCATTGACTCGACCGTGTCCTGGAGCACGGTCGGGCATCTGGACAGTCATTTTCGGCATTTCTAGGTGAGTAGGACTCGACTGTGTCGCCTGGCACGGTCGGTTTCGACCGACAGTGACCTTGGCATTTACAGACGAGTACAGCACGGGCCGTGCCGGACGAAACGGCCGAGTTCGGTCGGCAGTGGCCGGCATTTTCCGGCCGGTGTGATATTTTCCGGCAGGCTCGACATTTTCCGGCAGGGGACGACATTTTCCGGCAGGTCGTGCCATTTTCCGGCTTGTGTCCGTTTTCTCGCCAAAAAATGTTGCTATACGTGCATGACGTGTTGCAAGGCCATTTACGTCGATCCTTGCTTCGTTTTCTTTATTCGGACTAGTCAATTCCGTATCATCCCCTTCTCCTTTAAAGGGAATTATCCTCAATTCCGAACTTCCTCCGTCATCAAGATAATTAATTAATGCCTCTAAGTACTTGATCTCGAAAATATCCGCAGTACGTGATACGAATTATCCGGGGAGAGGTGGATACGTATCGGTCGGAGTATATGTAGGAATATCGTAGCGGAAGTCTTTTTACGAGTAGGGGGTTTTTGGATGTATTTTGTGGGAGTAATATCGAATATAACAATAAAAATATCGAACAAGAAGACTTGAACGATCAAGAACAAGAGTTTATCGAATTAGACCTATAACTCGATAAGGTGATTTCTTCCCAAGACCTATTGAGAATCAATCGGATTAATACTCGAAAACGCGTCGAATAAAAATCAAGTTTCGGTAAAAATCATTTACCAATGATAGAAACACAAAGTGTATTCTTTCACATTCAACATTCATAATACTCTATCCTCAATACATGATGAACCAAGTCTACTTATAGGAGAGTAGTCTCTTACAACTAAGGAATCAAAAACAACAAGATCACATGATCTTAGAAATTAAAAACAATAATCAAGATAAAAAAAATAAGATTACAAGGAATCAAATATTAGGGGTGGGGATCACACACATGAACATGATTATAAGCCATCCTACCATGTGAGGAAAAGGGAGACAAATTAATACACAAAGTGTATAAAATAAAGGAGGCTGCCGGCTGGACACGGGCCGTGTCGATGGACACGGCCGCGGCTGCATGTGCCATGTGCGGCAGGACTCGACCGTGTTCGACTGACACGGTCGGGCTGGTCGGCAGGTGTTTCGGCGCTTCTAGGCGAGTAGGACTCGACCGTGTTCGTATGACACGGTCGGGCTGGTCGGCAGACTTGCGACGCTTTCCGGAAGAGTAGGACACGGTCGTGGCTCGGGATACGGTTGGGCTGGTCGGCAGTTCGTTCGGCATTTTCCGGAGTGCGACACGATCGTGTCCTGGGACACGGTCGAGCTCGGCAGCAGTTCGTTCGGCCAATTCCGGAAGGGTGCGACACGGGCGTGTCCTGGGACACGGTCGAGCTCGGCAGCAGTTCGTTCGGCCAATTTCGGAAGGGTGCGACACGGGCGTGTCCTGGGACACGGTCGAGCTCGGCAGCTTGGTCCTTTTACGTATTGTGTCCGTTTTCTCGCCTAAAAATGTCGCCGTACGTGCATGATGCGTTGTAAGGCCATTTACATCAATCCTTGCTTCGTTTTCTTTATTCGGCCTAGTCAATTTCCGTATCATCTCCTCCCCCTTTAAAAGAGATTCGTCCTCGAATCTAAAGTCCAAGGACGGTTGGTATTCCGGATAGGGTTGTGCTCCTCCCGGGTTGAAGATGTAATTTTCGTCGGATGTGTTGACGTTTGCTTGGGATTGCATTTTTAAAAGATCAACCTACAAAATAAAAACAAACGACGTATCTAGGTGTCTACCATTTCCCTTAACGGAATCCCCAAAAAAAAGATTTGTGGTTTAACGGAATAATTTCCATTTCCGGCGTCATGTGGGCACAAATCTTGTCCTCATTCCTTTCATCAATGAGTTCGTCTTTTCTGCTTTCCACCACATATAGCCACATAGCTTTTACGTTGGTCGGTGTGGAACCGGATCAATGAGAACAATCGATTGGGATCCTCCAATTTTTTAACAATAATAGGAATAACCTCATAGAAATTTTGGGGAACAATTGCCTTGTCCTCAATCTCTTCATCTTCTGTAGCTTGGGGAACGAACGGTTGTGTAGAACTAAAAAGTATACTTGTGAGTTCCTCCCTCGTTAACTCGTCTTGATGCTCCAAATCATTTGAAACCGATTTGATTTCTAAAGTACGAAGAACTAAGTCTGTATCATAATCGGGAGCATCGTAAACTACACATTCTTCTTCTCCTTCGTCCTCTATATCAAACTTGAGAATGTCGCCTAGCCTTTCTTGTTCTTCCTCGGCTATTAACTCGTCTCGGGTAGCAAGAGTCGGGCAAACATCTTGCACATGATCGAACCCTTGACCAATGAAACAACTCACCTCCATCAAACTCGTCTCATTAGGCAAGTCGAGAGCTTTAGAAACCGAGTTGGGGGCTGATGTTGTTACGATTTTGAGAGCCGAACTCAAGCCGAAAGGTACGTATCTCTTGCGAAGTTTTCTTTTCAACGACTCCCACGAACGGATCTTTTTTTTCCAGCACGAGTCCTTTGCTTCTTCTTTAATTCGAACCAAACTGAAGCGCCTTTAACCAACTTGATAATTGCATATTTGCAACGCTCCTCATCGTTATGACCTTTGAACTCGAACAAGCGATCCATCTTACGTTCCCATTTCAAATAAATTTCGGGATCGGTACCTCCGATGAACTTCGGAAGTTCGCTCAACTCGAACTCGTTAGTATGGCGTGGGGAACACAGGCCTTCTCCTCCTCGTCGAGGTTCCGTTAAGTCATGTAAAGCATCACGTAGCTTTACCAAGAATTCGGTATTGAAAAAGTCCATCTCTTCTAATGATCAAGAAATCGAACAGAAAATTTGCCAAGAAATCCGTGAAGAATGAACCAAGAAGATGATCAAAGAATCTGATCTCCACCGTTCAGACTGTAGTTCAATGAGTTGGCTTACCGTTGTCAAAATTTCGTGACGATCCAACGGTCGAATCCACGGGAAACTTTGTTTTCTTCCGACCGCACTAATCTGCCAATGTTATGCGAAAATTTTGAAGAAACCGTGAAGAACAACTCAAGAAGGTGGTTAAATACCTCAACTAAAAAAAAATTCATTGAATAAATCGCCCAAGGAGATAACCTTGGGTTCCGATACCACTAATGATACGAATTATCCGGGGAGAGGCGGATACGTATCGGTCGGAGTGTTTGTAGGAATATCGTAGCGGAAGTCTTTTTACGAGTAGGGGGTTTTTGGATGTATTTTGTGGGAGTAATATCGAATATAACAATAAAAATATCGAACAAGAAGACTTGAACGATCAAGAACAAGAGTTTATCGAATTAGACCTATAACTCGATAAGGTGATTTCTTCCCAAGACCTATTGAGAATCAATCGGATTAATACTCGAAAACGCGTCGAATAAAAATCAAGTTTCGGTAAAAATCATTTACCAATGATAGAAACACAAAGTGTATTCTTTCACATTCAACATTCATAATACTCTATCCTCAATACATGATGAACCAAGTCTACTTATAGGAGAGTAGTCTCTTACAACTAAGGAATCAAAAACAACAAGATCACATGATCTTAGAAATTAAAAACAATAATCAAGATAAAAAAAATAAGATTACAAGGAATCAAATATTAGGGGTGGGGATCACACACATGAACATGATTATAAGCCATCCTACCATGTGAGGAAAAGGGAGACAAATTAATACACAAAGTGTATAAAATAAAGGAGGCTGCCGGCTGGACACGGGCCGTGTCGATGGACACGGCCGCGGCTGCATGTGCCATGTGCGGCAGGACTCGACCGTGTTCGACTGACACGGTCGGGCTGGTCGGCAGGCGTTTCGGCGCTTCTAGGCGAGTAGGACTCGACCGTGTTCGTATGACACGGTCGGGCTGGTCGGCAGACTTGCGACGCTTTCCGGAAGAGTAGGACACGGTCGTGGCTCGGGATACGGTTGGGCTGGTTGGTAGTTCGTTCGGCATTTTCTGGAGGAGTGCGACACGATCGTGTCCTGGGACACGGTCGAGCTCGGCAGCAGTTCGTTCGGCCAATTCCGGAAGGGTGCGACACGGGCGTGTCCTGGGACACGGTCGAGCTCGGCAGCAGTTCGTTCGGCCAATTCCGGAAGGGTGCGACACGGGCATGTCCTGGGACACGGTCGAGCTCGGCAGCTTGGTCCTTTTACGTATTGTATCCGTTTTCTCGCCTAAAAATGTCGCCGTACGTGCATGACGCGTTGTAAGGCCATTTACGTCAATCCTTGCTTCGTTTTCTTTATTCGGACTAGTCAATTTCCGTATCAGTACGTACATGGCCCAAAATCTTGAGACGATAGGTAGTGGGGGGCCCTCGAGAATCACCAACAAAATAACTATCATTATTAATAAAATAATAATAATTACTCCGCCAGGTAATACTGATATCATGAAATGAGTGGACATCTGAAATGGAACGCACGGTTAATTTCACATCGAGTTCATCCTCCAGAATTGGAAACACCGATAATTCCACATCGGTTTCACCATCAAGAATGGGAAACACAGGATTTATTACGGATTCCTCTTCAACAACTGGTTCCTCATCAAATGCTGGCGGTCCGTCATAATTTGACCAACTCTCCGTTCCAATATTGTTGGGCTCCTCCAATAATGGCCCATCACAAAATATTTTACTAACCTCAATTTGGTAATCATCCAAGACAATAAGTCTATCACCAGAAACTGAGTCGATATGAAATTTAGGCCCAAAATTGTCGTTTTCTTCTAACGATCAATTTTAGTACCAAGCTCAATTTTGTCTTCCACAACTTTAAAAGGTCCGATTTGTGTGAATAATTCCTTCGACCCATCAATTCCGTTTTGGTCAATTTGAGCAACACAACTGATTGGTTCATGCTCATAATAGCAAGTTCCAAGTTCGTCAATTATGGAAACATGGCTCAACTCACTTTCTTCGTTGTATTGCGGCGTTGAAACCTCTGTCTCGTCTACTCCATCGAAAACGGTGGTAGGGACATCGTCTTCATCGAAAAATGGCTTTGCTGGAAATTCATCGATGGGGATAAACCTTAGATCGAAGGTTGGTGGCGGGGTGGCGCCGAACTTCTGCAATTTCCGGGGTGGTGCCGTTGGTGGATCGTGGCGGTGAGAATTTGTGGGGATGAATTTCCGAGTAAAGTGTTTTATGAATTTGTTCCAGTCTCTTAGTTTGGGTTTACCTTGGTGTAAACGACTGGTTTTCAATTTCTGCCACCAGGTCGAGGCGCGACCACGAAGGCGTTTTGTCGCCAACGAGACTCGGCGGTCTACTGGAATTGAATTGTGGTTGAAAAACTCCTCACAAACGTGGATCCAATCAACACCTGATTCTGGATCGGAATGTCCCATGAACTCCGGTACGCTGTGTAATGCGTCGCGTAATATCGCCAAGTGATAAATCTCGTTGAACTCCATTTTGTTGAAAGATCAAGAACCTTAACTGAATTAAGAAATTCAGGTGTGGTTTCCGATGACAAGAACCAAGAGATATTTTCTTCGACAAGTAATCGTTGAATAAATCGCCCATGGAGATGACCCTGGTCTCCGATACCACTTATGATACGAATTCTCCGGGAGAGGCGGATACGTATCGTTCGGAGTGTTTGTATGAATATCATAGCGGAAGTCTTTTTACGAGTATGGGTGTTTTTGGATGTATTTTGTGGGAGTAATGTCGAATATGACGATGAAAATTCGAACAAATGGAAAATGGAAGTAATATCGGAAAAGTGATAATATCGATCAAGAAGACTTGAACGATCAAGAACAAGGGTTTATCGAATTAGACCTATAACTCGATAAGGTGATTTCTTCCCAAGACCTATTGAGAATCAATCGGATTAATATTCGAAAATGCGTCGAATAAAAATCAAGTTTCGGTAAAAATCATTTACCAAGGATATAAACACAAAGTGTATTCTTTCACATTCAAATTCATAATACTCTCTTTCATTACAAGGCTAATCAACTCCTACTTATAGGAGGTGAAGTCTCCTACTACTAAGGAAACAAACAAAAAAAATAAAATAATTCAAAGATTATAAAATCTTTGAATAATCCAAACAAATCAACATAAAATACAAACAAGGAACATAAAATCACAAAATGGGGAAAACATAATCCCTAAAATAAGTAAAAAAGAAAAGCGAAGTCAAAACTACCACAAAGTGTATAAACTCCGTGGGCTGTCGGCAGGACTCGACCGTGTCCCGTGACACGGCCGCGGCGCGGTCGACAGGCGCCGGCAGGGACTCGACCGTGTCCGCTTGACACGGTCGCGGCGCGACAAAGAACGTCGGCGATGCTGACTCGTCCGGCAGTGACTCGCACGGGCGCGGGCGCGATAGGGACGTCGGGAATGACTCGACCGCGGTTCCGCTTGGCACGGTCGCGGCGCGTGACAAGGACGTCCGACAATGACTCGACCGACAAAGTGACTCGGCATTGACTCGACCATGTCCCGGAGCACGGACGGGCGTCCTGGACAGCCATTTTCGGCATTTCTAAAGTAGTAGAAGTCGACCGTGTCGCCCGGGCAGTTGGGTTCGACCGATAGTGACCTTGGCATTTCCGTGACGAGTATAAAGACGGCCGTGTCGGACGACACGGCCGAGTTCGGCGATGGTCGCATTTTCCAGCCGGTGTGATATTTTCCGGCAGGCTCGACATTTTCCGGCAGGGGACGACATTTTTCGGCAGGTTGTGCCATTTTCCGGCTTGTGTCCGTTTTCTCGCCAAAAAATGTTTTTTTTTTTGGGAAAAGTCAATTGCATTAAATAAAAAGATTGGCCAACAAGGCAGGCCAGTACCCAGCAACCAATACAGAAGGTGCACCAACAGACGAAACAGAAACTAAAAAAAGAGTTACAATGGAACTACCCAGCCACCTTCCAAATACGCCTAACAGCGACCGCAGATAATGAATGAGGCGGCCAACGCTGAGAGATAATATCACGAACAAGACCAATCCCCTGGAAGGTAACTGTGTGAGGATCACGACGCCTCTGACCGAATCTCCGCTCATTACGCTCCTGCCAGAGTAAGTATACCAATGCCGCTAAAAAGATACGGTAAGCCACGTTAACCACATGCTTTCCTCTCCACCTCCTAGCCGCCCAAAGAATACCCGTACTCCACTCCGAATGAGGCCAACAAAATTTAACCTCCTTCCTAGCAATAGAGATACACCTACTAGAGTAAGGGCACATGAAGAATAAGTGAGAATGAGACTCTAACGCCATCCCACAAAGGACACAAATACCATCTTCATGCTGCAGCCAAGGCTTATCCATAGTCGACAGACGCTCCTGAATAGCCAACCATAATATGAAGGAGTGCCTGGGAATCTTCCCGGGACCAAGAAGCAGAGGGGCCCATGGAACAGGAGGAGAATAAGCTCTACGGAAACGAAGAGCGGACGAGGAAGAATAGGAACCTGAGCTATGCGGTCTCCAAGAGATGCGATCCTGGCCTCCATAGATAGGAGGGAGGGCAGAAACAACCTGCTGGAACCCAGGACGGTCAACCACAGGCCAAACCCATTGACCATCAGAAATGACAGAGCCAAGACGGGCATCCACATCAATGCCAGTCCAAAGGGGCGCTCTAGGCAGAGAATGCCTAATCAAACCCATAGAGTGCCAAGGATCCGACCATAAACGGAAGGAAGCGCCATCACCAATAGAATACTGAAACGCTCCCATGACAAGGGGACGCAACTTCAACAGCTGTTTCCAATACCAAGAAGACGCAGTGGAAATAGGGAAATCCCAAAAAGAACACTGCTGAACTCTATACGAACGGACCCAGCTAACCCAAACAGAACGAGAGGACCCAACCAGGAGAGCCCAGATATGGCGGGTCATAAGGGCCTGATTCTGAACCCTCAGCGGAGTAATACCAAGGCCACCACACTCTACAGGCAAGCAAACCTTAGACCAAGCCACTTTAGCATGCCCAGAGTCACGAGAACCTTTCCAAAGAAAACGCCTTAAACTCTTCTCAATAAGGGCAAGCACGCCCTTAGGCAGGATAAAAATACAGGCCCAATAAATGTGAAGAGCAGATAACACAGACCGAATAAGCTGACAACGACCGGCCATGGACAGAGATCTACAAGCCCAGTCACTCAGCCGACCATCAATCCTGTCAAGCAAAGGAGAGCACTGAGCCACCGTGAGCTTCGATGAAGATAATGGGACTCCCAAATACCTCACAGGGAGCTGGCCCATCTGAAATCCTAATAACTGCTCAACCTCAGCCCCCTGCTCCAAAGCACTCGCCGAGAGGAAAAAATTACTCTTCCCAGGGTTAGCACGCAGCCCCGAAAGAGAATCAAAGATATCAATACTCCTCTTAAGAACCCCAATCGAGACCTCGTCTGGATTACAGAAAAGGAGGATATCATCAGCAAAGGCGAGCATGAAGGTACGGGTGGCCTCACATTTCCAGTGGTATCGAAACCCCGGGGTCTGAGCAATCTCACGAGTAATAATACCATGAAGCACCTCCATAACAATAACAAAGAGATAAGGGGAGATGGGGTCTCCCTGCCGAACACCCCTACGACCTCTAAATATCCCCTCAGCATCACCATTCAAGGACACCGAAAAGGCAGTAGTGGTGATGCACTCCCTGATCCAGGCAATGAACGACTGATGGAAACCCATACACTGCAGAGCAATCAGAACAAAATCCCACTCAACAGTGTCATAAGCTTTCATAAGGTCAACTTTAAACACACACTGTCTAGGCATCCGACTCTGCCCATAACCATGAAGGAGTTCCTGGGCAAGAAGGATATTATCACTAATCCTTCTCCCAGGAATAAAAGCAGTCTGAGCTGGGTCAATCAAGGCATCCAAGCTATCACGCATACGGTGAACAATAATTTTCGAAATAGCCTTATATAGTAAGTTGCAACAAGAGATCGGTCTAAAATCCGATATGCTCCTAGGCAAGGCTACTTTCGGAACAAGAGAAATGATCGTAGAATTGATCTGCCTGACAAACTTCCCGGTAGCAAAGAAATGCATAATAGCAAACGAAATCTCACCCCCCACAATTGGCCAAGCTCGCCGGTAAAAAGCAGCATTAAAACCATCAGGGCCCGGGGCCTTGTCCTTATCAAACTCGAAGAACACAGACCGAACATCATCGGCAGTAACAGGTCTAACCATGTGAACCGCATCAGCAGGAGAAAGAGAAGTCGAAATAAAAGGACTAACCTGGCTAAGCGACAAAGGCATAATTCGATTTGAGTAACCCAACAGTCTCTCATAGAACCCAACAACCTCGTTCTTAATAAGAGCAGGGTCCGACAGCTCAGTACCATCCTCCGTATTAAGCCTATAGATACGAGATCTCACTCGCCTAGAAGCAATCCGCCGGAAGAAGAAGGCAGTACACTGATCCCCATCCTTCAGCCAAGCCAACTTGGCGCGCTGCCTGAGCAAGGAATGTTCCTGAGCCACAGCAACCGAGAAAACCCACCGACAACATCTCTCCAACAATAAAACCGAATCGTCCATGGGATGGTCCCTGAGAATACTCTGAGAAGAAGATAGGAATGAAGTAGCAGCAGCGACATTCAATGCCAGATCGCCTTTCCTCTTCCTCATCGCGCGAAAAACTGGATTAAGGGCGTCCAACTTACGACAAATCGCATAAAATGGAGCCCCAACAATATGGTGACGCCAAATGTCCCAAACCGCCGGGAGGAAATCCTCAGAGTCAGCCAGGAAATTATCAAATCTGAACATTTTACCTTTGCAGCGAGGCAAACTATCAAGACCCAGAATAAGGGGGCTATGATCAGAGGTCCGCGGCAGATCACAAGAGTAAGTACGATCAGCATGATCAATAAACCACTGCGAGTTACCCAATACCCTATCTAGGCGTTTCCATAAGGATCGAGGAGACGGGCTCTTGTTATGCCAGGAGAACCAAGAGCCAACCATCGGAAGAGTCTCAAAATCCGCACGCCTACAAAGCTCTCTGAACTCCACTAGGGGGGGATCATCGTCAGAGTGAGGAGCTTCCCCCCCCCAAGATCTCACTAGTGTCCAGAACAGCATTAAAATCACCCATAATGACCCCTCGCCAAAAAATGTTGCCGTACGTGCATGACGCGTTACGTCGATCCTTGCTTCATTTTCTTTATTCGGACTAGTCAATTCCGTATCACAAGCATGGTAAGTTTCGGTTTCTCCACTCGACTAGAACTCATCGAACGGATAGCTTGCGGGGACGTTGGTTTGAGCACAATCTTTTTTCCCTTGTCTCGTAATTCATATTCATTACTCCGACCTCGATGTAAAACATCTCGTTCGAACATCCATGGTCATCCCAAAAGTATGTGGCATGCGTCCATCGGGAGTACGTCACACAACACATCATCCCCGTATGGTCCCATAGTTAAGTTGACCCGTACTTGTCTCGACACCTTCACTTTGCTTCCATCATCGAGCCAATGTAAAGCATACGGTCTCGGGTGAGCCTGATACGAATTACGTATTATGATGTACGTAAATTCGCCGGAGAATGCAGCAGTTATCTTTATTTCCTCACAACACTCGTTTTTGTGTAACACTCGTAATATTCAACCGAAAGTAGGGCAATTCGGATTTGCGAAAACACGAATAAAATGAAAGTAGATTATCAAACTAGACCTATAGTTTGATAAGACAATCTTTCCTCAAGACCTATTGAGAATTGATTAAATTACAACTCGAAAACGCGTCGAATTATAATCGAAGTGTGCTGAAAATCATTCAACTAGAATACATAACATGTATTTCGTTTTTTGCAAGCTTCAAGATGGTTTATTCAAGGTTGAGGATGAGGCTATTATATAGCCTTTACAACTTACTAATAAGTTCAAACAAGATCACAAAAATCTAGCTAAAATACAAGTAAGTAATAAACTAAGTCACCAAGACTTTTGACAAAGATAAAACAACACATGCTTGGCTCTTTCCTTAGTATTTTGGTCGTGGGATACCAAGAAGTAGTGGACAAGATATTTCTCATGTGATATCTTCTTGCAAGTCTTTGATGAGGATAGAAAATGAGATCAATATCTTGGTGTCTTCTTCCTTCTTGATTTCGGCCGATTTGGGGAGATGGTGACATGAACTAAATCTTCATCAATCTTGATATGGTGGACTTTGAACAAAAAGAAAACAAACTTTGAAAGTAGTGGGGACAAAGATCCTTCATGGATCCTTCATCAAATCGGCCGAAATCTTCCCCCTAATATGGCCGATTTTGTATGCATGAACATGCATACGTATGCATGTTTTGATACGTCTAAGTTATCCCGGTTCCGATTATTAAGATCGTTCCCATTTCCGCGGATATTTTCTCACCAAAGTACGTAGGTGCATGTGCATGCAACTTGGTATCGTCACCTACGTCGATTCTTACTTCGCTTACTTCGTTTGGAGATGCCGTAATCGCATCAGAGCCGTAGTAGTTAGCCCGAGTTTGGTGACCATCTCGTTTGAAGCTACATTCGTGCAACTCCCTCCGTCTATTATCAAGCTACACCACTTTTCTCCGACTTTGCATTTGGAATGAAAGATTTGGTCTCTTTGCTCCGTATCACTTGGAATGATTTTGGTATGTAGTGCTCGAAGCACTAAAGCAGTATCATATTCCGGAGCGTCATAAGTCTCGCATTCCTCGTTCTCTTCCTCGGCCTCCATGTTAAATATGTCACCAAGGCCTTCCTTCTCGTCCTCGACTAAAAGTTCGTCTCGGACCATAAGAGCTTCTCTTAAGGTGACCACCCGTTTATTAGGACATGCATTTTGATAGTGACCGAAACCTTGACATTTAAAGCATCGTACTTTAGCCAAGCTCATTTCCTTGGAAACGTGAGGAACCTTCGGGGCCGGGGTAGGGACTTGAAAAGGTGCGGTAGGTTTCGTAGTCGAACTTGAGCCTGCACTTGTATTTCCGAATTTGTATGGGAATTCGGGTTTGGCAAACTTCAACTTGTTTTGAGCTTCTATTTTTATGCATAGTCCGCATAAAGTGTCAAAATCTCCGCAGGGGTATAATTCCATCGTATTTGCAATGTTTCGGTTAAGACCACGTAAGAAACATGACATTCTTTGTTCTTCATTTTCTTCGAGTTCTCCCATTAAGGTCAAGCCTTCAAATTCTTCAATGTATTCTCCCACACTTAGTTTCCCTTGCACGAACTCCACAATTTTTCGGTATAAGGTTAACCGATGTGATGTCGGGACATACCTTTTACGTAGTTTTTTCTTCAAAGAATCCCAAGAACGGATTTTCTCTTTTCCCGCACGAGCTCGTTGTGTTTTCACACCCTTGAACCATAGGGAAGCGCCCTTACCTAACTTGAGAATCGCATATTTGCAGCGTTTCTCAACGTTAAGTTTCTTGAAGTCGAACATACGTTCAATCTTTCTCTCCCACTCCAAGTAGACTTCGGGATTGGTACCTCCGAAAAATTCCAAAAGTTCATTTACTTTAAATTCATCTACATGACGCGGTGAATGTGCATCATATCCTCCTCTTCTAGCTTGAAAACATGGTTCTTGTAAATTTTGTAATGCCTCACGGAGTTTCTCCATGAAATCGTCGGAAAAGTCCATGATAAGATAGCTTACTCCAGAAAATCGCCAAGAGAGTTTCGACAAGGAAATAACCTTGGGCTCTGATACCACTAATGATACGAATTACGTATTAAGATGAACGTAAATTCGCCGAAAAATGCAGCGGATATATTTTTTAAACTCTCAACACTCGATATGTGTAACACTCGTAAGATTTAACCGAAAGTAGGGCAATTGCTCGTAAACAAGATAATATGAAAGTAAATTATCAAACTAGACCTATAGTTTGATAAGGCAATCTCTCCTCAAGACCTATTGAGAATCGATTAAATTACAACTCGAAGACGCATCGAATTATAATCAAGGTGTGCTGAAAATCATTCAACAATGAATACATACAAGTGTATTTTGTTTTTTTCAAGCTTCAAAAGTGATTTTGAAGATTGAGAATGAGGCTTATAAATAGCCTTAACAACTACAAACAAGATCAAACAAGATCACACAAGAAAACAAGTAAACATTAAACTAATCTATCAACTTTGACAAAGATTGAAAACAAAGTCATGCTTGGTTTCTTCCTCTCATTTTCGGCCGTGGGATACTTCAAGGGAGTAGATAACATCTTTCTCATGTGATATCTTCTTGCAAGACTTTGACAAGGATAGGAAATGAAAGCAACATCTTGGCATCTTCTTTAATGAAAGCAACATCTTGGCATTTCTTCCTTGCATGTTCGGCCGATTTGGAGAAAGGTTGGAGTGAGTCAAATCTCTACCTTGATCTTATTATGGTGGACTTTAAAAAATAAAAGCAAAGTTGAAAGTAGTGGGGACAAAGATCCTTCATGGATTCTTCATCAAATCAACCGAAATCTCCCTCCCTATTATGGCCGATTTTGTATGCATGAACATGCATACGTATGCATGTTTTAATACGTCTAAGTTATCCCGGTTCCGATTATTAAAATCGTTCCCATTTCCGCATTTGTTTTCTCACTGAAGTACGTAGGTGCATGTGCATGCAACGTGGTATCGTCACCTATGTCAATTCTTACTTCGTTTGGAGATGTCACAATCGCATCACCATATGAGGACTTCGATATATTATGTGGGCTATGTGTGAAGTTAGAAGCTCAGAACAGGATGAAGTTGTATAAACCCGAGTTTCCAGTCAAATTTGGAAACCCAAGCGTCGGGTCTAGTTCAACTACTAATACAACTGTACTGACTCCGGTCCCTGTTGCGATTCCTAAGAACCCCTACGTACCGAAGGAGACAAGTTTGGCTAAAGTAAGATGTTTCAAATGTCAAGGGTTCGGACATTATCAAAATGCTTGTCCGAACAAATGAGTGGTGACACTAAGAGAAGCTATCACGATCCGAGACGAATTGTTGGTTGAGGACGAAAAAGAAAGACTAGGGGATGTATTTGATTTCAACATGGAGGACGAAGAAGGAGAAGAATGTGAGGCTTACGATGCTCCTAATTACGATACAGCCTTGGTTCTTCGCACTTTGCAAGCCAAGTCGGTTCTGAGCGAGTCAGAACAAAGGGACCAAATATTCCATACAAAGTGTCAAGTTGGATATAAGTGGTGTAGTTTGATTATCGACGGAGGGAGTTGCACCAACATAGCTTCGAGTGAAATGGTGACGAAGCTTGGGCTAACCACCACAACTCACCCTAAGCCATATGCTTTACATTGGCTTGATGACGGGAGTAAGGTGAGGGTTTCGAAGCAAGTTCGGGTCGGATTGGCAATGGGTTCATATCGTGATGAGATATTATGTAATGTGATTCCAATGGATGCTTGTCACGTACTTTTGAGACGCCCTTGGTTATTTGATAGGGATGTTTTGCACCGGGGAAGGAGCAACGAATTGAGTTGCGAGATAAGGGTAAGAAGATCGTGTTGAAGCCGATGTCACCCCAAGCTATTCGTTCCATGAGTGCCAAACGAGGGGAGAAACCGAACCTCACCATGTTCGCTAGCGAAAGGGAGGTTGAACATGTAACACCCTGAGATATTCGGAATAATTACAGCGCCGTAAACCCTTTAAGTAAGGATTTACAAGGCTAAATAAAAGAAATGTAAGTATAAGACATCAATACCACGAAAATTCAAGTTTACAAAACCGATTCAACTGGTTCAACGAGTAATTAATACAACCATATCGAAGTGGAATTAATAAAACACACGTACTCGAGTACTGAAATCAAACCAAGAAAATAAATCACCAACAACAACAAACATAACTGAACCCCTTCGTCGTCACATCGGTACTGTGGCTGTTTCCCTGCTCCTCGGCTACCTGAACATCAAAACAAATGTCCACCCCCGAAGGGGTTAGCAAAACGATGCTAGTACAAGTATCATTTAAACAATTCGAATATGCATCAATAATACATAACAAGATACACCACACAGACTTCCGCTACCGGAATCCGACAATACGAATCCAAAAGATTCCATTAACACAACAAAGGTATTCCAATGATCCAGCGCCCTCAGCATAGATCCCAAGATGATCCCGTCGGACCAACACGAGGTGGAAATAACCCGTCCAATGATCCAGCGCCCTCATCCTAGATCCCAAGATGATCCCGTCGGACCAACACGAGGTGGACATCCGATCCAGCGCCCTCAGCATGGATCGCACAACAAACACAAACACAACTTATGCATTGATCGCTTGGATTCGCGTAGTATGGTTTTCAAATCCGATCAATTTTAAAATTTGTAAAACCTCGGAGTATTTCCAAGGTGTCGAACCCAAGGGAATTGATGTGTCGAAAATAAAGGAATTAACTCTACTCAAAATTTGACTGCTATTTAGGAATCCGAAAAATTGTTTTGATTCTAATTATCTAATTAAAAATCGAAGAACAAAAATTAAATAAAAGATGAAATATCTAAATTAAGCAAATAAAGCAAATTAGCAAGATAAAATCACAAGTCGAAAAGTAATTGATCCTAGGGTAGTATCATCTAATTGAGTTCACACAACTCGTTCACTTGATTCCTTCTCCCCAAAATTTAATTCAATCCTAGAAATAATCACTCGGTCGATCTAGAATTCCTGTCAAGGCAACCTAGAAAGATAGTTAATTAAAACCCTTTTCCCCGTCAGGGCTCAAAGAATTAAAATCACTTAAAAGCACCAACTTATTTATCTATGATTTATCTTTCTCCGCTAGGTCTCAAGATAAAATCATATTGTGTGTCAAGTATTTCCACTAATCAATTACTCCTTCCGGACAAAATCAATTAGCTAACATGCATCAATTAAGGGCCCTTTAATCTAGCATGAGATTTAACACAACTTGAACACAAACCTAGGATGAAAGGTCAAAAGGTAATCAAAGGAACATCATGTGAACATCAATTAAAATTACTAACCCTAGAATCAATCAATGAATTAGCCAGACATACTTGAATTTAAACAAGAAATTGATGGAGAATGCATATTATTAATATGAAAAGAGAGATTACAACCCGTTCGTATGAACTCCGAGTCTTCAATAATAATTCTCATCCAAAAAGTTCTTGAATCAAAGGAATAAATCTTGCTAAAAAGTGTAAAAATCTGCTCTAGATAATAAAAGATGAAAAAGGGCTGATGGAAGATGATCCAAGATAATGAAACTAGGTCTAAAAACAGGTTTATATAGCCTAAGGGGTTAAAAATCCCGATTAGCCCTAATCTAGGAAATAAATAATATCCAAAAGAGTCAAAATCCGTCCAAAAACGAGAGCCCGCTGGGAAGCCTTTCGGCCTGGCCTATCGGCCGATAGGGCCGCCGATAGGTGGTTCGCCGCTTTCTTCACTCGATAGGCAGAGCTTCTTTGGACGGCCCTATCGGCCGATAGCCGGCCGATAGGGTCTTCTGCTTTGGCGCAAAATCCGCTTTCTTCGTCCGTTTGACTCGACTCTCGGTCCTTTGTCTCGCTTTTGGGTCCTTTTGGCTCTAAAACCCGCAAAACACACTAAAACCAACCCAAACGCGTAATACGGCTCGACTAATCATAAATAAGCCAAATACGAGCACATTAATCACTTAAACGAGATAAAAACCTAGTATAAAATCCTAGAAATAAGTGGTAAAATTACCACTTATCAAACCCCCCCAAACTTAAGCCTTGTTCGTCCCGAACAACAAAAAGAAAAGAAAAAGAAAATTGTGAATCATCGTGCAACTCATAGTGTTCAACCTAATCAATACTACCCTGTAATTCTCTCTAAATAATCCGAGTGTCGTAAAAGCGAGCTACACTCAGAATAATGATTCCACAAAGTAGTCAAGTTCAGTCCTAATCATTCGTTCATGAAGAAAATCCAGCTCAAAGATTAACAAAACGTGAGTCAAATCGACCGTCAATATGAAAGGCTAAAATAAACAAGCTAGTTCGTCCCGTTACACAGTCGAGTGGCACATTTTTCACGAGTTTCATAACAAATAAACCTCGGTCAGTATTCCCTTATATATATGTTCAAGAATTTAATTCGAGTTGACCACTAGGTTAGGATCTCGGGATGTTTCATCGGGGTAATCCTAGGGTGGAACTTCCATTCTCATGTATTAGGAAACCGTTTGACGTAAAAGACACTCATGGGGCACATGGATGCTTCTAGTTACTAAGTTCCCGTCTACAGCGGAGAAACAACTCGAATATATAATTTCCGCATGTCCGAATCAAGGTCGCCGTTTTACGCGAGAGTAAACAGCGGGTCACGCGAATACCCCCGGTTACTAGGTTCCCTATCATTGGCACATGTGAAATATCTAAATCACTAGTCTAATCAGAGTCGTCGTTTTACGCGAGGGTAAACAACGGGTCACGCGAATGCCCCCGGTTACTAGACTTCCCTTCATAGAACAACATTATCTCAATTTTTGGGAAAAACTGACCGACTCTAAACTCTATCTAAGTGCCAACACGACTGACGAAACAGTACAACTCACTATCCGGAAGATGTAACCAAAACGTATTGACGGTGATTTTAAAACAAGTATGTATCGTCTCTTATCTGCCAAGACCTCTACAATCACGAAAAATTTTGGACCTAAATGAATACTATGCAAAACAGAAATAACTGACTACAACTCGACTAAAACTCGACCGTTTCTTCAGAGAGAAAAACAGTGTCGTAACATCGGTATCACACAATTAGAAGCACGAAAAATTCACTAATAAGGAAAAACTAAAGACAAGCAAGGCTATCTAAAAACAAACAACGAAAAGCAAATAAAATCAAACACGAAATCTAAAAAAAAAAAACTACTACGACCAAAAAATAAATAAAAAAAAAAAACTAGCAAACACACCGAACGAAAATGAATAAAAAAATCTAAAAACTAAGCAACCAAAAGCCAAAACCATGCAACACCAAAATGATAAGCACAAATAAACACAACGGGCACCAACACAAGCAAATAAAGATACAAGGCAAACACGGTACTCACACGTAAAGAAATTAACAAAGCCGCACTTCTTCCCCCCCCCAAACTTATTTCGCATCCCAAAGGAGGAATAAGTTTGAAAAGAGAAAGGAGTGGCTTTGTTAATGGAGTACCTGATCACTGTGGCGGAAATGGCGGGTTTGTCGGCGAGCTCGGATCATAGCGGGCATGTGAATCGGGGAAAGGAGCAAAGTGGTACATCTCATGTAGCATTCGGTGGTAGTGGTCCTCCTGTGCCCACCTATCTTCCTGTCTCTTCCTCTCTTGCTCCCTCCAAGCAATCTCCTCTAGTCGCCACACTCTGTCCTCCTCGGCGCGTCTCTCCACGAGCTCGTACAACTCATTGACCCGAGTGGCAACAACACCCACCCGAGTCTCAACCTCGCCCAACCGAGTTCCCAAAGAACCAAACTCGGCTGTCAAAGAACGCATACTCGCCAAGTGATAATTATCTTGCGCTTGCATACTCTCGTCGTGCATCTCTCTCTCTCTCTCAAAGAATCTCGTCTCAAAAGCATCAAACTCCGGAGCCCTCATCTTTTTCTGTGGTTGCCTTAGATTTTCCGGCCGTACTCGGATTCGACTTCTTGCTTTGCTTTCCCATTTCAACGTTCCTACAAAACAACCATCCAATTAAAATCCAATAAACACTCATAATACAAACATTCAATGAGCATCGACATAATCCAATAATCCCATATACTACGATCAATAAATCACTCAACCTCCCCCAAACTTAGTCTCCCCCATTTCATATTCAAAGTATCAAAATCACAACCCACAATAACAAAACAACACACTATGAACATATTAGGGCAAATTCTCTCCAATCCAATCTAATTCATCAACAATTCAACTCACAGCAATCCCAATTAACAATTTAATTCAACAAATTTACCCCAATTTCAACAATTTCAAAATTAGGGTTCTTCCAATTTGGGGGTTTTTTCAAAATTCGTTCAATTTCATCAATTAATCCCCCAAATCGAAGTACCCATGAACAATTAAGCATAGATAACATGATTCCCTCAATATTCTATCAACAATCGGGCATAGAATTCAAAGAACATCAAAGTTTAGCAAAAGCCCCAAAAAGTGGATCCCCATTTCGATTTTCATCAAAACTCCAAAAAGAATCCGTCAAAGTGCTTGAAAACATGTATAGAATTGAAAAACAAAAGGATTAAGCGTCGAAATTACGTACCTTGATCGAGTTTGAAGGAAGAAAAGTAGAAAAAAAAATTCGCCCCTTTCTCTTATGTTCTATCGGCCGAAAGTTGTGTAGTGTGTGAGAAAATCGGGTGTGAAGTGTTTAAACGGGTATTAAATCAACCGGGTCGAAGTGATATCGGGTCGGGTAAGTTCTATCGCCAGCCCTATCGGCCGATAGTTTGGTCGATAGGAGCTTCGTCTCTTACCATGTTCATATCGGGTGGTTTTGGTCGATAGGAAGACCCTATCGACCACCGCTTGTAATCAAAAAAAAATTTTATTTTCCTCACCTATCGTCGGGCCTATCGGCCGATAGGCTCGCCCGATAGGATTTTCTGTCTCAAAATTTTTCACTGCTCTTCTTCACATACTTGGTCCCGCTTTTGCTTGGATATGGCGATGAAAGACCCGCAGTATTCAAAACTCGCATGCATGGATTAGAACTTAACAAAAACTAACAAAGCTACTCCGAAATTAGACACTACAAAAATCACGCAAAAGTAAAATATAAAATAAATGAGTAAAACGAACAAATATACAAAAAAACGTTGGGATACCTACCAACAAGTGCTACGCTTAACGCCTTTAGCTAGACGATACCTCATTCAACCCGGTCTTGATGACAACTCCCCTTGAACGGGTTTGTTTATATCAAGATAGACACGCTCCTCTCATTAGGTCGAGACTCGTCGCCTCCAACATTCGAACATACTTCGCCAAATCCTCGGAAATTTCATCAACCTCGAATGTGAGTAAATGGAGTGTGAAATACAATGCTCCAACAAGTCGGTCGGGGCGGCATAATAGACTCAATTTCAAAACATTCCTCGGGCGCATCTTCTTGCTTCTTCATCGCGTCATAGATGGAAATTTTCAGATTTTGATCGTTAACCCGGAAAGTAAGATCGCCCTCTGGACGTCTATAAGTGCTCTCCCGTTGCTAGAAACGGTCTCCCAAAGATCAATGGTTGATTTTCGTCCTCGGGCATATCAAGAACTACGAAATCGGCCGAAGACCAAGTGTTGGACTCTAACGAGCACATCCTCCACAATTCCCCTGATAAGTGATCGACCGGTCCGCCATGAGTAGAGAAATGGTAGTCGGCTTCATCTCCCCAATCTTCAACCTCTTAAAGATGGATAGAGGCATAAGATTGATGCTTGCCCCGAGATCACACAACCCATTACGGAACGTTTGGTCGCCAATCATGCATGTCAAAGTAAAACGTCCGGATCCTTCGCTTGAGTGGGAGCTTGTTTTGAATGATAGCGCTACACTCCTCTCATATTTATTGTTTCAAACTTCCTCAATTTCCTCTTGCTTGCCACAGTCTTTCAAGAATTTCACGTAGCCCGGCATGTCTCTCAAAGCGTCTAGAAGTGGAATGTTGATATTCACCTTTGAAACATGTCGATAAATTGTTGGAGCTTTTCATCATATCTCGACTTGGCCAAACGTGGAAATGGAGCTTTTTCCTCAAAATTCTTCACATTCGCATCTCCAGGACCTTTCGGCCGATATGTGGGTCGATAGTTTCACCGGCATCTCAGATGGGTATCGGCCAGCCTATCGCCGATAGTCAGCCGATAGTTCTCTTGTATTCCATCTTCTTTCTCGTTTTCGCTCCCGCTTCTAATACCTCCTCGTTTCAGCATTCCTTAACTCCACCCCATGATTATCGTACTTTGTCCCACTCCGAAGCTCGATTGCGTTGCATTGTTGAGTCTTCGGTTGGTCTCGTGCCTTGCTGAAAATGGCCCGCTTATGAAATCCGGCAGGCGTCGCCATTTGACTCATTTGGGTCTCCACCATCGACATCCGCTTTGTCAAGGCTATCACCGAGTTTCCAATAGATGTCACACTATGCTCGAGAGCCCCGAACCTCTTGTCTACTTTATAAATAAACTCTTTTGACTCGCCTCCAACCGTTCCAACATCTCTTCCATAGGTGTCTTAGCAATCGGCTCTTGAATAACCCCATTTTTCACGTTAAATCCGGTGGTGGCCGGAGAGCATTGTTCGGATTGGCATAGGAGAAATTAGGGTGGTTTCGATTGTTCGGATAAGAGTTCCCCAATTTCCCCTTGCCTAAGTTTCCTCCTTGCATGTAGTTCACATCCTCCTTAACTGCAATCGGCTCGTTTAACTCTTCAAAAACTGAATTGACTCCCAAAGTATTCTTTCTTAGCATCTCGAGCTCTTTTTGTTGTTTTTCAAATTTCGCCTTCAAATCACCGTAGGCGTCCTCGTCACCGGATGGAACCTTTCTTCTCGTCATTTTCCTATCGGTCACCTCCTCATAATCATTGTTTACCGCTAGCTCAATGAGATTTTTGGCCTCTTCATAATCGTTAGCTAGAAATCCCCCTTTCGATGAATAGTCCAACTCTCTTCTAGCCTTCCTCGTCAAACCCCGATAAAACCGAATATAGATCTCCTCTTTGTCAATTCCATGCTGTGGGCATTTGCGAAGTAGCTTCTTGAATCGGATCCATGCCTCGTATAAATATTCATCCTCATATTGCTCGAATTGCAAGATATCGTTGATTTGTTTTTGCACCTTCGAGGAGGATAGAATCGTTAAGAACAATCGGGTCATCTCTCTCCAAGTACCAATTTCCTTCCGATCTAGGCTCTTGTACCAATCTAGTGCATCGTCTTCTAAAGAAAATCGGAATAGGCGGAGCTTAATGACATCCTGAGGCACTCCGCTTTGCTTGATAGTGGCACATATGTCCAAAAACGACTCAAGGTGAGCGTTTGGATCTTCATTAACTCCTCCGTATGTTTGAGACTTCACCGTAGCAATGAGGGACGGCTTAAGCTCGAAGTTGTTGGCATCAATCTTTCCCCAACCTCCTTCTTGATAATCGTCCGGCCTTAGGTCGAAGCGGGCATTCAAAGGGATCTTCTCGACGAGCGAGTTCTCGTGGTTGGTCAACAATGCCGCCATGGTATCAATGAAAGGTATAGTAATAGTCTCGGTTCTCGCTTCTTGCTTCTTCCTCCTCAAAGACTTCTCGATTTCCGGTCCAAAGGAAATAAGTTCTTTCCTTGGGATCTCGTGATCATGCACCGCCTACAAGGAAAAGAAAACAAGATGTGAGGAAACGAGATCGAATATTAATAATAAAAGTAAACTACCTAAAGTAACAATCTCTTCTTTTTCGAATTATTCCCTTAAATTTCTATCAATTCCCGAACGGCGCCAAAAATTGATCGCTTGGATTCGCGTAGTATGGTTTTCAAATCCGATCAATTTTAAAATTTGTAAAACCTCGGAGTATTTCCAAGGTGTCGAACCCAAGGGAATTGATGTGTCGAAAATAAAGGAATTAACTCTACTCAAAATTTGACTGCTATTTAGAATCCAAAATTGTTTTGATTCTAATTATCTAATTAAAAATCGAAGAACAAAAATTAAATAAAAGATGAAATATCTAAATTAAGCAAATAAAGCAAATTAGCAAGATAAAATCACAAGTCGAAAAGTAATTGATCCTAGGGTAGTATCATCTAATTGAGTTCACACAACTCGTTCACTTGATTCCTTCTCCCCAAAATTTAATTCAATCCTAGAAATAATCACTCGGTCGATCTAGAATTCCTGTCAAGGCAACCTAGAAAGATAGTTAATTAAAACCCTTTTCCCCGTCAGGGCTCAAAGAATTAAAATCACTTAAAAAGCACCAACTTATTTATCTATGATTTATCTTTCTCCGCTAGGTCTCAAGATAAAATCATATTGTGTGTCAAGTATTTCCACTAATCAATTACTCCTTCCGGACAAAATCAATTAGCTAACATGCATCAATTAAGGGCCCTTTAATCTAGCATGAGATTTAACACAACTTGAACACAAACCTAGGATGAAAGGTCAAAAGGTAATCAAAGGAACATCATGTGAACATCAATTAAAATTACTAACCCTAGAATCAATCAATGAATTAGCCAGACATACTTGAATTTAAACAAGAAATTGATGGAGAATGCATATTATTAATATGAAAAGAGAGATTACAACCCGTTCGTATGAACTCCGAGTCTTCAATAATAATTCTCATCCAAAAAGTTCTTGAATCAAAGGAATAAATCTTGCTAAAAAGTGTAAAAATCTGCTCTAGATAATAAAAGATGAAAAAGGGCTGATGGAAGATGATCCAAGATAATGAAACTAGGTCTAAAAACAGGTTTATATAGCCTAAGGGGTTAAAAATCCCGATTAGCCCTAATCTAGGAAATAAATAATATCCAAAAGAGTCAAAATCCGTCCAAAAACGAGAGCTCACCGGGAAGCTTCGGCCCGCCTATCGGCCGATAGCCGGCCGCCGATAGGTGGTTCGCCGCTTTCTTCACTCGATAGGCGTGAGCTTTTTCGGACGGCCCTATCGGCCGATAGCCGGGCCGATAGGGTCTTCTCATTTGGCGCAAAATCCGCTTTCTTCGTCCGTTTGACTCGACTCTCGGTCCTTTGTCTCGTTTTGGGTCCTTTTGGCTCTAAAAACCTGCAAACACACTAAAACCAACCCAAACGCGTAATACGGCTCGACTAATCATAAATAAGCCAAATACGAGCACATTAATCACGAAACGAGATAAAAACCTAGTATAAAATCCTAGAAATAAGTGGTAAAATTACCACTTATCATGCATACATATATGCCAAATCGCCATGTCCATCAACATGAACATACAAACACTAGATAACGAATATCATGACAATTCAACGAAATGAAACTCATGTTCGACAACATGAATAACCACACGCATGCTCAAAATACCAATGTTAACATATTATGATACTTGCCTCGAAGATGGCAAGAATGAAACACTTCAAGGATCTCAACACACTCGAAGGCCGCCTCCTTCGATCAACGTAGCAAGCTCGAACCTTAACAAAAGAAATGATATACAAATCATCTCAAGTCGAACGATTGCCTAACAATTCGGTCTATGGCCAAAAGCTCAAAATATGCAATCTGCCTGAACCACTTAGCGTACGCTACATACTCTACGTAGCGTGCGCTAGGCCTGCCTGTTAGCGTACGCTATCGTCTAAGTCTAGCGTACGTTATCCATGTACTGACAGTTCTCTCTGCTCAGCCGACTGACTCGATCGATAACATAACGTACGTTACGTACCAAACATAGCGTGCGTTAACTTATTCCCGATAGCGCACGTTAACTTACGTATGTTAGCGTGCGCTAACCGTACGGCATTGACACACGCGTAAAACTTGATCTAATGGTGATGAAATCATAAATTCTATGGTGATAATACATTTCATCCCCGTGCATATCATGCTCATAAGGTTTGTGAAAGTTCTATACGGATTAAACGACTACGAGATACAAGGTTACGTATAATCATTACTACACCATAATTCATCTTGATCTCGAGAAAGTATCCTAAGTTCCCTTCGTCCTACGTTACAAAACGCACAATTCCAAAGTGTACACATAACAACTTGATAATCTCCACCTACTGGTCATAATCGGTATGAAAATGCTTAGGAGTCCATTTACTAAAAAGGTTCAAAGGTTTATACGAAGAATAAGTGCCGAAACGTCAAAATATCCTTCTAACACGTGATGATTCGACTATTAACGAATTAACTGACTTAGATAAGCATGATCAAACGTCCTTCAGAATACTACTAATATTGGCGAAGAATCACCTACCTCAAAGTAGCGAAGGACACGAAGGAACTTGAAGAAAATCCAACACTGAGAGCTTGAACACCAATCCTCAATGATCTACAATCTTCAAACTCGAGCTAGGAGGATGATATGAGAGGTTTGAGGAGGAAGGAAGTAACTCTCTGAGCTCAAAAATTCGGATTTGGGAAAGTGGAAATATCTGAAAAATGAAAAAGTATGCTGTCCTATATATAGGAAATGGTTATTAGCGCGCGCTAGTCCCTATCCATAGCGTGCGCTAACGGCCATACGAAGCTTACTGACTTCACTGTACTCAGCCTTTAGCGTGCGCTACCCTCATGTGAGTAGCGTGCGCTAACGCATTGACTTGGCTTTTTCCCGAAAGCCGTCCAGGTTCATCCCGACACAATCCGACAAGGATCCCCGATCTGATCTCACCTACCACACGTCTCAGTCATATTGACCCCGCATAGCATGCGCTAAGGTTCCTCCACAGCGTGCGCTATGGATCCAACTTAGCGTACGCTATACTTAATCGGTAGCGTGCGCTACTTGCGCAGAATCACAAATTTAAGTCACACTCATGGAATCATACACTTAACAACACCGGCTATGAAATACGGAGAATAATACTCAGATCAAAGTGCAACAATCACAATATTACAAGTTCTAAATACATAACAGAAATCTCGGGTATTACAAAACACGCTATGGAGAGTGGTGAGCATGTTTACATGCTGGTGATAAAGAAGACTCGAGATGATTTCGTGGCAGCGAAAAACGAGGATACAATGGCCGACTTATTATATGAGTTCGCGGACGTCTTCCCTAAAGAATTTCCGTCGAGTTTGCTGCCAATTCGTGGAATTGAGCATCAAATCGATCTTATACTAGGTGCACCTCTTCCGAATAAAGCTGCCTATAGGTGTAATCCCGAGGAAACGAAGGAACTACAAAAGCAGATTGAAGAACTAATGAGCCATGGGTATGTTCGAGAAAGTTTAAGTCCATGTGCGGTTCCGGTCCTGCTTGTTCCTAAGAAGGATGGGTCTTGGAGGATGTGTATCGATAGCTGGGCCGTAAATAACATAACGATCAAGTATCGATTCCCGATACCAAGGCTTGATGATATGTTGGATGAGCTACATAGATCGGTGGTCTTTTCCAAAATTGATTTGCGAAGTGGCTATCACCAGATTCGTATGCGGGAGGGAGATGAATGGAAGACGGCTTTCAAAACTAAGCATGGGTTGTATGAGTGGACCGTCATGCCATTTGGACTTACGAATGCCCTGAGTACTTTCATGCGTTTGATGAACGAAGTACTTAAGGCATTTTTGGGCAGATTTGTGGTTGTTTATTTAGATGATCTTTTGGTTTATAGTCGGTTGGTGGAGGAGCATCTCGAGCATCTACGGCAAGTATTCGAGACTCTTAGGTCTCAAAGGCTTTATGGAAAGAAAGAAAAGTGTGCATTCCTCGTCGAGAGCATAACTTTTCTTGGCTATGTTGTTTCGAAGGATGGAGTGTCGGTTGATCAGGGTAAAATTGAAGCTATTAAGTCGTGGCCTTCTCCTAAAACTGTAACTGAAGTTAGATCATTCCACGGTCTTGCCTCTTTTTATCGGAGGTTTATTCGAGATTTCAGCACCATAACAAGTCTGATAACTGAGTGTTTGAAGAAGGGTCCGTTTGTGTGGAGCAGGGCTGCCCAAGGGCGTTTGAAAAGTTGAAGACAAGGTTATGTGAAGCACCTATCTTGGCGTTACCTGATTTTGCACAGCCGTTCGAGGTGGAGTGTGATGCTAGTGGAGTTGGTATTGGGGCGGTCCTCATTCCAGGCAAGCGTCCTATTGCGTACTTTTCGGAGAAGTTGGGTGGGCTCGACTCAACTATTGTACTTACGACAAGGAGTTTTATGCCATAGTGAGATCTCTAGATCATTGGAGCCATTACCTTCGGACGAAATATTTTATTCTGCATTCGGATCATGAATCTTTAAAGTATATTAATGGGCAGCAGAATTTGAGTCCCAGACATGCGAAGTGGGTGGAATTCTTGCAATCATTTCACTTTTCATCAAAGTATAAAGACGGTAAGAGCAATATGGTGGCTGATGCGCTGTCCAGGCGGTATGCCTTACTCTCTACCCTTGATGTTCGATTGCTTGGATTCGATACAGTAAAAGAATATTATGACAGTGATGAGGATTTTGGCGAGACCTTCGCCCTTTGCAAATCTGGACCGATGGGAGAATTTTCGATACAGGAAGGCTTCCTTTTTAAGGGAAATCGTGTTTGTCTACCCAAGCACATGGTTCGAGAATTGCTGGTTCGAGAGGCTCATGGAGGAGGTTTAGCTGGCCACTTTGGTTCGGCTAAAACATTAGATGTGCTGAAGGAACATTTTTATTGGCCAAGGATGCAAGGGGATGTTAGTTACATAATTAGTAAATGTGTGACGTGCCATGTTGCGAAGAGTTCGTTCAAACCAGGATTATACACACCTTATGATACGAATTCTCCGGGAGAGGCGGATACGTATTGTTCGGAGTATACGTATGAATATCGTAGCGGAAGGCTTTTTACGATTATGGGTGTTTTTGGATGTATTTTGTGGGAGTAATATCGAATATGACGATGAAAATTTGAACAAATGGAAAATGGAAGTAATATCGGGAAAAGTGATAATATCGATCAAGAAGACTTGAACGATTAAGAACAAGGGTTTATCGAATTAGACCTATAATTCGATAAGGTGATTTCTTCCCAAGACCTATTGAGAATCAATCGGATTAATATTCGAAAATGCGTCGAATAAAAATCAAGTTTCGGTAAAAATCATTTACCAAGGATAGAAACACAAAGTGTATTCTTTCACATTCAAATTCATAATACATTATACCATTACAAGGCTAATCAACTCCTACTTATAGGAGGTGAAGTCTTACAACTAAGGAATCAAACAAAAGAAAATAAAATAATTTAAAGATTTATAAAATCTTTGAATAATCGAAACAAATCATATAAAATAAGAAAAAGAAACATACATCATAAAACATGGGAACACAATCCCTAAAAGAGTAAAGAAAGGAAAAGAGAAGACAAAACACACAAAAATCAACAATAAAAAAAGGTGGTTGACTGCCGGACACGGGCCGTGTCGCTTGACACGGCCGCGGCGCGCATCTGTCGGGTAAGGACTCGACCGTGTCCGATCGACACGGCCGCGCGCGACAGGACGTCCGACAACGACTCGTCCCGATGCTGACTCGCACGGCGCGCCGACAAGGACGTTCGGCGTGGCCCGATCGTATCTGGAACACGGCCGGCCGTCTCGGGCGGTTTTGGTTTATCCGGAAGAGTTCGACTGACCGTGCTGCATAACACGGCCGAGTCCTCGTGGGCGTGACTTTTGCATTTCGGACGAGTGCGGCACGGCCGTGTCGGACAAGACGGCTGGTCCTACGGCAAGGTTGCTCGCATTTTCCTAAGTGCGATATTTTCCGGCAGGCTCGACATTTTCCGGCAGGCAACGACATTTTCCGGCAGGTTGTGTCATTTTCCGGCTTGTGTCCGTTTTCTCGCCTAAAAATGTTGTCGTACATGCATGACGCGTTGTAAGGTCATTTACGTCGATCCTTGCTTCGGTTTCTTTATTCGGACTATTCAATTCCGTATCATCCCCTCCTCAATTGCGAACTTCCTCCGTCATCAAGATAAATAATTAAAGCCTCTAAGTACTTGATCTCGAAAATATCCGCAGTGCGTACATGGCTCAAAGTCTTGAGACGATAGGTAGTGGGGCCCCCTCGAGAATCACCAACAAAATAACTATCATTATTAATAAAATAATAATTACTCCGCCAGGTAATACCGATATCATGACATGAGTGGATATCTGAAATGGGACGCACGGTTAACTCCACATCGGGATCCTCCTCCAGAATTGGAAACACTGATAATTCCATATCGGGTTCACCATCAAAAATGGAAAACACAGAATTTATTACGGAGTCCTCTTCATCAACTGGTTCCTCATCAAATGTTGGCGGTCCGTCGCAATCTGACCAACTCTCCGTTTCAAAATTATTGGGCTCCCCCAATAATGGCCCATCACAAAATAATTTACTAACCTCAATTTGGTAATCATCCAAGACCATAAGTCCATCACCAGAAACTGAGTCGATACAAAAATTGGGCTCAAAATTGTCGTTTTCTTTCAACCAACCAATTTTAGTCCCAAGCTCCATTTCGTCTTCCACATCTTTAAAAGGTCCGATTTGTGTGAATAATTCTTTCAACCCATCAATTCCGTTTTGGTCAATTTGACCAACACAACTGATTGGTTCATGCTCATAATAGCAAGTTCCAAGTTCGTCAATTATGGAAACATGGCTCAACTCACTTTCTTCGTTGTATTGCGGCGTTGAAACCTCTGTCTCGTCTACTCCATCGAAAACGGTGGTAGGGACATCGTCTTCATCGAAAAATGGCTTTGCTGGAAATTCTTCGACGGGGATAAACCTTAGATCGAAGGTTGGTGGCGGGGTGGCGCCGAACTTCTGCAATTTCCGGGGTGGTGCCGTTGGTGGATCGTGGCGGTGAGAATTTGTGGGGATGAATTTCCGAGTAAAGTGTTTTATGAATTTGTTCCAGTCTCTTAGTTTGGGTTTACCTTGGTGTAAACGACTGGTTTTCAATTTCTGCCACCAGGTCGAGGCGCGACCACGAAGGCGTTTTGTTGCCAACGAGACTCGGCGGTCTACTGGAATTGAATTGTGGTTAAAAACTCCTCACAAACGTGGAGCCAATCAATACCTGCTTCTGGATCGGAATGTCCCATGAACTCCGGTACGCTGTGTAATGTGTCGCGTAATATCGCTAAGAGATAAATATCATTGAACTCCATTTTGTTGAAAGATCAAGAACCTTAACCGAATTAATAAATTCAGGTGTGGTTTCCGATGACAAGAATCAAGAGATATTTTCTTCGACAAGCAATCGTTGAATAAATCGCTGAATAAATCGCCCAAGGAGATGACCCTGGTCTCCGATACCAATTATGATATCGGTATTACCTGGCGGAGTAATTATTATTATTTTATTAATAATGATAGTTATTTTGTTGGTGATTCTCGAGGGGGGCCCACTACCTATCGTCTCAAGACTTTGAGCCATGTACGCACTGCGGAAATTTTCGAGATCAAGTACTTAGAGGCTTTAATTATTTATCTTGATGACGGAGGAAGTTCGGAATTGAGGACAATTCCCTTTAAAGGAGGAGGGGATGATACGGAATTGAATAATCCGAATAAAGAAACCGAAGCAAGGATCGACGTAAATGACCTTACAACGCGTCATGCACGTACGACAACATTTTTAGGCGAGAAAACGGACACAAGCCGGAAAATGACACAACCTGCCGGAAAACGATGAATGTTGGTCCCAGGGTCAAATTGAAGACCCTGGGAGATTCCTTAAGTTGAAGATCCTGCCGGAAATCGGTATCAACTCGTCTTTATTTTTGATAAGGTGATTTATTTCATAGAGCATTATGAATGTTGAAGTATAAGAATACACATTGTGTTTTCTATCCTTGTTAATGATTTTTACCGAAACTTGATTATTATTCGACGCGTTTTCGAATGAGGACACAAATAGTTTCGGATTGTCTCCGGATGATACCGAATAAAGGGAATTGAGGACAATTCCCTTTAAAGGAGGAGGGGATGATACGGAATTGAATAGTCCGAATAAAGAAACCGAAGCAAAGATCGACGTAAATGACCTTACAACGCGTCATGCACGTACGACAATATTTTTAGGCGAGAAAACGGACACAAGCCGGAAAATGACACAACCTGCCGGAAAACGATGAATGTTCGAATTCGTATCATAAGTCGTATCATAAGTGGTGAATTATCATATTCATAAAAGACTTCCGCTACGATATTCTTACGCACACTCCGAACGATACGTATCCGCCTCTTCCGGGAGAATTCGTATCATAAGTGGTATCGGAGCCCAGGGTCATCTCCTTGGGCGATTTTCTTCAAAGATTTCTTGTGAAGAACTATATCTTGACTCTTGTTATGGATATCTCCGATCTCGATTTCTTGATGAAACTCCGTGACGCACTAAACGGCTTACCGGAGCAACGTATGCAAGAAAGACGCAGAGACGATGCCAACGATATTGATTTCTTGGCCAAATTCCGCAGCATACCGGAATTTTACGGAGATAGTAATCCAGATGCGTGCATAGATTGGCTCCGTGCTTGTGAGGAGCACTCGGACTTCAAGGCTGCCCCGATCAACCACCGCGTTTCGTTGGTGGCAAGGTGCCTCCGCGGTAGCGCCGCCGTCTGGTGGCAAAATCAAACACCTCTGCTCACAACAACGTAAGCCAAAAATCAAAGATTGGCAAAAATTCACAAAATATTTCAATCGAAGGTTCAAACCATACCACCATTCGTTGTTCCCCCACCACCAGTCCTTCGACGCCCCGCCACCGGCATTCGATATAAGGTCTTCCTCCATTAAGGAATTCCCAACAGAATCTTTTTTCGATGAAGACAATGTCCCTACGGTCATTTTCAATGAAGTAGACGAGACAGAGTTTTCAACGGAGCAATTCAACGAAGAAGGTGAGTTGAGTCGTGTATCCCTAGTTGACGAACCTGGATCTTGCTACTTTGAGCATGAGCCAGTTGGTTGTGTTGGAAAATTTGACCAAGACGGACCAACTTATGTTAATGGTGAGGAACTTGATTCTAGCCACACCGATTCTGGAACTAAAATGGAGGAATTTGATTTCTTCTGGTCTCACTTGGCTACCGCCATTGATGGAGTTTTTGACAGTTCTTGTCAATGGGATGACGACAATTTACCTGTGCCGCCACCGCCATCTTCCCGCCTTGGCGTACCGATTGTCGCTATAATGAAGATCGGATCGAGATCCAGCTTCCCATGTCTCACAACCACCATGCCGCACGACCATGCTTCATGAAATCCATAATTATGATGGACCACCTATTTTTGATAAAGATGAAGAACGGTGCTATATTTACCCAGTGATTCCTGTTTATGATACCGAACCTAAAGACGAGCATTCCCAATGTTTTGATGTGAAAGGTGATTCCGAGGCAATTTTCTTGGTTCTTGAAATTGCATCCAATGAGTTCAACCACGATGATAAAGATTTTGCCTCACAGAATAATAATTATTATTATTTCATTAATAATGATAGTTATTTGTTTGGTGATTCCCGGAGATCCCATACTACTTATCATCTCAAGATTTTGGGGCATGTACGCACTGCGGACATTTTCGAGATCAAATACGTAGAGGCTTTAGTTAATTATCTTAATGACGAAGGAAGATCGGAATTGAGGACAATTCCCTTTAAAGGAGGAGGGGATGATACGGAATTGACTAGTCTGAATAAAGAAGATGGAGCAAGGAGCAAAATAAATGGCCTTACAACGCATCATGCACGTACGACTACATTTTTAGGCGAGAAAACGGACATAAGACGTAAAAGGAATGTCCAACCTGCTGGAAAATGTCCAACCGGCCGGAAAATATCCACCTACTGAAAATATCTCGCCGGAAAATATCGCACTTAGGAAATGGCCGAGCACCGCCGCCAAACCGATCAGGTCGTCGGCACGGCCGTGCCGAGATGTCCTGCACTGTGAAATCGATCGTTGGCGAACCCGACCGTGTCGTCGACACGGCCGAGTCACACTCTTCCGGATAAGGAGATCTCGCCGTTCGACCAACCCGACCGTGCTGTGCGACACGGCCGAGTCCTACCAAACGCCCTTGTCACGCCGCACGGCCGAGTCACCACCGTCCTTGTCGTGCGCGCCTGCGCCGTCACCGCCGACGCCCTTCGCCGCATGCGACCGTCAAGCGGACACGGTCGAGTCCCTCGCCGGTGCACCGATCGCGCCGCGGCCGTGGCACGGACACTACGAGTCTTACCGACAAATTTCACTTATTTTATACACTTTTGTGTATTTTTGACTTCTCTTTTCCTTTTTACTTATTTTAGGGATTATGATTTCCCCATTTTGTGATTTATGTTTCTTGTATGTATTTTATTTGATTTGTTTTGATTATTCAAAGATTTTATAAATCTTTGAATTATTTTCTTTTTTTTTTGTTTGATTCCTTAGACTAAGGCTTCACCTCCTATAAGTAGGACTTGATTATCATTTGTAAAAAGAGAGTATGATGAATGTTGAAGTATAAGAATACACATTGTGTTTTCTATTCTTGGTGAATGATTTTCATCGAACCTTGATTTTTATTCGACGCGTTTTCGAATATTAATCCGATTGATTCTCAATAGGTCTTGGGAAGAAATCACCTTATCGAGTTATAGGTCTAATTCGATAAACCCTTGTTCTTGATCGTTCAAGACTTCTTGATCGATATTATCACTTTTCCGATATTACTTCCATTTTCCATTTGTTCGAATTTTCATTGTCATATTCGATATTACTCCCACAAAATACATTCAAAAACACCCATACTCGTAAAAAGACTTCTGCTACGACATTCATACGCACACTCCGAACGATACGGAGTTCATACGCACATTCATACGCACATCCCCTCCCCCTTTAAAGGGAATTGTCCTCAATTCCGAACTTCCTTCGTCATCAAGATAATTAATTAAAGCTTCTAAGTACTTGATCTCGAAAATGTCCGCAGTACGTACATGGCCCAAAATCTTGAGACGATAAGTAGTATGGGATCTCCGAGAATCACCAAACAAATAACTATCATTATTAATGAAATAATAATAATTATTATTCTGTGAGGCAAAATCTTTATCATCGTGGTTGAATTCATTGAATGCAATTTCAAGAACCAAGAAAATTGCCTCGGAATCACCTTTCACATCAAAACATTGGGAAGGCTCATCTTTAGGCTCGGTATCATAAACAGGAATCACTGGGTAAATATAGCACCGTTTTTCATCTTTATCAAAAAATGGTTGTGAATCACTGGGTATGAATAAGGTGATTTATTTTTGTTCAAAAATATCTTATGATAAGAACCTTGATTTTTATCATATTCGGTATCATATTCGGACTTATAATTCCCTTTATCAAGTAAAAAGGAAAAGAGAAGTCAAAAATACAAAAAAGTGTATAAAATAAGTGGGCTGTCGGCAGGGACTCGACCGTGTCCCGTGACACGGACGCGGCGCGGTCGACAGGCGCCGGCAGGGACTCGGCCGTGTCCGCTTGACACGGTCGCGGCGCGACAAGGACGTCTGACAGTGACCCGGCACGGGCGCGGCGCGACAGGGACCGGTAGTGACTCGACCGTGCGGCGTGACAAGGACGTTTGGCAGGACTCGACCGTGTCGTCTGGCACGGCCGGGTTGGTCGGACAGCGAGATCACCTTATCCTAAGAGTGACTCGACCGTGCCTGACGACACGGCCGTTCGGCCGATACTGGCGCCGCTTTCACTCAGGACATCTCGGCACGGCCGTGCTTGACGACACTGGCCGGGTTTGGCCAAAGAAGATCGGCATTTTCCTACAGTGCGATATTTTCCTACAGAGTTCGACATTTTCCTACAGCGACGACATTTTCCGGCAGGTTGTGTCATTTTCCGGCTTGTGTCCGTTTTCTCGCCTAAAAATGTTGCCGTACGTGCATGACGCGTTGTAAGGTCATTTACGTCGATCCTTGCTTCGGTTTCTTTATTCGGACTATTCAATTTCGTATCATCCCCTCCTCTTTTAAAGGGAATTGTCCTCAATTCCGAACTTCCTCCGTCATCAAGATAAATAATTAAGGCCTCTAAGTACTTGATCTCGAAAATGTCCGCAGTGCATACATGGCTCAAAGTCTTGAGACGATAGGTAGTGGGGCCCCCTCGAGAATCACCAACAAAATAACTATCATTATTAATAAAATAATAATAATTACTCCGCCAGGTAATACCGATATCATGACATGAGTGGATATCTGAAATGGGACGCACGGTTAACTCCACATCGGGTTCCTCCTCCGCACTGGAAACACCGATAATTCCATATCGGGTTCACCATCAAAAATGGAAAACACAGAATTTATTACGGAGTCCTCTTCATCAACTGGTTCCTCATCAAATGTTGGCGGTCCGTCGCAATCTGACCAACTCTCCGTTTCAAAATTATTGGGCTCCCCCAATAATGGCCCGTCACAAAATAATTTACTAACCTCAATTTGGTAATCATCCAAGACCATAAGTCCATCACCTGAAACTGAGTCGATATAAAAATTGGGCTCAAAATTGTCGTTTTCTTTCAACCAACCAATTTTAGTCCCAAGCTCCATTTCGTCTTCCACATCTTTAAAAGGTCCAATTTGTGTGAATAATTCCTTCGACCCATCAATTCCGTTTTGGTCAATTTGACCAACACAACTGATTGGTACATGCTCATAATAGCAAGTTCCAAGTTCGTCAATTATGGAAACATAGCTCAACCCACTTTCTTCGTTGTATTGCGGCGTTGAAACCTCTGTCTCGTCTACTCCGTCGAAAACGGTGGTAGGGACATCGTCTTTATCGAAAAATGGCCTTGCTGGAAATTCTTCGATGGGGATAAACCTTAGATCGAAGGTCGGCGGCGAGGCGTCGAAGGATTGGTGGTAAGATGGGGATTTAAACCTTCGATTGAAATATATTTTGAATTTAAGCCAATCTTGGATTTTAGGCTTACGTTGTTGTGAACGGGACTGTTTCAATTTTTGCCACCAGACGGCGGCGCTACCGCGGAGGCGCCTTGCCACCAATGAAACGCGGCGATTGATTGGGGCAGCCTTGAAGTCGGAGTGCTCCTCACAAACACGAAGCCAATCTATGCACGCATCTGGATTACTATCTCCGTGAAATTCCGGTATGCTGCGGAATTTGGCCAAGAAATCAATATTGTTGGCATCGTCTCTGCGTCTTTCTTGCATACGTTGCTCCGGTAAGCCGTTTAGTGCGTCACAGAGTTTCATCAAGAAATAGAGATCGGAGAAATCCATAATAAGAATCAAGAGATAGTTCTTGATAAGAAATCGTTGAATAAATCGTTGAATAAATCGCTGAATAAATCGTTGAATAAATCGTTGAATAAATCGTGAGATGACCCTGGGCTCTGATACGTATCGAGAATACATATATCGGAGCCCAGGGTCATCTCCTTGGGCGATTTATTCAACGAATTTTTTTTTGTTGAGGTATTTTGTTATCAATTTTTCTTTCCAAAAAAAAAAGAGAATAAAAAATGTTTGATTTCTGTTATCCGTTCTCCGAATCTTCAAATTTAGATCTTGTTGTTGATTGGTCAAAACCTCCTGTTTTTGACGAATGCGATTGTGAAATTTGTTCACAAGTGAAATCACACCCGATTGGCATGAAAGACGATTACGAGGCAATTTTCTTTGGTCTAGAAATTGCATCCGATGAGTTCAACACTGCCCACAGGACTCGACCGTGTTGTCTGGCACGGTCGAGTCGAACTCTTCCGGATAAGTCGTATCATACTGCCCAGACGACCCGACCGTGTTCCAGGACACGATCGGGCCCACGCTGAACGTCCTTGTCAGCGCCGCGCCCGTGCCGAGTCACTATCGGACGAGTGCGGCACGGGCCGTGTCGGACGACACGGTCCGGGTCCTACGGTGCTCGGCATTTTCCGGCAGGTGCGATATTTTCCGGCATGCTCGACATTTTCCGGCAGTCGACGACATTTTCCGGCAGGTTGTGTCATTTTCCGGCTTGTGTCCGTTTTCTCGCCTAAAAATGTTGCCGTACGTGCATGACGCGTTGTAAGGTCATTTACGTCGATCCTTGCTTCGGTTTCTTTATTCGGACTATTCAATTTCGTAACATCCCCTCCTCCTTTAAAGGGAATTGTCCTCAATTCCGAACGCCCTTCGTCATCAAGATAATTCACTAAAGCCTCTACGTATTTGATCTCGAAAATGTCCGCAGTGCGTACATGGCCCAAAATCTTGCGACGATAGGTAGTGGGGGCCCCTCGAGAATCACCAACAAAATAACTATCATTATTAATAAAATAATAATAATTACTCCGCCAGGTAATACCGATATCATGACATGAGTGGATATCTGAAATGGGACGCACGGTTAACTCCACATCGGGTTCCTCCTCCAGAATTGGAAACACTGATAATTCCATATCGGGTTCACCATCAAAAATGGAAAACACAGAATTTATTACGGAGTCCTCTTCATCAACTGGTTCCTCATCAAATTTTGGCGGTCCGTCGCAATCTGACCAACTCTCCGTTTCAAAATTATTGGGCTCCCCCAATAATGGCCCATCACAAAATAATTTACTAACCTAAATTTGGTAATCATCCAAGACCATAAGTCCATCACCAGAAACTGAGTCGATATAAAAATTGGGCTCAAAATTGTCGTTTTCTTTCAACCAACCAATTTTAGTCCCAAGCTCCATTTCGTCTTCCACATCTTTAAAAGGTCCGATTTGTGTGAATAATTCCTTCGACCCATCAATTCCGTTTTGGTCAATTTGACCAACACAACTGATTGGTTTATGCTCATAATAGCAAGTTCCAAGTTCGTCAATTATGGAAACATGGCTCAACTCACTTTCTTCGTTGTATTGCGGCGTTGAAACCTCTGTCTCATCTACTCCATCGAAAACGGTGGTAGGGACATCATCTTTATCGAAAAATGGCCTTGCTGGAAATTCTTTGATGGGGATAAACCTTAGATCGAAGGTCGGTGGCGGGGCATCGAAGGATTGGTGGTAAGATGGGGATTTGAACCTTCGATTGAAATATTTTTTGAATTTAAGCCGATCTTGGATTTTAGGCTTACGTTGTTGTGAACGGGACTGTTTCAATTTTTGCCACCAGACGGCGGCGCTACCGCGGAGGCGCCTTGCCACCAACGAAACGCGGCGGTTGATCGGGGTAGCCTTGAAGTCCGAGTGCTCCTCACAAGCACGGAGCCAATCTATGCACGCATCTGGATTACTATCTCCGTGAAATTCCGGTATGCTGCGGAATTTGGCCAAGAAATCAATATCGTTGGCATCGTCTCTGCGTCTTTCTTGCATACATTGCTCCGGTAAGCCGTTTAGTGCGTCACGGAGTTTCATCAAGAAATCAAGATCGGAGAAATCCATAACAAGAATCAAGAGATTGTTCTTCACAAGAAATCGTTGACAAAAATTGCCCAAGGAGATGACCCTGGGCTCCGATACCACTTATGATACGAATTCTCCCGGAAAGGTGGATACGTATCAGACGGAGTGTGTGTAAGAATATCGTAGCGGAAGGCTTTTTATGATTAGGGGTGTTTTTGGATGTATTTTGTGGGAGTAATATCGAATATGATGATGAAAATTCGAACAAATGGAAAATGGAAGCAATATCGGGAAAAGTGATAATATCGATCAAGAAGACTTGAACGATCAAGAACAAGGGTTTATCGAATTAGACCTATAACTCGATAAGGTGATTTCTTCCCAAGACCTATTGAGAATCAATCGGATTAATATTCGAAAACGCGTCGAATAAAAATCAAGGTTCTTATCATAAGATATTTTTGATAAGAAATATGATACCGAAGTATCATAAGTGGGCTGTCGGCAGGGACTCGAATAAGATAAGTGGGCTGTCGGCAGGGACTTATAGTTTCGGTAAAAATCATTCACCAACACGAGTATTCGCAAAGCAGGGACTTATAGTTCCGGCTTGTCTCCGGATGCACAAAGTGTATTCGCATTCACCAAGAATAAATCGCTCTGATACCAATTGTTGGTCCCAGAAATGATGAAGACTATCCTCACTGTACCAACACGAGTCTTTTTCTAGCGCGCTTTGTCCTCACTCACGCGCACCTGGGAAACTTCCCAGGGGGTCACCCATCCCATAACTACTCCAGGCCAAGCACGCTTAACTTTGGAGTTTCTATGAGATGGATACCAGAAAAGAAGATGCATCTTGTTGGTATGAGTAGTATAAATCAATTCATTTAACCACTTTCTAGTTCAGATCTCACAGGTCGAATCGCAAGTCGCGCCTCGCGCATTTTTAAGCCTATGCAGGCAGGATGCTGGACCAAAGCCCAACAATCCCCCTCCCAGTGCCTGCCAGCATCTCAGCCCCAGCATTTGGAAACCTCCGCGAACTAGATTTGATCACACAGCCCTCTAGCGGCTGGATTCATTCACACAGTCCTACAACACTTGACATCAGCATCCTGCTCCACTCCACATTTCACGCGCAAGATATCTCGCCTCCACCATACTAGATTTGATCACATAGCCCTCCAAAGACTCGACAACCTCCACCGCGCCAACATCTTAGTTCCGGCCAACCGGCAACATTTTCTCGCATGCCCGCCTCTCGGTTCCAACACTGGCGGCTTCTCCACTGTAGGATACTCCGAGGAATCCGCACCCGTGACCTGCTTCGATACCACTTATGATACGAATTCTCCGGGAGAGGCGGATACGTATCGTTCGGAGTATACGTATGAATATCGTAGCGGAAGGCTTTTTACGATTATAGGTGTTTTTGGATGTATTTTGTGGGAGTAATATCGAATATGACGATGAAAATTCGAACAAATGGAAAATGGAAGTAATATCGGGAAAAGTGATAATATCGATCAAGAAGACTTGAACGATTAAGAACAAGGGTTATCGAATTAGACCTATAATTCGATAAGGTGATTTCTTCCCAAGACCTATTGAGAATCAATCGGATTAATATTCGAAAACGCGTCGAATAAAAATCAAGTTTCGGTAAAAATCATTTACCAAGGATAGAAACACAAAGTGTATTCTTTCACATTCAAATTCATAATATATTATACCATTACAAGGCTAATCAACTCCTACTTATAGGAGGTGAAGTCTTACAACTAAGGAATCAAACAAAAGAAAATAAAATAATTCAAAGATTTATAAAATCTTTGAATAATCAAAACAAATCAAATAAAATAAGAAAAAGAAACATACATCATAAAACATGGGAACACAATCCCTAAAAGAGTAAAGAAAGGAAAAGAGAAGACAAAACCCACAAAAATCAACAATAAAAAAAAGGTGGCTGACTGCCGGACACGGGTCGTGTCGCTTGACACGGCCGCGGCGCGCATCTGGCCGGCAGTGACTCGACTGTGTCCGACTGACACGGTCGCGGCGCGACCGACGTCCGACAACGACTCGTCCGGTGCTGACTCGGCACGGCGCGCGCCGACAAGGACGTTCGGTGTAGGCCCGATCGTGTCTCGAACACGGCCGTCGCTCGGCGATCGGTTTTGGTTTATCCGGAAGAGTTCGACTCGACCGCGCTGCATAACACGGCCGAGTCCGTGGCGATGACTTTTGCATTTCGGACGAGTGCGGCACGGGCCGTGTCTGACGGCATGGTCGGTCCGCCGGCGTGCTCGGCATTTTCCTAAGTGCGATATTTTCCGGCAGCTCGACATTTTCCTAAGCGACGACATTTTCCGGCAGGTTGTGTCATTTTCCGGCTTGTGTCCGTTTTCTCGCCTAAAAATGTTGCCGTACGTGCATGACGCGTTGTAAGGTCATTTACGTCGATCCTTGCTTCGGTTTCTTTATTCGGACTATTCAATTCCGTATCACCTTTACCGATCCCGGAGAAGCCATGGGAAGATGTCTCAATGGATTTTATTGTTGCTTTGCCGCGAATCCAACGAGGTAAGGATGCGATTATGATACGATATCAACTATCCCAATCGAATAGAAGTCATTAAAAATCGACATCAATGACGATACAAAGTTACACGCCCACGCATCATCATACTTGGGCGAGAAGAACACGCGAATTGGAGTTACGTTGTTAATCGGAACTGGAGTTACGTAAACATGGCAGCGAAATTAACGTTGGACTCGGAATCGGTCCAAATTATGGGAGATTCAGCCGATTTAGTCCAAGATGCATGAAGATTTTTATCAAACTCTATCTTGTCCAAGATCTTGAAGATCTCCTCCCCCACACCTTTGAATTTTCGGCCAAGGCATGCATAAAGAGACTCATCAAAGTCTTCATATCTTACACAAGATCTTGAAGATCTCCTCCCCTACACCCTTGAAGTTTCGGCCGAAGCATGCTAGGAAGAAGACTTGTATTTTCGTTTTTTTCTTGTTTTTTATTTTTGTATACTACTATATATAGTAGTTCACATTGTTGTTGTATGCATCTTGAAAGTTATAAACATTGTATTTCTCTTGAAATATACGTTGAACGAGTTCAACAAAACTTTGGTTATTATTTCGATGCGTCTCGAATTATAACTTGATCAATTCTCAATAGGTCTTGAGGAGAGATTATCTTTATCGAGTTATAGGTCTAATTCGATAAAACACATTCAATCCCATACACTACCCTACCTCATGGCCGAAACCATATAAATTCGGCCACCACCTTTTATTTTCGTTGTTACTTTGATACTTGTAAAAAAAACCGTGATAATCTTCCGTTGTATTTTATATGTTTTACGTACACTTACATACGTAATTCGTATCATAAGTGGTATCGGAGCCATTTGTTTCACGATTCTCGACGTTACTCAAGAAGATGGCATTCACCGATGACGAAATAGCCAAATTGCGTGACGTTCTTCGAGGCTTGCCGGAGCCCCGAATCCAGGCACGACGAGGATACGACGCCATGCATGCACCACAACATGCGGATGAATTCAAGGCAAGCGAACTTCCGGAGTTCGTAGGTGGCACCGATCCCGAGACTTATTTGGAGTGGGAAAGCAAAATTGAACGAATGTTTGAGTTCAAGGACCTCGATGACGGGAAACGATGCAAGTACGTGATTCTCAGACTTGGAAAGGGAGTTTCCCTTTGGTTCGAAAGAATGAAGACACAACGAGTTCGGGCCAGTAAAGAAAAGATACGTTCGTGGGATTCTCTAAAAAAGAAACTACGTAAGAGATATGTACCGGCTACACACAAGTTAAGTCTATATCGAGAAATTTCTGACCTCACACAAGGAAAGCTAAGTGTAGGAGAATACATCGAAGAGTTTGAGAACTTAACCTTGATGGGAGAACTTGAAGAGAGTGAAGAATTACGAATGTCCCGTTTCTTACGAGGCTTGAATAGAAACATTGCTAATTCCATGGAACTCTACCCCTATTAAGACTTTGATACTTTGTGCGGACTTTGCATAAAGTTGGAAACTCAAAACAAGACAAAATTTTCAAAACCCGAATTTCCACCTAAAATTCGGAAATACCAACTTTGGCACGAGTTCTAGCTCGTTTCCAAAAACTATCACGGCGAGTCCACCCATTACTACCATCCCAAAAACTCCTCTCACGCCAAAGGAAACAAGCTTATCTAAAGTTCGGTGTTTCAAATGTCAAGGATTTGGACACTATCAAAGTGCTTGTCCAAATCGAAGAATAGTGACGTTACGAGAAGCGATATCCGTCCGAGAAGAGTTACTAGCCGAAGAAGAAAGAATTGGAGACGTCTTTAACTTGGAAGCCGATGAAGAAGAAGAAGATTGCGAGGCATACGATGCCCCGAATTATGACACGAACCTCGTCCTTCGCATGTTACAAACGAAGGCGGCCCCGAGTGACATAGAACAACGAGATCAAATCTTTCACACGAAGTGTCGTGTCGGAGAGAAATGGTGTAGCTTGATCATTGACGGTGGAAGTTGTACAAATGTGGCATCAAGCGAGATGGTATCAAAACTCGGGCTAACCACTACGGCTCATCCAAAGCCATATGCACTCCATTGGCTCGATGATGGAAATAAAGTGAGAGTATCAAGACAAGTGAAGGTCGGACTCACCATGGGTTCGTATGGTGATGATATTATATGCGATGTACTACCGATGGACGCATGTCACGTGTTGTTGGGAAGACCTTGGTTATTTGATCGGGACGTACTACATCGAGGGAGGAGCAACGAGTATGAGTTACGAGACAAAGGTAAAAAAATTGTTCTTAAACCTATGTCACCTCAAGATATCCGAACAATGAGTTCAAAAAAAGTCGAAGGACCGAAGCTCATGATGTTTGCAAACGAAAAGGAAGTCGGACACGCCATTGACGATGGCGAACGTGTTTATTTAATAATGATCAAAGAGACCCTAAACCTTGCTACAAAATCACACCACGAAGAAGAGATAAATACACTGTTGCACGAGTTCGCGGATGTCTTTCCCGAAGACTTGCCGGTGGGATTACCACCTATCCGCGGAATCGAACACCAAATTGATCTTATACCAGAACCTCCATTACCGAACAAGGCGGCGTATCGTTGTAATCCCGAAGAAACCAAAGAACTACAACGTCAAATTGAAGAACTCATGAGTCACGGATATGTCCGAGAGAGTTTAAGTCCGTGTGCGGTTCCAGTCCTACTTGTATCAAAAAAAGACGGATCATGGCAGATGTGCATTGACAGTAGAGCCGTGAATAACATCACCGTCAAGTATCGGTTCCCCATCCCGAGACTAGACGACATGTTAGACGAGTTGCATGGCTCAGTTATATTCTCAAAAGTTGATTTACGGAGCGGATACCATCAAATTCGCATGCGAGAGGGAGACGAATGGAAGACGGCATTTAAAACGAAGAGTGGACTTTACGAGTGGGTCGTGATGCCATTCAGCCTCACTAATGCCCCGAGCACTTTCATGAGATTCATGAACGAGGTTCTTAAATCTTTCTTGGGGAAGTTTGTTGTCGTGTACTTAGACGACATTTTAATCTACAGTCGATCCTTAGAGGAGCATCTTGAACACTTGCGGCACGTGTTTGAAACTCTAAGGAAACAGAAACTTTATGGAAAGCGGGAAAAGTGTACTTTTCTAGTCGAGAGTCTTGTCTTTCTTGGCTATGTCATTTCTAAAGAAGGAGTTTCGGTGGATCAAGAGAAAATCGCGGCAATCAAGTCTTGGCCGACACCAAAAACTATCACGGAGGTACGATCATTTCATGGCCTCGCTTCTTTTTACCGACGATTCATATGGGACTTTAGTACCATATCCAGTCCGATCACGGAGTGTCTTAAAAAAGGTACATTTGCATGGAAGGAGGCTGCCCAAAAAGCTTTTGAAAAATTAAAAGAAAAGTTATGTGAAGCACAGATTTTAACGTTACCCGATTTTTCACAACCATTTGAGGTGGAATGCGAAGCTAGTGGAGTTGGAATCGGGGCAGTACTTATTCAAGGAGGCCGGCCCATCGCCTATTTTTCAGAAAAGTTAAGTGGTGCTCGAGTTAATTATTGCACTTACGACAAAGAGTTCTATGCTATCGTGAGAGCACTAGATCATTGGAGTCACTATTTACGTTCGAAACATTTCGTGTTACATTCGGATCACGAGTCGTTAAAATACATTAACGGACAAAACAAGCTAAGTCCAAGACATGCCAAATGGGTGGAGTTTTTGCAATCTTTTCACTTTTCATCCAAGTACAAGGACGGTAAGAGTAATATAGTGGCGGATGCACTATCAAGACGGTATGCCTTACTTTCTATTCTAGACGTTCATTTGTTGGGGTTCGAGACTTTGAAAAATCATTACATTGACGATTTGGATTTCGGAGAAATTTTTACCCGTTGTAAAACAGGTCCGTACGAAGAATTTATTTTACAGGATGGCTTTATTTTCAAAGGTAATAAACTATGTGTGCCGAAGCATACGATTCGGGAATTACTAGTTCGGGAGGCGCACGGAGGAGGACTAGTCGGTCATTTCGGTTCGGCTAAAACCGTAGAAGTTCTAAAGGAGCATTTATTTTGGCCAAAGATGTATGGTGACGTAAGCACGATCGTGAGTAAATGCGTCACTTGTCACATGATGAAAAGTTCGTTCAAGCCAAGTACATACATGCCGTTGCCAATACCTTTGCGACCGTGGGAAGATGTCTCGATGGATTTTATTGTTGCTTTACCTCGTACTCAACGAGGCAAAGACTCGATCATGGTTGTCGTCGACCGTTTTTCAAAAATGGCTCACTTTATAGCATGTCACAAAATCGATGATGCAAGCAATGTGGCGGACTTATATTTCCGAGAAGTAGTTTGTTTACATGGAGTTCCAAAAACTATCGTGTCAGATCGAGATTCTAAATTCCTGAGTTACTTTTGGAATACTTTATGGAGAAAGGTGGGAACTAAACTTCTATTCAGTACTTCACATCACCCACAAACCGACGGACAAACCGAAGTGACTAATCGAACCTTAGGAGCATTGTTGCGAGGATTGGTGAACAAAACACAAAAAGATTGGGACATTAAACTTGCACATGCGGATTTCGTATACAACCGATCACCCGGTTTCGCCACGGCCCATTCACCTTTTGAAGTAGTGTACGGACTAAATCCACACATGCTATTGGATTTGATTCCCTTGCCGAGCGACGAATTGGTTCACAAAGACGCAGAATCAAAACTCAAGTCAATGATGAAGTTACATGAAAAGGTACGAGATCGAATTAAAGAAGTAAATGAAATTTACAAACGGAAGTCGAACAAAAATAAAAAGTCGAGACTATTTGATGTTGGCGACTGATACGAATATTCTCTCGGTACAGCAGAAGACTCTTTCACATACGGTAGCACAAGATCACCGAAATGAATCAAATCACTAAAGAAGATCGAACATCAGCAACTCGTCGATACAAAGACTTCCGAACAAAGGCTCGCTGACAAAGAATTCGAACAAAGAAGAACTTGTCGATACAGCAAAATAAAAGGTGGTGGCCGAAATTATATGGGTTTAGGCCGTAAGGTAGGATAGTGTATGGGTTTGAATGTGTTTTATCGAATTAGAACTATAACTCGATAAAGATAATCTCTCCTCAAGACCTATTGAGAATTGATCAAGTTAAAATTCGAGACGCGTCGAAATAATAACCAAGGTTTTGTTGAACTCGTTCAACGTATATTTCAAGAGAAATACAATGTTTTATAAATTTCAAGATATCTTACAATCACCAAATGAACTACTATATATAGTAGTTTACAAAGGATAAGGACATAAAAAAAAAACAAGAAAAACGAACTTCCAAACTTCTTCCTAGCATGCTTCGGCCGAGTGGTGTGGGGAAGAGAATGATTTTGGACAAGATAACAATCTTCAAGTATCTTGGACTATATCATGGGTGATGTTGACATGAAGGAAAAAGTTTGATGAAAGTCTCCACCATGTTAGCATGTTTCGGCCGATTCAAAGAAGGTGGGGAGGAGGAGATTCTTCAAGATCTTGTGAAAGATATGAGACAAACATGAGTCCCTTTCAAGCATGCTTTGGCCGAAAATTCCATGCTTTGGACCGATTTCGTCGTTATGTTTTACGTTACTCCAATTCCGATTAATAACGTAACTCCAATCCGCGTGTTCTTTTCGCCTAAGTATGATGATGCATGGTCATGCAAATTTGTATCATCGTTGATGTCGATTTTTATTGACTCTTCTTCGATCGGAATAGTTGATATCGTATCATTCCCTCCCTCTTTGAAAGGAATTGACCTCAATTCCGTAATGCCATCGTCGTCAAGGTAAGGCGAGAGATCGCCTACGTTGAAAGTCGCGTGTATTCCGTAATCGCCCGGAAGTTCTACTTTGTAGGCGTTGTCGTTCACTTTTCCCACAATTTTGTACGGACCTTCGGCTCTTGGCATTAATTTGTTCTTTCGTTTGTTTGGGAATCTTTCTTTCCTCAAATGTATCCAAACTAAATCGCCAACATCGAATAATCTCGCTTTTTTATTTTTGTTCGACTTCCGTTTGTAAATTTCATTCACTTCTTTAATCCGCTCTCGTACCTTTTCATGTAACTTCATCATTGACTTGAGTTTTGATTCGTCTTTGTGAACCAATTGTTGCCGCAACGGAATCAAATCCAATGGCATGTGCGGATTTATTCCGTATACTACTTCAAAAGGTGAATGGGCCGTGGCGAAGCCGGGTGATCGATTGTATGCGAATTCCGCATGTGCAAGTTTAACGTCCCAATCTTTTTGTGTTTTGTTCACCAATCCTCGCAATAATGCTCCCGAGGTTCGGTTGGTCACTTCCGTTTGTCCATCGGTTTGTGGGTGGTGCGAAGTACTGAATAGAAGTTTAGTACCCACTTTCCTCCATAAAGTATTCCAAAAGTAACTCAGGAATTTAGAATCTCGATCCGACACGATAGTTTTTGGAACTCCGTGTAAACGAACTACTTCTCGAAAATATAAGTCCGCCACATTGCTTGCATCATCGGTTTTGTGGCTGTTAGGAGTATGCCCTCGAATGCCACTCAGAGGTTGTTGAGTGAGGGCATTGTACTTGTAATTATGTAAACCATTTATATAAGGCAAATGAATGTTTCTTTATTTACTGGTAGTTACTGGCATTCCTAACTCGTAAATAAACATATAGAAACTAGTCCGTATTTGAGAGCAAAAGTTCCACTCCTTATCGATAAGGGGTAGGCAATGGAAAGGTTATAGCTCAAATACTTAAACGTCGAAGTCGATGAAACTTGATCGGGCGTTAAGTTTATGTGAAGACTTGTATGACGTGTTCTTTGACATGGAGAGTGCCTGTCAAACACTAATGGTTAGTGGGAGCACACGTTATAGGTATGCTAATCGATTAGTATACTCAACCGACTCACCCTCGATTCGTCACATGGATTTCACTCCGGACACCAATGACGGAATCGAAAGGTTGTGATAGGTATTCGTGAACCTTCGACTTGAGGATTTAGTAGGGATGTGCTTGTGACGTCAATATTTTCATTAGAGTAGTTCGACCCTATAAACCTAAGGCGGGGTCAACCTCGACGTGCATCTTGACGGCAAGTAGGTGTCCTATCGAATACCAAGATAGAATTCTTTCTCCCGTTAGTGAGCGGGTTATATGTCCTATGCGGTTATCGCGATGAGATCATAAGTCTTTGCCAAAGCATTGGAGCTAGTTGTATTAGATACACGACGGCTCGATGATCTCGATTTGCATTAACGCATGCATAGCGTCAAGCATGATAGGGTTTGACCGACCTTGACCTTATAACTTGATCGGGACATTTGAAAGAAGGGTTTATACGTATACCGGTATTCACGATGAATGGTTCTTGAATGATCCCAATCATTCGTTCTCGATTGGGGTACAGTGTAGCCGCCAGGCTGGCTAGGTGGTGTTACTACTCTTTGGTTCCTCCCATTGCTAACTGAGACGGACCTACCGAGTCGTGCATTAGGATTGACGACGGAATGAATCAAGCTTAATTCTCTCATTATGAATATTAGATATTGGATATCTAATTCGGGACATTGGATGTTTAAATTGATTTATTGGATAAATTAATTTACGGCCTAATGAATTAAATAAATTACTAGGTGATAAATTTAATTCATGGATATAATTATTTCTTGGAGAAATTAATTATGTCATAATGTATTTGATATGATAAAATTAAATGGATTAATTAATCGATATAAATACATCGGAACGGAATCGGAGTTTATCTGTTTGGACTCACGGGAGTCCGAAACGAACCGAACTCATCCGTTTTTCATCATAGCCGTCGCCCCCACTTTCCACCTTATTCCCTTTTGTTTTTGTTCCCATTGATTAATGGGTGATAATGACATGGTGGGGTTGATTCTCATTTGATGAGTTGTTTTAAGGTGAGTGAAATTTGAATAAGAAAAGTAGACTTCATTCTCTCATTTAATAGGCATTCATACGGATCAATCAGAGAGAGTTCAAGAGAGAGAAAAGTTCTTCTCAAAGTAGTCTTCTTCTTCTTCACTTTCCTCTTGGTTTTCTTAGAGAAAATTCAAGAGTATAATTGAGAGTTATGAGTTATACACTCAGAGTGTGATGATCTCATATTGGAAGCTTCATCACTTAGCTCTAGCCGCATCCTCGGAGGATAGCAAGGTGATCGTCGTTCCGATCGTTTCTCCGGCGCGTGGCAAGTAGAGACGCGGTGCTTTCGGCGTTGGATCATTCAAGAGCTTGGAGCGGATTGAATTGAAAGGAGATCGCCTAAAGCTTGGGGAATAGCTCGAGAGAAGATTACCATTCAATCAACGGACTTGGAGGGTTAGTTTCTTACGACTCTTGCTTTTCGTTTATATATTCGTATATACGTAGCTCGATCGATCCTCGTAGGGATTCGGATCGAATTAATTTTCGTTTTACCGCTTCCACTGCGGCCTTCGATTTTAGGCGCCGAATCCCAACAGTGGTATCAGAGCGTAGGTCTTGCGATCGTATATACGATATTGGCATTTAGAATGCTCGATTAGATGGTGAATGATTTGGAATCATTTTAGTCATAATCGTGGTATATGTTTTTCGTTCGTAATAATTGTATTTTTCGTAAGTTTATGTCTAAATATAAATCTTAAATTTCTGGGAAATATGATTTATATTGAAGATATGAATGTTGAAAAATATTGATATTGATATCCTATCGAAAATCTAGCCCGAATCGTCGTCGGACGACTTTTTGGACAAAAAGGGTAACTGCCGAGAGTGACTCGACCGTGTCTGGTGACACGGTCGTGTCCGGCAGTCTGTCCAGCACGCTCGAGACCCGATCGTGTCGGGCGACACGGCGTGTCCGGCCGGAAGGCTTAGAAGTGACTCGACCGTGTCGGGACACGGCCGTGTCTGGCAGAATGTTCAGGGACATCGCCGGCATGACCCGGCCGTGTCTGGCGACACGGGCCGTGTCCGCGACACGGGCCGTGTCGCGACACGGGCCGTGTCTGGCCGAAAGTGCCGGCAGTGACTTCGCCAGCAGCCATTTTTCACCGGCTCGATTTTTTCGTATTCTTAAAAATTAATCTCCCGCATGTTAAATTGATTTAATATGATTAAAATGATTTATAGTATTTCATTTTATAAGGAAAATTTGATTAATTGGAATATTTATGGTCGATCAATTATTTTGAACGTTATCAAATTACCGATTGTGAATCGATTGGATCGGTTCGTATTGTTGATTGGATCAATGTATCTCTACGCTTTCCATTTATATAGTATTTATTGGATGAATGCTTTTGAATGGGGATGTGGTTCGTGGACTTAGATTTGAATCGCTCGTTTTATTCGATTGGGTTGTAAAGGCCGCTTTGAGCCTATTTATTTTACTAGAAATGTTTGTATCTAGGATGCAATTTTCGATGTAAAATTTATATGTAATGACGAAGACCGGAGGAAGATCCATTTCGAGAAGACGAAGATTCAAGACGAAGACTTGTAATTAGATTACGAAGTTTTTGTTTTCTAGAACGGTCCATGAACCACATGTTGGTAGCAACTAGGTTGTGAATGGTTGTTTCATATTGTATGAATGCCACAAACGCGCTTAAATGAATTAATGTGCAAAGTGTAACATTAATCGCGATAATTCTCCCACAACAAATAATTAAGTTTATAAGGTTTCAAGGTTTTCCTTCCTCCATCGAGTTTTCGGAAATTGAAATCCAAACCGGATGTGCTATGCTTCCGAGTTATCGGGTAGTCGTCGGGAGGACGGATAAATTCTCGGGAGCGCATTGGATGCCTTCGGTTGGAGCAAATTTTATCCCTAGAAACCCGATAGGTTGCCGGATAAGATTCAATTGTGAAACTGATTTGCGTCGATGGTATAAACTTAACTTGTTCACGAACCATAGAAATCGTATAGGTTGAGGGGAGTGAACAAGGGGAAAAATAAGATCGAATCATCCATTAGATGGGTTGGTGTTGGACACCACTTTATGAAAATTAATAGACTAGAAACCTGTTCGGTTGCCCTCTATTAAGATTTATAAAGAACTCGATCACCACTATGAAGTAGAGCGACGATACTTCCGGATATCACATGGGAGTGTGTTATTCCGATAAAAATAGTGGGAGCTGGGTAACAAGAATAGAAAAGACCTTAATTGTATACTCAGAACATAATATAACAAGTCACTAATTAATCTGTTATACTTAATGCAGACATAACTCTCAATATGACAATGAATCCACTCGCAATTCTACTCAAAAAGAACACCTTAATGGGACCTAACTTAGTGGATTGGCTCCGCAATCTGATGATTGTCCTCAGTATAGAGGCACTGGGATACGTCTTGGAGACGGACATTCCCGCGCCTCCTGTGCGGACCCGAGCCAATCAGGAAGAGATTGAAAACCACGAAAAGTGGGTTAAGGATGACGTGAAAGTCCGTGCTTATATGATGGCTTCCATGTCTAATGAGCTTTAGAGAGCTCATGAGAAAATGACTTCTGCTAGGCAGATTCTATCTCACTTAACCTAACTTTATGGTGAGCACAGCAGAACTGCTAGATATGAGATATCCAAGCAACTGTTCGGTGCAAGGATAAAGGAAGGTGAGAAGGTTGGGGAACACGTCCTCAAAATGATATCCATGATCGAGAGATTGGAGGCTCTTGATTTTAAAATGGATACTTCTCTCCAAACCGACCTTATCCTACAGTCTCTCCCTGATTCTTTCTCACAGTTTGTTATGAACTTCAACTGCAATGAGATTGCATGTAATTTAGCTGGGCTAATGAACAAACTTGTGACCGCTCAGTCTCAGATGAAGACTCCGCGGATGAAGGAGTCGGCCCTTGTGATTTCTTACGACTTCTAAGTCTAAGAATAAGAAGAAAAAGACCAAGAAGCGGACTGGACCACAAGCAAAGGACCTTAAGGGTAAGGGCAAGGCCCCGATGGTTCCGAAGAACAAGAAGAAGAAGGATGCTTGTCTCAAGTGCGGTGAGCTGGGCCACTGGGCTAGAGACTGTCCGATTCTTCATGGCACTTCAGGTACAGAACTTTTAGTTTTGGAAACAAATTGTTCTGTTACTATATTTTCTACTTCTGAATCGGATTCTGGTACTAGTTCTCATATTTGTACCGTGAATCAGGATCTGGAACAAAGTAGGAAGCTTGGAGCTGGAGAAGTTATGATCACAGTCGGAAGCGGGCATAGTGTCGAGGCAACCGACATAGGATCACTTCTTTTGGGTTTAGAATCCGGCTTTGTTTTGACTTTAGAAGATGTACTTGTTTTGCCCAAGGGGCACAAAAACATTGTATCCATTCCGGTCATGGACCGAAAAGGCTTTTCATTTTTCATTGGTGATGGTTCCTGCAAATTTATTTCAGAAATAAACTAGTGGGTACTGCTACATTGTTAAATGGATTGTATCATCTAAATCTCAGCAACAAAGTAGTTGTGAATACTATGATTAGAATATGTTGTAGGGATGAAACCAATCAAGTTTTGAAATGGCATCTTAGACTTGGTCATGTTGGTCAGACCAAGGTTTACAAAGATGGAAAAGGATGGACTTATGGGTCCATTGGGATCGGATCCCTTTCCTACTTGTGAATCTTGCCTTAAAGGTAAAATGACTAAGTCCCCTTCAAGGGACTTTTGAAAGAGCCGCTGATAAACTGGGATTAATCCATACTGACATTTGTGGTGCTTTGGAAGCAGCACGTGACGGATATCAATATTTCATTACGTTTACAGATGATCATACTAGGTATGGTTATGTATACTTAATGAAACATAAATCCGAGGCCTTTGAGAAATTCTAGGAATTCAAGGCCCTAGTCGAGAAACAAACTGGTAATCATATCAAAGCACTTCGGTCGGACCGAGGTGGCGAGTATATGAGTACGGAGTTTGACGAGTTCCTTAAGGAACATGGAATAGTTTCACAACTAACACCTCCGTACTCCTCGCTTAAATGGTGTGAGAAAGAAGGAACCGGACCTGTTGAACATGGTCCGTTCCATGCTAGCTATCTTGACTTGCCGATTTACCTGTGGGGTATGCACTCCTGACTGCCGCGTATATCTTGAACAGATGTCCTTCCAAATCCATTCCTAAAACTCCACATGAGATGTGGGAAGGAAGGAAACCAAGTCTTAATCATATTAGGATTTGGGGATGTCCTGCCTATGTCAAGAAGACTAAGGTGGAAGCTAGGTCTGCGAAGGGACGTTTCATTGGATTCCCGTCTGGGACGATGGGATATCTATTCTACATGCCCGAAGATCGAAAGATCGTTGTTGCTTTACAAGCACACTTCCTGGAAGATGAGTTCATTCAGGAAGGCGGAGCAGGTAGAAGTATTTCTTTGGAAGAATACAATGAAACTCCTAAGGAGACACCTGTGCAAGAAATTGGAACCGAACCTTCTGAAACACAAGTACAACCACCTAGTAGGTCTAGTAGGGTGTCTCAATTACCTGAGAGGTATAGTTTTATGCACTTGGAGGAACTGGGTTTCCTCGAGGTTCCAAGTGATAAACAAGAGACCGACCCACGACCAATGACCTAGCAATGGTGGATGTAGACTCCATGAAATGGATCAGGCGATCTTCATGTAGTTGGGACCTTCATTTTGATGAGACGTTCAAAGAGTTTGACTTCGTTCAAAATGAAGAGGAATCTTGTGTATACAAGAGGGTTAGTGGGAGCAAGATCACATTCTAAGTACTATATGTAGATGACATTCTACTAATAGGAAATGATGTGGGAATGCTCAGTTATGGGAAAGCTTGGTTTTCGAGTAATTTCTCCATGAAAGACTTGGGAGAAGAAACCTATATTCTTGAGATTCGACTCTACTGGGATAGATCAAAGAGAATGATAAGTTTTTCCCAAGCCCTCTAAATAGATAAAGTCTTAAAACTATTTAAGATGGATTATTCTAAAAGAGGGTTCCTTCCAATGCGACATGGGATAAAACTCTCCTCGAAGATGTGTCCTCTAGGTGAGGAACAATGAAAGGAAATGAGTAATATACCATATGCTTCGTCCGTGGGTAACCTTATGTATGCTATATTGTGTACGAGACCTGACATTGCGCATGCTGGGAGCGTGGTAAGTAGGTTTCAGGCAAACCCAGGAAGGGAACATTGGACTGCCGTAAAGAACGTTCTCAAGTACTTGATAAGGGCTCGAGATATGGTTCTTATATATGGCGGTGGAGAACTGAATGTTGAGGGATTCACTGATTCAGACTTCCAAGGACAGAAAGACGACTAAATGTCTATTTCTGGCTATTTATTTACTCTTAATGGAGGAGCAGTATCTTGGCATAGTGCCAATGATCGCGCGACTGCTGGTTCCACCTGTTAGGATGAGTATATAGCAGCCTCGGAGGCTTCTAAGGAAGGGTTCTGGATTAAGAAATTACTGGGTAAACTTCACGTGACACCACGGGCCTAGGGGCCAAGGTTTCACAACAGTACCAATCACATTGAGAGGGAGTATCATCTTGTAAGAGAATTTGTTCGCAAAAGAGATACATTGTGCTGCATAGAGTAGAGTCAGCCGACTACGTCGCTGATCCACTGACCAAGCCACTTTCTCAGACTAGCTTGGAGCGTCATCTGGAGAACATGGGTATTAGATACCATAGTGTGTGGCATTGAGTGCAAGTGGGAGATTGTTAGGAGTATGCCCTCGAATGCCACTCAGAGGTTGTTGAGTGAGGGCATTGTACTTGTAATTATGTAAACCATTTATATAAGGCAAATGAATGTTTCTTTATTTACTGGTAGTTACTGGCATTCCTAACTCGTAAATAAACATATAGAAACTAGTCCGTGTATTTGAGAGCAAAACGTTCCACTCCTTATTGGATAAGGGGGTAGGCACTGGAAAGGTTATTAGCTCAAATACTTAAACGTTCGCAAGTCGATGAAACTTGACTGGGCGTTAAGTTTATGTGAAGACTTGTATGACGTGTTCTTTGACATGGAGAGTGCCTGTCAAACACTAATGGTTAGTGGGAGCACACGTTATAGGTATGCTAATTGGATTAGTATACTCGAACCGACTCACCCTCGATTCGTCACATGGATTTCACTCCGGGACAGTCAATGACGGAATCGAAAGGTTGTGATAGGTATTCGTGAACCTTAGACTTGAGGATTTAGTAGGGATGTGCTTGTGACGTCAATATTTTCATTAGAGTAGTTCGACCCTATAAACCGGAAGGCGGGGGTCAACCTCGACGTGCATCTTGACGGGCAAGTAGCAGGTCCTACTGAATACCAAGATAGAATTCTTTCTCCCGTTAGTGAGCGGGTTATATGTCCTATGCGGTTATTGGCAGATGAGATCATAAGTCTTTGGCCAAAGCATTGGAGCTAGTTGTATTAGATACACGACAGCTCGATGATCTCGATTTGCATTAACGCATGCATAGCGTCAAGTACAGATAGGGTTTGACTGACCTTGACCCTATAACTTGATCGGGACATTTGAAAGAAGGGTTTATACGTATACTGGTATTCACGACAGAATGGTTCTTGAATGATCCCAATCATTCGTTCTCGATTGGGTATGCAGTGTAGGCCGCCGGCTAGGTGGTGCTACTACTCTTTGGTTCCTCCCATTGCTAACTGAGACGGACCTACCGAGTCGCGCATTAGGATTGACGACGGAATGAATCAAGCTTAATTCTCTCATTATGAATATTAGATATTGGATATCTAATTCGGGACATTGGATGTTTAAATTGATTTATTGGATAAATTAATTTACGGCCTAATGAATTAAATAAATTACTGGGTGATAAATTTAATTCATGGATATAATTATTTCTTGGAGAAATTAATTATGTCATAATGTATTTGATATGATAAAATTAATTGGATTAATTAATCGATATAAATACATCGGAACGGAATCGGAGTTTATCTGTTTGGACTCACGGGAGTCCGAAACGAACCGAACTCATCCGTTTTTCATCATAGCCGCCGCCCCCACTTTCCACCTTATTCCCTTTTGTTTTTGTTCCCATTGATTAATGGGTGATAATGACATGGTGGGGTTGATTCTCATTTGATGAGTTGTTTTAAGGTGAGTGGAATTTGAATAAGAAAAGTAGACTTCATTCTCTCATTTAATAGGCATTCATACGGATCAATCAGAGAGAGTTCAAGAGAGAGAAAAGTTCTTCTCAAAGTAGTCTTCTTCTTCTTCACTTTCCTCTTGGTTTTCTTAGAGAAAATTCAAGAGTATAATTGAGAGTTATGAGTTATACACTCAGAGTGTGATGATCTCATATTGGAAGCTTCATCACTTAGCTCTAGCCGCATCCTCGGATGATAGCAAGGTGATCGTCGTTCCGATCGTTTCTCGGCGCGTGGCAAGTAGAGACGCGGTGCTTTCGGCGTTGGATCATTCAAGAGCTTGGAGCGGATTGAATTGAAAGGAGATCGCCTAAAGCTTGGGGAATAGCTCGAGAGAAGATTACCATTCAATCAACGGACTTGGAGGGTTAGTTTCTTACGACTCTTGCTTTTCGTTTATATATTCGTATATACGTAGCTCGATCGATCCTCGTAGGGATTCGGATCGAATTAATTTTCGTTTTACCGCTTCCACTGCGGCCTTCGATTTTAGGCGCCGAATCCCAACAGTGGTATCAGAGCGTAGGTCTTGCGATCGTATATACGATATTGGCATTTAGAATGCTCGATTAGATGGTGAATGATTTGGAATCATTTTAGTCATAATCGTGGTATATGTTTTTCGTTCGTAATAATTGTATTTTTCGTAAGTTTATGTCTAAATATAAATCTTAAATTTCTGGGAAATATGATTTATATTGAAGATATGAATGTTGAAAAATATTGATATTGGATATCCGGTCGAAAATCTAGCCCCGAATCGTCGTCGGACGACTTTTTGGACAAAAAGGGTAATCTGGCCGAGAGTGACTCGACCGTGTCCTGGGTGACACGGTCGTGTCCGGCAGTCTGTCCAGGCCACTGCCTGGAGACCCGACCGTGTCAGGCGACACGGGCGTGTCTGGCCGGAAGGCTTCAGGAAGTGACTCGACCGTGTCAGGGGACACGGCCGTGTCTGGCAGGAATGTCTGGGACACTGCCGGCATGACCCGACCGTGTCTGGCGACACGGGCCGTGTCTGGCCGGAAAGCTGCCGGCAGTGACTCGGCCAGGCAGGCCATTTTTCACCCGGCTCGATTTTTTCGTGTATTCTTAAAAAATTAATCTCCCGCATGTTAAATTGGATTTAATATGATTAAAATGATTTATAGTATTTCATTTTATAAGGAAAATTTGATTAATTAGAATATTTATGGTCGACCGAATTATTTTGAACGTTATCAAATTACCGATTGTGTGAATCGATTGGATCGGTTCGTATTGTTGATTGGATCAATGTATCTCTACGCTTTCCATTTATATAGTATTTATTGGATGAATGCTTTTTGAATGGGGATGTGGTTCGTGGACTTAGATTTGAATCGTTCGTTTTATTCGATTGGGTTGTAAAGGCCGTTTTGAGCCTATTTATTTTACTAGAAATGTTTGTATCTAGGATGCAATTTTCGATGTAAAATTTATATGTAATGACGAAGACCGGAGGAAGATCCATTTCGAGAAGACGAAGATTCAAGACGAAGACTTGTAATTAGATTACGAAGTTTTTGTTTTCTAGGAACGGTCCATGAACCACATGTTGGTAGAAACTAGGTTGTGAATGGTTGTTTCATATTGTATGAATGCCACAAACGCGCTTAAATGAATTAATGTGCAAAGTGTAACATTAATCGCGATAATTCTCCCACAACAAATAATTAAGTTTATAAGGTTTCAAGGTTTTCCTTCCCTCCATCGAGTTTTCGGGAAATTGAAATCCAAACCGGATGTGCTATGCTTCCGAGTTATCGGGGTAGTCGTTCGGGGAGGACGGATAAATTACTGGGAGCGCATTGGATGCCTTCGGTTGGAGCAAATTTTATCCCTAGAAACCTGATAGGTTGCCGGATAAGATTCAATTGTGAAACTGATTTGCGTCGATGGTATAAACTTAACTTGTTCACGAACCATAGAAATCGTATAGGTTGAGGAGTGAACAAGGGGAAAAAGAAGATCGAATCATCCATTAGATGGGTTGGTGTTGGACACCACTTTATGAAAATTAATAGACTAGAAACACATTCGGTTGCCCTCTATTAAGATTTATAAAGAACTCGATCACCACTATGAAGTAGAGCGACGATACTTAGGATATCACATGGGAGTGTGTTATTCCGATAAAAATAGTGGGAGCCGGGTAACAAGAATAGAAAAGACCTTAATTGTATACTCGAACATAATATAACAATACACTAATTAAACTGATATACTTAAAGCAGACCTAACTCACAATATGACAAAGAATAAACTCGCAATACTACTAAAAAAGAACACCTTAATGGGACCTAACTTAGTGGATTGGCTCCGCAATCGATGATTGTCCTCGATAGAGGCACTGGATACGTCTTGGAGACGGACATTCCCGCGCCTCCCGTATGACTCCGAGCCAATCAGGAAGAGATTGAAAACCACGAAAAGTGGGTTAAGGATGACGTGAAAGTCCGTGCTTATATGATGGCTTCCATGTCTAATGAGCTTTAGAGAGCTCATGAGAAAATGACTTCTGCTAGGCAGATTCTATCTCACTTAACCTAACTTTATGGTGAGCACAGCAGAACTGCTAGATATGAGATATCCAAGCAACTGTTCGGTGCAAGGATAAAGGAAGGTGAGAAGGTTGGGGAACACGTCCTCAAAATGATATCCATGATCGAGAGATTGGAGGCTCTTGATTTTAAAATGGATACTTCTCTCCAAACCGACCTTATCCTACGTCTCTCACGATTCTTTCTCACGCTTTGTTATGAACTTCAACCGCAATGAGATTGCATGTAATTTAGCCGGGCTAATGAACAAACTTGTGACCGCTCGCCTCGATGAAGACTCATGATGAAGGAGTCGGCCCTTGTGATTTCTTACGGACTTCTAAGTCTAAGAATAAGAAGAAAAAGACCAAGAAGCGGATGGACCACAAGCAAAGGACCTTAAGGGTAAGGGCAAGGCCCCGATGGTTCGAAGAACAAGAAGAAGAAGGATGCTTGTCTCAAGTGCGGTGAGTCGGGCCATCGGGCTAGAGACTGTCCGATTCTTCATGGCACTTGGTCTGAGAACTTTTAGTTTTGGAAACAAATTGTTCTGCTACTATATTTTCTACTTCTGGATCTTTGGATTAAGTACTAGTTCTCATATTTGTACCGTGAATCGGGATCTGAACAAAGTAGGAAGCTTGAGCCGAGAAGTTATGATCACAGTCGGAAGCGGGCATAGTGTCGAGGCAACCGACATAGGATCGCTTCTTTTGGGTTTAGAATCCGGCTTTGTTTTGACTTTAGAAGATGTACTTGTTTTGCCCAAGGGGCACAAAAACATTGTATCCATTCCGGTCATGGACCGAAAAGGCTTTTCATTTTTCATTGGTGATGGTTCCTGCAAATTTATTTCAGAAATAAACTAGTGGGTACTGCTACATTGTTAAATGGATTGTATCATCTAAATCTCAGCAACAAAGTAGTTGTGAATACTATGATTAGAATATGTTGTAGGGATGAAACCAATCAAGTTTTGAAATGGCATCTTAGACTTGGTCATGTTGGTCAGACCAAGGTTTACAAAGATGGAAAAGGATGGACTTATGGGTCCATTGGGATCGGATCCCTTTCCTACTTGTGAATCTTGCCTTAAAGGTAAAATGACTAAGTCCCCCTTCAAGGGACTTTTGAAAGAGCCGCTGATAAACTGGGATTAATCCATACTGACATTTGTGGTGCTTTGGAAGCAGCACGTGACGGATATCAATATTTCATTACGTTTACAGATGATCATACTAGGTATGGTTATGTATACTTAATGAAACATAAATCCGAGGCCTTTGAGAAATTCTAGGAATTCAAGGCCCTAGTCGAGAAACAAACTGGTAATCATATCAAAGCACTTCGGTCGGACCGAGGTGGCGAGTATATGAGTACGGAGTTTGACGAGTTCCTTAAGGAACATGGAATAGTTTCACAACTAACACCTCCAGGTACTCCTCAGTTAAATGGTGTGACAGAAAGAAGGAACCGGACCCTGTTGAACATGGTCCGTTCCATGCTAGGCTATACTGACTTGCCGATTTACCTGTGGGGTATGCACTCCTGACTGCCGCGTATATCTTGAACAGATGTCCTTCCAAATCTATTCCTAAAACTCCACATGAGATGTGGGAAGGAAGGAAACCAAGTCTTAATCATATTAGGATTTGGGGATGTCCTGCCTATGTCAAGAAGACTAAGGTGGAAGCTAGGTCTGCGAAGGGACGTTTCATTGGATTCCCGTCTGGGACGATGGGATATCTATTCTACATGCCCGAAGATCGAAAGATCGTTGTTGCTTTACAAGCACACTTCCTGGAAGATGAGTTCATTCAGGAAGGCGGAGCAGGTAGAAGTATTTCTTTGGAAGAATACAATGAAACTCCTAAGGAGACAACTGTGCTAGTAATTGGAACCGAACCTTCTGAAACACAAGTACAACCACCTAGTAGGTCTAGTAGGGTGTCTCAATTACCTGAGAGGTATAGTTTTATGCACTTGGAGGAACTGGGTTTCCTCGAGGTTCCAAGTGATAAACAAGAGACCGACCCACGACCAATGACCTAGCAATGGTGGATGTAGACTCCATGAAATGGACTGTAGCAGTCTTCATGTAGTTGGGACCTTCATTTTGATGAGACGTTCAAAGAGTTTGACTTCGTTCAAAATGAAGAGGAATCTTGTGTATACAAGAGGGTTAGTGGGAGCAAGATCACATTCTAAGTACTATATGTAGATGACATTCTACTAATAGGAAATGATGTGGGAATGCTCAGTTATGGGAAAGCTTGGTTTTCGAGTAATTTCTCCATGAAAGACTTGGGAGAAGAAACCTATATTCTTGAGATTCGACTCTACTGGGATAGATCAAAGAGAATGATAAGTTTTTCCCAAGCCCTCTAAATAGATAAAGTCTTAAAACTATTTAAGATGGATTATTCTAAAAGAGGGTTCCTTCCAATGCGACATGGGATAAAACTCTCCTCGAAGATGTGTCCTCTAGGTGAGGAACAATGAAAGGAAATGAGTAATATACCATATGCTTCGTCATGGGTAACCTTATGTATGCTATATTGTGTACGAGACTGACATTGCGCATCTTTGGGAGCGTGGTAAGTAGGTTTCGAGGCAAACCCGGGAAGGGAACATTGGGTGCCGTAAAGAACGTTCTCAAGTACTTGATAAGGGCTCGAGATATGGTTCTTATATATGGCGGTGGAGGCCGAATGTTGAGGATTCAGCGATTCGGACTTCCAAGGACGGAAAGACGACTAAATGTCTATTTCGCTATTTATTTACTCTTAATGGAGGAGCGATATCTTGGCATAGTGCCAATGATCGCGCATTCTTGGTTCCACTGTTAGGATGAGTATATAGCGGCCTCGGAGGCTTCTAAGGAAGGGTTACGGATTAAGAAATTCTGGGTAAACTTCACGTGACACCACGGGCCTAGGGGCCAAGGTTTCACAACATGCCAATCACATTGAGAGGGAGTATCATCTTGTAAGAGAATTTGTTCGCAAAGAGATACATTGTCTTGCATAGAGTAGAGTCACCTAAATCGCCGATCCACTGACCAAGCCACTTTCTCAGACTAGCTTGGAGCGTCATCTGGAGAACATGGGTATTAGATACCATAGTGTGTGGCATTGAGTGCAAGTGGGAGATTGTTAGGAGTATGCCCTCGAATGCCACTCAGAGGTTGTTGAGTGAGGGCATTGTACTTGTAATTATGTAAACCATTTATATAAGGCAAATGAATGTTTCTTTATTTACTGGTAGTTACTGGCATTCCTAACTCGTAAATAAACATATAGAAACTAGTCCGTGTATTTGAGAGCAAAACGTTCCACTCCTTATTGGATAAGGGGGTAGGCACTGGAAAGGTTATTAGCTCAAATACTTAAACGTTCGCAAGTCGATGAAACTTGACTGGGCGTTAAGTTTATGTGAAGACTTGTATGACGTGTTCTTTGACATGGAGAGTGCCTGTCAAACACTAATGGTTAGTGGGAGCACACGTTATAGGTATGCTAATTGGATTAGTATACTCGAACCGACTCACCCTCGATTCGTCACATGGATTTCACTCCGGGACAGTCAATGACGGAATCGAAAGGTTGTGATAGGTATTCGTGAACCTTAGACTTGAGGATTTAGTAGGGATGTGCTTGTGACGTCAATATTTTCATTAGAGTAGTTCGAACCTATAAACCGGAAGGCGGGGGTCAACCTCGACGTGCATCTTGACTGGCAAGTAGCGAGTCCTCGAATACCAAGATAGAATTCTTTCTCCGTTAGTGAGCGGGTTATATGTCCTATGCGGTTATTGGCGAGATGAGATCATAAGTCTTTGGCCAAAGCATTGGAGCTAGTTGTATTAGATACACGGCTCGATGATCTCGATTTGCATTAACGCATGCATAGCGTCAGAAACGAGATAGGGTTTGGTGACCTTGACCCTATAACTTGATCGGGACATTTGAAAGAAGGGTTTATACGTATATCTTGGTATTCACGAGAATGGTTCTTGAATGATCCCAATCATTCGTTCTCGATTAAGTGCAGTGTAGGCCGCCAGTGGCTAGGTGGTGCTACTACTCTTTGGTTCCTCCCATTGCTAACTGAGACGGACCTACCGAGTCGCGCATTAGGATTGACGACGGAATGAATCAAGCTTAATTCTCTCATTATGAATATTAGATATTGGATATCTAATTCGGGACATTGGATGTTTAAATTGATTTATTGGATAAATTAATTTACGGCCTAATGAATTAAATAAATTATTGGGTGATAAATTTAATTCATGGATATAATTATTTCTTGGAGAAATTAATTATGTCATAATGTATTTGATATGATAAAATTAATTGGATTAATTAATCGATATAAATACATCGGAACGGAATCGGAGTTTATCTGTTTGGACTCACGGAGTCCGAAACGAACCGAACTCATCCGTTTTCATCATAGCCGCCCCCACTTTCCACCTTATTCCCTTTTGTTTTTGTTCCCATTGATTAATGGGTGATAATGACATGGTGGGGTTGATTCTCATTTGATGAGTTGTTTTAAGGTGAGTGGAATTTGAATAAGAAAAGTAGACTTCATTCTCTCATTTAATAGGCATTCATACGGATCAATCAGAGAGAGTTCAAGAGAGAGAAAAGTTCTTCTCAAAGTAGTCTTCTTCTTCTTCACTTTCCTCTTGGTTTTCTTAGAGAAAATTCAAGAGTATAATTGAGAGTTATGAGTTATACACTCAGAGTGTGATGATCTCATATTGGAAGCTTCATCACTTAGCTCTAGCCGCATCCTCGGAGGATAGCAAGGTGATCGTCGTTCCGATCGTTTCTCCGGCGCGTGGCAAGTAGAGACGCGGTGCTTTCGGCGTTGGATTATTCAAGAACTTGGAGCGGATTGAATTGAAAGGAGATCGCCTAAAGCTTGGGGAATAGCTCGAGAGAAGATTACCATTCAATCAACGGACTTCGAGGGTTAGTTTCTTACGACTCTTGTTTTCGTTTATATATTCGTATATACGTAGCTCGATCGATCCTCGTAGGGATTCGGATCGAATTAATTTTCGTTTTACCGCTTCCGCTGCGGCCTTCGATTTTAGGCGCCGAATCCCAACAGTGGCATGCTATAAAGTGAGCCATTTTTGAAAAACGGTCGATGACCACCATGATCGAGTCTTTGCCCCGTTGAGTACGAGGTAAAGCAACAATAAAATTCATCGAGACATCCTCCCACGGACGCAAAGGAATTGGCAACGGCATGTAGGTACTTGGCTTGAACGAGCTTTTCATCATGTGACAAGTGACGCATTTACTCACGATGTTGCTTACGTCACCATACATCTTTGGCCAAAAGAAATGCTCCTTTAGAACTTCCACGGTTTTAGCTGAACCGAAATGACCGGCTATTCCTCCTCCGTGCGCCTCCCGAACTAGTAATTCCCGAATCGTATGCTTCGGCACACATAGTTTATTTCCTTTAAAAAGAAAGCCATCCTGTAAAATAAATTCTTCGCATGGGCCTGCTTTACAATAGGTGAAAATTTCTCCGAAATCCAAATCGTCAATGTAATGATCTTTCAAAGTCTCGAACCCCAACAAACGAACATCTAGAATCGAAAGTAAGGCATACCGTCTTGATAGTGCATCCGCCACTATATTACTCTTACCGTCTTTGTACTTGGATGAAAAGTGAAAAGATTGCAAAAATTCCACCCATTTTGCATGCCTCGGACTTAGCTTGCTTTGCCCGTTAATGTATTTCAACGACTCGTGATCCGAATGCAACACGAAATGTTCCGAACGTAAATAGTGACTCCAATGATCGAGTGCTCTCACGATAGCATAGAACTCTTTGTCGTAAGTACAATAATTAACTCGAGCACCACTTAACTTTTCCAAAAAATAGGCGATGGGGCGGCCTCCTTGAATAAGTACTGCCCCGATTCCAACTCCACTAGCGTCGCATTCCACCTCAAATGGTTGTGAAAAATCGGGTAACCTTAAAACCGGTGCTTCACATAACTTTTCTTTTAATTTTTCAAAAGCCTTTTGGGCAGCCTCGTTCCATGCAAATATTCCTTTTTTAAGACACTCCGTGATCGGACTGGAGATGGTACTAAAGTCCCGTATGAATCGTCGGTAAAAAGAAGCGAGGCCATGAAATGATCGTACCTCCGTGATAGTTTTTGGTATCAGCCAAGACTTGATTGCCGCGATTTTCTCTTGATCCACCGAAACTCTTTCTTTAGAAACGACATAGCCGAGAAAGACAAGACTCTCGACTAGAAAAGTACACTTCTCCCGCTTTCCATAAAATTTCTGTTTCCTTAGAGTTTCAAACACGTGCCGCAAGTGTTCAAGATGCTCCTCTAAGGATCGACTGTAGATTAAAATGTCGTCTAAGTATACGACAACAAACTTTCCCAAGAAAGGTTTGAGAACCTCGTTCATCAATCTCATGAAAGTGCTCGGGGCATTAGTGAGGCCGAATGGCATCACAACCCACTCGTAAAGTCCATTCTTTGTTTTAAATGCCGTCTTCCATTCGTCTCCCTCTCGCATGCGAATTTGATGGTATCCGCTCCGTAAATCAACTTTTGAAAATATAACCGAGCCATGCAACTCGTCTAGCATGTCGTCTAGTCTCGGGATGGGGAACCGATACTTGACGGTGATGTTATTCACGGCTCTGCTGTCAATGCACATTCGCCATGATCCGTCCTTTTTTGGTACAAGTAGGACTGGAACCGCACACGGACTTAAACTTTCTCGGACGTATCCGTGACTCATGGGCTCATCAATTTGACGTTGTAGCTCTTTGGTTTCTTCGGGATTACAACGATACGCCGCTTTGTTCGGTAATGGAGCTCCTGGTATAAGATCAATTTGGTGTTCGATTCCACGGATAGTTGGTAATCCCACCGGCAAGTCTTCGGGAAATACATCCGCGAACTCATGTATTAGTGTATCTATCTCTTCTTCGTGGTGTGATTTGGTAGCAAGGTTTCGGATTTCTTTGATCATCATCAAATAAACACGTTCGCCATCGTCAATGGCGTGTTCAACTTCTTTTTCGTTTGCAAGCATCGTGAGCTTCGGCCCTTCGACTTTTTTTGAACTCATTGTTCGGATAGCTTGAGGTGACATAGGTTTAAGAACAATTTTTTTACCTTTGTCACGTAACTCATACTCGTTGCTCCTCCCTCAGTGTAGTACGTCCCGATCAAATAACCAAGGTCTTCCCAACAACACGTGACATGCGTCCATCGGTAGTACATCGCATGTAATATCATCACCATACGAACCCATGGTGAGTCCGACCTTCACTTGTCTTGATACTTTCACCTTATTTCCATCATCGAGCCAATGGAGTGCATACGGCTTTGGATGAGCCGTAGTGATTAGTCCGAGCGTCGAGACCATCTCGCTTGATGCCACGTTTGTACAACTTCCACCGTCAATGATCAAGCTACACCATTTATCTCCGACACGACACTTCGTGTGAAAGATTTGATCTCGTTGTTCTATGTCACTCGGGGCTGCCTTCGTTTGTAACATGCGAAGGACGAGGTTCGTGTCATAGTTCGGGGCATCGTATGCCTCGCAATCTTCTTCTTCTTCGCCGGCTTCCAAGTTAAAGACATCTCCAATTCTTTCTTCTTCGGCTAGTAATTCTTCTCGGACGGCTATGGCTTCTCGTGACGTCACTATTCTCCGATTTGGACAAGCACTTTGATAGTGTCCAAATCCTTGACATTTGAAACACCGAACTTTAGATAAGCTTGTTTCTTTTGGTGTGATAGAAGTTTTTGGAATGGTAATGTGGTGGACTTGTTGTGACATTTTGGAAACGAGCTAGAACTCGTGCGAAAGTTGGTATTTCCGAATTTAGGTGGGAATTCGGGTTTAGAAAATTTTGTCTTGTTTTGAGTTTCCAACTTTATGCAAAGTCCGCATAAAGTATCAAAGTCGGAATAGGGGTAGAGTTCCACGGAATTAGCAATGTTTTTATTCAAACCTCGTAGGAAACGGGACATCCGTAATTCTTCGCTTTCTTCAAGTTCCCCCATCAAGGATAAGTTTTCAAACTCCTCGATGTACTCCTCTACACTTAGCTTTCCTTGCGTGAGGTCCGAAATTTTTCGATACAAACTCAACTTGTGTGTAGCAGGACATATCTCTTTCGTAGTTTCTTTTTTAGAGAATTCCACGAACGTATCTTTTCCTTACCGGCACGAACTCGTTGTGTCTTCATTCGTTCAAACCAAAGGGAAGCTCCCTTTCCAAGTTTGAGAATCGCGTACTTGCATCGTACCTCGTCATCGAGATCCTTGAACTCAAACATTCGTTCAATTTTCCTTTCCCACTCCAAATAAGCCTCGGGATCGGTGCCGCCTACGAACTCCGGAAGTTCGCTTGTCTTGTATTCATCAGCATGTCGTGGTGCATGCATGGTGTCGTATCCTCGTCGTGCATGGATTCAGGGCTCCCGTAAGCCGCGAAGAACGTCACGTAGTTGTGCTACTTCTTCATCGGTGAATGCCATCTTCTTGAGTAACGTCGAGAACCGTGAGACAAATGTCTCTGATACCACTTATGATACGAATATTCTCTCGGTACAGCAGAAGACTCTTTTACGTACGGTAGCGAATAGTACTCTGCCGAAATGAATCAAACCGCTACTGGCGATGCGAGCAGCAAGCAACTCGTCGATCTGACACTTAGAGCAGCAAGGCTCGCTCGTCTGACAATTCGAGCAATGACAACTTGTTGATACAGCAAAATAAAAGGTGGTGGCCGAAATTATATGGGTTTCGTCCGTGAGGTAGGATAGTGTATGGGTTTGAATGTGTTTTATCGAATTAGACCTATAACTCGATAAAGATAATCTCTCCTCAAGACCTATTGAGAATTGATCAAGTTAAAATTCGAGACGCGTCGAAATAATAACTAAGGTTTTGTTGAACTCGTTCAACGTATATTTCAAGAGAAATACAATGTTTTATAAATTTCAAGATATCTTACAATCACCAAATGAACTACTATATATAGTAGTTTACAAAGGATAAGGACATAAAAAAAAACAAGAAAAACAAACTTCCAAACTCCTTCCTAGCATGCTTCGGCCGAGTGGTGTGGGGAAGAGAAAGATTTTGGACAAGATAACAATCTTCAAGTATCTTGGACTATATCATGGATGATTTTGACATGTAGAAAAAGACTTGATGAAAGTCTTCATCAAGTGATCCCATTTCGGCCGATTTGTGGGGAGGAGGATGACTTATTTGGATATGATATCTTCAACTATCTTGGACTATATTTGGTGATGTTGACATGAAGGAAAAAGTTTGATGAAAGTCTCCACCATGTTAGCATGTTTCGGCCGATTCAAAGAAGGTGGGGAGGAGGAGATTCTTCAAGATCTTGTGAAAGATATGAAGACAAATATGAGTCCCTTTCAAGCATGCTTTGGCCGAAAATTCCATGCTTTGGACCGATTTCATCGTTATGTTTTACGTTACTCCAATTCCGATTAATAACGTAACTCCAATCCGCGTGTTCTTTTCGCCTAAGTATGATGATGCATGGTCATGCAAATTTGTATCATCGTTGATGTCGATTTTTATTGACTCTTCTTCGATCGGAATAGTTGATATCGTATCAGCGACTTAGTTTGGATACATTTGAGGAAAGAACGATTCCCAAACAAACGCAAGAACAAATTAATGCCGAGAGCCGAAGGTCCGTACAAAATTGTGGGAAAAGTGAACGACAACGCTTACAAAGTAGAACTTCCGGGCGAATACGGAGTACACGCAACTTTCAACATAGGCAATCTCTCGCCTTACCTTGACGACGATGGCATTACGGAATTGAGGTCAATTCCTTTCAAAGAGGGAGGAAATGATACGATATCAACTATCCCAATCGAAGAGAAGTCATTAAAAATCGACATCAACGACGATACAAAGTTACACGCCCACGCATCATCATACTTGGGCGAGAAGAACACGCGAATTGGAGTTACGTTATTGATCGGAACTGGAGTTACGTAAACATGGCGACGAAATTAACGTTAGACTCGGAATCGGTCCAAATTATGGGAGATTCGGCCGATTTAGTCCAAGATGCATGAAGATTTTTATCAAACTCTATCTTGTCCAAGATCTTGAAGATCTCCTCCCCCACACCCTTGAAGTTTCGGCCGAAGCATGCTAGGAAGAAGACTTGTATTTTCGTTTTTTTCTTGTTTTTTATTTTTATATACTACTATATATAGTAGTTCACATTGTTGTTGTATGCATCTTGAAAGTTATAAACATTGTATTTCTCTTGAAATATACATTGAACGAGTTCAACAAAACTTTGGTTATTATTTCGACGCGTCTCGAATTATAACTTGATCAATTCTCAATAGGTCTTGAGGAGAGATTATCTTTATCGAGTTATAGGTCTAATTCGATAAAACACATTCAATCCCATACACTACCCTACCTCACGGCCGAAACCATATAAATTCGGCCACCACCTTTTATTTTCGTTGTTACTTTGATACTTGTAAAAAAACCGTGATAATCTTCCGTTGTATTTTATACGTTTTACATACACTTATATACATAATTCGTATCAGATTATGGTGGTTATCGATCTTTTTCAAAGATGGCTCATTTTATTTCTTGTCACAAAACCGATGATGCGAGTAATGTTGCTGACTTGTATTTCCGAGAGGTGGTACGATTACATGGAGTTCCAAAAACTATTGTTTCGGACCGGGACTCGAAGTTTCTGAGTTACTTTTGGAACACATTGTGGAGAAAGGTGGGAACCAAGCTTTTGTTTAGTACTTCGCATCATCCTCAAACAGACGGACAAACCAAAGTGACTAATCGAACACTGGGAACGATGTTGCGAGGTTTAGTAAGTAAAATACAAAAGGATTGGGATTTGAAGCTCGCACATGCGGAGTTCGCATATAATCGCTCTCCTACTCATGCCTGATACGAATTACGTATATAAGTGTACGTAAAACGTATAAAATGCAATGGAAGATTAACAAGTATCAAAGTATCACTTGAATTTTACTAAGGGTGGCCGAAATTTGATGGTGTTCGGCCGTGAGGTAGTGTGATGTACGGATTTTGATGTGTTTTATCGAACTAGACCTATAACTCGATAAAAGGTAATCTCTTCCCAAGACCTATTGAGAATTGATCAAGTTAAAATCTCGAGACGCGTCGAAACAATAACTAAAGTTTTGTTGAACTCGTTCAACGTATATTTCAAAGGAAATACAAGGTTTATTACTTTCAAGGTATGTTACAAATACAACGAGTACTACTATATATAGTAGTTTCCAACCGTAAGTAAATACAACAAAACGAAAAAAAGGAAACTTCCTAGCAATCTTCAAGTTCGGCCGAATCATCAAAGAAGGATGAGGATGTTGTGAAGATGATGATATCAAGTCCTTTGGAATTACTATGGTGATTAAGACATGAGGGGATAATGACATGAAGAAGACATTTGATAAAAATCTTCCTCAAATATTATGTCTCGGCCGAATTTCTCAAGGAGGGGTCATGAAGATTTTTGTGAAGATGTGATATCAAGTCTTTTGGATTTACTATGGTGATTATGACATGAGTAGACAATGACATGAAGAAGACATTTGATGAAAGTCTTCATCAAATCTCAAGCTTGGACCGTTTTTTGTGAGGTGGGGAAGGAAAGAATATCTTCATTATCTTGTCAAAGATATGAAGTCAAGTGAGGTCCCTTTCAAGCATGATATGGCCGATTTTTCATGCTTTCGGACCGATTCCGTCGTCGAATTTTACGTTACTCCGATTCCGATTAACAACGTAACTCCAATCCGCGTATTCTTTTCTCCCAAGTATAATGATGCATGGCCATGCGTATCGTCGTGGACGTCGATTTTTATTGGAGCTTCTTCGATTAGAATATTAGATATCGTATCAATGCCACAGCGCATTCTCCATTTGAAGTAGTTTGCGGCCTAAATCCTTACATACCGCTAGACTTAATTCCATTACCGAGTGACGAATTGGTGCATAAGGATGCGGAGTCAAAACTAAAATCGATGATGAAACTACACGAACAGGTGCGTAACCGAATCAAGGAGATAAATGAGGCGTACAAAAGAAAATCAAACAGACAAAGGAAACCAAGAGTGTTCAAAGTCGGGGATTTAGTTTGGGTGCATTTAAGGAAGGAAAGATTCCCGAGTAAGCATAAGAATAAGTTAATGCCACGAGCCGTGGGGCCATTTAAAGTAGTTGCGAGGGTGAACGACAATGCTTACAAGTTAGAACTTCCGGGCGATTATGGAGTGCATGCTACTTTCAATATAGGCGATCTATCTCCTTATCTTGATAACGACGGGATTGCAGAATTGAGGACAATTCCTTTTAAAGAAGGAGGGAATGATACGAAACTGATACGGGGTTGACAAGTCCAAGCGAAGAAGACGAAGTAAGAATTAACGTAAAACACCTCGACCATACTTCCGCTCGTCAAAACAGCTTCCTGCTGTATCGATAGCGAATTCACATCACCAGCGAGAATTCGTATCATAAGTGGCATCGGAGCCTGAGTTCTTGATCTTTGGCATTATGGATCTAAACAACGCTGATTTCTTGCCAAAACTTCGCGACGCATTGCGTGACGTACCAGAACAATGCGACCAGCATTGGCAACCTAGACGTGGTGACGATGAATGACCCTCACGCCATGTCGAAGAATTCAAGGTGAACGAGCTTTCGGAGTTCGTTGGAGGGACAGACCCAGAAGTTTACTTGGAATGGGAACGTAAGATTGACCGCATGTTTGAATTTAAAGACCTTGACGATGAGAAAAGGTGTAAGTATGCAATTCTCAAGTTGGGGAAAGGAGCTTCACTTTGGTACAAAGGAATTAAAACACGAAGAACTCGTGCGGGGAAAGAAAAGATCCGTTCGTGGGATTCATTAAAAAGAAAACTTCGTAAAAGATATGTACCAACATCACACCGGTTGTCCTTGTACAGGAAGATAGCAGATCTCATGCAAGGAAAGTTGAATGTCAGTGAATACATTGAGGAGTTTGAGAATCTGACCGTAATGGGAGAAATAGAGGAGAATGAGGAGCAGAAGATGTCGCGATTCTTGCGTGGCTTGAACCGAAGCATAGCTAACTCGGTGGAACTGTACCCATACGAGGAGTTCGATACATTATGTGGGCTATGTGTGAAGTTAGAAGATCAGAACAGGATGAAGTTGTATAAACCCGAGTTTCCAGTCAAATTTGGAAACCCAAGCCTTGGGTGATACGGAATTGAATAGTCCGAATAAAGAAACCGAAGCAAGAATCGACGTTAAAGGCCTTACAATGCGCCGTGCACGTGCGACTACATTTTTAGGCGAGAAAACGGACATAAGACGTAAAAGGAATGTCCAACCTGCCGGAAAATGTCCAACCGGCCGGAAAATATCCAACCTGCCGGAAAATATCTCGCCTGCCGGAAAATAACGCACCTGCCGGAAATGGCCGAGCACTGCCGACCGAACCCGACTGTGTCGCCCAACACGGCCCGTGCCGAGATGTGCCAGATAAGCCAAACTGACTGTCGGCCGAACCCGACCGTGTCGTCCGACACGGTCGAGTCCTACTCTTCCGAAAATGCCGAAAATGACTGTCCAGACACCCGACCGTGCTCCAGGACACGGTCGAGTCAATGCCGGGTCACTGTCGGTCGAGTCGCTGTCAGACGTCCTTGTCACGCCGCGACCGTGTCGCCTGGCACGGTCGAGTCATTGCCGAACGTCCCTGTCACGCCGCGCCTGTGTCGAGTCCTGCCAAACGTCCCTATCGCGCCGAGTCACTATCGGACCAGTCGCTGTCGGACGTCCCTGTCGCGCCGCGACCGTGTCAGTCGGACACGGTCGAGTCCCTGCCGGCCAGATGCGCGCCGCGGCCGTGTCAAGCGACACGGCCCGTGTCCGGCAGCCAGCCTACTTTTTTTAATTGCTGATTTTTGTGTGTTTTGTCTTCTCTTTTCCTTTCTTTACTTATTTTAGGGATTGTGTTCCCATGTTTTGTGATGTATGTTTCTTTTTCTTATTTTATTTGATTTGTTTTGATTATTCAAAGATTTTGTAATCTTTGAATTATTTTCTTTAACTTCTAGGTAGACTTGAGGTTTGCTATATATAGCTTGTATAAGCATTGTAATATATATAGGATAATGAATTTGAATGTGAAAGAAAACACTTTGTGTTTCTATCATTGGTAAATGATTTTTACCGAAACTTGATTTTTATTCGACGCGTTTTCGAGTATTAATCCGATTGATTCTCAATAGGTCTTGAGAAGAAATCTCTTATCGAATTATAGGTCTAATTCGATAAACCTTTGTTCTTGATCGTTCAAGTCTTCTTGTTCGATATTATCACTTTTCCGATATTACTTCTATTTTCATTTGTTCGAATTTTCCTCGTCATATTCGATATTACATCACAAAATACATCCAAAAACACCATATTCGTAAAAAGACTTCCGCTACAATATTCCTACATATACTCCGAACGATACGTATCCGCCTCTCCCCGGAAAATTCGTATCATAAGTGGTATCGGAGCCCAAGGTCATCTCCTTGGGCGATTTATTCAACGAATTTTTTTTGTTGAGATTAGCGCAGTCGGAAGAAAACAAAGTTTCCCGTGGATTCGACCGTTGGATCATCACGAAATTTGACAAAAGTAAGCCAACTCATTGAACTACAGTCTGAACGGTGGAGATCAGATTCTTTGATCATCTTCTTGGTTCATTCTTCACAGATTTCTTGGCAAATTTTCTGTCCGATTTCTTATCAAGAACTATCTCTTGATTCTTGTTATGGATTTCTCGGATCTCGATTTCTTGATGAAACTCCGTGATGCACTAAACTGCTTACCGGAGCAATATATGCAAGCAAGACGCAGAGACGACGCCAACGATATTGATTTCTTGGCCAAATTCCGCAGCATACCGGAATTTCACGGAGATAGTAATCCAAATACGTGCATAGATTGGCTTCGTGCTTGTGAGGAGCACTCGGACTTCAAGGCTGCCCCGATCAACCACCGTGTTTCGTTGGTGGCAAGGTGCCTCCGCGGTAGCGCCGTCGTCTGGTGGCAAAAACTGAAACAGTCCCGTTCACAACAACGTAAGCCTAAAATTACAGATTGGCAAAAATTCAGAAAATATTTCAAGCGAAGGTTCAAAGCCACATCTTACCACCAGTCGTTGTTTACCCACCACCAATCCTTCGACGCCCCGCCGCCAACATTTGATCAAAGATTTTTTTTTCATTGAAGAATTTCCAGCGAAGTTTTTTTTGACGAAGACGATGTCCCTACCACCATTTTCAATGAAGTAGACGAGACAGAGTTTTCAACGGAGCAATTCAACAAAGAAGATGAGTTGAGCCGTGTCTCCCTAGTCGACGAACCTAGATCTTGCTACTTTGATCATGGGCTAGTTGGTTGTGTTGGCCAAATTGACCAAAACGGACCAAATTATTTTAATGGTGATGAGCCTTTTTGTGTCATGGAAATTGGACCGAATTATGAAGGGCCACCGGTATTTGATGCAGAACCAGTTGACGAAGAGGAGTCCGTAATTAATCCTGTGTTTCCCATAATCGATTCCGTGTCTCCTATTTTTGATAAAGATGAAGAAAGGTGCTATATTTACCCAGTGGTTCCTGTTTATAATACCGAGCTTAAAGACGAGCCTTCCCAATGTTTTGATGTGAAAGGTGATTCCGAGGCAATTTTCTTGGTTCTTGAAATTGCATCCAATGAATTCAACCACGATGATAAAGATTTTGCCTCACAGAATAATAATTATTTTTATTTCATTAATAATGATAGTTATTTGTTTGGTGATTCCCGGAGATCCCATACTACTTATCGTCTCAAGATTTTGGGCCATGTACGTACTGCGGACATTTTCGAGATCAAGTACTTAGAAGCTTTAGTTAATTATCTTGATGACGAAGGAAGATCGGAATTGAGGACAATTCCCTTTAAAGGGGGAGGGGATGATACGGAATTGAATAGTCCGAATAAAGAAACCGAAGCAAGAATCGACGTTAAAGGCCTTACAACGAGCCGTGCACGTGCGACTACATTTTTAGGCGAGAAAACGGACATAAGACGTAAAAGGAATGTCCAACCTGTCGGAAAATGTCCAACCGGCCGGAAAATATCCAACCTGCCGGAAAATATCTCGCCTGCCGGAAAATATCGCACCTGCCGGAAATGGCCGAGCACTGCCGACCGAACCCGGCCGTGTCGTCCGACACGGCCCGTGCCGAGATGTGCCAGATGATACGATATCTAATATTCCAATCGAAGAAGCTCCAATAAAAATCGACGTCCACGACGATACGCATGGTCATGCATTATTATACTTGGGAGAAAAGAATATGCGGATTGGAGTTACGTTATTAATCGGAATCGGAGTAACGTAAAATTCGACGACGGAATCGGTCCGAAAGCATGAAAAATCGGCCAAGGCATGCTTGAAAGGGACCTCACTTGACTTCATATCTTTAACAAGATAATGAAGTTATTCTCCTTCCCCACCATGATGACAAACGGCCAAAGACACAAGATTTGAAGAAAGACTTTCATGATTCATGTCATTTTCCCTCAAGTCATAATCACCTATATAATTCCAAAGAGATTGATATCATACAAAATCCTCCTAATCTCTTGGTATCTTCGGCCGATTGGAAGCTTGCAAGAAGGGATGATTTGTGAAGACTTTCATCAAGGATCTTTCATGTCACCATCATGAAATAAAGACCAAGATTTCTTCATGTCTCAATCAAACAATAAAATCCAAGATTGCTTGGTATCTCCTTGATATTTTCGGCCGATTAGGATGTTGCTAGGAAGTTTTGTTTTCTCGTTTTGTTGTATTTTCTTTCGGTTGGAAACTACTATATATAGTAGTGCTCGTTGTATTTGTAAAATACCTTGAAAGTAATAAACCTTGTATTTCCTTTGAAATATACGTTGAACGAGTTCAACAAAACTTTAGTTATTGTTTCGACGCGTCTCGAGATTTTAACTTGATCAATTCTCAATAGGTCTTGGGAAGAGATTACCTTTTATCGAGTTATAGGTCTAGTTCGATAAAACACATCAAAATCCGTACATCACACTACCTCACGGCCGAACACCATCAAATTTCGGCCACCCTTAGTAAAATTCAAGTGATACTTTGATACTTGTTAATCTTCCGTTGCATTTTATACGTATTACTTACGTAATTCGTATCATAAGTGGTATCGGAGACATTTGTCTCACAGTTCTCGATGTTACTCAAGAAGATGGCATTCACCGATGAAGAAGTAGCACAACTACGTGACGTTCTTCGTGGCTTACCGGAGCCCAGAATCCAAGCACGACGAGGATACGACACCATGCATGCACCACGACATGCTGATGAATACAAGACAAGCGAACTCCCGGAGTTCGTAGGCGGCACCGATCCCGAGGTTTATTTGGAGTGGGAAAGAAAAATTGAACGAATGTTTGAGTTCAAGGATCTCAATGACGAGGTACGTTGCAAGTATGCGATCCTCAAACTTGGAAAGGGAGCTTCCCTTTGGTTTGAGCGAATGAAGACACAAAGAGTTCGTGCCGGAAAAGAGAAGATACGTCGTGGGATTCTCTAAAAAGAAACTACGAAAGAGATATGTCCCGACTACACACAAGTTAAGCTTGTATCGAAAAATTTCTGAACTCACGCAAGGAAAGCTAAGTGTCGAGGAGTACATCGAGGAGTTTGAAAACTTATCCTTGATGGGAGAACTTGAAGAAAGCGAAGAATTGCGGATGTCCCGTTTCCTACGAGGTTTGAACAAAAATATTGCTAATTCCGTGGAACTCTACCCCTATTCCGACTTTGATACTTTATGCGGACTTTGCATAAAGTTGGAAAATCAAAACAAAACAAAACTCGCTAAACCCGAATTCCCACCTAAATACGGAAATACCAACTTTGGCGCGAGTTCTAGCTCGTTTCCAAAAACTGTCACCACAAACCAACCCGTTACTACCATTCCAAAAACTCCTATCACACCAAAAGAAACAAGCCTATCTAAAGTCCGGTGTTTCAAATGTCAAGGATTTGGACACTATCAAAGTGCTTGTCCAAATCGGAGGATTGTGACGTTACGAGAAGCCATAGCCGCGAGAGGAATTGCTAGCAAGAAGAAAGAGTTGGAGACGTTTTTAACTTAGAAGCTGACGAAGAAGAAGAATGCGAGGCTTACGATGCCCCGAACTATGACACGAACCTCGTCCTTCGCATGTTACAAACGAAGGCCGCCCCAAGTGACGAAGAACAACGAGACCAAATCTTCCACACGAAGTGTCGTGTCGGAGATAAATGGTGTAGCTTGATCATTGACGGTGGAAGTTGTACAAACGTGGCATCAAGCGAGATGGTCTCAAAACTCGGTTTGATCACCACGGCCCATCCTAAGCCGTATGCACTCCATTGGCTCGATGATGGAAACAAGGTGAAAGTATCAAGGCAAGTGAAGGTCGGACTCACCATGGGTTCGTATGGCGATGATATTACATGCGATGTACTACCGATGGACGCATGTCACGTGTTATTGGGAAGACCTTGGTTATTTGATCGGGATGTACTACATCGAGGGAGGAGTAACGGGTATGAGTTACGTGACAAAGGTAAAAAAATCGTTCTTAAACCTATGTCACCTCAAGCTATCCGGACGATGAGTTCGAAAAAAGTCGAAGGACCGAAACTTACGATGTTTGCAAACGAGAAAGAAGTCGAACACGCCATTGACGATGGCGAACGTGTTTATTTGATGATGATCAAAGAGGTCCGAAATCTTGCCACCAAATCGCACCATGAGGAAGAGATAGATGCTCTATTACGAGTTTTGGACGTATTCCCGAAGACTTGCGGTAGGATTACCACCTATCCGCGGAATTGAACACCGATTGATCTTATACCGGAGCTCCATTACCGAACAAAGCGGCGTATCGTTGTAATCTGAAGAAACCAAAGAACTACAACGCCAAATTGATGAACTCATGAATCACGGATATGTCCGAGAAAGTTTAAGTCCGTGTGCGGTTCGATTCTACTTGTACCAAAAAAGACGGAACTTGGCGAATGTGTATTGTGAGAGCCGTGAATAACATCACCGTCAAGTATCGGTTCCCGATCCCGAGACTAGACGACATCCGGACGAGTTACATGGCTCGGTTATATTTTCCAAAGTTGATTTACGGAGCGGATACCATCAAATCCGCATGCGAGAGGGAGACGAATGGAAGACGGCGTTTAAAACAAAGAATGGACTTTACGAATGGGTTGTGATGCCATTCGGCCTCACGAACGCCCGAGCACTTTTATGAGGTTAATGAACGAGATTCTTAAACCTTTCTTGGGAAAGTTTGTTGTCGTATACTTAGACGACATTTTGATCTGATCGATACGTAGAGGAGCATCTCAAACATTTGCGGTACGTATTTGAGACGCTAAGGGAACAAAAACTTTATGGAAAGCGGGAGAAGTGTACTTTCCTAGTCGAGAGTCTTGTCTTTCTCGGCTATGTTGTTTCGAAGACGGAGTTTCGGTCGACCAAGAAAAGATCGCGGCAATCAAGTCGTGGCCGACCCCAAAGACAATCACGGAGGTACGATCATTTCATGGCCTCGCTTCTTTTTACCGGCGATTCATACGGGACTTTAGCACCATCTCCAGTCCGATCACGGAGTGTCTAAAAAAAGGAACCTTTGCATGGAACGAGGCGGCCCAAAAGGCTTTTGAAAATTTAAAGGGGAAATTATGTGAAGCGCCGATTTTGACGTTACCCGATTTTTCACAACCGTTTGAGGTGGAATGCGACGCTAGCGGAGTTGGAATCGGGGCAGTGCTTATCCAAAGAGGCCGTCCCATCGCCTATTTTTCGGAGAAACTAAGTGGCGCCCGAGTGAATTATTGTACTTACGACAAGGAGTTCTATGCTATCGTGAGAGCACTCGATCATTGGAGTCATTATCTACGTTCGAAACATTTCGTGCTGCACTCGGATCACGAGTCGTTAAAATACATCAACGGACAAAGTAAGCTAAGCCCGAGGCATGCAAAATGGGTGGAATTTTTACAATCTTTTCACTTTTCATCCAAGTACAAAGACGGGAAGAGTAATATAGTGGCGGATGCACTATCGAGACGGTATGCCTTACTGTCGATGCTAGATGTTCGTTTGTTGGGGTTAGAGACTTTGAAAGATCATTACAGCGACGATTTGGACTTCGGGGAAATTTTTAACCGTTGTAAAACAGCCCCGTACGAGGAATTTGTGTTACAGGATAGCTTTCTCTTCAAGGGGAATAAATTATGTGTGCCGAGACATACAATTCGGGAATTGCTAGTTCGGGAGGCGCACGGAGGAGGGCTAGCCGGTCACTTCGGCTCGACCAAGACTGTAGAAGTGCTAAAAGAACACTTCTTTTGGCCAAAGATGTATGGTGACGTAAGCACAATCGTGAGTAAATGCGTCACTTGTCACATGATGAAAAGTTCGTTCAAGTCGAGTACATACATGCCGTTGCCAGTACCGTTACGACCGTGGGAGGATGTCTCGATGGATTTTATTGTGGCTTTACCTCGTACTCAACGAGGCAAAGACTCGATCATGGTGGTCGTCGACCGTTTTTCGAAAATGGCTCACTTTATCGCATGCCACAAAACCGATGATGCAAGCAATGTGGCGGACTTGTACTTCCGGGAAGTAGTTCGTTTACACGGAGTTCCAAAAACTATCGTGTCGGATCGAGATTCCAAATTTCTGAGTTACTTCTGGAATACTTTATGGAGGAAAGTCGGTACTAAACTCCTATTCAGTACTTCACATCACCCACAAACCGACGGACAGACCGAGGTAACTAATCGAACCTTAGGAGCATTATTGCGAGGGTTGGTAAATAAAACACAGAAGGATTGGGACGTTAAACTTGCTCATGCGGAATTCGCATACAACCGATCACCCGGTTATGCCACGGCCCATTCGCCTTTTGAAGTAGTATACGGATTAAATCCGCACTTGCCATTGGACTTGATTCCCTTGCCGAGCAACGAATTGGTTCACAAAGACGCCGAAGCAAAACTCAAGTCAATGATGAAGTTACATGAAAAGATACGGGAACGGATTAAAGAAGTGAATGAAATTTACAAACGGAAGTCGAACAAAAATAAAAAAGCGAGATTATTTGATGTTGGCGACTTAGTTTGGATACATTTGAGAAAAGAAAGATTCCCAAGCAAACGGAAGAACAAATTGATGCCGAGAGCCGAGGGTCCGTACAAAATTGTGGAATAAGTGAACGACAACGCATACAAGGTCGAACTTCCGGGCGAATACGGAGTACACGCGACTTTCAACGTAGGTGATCTCTCGCCTTACCTTGACGACGATGGCATTACGGAATTGAGGTCAATTCCTTTCAAAGAAGGAGGGAATGATACGATATCTAATATTCCAATCGAAGAAGCTCCAATAAAATCGACGTCCACGACGATACGCATGGTCATGCATTATTATACTTGGGAGAAAAGAATATGCGGATTGGAGTTACGTTATTAATCGGAATCGAGTAACGTAAAATTCGGCACGGAATCGGTCAAAGCATGAAAAATCGGCCAAGGCATGCTTGAAAGGGACCTCACTTGACTTCATATCTTTAACAAGATAATGAAGTTATTCTCCTTCCCCACCATGATGACAAACGGCCAAAGACACAAGATTTGAAGAAAGACTTTCATGATTCATGTCATTTTCCCTCAAGTCATAATCACCTATATAATTCCAAAGAGATTGATATCATACAAAATCCTCCTAATCTCTTGGTATCTTCGGCCGATTGGAAGCTTGCAAGAAGGGATGATTTGTGAAGACTTTCATCAAGGATCTTTCATGTCACCATCATGAAATAAAGACCAAGATTTCTTCATGTCTCAATCAAACAATAAAATCCAAGATTGCATGGTATCTCCTTGATATTTTCGGCCGATTAGGATGTTGCTAGGAAGTTTCGTTTTCTCGTTTTGTTGTATTTTCTTTCGGTTGGAAACTACTATATATAGTAGTGCTCATTGTATTTGTAAGATACCTTGAAAGTAATAAACCTTGTATTTCCTTTGAAATATACGTTGAACGAGTTCAACAAAACTTTAGTTATTGTTTCGACGCGTCTCGAGATTTTAACTTGATCAATTCTCAATAGGTCTTGGGAAGAGATTACCTTTTATTGAGTTATAGGTCTAGTTCGATAAAACACATCAAAATCCGTACATCACACTACCTCACGGCCGAACACCATCAAATTTCGGCCACCCTTAGTAAAATTCAAGTGATACTTTGATACTTGTTAATCTTCCGTTGCATTTTATACGTATTACTTACGTAATTCGTATCACCAGATAAGCCAAACTGACTGTCGGCCGAACCCGACCGTGTCGTCCGACACGGTCGAGTCCTACTCTTCCGGAAATGCCAAAAATGACTGTCCAGACGCCCGACCGTGCTCCAGGACACGGTCGAGTCAATGTCGGGTCACTGTCAGTCGAGTCGCTGTCAGACGTCCTTGTCACGCCGCGACCGTGTCGCCTGGCACGGTCGAGTCATTACCGAACGTCCCTGTCACGCCGCGCCCGTGTCGAGTCCTGCCAAACGTCCCTATCGCGCCGAGTCAGCCGGACGATCACTGCCGGACGTCCTGTCGCGCGGCCGTGTCGATCGGACGGTCGAGTCCCGCCCGGCAGATGCGCGCCGCGGCCGTGTCAGCGACACGGCCCGTGTCCGGCAACTTGACCTACTTTTTTAATTGCTGATTTTTGTGTGTTTTGTCTTCTCTTTTCCTTTCTTTACTTATTTTAGGGATTGTGTTCCCATGTTTTGTGATGTATGTTTCTTTTTCTTATTTTATTTGATTTGTTTTGATTATTCAAAGATTTTGTAATCTTTGAATTATTTTCTTTAACTTTTAGGTAGACTTGAGGTTTGCTATATATAGCTTGTATAAGCATTGTAATATATATAGGATGATGAATTTGAATGTGAAAGAAAACACTTTGTGTTTCTATCATTGGTAAATGATTTTTACCGAAACTTGATTTTTATTCGACGCGTTTTCGAGTATTAATCCGATTGATTCTCAATAGGTCTTGAGAAGAAATCTCTTATCGAATTATAGGTCTAATTCGATAAACCTTTGTTCTTGATCGTTCAAGTCTTCTTGTTCGATATTATCACTTTTTCGATATTACTTCTATTTTCCATTTGTTCGAATTTTCCTCGTCATATTCGATATTACATCACAAAATACATCCAAAAACACCATATTCGTAAAAAGACTTCCGCTACAATATTCCTACATATACTCCGAACGATACGTATCCGCCTCTCCCCGGAGAATTCGTATCATTGGGTCTAGTTCAACTACTAAGGTAACTGTACCGACTCCGGTCCCTGTTGCGATTCCTAAGAACCCCTACGTACCGAAGGAGACAAGTTTGGCTAAAGTAAGATGTTTCAAATGTCAAGGGTTCTGACATTATCAAAATGCCTATCCGAACAAACGAGTGGTGACACTAACAGAAGCTGTCACGATCCGAGACGAATTGTTGGTTGAAGACGAAAAAGAAAGACTGGGGGATGTATTCGGTTTCAACATGGAGGACGAAGAAGGAGAAGAATGTGAGGCTTACGATGCCACCACAACTCACCCTAATCCATATGCTTTACATTGGCTTGATGACGGAAGTAAGGTGAGGGTTTCGAAGCAAGTTCGGGTCGGATTGGCAATGGGTTCATATCACGATGAGATATTATGTGATGTGATTCCAATAGATGCTTATCACGTACTTTTGGGATGCCCTTGGTTATTTGATAGGGATATTTTGCATCGGGGAAGGAGCAATGAATAAGAGTTGCGGGACAAGGGAAAGAAGATCGTGTTGAAACCGATGTCTCCTCAGGCTATTCATTCCATGAGTGCCAAACGAGGGGAAAAACCGAACCTCACATTGTTCGCTAGCGAGAGGGAAGTCGAACACGCTATGGAAAGTGGTGAGCGTGTTTACATACTGGTTATAAAGGAGACTCGAGATGATTTCGTGGCAGCGAAAAAGGAGGATATAGTGGCCGACTTATTACAGGAGTTCGCGGACGTCTTCCTTGAAGAGTTGACGTAGGGTTTGCCGCCAATTCGTGGAATTGAGCATCAAATCGACCTTATACCAGGTGCAACTATTCCGAATAAAGCTGCCTATAGGTGTAATCCCGAGGAAACGAAGGAACTTCAAAGGCAGATTGAAGAACTAATGAGCCACGGGTATGTGCGAGAAAGTTTAAGTCCATGTGCAGTTCCGGTCTTGCTTGTTCCTAAGAAAGATGGGTCTTGGAGGATGTGTATCGATAGACGGGCCGTAAATAACATAACGATCAAGTATCGATTCTCGATACCTAGGCTTGATGATATGTTGGATGAGCTACATGGCTCGATGATCTTTTCTAAAATTGATTTGCGAAGTGGCTATCACCAGATTCGTATGCGGGAGGGCGATGAATGGAAGACAGCCTTCAAAACTAAGCATGAACTATATGAGTGGACCGTCATGCCATTTGGACTTACGAATGCCCCGAATACTTTCATGCGTTTGATGAACGAAGTACTTAAGGCATTTTTGGGCAGATTTGTGGTTGTTTATTTGGATGATATTTTGGTTTATAGTCGGTCGGTGGAGGAGCATCTCGGACATCTATGGCAAGTATTCGAGACTCTTAGGTCTCAAAGGCTTTATGGAAAGAAAGAAAAGTGTGCGTTTCTCGTCGAGTGCATAACTTTTCTTGGCTATGTTGTTTCGAAAGATGGAGTGTCGGTTAACCAGGGTAAAATTGAAGCTATTAAGTCGTGGCCTACTCCCAAAACCGTAACTGAAGTTAGATCATTCCACGGTCTTGCCTCTTTTTATCGGAGGTTTATTCGAGATTTCAGCACCATAACGAGTCCGATAACTGAGTGTTTGAAGAAGGGTCCGTTTGTGTGGAGCAGGGCTGCCGAAGGGGCATTTGAAAAGTTGAAGGCAAGGTTATGTGAAGTACCTATCTTCGCGTTACCCGATTTTGCACAGCCGTTCGAAGTGGAGTGTGACGCTAGTGGAGTTGGTATTGAGGCGGTCCTCATTCAAGGCAGGCGGCCTATTGCGTACTTTTCGGAGAAGTTGGGTGGGGCTCGACTCAACTATTGTACTTACGACAAGGAGTTCTATGCCATAGTGAGAGCTCTTGATCATTGGAGCCATTACCTTCGGACGAAACATTTTATTCTGCATTCGGACCATGAATCTTTAAAGTATATTAATGGGCAACAGAAGTTGAGTCCCAGGCATGTGAAGTGGGTGGAATTTGATACGAAACCGACTACTCCAAGTGAAGAAGACGAAGTAAGAATTGACATAAAACACCTCGACCATACTCCAACGTACTTGGGCGAGAGAACTGAAACGAGGCCTGGAGTTACATTGATAATCGGAATTGGGGTAACTTAAAGACAACTTGCATCTTGGGGAGGGGAGGAAATTCAAGTGGCAATTAAACAATAAAAGAATGTTGACTTTCTCTTACAAAAGCGGCAGGATTCTTGGCAAAAGGGCGGTCACAAACTTCAACTCGAGACAAGACCCAACTTTTACTTTTGTCAACAAGTGACATGAAGAACCTTTTTATTATCTTTTATTATTCTAAGCTCAGCTTGTATTAGTTTAAGTTATCGTGTCAGGCTGCTTTTGCCTATAAATAGTGGCAGTAGAGTTGTAATGAGAATTATTGAATGTTGAAGAATTGAGAACACGTTGTGTTTTTCTGGTGAATGCTTTTCATCAAAACTTGGTTTTTATTCGACGCGTTTCGAATACTAATCTGATTGATTCTCAATAGGTCTTGAGGAGAAATCACTTTATCAAATTATAGGTCTAATTTGATAAAACATCTGTTCATATCTTGTTTCGATATTCTGTTTATTTTTCGATACAGTTTTATACTTGTTCAATATTTCGTACAAAGTGTTGTTCGATCTTTCGAACTTATTTCCTGTTTTAACTTTGTTTCCGTCCAAAACGTGCTGTTTCGAGTGTCGCTGTTTGGAGGTGGACTGTTTCGAGTCATTTTCCAGTTGGCCAAATTCCTATCCTGTTGCTGTATCGAATTACCGTCTTCATCAATTATCAGTATTGTTGCTGTAGCGAGCGGTTGTCACCAGTTCCCGACAGTTTCTTGCCGATAGCTTCCGTTCATCAAAAGCCTTCCGCTGTATCGATAGCGAATTCGCATCCCCAGCGAGAATTCGTATCATAAGTGGTATCAGAGCCCAAGTTATTGATCTTTGGCATTATGGATCTCAACGACGCTGATTTCTTGGCAAAACTTCGTGACGACACGTGGCGTGCGAACAACGCGACCAGCGTTGGCAACCTAGGCGTGGTGACTATGAACGACCCTCACGCCATGTCGAAGAGTTCAAGGTGAACGAGCTTCCAGAGTTCGTTGGAGGGACCGACCCTGAAGTTTACCTGGAATGGGAACGAAAAATTGATCGTATGTTCGAATTTAAAGACCTTGACGATGAGAAAAGGTGTAAGTATGCAATTCTCAAGTTGGGGAAAGGAGCTTCACTTTGGTACGAAGGAATGAAAACACGAAGAGCTCGTGCGGGGAAAGAAAAGATCCGTTCGTGGGAGTCATTAAAAAGAAAACTTCGTAAAAGATATGTGCCAACATCACACCGGTTATCCTTGTACAGGAAGATTGCAGATCTCATGCGGAAAGTTACATGTCAGTGAGTACATTGAGGAATTTGAGAATCTACCCTTAATGGGAGAGATAGAGGAGAATGAGGATCAGAAGATGTCGCGATTCGTGCGTGGCTTAAACCGAAGCATAGCTAACTCGGTGGAACTGTATCCATACGAGGACTTCGATACTTTATGTGGGTTATGTGTGAAGTTAGAAGCTCAAAACAGGATAAAGATGTATAAACCCGAGTTTCCAGTCAAGTTTGGAAACCCAAGCGTCGGATCTAGTTCATTGCTAAGGCACCGTACCGACTCCGGTTCCTGTTGCGATTCCCGCTAAGGCAACTGTACCCTATGTACCGAAGGAGACGAGTTTGGCTAAAGTGAGATGTTTCAAATGTCAAGGATTCGGGCATTATCAAAATGCTTGTCCGAACAAGCGAGTGGTTACACTAAGGGAAGCTGTCACGATCCGAGACGAGTTGTTAATTGAGGAAGAAAGACTGGGTGACGTATTTGATCTCGACATGAAGGATGAAGAAGGAGAAGAATGCGAGACTTACGATGCTCCAAGCTATGACACGGCTTTAGTTCTGAGAACGCTACAAGCCAAAGCTGTATCGATTGATTCGGAACAGCGGAATCAAATATTTCACACGAAGTGTCAAGTAGGAAAGAAATGGTGTAGTCTAATCGTTGATGGAGGGAGTTGCACCAACGTCGCTTCCAGCGAGATGGTGACTAAACTCGGGCTGACCACTACGGCTCACCCGAAACCTTACACTTTGCATTGGCTCGATGATGGTAGCAAAATAAGGGTGACTAAACAAGTGAGGATTGGACTAGCCATGGGTTCATATGAAGACAACGTATTATGTGATGTACTCCCGATGGATGCATGCCATGTACTGTTGGGAAGACCATGGATGTTTGATAGGGACGTTTTACACCGAGGAAGAAGCAATGAGTACGAGTTACGGGATAAAGGCAAGAAGATTGTGCTTAAACCAATGTCACCTCAAGCTATTCACTCTATGAGTTCTAGTAGGAGTGAAAAGCCAAAACTGGCCATGTTTGCTAGCGAACGGGAGGTGGAACATGCTATTGATGATGGCAAATGCGTGTACTTGTTGGTTCTAAAGGAGACACGGGATGGTAACATGGTTGTACGAAACAAAAGGATGGATGCCTTATTGCACGAATTTGCGGATGTTTTTCCCGAAGAATTACCGTCGGGTTTGCCACCAATTCGTGGGATTGAACATCAGATCGACCTCATACCGGGTGTGTCGCTCCCTAACAAAGCTGCCTATAGATGTAATCCCGAGGAGACAAGGGAATTACAAAACCAAATCAAGAACCGATGGATCGTGGGTATGTTCGAGAAAGCCTAAGTCCTTGTGCGGTTCGGTATCGGGTTCCGAAGAAAGACGGATCTTGGAGGATGTGTATTGACAGTCGAGCTGTGAACAATATAACCATCAAGTATCGATTTCCGATTCCGAGGCTTGATGACATGTTGGACGAATTACACGGATCAGTGATCTTTTCAAAAGTTGATCTACGAAGTGGTTATCACCAGATTCGAATGCGAGAAGGAGATGAGTGGAAGACAGCCTTCAAAACTAAACACGGCCGTATGAATGGACCGTTATGCCGTTCGGTCTTACAAATGCGCCGAGTACTTTCATGCGCTTGATGAATGAGGTACTTAAGCCATTTTTAGGGAAATTTGTGGTTGTATACTTAGATGATATTTTGATCTACAGCCGATCGTTGCAAGAACATTTCGAACACTTGGGCAAGTCTTCGAAACCCTTAGAGACCAGAAGCTGTATGGAAAAAGGGAGAAGTGCTCATTTTTGGTTGAAAATATAGTCTTTCTTGGCTATATTGTTTCAAAGAATGGAGTGTCGGTCGATCAAGCGAAGATCGAAGCAATTAAGTCCTGGCCAGTTCCCACTACAGTGACGGAGGTTAGATCGTTCCACGGATTGGCTTCATTTTACCGAAGATTCATTCAAGACTTCAGTACCATTGCAAGCCCAATAACCGAATGTTTGAAGAAGGGCACGTTTAATTGGAGCAGGGCTGCTCAGGAGTCATTTACAAATTTGAAGGCGAAGTTGTGCGAAGCACCAATCTTAGCATTACCTGATTTTTCGCAACCGTTTGAGGTAGAGTGTGATGCTAGCGGAGTTGGCATTGGAGCGGTTCTCATTCAGGGGAAGAGACCTATTGCTTATTTTTCAGAGAAGTTAAACGGTGCTCGTCTCAATTATTGTACGTACGACAAGGAGTTTTATGCTATTGTGAGGGCTCTAGATCATTGGAGTCACTATCTTCGGCCAAGGCATTTTATCATACACTCGGACCATGAATCTTTGAAGTACATTAACGGGCAACACAAGTTAAGTCCCAGGCATGCGAAGTGGGTGGAATTCTTACAATCGTTTCACTTTTCATCGAAGTATAAGGATGGCAAGAGCAATATTGTGGCAGATGCATTGTCTGGGCGTTATGCCTTACTCGCCACTCTTGATGTTCGATTGCTTGGATTCGATACAGTAAAGGAGTATTACGAAGGTGATGCGGATTTTGGCGAGACCTTCGTCCGGTGCAAACCTGGCCCGGTGGGAGAATTTTCGATACAGGAGGGCTTTCTTTTTAAGGGAAATCGGCTTTGTCTACCAAGGCACACGATTCGAGAATTGCTGGTTCGAGAGGCTCATGGGGGAGGTTTGGCTGGCCACTTTGGTTCGGCCAAGACATTGGAGGTGCTTAAAGAACATTTTTATTGGCCAAGGATGCAGGGGGATGTTCATAATATAATTAGTAAATGTGTGACGTGCCATGTTGCGAAGAGTTCGTTCAAACCAGGAGTCTACACACCTTTACCGATTCCGGAGAGACCGTGGGAAGATATCTCAATGGATTTCATTGTGGCTTTGCCTCGAACCCAACGAGGTAAGGATGCGATTATGGTGGTCGTCGATCGTTTTTCAAAGATGGCTCATTTTGTTCCTTGTCACAAAACCAATGATGCGAGTAATGTTGCTGACTTGTATTTCCGGGAGGTGGTGCGACTACATGGAGTTCCAAAAACTATTGTTTCGGACCGGGACTCAAAGTTTCTAAGCTATTTTTGGAACACATTATGGAGGAAGGTGGGGACCAAGCTGTTGTTTAGTACTTCGCATCATCCTCAAACCGACGGACAAATCAAGTAACGAATCGAACACTGGGGACGCTGTTGCGAGGCTTGGTGAACAAAACACAAAAGGACTGGGATCTGAAACTGGCACATGCGAAGTTTGCTTATAATCGATCTCCTACTCATGCCACGGCACACTCTCCATTTGAAGTAGTTTACGGACTGAATCCTTACATACCACTAGATCTAATTCCACTACCAAGTGACGAATTAGTGCATAAGGATGCGGAGTCGAAGCTGAAATCAATGATGAAATTACACGAACAGGTGCGGGATCGAATCAAGGAAATAAACGAGGCATACAAAAGGAAGTCGAATAAGCAAAGAAGGCCGAGACTATTCGAGGTTGGAGATTTAGTTTGGTTACATTTGAGGAAGGAGCGATTCGAGTAAGCGTAAGAACAAGTTAATGCCACGAGTGAGGGACCATTTAAAATAATTGCGAAGGTGAATGACAATGCTTACAAGTTAGAACTTAGGGTGATTACGAGTACATGCTACTTTCAACGTAGGTGATCTATTCCCTTACCTTGACGACAATGGGATTGCGGAATTGAGGACAATTCCTTTTAAAGAAGGAGGGAATGATACGAAACCGACTACTCCAAGTGAAGAAGACGAAGTAAGAATTGACATAAAACACCTCGACCATACTCCAACGTACTTGGGCGAGAGAATCAAACGAGGCACGGAGTTACATTGATAATCGGAATTGGGGTAACTTAAAGACAACTTGCATCTTGGGGAGGAGGAAATTCAAGTGGCAATTAAACAATAAAAGAATGTTGACTTTCTCTTACAAAAGCGGCGGGATTCTTGGCAAAAGGGCGTCAAACTTCAACTTGGAGACAAGACCCAACTTTTACTTTTGTCAACAAGTGACATGAAGAACCTTTTATTATCTTTTATTATTCTAAGCTCAGCTTGTATTAGTTTAAGTTATCGTGTCAATTTGCTTTTGCCTATAAATAGTGGCGAGAGTTGTAATGAGAATTATTGAATGTTGAAGGATTGAGAACACTTTGTGTTTTTCTGGTGAATGCTTTTCATCAAAACTTGGTTTTTATTCGACGCGTTTCGAATACTAATCTGATTGATTCTCAATAGGTCTTGAGGAGAAATCACTTTATCAAATTATAGGTCTAATTTGATAAAAAATCTGTTCATATCTTGTTTCGATATTCTGTTTATTTTTCGATAAAGTTTTATAATTGTTAAATATTTAGTACAAAGTGTTTTTCTATCTTTCGAAATTATTTACTGTTTTAACTTTGTTTCAGTCAAAAGCGTCTTTGTTTAGTGTCATTTGTTTGGAGGTGGACTGTTTCGAGTCATTTTCCAGTTGGCCAAATTCCTATCCTGTTGCTGTATCGAATTACCGTCTTCATCAATTATCAGTATTGTTGCTGTAGCGAGCGGTTGTCACCAGTTCCCGACAGTTTCTTGCCGATAGCTTCCGTTCATCAAAAGCCTTCCGCTGTATCGATAGCGAATTCGCATCCCCAGCGAGAATTCGTATCAGAATTCTTGCAATCATTTCACTTTTCATCAAAGTATAAGGACGGTAAGAGCAATGTGGTGGCTGATGCGCTGTCCAGGCGGTATGCCTTACTATCTACCCTTAATGTTCGATTGCTTGGATTCGATGCAGTGAAGGAATATTATGACAGTGATGTGGATTTTGGCGAAACCTTCGCCCTTTGCAAATCTGGACCGATGGGAGAATTTTCGATACAGGAAGGATTTCTTTTTAAGGGAAATCGTCTTTGTATACCCAGGCACACGATTCGGGAATTGCTGGTTCGAGAGGCTCACGGGGGAGGTTTGGCTGGCCACTTTGGTTCAGCCAAGACATTAGATGTGATCAAAGAACATTTTTATTGGCCAAAGATGCAGGGGGATGTCAATAATATAATTAGTAAGTGTGTGACACACCATATTGCGAAGAGTTCGTTCAAACCAGGAATATACACACCTTTACCGATTCCGGAGAGGCCATGGGAAGATGTTTCGATGGATTTCATTGTTGCTTTTCCACGAACCCAACGAGGAAAGGATGCGATTATGGTTGTCGTCGATCGTTTTTCAAAGATGGCTCATTTTGTTTCTTGTCACAAGACCGACAATGCGAGTAATGTCGCTGATTTGTATTTTCGAGAGGTGGTACGATTACAAGGAGTTCCGAAAACTATTCTTTCGGACCGGGACTCGAAGTTTCTGATTTACTTTTGGAACACATTGTGGAGAAAGGTGGGAACCAAGCTTTTGTTTAGTACTTCGCATCATCCTCAAACAGACGGACAAACCGAAGTGACTAATCGAACACTGGGAACGCTGTTGCGAGGCTTGGGGAGTAAAACACAAAATGATACGAATTACGTACGTAATGCGTATGAAATACAACGGAAGATTGTTATGTCTTGATAAGTATCAAAGTATCACTCAAAATTACAAGGTGGTGACCGAACTTAAATGGATTTCGGCCGTGAAGTAGTATGGTATACGGATTTGGATGTGTTTTATCGAACTAGACCTATAACTCGATAAAAGTAATCTCTCCTCAAGACCTATTGAGAATTGATCAAGTTAAAATCTCGAGACGCGTCGAAACAATAACTAAAGTTTTGTTGAACTCGTTCAACGTATATTTCAAAGAAATACAAGGTTTATTAATTTTCAAGATGATTTACAAATACCACAAGTACTACTATATATAGTAGTTTCCAACCGTAAGAAGATACAACAAAACGAGAAAACGAAACTTCCTAGCAATATACCAATCGGCCGAAATATCTAAGGATGGGATCAAGAAGATTTTGTCCAAGATATCAAGCATCTTGGATTTATTTGGTGACTAAGACATGAAGAAAATCCTTGATGAAAGTCTTCATCCCATATCATGCTTGGGCCGATTTGTGGGGAAGGTGGGGAAGGAGCATTTTGGACTTTATCATGGTGATTATGACATGAAGAAGATATTTGATGAAAGTCTTCATCAAATCTTATTGCTTGGGCCGATTTTGTAGTAAGGTGGGGAAGGAGAAATATCTTCATTATCTTGTCAAAGATATGAAGTCAAGTAAGGTCCCTTTCAAGCATGTCTTGGCCGAATCTTCATGCTTTTGGACCGATCCCGTCGTCAAGTTTTACGTTACTCCTGTTCCGATTAACAACGTAACTCCAATCCGCGTGTTCTTTTCTCCCAAGTATAATGATGCATGACCATGCGGATTTGCATCGTCGTGGATGTCGATTTTTATTGGAGCTTCTTCGATTGGAATATTAGATATCGTATCATTCCCTCCTTCTTTGAAAGGAATTGACCTCAATTCCGTAATGCCATCGTCGTCAAGGTAAGGCAAGAGATCACCTACGTTGAAAGTCGCGTGTATTCCGTATTCGCCCGGAAGTTCGACTTTGTAGGCGTTGTCGTTCACTTTTCCCACAATTTTGTACGGACCTTCGGCTCTCGGCATTAATTTGTTCTTTCGTTTGCTTGGGAATCTTTCTTTTCTCAAATGTATCCAAACTAAGTCGCCAACATCAAATAATCTCGCTTTTTTATTTTTGTTCGACTTCCGTTTGTAAATTTCATTCACTTCTTTAATCCGTTCCCGTATCTTTTCATGTAACTTCATCATTGATTTGAGTTTTGATTCGGCGTCTTTGTGAACCAATTCGTCGCTTGGCAAGGGAATCAAATCCAATGGCATGTGCGGATTTATTCCGTATACTACTTCAAAAGGTGAATGGGCCGTGGCGAAGCCGGGTGATCGGTTGTATGCGAATTCCGCATGTGCAAGTTTAACGTCCCAATCCTTTTGTGTTTTATTCACCAATCCTTGCAATAATGCTCCCAAGGTTCGATTAGTCACCTCGGTCTGTCCATCGGTTTGTGGGTGATGTGAAGTACTGAATAGGAGTTTAGTACCCACTTTTCTCCATAAAGTATTCCAGAAGTAACTCAAAAATTTAGAATCTCGATCCGACACGATAGTTTTTGGAACTCCGTGTAAACGAACTACTTCCCGGAAGTACAAGTCCGCCACATTGCTTGCATCATCGGTTTTGTGGCATGCTATAAAGTGAGCCATTTTCGAAAAACGGTCGACGACCACCATGATCGAGTCTTTGCCTCGTTGAGTACGAGGTAAAGCCACAATAAAATCCATCGAGACATCCTCCCATGGTCGTAACGGTATTGGCAACGGCATGTATGTACTTGGCTTGAACGAACTTTTCATCATATGACAAGTGACGCATTTACTTACGATTGTGCTTACGTCACCATACATTTTTGGCCAAAAGAAATGCTCTTTTAGCACCTCTACGGTCTTAGCCGAGCCGAAATGACCGGCTAGTCCTCCTCCGTGTGCCTCCCGAACTAGCAATTCCCGAATCGTATGTCTCGGCACACATAATTTATTTCCCTTGAAAAGAAAGCCATCCTGTAAAACAAATTCTTCGTACGGGCCCGTTTTACAACGGGTGAAAATTTCTCCGAAGTCCAAATCGTCCCTATAATGATCTTTCAAAGTCTCGAACCCCAACAAACGAACATCTAGAATCGACAGTAAGGCATACCGTCTTGATAGTGCATCCGCCACTATATTACTCTTCCCGTCTTTGTACTTGGATGAAAAGTGAAAAGATTGTAAAAATTCCACCCATTTTGCATGCCTCGGGCTTAGCTTGCTTTGTCCGTTGATGTATTTCAACGACTCGTGATCCGAATGTAACACGAAATGTTTCGAACGTAAATAGTGACTCCAATGATCGAGTGCTCTCACGATAGCATAGAACTCCTTGTCGTAAGTACAATAATTCACTCGGGCGCCACTTAATTTCTCCGAAAAATAGGCGATGGGGCGGCCTCTTTGAATAAGTACTGCCCCGATTCCAACTCCACTAGCATCGCATTCCACCTCAAATGGTTGCGAAAAATCGGGTAATGTTAAAATTGGTGCTTCACATAACTTTCCTTTTAATTTTTCAAAAGCCTTTTGGGCCGCCTCGTTCCATGCAAAGGTTCCTTTTTTTAGACACTCCGTGATCGGACTGGAGATGGTGCTAAAGTCCCGTATGAATCGTCGGTAAAAAGAAGCGAGGCCATGAAATGATCGTACCTCCGTGATTGTCTTTGGGGTCGGCCACGACTTGATTGCCGCGATCTTCTCTTGGTCGACCGAAACTCCTTCCTTCGAAACAACATAGCCGAGAAAGACAAGACTCTCGACTAGGAAAGTACACTTCTCCCGCTTTCCATAAAGTTTCTGTTCCCTTAGAGTTTCAAACACGTGTCGCAAATGTTCGAGATGCTCCTCTAAGGATCGACTGTAGATCAAAATGTCGTCTAAGTACACGACAACAAACTTTCCAAAGAAAGGTTTGAGAACCTCGTTCATCAACCTCATAAAAGTGCTCGGGGCATTAGTGAGGCCGAATGGCATCACAACCCATTCGTAAAGTCCATTCTTTGTCTTAAATGCCGTCTTCCATTCGTCTCCCTCTCGCATGCGAATTTGATGGTATCCGCTCCGTAAATCAACTTTTGAAAATATAACCGAGCCATGTAACTCGTCTAACATGTCGTCCAGTCTCGGGATGGGGAACCGATACTTGACGGTGATGTTATTCACGGCTCTACTGTCAATACACATTCGCCATGATCCATCTTTTTTTGGTACAAGTAGGACTGGAACCGCACACGGACTTAAACTTTCTCGGACATATCCGTGATTCATGAGTTCATCAATTTGACGTTGTAGTTCTTTGGTTTCTTCGGGATTACAACGATATGCCGCTTTGTTCGGTAATGGAGCTCCTGGTACAAGATCAATTTGGTGTTCAATTCCGCGGATAGGTGGTAATCCCACCGGCAAATCTTCGGGAAATACATCCGCGAACTCGTGTAACAGTGTATCTATCTCTCCTTCGTGGTGTGATTTGGTAGCAAGGGTTCAGAATTCTTTGATCATCATTAAATAAACACGTTCGCCATCGTCAATGGCGTGTTCGACTTCTTTCTCGTTGGCAAGCATCGTAAGTTTCGGTCCTTCGATTTTTTTCGAACTCATCGTTCGGATAGCTTGAGGTGACATAGGTTTAAGAACAATTTTTTTACCTTTGTCACGTAACTCATACTCGTTACTCCTCCCTCGATGTAGTACGTCCCGATCAAATAACCAAGGTCTTCCCAATAACACGTGACATGCGTCCATCGGTAGTACATCACAATACGAACCCATGGTGAGTCCGACCTTCACTTGTCTTGATACTTTCACCTTGTTTCCATCATCGAGCCAATGGAGTGCATACGGCTTTGGATGGGCCGTGGTGATTAATCCGAGCTTTGAGACCATCTCGCTCGATGCCACGTTTGTACAACTTCCACCGTCAATGATCAAGCTACACCATTTCTCTCCGACACGACACTTCGTGTGAAAGATTTGGTCTCGTTGTTCTACGTCACTCGGGGCTGCCTTCGTTTGTAACATGCGAAGGACGAGGTTCGTGTCATAGTTCGGGGCATCGTATGCCTCGCATTCTTCTTCTTCTTCGTTAGCTTCTAAGTTAAAGACGTCTCCAATTCTTTCTTCTTCGGCTAGTAATTCTTCTCGGACGGCTATGGCTTCTCGTAACGTCACAATTCTCCGATTTGGACAAGCACTTTGATAGTGTCCAAATCCTTGACATTTGAAACACCGGACTTTAGATAGGCTTGTTTCTTTTGGGGTGATAGGAGTTTTTGGAATGGTAGTAACGGGTGGACTTGTGGTGATAGTTTTTGGAAACGAGCTAGAACTCGCGCCAAAGTTGGTATTTCCGTATTTAGATGGGAATTCGGGTTTAGAAAGTTTTGTCTTGTTTTGATTTTCCAGCTTTATGCAAAGTCCGCATAAAGTATCAAAGTCGGAATAGGGGTAGAGTTCCACGGAATTAGCAATATTTTTATTCAAACCTCGTAGGAAACGGGACATCCGTAATTCTTCGCTTTCTTCAAGTTCTCCCATCAAGGATAAGTTTTCAAATTCCTCGATGTACTCCTCGACACTTAGCTTTCCTTGCGTGAGGTCAGAAATTTTTCGATACAAGCTTAACTTGTGTGTAGCCGGGACATATCTTTTTCGTAGTTTCTTTTTTAGAGAATCCCACGAACGTATCTTCTCCTTTCCGGCATGAACTCTTTGTGTCTTCATTCGCTCAAACCAAAGGGAAGCTCCCTTTCCAAGTTTGAGAATCGCATACTTGCAACGTACCTCGTCATTGAGATCCTTGAACTCAAACATTCGTTCAATTTTCCTTTCCCACTCCAAATAAGCCTCGGGATCGGTGCCGCCTATGAACTCCGGAAGTTCGCTTGTCTTGTATTCATCAGCATGTCGTGGTGCATGCATGGTGTCGTACCCTCGTCGTGCCTGGATTCTGGGTTCCGGTAAGCCGCGAAGAACGTCACGTAGTTGTGCTACTTCATCATCGGTGAATGCCATCTTCTTGAGTAACGTCGAGAACCGTGAGACAAATGTCTCTGATACCACTTATGATACGAATTACGTACGTAATGCGTATGAAATACAACGGAAGATTGTTATGTCTTGATAAGTATCAAAGTATCACTCAAAATTACAAGGTGGTGACCGAACTTAAATGGATTTCGGCCGTGAAGTAGTATGGTATACGGATTTGGATGTGTTTTATCGAACTAGACCTATAACTCGATAAAAGTAATCTCTCCTCAAGACCTATTGAGAATTGATCAAGTTAAAATCTCGAGACGCGTCGAAACAATAACTAAAGTTTTGTTGAACTCGTTCAACGTATATTTCAAAGAAATACAAGGTTTATTAATTTTCAAGATGATTTACAAATACCACAAGTACTACTATATATAGTAGTTTCCAACCGTAAGAAGATACAACAAAACGAGAAAACGAAACTTCCTAGCAATATACCAATCGGCCGAAATATCTAAGGATGGGATCAAGAAGATTTTGTCCAAGATATCAAGCATCTTGGATTTATTTGGTGACTAAGACATGAAGAAAATCCTTGATGAAAGTCTTCATCCCATATCATGCTTGGGCCGATTTGTGGGGAAGGTGGGGAAGGAGCATTTTGGACTTTATCATGGTGATTATGACATGAAGAAGATATTTGATGAAAGTCTTCATCAAATCTTATTGCTTGGGCCGATTTTGTAGTAAGGTGGGGAAGGAGAAATATCTTCATTATCTTGTCAAAGATATGAAGTCAAGTAAGGTCCCTTTCAAGCATGTCTTGGCCGAATCTTCATGCTTTTGGACCGATCCCGTCGTCAAGTTTTACGTTACTCCTGTTCCGATTAACAACGTAACTCCAATCCGCGTGTTCTTTTCTCCCAAGTATAATGATGCATGGCCATGCGGATTTGCATCGTCGTGGATGTCGATTTTTATTGGAGCTTCTTCGATTGGAATATTAGATATCGTATCACAAAAGGATTGGGATTTGAAGCTCGCACATGCGGAGTTCGCATATAATCGCTCTCCTACTCATGCCACAGCGCATTCTCCATTCGAAGTAGTTTACGGCCTAAATCCTTACATGCCGCTAGACTTATTTCCATTACCGAATGAGGAATTGATGCATAAGGATGCGTAGTCAAAACTGAAATCGATGATGAAATTACACGAACAGGTGCGTGACCGAATCAAAGAAATAAACGAGGCATACAAAAGGAAGTCGAGCAAGCAAAGAAAACCAAGATTATTTGAGGTTGGAGATTTAGTTTGGATACATTTGAGAAAGGAGCGATTTACGAGTAAGCGTAAGAATAAGTTAATGCCACGAGCGGAGGGGCCATTTAAAATAGTTGCGAAGGTGAACGACTGATGCGATTGTGACATCTCCAAACGAAGTAAACGAAGTAAGAATTGACGTAAGTGACGATTCCACGTTGCTGCACATGCACCTACGTACTTCAGTGAGAAAACAAATGCGGAAATGGGAACGATCTTAATAATCGGAACCGGGATAACTTAGACGTATCAAAACATGCATACATATGCATGTTCATGAATACAAAATCGGCCATATTAGGGGGAGATTTAGGCCGATTGTGATGGGAGATCCATGAAGGATCTTTGTCCCCACTACTTTCAAGTTTGCTTTCATTTTCAAAGTCCACCACAATAAAATCAAAGATAGAGATTTGGCTCACTCCACCCTTTGAAAAATCGGTCGAACAAGGATATTAGAAGATGCCAAAATGTTGCTTTCATTTTCTATCCTTATCAAAGTCTTACAAAAGGATACCACATGGGAAAGACGTTATCTCATCCTTTCAACTTACCCCACGGCCGAACATGCAAGGAAGAAGCCAAGACATGATGTTGTTTTCATTCTTTGTCAAAGTTGATAGATTAGTTTAATATTTGCTTGTTTTTTAGCTTGATCTTGTTTGATCTTGTTTGTAGTTGTATTGGCTATTTAAAAGCCTCATCCTCAACCTTTCAAGACATCTTGAAGTTAAGAAAAACGAAATACAATGTGTATGTATTCTTGTTGAATGATTTTCAGCACACCTTGATTATAATTCGATGCGTCTTCGAGTTGTAATTTAATCGATTCTCAATAGGTCTTGAGGAGAGATTGCCTTATCAAACTATAGGTCTAGTTTGATAAATTACTTTCATATTATCCTATTTACGTAAGCCGAATTGCCCTACTTTCGGTTAATTCTTACTAGTGTTACACATATACGAGTGTTGTGAGGTAACAAAATATTCCGCTGCATTTCCTTGCGAGTTTACGTACATTTTCATACATAATTCGTATCATTAGTGGCATCGGAGCCCAAGGTTATTTCCTTGTCGAAATTCTCTTGGCGATTTTCTTGTTAAAAGCTATCTTATCATGGATTTTTCCGACGATTTCATGGAGAAACTCCGTGAGGCACTACACAACTTACAAGAACCACGTTTTCAAGCTAGAAGAGGAGGATATGACGCACATTCACCGCGTCATGTAGATGAATTTAAAGTAAATGAACTTCCGGAATTTGTCGGAGGTACCAACCCCGAAGTCTACTTGGAGTGGGAGAGGAAGATTGAACGTATGTTCGACTTCAAGAACCTTAACGATGAGAAACGTTGCAATTATGCAATTCTCAAGTTAGGGAAGGGCGCTTCCTTATGGTACGAGGGTGTGAAAACACAACGAGCTCGTGCGGGAAAGGAGAAGATCCGTTCTTGGGATTTTTTGAAGAAAAAACTATGTAAAAGGTATGTCCCGACATCACATCGGTTAACTTTGTACCGAAAGATTGCCGAGTTCGTACAAGGGAAACTAAGTGTGGGAGAATACATTGAAGAATTTGAAGGCTTGGCATTAATGGGAGAACTCGAAGAAAATGAAGAACAAAGAATGTCACGTTTCTTACGTGGCCTAAACAGAAATATTGCAAATACGGTGGAATTATACCCTGCGGAGATTTTGACACTTTATGCGGACTATGCATAAAAATAGAATCTCAAAACAAGTTGAAGTTTTCCAAACCCGAATTCCCATACAAATTCGGAAATACAAGTGCCGGCTCAAGTTCGACTACGAAACCTACCGTACTGTTTCAAGTCCTTACCCCGGCCCCGAAGGTTCCTCACGTGCCCAAAGAAACGAGCTTGCCTAAAGTATGTTGTTTTAAATGTCAAGGCTTTGGTCACTATCAAAATGCATGTCCAAATAAACGAGTGGTCACGTTAAGAGAAGCTCTTGCGGTCCGAGATGAACTTTTAGTCGAGGATGAGAAGGAAGGCCTTGGTGACGTGTTTAACATGGAGGCCGAGGAAGAGAACGAGGAATGCAAGACTTATGACGCTCCGGAATATGATACTGCTTTAGTGCTTCGAGCACTACATACCAAAATCATTCCAAGTGATACGGAGCAAAGAGACCAAATCTTTCATTCCAAATGCAAAGTCGGAGAAAAGTGGTGTAGCTTGATAATAGATGGAGGGAGTTGCACGAATGTAGCTTCAAACGAAATGGTTACCAAACTCGGTCTAACTACTACGGCTCATCCGAGACTGTATGCTTTAAATTGGCTCGATGATGGAAGTAAAGTGAATGTGTCAAGACAAGTACGAGTCAACTTAACTATGGGACCATACGGAGACGATGTGTTATGTGACGTACTCCCAATGTCCCCGCAAGCTATCCGTTCGATGAGTTCTAGTCGAGTAGAGAAACCGAAACTTACCATGCTTGCTAGCGAAAGGGAAATGGAACATGCCATTAATGACGGGGAGCGAGTATATTTGGTGATGTTTAAAGAGACACGGGACGAGAACATGGGAGTACAAAACGGAGGAGAGTTAGATGTGTTATTACACGAATTTGAGGATGTCTTTCCCGAAGAATTACCGTCGGGTTTACCACCTATTCGTGGTATCGAACACCAAATCGATCTTATACCAGGAGCACCACTTCCTAATAAAGCCGCTTATAGATGTAATCCCGAGGATACGAAGGAATTACAAAGACAAGTCGAAGAACCTTTGGACCGCGGATATGTCCGGGAGAGTTTGAGTCCGTGTGCGGTTCCGGTCTTACTTGTCCCTAAGAAATATGGTTCTTGGCGGATGTGTGTGGATGTCGGGCCGTGAACAATATCACCGTCAAGTATCGGTTCCCTATCCCAAGACTTGATGACATGTTAGACGAACTACATGCATACGTATGCATGTTCATGCATACAAAATCGGCCATATTAGGGGGAGATTTAGGCCGATTGTGATGGGAGATCCATGAAGGATCTTTGTCCCCACTACTTTCAAGTTTGCTTTCATTTTCAAAGTCCACCACAATAAAATCAAAGATAGAGATTTGGCTCACTCCACCCTTTGAAAAATCGGCCGAACAAGTGTATTAGAAGATGCCAAAATGTTGCTTTCATTTTCTATCCTTATCAAAGTCTTATAAAAGGATACCACATGGAAAAGATGTTATCTCATCCTTTCAACTTACCCCACGGCCGAACATGCACGGAAGAAGCCAAGACATGATGTTGTTTTCATTCTTTGTCAAAGTTGATAGATTAGTTTAATATTTGCTTGTTTTTTAGCTTGATCTTGTTTGATCTTGTTTGTAGTTGTATTGGCTATTTAAAAGCCTCATCTTCAACCTTTCAAGACATCTTGAAGTTAAGAAAAACGAAATACATTGTGTATGTATTCTTGTTGAATGATTTTCAGCACACCTTGATTATAATTCGACGCGTCTTCGAGTTGTAATTTAATCGATTCTCAATAGGTCTTGAGGAGAGATTGCCTTATCAAACTATAGGTCTAGTTTGATAAATTACTTTCATATTATCCTGTTTACGTAAGCCGAATTGCCCTACTTTCGGTTAATTCTTACGAGTGTTACACATATACGAGTGTTGTGAGGTAACAAAATATTCCGCTGCATTTCCTTGCGAGTTTACGTACATTTTCATACGTAATTCGTATCAACGACAATGCTTACAAGTTAGAACTTCCAAGCGATTATGGAGTGCATGCTACTTTCAACATAGGTAATCTATCTCCTTATCTTGATGACGACGGGATTGCAGAATTGAGGACAATTCCTCTTAAAGGGGGAGGGGATGATACAGGGTTGACAAGTCCAAGTGAAGAAGACGAAGTAAGAATTGACGTAAAACACCTCGACCATACTCTAACGTACTTGGGCGAAAAAACAGATACGAGACACGGAGTTACCTTGATAGTCGGAATTGGAATAACTTAAACAAAAGGCAACTTGTATCTTGGAAGGGAGGAGGTCCAAGTGGTAGCAAAACAATAAAAGAATTTTCAGCATTCTCTTTATTACTAAAGCAGCAGGATTCTTGGCAACATGTTGTATGAAAAGGCGGTACATCGGCTTCAACTTGGAGACAAGACCCAGCTTTTGCTTTTGTCAGCAAGTTACATGAGGAACCTTTTTATTATCTTTTCATTATTTTAGAACGAGCTTGTAATAGTTTAGATTATCTTGTCAGGCTACTTTTGCCTATAAATAGTGGCAGTAGAGTTGTAATGAAAGATTATTGAATGTTGAAGAAATAAGAACACACTTTATTTTTTTCCCTGGTGAATGCTTTTCATCAAAACTTGATTTTTATTCGACGCGTTTTCGAGTATTAATCTGATTGATTCTCAATAGGTCTTGAGGAGAAATCTCTTTATCGAATTATAGGTCTAATTCGATAAAAACAATTGTTTCTATCCTATTTCGATATTCTTCTTGTTTTCGATACAGTATTGTACTTAATCAAATTTCCGCATCAAGTGTCGTTCGATTGTTCGAACTTGTTTTCTGCTTCCATTAGCACCGGCCGAAGTTTGTTGTTTCGAGTGCCGCTGTTTGGAGTTACCTATTTCGAGTCATTTCCATTCGGCCAAGTCCCTGCCTTGTCGCTATATCGAGCTGCCGTCTTCATCGCACGCGCATACTACTCATCAGTGTTATTGCTGTAGCGAACTGGTGTTCTCAGTTCTTGACAGTTTCTTGCTGAATAGCTTCCGCTCGTAAAAACAGCTTCCTGCTGTGTCGATAGAGAATTCGCATCACCAGCGCGAATTCGTATCAGAAACCAACTACTCCAAGCGAATGATACGATATCAACTATTACAATCGAAGAGAAGTCAATAAAAATCGACATCAACGACGATACAAAGTTGCACGCCCATGCATCATCATACTTGGGCGAGAAGAACACGCGAATTGGAGTTACGTTATTAATCGGAACTGGAGTTACGTAAACATGGCGATGAAATTAACGTTGGAATCGGTCCAAATCATGGGAGATTCGGCCGATTGGTCCAAGATGCATGAAGATTTGTCAAGCATTTTTTTTATGTCAAAGTCATCAAACTTTTCTTCATCTTCATATCTTGTCCAAGATTTTGAAGATCTCCTCCCCCACCCTTTTGGAATTTTCGGCCAAAGCATGCATGAAAGGGACTCATCAAAGTCTTCATATCTTACACAAGATCTTGAAGATCTCCTCCTCCCCACACCCTTGAAGTTCGGCCGAAGCATGCTAAGGAAGGAGACTTGTATTTTCGTTTTTTTCTTGTTTTTTATTTCCTTATCTTTTGTATACTACTGTATATAGTAGTTCACTTTGTGGTTGTAAGCATCTGGAAATTTATAAAACATTGTATTTCTCTTGAAATATACGTTGAACGGGTTCAACAAAACCTTGGTTATTATTTCGACGCGTCTCGAATTATAACTTGATCAATTCTCAATAGGTCTTGAGGAGAGATTATCTTTATCGAGTTATAGGTCTAATTCGATAAAACACATTCAAATCCATACACTATCCTACCTCACGACCGAAACCATCTAAATTCGGCCACCACCTTTTATTTTCGTTGTTACTTTGATACTTGTAGAAACAGTGATAATCTTCCGTTGTACTTTATACGTTTTACGTACACTTATACACGTAATTCGTATCATAAGTGGTATCGGAGACCATTCGTTTCACGGGTCTCGCCGTTACTCAAGAAGATGTCATTCACCGATGAAGAAGTAGCCAAATTGCGTGACGTTCTTCGAGGCTTGCCGGAGCCCCGAATCCATGCACGACGAGGATACGACGCCATGCATGCACCACAACATGCGGATGAATTCAAGACAAGCGAACTTCCGGAGTTCGTAGGCGGCACCGACCCCGAGACTTATTTGGAGTGGGAAAGGAAAATTGAACGAATGTTTGAGTTCAAGGACCTCGATGACGAGAAAAGATGCAAGTACGCGATTCTCAAACTTGGAAAGGGAGCTTCCCTTTGGTTTGAACGAATGAAGACACAACGAGTTCGGACCGGTAAGGAAAAGATACGTTCGTGGGATTCTCTAAAAAAGAAACTACGTAAGAGATATGTCCCGGCTACACACAAGTTAAGTTTATATCGAAAAATTTCTGACCTCACACAAGGAAAGCTAAGTGTAGGAGAATACATCGAAGAGTTTGAAAACTTATCCTTAATGGGAGAACTTGAAGAGAGCGAAGAATTACGAATGTCCCGTTTCTTACGAGGCTTGAATAGAAACATTGCTAATTCCGTGGAAATCTACCCCTATTCCGACTTTGATACTTTGTGCGGACTTTGCATAAAGTTGGAAACTCAAAACAAGACAAAATTTTCAAAACCCGAATTCCCACCTAAGTTCGGAAATACCAACTTTGGCACGAGTTCTAGCTCTTTTCCAAAAACTGTCACGGCAAATCCACCCGTTACTACCATTCCAAAAACTCCTCTCACACCAAAGGAAACAAGCTTATCTAAAGTTCGGTGTTTCAAATGTCAAGGATTTGGACACTATCAAAGTGCTTGTCCAAATCGAAGAATAGTGACGTTACGAGAAGCCATAGCCGTCCGAGAAGAGTTACTAGCCGAAGAAGAAAGAATTGGAGACGTCTTTAACTTGGAAGCCGACGAAGAAGAAGAAGATTGCGAGGCATACGATACCCCGAATTATGACATGAACCTCGTCCTTCGCATGTTACAAATGAAGGCGGCCCCGAGTGACATAGGACAACGAGATCAAATCTTTCACACGAAGTGTCGTGTCGGAGAGAAATGGTGTAGCTTGATCATTGACGGTGGAAGTTGTACACACGTGGCATCAAGCGAGATGATTTCGAAGCTCGGACTAACCACCACGGCTCATCCAAAGCCGTATGCACTCCATTGGATCGATGATGGAAACAAAGTGAAAGTATCAAGACAAGTGAAGGTCGGACTCACCATGGGTTCGTATGGTGATGATATTATATGCGATGTACTACCGATGGATGCATGTCACGTGTTGTTGGGAAGCCCTTGGTTATTTGATCGGGACATATTACATCGAGGGAGGAGCAACGAGTATGAGTTACGAGACAAAGGTAAAAAAATTGTTCTTAAACCTATGTCACCTCAAGCTATCCAAACAATGAGTTCAAGAAAAGTCGAAGGACCGAAGCTCACGATGTTTGCAAACGAAAAAGAAGTCGAACACGCGATGGCGAACGTGGTTACTTGATGATGATCAAAGAAACCCGAAACCTTGCTACAAAATCACACCACGAAGAAGAGATAGATACACTGTTGCACGAGTTCGCGGATGTCTTTCCCGAAGACTTGCCGGTGGGATTACCACCTATCCACGGAATCGAACACCAAATTGATCTTGTACCGGGAGCTCCATTACCGAACAAGGCAGCGTATCGTTGTAATCCCAAAGAAACCAAAGAGCTACAACGTCAAATTGAAGAGCTCATGAGTCACGGATATGTCCGAGAGAGTTTAAGTCCGTGTGCGGTTCCAGTCCTACTTGTACCAAAAAAAGACGGATCATGGCGAATGTGCATTGACAGTAGATCCGTGAATAACATCACCATCAAGTATCGATTCTCCATCCCGAGACTAGACGACATGTTAGACGAGTTGCATGGCTCGGTTATATTTTCAAAAGTTGATTTACGGAGCGGATACCATCAAATTCGCATGCGAGAGGGAGACGAATGGAAGACGGCATTTAAAACAAAGAATGGACTTTACGAGTGGGTTGTGATGCCATTCGGCCTCACTAATGCCCCGAGCACTTTCATGAGATTGATGAACGAGGTTCTTAAACCTTTCTTCGGGAAGTTTGTTGTCGTGTACTTAGACGACATTTTAATCTACAGTCGATCCTTAGAGGAGCATCTTGAACACTTGCGGCACGTGTTTGAAACTCTAAGGAAACAGAAACTTTATGGAAAGCGGGAAAAGTGTACTTTTCTAGTCGAGAGTCTTGTCTTTCTCAGCTATGCCGTTTCTAAAGAAGGAGTTTCGGTGGATCAAGAGAAAATCGCGGCAATCAAGTCTTGGCCGACACCAAAAACTATCACGGAGGTACGATCATTTTATGGCCTCGCTTCTTTTTACCGATGATTCATACGGGACTTTAGTACCATCTCCAGTCCGATCACGGAGTGTCTTAAAAAAGGTACATTTGCATGGAATGAGGCTGCCCAAAAAGCTTTTGAAAAATTAAAAGAAAAGTTATGTGAAGCACCGATTTTAACGTTACCCGATTTTTCACAACCATTTGAGGTGGAATGCGACGCTAGTGGAGTTGGAATCGGGGCAGTACTTATTCAAGAAGGCCACCCCATCGCCTATTTTTCAGAAAAGTTAAGTGGTGCTCGAGTTAATTATTGTACTTACGACAAAGAGTTCTACGCTATCGTGAGAGCACTAGATCATTGGAGTCACTATTTACGTTCGAAACATTTCGTGTTACATTCGGATCACGAGTCGTTGAAATACATTAACGGGCAAAACAAGCTAAGTCCAAGACATGCAAAATGGGTGGAGTTTTTGCAATCTTTTCACTTTTCATCCAAGTACAAAGACGGTAAGAGTAATATAGTGGCGGATGCACTATCAAGACGGTATGCCTTACTTTCTATTCTAGACGTTCGTTTGTTGGGGTTCGAGACTTTGAAAAATCATTACATTGACGATTTGGATTTCGAAGAAATTTTTACCCGTTGTAAAACAGGTCCGTACGAAGAATTTATTTTACAGGATGGCTTTCTTTTCAAGGGTAATAAACTATGTGTGCCGAAGCATACGATTCGGGAATTACTAGTTCGGGAGGCGCACGGAGGAGGACTAGACGGTCATTTCGGTTCGGCTAAAACCGTAGAAGTTCTAAAGGAGCATTTCTTTTGGCCAAAGATGTATGGTGACGTAAGCACGATCGTGAGTAAATGCGTCACTTGTCACATGATGAAAAGTTCGTTCAAGCCAAGTACATACATGCCGTTGCCAATACCTTTGCGACAGTGGGAGGATGTCTCGATGGATTTTATTGTTGCTTTACCTCGTACTCAACGGGGCAAAGACTCGATCATGGTTGTCGTCGACAGTTTTTCAAAAATGGCTCACTTTATAGCATGTCACAAAACCGATGATGCAAGCAATGTGGCGGACTTATATTTCCGAGAAGTAGTTCGTTTACACGGAGTTCCAAAAACTATCGTGTCAGATCGAGATTCTAAATTCCTGAGTTACTTTTGGAATATTTTATGGAGAAAGGTGGGAACTAAACTTCTATTCAGTACTTCACATCACCCACAAACCGATGGACAAACCGAAGTGACTAATCGAACCTTGGGAGCATTATTGCGAGGATTGGTGAACAAAACACAAAAAGATTGGGACGTTAAACTTGCACATGCGGAATTCGCATACAACCGATCACCCGGTTTCGCCACGGCCCATTCACCTTTTGAAGTAGTGTACGGAATAAATCCACACATGCCATTGGATTTGATTCCCTTGCCGAGCGATGAATTGGTTCACAAAGACGCAGAATCAAAACTCAAGTCAATGATGAAGTTACATGAAAAGGTACGAGATCGAATTAAAGAAGTAAATGAAATTTACAAACGGAAGTCGAACAAAAATAAAAAGTCGAGACTATTTGATGTTGACGACTTAGTTTGGGTACATTTGAGGAAAGAACGATTCCCATACAAACGCAAGAACAAATTAATGCCGAGAGCCGAAGGTCCGTACAAAATTGTGGGAAAGGTGAACGACAACGCTTACAAAGTAGAACTTCCGGGCGAATACGGAGTACACGCAACTTTCAACATAGGCGATCTCTCACCTTACCTTGACGACGATGGCATTACGGAATTGAGGTCAATTCCTTTCAAAGAGGGAGGAAATGATACGATATCAACTATTCCAATCGAAGAGAAGTCAATAAAAATCGACATCAACGACGATACAAAGTTGCACGCCCATGCATCATCACACTTGGGCGAGAAGAACACGCGAATTGGAGTTACGTTATTAATCGGAACAGGAGTTACGTAAACATGGCGATGAAATTAACGTTGGAATCGGTCCAAATCATGGGAGATTCGGCCGATTGGTCCAAGATGCATGAAGATTTGTCAACCATTTTTTTTTATGTCAAAGTCATCAAACTTTTCTTAATCTTCATATCTTGTCCAAGATTTTGAAGATCTCCTCCCCCACCCTTTTGGAATTTTTGGCCAAAGCATGCATGAAAGGGACTCATCAAAGTATTCATATCTTACACAAGATCTTGAAGATCTCCTCCTCCCCACACCCTTGAAGTTCGGCCGAAGCATGCTAAGGAAGGAGACTTGTATTTTCGTTTTTTCTTGTTTTTTATTTCCTTATCTTTTGTATACTACTATATATAGTAGTTCACTTTGTGGTTGTAAGCATCTGGAAATTTATAAAACATTGTATTTCTCTTGAAATATACGTTGAACGAGTTCAACAAAACCTTGGTTATTATTTCGACGCGTCTCGAATTATAACTTGATCAATTCTCAATAGGTCTTGAGGAGAGATTATCTTTATCGAGTTATAGGTCTAATTCGATAAAAACACGTTCAAATCCATACACTATCCTACCTCACGGCCGAAACCATCTAAATTCGGCCACCACCTTTTATTTTCGTTGTTACTTTGATACTTGTAGAAACAGTGATAATCTTCTGTTGTACTTTATACGTTTTACGTACACTTATACACGTAATTCGTATCAGCGAAGAAGACGAAGTAGGAATTGACGTAAATCACCTCGACCATACTCTAACGTACTTGGGCGAGAAAATAGATACGAGACACGGAGTTACCTTGATAGTCGGAATTGGAATAACTTAAACAAAAGACAACTTGCATCTTGAAGGAAGTCCAAGTGGTAGCTAGACAATAAAAGAATTTTCAGCATTTTCTTCATTACAAAAGCAGCAGGATTCTCGGCAGCATGCTTTAGGAAAGGCGGCTATCACCTTGGAGACAAAGCCCAGTTTTTACTATTGGCAGCTAGTGACATGAGGAACCTTTATTATCTTTTCCTTATTTTAAGATCAGCTTGTAATAGTTTAAGATTATATTGTTAGACTCTTGTCAGGCTACTTTCGCCTATAAATAGGGCGATGAAGTCGTAATGGATTCATTATTGAATGTTGAAGAAATACGAACACACTTTTGTGTTTTTCCCTGGTGAATGCTTTTCATCAAAACTTGATTTTTATTCGACGCGTTTTCGAGTATTAATCTGATTGATTTTCAATAGGTCTTGAGGAGAAATCTCTTTATCGAATTATAGGTCTAATTCGATAAAAACAACTGTTTCTATCCTGTTCTGATATTCTTCTTGTTTTCGATACAGTATTGTACTTAATCAAATTTCCGCACCAAGTGTCGTTCGATTGTTCGAACTTGTTTTCTGCTTCTATTAGCACCCGGCCGAAGTTTCTTGTTTGAGTGCATTGTTTGGAGTTACTGTTTGAGTCATTACCATTCGGCCAAGTCCCAGACTTGTCGAAGTAACGAGCTACCGACTTCATCGCACGCGAATACTACTCGTCGGTGTTATTCTTTGTGTGGCGGTGTTCTCGATTCTTGGCAGTTTCTTCGAATAGCTTAGCTCGTCAAAACTGACTTCTCGTGTCGATAGTGAATTCACATCACCAGCGAGAATTCGTATCATTAAGGTAACTCTGGGTCTCGTATCCATTTTCTCACCTAAGTACGTTGGAGTATGGTCGAGATGTTTTACGTCAACCCTTACTTCATCTTCTTCGCTTGGAGTAGTCGGTTTCGTATCACGGGTCAATCAAGGCATCCAAGCTATCATGCATACGGTGAACAATAATTTTCGAGATAGCCTTGTATAATAAGTAGCAGCAAGAGATCGGTCTACAATCCGACATGCTCCTAGGTAAGGCTACTTTCGGAACAAGAGAAATGATCGTAGAATTGATCTGCCTGACAAATTTTCCCATAGCAAAGAAATGCATAATAGCAAACAAAATCTCACCCCCACAATCGGCCAAGCCCGCCGGTAAAAAGCAGCATTAAAACTATCAGGTCCTGGGGCCTTGTCCTTATCAAACTCGAAGAACACAGACCGAACCTCATCAGCAGTAACAGGCCTAACCATGTGCACCGCAACATCAGGCGAAAGAGAAGCCGAAATAAAAGGCCTAACCTGACTGAAACATAAAGGCATAATCCGATTAGAGTAACCCAACAGTCTCTCATATAACCCAACAACCTCATTCTTAATAAGAGCAGGGTCAGTCAACTCAATACCATCCTCCATATTAAGTCTATAGATACGAGATCGGACCCGCCTAGAAGCAATCCGCTGGAAGAAGAAGGCAGTACACTGGTCCCCATCCTTAAGCCAAGCCAACTTGGCCCGCTGCCTGAGCGAAGACCGTTCCTGAGCCACAACAACTGAGAAAACCCACCGACAACATCTCTCCAACAATAAAACCGAGTCGTCCATGGGATGTTCCATGAGGATACACTTACAAGAAGAGAGGAACGAAGTAGCAGCAGCAACATTCAATGCCAAATCCCTTTTCCTCTTCCTCATAGTGCGAAAAACGGGCTTAAGGGCGTCCAACTTACGACCAATTGCATAAAACGGGGGCCCCACAATATGGTAATGCCAAGTGTCCCAAACCGCCGGGAGGAAATCCTCAGAGTTAGCCAGGAAATTATCAAATCTGAACATTTTACCTCTGCAGCGAGGCAAACTATCAAGACCCAGAATAAGGGTGCTATGATCAGAAGTCCGCGACAGATCACAAGAGTAAGTACGATCAGCGTGATCAATAAACCACTGCGGATTACCCAACATCCTATCAAGACGTTTCCATAAAGATCTTGGAGAAGGGCTCTTGTTATGCCAGGTGATACGAATTACGTATTAAGATGTACGTAAATTCGCCGGAAAATGCAGCGGTTATCTTTATTTCCTCACAACACTCGTTTTTGTGTAACACTCGTAATATTCAACCGAAAGTAGGGCAATTCGGCTTTGCGAAAACACGAATAAAATGAAAGTAGATTATCAAACTAGACCTATAGTTTGATAAGACAATCTCTCCTCAAGACCTATTGAGAATTGATTAAATTACAACTCAAAAGCGTCGAATTATAATCGAAGTGTGCTGAAAATCATTCAACTAGAATACATAACATGTATTTCGTTTTTGCAAGCTTCAAGATGATTTATTCAAGGTTGAGGATGAGGCTATTATATAGCCATTACAACTTACTAATAAGTTCAAACAAGATCACACAATATCTAGCTAAAATACAAGCAAGTAATAAACTAAGCCATCAAGACTTTTGACAAAGATTGAAAATCAACAAATGCTTGGCTTCTTCCTTAGCATTTCGGCCGTGGGACACCAAGAAGTAGTGGACAAGATATTCCTCATGTGATATCTTCTTGCAAGTCTTTGATAAGGATAGAAAATCAACAAATATCTTGGTGTCTTCTTCCTCCTTGATTTCGGCCGATTTGGGAGATGGTGACATGAACTAAGTCTTCTATCTTTGATCTTGATATGGTGGACTTTGAAAAGAAAACAAACTTTGAAAGTAGTGGGGACAAAGATCCTTATGGATCCTTCATAAAATCGGCTGAAATCTTCCCCCTAGTATGGCCGATTTTGTATGCATGAACATGCATACGTATGCATGCTTTGATACGTCTAAGTTATCCCGGTTCCGATTATTAAGATCGTTCCCATTTCCGCGGATGTTTTCTCACCAAAGTACGTAGTTGCATGTGCATGCAACTTGGTATCGTCACCTACGTCAATTCTTACTTCGCTTACTTCGTTTGGAGATGCCGTAATCGCATCACCAGGAGAACCAAGAGCCTACCATCGGAAGGGTCTCAATATCCGCACGCCTGCAAAGCTCTATGAACTCCACCAGGGGCGGCTCATCGTCAGAATGAGGAGCTTCCCCTCCCAAAATCTCACTAGTGTCCAAACCAGCATTAAAATCACCCAAATAACCCAAGGCTCAGCAGCATGTAATACTGAGAAGTCAGTGATATACTGCCACAACAGTCGGCTCTCAATAAGATCATTAGAACCATAGGCAAAACTAACTAGAAGGCAGGACGAGTCGAGCAAACGAGTAACACGACAATGAATAAACTGCGACTCGATAGCAATAATATCCACAGAAACAGAACCAGGATCCCACCCAATCCAGATCCTCTTCCCAGGCCCACTACTATAATCCGAGAACCACTTCCAAGAGCCAAAAATAAATGAAGAGACACGCCCATAGTTACCAATCGAGACTCGCGTCTCGAGAAGAGCAATACAATAAAGATTAAATGAGCTAATTACCTCCCGGACTGAGATCTGATGTTCAGTCCGGTTAAGACCACGAACATTCCACACAGCAATAGGGATCATTTAACAGCATCAACCTGGGCTACATCAATAATGGGGCCCAAAGGAGAAGAACTAGAACAAAGCGACGTGCCGACAAAATCAGGAATATCATAATCAATATCATCTTCAAGACCGGAAAGAGCCGCAGACCTGTTGTGAGACGGCTCACACACACCAACACAAGCCCTCCTAGGCGACACGCTAGGAGAGCTGGTAGTAACCAAGGAGTAAGTAGAGACGCTACTCAACGGACCCGAACCAGCACTATGACCTCTAAAGCCCCCAGCTAACTCCACACCTGGGCACCCGGAACTAGCAACTGGGCTTACCTCAGCCTGAGCGACCCCCCCAGACGGAACCAGACCCAACAAAGACCCCGGACCACAAGCATCTGAGGGAACAGGCTTAGCCACATAAATACGAGCCTGCTTAACCTGCTTCTGAACCAAAGGCTTTGAAATGCTCGGGCAAACCTGATCACGATGCCCGAAAACTCTACAAACACCACACTGATGTACTGATAACCATTCATACTCTACATGGACCCACCTAACACAAGGACAGTGATACGGAATCAATCGTGTCAAATGCAGAAGACAAAGTAAGGATCGACGTAAATGACCTTACAACACGCCATGCACAGATTACTACGTATTTAGGCGGGAAAACGGACATAAGACGTGGAGTCTCGGTCTCATCCGTGTCATATAACACGGACCGTGTCATGCTATGCCGGAAGGTCGACAATCGGCCGGAAAATGGACGAACTGCCAGAAAAATCACCACCGGCCGGAAAATTCACCACCTGCCGGAACTGGCCGATCACTACCGACCGAACCCCGAATCGCCGACATCGCTGACCGAACCCAGCCGTGTCATCCGACACGGCCCGTGCCGAGGTGTCCTGGATAATGAAATCTCGCTGCCGACCGAACCCGACCGTGTCGTCCGACACGGCCCGTGCCGACACAACCCGACCGTACCAGGCGACACGGCCGAGTCACATTCTTCCGGATAGTACAATTCCCGCTGTCCGACCAACCCGACTGTGCCAGGCGACACGGTCGAGTCCTGCCGAACATGTGCGCCCGCACATGCCGCCGCGGCCGTGTCGATCGGCATGGGCCGTGTCCGGCAGACCAGCAAATTCCATTATTGCTGATTTTTTTTATTTTTTGTTGTTTTTCCTCCCCTCACATGTCATGATTAGACTTGCATGTTATGTGGGGTGACTTATAACTATGTTTATTATGTGATTCCCTCCCATTTGTTTGATTCCATCCTTATTTTTATTTTGATGTTTGGTTGTCATGTCAAGATCATGTAATCTTTGATTCCTTAGTTGGTTAGAAGGCTACATCTCCTATAAGTAGGCTTTGAGTAGTTTTGTAGGAGATAGTATTATGAATGTTGAATGTGAAAGAATACACTTTGCGTTCCTATCATTGGTAAATGATTTTTACCGAAACTTGATTTTTATTCGACGCGTTTTCGAGTATTAATCCGATTGATTCTCAATAGGTCTTGGGAAGAAATCATCTTATCGAGTTATAGGTCTAATTCGATAAACTCTTGTTCTTGATCGTTCAAGTCTTCTTGTTCGACATTTTTATTGTTATCCGATATTTCATCCATATTCATACACTCGAATTACCATATTCATAAAAGCCTTCCGCTATCATACACTTACAAACACTCCGACCGATACGTATCCGCCTCTCCCGGATAATTCGTATCATTAGTGGCATCGGAGACCAAGGCTATTTCCTTGGCAATTTTATTGAAGATATCTTGTTCAAAACTATCTCTTGATTCTTGTTATGGATTTCTCCGATCCCGATTTCTTGATGAAACTCCGGGACGCACTAAGCGGTCTACCGGAACCACGTATGCAAGCAAGACGCGGGGATGACGCACGTCAAATACACCATGCGGATGAGTTTAAAGTAAACGAACTTCCGGAGTTCGTTGGAGGTACCGATCCCGAAGCTTATTTGGAGTGGGAACGGAAAATTGAACGCATGTTCGAATTCAAAGACCTTAACGACGAGAAACGTTGCAAATATGCAATTCTCAAGTTAGGGAAGGGTGCTTCTCTTTGGTTCGAAGGAGTAAAGACGCGAAGAACTCGGGAGGGAAAAGCAAAAATCCGTTCGTGGGATTCTTTAAAAAGAAAACTTCGTAAGAGGTATGTGCCAACATCACACCGGTTAACCTTATACCGGAAGATTGCCGACTTCATGCAAGGCAAACTAAGTGTCGGTGAATATATTGAAGAGTTCGAAAGTTTGGTCTTGATGGGAGAGCTAGAAGAAAACGAAGAACAAAAGATGTCCCGTTTTTTACGTGGCTTAAATAAAAACATAGCCAACACGGTGGAGTTATATCCATATGAAGATTTCGATACTTTATGTGGACTATGCATAAAAATAGAAGCTCAAAACAAAGTGAAGTTTGCCAAAACCGAATTTACATCAAAGTTCGAGGATCCAAGTACCGGTTCAAGTTCAATTACCACAACGATACCGACTCCTATCTCTACTACCGTTTCTAAAACCCCCGGCGCATCAAGGAAACAAGCCTAACCAAAGTAAGGTGTTTTAAATGCCAAGGATTCGGTCACTATCAAAATACTTGCCCTAACAAACGAGTTGTGACGCTAAGAGAAGCCATCACGATCCGAGACGAGTTGCTAGTCGAGGACGAAGGAGAAAGACTAGGTGATTCCAACGTGGAGGAAGACGAGGGAGAAGAATATGAAACTTACGAGGCTCCAAACTACGATACAACATTGGTTCTTCGTACTTTACAAGTCAAACCCATTTCAAATGATTCGGAACAACGGGATCAAATTTTTCACACCAAGTGCCAAGTCGGGAACAAATGGTGTAGTGTGATCATCGATGGAGGAAGTTGTACCAACGTAGCGTCAAGGGAGATGGTGACGAAACTCGGACTCATCACTACTACTCACCCAAAACCATACGCATTACATTGGCTCGATGACGGGAGTAAAGTGAAAGTCTCGAAACAAGTACGGGTCGGTTTGACCATGGGTTCGTACGTCGACAACATATTATGCGATGTACTCCCGATGGATGCATGCCATGTACTCTTGGGACGACCATGGCTATTCGATAGAGATGTTTTACATCGAGGAAGAAGTAACGAGTACGAGTTACGGGATAAGGACAAGAGGATCGTGTTGAAACCAATGTCACTTCAATCTATGATCCCTAACCGAGGTGAGAAACCGAATCTAACCATGTTTTCTAGTGAGAGGAAAATTGAACTTGGTGCTGAGATTGGCCGGTCAAAAGAAAACGACAACTTTGGGCCAAATTTTTATAACGACGCAGTTTCTCGTAATGGACTTATTGTCTTGGATGATTACCAAATTGAGGAAAGTAAATTATTTTGTGATGGGCTATTATTGGAGGAGCCCAACAATATTAAAACGGAGAGTTGGTCAGATTATGACGGACCGCCAGCATTTGATGAGGAACCAGTTTATGAAGAGGAATCCGTAATAAATCCTTTTGTTCCCATTCTTGATGGTGAACCCGATGTGGAATTATCAGTGTTTCCACTGGAGGATGAACCCGATTTGAAATTAACTGCAAGGCCCCATTTCCGATTTCCGCTCATGTCATGATATCGGTATTACCGGGCAAAGTAATTATTATTATTTTATTAATAATGATAGTTATTTTATTGGTGATTCTCGAGGGGGCCCCACTACCTATCGTCTCAAGATTTTGGGCCATGTACGCACTGCGGACATTTTCGAGATCAAATACGTAGAGGTTTTAATTAATTATCTTGATGACGAGGGAAGTCCGGAATTGAGGACAATTCCTTTTAAAGAAGGAGGAGATGATACGGAATCAATCGTGTCAAATGCAGAAGACAAAGTAAGGATCGACGTAAATGACCTTACAACACGCCATGCACAGATTACTACGTATTTAGGCGGGAAAACGGACATAAGACGTGGAGTCTCGGTCTCAGCCGTGTCATATAACACGGCCCGTGTCATGCTATGCCGGAAGGTCGACAATCGGCCGGAAAATGGACGAACTGCCGGAAAAATCACCACCGGCCGGAAAATTCACCACCTGCCGGAACTGGCCGATCACTGCCGACCGAACCCGGCCGGAACTGGCCGATCACTGCCGACCGAACCCGGCCGTGTCATCCGACACGGCCCGTGCCGAGGTGTCCTGGATAATGAAATCTCGCTGCCGACCGAACCCGACCGTGTCGTCCGACACGGCCCGTGCCGACACAACCCGACCGTGCCAGGCGACACGGCCGAGTCACACTCTTACGGATAGTACAATTCCCGCTGTCCGACCAACCCGACCGTGCCAGGCGACACGGTCGAGTCCTGCCGAACATGTGCGCCCGCACGGGCCGTGTCCGGCAGACCAGCAAATTTCATTATTGCTGATTTTTTTTTATTTTTTGTTGTTTTTCCTCCCCTCACATGTCATGATTAGACTTGCATGTTATGTGGGGTGACTTATAACTATGTTTATTATGTGATTCCCTCCCATTTGTTTGATTCCATCCTTATTTTTATTTTGATGTTTGGTTGTCATGTCAAGATCATGTAATCTTTGATTCCTTAGTTGGTTAGAAGGCTACATCGCCTATAAGTAGCCTTTGAGTAGTTTTGTAGGAGATAGTATTATGAATGTTGAATGTGAAAGAATACACTTTGTGTTCCTATCATTGGTAAATGATTTTTACCGAAACTTGATTTTTATTCGACGCGTTTTCGAGTATTAATCCGATTGATTCTCAATAGGTCTTGGGAAGAAATCACCTTATCGAGTTATAGGTCTAATTCGATAAACTCTTGTTCTTGATCGTTCAAGTCTTCTTGTTCGATATTTTTATTGTTATCCGATATTTCATCCATATTCATACACTCGAATTACCATATTCATAAAAGCCTTCCGCTATCATACACTTACAAACACTCCGACCGATACGTATCCGCCTCTCCCGGATAATTCGTATCATACAGTCACCATCAGACGGAAGAACCATGAGAAACGAGTGAATCGGGCTAGTATCAGCGTCTAACATGACGCAAACTCAGGTATAATCCGCTTTGCATAGCCTCTGTGAACACGCCAAAAAGTGGCTCCCTATAGCACTAGCAGTAATACTGAGCCCCCCGTAAGTCCAATACTTGAGAGGGACATTACGAAGTTTCACCCAAACAGGGACATGTTTAGGTTGAACCTTCAGAAGAGACATACCAAGCTTCCACCGGGTAAGGAAAATGGATTGTCCCTGAAACAACCAAGGCCCTCCTTCTAACGCGTCGGTCAAACCTTGCTCACTAACAAACTTAAAGAAATAGAATCCCCCCTCAGAGTAGAACATCTCCTTAAGACCCTTCCACGCCGACAGAAAGTAATTTTTGATCAAATTGAGAGAAGGGGCTTTCCCCCAAAAATAACCAACCAAAGTGAATTGCCACCTCTTAGCACCTTCTAGCCCAATACTAACAGACGGTTTCACAATCACCTCTCCATTTTGAAATTCTGGTTTAACAAACTTAAGGCCCCTTTTCTTACCAAAAATATTGCAATTAATTTCATTAGGGACCGCCTGGCCCAAAGATACTGGAGTAGAAATTGTACCAAAATCTATAGAAATCGAAGCTTTTCCTTTATCAACAGGACTAGTTGATACGGAATCATTTGATATGAACGAAGAAGACGAAGTAAGGATCGATATAAATGACCTTACTACACGCCACGCACGGACTACTATGTATTTAGGCGAGAAAACGGACATAAGACGTGGAGTATCGGTCTCGGCGGCCCGTGTCATCTTTGTCGGAAGGTCGACATCCAACTGCCGGAAAAATGTTCAATCTGTAGAAAATGTCCAACCTCTAGGAAAATCATCACTGTAGGGAAAAATCACCACCTGCCGGAATTGGCCGATCACTGCCGACCGAACTCGGCCGTGTCGTCCGACACGGCCGTGCTGTATTCGTCCGGAAATGCCAAAGTCACTGCCCACAGGACTCGACCGTGTCGTCTGGCACGGCCGAGTCGAACTCTTCCGGATAAGCTAGAACCGACTGCCCAGACGCCCGACCGTGTTCCAGGACACGGTCGAGTCAATGCCGAAGCACCGCGCCGTACCGAGTCACTGTCGGACGAGTCACTGTCGGAAGACTTCTTCGCGCCGCGACCATGTCAAGCGGACACGGTCGAGTCACTGCCGGCCAGATGCGCACCGCGGCCGTGTCGAGCGACACGGCCCGTGTCCGGCAGCCAGCCAACTTTTTTTTATTGTTGATTTTTGTGTGTTTTGTTGTTTTCCCTTCCCTCACATGTCATGACTAGACTTGCATATTATGTGGGGTGGCTTATAATCATTTTGTTGTGTGATTCCCCCTCCCTATCATTTGATTCATTTGTATTTTATTTTGATGTTTTGTTTTTCATTTCAAGATCATGTGATCTTGTTTTTATTCCTTAGTTGTTTAGAAGACTACATTGCTATAAGTAGTCTTGTTCATGCTTTCATTATGTATTGTATGTTGAAGAAATAAGAATACACTTGTGTTTTCTTGGTGAATGCTTTTCATCGAAATCTTGATTACAATTCGACGCGTTTTCGAGTTTTAATCGAATCGATTCTCAATAGGTCTTGAGAAAAGATTACCTTATCAAACTATAGGTCTAGTTTGATAAATCATTCATATTGTTCTTATTTACGTAAGCCGAATTGCCCTACTTTCGGTTATTTCTTACGAGCGTTACACATATTCGAGTGTTGTGAGGATCATCTATATTCCTGCTGCATTACATACGAGTTTACATCCATATTCATACGTAATTCGTATCATTAGTGGTATCGGAGCCCAAGGTTACTTCCTTGGCGAATTTCTCTTGGCGATTTTCTTATCAAAACTATCTTATCATGGATTTTTCCGACGATTTCATGGAGAAACTACGTGAGGCACTACACAAAGATGCAAGAACCACGTATGCAAGCAAGACGCGGGGATGACGCACATCAAATACACCATGCGGATGAGTTTAAAGTAAACGAACTTCCGGAGTTCGTTGGAGGTACCGATCCCGAAACTTATTTGGAGTGGGAACGGAAAATTGAATGCATGTTCGAATTCAAAGCCCTTAACGACGAGAAACGTTGCAAATATGCAATTCTTAAGTTAGGGAAGGGTGCTTCTCTTTGGTTCGAAGGAGTAAAGACGCGAAGAACTCGGGAGGGAAAAGCAAAAATCCGTTCGTGGGATTCTTTAAAAAGAAAACTTCGTAAGAGGTATGTGCCAACATCACACCGGTTAACCTTATACCGGAAGATTGCCGACTTCATGCAAGGCAAACTAAGTGTCGGTGAATATATTGAAGAGTTAGAAAGGTTGGTCTTGATGGGAGAGCTAGAAGAAAACGAAGAACAAAAGATGTCCCGTTTTTTACGTGGCTTAAATAAAAACATAGCCAACACGGTGGAGTTATATCCATATGAAGATTTCGATACTTTATGTGGACTATGCATAAAAATAGAAGCTCAAAACAAAGTGAAGTTTGCCAAAACCGAATTTACATCAAAGTTCGAGGATCCAAGTACCGGTTCAAGTTCAATGACCACAACGATACCGACTCCTATCTCTACTACCGTTTCTAAAACCCCCGGCGTACCGAAGGAAACAAGCCTAACCAGAGTAAGGTGTTTTAAATGCCAAGGATTCGGTCACTATCAAAATACTTGCCCTAACAAACGAGTTGTGACGCTAAGAGAAGCCATCACGATCCGAGACGAGTTGCTAGTCGAGGACGAAGGAGAAAGACAAGGTGATTCCAACGTGGAGGAAGACGAGGGAGAAGAATATGAAACTTACGAGGCTCCAAACTATGATACAACATTGGTTCTTCGTACTTTACAAGTCAAACCCATTTCAAATGATTCGGAACAACGGGATCAAATTTTTCACACCAAGTGCCAAGTCGGGAACAAATGGTGTAGTGTGATCATCGATGGAGGAAGTTGTACCAACATAGCGTCAAGGGAGATGGTGACGAAACTCGGACTCATCACTACTACTCACCCAAAACCATACGCATTACATTGGCTCGATGATGGGAGTAAAGTGAAAGTCTCGAAACAAGTACGGGTCGGTTTGACCATGGGTTCGTACGTCGACAACATATTATGCGATGTACTCCCGATGGATGCATGCCATATACTCTTGGGACGACCATGGCTATTCGATAGAGATGTTTTACATCGAGGAAGACGTAACGAGTACGAGTTACGGGATAAGGACAAGAGGATCGTGTTGAAACCAATGTCACTTCAATCTATGATCCCTAACCGAGGTGAGAAACCGAATCTAACCATGTTTTCTAGTGAGAGGGAAATTGAACTTGGTGCTGAGATTGTCCGGTCAAAAGAAAACGACAACTTTGGGCCAAATTTTTATAACGACGCAGTTTCTCGTAATGGACTTATTGTCTTGGATGATTACCAAATTGAGGAAAGTAAATTATTTTGTGATGGGCTATTATTGAAGGAGCCCAACAATATTGAAACGGAGAGTTGGTCAGATTATGACGGACCGCCAGCATTTGATGAGGAACCAGTTTATGAAGAGGAATCCGTAATAAATCCTTTTGTTCCCATTCTTGATGGTGAACCCGATGTAGAATTATTAGTGTTTCCAATTCTGGAGGATGAACCCGATTTGAAATTAACCGTGCGTCCCATTTCCGATTTCCGCTCATGTCATGATATCGGTATTACCGGGCAAAGTAATTATTATTATTTTATTAATAATGATAGTTATTTTATTGGTGATTCTCGAGGGGGCCCCACTACCTATCGTCTCAAGATTTTGGGCCATGTACGCACTGCGGACATTTTCGAGATCAAATATGTAGAGGTTTTAATTAATTATCTTGATGACGAGGGAAGTCCGGAATTGAGGACAATTCCTTTTAAAGAAGGAGGAGATGATACGGAATCAATCGTGTCAAATGCAGAAGACAAAGTAAGGATCGACGTAAATGACCTTACAACACGCCATGCACAGATTACTACGTATTTAGGCGGGAAAACGGACATAAGACGTGGAGTCTCGGTCTCATCCGTGTCATATAACACGACCCGTGTCATGCTATGCCGGAAGGTCGACAATCGGCCGGAAAATGGACGAACTGCCGGAAAAATCACCACCGGCCGGAAAATTCACCACCTGCCGGAACTAGCCGATCACTGCCGACCGAACCCGGCCGGAACTGGCCGATCACTGCCGATCGAACCCGGCCGTGTCATCCGACACGGCTCGTGCCGAGGTGTCTTGGATAATGAAATCTCGCTGCCGACCGAACCCGACCGTGTCGTCCGACACGGCCCGTGCCGACACAACCCGACCGTGCTAGGCGACACGGCCGAGTCACACTCTTACGGATAGTACAATTCCCGCTGTCCGACCAACCCGACCGTGCCAGGCGACACGGTCGAGTCCTGCCGAACATGTGCACCCGCACATGCCGCCGCGGCCGTGCCGATCGGCACGGGCCGTGTCCGGCAGACCAGCAAATTTCATTATTGCTGATTTTTTTTATTTTTTGTTGTTTTTCCTCCCCTCACATGTCATGATTAGACTTGCATGTTATGTGGGGTGACTTATAACTATGTTTATTATGTGATTCCCTCCCATTTGTTTGATTCCATCCTTATTTTTATTTTGATGTTTGGTTGTCATGTCAAGATCATGTAATCTTTGATTCCTTAGTTGGTTAGAAGGCTACATCTCCTATAAGTAGCCTTTGAGTAGTTTTGTAGGAGATAGTATTATGAATGTTGAATGTGAAAGAATACACTTTGTGTTCCTATCATTGGTAAATGATTTTTACCGAAACTTGATTTTTATTCGACGCGTTTTCGAGTATTAATCCGATTGATTCTCAATAGGTCTTGGGAAGAAATCACCTTATCGAGTTATAGGTCTAATTCGATAAACTCTTGTTCTTGATCGTTCAAGTCTTCTTGTTCGATATTTTTATTGTTATCCGATATTTCATCCATATTCATACACTCGAATTACCATATTCATAAAAGCCTTCCGCTATCATACACTTACAAACACTCCGACCGATACGTATCCGCCTCTCCCGGATAATTCGTATCAGACAGTCACCATCAGACGGAAGAACCATGAGAAACGAGTGAATCGGGCTAGTATCAGCGTCTAACATGACGCAAACTCAGGCATAATCCGCTTTCAGACAGTTCCTGGTGAACACGTCAGCAAAAAGTGGCTCCCTATAGCACTAGCAGTAATACTGAGCCCCCCGTAAGTCCAATACTTGAGAGGGACATTACGAAGTTTCACCCAAACAGGGACATGTTTAGGTTGAACCTTCAGAAGAGACATACCAAGCTTCCACCGGGTAAGGAAAATGGATTGTCCCTGAAACAACCAAGGCCCTCCTTCTAACGCGTCGGTCAAACCTTGCTCACTAACAAACTTAAAGAAATAGAATCCCCCCTCAGAGTAGAACACCTCCTTAAGACCCTTCCACGCCGACAGAAAGTAATTTTTGATCAAATTGAGAGAAGGGGCTTTCCCCCAAAAATAACCAACCAAAGTGAATTGCCACCTCTTAGCACCTTCTAGCCCAATACTAACAGACGGTTTCACAATCACCTCTCCATTTTGAAATTCTGGTTTAACAAACTTAAGGCCCCTTTTCTTACCAAAAATATTACAATTAATTTCATTAGGGACCGCCTGGCCCAAAGATACTGGAGTAGAAATTGTACCAAAATCTATAGAAATCGAAGCTTTTCCTTTATCAACAGGACTAGTTGATACGGAATCATTTGATATGAACGAAGAAGACGAAGTGAGGATCGATATAAATGACCTTACTACACGCCACACACGGACTACTATGTATTTAGGCGAGAAAACGGACATAAGACGTGGAGTATCGGTCTCAGCGGCCCGTGTCATGCTGTGCCGGAAGGTCGACATCCAACCTGCCGGAAAAATGTTCAATCTGCCGGAAAATGTCCAACCTACCGGAAAAATCATCACCTGCCGGAAAAATCACCACCTGCCGGAATTGGCCGATCCGCTGCCCGAACTTCGGCCGTGTCGTCCGACACGGCCGTCTTTAGATTCGTCCGGAAATGCCAAAGTCATCGCCACGTGACTCGGCCGTGTCATCAGCACGGCCGAGTCGAACTCTTCCGGATAAGCTAGAACCGATCGCCCAGACGCGGCCGTGTTCGGGACACGGTCGAGTCAATGCCGAAGCACCGCGCCGTACCGAGTCACTGTCGGACGAGTCATTGTCGGAAGACTTCTTCGCGCCGCGACCATGTCAAGCGGACACGGTCGAGTCACTGCCGGCCAGATGCGCGCCGCGGCCGTGTCGAGCGACACGGCCCGTGTCCGGCAGCCAGCCAACTTTTTTTTATTGTTGATTTTTGTGTGTTTTGTTGTTTTTCCTTCCCTCACATGTCATGACTAGACTTGCATATTATGTGGGGTGGCTTATAATCATTTTGTTGTGTGATTCCCCCTCCCTATCATTTGATTCATTTGTATTTTATTTTGATGTTTTGTTTTTCATTTCAAGATCATGTGATCTTGTTTTTATTCCTTAGTTGTTTAGAAGACTACATTGCTATAAGTAGTCTTGTTCATGCTTTCATTATGTATTGTATGTTGAAGAAATAAGAATACACTTGTGTTTTCTTGGTGAATGCTTTTCATCGAAATCTTGATTACAATTCGACGCGTTTTCGAGTTTTAATCGAATCGATTCTCAATAGGTCTTGAGAAAAGATTACCTTATCAAACTATAGGTCTAGTTTGATAAATCATTCATATTGTTCTTATTTACGTAAGCCGAATTGCCCTACTTTCGGTTATTTCTTACGAGCGTTACACATATTCGAGTGTTGTGAGGATCATCTATATTCCTGCTGCATTACATACGAGTTTACATCCATATTCATACGTAATTCGTATCATTAGTGGTATCGGAGCCCAAGGTTACTTCCTTGGCGAATTTCTCTTGGCGATTTTCTTATCAAAACTATCTTATCATGGATTTTTCCGACGATTTCATGGAGAAACTACGTGAGGCACTACACAGCATGCAAGAACCACGTATGCAAGCAAGACGCGGGGATGACGCACATCAAATACACCATGCGGATGAGTTTAAAGTAAACGAACTTCCGGAGTTCGTTGGAGGTACCGATCCCGAAACTTATTTGGAGTGGGAACGGAAAATTGAACGCATGTTCGAATTCAAAGACCTTAACGACGAGAAACGTTGCAAATATGCAATTCTTAAGTTAGGGAAGGGTGCTTCTCTTTGGTTCGAAGGAGTAAAGACGCGAAGAACTCGGGAGGGAAAAGCAAAAATCCGTTCGTGGGATTCTTTAAAAAGAAAACTTCGTAAGAGGTATGTGCCAACATCACACCGGTTAACCTTATACCGGAAGATTGCCGACTTCGTGCAAGGCAAACTAAGTGTCGGTGAACATATTGAAGAGTTCGAAAGTTTGGTCTTGATGGGAGAGCTAGAAGAAAACGAAGAGCAAAAGATGTCCCGTTTTTTACGTGGCTTAAATAAAAACATAGCCAACACGGTGGAGTTATATCCATATAAAGATTTCGATACTTTATGTGGACTATGCATAAAGATAGAAGCCCAAAATAAATTGAAGTTTTCAAGACCCGAATTTCCTTCCAAATTCGGGAATCCAAGTGCCGGTTCGAGTTCGGATACTAAAAGCACCACACCAAGTCATGTCCCTGTCACGGCACCTAAGATTCCCTACGTACCCGAAGAAACAAGTTTGGAGAAGGTACGATGTTTCAAGTGTCAAGGATTCGGCCATTGATACGAATTACGTATTAAGATGTACGTAAATTCGCCGGAAAATGCAGCGGTTATCTTTATTTCCTCACAACACTCGTTTTTGTGTATCACTCGTAATATTCAACCGAAAGTAGGGCAATTCGGCTTTGCGAAAACACGAATAAAATGAAAGTAGATTATCAAACTAGACCTATAGTTTGATAAGACAATCTCTCCTCAAGACCTATTGAGAATTGATTAAATTACAACTCGAAAACGCGTCGAATTATAATCGAAGTGTGCTGAAAATCATTCAACTAGAATACATAACATGTATTTCGTTTTTGCAAGCTTCAAGATGATTTATTCAAGGTTGAGGATGAGGCTATTATATAGCCATTACAACTTACTAATAAGTTCAAACAAGATCACACAATATCTAGCTAAAATACAAGCAAGTAATAAACTAAGCCATCAAGACTTTTGACAAAGATTGAAAATCAACAAATGCTTGGCTTCTTCCTTAGCATTTCAGCCGTGGGACACCAAGAAGTAGTGGACAAGATATTCATCATGTGATATCTTCTTGCAAGTCTTTGATAAGGATAGGAAATCAACAAATATCTTGGTGTCTTCTTCCTCCTTGATTTCGGCCGATTTGGGAGATGGTGACATGAACTAAGTCTTCTATCTTTGATCTTGATATGGTGGACTTTGAAAAGAAAGCAAACTTTGAAAGTAGTGGGGACAAAGATCCTTATGGATCCTTCATAAAATCGGCCGAAATCTTCCCCCTAGTATGGCCGATTTTATATGCATGAACATGCATACGTATGCATGCTTTGATACGTCTAAGTTATCCCGGTTCCTATTATTAAGATCGTTCCCATTTCCGCGGATGTTTTCTCACCAAAGTACGTAGTTGCATGTGCATGCAACTTGGTATCGTCACCTACGTCAATTCTTACTTCGCTTACTTCGTTTGGAGAGGCCGTAATCGCATCATCCCCTCCCCCTTTGAAAGGAATTGACCTCAATTCAGTGATTCCCTCGTCGTCAAGGTAAGAAGATAGATCGCCCACGTTAAAAGTGGCGTGTATCCCGTAGTCGCCCGGAAGTTCTACTTTATACGCATTGTCGTTCACTTTTCCCACGATTTTGTAAGGACCCTCGGCCCTCGGCATAAGTTTGTTCTTGCGTTTGCTCGGAAATCTCTCTTTTCTCAAGTGTACCCAAACCAAGTCGCCTACTTCGAATAGCCTCGGTCTTCTGTGATTGTTGGATTTCCGTTTGTATTCATCATTCACCTCTTTGATTCGATCATGTATTTGTCCGTGTAATTTGATCATCGACTTAAGTTTCGACTCCGCATCTTTGTGTACCAACTCGTCTTTCGGCAATGGAATCAAGTCCAAGGGTATATAAGGATTTAACCCGTAAATGATTTCGAAAGGAGAATGTGCCGTGGCATGTGTAGGGGATCGGTTATAGGCAAATTCCGCATGAGCAAGTTTCACGTCCCAATCCTTTTGCGTTTTATTCACAAGACCTCGCAACAACGTTCCTAATGTTCGATTTGTGACCTCAGTTTGACCATCGGTTTGCGGATGGTGCGAAGTGCTAAATAAGAGCTTCGTTCCCACTTTCCTCCATAAAGTATTCCAAAAATAGCTAAGGAATTTAGAATCCCGATCTGACACAATAGTCTTCGGTACTCCATGTAAACGAACCACCTCTCGGAAGTATAAGTCGGCCACGTTGCTTGCGTCGTCGGTTTTGTGGCAAGCCACGAAATGAGCCATCTTTGAGAACCGATCAACAACCACCATAATAGCATCTTTACCTCGTTGAGTACGGGGTAAAGCGACAATAAAGTCCATGGATACATCTTCCCACGGTCTTTCTGGAACCGGTAGAGGCATATATGATCCCGGTTTGAACGAACTCTTCGAGATGTGACATGTTACACATTTACTTAAAACATTGTAAATGTCTTTTAGCATTTTAGGCCAAAAGAAATGTTCTTTTAGTACTTCCAACGTTTTAGCCGTGCCAAAATGTCCTGCTAAACCTCCTCCGTGAGCTTCTTGGACCAATAATTCCCGAACAGCCTGTTTTGGAACACAAAATCTATATCCTTTAAATAGGAAATCATCTTGTAACATGAATTCCCCGAACGGACCAGATTTGCAACGAGTAAAAATTTCTCCGAAATCTTCATCATTATCATAACATCCCTTCAACATTTCGAAACCAAGTAAGACCTCCGAGTAGAAAGTAAGGCATACCTTCTAGATAACGCATCCGCAACGACATTGCTTTTACCGTCTTTGTACTTGGATGAAAAGTGAAATGATTGTAGGAATTCCACCCACTTGGCATGCCTCGGACTCAGTTTATGTTGCCCGTTAATGTATTTCAATGATTCGTGATCCGAGTGTAGAATAAAATGCTTCGTCCGTAAGTAATGACTCCAATGATCAAGGGCCCGTACGATAGCATAGAATTCATTATCGTAAGTACAATAATTCAACCGAGCTCCGTTCAACTTCTCCGAAAAGTAAGCGATAGGTCGTTTACCTTAAATAAGAACTGCTCCAATTCCAACTCCGCTAGCGTCACACTCAACTTCGAATGGTTGAGAAAAATCGGGTAGTGTTAGAATCGGTGCTTCGCATAACTTGGCCTTTAACTTCTCGAAAGCTCCTTGGGCAGCCCCGTTCCATACAAATGGTCCTTTTTTTAAACACTCCGTTATCGGACTTGAAATGGTGCTGAAGTCTCGAATAAACCTTCGGTAAAAAGAAGCAAGTCCGTGAAATGATCTCACTTCCGTCACGGTCGTAGGGGTCGGCCAAGATTTAATTGCTTCGATTTTTGTTTGATCAACCGCCACTCCGTCCTTCGAAACGACATAGCCGAGAAAAACTATACTTTCGACTAGGAACGAACACTTCTCTTTTTTTCCATACAATTTTCGGTCCCTCAAGGTTTTGAAGATTAGCCTTAAGTGCCCGAAATGTTCTTGTAGTGATTGACTATAGATTAGAATGTCATCCAAATATACAACCACGAATTTCCCCAGAAATGGTTTAAGTACCTCGTTCATCAACCTCATGAAGGTACTAGGTGCATTTGTAAGACCGAAAGGCATAACGGTCCACTCATATAATCCATTTTTCGTTTTGAAGGCCGTCTTCCACTCGTCACCTTATCGCACTCGGATTTGATGATATCCGCTTCGTAAATCAACTTTGGAAAAGATCACCGAACCATGTAGTTCGTCTAACATATCATCAAGTCTCGGGATAGGGAACCGATACTTGACGGTGATATTGTTCACGGCCCGACTATCCACATACATCCGCCAAGAACCATCTTTCTTAGGGACAAGTAAGATCGGAACCGCGCACGGACTCAAACTCTCCCGGACATATCCGCGGTCCAAAAGCTCCTCGACTTGTCTTTGTAATTCCTTCGTCTCCTCGGGATTACATCTATATGCGGCTTTATTAGGAAGTGGTGCTCCCGCTATAAGATCAATTTGGTGTTCGATACCGCGAATAGGTGGTAAACCCGACGGTAATTCTTCGGGAAAAACATCCTCAAATTCGCGTAATAACACATCTAGCTCTCCTCCATTTTGTACTTCTATGTTCTCGTCCCGTGTCTCTTTAAACATCACCAAGTATACTCGCTCCACGTCATTAATGGCATGTTCCATTTCTCTTTCACTAGCAAGCATGGTAAGTTTCGGTTTCTCCACTCGACTAGAACTCATCGAACGGATGGCTTGCGGGGACATCGGTTTGAGTACAATCTTCTTTCCTTTGTCTTGTAATTCATATTCATTACTCCGACCTCTATGTAAAACATCTCGGTCGAACATCCACGGTCGTCCCAAAAGCACGTGGCATGCGTCCATCGGAAGTACGTCACATAACACATCGTCTCCGTATGATCCCATAGTTAAGTTGACCCGTACTTGCCTCGACACCTTCACCTTGCTTCCATCATCGAGCCAATGTAAAGCATATGGTCTCGGGTGAGCCGTAGTAGTTAGCCCGAGCTTGGTGACCATCTCGTTTGATGCCACATTCGTGCAACTCCCTCCGTCTATTATCAAGCTACACCATTTTTCTCCGACTTTGCATTTGGAATGAAAAATCTGGTCTCTTTGTTCCGTGTCACTTGGAATAATTTTGGTATGTAATGCTCGAAGCACTAAAGCAGTATCATATTCCGGAGCATCATAAGTCTCGCAATCTTCATTCTCTTCCTCGGCCTCCACGTTAAATACGTCACCAAGGCCTTCCTTCTCATCCTCGACTAAAAGTTCGTCTCGGACCGCAAGAGCTTCTCTCAAAGTGACCACCCGTTTATTTGGACATGCATTTTGATAGTGACCAAAGCCTTGACATTTAAAATATCGTACTTTAGCCAAGCTCGTTTCCTTGGAAACGTGAGGAACCTTTGGTGCCGGGGTAGGGACTTGAAAAGGTACGGTAGTTTTCGTAGTAGAACTTGAGCCGGCACTTGTATTTCCGAATTTGTATGGGAATTCGGGTTTGGTAAACTTCAACTTGTTTTGAGCTTCAATTTTTATGCATAGTCCGCATAAAGTGTCAAAATCTCCGTATGGGTATAATTCCACCGTATTTGAAATGTTTCGGTTTAGGCCACGTAAGAAACGTGACATTCTTTGTTCTTGATTTTCTTCAAGTTCTCCCATTAAGGCCAAGCCTTCAAATTCGTCGATTTATTCTTCCACACTTAGTTTCCCTTGTACGAACTCCGCAATTTTTCGGTATAAGGTTAACCGATGTGATGTCGGGACATACCTTTTATGTAGTTTTTTCTTCAAAGAATCCCAAGAACGGATTTTCTCTTTTCCCGCACGAGCTCGTTGTGCTTTCATACCCTCGAACCATAAGGAAGCGCCCTTCCCTAACTTGAGAATTGCATATTTGCAACGTTTCTCATCGTTAAGGTGTTTGAAGTCGAACATACGTTCAATCTTCCTCTCCCACTCCAAGTAAACTTCGGGATTAGTACCTCCGACAAATTCCGGAAGTTCATTAACTTTAAATTCGTCCACATGACGCGGTGAATGTGCATCATATACTCCTCTTCTTGCTTGAAAACGTGGTTCTTGCATGGTGTGTAGTGCTTCACGTAGTTTCTCCATGAAATCGTCGGAAAAATCCATGATAAGGTAGTTTTGGTAAGAAAGTCGCCAAGAGAATTTCGCCAAGGAAGTAACCTTGTTCTCCGATGCCACTTATGATACGAATTACGTATTAAGATGTACGTAAATTCGCCGGAAAATGCAGCGGTTATCTTTATTTCCTCACAACACTCGTTTTTGTGTAACACTCGTAATATTTAACCAAAAGTAGGGCAATTCGGCTTTGCGAAAACACGAATAAAATGAAAGTAGATTATCAAACTAGACCTATAGTTTGATAAGACAATCTCTCCTCAAGACCTATTGAGAATTGATTAAATTACAACTCGAAAACGCGTCGAATTATAATCGAAGTGTGCTGAAAATCATTCAACTAGAATACATAACATGTATTTCGTTTTTACAAGCTTCAAGATGATTTATTCAAGGTTGAGGATGAGGCTATTATATAGCCATTACAACTTACTAATAAGTTCAAACAAGATCACACAATATCTAGCTAAAATACAAGCAAGTAATAAACTAAGCCATCAAGACTTTTGACAAAGATTGAAAATCAACAAATGCTTGGCTTCTTCCTTAGCATTTCGGCCGTGGGACACCAAGAAGTAGTGGACAAGATATTCCTCATGTGATATCTTCTTGCAAGTCTTTGATAAGGATAGAAAATCAACAAATATCTTGGTGTCTTCTTCCTCCTTGATTTCGGCCGATTTGGGAGATGGTGACATGAACTAAGTCTTCTATCTTTGATCTTAATATATGGTGGACTTTGAAAAGAAAGCAAACTTTGAAAGTAGTGGGGACAAAGATCCTTATGGATCCTTCATAAAATCGGCCGAAATCTTCCCCCTAATATGGCCGATTTTGTATGCATGAACATGCATACGTATGCATGCTTTGATACGTCTAAGTTATCCCGGTTCCGATTATTAAGATCGTTCCCATTTCCGCGGATGTTTTCTCTCCAAAGTACGTAGTTGCATGTGCATGCAACTTGGTATCGTCACCTACGTCAATTCTTACTTCGCTTACTTCGTTTGGAGATGCCGTAATCGCATCAGCCATTACCAAAATGCATGTCCGAACAAACGGGTGGTGACACTAAGAGAGGCTCTTGAGGTCCGGGAAGAATTATTGGCCGAGGACGAAGAAGAAAGACTCGGCGCCGTGTTTGACGTAAACACCGAAGAAGAAGAGGAGTGCGAGGCTTACAATGCTCCGGACTATGACACGAGTCTAGTCCTTCGCACTTTACAAGTCAAGACGGTTTCGAGGGACACGGAGCAACGAGATCAAATATTCCACACCAAGTGTCAAATTAAAGACAAATGGTGTAGTTTGATAATCGATAGAGGAAGTTGTACGAATGTTGCTTCAAGCGAGATGGTGACAAAGCTCGGACTCATCACTACTACTCATCCGAAACCATACGCGTTACATTGGCTCGATGATGGGAGTAAGGTGAAAGTTTCGAAACAAGTACGGGTCGGATTAACTATGGGTTCGTATGGTGACAACGTACTATGTGATGTACTCCCGATGGATGCATGCCACATACTTTTGGGACGACCGTGGCTATTTGATAGAGACGTTTTACATCGAGGAAGGAGTAACGAACATGAATTACGGAACAAAGGCAAGAAGATTGTGCTCAAACCAATGGCACCCCAAGCCATTCGATCGATGAGTTCTAATCAAATGGAGAAACCGAAGCTTACTATGTTTGCTAGTGAGAAAGAGGTAAAACATGCTATTGACGATGGCGAGCGTGTGTATTTATTAATGATTAAAGAAACACGAGATGTTGACGTGATTGTGCAAGGCAAGAGAGATATCGATACCTTGCTACAAGAATTTGCGGATGTCTTCCTGGAAGACTTACCGCCGGATTTGCCACCCTTACGTGGGATTGAACACCAAGTCGACCTTGTACCGGGTGCATCACTCCCTAACAAGGCCACCTATCGATGTAACCCCGAGGAGACAAAGGAGTTGCAAAAACAAATCGAGGAGCTAATGAATCGCGGGTACGTTCGAGAAAGTTTGAGCCCTTGTGCGGTTCCGATTTTACTTGTTCCAAAGAAGGATGGGTCATGGCGGATGTGTATAGATAGTAGAGCCGTGAACAACATAACCATCAAATATCGGTTCCAAATTCCGAGACTTGATGATATGTTGGACGAGTTGCATGGTTCGGTGATTTTTTCGAAGGTTGATTTGAGAAGCGGCTATCATCAAATTCGCATGCGGGAAGGAGACGAATGGAAGACGGCTTTCAAGACAAAACATGGATTATATGAATGGCTCGTCATGCCCTTTGGCCTTATAAATTGCGCCAAGTACTTTCATGCGATTAATGAATGAGGTACTTAAGCCGTTTTTGGGAAAATTTGGCGTCGTATACTTGGACGACATCTTGATTTATAGTCGATCATTGCAAGAGCATACCGGACACTTGAGGAAAGTCTTCGAAATCCTTAGGGATCAAAAACTTTATGGGAAAAAGGAGAAGTGTTCGTTTCTAGTCGAGAGTGTAGCCTTTCTCGGCTACATCGTTTCTAAAGAAGGGGTATCGGTTGATCAAACCAAGATCGAGGCGATTAAATCTTGGCCTACCCCCAAAACCATCACGGAAGTCCGATCCTTTCACGGACTTGCTTCATTTTATCGGAGGTTCATACGAAACTTTAGTACCATTTCTAGTCCGATAACGGAATGCTTGAAAAAGGGACCGTTTGTGTGGAACGGGGCTGCCCAAGGGGCGTTTTAAAAATTGAAGGCGAAAATGTGTGAAGCACCTATCTTGGCGTTACCCGACTTTTCACAACCTTTCGAGGTAGAATGTGATGCAAGTGGAGTGGGTATTGGCGCGGTCCTCGTCCAAGGGAGGCGACCAATTGCTTACTTCTCGGAGAAATTGGGTGGGGCTCGACTCAACTATTGTACTTATGACAAGGAGTTCTATGCCATTGTGAGAGCTCTTGATCATTGGAGCCATTACATTCGGCCGAAACATTTCATCCTACATTCGGATCATGAGTCTTTAAAATACATTAACGGCCAACAAAAGTTGAGTCCAAGACATGCTAAATGGGTGGAATTCTTGCACTCATTCCACTTTTCATCAAAGTACAAAGATGGCAAGAGCAATGTTGTGGCGGATGCTTTATCTAGACGGTATGCCTTGCTCTCTACTCTTGACATTCGGTTGCTTGGGTTCCAAGCATTGAAGGAGTGTTATGATGGGGATGTGGATTTTGGTGAGGTTTTCATTCGGTGTAAATATGGACCATTTGGAGAGTTTACGTTGCAAGAAGGATTCCTTTTCAAAGGAAATCGCCTTTGTTTGCCCAAACACCCAATTCGGGAATTGTTAGTTCGGGAAGCTCACGATGGAGGCTTGGCCGGTCATTTTGGTTCGGCTAAAACGTTGGAGGTACTTAAAGAGCATTTTCATTGGCCGAAGATGCAAGTGGATGTACACGACATAATTAATAAGTGTGTAACATGCCATATTGCTAAGAGCTCGTTCAAGTCGGGAGTATACATGCCTTTGCCAATTCCGGAAAGATCGTGGGAAGATGTCTCAATGGATTTCATTGTTGCTTTTCCTCGTACTCAACGAGGGAGAGATGCTATTATGGTTGTTGTAGACCGATTTTCGAAGATGGCCCACTTTGTGGCTTGCCACAAGACGGACGACGCAAGTAACGTCGCTGATTTATATTTCCGAGAAATCGTACGATTGCATGGGGTTCCAAAAACAATTGTTTCGGATCGGTACTCAAAATTCCTTAGCTATTTTGGAACAACTTGTGGAGAAAGGTGGGGACCAAACTACTTTTTAGCACGTCACATCATCCACAAACGGACGGTCAAACCGAGGTAACCAATCGAACGTTGGGCACTTTACTACGTGGTCTTGTGAACAAGACACAAAAGGATTGGGACTTGAAACTTGCACATGCAGAGTTTGCCTATAATCGTTCTCCTACTCACGCCACGGCACACTCTCCGTTCGAAGTAGTTTACGGACTAAACCCGTATATGCCGTTAGATCTAATTCCATTGCCAAGTGACGAGTTAGTGCACAAGGATGCGGAATCAAAATTGAAATCGATGATGAAATTACACGAGCAAGTACGTAATCGAATCAAGGAAATAAACGAGGCTTACAAAAGAAAGTCGAACAAACAAAGAAGGCCGAGATTGTTCGAAGTTGGTGATTTGGTTTGGTTGCACTTGAGGAAAGAGCGATTTCCAAGTAAACGTAAGAACAAATTAATGCCGCGAGCGGAGGGACCGTTTAAAGTAATCGCGAAAGTGAATGACAACGCTTACAAATTAGAACTTCCGGGAGATTATGGGATTCATGCAACCTTTAATGTTGGGGACCTCTCGCCTTGATGACGGAATTTCGGAATTGAGGACAATTCCTTTTAAAGGAGGAGGAGATGATACGGAATCATTTGATATGAACGAAGAAAACGAAGTAAGGATCGATATAAATGACCTTACTACATGCCACGCACGGACTACTATGTATTTAGGCGAGAAAACGGACATAAGACGTGGAGTATCGGTCTCAGCGGCCCGTGTCATGCTGTGCCAGAAGGTCGACATCCAACCTGCCGGAAAAATGTTCAATCTGCCGGAAAATGTCCAACCTACCGGAAAAATCATCACTTGTCGGAAAAATCACCACCTGCCGGAATTGGCCGATCAATGCCGACCGAACTCGGCCGTGTCGTCCGACACGGCCGTGCTGTACTCGTCCGGAAATGCCAAAGTCACTGCCCACAGGACTCGACCGTGTCGTCTGGCACGGCCGAGTCGAACTCTTCCGGATAAGCCAGAACCGACTGCCCAGACGCCCGACCGTGTTCCAGGACACGGTCGAGTCAATGCCGAAGCGCCGCGCCGTACCGAGTCACTGTCGGACGAGTCACTGTCGGAAGACCTCTTCGCGCCGCGACCGTGTCAAGCGGACACGGTCGAGTCACTGCCGGCCAGATGCGCGCCGCGGCCGTGTCGAGCGACACGGCCCGTGTCCGGCAGCCAGCCAACTTTTTTTTATTGTTGATTTTTGTGTGTTTTGTTGTTTTCCCTTCCCTCACATGTCATGACTAGACTTGCATGTTATGTGGGGTGGCTTATAATCATTTTGTTGTGTGATTCCCCCTCCCTATCATTTGATTCATTTGTATTTTATTTTGATGTTTTGTTTTTCATTTCAAGATCATGTGATCTTGTTTTTATTCTTTAGTTGTTTAGAAGACTACATTGCTATAAGTAGTCTTGTTCATGCTTTCATTATGTATTGTATGTTGAAGAAATAAGAATACACTTGTGTTTTCTTGGTGAATGCTTTTCATCGAAATCTTGATTACAATTCGACGCGTTTTCGAGTTTTAATCGAATCGATTCTCAATAGGTCTTGAGAAAAGATTACCTTATCAAACTATAGGTCTAGTTTGATAAATCATTCATATTGTTCTTGTTTACGTAAGCCGAATTGCCCTACTTTCGGTTATTTCTTACGAGCGTTACACATATTCGAGTTTTGTGAGGATCATCTATATTTACGCTGCATTACATACGAGTTTACATCCATATTCATACGTAATTCGTAGCATTAGTGGTATCGAAGCCCGAGGTTACTTCCTTGGCGAATTTCTCTTGGCGATTTTCTTATCAAAACTATCTTATCATGGATTTTTCCAACGATTTCATGGAGAAACTACGTGAGGCACTACACAGCATGCAAGAACCACGTATGCAAGCAAGACGCGGGGATGACGCACGTCAAATACACCATGCGGATGAGTTTAAAGTAAATGAACTTCCGGAGTTCGTTGGAGGTACCGATCCCGAAACTTATTTGGAGTGGGAACGGAAAATTGAACGCATGTTTGAATTCAAAGACCTTAACGACGAGAAACGTTGCAAATATGCAATTCTCAAGTTAGGGAAGGGTGCTTCTCTTTAGTTCGAAGGAGTAAAGACGCGAAGAACTCGGGAGGGAAAAGCAAAAATCCGTTCGTGGGATTCTTTAAAAAGAAAACTTCGTAAGAGGTATGTGCCAACATCACACCGGTTAACCTTATACCGGAAGATTGCCGACTTCATGCAAGGCAAACTAAGTGTCGGTGAATATATTGAAGAGTTCGAAAGTTTGGTCTTGATGGGAGAGCTAGAAGAAAACGAAGAGCAAAAGATGTCCCAATTTTTACGTGGCTTAAATAAAAACATAGCCAACACGATGGAGTTATATCCATATGAAGATTTCGATACTTTATGTAGACTATGCATAAATATAAAAGCCCAAAATAAATTGAAGTTTTCAAGACCCGAATTTCCTTCCAAATTCGGGATCCAAGTGCCGGTTCGAGTTCGGGTACTAAAAGCACCACACTAAGTCATGTCCCTGTCAAGGCACCTAAGACTCCCTACGTACCCAAAGAAACAAGTTTGGCGAAGGTACGATGTTTCAAGTGTCAAGGATTCGGCCATTACCAAAATGCATGTCCGAACAAACGGGTGGTGACACTAAGAGAGGCTCTTGAGGTCCGGGAAGAATTATTGGCCGAGGACGAAGAAGAAAGACTCGGCGACGTGTTTGACGTAAATGCCGAAGAAGAAGAGGAGTGCGAGGCTTACAATGCTCCGGACTATGACACGAGTCTAGTCCTTTGCACTTTACAAGTCAAGACAGTTTCGAGGGACACGGAGCAACGAGATCAAATATTCCACACCAAGTGTCAAATTAAAGACAAATGGTGTAGTTTGATAATGGATGGAGGAAGTTGTACGAATGTTGCTTCAAGCGAGATGGTGACAAAGCTCGGACTCATCACTACTACTCATCCGAAACCATACGCATTACATTGGCTCGATGATGGGAGTAAGGTGAAAGTTTCGAAACAAGTACGGGTCGTATTAACTATGGGTTCGTATGGTGACAACGTACTATGGGATGTACTCCCGATGGATGCATGCCACATACTTTTGGGACGACCGTGGCTATTTGATAGAGACGTTTTACATCGAAGAAGGAGTAACGAATATGAATTACGGAACAAAGGCAAGAAGATTGTGCTCAAACCAATGGCACCCCAATCCATTCGATCGATGAGTTCTAATCAAATGGAGAAATCGAAGCTTACTATGTTTGCTAGTGAGAAAGAGGTAAAACACGCTATTGACGATGTGGAGCGTGTGTATTTATTAATGATTAAAGAAACACGAGATGTTGACGTGATTGTGCAAGGCAAGAGAGATATCGATACCTTGCTACAAGAATTTGCGGATGTCTTCCCGGAAGACTTACCGCCGGATTTGCCACCCTTACGTGGGATTGAACACCAAGTCGACCTTGTACCGGGTGCATCACTCCCTAACAAGGCCGCCTATCGATGTAACCCCGAGGAGACAAAGGAGTTGCAAAAACAAATCGAGGAGCTAATGAATCGCGGGTACGTTCGAGAAAGTTTGAGCCCTTGTGCGGTTCCGGTTTTACTTGTTCCAAAGAAGGATGGGTCATGGCGGATGTGTATAGATAGTAGAGCCGTGAACAACATAACCATCAAATATCGGTTCCCAATTCCGAGACTTGATGATATGTTGGACGAGTTGCATGGTTCGGTGATTTTTTCGAAGGTTAATTTGAGAAGCGGCTATCATCAAATTCGCATGCGGGAAGGAGACGAATGGAAGACGGCTTTCAAGACAAAACATGGATTATATGAATGGCTCGTCATGCCCTTTGGCCTTACAAATGCGCCAAGTACTTTCATGCGATTAATGAATGAGGTACTTAAGCCGTTTTTGGGAAAATTTGTCATCGTATACTTGGACGACATCTTGATTTATAGTCGATCATTGCAAGAGCATACCGGACACTTGAGGAAAGTCTTCGAAATCCTTAGGGATCAAAAACTTTATGGGAAAAAGGAGAAGTGTTCGTTTCTAGTCGAGAGTGTAGCCTTTCTCGGCTACATCGTTTCTAAAGAAGGGGTATCGGTTGATCAAACCAAGATCGAGGCGATTAAATCTTGGCCTACCCCCAAAACCATCACGGAAGTCCGATCCGTTCACGGACTTGCTTCATTTTATCGGAGGTTCATACGAGACTTTAGTACCATTTCTAGTCCGATAACGGAATGCTTGAAAAAGGAACCGTTTGTGTGGAACGGGGCTGCCCAAGGGGCGTTTGAAAAATTGAAGGCGAAAATGTGTGAAGCACCTATCTTGCGTTACCCGACTTTTCACAACCTTTCGAGGTAGAATGTGATGCAAGTGGAGTGGGTATTGGCGCGGTCCTCGTCCAAGGGAGGCGACCAATTGCTTACTTCTCGGAGAAATTGGGTGGGGCTCGACTCAACTATTGTACTTATGACAAGGAGTTCTATGCCATTGTGAGAGCTCTTGATCATTGGAGCCATTACCTTCGGCCGAAATATTTCATCCTACATTCGGATCATGAGTCTTTAAAATACATTAACGGCCAACAAAAGTTGAGTCCAAGACATGCTAAATGGGTGGAATTCTTGCAATCATTCCACTTTTCATCAAAGTACAAAGATGGCAAGAGCAACGTTGTGGCGGATGCTTTATCTAGACGGTATGCCTTGCTCTCTACTCTTGACATTCGGTTGCTTGGGTTCGAAGCATTGAAGGAGTGTTATGATGGGGATGTGGATTTTGGTGAGGTTTTCATTCGGTGTAAATATGGCCCATTTGGAGAGTTTACGTTGCAAGAAGGATTCCTTTTCAAAGGAAATCGCCTTTGTTTGCCCAAACACCCAATTCGGGAATTGTTAGTTCGGGAAGCTCACGGTGGAGGCTTGGCCGGTCATTTTGGTTCGGCTAAAACGTTGGAGGTACTTAAAGAGCATTTTCATTGGCCGAAGATGCAAGTGGATGTACACGACATAATTAATAAGTGTGTAACATGCCATATTGCTAAGAGCTCGTTCAAGCCGGGAGTATACATGCCTTTGCCAATTCCGGAAAGGCCGTGGGAAGATGTCTCAATGGATTTCATTGTTGCTTTGCCTCGTACTCAACGAGGGAGAGATGCTATTATGGTTGTTGTAGACCGATTTTCGAAGATGGCCCACTTTGTGGCTTGCCACAAGACGGACGACGCAAGTAACGTCGCTGATTTATATTTCCGAGAAATCGTACGATTGCATGGGGTTCCAAAAACGATTGTTTCGGATCGGGACTCAAAATTCCTTAGCTATTTTTGGAACAACTTGTGGAGAAAGGTGGGGACCAAACTACTTTTTAGCACGTCACATCATCCACAAACGGACGGTCAAACCGAGGTAACCAATCGAACGTTGGGCACTTTACTACGTGGTCTTGTGAACAAGACACAAAAGAATTGGGACTTGAAATTTGCACATGCAGAGTTTGCCTATAATCGTTCTACTCACGCCACGGCACACTCTCCGTTCGAAGTAGTTTACAGACTAAACCCGTATATGCTGTTAGATCTAATTCCATTGCCAAGTGACGAGTTAGTGCACAAGGATGCGGAATCAAAATTGAAATCGATGATGAAATTACACGAGCAAGTACGTAATCGAATCAAGGAAATAAACGAGGCTTACAAAAGAAAGTCGAACAAACAAAGAAGGCCGAGATTGTTCGAAGTTGGTGATTTGGTTTGGTTGCACTTGAGGAAAGAGCGATTTCCAAGTAAACGTAAGAACAAATGAATGCCGCGAGCGGAGGGACCGTTTAAAGTAATCGCGAAAGTGAACGACAACGCTTACAAATTAGAACTTCCAGGAGATTATGGGATTCATGCAACCTTTAATATTGGGGACCTCTCGCCTTACATCGATGATGACGGAATTTCGGAATTGAGGACAATTCCTTTTAAAGGGGGAGGAGATGATACGTAATCATTTGATATGAACGAAGAAGACGAAGTAAGGATCGATATAAATGACCTTACTACACGCCACGCACGGACTACTATGTATTTAGGCGAGAAAACGGACATAAGACGTGGAGTATCGGTCTCAGCGGCCGTGTCATCTTTGTCTTGGAAGGTCGACATCCAACTGTAGGAAAAATATTCAATCACGGAAAATGTCCAACCTCTAGGAAAAATCATCACTGTAGGAAAAATCACCACCGTAGGAATTGGCCGATCACTACCGGCCGAACTTCGCCGTGTCGTCCGACACGGCCGTCTGCACTCGTTCGGAAATGCCAAAGTCCTTGCCCACGAGGACTCGGCCGTGTAAATGCAGCACGGCCGATCGAACTCTTAGGATAAGCGAGCAGAAGCCCGGGCCCGACCGTGTTCCAGGACACGGTCGAGTCAATGCCGAAGCGTCGTGCCGTACCGAGTCACTGTCGGACGAGTCACTGTCGGAAGACCTCTTCGCGCCGCGACCATGTCAAGCGGACACGGTCGAGTCACTGCCGACCAGATGCGTGCCGCGGCCGTGTCGAGCGACACTGCCCGTGTCCGGCAGCCAGCCAACTTTTTTTTATTGTTGATTTTTGTGTGTTTTGTTGTTTTCCCTTCCCTCACATGTCATGACTAGACTTGCATGTTATGTGGGGTGGCTTATAATCATTTTGTTGTGTGATTCCCCCTCCCTATCATTTGATTCATTTGTATTTTATTTTGATGTTTTGTTTTTCATTTCAAGATCATGTGATCTTGTTTTTATTCCTTAGTTGTTTAGAAGACTACATTGCTATAAGTAGTCTTGTTCATGCTTTCATTATGTATTGTATGTTGAAGAAATAAGAATACACTTGTGTTTTCTTGGTGAATGCTTTTCATCGAAATCTTGATTATAATTCGACGCGTTTTCGAGTTTTAATCGAATCGATTCTCAATAGGTCTTGAGAAAAGATTACCTTATCAAACTATAGGTCTAGTTTGATAAATCATTCATATTGTTCTTGTTTACGTAAGCCGAATTGCCCTACTTTCAGTTATTTCTTACGAGCGTTACACATATTCGAGTGTTGTGAGGATCATCTATATTTCCGCTGCATTAAATACGAGTTTACATCCATATTCATACGTAATTCGTATCACTAGTATCAATTTTACAAGGCAAATTCATAGTTTCCCCAATACAACAAGAATCACCAAAACCAGGAACAACAGTCTTTGAATTATCCAAAGTATTAACTAAAGAGCAGGGGAACGGCTCAGGAGAGAAACTAATACCCTTAGCTGTAGAGGGATTAGAAATGCCCAATGAAGAGGAAGCATCAGGGCTACCAACACCCCTGCCAGAAAAAACATTAGGAATAGCCATGCCCAAAAACAACCCAGGAGCAACCTGTCCGGAAACCGGGCCTGAGACCGGGTCTGGAAAAACCGAGTCAGAAACCCGAATAAGAACCTGGTCGAACCGCATATCACGTCTGGGCTTCCAGATTGGACCCAGCCACCGCCTACTCCACCACCGCCGCTAGCCCCTGCCGGAGCTGAAATAGGACCCAGTGAACCACCAAAAACACCACCAATACGAGTCTTCAACAACTCCAGATCGGCTTTCCTAAGGACTTTCGCCCCCAACTCAGAAAAACTTTGAACATCAAATGGCCGACCAGCACCCGACGCCACCGGCGAAACAATCGGAGACAACAACTCACTCGAACTGGGCACAGACATACTCAGCAGCAAAACGAACCAGCTCGTCGCCCAGAAAATTCCGAGCAAACACCCCAGAAACAATCGGGCAGCAGAACGCAACAAGAACAGGCACCGAATGGATAAAACAGTCGTCGAACTCAGAAATGTAAACAGGAACGAATCCCCAATGACAGCCGCCAACAAAAATCGCACAACTCAAACCTTAAAACTAAATTCTGCTAAAAATATTATTAGGAAGCTGAAGATAATCCGATCAACAAATGTGAAGACAAACTCTCTGGATTAAACACTAGATTAAGGATGAGATAAGGAAATCGGCCGAGGGAAAAGGGGATCGAAGAATCGCACCTTCAGTGCGTGTAATTCGTCCGCACATGTCGCCTGCATCTAAACCCAAGTTTTCATAGAGTTCCGACTCAAAATTGCTTTTGATTCCTTTAGTTGATTTTAGAAGACTATATCCCTATAAGTAGTCTTGGTGATTCTTATAATATTATTGAATGTTGAAGAAGATAATACACTTTGTATTACATCCTTGTTGAATGAGTTTCGTCAAAACTTTGATTATTATTCGACGCGTTTTCGAGTATTAATCCGATCGATTCTCAATAGGTCTTGAGAAGAAATCATCTTATCGAATTATAGGTCTAGTTCGATAAATCTTTGTTCTTATTCCGTCGAACCTTCTTGGTCAATTTTGTTTACTATATCCGATATTATCTCTATAAGTTTACATTCGAAATACCCTATACACAAAAATAGACTTCCGCTACAATATACTTCCATACTGATACATTTTTCAACCGATACATATTGACACTCCGAGCGGATTCGTATCATTAGTGGCATCGGAGCCCAAGGCTATTTCCTTGGCAATTTTATTGGCGACTTCCTGTTAAAACTATCTCGTGACTCTCTTGTTATGGATTTCTCCGATCCCGATTTCTTTATGAAACTCCGTGACACACTAAGCAGCTTACCGGAGCAACATATGCAAGCAAGGCGCATAGACGACGCACATTCACCACACCATGCGGACGAGTTTAAAGTAAACTAACTTCCAGAGTTCGTTGGAGGTATCGATCCCGAAGCTTATTTGGAATGGGAAAGAAAGATTGAGCGCATGTTCGAATTCAAAGACCTTAACGACGAGAAACGTTGCAAATATGTAATTCTCAAGTTAGGGAAGGGTGCTTCTCTATGGTTCGAAGGAGTAAATACACGAAGACTCGGGCGGGAAAAGCAAAGATCCATTCGTGGGATTCATTAAAAAGAAAACTTCGTAAAAGGTATGTACCAACATCACATCGGTTAACCTTGTACTGGAAGATTGCCGACTTCATGCAAGGAAAACTAAGTGTTGGTGAATACATTGAAGAGTTCGAAAGCTTGGTCTTAATGGGAGAATTAGAAGAAAATGAAGAGCAAAAAATGTCACGTTTTTTACTTGGCTTGAATAAAAACATAGCTGACACGGTGGAATTATACCCATATGAAGATTTCGATACTTTATGTGGACTATGTGTGAAGATAGAGGCCCAAAATAAGGTGAAGTTTTCAAGACCCGAATTTCCATCCAAATTTGAGCATCCAAGTATCGGTTCGAGTTCGACTACCAACACAATCGTACCGACTCCTACCCCTGTTATGGTGTCTAAGGCCCCCTATGTGCCGAAGGAAACGATCTTAACCAAAGTAAGATGTTTTAAATGTTGATGAGAATTCTCTATCGGTACAGCGGAAGGCTGTTTTGACGAGCGAGCGAAGAAGGAAGCTGTGAATCGAGCAATAACAGCCACAAAGAATAACACTGGCTGGCGGTATGCGCACGCGATAGGGAATGATGATGGCAACTCGATACAGCAACAAGACAGGAACTGGCCGAATGGCAATGACTCGAAACAGGCAACCTCCAAACAGCGGCACTTGAAACAGCAAGTTTCGGTCGGATGCTAGTTGAAAACAGGAAACTAGTTCGAACGATCAAACAACACTTGATGCGAAATCCCGATCAAGTATAACCCTGTATCGAAAACAAGAAGAATATCGAAATTGGACAGGAACCAGTTGTTTTATCGAACTAAACCTATAATTCGATAAAGCCATTTCTTCTCAAGACCTATTGAGAATCAATCAGATTAAAATTCGAAAACGCGTCGAATAATAATCAAAGTTTTGAAGGAAACTCGTCCAACACTTAAACAATAGACAAGGTATGTTGTTTTCTCATTCAAAATCATCTCCCATTACAACTCCATCGCCACAATTTATAGGCAAAAGTAGCTTGACAAGATAATCTAAACTAATACAAGTTGGTCTTAAAATAAGGAAAAGAAAATACAAGGTTCCCCACGTCACTTGCAAACAAAAGTAAAATATGGGTTTTGTCTCCAAGGTGATAACCGTCTTTCACAAAGCATGCTGCCGAGAATCCTGCTGCTTTTATGATAAAGAAAATGCTGAAATTCTTTTATTGTTTTACCACTTGGACCCCTTCCCCAAGATGCAAGTTGCCTTTTGTTTAAGTTACTCCAAGTCCGGTTATTAAGGTAACTCCGGGTCTCGTATCTGTTTTCTCGCCTAAGTACGTTGGAGTATGGTCAAGGTGTTTTACGTCAATCCTTACTTCATTTTATTCACTTGGAGTAGTCGGTTTCGTATCATTCCCTCCTTCTTTAAAAGGAATTTTCCTCAATTCCGCAATCCCATTGTCGTCGAGATAAGGAGATAGATCACCTATGTTGAAAGTAGCATGCACTCCATAATCGCCCGGAAGTTCTAACTTGTGAGCATTGTCGTTCACCTTCGCAACTATTTTAAATGGTCCCTCAGCTCGTGGCATTAACTTATTCTTACGCTTACTCGGGAATCGTTCTTTCCTCAAATGCACCCAAACTAAATCCCCGACCTCGAATACTCTTGGTTTCCTTTGTTTGTTCGATTTTCTTTTGTACGTCTCATTTATCTCCGTGATTCGGTTACGCACCTGTTCGTGTAATTTCATCATCGATTTTAGTTTTGACTCCGCGTCCTTATGCACCAATTCGTCATTCAGTAATGGAATTAAATCTAACGGTATGTGAGGATTTAGGTTGTAAACTACTTCGAATGGAGAGTGCGCCGTGGCATGGGTAGGAGAACGATTATAAGCAAACTCCGCATGTGCCAATTTTAGATCCCAGTCCTTTTGTGTTTTGCTTACCAAGCCTCGCAATAGTGTTCCCAGGGTCCGATTAGTCACTTCAATTTGTCCGTCGGTTTGAGGGTGGTGTGAAGTGCTAAACAAGAGTTTTGTTCCACCTTCCTCCATAGGGTGTTCCAAAAGTAGCTAAGAAATTTGGAGTCTCGATCGGAAACAATAGTCTTCGGAATCCCATGTAAACGTACCACCTCCCGAAAATATAAGTCGGCCACATTGCTTGCATCGTCTGTCTTGTGGCATGCTACAAAATGAGCCATTTTAGAAAAACGATCTACGACTACCATAATTGCATCCCTTCCTCATTGAGTACGAGGTAAAGCCACAATAAAATCCATCGAGACATCTTTCCATGGCCTCTCCGGAATCGGTAAAGGTGTATATATTCGTGGTTTGAACGAACTCTTCGCAACATGGCATGTCACTCACTGATTATGTTACTAACATCTCCCTGCATCTTTGGCCAATAAAAATGTTCCTTCAGCACATCTAATGTCTTAGTCGAACCAAAGTGGCCAGCCAAACTTCCCCCGTGAGCCTCCTGAATCAGCAATTCTCGAATCGTGTGCTTGGGTAGGCAAAGACGATTTCTTTTAAAAAGGAAGCCTTCCTGTATCGAAAATTCTCCTATCGGGCCAGATTTGCAAAGGGCAAAGGTCTCGCCAAAATCCGCATCACCGTCGTAATATTCCTTCACTGTCTCGAATCCAAGCAAATGCAAATCAAGAGTAGAGAGTAAGGCATAACGCCTAGACAATGCATCTGCTACAATATTGCTCTTGCCATCCTTATACTTTGATGAGAAGTGAAATGATTGTAAGAATTCCACCCACTTCGCATGCTTGGGACTTAACTTGTGTTGTCTGTTAATATACTTCAATGATTCATGGTCCGAATGTATGATGAAATGCTTCGGCCGAAGATAGTGACTCCAATGATCTAGAGCCCTCACAATAGCATAGAACTCCTTGTCATACGTACAATAATTGAGACGAGCACCGTTTAACTTTTCTAAAAAATAAGCAACAGGCCGCGTTCCTTGAATGAGAACCGCCCCAATGCCAACTCCGCTAGCATCACATTCTACCTTGAATGGTTGCGAGAAATTGGGTAATGCTAAGATCGGTGCTTCGCACAACTTTGCCTTCAAATTTGCGAACGACTCCTGGGCAGCCCGACTCCAATTAAACGTACCTTTCTTCAAACATTCGGTTATTGGTCTTGCAATGGTGCTGAAATCTCGAATGAATCTTCGGTAAAATGAAGCCAGTCCGTGGAACGATCTAACTTCCGTCACTGTAGTGGGAACTGGCCAAGACTTAATTGCTTCGATCTTTGCTTGATCGACCGACACTCCATCCTTTGAAACAATATAGCCAAGAAAGACTATACTTTCGACCAAAAATAAACACTTCTCCTTTTTTCCATACAACCTTTGGTCCCTAAGGGTTTCGAAGACTTGTCTCAAGTGTCCGAAATGTTCTTGCAACGATCGGCTATAAATCAAGATATCGTCTAGATATACAACCACAAATTTCCCCAAGAATGGCTTAAGCACCTCATTCATCAAGCGCATGAAAGTACTCGGCGCATTTGTAAGGCCGAATGGCATAACGGTCCATTCATACAACCCGTGTTTAGTTTTGAAGGTCGTCTTCCACTCATCTCCTTCTCGCATCCGGATTTGGTGATAACTACTTCGTAGGTCAACTTTTGAAAAGATCACGGATCCATGTAATTCGTCCAACATGTCATCAAGCCTCGGAATCGAAAATCGATACTTGATGGTTATATTATTCACAGCTCGACTGTCAATACACATTCGCCAAGATCCGTCTTTCTTAGGAACCAGTAATACCGGAACCGCACAAGGACTTAGGCTTTCTCGAACATACCCGCGGTTCATTAATTCTTCGATTTGATTTTGTAATTCCTTCGTGTCCTCGGGATTACATCTATAGGCTGCTTTGTTAGGGAGCGATGCACCCGGTATGAGGTCGATCTGATGTTCAATCCCACGAATAGGTGGCAAACCCGTCGGTAATTCTTCGGGAAAAACATCCGCAAATTCGTGCAATAAGGTATCCATCCTTTCGTCATTCCGCACAATCATGTTATCATTCCGTGTCTCCTTCAGAATCAACAAGTACACGCACTCGCCATCATTAATAGCATGTTCCACATCCCGTTTGCTAGCAAACATGGCCAGTTTTGGTTTTTCACTCCGACTAGAACTCATAGAGTGAATAGCTTGAGGTGACATTGGTTTAAGCACAATCTTTTTGCCCTTATCCCGTAACTCGTACTCATTGCTTCTTCCTCAGTGTAAAACGTCCCTATCAAACATCCATGGTCTTCCCAACAGTACATGGCATGCATCCATTGGGAGTACATCACATAATACGTTGTCTTCATATGAACCCATGGTTAGTCCAATCCTCACTTGTTTAGTCACACTTATTTTGCTCCCATCATCGAGACAATGTAAAGTGTAAAGTTTCGGGTGAGCCGTAGTGGTCATCCCGAGTTTAGTCACCATCTCGCTGGAAGCTACGTTGGTGCAACTCCCTCCATCAACGATCAAACTATACCATTTATTTCCGATTTGACACTTTGTGTGAAATATTTGATCCTGCTGTGCCGAATCATTCGAAACAGCTTTGGCTTGTAGAGTACGCAGAACTAAAGCCGTGTCATAGTTTGGAGCATCGTAAGTTATTTGGTATATTTTGAGTAATATTTTTATTAGTATTTTTTATATATAATTGTGTGTTGTGTGGTAATTTATTCGTTTTACCATATATTTATATTATTTCATTTTGTTAGAATTTTCTATAATTTTGTGTCATTTTTGGATAATTAATTGGAATTAAATTATATCTGCAGATTAACCAATCGGTACAAGATAGATCAATTGGTTCAAGGGTGATATTTTTACAAAATTCAAATATAGTCACGATGGTCTCATTTTATTCGTCTCGCCGAGACGATCGTTTTAAAAAAAAATTCATCCGAATCCAAGTTCGTATGAAGAAGTTATGACCGTTCGAAGGACAATTAAATAGACTGACTATATTGTGCCACGTGTCAACACCCTATTGGCCCAGAAATTCAACTCTGTCCGATGACATCCATGACATCGCACCCTAGCCGTGAAATAATTGGGGGTGGATTTTAAAATTGTAAAAATTATTATTTTATTGATTTTGAAGTAGTATAAATAGGGGATGAATGTGTAGTGTTTGAGGAGGAGAAAAAGGAGAAAAATAAAGAGATATTATTGTAAGGGAGAGAAATAAAAATATTGTGTAATAAAATTATATTTGTGTAATAATATTATGGAATATTTATTTATTTGTGTTGTTATTATGAGTGAGTAATTTTCTTTTACTGTGGTTATGATGAAACCATGTCTATATTATTATTAATATTTATATAATAATTCCAAATAAATATTTTTAACGATTATGATTTTCGCTTCAATAGGGGAATATTATTTCATCAATTATATCACGTATTTTTGATAGTTATAAATTCCCCATTGCTTTGTGATTATTGATATTAATTAAATTCTTTGATTATTTGTTTTCCATTAAATTGGATACATATAATGCTTAGAAATTACATTTTTCAAGCGAAGGAAAATCTATATTTGAATTATAATTTTGAACTTATTGTCAAATCTATAGGGAAATAGTGAGATTGATTTCAGAATCTATTCCCTGAATTTCTTGGAATTAAAATATAAAATAAATAATAAATAGACATTGGTGGACTCTAAACCCTAGTAAATTATTTAAAATCAATTTATCTAAAATCTACTTAAAAATTACTGTTATTTAATGCAATTATTATAACCATTTAAAAATCAAATTATTTGGGACTAGGTTAGAATTTAATTTAATTTGGTTTTAAAACGATAGGAATATTTTACTTCACTATCATAGACCTCCCTGTGGAATCGACCTTGCACCGCATATCTACATCGAACGAATCGTGCGCTTGCGAGTATTAGACTAAAGAATCGACCAACAACAAGTTTTTGGCGCCGTTTTGGAGGCGCAAACGAAGTCCAAGAAGACATCGTCACCAAGTTAGTTAAATTCTTCTACTAGTTATTTATTTCTTGTTTTTCTTTATTATTATCTCTTTTTTTAATATCCGTTTTAGATTGTGTTAGTATAAATAATAGTTAGTAGTAGAATTTATTTTCTTTTACTTTCATAAAAATTCTGAAAAATAATAAAAACTTATAATAATAAATATAAAACATAATTATTAATAATAATAAAAACTACTGTTCATTTTCGTAAAAATAATAATAAAATAATAAAAAAAATAAAAAAAGTCCAAAAATATATAAAAATATAAAAAATCTAAAAAAATTTATAAAAATCAGAACTTATTTATTTTTATTTTAAAAAAAAGATCTGGAAAAAAAAAGTTTCAGACTTGAAGGTAATATTTTTGTAATTTTGGAATATTAATATTAAAAAATCAAAATTTTTTAATTTAAATTCGAAAATATAAAATAAAAAATAAAAAATAATAAAAATAAATTAAAAAATAATCTGGAATATTATTTCCTTAATAAATAAAAATCGGAATTATTTTATTTTATTTTTAAATGTAAAACCTGGTAGTTTTATTAAAAAATTTAATTTTCATAAAAAATCTAAAAATCTAATAAAAAAAATCAGATTAAGAATTAATAATTTAAATAATCTGGAATATATATAATAAAATAAACTTTCTGAACTTTGAATTTTTTTAATAAAAACAGAATTTTTTAAAATAAATTACAATATTTTAATAAAAAAGGGAAAATACTAAAAAAAAAATTAAAAAAACAAACAGAAACGAAAATTTGTAATAAAAAAAACTATTTTTATTGTTTGCATAAATAAAATAAAAGTTTGTAATTTTTATTTTTTTTTTAAAAAAAATCTGAATTTTTTTTTGAAAAAAATAAATAATATATCTTGATATATATATATATATATATATATATTAGCTCAATATTATTAGTCTAAAAATATAATAAAATTATAATAAATATAAAAATATAAAAACTAAATATAAAATATAAAAAAAAAATCAGAATTTTTTAATTATTATATCTTGTCTTTAGTTTTAATAGAATCTTCTAGTGGTAAATTTAGATTTTGTTTTTAGTTGTTATTTTCTATTTACAGTATTCTTAGACATTTAGTTTAGTTGCAATATTTCTCGTCGAACAATTTATTTTATCAATAGATATTGCTTCCGTAGATCAATTAGTAAATTTATTCCTTTGCAATCTATTACATCCTATAATTTTAGTAATAATTGTAATAATTATCATTGTATTATTAATAATAATAAAATATAAAAACTCAAAAAAAAAAATTAAAACAATAAAATCCTTAACAAGGGATTGATATTTTTCACTCACTATTTTGTTCGATTTGAATAGAGAAAAGCTAAATATCAATCTTGTACAAACTGATTTTGAAAATCGATTGAATTTTGGCAAAAAGGCCTCTGTTGTACATGCCGAAGAAAGTTGGATTTTAAGTGCGACTGCCAGACGCCTCCAACGATCTGGAAGTTCGATCGACTATCATAATTTGGTTTGTATGCAAAGTTAAAAAAATTGAAATATCGGTGAATGCAAATTTGGCAACGAAATAATAAAGGTCGATTAACTAGAAGAAGATTGTCCTTAACTAAAATTGAAATTCAACAAACGAAACCGATACCAAAAATGGACGAAATCGAAAATCGGAATAATGAAGTTACAAAAGAGAAAACTTTAATAGAATATTTTTCTCTAGTGAGTGCTAATTCTCCCTCTTGCATAGTGTTGCCTACAACTAATGCAACTCATTTCGAACTTAAACCATCAATAATTCAACTTATTCCATCTTTTCACGGTTTGGAAAGAGAAGATCCTTATATGCATGTCAAGGAATTTCTCGATATTTGTTCTACTTTCCGATTCCAAAATTTCTCTGATGAATCTGTCAAACTTAGACTATTTCCATTTTCTCTCAAAGATAAAGCAAAATTCTGGCTAAATTCTCTTCAAGCAAGAACAATTACTAGTTGGGACCAACTAGTGAATAAATTTCTCGCAAAATTTTTTCCAATGTCCAAAACTGATAGTCTTAGAAGAGAAATATCAGAATTTTTCCAAAAAGAAAATGAAGAATTTTATGAGTGTTGTGAAAGATTTAATTATTTAATCCTTAAGTGTCCCCATCATGGTTTTGAAATATGGCGTTTGGTAAAATATTTTTATGACGGTTTAACTCCAAATAATCACCAATTAATCCAATCAATGCATGGTGGAAAATTTCTTCACCTTATTGGAGACGAAGCTTGGAATGCACTTGAAAATATGTCAATTAATTCACAATAATGGAATTCACTCGGCTCTAGAGCCAAATCGATGCATACGACCCCCAAAAAAGGTGGAATTTACGAGGTTAAACAAGATATTGAAATAAAATCTACTATAGATGATTTAGTACGAAAAGTGAATGCGTTAGTCTTGAAGCAATCCATCCCCTCGTCAAACTCAAAACATGAATTTTGCATTTCATGTGCGGAATCATTTCATTCATCTCAATCTTGTCCCTGTGGTCCACGTCAATCCGGTATCACGAGTCGTATTATTATTATTCGTAATAGTCGTTTTCGCATCATTCCCTCCCCTTTTAAAAGGAATTGACCTCAATTCTACAATCCCGTCGTTTCTAGATGAATTAATTAATGCATCCAAATACTTGACCTCGAAAATATCTGCAGTGTGTATATGGTTCAAAATCTTGAGGCGGTAGGTAGTAGGGCGTCTCAGAGAATCACCAACAAAATAACTATCATTATTAATAAAATAATAATAATAATTATTCTACGAGGTAATACCGATATCACGACATGACTGGACATCTGAAATGGGAAGCACGGGAGTAATAACAGGCCGCTCATTCATCAACGGGTTCCTCATCAAATACTGTCGGTCCGTCATAATCCGGTCCACTCTCCATTTTAATATTATTGGGCTCCCCAAGTAATGGCCCATCGAAAATTAATCCATTAAGCCCAATCCGGTAATTATTCAGGACCATAAGTCCATCACAAGAAACTGAGCCGTTGTAAAAATTAGACCCAAAGCTGTCGTTTTCTTTTAACCGGTCAATCTCAGTACCAAGCTCAATTTCCCTCTCACTAGCAAACATGGTCAGATTCGGTTTCCCACCTTGGTTAGGACTCATAGAATTAATAGATTGAAGTGACATTGGTTTCAACACGATCCTCTTGTCCTTGTCCCGCAACTCGTACTCGTTACTTCTTCCTCGATGTAAAACATCTCTATCAAATAGCCATGGTCGTCCCAAGAGTATATGGCATGCATCCATCCGGAGTACATCACATAATATGTTGTCACTGTACGAACCCATGGTTAAGCCGACCCGTACTTGTTTCGAGACTTTCACTTTACTCCCGTCATCGAGCCAATATAATGCGTATGGTTTTGGATGAGTAGTAGTGATGAGTCCAAGCTTTGTCACCATCTCACTTGAAACTACTTTAGTACAACTTCCCCCATCGATTATCAAACTACACCATTTGTCTTCGATTTGACACTTGGTGTGGAATATTTGATCCCATTGTTCCGAATCATTCGAAATGGTTTGGGCTTGTAAAGTACGAAGAACCAAGGTCGTATCATAGTTTGGAGCATCGTAAGTTTCACACTCTTCTTCCTCTTTGCCTCCATCATTAAAATCGAACACATCACCCAACCTTTCTCTTTCTTCCTCGACTAGCAACTCGTCTCGGACCGTGATGGCTTCTCTTAGCGTCACCACCCGTTTGTTCGGACAAGCATTTTGATAATGACCGAACCCTTGACATTTGATACGAAACCGACTACTCCAAGCGAAGAAAACGAAGTAAGGATTGACATAAAACACCTCGACCATACTCCAACGTACTTAGGCGAGAAAACGGATACGAGACCCGGAGTTACCTTAATAACCGGACTTGGAGTAACTTAAACAAAAGGCAACTTGCATCTTGGGGAAGGGGTCCAAGTGGTAAAACAATAAAAGAATTTCAGCATTTTCTTTATCATAAAAGCAGCAGGATTCTCGGCAGCATGCTTTGTGAAAGGCGGCTATCACCTTGGAGACAAAACCCATCTTTTACTTTTGTTTGCAAGTGACGTGGGGAACCTTGTATTTTCTTTTCCTTATTTTAAGACCAGCTTGTATTAGTTTAGATTATCTTGTCAGGCTACTTTTGCCTATAAATAATGGCGATGGAGTTGTAATGGGAGATGATTTTGAATGAGAAAACAACATATATTGTGTATTGTTTAAGTGTTGGACGAGTTTCCTTCAAAACTTTGATTATTATTCGACGCATTTTCGAATCTTAATCTGATTGATTCTCAATAGGTCTTGAGAAGAAATCGCTTTATCGAATTATAGGTCTAGTTCGATAAAACAATCGGTTCTATCTGTTTGATATTCTTCTTGTTTTCGATACAGGGTTATACTTGATCGGGATTTCGCATCAAGTGTTGTTTGATCGTTCGAACTTGTTTCCTGTTTTCAACTAGCATCCGACCGAAACTTGCTGTTTCGAGTGCCGCTGTTTGGAGGTTGCCTGTTTCGAGTCATTGCCATTCGGCCAGTTCCTGTCTTGTTGCTGTATCGAGTTGCCGTCATCATTCCCTATCGCGTGCGCATACCGCTAGCCAGTGTTATTGCTGTAGCGAACTGTTGTTATCAGTTCCTGACAGTTCCTTGCTGCTCGCTTCCGCTCGTCAAAACAGCCTTCCGCTGTACCGATAGAGAATTCGCATCATAAGTGGCATCGGAGCCCAAGTTCTTGATCTTTGGCATTATGGATCTCAACGACGCTGATTTCTTGGCAAAACTTCGCGACGCATTGCGTGACGTACCAGAACAACGCGACCAGTTTTGGCAACCTAGGCGTGGTGACTATGAGCGACCCTCACGCCATATCGAAGAGTTCAAGGTTAATGAGCTTCCGGAACAGACCCAGAAGTTTGCTTGGAATGGGAATGTAAGATTGACCGCATGTTCGAGTTTAAAGACCTCGACGATGAGAAACGGTGCGAGTATGTAATTCTCAAATTGGGAAAAGGCGCTTCACTTTGGTACGAAGGAGTGAAAACACGAAGAGCTCATGCGGGGAAAGAAAAGATCCGTTCTTGGGATTCGTTAAAAAGAAAACTTCGTAAAAGATATATACCAACATCACATCGGTTGTCCTTGTACAGAAAGATTGCAGATCTCATACAAGGAAAGTTGAGTGTCAGTGAATACATTGAGGAGTTTGAGAATCTAACCTTAATGGGAGAAATAGAGGAGAACGAGGAGCAGAAGATGTCGCGATTCTTGCATCGCTTGAACCGAAGCATAGCTAACTCGGTGGAATTATATCCATACGAGGACTTCGATACATTATGTGGGTTATGTGTGATGTTAGAAGCTCAAAACAAGATGAAGTTGTATAAACCCGAGTTTCCAGTCAAATTTGGAAACCCAAGTGTCGGTTCTAGTTCAACTACTAAGGCAACTGTACCGACTCCGGTCCCTGTTGCGATTCCTAAGACCCCCTACGTGCCGAAGGAGACGAGTTTGGCTAAAGTAAGATGTTTCAAATGTCAAGGGTTCGGGCATTATCAAAATGCTTGTCCGAACAAACGAGTGGTGACACTAAAGAATCTGTCACGATCGGAGACGAGTTGTTAGTCGAGGACGAAAAGGAGAGACTGGGTGATGTATTTGATTTCAGCATGAAGGACGAAGAAGGGGAAGAATGTGAGACTTATGTTGTTGGTTGATTCTTTAGTCTAATACTCGCAAGCGCACGATTCGTTCGATGTAGATATGCGGTGCAAGGGCGATTCCACAGGGAGGTCTATGATAGTGAAGTAAAATATTCCTATCGTTTTAAAACCAAATTAAATTAAATTCTAACCTAGTCCCAAATAATTTGATTTTTAAATGGTTATAATAATTGCATTAAATAACAGTAATTTTTAAGTAGATTTTAGATAAATTGATTTTAAATAATTTACTAGGGTTTAGAGTCCACCAATGTCTATTTATTATTTATTTTATATTTTAATTCCAAGAAATTCAGGGAATAGATTCTGAAATCAATCTCACTATTTCCCTATAGATTTGACAATAAGTTCAAAATTATAATTCAAATATAGATTTTCCTTCGCTTGAAAAATGTAATTTCTAAGCATTATATGTATCCTATTTAATGGAAAACAAATAATCAAAGAAATTAACTAATATCAATAATCACAAAGCAATGGGGAATTTATAACTATCAAAAATACGTGATATAATTGATGAAATAATATTCCCCTATTGAAGCGAAAATCATAATCGTTAAAAATATTTATTTGGAATTATTAAATAAATATTAATAATAATATAGACATGGTTTCATCATAACCAACAACACAAATAAATAAATATTCCATAATATTATTACACAAATATAATTTTATTACACAATATTTTTATTTCTCTCCCTTACAATAATATCTCTCTATTTTTTCTCCTTTTTTCTCCTCCTCAAACACTACACATTCATCCCCTATGTATACTACTTCAAAATCAATAAAATAATAATTTTTACAATTTTAAAATCCACCCCGCAATTATTTCACGGCGGCTAGGGGTGCTGATGTCATGGATGACATCAGCACAGAGTTGAATTTCTGGGCCAATAGGGTGTTGACACGCGGCACAATATGGTTCGTCTATTTAATTGTCCTTCGAACGGTCATAACTTCTTCATACGAACTCGAATTCAGATGAATTTTTTTTTAAAACGATCGTCTCGACGAGACGAATAAAATGAGACCAGTCGTGACTATATTTGAATTTTGTAAAAATATCGCCCTTAAACCAATTGATCTGTCTTGTACCGGTTGGTTAACCTGCAGATATAATTTAATTCCAATTAATTATCCAAAAATGACACAAAATTTTAGAAAATTCTAAAAAAATGAAATAATATAAATATATGGTAAAACGAATAAATTATCACACAACACACAATTATATATAAAAAAATACTAATAAAAATATTACTCAAAATATACCAAACAAATTCCCCCACACTTATCTTTTGCACGTCCTCGGGCAAATCTTATACCCGAGTTATAATACTCATATGCTGAAAAAATCATGACAAAACCAATATCAAGAGAGAACAAATGATCATGACCCAAGTGAGATCAGAGAAAAATAGGATGCCGCACCAAATTCTAACAACTTCATTGAGAATCGAATGCCAAAAGATTCAATACCCTCACGGTGGATATCACTCTTCACTCAAGTGTATATACGGGATATTCGAGAAGAGTTCACTCATATCAAAGCATAATGTGTTATTACCATATGCTTGGTCAAAAATCAAATCTCCACTACTTAAAAATAAACTCATGCATAAATCAAAAGGTCTTTCTTTTGGTTGTAACGTAGCTTTGGATATGGGTAGGATAAAGGGAAAATTATGCGGGTTTGCTAGCCAAGATCAATTGTGAATTTAGATGCATAACAAATCCTACAAATAACAATCAACACACCCTCTTCTGTAATGAAAACTCTCAACCCATCATCCCCAAGTTATTCTGTACATGGTAATTGAATATTCATCTGGTAAGGTCATACTCTTGTGTAAGAAAAAGTATGCAATGGATCTTCTGGAAGGAATTATGTATCACTCAAGGGATAGTTCAAGTGCTATTTTATGTATATATAGTGATAATTTTCGCACTTGACCTCCCGCTCTTTTTTTTTTTCTTTCAGGCCATTTTTTTTTGGCCTTTATTTATATATTTTTTTTTCGGTTCAATACTCCAATGTACTTCACACCCTTTCACTTTCAACAAAATCTCTTAATCTCCACAATACTCTTATGAACATCGGCCCCTATTTATCACACATCTAGTTCACAATTAAATCTTTGACTAGAGGGTGCAAATGGATGAGTCATCAACAAGAATGGATAATGGCTAAAGTAATGTGCTTGATCAAAGAAATAGGCTCAGGCTCAATGGGGCTTCTAAGGATAAAATGTAATGGGTGGGAAAATATAAGGCAACAAGGGGTTAATCCTAATTGCCTTTATCATCTTAATGCAAGAGTTTATGAATGTAGTCTCGAAATGTATAAATGACCAAGTTCTAGAATGAACACAATATGTTTGACCACACAACAAAAAATATAGAGCGTATATATAAGGATTGCTCTAAGGCTCAAAACTCACAAAAAGGGTGTTGTGTACTGAATCTCATACACCTTCATTCAAATCCATTATCAAAACCAGTGAAACATCCCAAAAATAATATTTTCACTAACGGTTTCTCAAGAAAATGGTGCCGTGATTTTCAACATTTTTTTTATTGCATATATATATATATATAGGAAATAGATCATATGAAAACTAATTATTTTGTGAAATCTAGAAACTTTTGTAGGCCATTGATAGTAGTGATCTAACGGCTGTAGATGAGTAGGATTATATAATTTCATACTATTTTTTATTATGTTTTAATTATGTTATATTAATTATGGGGGTTATGAAAGTCTTTTTGGAAAGATTCTGTATTCCTTATAAATCGCGGACGTGAGTATAGTAGTTTTATTTGCTATTTATTGACTATTATGCCCTTTAGATTTAGATAAATGCAGCACAAGATTTTCGAAAATTGTTTCATTTATTATTAATTTGTTTAATCTAAGCCATTGATTGCTTCTTTATCTAGGGTGTCTATTAGTTTCTAGATTTCACCTTATAAATAGTTTTCACCATATCCTAACCCTATATATATATATATATAGATATACACCTTCCCCCACACTTAATGATAAACAATATCCTTATTGTGTAAAAAGAATAATGGAGTAAGAGTTTAAATAAGGCTTCCCTGTTTATGAAAGACGACGCTTCGCTCAAGCCCTTTTTTTTTGGGACCTGCAAGAAATAAGTGTGGCAAAACAACAAAAGAAAATATATACCCGGAAGTATAACACAAACAACCTAGATGCGCTTCAAGGGAATCCGAAGAGTCGCCTTACGCTACCATCAATGCTTTTATTAAAAACAAACAAGAAAAAGTACAGTAATAGAAATAACAATACATAAATCGTGGATAGATGCGCGTCAAGAGATCGAAAAGAAAACTCCTTAAACTGCCATCATTTTCACGATTTTTACACTCGCTAAAAAGTAAAAACAACAAGAGGAATGAAGTGGGATATCGGAGGAAAGGAATGTATCAATTTTGCGTTTCCGCACGGTGAAATCTTCCATCCAAACAATATTAGCTAGAGTGGTCGAGTTCAGAACAAATGCAATAAGTTTTTGATCGGCTCTTCCGGTGTTGTTGCAACAACTATGATTCGTTTAGCACGCTCGAAATAAAACCTTTTTCAGAAGAGTAGTTGATGAAAGATAATAAACCATCGAAGAAACCATTGACAATTAGCAAACCAATTGGTTTCGTATGAACATTTAGTGGGCTCTGGTAACCACATGAAAAGTTCTTCAAGAGTGCCAAAACCATCGGGAAGGGTGATAAAGGCATCGGCATTATTTATCATGTGAGTTATGCGGTCTTGCATATTCACAGCTCTGAACTCATCTCCAATGGTTTCTACGGTGATTTTACTTTCAGCCAGAGGTTTTGGAATGATTCCCAACACTTTTACTCCTTCCATATAGGCAGAAGCAGCAGCACGTCCCATTATTCCTAGACTTCCTCCTCTGTAAACTACATGAATGCATTTTTGTCCTAAGGTACGACCCAGGTTGTGGGTCGCTTGATAAAGCAAGCCTCTTTCCCATGGCTAGCTCCACCAAAAATGCAGATGGAGTTAAATCTTTTTGTGGAAGATGATGATTCCATTTTTTTGAAAAGAAAATTACTTAGAGAGAATGAAAAGAATACAAGTTTGAGGGATGCAGAAAAGAAACAACTGCAACGTTTATTTATAGATGCAAAATAAAGTAAAAAGATTTATAAAATCTGTGACCGCGTTAATTGCGCTTCAACTACTCAATAGAATAATGAATGCATTGATTGCGTATCACTTTTTTTATTCAGAAAATCTAAAAAAACGACAAAAAGTAAAGATACTCACATGTATGTACAGTAGTTGTGATTGTGGCTCACATCTTCCTCTGATTTTACGTTCAGAAACGGCTTAAACGCCTTCTATGAGTCGCGGAGAAGCTTCCCATCCAATTTTCTTACAAATTGGCAAACAGGGTCTTTTAACGTCAAATTCCCAAGACGTTGTTCATATTCTGGTTTGAATTTATTCCACAAACATCGAATCCCGTAATGTACGAGTCTACTAGGATGCGTGTCAAGAGAAATTTCGATATCATCTAAATTCTTCTTATTCAGACCATCATTGATGAACTGAATTTTATCTTCTCTGTTTGTGGAAGGAATTCCTAAAGATCGACATCTTGAATCACAGTTCCACCTAGCACATTTGTAGCAAACGGCGATTTTATTTGCTCGTCGTTTCTTGGCATATGAACTTTTTCCAAGCCCTGGTAAAAATCTAGTTGGTGTTTCCGTGAATTCACCCGCTATTCTCACTTTGGCTTCAATAATGAATCGAATATCAAAAGGTATGTCGTTATTCATAAGCAACCTCATCCTTTCAACTCTGGCTTGGTAAAGTTTCAAAATGACTTTTTTACTAAGAAAGGGAAATCTTTTTTCAATTGTTTTCAAAGTTTGTTGCATAATTAAAATTAAAAAAAATATCTACAAAATCAGTTGTTGTGGGAAACTGAAAAATCCGACTTTACTAGCAACGGAGTATCGTTATCCACCACTTGACCGGGCAAACACAATGGAGAATTAATCCATAATATCGGGGTCTTTAAGAAGAATCTCTTCTACCTCAAAATATTTTAATTCCAAATATGGTTTTAACCGTTGACCATTCACTTTAAAAATATTACCATTTTTTGGATTTTCAATTTCTACAGCTCCGTGAGGATAGACCGTATGAATAATAAATGGACCAGACCATCGTGAACGCAACTTGCCTGGAAATAATAACAAACGAGAGTTAAAAAGGACTTTTTGACCAGGAGAAATTTTTTTCTCAAAATGTGTTTATCATGAAAATTTTTTATTTTGTCCTTATATTTCCTTGCACAATCGTAAGCATCATTTCTGATTTCTTCCAATTCATTTAGTTGAAGTTTCCTACGAATTCCAGCCATGTCTAATGAAAAATTTAATCGTTTTATGGCCAAGTATGCTCTATGTTCCAATTCAACAGGCAAATGACATGGTTTTCCAAAGACAAGCCTAAATGGAGACATTCCGATGGGAGTTTTAAAAGCAGTACGGTAAGCCCACAATGCATCATTCAATCGCAAAGACCAATCTTTCCTTGTAGGATTAACAGTTTTTTCAAGAATATGTTTGATTTCTCTGTTTGAAATTTCAACTTGTCCACTTGTTTGAGGGTGATAAGGAGTAGCAACTTTATGTGTAACACCATATTTTTTTAATAAATGATTCAAAAATTGGTTACAAAAATGTTTTCCTCCATCACTTATAATTGCTCGTGGTGTTCCAAATCTGGAAAAAATATTTTCTTTCAAAAATTTTACCACGACTTTGTGGTCATTTGTTTTGCAAGCAATTGCTTCTACCCATTTTGAAACATAATCGACGGCCACAAGGATGTAAAGATTGCCAAAAGAAATTGGAAAAGGTCCCATAAAATCTATGCCCCAAACATCAAATATTTCAATAATTAAAATTGGGTTTAAAGGCATCATATTTCTTTTAGAAATTCGACCTAATCTTTGACATCTATCACATGTGCTGCAATATGAATGTGTATCTTTGAAAAGTGTTGGCCAATAAAAACCACATTGCAGAATTTTAGTAGTTGTTTTCTTTGAACTAAAATGACCTCCACATGCATGATCATGACAAAAGGAAATGATATTTTGTTGTTCATATTCTGGCACACATCTCCTAATGATTTGATCAGGACAATATTTGAACAAATATGGATCATCCCAAAAGAATTTTTTTACTTCTTTTAAAAATTTTGTTTTATCTTAGTTATTCCAATGAGATGGCATGTTACAAGTGACAAGATAATTGACAATGTCTGCATACCAAGGTATTTGAGAAACAAACATGAGTTGTTCATCAGGGAATGTCTCATTAATGGGAGGTTCTTTATCAGTAAAATTCACGATTAGCCTAGACAAATGATCAGCAACAACATTTTTTGCACCTTTTTTATCTCGAATTTCTAAGTCAAACTCTTGTAACAATAGAATCCAACGGATCAAGCGAGGTTTAGCATCTTTCTTAGAAAGAAGATATTTTAATGCAGCATGATCAGAGTAAATTATGACTTTCGAACCAATCAAGTAAGGTCAAAATTTGTCTAAGGCAAAAACGACTGCAAGCAATTCTTTTTCAGTTGTAGAATAATTTAATTGGGCATCATTTAGAGTTCTACTTGCATAATATATTACAGTTGGTAATTTATTTTCTCTTTGACCCAATACTACACCGACGGCATAGTCGGATGCATCACACATTATTTCAAAAGGAAGATTCCAGTTTGGAGATTTGATCATAGGTGCAGAGCTCAACATAGATTTGAGTGTCTTAAAAGCTTTTAGACAATGATCATCAAATACGAAAGGTGTGTCTTTTGAAAGTAAATTACATAATGGCCTTGAGATTTTGCTAAAATATTTGATGAATCGACGGTAAAAACCAGCATGGCCTAAGAATGACCGAATTTATTTAATCGTTCGTAGGGGTGGAAGACTGGATATTAAATCAACTTTAGATTTGTCCACCTCAATTCCTTTTTCAGAAATCACATGTCCTAAGACAATTCCTTTTTTAACCATAAAATGACATTTTTCCCAGTTTAGGACAAGATTTTTCTCCTTACACCTAACCAACACTTGGGTTAAGTGGTGTAAACATTCATCAAAGCTAGAATACAGAAAAATCATCCATAAAAATTTCCAAAAACCGCTCAACCATGTCAGAGAAAATGCTCATCATACACCGCTGAAAAGTAGCAGGTGCATTACACAGACCAAATGGCATTCGTCGGTAAGCAAAAGTTCCAAAAGAACAGGTAAAAGTGCTTTTTTCTTGATCTTCAGGAGCAATGGGAATTTGGTTATAGCCGGAATATCTATCAAGAAAACAATAATAAGCATGGCCGGCTAACCTTTCTAGCATTTGATCAATAAAAGGAAGTGGAAAGTGATCTTTTCTTGTAACAGAGTTCAATTTTCTGTAATCAATAGAGACTCTCCATCCAGTTTGAATTCTGGTTGGAACAAGTTCATTTTCTTCATTCGTGATTACAGTTATGCCAGATTTCTTTGGAACTATATGAACAGGACTAACCCAAGAGCTATCAGAAATAGGGTAGATGATCCCTACATCTAAGAGTTTGATTATTTCAGCTCTAACAACTTCTTTCAAATTAGGATTTAGTCTTCTTTGAAATTCTCGGGAAGTTTTCGCATTTTCTTCAAGGTGAATTCGATGCATGCATATAGAAGGACTAATACCTTTAATATCGGAGATGGTCCAGCCTATTGCTTCTTTATGTTCTTTAAGAATATTTATTAACTTATCTTCTCGTTCTTCATCTAAATCAGATGCTATGATGACAGGCAGGGTTTCTGATGGTCCTAAAAATGCATATTTTAGAGACTCAGGTAATGGATTGAGCTCTATCTTTGAATCCTAAATAGGTACTTCTTTATTCATTTGGCTCTCAAGTGGTTCGGTTTTAGCTTTTCATTTATCATTATCCAATAATGGTGTAGACTCTAGTAAAGAATTTACTTCATTAATTGAACTGTCGATGTCAAAATCTGAGCCAAAATGAGCAAGACAACTTTCAAAAAGATCATCATCATCTATTTTTGGAAAGAAATAAGGACTCATACTCTCTATCATATTTATCTCACAGACATCATCAAGATCATCATGTTGTTGAGAAATGTTAAACATATTTAGTTCAACAGTCATATTTCCAAAAAAAAAATTTTATGATGCCATTTCTACAGTTAATTAATGCATTTGAAGTAGCTAAAAATGGCCTTCCTAAAATGATAGGGATTTGATCTTTGGTATTCTCAACAGGTTAGTGTCTATGACTATAAAATCAACAGGAAAGTAGAATTTATCTACTTGAATCAGAACATCCTCTACGATTCCTCGAGGTATTTTTATAGATCTATCAGCTAGTTGAAGTATCACAGATGTTGATTTTAGCTCCCCTAATCCAAGTTGTGTATAAACAGAATATGGTAATAAATTCACACTGGCTCCTAAATCAATCAAGGCTCGTTTAATGATGTGATCTCCAATGACACAAGATATTGTAGGACTACCAGAATCTTTATACTTAACGGGAGTTTTATTTTGGATTATTGAGCTAACATGTTCAGCTAAAAATGCCTTTCTTGGAACATTTGTTCTTCTTTTTACAGTGCAAAGATCTTTCAAGAACTTAGAATAAGCAGGCACTTGTTTAATAGCATCAAGGAATGGAATATTTATTCGAACTTGTTTAAATATTTCCATTATATCTTTGTATTGCGCACTTTTATCTTTTGGAATAAGTCTTTCAGGAAATGGAGCTTTTGGAACGTGCGGCTTTTCTTTTTCTTTAGAATCTTTTGATTTTGAAACTTGTGGTTCATTTGATTTTTCTTCCGGATCATAGTCAGGCTTTTGTATTTCTTTTCCGCTTCTAAGGGTAGTTATGGACTGAACTTCTGCGTTAGAAGAGTTTACTTCATATTGTCCTTTAGGATTAGGGATGGACTGACTTGGAAATTTTCCCTTTTCTCTTTAATAAAGTTGTTGCAAGTTGGCCAATTTGTGTTTCAAGCTTAGAAATAGCCTTGTGAGTTTGATTATGACTTTTTGAGTTGATTGAAACATTTGTTGAGTAGATTGCATGAATTATTGCAACGTATCTTCCAAAGATGGTTTCTTTGGCACTATAGAAGGATACTGATAAGTATTTGGAGGATATTGATTAGGACGGACATTTTGTTGATTTGATATATTCATTTGATGTCCTCCTTGATTAATTGGAGGCATATTTTGCTTCCAGGAAAAATTTGGATGATTCCTCCAATTTGGATTATAAGTTGGAGCAAATGGACTGTCCGAAGATTTTCTATATGAATGTAACACATTGACTTCTTCATTAAAAATTTCTTGATTTTGTGGACCACAGGGACAAGATTGAGATGAATGAAATGATTCCGCACATGAAATGCAAAATTCATGTTTTAAGTTTGACGAGGGGATGGATTGCTTCAAGACTAACGCATCCACTTTTCGTACTAAATCATCTATAGTAGATTTTATTTCAACATCTTGTTTAACCTCGTAAATTCCACCTTTTTTTGGGGTCGTATGCATCGATTTGGCTCTAGAGCCGAGTGAATTCCATTATTGTGAATTAATTGACATATTTTCAAGTGCATTCCAAGCTTCGTCTCCAATAAGGTGAAGAAATTTTCCACCATGCATTGATTGGATTAATTGGCGATTATTTGGAGTTAAACCGTCATAAAAATATTTTACCAAACGCCATATTTCAAAACCATGATGGGGACACTTAAGGATTAAATCATTAAATCTTTCCCAACACTCATAAAATTCTTCATTTTCTTTTTGGAAAAATTCTGATATTTCTCTTCTAAGACTATCAGTTTTGGACATTGGAAAAATTTTTGCGAGAAATTTATTCACTAGTTGGTCTCAACTAGTAATTGTTCTTGCTTGAAGAGAATTTAGCCAGAATTTTGCTTTATCTTTGAGAGAAAATGGAAATAGTCTAAGTTTGACAGATTTATCAGAGAAATTTTGGAATCGGAAAGTAGAACAAATATCGAGAAATTCCTTGACGCATATAAGGATCTTCTCTTTCCAAACCGTGAAAAGATGGAAGAAGTTGAATTATTGATGGTTTAAGTTCGAAATGAGTTGCATTAGTTGTAGGCAACACTATGCAAGAGGGAGAATTAGCACTCACTGGAGAAAAATATTCTATTAAAGTTTTCTCTTTTGCAACTTCATTATTCCGATTTTCGATTTCGTCCATTTTTGGTATCGGTTTCGTTTGTTGAATTTCAATTTTAGTTAAGGACAATCTTCTTCTAGTTAATCGACCTTTATTATTTCGTTGCCAAATTTGCATTCACCGATATTTCAATTTTTTTAACTTTGCATACAAACCAAATTATGATAGTCGATCGAACTTCCAGATCGTTGGAGGCGTCACAACGGCCGCACTTAAAATCCAACTTTCTTCGGCATGTACAACAGAGGCCTTTTGCCAAAATTCAATCGATTTTCAAAATCAGTTTGTACAAGATTGATATTTAGCTTTTCTCTATTCAAATCGAACAAAATAGTGAGTGAAAAATATCAATCCCTTGTTGAATCTTTTAAAGGATTTTATTGTTTTAATTTTTTTTTTGAGTTTTTATATTTTATTATTATTAATAATACAATGATAATTATTACAATTATTACTAAAATTATAGGATGTAATAGATTGCAAAGGAATAAATTTACTAATTGATCTCTGAAGCAATATCTATTGATAAACTAAATTGTTCAAGTAGAAATATTGCAACTAAACTAAATGTCTAAGAATACGTAAATAGAAAATAACAACTAAAAAAAAATCTAAATTTACCACTAGAAGATTCTATTAAAACTAAAGACAAGATATAATAATTAAAAAAATTCTGATTTTTTTTTATATTTTATATTTAGTTTTTATATTTTTATATTTATTATAATTTTATTATATTTTTAGACTAATAATATTGAGCTAATATATATTATTTATTTTTTTCAAAAAAATTCAGATTTTTTTTTAAAAAAAAATAAAATTACAAACTTTTATTTTATTTATGCAAACAATAAAAATAGTTTTTTTATTACAAATTTTCGTTCATTTGTTTTTTTAATTTTTTTAGTATTTTCCCTTTTTATTAAAATATTGTAATTTATTTTAAAAAATTCTGTTTTTATTAAAAAAATTCAAAGTTCAGAAAGTTTATTTTATTATATATATTCCAGATTATTTAAATTATTAATTCTTAATCTGATTTTTTTTATTAGATTTTTAGATTTTTTATGAAAATTAAATTTTTTAATAAAACTACTGGAGTTTTACATTTAAAAATAAAATAAAATAATTCCGATTTTTATTTATTAAGGAAAATAATATTCCAGATTATTTTTTAATTTATTTTTATTATTTTTTATTTTTTATTTTATATTTTCGAATTTAAATTAAATTTTTTTGATTTTTTAATATTAATATTCCAAAATTACAAAAATATTACCTTCAAGTCTGAAACTTTTTTTTTTCCAGATCTTTTTTTTAAAATAAAAATAAATAAGTTCTGATTTTTATAAATTTTTTTAGATTTTTTATATTTTTATATATTTTTGGACTTTTTTTATTTTTTTTATTATTTTATTATTATTTTTACGAAAATGAACAGTAGTTTTTATTATTATTAATAATTATGTTTTATATTTATTATTATAAGTTTTTATTATTTTTCAGAATTTTTTATGAAAGTAAAAAGAAAATAAATTCTACTACTAACTATTATTTATACTAACACAATCTAAAACGGATATTAAAAAGACAGATAATAATAAAGAAAAACAGTAAAATAAATAACTAGTAGAAGAATTTAACTAACTTGGTGACGACAGTCTTCTTGGACTTCGTTTGCGCCTCCCCGGCAACGGCGCCAAAAACTTGTTGTTGGTCGATTCTTTAGTCTAATACTCGCAAGCGCACGATTCGTTCGATGTAGATATGCGGTGCAAGGTCGATTCCACAGGGAGGTCTATGATAGTGAAGTAAAATATTCCTATCGTTTTAAAACCAAATTAAATTAAATTCTAACCTAGTCCCAAATAATTTGATTTTTAAATGGTTATAATAATTGCATTAAATAACAGTAATTTTTAAGTAGATTTTAGATAAATTGATTTTAAATAATTTACTAGGGTTTAGAGTCCACCAATGTCTATTTATTATTTATTTTATATTTTAATTCCAAGAAATTCAGGGAATAGATTCTGAAATCAATCTCACTATTTCCCTATAGATTTGACAATAAGTTCAAAATTATAATTCAAATATAGATTTTCCTTCGCTTGAAAAATGTAATTTCTAAACATTATATGTATCCAATTTAATGGAAAACAAATAATCAAAGAAATTAATTAATATCAATAATCACAAAGCAATGGGGAATTTATAACTATAAAAAATACGTGATATAATTGATGAAATAATATTCCCTTATTGAAGCGAAAATCATAATCGTTAAAAATATTTATTTGGAATTATTATATAAATATTAATAATAATATAGACATGGTTTCATCATAACCACAGTAAAAGAAAATTACTCACTCATAATAACAACACAAATAAATAAATATTCCATAATATTATTACACAAATATAATTTTATTACACAATATTTTTATTTCTCTCCCTTACAATAATATCTCTTTATTTTTTCTCCTTTTTTCTCCTCCTCAAACACTACACATTCATCCCCTATTTATACTACTTCAAAATCAATAAAATAATAATTTTTACAATTTTAAAATCCACCCCCCAATTATTTCACGGCGGCTAGGGGTGCTGATGTCATGGATGTCATCAGCACAGAGTTGAATTTCTGGGCCAATAGGGTGTTGACACGTGGCACAATATAGTCCGTCTATTTAATTGTCCTTCGAACGGTCATAACTTCTTCATACGAACTTGGATTCGGATGATTTTTTTTTTAAAACGATCGTCTCGACGAGACGAATAAAATGAGACCAGTCGTGACTATATTTGAATTTTGTAAAAATATCACCCTTGAACCAATTGATCTATCTTGTACCGATTGGTTAATCTGCAGATATAATTTAATTCCAATTAATTATCCAAAAATGACACAAAATTATAGAAAATTCTAACAAAATGAAATAATATAAGTATATGGTAAAACGAATAAATTACCACACAACACACAATTATATATAAAAAATACTAATAAAAATATTACTCAAAATATACCAAATAACTTACGATGCTCCAAACTATGACACGGCTTTAGTTCTGCGTACTCTACAAGCCAAAGCTGTTTCGAATGATTCGGCACAGCAGGATCAAATATTTCACACAAAGTGTCAAATCGGAAATAAATGGTGTAGTTTGATCGTTGATGGAGGGAGTTGCACCAACGTAGCTTCCAGCGAGATGGTGACTAAACTCGGGCTGACCACTACGGCTCACCCGAAACCTTACACTTTACATTGTCTCGATGATGGGAGCAAAATAAGGGTGACTAAACAAGTGAGGATTGGACTAACCATGGGTTCATATGAAGACAACGTATTATGTGATGTACTCCCAATGGATGCATGCCATGTACTGTTGGGAAGACCATGGATGTTTGATAGGGACGTTTTACACTGAGGAAGAAGCAATGAGTACGAGTTACGGGATAAGGGCAAAAAGATTGTGCTTAAACCAATGTCACCTCAAGCTATTCACTCTATGAGTTCTAGTCAGAGTGAAAAACCAAAACTGGCCATGTTTGCTAGCAAACGGGATGTGGAACATGCTATTAATGATGGCGAGTGCGTGTACTTGTTGATTCTGAAGGAGACACGGAATGATAACATGGTTGTGCGGAATGGCGAAAGGATGGATACCTTATTGCACGAATTTGCGGATGTTTTTCCCGAAGAATTACCGACGGGTTTGCCACCTATTCGTGGGATTGAACATCAGATCGACCTCATACCGGGTGCATCGCTCCCTAACAAAGCAGCCTATAGATGTAATCCCGAGGACACGAAGGAATTACAAAATCAAATCGAAGAATTAATGAACCGCGGGTATGTTCGAGAAAGCCTAAGTCCTTGTGCGGTTCCGGTATTACTGGTTCCTAAGAAAGACGGATCTTGGCGAATGTGTATTGACAGTCGAGCTGTGAATAATATAACCATCAAGTATCGATTTCCGATTTCGAGGCTTGATGACATGTTGGACGAATTACATGGATCCGTGATCTTTTCAAAAGTTGACCTACGAAGTGGTTATCACCAAATCCGGATGCGCGAAGGAGATGAGTGGAAGACGACCTTCAAAACTAAACACGGGTTGTATGAATGGACCGTTATGCCATTCGGCCTTACAAATGCGCCGAGTACTTTCATGCGCTTGATGAATGAGGTGCTTAAGCCATTCTTGGGGAAATTTGTGGTTGTATATCTAGACGATATCTTGATTTATAGCCGATCGTTGCAAGAACATTTCGGACACTTGAGACAAGTCTTCGAAACCCTTAGGGACCAAAGGTTGTATGGAAAAAAGGAGAAGTATTTATTTTTGGTCGAAAGTATAGTCTTTCTTGGCTATATTGTTTCAAAGGATGGAGTGTCGGTCGATCAAGCAAAGATCGAAGCAATTAAGTCTTGGCCAGTTCCCACTACAGTGACGGAAGTTAGATCGTTCCACGGACTGGCTTCATTTTACCGAAGATTCATTCGAGATTTCAGCACCATTGCAAGACCAATAACCGAATGTTTGAAGAAAGGTACGTTTAATTGGAGTCGGGCTGCCCAGGAGTCGTTCGCAAATTTGAAGGCAAAGTTGTGCGAAGCACCGATCTTAGCATTACCCGATTTCTCGCAACCATTCAAGGTAGAATGTGATGCTAGCGGAGTTGGCATTGGGGCGGTTCTCATTCAAGGAACGCGGCCTGTTGCTTATTTTTTAGAAAAGTTAAACGGTGCTCGTCTCAATTATTGTACGTATGACAAGGAGTTCTATGCTATTGTGAGGGCTCTAGATCATTGGAGTCACTATCTTCGGCCGAAGCATTTCATCATACATTCGGACCATGAATCATTGAAGTATATTAACAGACAACACAAGTTAAGTCCCAAGCATGCGAAGTGGGTGGAATTCTTACAATCATTTCACTTCTCATCAAAGTATAAGGATGGCAAGAGCAATATTGTAGCAGATGCATTGTCTAGGCGTTATGCCTTACTCTCTATTCTTGATTTGCATTTGCTTGGATTCGAGACAGTGAAGGAATATTACGACGGTGATGCGGATTTTGGCGAGACCTTTGCCCTTTGCAAATCTGGCCCGATAGGAGAATTTTCGATACAGGAAGGCTTCCTTTTTAAGGGAAATCGTCTTTGCCTACCCAAGCACATGATTCGAGAATTGCTGGTTCAGGAGGCTCACGGGGGAAGTTTGGCTGGCCACTTTGGTTCGACTAAGACATTAGATGTGCTGAAGGAACATTTTTATTGGCCAAAGATGCAGGGAGATGTTAGTAACATAATTAGTGAGTGACATGCCATGTTGCGAAGAGTTCGTTCAAACCACGAATATATACACCTTTACCGATTCCGGAGAGGCCATGGAAAGATGTCTCGATGGATTTTATTGTGGCTTTACCTCGTACTCAACGAGGAAGGGATGCAATTATGGTAGTCGTAGATCGTTTTTCTAAAATGGCTCATTTTGTAGCATGCCACAAGACAGACGATGCAAGCAATGTGGCCGACTTATATTTTCGGGAGGTGGTACGTTTACATGGGATTCCGAAGACTATTGTTTCCGATCGAGATGTAATATCCGCAATTTCAAATTTCGATAATTTTCTTTTTTCGGAGGAAGTTCGTTTTGACAATTCTATCATGACCATTTCGTCATTCCGAGAATGATTAATTGTGCACTTTTTGTCATCCGAGTTCGTTTCGGTGTCGTTTTGTTGAGTTCCGTGTCCTTAATCGACTTTTTCACGTGGGAGTTCGACTTTGTTAGATCACCATAAATTTTTGGTAACTCCAAAAATTCTAAATCTTTGCAACATTATAGAGCATCGAGTTAGCTTTCCAATGGTTCAAACGGTGAGTCAATCGGAGTCCGGACGATAGAGTTATGGTCGTTTTAGCTCACCCGCTCGTTATTGGCCGATCACTGCCGGCCGAACTCGGCCGTGTCGTCCGACACGGCCCGTGCCGTACTCGTCCGGAAATGCCGAAAGTTTCTGTCTCAGGACCCGACCGTGTCGTCCGACACGGCCCGTGTCAAACTCTTCCGGATAAGCCTGAAACGACTGCCGACACGCCCGACCGTGTTCCAGGACACGGTCGAGTCATGCCGAGTCATTGTCGGACGGGTCACTATCGGAAGGCCCTCGCGCCCGCGACCGTGTCAAGCGGGACACGGTCGAGTCCTGTCGGCAGGTATGCGACACGGCCGTGCCGATCGGCACGGGCCGTGTCGGCAGGCGATCAACCCTTATAAAAGTCCATGCAGACGTTTTTCTTGCCATTTTCACCTTCTTCTTCTCCTCTTAGCGGTGGCGTGTTCTAAGCTTGAAGCCATGTTGTTTAACAACATATCCATGGAGTTCTTGAGGTTATATCATCAATAATCCGTCCGATATCATCCCTTGATCCAATGAATCAAGGTTAGATCTTTAGAACCCTACTTTTGGTAAAATTGGGGGTTTTCGTGTTTTTGTCCGATTCGTTCCGTTTTGTTGATTAATTCATGATGAATATGATTAATCTTGTTGGTATTCTTAGTTTCCCTACGGATTCATGGTATATTTCGTGATTTTTACGGAATCGAGAGGGTTTGGTTGTGGTCGCCCTCGTTGTTGTTTATATACGAATATACATGAATCGTAGGCGGGTTTTGGGTGTATTCCAATTCCGTATTCATTTAGAAATGGTTGTGATTGTATTCTTCGAATCGTTAGGTTCGGTTTCATTGGTTCTAGCGTTCGTCGGTGACTTTCCTTTAGTTCGTTGCGTAAATCAATAATTGAGGCAAGTATTTTTGGAAACCTTTAAGCTTAACATGAAATGGTGATGTATATTACTTGTGTGTAACTCACCTTGTGTTGGCCAGCGGGGTCAAGGAGGGAAATCTATCTGCCGCCTGGATTTCACGAGTTTCGTGCTAGCCAACTCGTTAGGGTCCTTGTGAGGCCTCAAGTGAGAATGTATCTTTGCCGCCTGTTCTCACGGCATAGCGTGTGCGTAGTTTTGTTTTTAAATTGTAGCCAACTCGGTAGGGTCCTATGAGGCCTCGAGTGAGAATGTATCCGCCGCCTGTTCTCAAGGCTAATTGTGGACTGTATGTTTTCCTAAAAGACATGTCTTGTTTTGGTTTTCGAATTGATATTGGTGCATGTACTATGAAATGTGTAAGCGATTGGTTTGCCTTGAATACTTGTACTAGCGTAATTGCTAACCCCTCTCGGGGACCCGTTGTCGGGAAATTCTTGTTATGGATTTCGTGTTATGTTCAATGCAGAGCGGGCTACTGGATGGTACGAGGATGTCGCCAAGGTTGTTGACATGTGCAATCGAGTCTTGTTATTTCTTCTTGTCTTTTTTTTGATGTGGATGTTTTCCAAATTGTAAACTTATAGATTGTACTCGCGAGTACTTAGGCTTTTCCTTTCAGATTGTGATTGGTCTTCGTTGGAGTTACTGTATTTGTCGGTTGATGTTATTTATGCCGGTTGTACCGGACGTGTTGTTTTATGTTCTTATTGTTAACAATTGTTTCCTTGCTAACCGAGGCGGTTAGTCGAGTGGTGTTTTCTTGTGTTAGCCTGGTGGCTCCCATGTAGGGGTCCACGGCGCTGTAATTCTCCTCGAATATCTTGGGGGTGTTACAGAAAATGGTATCGGAGCTCTAGGTTTATGGATACCTAGGCTTGTTGGTTATTTGGGTCTAGTTGTGTTTTGTTTTGCACATTGTCACACCGCTGCCGGCATCTCGGTACATCCAGTGCTCGTAAGTTTTCCTTACTCGATTCTCTTGTTTTCTCGTATTGAAATTCCACTTCTTGAGCTGTGATTGCCTCTCTCGTACTTATCGTCGAGTTGTTTTTTTTCGATCCATCCGGTTCGTGCACTTTTGATTCTAGTATTGCGCAGTTCTTTATCTCTCTGGAGTATGTGCGTCGTTCTGGGCTTGACCGTTTGTCGTTTTGCGAGCCTTCCATCGCTAAACTTCCTAGCATTGGTGGGATCGTTGGTGATCGAAAGATCCGAGTTTTGCTCCGTGGTATATTGTGAGAGGGCTTGACTCTCTAGTCTTTTGCTGTGTGATGGAATCTGTGTTTGGTAATTGCGATATACTAAATGTATGTTGAGCCGAATGTACCGATGAGTTGGACACCGAAGGGTGCAGTATGATGTAGAAGTTTTGAACATTGATATGTTCGGTATAGGTATTGATGGCAGAGTTTGTTGAGAAACTCACATAGCTGGTTTCGACATATGTCCAAATCGGTGATCTTTGGTTACGCTGTTAAACTTGAAGAGATAGTTTGACATATGCTTGGAATTAGTATTTCCGAGTTGCGCTTTTTGAACTGGTGATTTTTGAATGTCGTATATGAGTGTGTCCGGGAATTGTTGGTACTTGGCTAATTATTATTATTTACAACCAATGTGTTTCTATTAATAATAATACATGCGGCGTGCATGCTTGAAAATTTCTTAGACTTGATCGTATTGTGGGTTTTTGAAAAGTGACATGAATTTGGGCGAGCCAGCCTTGTATTTTCAAATAAAACCTTGTGTCGGTATTTAAAGGTCGTGTATAAAAGTGTTTAGGACATTTTATAAAATGCTACCACTGTTAAGCCCTTGTCGTGTTTAAAAGGGTCTTGAAAACGATTTTTAACTTATCGGTTTTATTTTCGAATAACTAGAGTATACGATTTTAAAATCAGATTAGCCTGGGAAAACCTAGGCTGTCGAGCCAAGTTGTGTTGGTTGAGTTTTGTCTCGTCGGATTTTGTCTGACTTAGTCGCATCGCGACGCGTCGTTTGAGATCATTGGTCGTGATTAGTATCAAAGGGCGGTCGTCACTTACGTGCGACCTATGGATGTAAAACTCCCTTCCTTGTGTTGTGCCTCATGTGACACGAGTTATTTGTATGATTAGTCGATTGAACGATGGAATCCTTCTATGGATCTTGATTTCACGATATGTGTTTATTAGACTCTCGTATTTGGTTTATACGAGGAGTGTCGTCACTACTGATGTATTTTCGTACCGTATTTTATCCGCTGCGTGAGTTCTTTCAAACGGCTTTCGGTATTTTACAAACTGAGTTTTATTTCGTAAAACCGATTCCTTGAATCAAGTTTTGGCATTTTGGCCTTGAATATTTCATGATGGTTTGACAAATGAGTTTTTGAGTTTTGGAAAATATCACCGTCATTGGTCTTTTTAGCATTTTCAAAATGAGATGGGAAATCATGCTTAGCCTGGTAAATCCTTGTGAGAAGGGTTTACGGCATGTAATTTTTATGATATGTTCTGTTGTCTCGTGAATTGTTAGCGCACGCTACGCTTTACGGCTTACGCGCGAGAGTACGTTGGTAGCACGCTAAAGGGAGAATAGCGCACGCTACTCGGTAGTTGAGCAGATCCCAGAACTACTGGACTGGGTCTGAAGTTCTCGTTAGCGCACGCTATCACTTGGGATTAGCGCACGCTAACAGTGTATTTTTGGTCAGGAGTTTTGTTTGGTGCCGTGATAGCGCACGCTAACCTTAATGATTAGCGCACGCTAATTGTGTCCAGTATAAATACCGGACACCAGTCTAGAAGTTGCATTTTTCTTCATTTTTCTTCTTCCTCCATGAGATTGAGACGTAGCGACTAGGTTTCACATTGGGGCTGATTTTTTTTTTTTTTCTTTCCTCCATCCAAAGGTGTTTTGGAGTATCCTAGATGATTTTTAACATCATCTAATCCATTGTTCTTCACCGAATCCAGGCAATTTTTCTTGAATCCCTAGAGTTGACTTTTTGGAGTTTTGTTTTTGATGTCGTTTTCCATCCGGTTTTGATAAACCGATCGTTGTTTTAACGATGTTGTTAAGCATATCCTAGGGATTGTATATCACTGTCTTGATTGTGAACGATTTAATGAGTGTGCTATGATGTGTTTAAGTGAATATTGACAAGTGTGAATTCTGGGCATTTTGGCCTATTGTACTTCTGAAAAACCTTGAGTATCTTAGAAAATAAATTTCGAGACGTACTTTTAAAATGAATTATTTTCTCGTAGTACATACAAGGTGCCACAACACGTTTCAAAATTCTTCTACCTCGAGGACCAAAATGCTTTGAGATATTTTCAATGTTTTAGAAACACTTTTATTTAGACCCGAGGGTCGAATATTCTGAAAGTTTTCACTAAGAGAAAGTGTCCTCATTTTTATCAAATGCGAAATGGTTCTCCAAAGTCTCGATAACGATGTTTCACGTTTGTACTTTTTGAAAGGTGATACTCAAGATCAACCGGTGTTCTTCTAAATTATTTTCAAAATGAGGTTTTCGTTTTTAAAACCTATCCATTCCCGTTTGAGGGATGGGTATATATGTATGATGTTCGCGTTTTCGTTATGATGTTTGCTCCCGAGTATGATCAGATTGGTGGCATGAACGTCGAGGCGTTGCCACGCATTTGTTGTGAGAGGTGGGATGTTAGTGTCGAATGTTGCCGCCTCGTAGTGATTTCTACGTTGTCGCGCATGTGCGAGCTGTTAGAGCTTGGTTTGGTATGACCGTGTGCATCGGTGATCGTTCCGTTATGTGTCGGTTGTTTAATGTCTTGTTACCTTGCTCCTGTTTTTGTGAATTTCGTGGATGAGGTCGGGGATACTACCCATACTATTTTGACTTCTGTATTTTCTCTTTCTCCAGTCTATCGATTCGCTCGTGTTCGTTGATACTGTCTGAACTTGTTTTGTATTTCGGGTTCATCATTCGAACGAGCTGTGATCTTGTTTTGGGTCGATCTGGTTATCGCTGTGACTTTTCCGAGTTCGGTTCGATTCTTGTGAACCTTGTTCGGAAGTAACATCTTTTGGTTCTACTAGTTCTTTTATTCGAAGTGGATTGGATTTGGAACTTCTGTATTTTCGACTCTGTCGACTCGTTTATGTTCGTTGACATTTCTGAACTTTCCCTATCCCTTGCTTTTGTTGATCGAACGAGTGTGGTATTGTTTTGGAATAACTCGTTTGTCGCTGTGACTTTTCAATCGCTATTCCCTATCCTGTGGATCTTATGGGAATGCATTCCTTGTAGTTCTCACCAGATCATCCTGGGAGTTGTTGTTTGAGTTTTATTATCCTTCATGTTTCGGACATGATTGTTCGATTTTTGTTGTCTCGATCGTTTGCCTGTTCAGTTTTTGTTCTCGTTTTGTGATCGTTGAGCATTCAGGCTCCTTCCTAATTCCCTTAAGTTTGGGAAATTAGTCTCGTTTTCGATCTTCCAACCCTTGGGCGGTGGAATTCAGTATTAGTTCAGCGATTGGCTCGCGTTTCGATTGATGTACCGTTGGGTTGGTCAATCATACTGACTTTCGTTCGTTGTGTTTTGTGATTGTCGGATAATTGACTTGGCTATATTATCCGTTTGATGACGCTTGTCATTTGTTGGTTTTATTGTATCCCTAACGGCGACATTGTGTTGGTCGTCGTGGAGCGTGTTTTCATGCCATATGTCTCTTTGCGTTTCTTGCAGCGTTTCGCCGTTGGGCGCGAGTTTTCTATTTTTGTGTATCTCGTTGAGTTTTCCTGGCGGGTATATTGCTCCCCCTACTTGTTTTAAGTTTCGGGACGAAACTTCTTTTAAGGAGGGTAGAATGTAATATCCGCAATTTCAAATTTCAATAATTTTCTTTTTTCGGAGGAAGTTCGTTTTGACAATTCTATCATGACCATTTCGTCATTCCGAGAATGATTAATTGTGCACTTTTTGTCATCCGAGTTCGTTTCGGTGTCGTTTTGTTGAGTTCCGTGTCCTTAATCGACTTTTTCACGTGGGAGTTCGACTTTGTTAGATCACCATAAATTTTTGGTAACTCCAAAAATTCTAAATCTTTGCAACATTATAGAGCATCGAGTTAGCTTTACAATGGTTCAAACGGTGAGTCAATCGGAGTCCGGACGAGAGAGTTATGGTCGTTTTAGCTCACCCGCTCGTTATCGGCCGATCACTGCCGGCCGAACTCGGCCGTGTCGTCCGACGCCTGCGGCCGTGACTCGTCCGACACGGCCCGTGCATTTCGTCCGGAAATGCCGAAGTTTCGTCTCAGGACCGTGTCGTCCGACACGGCCCGTGTCAAACTCTTAGGATAAGCTGAAACGATCGCCGACACGCCCGACCGTGTTCCAGGACACGGTCGAGTCATGCCGAGTCATTGTCGGACGGGTCACTATCGGAAGGCCCTCCGCGCCGCGACCGTGTCAAGCAGGACACGGTCGAGTCCTGTCGGCACCAGGTGACACGACCGTGCCGATCGGCACGGCCGTGTCCGGCAGGCGATCAACCCTATAAAAGGCCCTGCAGACGTTTTTCTTGCCATTTTTCACCTTCTTCTTCTCCTCTTCCGCAGCTGGGCGTGTTCTAAGCTTGAAGCCATGTTGTTTAACAACATATCCATGGAGTTCTTGAGGTTATATCATCAATAATCCGTCCGATATCATCCCTTGATCCAGTGAATCAAGGTTAGATCTTTAGAACCCTACTTTTGGTAAAATTGGGGGTTTTCGTGTTTTTGTCCGATTCGTTCCGTTTTGTTGATTAATTCATGATGAATATGATTAATCTTGTTGGTATTCTTAGTTTCCCTACGGATTCATGGTATATTTCGTGATTTTTACGGAATCGAGAGGGTTTGGTTGTGGTCCGCCCTCGTTGTTGTTTATATACGAATATACATGAATCGTAGGCGGGTTTTCGGGTGTATTCCAATTCCGTATTCATTTAGAAATGGTTGTGATTGTATTCTTCGAATCGTTAGGTTCGGTTTCATTGGTTCCTAGCGTTCGTCGGTGACTTTCCTTTCCGTTCGTTGCGTCGTCAATAATTCAAGGCAAGTATTTTTGGAAACCTTTAAGCTTAACATGAAATGGTGATGTATATTACTTGTGTGTAACTCACCTTGTGTTGGCCCGACGGGGTCAAGGAGGGAAATCTATGCTGCCGCCCTGGATTTCACGAGTTTCGTACCGCTAGCCAACTCGTTAGGGTCCTTGTGAGGTCTCGAGTGAGAATGTATGCTGCCGCCCTGTTCTCACGGCATAGCGTGTGCGTAGTTTTGTTTTTCTGAAATTGTAGCCAACTCGGTAGGGTCCCTATGAGGCCTCGAGTGAGAATGTATGCTGCCGCCCTGTTCTCAAGGCTAATTGTGGACTGTATGTTTTCCGGAAAAAGACATGTCTTGTTTTGGTTTTCGAATTGATATTGGTGCATGTACTATGAAATGTGTAAGCGATTGGTTTGCCTTGAATACTTGTACTAGCGTAATTGCTAACCCCTCTGGGGACCCGTTGTCGGGGAAATTCTTGTTATGGATTTCAGGTTATGTTCAGCCGCATTTAGCGGCTACTGGATGGTACGAGGATGTCGGCCAAGGTTGTTGACATGTGCAATCGAGTCTTGTTATTTCTTACTGTCTTTTTTTTGATGTGGATGTTTTCCAAATTGTAAACTTATAGATTGTACTCGCGAGTACTTAGGCTTTTCCTTTCAGATTGTGATTGGTCTTCGTTGGAGTTACTGTATTTGTCGGTTGATGTTATTTATGCCGGTTGTACCGGACGTGTTGTTTTATGTTCTTATTGTTAACAATTGTTTCCTTGCTAACCGAGGCGGTTAGTCGAGTGGTGTTTTCTTGTGTTAGCCTGGTGGCTCCCATGTAGGGGTCCACGGCGCTGTAATTCTCCTCGAATATCTTGGGGGTGTTACAGAAAATGGTATCGGAGCTCTAGGTTTATGGATACCTAGGCTTGTTGGTTATTTGGGTCTAGTTGTGTTTTGTTTTGCACATTGTCACACCGGCATCTCGGTACATCCAGTGCTCGTAAGTTTTCCTTACTCGATTCTCTTGTTTTCTCGTATTGAAATTCCACTTCTTGAGCTGTGATTGCCTCTCTCGTACTTATCGTCGAGTTGTTTTTTTTCGATCCATCCGGTTCGTGCACTTTTGATTCTAGTATTGCGCAGTTCTTTATCTCTCTGGAGTATGTGCGCTGCTCGGCTTGACCGTTTGTCGTTTTGCGAGCCTTCCATCGCTAAACTTCCTAGCATTGGTGGGATCGTTGGTGATCGAAAGATCCGAGTTTTGCTCCGTGGTATATTGTGAGAGGGCTTGACTCTCTAGTCTTTTGCTGAGTGATGGAATCTGTGTTTGGTAATTGCGATATACTAAATGTATGTTGAGCCGAATGTACCGATGAGTTGGACACCGAAGGGTGCAGTATGATGTAGAAGTTTTGAGCATTGATATGTTCCGGTATAGGTATTGATGGCTGAGTTTGTTGCGAAACTCACATAGTGGTTTCGACATATGTCCAAATCGGTGATCTTTAGTTCTGTTGTTAAACTTGAAGAGATAGTTTGACATATGCTTGGAATTAGTATTTAGAGTTGCGCTTTTAATGGTGATTTTGAATGTCGTATATGAGTGTGTCCGGAATTGTTGGTACTTGGCTAATTATTATTATTTACAACCAATGTGTTTCTATTAATAATAATACATGCGGCGTGCATGCTTGAAAATTTCTTAGACTTGATCGTATTGTGGGTTTTTGAAAAGTGACATGAATTTGGGCGAGCCAGCCTTGTATTTTCAAATAAAACCTTGTGTCGGTATTTAAAGGTCGTGTATAAAAGTGTTTAGGACATTTTATAAAATGCTACCACTGTTAAGCCCTTGTCGTGTTTAAAAGGGTCTTGAAAACGATTTTTAACTTATCGGTTTTATTTTCGAATAACTAGAGTATACGATTTTAAAATCAGATTAGCCTGGGAAAACCTAGGCTGTCGAGCCAAGTTGTGTTGGTTGAGTTTTGTCTCGTCGGATTTTGTCTGACTTAGTCGCATCGCGACGCGTCGTTTGAGATCATTGGTCGTGATTAGTATCAAAGGGCGGTCGTCACTTACGTGCGACCTATGGATGTAAAACTCCCTTCCTTGTGTTGTGCCTCGTGTGACACGAGTTATTTGTATGATTAGTCGATTGAATGATGGAATCCTTCTATGGATTTTGATTTCACGATATGTGTTTATTAGACTCTCGTATTTGGTTTATACGAGGAGTGTCGCTACCATCGATGTATTTTCGCACCGTATTTTATCCACGCGTGAGTTCTTTCAAACGGCTTTCGTATTTTACAACCGAGTTTTATTTCGTAAACCGATTCCTTGAATCAAGTTTTGGCATTTTGGCCTTGAATATTTCATGATGGTTTGACAAATGAGTTTTTGAGTTTTGGAAAATATCACCGTCATTGGTCTTTTTAGCATTTTCAAATGAGATGGGAAATCATGCTTAGCACGGTAAATCCTTGTGAGAAGGGTTTACGGCATGTAATTTTTATGATATGTTCTGTTGTTGTCTCTGTGAATTGTTAGCGCACGCTACGCTTTACGGCTTACGCGCGCGAGAGTACGTTGGTAGCACGCTAAAGGGAGAATAGCGCACGCTACCTGGTAGTTCAGAGCAGTCCAGGAACTACTGGACTGGGTCTGAAGTTCTCGTTAGCGTACGCTAACACTTGGGATTAGCGCACGCTAACAGTGTATTTTTGGTCAGGAGTTTTGTTTGGTGCCGTGATAGCGCACGCTAACCTTAATGATTAGCGCACGCTAATTGTGTCCAGTATAAATACCGGACACCAGTCTAGAAGTTGCATTTTTCTTCATTTTTCTTCTTCCTCCATGAGATTGAGACGTAGCGACTAGGTTTCACATTGGGGCTGATTTTTTTTTTTCTTTCCTCCATCCAAAGGTGTTTTGGAGTATCCTAGATGATTTTTAACATCATCTAATCCATTGTTCTTCACCGAATCCAGGCAATTTTTCTTGAATCCCTAGAGTTGACTTTTTGGAGTTTTGTTTTTGATGTCGTTTTCCATCCGGTTTTGATAAACCGATCGTTGTTTTAACGATGTTGTTAAGCATATCCTAGGGATTGTATATCACTGTCTTGATTGTGAACGATTTAATGAGTGTGCTATGATGTGTTTAAGTGAATATTGACAAGTGTGAATTCTGGGCATTTTGGCCTATTGTACTTCTGAAAAACCTTGAGTATCTTAGAAAATAAATTTCGAGACGTACTTTTAAAATGAATTATTTTCTCGTAGTACATACAAGGTGCCACAACACGTTTCAAAATTCTTCTACCTCGAGGACCAAAATGCTTTGAGATATTTTCAATGTTTTAGAAACACTTTTATTTAGACGCGAGGGTCGAATATTGAAAGTTTTCACTAAGAGAAAGTGTCCTCATTTTTATCAAATGCGAAATGGTTCTCCAAAGTCTCGATAACGATGTTTCACGTTTGTACTTTTTGAAAGGTGATACTCAAGATCAACCGGTGTTCTTCTAAATTATTTTCAAAATGAGGTTTTCGTTTTTAAAACCTATCCATTCCCGTTTGAGGGATGGGTATATATGTATGATGTTCGCGTTTTCGTTATGATGTTTGCTCCCGAGTATGATCAGATTGGTGGCATGAACGTCGAGGCGTTGCCACGCATTTGTTGTGAGAGGTGGGATGTTAGTGTCGAATGTTGCCGCCTCGTAGTGATTTCTACGTTGTCGCGCATGTGCGAGCTGTTAGAGCTTGGTTTGGTATGACCGTGTGCATCGGTGATCGTTCCATTATGTGTCGGTTGTTTAATGTCTTGTTACCTTGCTCCTGTTTTTGTGAATTTCGTGGATGAGGTCGGGGATACTACCCATACTATTTCGACTTCTGTATTTTCTCTTTCTCCAGTCTATCGATTCGCTCGTGTTCGTTGATACTCTCTGAACTTGTTTTGTATTTCGGGTTCATCATTCGAACGAGCTGTGATCTTGTTTTGGGTCGATCTGGTTATCGCTGTGACTTTTCCGAGTTCGGTTCGATTCTTGTGAACCTTGTTCTAAGTAACATCTTTGGTTCTACTAGTTCTTTTATTCAAGTGGATCGGATTTGGAACTTCGTATTTTCGACTCTGTCGACTCGTTTATGTTCGTTGACATTTCGAACTTTCCCTATTCCTTGCTTTTGTTGATCGAACGAGTGTGGTATTGTTTTGGAATAACTCGTTTGTCATGTGACTTTTCAATCGCTATTCCCTATCCTGTGGATCTTATGGGAATGCATTCCGTGTAGTTCTCACCAGATCATCCTGGGAGTGGTTGTTTGAGTTTTATTATCCTTCGTGTTTCGGACATGATTGTTCAATTTTTGTTGTCTCGATCGTTTGCTGCTCGCTTTTGCTCGCTTTGTGATCGTTGAGCATTCAGCTCCTTCCTAATTCCCTTAAGTTTGGGAAATTAGTCTCGTTTCGATCTTCCAACCCTTGGGCGGTGGAATTCAAGATTAGTTCCCGATTGGCTCGCGTTTCGATTGATGTACCGTTGGGTTGGTCAATCATACTGACTTTCGTTCGTTGTGTTTTGTGATTGTCGGATAATTGACTTGGCTATATTATCCGTTTGATGACGCTTGTCATTTATTGGTTTTATTGTATCCCTAACGGCGACATTGTGTTGGTCGTCGTGGAGCGTGTTTTCACGCCATATGTCTCTTTGCGTTTCTTGCAGCGTTTCGCCGTTGGGCGCGAGTTTTCTATTTTTGTGTATCTCGTTGAGTTTTCCTGGCGGGTATATTGCTCCCCCTACTTGTTTTAAGTTTCGGGACGAAACTTCTTTTAAGGAGGGTAGAATGTAATATCCGCAATTTCAAATTTCGATAATTTTCTTTTTTCGGAGGAAGTTCGTTTTGACAATTCTATCATGACCATTTCGTCATTCCGAGAATGATTAATTGTTCACTTTTTGTCATCCGAGTTCGTTTCGGTGTCGTTTTGTTGAGTTCCGTGTCCTTAATCGACTTTTTCACGTGGGAGTTCGACTTTGTTAGATCACCATAAATTTTTGGTAACTCCAAAAATTCTAAATCTTTGCAACATTATAGAGCATCGAGTTAGCTTTACAATGGTTCAAACGGTGAGTCAATCGGAGTCCGGACGAGAGAGTTATGGTCGTTTTAGCTCACCCGCTCGTTATTGGCCGATCACTGCCGGCCGAACTCGGCCGTGTCGTCCGACACGGCCTGTGCCGTACTCGTCCGGAAATGCCGAAAGTTTCTGTCTCAGGACCCGACCGTGTCGTCCGACACGGCCCGTGTCAAACTCTTCCGGATAAGCCTGAAACGACTGCCGACACGCCCGACCGTGTTCCAGGACACGGTCGAGTCATGCCGAGTCGCTGTCGGACGGGTCACTATCGGAAGGCCCTCCGCGCCGCGACCGTGTCAAGCAGGACACGGTCGAGTCCCTGTCGGGTTACCAGTGACACGACCGTGCCGATCGGCACGGGCCGTGTCCGGCAGGGCAGTCAACCCCTATAAAAGGCCCTGCAGACGTTTTTCTTGCCATTTTTCACCTTCTTCTTCTCCTCTTCCGCAGCTGGGCGTGTTCTAAGCTTGAAGCCATGTTGTTTAACAACATATCCATGGAGTTCTTGAGGTTATATCATCAATAATTCGTCCGATATCATCCCTTGATCCAGCGAATCAAGGTTAGATCTTTAGAACCCTACTTTTGGTAAAATTGGGGGTTTTCGTGTTTTTGTCCGATTCGTTCCGTTTTGTTCATTAATTCATGATGAATATGATTAATCTTGTTGGTATTCTTAGTTTCCCTACGGATTCATGGTATATTTCGTGATTTTTACGGAATCGAGAGGGTTTGGTTGTGGTCCGCCCTCGTTGTTGTTTATATACGAATATACATGAATCGTAGGCGGTTTTCAGTGTATTCCAATTCCGTATTCATTTAGAAATGGTTGTGATTGTATTCTTCGAATCGTTAGGTTCGGTTTCATTGGTTCCTAGCGTTTGTCGGTGACTTTCCTTTCTCGTTCGTCTGCCAATAATTCAAGGCAAGTATTTTTGGAAACCTTTAAGCTTAACATGAAATGGTGATGTATATTACTTGTGTGTAACTCACCTTGTGTTGGCCGACGGGGTCAAGGAGGGAAATCTATCTCACGCTGGATTTCACGAGTTTCGTACCGCTAGCCAACTCGTTAGGGTCCTTGTGAGGTCTCGAGTGAGAATGTATGCTGCCGCCCTGTTCTCACGGCATAGCGTGTGCGTAGTTTTGTTTTTCTGAAATTGTAGCCAACTCGGTAGGGTCCCTATGAGGCCTCGAGTGAGAATGTATGCTGCCGCCCTGTTCTCAAGGCTAATTGTGGACTGTATGTTTTTCGGAAAAAGACATGTCTTGTTTTGGTTTTCGAATTGATATTGGTGCATGTACTATGAAATGTGTAAGCGATTGGTTTGCCTTGAATACTTGTACTAGCGTAATTGCTAACCCCTCTGGGGACCCGTTGTCGGGGAAATTCTTGTTATGGATTTCGTGTTATGTTCGGCATTTGAGCGGGCTACTGGATGGTACGAGGATGTCGGCCAAGGTTGTTGACATGTGCAATCGAGTCTTGTTATTTCTTACTGTCTTTTTTTTGATGTGGATGTTTTCCAAATTGTAAACTTATAGATTGTACTCGCGAGTACTTAGGCTTTTCCTTTCAGATTGTGATTGGTCTTCGTTGGAGTTACTGTATTTGTCGGTTGATGTTATTTATGCCGGTTGTACCGGACGTGTTGTTTTATGTTCTTATTGTTAACAATTGTTTCCTTGCTAACCGAGGCGGTTAGTCGAGTGGTGTTTTCTTGTGTTAGCCTGGTGGGTCCCATGTAGGGGTCCACGGCGCTGTAATTCTCCTCGAATATCTTGGGGGTGTTACACGAGACTCCAAATTTCTTAGCTACATTTGGAACACCCTATGGAGGAAGGTGGAACAAAACTCTTGTTTAGCACTTCACACCACCCTCAAACCGACGGACAAACTGAAGTGACTAATCGAACCCTGGGAACACTATTGCGAGGCTTGGTAAGTAAAACACAAAAGGACTGGGATCTAAAATTGGCACATGCGGAGTTTGCTTATAATCGTTCTCCTACCCATGCCACAGCGCACTCTCCATTCGAAGTAGTTTACAGCCTAAATCCTCACATACCGTTAGATTTAATTCCATTACCGAATGACGAATTGGTGCATAAGGACGCGGAGTCAAAACTAAAATCGATGATGAAATTACACGAACAGGTGCGTAACCGAATCACGGAGATAAATGAGACGTACAAAAGAAAATCGAACAAACAAAGGAAACCAAGAGTATTCGAGGTCGGGGATTTAGTTTGGGTGCATTTGAGGAAAGAACGATTCCCGAGTAAGCGTAAGAATAAGTTAATGCCACGAGCTGAGGGACCATTTAAAATAGTTGCGAAGGTGAACGACAATGCTCACAAGTTAGAACTTCCGGGCGATTATGGAGTGCATGCTACTTTCAACATAGGTGATCTATCTCCTTATCTCGACGACAATGGGATTGTGGAATTGAGGAAAATTCCTTTTAAAGAAGGAGGGAATGATACGAAACCGACTACTCCAAGCGAATAAAATGAAGTAAGGATTGACGTAAAACACCTTGACCATACTCCAACGTACTTAGGCGAGAAAACAGATACGAGACCCGGAGTTACCTTAATAACCGGACTTGGAGTAACTTAAACAAAAGGCAACTTGCATCTTGGGGAAGGGTTCCAAGTGGTAAAACAATAAAAGAATTTCAGCATTTTCTTTATCATAAAAGCAGCAGGATTCTCGGCAGCATGCTTTGTGAAAGACGGTTATCACCTTGGAGACAAAACCCATATTTTACTTTTGTTTGCAAGTGACGTGGGGAACCTTGTATTTTCTTTTCCTTATTTTAAGACCAACTTGTATTAGTTTAGATTATCTTGTCAAGCTACTTTTGCCTATAAATAGTGGCGATGGAGGTGTAATGGGAGATGATTTTGAATGAGAAAACAACATACCTTGTCTATTGTTTAAGTGTTGGACGAGTTTCCTTCAAAACTTTGATTATTATTCGACGCGTTTTCGAATCTTAATCTGATTGATTCTCAATAGGTCTTGAGAAGAAATGGCTTTATCGAATTATAGGTCTAGTTCGATAAAACAACTAGTTCCTGTCCAATTTCGATATTCTTCTTGTTTTCGATACAGGGTTATACTTGATCGGGATTTCGCATCAAGTGTTGTTTGATCGTTCGAACTTGTTTCCTGTTTTCAACTAGCATCCGACCGAAACTTGCTGTTTCGAGTGCCGCTGTTTGGAGGTTACTGCTTTAGTCATTGCCATTCGGCCGCCTCGCCTTGTTCCGTATCGAGTTGCCGTCATCATTCCCTATCGCGTGCGCATACCGCCACCAAGCAGTTATTGTAGCGAATCGTTGTTATCGCTTCTGACAGCTTTTTGCCGCGCTTCCGCTCGTCAAAACAGCCTTCCGCTGTACCGATAGAGAATTTGCATCAACATTTAAAACATCTTACTTTGGTTAAGCTCGTTTCCTTCGGCACATAGGGGGCCTTAGACACCATAACAGGGGTAGGAGTCGGTACGATTGTGTTGGTAGTCGAACTCGAACCGATACTTGGATGCTCAAATTTGGATGGAAATTCGGGTCTTGAAAACTTGACCTTATTTTGGGCCTCTATCTTCACACATAGTCCACATAAAGTATCGAAATCTTCATATGGGTACAATTCCACCGTGTCAGCTATGTCTTTATTCAAGCCACGTAAAAAACGTGACATTTTTTGCTATTCATTTTCTTCTAATTCTCCCATTAAGACCAAGCTTTCGAACTCTTCAATGTATTCACCAACACTTAGTTTTCCTTGCATGAAGTCGGCAATCTTCCAGTACAAGGTTAACCGATGTGATGTTGGTACATACCTTTTACGAAGTTTTCTTTTTAATGAATCCCACGAATGGATCTTTGCTTTTCCCGCCCGAGTCTTCGTGTATTTACTCCTTCGAACCATAGAGAAGCACCCTTCCCTAACTTGAGAATTACATATTTGCAACGTTTCTCGTCGTTAAGGTCTTTTACTTCGAACATGCGCTCAATCTTTCTTTCCCATTCCAAATAAGCTTCGGGATCGATACCTCCAACGAACTCTGGAAGTTAGTTTACTTTAAACTCGTCCGCATGGTGTGGTGAATGTGCATCGTCTATGCGCCTTGCTTGCATATGTTGCTCCGGTAAGCTGCTTAGTGTGTCACGGAGTTTCATAAAGAAATCGGGATCGGAGAAATCCATAACAAGAGAGTCACGAGATAGTTTTAACAGGAAGTTGCCAATAAAATTGCCAAGGAAATAGCCTTGGGCTCCGATGCCACTAATGATACGAATCCGCTCGGAGTGTCAATATGTATCGGTTGAAAAATGTATAAGTATGGAAGTATATTGTAGCAGAAGTCTATTTTTGTGTATAGGGTATTTCGAATGTAAAATTATAGAGATAATATCGGATATAGTAAACAAAATTGACCAAGAAGGTTCGACCGAATAAGAACAAAGATTTATCGAACTAGACCTATAATTCGATAAGATGATTTCTTCTTAAGACCTATTGAGAATCGATCGGATTAATACTCGAAAACGCGTCGAATAATAATCAAAGTTTTGACGAAACTCATTCAACAAGGATGTAATACAAAGTGTATTATCTTCTTCAACATTCAATAATATTATAAGAATCACCAAGACTACTTATAGGGATATAGTCTTCTAAAATCAACTAAAGGAATCAAAAGAAATTTTGAGTCGGAACTCTATGAAAACTTGGGTTTAGATGCAGGCGACATGTGCGGACGAATTACACGCACTGAAGGTGCGATTCTTCGATCCCCTTTTCCCTCGGCCGATTTCCTTATCTCATCCTTAATCTAGTGTTTAATCCAGAGAGTTTGTCTTCACATTTGTTGATCGGATTATCTTCAGCTTCCTAATAATATTTTTAGCAGAATTTAGTTTTAAGGTTTGAGTTGTGCGATTTTTGTTGGCGGCTGTCATTGGGGATTCGTTCCTGTTTACATTTCTGAGTTCGACGACTGTTTTATCCATTCGGTGCCTGTTCTTGTTGCGTTCTGCTGCCCGATTGTTTCTGGGGTGTTTGCTCGGAATTTTCTGGGCGACGAGCTGGTTCGTTTTGCTGCTGAGTATGTCTGTGCCCAGTTCGGGTGAGTTGTTGTCTCCGATTGTTTCGCCGGTGGCGTCGGGTGCTGGTCGGCCATTTGATGTTCAAGGTTTTTCTGAGTTGGGGGCGAAAGTCCTTAGGAAAGCCGATCTGGAGTTGTTGAAGACTCGTATTGGTGGTGTTTTTGGTGGTTCGCTGGGTCCTATTTCAGCTCCGGCAGGGGCTAGCGGCGGTGGTGGAGTAGGCGGTGTGCTGGGTCCAATCTGGAAGCCCAGACGTGATATGCGGTTCGACCAGGTTCTTATTCGGGTTTCTGACTCGGTTTTTCCAGACCCGGTCTCAGGCCCGGTTTCCGGACAGGTTGCTCCTGGGTTGTTTTTGGGCGTGGCTATTCCTAATGTTTTTTCTGGCAGGGGTGTTGGTAGCCCTGATGCTTCCTCTTCATTGGGCATTTCTAATCCCTCTACAGCTAAGGGTATTAGTTTCTCTCCTGAGCCGTTCCCCTGCTCTTTAGTTAATACTTTGGATAATTCAAAGACTGTTGTTCCTGGTTTTGGTGATTCTTGTTGTATTGGGGAAACTATGAATTTGCCTTGTAAAATTGATACTAGTGATACGAATTACGTATGAATATGGATGTAAACTCGTATGTAATGCAGCGGGAATATAGATGATCCTCACAACACTCGAATATGTGTAACGCTCGTAAGAAATAACCGAAAGTAGGGCAATTCGGCTTACGTAAACAAGAACAATATGAATGATTTATCAAACTAGACCTATAGTTTGATAAGGTAATCTTTTCTCAAGACCTATTGAGAATCGATTCGATTAAAACTCGAAAACGTGTCGAATTATAATCAAAATTTCGATGAAAAGCATTCACCAAGAAAACACAAGTGTATTCTTATTTCTTCAACATACAATACATAATGAAAGCATGAACAAGGCTACTTATAGCAATGTAGTCTTCTAAACAACTAAGGAATAAAAACAAGATCACATGATCTTGAAATGAAAAACAAAACATCAAAATAAAATACAAATGAATCAAATGATAGGGAGGGGGAATCACACAACAAAATGATTATAAGCCACCCCACATAACATGCAAGTCTAGTCATGATATGTGAGGGAAGGGAAAACAACAAAACACACAAAAATCAACAATAAAAAAAAGTTGGCTGGCCGCCGACACGGCAAAGATGGCTCGACACGGCTGCGGCGCGCATCTCGGCCTGGGCAGCGTTTCGACCGTGTCCGCTGACATGGTCGCGGCGCCAAGAGGTCTTCCGACGTGACTCGTCCGACAGCTGACTTCAGACGGCGCGACGCCGGCAAGATTGACTCGACCGTGTCCTGAACACGGCCGGCTCGGGCGCTTGCTCGCTTATCTCGGAAGAGTTCGACTCGGCTGCGCTGCACGACACGGCCGAGTCTTGTGGGCGTGACTTTGGCATTTCTGACGACAAAGACGGCCGTGTTTGACGACACGGCCGAAGTTCTGCAGTGATCGGCCAATTCCTACAGTGGTGATTTTTCCTACAGTGATGATTTTTCCAGAGGTTGGACATTTTCCGCAGATTGAACATTTTTCCGCAGTTGGATGTCGACCTTCCTGACAAAGATGACACGGGCCGCTGAGACCGATACTCCACGTCTTATGTCCGTTTTCTCGCCTAAATACATAGTAGTCCGTGCGTGGCGTGTAGTAAGGTCATTTATATCGATCCTTACTTCGTCTTCTTCGTTCATATCAAATGATTCCGTATCATCTCCTCCTCCTTTAAAAGGAATTGTCCTCAATTCCGAAATTCCGTCATCATCGATGTAAGGCGAGAGGTCCCCAACATTAAAGGTTGCATGAATCCCATAATCTCCTGGAAGTTCTAATTTGTAAGCGTTGTCGTTCACTTTCGCGATTACTTTAAACGGTCCCTCCGCTCGCGGCATTAATTTGTTCTTACGTTTACTTGGAAATCGCTCTTTCCTCAAGTGCAACCAAACCAAATCACCAACTTCGAACAATCTCGGCCTTCTTTGTTTGTTCGACTTTCTTTTGTAAGCCTCGTTTATTTCCTTGATTCGATTACGTACTTGCTCGTGTAATTTCATCATCGATTTCAATTTTGATTCCGCATCCTTGTGCACTAACTCGTCACTTGGCAATGGAATTAGATCTAACGGCATATACGGGTTTAGTCCGTAAACTACTTCGAACGGAGAGTGTGCCGTGGCATGAGTAGGAGAACGATTATAGGCAAACTCTGCATGTGCAAGTTTCAAGTCCCAATTCTTTTGTGTCTTGTTCACAAGACCACGTAGTAAAGTGCCCAACGTTCGATTGGTTACCTCGGTTTGACCATCCGTTTGTGGATGATGTGACGTGCTAAAAAGTAGTTTGGTCCCCACCATTCTCCACAAGTTGTTCCAAAAATAGCTAAGGAATTTTGAGTCCCGATCCGAAACAATCGTTTTTGGAACCCCATGCAATCGTACGATTTCTCGGAAATATAAATTAGCGACGTTACTTGCGTCGTCCGTCTTGTGGCAAGCCACAAAGTGGGCCATCTTCGAAAATCGGTCTACAACAACCATAATAGCATCTCTCCCTCGTTGAGTACGAGGCAAAGCAACAATGAAATCCATTGAGACATCATCCCACGGCCTTTCCGGAATTGGCAAAGGCATGTATACTCCCGGCTTGAACGAGCTCTTAGCAATATGGCATGTTACACACTTATTAATTATGTCGTGTACATCCACTTGCATCTTCGGCCAATGAAAATGCTCTTTAAGTACCTCCAACGTTTTAGCCGAACCAAAATGACCGGCCAAGCCTCCACCGTGAGCTTCCCGAACTAACAATTCCCGAATTGGGTGTTTGGGCAAACAAAGGCGATTTCCTTTGAAAAGGAATCCTTCTTGCAACGTAAACTCTCCAAATGGGCCATATTTACACCGAATGAAAACCTCACCAAAATCCACATCCCCATCATAACACTCCTTCAATGCTTCGAACCCAAGCAACCGAATGTCAAGAGTAGAGAGCAAGGCATACCGTCTAGATAAAGCATCCGCCACAACGTTGCTCTTGCCATCTTTGTACTTTGATGAAAAGTATAATGATTGCAAGAATTCCACCCATTTAGCATGTCTTGGACTCAACTTTTGTTGGCCGTTAATGTATTTTAAAGACTCATGATCCGAATGTAGGATGAAATATTTTGGCCGAAGGTAATGGCTCCAATGATCAAGAGCTCTCACAATGGCATAGAACTCCTTGTCATAAGTACAATAGTTGAGTCGAGCCCCACCCAATTTCTCCGAGAAGTAAGCAATTGGTCGCCTCCCTTGGACGAGGACCGCGCCAATACCCACTCCACTTGCATCACATTCTACCTCAAAAGGTTGTGAAAAGTCGGGTAACGCCAAGATAGGTGCTTCACACATTTTCGCCTTCAATTTTTCAAACGCCCCTTGGGCAGCCCCGTTCCACACAAACGGTCCCTTTTTCAAGCATTCCGTTATCGGATTAGAAATGGTACTAAAGTCTCGTATGAACCTCCGATAAAATGAAGCAAGTCCGTGAACGGATCGGACTTCCGTGATGGTTTTGGGGGTAGGCCAAGATTTAATCGCCTCGATCTTGGTTTGATCAACCGATACCCCTTCTTTAGAAACAATGTAGCCGAGAAAGGCTACACTCTCGACTAGAAACGAACACTTCTCCTTTTCCCATAAAGTTTTTGATCCCTAAGGATTTCGAAGACTTTGCTCAAGTGTCCGGTATGCTCTTGCAATGATCGACTATAAATCAAGATGTCGTCCAAGTATACGACGACAAATTTTCCCAAAAACGGCTTAAGTACCTCATTCATTAATCGCATGAAAGTACTTGGCGCATTTGTAAGGCCAAAGGGCATGACGAGCCATTCATATAATCCATGTTTTGTCTTGAAAGTCGTCTTCCATTCGTCTCCTTCCCGCATGCGAATTTGATGATAGCCGCTTCTCAAATCAACCTTCGAAAAAATCACCGAACCATGCAACTCGTCCAACATATCATCAAGTCTCGGAATTGGGAACCGATATTTGATGGTTATGTTGTTCACGGCTCTACTATCTATACACATCCGCCATGACCCATCCTTCTTTGGAACAAGTAAAACCGGAACCGCACAAGGGCTCAAACTTTCTCGAACGTACCCGCGATTCATTAGCTTCTCGATTTGTTTTTGCAACTCCTTTGTCTCCTCGGGGTTACATCGATAGGCGGCCTTGTTAGGGAGTGATGCACCCGGTACAAGGTCGACTTGGTGTTCAATCCCACGTAAGGGTGGCAAATCCGGCGGTAAGTCTTCCGGGAAGACATCCGCAAATTCTTGTAGCAAGGTATCGATATCTCTCTTGCCTTGCACAATCACGTCAACATCTCGTGTTTCTTTAATCATTAATAAATACACACGCTCGCCATCGTCAATAGCGTGTTTTGCCTCTTTCTCACTAGCAAACATAGTAAGCTTCGGTTTCTCCATTTGATTAGAACACATCGATCGAATGGCTTGGGGTGCCATTGGTTTGAGCACAATCTTCTTGCCTTTGTTCCGTAATTCATATTCGTTACTCCTTCCTCGATGTAAAACGTCTCTATCAAATAGCCACGGTCGTCCCAAAAGTATGTGGCATGCATCCATCGGGAGTACATCACATAGTACGTTGTCACCATACAAACCCATAGTTAATCCGACCCGTACTTGTTTCGAAACTTTCACCTTACTCCCATCATCGAGCCAATGTAACGCGTATGGTTTCGGATGAGTAGTAGTGATGAGTCCGAGCTTTGTCACCATCTCGCTTGAAGCAACATTTGTACAACTTCCTCCATCGATTATCAAACTACACCATTTGTCTTTAATTTGACACTTGGTGTGGAATATTTGATCTCGTTGCTCCGTGTCCCTCGAAACCGTCTTGACTTGTAAAGTGCGAAGGACTAGACTCGTGTCATAGTCCGGAGCATTGTAAGCCTCGCACTCCTCTTCTTCTTCGGCGTTTACGTCAAACACGTCGCCGAGTCTTTCTTCTTCGTCCTCGGCCAATAATTCTTCCCGGACCTCAAGAGCCTCTCTTAGTGTCACCACCCGTTTGTTCGGACATGCATTTTGGTAATGGCTGAATCCTTGACACTTGAAACATCGTACCTTCGCCAAACTTGTTTCTTTGGGTACGTAGGGAGTCTTAGGTGCCGTGACAGGGACATGACTTAGTGTGGTGCTTTTAGTACCCGAACTCGAACCGGCACTTGGATTCCCGAATTTGGAAGGAAATTCGGGTCTTGAAAACTTAAATTTATTTTGGGCTTCTATCTTTATGCATAGTCCACATAAAGTATCAAAATCTTCATATGGATATAACTCCACCGTGTTGGCTATGTTTTTATTTAAGCCACGTAAAAATCGGGACATCTTTTGCTCTTCGTTTTCTTCTAGCTCTCCCATCAAGACCAAACTTTCGAACTCTTCAATATATTCACCGACACTTAGTTTGCCTTGCATGAAGTCGAAAATCTTCCGGTATAAGGTTAACCGGTGTGATGTTGGCACATACCTCTTACGAAGTTTTCTTTTTAAAGAATCCCACGAACGGATTTTTGCTTTTCCCTCCCGAGTTCTTCGCGTCTTTACTCCTTCGAACTAAAGAGAAGCACCCTTCCCTAACTTGAGAATTGCATATTTGCAACGTTTCTCGTCGTTAAGGTCTTTGAATTCGAACATGCGTTCAATTTTCTATTCCCACTCCAAATAAGTTTCGGGATCGGTACCTCCAACGAACTCCGGAAGTTCATTTACTTTAAACTCATCCGCATGGTGTATCTGACGTGCGTCATCCCCGCGTCTTGCTTGCATACGTGGTTCTTGCATGCTGTGTAGTGCCTCACGTAGTTTCTCCATGAAATCGTCGGAAAAATCCATGATAAGATAGTTTTGATAAGAAAATCGCCAAGAGAAATTCGCCAAGGAAGTAACCTCGGGCTCCGATACCACTAATGATACGAATTACGTATGAATATGGATGTAAACTCGTATGTAATGCAGCGGAAATATAGATGATCCTCACAACACTCGAATATGTGTAACGCTCGTAAGAAATAACCGAAAGTAGGGTAATTCGGCTTACGTAAACAAGAACAATATGAATGATTTATCAAACTAGACCTATAGTTTGATAAGGTAATCTTTTCTCAAGACCTATTGAGAATCGATTCGATTAAAACTCGAAAACGCGTCGAATTGTAATCAAGATTTCGATGAAAAGCATTCACCAAGAAAACACAAGTGTATTCTTATTTCTTCAACATACAATACATAATGAAAGCATGAACAAGACTACTTATAGCAATGTAGTCTTCTAAACAACTAAGGAATAAAAACCGCCAACATCAAATAGTCTCGACTTTTTATTTTTGTTCGACTTCCGTTTGTAAATTTCATTTACTTCTTTAATTCGATCTCGTACCTTTTCATGTAACTTCATCATTGACTTGAGTTTTGATTCTGCGTCTTTGTGAACCAATTCGTCGCTCGGCAAGGGAATCAAATCCAATGGCATGTGTGGATTTATTCCGTACACTACTTCAAAAGGTGAATGGGCCGTGGCGAAACCAGGTGATCGGTTGTATGCGAATTCCGCATGTGCAAGTTTAACGTCCCAATCTTTTTGTGTTTTGTTCACCAATCCTCGCAATAATGCTCCCAAGGTTCGATTAGTCACTTCGGTTTGTCCATCGGTTTGTGGGTGATGTGAAGTACTGAATAGAAGTTTAGTTCCCACCTTTCTCCATAAAGTATTCCAAAAGTAACTCAGGAAATTAAAATCTCGATCTGACACGATAGTTTTTGGAACTCCGTTGATACGAATTACGTATTAAGATGTACGTAAATTCGCCGGAAAATGCAGCGGTTATCTTTATTTCCTCACAACACTCGTTTTTGTGTAACACTCGTAATATTCAACCGAAAGTAGGGCAATTCGGCTTTGCGAAAACACGAATAAAATGAAAGTAGATTATCAAACTAGACCTATAGTTTGATAAGACAATCTCTCCTCAAGACCTATTGAGAATTGATTAAATTACAACTCGAAAACGCGTCGAATTATAATCAAAGTGTGCTGAAAATCATTCAACTAGAATACATAACATGTATTTCGTTTTTGCAAGCTTCAAGATGATTTATTCAAGGTTGAGGATGAGGCTATTATATAGCCATTACAACTTACTAATAAGTTCAAACAAGATCACACAATATCTAGCTAAAATACAAGCAAGTAATAAACTAAGCCATCAAGACTTTTGACAAAGATTGAAAATCAACAAATGCTTGGCTTCTTCCTTAAGCATTTCGGCCGTGGGACACCAAGAAGTAGTGGACAAGATATTCCTCATGTGATATCTTCTTGCAAGTCTTTGATAAGGATAGAAAATCAACAAATATCTTGGTGTCTTCTTCCTCCTTGATTTCGCCGATTTGGGAGATGGTGACATGAACTAAGTCTTCTATCTTTGATCTTGATATGGTGGACTTTGAAAAGAAAGCAAACTTTGAAAGTAGTGGGGACAAAGATCCTTATGGATCCTTCATAAAATCGGCCAAATCTTCCCCTAGTATGGCCGATTTTGTATGCATGAACATGCATACGTATGCATGCTTTGATACGTCTAAGTTATCCGGTTTCGATTATTAAGATCGCTCGCATTTCCTTGAGATGTTTTCTCACCAAAGTACGTAGTTGCATGTGCATGCAACTTGGTATCGCCACCTACGCCAATTCTTACTTCGCTTACTTCGCTTTGGAGATGCCGTAATCGCATCATCCTCCCCTTTGAAAGGAATTGACCTCAATTCAGTGATTTCCTCGTCGTCAAGGTAAGAAGATAGATCGCCCACGTTAAAAGTGGCGTGTACCCCGTAGTCGCCCGGAAGTTCTACTTTATACGCATTGTCGTTCACTTTTCCCACGATTTTGTAAGGACCCTCGGCCCTCGACATAAGTTTGTTCTTGCGTTTGCTCGGAAATCTCTCTTTTCTCAAGTGTACCCAAACCAAGTCGCCTACTTCGAATAGCCTCGGTCTTCTGTGATTGTTGGATTTCCGTTTGTATTCATCATTCACCTCTTTGATTCGATCATGTATTTGTCCGTGTAATTTGATCATCGACTTAAGTTTCGACTCCGCATCTTTGTGTACCAACTCGTCTTTCGGCAATGGAATCAAGTCCAAGGGTATATAAGGATTTAACCCGTAAATGATTTCGAAAGGAGAATGTGCCGTAGCATGTGTAGGGGATCGGTTATAGGCAAATTCCGCATGAGCAAGTTTCACGTCCCAATCCTTTTGCGTTTTATTCACAAGTCCTCGCAACAACGTTCCTAATGTTCGATTTGTGACCTCGGTTTGACCATTGGTTTGCGGATGGTGCGAAGTGCTAAATAAGAGCTTCGTTCCAACTTTCCTCCATAAAGTATTCCAAAAATAGCTAAGGAATTTAGAATCCCGATCCGACACAATAGTCTTCGGTACTCCATGTAAACGAACCACCTCTCGGAAGTATAAGTCGGCCACGTTGCTTGCGTCGTCGGTTTTGTGGCAAGCCACGAAATGAGCCATCTTTGAGAACCGATCAACAACCACCATAATAGCATCTTTACCTCGTTGAGTACGGGGTAAAGCGACAATAAAGTCCATGGATACATCTTCCCACGGTCTTTCTGGAACCGGTAGAGGCATATATGATCCCGATTTGAACGAACTCTTCGAGATGTGACATGTTACACATTTACTTAAAACATTGTAAACGTCTTTTAGCATTTTAGGCCAAAAAAATGTTCTTTTAGTACTTCCAACGTTTTAGCCGTGCCAAAATGTCCTGCTAAACCTCCTCCGTGAGCTTCTCGGACCAATAATTCCCGAACCGCCTGTTTTGGAACACAAAGTCTATTTCCTTTAAATAGGAAATCATCTTGTAACATGAATTCCCCGAACGGACCAGATTTGCAACGAGTAAAAATTTATCCGAAATCTTCATCATTTTCATAACATCCCTTCAACATTTCGAAACCAAGTAACCGAACCTCCAGAGTAGAAAGTAAGGCATACCTTCTAGATAACGCATCCGCAACGACATTGCTTTTACCGTCTTTGTACTTGGATGAAAAGTGAAATGATTGTAGGAATTCCACCCACTTGGCATGCCTCGGACTCAGTTTATGTTGCCCGTTAATGTACTTCAATGATTCGTGATCCGAGTGTAGAATAAAATGCTTCGTCCGTAAGTAATGACTCCAATGATCAAGGGCCCGTACGATAGCATAGAATTCTTTATCGTAAGTACAATAATTCAACCGAGCTCCGTTCAACTTCTCCGAAAAGTAAGCGATAGGTTGTTTACCTTGAATAAGAACTGCTCCAATTCCAACTCCGCTAGCGTCACACTCAACTTCGAATGGTTGAGAAAAATCGGGTAGTGTTAGAATCGGTGCTTCGCATAACTTGGCCTTTAACTTCTCGAAAGCTCCTTGGGCAGCTCCGTTCCATACAAATGGTCCTTTTTTTAAACACTCCGTTATCGGACTTGAAATGGTGCTGAAGTCTCGAATAAACCTTCGGTAAAAAGAAGCAAGTCCGTGAAATGATCTCACTTCCGTCACGGTCGTAGGGGTCGGCAAAGATTTAATTGCTTCGATTTTTGTTTGATCAACCGCCACTCCGTCCTTCGAAACGACATAGCCGAGAAAGACTATACTTTCGACTAGGAACGAACACTTCTCTTTTTTTCCATACAATTTTCGGTCCCTCAAGGTTTCGAAGATTAGCCTTAAGTGCCCGAAATGTTCTTGTAGTGATTGACTATAGATAGAATGTCATCCAAATATACAACCACGAATTTCCCCAGAAATGGTTTAAGTACCTCGTTCATCAACCTCATGAAGGTACTAGGTGCATTTGTAAGACCGAAAGGCATAACGGTCCACTCATATAATCCATTTTTCGTTTTGAAGGCCGTCTTCCACTCGTCACCTTCTCGCATTCGGATTTGATGATATCCGCTCAGAAATCAACTTTGGAAAAGATCACCGAACCATGTAGTTCGTCTAACATATCATCAAGTCTCGGGATAGGGAACCGATACTTGACGGTGATATTGTTCACGGCCCGACTATCCACACACATCCGCCAAGAACCATCTTTCTTAGGGACAAGTAAGACCGGAACCGCGCACGGACTCAAACTCTCCCGGACATATCCGCGGTCCAAAAGCTCCTCGACTTGTCTTTGTAATTCCTTCGTCTCCTCCGGATTACATCTATATGCGGCTTTATTAGGAAGTGGTGCTCTCGGTATAAGATCAATTTGGTGTTCGATACCGCGAATAGGTGGTAAACCCGACGGTAATTCTTCGGGAAAAACATCCTCAAATTCGCGTAATAACACATCTAGCTCTCCTCCATTTTGTACTTCTATGTTCTCGTCCCGTGTCTCTTTAAACATCACCAAGTATACTCGCTCCCCGTCATTAATGGCATGTTCCATTTCTCTTTCACTAGCAAGCATGGTAAGTTTCGGTTTCTCCACTCGACTAGAACTCATCGAATGGATGGCTTGCGGGGACATCGGTTTGAGTACAATCTTCTTTCCTTTGTCTTGTAATTCATATTCATTACTCCGACCTCGATGTAAAACATCTCGGTTGAACATCCACGGTCGTCCCAAAAGCACGTGGCATGCGTCCATCGGAAGTACGTCACATAACACATCGTCTCCGTATGATCCCATAGTTAAGTTGACCCGTACTTGCCTCGACACCTTCACCTTGCTTCCATCATCGAGCCAATGTAAAGGATATAGTCTCGGGTGAGCCGTAGTAGTTAGCCCGAGCTTGGTGACCATCTCGTTTGATGCCACATTCGTGCAACTCCCTCCGTCTATTATCAAGCTACACCATTTTTCTCCGACTTTGCATTTGGAATGAAAAATCTGGTCTCTTTGTTCCGTGTCACTTGGAATAATTTTGGTATGTAATGCTCGAAGCACTAAAGCAGTATCATATTCCGGAGCGTCATAAGTCTCGCAATCTTCATTCTCTTCCTCGGCCTCCACGTTAAATACGTCACCAAGGCCTTCCTTCTCATCCTCGACTAAAAGTTCATCTCGGACCGCAAGAGCTTCTCTCAAAGTGACCACCCGTTTATTTGGACATGCATTTTGATAGTGACCAAAGCCTTGACATTTAAAACATCGTACTTTAGCCAAGCTCGTTTCCTTGGAAACGTGAGGAACCTTTGGTGCCGGGGTAGGGACTTGAAAAGGTACGGTAGTTTTCGTAGTAGAACTTGAGCCGGCACTTGTATTTCCGAATTTGTATGGGAATTCGGGTTTGGTAAACTTCAACTTGTTTTGAGCTTCAATTTTTATGCATAGTCCGCATAAAGTGTCAAAATCTCCGTATGGGTATAATTCCACCGTATTTGAAATGTTTCGGTTTAGGCCACGTAAGAAACGTAACATTCTTTGTTCTTGATTTTCTTCAAGTTCTCCCATTAAGGCCAAGCCTTCAAATTCGTCGATGTATTCTTCCACACTTAGTTTCCCTTGTACAAACTCCGCAATTTTTCGGTATATGGTTAACCGATGTGATGTCGGGACATACCTTTTACGTAGTTTTTTCTTCAAAGAATCCCAAGAACGGATTTTCTCTTTTCCCGCACGAGCTCGTTGTGCTTTCATACCCTCGAACCATAAGGAAGCGCCCTTCCCTAACTTGAGAATTGCATATTTGCAACGTTTCTCATCGTTAAGGTGTTTGAAGTCGAACATACGTTCAATCTTCCTCTCCCACTCCAAGTAAACTTCGGGATTAGTACCTCTGACAAATTCCGGAAGTTCATTAACTTTAAATTCGTCCACATGACGCGGTGAATGTGCATCATATACTCCTCTTCTTGCTTGAAAACGTGGTTCTTGCATGGTGTGTAGTGCTTCACGTAGTTTCTCCATGAAATCGTCGGAAAAATCCATGATAAGGTAGTTTTGGTAAGAAAGTCGCCAAGAGAATTTCGCCAAGGAAGTAACCTTGTGCTCCGATGCCACTTATGATACGAATTACGTATTAAGATGTACGTAAATTCGCCGGAAAATGCAGCGGTTATCTTTATTTCCTCACAACACTCGTTTTTGTGTAACACTCGTAATATTCAACCGAAAGTAGGGCAATTCGGCTTTGCGAAAACACGAATAAAATGAAAGTAGATTATCAAACTAGACCTATAGTTTGATAAGACAATCTCTCCTCAAGACCTATTGAGAATTGATTAAATTACAACTCAAAAACGCGTCGAATTATAATCAAAGTGTGCTGAAAATCATTCAACTAGAATACATAACATGTATTTCGTTTTTGCAAGCTTCAAGATGATTTATTCAAGGTTGAGGATGAGGCTATTATATAGCCATTACAACTTACTAATAAGTTCAAACAAGATCACACAATATCTAGCTAAAATACAAGCAAGTAATAAACTAAGCCATCAAGACTTTTGACAAAGATTGAAAATCAACAAATGCTTGGCTTCTTCCTTAGCATTTCGGCCGTGGGACACCAAGAAGTAGTGGACACGATATTCCTCATGTGATATCTTCTTGCAAGTCTTTGATAAGGATAGAAAATCAACAAATATCTTGGTGTCTTCTTCCTCCTTGATTTCGGCCGATTTGGGAGATGGTGACATGAACTAAGTCTTCTATCTTTGATCTTGATATGGTGGACTTTGAAAAGAAAGCAAACTTTGAAAGTAGTGGGGACAAAGATCCTTATGGATCCTTCATAAAATCGGCCGAAATCTTCCCCCTAGTATGGCCGATTTTGTATGCATGAACATGCATACGTATGCATGCTTTGATACGTCTAAGTTATCCCGGTTCCGATTATTAAGATCGTTCCCATTTCCGCGGATGTTTTCTCACCAAAGTACGTAGTTGCATGTGCATGCAACTTGGTATCGTCACCTACGTCAATTCTTACTTCGCTTACTTCGTTTGGAGATGCCGTAATCGCATCATCCGTGTAAACGAACTACTTCTCAGAAATATAAGTTCGCCACATTGCTTGCATCATCGGTTTTGTGTCATGCTATAAAGTGAGCCATTTTTGAAAAACGGTCGACGACAACCATGATTGAGTCTTTGCCCCGTTGAGTACGAGGTAAAGCAACAATAAAATCCATCGAGACATCCTCCCGCGGTCGCAAAGGTATTGGCAACGGCATGTATGTACTTGGCTTGAACGAACTTTTCATCATGTGACAAGTGACGCATTTACTCACGATCGTGCTTACGTCACCATACATCTTTGGCCAAAAGAAATGCTCCTTTAGAACTTCTATGGTTTTAGCCGAACCGAAATGACCGGCTAGCCCTCCTCCATGCGCCTCCTGAACTAGTAATTCCCGAATCGTATGCTTCGGCACATATAGTTTATTACCCTTGAAAAGAAAGCCATCCTGTAAATTAAATTCTTCGTATGGACCTGTTTTACAACGGGTAAAAATTTCTCCGAAATCCAAATCGTCAATGTAATGATTTTTCAAAGTCTCGAACCCCAACAAACGAACGTCTAAAATAGAAAGTAAGGCATACCGTCTTGATAGTGCATCCACCACTATATTACTCTTACCGTCTTTGTACTTGGATGAAAAGTGAAAAGATTGCAAAAACTCCACCCATTTTGCATGTCTTGGACTTAGCTTGTTTTGCCCGTTAATGTATTTCAACGACTCGTGATCCGAATGTAACACGAAATGTTTCGAACGTAAATAGTGACTCCAATGATCTAGTGCTCTCACGATAGTGTAGAAATCTTTGTCGTAAGTACAATAATTAACTCGAGCACCACTTAACTTTTCTGAAAAATAGGCGATGGGGCGGCCTCCTTGAATAAGTACTGCCCCGATTCCAACTCCACTATCGTCGCATTCCACCTCAAATGGTTGTGAAAAATCGGGCAACGTTAAAATCGGTGCTTCACATAACTTTTCTTTTAATTTTTCAAAAGCTTTTTGGGCAGCCTCATTCCATGCAAATGTACCTTTTTTAAGACACTCCGTGATCGGACTGGAGATGGTACTAAAGTCCCGTATGAATCGTCGGTAAAAAGAAGCGAGGCCATGAAATGATCGTACCTCCGTGATAGTTTTTGGTGTCGGCCAGGACTTGATTGCCGCGATTTTCTCTTGATCCACCGAAACTCCTTCTTTAGAAACGACATAGCCGAGAAAGATAAGACTCTCGACTAGAAAAGTACACTTTTCCCGCTTTCCATAAAGTTTCTGTTTCCTTAGAGTTTCAAACACGTGCCGCAAGTGTTCAAGATGTTCCTCTAAGGATCGACTGTAGATTAAAATGTCGTCTAAGTACACGACAACAAACTTCCCCAAGAAAGGTTTAAGAACCTCGTTCATCAATCTCATGAAAGTGCTCGGGGCATTAGTGAGGCCGAATGGCATCACAACCCACTCGTAAAGTCCATTCTTCGTTTTAAATGCCGTCTTCCATTCGTCTCCCTCTCGCATGCGAATTTGATGGTATCCGCTCCGTAAATCAACTTTTGAAAATATAACCGAGCCATGCAACTCGTATAACATGTCGTCTAGTCTCGGGATGGGGAACCGATACTTGACGGTGATGTTATTCACGGCTCTACTGTCAATGCACATTCGCCATGATCCGTCTTTTTTTGGTACAAGTAGGACTGGAACCGCACACGGACTTAAACTCTCTCGGATATATCCGTGACTCATGAGCTCTTCAATTTAACGTTGTAGCTCTTTGGTTTCTTCGGGATTACAATGATACGCTGCCTTGTTCGGTAATGGAGCTCCCGGTACAAGATCAATTTGGTGTTCGATTCCGCGGATAGGTGGTAATCCCACCGGCAAGTCTTCGGGAAAGACATCCGCGAACTCGTGCAACAGTGTATCTATCTCTTCTTCGTGGTGTGATTTTGTAGCAAGGTTTCGAGTTTCTTTGATCATCATCAAATAAACACGTTCGCCATCGTCAATGGCGTGTTCGACTTCTTTTTCGTTTGCAAACATCGTGAGCTTCGATCCTTCGACTTTTTTTGAACTCATTGTTCGGATAGCTTGAGGTGACATAGGTTTAAGAACAATTTTTTTACCTTTGTCTCGTAACTCATACTCGTTGCTCCTCCCTCGATGTAGTACGTCCCGATCAAATAACCAAGGTCTTCCCAACAACACGTGACATGCATCCATCGGCAGTACATCGCATATAATATCATCACCATACGAACCCATGGTGAGTCCGACCTTCACTTGTCTTGATACTTTCACTTTGTCTCCATCATCGAGCCAATGGAGTGCATACGGCTTTGGATGAGCCGTGGTGGTTAGTCCGAGCTTCGAAACCATCTCGCTTGATGCCACGTTTGTACAACTTCCACCGTCAATGATCAAGCTACACCATTTCTCTCCGACACGACACTTTGTGTGAAAGATTTGATCTCGTTGTTCTATGTCACTCGAGGGCCGCCTTCATTTGTAACATGCGAAGTACGAGGTTCGTGTCATAATTCGGGGCATCGTATGCCTCGCAATCTTCTTCTTCTTCGTCGGCTTCCAAGTTAAAGACGTCTCCAATTCTTTCTTCTTCGGATAGTAACTCTTCTCGGACGGCTATGGCTTCTCGTAACGTCACTATTCTTCGATTTGGACAAGCACTTTGATAGTGTCCAAATCCTTGACATTTGAAACACCGAACTTTAGATAAACTTGTTTCCTTTGGCGTGAGAGGAGTTTTTGAAATGGTAGTAACGGCTGGATTTGCCGTGACAGTATTTGGAAACGAGCTAGAACTCGTGCCAAAGTTGGTATTTCCGAACTTAGGTGGGAATTCGGGTTTTGAAAATTTTGTCTTGTTTTGAGTTTCCAACTTTATGCAAAGTCTGCACAAAGTATCAAAGTCGGAATAGGGGTAGAGTTCCACGGAATTAGCAATGTTTCTATTCAAGCCTCGTAAGAAACGGGACATCCGTAATTCTTCGCTCTCTTCAAGTTCTCCCATCAAGGATAAGTTTTCAAACTCTTCGATGTATTCTCCTGCACTTAGCTTTCCTTGTGTGAGGTCAGAAATTTTTCGATATAAACTTAACTTGTGTGTAGCCGGGACATATCTCTTACGTAGTTTCTTTTTTAGAGAATCCCACGAACGTATCTTTCCTTACCGGTCCGAACTCGTTGTGTCTTCATTCGTTCAAACCAAAGGGAAGCTCCCTTTCCAAGTTTGAGAATCGCGTACTTGCATCTTTTCTCGTCATCGAGGTCCTTGAACTCAAACATTCGTTCAATTTTCCTTTCCCACTCCAAATAAGTCTCGGGGTCGGCGCCGCCTACGAACTCCGGAAGTTCGCTTGTCTTGAATTCATCCGCATGTTGTGGTGCATGCATGGCATCGTATCCTCGTCGTGCATGGATTCGGGGCTCCGGCAAACCTCGAAGAACGTCACACAATTTGGCTACTTCTTCATCGGTGAATGCCATGTTCTTGAGTAACGTCGAGGACCGTGAGACAAATGTCTCTGATACCACTTATGATACGAATTACGTATATAAGTGTACGTAAAACGTATAAAGTACAACGGAAGATTATCACGGTGTTTACAAGTATCAAAGTAACAACGAAAATAAAAGGTGGTGGCCGAATTTATGTGGTTTCGGCCGTGAGGTAGGGTAGTGTATGGGATTGAATGTGTTTTATCGAATTAGACCTATAACTCGATAAAGATAATCTCTCCTCAAGACCTATTGAGAATTGATCAAGTTATAATTCGAGACGCGTCGAAATAATAACCAAGGTTTTGTTGAACTCGTTCAACGTATATTTCAAGAGAAATACAATGTTATAACTTTCAAGATGCTTACAACCACAAAGTGAACTACTATATATAGTAGTATACAAAAGATAAAAAACAAGAAAAAAAAACGAAAATACAAGTCTCCTTCCTTAGCATGGTTCGGCCGAACTTCAAGGGTGTGGGGAGGAGGAGATCTTCAAGATCTTGTGTAAGATATGAAGACTTTGATGAGTCCCTTTCATGCATGCTTTGGCCGAAAATTCCAAAAGGGTGGGGGAGGAGATCTTCAAAATCTTGGACAAGATATGAAGATGAAGAAAATTTTGATGACTTTGACATAAAAAAAATGCTTGACAAATCTTCATGCATCTTAGACCAATCGGCCGAATCTCCCATGATTTAGACCGATTCGAACGTTAATTTCGTCGCCATGTTTACGCCACTCCAGTTCCGATTAATAACGTAACCCCAATTCGCGTGTTCTTCTCGCCCAAGTATGATGATGCATGGGCGTGCAACTTTGTATCGTCGTTGATGTCGATTTTTATTGACTTCTCTTCGATTGGAATAGTTGATATCGTATCAGGTTCCCACCTTTCTCCACAATGTGTTCCAAAAGTAACTCAGAAACTTCGAGTCCTGGTCCGAAACAATAGTTTTTGGAACTCCATGTAATCGTACCACCTCTCGAAAATACAAGTCAGCAACATTACTCGCATCATCGGTTTTGTGACAAGAAACAAAATGAGCCATCTTTGAAAAACGATCGACCACAACCATAATCGCATCCTTACCTCGTTGGGTTCGCGGAAAAGCAACAATGAAATCCATCGAGACATATTTCCATGGCCTCTCTGGAATCGGTAAAGGTGTGTATATTCCTGGTTTGAACGAACTCTTCGCAATATGGCATGTCACACACTTACTAATTATATTATTGACATCCCCCTGCATCTTTGGCCAATAAAAATGTTCTTTAAGCACATCTAATGTCTTGGCCGAACCAAAGTGGCCAGCCAAACCTCCCCCGTGAGCCTCTCGAACCAGCAATTCTCGAATCGTGTGCCTGGGTTGACAAAGACAATTTCCCTTAAAAAGAAAGCCTTCCTGTATCGAAAATTCTCCCATCGGTCCAGATTTTCAAAGGACGAAGGTTTCGCCAAAATTCGCATCACTGTCATAATATTCTTTCACTGTATCGAATCCAAGCAATCGAACATCAAGGGTAGAGAGTAAGGCATACCGCCTGGACAGCGCATCAGCCACCACATTGTTCTTACCGTCCTTATACTTCAATGAAAAGTGAAATGATTGCAAGAATTCCACCCACTTCGCATGTCTGGGACTCAACTTCTGCTGCCCATTAATATACTTTAAAGATTCATGGTCCGAATGCAGAATAAAATGTTTCGGCCGAAGGTAATGACCCCAATGATCCAGAGCCCTCACTATGGCATAGAACTCCTTGTCGTAAGTGCAATAGTTGAGTCGAGCCCCACTCAACTTCTCCGAAAAGTACGCAATAGGCCTCCTGCCTTGAATGAGGATCGCCCCAATACCAACTCCAATAGCATCAAATTTCACCTCGAACGGCTGTGCAAAATCGGGTAATGCCAAGATAGGTGCTTCACATAACCTTATCTTCAACTTTTCAAACGCCCCTTCTGCAGTCCTGCTCCACACAAATGGGCCCTTCTTCAAACACTTAGTTATCGGACTCGTTATGGTGCTGAAATCTCGAATAAACCTCTGATAAAAAGAGGCAAGATCGTGGAATGATCTAACTTCAGTTACAGTTTTAGGAGTAGGCCACAACTTAATAGCTTCAATTTTACCCTGATCAACCGACACTCCATCCTTCGAAACAACATAGCCAAGAAAAGTTATACTCTCGACGAGAAACGCACACTTTTCTTTCTTTCCATAAAGCCTTTGAGACCTAAGAGTCTCGAATACTTGCCGTAGATGTCCGAGATGCTCCTCCACCGACCGACTATACACCAAAATATCATCCAAATAAACAACCACAAATCTGCCCAAAAATCCTTAAGTACTTCGTTCATCAAACGCATGAAAGTACTTGGGGCATTCGTAAGTCCAAATGGCATGAAGGTCCACTCATAAAGCCCATGCTTAGTTTTGAAAGCCGTCTTCCATTCATCTCCCTCCCGCATACAAATCTGGTAATAGCCACTTCGCAAATCAATTTTAGAAAAGACCACTGAGCCATGTAGCTCGTCCAACATATCACCAAGACTTGGTATCGGGAATCGATACTTGATCGTTATGTTATTTACGGCCCGGCTATCGACACACATCTGCCAAGAACCATCCTTCTTAGGAACAAGTAGGACCGGAACCGCACATGGACTTAAACTTTCTCGAACATACCCGTGGCTCATTAGTTCTTCTATCTGCTTCTGAAGTTCCTTCGTTTCCTCGGGATTACACCTATAGGCAGCTTTATTCGGAAGAGGTGCACCTGGTATAAGGTCGATTTGATGCTCAATTCCACGAATTGGCGGCAAACCCGACGGCAACTCTTCAGGGAAGACGTCCGCGAACTCATGTAATAAGTCGGCCACTGTATCCTCGTTTTTCACTGCCACGAAATCATCTCAAGTCTCCTTTATCACCAGCATGTAAACACGCTCACCACTCTCCATAGCATGTTCAACTTCCCTTTCGCTAGCGAACATGGTGAGGTTCGGTTTTTCCCCTCATTTGGCACTCATGGAACGGATAGCTTGGGGTGACATCGGCTTCAACACGATCTTCTTTCCCTTATCTCGCAACTCGTATTCGTTGCTCCTTCCCCGGTGTAAAACATCCCTATCAAATAACCAAGGGTGTCCCAAAAGTACGTGACAAGCATCTATTGGAATCACATCACATAATATCTCATCGTGATATGAACCCATTGCCAATCCGACCCGAACTTGCTTCGAAACCCTCACCTTACTTCCGTCATCAAGCCAATGTAAAGCATATGGCTTAGGGTGAGTTGTGGTGGTCAGTCCAAGCTTCGTCACCATTTCACTCGAAGCTACGTTGGTGCAACTCCCTCCGTCGATAATCAAACTACACCACTTATCTCCAACTTGACACTTTGTATGGAATATTTGGTCCCGTTGTTCTGACTCGATCCGAACCGACTTGGCTTGCAAAGTGCGAAGAACCAAGGCCGTATCGTAATTCGGAGCATCGTAGGCCTCACATTCTTCTCCTTCTTCGTCCTCCATGCTGAAATCAAACACATCCCCCAGTCTTTCTTTTTCGTCCTCAACCAACAATTCATCTCGGATCGTGACAGCTTCCCTTAGTGTCACCACTCGTTTGTTCGGAAAAGCATTTTGATAATGCCCGAACCCTTGACATTTGAAACATCTTACTATAGCCAAAGTCGTCTCCTTCGGTACGTAGGGGGTCTTAGGAATCGTAACAGGGATCGGAGTCGGTACAGTTACCTTGGTAGTTGAACTAGAACCGCCACTTGGGTTTCCAAATTTGATTGGAAACTCGGGTTTATACAGCTTCATCCTGTTTTGAGCTTCTAACTTCTCACATAGCCCACATAATGTATCGAAGTCCTCGTATGGATACAGTTCCACCGAGTTAGCTATGCTTCGGTTCAAGCCACGCAAGAATTGCGACATCTTCTGCTCCTCATTCTCCTCTATTTCTCCCATTAAGGTCAGATTCTCAAACTCCTCAATGTATTCACTGACATTCAACTTTCCTTACATGAGATCTGTAATATTCATGTACAAGGACAACCGGTGTGATGTTGGTACATATATTTTTCGAAGTTTTCTTTTTAATGAATCCTACGAACGGATCTTTTCTTTCCCCGCACGAGCTCTTCGTGTTTTAATTCCTTCGTACCAAAGTGAAGCTCCTTTCCTCAACTTGAGAATTGCATACTTACACCTTTTCTCATCGTCAAGGTCTTTAAACTCGAACATGCGGTTAATTTTACGTTCCCATTCCAAGTAGACTTCGGGGTCTGTCCCGCCAACGAACTCTGGAAGCTCATTAACCTTAAATTCTTCGGTATGGCATGAGGGTCTCTCATAGTCACCACACCTAGGTTGCCAACGCTGGTCGTGTTGTTCTGGTACGTCACGCAATGCGTCACGAAGTTTTGCCAAGAAATCAGCATCGTTGAGATCCATAATGCCAAAGATCAAGATCTTAGGCTCCGATGCCACTTATGATACGAATTCAGCACTTATGATGCGAATTATCTATCGATACAGCGGAAGGCTGTTTTGATGAGTGGAAGCTATCGGCAAGAAACTGTTAGGAACTCGGAACACCCGTTCGCTACAGTAATAACACGGGCTAGCGGTACGCACTCGCGACAAGAAAGGATGACGGCAACTTGATACATCAACAAGACAGGAACTTGGCCAAATGTAAAAGACTTGATACAGGCTACCTCCAAACAGCGACACTCAAAAGAGCACGTTTCGGTCGGATGCGAATTGGAAACATGAAAACAAGTTCGAAAGATCGAACAACACTTGATGCGAAATGCCGAACAAGTATAAAACTGTATCGAAAACAAGCAGAATATCGAAACAGGACAGAAACAGTTGTTAGACCTATAATTCGATAAAGTGATTTCTTCTCAAGACCTATTGAGAATCAATCGGATTAAGATTCGAAAACGCGTCGAATAATAATCAAAGTTTTGATGAAAAGCATTCACCAAGGAAAACACAAAGTGTATTCTTATTTCTTCAACATTCATATCTCTCCTTCATTACAACTTCATCGCCCTATTTACAGGCAAAAGTAGCCTGACAAGAGCCTGACAAGATAATCATAAATTATTACAAGTTGGGTTTAAAATAAGAAAAGATAATAAAAAGGTTCCTCATGTCACTTGCTGACAAAAGTAAAAGCTGGGCCTTGTCTCCAAGTTGAAAGCTGATAGCCGCTTTTTCACACAGCATGTTGCCGAGAATCCTGTTGCCTTTCTAATAAAATATGCTGAAATTCTTTTATTCATTTACCACTTGGGCCCCCTCCCCCCCAAGATGCAAGTTACCTATTGTTTAAGTTACCCCAAGTCCGGTTATTAAGGTAACTCCGTGTCTCGTTTTCTCGCCCAAGTATGTTGCATGGTCGCTTACGTCGATCATCACCTCATCTTCTTCCCTTGGACTTGTCAACCCCGTATCATCCAGCCTCGGAATTGGGAATCAATACTTGACTGTTAAGTTATTTACGGCCCTACTATTAATACACATGTGCCACCTTCCATGTTTCTTAGGGACAAGCAAAACCGGAACCGCACAAAGACTCAAACTTTCCCTCACATAGACACAGTTCATCAGCTCTTCAATCTGTCTTTGTAGTTCTTTCGTTTCCTCGGGATTACACCTATATGCATCCTTATTAGGAAGAGACGCACCCGATATAAGGTCGATTTGATGCTCAATTCCACAAATAGGAGGCAAACCCGGCGGCAAATCATCGGGAAATATATCAGCAAACTCGCGTAACAACTCAGACATCTCTCCTTCGTTTTGTCCAACCACGACACTATCTCGAGTCTCCTTAACCACCAGCCTGTACACACGCTCACCATAATCAATAGCATGCTCAATTTCCCGCTCACTAGCAAACATGGATAGATTCGGACTCTTACTTCGGCTAGAGCTCATTGAATGAATAGCTTGAGGCGACATTGGCTTGAGCACGATCCTCTCGCCCTTGTCCCGCAACTTATATTCGTTACTCCTTCCAAGATGTAAAATGTCCCTATAAAACAGCCAAGGACGTCCCAAAAACACATGACAAGCATCCATAGGAATGACATCACACAATACTTCATCACAATATGAAGCCATTGTCAAACCGATGCACACTTGTTATGAAACCTTCACTTTACTCCCGTCATCGAGCCAATGCAAAGCATAAGGCCTTGGGTGATCCGTGGTGGTCAGCTCAAGTTTAGACACCATCTCGAAGCTACGTTGATGCAACTTCCTCCATCGATGTCATACTATACCATGTATCCCCAATCTGACATTTCGTATGGAATATTTGATCCCGCTGCTCGGACTCACTTGAAACTGATTTGGCTTGTAAAGTACAAAGGACCAAGTCCGTATCATAATTTGGAGCATCATAAGCCTCACACTCTTCCTCCTCCTCGTTTCCCACATTAAAATCGAACACATCACCCAGCCTTTCCCTTCCTCCTCGCCTAACAGCTCGTCCCGCGCAGCAATAGCCTCCATTAACGTCACAACTCGTTTATTCGGACAAGCGTTTTGATAATGACCAAACCCTTGACATTTAAAACAGCGTAGCTTCGACAAGTTCGTCTCCCTAGTCACGTTGGGAGTGTTAGGAGCCGCGCTAGGACTCGATGTTTACATGGTTTTGGCAACCGTGTTAGGGCTGCTACTTGGAGCTCCGACTTTTGATAGAGCTCAGGTTTAGACCACCCACCAGACCTGCTATACTCCGTGTTCGACCCCCCAAACTTCGGTTTGTTTTGAGCCTCAATTTTCAAGTATAATCCACACAACGTATCAAAATCAGCATATGGGTACAACTCAGTAGAATTAGCTATGCTACGACATCTTTTGCTCCTCATTCTCCCTCTATTTCACCCATCAAAGTCAAATTTTCAAACTCATCGATATACTCACTAACACCCAACTTCCCTTGCATAAAATGAGCAATCTTACGATACAAGGTCAATTTATGTGACGTATAGGCACATACCTTTTGCGGAGTTTTCATTTCAGCGACTCCCAAGAATTAATCTTTTCTTTTCCCGCACGAGATCGTTGCATTTTCACCCCCTCGAACCAAAGAGAAGCGCCCCTGCCCAACTTCAGAATAGCTTACTTGCAGCGTTTCTCATCGTTGAGGTCTTTAAAATCGAACATACGATCAATCTTACGTTCCCACTCCATGTAGACTTCAGGGTCCGTACCACCAATGAACTTTGGTAGTTCATTTACATTAAACTCGTCGCTATGGAGTGGGGACCGTTCGTAATCTCCATGTGTAGGTTGCCAATGAGGGTCTCATTGTTCCGGTATGTTGCGCAACGCCTCGTGGTGTTTAACCAAGAAATCAGTGTCGTTGAAATCCATAACGCCAAGGATCAACAGTCGAGGCTCTGATACTACTAATGATATGAATCTATATCGGATGCAGCGGAATACGTTCCACGAACAGAAAGAATACAGCAACCGGTCGAACAAGAACTAACAGCAACAAACAGCAACGCACAACAACACACAGTAAACAGCAACAACCAATAGCAAACAGCGATAAACAGCAATCGGGTGAAGTGAAAAACAGGAATCACGATCGGACAACGAATATCGATCGACAGCAGCAACAGCAACACACAGCAGCCGACTGATCAGAAGCAAACAGTAATAAACCGCAGCACACAGTAGAAACAAACAGCACCCACAATCAAGATGATCCGAACGCGTAAGTGCAGATATGAAATTGCCGAGCTAGACCTATAACTCGTCAATGGTGATCTCTTCCCAAGACCTATTGAGAATTGACCGAGTTAGAATCCAAGAACGCATAGAATAATAACCAAGATTGTGATTGAAACGCGTCAATCAATTAGAACTCAATTGAATGTTGTGTATCACGAACAATTAGAAGAAAACATTTCTTGTATATCATGCATAATGAGATCGGCTGCTAGGAGGGTTATTTATATCCTCCTAACCCTAACAAAACCAAAAGGTTACTTCCTAAAATGCCCTTAAACAAGTTTAGCCGACTAACGTTTAAGGAAAGTACTAAAACGAACGAAACAAAAACCAAACAAGGAAAACGGGGCTGCACATGTCGCACCCTTTTATTAAATACTACAAAAATAAAAAAATAAACTAAGTTATCCCGAGCTCGAGCACCAAAGTCACGCCAAGGCCTGCACTTGTTGTTTCACCCAAATAAGTTTGAGCGTGCAACATGGCTGTCCATATCGAGCACTACATCGTCGTCTTCACTCGAGCTAATCGATCCCGCATCAATAAACCAGAGTCTTCATAGAATTCCGACTCGAGTGCATGTAATGTGGTCTTATCTACTATTAACAAGACTTAATGAAGAAGTAAAGGCTTAATCAAAGTTATTATATCCAATCCTTGCTACAACAAGAATTAGTGAAGAAGTAAAGGCTTAATTGGAGTTGTTATAGCCAATTCTCAGTACAAAAGGCTCAAATCTAACCAATAAACACGAGTTCTCATAGAGTTCCGACTCGAATACACATAACGTGTTCTTATATCCTATTAACAAGACTTAATCAAGATTGGTAGGCCATGGTAATCTGAATGGGTTTTTGTGGTTCGATTTATTGGTGTTCGATTTCTTCTCGCGTTCGTGTTTGGATTCCCGATCTGTACTGGGCGGAGCTTTTTCTGGTTGTTTTGCTGCGATTTGTTGCAGAGTTTTGGGTATGTCGTCGTCCACCTCCTGTGGGTTAATGTCGACGGTTTCTTTGCTGGTCGCGATAGCCGGTCTGGTTGCAAAACCATTAGATGTTCTTGGCTTTGCTAATTTGGGGGCAAAAGTGCTTAGTTCAGCCGATCTGGAGCTACTTAAAGATAAAATCGATGGAATCTTTCCGCCTCCAGCCACCGACGCCGGCGTAATGCCCCTGGGTTTGCAGGCGGGCTCTCTGGGTCCTATTCTGAAGCCCAAGCGCAATCTAGGTCCTGCTCCTGGCTCTTCTGATGCCGTTCGATACCCAACAGTGTTACCAATACAGGAACTGTTGTGAATCGTGGTTGCGTGAAGCGGAAGTATAAGTTCTCGAGCGGAAGCAAATGAGCACCAAATAACAATAATGGTCAGCACTTCGGTACAGCTCTTCAATACAGCAGCACTTCGATACAGCTCTTCAATACAGTAGCACTTCGATACAGCTCTTCAATACAACAGCACTTCGATACAGCGAGAGTCGATCGTACGTTGGCACAACAATATTTGGATAGTACTCCGTTATAGTAACAATGGACTTCACTTCGGTACGGGACTTCGGTACAGCAACAATAGATACGGAAATGATGAGGGTACATCAAACCCTTAGAATTAATTACTATAATCCCTTTAGAATCTTGTTCTAAAGAAACGTTTGGAATTATTCTAAGAACTCAAGTTTCTATGATTAAGACTTAACAATTTTATGAATTAAAATTGTAAGAATGTAGAAGTGAGAATTATAAGAATAATACTCAAGAAAAGTCGAGCAACAGCTCTGATTCTAGCACAAAGCCGAATTATGTTCTTGATTTCAAAAGGGTTGATTTTCTCGTTACCTAAAGGTCTCCTTTTATAGGAGAGTACAAAACAAATTATATTATCCCTGACATATTAAACTAAGGAAATAAAATCAAGTGTCCCTACTTTTTAAGACAATGCAGGGTGGCTACACATGGGACTGGATTAAAAGGGAATAAACTAACAACAACTTAACTATAAAGTAAGTAAAGTAGTCTGGAAAAGGTCTTGGTCTTCACAATCCTTACGTTCATTTTGAAACTTCCACATGCTGAAGTTCCCTTTTCCAAGACAACACCAACATCCACCTTCCTTGAAGCTTCCTCATGCCTAAGTCTAATTTCCAAGCTAGGATGGATTTTCCTTAATCATCAAGCCGACCTTCGGTTGTTCATCCTTTTTTTTATAGAGTATTTCTCTTTTCGAGTTTTTATGATTTAACTCTTATTTTTAGGAAATACGACAAAGACGCCCTCATGCCATTATTTAGGCAATATCTGGGGTCCGCCCTCAAGCCTTCTGTTTTTAGCTATATATGGGCTGCCCTCAAGCAAAGCTATATCTGGGCTTAGGATTTGAACAACTGTCGGGCCTTCTTGAATCTCAAGTAGATCCACCATTGCACAGTCACTAAACTTAGACATGATTTCCACTTCTAATTCGAGCAGCTTAAGGACAAGCTTGTCTTCTTCTTTTCTTTGGACGTGAATTCTTCTAGGTTCAGGGTCTTTATTCAGTGTACTCCAAACAGCCTCAGTGTGAGGGTCTTCAAGAGAGGATTTGATCTAGGTCATACAGTAAACCTCTTGAGTAGGAATCGAGTTGTCTTCGTAAGAGTTAATAACAGATAATAAGGTAATAGGTGAGGAACGTGCATTAAGTTTATTTCGTGAGGTGGTGCTAGTGTCACTCGTTCTCAACATCTCACTCGTTTGTTCTCTCAACTTCCTAGCACGTGCACGTGTGATAGGACCAGTGTGGTCCATGACGGTTCCAACCGTTCCTAACTCTCTTGGTAGCACAACCGTGTTTGTATCATCCCCTCCCTCTTGAGGAGGATCTGTCCTCAGATCCGCGAGGTCACCTGCTTCAAACAAAGACAAATCAGAAACATTAAAAGTAGCAGATACATTGTATTCTCCTGGTAAGTCTAGTTTATAAGCATTATTATTTATCCTTTCCAAGATCATGAAAGGACCGTCTCCTCTTGGTAGCAATTTCGATCTCCTTTGTACAGGAAACCTTTCCTTCCTCATATGTAACCAAACCCAATCTGCTGGTTGGAAGAACACTTCCTTTCTCCCTCGGTTGGCGCGCTCAACATACTATTTAGTACGCCTTTCAATGTTAGTTCTTGCTTTCTCATGGAGTTGCTTAACTAGATCGGCTTTCCTCTTCCCATCTGTACTAATCCTTTCAGTCACAGGCAAAGGCACAAGATCAAGTGGGGTCAAAGGATTAAATCCATAAACAATCTCAAAAAGAGAAAATTGAGAAGCAGAATGCACTGTTCGATTATAAGCAAACTCAACATATGGCAAACATTCTTCCCAAGTTTTAATGTTTGTTTTTATTATAACCCTTAACAATGTAGAAAGAGTTCTATTTACTACTTCGGTTTGCCCATCAGTTTGTGGGTGACAAGTGGTAGAAAATAGAAGCTTTGTGCCTAATTTAGCCCATAAGATTTTCCAAAAATAACATAGGAACTTAGCATCGCGATCAGAAACTATAGTCCTAGGCATTCCATGTAAACGAATAATCTCTCTAAAGAAAAGATTAGCCACGTGAGATGCATCATCAGTTTTGTGGCAAGCTGATACGAATTACGTAAGTAATGCGTATAAAATACAACGGAAGATTATTATGTCTTGACAAGTATCAAAGTATCACTCGAAAATTACAAGGGGTGACCGAATTTGAGTGGATTTCGGCCGTGAAGTAGTATGGTATATGGAATTTGATGTGTTTTATCGAACTAGACCTATAACTCGATAAAGGCAATCTCTTCTCAAGACCTATTGAGAATTGATCAAGTTAAAATCTCGAGACGCGTCGAAACAATAACTAAAGTTTTGTTGAACTCGTTCAACGTATATTTCAAAGAAATACAAGGTTTATTAATCTTCAAGATGCCTTACAAATACAACAAGTACTACTATATATAGTAGTTTCCAAACATAGAAAATACAACAAAACAAAAAATGAAATTTCCTAGCAAATCCTTCAAATCGGCCGAATTCATTAAGGAGGATTTATGAGGATTTTGTGATGATATGATATCAAGCCCTTTGGAATTATTATGGTGACTAAGACATGAAGGATAATGACATGAAGAAATATTTGATGAAAGTCTTCATCAAATGTTCAAATCGGCCGAATCATCAAGGTGGGGTGAGGATTTTGTGATGATATGATATCAAGCCCTTTGGAATTATTATGGTGACTAAGACATGAAGGATAATGACATGAAGGAAATGTTTGATGAAAGTCTTCATCAATTTATTATGCTTGGGCCGATTTGTAGTAAGGTGGGAAGGAGAAATATCTTCATTATCTTGCCAAAGATATGAAGTCAAGTAAGGGTCCCTTTCAAGCATGATGTGGCGAATTTTCATGCTTTCGGACCGATTCCGCTGCCGAGTTTTACGTTACTCCGGTTCCGATTAACAACGTAACTCCAATCCGCGTGTTCTTTTCTCCCAAGTATAATGATGCATGACCATGCGAATTTGTATCGTCGTGGATGTCGATTTTTATTGGAGCTTCTTCGATTGGAATATTAGATATCGTATCATTCCCTCCTTCTTTGAAAGGAATTGACCTCAATTCCGTAATGCCATCGTCGTCAAGGTAAGGCGAGAGATCCCCTACGTTGAAAGTCGCGTGTACTCCGTAATCGCCCGGAAGTTCTACTTTGTAGGCGTTGTCGTTCACTTTTCCCACAATTTTGTACGGACCTTCGGCTCTCGGCATCAATTTGTTCTTGCGTTTGCTTGGGAATCGTTCTTTTCTCAAATGTATCCAAACTAAGTGGCCAACATCAAATAATCTTGCTTTTTTATTTTTGTTCGACTTTCGTTTGTAAATTTCATTCACTTCTTTAATCCGTTCTCGTACCATTTCATGTAACTTCATCATTGACTTGAGTTTTGATTCTGCGTCTTTGTGAACCAATTCGTCGCTCGGCAAAGGAATCAAATCCAATGGCATGTGCGGATTTATCCCGTATACTATTTCAAAAGGTGAATGGGCCGTGGCGAAGCCGGGTGATCGGTTGTATGCGAATTCCGCATGTGCAAGTTTAACGTCCCAATCCTTTTGTGTTTTATTCACCAATCCTCGCAATAATGCTCCCAAGGTTCGATTAGTTACTTCGGTTTGTCCATCGGTTTGTGGGTGATGTGAAGTACTGAATAGAAGTTTAGTACCCACTTTTCTCCATAATGTATTCCAGAAGTAACTCAGAAATTTAGAATCTCGATCCGACACGATAGTTTTTGGAACTCCGTGTAAACGAACTATTTCCCGGAAGTATAAGTCCGCCACATTGCTTGCATCATCGGTTTTGTGGCATGCTATAAAGTGAGCCATTTTCGAAAAACGGTCGACGACCACCATGATCGAGTCTTTGCCCCGTTGAGTACGAGGTAAAGCAACAATAAAATCCATCGAGACATCCTCCCATGGTCGTAAAGGTATTGGCAATGGCATGTATGTACTTGGCTTGAACGAACTTTTCATCATGTGACAAGTGACGCATTTACTCACGATTGTGCTCACGTCACCATACATCTTTGGCCAAAAGAAATGTTCTTTTAGCACCTCTACGGTCTTGTCCGAGCCGAAATGACCGGCTAGTCCTCCTCCGTGCGCCTCCCGAACTAGTAATTCCCGAATTGTATGTCTCGGCACACATAATTTATTTCCCTTGAAAAGAAAGCCATCCTCAGAAACAAATTGTCAGACGGCCCGTTTGACAACGGGTGAAAATTTCTCCGAAATCCAAATCGTCACTGTAATGATCTTTCAAAGTCACGAACCCCAACAAACGAACATCTAGAATCGACAGTAAGGCATACCGTCTTGATAGTGCGTCCGCCACTATATTACTCTTCCCGTCTTTGTACTTGGATGAAAAGTGAAGAGATTGTAAAAATTCCACCCATTTTGTATGTCTCGGACTTAGCTTGCTTTGCCCGTTGATGTATTTCAACGACTCGTGATCCGAATGTAACACGAAATGTTTCGAACGTAAATAGTGACTCCAATGATCGAGTGCTCTCACGATAGCATAGAACTCCTTGTCGTAAGTACAATAATTAACTCGGGCGCCACTTAATTTCTCCGAAAAGTAGGCGATGGGGCGGCCTCTTTGAATAAGTACTGCCCCGATTCCAACTCCGCTAGCGTCGCATTCCACCTCAAATTGTTGTGAAAAATCGGGTAACGTCAAAATCGGCGCTTCACATAACTTTCCCTTTAATTTTTCAAAAGCCTTTTGGGCCGCCTCGTTCCATGCAAAGGTTCCTTTTTTAAGACACTCCGTGATCGGACTGGAGATGGTGCTAAAATCCCGGATGAATCGCCGGTAAAAAGAAGCTAGGCCATGAAATGATCGTACCTCCGTGATTGTTTTTGGTATCGGCCAAGACTTGATGGCCGCGATCTTCTCTTGGTCCACCGACACTCCTTCTTTAGAAACGACATAGCCGAGAAAGACAAGACTCTCGACTAGGAAAGTACACTTCTCCCGCTTTCCATAAAGTTTCTGTTCCCTTAGAGTTTCAAATACGTGCCGCAAATGTTCGAGATGCTCATCTAAGGACCGACTGTAGATCAAAATGTCGTCTAAGTATACGACAACAAACTTTCCCAAGAAAGGTTTGAGAACCTCGTTCATCAACCTCATAAAAGTGCTCGGGGCATTAGTGAGGCCGAATGGCATCACAACCCATTCGTAAAGTCCTTTTTTTGTTTTAAATGCCGTCTTCCATTCGTCTCCCTCTCGCATGCGAATTTGATGGTATCCGCTCCGTAAATCAACTTTTGAAAATATAACCGAGCCATGCAACTCGTCTAACATGTCGTCTAGTCTCGGGATGGGGAAGCGATACTTGACGGTGATGTTATTCACGCCTCTACTGTCAATACACATTCGCCATGATCCGTCCTTTTTTGGTACAAGTAGGACTGGAACCGCACACGGACTTAAACTTTCTCGGACATATCCGTGACTCATGAGCTCATCAATTTGACGTTGTAGTTCTTTGGTTTCTTCGGGATTACAACGATACGCCGCTTTGTTCGGTAATGGAGCTCCTGGTACAAGATCAATTTGGTATTCGATTCCGCGGATAGGTGGTAATCCCACCGGCAAGTCTTCGGGAAATACATCCGCGAACTCGTGTAACAGTGTATCTATCTCTCCTTCATGGTGTGATTTGGTAGCAAGGTTTCGGAATTCTTTGATCATCATCAAATAAACACGTTCGCCATCGTCAATGGCGTGTTCGACTTCTTTCTCGTTTGCAAGCATCGTAAGTTTCGGCCCTTCGATTTTTTTTGAACTCATTGTTCGGATGGCTTGAGGTGACATAGGTTTAAGAACAATATTTTTACCTTTGTCACGTAACTCATACTCGTTACTCCTCCCTCGATGTAGTACGTCCCGATCAAATAACCAAGGTCTTCCCAATAATACGTGACATGCGTCCATCAGTAGTACATCGCATGTAATATCATCACCATACGAACCCATGGTGAGTCCGATCTTCACTTGTCTTGATACTTTCACCTTGTTTCCATCATCGAGCCAATGGAGTGCATACGGCTTTGGATTGGCCGTGGTGATTAATCCGAGTTTTGAGACCATCTCGCTTGATGCCACGTTTGTACAACTTCCACCGTCAATGATCAAGCTACATCATTTCTCTCCGACACGACACTTCGTGTGAAAGATTTGGTCTCGTTGTTCTACGTCACTCGGGGCCGCCTTCGTTTGTAACATGCGAAGGACGAGGTTCGTGTCATAGTTCGGGGCATCGTATGCCTCGCATTCTTCTTCTTCGTCGGCTTCCAAGTTAAAGACGTCTCCAATTCTTTCTTCTTCGGCTAACAATTCTTCTCGGACGGCTATGGCTTCTCGTAACGTCACAATTCTCCGATTTGGACAAGCACTTTGATAGTGTCCAAATCCTTGACATTTGAAACACCGGACTTTAGATAGGCTTGTTTCTTTTGGTGTGATAGGAGTTTTTGGAATGGTAGCAACGGGTGGACTTGTGGTGACAGTTTTTGGAAACGAGCTAGAACTCGCGCCAAAGTTGGTATTTCCGTATTTAGATGGGAATTCGGGTTTAGAAAGTTTTGTCTTGTTTTGATTTTCCAACTTTATGCAAAGTCCGCATAAAGTATCAAAGTCGGAATAGGGGTAGAGTTCCACGGAATTAGCAATATTTTTATTCAAACCTCGTAGGAAACGGGACATTCGTAATTCTTCGCTTTCTTCAAGTTCTCCCATCAAGGATACGTTTTCAAATTCCTCGATGTATTCCTCGACACTTAGCTTTCCTTGCGTGAGGTCCGAAATTTTTCGATACAAACTTAACTTGTGTGTAGCCGGGACATATCTTTTTCGTAGTTTCTTTTTTAGAGAATCCCACGAACGTATCTTCTCCTTACCGGCACGAACTCTTTGTGTCTTCATTCGCTCAAACCAAAGGGAAGCTCCCTTTCCAAGTTTGAGAATCGCATACTTGCAACGTACCTCGTCATTGAGATCCTTGAACTCAAACATTCGTTCAATTTTCCTTTCCCACTCCAAATAAACCTCGGGATCGGTGCCGCCTACGAACTCCGGAAGTTCGCTTGTCTTGTATTCATCAGCATGTCGTGGTGCATGCATGGTGTCGTATCCTTGTCGTGCATGGATTCTGGGCTCCGGTAAGCCGCGAAGAACGTCACGTAGTTGTGCTACTTCTTCATCGGTGAATGCCATCTTCTTGAGTAACATCGAGAACCGTGAGACAAATGTCTCTGATACCACTTATGATACGAATTACGTAAGTAATGCGTATAAAATACAACGGAAGATTATTATGTCTTGACAAGTATCAAAGTATCACTCGAAAATTACAAGGGGTGACCGAATTTGAGTGGATTTCGGCCGTGAAGTAGTATGGTATACGGAATTTGATGTGTTTTATCGAACTAGACCTATAACTCGATAAAGGCAATCTCTTCTCAAGACCTATTGAGAATTGATCAAGTTAAAATCTCGAGACGCGTCGAAACAATAACTAAAGTTTTGTTGAACTCGTTCAACGTATATTTCAAAGAAATACAAGGTTTATTAATCTTCAAGATGCCTTACAAATACAACAAGTACTACTATATATAGTAGTTTCCAAACATAGAAAATACAACAAAACAAAAAATGAAATTTCCTAGCAAATCCTTCAAATCGGCCGAATTCATTAAGGAGGATTTATGAGGATTTTGTGATGATATGATATCAAGCCCTTTGGAATTATTATGGTGACTAAGACATGAAGGATAATGACATGAAGGAAATGTTTGATGAAAGTCTTCGTCAATTTATTATGCTTGGGCCGATTTGTAGTAAGGTAGGGAAGGAGAAATATCTTCATTATCTTGCCAAAGATATGAAGTCAAGTAAGGGTCCCTTTCAAGCATGATGTGGCCGAATTTTCATGCTTTCGGACCGATTCCGTCGTCGAGTTTTATGTTACTCCGGTTCCGATTAACAACGTAACTCCAATCCGCGTGTTCTTTTCTCCCAAGTATAATGATGCATGACCATGCGAATTTGTATCGTCGTGGATGTCGATTTTTATTGGAGCTTCTTCGATTGGAATATTAGATATCGTATCACAAGCTATGAAATGTGCCATTTTTGAAAACCTATCAACCACAACAAATATAGAATCCCTCCCATACCGGTTTCGAGGCAATCCCAGCACGAAATCCATCGATATATCAGTCCAAGGAGTATTAGGAATGGGGAGTGGGGTGTACAAACCGTGGGGTTGAACTCGACTTTTAGCCATTTTACAATCGATACAGCGACCACAAATACGAATGACATCTCGTTTCATACCCGGCCAGTAGAAATATTCTTGCAAAACAGACAAGGTTTTATCAATGCCAAAATGACCCATCAACCCTCCCCCATGTGATTCGAGTAACAATAGCTCACGTATAGAACTAGTAGGTATGCATAACTTATTTTCTCTAAACAGAAAACCATCACTCTTATAGTACTTATCTACTCCAGATTTCTCACAAGTAATGAAAATGTCGCCAAAATCAATGTCTTTCTCGTACAGATTTTTAATTAATTCAAAACCAAGTATTTTTTATTCTAAAGCAGTCAGGAAGGTATACCTGCGAGATAGAGCATCAGCAACGACGTTCTCTTTTCCCTGTTTGTACTTGATGACGTACGGGAACGTCTCTATAAATTCCATCCAACGCGCATTCCTTCTATTCAACTTTTGTTGCCTCTTCAGATGTTTCAAGGACTCGTGATCAGTGTGTATCACGAACTCTTTGGGCCATAAGTAATGTTGCCAACTCTCGAGTGCTCGAACCAAGGCATATAGTTCCTTGTCGTAAGTTAGATAGTTTAGCGAAGCTCCTCCCAACTTCTCACTGAAGTAGGCAATCGGCCTACCTTCTTGCATCAAAACAGCTCCTATACCTGTACCGGATGCATCACACTCGATCTCAAAAGACTTAGCAAAATTCGGCAGGGCTAGCAGTGGAGCGTTCGTCAGTTTTTCTTTCAAAGCCTTGAAGGCCGTCTCTTGTTCCTGTTCCCACTTGAATCCAACATTCTTCTTGATTACCTCGGTCAAAGGGGCGGCTACAGTACTAAAGTTGGGTACAAACCGGAGATAGAAGCTTGCCAAGCCGTGGAAGCTTCGGACTTCGCTCACATTTTTGGGGCTGTCCCATTCTCTAATTGCCCTCACTTTCTCTTCATTGGCCTGTATCCCTTGGGAACTAACAACGAAACCAAGGAAAGCCAATTTCTCGGTGCCAAAGTTGCATTTTTGAATGTTAGCAAACAAGTGTTCCTTTCTAAGTACAAGCAACACCTCCTTCAAATGCTTGATATGTTCATTCAAACTTTTGCTATATATTAGGATATCATCGAAGTACACAAGAACAAATTTCCCAATAAAAGCACGTAGAACATGATTCATTACCCTCATAAATGTACTTGGTGCGTTAGTGAGCCCAAATGGCATAACTAACCACTCATACAAACCATGTTTAGTTTTAAATGCCGTTTTCCACTCGTCTCCCTCTTTCATTCGAATCTGATGGTACCCACTTCTTAAATCAATTTTTGAAAACATTGTGGAACCATATAATTCATCTAACATGTCGTCAAGTCTAGGGATGGGATGTCGATATTTCACTGTAATGTTGTTTATTGCACGGCAGTCTACGCACATCCTCCACGAGCCATCTTTCTTTGGTACTAGCAATACCGGAACTGCACAAGGACTCATACTCTCTCTCGCGTGTCCCTTTGCTAGTAGTTCATCCACTTGCCTTTGCACCTCTTTAGTCTCTTTGGGGTTACTTCGGTATGCAGGACGGTTTGGTATTGAGGATCCTGGAACAAAGTCGATACAGTGCTCGATGCCTCGAACGGGCAGCAATCCGGGTGGGGTCTCCTCAGGAAACACGTCTTCAAACTCCTGCAATAACGAGACAATCAATGGATCAGTAGTTTCAGGAATAGATGGAATACTAAGCATTACATCACGAAATAGTAATAGAACCACAGGTCTTCTTGCGAGCATGGCCCGTTTAACTTCACTAGCCCTACAAAGGGCGACGGTTTTTATCCCTTTAGGGATCGCTGTGACTGTTTTCTTTTCCTTCTCCTTTTTTTCGCTTTCTCTCAGTGCTTGCTCTAATATCCTCTGATCTTCAAGAATTTGCTTAGGGGTCATAGGTGATAGATTAAATTTCTTCTTTCCAAAAATGAAGGAATACTTGTTCGAAAACCCATCATGAGTAACCTTGCGGTCGTACTGCCATGGTCTTCCTAAAAGGATCTGGGTGGCATGCATAGGGGCGACGTCGTAAACTACTTCGTCCTCATATCTACCTATTTTAAAGGGTATGGTGCATCTACTCACTACTTTCAGTTCCCCAGCATTATTCATCCACATCAACTTATATGGTTTAGGGTGTCTTTCGGTTTTAAGTTCTAGTTTCTGCACCAAGGCGGTACTAACGACATTGACACAACTACCCCCGTCTATGATCATACTACAGAGGTTTTCCTTAATGTAGCACCTACACTGAAACAAGTTCTCCCTCTGGCTATCCTCATCTTCCACTACCTTAGCTGACAAGGACATTTTAAGCACTACATTAATCTTCCCTTCTAAGATTTCTTCATTACATTCTTCTATCTCTTCTCCACTATCCTCATCCTTAATCTCTTCTTCTCCCTCACTTTCAGTCGCTATTTCCCCTGACTTAATGACTATAGCTCGCTTGTTTGGGCAGTTTGGGGCTATGTGACCTATACCTTGACACCTATAGCATCGTATCTCATGTGTCCTAGGTTGAGGTTTGGAACTTGATGAAGGTTGGGTCTTAGTTGGTGGATTAGGGGCTGTCTGGATCCTAGTGACCGACGATTTTGGGTCTTCCTTATGGTTAGTGGGCTGTCTCGATTTCCATGGAATACTAGGAGTGGGGGTCTTCCTAGTTTGACGCCTCCGAACTTGAGTTTCTATTTTCCTAGCCGTATGCACCATTTCTTCTACGTCATGCATAGTCATGAGCTCTAATTGGTCTCTAATCTCAACATTAAGTCCGGCTAAGAACCTAGTCATGGTACTATCGTGGTCCTCCTCTATATGACATCTAATCAGTCCTGTTTCCATTTCCTTATAGTAATCGTCTACTGATTTAGTCCCTTGCCTTAATGATACGAATTCTCACTTGTGATGCGAATTCGCTATCGATACAGCGGAAGGCCTTATGACGAGCGGAAGCTATCGACAAGAAACTGCCGAATCGTGACAACTACATAAAGAATAATATCGACGAGTGATGAAGGCGGTAATTCGATACAGCGACAAAAATAGGAATTTGGTCAACTGGAAAATGACTCGAAACAGGCCACCTCCAAACATCGATACTCGAAACAGCACGTTTTAGACGGAAACAAAGTTAAAACAGGAAACAAGTTCAAAGGATCGAACAACACTTTATACGAAATATTGAACAAGTATAAAACTGTATCGAAAAATAAACAGAATATCGAAACAGGGTATAAACAGATGTTTTTATCAAATTAGACCTATAATTTGATAAAGTGATTTCTCCTCAAGACCTATTGAGAATCAATCAGATTAATACTCGAAACGCGTCGAATAAAAACCAAGTTTTGATGAAAAGCATTCACCAGGAAAAACACAAAGTGTTCTTATTTCTTCAACATTCAATAATCTCCTCCATTACAACTCTACTGCCACTATTTATAGGCAAAAGTGGCCTGACAAAATAACTTAAACTATTACAAGCTGTTCCTTAAAATAATGAAAGGATAATAAAAGGTTCTTCATGTCACTTGTTGACAAAAGTAAAAGCTGGGTCTTTGCCTCCAAGTTGTTTGTTGACAGCCGTTTTTTCGTTCAACATGTTGCCAAGAATCCTGCTGCCCTTCTTAATAAAATATGTTGAAACTATTCTCTTACCACTTGGGCCCCCCTTCCCCCAAGATTACCTTTTGTTTAAGTTATTCCAATTCCGATTATCAAGGTAACTCCGTGTCTCGTATCTGTTTTCTCGCCCAAGTACGTTGGAGTATGGTCGAGATGTTTTACGTCAATTCTTACTTCGTCTTCTTCGCTTGGAGTAGTTAATCTCGTATCATCCCCTCCCCCTTTAAGAGGAATTGTCCTCAATTCTGCAATCCCGTCATCATCAAGATAGGGAGAAAGATCACCTATGTTGAAAGTAGCCTGCATTCCATAGTCGCCCGGAAGTTCTAATTTGTAAGCATTGTCGTTCACCTTCGCAACTATTTTAAATGGCCCCTCGGCTCGTGGCATTAACTTATTCTTACGCTTACTCGGGAATCGTTCCTTCCTCAAATGTAACCAAACTAAATCTCTGATACGAATTACGTATGTAAGTGTACGTAATGCGTGTGAAATACAACGGAAGATTATTATGTCTTGACAACTATCAAAGTATCACTCGAAAATTACAAGGGGTGGCCGAATTTGAATGGAGTTCGGCCGTGAGGTAGTATGATATACGGATTTGGATGTGTTTTATCGAACTAGACCTATAACTCGATAAAGGTAATCTCTTCCCAAGACCTATTGAGAATTGATCAAGTTAAAATCTCGAGACGCGTCGAAACAATAACTAAAGTTTTGTTGAACTCGTTCAACGTATATTTCAAAGAAATACAAGGTTTATTAATTTTCAAGATGATTTACAAATACAACGAGTACTACTATATATAGTAGTTTCCAACCGTAAGAAAATACAACAAAACGAGAAAACGAAACTTCCTAGTAACACACCAATCGACCGAAATATCCAAGGAGATACCAAGCATCTTGGATTTTATGGTGATTAAGACATGAAGAAATCTTTGATGAATCTTGGACTTTATTAAGGTGATGGTGACATGAAGATATCCTTGATTAATCTCGGTTTTATTAGGTGATGGTGACATGAAGAAGAACCAAATATCATCCCTTGCAATCTTCAATTCGGCCGAACTCATCAAGGAGTGATTAGGAGGATTTTGTGAAGATATGATATCAACCTCTTTGGAATTATTATGGTGACTAAGACATGAGGGACAATGACATGAAGGAAAGGTGGGGAAGGCTTGGACGATTTGTAGTAATGTTGGGGAAGGAGAAATATCTTCATGCATCTTTGACAAATCATGAGTCCCTTTCAAGCATGTTATGGCCGATTTTTCATGCTTTCGGACCGATTCCGTCGTCGAGTTTTACGTTACTCCGGTTCCGATTAACAACGTAACTCCAATCCGCGTATTTTTTTCTCCCAAGTATAATGATGCATGGCCATGCGAATTTGCATCGTCGTGGATGTCGATTTTTATTGGAGCTTCTTCGATTGGAATATTAGATATCGTATCATTCCCTCCTTCTTTGAAAGGAATTGACCTCAATTCCGTAATGCCATCGTCGTCAAGGTAAGGCGAGAGATCACCTACGTTGAATGTCGCGTGTACTCCGTAATCGCCCGGAAGTTCGACTTTGTAGGCGTTGTCGTTCACTTTTCCCAAAATTTTGTACGGACCTTCGGCTCTCGGCATTAATTTGTTCTTCCGTTTGCTTGGGAATCTTTCTTTTCTCAAATGTATCCAAACTAAGTCGCCAACATCAAATAATCTTGCTTTTTTATTTTTGTTTGACTTCCGTTTGTAAATTTCATTCACTTCTTTAATCCGTTCCCGTATCTTTTCATGTAACTTCATCATTGATTTGAGTTTTGATTCGGTGTCTTTGTGAACCAATTCGTTGCTCGGCAAGGAAATCAAATCCAATGGCATGTGCGGATTTATTCCGTATACTACTTCAAAAGGTGAATGGGCCGTGGCGAAGCCGGGTGATCGGTTGTATGCGAATTCCGCATGTGCAAGTTTAACGTCCCAATCCTTTTGTGTTTTATTCACCAATCCTCGCAATAATGCTCCCAAGGTTCGATTAGTCACCTCGGTCTATCCATCGGTTTGTGGGTGATGTGAAGTACTGAATAGGAGTTTAGTACCCACTTTTCTCCATAAAGTATTCCAGAAGTAACTCAGAAATTTAGAATCTCGATCCGACACGATAGTTTTTGGAACTCCGTGTAAACGAACTACTTCCCGGAAGTATAAGTCCGCCACATTGCTTGCATCATCGGTTTTGTGGCATGCTATAAAGTGAGCCATTTTCGAAAAACGGTCGACGACCACCATGATCGAGTCTTTGCCTCGTTGAGTACGAGGTAAAGCCACAATAAAATCCATCGAGACATCCTCCCATGGTCGTAACGGTATTGGCAACGGCATGTATGTACTTGGCTTGAACGAACTTTTCATCATGTGACAAGTGACGCATTTACTCACGATTGTGCTTACGTCACCATACATCTTTGGCCAAAAGAAATGCTCTTTTAGCACCTCTACGGTCTTGGCCGAGCCGAAATGACCGGCTAGTCCTCCTCCGTGCGCCTCCCGAACTAGCAATTCTCGAATTGTATGTCTCGGCACACATAATTTATTTCCTTTGAAAAGAAAGCCATCCTGTAAAACAAATTCTTCGTACCCTAGCAAACGAACATCAAGAGTGGCGAGTAAGGCATAACGCCTAGACAATGCATCTGCCACAATATTGCTCTTGCCGTCCTTATACTTCGATGAGAAGTGAAATGATTGTAAAAATTCCACCCACTTCGCATGCCTGGGACTTAACTTGTGTTGCCCGTTAATGTACTTCAAAGATTCATGGTCCGAGTGGATGATAAAATGCCTTGGCCGAAGATAGTGACTCCAATGATCTAGGGCCCTCACAATAGCATAAAACTCCTTGTCATAGGTACAATAATTCAGACGAGCACCGTTTAACTTCTCGGAAAAATAAGCAATAGGTCGCTTTCCCTGAATGAGAACCACTCCAATGCCCACTCCGCTAGCATCACATTCTACCTCAAACGGTTGTGAAAAATCAGGTAATGCTAAGATTGGTGCTTCGCACAACTTCTCCTTCAACTTTGCAAATGACTCCTGAGCAGCCCGGCTCCAATTAAACGTGCCCTTCTTCAAACATTCGGTTATTGGGCTTGCAATGGTACTGAAGTCTCGAATGAATCTTCGGTAAAATGAAGTTAATCCATGGAACGATCTAACCTCCGTCACTGTAGTGGGAACCGGCCAGGACTTTCGATCATCGCTTGATCGACCGACACTCCATTCTTTGAAACAATATAGCCAAGAAAGACTATACTTTCGACCAAAAATGAGCACTTCTCCTTTTTTCCATACAGCTTCTGGTCTCTAAGGGTTTCGAAGACTTGTCTCAAGTGTTCGAAATGTTCTTGAAACGATCGGCTGTAGATCAAAATATCATCTAAGTATACAACCACAAATTTTCCTAAAAATGGCTTAAGTACCTCATTCATCAAGCGCATGAAAGTACTTGGTGCATTTGTAAGACCGAACGGCATAACGGTCCATTCATACAACCCGTGTTTTGTTTTGAAGGCTGTCTTCCACTCATCTCCTTCCCGCATCCGAATTTGGTGATAACCACTTCGTAGGTCAACTTTTGAAAAGATCACTGATCCGTGTAATTCGTCCAACATGTCATCAAGCCTCGGAATCGGAAATCGATACTTGATGGTTATATTGTTCACCGCTCGACTGTCAATACACATCCTCCAGGATCCGTCTTTCTTCGGAACCCGATGTCTAGGAACCGCACAAGGACTTAGGCTTTCTCGAACATATCCACGATCCATCAGTTCTTCGATTTGATTTTGTCATTCCTTTGTCTCCTCGGGATTACATCTATAGGCAGCTTTGTTAGGGAGTGACACACCCGGTATGAGGTCGATCTGATGTTCAATCCCACGAATAGGTGGCAAACCCGACGGTAATTCCTCGGGAAAAACAACCGCAAATTCGTGCAATAAGGCATCCATCCTTTCATTTCGTACAACCATGTTACCATCCCGTGCCTCCTTCAAAGCCAATAAGTACACGCATTTGCCATCATTAATAGCATGTTCCACCTCCCGTTCGCTAGCAAACATGGCCAGTTTTGGTTTTTCACTCCTACTAGAACTCATAGAGTGAATAGCTTGCGGCGACATTGGTTTAAGCACAATCTTCTTGCCCTTATGCCGTAACTCGTACTCATTGCTTCTTCCTCGGTGTAAAACGTCCCTATCAAACATCCATGGTCTTCCCAACAGTACATGGCATGCATCCATCGGGAGTACATCACATAATACGTTGTCTTCATATGAACCCATGGCTAGTCCAATCCTCACTTGTTTAGTCACCCTTATTTTGCTCCCATCATCGAGCCAATGCAAGGTGTAAGGTTTCAGGTGAGCCGTAGTGGTCAGCCCGAGTTTGGTCACCATCTCGCTGGAAGCGACGTTGGTGCAACTCCCTCCATCAACAATCAAACTACACCATTTATTTCCAACTTGACACTTCGTGTGAAATATTTGATTCCGCTGTTCCGAATCATTCGTCTGACCTTGGCTTGTAGCGTTCGCGAACTAAATCCGTGTCATAGCTTGGCGCATCGTAAGTCTCGCATTCTTCTCCTTCTTCATCCTTCAAGTCGAAATCAAATACGTCACCCCCTTTTCTTCCTCAACCCACAACTCATCTCGGATCGTGATGACTTCTCTCGGTGTCACCACTCGTTTGTTTGGACAAGCATTTTGATAATGTCCGAATCCTTGACATTTGAAACATCTCACTTTAGCCAAACTCGTCTCCTTCTGACGTAGGGCACGCTGTTGCCTAAGGTGAATCGCAACAGAACCGGAGTCAGATAGCTTGCCTTAACCGCTGAACTAGATCCGCCGCTTGGGTTTCCAAATTGACTGAAACTCGTGTTTGTACTGACTTCATCCTGTTACGAGCTTCTAACTTCACACATAACCCACATAATGTATCGAAGTCCTCGTATGGATACAGTTCCACTGAGTTAGCTATGCTTCGGTTTAAGCCACGCAAGAATCGCGACATCTTCTGCTCCTCATTCTCCTCTATCTCTCCCATTAAGGTTAGATTCTCAAACTCCTCAATGTATTCACTGACATTCAACTTTCCTTGCATGAGATCTGCAATCTTTATGTATAAGGATAACCGGTGTGATGTTGGCACATATCTTTTACGAAGTTTTCTTTTTAATGAATCCCACGAACGGATGTTTTCCTTCCCCGCACGAGCTCTCCGAGTTTTAATTCCTTCGTACCAAAGTGAAGCTCCTTTTCCCAACTTAAGAATTGCATACTTACACCTTTTCTCATCGTCAAGGTCTTTAAATTCGAACATACGATCAATTTTTCGTTCCCATTCCAGGTAAACTTCAGGGTCGGTCCCTCCAACGAACTCTGGAAGCTCGTTGACCTTGAATTCTTCGACATGGCGTGAGGGTCGTTCATAGTCACCACGCCTAGGTTGCCAACGCTGGTCGCATTGTTCTGGTACGTCATGCAATGCGTCACGAAGTTTTGCCAAGAAGTCAGCGTCGTTGAGATCCATAATGTCAAAGATCAAGAACTTGGTCTCCGATACCACTTATGATACGAATTCTCACTTGTGATGCGAATTCGCTATCGATACAGCGGAAGGCCTTATGACGAGCGGAAGCTATCGACAAGAAACTGTCGGGAACTGGTGACAACAGCTCGCTACAGCAACAATACTGACGAGTGATGAAGGCGGTAATTCGATACAGCGACAAAAATAGGAATTTGGTCAACTGGAAAATGACTCGAAACAGGCCACCTCCAAACAGCGATACTCGAAACAGCACGTTTTGGACGGAAACAAAGTTAAAACAGGAAACAAGTTCAAAGGATCGAACAACACTTTATACGAAATATTGAACAAGTATAAAACTGTATCGAAAAATAAACAGAATATCGAAACAGGGTATAAACAGATGTTTTTATCAAATTAGACCTATAATTTGATAAAGTGATTTCTCCTCAAGACCTATTGAGAATCAATCAGATTAATACTCGAAACGCGTCGAATAAAAACCAAGTTTTGATGAAAAACATTCACCAGGAAAAACACAAAGTGTTCTTATTTCTTCAACATTCAATAATCTCCTCTATTACAACTCTACTGCCACTATTTATAGGCAAAACTGGCCTGACAAAATAACTTAAATTATTACAAGCTGTTCCTTAAAATAATGAAAGGATAATAAAAGGTTCTTCATGTCACTTGTTGACAAAAGTAAAAGCTGGGTCTTTGCCTCCAAGTTGTTTGTTGACAGCCGCTTTTTCCTTCAACATGTTGCCAAGAATCCTGCTGCCCTTCTTAATAAAATATGTTGAAACTATTCTCTTACCACTTGGGCCCCTCTTCCCCCAAGATTACCTTTTGTTTAAGTTATTTCAATTCCGATTATCAAGGTAACTCCGTGTCTCGTATCTGTTTTCTCGCCCAAGTACGTTGGAGTATGGTCGAGATGTTTTACGTCAATTCTTACTTCGTCTTCTTCGCTTGGAGTAGTTAATCTCGTATCACTTAAAGTTTGGAGACTATACCTAAGGTCCCTCATGTAATAGCTAGGAACAAATCTTTCCTTCATCACTCGCTTCAGTTCTTCCCATGTATCTATGGGTCTTTCCCCACGTCGATGCCTAAGTTGAACTACATGATCCCACCATACAAGGGCATACCCAGTGAACTCTATAGTGGATATCTTAACCTTCTTAAGATCTGAAAAATTTCGACACTCAAATTGTCCCTCGACCTTCCTAACCCATTCAAAATAAGTTTTGGGATCAGATTTGCCTTCAAAAGGTGGTATGGAGAACTTAACACTACTTAAGTTATCATCTACCCGTACTCGTTGTTCTCTAGGTTCTTGGTCGATCCTAGGCTGTCTATCATCCTCAAAGTACTCGTCATATTCATCTTCCGGATAGTATTCGGGTGGTGGAGGGGCAGCCCTAACTCTACCCCTTTCTCTACCTCTATACCGTGAATCCCTTCCTCCCATTGTGGGTTCTCTCTCTCGATTCTCCCTGTTTCTAATAGTAGGTTCGGGAGTTGGTGACGTTCTATGGGATTTCATCTCTTCCCTCATTTCCAACATCATGTTTTCCATCCTTCGTATGTAAGATGTCAGGCCTTCGAGTTGGAATTGCATATCACAGAAGCTTTGGATTTTATTAGTAACTGGGTCGTCGCTTAAGACTTCTTCCTCATCTACGGGATCCTTCCCAGCTCGTCTAAGGGCTGGAGTTTCTCCATCCTTCGAGTTTCTTGATCCTGTCATCATGGTACTAAGTGGTTCGAAACAGTAAGCAAGTATCGAGTAGCTTACTTAAAACGCAACAACTTAACTCCAATGTGAATCACAAAATTATTTATATATATATAGATATATGAGAGTAACGATAAGAAAGGAACGACAAAACCGTTCTCTGATGCCAAATGATGCCGTTCGATACCCAACAGTGTTACCAATATAGGAACTGTCGCGAATCGTGGTTGCGTGAAGTGGAAGTGTAAGTTCTAGAGCGGAAGCAAACGAGCACCAAATAACAATAATGGTCAGCACTTCGGTACAGCTCTTCAATACAGCAGCACTTCGATACAGCTCTTCAATATAGCAGCACTTCGATACAGCGAGAGTCGATCGCACGTTGGCACAACAATATTTGGACGGTACTCCATTATAGTAATAATGGACTTCACTTCGGTACGGGACTTCGGTACAGCAACAATAGATACGGAAATGATGAGGGTACTTCAAACCCTTAGAATTAATTACTATAATCCCCTTAGAATCCTGTTCTAAAGAAACGTTTGGAATTATTCTAAGAACTCAAGTTTCTATGATTAAGACTTAACAATTTTATGAACTAAAATTGTAAGAATGTAGAAGTGAGAATTATAAGAATAATACTCAAGAAAAGTCGAGCAACAGCTCTGATTCTAGCACAAAGCCAAATTATGTTCTTGATTTCAAAAGGATTGATTTTCTCGTTACCTAAAGGTCTCCTTTTATAGGAGAGTACAAAACAAACTATATTATCCCTGACATATTAAACTAAGGAAATAAAATCAAGTGTCCCTACTTTTTAAGACAATGCAGGGCGGCTACACATGGGACTGGATTAAAAGGGAATAAACTAACAACAACTTAACTATAAAGTAAGTAAAGTAGTCTGGAAAAGGTCTTGGTCTTCTGATACGGAATTTAATAGTCCGAATAAAGAAACCGAAGCAAGAATCGACGTTAAAGGCCTTACAACGCGCCGTGCACGTGCGACTACATTTTTAGGCGAGAAAACGGACACAAGCCGGAAAATAACACAACCTGCCGGAAAATGTCACAACCTGCCGGAAAATGTCACAACCTGCCGGAAAATGTCACCCTGCCGGAAAATGCCGAGCACTGCCGGAAAATTCACCACCGGCCGGAAAAATCACCTCCTGCCGAATCGCCGAGCAACCGCCGGCCGGACCCGGCCGTGTCGTCCGACACGGCCGTGCCGCACTCGCCCGTAAACGCAAGTCATCGCCACAGGACTCGACCGTGTTGTCCAGCACGGCCGAGTCGAACTATGCCGGATAAGCCAAAACCTACGCCAGACGACCGACCGTGCTCCAGGACACGGCCGAGTCAATGCCGAGTCCTTTTGGCCGAAGTCCGCCGACGCGTCCTTGTCACGCCGCGACCGTGTCGCTAGCACGGTCGAGTCATTGCCGAACGCCCTCGCCACGCCGCGCCCGTGCCGAGTCAGCTGTCGGACGAGTCATCGGACGAGTCACTGCCGGACGTCGTTGTCGCGCCGCGGCCGTGTCAAGCGGACACGCCGAGTCCTGCCGGCCGCTGATCAGCGGCCGTGTCACGGGACACGGTCGAGTCCCGCCGATTGACCCACATATTTTATACACTTTTGTGTATTTTTGACTTCTCTTTTCCTTTTTACATATTTTAGGGATTATGTTTTCCCCATTTTGTGATTTTATGTTCCTTGTTTGTATTTTATTTTATTTGTTTTGATTATTCAAAGATTTTATAAATCTTTGAATTATTTTCTTTTTTGTTTGATTCCTTAGACTTAGACTACATCCCTATAAGTAGTCTTTGATTATCACTTGTAAGTATAATGTATTATGAATGTTGAATGAGAAAGAAAACACTTTGTGTTTCTATCATTGGTAAATGATTTTACCGAAACTTGATTTTTATTCGACGTTTTGAATATTAATCCGATTGATTCTCAATAGGTCTTGGGAAGAAATCACCTTATCGAGTTATAGGTCTAATTCGATAAACCCTTGTTCTTGATCGTTCAAGTCTTCTTGTTCGATATTTTTATTGTTATCCGATATTTCATCCATATTCATACACTCGAATTACCATATTCATAAAAGCCTTCCGCTATCATACACTTACAAACACTCCGACCGATACGTATCCACCTCTCCCCGGATAATTCGTATCATAAGTGGTATCGGAGCCCAGGGTCATCTCCTTGGGCGATTTATTCAACGAATTTTTTTTGTTGAGATTAGAGCAGTCGGAAGAAAACAAAGTTTCCCGTGGATTCGACCGTTGGATCGTCACGAAATTTTGACAAAGGTAAGCCAACTCATTGAACTACAGTCTGAACGGTGGAGATCAGATTCTTTGATCATCTTCTTGGTTCATTCTTCACGGATTTCTTGGCAAATTTTCTGTCCGATTTCTTATCAAGAACTATCTCTTGATTCTTGTTATGGATTTCTCCGAGCTCGATTTCTTGATGAAACTCCGTGACGCACTAAACGGCTTACCGGAGCAACGTATGCAAGAAAGACGCAGAGACGATGCCAACGATATTGATTTCTTGGCCAAATTCCGCAGCATACCGGAATTTCACGGAGATAGTAATCCAGATGCGTGCATAGATTGGCTCCATGCTTGTGAGGAGCACTCGGACTTCAAGGCTGCCCCGATCAACCGCCGCGTTTCGCTGGTGACAAAGCGCCTCCGCGGTAGCGCCGCCTTCTGGTGGCAAAAATTGAAATAAATCCGTTCACAACAACGTAAGCCTAAAATTACAGATTGGCAAAAATTCAGAAAATATTTCAAGCGAAGGTTCAAAGCCACATCTTACCACCAGTCGTTGTTTCCCCACCACCAATCCTTCGACGCCCCGCCGCCAACCTTTGATCAAAGATTTTTTTTTCATCGAAGAATTTCCAGCGAATTTTTTTTTGACGAAGACGATGTCCCTACCACCATTTTTAATGAAGTAGACAAGACAGAGTTTTCAACGGAGCAATTCAACGAAGAAGATGAGTTGAGCCGTGTCTCCCTAGTCGACGAACCTGGATCTTGCTACTTTGAACATGGGTCAGTTGGTTGTGTTGGCCAAATTGACCAAAACGGACCAAATTATTTTAATGATGAGGAGCCTTTTAGTGTCATGGAAATTGGGTCGGATTACGAAGGGCCACCGGTCTTTGATGCGGAACCAGTTGACGAAGAGGAGTCCGTAATAAATCATGTGTTTTATATTTTTGATGGTGAAGCCGATATGGAATTATCAGTGTTTCCAATTCTGGAGGAGGAACCCGATGTGGAGTTAACCGTGCGTCCCATTTCAGATATCCACTCATGTCATGATATCGGTATTATTCAAGTGAGTAATTATTATTATTTTATTAATAATGATAGTTATTTTGTTGGTGATTCTCGAGGGGGCCCCACTACCTATCGTCTCAAGATTTTGGGCCATGTACGTACTGCGGACATTTTCGAGATCAAGTACTTAGAAGCTTTAATTAATTATCTTGACGACGAAGGAAGTTCGGAATTGAGGACAATTCCCTTTAAAGGGGGAGGGGATGATACGGAATTTAATAGTCCGAATAAAGAAACCGAAGCAAGAATCGACGTTAAAGGCCTTACAACGCGCCGTGCACGTGCGACTACATTTTTAGGCGAGAAAACGGACACAAGCCGGAAAATGACACAACCTGCCGGAAAATGTCACAACCTGCCGGAAAATGTCACCCTGCCGGAAAATGCCGAGCACTGCCGGAAAATTCACCACCGGCCGGAAAAATCACCTCCTGCCGGAACTGGCCGAGCACTGCCGGCCGGACCCGACCGTGTCGTCCGACACGGCCCGTGCCGCACTCGTCGAAACGCATGTCATCGCCACAGGACTCGACCGTGTTGTCTGGCACGGTCGAGTCGAACTATGCCGGATAAGCCAAAACCTACTGCCAGACGACCCGACCGTGCTCCAGGACACGGTCGAGTCAATGCCGAGTCACTGTCGGTCGAGTCGCTGTCAGACGTCCTTGTCACGCCGCGACCGTGTCGCCTAGCACGGTCGAGTCATTGCCGAACGTCCCTGTCACGCCGCGCCCGTGCCGAGTCACTGTCGGACGAGTCAGCTTCGGACGAGTCCATCGGACGTCGTTGTCGCGCCGCGAGCGTGTCAAGCGGACACGGTCAAGTCCCTTCCGGCGCTGCCGATCAAGCGCCGCGGCCGTGTCACGGGACACGGTCGAGTCCTGCCGACAGCCCACATATTTTATACACTTTTGTGTATTTTTGACTTCTCTTTTCCTTTTTACATATTTTAGGGATTATGTTTTCCCCATTTTGTGATTTTATGTTCCTTGTTTGTATTTTATTTTATTTGTTTTGATTATTCAAAGATTTTATAAATCTTTGAATTATTTTCTTTTTTTGTTTGATTCCTTAGACTTAGACTACATCCCCTATAAGTAGTCTTTGATTATCACTTGTAAGTATAATGTATTATGAATGTTGAATGAGAAAGAAAACACTTTGTGTTTCTATCATTGGTAAATGATTTTTACCGAAACTTGATTTTTATTCGACGCGTTTTCGAATATTAATCCGATTGATTCTCAATAGGTCTTGGGAAGAAATCACCTTATCGAGTTATAGGTCTAATTCGATAAACCCTTGTTCTTGATCGTTCAAGTCTTCTTGTTCGATATTTTTATTGTTATCCGATATTTCATCCATATTCATACACTCGAATTACCATATTCATAAAAGCCTTCCGCTATCATACACTTACAAACACTCCGACCGATACGTATCCACCTCTCCCCGGATAATTCGTATCATCTTCACAATCCTCACGTTCATTTTGAAACTTCCACATGCTGAAGTTCCCTTTTCCAAGACAACACCAACATCCACCTTCCTTGAAGCTTCCTCATGCCTAAGTCTAATTTCCAAGCTAGGATGGATTTTCCTTAATCATCAAGCCGACCTTCGGTTGTTCATCCTTTTTTTATAGAGTATTTCTCTTTTCGAGTTTTTATGATTTAACTCTCATTTTTAGGAAATACGACAAAGACGCCCTCATGCCATTATTTAGGCAATATCTGGGGTCCGCCCTCAAGCCTTCTGTTTTTAGCTATATCTGGGCTGCCCTCAAGAAAAGCTATATCTGGGCTTAGGATTTGAACAACTGTCGGGCCTTCTTGAATCTCAAGTAGATCTACCGTTGTACAGTCACTAAACTTAGACATGATTTCCACTTCTAATTCGGGCAGCTTAAGGACGAGCTTGTCTTCTTCTTTTCTTTGGACGTGAATTCTTCTAGGTTTAGGGTCTTTATTCAGTGTACTCCAAACAGCCTCAGTGTGAGGGTCTTCAAGAGAGGATTTGATCTAGGTCATACAATAAACCTCTTGAGTAGGAATCGAGTTGTCTTCGTAAGAGTTAATAACAGATAATAAGGTAATAGGTGAGGAACGTGCATTAAGTTTATTTCGTGAGGTGGTGCTAGTGTCACTCGTTCTCAGCATCTCACTCGTTTGTTCTCTCAACTTCCTAGCACGTGCACGTGTGATAGGACCAGTGTGGTCCATGACGGTTCCAACCGTTCCTAACTCTCTTGGTAGCACAACCGTGTTTGTATCACCTTCTTCTGGCCCAGTTTCCATCCCTGGTCTTGCACCCGTGCGTTTCCCCCCTTCTCGATAGACCATTCTTCCTTAGGTTTGGTTCTGCCCCCTGCTAATTATTTGGGCAAGGGAATTGGTGTTAGTTCTGATGTTTTGCTTAATTCATGTTGTAATGTGGAAAATGTGGGAATTGTTTGTAATGATACTAATGTTAGTGGTTCTTGTGCTAGTAAAGGAAATGCTCAGCTTATTAATGGAACTCTTAATGTTAGTTTTGATAGTAATGTTTCTGGTTTTGCTGCTCGTAATAGGATTGTGATACGAAATCTCTATCGGTAGAGCGGAAAGCTGTTTTATGAGCGGAAGCAAAGAGCACTTAGTCAACAGGAATCAAACAGTACGGTCAGGAACTGACAATAACAGCCCGATACAGCAACAATAATGGACGGCGGCACGCGCTCAAGACAGAACTGATAGCAATAGTTCGGTACAACAACAATAACGGACAGCAGCATGTGCTTAAGACAGGAATTGATAGCAATAGTTTGATACAGCAACAATAACGGACATCAGCACATGCTCAAGACAGGAACTGATAGCAAAGGTTCGATACATCAACAATAACGGACAGCAGCACGCGCACAAGACAGGAATTGACCGAGTGGAAATGAACCGGAACCGTCAACTCCAAACAGCGGGACTCGAAACAGCAAGTTCCAAACAGCAAGGCTAATCGATACAGCGGTTCCGAACAGCAAGGCGAACAAAGAGAATCCCAACAGCGACAACGAAGAAGATGATTCCGAAACTTTTCTGGAGAACGAACAGCACTTACGATAGGAAATCCCGATCAAGTACAATCTTGTATCGAAGGTAAGAGAAATGTCTTTTGCGAACAGGGAGCACAAACGATAATTTGAAGTATGGAACAAATGTAAGAATCATCCGAAAATAGAACGATCCTACTGAAATAGAACATGAACAAGCTGTTTATCGAATTAGACCTATACTTTGATAAAGTGGTTTCTTCTCAAGACCTATTGAGAATCGATCGGATTAAAATTCGAAAACGTGTCGAATAATAACCAAATTTTGGAAGGAAACTCGTCCAACACTTTAAACAATACACAATGTATTTTTTTGATGATTCAATGAATGCCCCAAATACATCCCAAACCTGACTACTTATAGATAAGAGTAGTCTTACAAAATCAAATAAACTATTCAAAAGGTAAGATCACAAGATCTTTAAAATAAACAAAAGGACAACAAAAGAGATGGCACACTCATTGCCAAAGGGGGCCGCGGTCAATCACAGGGGATAAAGGGTGGGTGAAATCTTTTTCACATGATATTATTGATATATCCTGCATCACTTTAAAATAAAGAAATGGTATGAAATCTTCATTATCTTGGACAAGATCGACCGAGATCTTCACCAACTTGGACCAATCGTGATGCTTGTCGCCACATCTAAGTTATTCCGAGTCCGATCACCAAGGTTACTCCAAGTCGGTTTCGTCTCATTCCCTCCTTCTTTAAAAGGAATTGTCCTCAATTCCGCAATTCCATCGTCATCGAGATACGAAGATAGATCACCTATATTAAAAGTAGCATGTACTCCATAATCACTCGGAAGTTCTACCTTGTACGCATTATCGTTTATTCTAGCAACTACCTTGGAAGGACCCTCGGCTCGCTGCATAAGTATATTCTTGCGTTTACCCGGAAATCATTCTTTTCTCAAATGTACCCAAACCAAGTCGCCAATTTCAAATTGTCTCGATTTTATTTGTTTGTTAGACTTCCGTTTGTAGGCATCATTAACCTCCTTGATCCGATTACGCACTTGCTCATGTAGCTTCATCATGGACTTAAGTTTCGACTCCGCATCTTTGTGAACTAACTCATCGTTCGGCAAGGGAATTAAATCTAACGGTGTATACGGATTCAAACCATAGATTATTTCAAAAGGTGAGTGAGCCGTGGCATGAGTAGGGGCTCGGTGTACGTAAATTCCGCATGTGCAGGTTTTAAATCACAATCCTTTTGTGTCTTGCTTACAAGACCATGCAACAACGTTCCCAGAGTTCGATTAGCCACTTCGGTTTGTCCGTCGGTTTGAGGATGGTGCGAAGTGCTAAACAAGAGTTTGGTTCCCACCTTTCTGAATAAGGTGTTCCAGAATTAGCAAAGGAATTTTGAATCTCGATCCGAAACAATAGTCTTTGGAATTCCATGTAAACGTACCATCTCTCGGAAATATAAGTCGGCCACATTGCTTGCATCGTCGGTCTTATGGCACGCCACAAAATGAGCCATTTTCGAGAAATGATCTATGACCACCATAATAGCATCCTTACTCCGTTGAGTACGAGGCAACGTAACAATGAAATCCATTGAAACATCCTCCCATGGCCTATCCGGAACCGGTAGAGGCGTATACATGCCCAGCTTAAATGAGCTCTTTGCCATATGACATGTCACGCATTTACTCACAATATCATTTACGTCTCCTTGCATTTTTGGCCAATAGAAATGTTCTCTAAGTACCTCCGTCCTTCGAAACGATATAGCCAAGAAAGACTATACTTTCGACTAAGAATGAGCACTTTTCTTTTTTCCCATACAGCCTTTGGTCCCTAAGAGTCTCGAAGACTTGCCTTAAGTGCCCGAAATGTTTTCGCAACGATCGGCTATAAATCAAAATGTCATCCAAGTACACAACTACAAATTTCCTAAGAACTCCTTGCCAGTCGATGAACCACTCGGTTCTTTCACTTTCCCAAACTCCTCAATGTTTATCAACATACAAATCCTAATTCAACTAAAATATTCCAAAATTTACAACTATAAATATACAAATTCTACTGCAGAATTTCTTTACATCATTCTTTACAAAAAAAATGAAGAGAAAATAGTACATAACAATTCCACGACAGAAATCCAGACGAAGAAGAAGAATACATTCTGCATCCGACCTCTTCCATACACAATACGTAAAATATAATTCTCTGCAAATAATCTCACAGAATTCTTCTTAACGACCGATCTCTCCAGCAACTCACAACACTCATCTGCAGTTACAATCTTCTCAAATTTCTTTAGCGGAGGTAAATTTCTAAATCTTATTCTTCTTTTATTCTTCATCAAATTAGAATCTTAAATATACGACTCTCCTTCTGTAAATTACAATTTTTAAACACACATACTTCTACAAACTTTAACCTTTTACACATGAAAATCAAACCTCCATTCACAGTAAGCCCGAAAACATCAAATCCAAAGCTGAAATTCGTAGCTTTCAACCTGAACAGAACCAAACCAACAAAAAAAAAAGAATCAATAGATCAGAAACCCAAAATCAAATTCAGATTTTGCTCAGCTATCTCTTAATATTTGGAACAGAAAATCGTTCGAACCTCGAACCACCAAAACCCCAGTCCAGATAGACCCAAACCCGCATCTGTCGGCCCGAACACATGGAAACCAATCTCGGGATGTCCAAACAAAGCTGACGCGATGAGGATGGGCGGCTATCGCTAAGGATAAAGATACATCAATTCAAGCCACTCAAATACACAATGAAATCACAATAAACATAATCCAATGAACCTATGAACGCAATGAACGAAATCCAAAAAACTAATAATGAATAACAGTGCCCAGAAATTGAAGAAATCATAGGACATAGGACCATGCTACATGCATTCGAGTCGGAACTATGTGAGAACTCAGGTTAACTTATTAGATCCGAGACTTTTATACTCAGAATTAGCTATAATTGTTCCAATTAAGCCTTTACTTCTTGATTCAGTCTTGTTAATAGGATATAAGAACATGTTATGGTATGATCCTCCTTTATATGAGACGATCATGGTGCGAAAGCATAGGAGAAATGAATCGTTTTACCGATCTAAAATGAATAGTAATAAACAAATATAGAGTTGATGAGGGTTGTTCAGTCATCAACCCGATGAACAGCAAAATGTGAACTCTAGAAATCAAAGTAGAACCCAAAAATATACATCCGAAGGACCTTGGAATCAGGGTGAAAACAATAGGCACCGAGCACGAATTGAGTGACAAAACTCAAAACAATAATATATTTATGATTGGTAAAAATGATGTCTCTCACAAATCCAAAAATGGCTCTTAAATAGCTAAGAGGAGCCTTATCTAGTCAACTAAAGCAAAGAAAAAAAAATAAACTTACAAGAAAAATCAAACAAAGTAAAATATACACCCTCCGTCCACTTTTTAAAGTCTCATTTACTCTCAACTATTTGTCCACAATTTAGAGTCTCACTCTGCTTTTTGTACCATATTACCCTCTCTTCTTTATTTAATTACTACCTTTTTCACTAATGGACCCACATTCTACTCATAACACTTACTTTTACCACTACCTTTTTCTCCAAACCACTATTCTTTTCTCCAAACCACTACCTTTTTACTTCCACTCATTTTACCTTTTATCAATTTTTCTTAACCTCCGTTCCCAACATCAAATGGAACTTTAAAAAGTAGACGGAGTGAGTACTTTAAGAAAGAGATGACCACATTTCATGACTTGTGGTCTTGTTGGCAACAGCTATATGGGAAATGGTAGAGCTGAAATATCTTTCTTCAAAGTCTCTTTTCAAATCTTCTTGCTAGATACGCTTTAAGACAAATGAGATCACAATTATGAAGACTTGAGTGAGGAAACGGCTAGTAGGATATAAGACCACGTTACGTGCCTTCGAGTCGGAACTCTATGAAAATTCATGTTAATTGATTAGATCCGAGCCTATTGTACTCAGAATTGGCTATAGCAGCTCCCATTAAGCCTATACTTCGTGACTGAATCTGGTTACTAGGAGATAAGACCACGTTATATGCATTCGAATTGGAACTCTATGAAAACTTGGGTTTTTTGGTTAGATTCGAGCCTTTTGTACTGAGAATTGGCATAACAGCTCCGATTAAGCTTTTACTTCTCGATTAAGTCTTGTTGTAGCAAGGATTAGCTATAATAGCTCCAATTAAGCCTTTACTTCTTGGTAAGTCTTGTTAATAGGTCCCCCTTGTGTGCGTGTATGGGAAAAAAAGTCTTGTTAATAGGAGATAAAAAACCCGCGTTACATGCATTCGAGCCGAAACTCTATGAAAACTGTGGTTTATTGATTAGATTCGAGGCTTTTGTACTCAGAATTGGCTATAACATTTCCGATTAAGCTTTTACTTCTTGATTAAATCTTGTTGTAGCAAGGACTGAATATAATATCTTTGATTAAGCCGTTAGTTCTTGAATAAGTCTTGTTAATAGAAGATAGTACCACAGTACATGCATTCGAGTCGGAACTCTATGAAAACTCGGGTTTGTTGGTTAGATTTGAGCCTTTTGAACTGAGAATTGGCATAACAGCTCCGATTAAGCTTTTACTTATTGATTAAGTCTTGTTATAGCAAGGATTAGCTATAATAGCTCCAGTTAAGCCTTTACTTCTGGTAAGTCTTGTTAATAGAAGATAAAACCACGTTACATGCATTTGAGTCGAAACTCTATGAAAACTCTAGACTATTGATTAGATTCGAGACTTTTTTGGGAAAAGTCAATTGCATTAATATAAAAAGAGTGGCCAAAAAGGTTGGCCAGTACCCCGGCAACCATATAGAATGGTGCACCAAACAACATTACAAAGAGCAAGATCTAGCAATACATAGCCTACATAAGTAACAAAAAGCTACATAAGCTACAAGCCTAAAAAAGCTACAAAGAAGAAGAACTACCAAGCTATCCTCCAAATACGTCTAACAGCCTAGATTCAAGACTTTTGTACTCAGAATTGACTATAACAGCTCCGATTAAGCTTTTACTTCTTGATTATCTTGTTGTAGTAAGGATTGGATATAATATCATCGATTAAGCTGTTACTTCTTGATTAAGTCTTGTTAATAGGAGATAAGACTATGATACATGCATTCGAGTCGGAACTCTATGAAAATTCGGGTTTAATGGTTAGATTCAAGCCTTTTGTACGGAGAATTGGCATAACAGCTCCGATTAAGCTTTTACTTGTTGATTAAGTCTTGTTGTAGCAAAGATTGACTATAATAGCTCCGATTAAGCCTTTACTTCTTTATTAAATCTTGTTAATAGGATATAAGAACACGTTACGTATATTTGAGTAAGAACTCTACAAGAACTCGGGTTTATTGGTTAGATTCGAGCCTTTTGTACTGAGAATTAGCTGTAACAACTCCGATTAGGCCTTTAATTCTTGATTAAGTGTTGTTAATAGGATATAAGACCATATTACATGCACTCGAGTCAGAACTCTATGAAAGCTCTTGTTTATTGATTAGATTCGAGATTTTTGTACTCAAAATTGGCTATAACAGCTCCGATTAAGCTTTTACTTCTTGATTAAATCTTGTTGTAGCAAGGATTGGATATAATATATCCGATTAAGCCTTTACTTCTTGATAAAGTCTTGTTAATAGGAAACAAGACCAAATTACATGCACTCGAGTCGGAACTTTATGAAAAATCAGGTTTATTGATTACATTCAAGCCTTTTTTTTTTTTGGGAAAAGTCAATTGCATAAATAAAATAAGAGTGGCCAAGAAAGGCTGGCCAATACCCGACAACCATATAGAATGGTGCACCAAACAACGTAACAAAGAGCAAAAGTAGGAAAACAAAGCCTACGAACAAATGGCTACCAAAGCTACAAAGCCTAGAAAGTTACAAACAAAAGAGGAACTACCAAGCTATCCTCCAAATACGACGAAGAGCCACAGTAGATAGAGAACGAGCGGGCCATCTATGAGAGATAATATCACGAACAAGACCTATCCCCTGGAAAGTAACCGAATGAGGATCTCGACGGCTCTGGCCAAACCTCCTCTCGTTCCTCTCCTGCCAAATCAAATAGACCAACGCAAGAAGAATACGGTAAGCCACGTTGACCACGTGCTTACCTCTCCACCTCCTAGACCCACAATACCCCGAGCTCCACCAGAGTGAGGCCAACGAAAGCGGACGGCCCTCCTAGCAATAGAAATACACCTCCTAGAATAAGGGCACTGAAAGAATAGGTGGGAGTGCGTCTCTACCGCCATACCACAAAGGACACAAATCCCATCAATATGCTGAAGCCAAGGCTTATCCATAGTCGATAACCGCTCCTGAATAGCCAACCAGAGGATGAAAGAGTGTCTCGGGATCTTTCCCGGTCCTTGAAAGAGCGGAGCCCAAGGAACAGGGGGCGAATAACCTCTGAGGAACCGAAGAGCAGAAGAGGATGAAAAAATTCCCGAACTAAGCGGTCTCCATAAAACGCGATCCTGACCCCCATTAATATGTGGCAAAGCAGAAGTAATCTGCAAAAGCTCGGGCCTAACCACCACCGGCCACTCCCAAGAACCCTCAACAATAACCGAATCAAGCCTAGCACCCACGTCGATGCCGGACCACAGAGGAGCTCTAGGAACAGAATGCCTAATCACACCTATAGAATGCCAGGGGTCCGACCACAAGAAGAAGGATGAGCCATCTCGATGGAAGACCAAATGCTCCCATAACAAGGGGACGCAGTTTCAGAAGCTGACGCCAATACCAAGCTGAAGCTGGAGAAACACTAAGATCCCAGAAAGAACACTGCTGCAACCTAAAAGTCCGAACCCAATTAACCCAGACAGAGCGATTAGAGCCCGTGATAAGAGCCCAGATATGACGAGCCATCTGAGCCTGATTCTGGAGCCTAAAAGGAATGATGCCACGGCCCCCACAATCCACTTCCAAGCAAACCTTAGCCAGGCCACCTTGGCGAGGCCCGAATCATGAGAACCTCGCAGAGGAACCGCCGATACGTTTCTCAATCAAAGAGAGAACGCCCTTAGGCAAAATAAAACTACCATCCCAATAAATATGTAAAGAAGATAAGACAGAGCGAATAAGCGCACCGACTGCCATGGAAAGAGCAAGACTAGCCCACGAACTCGGACGACCATCAATCGAATCAATCAAAGGGAACACATAGCAATTGTCGGCTTTGAAGAAATCAAGGAACTCCCAAATACCTCACAGGAAGTGACCTAGTGAAACCTAACAAGCTGAACTGGATCCCGCACTGAGCACTAGCTGAAAGAAAGATATTACTCTTACTGGGTTGGCGTGTAGGCGAAAGGGGAAGCAAAGATCTCAATACTTTTCTTAAGAACACCGACAGAGACAACATCAGGATTACAGAAAAGGAGGAGGTCATCGGCAAAAGCAAGCATGAAGGTGCGTGTAGCCAAACACTTCCAGTGGAATCTGAACCCCGTAGTCTGAGCGATCTCATGGGCGATAATACCATGGAGGACCTCCATTACAATAACAAACAGATACGGAGAGATAGGGTCACCCTGCCTCAGCCCCCTACGGCCCCTAAAGATACCCTCAGCATCCCCATTCAAGGAGATAGAGTAAGCCGGAGTGGTGATACACTCCTTGACCCAAGCAATAAACGTCTGGTGGAACCCCATACATTGCAGAGCAATCAAAACAAAATCCCATTCAACAGTGTCGTAAGCTTTCATAAGATCAACCTTAAAGACACACCGACTCGGCATCCCTCTTTGCCCATAACCATGAAGAAGCTCCTGGGCGAGAAGGATATTATCACTAATCCTTCTCCCAGGAATAAAAGCTGTCTGAGCTGGATCAATCAAGGAATCAAGGCTATCACGCATACGATGGACCATAATCTTAGAAATAGCCTTATATAAAAGGTTACAACAAGAAATCGGTCTAAAGTCAGACATGCTCCTCGGCAAAGCAACTTTAGGAACAAGAGATATTAGGGTAGTATTGATCTGCTTGACGAATTGATCCGAGGAGAAAAAATGTTTAATAGCGTAAGTAATCTCACCCCCAACAATCGGCCACACTCGTCGATAAAAAGCGGCATTAAACCCATCAGGGCCTGGAGCCAAATTCATATCGAACCCAAAGAAAACAGAACGAACCTCCTCATCAGAAACCGGTCTGATCATATGTAACGCAACATCAGGAGGAAGAGAAGAAGAGACAAAGGGTCTCACCTGATTGTACGAGATAGGCTGAACCCGATCCGAAGAACCCAATAACCTCTCATAGAACCCAACTACCTCATCCCGAATGAGAACAGGATCTGACAGCTCAATGCCAGCCTCAGAAACCAGCCTAAAAATCCGCGAACGAGCCCTCCTAGAGGCAACCCTCCGGAAGAAGAAAGCAGAACACTGGTCCCCATCCTTGAGCCACGCTAGCTTGGCCCGTTGCCTGAGCGAGGACTGCTCCTGGGAAACAGCGGAAGAGAACACCCACCTGCAACACCCTTCTAACTGTAAAGCAGAGTCTGACAAAGGAAACTCTCTAAGGATAGACTGGGCAGCAGAAAGGAAAGCTGACGCTGAAGCCACATTAATAGCCAAGTCCCCTTTCCTCTTCCTCATAGCGCGAAAAACATGCTTAAGGGCATCTAACTTCCGGCAAATCGCATAGAAGGGGGCTCCCACAATAAGATGATGCCAAATACCAAAGACAGCAGGCAGAAAGTCATCAGAATCTGCCAGAAAATTATCAAACATGAACATCTTACCCCTACGACGGGTATACCAAAGATAAGCGGGCTATGATCAGAGGTCCGAGGCAAATCGCAAGTATAGGAGTAGTCAGAATGAGAAATAAACCACTGCGGATTACCCAGGACTCTATCTAACCGTTTCCACAAGGATCTAGGAGAAGGGCTCTTATTATGCCAAGAGAACCAGGAGCCCAACATCGGAAGCGTCTCTAGATCAGCACGCTGACAGAACTCCCTGAACTCCAACATAGGGAGCTCATCATCATGATGAGTCACCTCTCCACCTAAGATCTCGCTACAATCCAAAACAGCATGAAAGTCGCCCATAATCACCCAAGGCTCGCTAACATGCAGAATAGAAAAATCAGTCAAGTACTGCCAAAGAAGTCTCCTCTGGATAGCATAATTAGAACCATAAGCAAAAGTAACTAGGAAACTGGACGAGTCAATAAGCGAAATAATCCGACAGTGAATAAGTTGAGGATCAATAGCAATAATATCAACAGAGACCACGCCGGAATCCCGACCAAATCCGCTTACCCGGCTGTTTCCATAATCAAAAACCACGCCACGAAGCATTAACCAGAGAAGCAATATGCCTCGAGTTACCAACCGAGACTTTCGTCTCGGTAAAGGCAACACAACAAAGACTAAAAGAAGAAATGACCTCCGGACCGAGTTACGATGGTCGGACAGTTGAGCCACGGACATTCCACCTGCGGCGGAATCATCTAACACCCTCGAGAAGGGCTGCATCAGATATAGGGCCCATAGAAGAAGAACTAGAACAAAGCGACGTGCCGACAAACTCAGGAATCTCAACCTCAAAATCATCGGTGAGACCAGAAAGAGCCGCAAACCTGTTGTGAGACGGCTCATACATACCAGCAGAAACCCTCCTAGGCGACACGATAGGAGAGCTGGTAGTAACCAAGGAGAAAGTAGAGACACTACTCAACGGGCTCAAACCAGCCCCACGACCTCCAGAGCCCCCAGCTAACACCACATCTGGGCCCCCGGAGCAGACATCAGGGCCAACCCCAGCCTGAGCGACCCCCCCAACCGGAACCAGACCCAACGAGGACCCCAGACCATGGCGCCCGAGGAGCAGGCTTAGCCACATAAATACGAGCACAGCTTAACACCTTCGAACCGGAGGCTTAGAAGTGCTCGGGCAAACCCGATCACGATGCCCGAAAACTCTACAAACACCACACCGATGAGGTAACCATTCATACTCAACATGGATCCTCCTAACGGCAGGACAATCACCATCGATGGAATAACCATAAGGAACGAGCGAATCGGGCTAGTATCGCGTCTAACATGACGCACACTCTAGCATAATCCACTTTCAGACAGTTTCTGGTGAAAACATCAGCAAAAAGTGGCTCCCCTATAGCACTAGCAGTAATACTAAGCCCCTCGTCAGTCCAATACTCGAGGGGGACATCACGAAGTTTCACCCAAACAGGGACATGTTTAGGTTGAACCTTCATAAGGGACATACCAAGCTTCCACCGGGTAAGGAAAATAGACTGGCCCTGAATCAGCCACGGCCCACCCTCTAACGCCTCGGACAAAACTCGCTCACTATCAAACTTGAAGAAAAAGAATCCCCCCTCAGAGGAGAACACCTCCTTAAGCCCCTTCCACGCCGACATAAAATAATTCTTGACCAAGCTAAGAGGAGGGGCTTTCCCCAAAAAATAACCAACTAATGTGAAAAGCCACTTCTTAGAACCTTCAAGACCAACACTAACATCCGGTTTCACAATAAGCTCGCCATTTTGGATTTCAGGTTGCACATACCGAAGGCCCCTTTTCTTTTTAATATTTTCTAACACAACATGAGGAATGTGCAAGGCCTTCGGAATCGTTACCGAATTAGCCAAAGAAACAGGGGTAGCAATAGAACCAAAGTTCATAGAAACCGTTGCATTTCCATAATCAACATCAATATCATCAATTATACTATGCATTATATTACTTTCCCCAATACAACAAGAATCGCCAAAAGAAGATACAACAGTCTCACAATAATCCAATGGAGACACAATAGAATTACAAGAATTCTTAGCTGTAGAGCAAATAGGAATTTGCACAGGAGCAACAAGAATAGGCCCAGCCAAAGAGCCGACACCAGAAACCAGCCCCGGAGCACCAGGGAGAGGAACCGGGTCACGAACAGGGCCTGCCAAAAAACCACCCGGGTTGAGAAATGGGGCAACCGGTCGACCTAGGGTCACGCCTGGCCCGTGACAAAGGCCCGATCGGCAGCAGATGAGGAGCACCACCGCCAGAAGCCATAACCGCCGCCGTCAGAGAAGTAGCCGGAGGAGGTTCCGCACTAGGACCACCAAAAATTCCGTCGATGTTAAGCTTGAGCAGGTCGGAGTCGGAGGAACCAAACACCTTCTTCCCTAACTCACAGAGACCTTGAGCATTAAAACCCTGAGAAATGGAGCTTCCAACCGTCCGGGAAGAAGAAGAGAACAAGCCGCAAGCTGTAGACGTTGTCATACCAGTCAACGAAAACCACGACAAATCGCAACCACAAATTCGCGAACAAAAAACACAGAAGAAGACCGCACGACCCGAATGGCTAAGGCGGCGCAAAATTACAGCTAGGAAACTCGCGACAAAGCCGACCCCCAAATCGGATTCCAACCACGAACGCGAGAGGAACACCAAACCCAGAAAGGCCGACGATCTCAAATCGCGCAGGACAAAATTAATTCACAAATTCACCAAAAAATATTGCTGGGAAGATAATAGAGAACCGAACCACAATCGTAAAGGCTAAATCTCTGGAAAAAATCACAAGTTTAAGAACAGAAAGGAAGAATCGGCCGAGAATAGGGAAAAAAAGACGCCCTCATTTCGCACCTACTGAGCGTGTAAATCGCCCACAGTTCTACATTCAAGCCTTTTGGACTAAGAATTGGCATAACATCTCCGATTAAGCTTTTACTTCTTGATTAAGTCTTTTTGTAGCAAGGATTAGCTACAATAGCTCCAATTAAGCCTTTACTTCTTGCTAAGTCTTGTTAATAGGAGATAAAATCACGTTACCTGCAATCAAGTCGGAACTCTATGAAAACTCTGGTTTATTGATTAGATTCGAGACTTTTTTACTCAGAATTGGCTATAACAACTCTGATTAAGATTTTACTTCTTGATTAAGTCTTGTTGTTGCAAGGATTGGATATAATATCTTCGATTAAGCCGTTACTTCTTGATTAAGTCTTGTTAATAGGAGATAAGACCACGTTACATGCATTCGAGTCGGAACTCTATAAAAACTCAGGTTTATTGATTAGATTCAAGCGTTTTGCATTCAGAATTGGCTATAACAGCTCCCATTAAGCCTTTACTTCTTTACTAAATATGGTTAATAGGAGATAAGACCACGTTACATGCATTCGAGTCAGAACTCTATGAAAACTCGGCTTTTTTGGTTAGATTCGAGCATTTTGTACTGAGATAAGACCACGTTACATGTACCGTGTTGGTTAGACCACGTTAGATTCTTGGTAAGTCTTGTTAATAGGAGATAAAAACCACGTTACATGCATTCGAGTCGGAACTCTATGAAAATTGTGGTTTATTAATTAGATTCGAGACTTTTGTACTTAGAATTTGTAACACCCCCAAATCTTATTAGGTTATTACAGTGCCGTGGACCCCATGCCAGGAGATCCACTAGGCGAACACAACTAAAATACATCAAATTAACCAACAAGGGAAATCACAGTCCCTACTATGATATCCAACACAATATTCCGATAAGGAATTCCTATGACAACGATGGGCCTACAAGGCCAAAATGAAAATACAACAACCCCCACGAGCATCTGCTCGGGTAATACATAATGACAATGACTGACAAACTCGAGAACACTCCAATTGACTGACCAACATGAACAACTCGGACTAGTATCGCTCGAATGCCTCGTCGCCATCGTCATGCCCCTGTGTCTCAACTCTCTCCTCGCAAGAACCTAAAACATGAAAACATGTTCCGCCCCCACGGGGTCAGTCATCCAGATAATGAACATCAAATACATGTATAACATGATATGCATCCAAAGGCAGAATGAAATGGTACAATGATAATAATAATACGAGATGCTCACAAACCAAGGTGAGAACCGAGCATTCATGAAACACTATGCCCACGGCATACTATTAATACCTACTCAATAGGTTAGAACATAAATGCCCCACGGTGAATCATAATTATAAAACATCACAATGAATTACGCGAACATGAACCAAACTAGAAATAAATTGGATATGAACTACAATGCCCAGAGGCTCCAATGAAAATACCAAGACACCACAAAGGCCTGAAAGCCACTCAGCCGAAGCTGTCAATTATCACAATCACCTGAAACCAAAATAGCCCGAAGTTGTATCGATGAGGGCCGAAGTCATGACATGAAGCCGTATAACAATAAAACAATCCAAAGGCCGTGACCTACTGAACTTTAGGTGTTGGGAAACCAAATGCGAAGGTTCAAGCTCCAAACTTACCCATAATGAGATCGTGAACCTGACCGTGACCTTGATACGAATTCTCACTTGGGATGCGAATTCGCTATCGATACAGCGGAAGGCCTTTTGATGAACGGAAGCTATCGACAAGAAACTGTCGGGAACTGGTGACAACAGCTCGCTACAGCAACAATACTGACGAGTGATGAAGGCGGTAATTCGATACAGCCACAAGACAGGAATTTGGTCCAAATGAAAAGACTCGAAACAGGCCACCCCCAAACAGTGACACTCAAAACAGCACGTTTCGTTCGGAAGCGAATTTAAAACAGGAAACACGTTCGAAGGATCGAACAACACTTTATACGAAATATTGAACAAGTATAAAACTGTATCGAAAAAAAAACAGAATATCGAAACAAGGTATAAACAGTTGTTTTATCAAATTAGACCTATAATTTGATAAAGTGATTTCTCCTCAAGACCTATTGAGAATCAATCAGATTAGTATTCGAGACGCGTCGAATAAAAACCAAGTTTTGATGAAAAGCATTCACCAGGGAAAACACAAAGTGTTCTTAATTCTTCAACATTCAATAATTCCCCATTACAACTCTCGCCACTATTTATAGGCAAAAGTGGCCTGACAAAATAACTTAAACTATTACAAGCTGTTCTTTAAAATAATGAAAGGATAATAAAAGGTTCTTCAGGTCACTTGTTGACAAAAGTAAAAGCTGGGTCTTTGTCTCCAAGTTGTTTGCTGACAGGCGCCCTTTTTGCCAAGAAAGCTGAACATCCTTTTATTTGTTTAGTTGCCACTTGATCCTTTTTCCCTCCCCAAGATGCTATTTGTCTTTTGTTTAAGTTACTCCAATTCCGACTATCAAGGTAACTCTGTGCCTCGTTTCTGTTTTCTCGCCTAAGTAGGTTGTAGTGCGGTCAAGGTGTTTTACGTCAATTCTTACTTCATCTTCTTCGCTTGGAGTAGTCGGCTTCGTATCATTCCCTCCTTCTTTAAAAGGAATTGTCCTCAATTCCGCAATCCCGTCGTCGTCAAGGTAAGGAGAAAGATCACCTATGTTGAAAGTAGCATGCACTCCATAGTCGCCCGGAAGTTCTAATTTGTAAGCATTGTCGTTCACCTTCGCAACTATTTTAAATGGCCCCTCGGCTCGTGGCATTAACTTATTCTTACGCTTACTCGGGAATCGTTCCTTCCTCAAATGTAACCAAACTAAATCTCCAACCTCGAATAGTCTCGGCTTTCTTTGCTTGTTCGACTTCCTTTTGTACGCCTCATTTATTTCCTTGATTCGATCCACTTTGTTCGTAATTTCATCATTGATTTTAGTTTTGACTCCGCATCCTTATGCACCAATTCGTCACTTGGTAGTGGAATTAGATCTAGCGGCATGTAAGGATTCAACCCGTAAACTACTTCAAATGGAGAGTGTGCCGTGGCATGAGTAGGAGATCGATTATAAGCAAACTCCGCATGTGCCAGTTTCAGATCCCAGTCCTTTTGTGTTTTGCTCACCAAGCCTCGCAATAGCGTCCCCAGTGTTCGATTCGTTACTTCAGTTTGTCCGTCGGTTTGAGGATGATGCAAAGTACTAAATAAAAGCTTTGTTCCCACCTTTCTCCACAAGGTGTTCCAAAAGTAGCTTAGAAACTTTGAGTCCCGGTCCGAAACAATAGTTTTCGGAACTCCATGTAATCGCACCACCTCTCGGAAATACAAGTCAGCAACATTACTCGCATCATCGGTTTTGTGACAAGGAACAAAATGAGCCATTTTTGAAAAACGATCGACAACCACCATAATCGCATCCTTACCTCGTTGGGTGCGAGGCAAAGCCACAATGAAATCCATTGAGACATCTTCCCATGGCTTCTCCGGAATCGGTAAAGGTGTGTAGACTCCTGGTTTGAACGAACTCTTCGCAACATGGCACGTCACACATTTATTGATTATATTATTAACATCCCCTTGCATCCTTGGCCAATAAAAATGTTCTTTAAGTACATCCAATGTCTTGGCCGAACCGAATGGCCAGCCAAACCTCCCCCATGAGCCTCTCGAACCACCAATTCTCGAATCGTGTGCCTTGGTAGACAGAGACAATTTCACTTAAAAAGAAAGCCCTCCTGTATCGAAAATTCTCCCACTGGGCCAGGTTTGCACAGGGCGAAGGTTTCGCCAAAATCCGCATCACCTTCGTAATACTCCTTTACTGTATCGAATCCAAGCAAACGAACATCAAGAGTGGCGAGTAAGGCATAACGCCTAGACAATGCATCTGCCACAATATTGCTCTTTCCATCCTTATACTTCGATGAGAAGTGAATTGATTGTAAGAATTCCACCCACTTCGCATGCCTGGGACTTAACTTGTGTTGCCCTTTAATGTACTTCAAAGATTCATGGTCCGAGTGTATGATAAAGTGCTTTGGTCGAAGATAGTGACTCCAATGATCTAGAGCCCTCACAATAGCATAAAACTCTTTGTCGTATGTACAATAATTGAGACGAGCACCATTTAACTTTACTGAAAAATAAGCAATAGGTCGCTTTCCCTGAACGAGAACCGCTCCAATGCCAACTCCGCTAGCATCACATTCCACCTCAAACGGTTGCGAAAAATCGGGTAATGCTAAGATTGGTGCTTCGCACAATTTCGCCTTTAAATTTGCAAATGACGCCTGAGCAGCCCGGCTCCAATTAAACGTGCCCTTCTTCAAACATTCGGTTATTGGGCTTGCAATGGTACTGAAGTCTCGAATGAATATTCGGTAAAATGAAGCTAGTCCATGGAATGATCTAACCTCCGTCACTGTAGTGGGAACCGGCCAGGACTTAATTGCTTCGATCTTCGCTTGATCGACCGACACTCCATTCTTTGAAACACTATAGCCAAGAAAGACTATACTTTTGACCAAAAATGAGCACTTCTCCTTTTTTCCATACAACTTCTGGTCTCTAAGGGTTTCGAAGACTTGCCTCAAGTGTTCGAAATGTTCTTGCAACGATCGACTGTAGATCAAAATATCATCTAAGTATACAACCACAAATTTCCCTAAAAATGGCTTAAGTACCTCATTCATCAAGCGCATGAAAGTACTCGATGCATTTGTAAGACCGAATGGCATAACGGTCCATTCATACAGCCCGTGTTTAGTTTTGAAGGCTGTCTTCCACTCATCTCCTTCCCGCATCCGAATTTGGTGATAACCACTTCGTAGATCAACTTTTGAAAAGATCACTGATCCGTGTAATTCGTCCAACATGTCAACAAGTCTCGGAATCGGAAATCGATACTTGATGGTTATATTGTTCACCGCTCGACTGTCAATACACATCCTCCAGGATCCGTCTTTCTTCGGAACCAGTAATACCGGAACCGCACAAGGACTTAGGCTTTCTCGAACATATCCACGATCCATCAGTTCTTCGATTTGGTTTTGTAATTCCTTTGTCTCCTCGGGATTACATCTATAGGCAGCTTTGTTAGGGAGCGACACACCCGGTATGAGGTCGATCTGATGTTCAATCCCACGAATAGGTGGCAAACCCGACGGTAATTCCTCGGGAAAAACATCCGCAAATTCGTGCAATAAGGCATCCATCCTTTCATTTCGTACAACCATGTTACCATCCCGTGTCTCTTTCAAAACCAAAAGTACACGCATTTTCCATCATTAATAGCATGTTCCACCTCCCATTCGCTAGCAAACATGGCCAGTTTTGGTTTTTCACTCCTACTAGGACTCATAGAGTGAATAGCTTGCGGTGACATTGGTTTAAGCACAATCTTCTTGCCCTTATCCCGTAACTCGTACTCATTGCTTCTTCCTCGGTGTAAAACGTCCCTATCAAACATCCACGGTCTCCCCAACAGTACATGGCATGCATCCATCGGGAGTACATCACATAATACGTTGTCTTCATATGAACCCATGGCTAGTCCAATCCTCACTTGTTTAGTTACCCTTATTTTGCTCCCATCATCGAGCCAATGCAAAGTGTAAGGTTTCGGGTGAGCCGTAGTGGTCAGCCTGAGTTTAGTCACCATCTCGCTGGAAGCGATGTTGGTGCAACTCCCTCCATCAACGATCAAACTACACCATTTCTTTCCAACTAGACACTTCGTGTGAAATATTTGATTCCGCTGTTCCGAAACATTCGATACAGCTTTGGCTTGTAGCGTTCGCAGAACTAAAGTCGTGTCATAGCTTGGAGCATCGTAAGTCTCGCATTCTTCTCCTTCTTAATCCTTCATGTCGAAATCAAATACGTCACCCAGTCTTTCTTCCTCAACCAACAACTCGTCTCGGATCGTGACAGCTTCCCTTAGTGTCACCACTCGCTTGTTCGGACAAGCATTTTGATAATGCCCGAATCCTTGACATTTGAAACATCTCACTTTAGCCAAACTTGTTTCCTTCGGTACGTAGGGTACAGTTGCCTTAGCAGGAATCGCAACAGGAACCGGAGTCGGTACAGTTGCCTTAGCAGCTGAACTAGATCCGACGCTTGGGTTTCCAAATTTGACTGGAAACTCGGGTTTATACATCTTCATCCTGTTTTGAGCTTCTAACTTTACACATAGCCCACATAATGTATCGAAGTCCTCGTATGGATACAGTTCCACCGAGTTAGCCATGCTTCGGTTCAAGCCACGCAAGAATCGCGACATCTTCTGCTCCTCATTCTCCTCTATCTCTCCCATTAAGGTTAGATTCTCAAACTCCTCAATGTACTCACTGACATTTAACTTTTCTTGCATGATATCTGCAATCTTCCTGTACAAGGATAACCGGTGTGATGTTGGCACATATCTTTTACGAAGTTTTCTTTTTAATGAATCCCACGAACGGATCTTTTCCTTCCCCGCACGAGCTCTTCGTGTTTTAATTCCTTCGTACCAAAGTGAAGCTCCTTTTCCCAACTTGAGAATTGCATACTTACACCTTTTCTCATCGTCAAGGTCTTTAAATTCGAACATACGATCAATTTTTCATTCCCATTCTAGGTAAACTTCGGGATCTGTCCCTCCAACGAACTCTGGAAGTTCGTTCACCTTGAATTCTTCGACATGGCGTGAGGGTCGTTCATAGTCACCTCGCCTAGGTTGCCAACGCTGGTCGCGTTGTTCTGGTACGTCACGCAATGCGTCACAAAGTTTTGCCAAAAAATCAGTGTCGTTGAGATCCATAATGCCAAAGATCAAGAACCTGGGCTCTGATACCACTTATGATACGAATTCTCACTTGGGATGCGAATTCGCTATCGATACAGCGGAAGGCCTTTTGATGAACGGAAGCTATCGACAAGAAACTGTCGGGAACTGGTGACAATAGCTCGCTACAGCAACAATACTGACTTGTGATGAAGGCGGTAATTCGATACAGCCACAAGACGGGAATTTGGTCCAAATGAAAAGACTCGAAACAGGCCACCCCCAAACAGTGACACTTGAAACAGCATGTTTCGTTCGGAAGCGAATTTAAAACAGGAAACACGTTCGAAGGATCGAACAACACTTTATACGAAATATTGAACAAGTATAAAACTGTATCGAAAAATAAACAGAATATCGAAACAAGGTATAAACAGCTGTTTTATCAAATTAGACCTATAATTTGATAAAGTGATTTCTCCTCAAGACCTATTGAGAATCAATCAGATTAGTATTCGAGACGCGTCGAATAAAAACCAAGTTTTGATGAAAAGCATTCACCAGGGAAAACACAAAGTGTTCTTAATTCTTCAACATTCAATAATTCCCCATTACAACTCTACTGCCACTATTTATAGGCAAAAGTGGCCTGACAAAATAACTTAAACTATTACAAGCTGTTCTTTAAAATAATGAAAGGATAATAAAAGGTTCTTCAGGTCACTTGTTGACAAAAGTAAAAGCTGGGTCTTTGTCTCTAAGTTGTTTGCTGACAGCCGCCCTTTTTTCCAAGAAAGCTGAACATCCTTTTATTTGTTTAGTTGCCACTTGATCCTTTTTCCCTCCCCAAGATGCTATTTGTCTTTTGTTTAAGTTACTCCAATTCCGACTGTCAAGGTAACTCCGTGCCTCGTTTCTGTTTTCTCGCCTAAGTAGGTTGTAGTGCGGTCGAGGTGTTTTACGTCAATTCTTACTTCATCTTCTTCGCTTGGAGTAGTCGGCTTCGTATCAGACCTACTGAGTTGTAGGTGTTGGGAAACCAACCGCGAAGGTTCAAGCCCCAAGCTTACCCATAATAAGATCACCCAGTGACCGTGACCTGCTGAATTGCAGGTGCTGTGAAACCAACCGCAAAGGTTCAAGCTCCAGACTTACCCATAATAAGATCATCAACGTGACTGTGACCTACTGATCTGTAGGTGTTGGGAAACCAACCGAGAAGGTTCAAGCCCCAAGCATACCCATAATAAGATCATAATCACAATCAACCACAAATGGCAACAATTTAAAGATTACCGAATTCACAAGGATGATAGTGTGCTGCCTTGAGTCGGCCAACACAACGACAGTAATTCACGGATGGGCACCATCCTCAACAATCCCAATTCAATACTTCGATTGCCTTAGAATGGCCAACTGATAACAATGATGCATCGGATAATTCGACACATCGATTTCCTTAGAATGGCCAACCGATAACAATGATACCATGAATGATTGAACACTTCGATTGCCTTAGAACGGCCAATCGATAACAATGACACGAAGAATGATTGAGCACCTCGATTGCCTTAGAACGGCCAATCGATAACAATGATACAATGAATGATTGAACACTTCGCTTGCCTTAGAACGGCTAATCGATAACAATGATACAATGAATGCCTCAGCACCTTTAATCGGTTACCAACGATGAAGATGAGAACGAATACGCCAATACCTTCAATAGGCCAATACAACATGGATAAGCCTATGGATAAGCCTTTCATCCTCTGGTTGGCTATTCAGGAGCGGTTATCGTGATACGAATTACGTATGTAAGTGTACGTAAAACGTATAAAATACAACGGAAGATTATCACGGTCTTATGATACGAATTCTCTCTCGGTACAGCAGAAGACTCTTCCACGTACGGTAGCGAACAAGATGCCCGAAATGAAGCAAGCCGCTCCGAACAGCAATGAACTCGTCGATATAGCACTTCGAACAGCAAGACTCGCTCGATACAAAGAATTTCAACAGCAGGACTCGCTCGATACAAAGAACTCGTCGTCTGACAAAGAAAATAAAGGTGGTGGCCGAAATTTATACGGTTTTCGGCCGGGATGTAGGATAGTGTATGGGTTTGAATGTGTTTTACGAATTAGACCTATAACTCGATAAAAATAATCTCTCCTCAAGACCTATTGAGAATCGATCAAGTTATAATTCGAGACGCCGAAATAATAACTAAAGTTTTGTTGAACTCGTTCAACGTATATTTCAAAGAAATACAAGGTTTATTAATATTCAAGATGTCTTACAAATACAACGAGCACTACTATATATAGTAGTTTACAACCGAAAGAAAATACAACAAAACGAGAAAACGAAGCTTCCTAGTAACATACTAATCGGCCGAAAATATCAAGGAGATACCATCTTGGATTTTATGTTGATTAAGATATGAAAACATCTTGGACTTATTAAGTGATGGGGACATGAAGCAATCTTGGCCTTGATGGTGACATGAAGCAATCTTGGACTTGATGGTGACATGAAGAAGAACCAAATATCATCCCTTGCACTTCTTCCAATCGGCCGATCTTTATCAAGGAGTGAGGAGGATTTTGTGAAGATTGATATCAACCTCTTTGGACTTATTATGGTGAATAAGACATGAGAGACAATGACATGAAGGATGAAAGTCTTCACTCCATCTTTATGTTTCGGCCGTTTGTGTATATGGTGGGGAAGGAGAAAATAACTTCATTATCTTGTCAAGATATGAAGTCAAGTGAGGTCCCTTTCAAGCATGATATGGCCGATTTTTCATGCTTCGGACCGATTCCGCTGCCGAATTTTACGTTATTCCGATTCCGATTAACAACGTAACTCCAATCCGCGTGTTCTTTTCTCCCAAGTATACTGATGCATGACCCTGTGAATTTGTATCGTCGTGGATGTCGATTTTGATTGGAGTTTCTTCGACTGGAATATTAGATATCGTATCATTCCCTCCTTCTTTGAAAGGAATTGACCTCAATTCCGTAATGCCATCGTCGTCAAGGTAAGGCGAGAGATCACCTACGTTGAATGTCGCGTGTACTCCGTATTCGCCCGGAAGTTTGACTTTGTATGCGTTGTCGTTCACTTTTTCCACAATTTTGTACGGACCTTCGGCTCTTGGCATCAATTTGTTCTTCCGTTTGCTCGGGAATCTTTCTTTTCTCAAATGTATCCAAACTAAGTCGCCAACATCAAATAATCTCGCTTTTTTATTTTTGTTCGACTTTCGTTTGCATATTTCATTCACTTCTTTAATCCGTTCCCGTATCTTTTCATGTAACTTCACCATTGATTTGAGTTTTGCTTCGGCGTCTTTGTGGACCAACTCGTTGCTCGGCAAGGGAATCAAGTCCAATGGCAAGTGCGGATTTAATCCGTATACTACTTGAAAGGTGAATGGGCCGTGGCATAACCGGTGATCGGTTGTATGCGAATCCGCATGAGCAAGTTTAACGTCCCAATCCTTCGTGTTTTATTTACCAATCCTCGCAATAATGCTCCCAAGGTTCGATTAGTTACCTCGTCTGTCCATCGGTTTGTGGGTGATGTGAAGTAATCGAATAGGAGTTTAGTACCCACTTTTCTCCATAAAGTATTCGAGTAACTCGAAATTTGGAATCTCGATCCGACACGATAGTTTTGGAACTCCGTGTAAACGAACTACTTCCCTAAGTACAAGTCCGCCACATTGCTTGCATCATCGGTTTTGTGGCATGCTATAAAGTGAGCCATTTTCGAAAAACGGTCGACGACCACCATGATCGAGTCTTTGCCTCGTTGAGTACGAGGTAAAGCCACAATAAAATCCATCGAGACATCCTCCCATGGTCGTAACGGTATTGGCAACGGCATGTATGTACTCGACTTGAACGAACTTTTCATCATGTGACAAGTGACGCATTTACTCACGATTGTGCTTACGTCACCATACATCTTTGGCCAAAAGAAATGTTCTTTTAGCACTTCTACAGTCTTGGTCGAGCCGAAGTGACCGGCTAGTCCTCCTCCGTGCGCCTCCCGAACTAGCAATTCCCGAATTGTATGTCTCGGCACCCATAATTTATTCCCCTTGAAGAGAAAGCCATCATGTAACACAAATTCCTCATACGGGGCTGTTTTACAACGGTTAAAAATTTCCCCGAAGTCCAAATCGTCGCTGTAATGATCTTTCAAAGTCTCGAACCCCAACAAACGAACATCTAGAATCGACAGTAAGGCATACCGTCTTGATAGTGCATCCGCCACTATATTACTCTTCCCGTCTTTGTACTTGGATGAAAAGTGAAAAGATTGTAAAAATTCCACCCATTTTGCATGTCTCGGGCTTAGCTTACTTTGTCCGTTGATGTATTTTAACGACTCGTGATCCGAGTGCAGCACGAAATGTTTCGAACGTAGATAATGACTCCAATGATCGAGTGCTCTCACGATAGCATAGAATTCCTTGTCGTAAGTACAATAATTCACTCGGGCGCCACTTAATTTCTCCGAAAAATAGGCGATGGGACGGCCTCTTTGGATAAGTATCGCCCGATTCCAACTCCGCTAGCGTCGCATTCCACCTCAAACGGTTGTGAAAATCGGGTAACGTCAAAATCGGCGCTTCACATAATTTTCCCTTTAAATTTTCAAAAGCCTTTTGGGCCGCCTCGTTCCATGCAAAGGTTCCTTTTTTAGACACTCCGTGATCGGATCGAGATGGTGCTAAAGTCCCGTATGAATCGTCGGTAAAAGAAGCGAGGCCATGAAATGATCGTACCTCCGTGATTGTCTTTGGGGTCGGCCACGACTTGATTGCCGCGATCTTCTCTTGGTCGACCAAAACTCCGTCTTCGAAACAACATAGCCGAGAAATACAAGACTCTCGACTAGGAAAGTACACTTCTCCCGCTCCGTAAAGTTTCATTCCTTAGCGTCTCAAATACGTGCCGCAAATGTTCGAGATGTTCCTCTAAGGATCGATCTGATCAAAATGTCGTCTAGGTATACGACAACAAACTTTCCCAAGAAAGGTTTGAGAACCTCGTTCATCAACCTCATAAAAGTGCTCGGGGCGTTCGTGAGGCCGAATGGCATCACAACCCATTCGTAAAGTCCATTCTTTGTTTTAAACGCCGTCTTCCATTCGTCTCCCTCTCGCATGCGGATTTGATGGTATCCGCTCCGTAAATCAACTTTGGAAAATATAACCGAGCCATGTAACTCGTCCAAAGATGTCGTCTAGTCTCGGATGGGGAACCGATACTTGATGGTGATGTTATTCACGGCTCTACTATCAATACACATTCGCCATGCTCCGTCTTTTTTTGGTACAAGTAGAACTGGAACCGCACACGGACTTAAACTTTCTCGGACATATCCGTGATTCATGAGTTCATCAATTTGACGTTGTAGTTCTTTGGTTTCTTCGGGATTACAATGATACGCCGCTTTGTTCGGTAATGGAGCTCCCGGTATAAGATCAATCTGGTGTTCAATTCCGCGGATAGGTGGTAATCCTATCGGCAAGTCTTCGGGGAACACGTCCGAAAACTCGTGTAATAGTGCATCTATTTCTTCCTCATGGTGCGATTTGGTGGCAAGATTTCGGACCTCTTTGATCATCATCAAATAAACACGTTCGCCATCGTCAATGGCGTGTTCGACTTCTTTCTCGTTTGCAAACATCGTAAGTTTCGGTCCTTCGGCTTTTTTCGAACTCATCGTCCGGATAGCTTGAGGTGACATAGGTTTAAGAACAATTTTTTTACCTTTGTCACGTAACTCATACTCGTTACTCCTCCCTCGATGTAGTACGTCCCGATCAAATAACCAAGGTCTTCCTAATAACACGTGACATGCGTCCATCGGTAGTACATCGCATGTAATATCATCGCCATACGAACCCATGGTGAGTCCGACCTTCACTTGCCTTGATACTTTCACCTTGTTTCCATCATCGAGCCAATGGAGTGCATACGGCTTAGGATGGGCCGTGGTGATCAAGCCGAGTTTTGAGACCATCTCGCTTGATGCCACGTTTGTACAACTTCCACCGTCAATGATCAAGCTACACCATTTATCTCCGACACGACACTTCGTGTGGAAGATTTGGTCTCGTTGTTCTTCGTCACTTGGGGCGGCCTTCGTTTGTAACATGCGAAGGACGAGGTTCGTGTCATAGTTCGGGGCATCGTATGCCTCGCATTCTTCTTCTTCTTCGTCAGCTTCTAAGTTAAAAACGTCTCCAACTCTTTCTTCTTCGGCTAGTAATTCCTCTCGGGTGGCTATGGCTTCTCGTAACGTCACAATCCTCCGATTTGGACAAGCACTTTGATAGTGTCCAAATCCTTGACATTTGAAACACCGGACTTTAGATAGGCTTGTTTCTTTTGGTGTGATAGGAGTTTTTGGAATGGTAGTAACGGGTTGGCTTGTGGTGACAGATTTTGGAAACGAGCTAGAACTCGCGCCAAAGTTGGTATTTCCGTATTTAGGTGGGAATTCGGGTTTAGAGAGTTTTGTTTTGTTTTGATTTTCCAACTTTATGCAAAGTCCGCATAAAGTATCAAAGTCGGAATAGGGGTAGAGTTCCACGGAATTAGCAATATTTTTGTTCAAACCTCGTAGGAAACGGACATCCGCAATTCTTCGCTTTCTTCAAGTTCTCCCATCAAGGATAAGTTTTCAAACTCCTCGATGTACTCCTCGACACTTAGCTTTCCTTGTGTGAGGTCAAATTTTTCGATACAAGCTTAACTTGTGTGTAGCGGACATATCTTTTCGTAGTTTCCTTTTAGGGAATCCCACGAACGTATCTTCTCTTTTCCAAGACGAATTCTTTGTGTCTTCATTCGCTCAAACCAAAGGGAAGCTCCCTTTCCAAGTTTGAGAATCGCGTACTTGCAACGTACCTCGTCATTGAGATCCTTGAACTCAAACATTCGTTCAATTTTTCTTTCCCACTCCAAATAAACCTCGGGATCGGTGCCGCCTACGAACTCCGGAAGTTCGCTGGTCTTGTATTCATCCGCATGTCGTGGTGCATGCATGGTGTCAAGTCCTCGTCGGGCATGGATTCTGGGCTCCGGTAAGCCGCGAAGGACGTCACGTAGTTGTGCTACTTCTTCATCGGTGAAAGCCATCTTCTTGAGTAATGTCGAGAACTGTGAGACAAATGGCTCCGATACCACTTATGATACGAATTACGTATGTAAGTGTACGTAAAACGTATAAAATACAACGGAAGATTATCACGGTCTTATGATACGAATTCTCTCTCGGTACAGCAGAAGACTCTTCCACGTACGGTAGCGAACAGTACTCAGCCGAAATGAAGCAAGCCGCTACAGCAGTTCCGAACAGCAGTAACTCGTCGATATAGCACTTCCGAACAGCAAGACTCGCTCGATACAGCAATTTCGAACAGCAGGACTCGCTCGATACAGCAACTCGTCGATACAGCAAAATAAAAGGTGGTGGCCGAAATTTATACGGTTTTCGGCCGGGATGTAGGATAGTGTATGGGTTTGAATGTGTTTTACCGAATTAGACCTATAACTCGATAAAAATAATCTCTCCTCAAGACCTATTGAGAATCGATCAAGTTATAATTCGAGACGCGTCGAAATAATAACTAAAGTTTTGTTGAACTCGTTCAACGTATATTTCAAAGAAATACAAGGTTTATTAATATTCAAGATGTCTTACAAATACAACGAGCACTACTATATATAGTAGTTTACAACCGAAAGAAAATACAACAAAACGAGAAAACGAAGCTTCCTAGTAACATACTAATCGGACGAAAATATCAAGGAGATACCATCTTGGATTTTATGTTGATTAAGATATGAAAACATCTTGGACTTATTAAGTGATGGGGACATGAAGCAATCTTGGCCTTGATGGTGACATGAAGCAATCTTGGACTTGATGGGGACATGAAGAAGAACCAAATATCATCCCTTGCACTTCTTCCAATCGGCCGATCTTTATCAAGGAGTGAGGAGGATTTTGTGAAGATTGATATCAACCTCTTTGGACTTATTATGGTGAATAAGACATGAGAGACAATGACATGAAGGATGAAAGTCTTCACTCCATCTTTATGTTTCGGCCGTTTGTGTATATGGTGGGGAAGGAGAAAATAACTTCATTATCTTGTCAAGATATGAAGTCAAGTGAGGTCCCTTTCAAGCATGATATGGCCGATTTTTCATGCTTTCGGACCGATTCCGTCGTCGAATTTTACGTTATTCCGATTCCGATTAACAACGTAACTCCAATCCACGTGTTCTTTTCTCCCAAGTATACTGATGCATGACCCTGTGAATTTGTATCGTCGTGGATGTCGATTTTGATTGGAGTTTCTTCGACTGGAATATTAGATATCGTATCATATCGACTATGGATAAGCCTTGGCTTCAGCATATTGATGGGATTTGTGTCCTTTGTGGTATGGCGGTAGAGACGCACTCCCACCTATTCTTTCAGTGCCCTTATTCTAGGAGGTGTATTTCTATTGCTAGGAGGGCCGTCCGCTTTCGTTGGCCTCACTCTGTGTGGAGCTCGGGGGTATTGTGGGCTGCTAGGAGGTGGAGAGGTAAGCACGTGGTCAACGTGGCTTACCGTATTCTTCTTGCTGCGTTGGTCTATTTGATTTGGCAGGAGAGGAACGAGAGGAGGTTTGGCCAGAGCCGTCGAGATCCTCATTCGGTTACTTTCCAGGGGATAGGTCTTGTTCGTGATATTATCTCTCATAGATGGCCCGCTCGTTCTCTATCTACTGTGACTCTTCGTCGTATTTGGAGGATAGCTTGGTAGTTCCTCTTTTGTTTGTAACTTTCTAGGCTTTGTAGCTTTGGTAGCCATTTGTTCGTAGGCTTTGTTTTCCTACTTTTGCTCTTTGTTACGTTGTTTGGTGTACCATTCTATATGGTTGTCGGGTATTGGCCAGCCTTTCTTGGCCACTCTTATTTTATTTATGCAATTGACTTTTCCCAAAAAAAAAAAACATGAATGACAAGACACCAACATTAATAACGATGATTACAACAATGTCTTAGATCGACATCAATATTAACAACAACAATTGATACATCGATACCGCGAACCGGCTATCGACAATAATATTAACAACGAATATCACAATGCCTTGAACCGGCAGTGAATGAACAATAATAAAAATTTGGCATAATTGCCCAAGAGTATCGTATCGGAAGATCCCTTAATATCAATGAACTCATGAAGAGACAAAGTCTCGGAATGATACAACACATTCATACACATATATGATAACATTAATCTCATTGACTAGTACAAGTATAAAACTTGCCTCAAACTGACGGCGAGAAAGTCCTTCCACGAACAATATCCTTGAAGTGATTATCACTTCATATATCATGATTATAACATCCAAAACATCATATCCCAACTCAAAATCGAAATCCAAGATGTTGAAGAATTTACCTTTGAAGATCCAACACTTCGATCCGGTGAATTCATGTTTAAACGACTATCCAAACTTCCCAATCCAAGATGTATGCTTAGAACACTAATACACAAGTGTTGTGGTGAAGAAAATCTCTCCCAAGAACTCTCCCTCTCAGCCAAAAGTTGAGAAATAAAGAAACGAAGATGAAAGATCCGTCCCGGTCATTATATACTGCGCAGAGTTACGGCTGTAACTCTACCACCTTACGGTCGCAACACTCCAAGTTCAACAGCCTTATGGCCGTAACATCCTATTCTTACGGGCGTAACAACACTTCGTCAAAAACTGATGATGAACACACTGACTGAGTTACGGCCATACCCAAAGATACCTTACGACCGTAACAACAACACTTACGGCCGTATCCTACCTAACTTACGGCCGTAAGTTGTCTTCGTCAAAACACCCTTAATCCAACGAACGCATGTTACGGCCATAATGCATGATAGCTTACGACCGTAACTCTCAACTGGAGAGAACAATCCGGAAACTCTGCCTCCTTGACACGAATGATGAATGATCCGACATATATAACCTGTATGAGCATGATTAAGTCCAAAACCACACAATAATGATACTTCCAACACAATACTACTAATCACGATGATAATGATGATGTTCCCATCTCGATCTCAAACAGGGTGGAACGATGAACGATAACTGATACACGATTCCAGAATACGCCGAATGATGAACAAAATTGAATGAATATGAATGATGAATGATTATTACTGAGTGAAAACATTTTACTGAGTGCCAATTACTAAATGATAATAAATGAATTCACAACCGGGTATTACATACTCCCCCCTTAAAAAGAGTTTCATCCCCGAAACTAAGGGTAAACAACTCGGGATATGAACTATCCATCACAATATGAAAACGACATCTCCAAGAATATTCCTTAACGCAAACCACTTCGCATGCACAACTGGGCCAACCCCATGACTCGTAACACCGGCATACACACCCCTCCCATTGGCAACGGAGGCCTATATGAAAACGGATTCACGCCTCAAAAGAAAAAACAACAATGCACATATAGTCCTCGGGACCATGTCAATCGCACGCCCAAGTCCTCCTGACTTGACGTCTCGAACACAATGGACAATTACCCAGATTATCACCAAGTCTCTGGTACAACGCAAGAGGGAAGAAAATCAGAGGGGGATGCCTAGACGGTGTGTATTTAAAGTTGACCTTATGAAAGCTTAGGACACGGTTGAGTGGTATTTTGTGCTGATTGCTCTGCAGTGTGTGGGTTTCCATCAGTTGTTCATCGCCTGGATCAGGGAGTGCATCACCACTACTGCATTTTCGGTTTCTTTGAATGGTGATGCTAAGGGGATCTTTAGAGGTCCTAGGGGGCTTCGGCAGGGAGACCCCATCTCTCCTTATCTCTTTGTTATTGTTATGGTATCACTAGAAGTGTGAGGCTACCCGTACTTTCATGCTCGCCTTTGCAGACGATCTCCTTCTTTTCTGTAATCCAGATGAGGTCTCTATTGGTTTTCTTAAGAGGAGTATTGATATCTTTAATTCTCTTTCGGGGTTACGCGCTAACCCTTGTAAGAGTAATTTTTTTCTCTCGGCGAGTGCTTTGGAGCAGGGGGGTGAGCAGTTATTAGGGTATCAGATGGGCCAGCTCCCTGTGAGGTATTTGGGAGTCCCTTTATCTTCATCGAAGCTCACGGTGGCTCAGTTCTCTCCTTTGTTTGACAGGATTGATGGTCAGCTGAGTGACTAGGCTTGTAGATCTCTGTCCATGGCCGATCGTTGTCAGCTTATTCAGTCTGTGTTATCTGCTCTTCACATTTATTGGGCCTGTATATTTATCCTGCCTAAGGGCGTGCTTGCCCTCATTGAGAAGCGTTTAAGGCGTTTTCTTTGGAAAGGTTCTCATGACTCTGGACATGCTAAAGTGGCTTGGTCTAAGGTCTGCTTGCCTGTAGTGTGTGGTGGCCTTGGTATTACTCCGTTGAGGGTTCAGAACCAGGCCCTTATGACCCGCCATATTTGGGCCCTCCTGGTTGGGTCTTCTCGTTCTGTTTGGGTTAGCTGGGTTCGTTCGCATAGAGTTCAGCAGTGTTCTTTTTTGGGATATTCCTATCTCTGCTGCATCTTCTTGGTACTGGAAACAGTTGCTGAAGTTGCGTCCTCTTGTCATGGGAGCGTTTCAGTACTCTATTGGTGATGGCTCTTCCTTCCGGTTATGGTAGGATCCTTGGCACCCTATGGGTTTGATTAGGCATTCTCTGCCTAGAGCGCCTCTTTGGACTAGCATTGATGTGCATGCCCGTATGGGCTCTGTTATTTTTTATGGTCATTGGGTTTGGCCGGAGGTAGATCGTCCGAGTTTCAGCAGGTTGTTTTTGCCCTCCCTCCTATCAATGGAGCCAGGATTGCATCTCATGGAGATCGCATAGCTCAGGTTCCTATTCTTCTTCGTCCGCTCTTCGGTTCCTTAGAGCGTATTCTCCTTCTGTTCCGTGGGTCCCTCTCCTTCTTGGCCCCGGGAAGATTCCTAGGCACTCATTCATCTTATGGTTGGCTATTCAGGAGCGTCTGTCGACTATGGATAAGCCTTGGCTATAGCATGAAGATGGTATTTGTGTCCTTTGTGGGATGGCGTTAGAGTCTCATTCTCACTTATTCTTCATGTGCCCTTACTCTAGTAGGTGTATCTCCATTGCTAGAAGGGAGGTAAAATTTTGTTGGCCTCACCCTGAGTGGAATTCAGGTATTCTTTGGGCGGCTAGGAGGTGGAGAGGTAAGCATGTGGTTAACGTGGCATACCGTATCTTTTTAGCCGCGTTGGTCTACTTACTCTGGCAGGAGCGAAATGAGAGGAGATTCGGTCAGAGGTGTCGATATCCACACAGAGTTACTTTCCAGGGGATTGGTCTAGTTCGTGACATTATCTCTCAATGTTGGCCGCCTCATTCCTTATCTGCGGTCGTTGTTAGGCGTATTTGGAGGGTTGCGTGGTAGTTCCATTGTAACTCTTTTATTATTTTTCAATTTCGTGCTGATGGTGCACCTTCTGTTATGGTTGCTGGGTACTGGCCTGCCTTGTTGGCCAAACTTATTTTTTTTTAATGCAATTGACTTTTCCCAAAAAAAAAAGAGGGAAGAAAATCACATCAAATGACCCAAATCTCAAGATTCTCAATTACTATAATTACAAAGTAAATCAACAAAAAATGTTTCACAACCACAATACTACGATGCAGAATAAGTTAAACAGTAATACAGAACACAAGGCTACATCTCAAATGTACCCAACATCGATATCCTTCAGATTATCGATTCCCCCAATCTCATCGATTCAAGGAAGACCCAATTCTGAACTCACTGCTTAACATGATCCCGGAAGGTCACAAGAACAGAGATGATCGCAATGAATGATAATGAATCCAAATCCAACAAGGATCAAGAATGACTCACCGAGGTGAAATAATAACGCAATGAGTGATAGCTCAGATGAAATGATTGGAACCAGCGTTCCCCGTGAAGTGAATGATTAGTTTGATAATTATAAGTCTCAACATGATTGATGTATGATGAATGAATTATATGAATGAATGAACGACAATGAAATGAATGATTATCCTATTACCGAGCAAGAATTAACTTGTTCAAAACTGGTAATGAATGTCCTTACCTCTGGCTCTCGAAGCCTGATAGGACCCCTTGGATGAAGCACGAGCTGGAGTAACAAAATCTATCGAGGCCCTTGAGCTCTCTTGAGATCTACCAGCACTAGAACTCCTGCAGCATTTCTGAAGGTGTCCCTGTCTGATACGAATTCTCGCTGGGGATGCGAATTCGCTATCGATACAGTGGAAGGCTTTTGATGAACAGAAGCTATCGGCAAGAAACTGTCGGGAACTGGTGACAACCGCTCGCTACAGCAACAATACTGATAATTGATGAAGACGGTAATTCGATACAGCAACAGGATAGGAATTTGGCCAACTGGAAAATGACTCGAAACAGTCCACCTCCAAACAGCAACACTCGAAACAGCACGTTTTGGACGGAAACAAAGTTAAAACAGGAAATAAGTTCGAAAGATCGAACAACACTTTGTACGAAATATTGAACAAGTATAAAACTGTATCGAAAAATAAACAGAATATCGAAACAAGATATGAACAGATGTTTTATCAAATTAGACCTATAATTTGATCAAGTGATTTCTCCTCAAGACCTATTGAGAATCAATCAGATTAGTATTCGAAACGCGTCGAATAAAAACCAAGTTTTGATGAAAAGCATTCACCAGAAAAACACAAAGTGTTCTCAATCCTTCAACATTCAATAATTCTCATTACAACTCTATCGCCACTATTTATAGGCAAAAGCGGCTGACACGATAACTTAAACTAATACAAGTGAGCTTAGAATAATAAAAGATAATAAAAAGGTTCTTCATGTCACTTGTTGACAAAAGTAAAAGTTGGGTCTTGTCTCCAAGTTGAAGTTTGACAGCCGCCCTTTTTGCCAAGAATCCTGCTGCTTTTGTAAGAGAAAGCTGAACATTCTTTTATTGTTTAATTGCCACATGAATTTCCTCCCCTCCCCAAGATGCAAGTTGTCTTTAAGTTACCCCAATTCCGATTATCAATGTAACTCCAGGCCTCGTTTGATTCTCTCGCCCAAGTACGTTGGAGTATGGTCGAGGTGTTTTATGTCAATTCTTACTTCGTCTTCTTCACTTGGAGTAGTCGGTTTCGTATCATTCCCTCCTTCTTTAAAAGGAATTGTCCTCAATTCCGCAATCCCATTGTCGTCAAGGTAAGGGGATAGATCACCTACGTTGAAAGTAGCATGTACTCCGTAATCACCCTAAGTTCTAACTTGTAAGCATTGTCATTCACCTTCGCAATTATTTTAAATGGTCCCTCGTGGCATTAACTTGTTCTTACGCTTACTCGGGAATCGTTCCTTCCTCAAATGTAACCAAACTAAATCTCCAACCTCGAATAGTCTCGGCCTTCTTTGCTTATTCGACTTCCTTTTGTATGCCTCGTTTATTTCCTTGATTCGATCCCGCACCTGTTCGTGTAATTTCATCATTGATTTCAGCTTCGACTCCGCATCCTTATGCACTAATTCGTCACTTGGTAGTGGAATTAGATCTAGTGGTATGTAAGGATTCATCAGTAAACTACTTCAAATGGAGAGTGTGCCGTGGCATGAGTAGGAGATCGATTATAAGCAAACTCCGCATGTGCGATTTGAGATCCAGTCCTTTTGTGTTTTGTTCACCAAGCCTCGCAACAGCGTCCCAGTGTTCGATTCGTTACTTGATTTGTCCGTCGGTTTGAGGATGATGTGAAGTACTAAACAACAGCTTGGTCCCCACCTTCCTCCATAATGTGTTCCAAAAATAGCTTAGAAACTTTGAGTCCCGGTCCGAAACAATAGTTTTTGGAACTCCATGTAGTCGCACCACCTCCCGGAAATACAAGTCAGCAACATTACTCGCATCATCGGTTTTATGACAAGGAACAAAATGAGCCATCTTTGAAAAACGATCGACGACCACCATAATCGCATCCTTACCTCGTTGGGTTCGAGGCAAAGCCACAATGAAATCCATTGAGATATCTTCCCACGGTCTCTCCGGAATCGGTAAAGGTGTGTAGACTCCTGGTTTGAACAAACTCTTCGCAACATGGCACGTCACACATTTACTAATTATATTATGAACATCCCCCTGCATCCTTGGCCAATAAAAATGTTATTTAAGCACCTCCAATGTCTTGGCCGAACCAAAGTGGCCAGCCAAACCTCCCCCATGAGCCTCTCGAACCAGCAATTCTCGAATCGTGTGCCTTGGTAGACAAAGACGATTCTCCTTAAAAAGAAAGCCCTCCTGTATCGAAAATTCTCCCACCGGGCCAGGTTTGCACCGGACGAAGGTCTCGCCAAAATCCGCATCACCTTCGTAATACTCCTTTACTGTATCGAATCCAAGCAATCGAACATCAAGAGTGGCGAGTAAGGCATAACGCCTAGACAATGCATCTGCCACAATATTGCTCTTGCCATCCTTATACTTCGATGAGAAGTGAAATGATTGTAAGAATTCCACCCACTTCGCATGCCTGGGACTTAACTTGTGTTGTCCGTTAATATACTTCAAGGATTCATGGTCCGAGTGGATGATAAAATGCTTTGGTCGAAGATAGTGACTCCAATGATCTAGAGCCCTCACAATAGCATAAAACTCCTTGTCGTACGTACAATAATTCAGACGAGCGCCATTTAACTTCTCGGAAAAATAAGCAATAGGTCGCTTTCCCTGAATGAGAACCGCTCCAATGCCCACCCCGCTAGCATCACATTCCACCTCAAACGGTTGCGAAAAATCGGGTAATGCTAAGATTGGTGCTTCGCACAACTTCGCTTTCAAATTTGCAAATGAATCATGAGCAGCTCTGCTCCAATTAAACGTGCCCTTCTTCAAACATTCGGTTATTGGGCTTGCAATGGTACTGAAGTCTCGAATGAATCTTCGGTAAAATGAAGCTAGTCCATGGAACGATCTAACCTCCGTCACTGTAGTGGGAACCGGCCAGGACTTAATTGCTTCGATCTTCGCTTGATCGACCGACACTCCATCCTTTGAAACAATATAGCCAAGAAAGACTATACTTTCGACCAAAAATGAGCACTTCTCCTTTTTTCCATACAGTTTCTGGTCTCTAAGGGTTTCGAAGACTTGCCTCAAGTGTTCGAAATGTTCTTGCAGCTATCGGCTGTAGATCAAAATATCATCTAAGTATACAACCACAAATTTCCCTAAAAATGGCTTAAGTACCTCATTCATCAAGCGCATGAAAGTACTCGGTGCATTTGTAAGACCGAATGGCATAACAGTCCATTCATACAGCCCGTGTTTAGTTTTGAAGGCTGTCTTCCACTCATCTCCTTCCCGCATTCGAATCTGGTGATAACCACTTCGTAGATCAACTTTTGAAAAGATCACTGATCCGTGTAATTCGTCCAACATGTCATCAAGCCTCGGAATCGGAAATCGATACTTGATGGTTATGTTGTTCACCGCTCGACTGTCAATACACATCCTCCAAGATCCGTCCTTCTTTGGAACCAGTAATACCGGAACCGCACAAGGGCTTAGGCTTTCTCGAACATATCCACGATCCATCAGTTCTTCAATTTGGTTTTGTAATTCCTTCGTCTCCTCGGGATTACATCTATAGGCAGCTTTGTTAGGGAGCGACACACCCGGTATGAGGTCGATCTGATGTTCAATCCCACGAATTGGTGGCAAACCCGACGGTAATTCTTCGGGAAAAACATCCGCAAATTCGTGCAATAAGGCATCCATCCTTTTGTTTCGTACAACCATGTTACCATCCCGTGTCTCCTTTAGAACCAACAAGTACACGCATTTGCCATCATCAATAGCATGTTCCACCTCCCGTTCGCTAGCAAACATGGCCAGTTTTGGCTTTTCACTCCTACTAGAACTCATAGAGTGAATAGCTTGAGGTGACATTGGTTTAAGCACAATCTTCTTGCCTTTATCCCGTAACTCGTACTCATTGCTTCTTCCTCGGTGTAAAACGTCCCTATCAAACATCCATGGTCTTCCCAACAGTACATGGCATGCATCCATCGGGAGTACATCACTTAATACGTTGTCTTCATATGAACCCATGGCTAGTCCAATCCTCACTTGTTTAGTCACCCTTATTTTGCTCCCATCATCGAGCCAATGCAAAGTGTAAGGTTTCGGGTGAGCCGTAGTGGTCAGCCCGAGTTTAGTCACCATCTCGCTGGAAGCGACGTTGGTGCAACTCCCTCCATCAACGATTAGACTACACCATTTCTTTCCTACTTGACACTTCGTGTGAAATATTTGATTCCGCTGTTCCGAATCAATCAATACAGCTTTGGCTTGTAGCGTTTGATACGAATTAACGTATGATATGTACGTAAATTCGTCGGAAAATGCAGCGGTTATCTTTATTTCCTCACAACACTCGTTTTTGTGTAACACTCGTAATATTCAACCGAAAGTAGGGCAATTCGGCTTTGTGAAAACACGAATAAAAATGAAAGTAGATTATCAAACTAGACCTATAGTTTGATAAAACAATCTCTCCTCAAGACCTATTGAGAATTGATTAAATTACAACTCGAAAACGCGTCGAATTATAATTGAAGTGTGCTGAAAATCATTCAACTAGAATACATAACATGTATTTCGTTTTTGCAAGCTTCAAGATGGTTTTTTCAAGGTTGAGGATGAGGCTATTATATAGCCTTTACAACTTACTAATGAGTTCAAACAAGATCACAAAAATCTAGCTAAAATACAAGCAAGTAATAAACTAAGCTATCAAGACTTTTGACAAAGATAGAAAAATGACACAAGTTTGGCTCCTTCCTTAGCATTTCGGCCGTGGGGTTCTTGAAGTAGTGGACAAGATATTTCTCATGTGATATCTTCTTGCAAGTCTTTGATAAGGATAGAAAATGAGATCAACATCTTGGTGTCTTCTTCCTCCTTGATTTCGGCCGATTTGCTAGATGGTGACATGAGCTAAATCTTCATCAATCTTGATATGGTGGACTTTGAACAAAAATAAAACAAACTTTGAAAGTAGTGGGGACAAAGATCCTTCATGGATCCTTCAAAGAATCGGCCGAAATCTTCCCCCTAATGTGGCCGATTTTGTATGCATGGACATGCATACGTAATGCATGTTTTGATACGTCTAAGTTATCCCGGTTCCGATTATTAAGATCGTTCCAATTTCCGCGGATGTTTTCTCACCAAAGTACGTAGGTGCATGTGCATGCAACTTGGTATTGTCTCCTACGTCGATTCTTACTTCGCTTACTTCGTTTGGAGATGCCGTAATCACATCATCCCCTCCCCCTTTGAAAGGAATTGACCTCAATTCAGTGATTCCCTCGTCGTCAATGTAAGAAGATAGATCGACCACGTTAAAAGTGGCGTGCACCCCATAGTCGCCCGGAAGTTCTACTTTATACGCGTTGTCGTTCACTTTTCCCACGATTTTGTAAGGTCCCTCGGCCCTCGGCATAAGTTTGTTCTTGCGTTTGCTCGGAAATCTCTCTTTTCTTAAGTGTACCCAAACCAAGTCGCCTACTTCGAATAGTCTCGGTTTTCTGTGATTGTTGGATTTCCGTTTGTATTCATCATTCACCTCTTTGATTCGATCATGTATTTGTCCGTGCAATTTTATCATCGACTTAAGTTTCGACTCCGCATCTTTGTGTACCAACTCGTCTTTCGGCAATGGAATCAAGTCCAAGGGTATATAAGGATTTAACCCGTAAACGATTTCGAAAGGAGAATGTGCCGTAGCATGTGTAGGGGATCGGTTATAGGCAAATTCCGCATGAGCAAGCTTCACGTCCCAATCCTTTTGCGTTTTATTCACAAGTCCTTGCAACAACGTTCCTAATGTTCGATTTGTGACCTCGGTTTGACCATCGGTTTGCGGATGGTGCGAAGTGCTAAATAAGAGCTTCGTTCCCACTTTCCTCCATAAAGTATTCCAAAAATAGCTAAGGAATTTCGAATCTCGATCCGACACAATAGTCTTCGGTACTCCATGTAAACGAACCACCTCTCGGAAGTATAAGTCGGCCACATTGCTTGCGTCGTCGGTTTTGTGGCAAGCCACGAAATGAGCCATCTTTGAGAACCGATCAACAACCACCATAATAGCATCTTTACCTCGTTGAGTACGGGGTAAAGTGACGATAAAGTCCATGGATACATCTTCCCACGGTCTTTCTGGAACCGGTAGAGGCATATATGATCCCGGTTTGAATGAACTCTTCGAGATGTGACATGTTACACATTTACTTAAAACATTGTAAACGTCTTTTAGCATTTTAGGCCAAAAGAAATGTTCTTTTAGTACTTCCAACGTTTTAGCCGTGCCAAAATGTCCTGCTAAACCACCTCCGTGAGCTTCCCGACCAATAATTCCCGAACCGCTGTTTTGGAACACAAAGCCTATTTCCTTTAAATAGGAAATCATCTTGTAACATGAACTCCCGAACGGACCAGATTTGCAACGAGTAAAAATTTCTCCGAAATCCTCATCATTTTCATAGCATTCCTTCAATATTTGAAACCAAGTAACCGAACCTCCAGTAGAAAGTAAGGCATACCTCCTAGATAACGCATCCGCAACGACATTGCTTTTACCGTCTTTGTACTTGGATGAAAAGTGAAATGATTGTAGGAATTCCACCCACTTGGCATGCCTCGGACTCAGTTTATGTTGCCCGTTAATGTACTTTAATGATTCGTGATCCGAGTGTAGGATAAAATGCTTCGTCCGTAAGTAATGACTCCAATGATCAAGGGCCCGTACGATAGCATAGAATTCTTTATCGTAAGTACAATAATTCAACCGAGCTCCGTTCAACTTCTCCGAAAAGTAAGCGATAGGTCGTTTACCTTGAATAAGAACCGCCCAATTCCAACTCCGCTAGGCCACACTCAACTTCGAATGGTTGAGAAAAATCGGATAGTGTTAGAATCGGTGCTTCGCATAACTTGGCCTTTAACTTCTCGAAAGCTCCTTGGGCAGCCCCGTTCCATACAAATGGTCCTTTTTTTAAACACTCCGTTATCGGGCTTGAGATGGTGCTGAAGTCTCGAATAAACCTCCGTAAAAAGAAGCAAGTCCGTGAAATGATCTCACTTCCGTCACGGTCGTAGGGTCGGCCAAGATTTAATTGCTTCGATTTTTGTTTGATCAACCGCCACTCCGTCCTTGAAACGAAATAGCCGAGAAAGACTATACTTTCGACTAGGAACGAACACTTCTCTTTTTCCATACAATTTTCGGTCCCTCAAGGTTTCAAAGATTAGCCTTAAGTGCCCGAAATGTTCTTGTAGTGGTCGACTATAGATTAGAATGTCATCCAAATACACAACCACGAACTTCCCGAAATGGTTTAAGTACCTCGTTCATCAACCTCATGAAGGTACTAGGCGCATTTGTAAGACCGAAAGGCATAACGGTCCACTCATATAATCCATTTTTCGCTTTGAAGGCCGTCTTCCACTCGTCACCTTCTCGCATTCGGATTTGATGACATCCGCCGTAAATCAACTTTGGAAAAGATCACCGAACCATGTAGTTCGTCTAACATATCATCAAGTCTCGGGATAGGGAACCGATACTTGACGGTGATATTGTTCACGGCCCGACTATCCACACACATCCGCCAAGAACCGTCTTTCTTAGGGACAAGTAAGACCGGAACCGCACACGGACTCAAACTCTCCGGACATATCCGCGGTCCAAAAGCTCTTCGACTTGTCGTTGTAACTCCTTCGTCTCTTCGGGATTACATCTATATGCGGCTTTATTAGGAAGTGGTGCTCCGGTATAAGATCAATTTGGTGTTCGATACCGCGAATAGGTGGTAAACCCGACGGTAATTCTTCGGGAAAAACATCCTCAAATTCGCGTAACAACACATCTAGCTCTCCGTCATTTCGTACTCCTATGTTCTCGTCCCGTGTCTCTTTAAACATCACCAAGTATACTCGCTCCCCGTCATTAATGGCATGTTCCATTTCTCTTTCACTAGCAAGCATGGTAAGTTTTGGTTTCTCCACTCGACTAGAACTCATCGAACGGATGGCTTGCGGGGACATCGGTTTGAGTACAATCTTCTTTCCTTTGTCTTGTAATTCATATTCATTACTTCGACCTCGATGTAAAACATCTCGGTCGAACATCCACGGTCGTCCCAAAATCACGTGGCATGCGTCCATCGGGAGTACGTCACATAACACATCGTCTCCGTAAGATCCCATAGTTAAGTTGACCCGTACTTGTCTTGTCACCTTCACCTTGCTTCCATCATCGAGCCAATGTAAAGCATATGGTCTCGGGTGAGCCATAGTAGTTAGCCCGAGCTTGGTGACCATCTCGTTTGATGCCACATTCGTGCAACTCCCTCCGTCTATGATCAAGCTACACCACTTTTCTCCGACTTTGCATTTGGAATGAAAAATCTGGTCTCTTTGTTCCGTATCACTTGGAATAATTTTGGTATGTAATGCTCGAAGCACTAAAGTAGTATCATATTCCGGAGCGTCATAAGTCTCGAAATCTTCATTTTCTTCCTCGGCCTCCACATTAAATACGTCACCAAGGCCTTCCTTCTCGTCCTCGACTAAAAGTTCGTCTCGGACCGCAAGAGCTTCTCTCAAAGTGACCACTCGTTTATTTGGACATGCATTTTGATAGTGACCAAAGCCTTGACATTTAAAACATCGTACTTTAGCCAAGCTCGTTTCCTTGGAAACATGAGGAACCTTTGGTGCCGGGGTAGGAACTTGAAAAGGTACGGTAGTTTTCGTAGTAGAACTTGAGCCGGCACTTGTATTTCCGAATTTGTATGGGAATTCGGGTTTGGTAAACTTCAACTTGTTTTGAGCTTCAATTTTTATGCATAGTCCGCATAAAGTGTCAAAATCTCCGTATGGGTATAATTCCACCGTATTTGAAATGTTTCGGTTTAGGCCACGTAAGAAACGTGACATTCTTTGTTCTTGATTTTCTTCAAGTTCTCCCATTAAGGCCAAGCCTTCAAATTCATCGATGTATTCTTCCACACTTAGTTTCCCTTGTACGAACTCCGCAATTTTTCGGTATAAGGTTAACTGGTGTGATGTCGGGACATACCTTTTACGTAGTTTCTTTTTTAAAGAATCCCAAGAACGGATTTTCTCTTTTCCCGCACGAGCTCGTTGTGCTTTCATACCCTCGAACCATAAGGAAGCGCCCTTCCCTAACTTGAGGATTGCGTATTTGCAACGTTTCTCATCGTTAAGGTGTTTGAAGTCGAACATACGTTCAATCTTTCTCTCCCACTCCAAGTAAACTTCGGGATTAGTACCTCCGACAAATTCCGGAAGTTCATTAACTTTAAATTCGTCCACATGACGTGGTGAATGTGCGTCATATACTCCTCTTCTTGCTTGAAATCGTGGTTCTTGCATGGTGTGTAGTGCTTCACGCAGTTTCTCCATGAAATCGTCGGAAAAATCCATGATACGGTAGTTTTGATAAGAAAAATCGCCAAGAGAATTTCGCCAAGGAAGTAACCTTGGGCTCCGATGCCACTTATGATACGAATTAACGTATGATATGTACGTAAATTCGTCGGAAAATGCACGTTATCTTTATTTCCTCACAACACTCGTTTTTGTGTAACACTCGTAATATTCAACCGAAAGTAGGGCAATTCGGCTTTGTGAAAACACGAATAAAAATGAAAGTAGATTATCAAACTAGACCTATAGTTTGATAAAACAATCTCTCCTCAAGACCTATTGAGAATTGATTAAATTACAACTCGAAAACGTCGAATTATAATTGAAGTGTGCTGAAAATCATTCAACTAGAATACATAACATGTATTTCGTTTTTGCAAGCTTCAAGATGGTTTTTTCAAGGTTGAGGATGAGGCTATTATATAGCCTTTACAACTTACTAATGAGTTCAAACAAGATCACAAAAATCTAGCTAAAATACAAGCAAGTAATAAACTAAGCTATCAAGACTTTTGACAAAGATAGAAAAATGACACAAGTTTGGCTCCTTCCTTAGCATTTCGGCCGTGGGGTTCTTGAAGTAGTGGACAAGATATTTCTCATGTGATATCTTCTTGCAAGTCTTTGATAAGGATAGAAAATGAGATCAACATCTTGGTGTCTTCTTCCTCCTTGATTTCGGCCGATTTGCTAGATGGTGACATGAGCTAAATCTTCATCAATCTTGATATGGTGGACTTTGAACAAAAATAAAACAAACTTTGAAAGTAGTGGGGACAAAGATCCTTCATGGATCCTTCAAAGAATCGGCCGAAATCTTCCCCCTAATGTGGCCGATTTTGTATGCATGGACATGCATACGTAATGCATGTTTTGATACGTCTAAGTTATCCCGGTTCCGATTATTAAGATCGTTCCAATTTCCGCGGATGTTTTCTCACCAAAGTACGTAGGTGCATGTGCATGCAACTTGGTATTGTCTCCTACGTCGATTCTTACTTCGCTTACTTCGTTTGGAGATGCCGTAATCGCATCAGCGTTCGCAGAACTAAAGCCGTGTCATAGCTTGGAGCATCGTAAGTCTCGCATTCTTCTCCTTCTTCATCCTTCATGTCGAGATCAAATACGTCACCCAGTCTTTCTTCCTCAATTAACAACTCGTCTCGGATCGTGACAGCTTCCCTTAGTGTCACCACTCGCTTGTTCGGACAAGCATTTTGATAATGCCCGAATCCTTGACATTTGAAACATCTCACTTTAGCCAAACTCGTCTCCTTCGGTACATAGGGTACAGTTGCCTTAGCGGGAATCGCAACAGGAACCGGAGTCGGTACAGTTGCCTTAGCAGCTGAACTAGATCCGACGCTTGGGTTTCCAAACTTGACTGGAAACTCGGGTTTATACATCTTTATCCTGTTTTGAGCTTCTAACTTCACACATAACCCACATAAAGTATCGAAGTCCTCGTATGGATACAGTTCCACCGAGTTAGCTATGCTTCGGTTTAAGCCACGCAAGAATCGGGACATCTTCTGTTCCTCATTCTCCTCTATCTCTCCCATTAAGGTTAGATTCTCAAATTCCTCAATGTACTCACTGACATTTAACTTTCCCTGCATGAGATCTGCAATCTTCCTGTACAAGGATAACCGGTGTGATGTTGGCACATATCTTTTACAAAGTTTTCTTTTTAATGACTCCCATGAATGGATCTTTTCTTTCCCCGCACGAGCTCTTCGTGTTTTCATTCCTTCGTACCAAAGTGAAGCTCCTTTCCCCAACTTGAGAATTGCATACTTACACCTTTTCTCATCGTCAAGGTCTTTAAATTCGAACATACGATCAATTTTTCGTTCCCATTCCAGGTAAACTTCAGGGTCGGTCCCTCCAACGAACTCTGGAAGCTCGTTCACCTTGAACTCTTCGACATGGCGTGAGGGTCGTTCATAGTCACCACGCCTAGGTTGCCAACGCTGGTCGCGTTGTTCTGGTACGTCACGTAATGCGTCACGAAGTTTTCCCAAGAAATCAGCGTCGTTGAGATCCATAATGCCAAAGATCAATAACTTGGGCTCCGATGCCACTTATGATACGAATTCTCGCTAGGGATGCGAATTCGCTATCGATACAGCGGAAGGCTTTTGATGAACGGAAGCTATCGGCAAGAAACTGTCGGGAACTGGTGACAACCGCTCGCTACAGCAACAATACTGATAATTGATGAAGACGGTAATTCGATACAGCAACAGGATAGGAATTTGGCCAACTGGAAAATGACTAAATACCCACCTCCAAACAAATGACACTTAAACAAAGACGTTTTGGACGGAAACAAAGTTAAAGCAGAAATAAGTTCGAAAGATCGAACAACACTTTGTACGAAATATTGAACAAGTATAAAATCGTATCGAAAAATAAATGTAATATCGAAACAAGATATGAACAGATGTTTTATCAAATTAGACCTATAATTTGATAAAGTGATTTCTCCTCAAGACCTATTGAGAATCAATCAGATTAGTATTCGAAACGCGTCGAATAAAAACCAAGTTTTGATGAAAAGCATTCACCAGAAAAACACAAAGTGTTCTCAATCCTTCAACATTCAATAATTCTCATTACAACTCTACTGCCACTATTTATAGGCAAAAGCAGCCTGACACGATAACTTAAACTAATACAAGCTGAGCTTAGAATAATAAAAGATAATAAAAAGGTTCTTCATGTCACTTGTTGACAAAAGTAAAAGTTGGGTCTTGTCTCCAAGTTGAAGTTTGACAGCCGCCCTTTTTGCCAAGAATCCTGCTGCTTTTGTAAGAGAAAGCTGAACATTCTTTTATTGTTTAATTGCCACTTGAATTTCCTCCCCTCCCCAAGATGCAAGTTGTCTTTAAGTTACCCCAATTCCGATTATCAATGTAACTCCAGGCCTCGTTTCAGTTCTCTCGCCCAAGTACGTTGGAGTATGGTCGAGGTGTTTTATGTCAATTCTTACTTCGTCTTCTTCACTTGGAGTAGTCGGTTTCGTATCACTGTCTCCCACACAGAAAACAAACAACGGCCTGCATCGAGCACCGGGTACTGCGATGTCTTATTGTATCACAATTAAAGCAAACAACAGTCGAACTCATCGTCTGAGATGAAGATGCTTTCCCAGCATGAAGACAGCTAGAAAATGACCTCTTAGACGTCGGAGCCCGATGTCCCTCTAAACGAACCGACAACTCAGCCCTCCCACTAGAAGAAGCTGAAGGGTGCTTCCGAGTAAGCTCCTTAATCAAAAGCTCTGCTCCAAGAGCCTTCTCGATGAACTCACTAAGTGAATTACAATTGTGATTGAACAACTGCATCCTCAACTGTGGATTTAGCCTCTTGCTAAAATATTTGATCTTATCCGCCTCAGTACGGATAACAGACGAAGCAAATTGAAGAAGTCCCTGAAACTTCTCAGCAATGACAATAACACCCTCGTCCTCGACGAGTTCGGGGTTCAAAACCTCTAAAAACTTGGCTTCATGAAGTGGAGCCGGATAATACCTCTCTAACATGAGAGTCTTGAACTCACTCCAACCACAATCACGATCGGTGGGTTTCACAGAAAGCCACCACGAATAAGCGCCCTTACTCAAGTAGTAAGCCGCTACTGCCACTTTACTCTCTTCCGGACACTGAACCATGTCGAAGAGTTTATCAAAATGCTCAAGCCAATGAACAATATCCGCTGGTTCCGACGAACCCTCAAAAGTAGGTGGCCTCTGACGAGAGATATCACCGATAATATGACTCACTCCTCCAGTCTGTCCATGAAACGGCACCTGGAATCCCTGCTGTGGGGGCCATGAACCATCGAGGTCTGGATGGTCTCCATAAGACGCGTCATCTGAGTCATCTGGGCCATCATGCCCTGCATGTATATGAATGGGTCCACCCGAACACCTGACAGTGAATGAATAGCATAACTAACTGATGAACACATGTTATCCCTCGCAACCGCGTGGGTATTGACACGAGATCCCGGGTTTCGGTCCGCACCGCGACCTCTTCCCCTGCGTCCTCTGACAGCTCTATCCATACTAAAGCAAGAAGGTCACATGATAATTATAGATCCTGATACGAATTACGTATGAAAATGGACGTAAACTCGAATGTAATGCAGCGGAAATATAGTTGATCCTCACAACACTCGAATATGTGTAACACTCGTAAGAAATAACCGAAAGTAGGGCAATTCGGCTTATGTAAACAAGAACAATATGAATGATTTATCAAACTAGACCTATAGTTTGATAAGGTAATCTTTCCTCAAGACCTATTGAGAATCGATTAGATTAAAACTCGAAAACGCGTCGAATTATAATCAAGATTTCGATGAAAAGCATTCACCAAGAAAACACAAGTGTATTCTTATTATTTCAACATACAATACATAATGCAAGCATGAACAAGATTACTTATAGCAATGTAGTCTTCTAAACAACTAAGGAATAAAAACAAGATCACATGATCTTGAAATGAAAACAAAACATCAAAATAAAATACAAATGAATCAAATGATAGGGAGGGGGAATCACACAACAAAATGATTATAAGCCACCCCACATAACATGCAATTCTAGTCATGACATGTGAGGGAAGGGAAAACAACAAAACACATAAAAATCAGCAATAAAAAAAGTTGGCTGGCTGCCGGACACGGGCCGTGTCGCTTGACACGGCCGCGGCGCGTATCTGGTCGGCAGTGACTCGACCGCGCTCCAGGACACGGTCGGGTTGGTGTGACAGTCACTTTCGGCAGTTCTAGGCGAGCAGGACTCGACCGTGTCGCTGGGCACGGTCGAGTTGGATGGGCAGACGTTTCGGCAGTTCTGGGCGAGCAGGACTCGACCGTGTCGCTGGGCACGGTCGGGTTGGATGGGCAGACGTTTTGGCAGTTCCGGAAGAGTTCGACTCGGCCGTGTCTTGGGACACGGTCGAGTCTGGCCGGCAGTCAGTTTCACAAATCTGGGACATCTCGGCACGGGCCGTGTCGGATGACACGGCCGAGTTCGGTCGGCAGTGCTCGGCATTTTCCGGCAGGTGGTGATATTTCCGGCCGGTTGGACATTTTCCGGCAGGTTGGACATTTTCCGGCAGATTGAACATTTTTCGGCATAGTGTAACACGGGCCGTGTCATATGACATGGCCGAGATCGAGACTCCACGTCTTATGTCCGTTTTCTCTCCTAAATACATAGTAGTCCGTGCATGGTGTGTTGTAAGGTCATTTACGTCGATCCTTACTTCATCTTCTTCATTCGTAATAATTGATTCCGTATCATCTCCTCCTCCTTTAAAAGGAATTGTCCTCAATTCCGAAATTCCGTCATCATCGATGTAAGGCGAAAGGTCCCCAACATTAAAGGTCGCATGAATCCCATAATCTCCCGGAAGTTCTAATTTGTATGCGTTGTCGTTCACCTTTGCGATTACTTTAAATGGCCCCTCCGCTCGCGGCATTAATTTGTTCTTACGTTTACTTGGAAATCGCTCTTTTCTCAAATGCAACCAAACCAAATCACCAACTTCGAACAATCTCGGCCTTCTTTGTTTGTTCGACTTTCTTTTGTAAGCCTCGTTTATTTCCTTGATTCGATTACGTACTTGCTCGTGTAATTTCATCATCGATTTCAGTTTTGATTCTGCATCCTTGTGCACTAATTCGTCACTTAGCAATGGAATTAGATCTAACGGCATGTACGGATTTAGTCCGTAAACTACTTCGAACGGAGAGTGTGCCGTGGCATGAGTAGGAGAACGATTATAAGTGAACTCCGCATGTGCAAGTTTCAAGTCCCAATCCTTTTGTGTCTTGCTCACAAGACCACGTAGTAAAGTGCCCAACATTCGATTGGTTACCTCGGTTCGACCGTCCGTTTGTGGATGATGTGACGTGCTAAAAAGTAGATTGGTTCCCACCTTTCTCCACAAGGTGTTCCAAAAATAACTAAGAAATTTTGCGTCCCTATCCGAAACAATCATTTTTGGAATCCCATGCAATCGTACGATTTCTCGGAAATACAAATCAGCGACGTTACTTGCATCGTCCGTCTTGTGGAAAGCCACAAAGTGAGCCATCTTCGAAAATCGGTCTACAACAACCATAATAGCATCTCTCCCTCGTTGAGTATGAGGAAAAGCAACAATGAAATCCATTGAGACATCTTCCCACGGCCTTTCCGGAATCGGCAAAGGCATGTATACTCCCGGCTTGAACGAACTCTAAGTAATATGGCATGTTACACACTTATTAATTATGTCGTGTACATCCACTTGCATTTTCGGCCAATGAAAATGCTCTTTAAGTACCTCCAACGTTTTAGCCGAGCCCAAATGACCGGCCAAGCCTCCACCATGAGCTTCCCGAACTAACAATTCCCGAATTGGGTGTTTGGGTAAACAAAGGCGATTTCCTTTGAAAAGGAATCCTTCTTGCAACGTAAACTCTCCAAATGGGCCAGATTTACACCGAATGAAAACCTCACCAAAATCCACATCCCCATCATAACACTCCTTCAATGTTTCGAACCCAAGCAACCGAATGTCAAGAGTAGAGAGCAAGGCATACCGTCTAGATAAAGCAACCGCCATAATGTTGCTATTGCCATCTTTGTACTTTGATGAAAAGTGGAATGATTGTAAGAATTCCACCCATTTAGCATGTCTTGGACTCAACTTTTGTTGGCCGTTAATATATTTTAAAGACTCATGATCCGAATGTAGGATGAAATGTTTCGGCCGAAGGTAATGGCTCCAATGATCAAGAGCTCTCACAATGGCATAGAACTCCTTGTCATAAGTACAATAGTTGAGTCGAGCCCCACCCAATTTCTCCGAGAAGTAAGCAATTGGTCGCCTCCCTTGGACGAGGACAGCGCCAATACCTACTCCACTTGTATCACATTCTACCTCGAAAGGTTGTGAAAAGTCGGGTAACGCCAAGATAGGTGCTTCATACATTTTCGCCTTCAATTTTTCAAACGCCCCTTGGGCAGCCCCATTCCACACAAACGGTCCCTTTTTCAAGCATTCCGTTATCGGACTAGAAATGGTACTAAAGTCTCGTATGAACCTCTGATAAAATGAAGCAAGTCCGTGAAAGGATCGCACTTCCGTGATGGTTCTGGGGGTAGGCCAAGATTTAATCGCCTCGATCTTGGCTTGATCAACCGATACTCCTTCTTTAGAAATGATGTAGCCGAGAAAGGCTACACTCTCGACTAGAAAAGAACACTTCTCCTTTTTCCCATAAAGTTTTTGATCCCTAAGGATCTCAAAGACTTTCCTCAAGTGCCCGGTATACTCTTGCAATGATCGACTATAAATCAAGATCTCGTCCAAGTATACGACGACAAACTTTCCCAAAAACGGCTTAAGTACCTCATTCATTAATCGCATGAAAGTACTTGGCGCATTTGTAAGGCCAAAGGGCATGACGAGCCATTCATATAATCTATGTTTTGTCTTGAAAGTTGTCTTCCATTCGTCTCCTTCCTGCATGCGAATTTGATGATAGCCGCTTCTCAAATCAACCTTCGAAAAAATCACCGAACCATGCAACTCGTCCAACATATCATCAAGTCTCGGAATTGGGAACCGATATTTGATGGTTATGTTGTTCATGGCTCGACTATCTATACACATCCGCCATGACCCATACTTCTTTGGAACAAGTAAAACCGGAACCGCACAAGGGCTCAAACTTTCTCGAACGTACCCGCGATTCATTAGCTCCTCGATTTGTTTTTGCAACTCCTTTGTCTCCCTGGGGTTACATCAATAGGCGGCCTTGTTAGGGAGTGATGCACCCGGTACAAGGTCGACTTGGTGTTCAATCCCACGTAACGGTGGCAAACCCGGCGGTAAGTCTTCCGGGAAGACATCCGCAAATTCTTGTAGCAAGGTATCGATATCTCTCTTGCCTTGCACAATCACGTCAACATCTCGTGTTTCTTTAATCATTAATAAATACACACGCTCGCCATCGTCAATAGCGTGTCTCACCTCTTTCTCACTAGCAAACATAGTAAACTTCGGTTTCTCCATTTGATTAGAACTCATCGATCGAATGGCTTGGGGTTCTATTGGTTTGAGCACAATCTTCTTGCCTTTATCCCGTAATTCATATTCGTTACTCCTTCCTCGATGTAAAACGTCTCTATCAAATAGCCACGGTCGTCCCAAAAGTATGTGGCATGCATCCATCGGGAGTATATCACATAGTACGTTGTCACCATACGAACCCATAGTTAATCCGACCCGTACTTGTTTCGAAACTTTCACCTTACTCCCATCATCGAGCCAATGTAACGCGTATGGTTTCGGATAAGTAGTAGTGATGAGTCCGAGCTTTGCCACCATCTCGCTTGAAGCAACATTCGTACAACTTCCTCCATCGATTATCAAACTACACCATTTGTCTTTAATTTGACACTTGGTGTGGAATATTTGATCTCGTTGTTCCGTGTCCCTCGAAACCGTATTAACTTGTAAAGTGCGAAGGACTAGACTCGTGTCATAGTCCGGAGCATTGTAAGCCTCGCACTCCTCTTCTTCTTCGGCGTCTATGTCAAACACGTCACCGAGTCTTTCTTCTTCGTCCTCGGCCAATAATTCTTCCCAGACCTCAAGAGCCTCTCTTAGTGTCACCACTCGTTTGTTCGGACATGCATTTTGGTAATGACCGAACCCTTGACACTTGAAACATCGTACCTTCACCAAACTTGTTTCCTTGGGTACGTAGGGAGCCTTAGGTGCCGTGATAGGGACATGACTTGGTGTGTTGCTTTTAGTACCCGAACTCGAACCGGCACTTGGATTTCCGAATTTGGAAGGAAATTCGGGTCTTGAAAAGTTCAATTTGTTTTGGGCTTCTATCTTCACACATAATCCACATAAAGTGTCGAAATCTTCATATGGGTATAACTCCACCGTGTTGGCTATGTTTTTGTTTAAGCCACATAAAAAACGTGACATCTTTTGCTCTTTGTTTTCTTCTAGCTCTCCCATCTAGACCAAACTTTCGAACTCTTCAATATATTCACCGACACTTAGTTTGCCTTGCATGAAATCGGCAATCTTCCGGTATAAGGTTAACCGATGTGATGTTGGCACATACCTCTTACGAAGTTTTCTTTTTAGAGAATCCCACGAACGGATTTTTGCTTTTCCCTCCCGAGCTCTTCGCGTCTTCACTCCTTCGAACCAAAGAGAAGCACCCTTCCCTAACTTGAGAATTGCATATTTGCAATGTTTCTCATCGTTAAGGTCTTTGAATTCGAACATGCGTTCAATTTTCCATTCCCACTCCAAATAAGCTTCGGGATCGGTATCTCCAACGAACTCCGGAAGTTCGTTTACTTTAAACTCGTCCGCATGGTGTATTTGACGTGCGTCATCCCCGCGTCTTGCTTGCATACGTGGTTCCGGTAGACTGCTTAGTGCGTCCCGGAGTTTCATCAAGAAATCGGGATCAGAGAAATCCATAAAAAGATTCAAGAGATAGTTTTGAACAAGACATCTTCAATAAAATTGCCAAGGAAATAGCCTTGGGCTCCGATGCCACTAATGATACGAATTACATATGAAAATGGATGTAAACTCGAATGTAATGCAGCGTAAATATAGTTGATCCTCACAACACTCGAATATGTGTAACACTCGTAAGAAATAACCGAAAGTAGGGCAATTCGGCTTACGTAAACAAGAACAATATGAATGATTTATCAAACTAGACCTATAGTTTGATAAGGTAATCTTTCCTCAAGACCTATTGAGAATCGATTAGATTAAAACTCAAAAACGCGTCGAATTATAATCAAGATTTCGATGAAAAGCATTCACCAAGAAAACACAAGTGTATTCTTATTATTTCAACATACAATACATAATGCAAGCATGAACAAGACTACTTATAGCAATGTAGTCTTCTAAACAACTAAGGAATAAAAACAAGATCACATAATCTTGAAATGAAAAACAAAACATCAAAATAAAATACAAATGAATCAAATGATAGGGAGGGGGAATCACACAACAAAATGATTATAAGCCACCCCACATAACATGCAATTCTAGTCATGACATGTGAGGGAAGGGAAAACAACAAAACACATAAAAATCAGCAATAAAAAAGTTGGGTCGGTCGCTGACACGGGCCGTGTCGCTTGACACGGCCGCGGCGCGCATCTGGTCGGCAGTGACTCGACCGTGCTCCAGGACACGGTCGGGTTGGTGTGACAGTCACTTTCGGTAGTTCTAGGCGAGCAGGACTCGACCGTGTCTCTGGGCACGGTCGGGTTGGACGGGCAGACGTTTCGGCAGTTCTGGGCGAGCAGGACTCGACCGTGTCACTGGGCACGGTCGGGTTGGATGGGCAGATGTTTCGGCAGTTCCGGAAGAGTTCGACTCGGTCGTGTTTTGGGACACGGTCGAGTCTGGACGGCAGTCAGTTTCACAAATCTGGGACATCTCGGCACGGGCCGTGTCGGACGACACGACCGAGTTTGGTCGGCAGTGCTCGGCATTTTCCGGCAGGTGGTGATATTTCCGGCCGGTTGGACATTTTTCGGCAGGTTGGACATTTTCTGGCAGATTGAACATTTTCCGGCATAGTGTAACACGGGCCGTGTCATATGACACGGCCGAGACCGAGACTCCACGTCTTATGTCCGTTTTCTCGCCTAAATACGTAGTAGTCCGTGCATGGTGTGTTGTAAGGTCATTTACGTCGATTCTTACTTCGTCTTCTTCATTCGTAATAATTGATTCCGTATCAGATCCCGTATGGAGATCGCATTATGATTACGTTACGGAATGATAATAATGAGCATACATGTTTATCAAAATGAATGTATTAATAATGCAGTAAAATGATCGTCCACATGACGCCGGAATAGGATAAGATTGCATGAAAGATCAAGTGAGGTGACATGATTATCTGATGAAATTCCTGAAATGATTATCCTGAACAAGTTAACAAGGTTGGTAATTCGATCTGCAAGATCACAACTGAGCAATGAGATTGACTGAGTGATTAATGAATTAACATGATCGACAAGATCAAATTGATGATTGAGGATTGTTGACTGATGAATGAGTTGATCCTTAGCACTTACACAGGTCACACGTGCTCCAACACAATTAGTCATGAATCAATCATAACACAAATGTCACATATAGGTTTCAACAAGGTATGTATAATTAATGACATGATGAATGTATGAACATAAAGAGAATTGAGTCCTTACACAGGTCATACGAAGCTTTGAGGTCTCGCGATACTAGTCTTCACTGACGACGACTCGATGAATGAATGACTCGTGCATTCGTACAAATATCACGACTTACAAAACCCGACTGTCCAGATTGTCATAACCTGATAGTCCCATTACTACCGCATCGGTAGAGCCACATAACTCACATATCAGGGTATCTCACAACCCAACTCTCTGATACCATCTTCTGTAACATCCCCAAATCCTATTGGGTTATTACAGTGCCGTGGACCCCACGCCCGGAGATCCACCAGGCGAACACGACTAAAATACATCAAATTAACCAACAAGGGAAATCACAGTCCCTACTATGATATCCGACACAATATTCCGATAAGGAATTACAACGACAATGATGGGCCTACATGGCCAAAATGAAAATACAACAACCCCCACGAGCATCTGCTCAGGTTATACATAATGATAATGACTGACAAACTGGAGAACACTCCAACTGACTGACCAATATGAACAACTCGGACTAGTATCACTCGAATGCCTCATCGCCATCGTCATGCCCCTATGTCTCAACTCTCTCCTCGCAAGCACCTAAAACATGAAAACATGTTCCGCTCCCACGGGGTCAGTCATCCAGATAATGAACATCAAATACATGTATAACATGATATGCATCCAAAGGCAGAATGAAACGGTACAATGATAATAATAATACGAGATGTTCACAAACCAAGGTGAGAACCGAGCATTCATGAAACACTATGCCCACGGCATACTATTAATACCTGCTCAACATGTTAGAACATAAATGCCCCACGACGAATCATAATTATAAAACACCACAATGAATTACGCGAACATGAACCAAACTAGAACTGAATTAGATATGAACCACAATGCCCGGAGGCTCCAATGAAAATACCAAGACACCACAAAGGCTTTAAAGCCACTCAGCCGAAGCTGTCAATTATCACAATCACCTGAAACCAAAACAGCCCGAATCTGTATCGATGAGGACCGAAGTCACGGCACGAAGCCGTATCATAATAAGACCATCCAAATGTCGTGACCTACTAAACTGTAGGTGTTGGGAAACCAACCACGAATGTTCAAGCCCCAAACTTACCCATAATGAGATCGTGAACCTAACCGTGACCTACTGAGCTATAGGTGTTGGGAAACCAACTGCGAAGGTTCAATCCCCAAGCATACCCATAATAAGATCACCCAGGGACCGTGACCTGCTAAATTGCAGGTGCTGGGAAACCAACCGCAAAGGTTCAAGCCCTAGACTTACCCATAATAAGATCATCAACGTGACCGTGACCTACTGAGCTGTAGGTGTTGGGAAACCAACCGTGAAGGTTCAAGCCCCAAGCTTACCCATAATAAGATCATAAGCACAATTAAACACAAACGACAATGATTCAAAGATTACCGGATTCACAAGGATGATAGTGTGCTGCCTTGAGTCGGCCAACACGACGACATTAATTCACGGATGGGCACCGTCCTCGACAATCCCAATTCAATACCTGATACGAAACCGACTACTCCAAGCGAAGAAGACGAATTGAGGATTGATGTAAATCACCTTGAACATACTCCTAAATACTTAGGCGAGAAAATAGATACGAGACCTGGAGTAACCTTGATGATCGGGTTTGGAATAATTTAAACATGGCAACTTGCACCATGTGGGGAGCCAAGTGGTGAAGGCTTGGAATAATTTAAACATGGTAACTTGCACCATGTGGGGAGCCAAGTGGTGAAGATAAAATAATAAAGATTTCATCCCTTTTTTATAATAAAGGAGGCAGGATCCTCGGCCTGCTTGTGAAGTACGGTTGCACCTTGAAGACAAAACACATCTTTTATTCCTTTTTATTTGCAAGTGGCATGAAGTACCTTTTTATTATTTTTTCCTTATTTTAAGATCATGTGGTCTTATCTTGTAGTAGTCTAAGTAATCTTGTCAGGCTACTCTTACCTATAAGTAGCCATGTTGAATTGTAATGAAGACATTATTGAATCATCAAACAAAAAAATACCCTGCGTATTGTTTAAGTGTTGGACGAGTTTCCTTCCAAAATTTGATTATTATTCGACGCGTTTTCGAATCTTAATCTGATTAATTCTCAATAGGTCTTGAGAAGAAATCACCTTATCAAATTATAGGTCTAGTTCGATAAAACCACTGGTTCCTGTCCTGTTTCGATATTCCTCTTGTTTTCGATACAGAGTTGTATTTGGCCGGGAGTTCGCATCAATTGCTGTTTGGTTGCCCGAAACTTGCTTCCTGTTTTCCATTAGCATCCGACCGAAATTTGCTATTTCGAGTGCCGCCGTTTGGAGTTGCCTGTTCCGAGTTATTTCCACTCGGCCAGTTTCCTGTCTTGTTGCTGTATCAAACTGTTGTTATCAGTTCCTGTATCGTGCGTGTGCCGCTATCCACTATTGCCGCTGTATCGAACTGTTGCTATCAGTTCCTGGCAGTTTCTAACTGTACTGTTCGATTCCATTTGACTAAGTGTTGTTCGCTTCCACTCGTCAAAACAGCCTTCCGCTGTATCGATAGAGAATTCTCATCAATACCTCGATTGCCTTAGAATGGCCAACCAATAACAATGATGCAGTGGATAATTCGACACTTCAATTTCCTTAGAATGGCCGACCGATAATAATGATACCATGAATGATTGAACACTTCGATTTCCTTAGAACGGCCAATCGATAACAATGACACGAAGAATGATTGAGCACCTCGATTGCCTTAGAACGGCCAATCGATAACAATGATACAATGAATGATTGAACACTTCGATTGCCTTAGAATGGCTAATCGATAACAATGATATAATGAATGCCTCGGCACCTTTAATCGGTTACCGATGATGAAGATGAGAACGAATACGCCAATACCTTCAATCGGCCAATACAACATGAATGACAAGACACCAACATTAATAACGATGATTACAACAATGTCTTAGATCGACATCAATATTAACAACAACAATCGATACATCGATACCGCGAACTGGCTATCGACAATAACATTAACAACGAGTATCCCAATGCCTTGAACCGGCAGTGAATGAACATATGGAAAAACCGAAACTTACGATGTTTGCTAGGGAGAAAGAGGTGAAACACGCTATTGATGATGGCGAGCGTGTGTATTTGTTGATGATTAAAGAAACACGGGATGTGGTCATGGTTGTGCAAGACAAGGAGAAAATCGATACCTTGTTACGCGAATTTGTGGATGTTTCTCCGGAAGACTTACCGTCGGGTTTGCCGCCCTTACGTGGGATTGAACACCAAGTCGATCTTATACCGGGTGCATCACTCCTTAACAAAGCTGCCTATATATGTAATCCCGAGGAGACAAAGGAGTTACAAAAACAAATCGAAGAACTAATGAACTGTGGGTATGTTCGAGAAAGTCTAAGCCCTTGTGCGGTTCCGGTTTTACTTGTCCCGAAGAAAGATAGATCATAGCGAATGTGCATAGATAGTAGAGTCGTGAATAACATAACCATCAAGTACTGATTCCCAATTCCGAGACTTGATGATATGTTGGATGAATTGCATGGTCTGGTGATTTTTTCGAAGGTTGATTTCAGAAGCGGCTACCATCAAATTCGGATGCAAGAAGGAGATGAGTGGAAGATGGCCTTCAAGGATAAACACGGACTGTATGAATGGACCGTTATGCCGTTCGGTCTTACACATGCGCCGAGTACTTTCATGCATTTAATGAACGAAGTACTTAATCCATTTTTGGGGAAATTTGTGGTTGTGTACTTGGATGACATTTTGATTTATAGCCGATCGTTGCAAGAATATTTCGGACACTTAAGGCAAGTCTTCGAGACCCTTAGGGACCAAAGTCTGTATGGAAAAAGGGAGAAGTGCTCATTCTTAGTCGAAAGTATAGTCTTTCTTGGCTATATCGTTTCGAAGGACGGAGTGTCGGTTGATCAAGCCAAGATCAAAGCAATTAAGTCCTGGCCGATTTCCGCTACAGTGACGGAAGTTAGGTCGTTCCACGGGCTTGCTTCATTCTACCGAAGATTCATTCGAGATTTCAGCACCATTACAAGCCCAATAACAAAGTGTTTGAAGAAAGGTACGTTTAATTGGAGCAGGGCTGCCCAGGAGTCGTTCGAAAATTTGAAAACGAAGTTATGTGAAGCACCAGTCTTGGCATTATCTGATTTTTCACAACCATTCAAAGTAGAGTGTGATTCTAGCGGAGTTGTCATTGGAGCGGTTCTCGTTCAAGGAAAGCGTCCTATTGCCTATTTTTCAGAAAAGTTAAACGGTGCTCGTCTCAATTATTATACGTACGACAAGGAATTCTATACTATTGTGAGGGCTCTAGATCATTGGAGTCACTATATTCGGCCGAAGCATTTCATCCTACATTCGGACAATGAGTCATTGAAGTATATTAATGGGCAACACAAGTTAAGTCCGAGGCATGCTAAGTGGGTGGAATTCTTACAGTCATTTCACTTTTCGTCGAAGTATAAGGATGGCAAGAGCAACATTGTAGCGGATGCGTTGTCTAGGTGGTATGCCTTACTCTCTACCCTGGATGTTCATTTGCTTAGGTTCTATACAGTGAAGGAATATTATGACGGTGATGCAGATTTTGGTGAAACATTTACTCTTTGCAAATCTCGTCCGTTTGGAGAATTTTCGATACAGGAAGGCTTCCTCTTCAAAGGAAATCATCTTTTCTTTCTCAAATACACGGTTCGGGAATTGTTGGTTCGGGAGGCTCACGGGGGAGGCTTGGCTAGCCACTTTGGTTCGACTAAGACATTAGATGTACTTAAGGAGCATTTTTATTGGCCAAGGATGTTTAGGGATGTGAATGACATAATTAGTAAGTGTGTGACATGCCATATTGCGAAGAGTTCGTTCAAGCCAGGAGTATACACACCTTTACCGATTTCGGAAAGGCCATTGGAAGATGTCTCGATGGATTTCATTGTTGCTTTACCTCGTACTCAACGAGGGAGCGATGCTATTATTGTAGTCATATATCGTTTTTCGAAAATGGCTCATTTTGTAGCGTGCCACAAGACAGACAATACAAGCAATGTGGCCGACTTATATTTCCGAGAGGTTGTACGTTTACATGGGATTCCGAAGACTATTGTCTCGGATCAGGATTCAAAATTTCTTAGCTACTTTTGGAACACCCTATGGAGGAAAGTGGAAACAAAACTTCTGTTTAGCACTTCGCACCACCCTCAAACCGACGGGCAAACCGAAGTGACTAATCGAACTCTGGGAACACTGTTGCGAGGTCTTGTAAGCAAGACACAAAAAGACTGGGATCTAAAACTGGCACATGTGGAGTTTGCTTATAATCGTTCTCCTACTCATGCCATGGCACACTCTCCATTTAAAGTAGTTTATAGGCTGAATCCTTACATACCATTAGATCTAATTCCATTACCGAGTGACGAATTGGTGCATAAGGATGCGGAGTCGAAGTTGAAGTCAATGATGAAATTACACGAACAAGTATGTAACCGAATCAAGGAGATAAACGAGACTTACAAAAGAAAGTCGAACAAACAAAGAAAACCGAGGTTATTCGAGGTAGGGGATTTAGTTTGGGTGCATTTGAGGAAAGAGCGATTCCCGAGCAAGCATAAAAACAATCTAATGCCACGAGTTGAGGGACCGTTTAAAGTAGTTGCGAAGGTGAACGACAATGCATACAAGTTAGAACTTCCAGGTGATTATGGAGTGCATGCTACTTTTAACATAAGGGATCTATCTCCTTATCTCGATGACAATAGAATTGCGGAATTGAGGACAATTCCTTTCAAAGAAGGAGGAAATGATACGAAACCGACTACTCCAAGCGAAGAAGACGAAGTGAGGATTGATGTAAAACACCTTGAACATACTCCTACATACTTAGGCGAGAAAATGGATACGAGACCTGGAGTAACCTTGGTGATCGGGCTTGGAATAATTTAAATATGGCAACTTGCACCATGTGGGGAGCAAGTGGTGAAGGCTTGGAATAATTTAAACATGGCAACTTGCACCATGTGGGGAGCCAAGTGGTGAAGATAAAATAATAAAGATTTCATCTCTTTCTTTATAATAAAGGAGGCAGGATTCTCGGCCTGCTTGTGAAGTACGGCTGCACCTTGAAGACAAAACCCATCTTTTATTCCTTTTTGTTTGCAAGTGGCATGAAGTACCTTTTTATTATCTTTTCCTTATTTTAAGGTCATGTGGTCTTATCTTGTAATAGTCTAAGTAATCTTGTGAGGCTACTCTTACCTATAAGTAGCCATGTTGAATTGTAATGAAGACATTATTGAATCATCAAACAAAAAAAATACACTGCGTATTGTTTAAGTGTTGGATGAGTTTCCTTCCAAAATTTGATTATTATTCGACGCGTTTTCGAATCTTAATCTGATTAATTCTCAATAGGTCTTGAGAAGAAATCACCTTATCGAATTATATGTCTAGTTCGATAAAACCACTGGTTCCTGTCCTGTTTCGATATTCCTCTTGTTTTCGATACAGAGTTGTATTGGTCGGGAGTTCGCATCAATTGCTGTTTGGTTGCCCGAAACTTGCTTCCTTCCTATTTTCCATTAGCATCTGACCAAAACTTGCTATTTCGAGTGCCGCCGTTTGGAGTTGCCTGTTCCGAGTCATTTCCACTCGGCCAGTTTCCTGTCTTGTTGCTGTATCGAACTGTTGTTATCAGTTCCTGTATCGTGCGTGTGCCGCTATCCACTATTGCCGCCAGACAATTGCTATCGGTTCTGGCGCTTCTAATCAGACTGTTCGATTCCATTTGACTAAGTGATGTTCGCTTCCGCTCGTCAAAACAGCCTTCCGCTGTACCGATAGAGGATTCTCATCAATACCTCAATTGCCTTAGAATGGCCAACCAATAACAATGATGCAGCGGATAATTCGACACTTCGATTTCCTTAGAATGGCCAACCGATAACAATGATACCATGAATGATACGAATTCTCCGGGGAGAGGCGGATACGTATCGTTCGGAGTGTATGTAGGAATATCGTAGCGGAAGTCTTTTTACGAGTAGGGGGTTTTTGGATGTATTTTGTGGGAGTAATGTCGAATATGACGATGAAAATTCGAACAAATGGAAAATGGAAGTAATATCGGGAAAATGATAATATCGATCAAGAAGACTTGAACGGTCAAGAACAAGGGTTTATCGAATTAGACCTATAACTCGATAAGGTGATTTCTTCCCAAGACCTATTGAGAATCAATCGGATTAATACTCGAAAACGCGTCGAATAAAAATCAAGTTTCGGTAAAAATCATTTACCAAGGATAGAAACACAATGTGTATTCTTATACTTCAACATTCATAATACTGTCTCTCTTACAATGCTTATACAAGCTATATATAGCAAACCTCAAGTCTACCTAAAAGTTAAAGAAAATAATTCAAAGATTACAAAATCTTTGAATAATCAAAACAAATCAAATAAAATAAGAAAAAGAAACATACATCACAAAACATGGGAACACAATCCCTAAAATAAGTAAAGAAAGGAAAAGAGAAGACAAAACACACAAAAATCAGCAATTAAAAAAGTAGGTCGTTGCCAGGACACGGCCGTGTCGCTGACACGCCGCGTGCGCATCCGCCGGCAGGGACTCGACCGTGTCCGATCGACACTTGCCGCGTGGCGACAGGACGTCCGATGGCCGATCGGTCCGAAGCAGTGACTCGGCGCGATAGGGACGCTTGGGCGTAACTCGACACGGCGCGGGCGCGACAGGACGTTCGGCAATGACTTCGCCGTGCAGCGACACGGCCGCGGCGTGACAAGGACGCGTCGACGGACTGACCGGCAAAGTGACTCGGCATTGACTCGACCGTGTCCTGGAGCACGGTCGGGCGTCTGGACAGTCATTTTCAGCATTTTTGGGCGAGTAGGACTCGACCGTGTCGGACGACATGGTCGGGTTCGGCCGACAGTCAGTTTGGCTTATCTGGCACATCTCGGCACGGGCCGTGTCGGACGACACGGCCGAGTTCGGTCGGCAGTGCTCGGCGTTTTCCGGCAGGTGGTGACATTTTCCGGCAGTGCTCGGCATTTTCCGGCAGGGTGACATTTTCCGACACGTTGTGACATTTTCCGGCAGGTTGTGACATTTTCCGGCAGGTTGTGTCATTTTCCGGCTTGTGTCCGTTTTCTCGCCTAAAAATGTAGTCGCACGTGCACGGCGCGTTGTAAGGCCTTTAACATCGATTCTTGCTTCGGTTTCTTTATTCGGACTATTAAATTCCGTATCATTCCCTCCCCCTTTAAAGGGAATTGCCCTCAATTCCGAACTTCCTTCGTCGTCAAGATAATTAATTAAAGCTTCTAAGTACTTGATCTCGAAAATGTCCGCAGTACGTACATGGCCCAAAATATTGAGACGATAAGTAGTATGGGATCTCCGGGAATCACCAAACAAATAACTATCATTATTAATGAAATAATAATAATTATTATTCTGTGAGGCAAAATCTTTATCATCGTGGTTGAATTCATTGGATGCAATTTCAAGAACCAAGAAAATTGCCTCGGAATCACCTTTCACATCAAAACATTGGGAAGGCTCGTCTTTTGGCTCGGTATCATAAACAGGAATCACTGGGTAAATATAGCACCGTTCTTCATATTTATCAAAAATAGGTGGTCCATCATAATCATGGATTTCATGAAGCATGGTCGTGGGGATATGGATTATGGTGGATGACTGGTGGTCCATCGTGGCGGCGGTCGTGTGGCACGGTGGTTGTGAGACATGGGAAGCTGGATCACGATCTGGTACTGCTGTTATAGCGACAATCAGGGGTGCCAAGACTGGGGAAGATGGCGGTGGTGGCACAGGTAAATTGTCGTCATCCCATTGACAAGAACTGTCAAAAACTCCATCAATGGCGGTAGCCAAGTGAGACCCGAAGAAATCAAATTCCTCCATTGTAGTTCCAGAATCGGTATGGCTAGAATCAAGTTCCTCACCATTAACATAAGATGGTCCGTCTTGGTCAAATTGGACAACACAACCAATTGGTCCATGCTCAAAATGGCAAAATCCAAGTTCGTCAATTAGGGAAACATGGCTCAGCTCACTTTCTTCGTTGTATTGCGTCGTTGAAACCTCTGTCTCGTCTACTTCGTTGAAAATGGTGGTAGGGACATCGTCTTCATCAAAAAAAACTTCGCTGGAAATTCTTCGATGGAAAAAAAATCTTTGATCGAAGGTTGGCGGCGGGGCGTCGAAGGATTGGTGGTGGGGAAACAACGACTGGTGGTAAGATGTGGCTTTGAACCTTCGCTTGAAATATTTTCTGAATTTTTGCCAATCTGTAATTTTAGGCTTACGTTGTTGTGAACGGGACTGTTTCAATTTTTGCCACCAGAAGGCGGCGCTACCGTGGAGGCGCTTTGTCACCAGCGAAACGCGGCGGTTGATCGGGGCAGCCTTGAATTCCGAGTGCTCCTCACAAACACGAAGCCAATCTATGCACGCATCTGGATTACTATCTCCGTGAAATTCCGGTATGCTGCGGAATTTGGCCAAGAAATCAATATTTTTTGCGTCATCTCTGTGTCTTGCTTGCATATGTTGCTCCGGTAAGCAGTTTAGTGCGTCACGGAGTTTCATCAAGAAATCGAGATCCGGGAAATCCATAACAAGAATCAAGAGATAGTTCTTGATAAGAAATCGGACAGAAAATTTTCCAAGAAATCCGTGAAGAATGAACCAAGAAGATGATCAAAGAATCTGATCTTCACCGTTCAGACTGTATTTCAATGAGTTGGTTACCTTTGTCAAAATTTCGTGACGATCCAACGGTCGAATCCACGGGAAACTTTGTTTTCTTCCGACTGCTCTAATCTCAACAAAAAAAAATTCGTTGAATAAATCGCCCAATGAGATGACCTTAGGCTCCGATACCACTTATGATACGAATTCTCCGGGGAGAGGCGGATACGTATCGTTCGGAGTGTATGTAGGAATATCGTAGCGGAAGTCTTTTTACGAGTAGGGGGTTTTGGATGTATTTTGTGGGAGTAATGTCGAATATGACGATGAAAATTCGAACAAATGGAAAATGGAAGTAATATCGGGAAAATGATAATATCGATCAAGAAGACTTGAACGATCAAGAACAAGGGTTTATCGAATTAGACCTATAACTCGATAAGGTGATTTCTTCCCAAGACCTATTGAGAATCAATCGGATTAATACTCGAAAACGCGTCGAATAAAAATCAAGTTTCGGTAAAAATCATTTACCAAGGATAGAAACACAATGTGTATTCTTATACTTCAACATTCATAATACTGTCTCTCTTACAATGCTTATACAAGCTATATATAGCAAACCTCAAGTCTACCTAAAAGTTAAAGAAAATAATTCAAAGAATACAAAATCTTTGAATAATCAAAACAAATCAAATAAAATAAGAAAAAGAAACATACATCACAAAACATGGGAACATAATCTGTTGGAATATTTATTCCACACATTATTTAATTTGTGTTTTGATGATTAAAGTTTCTAAACTACAAAACAACATCGAGGCGAAGCAAAACGGCGAAGGCATTTAAGACGCAAAAATTGCAACTGGATCGCATTAGCGCACGCTAAGGGACATATGTTAGCGCACGCTAACGAGGAGTCACCGCATTCCACTAGTATCGAAGTAAGCCGCAAGAAAGTCGGCAGATGGATAGCGCACGCTACACTCTATTATTAGCGCACGCTACCCTCTATTATTAACGCACGCTATCGAGCCATGTTCTCATTGTGGAAGATATTCAAACACGTAATGACGTATGCAATGAAGTCATCATTAGCGCACGCTACAAAGGATGATTAGCGCACGCTAAGATGTTTGAATCTAGTCAATCCGAACGTTGGGAAAAGCAGGTCAAAGTCAGCATATCAAACGGTCACTTTGACAATCCATGCAACGGATATATTGGATTAGCGCACGCTACAAAGGAAGTGGTAGCGCACGCTAATCATAAGGCGAGCTACTGGACTGAAATATAAAGTGATTAACGCACGCTACATGAAAGCCTTTACGTACGCTAGAGCAAAAATGTGCGATAGCGCACGCTAAGAAGGAAGGCTAGCGCACTCTAGCTAGTCAACTGGCAGCAACGGCTAGTAAGGAGAAAGAAGGCTATAAATACCAAGGAGTTGGTATTATTCCACACAACAACATTGAGCAAAGCATACATACGCGTTATATCATTGTAAACATTTTAGTTGTTGTTCTTGAGCTTAATTAAGAGTGATTGAGTGTTATACACAAGATCATACACGAGCGATAAAAAGAAAAGATACGATTTGATTCGGTGTTATTAGGATCAAGGATCCGACATTGTTAGAATCACAATCGCTATCTTAGTGAGGTTTATCTAGTACCGATAGAAAGCTAGAGTGGTTGATTCCTTATCCAATAGAAAAGGAAAAACGGTTTTACTCGGACCAATAGAAGACGAGCTTGTAACGGTAATCCCTCGACCGATAGAAGAGAGGCGTAGAGGTTTTGATCTTAAGCCTAAGGAAAAAGATACATCGAGAGAGGACGTAGGCTTCGTTAATAGCCGAACCTCTATAAATCCTCGTGTCCTTTATTTTCCGCAATTTATTTTCGCTTCCGCATAAAACGGCGCAAATATCCGATTTGGTACCCAACAATTGGTATCGGAGCGGTACTCCAATACGCGGCTTAACATCCGAGGAGAAAAGATCCAATGGCGTTTCAAATGGGTCCCGTCGAAGGCCTTGCTCTCAACCGACCACCATTTTTTGATGGCTCAAACTTCATGACGTGGAAGAAGAAGATGTCTATATTCATCCGAGCATATGACATCGAGCTTTGGAAGGTGATTTGTCTTGGTCCGAAAATTCCAACAAATTCCAACGGTACGCTCAAAACCTTCGAAGAATTTGACGATTCCGATTGGAAAAACGACCACTACAATTGTAAGGCAACTCAACTTCTCTATTGTGCCTTAAATCTGGAAGAACACAACCGGATATCATCGTGTGATAGTGCCAAAGAAATCTGGAAAATGCTTGAGGTAACACACGAAGGTACGTCTCAAGTTAAAGAGACGAAGATAAATATGCTCCTTCACGATTATGAATTATTCCAAATGAAGGACGATGAATCCATCTCGATTATGCTCGACCGATTTTCGGTCATCACTAATGGATTAGCATGTTTTGGAAAACCACTTTCGAGTAGTGAGAAAGTAAAGAAAATTCTCCGATCACTACCTCGAGAATGGGACGATGCAGTTACGGCAATAATGGAATCCAAAGATTTAAATACTCTCGATTTTAGTGCTCTCGTTGGTTCTCTTATCAACTACGAGATTGTTCTAAAATCTCGGAATGCCAAACCAAACCGAAGGAGAGGTCGATAGCCTTCAAGGCTAAAATGTCAAGAAGAAAGAAGAAACCGGTGGACGAAAGTGACGAAGAAATGGCATATTATGCCAAAAATATTAATAAGTTCCAACACTTATTAAACCGAGAAAGAAGGACATTCAAGCGGCGAACCTAAGAAATTCGACAACACTTGTCGATTATGTGGTAAACTGTGCCACTTTGCTAAGAATCCGAGTAAAGCAAAAGGAGGTTCTAATCGCAACATGGAGCGACGAAGATCCCGATGAAGATTTTCTTGAACAAAATAATCTCGCGCTCATGGCGGAGTTCATTCGACGATAGCGGCGTCGAAAGCCAAGTAAGTAATTCTTACGACGAACTTTTTGAAGCATTCAATTATTACATACGGACTATCAAAATGCTTTAAATGAAATTAAATCCCTCAAGTCTAAATATAAAACTTTGGAAATTGAAAATTCCAAAATACTTGAAAAAGGGAAATTTGTCGAAATTGATCATTCGAAATGCCTTGAAAATGAAAATATTTTGAAAAATGATCTTTTAAAAGTTCAAGATGAACTAAAAATTTTGACAAAGAAATTCTCGTGCGGCAACGATAAATTTGAACAAATGTTATGTGTTCAAAAATATACTCTAAATAAAGAGGGGTTAGGATTCAAATCACGTTCGAAAAATGAATCCGTCAATTTCAAAATACCCCGATGTGAAAAATGTTTGAAAATTGGGCATCACATTTCAAATTGCAAAAGCCCAAAACGGACGATAAAAATTAAAAAGATTTGGGTTCCTAAAGGAACAAACGTTTCAAACATCGTCTATGTTTCAAAAGAAAAACCAACTATCGGTTGGATCCCCAAAAATAAATTTTGACAAATGATATTTTACAAAGGGGGAGAAGGAAATAATATTTTCAGGGGGAGTTTATACCCTTACTAATGCATAAATTGGTATCATGCATATTTATATTTCATTTGGTATCCTTTATATTTTTTTGATGAAAACAAAAAGGGGGAGAAAGATATGAATTGAGATAAAAATGATAAAAATGAGAAGGAGATGAAGAGGAGATAAAAATGAGAAAAATCGAAGAAGTCGAAAAGAAAAGAAAAGCATACAAATAGGGGGAGTTGAAAAAATTGAAAACGAAAAACGACGGAGTTGAAAAATGAAGAAGTCGAAAAAGAAGAAAAAGAAAAGAAATGGAGAAACTAACGAAACGATCAAAGCCGAAAACTTTGATTCGTATAAATATACAGATATTATTTTTTACAGATTATCCAATTCAAGGGTTGTTTTGTAATCATCAAAAAGGGGGAGATTGTTGGAATATTTATTCCACACATTATTTAATTTGTGTTTTGATGATTAAAGTTGCTAAACTACAAAACAACATCGAGGCGAAGCAAAACGGCGAAGGCATTTAAGACGCAAAAATTGTAATCTGGACTGCATTAGCGCACGCTAAGGGACATATGTTAGCACACGCTAACAAGGAGTCAGCTGCATTCCAGCCTAGTATCGAAGTAAGCTGCAGTAAAGTCAGCAGATGGATAGCGCACGCTACACTCTATTATTAGCGCACGCTACCCTCTATTATTAACGCACGCTATCGAGCCATGTTACTGTTGTGGAAGATATTCAAACACAGAATGACGTATGCAATGAAGTCATCATTAGCGCACGCTACAAAGGATGATTAGCGCACGCTAAGATGTTTGAATCTAGTCAATCCGAACGTTGGGAAAAGCAGGTCAAAGTCAGCATATCAAACGGTCACTTTGACAATCCATGCAACGGATATATTGGATTAGCGCACGCTACAAAGGAAGTGGTAGCGCACGCTAATCGTATGGCGAGCTACCGGATGAAATATAAAGTGATTAACGCACGCTACATGAAAGCCTTTACGTACGCTAGAGCAAAAATGTGCGATAGCGCACGCTAAGAAGGAAGGCTAGCGCACGCTAGCTAGTCAACTGGCAGCAACGGCTAGTAAGGAGGAAGAAGGCTATAAATACCAAGGAGTTGGTATTATTCCACACAACAACATTGAGCAAAGCATACATACGCGTTATATTATTGTAAACATTATAGTTGTTGTTCTTGAGCTTAATTAAGAGTGATTGAGTGTTATACACAAGATCATACACGAGCGATAAAAAGAAAAGATACGATTTGATTCGGTGTTATTAGGATCAAGGATCCGGCATTGTTAGAATCACAATCGCTATCTTAGTGAGGTTTATCTAGTACCGATAGAAAGCTAGAGTGGTTGATTCCTTATCCAATAGAAAAGGAAAAACGGTTTTACTCGGACCAATAGAAGACGAGCTTGTAACGGTAATCCCTCGACCGATAGAAGAGAGGCGTAGAGGTTTTGATCTTAAGCCTAAGGAAAAAGATACATCGAGAGAGGACGTAGGCTTCGTTAATAGCCGAACCTCTATAAATCCTCGTGTCCTTTATTTTCCGCAATTTATTTTCGCTTCCGCATAAAACGGCGCAAATATCCGATTTGGTACCCAACACAATCCCTAAAATAAGTAAAGAAAGGAAAAGAGAAGACAAAACACACAAAAATCAGCAATTAAAAAAAGTAGGCTGGCTGCCGGACACGGGCCGTGTCGCTTGACATGGCCGCGGCGCGCATCTGGCCGGCAGGGACTCGACCGTGTCCGATTGACACGGTCACGGCGCGACAGGGACGTCCGACAGCGACTGGTCCGATAGTGACTCGGCGCGATAGGGACGTTTGGCAGAACTCGACACGGGCGCGGCGCGACAGGGACGTTCGGCAATGACTCGACCGTGCCAGGCGACACGGTCGCGGCGTGACAAGGACGTCTGACAGCGACTCGACCGACAGTGACTCGGCATTGACTCGACCGTGTCCTGGAGCACGGTCGGGCGTCTGGACAGTCATTTTCGGCATTTTTGGGCGATTAGGACTCGACCGTGTCGGACGACATGGTCTGGTTCGGCCGACAGTCAGTTTGGCTTATCTGGCACATCTCGGCACGGGCCGTGTCAGACGACACGGCCGAGTTCGGTCGGCAGTGCTCGGCGTTTTCCGGCAGGTGGTGACATTTTCCGGCAGTGCTCGGCATTTTCCGGCAGGGTGATATTTTCCGACAGGTTGTGACATTTTCCGGCAGGTTGTGACATTTTCCGGCAGGTTGTGTCATTTTCCGGCTTGTGTCCGTTTTCTCGCCTAAAAATGTAGTCGCACGTGCACGGCGCGTTGTAAGGCCTTTAACGTCGATTCTTGCTTCGGTTTCTTTATTCGGACTATTAAATTCCGTATCAATGAATGATTGAACACTTCGATTGCCTTAGAACGGCCAATCGATAACAATGACATGAAGAATGATTGAGCACCTCGATTACCTTAGAACGGCCAATCAATAACAATGATACAATGAATGATTGAACACTTCGATTGCCTTAGAACGGCTAATCGATAACAATGATACAATGAATGCCTCGGCACCTTTAATCGGTTACCGACGATGAAGATGAGAATGAATACGCCAATACCTTCAATCGACCAATACAAAATGAATGACAAGACACCAACATTAATAACGATGATTACAACAATGTCTTAGATCGACATCAATATTAACAACAACAATCAATACATCGATACCGCGAACCGGCTATCGACAATAACATTAACAATGAGTATCCCAATGTCTTGAACCGGCAGTGAATGAACAATAATAAACATTTGGAATAATTGCCGAAGAGTATCGTATCGAAAGATCCCTTAATATTAATGAACTCATGAAGAGACTAAGTCTCGGAATGGTACAACACATTCATACACATATATGATAACATTAATCTCATTGACTAGTACAAGTATAAAACTTGCCTCAAACCGACGGCGAGAAAGTCCTTCCACGAACAACGTCCTTGAAGTGATTATCGGTCCTCGAAACAACCTTGAATAACACAATTACCAACGATTCGCTTAATATACGAATAAAGCATGATCACAACCAACTCAAAAGTCGATACAACTAAACTCATTGAAGCAATTCAACAAACACGTTGTAGACAACCTCCAATTGTTTACAACCAATCTCAATTATATCGATACCAAACCTCTAATGAATGATTCAATCCAACAAAACATCTTATATACAATCAATATTCTCATAGGAATACACAATTTGAGTTTACGACAACATCAAATCGAAACCCCCATATTCCAAAATCAACATTCGAAATATTCTTGAATAATCCCAATTAATCCGATGATAATCCATAACAATTCATAATCACAAGTATATCACTTCATATATCATGAGTATAACATCCAAAATATCATATCCCAACTCAAAATCGAAATCCAAGATGTTGAAGAATTTACCTTTGAAGATCCAACACTTCGATCCGGTGAATTCGTGTTTAAACGACTATCCAAACTTCCCAATCCAAGATGTATGCTTAGAACACTAATACACAAGTGTTGTGATGAAGAAAATCTCTCCCAAGAACTCTCCCTCTCGGCAAAAAGTGGAGAAATGAAGAAATGAAGATGAAAGATCTGTCCCGATCATTATATACTGCGCATAGTTACGACCGTAACTCTGCCACCTTACGGCCGTAACATCCTATTCTTATGGGCATAACAACACTTCATCAAAAACTGATGATGAACACACTGACTGAGTTACGTCCGTACCCAAAGATACCTTACGGCCGTAACAACAACACTTACGGTCGTATCCTACCTAACTTACGGTCGTAAGTTGTCTTCGTCAAAACACCCTTAATCCAGCGAACGCATGTTACGGGCGTAATGCATGATAGCTTACACCCGTAACTCTCAGCTGGAGAGAACAATGCGGAAACTGTGCCTCCTTGACACGAATGATGAATGATCCGACATATATAACTTGTATGAGCATGATTAAGTCCAAAACCACTCAATAATGATACTTCCAACACAAGACTACTAATCATGATGATAATGATGATGTTCCCGTCTCGATCTCAAACAGGGTGGAACGATGAACGATAACTGATACACGATTCCAGAATACGCCGAACGATGAACACAATTGAATGAATATGAATGATGAATGATTATTACTGAGTGAAAAAACTTTACTGAGTGCCAATTACTGAATGATAATAAATGAATTCACAACCGGGTATTACAGAATTGGCTAAATAGATGCTTGTATAAAAATGGTGAAAAAAGTCATAAAAAAGAGAAAGGCCAAACCCAAAAGTTCAAGAGGCCACATGCGGCCAAATATGCTACGCATAGTAAAGAAGGAAAACACAAACTACCACAAGCCGGTAGTGTACTAGAGATGTGAGAAATTCCTAACAGGTCGGGCGTTAAACAATGTGGAGAGGCAAACCACGCGCAAATGGACCGCAATGCCGAGAGTGGGAGGCAACACTCGAAATGACGTGAGATCTGCGTCCGGGACAGCATTCGGAGAGGTGGCGAGGGTAGCATGGGTGGCCAAACTGGTACAAGCAAACCAGTGAAGAGCGGCAGAGCAGTGAGTGCCAAGGAGGTCCGTCCAGGGCGATAGAACTGTCGGGCGTGTCTCAAAGACAAGCGCCAAGATGCAAGAAGCATCCAGAGTTCATCCCAGAGTAGGATAAACTGGTTGGCCTCGTTAAAACCCATATATTGAAAAACCCTGTGGGAACAAGCCAATAATGGAAAAAAGAGTACCAGCAGCCCGAAGGTAATACCGTCAATTCCGATAAAAAGACAACCTGCAAAGCAACGGGGGTGTGGAGATGTGAGGAAAATCGCCAATGCCCACAGAGAAGTCGGAACAGTCCTGCGCAGACAAAAAAATGGGGGAGGGGTGTCGTGAGAGAAAAAACGCCATGACCCACTGAGAGGGTTCATGGAATCCTGCAAGATCAACACTCAAAAACCTGCAAAAACTAGGGGCGTGAATGTTAGTGAACACGAGTATAAGTAAAGTATAGGTCGTGCTGATCAATATGAGCCACATGTGGTGGAAGAGGGTTCCACCATTTAAAGGGAGTGTGAATATTAGAGAGGGAATCAGCAGCCTGGTTACCCTCTCTAAAAACGTGTGTGACCTTAAGAGTGAAATACTTAATTCAATGTAAAGTCCTTAGCCAGCGAGCACGAAGTCGCTAAGGTACATCTAAAGAGCGAGTCTGCAAGCAGTGAACCACGTAGGTGGAGTCGGACTCCAGACAAAGGGTCATCCATCCCCAATCCTTAGCCACCTCGATAGCTGTCATAGCTGCCTGAAGCTCGGCCTCAAAGGCAAATCCCTAGGGAAGGGTGATAGAAAATCCACCAAGAGTGAAACCCCTGCAATTCTCAAAAATCCCGCCACCTGAAAATGGGCCAGGGGAGACGAGCGCACATCCGTCAGTATTAACTTTATGCCAATTAGGTGGAGGGGGGATCCATGAGACCGTGGTGTGGGATTGAGGCTTTAAAGATTGCCTTGAACGCCCAACATTCTCAAAATGGCCAAATCCCGAACTGTGTTATGCATAGGGGTTGATATTAAGGTGGCAGACTCCCGCACGCAAAAGAGAATAATAGAAAGATTTTGGGTAGCATCAGCTATTTGTTGTCGAAAACACAAGCATTCCAAGTGGTTCAGATTGTCCAAATAGCAGCTATAAACGCAGCTCGCCAAAGATCTGAAGCTTGAGGGCTTAGTTTGACGTGCATAGCTTATAACAACAAACTAATGAACCCCTCAAGAAAAGCAAAAGCCCAACAAAGCTTAGAAAAAATACGTAAGGAGATGATACGAAATTGACTACTCCAAGTAAAGAAGACGAAGTGAGGATCGACGTAAAACACCTTGAACATACACCTACCTACTTAGGTGAGAAAACGGATACGAGACTTGGAGTAACCTTGGTGATCGGACTCGGAATAACTTAGATGTGGCGACATGTATCATGATTGGTCCAAGTTGGTGAAGATCTCGGCCGATCTTATCCAAGATAATGAATATTTCATCCCATTTCTTTATATTAAAGTGATGCATGATATCTCAAGAATATCATGTGAAGAAGATTTCACCCACCCTTTGTCCCCTTTGATTGACCGCGACCCCCTTTGGCATGGAGTGTGCCATCTCTTTTGTTGTCCATTTCTTTATTTTAAAGATCTTGTGATCTTACATTTTGAATATTTTATTTTATTTTGTAAGACTACTCTTATCTATAAGTAGTCACGTTTGGGATGTATTTGGCATATCATTGAATTATCAAAAATACATTGTGTATTGTTTAAAGTGTTGGACGAGTTTCCTACCAAAATTTGGTTATTATTCAACGTGTTTTCGAATTTTAATCCGATCGATTCTCAATAGGTCTTGAGAAGAAATCGCTTTATCGACTTATCCTAATTTGATAAACACCTTGTCCATATCCTGTTTCGGTAGAATCATTCTATTTTTAGACGATTCTTACATTTTGTTCCATACTTCGAATTATTGTTCGTGCTCCCTGTTCGCAAAAGACACTTCTCTTGCTTTCGATATAGGGTTATACCTGATCGGGAGTTCGCATTAGTGGTTGTTCGTTGTCCGAAGCTTGCTTCCTGTTTTCCGTCCGACCAGAGCTTGCTGTTTCGATTGCTGCTGTTTGGAGTTGGCTGTTCCTGTTTGTTTCCATTCGGCCAGTTCCTGTCTTGTGCGCGTTACTACTGTTAGTAATGATTTGCTGTTGTTCGCTACTGCTGTAGCGACGAGTTGGTGCTGTCAGTTTGCGAACCGCTGCTGTTCGATTCCTCTTGACAGTTTGATGTCCGCTTGTGAAATTGCCTTCCGCTAATTCAATACAGGATTCGTATCATTAGTGGCATCATAGACACATTTGGTGTCTTGATCTTGTAACATTATGGATTTCACCGACGCCGATTTCTTGGTGAAGCTGCGCGAAGCACTACGAAACTTACCGGAGCCACGTCTACAGCCAAGACAAGGGGGAGAAGGCATGCATTCAGTCCATCATGACAAGTTCAAAGTGAACGAACTTCCGGAGTTAGTTGGAGGTACCGATCCTGAAGTTTACTTGGAATGGGAACGAAAAATTGATCGCATATTCGAGTTTAAAGACCTCGACGATGAGAAACATTGCAAGTATGCAATTCTCAAGCTGGGAAAAGGCGCTTCGCTTTGGTTTGAAGGAGTTAAAACACAAAGAGCTCGTGCGGAAAAAGAAAAATACGTTCGTGGGATTCATTAAAAAGAGAGCTTCATAAAAGGAATGTACCGACATCACATCAATTATCCTTATACCGGAAGATTGCCGACCTCATGCAAGGAAAATTAAGTGTTAGCGAATATATTGAGGAGTTCGAAAATTTGACCTTAATGGGAGATTAGAAAAGAATGAAGAACAAAAGATGTCACGGTTCTTACGTGGGTTGAACCGAAGCATAGCTAACTCGGTGGAGTTATACCCATATGAAGTGTTAGGCGTATTTTTATACGCTTATTTATCATTATTTTGTATTATTTTGGCGAGTAAATTTGCATCAATGAGCTTTTAATGCCTTAATCTTGTATGTTTGTCAGGAGATTGGAGTCCGGAAGCTAAAACGAGGCAAAACGGGCGAAAACGGCGAACTTTGGCCGTGGGCCGCGGCACAAGGCAAGTGGGCCGCGGCACAGGAAGGCAACCAGCCGGGCACGAGTAGGCGTACTGTGCCGCGGCACGATCAGTGAGCCGCGGCCCAGACGTAACACCCAGCGCCCAGGTTTTAAATTACACGCCATGTGCCGCGGCACAGATTAAGTGAGCTGCGGCACACAAGGCGGTTTTGGTGTGCTCCGCGCGGATTTGGGCCGTTTTGAAGCCAGTTCTCGACCTACTCACACGGACGCGATTTGGAGACTGTTGAGAGCTATAAATAAGGGTTTAAGACCCTAATTAATGATCTGGGAGGCTTGGGGAAAAGGAGGAACACAGAAGATTATCGCAGACGAGAGAAGCAGAAGAGATCAAAGGCGGAGGGCGGAAGCCAGAAGAACGGAGGGATCCGAGCTCTTCACCTGCGTTTGATTTTCATGCTTTTAATTATTAATTCTGTATTTTCATTAGTTAGCATGTCAGACTAAAACCCTAATCTAGGATTTTGATGAAACCTTTGTTTTGACGGATTTGCTTGAGATTATCTATTTAATTCCCTTTTTGTTGAGTTTTCCCAATCGTGTTTAATGCTTTCAATTATCTGGCCAATAGTTGTATTGTTTTAATCATTCAATTCGAATTGGGAGAGGAGAGTTGGTGAGGAACTATTGGTGAGGACCGTTTTATTCTGTGAGATAGGAATATACTCATAGGAACTACGTGGCCTTTTGGAGATTTTATGCTTTTTGCCTATTGACGAATTAATTCACCTAGAGATAGAGTGCGTTATTCGCCTTTAGAAAAATCTATTGACCTCGGGAGAGGCGATAGAGTATATTAGCAATCTTCGCCTTCAATAAATTGGGAAAATCATTAACTTCAGATAATCGAGAGTAAATTCGGATAAACCGAGGTGGATTCAGAATCCTAGACTTATTCATCATTTGATTCTCTTTCTTCAAGTTATCGTTTTTACTGTTTAGTCTTTTATTAATTCTTTTAGTAATTAATTGCAAAACCAAAGTTCGATTGTTCAAATAAAACTGGAATACACAAAAATCGGTAGTTAGTGATTCAGTCCTCGTGGGAACGATACTCACTCATCACTTTATTACTTGTATACGATAACGTGCACTTGCGTTTAAGAAATATCGCAACAAGTTTTTGGCGCCGTTGCCCTGTGACTGAAATTTTTGCTAATATCGATTTCAGTATTTCTAGTCTTAGTTTGAACGTTTTTATTTACTTATTTTCGTGTATTTAATTTTATTTATTTATTTATTTTTTCTTTCAGGATTTTTCGGGTAGTGCATGAGAAAACTCGGTAACAAAGGCCTACTACCTTTGAATACCGAACTCGAGCGCACTCTTAGGAGAAAGAAGAAGGAGAAACGAGAGCTACCGACAAAAGTCAACATGGCCGAAAATATCGAAATTCATGGAGGAAATAATATTATGCAGCAAGCTCAACCGGAAATGGCACTTCGAGATTATGCTATGCTGCAGATCAACGCGAACTTTTCGGGGAATCGGCGTCCAACAATCCAAGCCAACAATTTCGAGGTCAAGCCTGCGATCATTCAGATGGTGCAGGCTAGCCAGTTTTGTGGATTGCCGAACGATGACCCCAACGCACACATTGCGGCATTTCTCGAGATCTGTGACACGTTCAAGAACAATGGTGTCACCGACGATGCTATCCGATTACGGCTTTTCCCTTTCTCTTTGAGGGATAAAGCGAAATTTTGGTTGAATTCTTTACCGCCAGGCTCGATCACGACATGGGCATAGTTAGCGCAAGCCTTCCTTGCTAAATTCTTCCCACCTTCTAAGACGGCGAGACTGAGAAACGAGATCACTACTTTTGGTCAGTATGACATGGAATCGCTCCACGAGGCGTGGGAGCAATACAAAGATTTGTTACGGAGATGCCCACATCACGGCCTTCCGGACTGGCTTCAAATTCAGACGTTCTACAATGGTTTGAGTGCCTCTACACGCACTCTCGTGGATGCAGCCGCCGGTGGAGCTTTGGTGGGAAAGACGATGGCTGAAGCACACTCGTTGTTGGAAGCTATGGCCGCTAATGCTTATCAATGGCCATCCGAACGAATAACGCCGAAGCGAGTTATGGAAATTTCGAGTAATGACCCGATATCTACATTGTCAGCCCAAGTCGCAGCATTAACACAGCAGCTTCAAGCATTTCTGCATGCTCCTTCCCCCGTTACCATTGAGTCTTGCAATTGGTGTAACGGATCTCACCCTAGCGCGGAGTGCCAAGTCGGAAACCCGTTCGAGCAGCCCCCAATTGAGCAAGCTCAGTTCATAGGAAACGGAAACCGGCAAAATAATCCGTACTCCAACACGTATAATCCGGGGTGGCGTAATCATCCCAACTTTTCGTGGAGAAACGTACAGAACTCGAACTAGCCTCCGTTCACTCAAAACCAACAGCAGCCTCCTCCCGTTCCAAAAGTTTCTCTCGAGGAAGCAATTGCGAAATTGGCAGCGAATACGAGTCAATTCATGACCCGTACTGAAGCAACATTGCAAAATCATTCCGCCTCCATTCGCAACTTGGAAGTCCAGTTGGGCCAGATTGCTAATGTGTTGACAGCCCGCCCGGAGGGAGCATTGCCAAGTATAACCGAGACAAATCCCAGAGAAAGTCTAAATGCAATCAGTTTGAGAAGCGGGAAGGAGGTGTGTGACCATCCCGAGAGGAGTGAAAAGAGAGGTGAAATTGAGGAGAAGAAAAATTTAGCGACGGAAGAAACACAAGATTGGAGACCCTCGATAACGTTTCCAGATAATCTGAAGGCATATGTGCCACCCATTCCGTTTCCGCAGAGATTACAGCAGAAAAAGGCGGACAAGCAATTCTCTAAGTTCCTCGAGGTATTCAAAAAGCTTCATATTAACATTCCATTTGCCGACGCGTTGGAGCAAATGCCGAGCTACGTTAAATTCATGAAAGAGATCTTATCAAAGAAAAGAAAACTCGAGGAGTTTGAGACAGTCGCCTTAACGGAGGAGTGCAGCACGATTCTTCAAAAGAAGCTTCCACCAAAATTGAAAGATCCGGGAAGTTTCAACATACCGTGCACCATGGGGAATCTCTCTTTTAATAAGGCGTTGTGCGATCTCGGTGCTAGTGTTAACCTCATGCCTCTATCTATTTTCAAAAAGCTGGGAATTGGAGAAGCAAAGCCGACGACGGTATCCTTGCAATTAGCGGATCGATCTATTAAGTATCCGAGGGGAGTGATTGAGGACGTGTTAGTAAAAGTGGATAAATTTATCTTTCCAGCGGATTTTATTGTTCTCGACATAGAGGAAGATCAAGATATCCTGATTATCTTGGGACGACCATTTTTAGCGACCGGCAGAACTCTTATAGATGTGGAAAAAGGGGAATTAACTCTGCGGGTTCAAGACGAGCATGTTACATTCCAAGTATTCAAATCCTTTTCATGTTTGGGAGGTGTTGATAAGAGCTCACAAAGTGAAAGTGTGGAGGCCGTTGCGAAAGAAAGACACCGAAAAAATCGTTGGTCGAAAAATTCAGATTCCATTTCAGATGGTCCAACTTTTAAGAAAGATGTAGAACGAGTCGCATTTCTCAATCATCTGAACATGAAATCGTCGCCATCTGACCAGCCACAATCGGAAAAGTCTGCTGCAGTCATAAGTTCATTCGTGAAAGAGGGAAACAAGCCGGAAGTCAAACGGACATCTAGTCATGAGAAAAACGGGTGTTTCGGGAAGTTGTTCTCGTCAAAACCTTTCCGCAACCAACATTGGGTGTCCGAACCAAAAATCGAATCGTTAATGACCGATGGTCAAAATTTTAAAAACCATATTAACGGTTCGATGAACGGGGCGGAGATCAAATGGAGTTTGCGAAAAGCAAACTGATTTTTAATTAGGTCCGGCTGAAGACTATAAACTTAGCGCTTCTCGGGAGGCAACCCGAGTTCTTAGTTGTAGATTTTGCATTTCTGTATTTTTCTTGCATTCTTGAATTTTTACTTTTCATCATTTTGTGCTTTGATTTGCTTTTACCTCTCGCTCTTGACGTGTTCTTCTTAAAATTCTGTGCAGGAAAAGTCCCAGGGGAGAAATTTATGCCTGAGCTGCGGCACAAGGCTTGTGAGCTGCGGCACACACAAATCGAAAGGGAGAGCAAAACTTTCTGTACTCTGTGCAGCGGCACAACATTACTGAGCCGCGGCACACTGGAGCCCTGAGCCGCGGCACACGGAAGCTGAGCCGCGGCCCACGACAAAACAAATGAGAAGGTAAAAGGGACTGTACTCGGTGTCGCGGCTCACTTTAGCTGTGCCGCGGCACACCATGCGGAATTTGAAGAGCCCAGGTATCTTATAACTCTCATTCGGCCGACTACCCAGGTAAGTTTTCCTTCCCTTTCCTCTTGATACGAATTACGTAAGTAATGCGTATAAAATACAACGGAAGATTATTATGTTTGGAAAAGTATCAAAGTATCACTCAAAATTACAAGGTGGTGACCGAATTTGAATGGATTTCGGCCGTGAAGTAGTATGGTATACGGATTTGGATGTGTTTTATCGAACTAGACCTATAACTCGATAAAAGTAATCTCTCCTCAAGACCTATTGAGAATTGATCAAGTTAAAATCTCGAGACGCGTCGAAACAATAACTAAAGTTTTGTTGAACTCGTTCAACGTATATTTCAAAGAAATACAAGGTTTATTAATATTCCAGATCTTTACAAATACAACAAGCACTACTATATATAGTAGTTTCCAACCATAGAAAATACAACAAAAACAAGCAAATGAAACTTCCTAGCAACTCCTTCAAATCGACCGAATCATGTAGGGTTCATGAGGATTTTGTGGTGATATGATATCAAGTCTTTTTGGAATTATCATGGTGATTAGGACATGAAGGATAATGACATGAAGGAAAGTTTTGAGGAAAGTCTTCTTCCAATCTTGTGTTTCGGCCGTGAGGTATCATGGTGGGAAGGAGAAATATCTTCATTTGGAGTTATTATGGTGATGGTGACATGAAGAAGATATTTGATGAAAGTCTTCATCAAATCTTAAGCTTGGGCCGATTTTGTAGTGAGGTGGGGAAGGAGAAATATCTTCATGCATCTTGACAAATCATGAGTCCCTTTCAAGCATGATATGGCCGAATTTTCATGCTTTCGAACCGATTCCGTCGTCGAGTTTTACGTTACTCCGGTTCCGATTAACAACGTAACTCCAATCCGCGTGTTATTTTCTCCCAAGTATAATGATGCATGACCATGCGAATTTGTGTCGTCGTGGATGTCGATTTTTATTGGAGCTTCTTCGATTGGAATATTAGATATCGTATCATCTTCAAAGTAGGGACAATATCAAAGGAAATATTTGAAAGTGACATACTTGAACAAAATGGAAGGGGGGGGGGGGGGGAAACGAATGGTGGTGGTGTTTGAAGGATGATTGAAAGTGACACATCAAGACTTTGAACATGAAAGGGGGGGCGATATGTTTGTGATGTGGGGTGGAATGGGCGATATGTTTGTGATGTGGGGTCGTCCGGATACAAGCATGCGAATGGTGGGAGGAATCTTTTAATATGGGGACAAATCTTTGGCAAAGATTTGTGAAGACCTTGTAATGAAAAGATAACAATTGTGACAAAATCTTCATGGTGTTGGGGAATGGGGCGGCCGAATGCAATTCATGACTTTAGTATGCATGGTGCATACTACGTATGCATGTCGACACGTCTACGTTATTCGAGTCCGATCACTAAAATGCATTCCAATCTTCTTCATTCGAATAGTCATTTTCGTATCATTATTCGGAATAGTTGTTTTCGTATCATTCCCTCTCTCTTTAAAGGGAATTGTCCTCAATTCGAACTCCCTTCGTCACCAAGATAATTAACTAAAGCCTCTAAGTATTTGATCTCGAAGATGTCCGCAGATGACGTACATGACCCAAAATCTTGAGACGATAGGTAGTGGGGCCCCCTCGAGAATCACCAACAAAATAACTATCATTATTAATAAAATAATAATAATTACTCCGCTGTAATACCGATATCATGACATGAGTGGATATCCGAAATGGGACGACAGTTAACTCCACATCGGGTTCCTCCTCCAGAATTGGAAACACCGATTTCTCGGGTTCATCATCAAAAATGGAAAACACAGAATTTATTACGGTGGGAACCATTGGATTTATTACGGATTCCTGTTCTTCAATTGGTTCCTCATCAAATGTCAAGGTCCGTCATAATCTAACCAACACTCCGTTTCAATATTGCTGGGCTCCTCCAATAATGTCTCATCAAAAATTAATCCACTAAGCTCGTTTCGTACCGCAACAAAGTCACACGACCCACTTTGCTCCGATAGGGTAGTTCGACTCCAACCATCATCTTCTTTGTTGTATGGCGCCGTTGAAACCTCTGTCTCGTCTACTTCATTAAAAATGACAGTAGGAACATCATATTCATCGAGAAAGGACTCTGTTGAGAATTCCTTGATGGGAAAAAAGCTTTGACCGAATGTCGGCGGCGGGGCGTCGAAGGACTGGTGGTGGGGGAACAACGAGTGGTGGTATGGTTTGAACCTTCGATTGAAATATTTTGTGAATTTTTGCCAATCTTTGATTTTTGGCTTACGTTGTTGTGAACGGGACTGTTTCAGTTTTTGCCACCAGACGGCGGCGCTACCGCGGAGGCGCCTTGCCACCAACGAAACGCGGCGGTTGATCGGGGCAGCCTTGAAGTCCGAGTGCTCCTCACAAGCACGAAGCCAATCTATGCACGCATTTGGATTACTATCTCCGTGAAATTCCGGTATGCTGCGGAATTTGGCCAAGAAATTAATATCGTTGGCATCGTCCCTGTGTCTTTCTTGCATACGTTGCTACGGTAAGCCGTTTAGTGCGTCACGGAGTGTCATCAAGAAATCGAGCTCGGAGAAATCCATAACAAGAATCAAGAGATAGTTCTTGACAAGAAATCGGACAGAAAATTTTCCAAGAAATCCGTGAAGAATGAACCAAGAAGATGATCAAAGAATCTGATCTCCACCGTTCAGACTGTAGTTCAATGAGTTGGCTTACCTTTGTCAAAATTTCGTGATGATCCAACGGTCGAATCCACGGGAAACTTTGTTTTCTTCCGACTGCGCTAATCTGCCAATGTTATGCAAAAATTCTTCTAACCGTGAAGAACAACCCAAGAAGGTGACTAAATACTTCAACAAAAAAAATTCGGTGAATATAGTTGATCGCCCAAGGAGATGACCTTGGGCTCTGATACCACTTATGATACGAATTACGTAAGTAATGCGTATAAAATACAACGGAAGATTATTATGTTTGGAAAAGTATCAAAGTATCACTCAAAATTACAAGGTGGTGACCGAATTTGAATGGATTTCGGCCGTGAAGTAGTATGGTATACGGATTTGGATGTGTTTTATCGAACTAGACCTATAACTCGATAAAAGTAATCTCTCCTCAAGACCTATTGAGAATTGATCAAGTTAAAATCTCGAGACGCGTCGAAACAATAACTAAAGTTTTGTTGAACTCGTTCAACGTATATTTCAAAGAAATACAAGGTTTATTAATATTCCAGATTCTTTACAAATACAACAAGCACTACTATATATAGTAGTTTCCAACCATAGAAAATACAACAAAAACAAGCAAATGAAACTTCCTAGCAACTCCTTCAAATCGGCCGAATCATGTAGGGTTCATAAGGATTTTGTGGTGATATGATATCAAGTCTTTTTGGAATTATCATGGTGATTAGGACATGAAGGATAATGACATGAAGGAAAGTTTTGAGGAAAGTCTTTTTCCAATCTTGTGTTTCGGCCGTGAGGTATCATGGTGGGAAGGAGAAATATCTTCATTTGGAGTTATTATGGTGATGGTGACATGAAGAAGATATTTGATGAAAGTCTTCATCAAATCTTAAGCTTGGGCCGATTTTGTAGTGAGGTGGGGAAGGAGAAATATCTTCATGCATCTTGACAAATCATGAGTCCCTTTCAAGCATGATATGGCCGAATTTTCATGCTTTCGGACCGATTCCGTCGTCGAGTTTTACGTTACTCCGGTTCCGATTAACAACGTAACTCCAATCCGCGTGTTATTTTCTCCCAAGTATAATGATGCATGACCATGCGAATTTGTGTCATCGTGGATGTCGATTTTTATTGGAGCTTCTTCGATTGGAATATTAGATATCGTATAATCTTCAAAGTAGGGACAATATCAAAGGAAATCTTTGAAAGTGACATACTTGAACAAAATGGAAGGGGGGGGGGGGGAAACGAATGGTGGTGGTGTTTGAAGGATGATTGAAAGTGACACATCAAGACTTTGAACATGAAAGGGGGGGCGATATGTTTGTGATGTGGGGTGGAATGGGCGATATGTTTGTGATGTGGGGTCGTCCGGATACAAGCATGCGAATGGTGGGAGGAATCTTTTAATATGGGGACAAATCTTTGGCAAAGATTTGTGAAGACCTTGTAATGAAAAGATAACAATTGTGACAAAATCTTCATGGTGTTGGGGAATGGGGCGGCCGAATGCAATTCATGACTTTAGTATGCATGGTGCATACTACGTATGCATGTCGACACGTCTACGTTATTCCGAGTCCGATCACTAAAATGCATTCCAATCTTCTTCATTCGGAATAGTCATTTTCGTATCATTATTCGGAATAGTTGTTTTCGTATCACCTCTCCCTTGCGCACGATCGGCCGACATCCTCCTCCCTTCTCCTTATTGCAATTTTCTTGCACTTTTCACAATCCAAGCAAGGTATGTCCAAATTTCTAATCTCAAATTGTTCTATGAATTTAAATGTGAAGTTGTGTTATGCATTTGATGGTTGAATATGCTTATTTTTCTTTCAAAAGTTCTATGATGGTTAAGTGGAGGATATGGTGGTTTTTGGTTGATTTTTCATGATTATTTTGGATTATGAATGAATTGAATATGTCGTTTTTGATGGTGAATGAGTCGTGTTTTTGTTCTTGGGGATTTAATCGAGCTATTGCCTTATTTGTTCTTCAAGTGAGCTCTTGCCCTTTAAGTGTTTGATGAAATATCTGAATGAAAAATTTTCTTTGTTAAGGCAATATTTTGAATCTATGTGCAACGTATTCGTTCTGGAATTACAGCAACCCCAACCCGTACGTCTAGTTTAAACGTTATGGTTCAATTTCATTTTTCTCTCACGGTTGTGCTATCTCGTAAAATTTCTGATTTACGGCCGGATATCCTTAGCCGAGTGATGATTATTCTCGTTATTGTTTGAGTAAGTAAACTTCGGTGTTTAAATTTTTTCAGGACTCACTATGGCTAGGACTAAAAAGCTGAGCAAGAGGGCCAGGACTCAGTCATCCCCCACTCGAGGGGAAACCTCTCGTAGTCGCGCCGAGTCGGAGGCGCACCAGTTTTCTGACCCGGAGATCCACAAAATCTTCAACGAGAAGATTCGGCCGCGACCTCTTATCCCGGAGAGGGGATTTACTCCAGCCCCCCAAGACGGGGAACTGCTTACCATGATAGATGAGATGGGGTGGGCCCGTTTTGTTGCACCCCCCGAGCCAGCAGTGATCTCGATAGTGCAGGAGTTCTATGCCAGCGCGCTATTGAAGCACATTCGGGCAGGCCAGATGTTGCAGCAGTCAGACACTCGGACTCAGGTCGATGTCCGAGGTATTACGGTTGATTATTCCACAGCTGCTATTTGGAGGTTGTTTGGGCTGCTGGTGGTAGATGAGACGGCTTATGACCGAGTTATGGCTAGCCTCACGAAGGAGGCTCTGCTCGAGACTATTACGCAGCCCGACTCCGATTGGGAGCGGCGCGCACCGGGTTCTTCCACTTTCCACTTCAAGAGCTCGCGCCTCAGTCGGCTCGGGCGTGCCTGGCTATATTTTATATGCGCTCGTATAGACCCCACCTCTCAGATCCGCACTATTTTTCTCTCTCGCGCTCGGACACTATATGCTATCACATCCGGGCTGCGATTCGATGTGGCCCCTCTCTTGGTCCGATCTATATTCCAGTGTATTCAGGGAGGGGCCAAGACGGGATTGAAGCACCCCTCTCTTATCTGCGCTCTGTGCCGGAAGTCGGGGCTGACGTGGTCGGACGATGAGCCGATGCTGGCTCCCCAGGCCCCGATCGACCACCGCACACATTTTGACCAGTGGGCAGGAGCGCCGGCGCACGCTCGGGGGAGAGGATTTCTACTGGATGAAGCCCACGAGGGGTCCCCCGAGCCTCTTTTGCTGACACAGGGGCAGGCAGATGCCGGTCCGCCGCCCGACAGAGAGAGATTGCTGGCGATGTTCGATGGGGAGAGAGAGAGGAGATGAGGAGAGAGAGAGGAGATGAGGAGAGAGAGAGAGAGGAGATGAGGAGAGAGAGGGAGAGTATGCTGGCTGCCATGCGAGAGGAGCAGCGGACGGAGAGAGAGAGCATTATTGCTGCCGTCAGGGGTGAGATGCGAGAGCAGGCCCGCCGGGCCAACCGACGAGAGGCGAGGCATCTAGCATCGAGGGATGCCTACCACCAGGAGCACCTAGCTGCATGGACGGCCCATATCATGCACCCAGACGGGCTATTTATTGCACCTGCTCGGCCAGCCACACCACCCTCCTCACCGGATGATGCCGGCACCAGCTCGTGAGAGGACTGGAGGGGAGTACCTGACCTTCTTATTCTATTGCATATTATATTTTGTCCATTGAGGTCAATGTACGTCCTAAGTTTGGGGGGGTTTACTTTCTGTCGCTACATTTATTGCTGTACTTATTTCGTTGCACTTTTTATTATTTCTAGTTATCTTTTTGTCGATAGCCTTGCTTGTCATGATTTTACTCTTATTCGTGAATTTTTCGTGCTTCTATTTGTGTAATACTGATGTTACGACACTGTTTTTCTCTCTGAGGAAGCGGTCGAGTTTTAGTCGGGTTGTAGTCAGTGATTTCTGTTTCTGCTAAGTCGTCATTTAGGTCCGAAATTTTTTCTCGTGATTGTAGAGGTCTTGGCAGATAAGATAGGATACGTACGTGTTTTAAAATCACCGTCGATACGTTTGGTTACATTTTTCGGTTAGCTAGTCGTCCAGTTACATAAGTCGTGTTGGCAGTCGGTCAGTTTTTCCCAAAAGTCGAGTTATTTTTGTTCTATGATGGGAAGTCTAGTAACCGGGGGTATTTATTTTTGTTCTATGATGGGAAGTCTAGTAACCGGGGGTATTCACGTGACCCGTTGTTTACTCTCGCGTAAAACGACGACCCTGATTAGACTAGTGATTTAGAAATTTCGCATATGCCAATGATAGGGAGCCTAGTAACCGGGAGTATTCGCGTGAACCGTTGTTTACTCTTGCGTAAAACAGTGACCTTGATTCGGACATGCGGGAATAGCTTTGCGAGTTGTTTCTCCGCTGTGGAGGGGAACTTAGTAACTAGAAGCATTCATGTGCCCCAAGAGTGTCTTTTACGTCAAACGGTTTCCCAATACATGAGAATGGAAGTTCCACCCTAGGATTATCCCGATGAAACATCCCGAGATCCGAACCTAGTGGTCAACTCAAATCAATTTCTTGAGCATATAGATAAGGGAAAACTGTCCGAGGATTATTTTTATGAAACTCGTGAAAATTTTGCCATTAGGCTGTGGAACGGGGCGAATTTAGCTCGTTTATTTTAACCTTTCATATTGACGGTCGATTTGATTCCCGTTTGTTAATCTTTGAGCTGGATTTTCTTCATGAACGAGTGATTAGGACTGAACTTGGTTACTTTGTAGAATCAGTGTTCTGAGTGTAGCTCGCTATTACGATACTCGTATTATTCAGAGAGAATTTCACGAGAGTATTGATTAAGTGAGCACTATGAGTTGCACGATTATCCACGATATTCTTTTGTTGAAATTAATTCTTTTTGCTTGAGGACAAGCAAAGGCTTAAGTTTGGGGGTATTTGTTAGGCGTATTTTTATACGCTTATTTATCATTATTTTGTATTATTTTGGCGAGTAAATTTGCATCAATGAGCTTTTAATGCCTTAATCTTGTATGTTTGTCAGGAGATTGGAGTTCGAAAGCTAAAACGAGGCAAAACGGGCGAAAACGGCGAACTTTGGCCCTGAGCCGCGGAACAAGGCAAGTGGGCCGCGGCACAGGAAGGCAACCAGCGGGCACCAGAGTAGACTGTACTCTGTGCCGCGGCACAGTCCAGGTGAGCCGCGGCCCAGACGTAACACCCAGCGCCCAGGTTTTAAATTACACGCCATGTGCCGCGGCACAGATTAAGTGAGCCGCGGCACACAAGGCGGTTTTGGTGTGCTCCGCGCGGATTTGGGCCGTTTTGAAGCCAGTTCTCGACCTACTCACACGGACGCGATTTGGAGACTGTTGAGAGCTATAAATAAGGGTTTAAGACCCTAATTAATGATCTGGGAGGCTTGGGGAAAAGGAGGAACACAGAAGATTATCGCAGACGAGAAGCAGAAGAGATCAAAGGCGGAGGGCGGAAGCCAGAAGAACGGAGGGATCCGAGCTCTTCACCTGCGTTTGATTTTCATGCTTTTAATTATTAATTCTGTATTTTCATTAGTTAGCATGTCAGGCTAAAACCCTAATCTATGATTTTGATGAAACCTTTGTTTTGACGGATTTGCTTGAGATTATCTATTTAATTCCCATTTTGTTGAGTTTTCCCAATCGTTTTTAATGCTTTCCATTATCTGGCCAATAGTTGTATTGTTTTAATCATTCAATTCGAATCGGGAGAGGAGAGTTGGTGAGGAACTATTGGTGAGGACCGTTTTATTCTGTGAGATAGGAATATACTCATAGAAACTACGTGGCCTTTTGGAGATTTTATGCTTTTTGCCTATTGACGAATTAATTCACCTAGGGATAGAGTGCGTTATTCGCCTTTAGAAAAATCTATTGACCTCGGGAGAGGCGATAGAGTATATTAGCAATCTTCGCCTTCAATAAATTGAGAAAATCATTAACTTCAGATAATCAAGAGTAAATTCGGATAAACCGAGGTGGATTCAGAATCCTAGACTTATTCATCATTTGATTCTCTTTTTTCAAGCTATCGTTTTTACTGTTTAGTCTTTTATTAATTCTTTTAGTAATTAATTGCAAAACCAAAGTTCGATTGTTCAAATAAAACTGGAATACACAAAAATCGGTAGTTAGTGATTCAGTCCTCGTGGGAACGATACTCACTCATCACTTTATTACTTGTATACGATAACGTGCACTTGCGTTTAAGAAATATCACAACATGAAGACTTTGACTCATTGTGCTGACTATGCATGAAGTTAGAAGCTCAAAACAGGGCGAAGTTTTATAAACCCGAGGTTCCATCCAAATTTGAAATTCGGTTATGGGTTCTAGTCAACTACCAAAACAACCGTACCAATTCCTACACCTACTACAGTTCCTAAGGCCCGCTAAGTGCCGAAGGAGATGAGTTTGACTAAAGTACGATGTTTCAAATGTCAAGGGTTTTGTCATTATGAAAATGCTTGTCCGAACAAACGAGTGGTGACGCTAAGAGAAGCTATCACAATCCGAGACGAGTTGCTAGTCGAGGACGAAAGAGAGAGACTAGGTGATGTGTTTAATTTCAATGTGGAGGACGAAGAAGAAGAAGAATGTGAAACTTACGATGCTCTAAACTATGATATGGCTTTGGTCCTTCGTATTTACAAGCCAAATTCGTTTTGAATGATTCGGAGCAACGGGATCAAATAATTCACACGAAGTGTCAAGTCGGGAACAAATGGTGTAGTTTGATCATTGATGGAGGAAGTTGCACCAATGTGGCTTCGAGTGAGATGGTGACTAAACTCGGGCTGATCACTACGACTCATCCGAAAACATACTCTTTACATTGGCTCGATGATGAAAGTAAAATAAAGGTGTCAAAACAAGTAAAGATCGGATTAACCATGGGTTCGTATGATGATAACGTGTTGTGTGATGTGATCCCGATGGATGCATGTCATGTACTTTTGGGGCATCCATTGTTGTTTGATAGGGACATTTTACATCGAGAAAAAAGCAATGAATATGAGTTACGGGATAAGGGCAAAAAAATTGTGCTTAAACCGATGTCACCTCAAGCTATTCGTTCTATGAACTCTAATCGGGTTGAAAAAACGAAACTTACCATGTTTGCTAGCAAGCGGGATATGGAACACGTTGTTGATGATGGTGAGTGCGTGTACTTGTTAATATTGAAGGAGACACGGAACGATAACATGGTTGTGCGAAATGAAGGAAAGATAGATGCTTTATTACACGAATTTTCGGATGTTTTTCCCGAAGAGTTACCGTCGGGTTTGCCACCTATTCGTGGGATTGAACATCAAATCGATCTCATACCAGGTGCATCGCTCCCTAACAAAGCTGCCTATAGATGTAATCCTGAGGAGATGAAGGAATTACAAAAACTAATCGAAGAACTAATGAACCGCGGATACGTTCGAGAAAGTTTAAGTCCTTGTGCGGTTCCAGTTTTACTTGTTCCAAAGAAAGATGGATCGTGGCGAATGTACATTGATAGTCGAGCTGCGAATAACATAACAATCAAGTATTGATTCCCGATTCTGAGACTTGATGACATGTTGGACGAACTACACGGATCCATGATCTTTTCAAAAGTCAATTTGCGGAGTGGTTATCACCAGATTCGTATGCGAGAAGGAGATGGGTTGAAAACGGCTTTCAAAACTAAACACGGGTTGTATGCATGGACCGTCATGCCATTTGGTCTTACTAATGCTCCGAGTACTTTCACGTGTTTGATAAACAAGGTACTCAAACCATTTTTGGGGCGATTTGTAGTTGCGTATTTAGACGACATTTTGGTGTATAGTCGGTCATTGGAAGAACATTTCGGACACTTGCGACAAGTATTCGAGACACTTAGAGACCAAAAGCTCTATGGAAAAAAGAAAAAGTGCGCATTTCTCGTCGAGAGTATAGTTTTCCTTGGCTATGTTGTTTCGAAGGCTGGAGTATCGGTTGACCAAAATAAAATCGAAGCGATTAAGTCTTGGCCTACTCCTAAAACCGTGACAAAAGTTAGGTCATTTCACGGCCTTGCTTCATTTTATCGGAGGTTTATTCGAGATTTTAGCACAATTTCGAGTCCGATAATGGAACGTTTGAAGAAGGGTCCATTTGTATTGAACGGGGCTGCCCAAGGAGCATTTGAAAAGTTGAATGCAAAGTTACGTGAGGCACCTATCTTATCATTACCCAATTTTTCGCAACCTTTCGAAGTAGAATGCGATGCTAGCGGAGTTGACATTGGAGCGGTTCTTACTCAAGGTAAGCGACCTATTGCGTATTTTTCGGAGAAATTGAGTGGTGCTCGGATCAATTATTGCACTTACGACAAGGAGTTCTATGCCATTGTGAGAGCTCTTGATCATTGCAGTCACTATCTTCGTCCGAAGCATTTTATTTTGCATTCGGACCACGAATCGTTGAAAAATATTAACGGACAGCAAAAGTTAAATCCAGGGCATGCTAAGTGGGTAGAGTTCTTGCAATCATTCCAGTTTTCATTAAAGTATAAGGACGGTAAAAGCAACATGGTGGCGGATGCGTTATCTAGGCGATACGTTTTACTCTCTACACTTGATGTTCGTTTACTTGGATTTGAGATGTTGAAGGATTATTTTGTTGGAGATGCTGATTTAGGAGAGTCCTTTATCCTATGCAAATCTGGTCCGTTCGGAGAATTTATGATACAAGATGGATTTGTCTTTAAGGGGAATCGACTTTGCTTGCCAAACTTGCAGTTCGGGAACTATTGATTCGCGAAGCTCCCGGAGGAGGCTTAGCCGGACACTTTAGCACGGCTAAAACCATGGAGGTACTTAAGGAACATTTTCATTGGCACAAAGTGCAAGGGGACGTTAATGATATCATTATTAAGTGCTTGACGTGTCATATGGCGAAAAGCTCGTTCAAACCCAGTTTGTATATGCCTCTACCAATTTCGAAAAGGCCATGGGAGGATGCTTCGATGGATTTTATCATTACTTTGCCTCGTACTCAACGAAGTAAGGATGCTATTATGGTTGTCATAGATCGTTTCTCGAATATGGCTCATTTTTTGGCGTGTCACAAGACCGAGGATGCAAGTAACGTAGCCGAGTTATACTTCCGGGAGGTGGTATGTTTACATGGAATTCCGAAAATTATTGTTTTGGATCAGGATTCCAAATTTCTTAGCTACTTTTGAACACGTTGTGGAGGAAGGTGGGAACCAAACTCTTATTTAGTACTTCACATCATCCTCAAACCGACAGACAAACCGAGGTGACTAATTGAACTTTGGGTACTTTGTTACGTGTTCTTGTAAGCAAAATACAAAAAGACTGGGATTTAAAACTTGCACATGCGGAATTTGCATACAACCATTCCCCTACTCATGCCATGGCTCACTCACCTTTTGAAATCGTTTATGGTTTAAATCCATATATGCCGTTAGATTTAATTCCCCTGCCGAGCGATGAGTTAGTTCACAAAGACGTGAAGTCGGAACTTAAGTCCATGATGAGGCTACATGAGCAAGTACGTAATCGGATCAAGGAGGTTAATGAGGCTTACAAACGGAAGTCTAACAAACAACGAAAATCGAGATAATTTGAAGTTGGCGACTTGGTTTGGGTACATTTGAGAAAGGAATGATTTCCGGGGAAACTCAAGAATAAACTTATGCTGCGAGCCAAGGGTCCTTTCAAAGTAGTTGCTAAAATAAACAATAATGCGTATAAGGTAGAACTTCCGGGTGATTATGGAGTACATGCTACTTTTAACATAGGTGATCTATCTCCATATCTCGATGACGATGGGATTGCAGAATTGAGGACAATTCCTTTTAAAGAAGGGGGAAATGATACGAAATCGACTACTCCAAGTGAAGAAGACGAAGTGAGGATCGACGTAAAACACCTTGAACATACACCTACGTACTTAGGCGAGAAAACAGATGCGAGACTTGGAGTAACCTTGGTGATTGGACTCGGAATAACTTAGATGTGGCGACATGTATCATGATTGGTCCAAGTTGGTGAAGATCTCGGCCAATCTTGTCCAAGATAATGAAGATTTCATCCCATTTCTTTATATTAAAATGATGCATGATATCTCAAGAATATCATGTGAAGAAGATTTCACCCACCCTTTGTCCCCTTTGATTGACCGCGGCCCTCTTTGGCATGGAGTGTGCCATCTCTTTTGTTGTCCTTTTCTTTATTTTAAAGATCTTGTGATCTTACCTTTTGAATATTTTATTTGATTTTGTAAGACTACTCTTATCTATAAGTAGTCACGTTTGGGATGTATTTGACATATAATTGAATTATCAAAAATGCATTGTGTATTGTTTAAAGTGTTGGACGAGTTTCCTATCAAAATTTGGTTATTATTCGACGCATTTTTGAATTTTAATCCGATCAATTATTAATAGGTCTTGAGAAGAAATCACTTTATCGAATTATAGGTCTAATTCGATAAACACCTTGTTCCTGTCCTGTGTTGGTGGAATCATTCTATTTTCGGACGATTCTTACATTTTGTTCCATACTTGGAATTATTATTTGTGTTCCCTATTCGCAAAAGACACTTCTCTTGCTTTCGATACAGGGTTATACTTGATTGGGAGTTCGCATCAGTTGCTGTTCGTTGTCCGAAGCTTGCTTCCTATTTTCCATCCGACCAGAGCTTGCTATTTCGATTGCTGCTATTTGGAGTTGGCTTTTCCTGTTTGTTTCCATTCGGCCAGTTCCTGTCTTGTACGCATTACTACTGTTAGTAACAAGTTGCTGTTGTTCGCTACTGCTATAGCGACGAGTTGGTGCTGCCAGCTTGCGAACCGATGCTATTTGATTCCTCTTGACCGTTTGCTGTCCGCTCGTGAAATTGCCTTCCGCTCGTTCGATATAGGATTCGTATCAGGATAAAGAACAATCATAGAAAATACGGTCAGGAGACCCCCTTGAGTTATGGCAGAGGCTGCAAATGGAAGGGCCCTGAATGTGATATGATCTCAAGATGTCTCAGGACGGAAGACGCTCAAAAAAAGCTCTCCAGACTGTGTAAGATCTGCTCAAAGGAATGAATCTTGCCCAAATCCACTTCCCCCAAGAGGTGCCGAGGAAAGAGTGACGGAGGTGATTGTATGCTAAGGAGGAGGTCACTTGACCATTTTTGGATGGGGTCCAAACTCTATGGTCCTTCCCCATGGGTGAAATGACAGTGGAGACAATATCTCGGGCAATCTCTGGGTAGGACTGAACAAACACCATATCAAGGTGCCAAGCATCTTCATAATAGAAATCCGAGATCTGAAGCTGGTAAAAGTGGGGCATCTCCGAAGGGATGTGATGAGAAACCACTGGATTGTCCACCGAACCCAGTAAAAATGCCCGTTGGTCCAGTCACAAGAGCACGAGCTAAACAATTCAAAGAATCAATCAACGGACTAGTACAAATCATTTGGGATAGAGAAATTATTAAGAAACCAATCGAGATGGACCCTAAAAACGAAGTAATTGTCAACATCATCAAGATACAAGAAGAGAACGATCCGACTTTATCAAGTTCTACATTCGGCCCTACCACTGCAAATTGAAGAATAAAATCGGTCATCATTCCAGTCATCAAAGAGTATCTAAAGAGATCTCTTCATCCATGCATAGAAACGTTCCATTTGATTTTAAAATTCAGCCCTACAAAGACTTCTCCATCCATCCTACATCATATAGCCGTTGTCTTAAAGATTAAAATCCTCATTATCATCATCAGAGTCTTGATACGTATATCAAGAGAATCTAGCAAAAAAGACTTCTTCCATCACATGACCATTACGTTTGAAAAATTAGCTCATGACCGTTGCTATGTGAGAGAGATTCACCATTTTCTTCATGCTTTATTCCTTTGTCAAATGTAATCTTTGTTTATTTTATTTTAGTTTGAATTAAGCTTAAAATGGCACCTATATAGAGGCTATTTTCGGATTTGTAAAATCAGATTTTAATACCTTATCAAACATTTGTTTACTTGAGTTATTATTACTCTTTGTATCACTATACAAGATAGCCTTCGTTTCCACCCGAAGTAATGTTTTTCACCTTGATTATAAAGTTCTACTTACGTATATTTGTTGGGTTCTAAAATTCTTTCTAGAGTTCGCATTTTGTGATTCGTAGGGTTGAGGACCGATTATCTTCCATCAACTTTACATCCCTCCTTGTTACGTTACATTTCAGCCCACTATACATCAAACTATGCTTCCGCATTACTCGAAGTCATATCCTACTCCCATAAAAAATTATATTATCATATCACTCCAAACATTTCATATCACTTCGTTTTTCCAAGTTCATATCACCTTTGAAAACGAATCAATCATATCCAAGTTCATATCATTTGGCATCGGAGCCAAGGTCCAACCCTACGTTCCACCTTACTATATTTTCTAACACTAGATCACCTTTCTTTCATACCAACGAAACAACTTCATAGCATCATGTCGGATATCGGAGGATCATCTCATTCATCTCCAAAGTTTGATATGAAGTTGATGATGACACAACTTGAACAAATGATTGATGCAAAGATGGAAACATTTCATCAAAAAGAAAAACCACAAGTACGATGACCAATTCTTCCTCGAATACTTCCGAACATGCAAATAGACGAAGACTATTCAGATGAAGAAGACACCGACAGAAATCCAAGGAGGTTTTGAAGAGGCCACCATCAAAGAAATGACAATCGACAAGATGGAAACTTGGGGAATATCAAGTTAAATGTCCCTATGTTCCAAGGTAAGTGTGACCCCGAAATTTATCTTGATTGGGAAAGAAAAGTCGAACTTATGTTCGAATACCATAACTATACGGGCCTAAAGAAAGTAAAGATGGCATCCATCGAGTTTACTGATTTTGCCATTATTTGGTGGGATCAATTGTTGAACAACCAAAGAAGGAACCACGAACCATCTATTAAACTTGGGAAGAAATGAAGGCGATTATGAGAAGACGTTTTGTTCCAAGTTACTACTATCGGGAACTCTATAACCGATTGCAAACACTACGACAAGGTAATCGAACCGTTGAAGAATGCTTTAAAAAGATGGAAAGAATAACGATTCGAGCCAATATTGAAGAAGATCGAGAAGTTACCATGGCAAGGTTCCTAGTGGGACTAAACTGAGAAGCACAAAACATGGTGGAGTTACATCACTATGTTGAAGTGGAAGATATGGTACACATGGCAACAAAAATTGAAAATCAAATCAAAAGACGAGGTAATGTTCGAACCACTCCTCAAAATTCTACTTGGAAGTCAGCCCCGAACAGAAATACCTCAAACGGAAAGGCCACTTCATGGAAGACCGAATCATCTACAACTAAACTCACGGCCGAAGGAAGTAATCCGGCAAAACAAGTTCAGACAAGTTCTAATTTTAATAGAAGTCGAGACGTTCAATGTCATCGTTGCAAATGAAGAGGACATTACGCCAATAATTGTCCAAATCAACGAGTCATGGTAATAAGGCCAAACGGAGACATCGAATCTGAAAGTGACACCGAAGAAAATGAACCCCGAGACGAAGGTTCCGAAGATGAAATTCTGGAAGCCCTCAATTTAGCCACTCGACGTGCTTTAAGCATACAAGTTAAAGACGAACCAAATGAACAACGGGAGAATCTTTTCCACACGAGATGTTACATTAAATATAAGGTGTGCAGCATGATTATAGACGGAGGAGCATGTACAAATGTTGCAATTACAATGTTAGTAGAAAAACTCGGATTAATCACTTTGAAACATCCGAGACCATATAAATTGCAATGGTTGAACAATAGTGGCGAAACAAAAGTCACCAAATAAGTGTTAGTGGCATTCAAAATCGGAAAATATCAAGATGAAGTATTATGTGACGTAGTGCCGATGCAAGCCAGACATGTGTTGTTGGGTCGACCTTGGCAATTTGACAGAAAAGTATCTCACAACGGATACACTAATAAGTATTCGTTCGAATTCGAACAGCGCAAAGTTACCCTCGCCCCGTTAACTCCGCAACAAGTCTACGAAGATCAACTCAAATTACAAGACGAGACTGTACCAAAAAAGGGAGTCGAGACCGAAGAAAAGAAGAAAGAAAATTTAAAAATCAGCCTCTATCCTCGGGCTGGAGAGATTAAAAGGGCCATAAAAGAAAGAACGCCCATGATTGTTATCTTATTTAAAGAAACTCTACTAACTGGAAACGATCTTAAAAGCCCTTTGCCCGATGTTGTTGTTTCTCTTTTGCAGGAATACAAGGATGTATTTGCCGAAGAAATTCCACCCAGTTTACTGCCCATCCGTGGAATCGAACATCAGATAGACTTTGTTCCCGGTGCACCAATTCCTAATCGGCCAGCTTATCGGAGTAATCCATATGAAACGAAAGAAATTCAGCGGCATACGAGAAAGTCTAAGCCCCATGTGCTGTACCCGTGCTACTCGTTCTGAAGAAAGACTCAACCTGGAGGATGTGTGTTGATTGCCGAGTTATCAACAATATTACGGTAAAGTATCGACATCCTATCCCTCGCTTAGATGATATGTTAGACTAATTACACGGTTCTAGCGTGTTCTCTAAAATTGATCTTAAAAGTGGTTATCACCAAATTAGGATGAAAGAAGGAGACGAATGGAAGACTGCTTTTAAAACTAAATACGAACTGTATGAATGGATGGTTATGCTATTTGGGTTGACTAACGCACCCAGTACCTTTATGCGTTTAATGAACCATATTTTGCCTGCCTATTTAGGAAAATTTGTAGTTGTGTATTTTGACGACATACTTATATATAGCAAGAATCTGGAAGAACATGTCGAACATCTCCGAATGGTAATAATGGTACTTAAGAAAGAAAACTTATATGCTAATCTAAACAAATGCACTCTTTGCACGGATAGACTCGTATTTTTGGGTTTCATTGTTAGTACCCAGGGAATTCAAGTAGATGACAAGAAAATTACGGCCATTCAAGAATGGTCAAGTCCTAAGAATATCGGAGAAGTCAGAAGTTTTCATGGTCTAGCAAGTTTTTTCAGGAGATTTGTACCAAATTGCAGTTCCATAGCTGCGCTTATGACTGAAGTAATGAAAAAGACTGTAGGCTTTCACTGGGGAGAAGGTCAAGAGACGGCTTTTCAACTATTAAAGGAAAAACTGACTAAGGCCGCGATTTTATCCCTCCCTAATTTTTCTAAATCTTTTGAGATTGAATGTGACGCTTCAGGAACAGGAATAGGAGTTGTATTAATGCAAGAAGGGAAACCTTTAGCTTACTTCAGCGAAAAATTGGGTGGTCCTACACTCAACTATCCGACATACGACAAAGAACTCTATGCGTTGGTAAGAGCTTTGAAAACGTGGCAGCATTATCTGTGGCCAAAGCAATTTGTGATTCACACGGATCATGAATCACTAAAACACCTTAAAGGGCAGCACCGAATCAACAAACTACACGCTAAATGGGTAGAGTTTATTGAAACTTTTCCTTATGTCATTCGTTACAAAAGAGGTAAAGAAAATGTGGTCGCCGATGCTCTCTCTCGAAGGTATACACTTATCTCCACTCTTGATGCTAAATTGCTCGGTTTTGAACATATTAAAGAATTGTATATCAATGATAACGATTTTGGACAAATTTACAAAGAATGTGAACAAACAGCTCACGGACAATTCTACAAACATGATGGTTATTTATTTCGTGGAAATCAGTTATGTGTTCCTACTTGTTCATTGCGAGAATTATTTATGCAGGAAGCCCATAGTGGTGGGTTAATGGGACACTTTGGGATAGCAAAAACTTTAGCTATTCTACACGAACATTTTTATTGACCGTGTATAAAGCGCGATGTTGAATGAATTTGTAGTCGATGCATAACCTGTAAACAAGCTAAATCAAAAGTGTTACCAAATGGACTATATACACCCTTACTTATTTCTACCGAACCATGGGTAGATATATCGATGGATTTCATTCTAGGACTACCAAGGAGTAAAAACAGAAAAGACTCAATTTTTGTGGTAGTTGATAGGTTTTCAAAAATGGCACACTTTATTTCATGTCACAAAACTGATGATGCTTCACACATTGCAAATCTATTCTTTAAGGAAATAATAAGACTACATGGAATGCCTCGGACAATTGTGTATGATCGAGATACAAAATTTTTAAATTATTTTTGGAGAACTTTGTGGGGAAAACTGGGCACAAAACTACTATTTTCAACTACTTGCCATCCCCAAACAGACGGATAAACTGAAGTTGTTAACAGAACATTATCCACTTTATTAAGAGCAGTTATTAAAAAGAATATCAAAACATGGGAAGAAAGCCCCCCTCACATTGAATTTGCATATAATCGATCGGTACATTCAGCTACTAAATATTCTCCATTCGAAATTGTATATGGCTTTAACCCCTTAACTCCTTTGGATTTACTCCCTCTGCCTATTTCTGAGTTTGTTAATTTAGATGGTGCTAAAAAGGCTGAGTACGTCAAGAAAATACATGAGCAGACACGCCTATACATTGAAAGAAGAACTGAACAATATGCTAAGCAAGCCAACAAAGGGCGCCATAAGGTAACATTCGAGCCCAGGGATTGGGTTTGGTTGCACATGAGAAAAGAAAGATTTCCAGCACAACGACGATCTAAACTACTTCCCCGAGGAGATGGTCCTTTTCAAGTCTTGGAACGCGTCAATGATAATGCTTACAAGCTGGAGTTACCAGGTGAGTATAATGTGAGTACTACTTTTAATGTGGCTAACTTAAGTTGTTTTGATGTAGGAGACGAAACGGATTTGAGGACAAATCCTTTTCAAGAGGAAGGGAATGATGAGAAACTACTAGATTATCCACCGGACCCAGTAAAAATACCCGTTGGTCCAGTCACAAGAGCACGAGCTAAACAATTCAAAGAATCAATCAACGGACTAGTACAATCATATGGGATAATGAAATTGCTAAGAAACCAAACGAGATGGACCCTAAAAGGGAAGCAGTTGTCAACATCATCAAGATACGAGAAGAGAATGATCCGACTTTATCAAGTTCTACATTCGGCCCTACCACTGCAAATTGAAGAATAAAACCAGTTATCAAAGAGTATCTAAAGAGATCTCTTCATCCATGCATAGAAACGTTCCATTTGATTTTAAAATTCAGCCCTACAAAGACTTCTTCATCCATCCTACATCATATAGCCGTTGTCTTAAAGATTAAAATCCTCATTATCATCATCAAAGTCTTGATACGTATATCAAGAGAATCTAGCAAGAAAAGACTTCTTCCACCACATGACCATTACATTTGAAAAATCAGCTCATGACCGTTGCTATGTGAGAGAGATTCACCATTTTCTTCATGCTTTATTCCTTTGTCAAATGTAATCTTTGTTTATTTTATTTTAGTTTGAATTAAGCTTAAAATAGCACCTATTTAAAGACCATTTTCGGATTTGTAAAATCAGATTTTAATACCTTATCAAACATTTGTTTACTTGAGTTATTATTACTCTTTGTATTCGGTTTTAATCACTATACAAGATAGCCTTCGTTTCCACCCGAAGTGTTGTTTTTAACCTTGATTCTAAAGTTCTACTTACGTATATTTGTTGGGTTCTAGAATTCTTTCTAGAGTTCGTATTTTTGCGATTCATAGGGTTGAGGACCGATTATCTTCCATCAACTTTACATCCCTCCTTGTTACGTTACATTTCAGCCCACGATACATCAAACTACGCTTCCGCATTACTCGAAGTCATATCCTACTCCTAAGACAAACCATATTATCATATCACTCCAAACGTTTCATATCACTTCGTTTTTCGAAGTTCATATCACCTTTGAAAACGAATCAATCATATCTAAGTTCATATCAGGATGCCAATGATACGAATTCTCAGGGAGAGACGGATGCGTATCGGTCGGAGTATGCGTATCGGACGGAGTGTGTATATGAATATCGTAGCGGAAGTCTTTTTACGAGTATGGTGTTTTGGATGTATTTTATGGGAATAATATCGGATATAACAATAAAAATATCGAACAAGAAGACTTGAACGATCAAGAACAAAGGTTTATCGAATTAGACCTATAATTCGATAAGAGATTTCTTCTCAAGACCTATTGAGAATCAATCGGATTAATACTCGAAAACGCGTCGAATAAAAATCAAGTTTCGGTAAAAATCATTTACCAAGGATAGAAACACAAAGTGTATTCTTTCACATTCAAATTCATAATACTCGTAAAAAGACTTCCGCTACGATATTCATATACACACTCCGTCCGATACGCATACTCCGACCGATACGCATCCGTCTCTCCCAGAGAATTCGTATCATAAGTGGTATCGGAGCCCAGGGTCATCTCCTTGGGTGATTTCTTCAAAGATTTTTTTTTTGTCAAAGAAAATATCTCTTGATTCTTGTCATCGGAAACCACACCTGAATTTCTTAATTCAGTTAAGGTTCTTGATCTTTCAACCAAATGGAGTTCAACGATATTTATCTCTTGGCGATATTACGCGACGTATTACACAGCGTACCGGAGTTCATGGGACATTCCGATCCAGAAGCAGGTGTTGATTGGCTCCACGTTTGTGAGGAGTTTTTCAACCACAATTCAATTCCAGTAGACCGCCGAGTCTCGTTGGCGACAAAACGCCTTCGTGGTCGCGCCTCGACACAGTGGCGATTGAAAACGATCGTTTACACCAAGGTAAACCCAAACTAAGAGACTGGAACAAATTCATAAAACACTTTACTCGGAAATTCATCCCCACAAATTCTCACCGCCACGATCCACCAACGGCACCACTCCGGAAATTGCAGAAGTTCGGCGCCACCCCGCCACCAACCTTCGATCTAAGGTTTATCCCCATCGAAGAATTTCCAGCAAAGCCATTTTTCGATGAAGACAATGTCCCTACCACTGTTTTCGATGTAGTAGACGAGACAGAGGTTTCAATGCCGCAATACAACGAAGAAAGTGAGTTGAGCCATGTTTCCATAATTGACGAACTTGGAACTTGCTATTATGAGCATGAACCAATTAGTTGTGTTGGTCAAATTGACCAAACCGGAATTGATGGGTCGAAAGAATTATTCACACAAATGGGACCTTTTAAAGTTGTGGAAGACAAAATTGAGCTTGGTACTAAAATTGATCGGTTAGAAGAAAACGACAATTTTGGGCCTAAATTTCATATCGACTCAGTTTCTGGTGATAGACTTATTGTCTTGGATGATTACCAAATTGAGGTTAGTAAAATATTTTGTGATGGGCCATTATTGGAGGAGCCCAACAATATTAGAACGGAGAGTTGGTCAGATTATGACGGCCTTGACATTTGATGAGGAACCGATTGTTGAAGAGGAATCCGTAATAAATCTGTGTTTCCCTTTCTTGATGGTGAAACCGTTGTGGAATTATCGGTGTTTCCAATTCTGGAGGATGAACCCGATGTGAAATTAACCGTGCGTCCCATTTCAGATGTCCACTCATTTCATGATATCGGTATTACCTGGCGGAGTAATTATTATTATTTTATTAATAATGATAGTTATTTTGTTGGTGATTCTCGAGGGCCCCCCACTACCTATCGTCTCAAGATTTTGGTCCATGTACGTACTGCGGACATTTTCGAGATCAAGTACTTAGAGGCGTTAATTAATTATCTTGATGACGGAGGGATTTTGGAATTGAGGACAATTCCCTTTAAAGGGGGAGGGGATGATACGGTATTGACTAGTCCAAATAAAGAAAACGAAGCAAGGATCGACGTAAATGGCCTTACAACGCGTCATGCACGTACGGCAACATTTTTAGGCGAGAAAACGGACACAAGCCGGAAAATGACACAACCTGCCGGAAAATGTCGTCGCCAGGAAAATGTCGAGCTGTAGGAAAATATCACACTGCCGGAAAATGCGCCCTTTGCCGACCGAACTCGGCCGTGTCGTCCGGCACGGCCCGTGCTGTACTCGTCCAGAAATGCCAAGGTCACTGTCGGTCGAACCCGACCGTGCCAGGCGACACGGTCGAGTCCTACTCGCCCAGAAATGCCGAAAATGACTGTCCAGACGCCCGACCGTGCTCCAGGACACGGTCGAGTCAATGCCGAGTCACTGTCGGTCGAGTCGCTGTCAGACGTCATTGTCACGACGCGACCGTGTCGCCTGGCACGGTCGAGTCATTGCCGAACGTCCCTGTCACGCCGCGCCCGTGCCGAGTCACTGTCGGACGAGTCACTGTCGGACGTCGTTGTCGCGCCGCGACCGTGTCAAGCAGACACGGTAAGGTGATTTGCTCAAGATTGACTAGTCATGATCCGAAATTTACTAGTCGGAGAGAAAAAGGCGAAAAGCGGACAAAATTACCAATTCCCGCGCGTATGACTACTTCGTAGCAGTTTTGGTATTTTAATCATAACTCTCTCATACGAAGTCCGATTTAGGTGATTCAAGCGGTCATGGAAATATAAAAGAAAGATCTATAAATCATGTGAAACGGTCCAAGGTCCAATTATGCTTCTATCAAGACACACGAACCGTTCAAATGTGCAGTGATTTTTATGGTCGAAAATTGACAAAGATTTGTGAAGATTTGGTGAAGACTTGAAGGAAGAAGATGCCAAGAAGTCCCTTTCATGATCAATTCATTGTCAAGCCTTACAATATATCACATGAGGAGGATCTTGTCCACTCCTTCTTGGAAGCCCCACGGCCGATTTGTATAAGGAAGGAGCCAAAATGTTGTGATTTCTTGTCAAAGTCTTTGTAGATAGTTTAATAAGTGCTTGTATTTTAGCTAGATTTTGTGTGATTTTCTTCGGCCTTGTTAGGAGTCATTATGGCTATATAATAGCCTCACCCTCAACCCTTTGAAATTATCTTGAAATTTATAAAACATTGTATTTCTCTTGAAATATACGTTGAACGAGTTCAACAAAACCTTGGTTATTATTTCGACGCGTCTCGAATTATAACTTGATCGATTCTCAATAGGTCTTGGGAAAAAATCACCTTATCGAGTTATAGGTCTAATTCGATAAACTCTTGTTCTTGATCGTTCAAATCTTCTTGTTCGATATTTTTATTGTTATTCGATATTTCATCCATATTCATACACTCGAATTACCATATTCATAAAAGCCTTCCGCTATCATACACTTACAAACACTCCGACCGATACGTATCCACCTCTCCCCGGAGAATTCGTATCAGCCAATCATGTCCGCTAGAGAATATCCCAGCCAGTCATCAAACCAAAAGAGGACTGAGGAGTTAGGTCCCACGATCCAACTGGACTCCGAGATGAGCCACGGATGTAGGGCTGAAAGCCGCTAAAAGGGAGGATTTTTCGAAGTAGTTCCTTGCCACACCATTAGAAAACCAAAGGTCCCTGAGAATGAGCATTCCCGGATATGGAGATATGGGGACGTCCCAAGAGAAACGGAAAAGATAAGCTGCATTAGCTGCCCTAATGGATCGAATACCTAGACCGCCTTCTTCTTTTGGAGAACAAACTCGCTTCCAGGAGATGTTGAATTTACCACCAGTAGCAATACCGCCCGTACATATGAAATTATCCATGGCCGATCGATATATCATCATTAATGAACAAGAGCGCTAGAGATAACATTGTCGACCAAACAAGCCCGGACCACCATAGAGATGGAAGATCCGATCCAATGGGAGAATCTGGAGAAAATAAAATCCACGTAGGGCTGAAAGATCAAATGGGTGGGGGCTCCAATGAAGATGGGAACACCTAGGTATTTCATAGGTAAGGAGCCTTCCGTCATACTGGATAAAAGAAGAAGTTTGGACTTACGATGGGGAGAAATCTTAGAACCGAGGAACACCCTGGATTTGGTCATGCTGACCCATTGTCCTGAGAGGAGGCCATACGTGTCAAAGACGGTTCTAATTTGTCGAACGGAGGAGACTGTCGCCACACAGAAGGCCAATATATCGTCAGCATAGAACAAGAAGGGTGGGCAGGGGACGCCCATCTGGGCCATGACGGGTCTGATCGTCTTCTTCGAGTGGCAGTTCATAATCATACGGCTAAGGAATTCTTCCGCCAAACAGAAAAGCAAAGGGGATGGGGGTACCCTTGTCTCACACCACGAGAGCAGGCGAAATAACCTTCTAAGGAGCTGTTAATAAGGATGGAGAGATGGGCTGAATGAATTATAGTAGACATACGGACTACAACTAGCTTTGCAAAACCGAGGAACCGAAGAAACGAAAGGAGGAATTCCTATTTGATAGTGTCGAAGGCTTCCTGATGTCAATCTTGAAAGCCAAATTGCCATCATCTTTATCCCTGTGCAAACAATTAAAGCATTTAGAAGCATAAGCAATACAATGATGGATACGTTTACCTGGAATAAAACCAAACTAATATGGGGAGAGGTGTGAGCCGATGAAAGATCCCAAACGAGAAGCATAGATCTTGGTGAGGATTTTGAATAGGAAGTTGCTAAGGACAATTGGTCGGAAGTCCTCAACTTTATTGGCGCCCTTCTTCTTAGGGATAAGAACCACAAAGCTGGAGTTGAGGAAATGGGGGAGAAAGCCATCCGCGAAGAAGTATATGACCGAGGCAATCACATCCTCCCGAATAATGTCCCAATAATTCTGAAAAAAATAGCCTGAGAAACCGTCAGGACCCGGGGAGCTGTCTGGAGGGAGGGAGAAAACGGCATCTTTAACTTCCTCGGCAGTAGGGATTTTCAATAGGAGATTATTCTCGGCATCAAAAATTGACGGCTGGATCACCTCCCCTATCGCGGAAAAGTCGATGGGTGATGAATAGATAGGTTCCGAGAAAAGATCCATGAAGAACTTAACAATGTGATGATCGGCTAAGAGCTTGTGATCATCAACTAACTCATCTTTAGTAAGAATGGTATTAATGTGATGCTTCACTTTGGTCGAAGCGTTAAGCTTGTGGAAGAAGAATGTGTTGCAGTCCCCATCTTTAAGCCAGGCGAGGCGATTCTTCTTAATGTAGCACGCATGTTGCTGAGAGAGAGAGCAGTCTATAAGGACTTGAAGTTCTACCTCCTGGTCAAACAGAGTCTCCGTGTAACCTTGAGAGTAAATGGATTCTTGGAGGGTTGCTAGATTTGAGTAATGCTCGGTCAGAGTGGTGTGGATGTTCCGAAACACTTTGAGCATTCTAATGATGGATCCTGGCCTTAAGTATCTTGAGTTTGTAGACCACCCTGGAAAGGGGATTAGTGGGTGAGAATTCAGCCCATGAATCACTGATTAAGGAGCGGAAGCCTAGGTGAGAAGTCCATATCTTTTGAAAGCGGAAGGGCCTCGGAGATAAAGGCTTGGAGACCATACCGGAGAGGAGGATGGGATGATGATCCGAGTTGATATGAGGGAGAACAAGTACTTGAGTAGAATCCCAAAAAGCAACAAATTCACTGTTGACGGAACTGTGGTCCAGTTTGGAGGCCTTGAAGGAGACGAGAGCACCATGTAATTGTGATTCCTTCGTTTTCCACTTCCAAGAGCTCCGCATCATCTATAACCAGTCTAAATTCAGAGCAAGAAATTTGGGGAGGGAGGACCATACTCAAGCACTCGTGAGCACCGAATACGGCGTTAAAGTCGCCCATAACACAACAAGGTAAAGAAGAAACATGCAAAAGATCAGATCATAATGAGCGACGATGAGTATAAACATTATTAGCATGCACAAATGCTAAACGGCTAGGGACATCTCAAATGACAGTAAACACAGTTAATAATTCATCAAAAACATAAGAAATGTGAGAAATATTTGCCAATTTAGATTTTCAAAAAAACCCAAATATTGGGACGAAGTGGGGGGCGCGAATTTTCCCCAAGAAAGACCAAATTAAGCTTACTAAAAAAACGCCGAAGAAGAGAGGACATGCGTACCTTAAGTTCTATAATGGCTAGCCAGTCTGGGGAGTTCTTATGACAGATGTTCCGAAGAGAAGACTCTGATTGATCACTTCCCAGACCACAAAGATTCCAAAAGATGATATTCATGTACTCCAGCCGGAGTTGTTGTGCTTAGGCAGTGTTTCTTCAAGTTCCATTTGATCAACCCACAAACCAGTAGCGGCATTATGCATGGCATGAAGTGGTTTGGAGATTGGCTTGACATGGACAACGAAGTCCGCCTTGGCATGTTCTGCCAAGTTAGGCACATCGTAATGATGAATTTCAGCTTTTGAAGATGGCTGATCGTGATCGGTAGATATAGACGCATCATGCTCTGAATATATCGCCTCTATTCGCCTACATCTATGATGAGGAATAGAACGAGATCAAGGTTGGTGAGGTTTTGCTCGCCATCGCTTAAGAGGTTCACAAAGGTCCGAGCAAAGTGACTGAGCAGAAGAGATCGACTCCGAGTCCCGGGGGATGCGAGATAAGGTCAACTGTGTGGATTCCGATAAAGATACCGAGGACCTCATAGGAGGGGGCATTGTGGGAGGGATGTCAGAAAGCGGCTCGAGCGAAGGCAAGATTTCCTGTGGAGATGACTTTGTCTGTGCCTCGGAGTGGGTGATGACTGAATCTACCACGTTATGCAAAAGTGAATGGTCATAAGTAGAAGTGAAAGGGATGATAGCCCTTTATTGAGCCGCGAGGGGAACCTCCGTATCATCAATAAGGGCACAAAGGGCCTGAAACGCATTAGAAATGGGCATGCTAGTCTAATGTGTACGAGAAGTGGACGTGACTCCGATGGTCATCAAAGCAGTGGTAATAGCGGCCTATGATGCTGTGGGATGAGGCCTATATTCTTGTCTAGGTGCATGTTGATGTCCAATAGATCTGCCCCGTGAGCGTCAATTAGAGCGTGATCGGGTAGCACAAGTCTGAGGAGCAGCCTGTTGCAAGTTAGCAGAGCGGCTAGCGACAGTCACACTTTTCTTACATATGTCTGAAGAATGACCAAAAGAACGGAAATAGGTGCACACGTATGGGATGTTTTCGTAGGAGATAGATGCTAGGGAATAATTACAATCGGTCTCAACAGAAATCTCCTCAGGGAGGGAATCGAACTTTGAAACTTCAACTTCCATGATGACTCTAGCAAAGTGCCCTACCGAGCCTTTGACAGCTCGTTCATCAATATGTAGAGGGTTACCTACAGCCTTGGCAATACCCCAGATAGCATGTGTGTCCCAGTGCTCCAACCCAAGTGCGGAGATGCGTATCCATACTTGCGCGGTAATGGTGTTGATGTTGTGTAGGTTGACGTTAGAAACCCATTAGGATAACCGAAGGGTGCCCGAATTTAGTGACCAAGCTGAGTGACTACTAGCTTTGGTTCGATCGGAGTCATTGGAGAATTGTAAATTGTAGCAGCCTTTCCCCAACGATATAATTTTCCATTCGTGTTAAGCTTCCACAGAGAAGAGAGTTTTGTTTTGAGAGTATGCACCTCCCAAGGCTTGTCTGACTTAACATAGAATAGTCTCCCGATCAAAGTGTTAGAGAGGAAACGTCAAACTGAGTCTCCTCAGCGGAAGGGTTTATACGGCTTGATGCGGGAGGAGGATGGGAGTTGATGGATGTTTTAAATGGCCGAATTGAGAGCTGCGGGGGATGATGGCTGGTGCAAAGAGCCAAATTTGATAGGGCAAGAACCTGCATGTACAGAAGAAGAAAAGCCTCCCGTGACCGATGAAATTCTGGGCATATGAGGATTAAACAACGAGGCAGTCGAGGAAGGTAAGCCCAAAGAAGTATGTTCATGTAAAAGTTGATTATGGGCATGCATGGGTAAATTTAATGCCGGGGCCACGTTGTCATGCATAGCATGTCCAGAAGACATGTGATTATGCATAGTTGTATTGGCAGAGTCATGATTGAAAGCAACTTAATAGATGCTTGTATAAAAATAGTGGAAAAAAGTCATACAAAAGAAAATGGCCAAACCCAAAAGTGCAAAAGGCCACAAATGGCCAAAATTGCTACGCAGAGTAAAAAGGGAAAACACAAACTACCACAAGCCGGTAGGGACTAGAGATGGGAAAAGTCCTAACAGATCGGGTGTTGAGCAACGTGTAGAGGCAAACCACGCGCGAATGGACCGCAACGCCGAGATTTGGAGGCAACACTCTTTTTTTTTTTTTTTTTTGATAGTGACCAAAGCTTTTTTTTTTTGACTCATCAAGGTCAATATTATTAAAAAAAAAACGAGAAACAGAAAAGAGTTACAAAGAGAGGGCCATCCTAGACAACAAAATAAAATCTCAAGCTAATCCCACAGGCGGGTAGTCAAGAGAAATAGAGAGAAAAACACAAATGCAAAAGCAATCTATGAAAATAGAATAAAAGGACCTAAACCCCCATACCGGATGTATGGGGTTGCAACCATGAGCCTCGTTAAAACCCTATCGTAGAAAAACCCAATGGGAAAAACCTACGATAGGGAAAAAGAGTACCCGAGCGTTATGCTGCGAGAAAACTAATGTCGGCTAAAATACATAGGAGGCATATCCCTCAACAGAAGATCTCGGAGAGGCTCTGGTGCTTCGCTAGACCACTCGTAAGAAACCAATCTTTTAGAAAGCCACTGCCACAGCATTCCCTTCTCTATAGATATGAGAGACCCTAAAGTGCATGCCGTCAATAATACGCCAAATCCGCCTCAAATGACTACGGTAGATCCAGGGAACAGCCGAACTACGATCCGAGAGAATGCTCACAACATAAGTAGAGTCGACTCCACCACAAATAATCCCAACCATGATAAAAAGCAATCTCAATAGCATGAATAGCCGCGACCAACTCGGCTTGGAAGGCAAACAAAGAACCAATCTTTGCAGAGAGAGTGCCAAAACTTCGGCCCACGATTCCGATAAACAAGGCCAATAGCACCCAAGCACTGGCGACCTTTAGCCATCCCATCGGTGTTAACTTTCATCCACCCAATTGGGGGATACCATTTCACATAAATAGGGTAAAGCGGAGGTCTCGCGTGGCACCACACCCAGAGCAGAAGACGAACCGGATCGAAATAGAGTTATCCATGGTGCCCATGTCATAGTTATTACATTCTACGAGAAGAGACTAAACTATAGAACGAAGAGACATGATAGAAAATTTAGCATCATTATATAAAACCTCACAGCGAATATGCCGAGATAGCCAGACGGCACTAATAATAGTGAATCTCCAGAGAGTAGAGATCTGTGACTAAATCGATATCCATAGCTCGAATGATGAAGTGCCGAACCCAACATTCAATTCTAAAGAGTTTAAGAAGCCCCGCTCAATATAGTCCCAGGCTTAGGATAACAACACACTCGGTGAAAATATGGTCAATCGATTCACGGGCGAGAGACAGAAAAGGCAAACCGAAGGACCAATGAAACCTCTTAAGCGAAGAAGATCAAAAACAGGCGACTGTTGTGAATAGCCTTCAGCATCGTGAGAGAAGCAGCGAACGGGGATTAATCTGTGCCAAATCCATTTCCCACTCACCTTAGGAAAGTTGTGGCGAAGGTGCCAATAAGCGATTTGAGAGGTAACATTGCCATGCACCGATTTAGCCCAAACCCGCTCGTCTTTTCCTTCAAAGTCAGAGGGGGCATAGACGACATCTAAAGCAACATCACGACACCTTTCCATGAAATCGAGGGTAAGATGCCAGGTCCCGTCGTAGTAAAAATCGCTGATGGTGTCGGAGAAGGTACTTCTGAGATGCTGAGGAATACCCAACCGATCACCAATGATATAACCTAGCCAGTTGTCCCACCAAAAATTAATATTCTGACCATTACCAATAACCCAACTGGAAGTGTTAAGAAGACGGGGAATATGATTACGAACCCCCCTGAATATAGAGGAAGAAACAATCTTGCGAGTATCCAAATTACTTCTGAGAAACCTCTGACGAAGGAATTTTCCACAAAAGGAATCCTCCTGCAGAATAACCTGTGCCAAACGGAACAAAAGGATTCATTCATCGTACGAAGATGCCTCACCCCAAGCCCTCCCTCCTCTAAAGGGAACAAACTCTACTCTGTGCCACAGTACATGCGTTCTTGTGACTAATGTCCCCTGACCAAATAAAATTTCTAGCCGCCGAATCTAATTTGTTTATCAATTTGATCGGCCAACTATATATCATCATAGAGTGAATGGAGGAGCTCATGATAACAGAGTTAACTAAGCAAATACGACCAGCCATCGAGAGAGAGGATCCTTTTCAAGCAGAAAATTTACTAATAATTTTGTCAACGGCCAGGGCAATATGGATGAGACGGGGTATGCCGAGAATAACGGAACCGAGGTAATTGAAAGGGAGTGATCCCTCGCGCATGCCAAGGGTGCGCAGAATGACCCGTTTGGTGTGGATAGGAACATGAGAACCGAAATAAACCTTAGATTTATTAAGGTTCATAGCCTGGCCCGAAATAGCTGAGTAATCATCAAGAATCTTCGATATGGCATTGGCATTATCCGTAGAGGCACGACCAAACACGATAGCATCATCCGCATAAAAAAGGTGAGAAGGATAGACAATCTTACGGCCCGCAAAAATAGGCTTGAAGAGAGTAGTCTGAACCGCATTGGAGAGCATGAGACCGAGCATCTCCTCAGCAATACAAAATAAAAGAGGGGACATGGGATCACCTTGCCGAACCCCTTGACTGCACACAAAGTAACCCGTAGGAGCACCATTTATAAGAATAGAAAGCTTCGCTGAGTGAAGAATGGTGGAAACCCAAGCAACAAACTGGTCATGAAAACCAAAACTGTGAAGAACATCCAATAAGAACTCCCAGGAAAGAGTGTCAAAAGCTTTACGAATGTCAATTTTAATAGCCATGTTACCGCCGAACGCGCGGTGATTCAAACAATTAACGCATTCCGAAGCAATAGATATACAATCGTGGATACGCCGACCCGGAATAAAGCCAAACTGATGGGGGCTGATGATCTCATGAATAAAACTAGAAAGTCGCCGTGAGGATTTTAGTAATAATCTTGAAGATAAAGTTACTTAAGACAATAGGCGGAATTGCTCAATAGAGATGGCCCCTTTGACTTTAGGAATGAGAGCAACTAAGCTAGAGTTAAGACCCGTCGGAAGATCACCCTCAATGAAAAATTGCCGAATAGCCGCCACAATATCGGTACCAATGACCTCCTAAGAGAACCGATAAAATAATCCAAGAAAGCCGTCGAGGCCAGGGGCCTGTGGGGCTCCATATCGAAAATCAGAGAACGAATTTCCTCGGAATGGGGAATAGCGGTAAGGATGGAGTTATCTTGATGAGAAACCTTAGGAAGAGAGAAACCGGTGGGCAATTAGTAGCAATCGGGTGGCCTTGAAAAGGTCTTGATAAAAATTCACAATGTGGTTCGAGATGGTAGACGGATCACGACAAAGATCACCGTCAATAAGGAGAGAGGAAAGTCAAGACGATTATTCCTCATCTTAACGGCATCTATGGAAAAAGGCGATTCGATCACCATCCTTAAGCCAATTAGTCCTACTCCTTTGTTGGAAGAAAAGACTCTCTTTATTAAGGATGTCATTCAAGGCGCGATTGTTTCGACCTCTGACGAGAAGAGCTCGTCGGTATACCCATCCGCATCAATGAGAGACTGAATGTCACCAAGTTGATCCAAAAGTGACTTTTTAGTGAAAATATCACCAAAAGACGAAAAATTCCAATGCTTGAGGTGCAGACGATCCTTTAAGCTTGTACAAAACCAAGTCCCAAGGAGACCGGTTCCCACAATTAAGATTCCAAGAGTTTTGAATAACATCAATAAATGAATTATCGGTAGTCCACATACGTTGAAAGCGGAAAGGTGCAGGAAAAGAAGTATTACCCAAAGTGGAGGTGAGCCAGATCGGGTGGTGATCAGAGCAGGTCCTAGGGAAAACATGATATTTTGTGGAAACCCAGTGATCGATAAAATCGGGGGTGGCCAAAAATCGATCAATGCGGGTCTCAACATGATAATCATCATGAACCCTGCCTCTCCAGGTAAACCGATGACCAGTAAAAGGGATGCCGACAAGAAAGGCCTCATCAATAAATTGACTGAACTCCCGACAAGAAGTAGCATTGGGAACATGAAGACTACGACGCTCATGTGCCCCAATGACGGCATTAAAATCTCCGAAGACTAAAAGGTTAGGGTGAAGGAAGCTCAGGATATCCTCCCAAAGATTCCTGCGACCAATATAGTTACGAGCACCATGAACAACAGACGCCCGAAAGTCCCATCCATTAAAAGAGATGTCCATGATGATAACCTGATCAGAGACATGGATGACTTGGCAATTAGATATGTTGAGGGAGCCGAGCACCCAAATGTCAGGGTCTCGGTTCCCTCGCTGATTCTCGGCAAGAAGAGAAAGACCACCCGAACGCCAGAGAGAAAGATCGGAACGAGCAAAAGAAGTGAAGGGTTCGATGATACAAAGAATATCCGGCTTACAAACCGTGATATAGTGACGAAGCTGGTCCCTAGCAACCCGCTTCCTTATCCCCCTGATATTCCAGGAAAGGATATTCATTTAGAAACGGCATTTATCCGTGCTTCAGCGGATTATTTTGCCGATCCTCTTCCTCGAAGAATTTCGCCAAGGTTTAGAAGCGGCCAAATTAAGATTTTTCACGCCGTGGAGTTGGCAGGGAGTAATTGCACAGTCTTTGGGAATTTAACATCCCTTTTAGCTTGTTTTAGCGGAGCTTGTGGTTTTTCGAGGAATGATAGGAGAAATAACAATAGATTTTCCCGCCTTAACAAAGAATGGTATGGCTCTTATCTTTGTCATGGTCGGCCAGACACAATAGGGGCCCAACCGTGTCGATCGATTGCTCATGACGAGAGGATGAAGAAGGGTTATGCAAGATCGTGCCCTTGGAAGACACTGACGTGTTTTTATTATCAGGCTGGAAGACGTTAGTGGTAAGGGATAACATGTTATTGCTGGCATGTTCAGCGGAGAACTCAGAAGTGGGGACAATGGTATCATTTTGCTCTGTTGAAGGCTGGAAAACCGTCAAGGCGAGCTGATGGTGATCATTATTGGAATCACCTTACATTGGTTCAACATCAAGCACATTGAAGCGATTATTGTTGTTTGAATTATTGACCCTAACGGTAGGGGTAGGGGATGGTTTCGAACATATTTAGATTGACGATTGGCGGTCGCTAGAACCGTAGAGTTGGAGTTCGGAGCCAATTTTTGGCTTCTACAGAATTGTTGGAGTGACCAACGATTGAGCAATGAGTGCAAAACTCGGAAACTTTTCGTAGCCAATAGAAGGGAAAACACAATGACCCGAACATTCAACCATGACATTGTTGTGAACATGGTCTTTCAAGTCAATTTCAATTAGGACCCGAACAAAATGACCCACTTCCCCATTCGGAGAACGTTCATCAATTTTGGAGGGTTGCCAAGAGTCTTAGCAATTGTAAAAATAAGTTGAGGGTGCCAGATTCAATCGGCAACTCATAAATTCGGATCCAAACTTGTGCTTTAGAAGTTGCAATTTTATAAGGGTTGAAATCCGGAACCCAGTGGATAAACGAAAATATCCGGAGACCAAGTTCCTGAAGTTTTGCTAAAAACACGATTTTTATCTTCGAATTATTAAATTGAGCGTTAAAGTATCCTTTTCCCAAAGGTATTAATTTCGGGACGTGGAGATAGACCAAGCATTTTGCAATTCACCTTGATTGATCAAGAGAGTAAGGCTTAGAGTTTTTCGGTTGCAACAACCGACCATTTATGGAATTTTGAAGGTATTTAACCCTTTCAGAGTAAATTTTTTCATCTAAGGAAATAGATATGAAATCCCCTTTGCGCACCGGATCACAGTAGTTACGATAAATATCATCTGAGAAATGAATATCTTTCCTCGAGTTAGAAAGATTACCTGTCAGAGCTTCCTTGAAAGATGAAGGAGAGGGACCCGTAGTTTTTCCCAAACTTGGGTCATCTTGTTTGAGGGAACCGAGCTGGGGGGCCGAATTATGGAGCGGCGCCGAAGACGAGAATGATGGAGAGACCGAAGGCGTCTTCGAATAGGAAATGTTGGAAAGAGATGACATCATATGTTGAAAGCATGACATGAGGACTTCCGTAGAAATCATTGTCGGAATCGACGATGGATGAACAAAGTCCGGTGGCTGCCCATTCGCCGGCGGCGACCGGCCGTCATCGGCCATGACTGCCGGAACCAAACTGCTGGAGAGCGGCTCCCAAGAACCCTAAGGAAGACCCCGTCGGAAAATCTCGCCGGAATCTGAGGTGGCCGGAAGCTGGTCGAAATTGTAAGCAACGGAAGCGGCTCGACAAGAGGAATCCAATGAAAGTGGTCCGCTACCGAGAGGAGGCCGGAGCACGCCGGAAAAAGAGAAAACGCGGCCGCGGTCAACGGTTGACCAAGAAACTTCGCCGGCCGGAGACCGCGATTCAGCCGACGAGACCAGAGGGTAAATGACCGGAATTACAACAGGAGTCTATTCCGGTTGGTGCCCAAGAGATTGCGCCACGGACGTGGCCGGAAAATGCAACCGAAGTTCAGCGAAATTGTAGTTTTCAGCCGGAATTTGCAACCTAGATTTGCACAGGTAAACGTTGTCGGAATTGAGTGAAATTTGGAGGGGACGTTCGTCTTGGAGAGACGAACAATCGGCCGTCGGCCGATGATGGAGGGGCTTCCTCACGCGCCCACACGCGCCGCCGGGCCGGGAGCTGTTTTGTGTGTGAAAATCGCCCCTAGAGTGTGTGTGACCTTATGAAAACCGCCGAGATTGCTGCTCATATTTGAAATTTGGAGGCAACACTCAAGATGTCATGAGATCTGCGTCCGGGAATAGCATCCGGAAGAGGGGCGACGGTAGCATGGGAGGCCGAACTGGTACAAGCAAACCAGTGAAAAGCAGCAGAGCAATGAGTGCCAAGGAGGTCCGTCCAAGGCGATAGAACTGCCGGGCATGTCACAACGACAAACGCCTAGATGCAAGACACATCCCAAGTTCATCCCAGAGTAGGATGAACTGGCTGGCCTCGTTAAAACCCATATATTGGAAAACCCAGTCGAAAAAATCCAATAATGGAAAAAAGAGTACCGGCGGCCAGAAGGCAATACCGTCAATTCTGATAAAAATATCCTGCAATGCAAAGGGGGTGGGAGTGTGTGAGGAAAATTGCTAGTGTCCAAAGAGGAGTCGGAGCCGTCCTGCATAAACAGCAAAAATAGGGGAGGGGTATCGTGAGAGAAAAACGCCGTGACCCAGTGATAGGGTCCATGGGATCCAGCAAGATCAACAGTAAAAAGCCTGCAAAAGCTAGGGGTGGGAATGTTAGTGAACACGAGTATAAGTGAAATATAGGTCATGCTGAGCAATGTGAGCCACATGTGGGGGAAGAGAGTTCCACCATGTAAAAGGAGTGCGAATATTAGAGAGGGCATCAGCAGCCTGGTTACCCTCTCTAAAAATGTGTGTGACTTTAAGAGTGAAATCCTGAATCGAGTGAAGAGTCCTTAGCCAGCGAGCACGAAGTCGCCAAGGGACATCTAAAGAGCGAGACTGAAAGCAGTGAACCACATAAGTGGAGTCAGACTCCAACCCGAGGGTCGTCCAACCCCGACCCTTAGCCACCTTGATGGCTGTCATAGCCGCCTGAAGCTCAGACTCAAAGACAAATCCCTGGGGGAGGGTCATAGAAAATCCACCGAGAGTAAAACCCCTGCAATTCCGAAAAATTCCGCCACCAGAAGATGGGCCGGGGGAGCCAAGCGCACATCCGTCAGTATTAACTTTGTGCCAATTAGGCGTAGGGGGAATCCATGAGACCGTGGAATGGGAAGAAGGCTTTAATGGGTTGCCTTGAACTCCCAACTTTCTCAGAATGGCCAAATCTCGAACTGTGTTATGCATAGGGGTCGATATTAAAGTGGAGGACTCCCGCACACAAAAGAGAATAATAGAAAGCGTATGGGTAGCATCGGCTTTCTTATTGTCAAAGACGCAAGCATTCCGAGCGGCCCAGATAGCCCAAATAGTGGATATAAATGCAGCTCGCCAAAGATCCGAAGTTTGTGGGCTAAGTGTGACATGCATAGCCTGTAACAACAAACTGAGGAACCCCTCATGAAAAGCAATAGAAATGTCAAAAGCCCAACAAAGCTTAGAGAAAATGCGTAAGGAAAAAGAGCAATCAGAGAAAATATGGTCAGAAGACTCCCCTGAGTTGCGGCATAGGCTGCAGATGGAAGGGGCCTGAATGCGGTAAGATTACAAGATGTCCCAGGAAGGAAGACGCTCAAAAATGGCTCTCCAGACTGTGTAAGATCTGCTCAAAGGAATGAATCTAGCCCAAATCCACTTCCCCCAAGAGGTGGGGAGGAAAGAGTGACGGAGGTGATTGTAAGCCAGGATGGATGTCACTTGACCATTTTTGGAGGGGGTCCAGACTCTATGATCCTTCCCCATCGGTGAGATGACAGTAGAGACAATATCTCGGGCTATATCTGGATAGGCCTGAACAAATGCCATATCAAGGTGCCAAGCGTCTTCGTAAAAGAAATCCGAGATCTGATGCTGGTAAAAATGGGACATCTCCAAGGGGATGCCAATCCTATCCGCTAGAGAATATCCAAGCCAATTATCAAACCAAAAGAGAACTGAGGAGTAGGACCAACGATCCAACTGGACTCCGAAATTAGCCGACGGATGTATGGCCGAAAGCCGCTAAAAAGAGAGGATTTCCGGAAACATTAGCTTGAGAAACAGCATTATTAACGATAACATGAGGATTAGCAACATGGGTGATACGAAATCTCTATCGGTACAGCGGAAGGCTGTATTACGAGCGGAAGCAAATAGCACTTAGTCAACAGGAATCGAACAGCATAGTCAGGAACTGATAGTAACCGCTCGATACAGCAACAATAATGGACAGTAGCACGCGTAATCGAACAGGGTCCAACCGAATGAGGATGAATGGTAGCACTCGCCCGATACAGTAGTTCCGAACAGCAGCAACTCGTTAGTAATAGCAGTAACGCGCACAAGACAAGAACTGATAGCAACAGTTCGATACATTAACAATAACGAACAGCGGCACGTGCATAAGACAAGAACGGACCAAATGGAAACATGATACGAAACCAACTACTCCAAACGAAGAAGACGAAGTAAGAATTAACGTAAAACACCTCGACCATACTCTAACATACTTGGGCGAGAAAACAGATACAAGACACGGAGTTACCTTGATAGTCGGAATTGGAATAACTTAAACAAAAGGCAACTTGCATATTGGGAGGGAGGAGGTCCAAGTGGTAGCTAAACAATAAAAGAATTTTCAGCATTTTTTTTACTACAAAAGCAGCAGGATTCTCGGCAGTATACTTGGTAAAAGGCGGCTATCACCTTGGAGACAAAACCCAACTTTTACTTTTGTTTGCAAGTGACATGGGGAACCTTTTATTATCTTTTCATTATTTTAAGAACAGCTTGTAATAGTTTAAATTATTTTGTCGGGCCACTTTTACCTATAAATAGTGGCGATGAAGTTGTGATAGAGATTATTGAATGTTGAAGAAATAAGAACACACTTTGTGTTTTCCCTGGTGAATGTTTTTCATCAAAACTTTGATTATTATTTGACGCGTTTTCGAATCTTAATCCGATTGATTCTCAATAGGTCTTGAGAAGAAATCTCTTTATCAAATTATAGGTCTAATTCGATAAAACAATCAAGCTTCATCTGCTTTCGATATTCTCGCTGCTGATACGCTTTATACTTGTTCAATATTTCGCATCAAGTGTTGTTCGATCCTTCGAACTTGTTTCCTATTTTCCAATTCGCATCCGACCGAAACGTGCTGTTTCGAGTGTCGCTGTTTGAAGGCGGCCTGTATCAAGTCTTTCACATTTGGACAAGTTCCTGTCTTGTTGCTGTATCGAGTGACTGTCATCTTTTCCTGTCGCGAGTGCGTGCCGCTAGCCCGTGTTATTGCTGTAGCTAACTGTGTTCTCAGTTCTTGACAGTTTCTTGCTGAATAGCTTCCGCTCGTCAAAACAGCTTCCTGTTGTGTCGATAGCGAATTCGCATCACCAACGAGAATTCGTATCATAAGTGGCATCGGAGCCCAAGTTCTTGATCTTTGGCATTATGGATCTCAACGACGCTGATTTCTTGGCAAAACTTCATGACGCATTGCGTGACGTACCAGAACAATGCGACCAGCGTTGTTAACCTAGATGTGGTGACTATGAATGTCCCTCACGCCATGTCGAAGAATTCAAGGTGAACGAGCTTCCGGAGTTCATTGGAGGGACAGACCCAGAAGTTTACTTGGAATGGGAACGTAAGATTGACCGCATGTTCGAATTTAAAGACCTTGACGATGAGAAAATGTGTAAGTATGCAATTCTCAAGTTGGGGAAAGGAGCTTCACTTTGGTATGAAGGAATTAAAACACGAAGAGCTCGTGCGGGGAAAGAAAAGATCCGTTCGTGGGATTCATTAAAAAGAAAACTTCATAAAAGATATGTACCAACATCACACCGGTTGTCCTTATACAGGAAGATAGCAGATCTCATGCAAGGAAAGTTGAATGTCAGTGAATACATTGAGGAGTTTGAGAATCTGACCTTAATGGGAGAAATAGAGGAGAATGGGGAGCAGAAGATGTCGCGATTCTTGCGTGGCTTGAACCGAAGCATAGCTAACTCGGTGGAACTGTATCCATACGAGGACTTCGATACATTATGTGGGCTATGTGTGAAGTTAAAAGCTCAGAACAGGATGAAGTTGTATAAACCCGAGTTTCCAGTTAAATTTGGAAACCTAAGCGTCGGGTCTAGTTCAACTACTAAGGCAACTGTACCGACTCCGGTCCTTGTTGCGATTCCTAAGAACCCCTACGTACTGAAGGAGACAAGTTTGGCTAAAGTATGATGTTTCAAATGTCAAGGGTTCGGACATTATCAAAATGCTTGTCCGAACAAACGAGTGGTGACACTAAGAGAAGCTGTCAGGATCCGAGACGAATTGTTGGTTGAAGACGAAAAAGAAAGACTGGGGGATGTATTTGATTTCAACATGGAGGACGAAGAAGGAGAAGAATGTGACGCTTACAATGCTCTGAATTACGATACAGCCTTGGTCCTTCTCACTTTGCAAGCTAAGTCGGTTCCGAGCGAGTCAGAACAACGGGACCAAATTTTCCATACGAAGTGTCAAGTTGGAGATAAGTAGTGTAGTTTGATTATCGACGGAGGGAGTTGCACCAACGTAGCTTCGAGTGAAATGGTGACGAAGCTTGGACTAACCACCACAACTCACCCTAAGCCATATGCTTTACATTGGCTTGATGGCGGAAGTAAGGTGAGGGCTTCGAAGCAAGTTCGGGTCGGATTGGCAATGGGTTCATATCACGATGAGATATTATGTGATGTGATTCCAATGGATGCTTGTCACGTACTTTTGGGACGCCCTTGGTTATTTGATAGGGATGTTTTGCATCGGGGAAGGAGCAACGAATACGAGTTGCGAGATAAAGGAAAGAAGATCGTGTTGAAACCGATGTCTCCTCAGGCTGTTCGTTCCATGAGTGCCAAACTAGGGGAAAAACCGAACCTCACCATGTTCGCTAGCGAGAGGGAAGTTGAACACGCTATGGAGAGTGGTGAGCGTGTTTACATGCTGGTGATAAAGGAGACTCGAGATGATTTCGTGGCAGCGAAAATAGAGGATACAGTGGCCGACTTATTACATGAGTTCGCGGACGTCTTCCCTGAAGAGTTGCCGTCGGGTTTGCCGCCAATCCATGGAATTGAGCATCAAATCGACCTTATACCAGGTGCGCCTCTTCCGAATAAGGCTGCCTAGGTGTAATCCCAAGGAAACGAAGGAACTTCAAAGGCAAATTGAAGAACTAATAAGCCACGGGTATGTTCGAGAAAGTTTAAGTCCATGTGCGGTTCTGGTCCTACTTGTTCCTAAGAAGGATGGGTCTTGGAGGATGTGTATTGATAGCCGGGCTGTAAATAACATAACGATCAAGTATGAATTCCCGATACCAAGGCTTTATGATATGTTGGACGAGCTACATGGCTCGGTGGTCTTTTCTAAAATTGATTTGCGAAGTGGCTATCACCAGATTCGTATGCGGGAGGGGGATGAATGGAAGACGGCTTTCAAAACTAAGCATGGGCTGTATGAGTGGACCGTCATGCCATTTGGACTCACGAATGCCCCGAGCACTTTCATGCGTTTGATGAACGAAGTACTTAAGGCATTTTTGGGCAGATTTGTGGTTGTTTATTTAGATGATATTTTGGTTTATAGTCGGTCGGTGGAAGAGCATCTCGGACATCTACGGCAAGTATTCGAGACTCTTAGGTCTCAAAGGCTCTATGGAAAGAAATAAAAGTGTGCGTTTCTCGTCGAGAGCATAACTTTTCTTGGCTATGTTGTTTCAAAAGATGGAGTGTCGGTTGACCAGGGTAAAATTGAAGCTATTAAGTCGTGGCCTACTCCCAAAACCGTAACTGAAGTTAGATCGTTCCACGGTCTTGCCTCTTTTTATCGGAGGTTTATTAGAGATTTCAGCACCATAACGAGTCCGATAACTGAGTGTTTGAAGAAGGGTCCGTTTATGAGGAGCAGGGCTGCCCAAGGGGCGTTTGAAAAGTTGAAGACAAGGTTATGTGAAGCACCTATCTTGGCGTTACCCGATTTTGCACAGTCGTTCGAAGTGGAGTGTGATGCTAGTGGAGTTGGTATTGGGGCGGTCCTCATTCAAGGCAGGCGGCCTATTGCGTACTTTTCGGAGAAGTTGGGTGGGGCTCGACTCAACTATTGTACTTACGACAAGGAGTTCTATGCCATAGTGAGAGCTCTTGATCATTGGAACCATTACCTTCGGACGAAACATTTTATTCTGCATTCGGACCATGAATCTTTAAAGTATATTAATGGGCAGCAGAAGTTGAGTCCCAGACATGCAAAGTGGGTGGAGTTCTTGCAATCATTTCACTTTTCATCGAAGTATAAGGATGGCAAGAGCAACATTGTAGCAGATGCGTTGTCCATACGGTATGCCTTACTCTCTACCCTTGACGTTCGATTACTTGGATTCGATACAGTAAAGGAGTATTACGACGGTGATGCGAATTTTGGCGAGACCTCTGCCCTGTGCAAACTTGGCCCGATGGGAGAATTTTCGATACAGGAAGGCTTTCTTTTAATAGAAATCGTCTTTGTCTACCAAGGCACACGATACGAGAATTGCTGGTTCGAGAGGCTCATGGGAGAGGTTTGGCTGGCCACTTTGGTTCGGATAAGACATTAGATGTGCTGAAAAAACATTTTTATTGGCCAAAAATGCAGGGGGATGTCAGTAACATAATTAGTAAGTGTGTGACATGCCATGTTGCGAAGAGTTCGTTCAAACCAGGATTATACACACCTTTACCGATTCCGGAGAGGCCATGGGAAGATGTCTCGATGGATTTTATTGTGGCTTTACCGCGTACTCAATGAGGGAGGGATGCGATTATGGTTGTTGTCGATCGTTTTTAAAAGATGGCTTATTTTGTTGCTTGTCACAAAACCGATGATGCGAGTAATGTTGCTGATTTGTATTTTCGAGAGGTGGTACGTTTACATGGGATTCCGAAGACTATTGTTTCCGATCGGGACTCCAAATTTCTCAGCTACTTTTGGAACACTCTATGGAGGAAGGTGGGAACAAAACTCTTGGTTAGCACTTCACACCACCCTCAAACCGACGGACAAACTGAAGTGACTAATCGAACCCAGGGAACACTGTTGCGAGGCTTGGTAAGCAAGACACAAAAGGACTGGGATCTAAAACTGGCACATGCGGAGTTTGCTTATAATCGTTCTCCTACCCACCACGGCACGGTCTCCATTCGAAGTAATTTACGGCCTGAATCCTTACATACCACTAGACTTAATTCCATTACCGAATGATGAATTGGTGCATAAGGATGCGGAGTCAAAACTGAAATCAATGATGAAATTACACGAACAAGTGCGGGACCGAATCAAGGAGATAAACGAGACGTACAAAAGGAAGTCGAACAAGCAAAGAAAACCGAGATTATTCGAGGTTGGAGATTTAGTTTGGGTGCATTTGAGGAAGGAACGATTCCCGAGTAAGCGCAAGAACAAGTTAATGCCACGAGCTGAGGGACCATTTAAAATAATTGCGAAAGTGAATGACAATGCTTACAAGTTAGAACTTCCGGGTGATCACGGAGTGCATGCTACTTTCAACGTAGGTGATCTATCCCATTACCTTGACGACGATGGGATTGCGGAATTGAGGACAATTCCTTTTAAAGAATGAGGGAATGATACGAAACCAACTACTCCAAGCGAAGAAGACGAAGTAAGAATTGACGTAAAACACCTCGACCATACTCTAACATACTTGGGCGAGAAAACAGATACAAGACACGGAGTTACCTTGATAGTCGGAATTGGAATAACTTAAACAAAAGGCAACTTGCATCTTGGGAGGGAGGAGGTCCAAGTGGTAGCTAAACAATAAAAGAATTTTCAGCATTTTCTTTACTACAAAAGCAGCAGGATTCTCGGCAGTATACTTGGTAAAAGGCGGCTATCACCTTGGAGACAAAACCCAGCTTTTACTTCTGTTTGCAAGTGACATGGGGAACCTTTTATTATCTTTTCATTATTTTAAGAACAGCTTGTAATAGTTTAAATTATTTTTTCAGGCCACTTTTACCTATAAATAGTGGCGATGAAGTTGTGATAGAGATTATTGAATGTTGAAGAAATAAGAACACACTTTGTGTTTTCCCTAGTGAATGCTTTTCATCAAAACTTTGATTATTATTCGACGCGTTTTCGAATCTTAATCCGATTGATTCTCAATAGGTCTTGAGAAGAAATCTCTTTATCGAATTATAGGTCTAATTTGATAAAACAACTGTTTCTATCCTGTTTCGATATTCTGCTCGTTTTCGATACAGTTTTATACTTGTTCGGTATTTCGCATCAAGTGTTGTTCGATCCTTCGAACTTGTTTCTTGTTTTCCAATTCGCATCCGACCGAAACGTGTTGTTTCGAGTGTCGCTGTTTGAAGGCGGCTTGTATCAAGTCTTTCACATTTGGACAAGTTCCTGTCTTGTTGCTGTATCGAGTGACAATCATCCTTTCCCGTCGCGAGTGCCTGCCGCTAGCCCGTGTTATTGCTGTAGTGAACTGGTGTTCTCAGTTCTTGACAGTTTCTTGCTGAATAGCTTCCGCCCGTCAAAACAGCTTCCTGCTGTGTCGATAGCGAATTCGCATCACCAACGAGAATTCGTATCAAAACAAACAGGAACAGTCAATTCCAAACAGCGGTACTCGAAACAGCGAGTTCCGAACAGCAAGGCTAATCGATACAACGGTCCTGAACAGCAAGGCGAACAAAGAGAATCCCAACAGCGACAGTGAACAAGATGATTCCAAAACTATTCTGGAGGATGAATAGCACTTATGATAGGAAATCCTGATCAAGTACAATCCTGTATCGAAGGTAAGAGAAATGCCTTTTGCGAACAGGAAACACGAACAATAATTTGAAGTATGGAACAAATGTAAGAATCGCTGAAAATAGAGCGATCCTACTGAAACAGAACAGGAACAAGATGTTTATCGAATTAGACCTATAATTCGATAAAGTGATTTCTTCTCAAGACCTCTTGAGAATCGATCGGATTAAAATTCGAAAACGCGTCGAATAATAACCAACTTTTGGAAGGAAACTCGTCCAACACTTTAAACAATACACAATGTATTTTTTTGATGATTCAATGAATGTCCCAAATACATCCCAAACATGACTACTTATAGATAAGAGTAGTCTTACAAAATCAAATAAATTATTCAAAAGGTAAGATCACAAGATCTTTAAAATAAAGAAAAGGACAACAAAAGAGATGGCACACTCCATGCCAAAGGGGGCCGCGGTCAATCAAGGGGGACAAAGGGTGGGTGAAATCTTTTCACATGACATTATTGAGATATCCTGTATCACTTTAATATAAAGAAATGAGATGAAATCTTCATTATATTGGACAAGATCGGCCGAGATCTTCACCAATTTGGACCAATCATGATGCATGTCGCCACATCTAAGTTATTCCGAGTCCGATCACCAAGGTTACTCCAAGTCTCGTATCCGTTTTCTCGCCTAAGTATGTAGGTGTATGTTCAAGGTGTTTTACGTCGATCCGCACTTCGTCTTCTTCACTTGGAGTAGTCGATTTCGTATCATTTCCTCCTTCTTTAAAAGGAATTGTCCTCAATTCCGCAATTCCATCGTCAACGAGATACGAAGATAGATCACCTATGTTAAAAGTAGCATGTACTCCATAATCACCCGGAAGTTCTACCTTAAACGCGTTATCGTTTATTTTAGCAACCACTTTGAAAGGCCCATCGGCTCGCGGCATTAGCTTATTTTTTCGTTTACTCGGAAATCGTTCCTTCCTCAAATGTACCCAAACCAAATCGCCAACTTCAAATAGCCTCGGTTTTCTTTGTTTGTTAGACTTCCGTTTGTAAGCATCATTTATCTCTTTAATTCGATCACGCACTTGTTCATGTAGCCTCACCATGGACGTAAGTTTCGACTCCGCGTCTTTGTGTACTAACTCATCGCTCGGCAAGGGAATTAAATCTAACGGTATACATGTATTCAAACCATAAATGATTTCAAAAGGTGAGTGAGCCGTGGCATGAGTAGGGGATCTGTTGTAGGCAAATTCCGCATGTGCAAGTTTTAGATCCCAATTCTTTTGTGTCTTGCTTACAAGACCACGCAACAACGTTCCCAAAGTTCGATTAGTTACCTCGGTTTGTCCGTCGGTTTGAGAATGATGCGAAGTGCTAAACAAGAGTTTGGTTCCCACTTTTCTCCACAACATATTCCAAAAGTAGCTAAGAAATTTTGAATCTCGATCCGAAACAATAGTCTTCAGAATTCCATGTAAACGTACCACTTCTCGAAAATATAAGTCGGCCACATTGCTTGCATCGTCGGTCTTGTGGCACGCTACAAAATGAGCCATCTTCGAAAAACAATCTATGACTACCATAATAGCATTCTTACCCCATTGAGTACAAGGCAACACAATAATGAAATCCATCGAAACATCCTCCCATGGTCTATCCGTAACCGGTAAAGGCATATACATGCCTGGATTAAACGAGCTCTTCGCCATATGACATGTCACGCATTTACTCACGATATCATTTACGTCTCCTTACATTTTTGGCCAACAGAGATGTTCCCTAAGTACCTCCATGGTTTTAGCCGTGCCAAAATGGCCAGCCAAGCCTCCTCCGTGAGCTTCATGAATCAATAGCTCCTGAACCGTATGTTTGGGCAAGCAAAGTCGATTACCCTTAAAGAGAAACCCGTCTTGTATCATAAATTCCTCGAACGGATCAGATTTACATCGGATAAAAATATCTCCGAAATCAGCATCGTCAACATAATAATCTATTACCATCCCGAATCCAAGCAAACGAACATCAAGAGTAGACAGTAGAGCTTACTGTCTAGACAACGCACCTGCAACAACATTGCTTTTACCGTCCTTATACTTTGATGAAAAGTGGAATGATTGCAATAACTCAACCCACTTAGTGATACGAATTCTCGCTGGTGATGCGAATTCGCTATCGATACAGCAGGAAGCTGTTTTGACGAGCGGAAGCTAACGGGAAGAAACTATCGGGAACTAATAACAACAGTTCACATGCTTCTAATGTCTTTGGCGGTGACGCAGACACGGCAGAAATGATGACAAAGAATTGATACAAAGAACAAGACAGGAACTTGGCTGAATGTAAAAGACTTGATACAAGCCACCTTCAAACAGCGACACTCGAAACAGCACGTTTCGGTCGGATGCGAATTGGAAAACAGGAAACAAGTTCGAAGGATCGAACAACACTTGATGCAAAATACCGAACAAGTATAAAACTGTATCAAAAACGAGCAGAATATCGAAACAAGACAGAAACAGTTGTTTTATCGAATTAGACCTATAATTCGATAAAGAGATTTCTTCTCAAGACCTATTGAGAATCAATCGGATTAAGATTCGAAAACGCGTCGAATAATAATCAAAGTTTTGATAAAAAGCATTCACCAGGGAAAACACAAAGTGTGTTCTTATTTCTTCAACATTCAATAATCTCCCTATCACAACTTCATCGCCACTATTTATAGGTAAAAGTGGCTTGACAAAATAATTTAAACTATTACAAGCTGTTCTTAAAATAATGAAAAGATAATAAAAGGTTCCCCATGTCACTTGCAAACAAAAGTAAAAGCTGGGTTTTGTCTCCAAGGTGATAGCCGCCTTTTACCAAGTATACTTCCGAGAATCCTGTTGCTTTTGTAGTAAAGAAAATGTTGAAAATTCTTTTATTGTTTTATCCTACCCACTTGGACCTCTCCCCCCCAATATGCAAGTTGTCTTTTGTTTAAGTTACTCCAATTCCGATTATCAAGGTAACTCCGTATCTCGTATCTGTTTTCTCGCCTAAGTATGTTGGAGTGTGGTCGAGGTGTTTTACGTCAATTCTTACTTCGTCTTCTCCACTTGGAGTAGTCGGTTTCGTATCACTTAGCATGCCGTGGATTTAACTTTTGCTGCCCGTTAATATATTTCAATGATTCATGGTCCGAATGCAAAATGAAATGCTTCGGCGAGAAAAGTAAGGATCGACGTAAGCAGCCTTGCAACCCGCCATGCACATGCGACTACGTACTTGGGCGAGAAAACGAATACCAGACAACTCGGCCGTGTCATTTAAGACGGACCGTGTCGTATTACTCCAAAAATGCTAAAAGTTGTCTGCCCAAGCAACCCGACCGTGTCATTGGACACGGCCCGTGGTGTTTATGGCCGAAAATTGTGGTCTAAGCGGATAATGATTCAAGCGGGATAATGATTCAAGCGGCCATGGAAAGATAAAAGAAAGATCTTAAAATCATGTGAAACGGTCCAAGGTTCAATTACGTTTCTATCAAGCCACACGAACCGTTCAAATGTGCAGTGGTGTTTATGGCCGTAAATTGTGGTCCAAGCTTGATGAAGATTTGGTGAAGATTTGATGAAGATTTCGCCCCCCCCCCCTCACCCCATCCCACCCCACTTTATGGCCGTGAGTGTGTTGTTTACTCTTAGTCCTTGTTCCATTTTTCCAAGTCTTGGTTGTATTTTATTAAGTCTTGTTGTAATTTTCTTAAGTCTTTGATTTGTTTTTTTTCTTTTCTTTGATCTTGTTGGACATTCAAAGATCTTGTAAGTTAGTATAAATAAGCCATATTAGGCATACTTGTAAAAGAGATTTTGAATCAAAGAAATACTCTTGTACTACTTAAGTGTTGGACGAGTTTCCTACCAAAACTTTGATTATTATTCGACGCGTTTTCGAGTTTTAATCCGGTCGATTCTCAATAGATCTTGGGAAGAAATCACTTTATCGAGTTATAGGTCTAATTCGATAAAAACCTTGTAGTTAATTTTATTCGGCCGAATTGCCCTACTTTCGGACGATTTTTACGTTGCGTTCCATACATGAAATAATTATTAATATACAAAATTCTTAAAATACACTTCTGTTGCGTCGCATGCGGATTACGTTTACATACGAACGTTTAATTCGCATCATAAGTGGTATCGGAGCCCACACCTGAATTTCTTAATTCAGTTGAGGTTCTTGATCCTTCACCAGAATGGAGTTCAACGATATTGATTTCTTGGCTAAATTACGCGACGCATTACGCAGCATACCGGAGTTCATGGGACCTTCCGATCCAAAAGCATGTGTTGATTGGCTCCACGCCTGTGAGGAGTTTTTCAACCACAAGTCAATTCCAGTAGACCGCCGAGTCTCGTTGGCGACGGAACGCCTTCGTGGTCATGCCTCGGCCTGGTGGAAGAACTTGAAAACCAATCGTTTACACCAAAGTAAACCCAAACTCAGAGACTGGAACAAATTCATAAAACACTTGGAACATCATCCCCAAAAATTCTCACCACCACGATCCACCGACGGCACCACACCGGAAATTGCAGAAGTTCAGCGCTGCCCCGCCAACTGGTCGGCATGTTTTCGCCTTCGCCGCATCTGGTACAACCGCCGATTCATCCTCATGCCTTAAGTTAGGCATCGCGCAGGCCTTCGCCGCACGCTCTGTCTCCAGTGATGACTTTGACGCGTCGATCTGAAAAGCACCACAAGATGATTCGGAAACCACCAGAATTTATTCCCCCAACGCCACTCCCTGTTTCTTTGCATCGAATTCGAACACTGTAGAGATGAACGTCACATTTAGGACTGCTTCGTCCTTCCAGTTGCGATTGAAGATGATGATGATTCGGAAAAATGGGGCGCCGCTGTTACAACCTGTAAAATTGAGGATGAAGAATCAGCGAATGCCCTAATCAACCATGTTGGGCCTTTTCCATTGGGTGAGAATTTTGAAAATGGGTCTAAAATTAATTAATTTACTTATGGTAAGGAATATAGACTGAATTATTTTCATGATGAAATTGAGTCATTCTTTCTTGATGGGCCTTCATGTGACTTTACAAAGTTGATGATTGATACGGAATCAATCGTGTCAAATGCAGAAGACAAAGTAAGGATCGACGTAAATGACCTTACAACACGCCATGCACAGATTACTACGTATTTAGGCGGGAAAACGGACATAAGACGTGGAGTCTCGGTCTCAGCCGTGTCATATAACACGGCCCGTGTCATGCTATGCCGGAAGGTCGACAATCGGCCCGAAAATGGACGAACTGCCGGAAAAATCACCACTGCCGGGCCGGCCGATGTTGCCGACCACCACTGCCGGGCCGGCGATCGCCGCCGAACCCGTCCGTGTCATCCGACACGGCCCGTGCCGAGATGTCCTAGATAGTGAAATCTCGCTGCCGACCGAACCCGACCGTGTCGTCCGACACGGCCCGTGCCGACACAACCCGACCGTGTCAGGCGACACGGCCAAGTCACACTCTTCCGGATAGTAAATTCCCGCTGCCCGACCAACCCGACCGTGCCAGGCGACATGGTCGAGTCCTGCCGAACATGTGTGCCCGCACATGCCACCGCGGCCGTGCCGATCGGCACGGGCCGTGTCCGACAGCCAGCAAACTCACATTATTGCTGATTTTTTTTGTGTTTTTTTGTTGTTTTCCCTCCCCTCACATGTCATGATTAAAGTTGCATGTTATGTGGGGTGGCTTATAATCATTTTGTTGTGTGATTCCCCCTCCCTATCATTTGATTCATTTTTATTTTATTTTGATGTTTTGTTTTTCATTTCAAGATCATGTGATCTTGTTTTATTCTTTAGTTGCTTAGAAGACTACATTGCTATAAGTAGTCTTGTTCATGCTTTCCTAAGATATATTGTATGTTGAAGAAATAAGAATACACTTGTGTTTTCTTGGTGAATGCTTTTCATCGAAACCTTGATTATAATTCGACGCGTTTTCGAGTTTTAATCGAATCGATTCTCAATAGGTCTTGAGGAAAGATTATCTTATCAAACTATAGGTCTAGTTTGATAAATCATTCATATTGTTCTTGTTTTTGTAAGCCGAATTGCCCTACTTTCGATTATATCTTACGAGTGTTACACATATTCGAGTGTTCTGAGGTAACAAAATATATCCGCTGCATTTTCCGGCGAATTTACGTTCATCTTAATACGTAATTCGTATCATTAGTGGCATCGGAGCCCAAGGTTACTTCCTTGGTGAATTTCTCTTGGCGATTTTCTTATCAAAAATATCTTATCATGGATTTTTCCGACGATTTCATGGAGAAACTACGTGAGGCACTACACAGCATGCAAAAACCACGTTTTCAAGCAAGAAGAGGAGGATATGATGCACATTCACCGCGTTATGTGGATGAATTTAAAGTTAATGAACTTCCGGAATTTGTCGGAGGTACTAATCCCGAAGTTTACTTGGAGTGGGAGAGGAAGATTGAACGTATGTTCGACTTCAAGCACCTTAACGATGAGAAAAGTTGCAAATATGCAATTCTCAAGTTAGGGAAGGGCGCTTCCTTATGGTTCGAGGGTATGAAAACACAACGAGCTCGTGCGGGAAAAGAGAAAATCCGTTCTTGGGATTCTTTGAAAAAAAAACTACGTAAAAGGTATGTCCCGACATCACATCGGTTAACCTTATACCGAAAAATTGCGGAGTTCGTACAAGGGAAACTAAGTGTGGAAGAATATATCGAAGAATTTGAAGGCTTGGCCTTAATGGGAGAACTTGATGAAAATGAAGAACAAAGAATGTCACGTTTCTTACGTGGTCTAAACCGAAACATTGCAAATACGGTGGAATTATACCTATACGGAGATTTTGACACTTTATGCGGACTATGCATAAAGATAGAAGCTCAAAACAAAGTGAAGTTTTCCAAAACCGAATTTACATCAAAGTTCGAGGATCCAAGTACCGGTTCAAGTTCAATTACCACAACGATACCGACTCCTATCTCTACTACGGTTTCTAAAACCCCCGGCGTACCGAAGGAAACAAGCCTAACCAAAGTAAGGTGTTTTAAATGCCAAGGATTCGGTCACTATCAAAATACTTGCCCTAACAAACGAGTTGTGACACTAAGAGGATCCATCACGATCCGAGACGAGTTGCTAGTCGAGGACGAAGGAGAAAGACTAGGTGACTCCAACGTGGAGGAAGACGAGGGAGAAGAATATGAAACTTACGAGGCTCCAAACTATGATACAACATTGGTTCTTCGTACTTTACAAGTCAAACCCATTTCAAATGATTCAGAACAACGGGATCAAATTTTTCACACCAAGTGTCAAGTCGGGAACAAATGGTGTAGTTTGATCATCGATGGAGGAAGTTGTACCAACGTAGCGTCAAGGGAGATGGTGACGAAACTCGGACTCATCACTACTACTCACCCAAAACCATACGCATTACATTGGCTTGATGACGGGAGTAAAGTGAAAGTCTCGAAACAAGTACGGGTCGGTTTGACCATGGGTTCGTACGTCGACAACATATTATGCGATGTACTCCCGATGGATGCATGCCATGTACTCTTGGGACGACCATGGCTATTCGATAGAGATGTTTTACATCGAGGAAGAAGTAACGAGTACGAGTTACGGGATAAGGACAAGAGGATCGTGTTGAAACCAATATCACTTCAATCTATGATCCCTAACCGAGGTGAGAAACCGAATCTAACCATGTTTTCTAGTGAGAGGGAAATTGAACTTGGTACTGAGATTGGCCGGTCAAAAGAATACGACAACTTCGGGCCAAATTTTAATAACGACGCAGTTTCTCGTAATGGACTTATTGTCTTGAATGATTACCAAATTGAGGAAAGTAAATTATTTTGTGATGGGCTATTATTGGAGGAGCCCAACAATATTGAAACGGAGAGTTGGTCAGATTATGACGGACCGCCAGCATTTGATGAGGAACCAGTTGATGAAGAGGAATCCGTAATAAATCCTGTTTTTCCCATTCTTGATGGTGAACCCGACGTGAAATTATCAGTGTTTCGAATTCTGGAGGATGAACCCGATGTGAAATTAACCGTGCGCCCCATTTCAGATGTCCGCTCATGTCATGATATCGGTACTACCGGGCAAAGTAATTATTATTATTTTATTAATAATGATAGTTATTTTATTGGTGATTCTCGAGGGCCCCCCACTACCTATCGTCTCAAGATTTTGGGCCATGTACGCACTGCGGACATTTTCGAGATCAAATACATAGAGGTTTTAATTAATTATCTTGATGACGAAGGAAGTCCGGAATTGAGGACAATTCCTTTTAAAGAAGGAGGAGATGATATGGAATCAATCGTGTCAAATGCAGAAGACAAAGTAAGGATCGACGTAAATGACCTTACAACACGCCATGCACAGATTACTATGTATTTAGGCGGGAAAACGGACATAAGACGTGGAGTCTCGGTCTCAGCCGTGTCATATAACACGGCTCGTGTCATGCTATGCCGGAAGGTCGACAATCGGCCGAGATCGGACGAATCACGGAAAAATCACCACCGCCGGAAAAATCACCACTGCCGGAATCGCCGATCGCTGCCGACCACCACCTGCCGGAACTGGCCGATCGCTGCCGACCGAACCCGGCCGTGTCATCCGACACGGCCCGTGCCGAGATGTCCTAGATAGTGAAATCTCACTGCCGACCGAACCCGACCGTGTCGTCCGACACGGCCCGTGCCGACACGACCCGACCGTGTCAGGCGACACGGTCGAGTCACACTCTTCCGGATAGTAAATTCCCGCTGCCCGACCAACCCGACCGTGCCAGGCGACACGGTCGAGTCCTGCCGAACATGTGCGCCCGCACATGCTGCCGCGGCCGTGCCGATCGGCACGGGCCGTGTCCGACAGCCAGCAAACTCACATTATTGCTGATTATTTTTGTGTTTTTTTGTTGTTTTCCCTCCCCTCACATGTCATGATTAAACTTGCATGTTATGTGGGGTGGCTTATAATCATTTTGTTGTGTGATTCCCCCTCCCTATCATTTGATTCATTTGTATTTTATTTTGATGTTTTGTTTTTCATTTCAAGATCATGTGATCTTGTTTTATTCCTTAGTTGCTTAGAAGACTACATTGCTATAAGTAGTCTTGTTCATGCTTTCCTAAGATATATTGTATGTTGAAGAAATAAGAATACACTTGTGTTTTCTTGGTGAATGCTTTTCATCGAAACCTTGATTATAATTCGACGCGTTTTCGAGTTTTAATCGAATCGATTCTCAATAGGTCTTGAGGAAAGATTATCTTATCAAACTATAGGTCTAGTTTGATAAATCATTCATATTGTTCTTGTTTTTGTAATCCGAATTGCCCTACTTTCGGTTATATCTTACGAGTGTTACACATATTCGAGTGTTGTGAGGTAACAAAATATATCCGCTGCATTTTCCGGCGAATTTACGTTCATCTTAATACGTAATTCGTATCAATGACACTTGGACCTTTTAGTCATGTGGAGAATGAATTACTTGAGCCTCCTTATTTTGATGATAAAGTTAGCCAGTTTGGGTCTGACATATTTGTGGAAGAAGAAGGTTTGTTTGAAAATTCTGGGTATGATGGGCCTCCACTATTTGATGATGAACCAGATAATGAAGAGGAGCCTTTCTTTGATACCGAGCATCTAATTGTGCTGAGCTCGAAGATGAGCCGTGCTACGATTTTGCGGAGGCATATGACGGGTCAAATAGCTATTATTATTTTATAAATAATGATGGTTATTTTGCTAACATTTGTTTGAAATCTCTAACCCATCGCCCTAAGATTAACAACTATTATTTTCTTATAAAAAATGATAGTTATTTTAATACTTTTTTGAAAACTCCACGTGCCTATCGTCTCAAGATTTTGGGCCATGTACGCACTGTGGATATTTTCGAGATCAAGTACTTAGAGGCTTTAGTTAATTATCTTGATGACGATGGGATTTCGAAATTGAGGACAATTCCCTTTAAAGGGGAGGGAACGATACGAAATTGACTAGTCCGAATGAAGAAGACGAAGTAAGGATCGACGTAAGCAGTCATGCAACCCGCCATGCACATGCGACTACGTACTTTGGCGAGAAAACGAATACCAGGCAACTCGACCGTGTCATTTAACACGGCCCATGTCGTATTACTCCATAAATGCCAAAAGTCGTCTGCCTAAGCAACCCGACCGTGTCATTGAACACGGCCCATGCCGAAATTCTTCCGACCATCGTTTTCAAGACTTGGAGTGTGCTTTTCTTTAGTCTAATCTTAAGATTGTGTTATTATTCTATTTTATTGTAATATTTACTTTTTGTCCTTATATTTTGTCTTGATTTTCAAAGATCATGTAATAATGATACGGAATTGACGAGCTCGAGTGAAAAAGGCGAAAAGCGGACCAAATTACCAATTTCCACGCGTACGAGGACTTCGTAGCAGTTTTGATATTTTAATCATAACTCACTCATACGAAGTCCAATTTAGGTGATTCAAGCGGCCTCGGAAAGATAAAAGAAACATATATAAATCATGTGAAACGGTCCAAGGTCCAATTATGTTTCTATCAAGCCACAAGAACCGTTCAAATGTGCAGTGGTGTTCATGGACGAAAATTGTGGTCCAAGCTTGATGAAGATTTGTGAAGATTTGATGAAGATTTCGCGCCCCCCCCCCCCTTCTCACCTTATGGCCGTGAGTCAAGTAGCAAAGGATGACTTGGAGTGTGTTGTTTAGTCTTAGTCCTTGTTCCATTTTTTCAAGTCTTGGTTGTGTTTTATTAAGTCTTGTTATAATTTTCTTAAGTCTTTGATTTCTTTTTTTTCTTTTCTTTGATCTTGTAGGACATTCAAAGATATTGTAAGTTAGTAAAAATAAGACATATTAGGTCTTGGGATTATTATTTGACGCATTTTGGAGTTTTAATACGATCGATTCTCAGTAGGTCTTGGGAAGAAATCACTTTATCGAGTTATCGGCCTAATTCGATAAAAACCTTGTAGTTAATTTTATTCGGCCGAATTGCCCTACTTTCGGATGATTTTTATGTTGCGTTCCATACATCAAATAATTATTCATATACAAAATTCTTAAAATACACTTTCATTGTGTTGCATGCGAATTACGTTTACATACGAACATTTAATTCGCATCACTCCGGCCTTGGAAACAACGTAGCCAAGGAAAACTATACTCTCGACGAGAAATGCACACTTTTCCTTCTTTCCATAGAGCTTTTGGGCCCTAAGAGTCTCAAATACTTGTCGCAAGTGTCCGAAATGTTCTTCCAACGACCGACTATACACCAAAATATCATCCAAATACACAACTACAAATCGGCCCAAAAATGGTTTGAGTACCTCGTTCATCAAACGCATGAAAGTACTCGGAGCATTAGTAAGACCAAATGGCATGACGGTCCATTCATACAGCCCGTGTTTAGTTTTGAAAGCTGTTTTCCACTCATCTCCTTCTCGCATCCGAATCTGGTGATACCCATTCCGCAAATCGACTTTCGAAAAGATCACGGATCCGTGTAGTTCGTCCAACATGTCATCAAGTCTCGGAATCGGGAATCGATACTTGATTGTTATGTTATTCATGGCTCGACTATCAATACACATCCGCCAAGATCCGTCCTTCTTAGGAACAAGCAAAATCGGAACTGATGAGAAACCACTGGATTATCGACTGGACCCAGTAAAAATAGTCGTTGGTCCAGTCACAAGAGCACGAGCTAAACAATTCAAAGAATCAATCAACGGACTAGTACAAATCATTTGGGATAATGAAATTGCTAAGAAACCAATCGAGATGGACCCTAAAAGCGAAGCAGTTGTCAATATCATCAAGATACATGAAGAGATCGGTCCAACTCATAGCCGTTGTGTTTGATTTAATTTCGACCCTACAATTGAAGACAAATAGGCCATGACATGAAGAAGACTTAGATCATCATCATCAAAGTCATGATATGTGTATCATGAGTATCTAGCAAGAAGATTTGGAAGGAGAATTTGAAGAGAGATAAATCAGCCCCATATCCACATAAGTCGTGCACTCCATCACCAACATCATGAGCATGATAAAAGTCTTACCAAGAGTATCTAACATAAGAGATTTCTTCATCAAAAGTCCATGCATGGAGCCGTTCCATTTGAAGAGTTCAGCCATATAGCCGTTGCTATTCTTATCATTCAAAGTTTACCATTTTCTTCATGCTTTACATCTTTTCAAAGTGTGATCTTTGTTTATTATTCTTTAGTTTGAAATTAGACTAAGTTTATACCTATTTAAAGGCATATAATAGGCAGACTTTATATACCTTATAAAATATTTGTTTACTTGAGTTATTATTACTCTTTGTATTCAATTTTCATCACTGTACAAGATAGCCTTCGTTTCCAACCGAAGTGTTGTTTTTTTCACCTTGATTCTAAAGTTCTACTTGTTGAAATAATTTGAAAAAGATTACTTGAAAAGAATAGAATAGAAATATATATTTATATATATATATATATATATATATATATATATATATCGAATATATATTATATAAATCCTGCAGAAAATTGTTAGCAACACGAAATCCGCCTATCCCGAAAGTTTCGCTGTTGAGTCCAGATAATCTGTCTCCTTAAAGCAAATTCGTCCTCACCACGGTGTATGACGTCTACCTCCCAGGATAAAACAACAGCTCGATGTAACGAATCTGTGATCCGCTGCACCCTCAACGAACTAGAACAAAATCTGTCTACTATCACCGACCGCAGAAGAAAGAAAAACGAAGAAAAATATTTGGCTGTGTAGGCTTTGAAAATTCGTCCGCAAAAATTATTGTTTTTAAAAATGAGCCCCCTCAGCCGAGTATTTATAGGTGAAGACTGGAGGAGGTTGTGTGCTGGAGGAACTCTATACCAATCGAAATTGGTATCTGGAGGAACTCTAAACCGATCAAAATTGGTATCAAGGAGGAACTCTAAACCGATCGAAATACTTATCCAGATTCGATTTTATCCGGATCCGAAAAATTCAGAATTTATTAATTGAGGTATTTTCGGTAAAATAAAATTTTACCGAATAAAATTGCAGTAAAAAGATAACTTCGAGACGCCGAGACATTTCGCCCAAATCGCCCTTCGACCGAGGCCGACCCGACCCGAGCCGAGCCGAGCCGGACGGACGGACGGCGGCGGCGGCGGCGCGCGCGTGTGTGTGTACGCGCGAGGGGCGCCTAGTCACACATCCACACATGTCTCATTTTGAACATGCCTTTGTCCATATCTCCTTATATACTCACAATTTCTCCCTTCTTTTTCCAATGTGGGATAGCATCCCAAATTCATTTTTAAAGGGTTCACTTTGGAACATTATATCTCATTCATACCTCAATCATTTTGAGTGTTCTTACATGTTTTGGAAACCTCGTACGGAGTACTACGTATTCCAACTAAGTCCCGACTTTAACTCGTAGTCGAGCCCACTCAAAATTTCCTCTCAAATGGGCTGCTCAAAATAGCCCATTTCCTCCATTTTATCTTATATTTCCAACAATCCCCCACATGAATGAGATTGATGGTCCAGCAGCACACGTCAGACACGGAGTTGACTTGGTGATAGTTACTACGGTTAAGCATTGCATAAGATAGGTAGAGTATGCTCCTTGAACCTTCCCTCGAAAAGATATATTCTCCTTACTGGCTAGACAGTGTGACTAGATGCCTTTGAACTGTCCGACCGCTTGTGTAAGTGATCGTATATCCTTCACAAGTGTCCTTCCTGATTTGTTCAGTTCTCATTATTGTGCCCATTTTGGCCGTGGACACCGTCCTGGTTCTGCGAGAGTTTCTAAAGAATTGTGCCTTAGCAATTCTCCTTTGAAGCGGCCCCTCTTCTCTCTAACATAGGTGATTCTCTTTAAGTATTTTGAGTAAACCCCTATTTTACTCCACCCGACTATACGTTGTCGACTTAAGAATCATTAAAAGCATAAGCTTAACCTACGGGTATCACTGTTTTCATCCTAGGAATGGTCGGTTCGGGGTAACCCCCACAGTGATCGTGCCCAGTTTTATGGATTGGTTGTTCCATTGAACCTAGATCTTGGGATCTCCAGTCAGCTTAGGTTGGGTATCCTCCATAAAACCATTATCTCAAGGCAATAGACCCATTCCTCTTGATGATTTATCAACAAGGTCTCTTGATAACCCTTTGGTTAGTGGATCCGCAATGTTATCCTTTGATGACACATAATCAATAGCGATAACTCCTGTTGATATCAATTGTCTAATGGTATTATGTCTCCTCCTTATGTGATGAGACTTACCATTGTACATTACGCTCTGTGCCCTGCCAATCGCAGATTGACTATCACAATGAATACATATTACAGTCACAGGCTTTCCCCATCTTGGAATATCTTCTAGAAAAGGTGTAGCCATTCTCCTTCTTCTACACATTTATCTAAGGCTATAAACTCGGATTCCATCGTTGACCGAGATATAAGTTTCTGTTTCGAAGATTTCCATGCCACTGTTGCACCGGCTAGTGTGAACACATATCCACTTGTAGACTTGGAGTCTTTTATATCAGATATCCAATTTGCATCACTATATCCTTCAAGTACTGCTGGATATTTGGTATAGTGCAGAGTACCCCTTAAGTATCTTAGTACCCTTATGATCGCCTTCCAGTGATCCTTTCCGGGGTTGCTCGTGTATCTACTTAGTTTACTAACTGAGTAGGCTATGTCTGGTCTTGTACAGCTCATCAAGTACATCAGACTTCCTATTATGCGTGAGTATTCGAGTTGAGATACTCCTTCACCCTTATTCTTGGATAGTCTCAACGTCATATCCACCGGGATTTTGGCTGTGCCGAGTCATCTTTATTAAATCTTTCAAGGATTTTGTCCACATAGTGGGCTTGACTCAGCATGAGACCTTCCGACGTTCGTGTGATTTTAATCTCTAAAATTACATCTGCGAGTCCCATATCCTTCATATCAAATCTCGACCTTAGCATGTCTTTGGTCGATTTGATTATTCTTTCATCACTGCCAGTAATAAGTCATCTACATATAGACACAAAATGACGTAGCCATTTTCTGTGTCTTTCACATATACACATTTGTCGGATTCATTAATTTTGAAGCCACCGCTTATCATGACATGATCAAATTTTTTCATGCCACTGTTTCGATGCCTGCTTCAATCCGTACAATGATTTTACCAGCTTGCAGACTTTTCTTTCTTGTCCAGGAGAAGAGAACCCCTCGGGTTGTTCCATGTAGATTTCCTCTTCTAAGTCCCCATTAAGAAAGGCGGTCTTAACATCCATTTGATGAACTTCTAAGCCTCGTAATGCTGCGATGGCAAGTATCATCCTGATGGAAGTTATTCTCGTCACAGGAGAGTAAGTATCAAAATAGTCTAGGCCTTCATGTTGGTTATATCCCTTCGCTATGAGCCTAGCCTTATATTTATTAACTGCTCCATCTTTCAATTTCTTCTTGAAAATCCACTTATTTCCTAATGATTTACACTTAGGAGGTAATTCCACTAGTTCCCAAGTATGATTCTGTAATATAGAATCAATCTCTTCTTTGATAGCCTCCTTCCATAGAGGTCCATCCGTCGAGCTTACAGCTTCTTTGTAAGTCTGAGGAGCCTTTTCGAGCAAGTAGGTGATGAAATCTGGTCCGTAAGATTTCTCCGTCCTTTGTCGCTTGCTTCTTCTAGGTTCATCCTCATTATCTTCATCCATTAGTTCAGAAGTCTGTTCGGATGAGATAAAGGGTACACTTCTAGTCTTGCAAGGAAAGATATTCTCAAAGAATGACGCATTCCTTGATTCCATAATTGTATTCTTGTGAATCTCAGGCACTTTGGATTCATGCACAAGAAATCGGTAAGCATTGATGTTGTATGCATATCCAATGAAAATGCAGTCAACCATTTTTGGGCCTATTTTAACTTTCTTATGAGTAGGTATCAGCACCTGTGCTAGACACCCCCACACTTTCATGTAATTGTAGGAAGGCTTGACTCCTTTCCACAATTCATAAGGAGTTTTGTCTCCGTTCTTACGGCATATCTTGTTTAAAAGATAATTCGCCGTTAAGATGGCTTCTCCCCACATATTTTGCGGCAGACCTGAATTTAGTAATATCGCATTCATCATCTCTTTCAGAGTGCGATTCTTACATTCTGCCACGCCATTTGACTGTGGTGCATATGGGGCAGTGACTTCATGAATAATCCCATGTTGCGAGCAAAATTCGCCAAATGGTTCCACATATTCACCTCCACAGTCACTCCTCAAAACTTTTATCTTTGCATTCAATTGATTCTCAACTTCCGTTTTATAGAGAACGAATTTCTCTATGGCTTCATCTTTGCTTTTAAGCAAATATACATAGCAATATTTAGTACAATCATCCACGAAAGTAATAAAATATTTGTTTCCACCTCTAGTTTGAACAAACTTCAAATCACATAGGTCGCTATGTATTAATTCTAAAGGTTTGGTGTTTCTTTCCACTTGTCGGAATGGAGATCGAGTTAATTTTGCCTCTACACAAGTTTCACACTTGTGGTTTAAATCAATTTTAAACTTTGGTATGTGATCTAATGTAATAAGTCTACGCATTGCATTAAAATTAACATGTCCTAATCTAGCATGCCATAAATTAGGAGACTCAAGCAAGTAAGCAGAAGAATTCTTCATTTCATTATTTTTTATAGTCATTATATTGAGCTTAACTAGCCCATCACATTCATATCCCTTGCCTATAAACACACCATTTTTCGACAAAATAACTTTATCGGACTCGAAAATTGTTCTAAAGCCATGCTTCATCAACAAGGTGCCAGAAATAAGGTTCCTTCGAATATCAGGCACATATAACACGCGTTTAAGAGTCACTTCCTTTCCAGACGTCATCTTTAAGATCACCGTGTCTTCGCCCAAGATAGTTGAGGTTGCAGAATTTCCCATATACAGTATATCACCGGCATCCGTTTCTTCCAAGGAGGAGAACATAGTCTTGTTGGCACATATATACCTAGTTGCTCCAGTCTCAATCCACCACTCTTTGGTGTTTGAGCCAACTAGGTTCACTTCGGAGATCATAGCACACAAGTCAAGATGTTCCACTTGTTCGGTAATCAGATGTGCTGCATTACCCTCCTTTTTCTTTGGTTTCTTTGGCAGCCTGCAGTCGGCCGCCCTATGACCCATCTTTTCACAGTTGTAGCATTTTCCAAGGAATTTTTCTTTCTTTTTCCCAATTCCTCCTTTAGGTCCCCAGCTTGGTTCCCTTTCCATTGTTGCCTTTCTTGGATGTTTGTCCAGTTTCCACAACATTGGCCTTTGCCACACCAATATTTACTTTCTTCTCTGATCCTCGGTTGTCTTCCTCTATGCGAAGTCTAACGATCAGATCTTCCATGCTCATTTCCTTGCACTTGTGCTTTATATAATTCTTGAAATCTTTCCAAGTCGGGGGCAATTTTTCGTTCACAGCAGCCACTTGGAAGGATTCGCTAATGACCATTCCTTCAGCATGGATTTCGTGAATGATCACTTGTAGCTCTTGTACTTGACTCACTACCGCCTTGGAGTCCATCATCTTGTAATCGAGAAACCGTCCAATAATCCACTTCTTGGCACCGGCGTCCTCGATTTTGTATTTATGGTCTAGTGAGTCCCATAACGCCTTAGCTGATTTAGCACTGCTGTACACGTTGTACAGTGAATCGGCAAGGCTATTTATCACATAGTTCCGACAGATAGTCGGAAGTTTTCCAAGCATCAATGGCCATCAGAGTTTGTTGGTCACTGTCCTCGTCATATTTTGGCGCATCCTCCTTGAGGAATCAAGACAAGCCTAGAGTGGTCAGATAGAACATCATCTTCTGCTGCCATCTCTTGAAATTCTGCCCGTTGAATTTCTCTGGTTTGTCCGCATGGTTTACCGGAACCGAAACCGAAGTAGTTATCGGAATCGAAGTTCTAGCCAATCCAGTTATTAGAGGCGCACCTCCAGTCGCTGAACCCGAGCCGATTTTCTGAGGCGCACCTCCAGAAACGTCCGTAGACAATGTTGGGTTTTGAGAATCCATACTGATTAGCTTTACGAAAATAGATCTGTTTTAATCAAGTAAAAAGAAATTTGCTTTAAGATTGTTGAAATAATTTGAAAAAGATTACTTGAAAAGAACAGAATAGAAATATATATATATATATATATATATATCGAATATATATATTATATAAATCCTGCAGAAAATTGTTAGCAAAACGAAATCTGCCTATCCCGAAAGTTTCGTTGTTGAGTCCAGATAATCTGTCTCCTTAAAGCAAATTTGTCCTCACCACGGTGTATGACGTCTGCCTCCCAGGATAAAACAACAGCTCGATGTAATGAATCTGTGATCCGCTGCACCCTCAACGAACTAGAACAAAATCTGTCTACTATCACCGACCGCAGAAGAAAGAAAAACGAAGAAAAATATTTGGCTGTGTAGGCTTTGAAAATTCGTCCGCAAAAATTATTGTTTTAAAAACGATCCCCCTCAGCCGGGTATTTATAGGTGAAGACTGGAAGAGGTTGTGTACTGGAGGAACTCTATACCGATCGAAATTGGTATTTGGAGGAACTCTAAACCGATCGAAATTGGTATCAAGGAGGAACTCTAAACCGATCGAAATACTTATCTAGATTCGATTTTATCCGGATCCAAAAAATTCGGAATTTATTAATTGAGGTATTTTCGGTAAGATAAGATTTTACCGAATAAAATTGTAGTAAAAAGATAACTTCGAGACGCCGAGACAAATCGCCCAAATTGCCCAAATCGCCCTTCGACCGAGACCGAGCCAACCCGGACGGACGGACGGACAGACGGACGGCGGCGGCGGCGCGCGCGCGTGTGTGTGTGTGCGCGAGGGGTGCCTAGTCACACATCTACACATGTCCCATTTTGAACATGCCTTTGTCCATATCTCCTTATATACTCACAATTTCTCCCTTCTTTTTCCAATGTGGGATAGCATCCCAAATTCATTTTTAAAGGGTTCACTTTGGAACATTATATCTCATTCATACCTCAATCATTTTGAGTGTTCTTATATGTTTTGGAAACCTCGTACGGAGTACTACGTATTCCAACTAAGTCCCGACTTTAACTCGTAGTCGAGCCCACTCAAAATTTCCTCTCAAATGGGATGCTCAAAATATCCCATTTCCTCCATTTTATCTTATATTTCCAACACTACTTACGTATATTTGTTGGGTTCTAGAATTCTTTCTAGAGTTCGCATTTTGCGATTCGTAGGGTTGAGGACCGATTATCTTCCATCAACTTTACATCCCACCTTGTCACGTTACATTTTAGCTCACTACATATTACACTATGCTTCCGCACTCGAATTCATTCTTCTCCATAACATTCCTCATTTTGAAAGAATTCATATCTTTCCATCACATTTCATACCATTTCATTTTAAGTTCATATCATATTTGAACGAATCATTTCGTATCATAACATTTCATATCATCTTGAACGAATCATATCTAAGTTCATATCATTTGGCATCGGAGCCAAGGTCCAACCCTACGTTCCACCTTACTATATTTTCTAACACTTCATCACCTTTCTTTCATACCAACAAAACAACTTCATAACATCATGTTGGATATCGGGGGATCATCTCATTCATCTCCAAAGTTTGATATGAAGTTGATGATGACACAACTTGAACAAATGATTGATGCAAAGATGGAAACATTTCATCAAAAAGAAAAACCACAAGTACGACGACCAATTCTTCCTCGAAGACTTCCGAACGTGCAAATAGACGATGACTATTCGGAAGAAGAAGACACCGACAGAAATCCAAGGAGGTTTTGAAGAGGCCATGATCAAAGAAACGACAATCGACAAGATGGAAACTTGGGGAATATCAAGTTAAATGTCCATATGTCCCAAGGTAAGAGTGACCCCAAAATTTATATTGATTGGGAAAGAAAAGTAAAACTTATGTTCGAATGCCATAACCATATAGGCCTAAACAAAGTAAAGATGGCAGCCATCGAGTTTACTGATTATGCCATTATTTGGTGGGATCAATTGTTGAACAACCGAAGAAGGAACCACGAACCACCTATTGAAACTTGGAAAGAAATGAAGGCGGTTATGAGAAGACGTTTTGTTCCAAGTTACTACTATCGGGAACTCTATAACCGAATGCAAACACTACGATAAGGTACTCGAACCGTTGAAGAATACTTTAAAGAGATGGAAATAATAATGATTCGAGCCAATATTGAAGAAGATCGAGAAGCTACCATGGCAAGGTTCCTAGCGGGACTAAACCGAGAAATACAAAACATGGTGGAATTACATCACTATGCTGAAGTGGAAGATATGGTACACATGGCCAAAAAAATTGAAAATCAAATCAAAAGACGAGGTAATGTACGAACCACTCCTCAAAATTCTACTTGGAGGTCAGCCCCGAACAAAAATACCTCAAATGGAAAGGCCACTTCATGGAAGACCGAACCATCTACAACTAAACTCACGGCAAAAGGAAGTAATCCGGCAAAACAAGTTCAGCCAAGTCCTTATTTTAATAGAAGTCAAGACGTTCAATGTCATCGTTGCAAAGGAAGAGGACATTACGCCAATAATTGTCCAAATCAACGAGTCATGGTAATAAGGCCAAATGGAGACTTCGAATCCGAAAGTGACACCGAAAAAAATGAACCCCGAGACGAAGGTTCCGAAGATGAAATTCTGGCAGCCCTCACTTTAGTCACTCGACGTGCTTTAAGCATACAAGTTAAAGACGAACCAAATGAACAACGGGATAATCTTTTCCACATGAGATGTTACATTAAATCTAAGGTGTGCATCATGATTATAGACGGAGGATCATGTACAAATATTGCAAGTACCGTGTTAGTGGAAAAACTCGGATTAATCACTTTGAAACATCCGAGACCATATAAATTGCAATGGTTGAACAATAGTGGTGATACGAATTACGTAAGTAATGCGTATAAATACAACGGAAGATTATTATGTCTTGACAACTATCAAAGTATCACTCGAAAATTACAAGGGGTGGCCGAATTTGAATGGGGTTCGGCCGTGAGGTAGTAGTGTATACGGATTTGGATGTGTTTTATCGAACTAGACCTATAACTCGATAAAAGTAATCTCTTCTCAAGACCTATTGAGAATTGATCAAGTTAAAATCTCGAGACGCGTCGAAACAATAACTAAAATTTTGTTGAACTCGTTCAACGTATATTTCAAAGAAATACAAGGTTTATTACTTTCCAGATTATTTACAAATGTTACAAGTACTACTTTATATAGTAGTTTCCAACCGTAAGAAAATACAACAAAACGAGAAATGAAACTTCCTAGCAACTCCTTCAAATCGGCCGAATCATGTAGGGTTCATGAGGATTTTGTGGTGATATGATATCAAGTCTTTTTGGAATTATCATGGTGATTAGGACATGAAGGATAATGATATGAAGGAGACATTTGATGAAAGTCTTCATCAAATTCTTTTGTTCAAATCGTGAGGTATCATGGTGGGAAGGTGATATGATATCAAGACTTTTAGGAATTATCATGGTGATTAGGACATGAAGGATAATGATATGAAGGAGACATTTGATGAAAGTCTTCATCAAATTCTTTTGTTCAAATCGTGAGGTATCATGGTGGGAAGGTGATATGATATCAAGTCTTTTTGGAATTATCATGGTGATTAGGACATGAAGGATAATGACATGAAGGAGACATTTGATGAAAGTCTTCATCAAATCTTTATGCTAGGGCCGATTTTTATTATGGTGGGGAAGAGAAAATATCTTCATGCATCTTGACAAATCATGAGTCCCTTTCAAGCATGATATGGCCGAATTTCATGCTTTCGGACCGATTCCGTCGTCGAGTTTTACGTTACTCCGATTCCGATTAACAACGTAACTCCAATCTGCGTATTCTTTTCTCCCAAGTATAATGATGCATGACCATGCGAATTTGTATCGTCGTGGATGTCGATTTTTATTGGAGCTTCTTCGATTTAGATATCGTATCAAGTCTTGAAACTAGAAGAGACAAAAATCTTCATGATCTTGGACCAAATATGATGCTGTCGGTTTTGTCATTTCTGGGATCCAATGAGTCCGAATTTGGTCCTATGGTCTCATAAGTTTTGTAGCTCTCTTTCTTAGCTTTCCATGGCCACTTGAATCACCTGAATCAGATTTCGAACGAGAAAGTTATGGACAAAATACTAAAACTGCTACGAAATCGTCGTGCGCGCGAGAATTGGTAATTTGTCCATGTATTTTGCATGAGGATTTTATGTATGCCTGCGACTCAACCAAGCTTGGTCGGATAATCTTCTTTTTTGTATTTGATGATGTTGACCGATTCGTATCATACCCTCTCTCTTTAAAGGGAATTGTCCTCAATTCCGAACTCCCTTCGTCACCAAGATAATTGACTAAAGCCTCTAAGTATTTGATCTCGAAGATGTCCGCAGTACGTACATGACCCAAAATCTTGAGACGATAGGTAGTGGGGCCCCTTCGAGAATCACCAACAAAATAACTATCATTATTAATAAAATAATAATATTTACTCCGCCAGGTAATACCGATATCATGACATGAGTGGATATCTGAAATGGGACGCACGGTTAACTCCACATCGGGTTCCTCCTCCAGAATTGGAAACACTGATTTCTCGGGTTCATCATCAAAAATGGAAAACACAGAATTTATTACGGTGGGAACCATAGGATTTATTACGGATTCCTCTTCATCAATTGGTTCCTCATCAAATGCTGGCGGTCCGTCATAATCTAACCAACACTCGCTTCAATATTCTGGGCTCCTCCAATAATGTCTCATCAAAAATTAATCCACTAGGCTCGCTTGCATCGCAACAAAGTCATACGACCCACTTTGCTCCGATAGGGGCTCGACTCCAACCATCGCCTTCTTTGTCATCAAAAATGCCGCAGAAATTCTCATATCAAAGTCGCTGCTGACAAAGAGTTCATCTTCAAGATTAGCCGTTTGAAAGTATAAGGCCGTGATCTTGTTTCGCGTTACTAAAATAATTTGGTCCGTTTTGGTCAATTTGGCCAACACAACCAACTAGCCCATGATCAAAGTAGCAAGATCTAGGTTCACAACTAGGGAGACACGGCTCAACTCATCTTCTTCGTTGAATTGCTCCGTTGAAAACTCTGTCTCGCCTACTTCATTGAAAATGGTGGTAGGGACATCGTCTTCGTCAAAAAAACTTACTGGAAATTCTTCGATGAAAAAAATCTTTGATCAAAGGTTGGCGGCGGGCGTCAAGGATTGGTGGTGGGAAACAACGACCGGTGGTAAGATGTGGCTTTGAACCTTCGCTGAAATATTTTCAATTTTTGCCAACTGTAATTTTAGGCTTACGTTGTTGTGAACGGATCTGTTTCAATTTTGCCACTGGAAGGCGGCGCTACCGGAGGCGCCTTGCCACCAACGAAACGCGGCGGTTGATCGGGCGCCTTGAAGTCCGAGTGCTCCTCACAAGCACGAAGCCAATCTATGCACGCATTTGGATTACTATCTCCGTGAAATTGGTATCTTTGCGGAATTTGGCCAAGAAATCAATATCGTTGGCATCGTCCCTGTGTCTTTCTTGCATACGTTGCTCCGGTAAGCCGTTTAGTGCGTCACGGAGTGTCATCAAGAAATCGAGCTCGGAAAAATCCATAACAAGAATCAAGAGATAGTTCTTGACAAGAAATCGGACAGAAAATTTTCCCAAGAAATCCGTGAAGAATGAACCAAGAAGATGATCAAAGAATCTGATCTCCACCGTTCAGACTGTAGTTCAGTGAGTTGGCTTACCTTTGTCAAAATTTCGTAATGATCCAACGGTCGAATCCACGGGAAACTTTGTTTTCTTCCGACTGCGCTAATCTGCCAATGTTATGCGAAAATTCTTCTAACCGTGAAGAACAACCCAAGAAGGTGACTAAATACTTCAACAAAAAAACTTCGGTGAATATAGTTGATCGCCCAAGGAGATGACCTTGGGCTCCGATACCACTTATGATACGAATTACGTAAGTAATGCGTATAAATACAACGGAAGATTATTATGTCTTGACAACTATCAAAGTATCACTCGAAAATTACAAGGGGTGGCCGAATTTGAATGGGGTTCGGCCGTGAGGTAGTAGTGTATACGGATTTGGATGTGTTTTATCGAACTAGACCTATAACTCGATAAAAGTAATCTCTTCTCAAGACCTATTGAGAATTGATCAAGTTAAAATCTCGAGACGCGTCGAAACAATAACTAAAATTTTGTTGAACTCGTTCAACGTATATTTCAAAGAAATACAAGGTTTATTACTTTCCAGATTATTTACAAATGTTACAAGTACTACTATATATAGTAGTTTCCAACCGTAAGAAAATACAACAAAACGAGAAATGAAACTTCCTAGCAACTCCTTCAAATCGGCCGAATCATGTAGGGTTCATGAGGATTTTGTGGTGATATGATATCAAGTCTTTTTGGAATTATCATGGTGATTAGGACATGAAGGATAATGATATGAAGGAGACATTTGATGAAAGTCTTCATCAAATTCTTTTGTTCAAATCGTGAGGTATCATGGTGGGAAGGTGATATGATATCAAGTCTTTTTGGAATTATCATGGTGATTAGGACATGAAGGATAATGATATGAAGGAGACATTTGATGAAAGTCTTCATCAAATTCTTTTGTTCAAATCGAGGTATCATGGTGGGAAGGTGATATGATATCAAGTCTTTTTGGAATTATCATGGTGATTAGGACATGAAGGATAATGACATGAAGGAGAAATTTGATGAAAGTCTTCATCAAATCTTTATGCTAGGGCGATTTTTATTATGGTGGGGAAGAGAAAATATCTTCATGCATCTTGACAAATCATGAGTCCCTTTCAAGCATGATATGGCGAATTTCATGCTTTCGACCGATTCCGTCGCCGAGTTTTACGTTACTCGATTCCGATTAACAACGTAACTCCAATCTGCGTATTCTTTTCTCCCAAGTATAATGATGCATGACCATGCGAATTTGTATCGTCGTGGATGTCGATTTTTATTGGAGCTTCTTCGATTTAGATATCGTATCAAGTCTTGAAACTAGAAGAGACAAAAATCTTCATGATCTTGGACCAAATATGATGCTGTCGGTTTTGTCATTTCTGGGATCCAATGAGTCCGAATTTGGTCCTATGGTCTCATAAGATTTGTAGCTCTCTTTCTTAGCTTTCCATGGCCACTTGAATCACCTGAATCGGATTTCGGACGAGAAAGTTATGGACAAAATACTAAAACTGCTACGAAATCGTCGTGCGCGCGAGAATTGGTAATTTGTCCATGTATTTTGCATGAGGATTTTATGTATGCCTGCGACTCAACCAAGCTTGGTCGGATAATCTTCTTTTTTGTATTTGATGATGTTGACCGATTCGTATCAAGTGGCGAAACAAAAGTCACCAAACAAGTGTTAGTGGCATTCAAAATCGGCAAATATCAAGACGGAGTATTATATGACGTAGTGCCGATGCAAGCCGAACATGTGTTGTTGGGTCGACCCTGGCGATTTGACAGAAAAGTATCTCACAAGGGATACACTAATAAGTATTCGTTCGAATTCGAACAGCGCAAAGTTACCCTCGCCCCGTTAACTCCGTAACAAGTCTATGAAGATCAACTCAAATTACAAGACGAGACTGTACCAAAAAAACGAGTCGAGACTGAAGAAAAGAAGAAAGAAAATTTAAAAATCAGCCTCTATGCTCGGGCTGGAGAGATTAAAAGGGCCATAAAAGAAAGAACGCCCATGATTGTTATCTTATTTAAAGAAACTCTACTGACCGAAAACGAGCTTAAAAGCTCTTTGCCCGATGTTGTTTCTCTTTTGCAGGAATACATGGATGTGTTTGCCGAAGAAATTCCACCCAGTTTACCGCCCATCCGTTGAATAGAACATCAGATAGACTTTGTTTCCGGTACACCAATTCCTAATCGGCCATCTTATCGGAGTAATCCAGATGAAACGAAATAAATTCAGTGGCAAGTGACCGAACTAATGGAAAAGGGACATGTACGAGAAAGTCTAAGCCCCTGTGCTGTACCCGTGCTACTCGTTCCGAAGAAAGACTCAACCTGGAGGATGTGTGTTGATTTCCGAGCTATCAACAATATTACGGTAAAGTATCGACATCTTATCCCTCGCTTAGATGATATGTTAGACGAATTACAAGGTTCTAACGTGTTCTCTAAAATTGATCTTAAAAGTGGTTATCACAAAACTAGGATGAAAGAAGGAGACGAATGGAAGACTGCTTTTAAAACTAAATACGGACTGTATGAATGGATGGTTATGCCATTTGGGTTGACTACCACACCCAGTACCTTTATGCGTTTAATGAACCATATTTGCGTGCCTATTTAGGAAAATTTGTAGTTGTGTATTTTGACGACATTCTTATATATAGCAAGAATCTGGAAGAATATGTTGAACATCTCTGAATGGTAAAAATGGTACTTAAGAAAGAAAACTTATATGCTAATCTAAACAAATGCACTTTTTGCATGGACAGACTCGTATTTTTGGGTTTCATTGTTAGTACCCAGGGAATTTAAGTAGATGACGAGAAAATTAAGGCCATTCAAGATTGGTCAAGTCCTAAGAATATCGGAGAAGTCAGAAGTTTTCATGGTCTAGCAAGTTTTTACAGGAGATTTGTACCAAATTTCAGTTCCATAGCTGTGCCTATGACTGAAGTAATGAAAAAGACTGTAGGCTTTCACTATGGAGAAGCTCAAGAGACGGATTTTCAACTATTAAAGGAAAAACTGACTAAGGCCCCGGTTTTATCCCTCCTTAATTTTTCTAAATCTTTTGAGATTGAATGTGACGCTTCAGGAACAGGAATAGGAGTTGTATTAATGCAAGAAGGGAAACCTTTAGCTTACTTCGGCGAAAAATTGGATGGTCCTACACTCAACTATCCGACATACGACAAAGAACTCTATGCGTTGGTAAGAGCTTTGAAAACGTGGCAGCATTATCTGTGGCCAAAGCAATTTGTGATTCACACGGATCATGAATCACTAAAACACCTTAAAGGGCAGCACCGACTCAACAAACAACACGCTAAATGGGTAGAGTTTATTGAAACTTTTCCTTATGTCATTCGTTACAAAAAAAAGGTAAAGAAAATATGGTCGCCGATGCTCTCTCTCGAAGGCATACACTTATCTCCACTCTTGATGCTAAATTACTCGGTTTTGAACATATTAAAGAATTGTATATCAATGATAATGATTTTGGACAAATTTACAAAGAATGTGAACAAACAGCTCACGGACAATTCTACAAACATGATGGTTATTTATTTCGTGGAAATCCATTATGTGTTCCTACTTGTTCATTGCGAGAATTATTTATGCAGGAAGCATATAGTGGTGGGTTAATGGGACACTTTGGGATAGCAAAAACTTTAGATATTCTACACGAACATTTTTATTAGCCGCGTATAAAATGCGATGTTGAACGGATTTGTAGTCGATGCATAACCTGTAAACAAGCTAAATCAAAAGTGTTACCAAATGGACTATATACACCCTTACCTATTTCTACCGAACCATGGGTAGATATATCGATGGATTTCATTCTAGGACTACCAAGGAGTAAAAACAGAAAAGACACAATTTTTGTGGTATTTCATGTACTATTTTGTAATATCCGGATTTATTACGGAAGTATTTCATCTGTACATTGAACCCTGTATTATTTTGGGAATGATGATATTGATAATGGAGTATGATCATTATCGTATTTGTATCTTTATACATGGGTGTAGCAACATGTAAAATTTTCTCCATGCATATACGTGGTAACGTACGTTAAGAATGTAACTTAACGTACGTAACCTGTTAATGTTAACGTACGCTACGGATGAAGTGTAGCGTACGTAATGCAGTCAATTATTGGGTAGGCCGGCTAGCACATGGGGTACATGGTGGTGGGCTCGACCAAGATACCCGCCAGATCCGCACGGCATGAACCTGGACACTTTTTAAGTCAACGGACTTTAACGTACGTTATGGGCATTAGGTAGCGTACGTAAATTATATGGGTTACGTACGTAACACGATTAGTGTAGCGTACGTAATGAAGTCCAGAAACAAGACAGTGAACTATTTTGAACGATAACGTACGTTATGAAGAAGCCCTAGCGTACGTAACACTCAGAAAGTTAGAAAAGGAGCAGCACCCCATTTGATTCCAGCTCGTTCTTTTGCCTCTAAACTTCACCATATTCGTCCCTTAAGATTTCCAGCCCCTTTTAACACCTTTAGATCATTTGTTACTGAATCATTGAGATTGTATGACACTACTTGATCATTGAAGAGGACTTCTATTGGACTTTGGAGTAGAAATCATCACGAGTCGGCGTTGAAGCAACCGGAGTTGGATTTTACTTATAGTCTCAGTATTTTCTTCCTCTTAAGGTATGTTATACTACTTCCAACTTTGAAGTTATGTTGTTAAAGACGATATGATCATACTACCAAGAATAGTAGGTCACTTTGACGATATATGCGACCTAGTATCATTTTTTTAAACTATGGTGATCGAATTATTATGGTTTAGAACACCGAAGTTGAACCTTGTTGTGTCAAAGATGAGAATAGTGAATTATAAACCGTATCAAATGTTATCGTCATTTTGATCGTAGACTTAGTGCCGATTTCCACTTTTACTAAATGGATTTTGGAAAGAATCATCATAGTTGTAATCTTACTTGCATAGATGGAATGAGTGGTTCACTTTCAATATAAGCCTGGATTTAATGACGATATTAGACCTGTTATATCAACCTTAGACCAACCGAATCTTGCATGGGTATTACAAATCAAGATTGAGAATAGTATTACGATGATATTCGTATCCTTGGAATTGAAGATATTAATCCGTAGATCATTCATGAGTATGATATGTTTGAAGGTTACTCACTAAGGATTTCGTAATACTCCGTCATTAATCGAGGCAGTCAGCTGCCCAGTGAGAAACTGACATACATGTTTAACGTACGTTAAGTTTGGCAATTAATGTACATTATATTATGTTGTTAACGTACGCTACGTCTGTTACGTAACGTACGTTACACTATCAGGCGAGTGAACTGTCAGTATATGGTTAACGTACGCTAGACTTCATAGTTTACGTACGCTAACGAGTAAGTCCAACGTACGTTACAGAGGACATGTAACGTACGTTATGTAAGTCAGACAGTTTTCGTTTTGTGGACTTTCAACCGTATTTTGGATGATTAGATGTTCGTTCGACCTAAGATGAATTCCATGTTATTTCTCTTATTTAAGGTTCGAACTTTGCTACGTGATTGATCGAGAGGGGCGACCTTCGAGTGTTCGTTTTCGTGGAAGTGTTGTTCTTATCTTCAAATCGAGGCAAGTACCTTAATTGTTTTATGTATTGTTGATATACATATTGTCGTGCATGTATGTCCACCTCGTGTTGGTCCGACGGGATCATCGGGGGATCTATGCTAGCGTGTGCTGGATCATCGGACGGGTTTTTCCACCACGGGTTGATCTGACGGGATCATCGTGGGTTCTAGGCAGTGAATGCTGGATCGACGGAATTACCATGTGTATGTTATGATATCATGTTGTGATTATCAGTTGTGTATGTTATGTTTGAGTTTCTCGTAGGAGAAGACTTGTTGGACATTTTATCAGTTACGTTATTATTATTATTCTGCGTGTGACGTTGAAATAATATGTTGTGGTACTTGTACTAGCATCGTTGTGCTAACCCCTTCGGGGGTGAACATTTTGTTTATGTTCAGGATCCAGGAGAGCGGGAAAACAACCACTGGAGCTGCATGACGACGAGGGTGCAGAGTGATGTTCCGGCCGGGTTATTTATCTGTTGTTTATTCGTTAATTCAATAAGTACTCGAGTACAAAGTCATTTGTGAAATCGTTTGAATTTGGTGTTGTATTATTAAGTTCCCGTCGAACTATTGTACTTTCAGTATTGGGTCAGGATTGTTGTATTTTAAATTCCGTTATTTCCATTAGTTAATACCTTTTAATGTCTGTTCAATTCTCCAGCCTTGTAAATCCTTGTGTAAAGGATTTATGGCGCTGTAATATTCCTGAATATATCGGGGGTGTTACAGAATATGGTATCGGAGCTAAGATTATGGATATCTTGTCCGTTGGGTTAAAATAGGGGTCATATATGTCTTTTGAAGTAACCGGCCGTGAATGACATCACTGCACTGCCTACGTCTTCATGCGAACGGTGGTTGTAAGTTCCTAAACTCTATCTCGTTCTTTACATGTTGTGTCTCCTTATACTCGAATATTAGAACGATGTTGTTTCTTGTATATTGAGTATTTGTGCTTACAGTATGTTGAGAGGCGGACGTGGACGTGGTCGCGGTCGTGGACGCGGACGGAGGAATGCTGAAAGGGAAGCGTCGCCTTCTAACCAGGCCAGTCATAGCTCAGGCGAGCCGCAACAATCTATTAATAATGAACCAGATCCTGCTGTACCAGAGATCCTTCGTCAAGTGGTGAATCAGATGACTCAGTTCGCCCAGGTCGTGGACCGAATGCAAGTGGCGGTGGGACTACAGCAGGGAGAGAGACAGCAAGGGATCCCAGACATGGGAAATCGAGGTGACCGGTGGCTGCAAGAGGTGGCAAAAATGCAACCACCCAAATTCGACGGTATTTCTGAGACTCCCACCTGGGACCATTGGTTGAAGGAACTGGAGAAAATATTTGCCGGAATTAACTGCCCAGACGACCGGAGAGCCTCTATCGCTCAATATTTTCTGATAGGGGAAGCGTCCGAATGGTGGGAAGCCATCTGGCCTGTAGACCATGATGCCGATTGGACAGAGTTTAGATTGATGATGGAAGCTCAGTATTGCCCTCGTCCTGTGAGGGAAGCCAAAGTTCGGGAGTTTTTCTCCGCCCAGCCTTCTGATGTGCCATTATCCCAGGCGATTAAGACGTTTAACCAACAGCTGGCATTTGTTCGACATCTGGTCAGAACAGATGCAGAAATGATGATCCCTTTCGATATGAGGATGAAACCAGAAATCCAGAGGTACATGTCCGGATTTGATTGTACCACACTCCGTCAATACCAGGATAAGGCGTTGATACGAAGCCGAATACTCCAAGCGAAGAAGATGAAGTAAGAATTGACGTAAAACACCTCGATCGCACTACAACCTACTTAGGCGAGAAAACAGAAACGAGGCACGGAGTTACCTTGATAGTCGGAATTGGAGTAACTTAAACAAAAGACAAATAGCATCTTGGGGAGGGAAAAAGGATCAAGTGGCAACTAAACAAATAAAAGGATGTTCAGCTTTCTCTTAGAAAGCAGCAGGATTCTTGGCAAAAAGGGCGGCTGTCAGCAAACAACTTGGAGACAAAGACCCAGCTTTTACTTTTGTCAACAAGTGACCTGAAGAACCTTTTATTACCCTATCATTATTTTAAAGAACAACTTGTAATAGTTTAAGTTATTTTGTCAGGCCACTTTTACCTATAAATAGTGGCAGTAGAGTTGTAATGAAGGATTATTGAATGTTGAAGAATTAAGAACACCTTGTGTTTTTCCCTGGTGAATGCTTTTCATCAAAACTTGGTTTTTATTCGACGCGTTTCGAATACTAATCTGATTGATTCTCAATAGGTCTTGAGGAGAAATCACTTTATCAAATTATAGGTCTAATTTGATAAAACATCTGTTTATACCTTGTTTCGATATTCGGTTTATTTTTCGATACAGTTTTATACTTGTTCAATATTTCGTACAAAGTGTTGTTCGATCCTTCGAACGTGTTTCCTGTCTTAAAGTTGCTTCCGAACGAAACGTGCTGTTTCGAGTGTCACTATTTGGGAGTGGCCTGTTTCGAGTCTTTTCATTTGGACCAAATTCCTGTCTTGTGGCTGTATCGAATTACCACCTTCATCACTCGTCAGTATTGTTGCTGTAGCGAGCTGTTGTCACCAGTTCCCGACAGTTTCTTGTCGATAGTTTCCGTTCATCAAAAGGCCTTCCGCTGTATCGAGAGCGAATTCGCCTCCCAAGTGAGAATTCGTATCATAAGTGGTATCGGAGCGCCAAGTTCTTGATCTTTGGCATTATGGATCTCAACGATGCTGATTTCTTTGCAAAACTTCGTGACGCATTGCGTGACGTACCAGAACAACGCGACCAGCGTTGGCAACCTAGGCGTGGTGACTATGAACGACCCTCACGCCATGTCGAAGAGTTCAAGGTGAACGAGCTTCCAGAGTTCGTTGGAGGGACCGACTCAAGTTTACGGAATGGGAACGAAAAATTGATCGTATGTTCGAATTTAAAGACCTTGACGATGAGAAAAGGTGTAAGTATGCAATTCTCAAGTTGGGGAAAGGAGCTTCACTTTGGTACGAAGGAATTAAAACACGAAGAGCTCGTGCGGGGAAGGAAAAGATCCGTTCGTGGGATTCATTAAAAAGAAAACTTCGTAAAAGATATGTGCCAACATCACACCGGTTATCCTTATACAGAAAGATTGTAGATCTCATGCAAGGAAAGTTGAATGTCAGTGAATACATTGAGGAGTTTGAGAATCTAACCTTAATGGGAGAGATAGAGTAGAATGAGGAGCAGAAGATGTCGCGATTCTTGCGTGGCTTAAACCGAAGCATAGCCAACTCGGTGGAACTGTATCCATACGAGGACTTCGATACATTATGTGGGTTATGTGTGAAGTTAGAAGCTCAGAACAGGATGAAGCTGTACAAACCTGAGTTTCCAGTCAAATTTGGAAATTCAAGCGGCGGATCTAGTTCAGCGGTTAGGGCAACTGTACCGACTCCGGTTCCTGTTGCGATTCCTGCTAAGGCAATTGTGCCCTACGTACCGAAGGAGACGAGTTTGGCTAAAGTGAGATGTTTCAAATGTCAAGGATTCGGACATTATCAAAATGCTTGTCCAAACAAACGAGTGGTGACACTGAGAGAAGCTGTCACGATCCGAGATGAGTTGTTGGTTGAGGAAGAAAGGCTGGGTGACATATTTGATTTCGACATAAAGGATGAGGAAGGATAAGAATGCGAGACTTACGATGCCCCAAGCTATGACACGGCTTTAGTTCTGCGAACGCTACAGGCCAAAGCTGTATCGAATGATTCGGAACAGCGAAATCAAATATTTCACACGAAGTGTCAAGTTGGAATTAAATGGTGTAGTTTGATTGTTGATGGAGGGAGTTGCACCAACGTCGCTTCCAGCAAGATGGTGACCAAACTCGGGCTGACCACTACGGCTCACCCGAAACCTTACACCTTGCATTGGCTCGATGATGGGAGCAAAATAAGGGTGACTAAACAAGTAAGGATTGGACTAGCCATGGATTCATATGAAGACAACGTATTATGTGATGTACTCCCGATGGATGCCTGCCATGTACTGTTGGGAAGACCATGGATGTTTGATAGGGACGTTTTACACCGAGGAAGAAGCAATGAGTACGAGTTACGGGATAAGGGCAAGAAGATTGTGCTTAAACCAATGTCGCCACAAGCTATTCACTCTATGAGTTCTAGTAGGAGTGAAAACCCAAAACTGGCCATGTTTGCTAGCGAACGGGAGGTGGAACATGCTATTAATGATGGCAAATGCGTGTACTTATTGGCTTTGAAGGAGACACGGGATGGTAACATGGTTGTACGAAATGAAAGGATGGATGCCTTATTGCACGAATTTGCGGATGTTTTTCCCGAGGAATTACCGTCGGGTTTGCCACCTATTCGTGGGATTGAACATCAGATCGACCTCATACCGGGTGTGTCGCTCCTTAACAAAGCTGCCTATAGGTGTAATCCCGAGGAGACAAAGGAATTACAAAACCAAATCGAAGGACTGATGGATCGTGGATATGTTCGAGAAAGCCTAAGTCCTTGTGCGGTTCCGGTATTACTGGTTCCAAAGAAAGACGGATCCTGGAGGATGTGTATTGACAGTCGAGCGGTGAACAATATAACCATCAAGTATCGATTTCCGATTCCGAGGCTTGATGACATGTTGGACGAATTACACGGATCAGTGATCTTTTCAAAAGTTGATCTACGAAGTGGTTATCACCAAATTCGGATGCGGGAAGGAGATGAGTGGAAGACAGCCTTCAAAACAAAACACGGGCTGTATGAATGGACCGTTATGCCGTTCGGTCTTACAAATGCACCAAGTACTTTCATGCGCTTGATGAATGAGGTACTTAAGCCATTTTTAGGGAAATTTGTGGTTGTATACTTAGATGATATTTTGATCTACAGCCGATCACTGCAAGAACATTTCGAACACTTGAGGCAAGTCTTCGAAACCCTTAGAGACCAGAAGCTGTATGGAAAAAAGGAGAAGTGCTCATTTTTGGTCGAAAGTATAGTCTTTCTTGGCTATGTTGTTTCAAAGAATAGAGTGTCGGTCGATCAAGCGAAGATCGAAGCAATTAAGTCCTGGCCGGTTCCCACTACAGTGACGGAGGTTAAATCGTTCCATGGACTAGCTTCATTTTACCGAAGATTCATTCGAGACTTCAGTACCATTGCAAGCCCAATAACCGAATGTTTGAGGAAGGGCACGTTTAATTGGAGCCGGGCTGCTCAGGAGTCATTTGAAAAGTTGAAGGTGAGGTTGTGCGAAGCACCAATCTTAGCCTTACCCGATTTTTCGCAACCGTTTGAGGTAGAATGTGATGCTAGCGGAGTGGGTATTGGAGCGGTTCTCATTCAGGGAAAGCGACCTATTGCTTATTTTTCCGAGAAGTTAAACGGTGCTCGTCTGAATTATTGTACCTACGACAAGGAGTTTTATGCTATTGTGAGGGCTCTAGATCATTGGAGTCACTATCTTCGGCCAAGGCATTTTATCATCCACTCGGACCATGAATCTTTGAAGTACATTAACGGGCAACACATGTTAAGTCCCAGGCATGCGAAGTGGGTGGAATTCTTACAATCATTTCACTTCTCATCGAAGTAAAAGGATGGCAAGAGCAATATTGTGGCAGATGCATTGTCTAGGCGTTATGCCTTACTCGCCACTCTTGATGTTCGTTTGCTAGGGTTCGATACAGTAAAGGAGTATTACGAAGGTGATGCGGATTTTGGCGAAACCTTCGTCTTGTGCAAACCTGGCCCGGTGGGAGAATTTTCGATACAGGAGGGCTTTCTTTTTAAGGGAAATCGGCTTTGCTTACCCAGGCACACGATTCGAGAACTGCTGGTTCGGGAGGCTTACGGAGGGGGATTGGCTGGCCACTTTGGTTCAGCCAAGACATTGGATGTACTTAAAGAACATTTTTATTGGCCAAGGATGCAAGGGGATGTTAATAATATAATCAGTAAATGTGTGACGTGCCATGTTGCGAAGAGTTCGTTCAAACCAGGAGTCTACACGCCTTTACCGATTCCGGAGAGGCCGTGGGAAGATGTCTCGATGGATTTTATTGTTGCTTTGCCTCGAACCCAAAGAGGTAAGGATGCGATTATGGTGGTTGTCGATCGTTTTTCAAAGATGGCTCATTTTTTTCCTTGTCACAAAACCGATGACGCGAGTAATGTTGCTGACTTGTATTTCCGAGAGGTGGTGCGATTACATGGAGTTCCGAAAACTATTGTTTCGGACCGGGACTCGAAGTTTCTAAGCTACTTTTGGAACACATTATGGAGGAAGGTGGGAACCAAGCTTTTGTTTAGTACTTCACATCATCCTCAAACCGACGGACAAACTGAAGTAACGAATCGAACACTGGGACGCCACGAGGCTTGGTGAGCAAAACACAAAAGGACTGGGATCTGAAACTCGCAGATGCGGAGTTTGCTTATAATCGATCTCCTACTCATGCCACTGCACACTCTCCATTTGAAGTAGTTTACGGACTGAATCCTTACATGCCACTAGATCTAATTCCACTACCAAGTGACGAATTGGTGCATAAGGATGCAGAGTCAAAACTAAAATCAATGATGAAATTACGAAAAAGTGGATCGAATCAAAGAAATAAACGAGGCGTACAAAAGGAAGTCGAACAAGCAAAGAAAGCCGAGACTATTCAAGGTTGGAGATTTAGTTTGGTTATATTTGAGGAAGGAACGATTCCCGAGTAAGCGTAAGAATAAGTTAATGCCACGAGCCGAGGGTCCATTTAAAATAGTTGCGAAGGTGAACGACAATGCTTACAAATTAGAACTTCCGGGCGACTATGGAGTGCATGCTACTTTCAACATAGGTGATCTTTCTCCTTATCTTGCTGATGACGGGATTGCAGAATTGAGGACAATTCCTCTTAAAGGGGGAGGGGATGATACGAAGCCGAATACTCCAAGCGAAGAAGATGAAGTAAGAATTGACGTAAAACACCTCGATCGCACTACAACCTACTTAGGCGAGAAAACAGAAACGAGGCACGGAGTTACCTTGATAGTCGGAATTGGAGTAACTTAAACAAAAGACAAATAGCATCTTGGGGAGGGAAAAAGGATCAAGTGGCAACTAAACAAATAAAAGGATGTTCAGCTTTCTCTTAGAAAGCAGCAGGATTATTGGCAAAAAGGGCGGCTGTCAGCAAACAACTTGGAGACAAAGACCCAGCTTTTACTTTTGTCAACAAGTGACCTGAAGAACCTTTTATTACCCTATCATTATTTTAAAGAACAACTTGTAATAGTTTAAGTTATTTTGTCAGGCCACTTTTACCTATAAATAGTGGCAGTAGAGTTGTAATGAAGGATTATTGAATGTTGAAGAATTAAGAACACCTTGTGTTTTTCCCTGGTGAATGCTTTTCATCAAAACTTGGTTTTTATTCGACGCGTTTCGAATACTAATCTGATTGATTCTCAATAGGTCTTGAGGAGAAATCATTTTATCAAATTATAGGTCTAATTTGATAAAACATCTGTTTATACCTTGTTTCGATATTCGGTTTATTTTTCGATACAGTTTTATACTTGTTCAATATTTCGTACAAAGTGTTGTTCGATCCTTCGAACGTGTTTCCTGTCTTAAAGTTGCTTCCGAACGAAACGTGCTGTTTCGAGTGTCACTATTTGGGAGTGGCCTGTTTCGAGTCTTTTCATTTGGACCAAATTCCTGTCTTGTGGCTGTATCGAATTACCACCTTCATCACTCGTCAGTATTGTTGCCGTAGCGAGCTGTTGTCACCAGTTCCCGACAGTTTCTTGTCGATAGTTTCCGTTCATCAAAAGGCCTTCCGCTGTATCGAGAGCGAATTCGCCTCCCAAGTGAGAATTCGTATCAGGCGTTGACGTATGAGATCAAGGAAGCAGCCATGGAGAAATTTTCAGAATCCAAGAAGCAGAAAGTCTCTGGTACTTTTAAAGAGCACAAGAACAGCGGGCCCCGTAAGGCCCAGTCCTCTTTTCACTCTTTCAAGAAACCTCCGCACCCAGTTAGGAGCGGAAAGAAGTTCGGAGCGACATCAACTATTACTGATGTTACCAGGAAATGCTTTAACTGCGCCCAGACAGGGCACTATCGACGGAATTGCCCCCTTCCTGCCGTGACTTGTTTTGATTGTGGACGAGAGGGACATCGGGCAGTGTTTTGTGAAGAGGCTGCAAAGTCTTTTAGAGCCCGTACACCACAGCCTACCCGTAAGGAAGCGATCCAATGTGACGCAGCAAAGTGTTCGGATGCCTCGAATTTTGGCCGTGGACGAGGCAGAGGACAATGGGACCGAAAGGGGACATCGAGGCCGGATCTCGCTCCCACGCCTGCATACGAGATGAGAAGGACAGACGATCGATGCCGCTATCGCATCGTGCAATCGGCCCGCATCTTTTCCCCCGATTAGCGTTTTATTCGATACAGGAGCTACGCATTCTTTTATATCTTTGTCTTGTGTAAATCGTTTGAATATTTCCGGTTTTCATACTTATGAACCTTATGTTGTTGGTTTACCGAGTGGAGAGAGGATTTTCGGAAATTTAGAAACTAGAAATTTCCCTGTATCATTTGGAGGCAGAGAGTGGCTCTCAAATCTGATCGTGATAGAAATGCAAGGAGACGACCTGATACTCGGAGACGATTGGCTTAATCGATATGGAGCAATTGTGAACTACCGAAGGAGGAATATCTCGCTGATCGCTGACGATGGTTCCGAAATTCTGTTTGAGGGATGGAAACCGGAAAGCTCAGGAAAAGTGATCAAGGCGATGAAAGCTGTCAGATTGTTGAAACAGGGATGTACCGGAGATTGGTGTTATGCAATGAAGAAAGAAGACGAAATTGTGGAACTTTCATCCATTCCTGTTGTGAACGAATTTCCAGATGTATTTCCTGACGAGTTACCTGGACTACCTCCACGAAGGGATGTAGAATTTACCATTGAGCTGGAACCCGGAGCTACACCAATTTCCAAGGCGCCGTATCGTATGGCACCTACCGAGATGTACGAACTGAAGAAGCAACTGGAGGAGTTACTGGATAAAGGCTATATTCAGCCAAGCGTTTCACCCTGGGGAGCGCCAGTTCTTTTTGTTCGAAAGAAGGATGGATCGTTTCGACTGTGTATTGACTATCGAGAGCTGAACAAGATGACCATTAAGAACAAGTATCCGTTGCCACGGATTGATGATCTGTTTGACCAGTTGAAAGGGGCAATAGTATTTTCAAAAATCGATCTGAGATCAGGGTATCATCAGCTGAGGATTAAGGAATCTGATGTTCTGAAATCAGCGTTCAGAACTCGCTACGGACATTATGAGTTTGTAGTGATGCCGTTTGGTCTCACTAATGCACCTGCTGTATTTATGCAATTGATAAACAGAGTGTTCATTGAATTTTTGGACAAATTTGTGGCCGTGTTCATTGATGACATTCTGGTGTATTCTAAGAGCCCGGAAGAACATGCGCAGCATTTGCGGATTGTATTGGAACTTTTGAGAAACGAGCAATTGTACGCCAAACTTTCTAAGTGTGAATTCTGGCTAAAAGAAGTAATGTTCCTCGGCCATGTGGTGTCAGCTGAAGGAGTCTGAGTAGATCCTCAGAAGATCGAAGCAATTATGGATTGGAAGCCTCCAAAGAATATGAAAGATGTTCGAAGCTTCTTAGGACTTGCTGGATATTATCGTCGATTCGTGAAAGGATTTTCTAAAATCTCCCTCCCACTTACTCGACTCCTGCAGAAAACTCAAAAGTTTGAGTGGAATGAGTTGTGTCAGATTAGCTTTGATGAATTGAAGAAGAGATTGACGACGGCACCGATTCTATCACTTCCACAGGGAACTGGAGGATTCATAGTTTACAGTGATGCTTCGAACCAAGGACTCGGGTGCGTATTGATGCAGAATGATAAGGTGATCGCTTATGCGTCACGACAGCTGAAACCTTATGAAGTGAATTACCCGACACATGATTTGGAGCTAGCAGCAGTAGTTTTTGCTTTGAAGATCTGGAGGCATTATCTCAGACGGACTCACCGCCGATCTTTACGGATCATAAGAGTCTCAAGTACATATTCAATGTAAAGAGTTGAACATGCGGCAAATAAGATGGTTAGAATCGATTAAGGACTATGACTTGGAGATTTTATATCATCCAGCAAAGCGAATGTAGTGGCCGATGCACTTAGCCGCAAGCCTGTTTCTATTCGGATCCGGAGACGCCGACCTCCCAACTTATCCTTCAACGAGAGATGATTCGTGAAGGAATTGAAGTGTGGTTACAAAGAGTCCAAGGACAACTGTGCGTGATGGAGATAACTTCATCATTAACCGAAGGAATCAAATCTAAACAGCAGATGATCCTCCGATGATTCGGTTACGTGGTGAAGTGATCAAAGGAAAGGCCCCTGGATTCATAATTCATGATGATGGGGTTTTGAGATTTCAGAACCGACTCTGCGTTCCCGATGATGATGTTCAAATGCATAATTATGAAGGAAGCTCACAGCCGCCTCTATTCTATCCACCCGGCACCAAGAAGATGTATAAGGACTTGAAGCACTTCGTGGGGCAACATGAAGAAAGATGTAGCGGACTATGTTTCAAATGCTTGACTTGTCGCCAGTTAAGATCGAGCATCAACGGCCTGCCGGAATGTTGAAGCCACTCCCGATTCCTGAATGGAAGTGGGAGGACATATCGATGGACTTTATCACTAATATGCCGAAAACCAGGACAGGAATGAACATGATTTGGGTGATAGTTGATCGTTTAACCAAATCAGCTCATTTTCTAGGCATTAAGGATACGTGGGGACCAGAGAGGTTGGCACGAGTATTTATTTCGGAGATAGTTCAATTGCATGGTACGCCGAAGACCATTGTTTCTTATCGAGACGGCCGTTTTGTGTCTCACTTTTGGAAAGCAGTTCATAAAGCCTTGGGGACCGAATTGAACTTCAGTACAGCTTATCACCCACAGACTGACGGACAATCTGAGAGAACTATACAAACGGTGGAAGACATGCTAAGGGCCTGTGCCTTAGATTGGTCAAACGATTGGGAAGTTCATCTACCGTTGATTGAATTTACCTACAACAATAGTTGGCATGCTTCCATTAAGATGGCACCGTTTGAGGCATTATACGGAAGGAGATGCAGATCGCCCTATCTTTGGGACGATTCTGGCCGACTTGATCGGAACAGAACTGCAGTTGATCGTGCAGACTCGAGAGAAAATAGCCTTGATTCGTGAAAGGTCATTGACCGCCCGAGTCGCGTAAATCCTACACAGACGCACGCCGTCGCCCATTAGAGTTCATCTTTGGAGATCACGTACTTTTGAAGGTTTCTCCTACTCGGGGAATCTTTCGTTTCGGAAGGAAAGGAAAGCTGAGTCCGAGATATATCGGACCATTTGAGATCCTCGAGAGAGTTGGGGAGTTGGCATACAGATTGGCATTGCCGCCGTCATTGTGCCATGTTCATAACGTGTTCCACGTATCCCAGTTACGGAGGTATATACCAGATCCCAGTCATATCATTGATTTCGGCGAGATCGAAGTCACGCAGGATGGGACGTTTGAAGAAAGACCGGTCAAGATACTCGAGAGTCGAGTTAAACAGTTGAGGAACAAACCCATCGTTTTGGTCAAAGTTCAGTGGTCACGTCACGGAATGGAAGAAGCCACATGGGAAACGGAAGCTGATATGAAGTCTAGATATCCCGAGTTATTTTCGTCTTGAGTTTCGGGACGAAACTCCTTTTTAGTAGGAGAGTATGTAATATCCGGATTTATTACGGAAGTATTTCATCTGTACATTGAACCCTGTATTATTTTGGGAATGATGATATTGATAATGGAGTATGATCATTATCGTATTTGTATCTTTATACATGGGTGTAGCAACATGTAAAATTTTTTCCATGCATATACGTGGTAACGTACGTTAAGAATGTAACTTAACGTACGTAACCTGTTAATGTTAACGTACGCTACGGATGAAGTGTAGCGTACGTAATGCAGTCAATTATTGGGTAGGCCGGCTAGCACATGGGGTACATGGTGGTGGGCTCGACCAAGATACCCGCCAGATCCGCACGGCATGAACCTGGACACTTTTTAAGTCAACGGACTTTAACGTACGTTATGGGCATTAGGTAGCGTACGTAAATTATATGGGTTACGTACGTAACACGATTAGTGTAGCGTACGTAATGAAGTCCAGAAAACAAGACAGTGAACTATTTTGAACGATAACGTACGTTATGAAGAAGCCCTAGCGTACGTAACACTCAGAAAGTTATAAAAGGAGCAGCACCCCATTTGATTCCAGCTCGTTCTTTTGCCTCTAAACTTCACCATATTCGTCCCCAGAAGATTTCCAGCCCCTTTTAACACCTTTAGATCATTTGTTACTGAATCATTGAGATTGTATGACACTACTTGATCATTGAAGACGACTTCTATTGGACTTTGGAGTAGAAATCATCACGAGTCGGCGTTGAAGCAACCGAAGTTGGATTTTACTTATAGTCTCAGTATTTTCTTCCTCTTAAGGTATGTTATACTACTTCCAACTTTGAAGTTATGTTGTTAAAGACGATATGATCATACTACCAAGAATAGTAGGTCACTTTGACGATATATGCGACCTAGTATCATTTTTTTAAACTATGGTGATCGAATTATTATGGTTTAGAACACCGAAGTTGAACCTTGTTGTGTCAAAGATGAGAATAGTGAATTATAAACCGTATCAAATGTTATCGTCATATTGATCGTAGACTTAGTGCCGATTTCCACTTTTACTAAATGGATTTTGGAAAGAATCATCATAGTTGTAATCTTACTTGCATAGATGGAATGAGTGGTTCACTTTCAATATAAGCCTGGATTTAATGACGATATTAGACCTGTTATATCAACCTTAGACCAACCGAATCTTGCATGGGTATTACAAATCAAGATTGAGAATAGTATTACGATGATATTCGTATCCTTGGAATTGAAGATATTAATCCGTAGATCATTCATGAGTATGATATGTTTGAAGGTTACTCACTAAGGATTTCATAATACTCCGTCATTAATCGAGGCAACACCGCCCGGGAGAAATCGACATACATGTTTAACGACGTTAAGTTTGGCAATTAATGTACGTTATATTATGTTGTTAACGACGCTACGCCCATTACGTAACGACGTTACACTATCGGCGAGTGAACTGTCAAGATATGGTTAACGACGCTAGACTTCATAGTTTACGACGCTAACGAGTAAGTCCAACGACGTTACAGAGGACATGTAACGACGTTATGTAAGTCGACGCTTTTCGCTTTTGTGGACTTTCAACCGTATTTTGGATGATTAGATGTTCGTTCGACCTAAGATGAATTCCATGTTATTTCTCTTATTTAAGGTTCGAACTTTGCTACGTGATTGATCGAGAGGGGCGACCTTCGAGTGTTCGTTTTCGTGGAAGTGTTGTTCTTATCTTCAAATCGAGGCAAGTACCTTAATTGTTTTATGTATTGTTGATATACATATTGTCGTGCATGTATGTCGTTATTGTATGTCCACCTCGTGTTGGTCCGATGGGATCATCGGGGGATCTATGCTAGCGTGCGCTGGATCATCGGATGGGTTTTTCCACCACGGGTTGATCTGACGGGATCATCGTGGGTTCTAGGCAGTGAACGCTGGATCGACGGAATTACCATGTGTATGTTATGATATCATGTTGTGATTATCAGTTGTGTATGTTATGTTTGAGTTTCTCGTAGGAGAAGACTCGTTGGACATTTTATCATTTACGTTATTATTATTATTATTCTGCGTGTGATGTTGAAATAATATGTTGTGGTACTTGTACTAGCATCGTTGTGCTAACCCCTTCGGGGGTGAACATTTTGTTTATGTTCAGGATCCAGGAGAGCGGGAAAACAACCACTGGAGCTGCATGACGACGAGGGTGCAGAGTGATGTTCCGGCCGAGTTATTTATCTATTGTTTATTCGTTAATTCAATAAGTACTCGAGTACGAAGTCATTTGTGAAATCGTTTGAATTTGGTGTTGTATTATTAAGTTCCCGTCGAACTATTGTACTTTCAGTATTGGGTCAGGATTGTTGTATTTTAAATTCCGTTATTTCCATTAGTACCTTTTAATGTCTGTTCAATTCTTCAGCCTTGTAAATCCTTGTGTAAAGGATTTACGGCACTGTAATATTCCTGAATATATCGGGGGTGTTACATATTTGATACTGGAGCACGCATTCATTTATATCTGTGGAATGTGTTGAGCGTTTAAATCTTGCTTGTGTGCCTTGTTAATCCTTTACTGTTAAGCTACCCGAGGGTAGTAGAGTGGGCAGAAATCTAGAAGTTTGAGATTGTCAGATTCGCATCAATGATCATAGTTGGACTGCAAATCTTATGGTTTTCCCGCTTCAGAATGAAGATGTCATTTTAGGTATGGACTGGGTGCCCTTGCGCAGGACGATATTGGATACCTACCACTTGACTATTTCCATCATGGCTTGCGACGGTACCACGCATGTTATCAAAGGTCGAGAACACTTCAGTACGAAAGGGTCTCTCAGCCTTCTTGCATCTAAAGTCCCCTGTAACTCTCGAGAAATGTACTATTGGTGTTATGTTCTCCAAGAGGATACATCCCAACTTTCGGTCGTGAACATCCCAGTGGTGAACGAATTTCCAAACGTCTTTCCCGATGAACTACCAGGGATGCCGCTGCACCGAGAAGTTGATCTCTCCATTGAACTTGAGTCGGGGAGGAGACCTATTTCCAAAGCTCCTTACAGGATGGCACCGGCCGAGATGAAAGAACTGAAGATACAGCTCGAATAACTGTTGGAGAAGGGATTAATCCACTTGAGCACCTCGCCGTGGGGCGCGCCGGTACTCTTTGATAAAAAGAAGGACAACTCTCTAAGCTTGTGCATTGACTACAGAGAACTAAACAAGGTTACTATCAAGAATCGTTATCCGCTTCCTAGGATCGATGATCTCCTAGATCAATTACATGGGGCGGTTGTGTTTTCGAAGATCGATCTACGGTCAGGATATCACCAATTGAGGATTCGGGAGGAATATATACCCAAGACTGCATTTCGATCGAAGTATAGACATTATGAGTATATCGTGGTATCTTTCGGTTAGACCAATGCCTCAGCCGTTTTCATAGAGTTGATGAACTGAGTTTTAATCGATTTCCTCGATAAGTGCATCGTGGTTTTTATTAACGACATCGTAGTTTATTCTCAAAGCCGAGAGGAACACGAAGAACATTTGAGGCACGTACTGAGCATGTTGAGGCAACACCAACTTTATGCAAAACTTTCCAAGTGCGAATTCTGGATGCCGGAAGTAATTTTCCTCGGACATGTTGTCTCGGTAGAGGGCGTTAAGGTCGATCCACAAAAGAACGAAATGATAATGAGTTGGGAACCGCCGAAGAACGTCAATGAGGTAAGGAGTTTTCTAGGATTGGTGGATTATTATCGAAGATTTGTCGAAGCTTTTTCCTGTATCGCTAGACCACTAACGAACCTAGTGAGGAAAAGTACCAAGTTTGTATGGACTACGGACTTCAGAAGAGCTTCGACGATCTCAAGAGGAGGCTGAATACTGCTCCACTGTTAGTGCTACCATAGGAAATGGAAGGATTCATTATATATACGGATGCATCTAAGCATGGACTGAGATGTGTTTTCATGCAGAACAACAGAGTTATTGCATACGCATCCCGACAACTGAAGCTGTACAAAATAAATTACCCGCTGCATGACTTAGAGCTAGCCGCAGTGGTACACGCCCTCAAGATTTGTAGGCACTATCTTTACGGAGTTACTTGCAAGATTTTTACGGACCATAAGAGCTTGAAATATATCTTCACCTAGAGGGAATTAAACATGAGACAGAGGCACTGGTTGGAACTAATCAAAGACTACGATGTGGAAATTTCATACCACCCCGGGAAGGCCAATGTCATAGCTGATGCTCTTAGTCAGAAAACTACACAAGAAGTAATGTTATCCAACATAATAGTTCAACCCGAACTGCAGCAAGACATCAGGAGAAGCAGTACTGAAGTATGGTACAACGCAGGCAAGGACAATTGTGCTCAATCAATATACACTCGTCTTTACTATACGAGATACGTCTAGCACAGATGGAGGTTCCCGAACTACGTGCGATCGGTGCGGGGATCGAGAGAGGAGATGTTTCCGACTATAAGATCCAGGGGGACTTGGTGAGGTTCAAGAATAGGATCTGCATTCCATCGAATGACGAGCTGAAGTAAACTATACTGAAAGAAGCACACTCCACCCCCTACTCCATTCATCCAGGAGCGAGCAAAATGTACAAAGATCTGCGAAAGAGTTTTTGGTGGAAGAATATGAAACGGGAAGTGGCTAGATTCGTCGCCTGATGTATGACGTGCCAACAAGTAAAAATTGAACACCGCAGACCAGCCGGAATCATGCAATCTCTACCCATTCCGGAGTGGAAATGGGAAAGCATATCAATGGATTTTATTACCAAGTTACCAACGGCGGTGGGAGGAAGGGACACCATATGGGTTATCGTTGATCAGCTAATAAAATCGGCACATTTTATTCCAATTCAGGAAGCAACCGGAACAGAACAGTTAGCGACTATTTTCATGAGGGAGATCGTGAGGCTGCACGGTGTTCCCTCATCCATCATATCGGATAGGGACACCAGGTACGTGTCCCGTTTCTGGAAAGCCATTCATAAAGCTATGGGGACCTAGTTGTATTTTAGCACAGCCTATCACCCTCAGACGGATGGACAGACCGAGCGCAAATTACAAACCTTAGAAGATATGTTGATGGCATGTGTGCTCGATTGGGGTAAGGATTGGGCTAGGCATCTGGGGTTGGTGGAGTTCTCGTACAACAACAGCTGGCATGGGAGCATAGGCATGGCACCATTTGAGGCCCTGTATGGAGAAGATGCAAGTCGCCATTATGCTGGGATGATGCTTCTGACACCGTGGTTACCGAGTTAGATCTGATCCAGGAATCCATTAAGAAGATCTCTGTTGTTCGAAAACACATGCTAGCAGCGCAGAGCCGTCAGAAATCATATGCTGAAAATCGGCAGCGACCATTGGAATTTGCAGTCGGGGATCACATTTGGGTCAAAGTATCACCTATGCGAGGTATCCGGCATTTCGGTCAGAAGGGCAAGTTAAGCCCAAGGTTCATAGGCTCGTTCGAGATATTGGACCGAGTAGGAAAGCTTGCGTATCGATTAGCCTTGCCGCCGCATCTGGATGGAGTGCATAATGTCTTTCATGTCTTTCAGTTAAGGAAGTATGTCTATGATCCGAGTCACAAACTCAATTTCGAAGAAGTGGAAATTTCCGACGATGCTACCTTTAGAGAGGTGTCGATCGCTATCTTGGATAATCCTATGAAAACGTTGCTAAATAAAGCCATACCCCTTGTAAAGGTTCAGCGGTCGCACCACGGTATGGAGGAAGCAACTTGGGAGACCGAGTCGAGCATGAAGGAGAGTCGTCCCGGGTTATTTTCCTATTTTCGGGACGAAACTATTTTAAGGGAGATGGTATGTAATACCACTGGTATTTCATGCTTAATTACCTTGTACTATGTGATTTCTTATAGTGTGATGTTGCATTTTTTATATTATGTGATTTCATTTAAAGTGCTATTACGATACAATTGTGCAATGTGAATAGAACGGAGGTGATGTACCCTGACGCCGTTGGACAATCGTCGGTGCAAATATGACGGTGGCCAACGTCTTGTTCCCCGATGAATTGTTGACGAGCGAAAAGGTGGTCGCTCCGAGATGGTTAAAATGTGATGTATGACTAAGGCGATGAGTGGCTAACGTACGCTATAGGATATGCATAATGTATGCTAGTTTCGTAACATTACGTAGGTTAACATCACTTGGTTACATACGTAAGGATTGAATTGGTCTTCCGACCAGAATCTTTCTTTTGATGCGGATTGGGGTACTTTTGGTGGGATAGAAGACAAACGAGTCAACTGCTTGTAGCATACGCGAATTGCCAAGCTTAACGTACGCTATGGTCAGGTGCTTTACGTACGTTATGGTACCCTACGTACGTAATAGGTGGGGGCATTCCAGGCAGTAGCCTCTGGACGGCCTTTACGCACGTTAACTGGAGGGCATTACGTACTAAGCCCTATTACGTACGTAAAGCCTTGAGTTATAACGTACGTTAACGTGATTGAGTGTTATAAAGTAACACTTCCTCCTTCATTTTCCCTCGACCAAAAACCTCTTGAGAAACATCCTTGAAGCTTTTTTCGGCCCTTACACGATTCTTGGCCTCCCCAATCACTTGTATCAACATAGAGGAAGGGATTACTCAAGCTCCGGAGAAGATTATCTAGGTCAATCGATCCACTCTTCGTTCCTCCTCGTGGTTCTTCGTCGGATTGTCATCATTCCTCATTGTTCTTCCTCTATTAAAGTAAGACTACCAAACCTTGAGGCTATCTCTTCAATGTTGTCATTATGCCTATTAGATTACGGGTATTCGGGTAGTTTGCTAACTCTCGTAGACAATCTAATCGGACGAACTTGTAGTAATCGAAACTATCATTGCTTGTATATTTCTCAATCATACGGTTTCTGATTTTATGAATTTTGTTAGAAATTGAGTCCTACCATTGATATAAATTTTATTATATTAAATTATATGGTCTCTGATTTTATGAATTTTCAAATATATGTTCCTAAAAATATATATAAGCAATTAAATTAATAATTATTCTACAAATAAGAACTCATTTTAAGAGAATAAAAATAAAGTGAAATAATTAATGTGAATGGACTATTATTTTAATCATCTTAAAATTTAATCATTCAAAAAATTAGGATATCATGTAAAGAAATACATAAATAGTTTGATTGTACTACTTCAACAATAATTGATTCCTAGAAATTTTAGATTCATTTATTTTATTCCTTGATGTATTTTAAATGATGCGCATTTTCCGCTATTTTAGTACAATATACCCTAGCATTTATACATAATATGATAAAATATTTTAGCTTATATAACTGTTGCTTTTACTAATTTGCATAGATATCTTCTCAACATATATAAGCATTTAGCTTTTGGTAATATCATATTAATCTATAGAGTTATTTTCATACAAAAAATATGTTAGAGAACATAACTTAATTATAAATATTTTTAAATATAACTGAATAATTATTTTAATTATCTTAGAATTTTGGCCATTCAAAAATAAAAAGTTCGTAGAGGACCAACAGATTAAATAATTGTATTACTCAATACGTATCTAATTTTATGAGAGAGTGATAACTTTATTTATTTTATTTTTGATTTTGTTTTGGATGATGAAAATTTCTAATATCTCGATCTGCTCAAGCAATTATATATATTTCAGTAATTTAATTAAAATAAATATACAATTTCTAATTTTAGAGTTATAAAATATATCTTCCTAAGTACAACCAAATGATTTAGATAATAGCATTGAAATAAAAAATATTTATTTTGAGGGAATAAAAAATAATTGTATCTTTAAATGTGATTGAATAATTTTTTAATTATCCTAAAATTTTCAATGATTAAGAAAACAGATAATTAGTGTGAGAAACAAACAAAATAATTTTATTATATTATATAAGAAATAATTAATTTAATGATAGAGTTTGACTTGTTATTTTATTTTCTAATATATTTTAATGATGCATATTTATACTTTATTGATAAGGATTTTATTTACCTCAAAATTTCCGTTATTTAGAAAATAAAAAATTGGTGCGAGAAAAGAAATAAATTATTTAATTGTGTTAGAGTAGGAATAATATTATGTGATAAAGTTTAGTTCTAATATATTTAGATTATACACATTGCACTATTTTGGTACAACTCTGGTTATAGTACTTATATATTTTTTGGTAATTTAATAATATTAAATTACCTAGTAATCAACTTTACGAGGTTTCAAGATATCTGTATAAAATTTATAAACAATTAATTTTTATTTAACAACATATTAATTTAATAAAGTCTTCTTTATATAAGGAAGATTTTAGTGAATATAATTGATTAAAAATATTTATAAGTTGATAGGGCAATTATTTTAATTATTGCTGCAACAATTGACCATGAGAGAGTTTAGTTTTTTATTTTATTCTCTAATATATTTTAAATGCAGTATTTCAATACAATTATAAAAACTAAAGATTAAAATCAACCAAATATTTCATTTAATTAAACTGCAAAAAAATTACATTCAGTCTTATATTTGCATTTATTAGATTATTTTAAAAAAAATTATTTAATTTATTTAGCTTCAATTGATTTTATAAAAATAGATTTTATTGAGTTTTTCAAAAATTTTAATTTAATTATTTTTTAATAATTATTAGTTTTTTTAATATTTGTTCAATTTTTATTTAGTTTTAAGTAATTTTTTATTTTATTTTTAGTTTTAATGATTTTGTTAATTTGATTTACTTTTGAATCAATTATATATTTTTGTACATATTGAATGTACTTTTGTTTTTTAAATCATATCTAAATTATTTATGTGTTTTTTTCGTAATTTCAGATAAGGGTTTAATTGCCTCCTTTATGGAGATAAAAAATTGATTGTAAATCTTTTTTAAAATGTATGATAAATATTTTATTTATCTTCAGTTTTCAATCACTCAAAATATAGGAAATTCATGTTAGAAAAGACATGAAATATTTAATTGTGATATTGCAGCAACTGATTATGTGAGTGAGTTTAACTTTATTTATTTTGTTTTTTAATATGCTTTAGAATTAAGATGATGCACATTTCTACTATTTTGGTACAATTGCTTCCATAATATTTATATATGTTAGGTGATAAGTTTTTATACTATAGTACACAATCTAGCAATGAAGTGTTTATTCCACGAATTATATTTACCTCATCAGATATTAATTCGACATTTGAATTTGAAAAACGACAGTTTTCACTAATTATGCTTTCCCATGATTATATGCTCTTTCATGTCGACGTGTATCTGCCAAGAACCGCATCCAATCATGTCAACTTTATGTAGTCATATCAAAGTAAAAAGCACGGAAGACTTGAATTTTTTATTGCGATAAATTTGGTGTAATCGTAAATAAAATAACTAATCTAATTATAACGAAGTGTTACAAAGTTTATGGTGACAGGTTTATATATTATGCTTTCTCATGTGAATTTTTTCCTATGTTCCCGGGTAAATCTTTTTTTAAAATAACTAGTAGTATTTATATAATACAATATTTTTATTTTTATTTCAATTTTTTTCGACCAAGAGTTCACTACGCCATAAATGCTCATAGGCAATGCTTTTAGGTAGTGTTGCCACCAAAGCGTTTCAATAGATTGTGGATTTTTGATCTTTTGAAGCACTAATGAAATAGTATTGCACTAGATATACATTTGGTGTTGCAAGAAAAAAATGGTGTTGTGCGACGTTCAACATCTGTGATGGTGTTGCATTATATCTAATTTTTTAATATTTTTTTCAAGTTATTATAAAAAACAAACACAATGAAATGAAATTTAAATTTTGATAATTTTTTACTTCTAAAGTTTGATATACAACATATGATAAATTTGATTTAAATTATTTATATTTAATATAAATGCTTATCATATATAATATAATATAAATTATTAAAGTTTAATATATAATATAATATAAATATATATATAATATATTTATAATTATTATAGTTTAGTATATAATATAATATAAATATAACTTATATATTTCAATTATTTAATATAATACACATTATAAATTTTTATATTAAAATTTCAAAATTTTAAATTATAAAAAATAATACAATTCTTTTTATAAAAGATTGAAATGCATGGGAGTGAAAAATTATGTAGTAGATCGAGTCAATTAGACTTGACTATTTTCTCCCAAAACGAAATTAGGCTTCACTTTGAATTTCCTTTAAAATCATATTTTTGAATTTTATAATTTAAAAACGTGATCGGATAGGGTAGTACCCGTACCCGGTAAATTCTGAGAGTGTACAGGTAGGATATGGTTTTAACAACTTATCCGTATACCCGACCCGACTACCCGATTATATATATATATATATATATTAGGGCTGACAATTTTCGACACGATACGATAACCCGACACGACCACGCACGAAATTAATGAGTTATTGACACAACTTATTGGGTTTGGGTCCTTATCGGGTCGACCTGATAAGAACACAATAATTTCTGGTCGGGTTTGGGTTGGGTCCGGGTTGGGTTCAGGTAACCCGTTTATATAATATAGTTATTTTTAATTAAATTTTTATTTAATTAATACTTATTTAATTTATATTTTTCTACTTAGACTTTAGGGTTTGGTTATGAAACGCCACCCATCGCTTTTTCTTCTCACTTCTGAGTTCACGTCTCTCCTCTTCTCTATGCCACTGCCTCTGCCGTTCTTCCTCTCGTCTTCTTCATTAGCTGTGCAGCGACGGCCCCGGTCATGTTAAGGTATCATTTGATTTGTTTTATTTTTGTCCAATATCTCAAATTTATTTGTGTAAGATATTTTTTAAACTCTCTCTCTATTTTCTCCTGCGAGCAATGGCTTCATCGACGACTCTCAAGCGATGGCTAAGGCCGAAGGTTTACCCATTGTTCACTGCTGTTGGATTGGCCGTCATGATTTGCGGAATGCAATTGATCCGTAACATTTCTGCTTTTGTGGTTATATATATATATAATATATCCATCTCCTTCCACTGTAATTACATTGTGATACAAAAAAAAGTTGGGTATCAATAGAATTGGGAGAATTGAAAATTAATTTGAATTCTTGTGTTGGGAAACTTTCAATAGTCTAAAAAAATAGAACTCCATATGCAGATAAGCGTTTTTGCTCTTGAGTGGAGACTCTGTGTGTACTGGGCAGAGAGTTTTGCTCTTTATAAGTGTTTTTTTCCCATTAAAAAAAGAAAAAAATTATTAAGGCCTTGGCTTTTAGGATTAGAATTTGAATGGCTCTTCAGCAATGTGGATGTGATTACTCGAATATGACTATGCTGGCATTCTCTTTATCCAAATTTTTTTTCATTTCTCGACTTTATTTGAAGTTGTTTATTGTTCACAAGCTTATCAAATACTCCTACTGTAGCATTTTATATATCACTATGACATTCTAAATGATGCTAAGACTGTAATATGTCGTGAAAGTATGGAGCGACGAGGATAGAAATAGATATTAATAGATCCTGCACTTATGTTGAACTGCAACGTGATGCAAAAAATAGTTGTAAGCTCTCAATCATCTTTATGCCCAACATCGTATATCTTCATTGTTGATTAACATAAATTAATCATTGTTCATTGTAAGCTTTTTTTTTCTTTTGTCTTCTTTTTAATAGCTGACAAGCATTCACGGCCAAAAGCACTCAAGACAGAAGAACAGCTTTTGCGGGCTTTCTATACGTTTAAAATCCAAGATGTTTGCGATGCATTCAGATTTCCACGTAAAATTCAGGTAATTATCTTTTTATTGAGACAAAATTCTAAACTCAAAACATGGATATGATTCCTATTGAAACTTACACTTTCTTTGATGTGCAGGCAACTGCTCTTATTTATTTTAAAAGGTTTTATTTGCAATGGTCTGTGATGGAACATCATCTAAAGAATATTCTGTATGGCTCTTTCTTGATTACCACTTTTGTTCCTGAGACTGGTTTTTAACTTTATATGGTACTTAAAACAAGAATTACCAGAAAAAATCAGATAGCAGATTCGGGCTTTGCCGTATTTCTCCATCGGCCCAAATGATAATTGCCATTATGGTTTTTACGTGTGTCGTTTGCTTGCAGGTTAACGTGCATATATGCTGCTTGTAAGGCAGAGGAGAACTATGTATCGGCAGAGGAGCTTGGGAAGGGATCGAACAGTATCATCCGATGATCCTTAATAATGAAATGCTGGTTCTTCATGCATGGATATTACTTTCGGTTATTATTATCAACCTGGTGGTTTTATTTGATTTATTCTTTACTCGTTCTCTTCCATTGCGATCGGATAAGAGATTGTACAATGAGTTAATGCAACTTCTTACATTTCTTTCCTCTTTAGGGACACAATAGATTATCTTTTTTTGGGATTTGTCAGTATCTTTTTATTTAGCCAGCTAATTCTCCTTTAACTAAAATGGTAGTTGAACTGTAAATGGAACTTAGACTGAGTCGTCAGATTTAGATCTCAAGATGTATGTAGCATTTTTTTACTTTGCTCAAGCTAGCTTAATTTTTGTATTACATGTTTTCTATTACCTTGTGTTTGTATAGTTTTTATTAATGTATGTGTAATTTTAGCTGTATGCTTTCAGGTTATGCAGTTAAGGGTTTGTTTGCTGTCAAGAGCTACGATGCGTTACTCTTAAATTTCAATACTGTGAAAAGTGCACCTGCTTGATCAAAGTAACAGATCTGAATTTGTCACTAATTTCAGACAATGTACTTACTTCAGCCCCCACACACAAATATATGTACACCAGTGAATTTCCTGTAACACTATTTATAATTATATTAATAATCACAAACAAATTAGAACTTTTATGTATATAGAGATTTTCATTATGGATATATATAATCTCTCACACTCAACTACATTATTAGTGATAACATAGAAAATATTTACAACAATTTGGTAGGAAAAGTGAAACAGTAAAGTGGAAGAAGCTAATCCTGACCTCAACTTGGATATTAGAGAATTTTGTGCAACAATATCAAGTGATCAAGATGATAATGGTACTCCTATGACTCAAGGCGGCACCACTTATCAGTTATTTCAATATGTAACTTTCGATCACTTGTATCTAGACTTAGTAATTTCGTAGATTATAAGTTAGATTGGTGGTGTTGCTTGGTTTTGGTACTTTTGAAGTTAAATTGGTGGTTTGTTGCTTTGTATAAATTTAGGACTTTGTATTTTGTATTGACATCCTTGGTTGGTTTTTGGCTGCCTTGATTTATTTTGGATGGGTTGATGTGGAAACACATGGTTATTTCAAAATATTTATATGAAGTGTTGCCTTTTACTTTATCTATTGTATTTTATAAAAGTATTATTACAAAACAAAAAAAAATAGTGTTGCCTTAAAAAAATTGGTGTTGCCTAAAAACAAAACACTACGGTTGCAGAATACAATGTGGGTCCCCACTGCCATGTGGCACTAATGTGGGTCCCATCGATGATGCCGAATGGATGTGGGGCATATTGCTGATGTGGCACAACACTGATGATGTGGCATACTGTGGGCCCCACTGGTGATGTGGCGTCAAGATGGGACACACTGATGACTGGCACAAAGATTGGACCCATTGATGACGTGGCACATGTGGACCCCATGTTCTGTTTTTTTTTTTATGAAATCTTAGGCAACATTTGTTGTTGCCTAACTTGGTTATGTTGTTGCATTATAGGCGTAATGCAATACTTTTCTGTTGTTGCAGTAGAGACTCAAAGTGTTGCCTTAGGTGTCAAAGGCAACGGCCGTATTGGCAACAAGAGTTTGGTGTTGCCTTTGGCCTAAGGCAACACCTTTAATGTCTTCTGCAACAATATTTATTATGAGAATTCATGTTAATGTGTTTTTCTCACTAGTTTAGAAATTCACAAGAAGATAAAATCGTTAAATAAGAACTAATATATTCTCTCATGTATAATTGAATATTGAATTAAGCATAAGTAGTTATAAACAATAAATGATATATATAAAAAAAATTAGTTAGTTTTGAAATTTACTTATTGTACGGAAAATATTTATATTGTAATTAGTGTTTGTGAAATTAATTTATATAATAAATGTTAAAATAAATTTATATTAAAATTAGAAATTATTTATATAAAATTTAAAATTAATGATATTAAATTTTGGGCCGGGTATCCTCCCGACCCGGAAAAATAGGGTACCCGCTTTTTGGGTACCCAACTTTTTCGGGTCGGGTCACAAGCCGGATTTCAAATACCCGCATAACCGGGTGCCCGTAAATTCGGATACCTGAAAATCCGAGTATCCAATTATGAACACCCCTAGTCAGCAGAAATATACGCGTGCATGCCGTCCACAGAGCGGGGCCGGGGCGTCCTAATATCCGGCGACCCGAAAACGAACTTGATCCTCTATTGCAACGGGCGATGCGTCATCATCCGACATCTTGGCCGTCCGCTGGAGGTAGGTGTATGGGGAACACGCGTATCCCGTCACCGTGGCAAGATACTCCCCCGAATCCAAACCCAAACCCAAAGGCTGTTTGGGTGGCAAACCCAAACTCACACCCACACCTATTGGGTTCGGGTTTTTCCACCCAAACCCAAACCCGCAGCTTGATCAGGCAGTATCAAAATTCAAGTTTGGTGCTCATCCAAATTCAAATTTGATAAAATGCAAAATGTAGCATAATTTAACATAGTTTGCAAATGTCAATAGAATAATAAAATAGTTTACAAATGACAATACAATAATAACATAGTTTAACATAGTCTTCAACATAGACTCTCAAGAAATTAAATTACAATAACATACAATTAACATAGGCAGAGTGAGTCTTGAGATGTGTAGGAAAGGAATGGGTGAAAAGTGAAAATTCTAATTTACACTTATATATACATAGGGTAATTAGGTAATTTAACATATAACTGGGCGGATGTCTGGATTTCGGTTGTGGATTTGAGTGATCCCAAACCCACACCCGTAATATCGGGTGTCGCCCGAACCCAAACCCAAACCCAATCAACTCGGATTTCGCCCGTTGATTTGGATTCGGGTTCGAGTGGGCCCCACGGATTTGGGACTTCCTGCCATCCCTAGCATCCGGCGAAGGCAAGGGCAAGTCCTTCCTTCGCGCCTTTATGTAAGCCTCTTACTGAAACATAAAGTTATGTCGGTTTATGGGAATATATATTATATGTCCTTAGTTAATGTCCTTGTTTGCATCGGTGTATGGATAGGTCAGAAATTCCGATATTCATCTTGGAGTTGGTGTAATTTGAAGAAGACGTATATTGTTTGTAAACCTTCTGAAAAGGATTACAGGCAATCTTTCATGCAAAAGGGAGTGTATGATGTTAGTTCTGAAACTGTTGGAATTAGTTGGTCTATTTATGTGTTTTTGTTGGTAAAATTTTTTCCCCAAGATTGAAGCCTTATTTTATTTCTCTAGAAGTTGAAATTCACGCAGTGATTTTTTTTTCTTCAGAAGTATCGTGCTTGCTTTTTTAGTGAATATATTATGGTGATTCTTATTTGATGATCTTTATTTGTAGGTGGGACTCAGGAACTAGTGTTGGAGAATTTGATGGACATTCAAGAAGAGTATTAAGTTGTGCATTTAAGCCGACAAGACCATTTCGCATTGTAACATGTGGGGAGGATTTTTTGGTTAATTTCTATGAAGGACCTCCATTTAAGTTCAAGCTATCTCACGGGTTTCGTTTTACTAGATTTTACTGAATTGTAACTGGTCATGTTATTCTATCCACATAAACAAAAAATTATCCGAACTAGGTTTCTAACACGATTTTCTCCTCGATGTTCATAAGTGTTTAATCAAGCAAATTATTCTGCCAGAGCTGCCTTAACCAGGAATAAATTTCGCGTCCTTAATTAAGCTAGTCATAATCACCTTACTTCAGGTGAGGAGGTACTATAGAGGAGGTTGGAGGTTATAATCATGCAACCCCTACCCTCCATTTTGTAATGGATTCATTTTTTGAGAGAAGAAAAACTAAGCTAGTATATTACCCCTTTAATCCATGTGAACTTGAATATTAAACATCACAAATTAGCTAATTGGCATGTTCTTTGTAGTAAGAGCCAAGAGATATCAGAATTTATGTGTATTCATTAGAGGAGGAACACCTTTGTATAGAAGATATGATGGTTGTACTCCAGGAAGGTAGAAATTTGGAAATCAAATCTCCTATAATAAATTTACTTGCGAAGCAAACTAAATATAGACATTTATATATTAATAACTTTCCCCTCAAGCTGGAGCATAAATATCTATCATACACAGCTTGTTACAAATGTAAGTAATTCGAGCTCCAATGAGAGATTTGGTGAAGAAGTCCCCTAGTTGTCCCCCAATTTAATGAGTACTCTGAAAATACATTCCGTCTGTCGTACCACACCATGGAGACGAGGAAGACTCAATTTGTGGGGACGAGCACCACCCAAAGTAACCAAGTCTTATGACAAGGAGATTGAAGAGGTGCTTAACAAGTGAGTAGTTCAGAAACGAGGCGTGCCACCGCAAGCTCAATACTTGATCCGATGGAAAGGAGTACCATGTCTGAAGCGACATGTGAATTTAAAGAAGACTTATGGCAGTTCCAAATCCAACTTCATGAGTATGAGTTGACGAGGATGTCGCCAAATTAGGTGCAGAGTGGATGTCATGGCTAGAGATCAAGTTTTGTTGAATATTCTCATGAACAAAATGACAATCTATTCTATTATGTTTCGGTTCATTCATGAAAGACAGGATTTGAACCAATAATAATCGCAACTTCGTTATCACACTACAACTTTGATGTGGCTGGAACCCTAAAACCAATTTTAGTCTGAAGTTGCAAGACCCATACCGTTTTGCGTGAAGCCCGTGTCATTGGTTAATATTCTATTTCTATACTGGATCATGATACCACATTATGTATATTACTTTTCCACAAAACTAGATTTCCACCAACAAAAACGCAGTACCTAGTAGTGATCCCCAGTCAATCTTGGAACTTGCGCAGTCTGCATCAGAAAAGCTCTCCATCTTATTGTTCCCATGATTATGCTATAATTAATATACCACGTCGAGGAACACCCTTGAAATATCATAACGTTTGTTCCAAAGCTGACCATTGATGGACCATAGGAGAAGGCATGAACTGATTTAAAGTACTCACTAAATAATCATTACCAGGATGAGTTAAAGAAAGATGGTTTAGCTTTCCAACTGTTCTCCTATATTTTTAGGGTCATCAAAATTCAAAGGTATCACCATCATTTTTAAGTTGATGATTCAGAAGCATTAGAGTGCTGCATGATTTGGCTTCCAACTTTACAGTTTTTGCTAACATATCTAAAACATAGTTCTGTTTAGACAAAAAAGTACCTTTTCTTCTCCCTGACACCTCAATCCCCAAGAAGTATTTTAAAGGTCCCAAATCTTTAGTACTGAACTCCTGCTGCAAGAATGCTTTCAAAGACAAGATTCCATGTGTATCAGTTCTAGCGATATCATATACGTAGACAACAAGTAGAATGATACCTGAGGTAGAATGCTTGTATAATATAGTGTGAGCACTCCTGCTCTTGCCTTGAAACCTTTCTTTCGACTGGCTAAATTTCCCAACCCAAGCATAAGGGCTTCACTTTTACCCATATAATAAACTTCCGAAGATGAGTCACCTTTTTAGACTCCGATTGCTCCATATATACTTCTTTCGCAAGATCCTATGTGAAAATTAAAATTCATTGACATAAATTTGGTGCAAAGGCCAATTATTTGTTGCAACCAAGGAAATGTATAGGGAACATATTATAACAAGGAGATGTAGTGTAGCGCGCGCCAATACTTGGTGATAGCGCACGTTATTGTGGCACGTAGCGCACGCTACCTGGATGGGCCGAGGCAGTCCAGAAGCTACTGCTTTCGACTGGGGAGTTCAGCAGCGCACGCTATGCAGCTTTATAGCGCGCGCTAAGGTTCGGCAGTTAGCGCATGCTACGGGAGAGTAGCGCACGCTAACTAGTAGTTCCGGGCAGTCCAGAAGCTACTGGACTGGGACTGCAGGTCCCGATAGCGCAGGCTACCCCTTGCAGTTAGTGCAGGCTAACTGTGATTTTGGGCAGAGCGTTCTTTCGATAGTGTATGCTAATACTTGGTGATTAGCGCACGTTAAGCTGTCAGTATATAAACTGGACAGCAGATTATTTTCCTCATTTTATCACTTCTTTCTCTTCTCTCCGTGGATGTGAGTCAAGGGCGAGTAGGGTTCGTGACCTTAGCCGATTTTATCCTATTTAAAGGTGTTTTGGAACATCCTAGGTGATTATAACATCAGCTAATCCATTAGTCTTCATCGAATCGAGGTATTTTTCTTGATTTCCATAGAGTTGACTTTTTGGAGATTCGTTCTTGATTTCATATTCAATCCGATTTTGATAAATCGATTGGTGCTAAATGATGTTTTTAAGCATGTTCTATGGATTGTATACCCATATCTTTGATTCATTCGATCCGATTGATGATTTTAGTGTTCTTGAGGAACCGTGAACATTTAATGTTCGATTAAATGTTCATATGAGTTTTCCTTCGTTGGTTTGAGGCGACTTCCATTGTTATGGGTCTTGATCCTCGTTGTGATTGTGTTTTCATTGTGTCTTTCGGAAGTTGTAGGTGTTTTAGGTTTTTCGGTCGAGCCGCATTCGTCGGAGTTTTCGGTATCGATTATCGAGGAAAGTATCTTGCCCATACATTTCATGTTTCTTAGACGTACTAATTGATAATCAACTATGTGTGTTTACTTGGAGAACTCATAACGAACTTTCAAGAGGATTGATATAGTCCCATTAACGGCTTTCATTCAAAACGCTCGAGTGCCTTGCTAATAAATGAGTTCTACGGATATGTGTATTGTAGCTGCGAATTGGAATATTTTGCCTTCGTGTTATGTGATGATAAACGCCCCCTTGTTAAGGGTTGTATGCTCGAATGTGTATTCATTTGATGAGTACGCAAATGTTATGTTTGTAATGTTTATTGACCCCTTTGTAAGGAGGTGATGTTATTCGGTATTGTTTGAGAAGTATATCTCCTCGTGGTACGTGATCGTTTGTAAGTGACGTTCTTGGGGGTAGGGTTCGTGGAGACCTCCGGGATCCGTCCTTGTTAGTACGGGTCGAGTTCTACCATAGGGTTATCCAAACCGGGTATGTCTCGAGGAGACTCTAAGGTTCGTGCTTATTAGCACGATGCCATGATAATTTATGGGCGTATTTTTGGACATGTTGCATACTCTTCATGGCTTATCTAAACCGGGTATGTCGTCGTGAGACTCCGAGGTTCGTGCTTGCTAGTACGATGTCAGGGTAACTATGAGTGTATGTTGTAATTTTAATATTTGAGTTGTTCGTTTGACGGTTGTCATGATGATGTGTGTTAACCACTAAGGGATGGGACTTCAAGTCCTCTGAGGGATCGTAGCTTATAGTGTAAATCCACAGTTAATCATGAGGTATGGATATTCCGTTTGCTTACCATTAGTTTATTCACTCGGGTATGCACGAGAAAGCTCCGAGGTTCATGCTTGTTAGCATGGGATGAAAATAACCTTTGGGCGTATGATTGATATGGATGTTTAGTCTTGGACCCCGTAAATTATTGTCGGATTATTATTTTGAGAAAACAAATCTTTGGATTGTGACCCTAAAGTGATTTTTGAAAATATGAGGATTCTGAAATCCTAAATGTATTCTTCTGAAAACTTCTGAGATCTTTAAAATGCTTTACAAGTTGTCTACTGTCTTTCAAGGTTTAGATTTATCTTGTTCAAATGAAACATCTCGGGAAATCTTTCACTATGTTTTTTACTCAATGATTATTTAAGACTATTATATTCATGGAATATGTTATGTATGGCTCGTATTTGCACTTTATACTTGCACTAACAAAATAGTGAATTTTGCTAACCCCCGAGTAATCGGGGGGTGGATATTTGTGTTGTATTCAGGTTCGTGCAGGTTCTTGAGGAGCATAACGCAGGATCGGTACAAAGGAATGATGGAAGACAAATGATACTAATCACATGAGGGCCAGTATTGGGATTTGTTAGTCGAATTGTATTATTTCTTTCCGCTGTAATGTTCTCCCGTCTTATGGAACTGTTGTTGTCAGTTGACCCCTGCGCGGGTATGAGTTTTATAAAGAGATGTACATGAAGTTAAAGTTGTATGTTATCGATGAAAGACCAAATCGGTCTACTGATTCAGTATTTCAGCCATGCTGGCGTGAGATGTGATGTCTTGTTAGATCCTCTTAAAGCAGCGCTGTAATATTCCTGAACGGGTTGGGGGTGTTACAATATCCTCCTCAACCTACTTCACTCGCCACTTGATTAAAACTTGCTACTTCGGCTCCCTATTGGATATTTCGGGACTCTAGGACCTTCCCCGTCTCAAATCCCAACTCCTCAATCAATAATTCCGGCAGTAATACCACCGTCACATTCCCCAGCTCCTGGCTTTAGTTGGGACACATGTAATACAAGGTGCACCCTAGTAGACGCCGAAAGTAGTAATCTGTATGCCAATTCCCCCACCTTACTCTCCATCTCAAACCACCCAAAGTACCAACTTGCGAATTTAAGATGCATGCTCTGAATATCTCCGTATGTCGGCGCGGGTGTAATTTTGAAAAAACCCACGTCTTTCATGCGATAATGTAAACCGCGGCGATGCTTATTCGCCTCATTCTGCACTCGCTGCTGTGCCCATTTCAAATATAAACACATCTTTATTTTGATCCATAAGTACCTCCTCGACCACCTTCGCTCGAATCTCGCCGGGTAAAAATTTCGGATAGTAGGGGGTGGGTGTAATATCCGGAATTCCTACTACTATTGTTTAAGGTTATTTTATCCGAGTTATGTGGTACAGCGTGGAATCTGTACAGTATGGATAAAATAAATAAAGGACTGAGACATCTGTATTGGTATAATTGTCGTACTTGGTCGACAATTGTATTCGAGAATATAGTGTGTTGTGTATACGTATTCGGTATATTGAGACGACGAGCAACATCAGTGTAAATGGCTAAGTATAGAAGCCGTAACGTACGTTAAGCATATGAGCTTACGTACGTTAATTGCTAAAGGTTACGTACGTTAACATTAGGTCGTTATGTACGTTAAAGCATCAAGTGAGATATAGTTGGCTGATCAGAGAGGACCTTGTCAAGCGTAGCATACGTTAAGCATAGGAGCTTACGTACACTAAGATGCTAAGTGCTACGTACGCTATATGTAATGCATTATTTACGTAACGAGAGGAATCGGACAAAGGAATCAATACCTGCCATGTGGAGCCTAGGTATCGGCTGGCGTGCCAAAGGATAAGTCAACTAGGTATTACGTACGCTATGTAGAGAATATTACGTACGTAATATGAGCATATAATGTAGCAAGTCAATGTACGTATTTCGTACGCTATGGAACAAGTGTTACATACGTTACGCAAGATACGAAGCAAGACAGTGAGTTCTGGAATGATGTTACATACATTATGTAGAACCTGTAGCGTACGTAAGGAGCATTACGTACATTAATATGGATCGGTAACGTACATAATGAGCGGTGCAAATTATAAAATGGGGTTCGGTCTTTCATTTCTTCACGAGAAGAAACAATGTTTTCCTTCCAGTCTTCGTCCCTCTGCGTATGTTAGTGAGATTTAGCCTCTTCTAACTTGATTATAAGCTTGGAAACATGGATTTGAGTCTTGGATATGAAGATATCAATGATTCTTGAGGTGTTTGATGGTGTTGTTCATGTTCTTGAGGTATGTTGATGAACTCTACACCATGAATTCGGATTTTGATGTTACCGTTGATGAATGATTCGTATGAAGATGATTTTGATGTTGTTGTTATGATTCTTGAGGTTATGTGAACTGTATGATGATAAATGACTTGGATTATGAGTTGGATGATTATCTACATGTTAAATGGCTATGAACATGGTTTCGAATCAATTAGTGTTCTTGAAGGATTTTTAATAAATAGAACATAGCAAGACGATTGTATGTTGATTGATGATTGATTAATGGTATATATCATGCGAGTATGATAAGGAGTATGATAAGGAGGTTAAACCTGGAAATATTGTGATTGATCTTGGAGTACGATTTCCTTTACATTCGTATCCGTAATCGCAAGGTGTTAAGTCGATACTTGTAAGGCATGCAATTGTGCGCACGCTAGCTGAACTGGCTAACGCACGCTAATGAAAATAACTTAGCGCACGCTATGGTATATGATTAATGTGCGCTAAGTGGCCAGGCAGTGTAGTATATCGTGTTGTGGTTATGAATTCGTGCTGATTTGAGTTGGATTGTTCAGACTATCTTTTACCGAGATATTGTAGATTGTATCGGTTGTTGATTATTATCAAATGTGTGTTAATAGATTATTGTAATAGGTTGAGATTATTGATCGGTGATTAGAACCATGCTTTGCGGTCATGTTCGAGAATGTTCGTAGATTGCTTTGGCCGGGGCTGAGGAGCTCGTAGACGAATGCAATGGAATTGGTAACGGCATCCTCATCGTGTCGGTATCAAGGCAAGTTATTACTTGCACAGTTTATAATATTTAATGAATGGTTTTGATTTCATTCGTTTATAATTCGTATAGCAATGATTATAATTGTGAACACTGTAGATTTGGGATTGTACGTTGTTTCCAGATTTTGGGAATTTAAATCATAATGTATATGATTTACTTTTGTTATTGGTATACTTGAGTATCGAGGATACATTGTGGTATAGGTGAAGAGATGAATTATCTACCGTCCGTGACATTTTGGACCGTTGAATATTGAGGATAATGGTTGGTAATGGTTTAGACATCGAGATTGCTCTCGGAGGACTCGGGTCAAGTACTCTAATCATTTTTGTCATCTTGTGTCGATCTTATTGTGATACATTATGTATTGTTGTTGTCATGCATTTGGGTATTGTTGTTAATATGCATTTGTGCATTGTTGTCGTATGTCCACCTCGTGTTGATCTGATGGGATCATCTTGGGATCTATGCTAGCGTGCGCTGGATCATTGGATAGGTTTATCCACCTCCTGTTGGTCCGACGGGATCATCTTGGGATCTAGGCAGTGAACGCTGGATCATCGGATTACCCATATGTTGTTGTGCATATGTATATTATGGGTTATCCACCTCGTGTTGATCTATCAAGATCATCTTGGGATCTATGTTGTGTGCGCTGGATCATCGAATTTCTCTAAGTATACATTATTATTATTGATATGAGCATATTCATACGAGTATGCATTTGTAGGTCTTGTGTTAGGACCATGTCCATATGTGATATTGATATGATCTCGGATTAGACTAACTTGATTCGTCGTGGCATTGCGTAGCTCGAGGTATGTTCTGTATTTTTCTTCTTGGTTCTTGTCTTTGGATGGACAATCGATTATCGTGTTGATATTTATTGATGTTATCTGATGGATCGGATTGGTCAGAGGTGGTACATTTCCGTATCGCGAGTTATGATGATGTTTTGAGAAACTTAAGTATTGTTTAAGGTACAATATATATGTTATGTTTGAGTTTATTGGTTAATCGAGATTACGAGATATGTAGTATGATAATGGTTATTTTGATGAGGATTATTCGAGTAAGTAAATTTATGACGGTAAGATTACATTGGTCGTATTCTTACTTAGTATTTTCATTGGTATGTAATTATTGACGTGATGTGATTGTTATCATTGTTGAATATTATGACTGACCCCGTCATGGGCTTTATTTTTAGGATATTGGATATCGAGCTTGCAGCGGTCGTGAAGAGATGAGCTTCCCGAAGGATACTGGCTATGTCTTGTGTTTGTGAATCGAGTATTCTGATTATGTTGTATTCCACTGCTAGAGTATTTTTAACTGGTTGTCTTTTCCGCTGCATGAGTATTTTTAAATGCCCTTTTGATTTTTGGCAACTTGAGTTATTTTGGAATGGTTTTCTAAACTATTTTGTCAGTACGTGTAAGCGATGGCTTAATGTATGTTTTTAAACTGTTGAGTTTTGGCATTACGGGCCTTGTAGTTTCAAATGAGATTTTACGACGATTTTGTTAAACGGGTTTTGTAAAGTCTTCGAATGTTTTTAAAAGATAGTACCATCGTTAGCCTCTTGGACGTTTGTAAATATTTGCGAAAATGTCTTTTAGCCTTGTGGGTTCCATCTTCGGGCCCACGATGCTGTAATATTCCTGGATGGCTCTGAGGGTGTTACAGAATATGGTATCGGAGCTTAGGTTGAGAAAACCTAGGCAGTCGGGTTGAGTCGAGTCATGCTTTTGTCGCGTCATTCGAGTTGTCGATTGACGAATTCTAGAGCCCTGGGTTTTGTTGTTCACTCGGGCTTGTGCATTATGTGATTTATCGGTGTAGTACTGGGGTTGTTGTAAACTTTTTCAATTGATATTAACGTGTTTCTTCGGATAGAGCCGTGTTATGTTCTCGAGTTGAACTAATTTTGCAAAATGTGTGTTTTGAAAATATCTGTATCGAGTATTTTCTAGAGTTCAGACATGTGCCAGTATCACGGGGAATCGTCGGCTTCACAATCTGTAAGTATTTGGATTTTTGAATTTCATTGAGATTTATTGCCGTTCTAAGTTGATATGCTTTGGGATTCAGAAAGATATTATGTGTCACAGTATGAGGTGACAGAGTTGAGACAGGATTCATGATCTTAAGAAGATATGATTTTGGAAACCAATATGTCGGTTAAATTTTGGAACGGAATTGTGCATTTGGGAGAAATGTTATGGATAGTTGAGAAGAACATGTAGTCATGTTAATTTATTTTGAGATATATGAACTGTTTTTGAGCATTTGAAAATGATACTTTTCAAAATGAGTGTCTCACGGATGTTTTAGGAAAATGATTTTTGGGCCGAGACCCAACCGATTTTGAAATAGTTTTATAACTCAGGACTTGGGGTCCAAAAGGGTTTTCTACTTTATAAACTTCTTGTAATATGGAACGGGATAGGGGCTGAGACCCTAATGTTTCAAAAAGGCTTTTCTGTTTTCAAAAGAACTCCCGAGATTTGTAAAATACTTTACCAATCATTTATCTATTTTATTACTACCTTTCGGTGTTTTGGTTTATTTGTCCAAATGAAACTTCTCGGGTAGTCTTTCGCTGTGTTTAATTTGTCGATTATCCAATGTTTTGTCATAGCATAGTTGAGGTGATCCAGGATGGGTTAATGGTTGACGTTGCGAGTCATATGTGGAAAAGGAGCTTTTTATCGGAGTCTATACATTAATATTTTAGAACTCTATCGTGTAGTTTTCTGATGGAATGTCAGTGGATTTGGTGACGAGTCGAACTGGTATACAAGAGTATGGATGTAGTTAAGCATTTGCATAATTTCATTTTATTTAATCGTGTGTATTCGAAAAGAATTGTCATCGAGAACTTGACGTAAACGAGCCGATTTAATTTTTCGAAAATTGATTTCGTGGTGTTATGAAAATTTATGTTTTAAGTTTTGAAATTCTTGAAAGAACTTTCAAAAGTTTGTTCGCTTGACGAGACTATATGATTTCAAACTGGTTTTGAAAAATGTGATTGATATACGTACGCATTTAGTGCATTGTGCATATCATGGTGAAGTTATGAATGTGACTCACGAACTGGATAATACATCAGTGTGGTACGATGAAAAGAGGTTCGAACTTTAGTATGGTAGTTTGGTTATCCATGGATGATCGGTTGATTGATCAGATAAGAGAAATATACTGCGTGTTGTAGATTCATGTACAGGATGTGATTTTTGGAACGACGAGTTTTGTGAAACTGGGACATATGTGCTATGTGATTCCATTAGTATGGTAGTGGTACGATTTTACCATAGTGATTTTTGAATGATTCTTTGTAAGTGTGGATTTGGGGATGGTGACTCCAGGATGGTTGTTTTGGATATTGATTGGTCGTTCCCACTCCATGTATGATTGGGTATGTTCGTCGGTTTGTGATTGGTTGTTCGTATACTGAGGGGTATGTTCACCATTCGGGTGTGTTTCTTTGAGATCCACTGCATGTGATTGGTGTAACGTTTTGAGAATTTTATTCATCCGTATATCTGGCTCGGTGATTCTGTATTGATCGTGTTGGAACTTACTGAGTGAGGGTATTCTCGATTATCATCGTTCGTTGATGATATTGGAATTTATCATATTGATGATATACTCGGTTGTGTTTTGACCTTTGGATGGTCATATTAGAGTTTATCATGTTGATGATATACTCGATTGTGTTTTGACCTTTGGATTGGTCGTATTGGAGTATATCATGTCAATGGTATTCTCGGTTAATTTGTTGGTTGATCATTGTTAATGATCGTATGAGCGTTCGAATTTTGTGTCGATGTTTCAGGATTTGTGTCATTGTTTTGGAAGTTATTTCATAGATGTATCGTGTATTATTCGTTTTATCGGAATTGGTACTTGACTGTATAATCAGGTAAACAGGATTTGACACGGATAGATTATTTCATCCGAAGATGATATATTTTGTTAAGACTCACAGAATTGTGATTGTAAGCGTATTGAGGCTTTACGGTGGAGTCACTTGCTAGTATCTCAGGAGGTCGTCGACTTGGCGCATATGTAAGTATACTGTTTTGGTTATTCGTTAATGATGATGATTGATCGTTGTCGTGATAGTTTTTTGGTTGAACGGTTTGTTTGTTTTTCTATGACGAATTGCAAGTTTCGAGGATGAAACTTATTTTAAGTGGTGTAGTATGTAATATCCGGAATTTCTGCTACTATTGTTTAATGTTATTTTATCCGAGTTATGTGGTACGGCGTGGAATTTGTACAGTTTGAATAAAATAAATGAAGGACTGAGACATCTTTATTGGTATAATTATCGTACTTGGTCGATAATTGTATTTGAGGATATAGTGTGTTGTGTATACGTATTCGGTATATTGAGACGACGAGCAAGATCAGTGTAAATGGCTAAGTATAGAAGCCATAATGTACGTTAAGCATATGAGCTTACGTACGTTAATTCCTAAAGGTTACATACGTTAACATTAGGTCGTTACGTACGTTAAAGCATCAGGTGAGATATAATTGGCTGATCAGAGAGGACCTTGTCAAGCGTAGCGTATGTTAAGCATAGGAGCTTACGTACGCTAAGATGATAAGTGTTACGTACGCTATGTGTAATGTATTACGTACGTAACAAGAGGAATCGGACAAAGGAATCAATACCTGCCATATGGAGCCCAGGTATCGGCTGGCGTGCCAAAGGATAAGTCAACTAGGTATTACGTACGCTATGCATAGAATATTACGTACGTAATATAAGCATATACTGTAGCAAGTCAACGTACGTATTACGTACGCTATGGAACAAGTGTTACGTACGTTATGCAAGATACGAAGCAAGACAGTGAGTTCTGGAATGATGTTACGTATGTTATGTAGAACCTGTAGCGTACGTAAGGAGCATTACATACGTTAATATGGATTGGTAACGTACATAATGAGCGGTGCAGATTATAAAATGGGGTTCGGTCTTTCAGTTCTTCACGAGAAGAAACAATGATTTCCTTCCATTCTTCGTCCCTCTACATATGTAGTGAGATTTAGCCTCTTCTAACTTGATTATAAGCGTGGAAACATGGATTTGAGGCTTGGATATGAAGATATCAATGATTCTTGAGGTGTTTTATGGTGTTGTTCATGTTCTTGAGGTATGTTGATGAACTCTACACCTTGAATTCGGATTTTGATGTTATCGTTGAATGATTCGTATGAAGATGATTTTGATGTTGTTGTTATGATTCTTGAGGTTATGTGAATTGTATGATGATAAATGACTTGGATTATGAGTTTGATGATTATCTACATGCTAAATGGCTATGAACGTGGTTTCGAAGCACTTAGTGTTCTTGAAGGAGGTTGAACCTGGAAAGATTGTAATTGATCTTGGAGTACGATTTCCTTTACATTCGTATCCGTAATCGCAAGGTGTTAAGTCGATACTTGTAAGGCATGCAATTGTGCGCACGCTAGCTCAAATGGCTAACGCACGCTAACGGAAATAACTTAGCGCACGCTACGGTATATGATTAACGTGCGCTAAGTGGTCAGGCAGTGTAGTATATCGTGTTGTGGTTATGAATTCGTGCTGGTTTGAGTTGGATTGTTCAGACTATGTTTTACCGAGATATTGTAGATTATATCGGTTGTTGATTATTATCAAATATGTGTTAATCAATTATTGTAATAGGTTGAGATTATTGATCGGTGATTAGAACCATGCTTTGTGGTCGTGTTCGAGAATGTTCGTAGATTGCTTTGGCCGGGGCTGAGGAACTCGTAGACGAATGCAATGGAATTGGTAACGGCATCCTCATCGTGTCGGTATCAAGGCAAGTTATTACTTGCACAGTTTATAATATTTAATGAATGGTTTCGATTTCATTCGTTTATAATTCGTATAGCAATGATTATAATTTTGAACACTGGAGATTTGGGATTGTACGTTGTTTTCAGATTTTGGGAATTTAAATCATAATGTATATGATTTACTTTTGTTATTGGTATACTTGGGTATCGAGGATATATTGTGGTATAGGTGAAGAGATGAATTATCTACCGTCCGTGACATTTTGGAACGTTGAATATTGAGGATAATGGTTGGTGATGGTTTAGACATCGAGATTGCTCTCGGAGGACTCGGGTCAAGTACTCTAATCATTATTGTCATTTTGTGTCGATCTTATTGTGATACATTATGTATTGTTGTTGTCATGCATTTGGGTATTGTTGTTAATATGCATTTGTGCATTGTTGTCGTATGTCCACCTCGTGTTGATCTGACGGGATCATCTTGGGATCTATGCTAGCGTACGCTGGATCATTGGACGGGTTTATCCACCTCGTGTTGGTCCGACGGGATCATCTTGGGATCTAGGCAGTGAACGCTGGATCATCGGATTACCCATATGTTGTTGTGCATATGTGATACGGAATCATTTGATATGAACGAAGAAGACGAAGTAAGGATCGATATAAATGGCCTTACTACACGCCATGCACGGGCTACTACGTATTTAGGCGAGAAAACGGACATAAGACGTGGAGTCTCGGTCTCAGCCGTGTCATATAACACGGCCCGTGTCATGCTATGCCGGAAGGTCGACAATCGACCGGAAAATGGACGAACTGCCGGAAAAATCACCACCGGCCGGAAAATTCACCACTGCCGGGCGGCCGATCATGCCGACCACCACTGCCGGGCGGCGATCATCACTGCTGGGCGGCGATCACTGCCGAGCGAATCCGGCCGTGTCATCCGACACGGCCCGTGCCGAGGTGTCCTGGATAATGAAATCTCGCTGCCGACCGAACCCAACCGTGTCGTCCGACACGGCCCGTGCCGACACAACCCGACCGTGCCAGGCGACACGGCCGAGTCACACTCTTCCGGATAGTACAAATCCCATTGTCCGACCAACCCGACCGTGCCAGGCGACACAGTCGAGTCCCTGCCGGCCAGCTGCGCGCCGCGACCGTGCCGATCGGCACGGGCCGTGTCCGGCAGACCAGCAAATGCCATTATTGCTGATTTTTTTTATTTTTTTGTTGTTTTTCCTCCCCTCACATGTCATGATTAGACTTGCATGTTGTGTGGGGTGTCTTATATTCATTTTGTTGTGTGATTCCCCCTCCCTTTGATTTGATTCCCTTGTATTTTATCTTGTGTTTTGTTTTTCATTTCAAGATCATGTGATCTTGTTTGATTCCTTAGTTGCTAAGAAGACTACCATGCTATAAGTAGTCTTGTTGATGCTTTCATCATGGAGATTGTATGTTGAAGAAATAAGAATACACTTGTGTTTTCTTGGTGAATGCTTTTCATCGAAACCTTGGTTATAATTCGACGCGTTTTCGAGTTTTAATCGAATCGATTCTCAATAGGTCTTGAGAAAAGATTATCTTATCAAACTATAGGTCTAGTTTGATAAATCATTCATATTGTTCTTGTTTATGTAAGTGAATTGCCTACTTTCGGTTATATCTTACGAGTGTTACACATATACGAGTGTTGTGAGGTAACAAAATATATCCATTGCATTTTCCGAATTTACGTTCATCTTAATACGTAATTCGTATCATTAGTGGCATCGGAGCCCAAGGCTATTTCCTTGGCAATTTTATTGAAGATTTCTTGTTCAAAACTATCTCTTGATTCTTGTTATGGATTTCTCCGATCCCGATTTCTTGATGAAACTCCGGGACGCACTAAGCGGTCTACCGGAACCACGTATGCAAGCAAGACGCGGGGATGACGCACGTCAAATACACCATGCGGATGAGTTTAAAGTAAAAATCCGTTCGTGGGATTCTTTAAAAAGAAAACTTCGTAAGAGGTATGTGCCAACATCACACCGGTTAACCTTATACCGGAAGATTGCCGACTTCATGCAAGGCAAACTAAGTGTCGGTGAATATATTGAAGATTTCGAAAGTTTGGTCTTGATGGGAGAGCTAGAAGAAAACGAAGAACAAAAGATGTCCCGTTTTTTACGTGGCTTAAATAAAAACATAGCCAACACGGTGGAGTTATATCCATATGAAGATTTCGATACTTTATGTGGACTATGCATAAAGATAGAAGCCCAAAATAAATTGAAGTTTTCAAGACCCGAATTTCCTTCCAAATTCGGGAATCCAAGTGCGGTTCGAGTTCGGGTACTAAAGCACCACACCAAGTCATGTCCACATCACGGCACCTAAGACTCCTACGTACCCAAAGAAACAAGTTTGGCGAAGGTACGATGTTTCAAGTGTCAAGGATTCGGCCATTACCAAAATGCATGTCCGAACAAACGGGTGGTGACACTAAGAGAGGCTCTTGAGGCCCGGGAAGAATTATTGGCCGAGGACGAAGAAGAAAGACTTGGCGACGTGTTTGATGTAAACACCGAAGAAGAAGAGGAGTGTGAGGCTTACAATGCTCCGGACTATGACACGAGTCTAGTCCTTCGCACTTTACAAGTCAAGACGGTTTCGAGGGACACGGAGCAACGAGATCAAATATTCCACACCAAGTGTCAAATTAAAGACAAATGGTGTAGTTTGATAATCGATGGAGGAAGTTGTACGAATGTTGCTTCAATCGAGATGGTGACAAAGCTCGGACTCATCACTACTACTCATCCAAAACCATACGCGTTACATTGGCTCGATGATGGGAGTAAGGTGAAAGTTTCGAAACAAGTACGGGTCGGATTAACTATGGGTTCGTATGGTGACAACGTACTATGTGATGTACTCCCGATGGATGCATGCCACATACTTCTGGGCCGACCGTGGCTATTTGATAGAGATGTTTTACATCGAGGAAGGAGTAACGAATATGAATTACGGGATAAAGGCAAGAAGATTGTGCTCAAACCAATGGCACCCCAAGCCATTCGATCGATGAGTTCTAATCAAATGGAGAAACCGAAGCTTATTATGTTTGCTAGTGAGAAGGAGGTAAGACACGCTATTGACGATGGCGAACGTGTGTATTTATTAATGATTAAAGAAACACGAGATGTTGACGTGATTGTGCAAGGCAAGAGAGATATCGATACCTTGCTACAAGAATTTGCGGATGTCTTCCCGGAAGACTTACCGCCGGGTTTGCCACCCTTACGTGGGATTGAACACCAAGTCGACCTTGTACCGGGTGCATCACTCCCTAACAAGGCCTCCTATCGATGTAACCCCGAGGAGACAAAGGAGTTGCAAAAGCAAATCGAGGAACTAATGAACCGCGGGTACGTTCGAGAAAGTTTGAGCCCTTGTGCGGTTCCGGTTTTACTTGTTCCAAAGAAGGATGGGTCATGGCGGATGTGTATATATAGTAGAGCCGTGAACAACATAACCATCAAATATCGGTTCCCAATTCCGAGACTTGATGATATGTTGGACGAGTTGCATGGTTCGGTGATTTTTTCGAAGGTTGATTTGAGAAGCGGCTATCATCAAATTCGCATACGGGAATGAGATGAATGGAAAACGGCTTTCAAGACAAAACATGGATTATATGAATGGCTCGTCATGCCCTTTGGCCTTACAAATGCGCCAAGTACTTTCATGCGATTAATGAATGAGGTACTTAAGCCATTTTTGGGAAAATTTGTCGTCGTATACTTGGACGACATCTTAATTTATAGTCGATCATTGTAAGAGCATACCGGGCACTTGAGGGAAGTCTTTGAGATCCTTAGGGATCAAAAACTTTATGGGAAAAAGGAGAAGTGTTCGTTTCTAGTCGAGAGTGTAGCCTTTCTTGGCTACATCGTTTCTAAAGAAGGAGTGTCGGTTGATCAAACCAAGATCGAGGCGATTAAATCTTGGCCTACGCCTAAAACCATCACGGAAGTCCGATCCTTTCACGGACTTGCTTCATTTTATCGGAGGTTCATACGAGACTTTAGTACCATTTCTAGTCCGATAACGGAATGCTTGAAAAAGGGACCGTTTATGTGGAACGGGGCTGCCCAAGGGGCGTTTGAAAAATTAAAGGCGAAAATGTGTGAAGCACCTATCTTGGCTTTACCCGACTTTTCACAACCTTTCGAGGTAGAATGTGACGCAAGTGGAGTGGGTATTGGGGCGGTCCTCGTCCAAGAGAGGCGACCAATTGCCTACTTTTTGGAGAAATTGGGTGGGGCTCGACTCAACTATTGTACTTATGACAAGGAGTTCTATGCCATTGTGAGAGCTCTTGATCATTGGAGCCATTACCTTCGGCCGAAACATTTCATCCTACATTCGGATCATGAGTCCTTGAAATATATCAACGGCCAACTAAAGTTGAGTCCGAGACATGCTAAATGGGTGGAATTCTTGCAATCATTCCACTTTTCATCGAAGTACAAAGATGGCAAGAGCAACGTTGTGGCGGATGCTTTGTCTAGACGGTATGCCTTGCTCTCTACTCTTGACATTCGGTTGCTTGGGTTCGAAGCATTGAAGGAGTATTATGATGGGGATGTGGATTTCGGTGAGGTTTTCATTCGGTGTAAATCCGGTCCGTTTGGAGAGTTTACGTTGCAAGAAGGATTCCTTTTCAAAGGGAATCGCCTATGTTTACCCAAACACCCGATTCGGGAATTATTAGTTCGGGAAGCTCATGGTGGAGGCTTGGCCGGTCATTTTGGTTCGGCCAAAATGTTGGAGGTCCTTAAAGAGCATTTTCATTGGCCGAAGATGCAAGTGAATGTACACGACATAATTAATAAGTGTGTGACATGCCATATTGCTAAAAGTTCATTCAAACCGGGAGCATACATGCCTTTGCCGATTCCGGAAAGACCGTGGGAAGATGTCTCAATGGATTTTATTTTTGCTTTGCCTCGTACTCAACGAGGGAGAGATGCTATTATGGTTGTCGTAGACCGATTTTCGAAGATGGCTCACTTTGTGGCTTGCCACAAGACATACGACGCGAGTAACGTCGCCGATTTGTATTTCCGAGAAATCGTACGATTGCATGGGGTTCCAAAAACGATTGTTTCGGATCGGGACTCAAAATTCCTTAGTTATTTTTGGAACACCTTGTGGAGAAAGGTGGGAACCAAACTACTATTTAGCACGTCACATCATCCACAAACGGACGGTCAAACCGAAGTGACCAATCGAACGTTGGGCACATTACTACGTGGTCTTGTGAGAAAGACACAAAAGGATTGGGACTTAAAACTTGCACATGCGGAGTTCGCTTATAATCGTTCTCCTACTCATGCCACGGCACACTCTCCGTTCGAAGTAGTTTACGGACTAAACCCGTACATGCCGTTAGATCTAATTCCATTGCCAAGTGACAAGTTAGTGCACAAGGATGCGGAATCAAAATTGAAATCGATGATGAAATTACACGAGCAAGTACGTAATCAAATCAAGGAAATAAACGAGGCTTACAAAAGAAAGTCGAACAAACAAAGAAGGCCGAGATTGTTCGAAGTTGGTGATTTGGTTTGGTTGCATTTAAGAAAAGAGCGATTTCCAAATAAACGTAAGAACAAATTAATGCCACGAGCGGAGGGACCGTTTAAAGTAATCGCGAAAGTGAACGACAACGCTTACAAATTAGAACTTAGGAGATTATGGGATTCATGCAACCTTTAATGTTGGGGACCTCTCACCTTACATCGATGATGACGGAATTTGAATTGAGGACAATTCCTTTTAAAGGAGGAGGAGATGATACGAGAATCATTTGATATGAACGAAGAAGACGAAGTAAGGATCGATATAAATGACCTTACTACACGCCATGCACGGGCTACTACGTATTTAGGCGAGAAAACGGACATAAGACGTGGAGTCTCGGTCTCGGCCGTGTCATATAACACGGCCCGTGTCATGCTATCTTATGCCGGAAGGTCGACAATCGACCGAAAAATGGACGAATATAGGAAAAATCACCACCGCCGGAAAATTCACCACTGCCGGAATCGGCGATCACGCCGACCACCACTGCCGGGCGGCGATCAGCACTGCTGGGCTGGCGATCAACGCCGAGCGAATCCGGCCGTGTCATCCGACACGGCCGTGCGAGATTGTCTGGATAATGAAATCTCGCTGCCGAACCCGGCCGTGTCGTCCGACACGGCCCGTGCCGACACAACCCGACCGTGCCAGGCTACACGGCCGAGTCACACTCTTCCGGATAGTACAAATCCCATTGTCGACCAACCCGACCGTGCAAGCGACACGGTCGAGTCCCTCGCCGGCAGTGCAGCGCGCGCCAGTGCCCGATCGGCACGGGCCGTGTCGGCACTCAAAGAAATGCCATTATTGCTGATTTTTTTTTTATTTTTTGTTGTTTTTCCTCCCCTCACATGTCATGATTAGACTTGCATGTTATGTGGGGTGTCTTATATTCATTTTGTTGTGTGATTCCCCCTCCCTTTGATTTGATTCCCTTGTATTTTATCTTGTGTTTTGTTTTTCATTTCAAGATCATGTGATCTTGTTTGATTCCTTAGTTGCTAAGAAGACTACCATGCTATAAGTAGTCTTGTTGATGCTTTCATCATGGAGATTGTATGTTGAAGAAATAAGAATACACTTGTGTTTTCTTGGTGAATGCTTTTCATCGAAACCTTGGTTATAATTCGACGCGTTTTCGAGTTTTAATCGAATCGATTCTCAATAGGTCTTGAGAAAAGATTATCTTATCAAACTATAGGTCTAGTTTGATAAATCATTCATATTGTTCTTGTTTATGTAAGCCGAATTGCCCTACTTTCGGTTATATCTTACGAGTGTTACACATATACGAGTGTTGTGAGGTAACAAAATATATCCGCTGCATTTTCCGGCGAATTTACGTTCATCTTAATACGTAATTCGTATCATTATGTATATTATGGGTTATCCACCTCGTGTTGATCTATCAAGATCATCTTGGGATCTATGCTGTGTGCGCTGGATCATCGGATTTCTATAAGTATACATTATTATTATTGATGTGAGCATATTCATACGAGTATGCATTTGTAGGTCTTGTGTTAGGACCATGTCCGTATGTGATATTGATATGATCTCGGATTAGACTAACTTGATTCGTCGTGGCATTGCGTAGCTCGAGGTATGTTCTGTATTTTTCTTCTTGGTTCTTGTCTTTGGATGGACAATCGATTATCGTGTTGATATTTGTTGATGTTATCTGATGGATCGGATTGGTCAGAGGTGGTACATTTCCGCATCGCGAGTTATGATGATGTTTTGAGAAACTCAAGTATTGTTTAAGGTACAATATAGATGTTATGTTTGAGTTTATTGGTTAATCGAGATTACGAGATGTGTAGTATGATAATGGTTATTTTGATGAGGATTATTCGAGTAAGTAAATTTATGACGGTAAGATTACATTGGTCGTATTCTTACTTAGTATTTTCATTGGTATGTAATTATTGACGTGATGTGATTGTTATCATTGTTGGATATTATGACTGACCCCGTCGTGGGCTTTATTTTTAGGATATTGGATATCGAGCTTGTAGCGGTCGTGAAGAGATGAGCTTCCCGAAGGATACTGGCTATGTCTTGTGTTTGTGAATTGAGTATTCTGATTATGTTGTATTCCACTGCTAGAGTATTTTTAACTGGTTGTCTTTTCCGCTGCATGAGTATTTTTAAATGCCCTTTTGATTTTTGGCAACTTGAGTTATTTTGGAATGGTTTTCTAAACTATTTTGTCAGTACGTGTAAGCGATGACTTAATGTATGTTTTTAAACTGTTGAGTTTTGGCATTACGGGCCTTGTAGTTTCAAATGAGATTTTACCATCGTTAGCCTCTTGGACGTTTGTAAATATTTGCGAAAATGTCTTTTAGTCTCGTGGGTTCCATCTCGGGGCCCACGACGCTGTAATATTCCTGTATGGCTCTGGGGGTGTTACAGAATATGGCTCTGGGGGTGTTACAGAATATGGTATCGGAGCTTAGGTTGAGAAAACCTAGGCAGTCGGGTCGAGTCGAGTCATGCTTTTGTTGCGTCATTCGAGTTGTCGATTGATGAATTCTAGAGCCCTGGGTTTTGTTGTTCACTCGGGCTTGTGCGTTATGTGATTTATCGGTGTAGTACTGGGGTTGTTGTAAACTTTTTCAAATGATATTAACGTGTTTCTTCGGATAGAGCCGTGTTGTGCTCTCGAATTGAACTAATTTTGCAAAATGTGTGTTTTGAAAATATCTGTATCGAGTATTTTCTAGAGTTCAGACATGTGCCAGTATCACGGGGAATCGTCGGCTTCACGATCTGTAAGTATTTGGATTTTTGAATTTCATTGAGATTTATTGCCGTTCTAAGTTGATATGCTTTGGGATTCAGAAAGATATTATGCGTCACAGTATGAGGTGACAGAGTTGAGACAGGATTGATGATCTTAAGAAGATATGATTTTGGAAACCAATATGTCGGTTAAATTTTGGAACGGAGTTGTGCATTTGGGAGAAATGTTATGGATAGTTGAGAAGAACATGTAGTCATGTTAATTTATTTTGAGATATATGAACTGTTTTTGAGCATTTGAAAATGATACTTTTCAAAATGAGTGTTTCACGGATGTTTTACAGAAAATGATTTTTGGGCCGAGACCCAACCGATTTTGAAATAGTTTTATAACTCAGGACTTGGGGTCCAAAAGGGTTTTCTACTTTATAAACTTCTTGTAATGTGGAACGGGATAGGGGCTGAGACCCTAATGTTTCAAAAAGGCTTTTCTGTTTTCAAAAGAACTCCCGAGATTTGTAAAATACTTTACCAATCATTTATCTATTTTATTACTACCTTTCGGGGTTTTGGTTTATTTGTCCAAATGAAACTTCTCGGATAGTCTTTCGCTGTGTTTAATTTGTCGATTATCCAATGTTTTGTCATAGCATAGTTGAGGTGATCCAGGATGGGTTAATGGTTAACGTTGCGAGTCATATGTGGAAAAGGAGCTTTTTATCGGAGTCTATACATTAATATTTTAGAACTCTATCGTGTAGTTTTCTGATGGAATGTCAGTGGATTTGGTGACGAGCCGAACTGGTATACAAGAGTATGGATGTAGTTAAGCATTTGCATAATTTCATTTTATTTAATCGTGTGTATTCGAAAAGAATTGTCATCGAGAACTTGACGTAAACGAGCCGATTTAATTTTTCGAAAATTGATTTCATGGTGTTACGAAAATTTATATTTTAAGTTTTGAAATTCTTGAAAGAACTTTCCAAAATTTGTTCGTTTGACGAGACTATATGATTTCAAACTGGTTTTGAAAAATGTGATTGATATACGTACGCATTTAGTGCATAGTGCATATCATGGTGAAGTTGTGAATGTGACTCACGAACTGGATAATACATCAGTATGGTACGATGAAAAGAGGTTCGAACTTTAGTATGGTAGTTTGGTTATCCATGGATGATCGGTTGATTGATCAGATAAGAGAAATATACTGCGTGTTGTAGATTCATGTACAGGATGTGATTTTTGGAATGACGAGTTTTGTGAAACTGGGACATATGTGCTATGTGATTCCATTAGTATGGTAGTTGTAACAATTCGAGATATTCGGAATAATTACAGCGCCGTAAACCCTTTAAGTAAGGATTTACAAGGCTAATTAAAAAGGAAAGTAAATATAATCCAACCGTACAACTGAAGTTCAAAACATAGAACTGATTCAACTGATCCAAAGAGTTTACTTATACAACCATATCGGAAATGACATTATTAAAACACACGTACTCGAGTACTAAAGTGAACCAAGAAGACAATATAATAATAAACATCAACCACATCACTGAGCCATTTCATCGTCCTGTCGGTACAGTGGTTGCTTCCCCGCTCCCCGGCTACTTGAACATCAAAACAATGTCTACCCCCGAAGGGGTTAGCAAAACAATGCTAGTACAAGTATCATAATACATAAATCATCATAAATCATGCAAAATGGACTTCCCTCATCGGAATCCGACGATGTGAATCCTCACGATTCCATCAACACAATACAGGGTAATCCAGCGATCTAGCGCCCTTGGTATAGATCCCCATGATGATCCCGTCGGACCAACGCATGGTGGAAAACCCATCCAGCAATCCAGCGCCCTCAGCATAGATCCCCATGATGATCCTGTCGGACCAACGCATGGTGGACATTCGATCCAGCGCCCTCAGCATAGATCCTCATGACCCCCTCGAATCATTTATACCATAAACCAATCAATTATGCATACATATATGCATTTCAATATTTTCATCAATACGAACGATTAACAACGAATACCACGAGAATTTACAGAAATAAATCTCATATTCGACAACATGAACAAAACCATATGCATGATCAAAGTTCCAATATAAATCAAACTCAACAAATGATACTTGTCTCGAAAATGGCAAGAATGAACTACTCCAACAAACGTCACGCGTCCGTATGTCACCGCCCCACGATCGACCCCTATGCAAGGCTCGGACCTTGTTCAAAAAGAGATACAAGGAACTTAACATACCACTCGATACTAACATATGATCACCGAATACTTATATTATGATCGTAAAGTAGTGACGCTAGGTTGGTTCACAGTTATAACACTAGATAAGAACTGAACCGGAAATGATAAGGCACTACAGGAGAGTTGAACGATCATTTCGAAGGTGAAATACCGATGTTTAAAAGTTTGATGTTTTACAAGGTATTGAAGATTTCGTGTTTTAATAAGGGATTAAATGCCAAATCCTCATATGATCGGCTATTAGATTCTACCCCCAATATTACTCAAGACGACAAGTATGCTCGAATATTACGCAAGGAAAATGACACTACGGTGATTCGGTTTGAGTTCAAGGACTTGGTCGATGTATTACCCTCGAGAACAAGGAGAACATTGTCACAACAAATTCTTCTAACATACATGAATTACTCCAATGGAACATAAAAAGAGTTCAGAAAATCTAGCGGAAATCATGCTTATTACTCCACGAATTTAGGATACTTCATGTAAAGGTTTTCATCCACCGAGGCTATATCAATACTCTACGTAATGGAAGAAAGACAAGGTATAATCGGGTTCTAAACTTCAAAATATGGTGCTGGACTCAAAAGATCATTATCTAGTCCAATGATTTCCAAAAAAAGCTCAAAGTATAGCTAAGAATGTAAACTCTAGCTTGGTGAATCGTAACATACCTTAAGAGATGTAAGAATAAATAAAATCTTCAATAAACTCTTCACCGGAAGCTTGATCACCAACTCACACGGTCTAGGCTTCCCAAAATCGGATGTAGATGATGATATGAGGGATATGAGGTGAAGGATAGTCTCAAGAACACAAAAATCGGCCAAGGCAAGAGTGGGAAATGAAGTGAGGGTCGGGTTCTATAAATAGATTTCTGGGCATTACGTACGTTATGCAATCACCCTTACGTACGTAACAAACTTAACGTACGTTATACCATAGCCTTAGCGTACGTAATCGTCTGACCAGACTTCACTAGCCTGATTACGCCATTTCCTTACGTACGTAATCACACGGGATTTACGTACGTAATATCCATGTCCTTAACGTACGTAAAACATTAACCATAGCGTATGTAACACCTATGTCCAGGTTCACGCGGAAATCACACGAATCTCCCCCGGCCCCTTCCTCGGCCCCCACACACCGACCCTTATCCGAACTCAAGTTGACTTAGCTTACGTACGTTAATAACATCATATAACGTACGTAATACTGAATCTTTAGCGTACGTTATGGACGCCTGATAGCGTACGTAAGTACGTGCAGAATCATGCATGAAATATTGAAGATATATAAAAACATAAGGGCACAAATACAGGAAACCAATCTACGATTTATAACATCATGAAGTCGAGATCATACAAGGTCGAGTACAAGGTAAATACATCATTTATCCGGGCATTACATACTACCCCTCTAAAAAGAAGTTTCGGCCCGAAACTTAAAACGAAAATAATTCCGGGTATCTCGACTTCATACTCTCCTTTGTCTCCCAAGTTGCTTCTTCGACTCCATGTCGAGACCACTGAACTTTTACCAAGGAGATCGATTTATTCCTCAACTGTTTGACTCGACTCTCGAGTATCTTGATTGGTCTCTCTTCGAAGGTGCCGTCATTAGCTATCTCGATCTCGTCGAAATCAATAATATGATTGGGATATGGTACATACTTCCGCAATTGGGATACGTGAAACACACTGTGAATGTGACTCAGCGATGGCGGTAAGGCCAACCTGTATGCTAAATCCCCAACTCTCTCGAGGATCTCAAATGGTCCGACATATCTCGGACTTAGCTTGCCTTTCCTCCCAAAACGGAAAATCCCTCGTGTAGGAGACACCTTCAATAGTACGTGGTCCCCAATGTCGAACTCTAGAGGGCGACGACGTATGTCCGCATAAGACTTCTGTCGACTCTGGGCAGTCAACAGTCTTTCTCGAATCAAAGCTATCTTCTCTTGAGTCTGAACTATCAATTCCGGTTCCGTCCCGATCAATTCCTAAGAATCATCCCAGCACAGGGGTGATCGACATCTTCTCCCGTACAAAGCTTCAAACGGTGCCATCTTAATAGAAGCATGCTAACTATTGTTATATGTGAATTCAATCAACGGCAAGTGAACTTCCCAGTCAGTTGACCAATCCAAGGCACAAGCTCTAAGCATATCTTCTACTGTCTGAATAGTCCTTTCGGACTGACCGTCCGTATGAGGATGATAAGTCGTGCTAAAGTTCAACTCAGTCCCCAAAGCCCTATGAACTGCCTTCCAAAAGTGCGACACGAAGCGGCCATCTAGATCCGAAATTATGGTCTTCGGCGTCCCATGTAATTTGACTATCTCTGCAATAAATACTCGCGCCAATCTCTCGGGTCCCCAAGTATCTTTAATTCCTAGAAAATGAGCCGACTTGATTAGTCGATCAACTACAACCCATATCATGTTCATTCCCGTCTTGGTCCTTGGCATACTGGTGATGAAATCCATCGAGATATCCTCCCACTTCCACTCAGGGATCGGAAGCGGCTTTAACATTCCGGCAGGTCGCTGATGTTCAATCTTAACCTGCTGACAAGTCAAACACTTTGAAACGTATTCTGCTACGTCCCTCTTCATATTCCCCCACCAGAAGTTTTGTTTTAGATCCTTATACATCTTACTGCTGCCCGGGTGAATAGAATAAGGCGCGCTATGAGCTTCCTTCAGAATTGTCCGCCTCAAATCATCAGCATCGGGAACGCAAAGTCGACTCTGAAATCTCAGAACTCTATCATCTTGTATCACGAATCCTGGGGCCTTTCCTTTCTTTACTTCGTCACATAACCGAAGGATCAGAGAATCGTTCAACTGCTTAGATTTGATTTCCTCGACTAGTGATGAAGTCAGTTCCATCACATGTAGTTGCCCTTGGATTTCTGGTGCCCATACTTCAATCCCTTCGCGGATCAGTTCCTGTTGAATGCTGGTTTGGGATGTAAGTGCTTCCAACACTCGAAGAGAAACAGGTTTACGGCTCAATGCATCAGCTATCACGTTTGCTTTGCCTGGATGATAAAGGATTTCCAAATCGAAATCCTTGATCAATTCCAGCCACCTTCTCTGCCTCATATTTAATTCCTTCTGACTGAAAATATATTTGAGGCTCTTGTGATCAGTGAAGATATGACAACGAGTGTCGTACAAGTAATGTCGCCAAGTTTTTAGAGCAAAGACCACAGCTGCTAGCTCCTGATCATGAGTTGGGTAATTAACTTCGTACGGTTTTAATTGCCGAGAAGCATAGGCAATCATCTTATCCTTTTGCATCAACACACATCCCATACCCTGATTTGAAGCGTCGATGTATACCATGAATCAATCAGTTCCATCTGGTAATGCTAATATAGGTGCTGTCATCAGTCTCTTCTTAAGTTCATCAAAACCAGCCTGACATTTCTCATCCCACGTGAACTTTTGAGTTTTCTGTAACAGCTGAGTGAGTGGACGAGCAATTTTGGAAAATCCCTCTACAAAACGGCGATAATATCCAGCAAGTCCCAAGAAACTCCGGACTTCTTTCACGTTATTAGGAGCTTCCCATTCCAAGATTGCTTCGACTTTCTTCGGGTTCACCTGAACTCCGTCAGCTGATATCACATGCCCAAGGAAAGCTACTTCCCTAAGCCAGAACTCGCATTTGGAAAGCTTTGCATACAGCTGTTCCTTCCTCAAGATGCTCAAAACCACACGCAAATGCTCCGCGTGCTCCTCTGTGTCTTTCGAATATATCAAGATGTCATCGATGAAGACGACCACAAATTTATCCAAGTATTCTAAGAATACCCGATTCATCAATTGCATAAATACCGCAGGAGCATTGGTAAGTCCAAATGGCATCACTACAAATTCATAATGCCCGTACCGGGATCTGAAAGCATACTTCGGCATATCCGATTTCTCAATTCTCAACTGATGGTATCCTGATCGCAAGTCAATCTTCGAGAATACCCTTGCCCCTTGCAATTGATCAAACAAGTCGTCGATCCGAGGTATAGGATATTTGTTCTTGATCGTCACTTTGTTTAATTCCCTGTAATCAATACATAATCGGAGGGATCCATCTTTCTTCCGGACAAAGAGAACGGGCGCTCCCCAAGGAGAAACGCTAGGTTGAATATAACCCTTCTGTAATAATTCCTCCAATTGCTTCTTTAGTTCATACATCTCGGTTGGCGCCATGCGGTATGGTGCTCTGGAAATAGGAGCGGCTCCAGGCTCTAATTCGATAGTGAGCTCTACTTCTCTCTGCGGAGGTAACCCAGGTAGTTCGTCAGGGAATACATCTGAGAATTCATTCACAACTGGAATAGATGAGAGCTCTACTCCTTCTTCTTTCTTCATGGCATAACACCAGTATCCGTAACAACCCTGCTTTAGCAATCTTGCTGCTTTCATCGCTTTGATTAATTTTCCTGAGCTTCCCGGTCTCCACCCCTTTAATAAATGTTCAGACCCATCATCGGAAATGATAGAAATGACTCTCTTTCGGTAATTCAAAATAGCTCCATAACGATTGAGCCAATCATCTCCGAGAATTAAATCGTCACCAAGAATGTCGACCACAATAAGATTTGATAGCCAATCTCTCCCTCCTATAGTCACTGGAAAATCTCTAGTTTCTAGGGTTCCCACAAGTTTCTCTCCGCTCGGTAATCCCACAACATAAGGTTCACAATCATACAAGCACGAGATTTTCAAACGATTAAAACAGTTCAAAGATATAAAAGAATGCGTAGCTCTTGAATCGAACAAGACACTAACTGGTTGCAAAAGGATCTGAATCGTACCTGATGCAACAACCGTGTTCTGATCGTCTGACTTCTTCATCTCGTAAATACGCGGAGGAATGGACCCAGCGCTGGATGCCTCTCTTTTCCCAACATTCTGCTGCTGGAACCCACTTTGTTGCGTCTGGTTTACACTAGTGTCCTTCGGAACTGGTACAGGAGTGCAAGTACCAAAAGATCGAGTCGCATTCCCACAAAATGTTGCGCGATGCCCTTCCTGTCCACACTCGAAACAGGTCACAGCAGGCGCGAAACAGTCACATCGAACATGCCCCGCTTTGCCACAGTTATAACATTTCTTCCCTGCGTCTGAAACGGTTGGTGCTGCCCGGAACTTCTTTCCACCTCGAGAAGGATGCGGAGGCCTCCTGGATGAATGAAAAGAGGACTGGCCCCTGCGAGGCCCACTACCCTTATTCTCCGTGAAGTTGCCAGACACCTTCTGTTTCTTTGCTTCCGTTGATTTCTCGACTGCCGCCTCTTTCATATCATAGACCAGCGCCTTGTCCTGATACTGTCGCAGGGTGGTGCATTCAAATCCGGACATATATTGCTGAATCTACGGCTTCATCCGCATGTCAAAATGAAAAATCCTCTCTGCCTCGGTCCTGACCAAGTGGCGCACATAAGTTAACTGGTGATTAAAAGTCTTAATCACGTCTGTCACAGATGCTTCTGGATTTTGTGGTGAGAAAAACTCCCGGACTCGGGCCTCTCTAACTGGGCGAGGACAATACTACGCTTCCATCATTAATTTGAACTCCGTCCAGTCAACATTATGCTCATCGGGTCGAATGGCCTCCCACCAATCGAAAGCCTCCCCCGTCAGAAGATACTGGGCGACCGGAACCTTTCTGTCGTTGGGACAGTTAATCCCTGCAAAAATCTTCTCTAACTCCTTCAGCCAGTGATCCCAAGAAAGCGTCTCAGCAGAACAGTCAAATTTCGGAGGGTGCAATTTGACCACCTCAGTAAGCCATTTGTCTCCCCGATTATCCACGTTATGCTGCTGTCCCATCACCGTCTACATGCGATCAACAACTTGAGCGAACTGGTTTATCTGAGCAACCACCTGCTGAAGCACTCCCGGCACATTAGGATCTGCATTATTATTTGCTGATCCCTGCTGTCCTCCAGAATGGGAATCCGTTCGACTAGCGGTTATTTCTGGAGTAGACACCGAATCTTCCTGTCTCGCATTTCCACGTCCGCGTCCACGACCTCCTCTCAACATACTGTAAACACAAATACTCAATATCCAGGGCAAACTTTCTAAAGGAAAGTCCATCAATGTTCACAAAACATGAATTAAATAAAACGGTAGTATTTGAGATTAGGAAACTTACAACCACGGTCCACACGACGATGCTGGCTCAGCAGTGATGTTACAAACGACCAAAAATCAAATAACGTAAACAGACCCAACTAAACCGACTTCCAAGATATCCATGAATCTTAGCTCCGATACCATATTCTGTAACACCCCGAGATATTCGGAATAATTACAGCGCCGTAAACCCTTTAAGTAAGGATTTACAAGGCTAATTAAAAAGGAAAGTAAATATAATCCAACCGTACAACTGAAGTTCAAAACATAGAACTGATTCAACTGATCCAAAGAGTTTACTTATACAACCATATCGAAAATGACATTATTAAAACACACGTACTCGAGTACTAAAGTGAACCAACAAGACAATATAACAATAAACATCAACCACATTACTGAGCCATTTCATCGTCCTGTCGGTACTGTGGTTGCTTCCCCGCTCCCCGGCTACCTGAACATCAAAACAATGTCCACCCCCGAAGGGGTTAGCAAAACAATGCTAGTACAAGTATCATAATACATAAATCATCAGTGAATCATAAATCATGCAAAACGGATTTCCGTCATCGGAATCCAACTATGTGAATCCTCACGATTCCATCAACACAATACAGGGTAATCCAGCGATCCAGCGCCCTTGGTATAGATCCCCATGATGATCCCGTCGGACCAACGCATGGTGGAAAACCCGTGCAGCGATCCAAAGGCATAGATCCCCATGATGATCCCGTCGGACCAACGCATGGTGGACATTCGATCCAGCGCCCTCAGCATAGATCCTCATGACCCCCTCGGATCATTTATACCATAAACCAATCAATTATGCATACATATATGCATTTCAATATTTTCATCAATACGAACGATTAACAACGAATACCACGAGAATTTACAGAAATAAATCTCATATTCGACAACATGAACAAAACCATATGCATGATCAAAGTTCCAATATAAATCAAACTCAACACATGATACTTGCCTCGAAAATGGCAAGAATGAACTACTCCAACAAACGTCACGCGTCCGTATGTCACCGCCCCACGATCGACCCCTATGCAAGACTCGGACCTTGTTCAAAATGAGATACAAGGAACTTAACATACCACTCGATACTAACATACGATCACCGAATACTTATATTATGATCGTAAAGTAGTGACGCTAGGTTGGTTCACAGTTATAACACTAGATAAAAACTGAACCGGAAACGATAAGGCACTACAGGAGAGTTGAACGATCATTTCGAAGGTGAAATACCGATGTTTAAAAGTTCGATGTTTTACAAGGTATTGAAGATTTCGTGTTTTAATAAGGGATTAAATGCCAAATCCTCATATGATCGGCTATTAGATTCTACCCCCAATATTACTCAAGACGACAAGTATGCTCGAATATTACGTAAGGAAAACGACACTACGGTGATTCGGTTTGAGTTCAAGGACTTGGTCGATGTATTACCCTCGAGAACATGGAGAACATTGTCACAACAAATTCTTCTAACATACATGAATTACTCCAATGGAACATAAAAAGAGTTCAGAAAATCTAGCGGAAATCATGCTTATTACTCCACGAATTTAGGATACTTCATGTAAAGGTTTTCATCCACCGAGACTATATAAATACTCTACGTAATGGAAGAAAGACAAGGTATAATCGGGTTCTAAACTTCAAAATATGGTGCTGGACTCAAAAGATCATTATCTAGTCCAATGATTTCCAAAACAAGCTCAAAGTATAGCTAAGAATGTAAACTCTAGCTTGGTGAATCGTAACATACCTTAAGAGATGTAAGAATAAAGAAAATCTTCAATAAACTCTTCACCGGAAGCTTGATCGCCAACTCACACGGTCTAGGCTTCCCAAAATCGGATGTAGATGATGATATGAGGGATATGAGGTGAAGGATAGTCTCAAGAACACAAAAATCGGCCAAGGCAAGAGTGGGAAATGAAGTGAGGGTTGGGTTCTATAAATAGATTTCTGGGCATTACGTACATTATGCAATCACCCTTACGTACGTAACAAACTTAACGTACGTTATACCCTAGACTTAGCGTACGTAATCGTCTGACCAGACTTCACTGGCCTGATTTCGCCATTTCCTTACGTACGTAATCACACGGGATTTACGTACGTAATATCCATGTCCTTAACGTACGTAAAACATTAACCATAGTGTACGTAACACCTATGTCCGGGTTCACGCGGAAATCACACGAATCTCCCCCGGCCCCTTCCTCGGCCCCCACACGCCGACCTTTATCCGAACCCAAGTTGACTTAGCTTACGTACGTTAATAACATCATATAACGTACGTAATACTGAATCTTTAGCGTATGTTATGGACGCCTGATAGCGTACGTAAGTACGTGCAGAATCATGCATGAAATATTGAAGATATATAAAAACATAAGGGCACAAATACAGGAAACCAATCTACGATTTATAACATCATGAAGTCGAGATCATACAAGGTCGAGTACAAGGTAAATACATCATTTATCCGGGCATTACAGTAGTGGTACGATTTTACCATAGTGATTTTTGAATGATTCTTTGTAAGTGTGGATTTGGGGATGGTGACCCCAGGATGGTTGTTTTGGATATTGATTGGTCGTTCCCACTCCATGTATGATTGGGTATGTTCGTCGGTTTGTGATTGGTTGTTCGTATACCGAGGGGTATGTTCACCAGTCGGGTGTGTTTCTTTGAGATCCACTGCATGTGATTGGTGTAACGTTTTGAGAATTTTATTCATCCGTATATCTGTCTCGGTGATTCTGTATTGATCGTGTTGGAACTTACTGAGTGAGGGTATTCTCGATTATCATCGTTCGTTGATGATATTGGAATTTATCATATTGATGATATACTCGGTTGTGTTTTGACCTTTGGATGGTCATATTAGAGTTTATCAGGTTGATGATATACTCGATTGTGTTTTGACCTTTGGATTGGTCGTATTGGAGTATATCATGTCAATGGTATTCTCGGTTAATTTGTTGGTTGATCATTGTTAATGATCGTATGAGCGTTCGAATTTTGTGTCGATGTTTCAGGATTTGTGTCATTGTTTTGGAAGTTATTTCATAGATGTATCGTGTATTATTCGTTTTATCAGAATTGGGACTTGACTGTATAATCAGGTAAACAGGATTTGACACGGATAGATTATTTCATCCGAAGATGATATATTTTGTTAAGACTCACAGAATTGTGATTGTAAGCGTATTGAGGCTTTACGGTGGAGTCACTTGCTAGTATCTCAGGAGGTCGTCGACTTGGCGCATATGTAAGTATACTGTTTTGGTTATTCGTTAATGATGATGATTGATCGTTGTCGTGATAGTTTTTTGGTTGAACGGTTTGTTTGTTTTTCTATGACGAATTGCAAGTTTCGAGGATGAAACTTATTTTAAGTGGTGTAGTATGTAATATCCGGAATTTCTGCTACTATTGTTTAATGTTATTTTATCCGAGTTATGTGGTACGGCGTGGAATCTGTACAGTATAGATAAAATAAATGAAGGACTGAGACATCTTTATTGGTATAATTATCGTACTTGGTCGATAATTGTATTTGAGGATATAGTGTGTTGTGTATATGTATTCGGTATATTGAGACGACGAGCAAGATCAGCGTAAATGGCTAAGTATAGAAGCCATAACGTACGTTAAGCATATGAGCTTACGTACGTTAATTCCTAAAGGTTACATATGTTAACATTAGGTCGTTACGTACGTTAAAGCATCAGGTGAGACATAATTGGCTGATCAGAGAGGACCTTGTCAAGCGTAGCGTATGTTAAGCATAGGAGCTTACGTACGCTAAGATGCTAAGTGTTACGTACGCTATGTGTAATGTATTACGTACGTAACGAGAGGAATCGGACAAAGGAATCAATACCTGCCATGTGGAGCCCAGGTATCGGCTGGCGTGCCAAAGGATAAGTCAACTAGGTATTACGTACGCTATGCAGAGAATATTACGTACGTAATATAAGCATATACTGTAGCAAGTCAACGTACGTATTACATACGCTATGGAACAAGTGTTACGTACGTTATGCAAGATACGAAGCAAGACAGTGAGTTCTGGAATGATGTTACGTACGTTATGTAGAACCTGTAGCGTACGTAAGGAGCATTACATACGTTAATATGGATTGGTAACGTACATAATGAGCGGTGCAGATTATAAAATGGGGTTCGGTCTTTCATTTCTTCACGAGAAGAAACAATGATTTCCTTCCATTCTTCGTCCCTCTGCGTATGTAGTGAGATTTAGCCTCTTCTAACTTGATTATAAGCGTGGAAACATGGATTTGAGGCTTGGATATGAAGATATCAATGATTCTTGAGGTGTTTTATGGTGTTGTTCATGTTCTTGAGGTATGTTGATGAACTCTACACCTTGAATTCGGATTTTGATGTTATCGTTGATGAATGATTCGTATGAAGATGATTTTGATGTTGTTGTTATGATTCTTGAGGTTATGTGAATTGTATGATGATAAATGACTTGGATTATGAGTTTGATGATTATCTACATGTTAAATGGCTATGAACATGGTTTCGAATCACTTAGTGTTCTTGAAGGACTTTTGATAAATAGAACATAGCAAGACGATTGTATGTTGATTTATGATTGATTAATGGTATATATCATGCCAGTATGAAAAGGAGGTTGAACCTAGAAAGATTGTGATTGATCTTGGAGTACGATTTCCTTTACATTCGTATCCGTAATCGCAAGGTGTTAAGTCGATACTTGTAAGGCATGCAATTGTGCGCACGCTAGCTGAACTGGCTAACGCACGCTAACGGAAATAACTTAGCGCACGCTACGGTATATGATTAACGTGTGCTAAGTGGTCAGGCAGTGTAGTATATCATGTTGTGGTTATGAATGCGTGCTGGTTTGAGTTGGATTGTTCAGACTATGTTTTACCGAGATATTGTAGATTATATCGGTTGTTGATTATTATCAAATGTGTGTTAATCAATTATTGTAATAGGTTGAGATTATTGATCGGTGATTAGAACCATGCTTTGCGGTCATGTTCGAGAATGTTCGTATATTGCTTTGGCCGGGGCTGAGGAGCTCGTAGACGAATGCAATGGAATTGGTAACGGCTTCCTCATCGTGTCGGTATCAAGGCAAGTTATTACTTGCACAGTTTATAATATTTAATGAATGGTTTCGATTTCATTCATTTATAATTCGTATAGCAATGATTATAATTGTGAACACTGGAGATTTAAGATTGTACGTTGTTTTCAGATTTTTGGAATTTAAATCATAATGTATATGATTTACTTTTGTTATTGGTATACTTGGGTATCGAGGATACATTGTTGTATAGGTGAAGAGATGAATTATCTACCGTCTGTGACATTTTGGACCGTCGAATATTGAGGATAATGGTTGGTGATGGTTTAGACACCGAGATTGCTCTCGGAGGACTCGGGGTAAGTACTCTAATCATTTTTGTCATTTTGTGTCGATCATATTGTGATACATTATGTATTGTTGTTGTCATGCATTTGGGTATTGTTGTTAATATGCATTTGTGCATTGTTGTCATACGTCCACCTCGTGTTGATCTGACGGGGTCATCTTGGGATCTATGCTAGCGTGTGCTGGATCATTGGATGGGTTTATCCACCTCGTATGGGTCCGACAGGATCATCTTGGGATCTAGGCAGTGAACTCTAGATCATCGGATTACCCATATATTATGGGTTATCCACCTCGTGTTGATCTATCAGGATATTCTTGGGATCTATGTTGTGTGCGCTGGATCATCAGATTTCCATAAGTATACATTGTTGTTATTGATGTGAGCATATTCATACGAGTATGCATTTGTAGGTCTTGTGTTAGGACCATGTCCTTATGTGATATTGATATGATCTCGGATTAGACTAACGTGATTCGTCGTGGCATTGCGTAGCTTGAGGTATGTTCTGTATTTTTCTTCTTGGTTCTTGTCTTTGGATGGACATTCGATTATCGTGTTGATATTAGATGATGTTATCCGATGGATCGGATTGGTCAGAGCTGGTACATTTCCGTATCGCGAGTTATGATGATGTTTTGAGAAACTTGAGTATTATTTGAGGTACAATATAGATGTTATGTTTGAGTTTATTGGTTAATCGAGATTACGAGATGTGTAGTATGATAATGGTTATTTTGATGAGGATTATTCGAGTAAGTAAAGTTATGGCGGTAAGATTACATTGGTCGTATGCTTACTTAGTATTTTCATTGGTATGTAATTATTGACGTTGTTAGGAATACTTGTTAGATTTTGATGATGTCATTAATATAAATTCAAATGTTTATTACTTGGCAAAAATGTAAGGAAGAACCAAATGAGTATCTTCCATAGGCCAAAAAATGTTAAGTATAAAAACTTGGCAAAATGTAAAGAAGAACCAAATAAGTATCTTCTATAGGCCAAAAATAAGTTAGGCTAAAAAAATCGGCTAAGTACTAAAGATCAGCTGAGTTCATCAGAGAGGTACAGCCAAGTCAAAGTCAGAGTAGTTCTGGTCAACAAAAATCATCAGGGATGTTTGACCAGACTGCAGTCAAGATACCTCAGACAAGTCATCTGATCAGAAAAGTCCTAAACAGTGAACATCAGAGAGGTCCAGACTGCAGAGAAGTTAACTGCACATCAGCCTAGTCGAGATCAGCCAAGTTGATACGAATTACGTATATAAGTGTACGTAAACGTATAAAGTACAACGGAAGATTATCACTGTTTCTACAAGTATCAAAGTAACAACGAAAATAAAAGGTGGTGGCCGAATTTAGATGGTTTCGGCCGTGAGGTAGGATAGTGTATGGATTTGAATATGTTTTATCGAATTAGACCTATAACTCGATAAAGATAATCTCTCCTCAAGACCTATTGAGAATTGATCAAGTTATAATTCGAGACGCGTCGAAATAATAACCAAAGTTTTGTTGAACTCATTCAACGTATATTTCAAGAGAAATACAATGCTTATAACTTTCAAGATAATTCCAAAGGGTTGAGGGTGAGGCTATTATATAGCCATAATGACTCCTAACAAGGCCAAAGAAAATCACACAAAATCTAGCTAAAATACAAGCACTTATTAAACTATCTACAAAGACTTTGACAAGAAATCACAACATTTTGGCTCTTTCCTTGTACAAATTGGTCGTGGGGCTTCCAAGAAGGAGTGGACAAGATCCTCCTCATATGATATATTGTAAGGCTTGACAATGACTTGATCATGAAAGGGACTTCTTGGCATCTTCTTCCTTCAAGCCTTCACCAAATCTTCACAAATCTTTGTCAATTTTCGGCCATAAAAATCACTGCACATTTGAACGGTTCATGTGTCTTGATAGAAGCATAATTGGACCTTGGACCGTTTCACATGATTTATAGATCTTTCTTTTATCTTTCCATGGCCGCTTGAATCACCTAAATCGGACTTCGTATGAGAGAGTTATGATTAAAATACCAAAACTGCTACGAAGTAGTCATACGCGCGGGAATTGGTAATTTTGTCCGTTTTTTTGCCTTTTTCTCTCCGACTAGTAAATTTCAGATCATGACTAGTCAATCTTGAGCAAATCTTCACTAAAGACAAGAAACAAAATAAAATAACTAATCATGTTAGAAGACTTTGGTTTGATTCTTGATGGTTATTATTATCATGCTTTGACGACTTTGTTGCCATGTAGGTGACTTATTCAAGGGAGGGGAACCATCGGTTTCAATGCATGAAGAAGGTGGGTGAGTGCATGGTTCGTAATTTCTTCATGCATACGTAAAATATGTTCAAGGTTACTTCAAGTCTCGTGTTAGTCGTCTCGTCCAAAGAAGTAATTGCATGTCGTGTAGGTGCATGTGTGTGCATGGCCGTATGCATGGTTGCATGGTCGTATACGTCGTCTTTCTTCGGTTGGCCATGTCGATCTCGTATCATCCCCTATTCCTTTAAAGAGATTAGTCCTCGAATCTAAAGTCCAAGGACGGTTGATATTCCGGATAGGGTTGTGCTCCTCCCAGGTTGAAGATGTAATTTTCGTCGGATGTGTTGACGTTTGCTTGGGATTGCATTTTTAAAAGACCAACCTGCAAAATAAAAACAAACGACGTATCTAGGTGTCTACCATTTCCCTTAACGGAATCCCCAAAAAAAGATTTGTGGTTTAACGGAATAATTCCCATTTCCGGCGTCATGTGGGCACAAATCTTGTCCTCATTCCTTTCATCAATGAGTTCGTCTTTTACTATTTTCCAGTCACATGTAGCCACATAGCTTTTACGTTGGTCGGTGTCGGGAACCGGATCAATGAGAACAATTGGATTGGGATCCTCCAATTTTTTAATAGAAATAACCTCATAGAAATTTGGGGAACAATCGCCTTGTCCTCAATCTCTTCATCTTCTGTAGCTCTGGAAACGGACGATTGTGTAGAACTTAAAAGTATACTTGTGAGTTCCTCACTCGTTAACTCGTCCTGATGCTCCAAATCATTTGAAACCGATTTGGTTTCTAAAGTACGAAGAACTAAGTCTGTATCATAATCGGGAGCATCATAAACTACACATTCTTCTTCTCCTTCGTCCTCTATATCAAACTTGAGAATGTCGCCTAGCCTTTCTTGTTCTTCCTCGGCTATTAACTCGTCTCGGGTAGCAAGAGTCGGGCAAACATCTTGCACATGATCGAACCCTTGGCCAATGAAACAACTCACCTCCAGCAAACTCGTCTCATTAGGCAAGTAGAGAGCTTTAGAAACCGAGTTGGGGGCTGATGTTGTTACGATTTTGAGAGCCGAACTCGAGCCGAAAGGTACGTATCTCTTGCGAAGTTTTCTTTTCAACCACTCCCACGAACGGATCTTGTTTTTTCCAGCACGAGTCCTTTGCTTCTTCTTTAATTCGAACTAAACTGAAGTGCCTTTAACCAACTTGATAATTGCATATCTGCAACGCTTCTCATCGTCAAGACCTTTAAACTCGAACAAGCAATCCATCTTACGTTCCCATTCCAAATAAGTTTCGGGGTCGATACCTCCGATGAACTTTGGAAGTTCGTTCAACTCAAACTCGTTAGTATGACGTGGGGAACACAGGCCTTCTCCTCCTCGTCGAGGTTCCGGTAAGTCATGTAAAGCATCACGTAGCTTTACCAAGAATTCGGTATTGGAAAAGTCCATCTCTTCTAATGATCAAGAAATCGGACAGAAAATTTGCCAAGAAATCTGTGAAGAATGAACCAAGAAGATGATCAAAGAATCTGATCTCCACCGTTCAGACTGTAGTTCAATGAGTTGGCTTACCTTTGTCAAAATTTGGTGACGATCCAACGGTCGAATCCACGGGAAACTTTATTTTCTTCCGACTGCGCTAATCTCAACAAAAAAATTCGTTGAATAAATCGCCCAAGAAGATGACCTTGGGCTCCGATACCACTTATGATACGAATTACGTATATAAGTGTACGTAAAACGTATAAAATACAATGGAAGATTATCACTGTTTCTACAAGTATCAAAGTAACAACGAAAATAAAAGGTGGTGGCCGAATTTAGATGGTTTCGGCCGTGAGGTAGGATAGTGTATGGATTTGAATGTGTTTTATCGAATTAGACCTATAACTCGATAAAGATAATCTCTCCTCAAGACCTATTGAGAATTGATCAAGTTATAATTCGAGACGCGTCGAAATAATAACCAAAGTTTTGTTGAACTCGTTCAACGTATATTTCAAGAGAAATACAATGCTTATAACTTTTAAGATAATTCCAAAGGGTTGAGGGTGAGGCTATTATATAGCCATAATGACTCCTAACAAGGCCAAAGAAAATCACACAAAATCTAGCTAAAATACAAGCACTTATTAAACTATCTACAAAGACTTTGACAAGAAATCACAATATTTTGGCTCTTTCCTTGTACAAATTGGCCGTGGGGCTTCCAAGAAGGAGTGGACAAGATCCTCCTCATGTGATATATTGTAAGGCTTGACAATGACTTGATCATGAAAGGGACTTCTTGGCATCTTCTTCCTTCAAGCCTTCACCAAATCTTCACAAATCTTTGTCAATTTTCGGCCATAAAAATCACTGCACATTTGAACGGTTCGTGTGTCTTGATAGAAGCATAATTGGATCTTGGACCGTTTCACATGATTTATAGATCTTTCTTTTATCTTTCCATGGCTGCTTGAATCACCTAAATCGGACTTCGTATGAGAGAGTTATGATTAAAATACCAAAACTGCTACGAAGTAGTCATACGCGCGGGAATTGGTAATTTTGTCCCTTTTTTTGCCTTTTTCTCTCCGACTAGTAAATTTCGGATCATGACTAGTCAATCTTGAGCAAATCTTCACCAAAGACAAGAAACAAAATAAAATAACTAATCATCTTAGAAGACTTTGGTTTGATTCTTGATGATTATTATTATCATGCTTTGACGACTTTGTTGCCATGTAGGTGACTTATTCAAGGGAGGGGAACCATAGGTTTCAATGCATGAAGAAGGTGGATGAGTGCATGGTTCGTAATTTCTTCATGCATACGTAAAATATGTTCAAGGTTACTTCAAGTCTCGTGTTAGTCGTCTCGTCCAAAGAAGTAATTGCATGTCGTGTAGGTGCATGTGTGTGCATGGCCGTATGCATGGTTGCATGGTCGTATACGTCGTCTTTCTTCGGTTGGCCATGTCGATCTCGTACGTAAAACGTATAAAGTACAACGGAAGATTATCACTGTTTCTACAAGTATCAAAGTAACAACGAAAATAAAAGGTGGTGGCCGAATTTAGATGGTTTCGGCCGTGAGGTAGGATAGTGTATGGATTTGAATGTGTTTTATCGAATTAGACCTATAACTCGATAAAGATAATCTCTCCTCAAGACCTATTGAGAATTGATCAAGTTATAATTCGAGACGCGTCGAAATAATAACCAAAGTTTTGTTGAACTCGTTCAATGTATATTTCAAGAGAAATACAATGCTTATAACTTTCAAGATAATTCCAAAGGGTTGAGGGTGAGGCTATTATATAGCCATAATGACTCCTAACAAGGCCAAAAAAAATCACACAAAATCTAGCTAAAATACAAGCACTTATTAACTATCTACAAAGACTTTGACAAGAAATCACAACATTTTGGCTCTTTCCTTGTACAAATTGGCCGTGGGGCTTCCAAGAAGGAGTGGACAAGATCCTCCTCATGTGATATATTGTAAGGCTTGACAATGACTTGATCATGAAAGGGACTTCTTGGCATCTGATACGGAATTGACTAGTCCAAATAACGAAAACGAAGCAAGGATCGACGTAAATAGCCTTACAACGCGGCATGCACGTACGACAACATTTTTAGGCGAGAAAACGGACACAAGCCGGAAAATGACACAACCTGCCGGAAAATGTCGAGCCTGCTGGAAAATATCACACCTGCCGGAAAATGCCGGCCACTGCCTACCGAACCCGGCCATGTCGTCCGGCACGGCCCGTGCTGTACTCGTCCGGAGATGCCAAGGTCACTGTCGGTCGAACCCGACCGTGCCAGACGACACGGTCGAGTCCTACTCGCCTAGAAATGCCGAAAATGACTGTCCAGACGCCCGACCATGCTCCAGGTCACGGTCGAGTCAATGCCGAGTCACTGTCGGTCGAGTCGCTGTCAGACGTCCTTGTCACGCCGCACGGTCGAGTCACTGCCGGTCCTTGTCACGCCGCGCCCGTGCGAGTCAGCATCGACGTTGTCGCCGCGCCGCGACCGTGTCAGCGGACACGGTCGAGTCCCTGCCGCGCTTTGTCGGCCGCGCGCGGCCGTATCACGGACACGGTCGAGTCTGCCTTGACCCACTTATTTTATACACTTTTGTGTATTTTTGACTTCTCTTTTCCTTTTTACATATTTTAGGGATTATGTTTTCCCCATTTTGTGATTTTATGTTCCTTGTTTGTATTTTATGTTGATTTGTTTGGATTATTCAAAGATTTTATAATCTTTGAATTATTTTCTTTTTTTTGTTTGATTCCTTAGGCTAAGGCTTCACCTCCTATAAGTAGGAGTTGATTATCATTTATAAAGAGAGAGTATTATGAATATTGAATGTGAAAGAATACACTTTGTGTTTCTATCATTGGTAAATGATTTTTACCGAAACTTGATTTTTATTCGACGCGTTTTCGAGTATTAATCCGATTGATTCTCAATAGGTCTTGGGAAGAAATCACCTTATCGAGTTATAGGTCTAATTCGATAAACCCTTGTTCTTGATCGTTCAAGTCTTCTTGTTCGAAATTTTTATTGTTATATTCGATATTACTCCCACAAAATACATCCAAAAACCCCCTACTCGTAAAAAGACTTCCGCTACGATATTCCTACAAACACTCCGACCGATACGTATCCGCCTCTCCCCGGAGAATTCGTATCATAAGTGGTATCGGAGCCCAGGGTCATCTCCTTGGGCGATTTTATTCAACGATTTCTTGTGAAGAACTATATCTTGACTCTTGTTATGGATTTCTATGATCTCGATTTCTTGATGAAACTCCGTGACGCACTAAACGGCTTACCGGAGCAACGTATGCAAGCGAGACGCAGAGACGACGCCAACGATATTGATTTCTTGGCTAAATTCCGCAGCATACCGGAGTTTCACGGATCAAGTAATCCAGATGCGTGCATAGATTGGCTCCATGCTTGTGAGGAGCACGCGGACTTCAAGGCTGTCCCGATCAACCGCCGCATTTCGCTGGTGACAAAGCGCCTCCGCGGTAGCGCCGCCTTCTGGTGGCAAAAATTGAAACAGTCCCGTTCACAACAACGTAAGCCTAAAATTACAGATTGGCAAAAATTCAGAAAATATTTCAAGCGAAGGTTCAAAGCCACATCTTACCACCAGTCGTTGTTTCCCCACCACCAATCCTTCGACGCCCCACCGCCAACCTTTGATCAAAGATTTTTTTTTCATCGAAGAATTTCAGTAAGTTTTTTTGACGAAGACGATGTCCCTACCACCATTTTCAATGAAGTAGACGAGACAGAGTTTTCAACGGAGCAATTCAACGAAGAAGATGAGTTGAGCCGTGTCTCCCTAGTCGACGAACCTGGATCTTGCTACTTTGATCATGGGCCAGTTGGTTGTGTTGGCCAAATTGACCAAAACGGACCAAATTATTTTAATGGTGAGGAGCCTTTTTGTGTCATGGAAATTGGGTCGGATTATGAAGGGCCACCGGTATTTGATGCAGAACTAGTTGACAAAGAGGAGTCCGTAATTGATCATGTGTTTCCCATTCTTGATGGTGAATTAGACGTGAAATCAATAATACTTCCCATTTTTGATGTTGTGCCCGACGACGATCCATATCTCGATGAAAGTTGTTTTGGAGACTTTTGTCCAATTTATGAGGCAGACTCCAATGAGGCGTTTCCAGTTTATGATACGGAGCACGAGGATGTTATGATTCCGGAACATCTATATCCCGAGCCTTACCAAGTGTTTGACATGAAAAACGACGACGGAGCGTTTTTCCCAGGGCTTGAAGTGGCATCCGATGAAGGGCGACCTATTATTACTGTCATGCTTCCCATTTCAGATGTCCACTCATGTCATGATATCGGTATTACCTGGCGGAGTAATTATTATTATTTTATTAATAATGATAGTTATTTTGTTGGTGATTCTCGATGATACGAATTACGTACGTAATGCGTATAAAATACAATGGAAGATTAATATGTCTTGACAAGTATCAAAGTATCACTCGAAAATTACAAGGGGTGACCGAATTTGAGTGGATTTCGGCCGTGAAGTAGTATGGTATACGGATTTTGATGTGTTTTATCGAATTAGACCTATAACTCGATAAAGGTAATCTCTTCTCAAGACCTATTGAGAATTGATCAAGTTAAAATCTCGAGACGCGTCGAAACAATAACTAAAGTTTTGTTGAACTCGTTCAACGTATATTTCAAAGAAATACAAGGTTTATTAATATTCAAGATGCCTTACAATTACAACAAGTACTACTATATATAGTAGTTTCCAAACATAGAAAATACAAGAAAACAAAAAATGAAATTTCCTAGCAAATCCTTCAAATCGGCCGAATTCATCAAGGAGGATTTATGAGGATTTTGTGATGATATGATATCAAGCCCTTTGGAATTATTATGGTGACTAAGACATGAAGGATAATGACATGAAGAAATATTTGATGAAAGTCTTCATCAAATGTTCAAATCGGCCGAATCATCAAGGTGGGGTGAGGATTTTGTGATGATATGATATCAAGCCCTTTGGAATTATTATGGTGACTAAGACATGAAGGATAATGACATGAAGGAAATGTTTGATGAAAGTCTTCATCAATTTATTATGCTTGGGCCGATTTGTAGTAAGGTGGGGAAGGAGAAATATCTTCATTATCTTGCCAAAGATATGAAGTCAAGTAAGGGTCCCTTTCAAGCATGATGTGGCCGAATTTTCATGCTTTCGGACCGATTCCATCGTCGAGTTTTACGTTACTCCGGTTCCGATTAACAACGTAACTCCAATCCGCGTGTTCTTTTCTCCCAAGTATAATGATGCATGACCATGCGAATTTGTATCGTCGTGGATGTCAATTTTTATTGGAGCTTCTTCGATTGGAATATTAGATATCGTATCATTCCCTCCTTCTTTGAAAGGAATTGACCTCAATTCCGTAATGCCATCGTCGTCAAGGTAAGGCGAGAGATCCCCTATGTTGAAAGTCGCGTGTACTCCGTAATCGCCCGGAAGTTCTACTTTGTAGGCGTTGTCGTTCACTTTTCCCACAATTTTGTACGGACCTTCGGCTCTCGGCATCAATTTGTTCTTGCGTTTGCTTGGGAATCGTTCTTTTCTCAAATGTATCCAAACTAAGTCGCCAACATCAAATAATCTCGCTTTTTTATTTTTGTTCGACTTTCGTTTGTAAATTTCATTCACTTCTTTAATCCGTTCTCGTACCTTTTCATGTAACTTCATCATTGACTTGAGTTTTGATTCTGCGTCTTTGTGAACCAATTCGTCGCTCGGCAATGGAATCAAATCCAATGGCATGTGCGGATTTATCCCGTATACTATTTCAAAAGGTGAATGGGCCGTGGCGAAGCCGGGTGATCGGTTGTATGCGAATTCCGCATGTGCAAGTTTAACGTCCCAATCCTTTTGTGTTTTATTCACCAATCCTCGCAATAATGCTCCCAAGGTTCGATTAGTTACTTCGGTTTGTCCATCGGTTTGTGGGTGATGTGAAGTACTGAATAGAAGTTTAGTACCCACTTTTCTCCATAATGTATTCCAGAAGTAACTCAGAAATTTAGAATCTCGATCCGACATGATAGTTTTTGGAACTCCGTGTAAACGAACTATTTCCCGGAAGTATAAGTCCGCCACATTGCTTGCATCATCGGTTTTGTGGCATGCTATAAAGTGAGCCATTTTCGAAAAACGGTCGATGACCACCATGGTCGAGTCTTTGCCCCGTTGAGTACGAGGTAAAGCAACAATAAAATCCATCGAGACATCCTCCCATGGTCGTAAAGGTATTGGCAATGGCATGTATGTACTTGGCTTGAACGAACTTTTCATCATGTGACAAGTGACGCATTTACTTACGATTGTGCTCACGTCACCATACATCTTTGGCCAAAAGAAATGTTCTTTTATCACCTCTACGGTCTTGGCCGAGCCGAAATGACCGGCTAGTCCTCCTCCGTGCGCCTCCCGAACTAGCAATTCCCGAATTGTATGTCTCGGCACACATAATTTATTTCCCTTGAAAAGAAAGCCATCCTGTAAAACAAATTCTTCGTACGGGCCCGTTTGACAACGGGTGAAAATTTCTCCGAAATACAAATCGTCACTGTAATGATCTTTCAAAGTCTCGAACCCCAACAAACGAACATCTAGAATCGACAGTAAGGCATACCGTCTTGATAGTGCATCTGCCACTATATTACTCTTCCCGTCTTTGTACTTGGATGAAAAGTGAAAAGATTGTAAAAATTCCACCCATTTTGCATGTCTCGGACTTAGCTTGCTTTGCCCGTTGATGTATTTCAACGACTCGTGATCCGAATGTAACACGAAATGTTTCGAACGTAAATAGTGACTCCAATGATCGAGTGCTCTCACGATAGCATAGAACTCCTTGTCGTAAGTACAATAATTAACTCGGGCGCCACTTAATTTCTCCGAAAAGTAGGCGATGGGGCGGCCTCTTTGAATAAGTACTGCCCCGATTCCAACTCCGCTAGCGTCGCATTCCACCTCAAATGGTTGTGAAAAATCGGGTAATGTCAAAATCGGCGCTTCACATAACTTTCCCTTTAATTTTTCAAAAGCCTTTTGGGCCGCATCGTTCCATGCAAAGGTTCCTTTTTTAAGACACTCCGTGATCGGACTGGAGATGGTGCTAAAATCCCGGATGAATCGCCGGTAAAAAAAAGCTAGGCCATGAAATGATCGTACCTCCGTGATTGTTTTTGGTATCGGCCAAGACTTGATGGCCGCGATCTTCTCTTGGTCCACCGACACTCCTTCTTTAGAAACGACATAGCCGAGAAAGACAAGACTCTCGACTAGGAAAGTACACTTCTCCCGCTTTCCATAAAGTTTCTGTTCCCTTAGAGTTTCAAATACGTGCCGCCAAATGTTCGAGATGCTCCTCTAAGGATCGACTGTAGATCAAAATGTCGTCTAAGTATACGACAACAAACTTTCCCAAGAAAGGTTTGAGAACCTCATTCATCAACCTCATAAAAGTGCTCGGGGCATTAGTGAGGCCGAATGGCATCACAACCCATTCGTAAAGTCCATTTTTTGTTTTAAATGCCGTCTTCCATTCGTCTCCCTCTCGCATGCGAATTTGATGGTATCCGCTCCGTAAATCAACTTTTGAAAATATAACCGAGCCATACAACTCGTCTAACATGTCGTCTAGTCTCGGGATGGGGAACCGATACTTGACGGTGATGTTATTCACGGCTCTACTGTCAATACACATTCGCCATGATCCGTCCTTTTTGGTACAAATAGGACTGGAACCGCACACGGACTTAAACTTTCTCGGACATATCCGTGACTCATGAGCTCATCAATTTGACGTTGTAGTTCTTTGGTTTCTTCGGGATTACAACGATACGCCGCTTTGTTCGGTAATGGAGCTCCTGGTACAAGATCAATTTGGTGTTCGATTCCGCGGATAGGTGGTAATCCCACCGGCAAGTCTTCGGGAAATACATCCGCGAACTCGTGTAACAGTGTATCTATCTCTCCTTCGTGGTGTGATTTGGTAGCAAGGTTTCGGAATTCTTTGATCATCATCAAATAAACACGTTCGCCATCGTCAATGGCGTGTTCGACTTATTTCTCGTTTGCAAGCATCGTAAGTTTCGGCCCTTCGATTTTTTTTGAACTCATTGTTCGGATGGCTTGAGGTGACATAGGTTTAAGAACAATTTTTTTACCTTTGTCACGTAACTCATACTCGTTACTCCTCCCTCGATGTAGTACGTCCCGATCAAATAACCAAGGTCTTCCCAATAATACGTGACATGCGTCCATCGGCAGTACATCGCATGTAATATCATCACCATACGAACCCATGGTGAGTCCGACCTTCACTTGTCTTGATACTTTCACCTTGTTTCCATCATCGAGCCAATGGAGTGCATACGGATTTGGATGGGCCGTGGTGATTAATCCGAGTTTTGAGACCATCTCGCTTGATGCCACGTTTGTACAACTTCCACCGTCAATGATCAAGCTACACCATTTCTCTCCGACACGACACTTCGTGTGAAAGATTTGGTCTCATTGTTCTACGTCACTCGGGGCCGCCTTCGTTTGTAACATGCGAAGGACGAGGTTCGTGTCATAGTTTGGGGCATCGTATGCCTCGCATTCTTCTTCTTCGTCGGCTTCCAAGTTAAAGACGTCTCCAATTCTTTCTTCTTCGGCTAACAATTCTTCTCGGACGGCTATGGCTTCTCGTAACGTCACAATTCTCCGATTTGGACAAGCACTTTGATAGTGTCCAAATCCTTGACATTTGAAACACCGGACTTTAGATAGGCTTGTTTCTTTTGGTGTGATAGGATTTTTTGGAATGGTAGCAACGGGTGGACTTGTGGTGACAGTTTTTGGAAACGAGCTAGAACTCGCGCCAAAGTTGGTATTTCCGTATTTAGATGGGAATTCGGGTTTAGAAAGTTTTGTCTTGTTTTGATTTTCCAACTTTATGCAAAGTCCGTATAAAGTATCAAAGTCGGAATAGGGGTAGAGTTCCACGGAATTAGCAATATTTTTATTCAAACCTCGTAGGAAACGGGACATCCGTAATTCTTCGCTTTCTTCAAGTTCTCCCATCAAGGATAAGTTTTCAAATTCCTTGATGTACTCCTCGACACTTAGCTTTCCTTGCGTGAGGTCCGAAATTTTTCGATACAAACTTAACTTGTGTGTAGCCGGGACATATCTTTTTCGTAGTTTCTTTTTTAGAGAATCCCACGAACGTATCTTCTCCATACCGGCACAAACTCTTTGTGTCTTCATTCGCTCAAACCAAAGGGAAGCTCCCTTTCCAAGTTTGAGAATCGCATACTTGCAACGTACCTCGTCATTGAGATCCTTGAACTCAAACATTCGTTCAATTTTCCTTTCCCACTCCAAATAAACCTCAGGATCGGTGCCGCCTACGAACTCCGGAAGTTCGCTTGTCTTGTATTCATCAGCATGTCGTGGTGCATGCATGGTGTCGTATCCTCGTCGTGCATGGATTCTGGGCTCCGGTAAGCCGCGAAGAACGTCACGTAGTTGTGCTACTTCTTCATCGGTGAATGCCATCTTCTTGAGTAACGTCGAGAACCGTGAGACAAATGTCTCTGATACCACTTATGATACGAATTACGTACGTAATGCATATAAAATACAACGGAAGATTAATATGTCTTGACAAGTATCAAAGTATCACTCGAAAATTACAAGGGGTGACCGAATTTGAGTGGATTTCGGCCGTGAAGTAGTATGGTATACGGATTTTGATGTGTTTTATCGAATTAGACCTATAACTCGATAAAGGTAATCTCTTCTCAAGAACTATTGAGAATTGATCAAGTTAAAATCTCGAGACGCGTCGAAACAATAACTAAAGTTTTGTTGAACTCGTTCAACGTATATTTCAAAGAAATACAAGGTTTATTAATATTCAAGATGCCTTACAATTACAACAAGTACTACTATATATAGTAGTTTCCAAACATAGAAAATACAACAAAACAAAAAATGAAATTTCCTAGCAAATCCTTCAAATCGGCCGAATTCATCAAGGAGGATTTATGAGGATTTTGTGATGATATGATATCAAGCCCTTTGGAATTATTATGGTGACTAAGACATGAAGGATAATGACATGAAGAAATATTTGATGAAAGTCTTCATCAAATGTTCAAATCGGCCGAATCATCAAGGTGGGGTGAGGATTTTGTGATGATATGATATCAAGCCCTTTGGAATTATTATGGTGACTAAGACATGAAGGATAATGACATGAAGGAAATGTTTGATGAAAGTCTTCATCAATTTATTATGCTTGGGCCGATTTGTAGTAAGGTGGGGAAGGAGAAATATCTTCATTATCTTGCCAAAGATATGAAGTTAAGTAAGGGTCCCTTTCAAGCATGATGTGGCCGAATTTTCATGCTTTCGGACCGATTCCGTCGTCGAGTTTTATGTTACTCCGGTTCCGATTAACAACGTAACTCCAATCCGCGTGTTCTTTTCTCCCAAGTATAATGATGCATGACCATGCGAATTTGTATCGTCGTGGATGTCGATTTTTATTGGAGCTTCTTCGATTGGAATATTAGATATCGTATCACTCGAGGGCCCCCCACTACCTATCGTCTCAAGATTTTGGGCCATGTACGTACTGCGGACATTTTCGAGATCAAGTACTTAGAAGCTTTAATTAATTATCTTGACGACGAAGGAAGTTCGGAATTGAGGACAATTCCCTTTAAAGGGGGAGGGGATGATACGGAATTGACTAGTCCAAATAAAGAAAACGAAGCAAGGATCGACGTAAATGGCCTTACAACGCGGCATGCACGTACAACAACATTTTTAGGCGAGAAAACGGACACAAGCCGGAAAATGACACAACCTGCCGGAAAATGTCGTCGCCTGCCGGAAAATATCGAGCCTGCCGGAAAATATCACACCTGCCGGAAAATGCCGGCCACTGCCGACCGAACCCGGCCGTGTCGTCCGGCACGGCCCGTGCTGTACTCGTCCGGAGATGCCAAGGTCACTGTCGGTCGAACCCGACCGTGCCAGACGACACGGTCGAGTCCTACTCGCCTAGAAATGCCGAAAATGACTGTCCAGATGCCCGACCGTGCTCCAGGTCACGGTCGAGTCAATGCCGAGTCACTGTCGGTCGAGTCGCTGTCAGACGTCCTTGTCACGCCGCACGGTCGAGTCACTGCCGGTCCTTGTCACGCCGCGCCCGTGTCGAGTCACTGTCAGACGTTGTTGTCGCGCCGCGACCGTGTCAAGCAGACACGGTCGAGTCCCTGCCGGCGCCTGCCGACCGCGCCGCGGCCGTGTCACGGGACACGGTCGAGTCCTGCCGACAGCCCACTTATTTTATATACTTTTGTGTATTTTTTACTTCTCTTTTCCTTTTTACATATTTTAGGGATTATGTTTTCCCCATTTTGTGATTTTATGTTCCTTGTTTGTATTTTATGTTGATTTGTTTGGATTATTCAAAGATTTTATAATCTTTGAATTATTTTCTTTTTTTTGTTTGATTCCTTAGGCTAAGGCTTCACCTCCTATAAGTAGGAGTTGATTATCATTTGTAAAGAGAGAGTATTATGAATATTGAATGTGAAAGAATACACTTTGTGTTTCTATCATTGGTAAATGATTTTTACCGAAACTTGATTTTTATTCGACGCGTTTTCGAGTATTAATCCGATTGATTCTCAATAGGTCTTGGGAAGAAATCACCTTATCGAGTTATAGGTCTAATTCGATAAACCCTTGTTCTTGATCGTTCAAGTCTTCTTGTTCGAAATTTTTATTGTTATATTCGATATTACTCCCACAAAATACATCCAAAAACCCCCTACTCGTAAAAAGACTTCCGCTACGATATTCCTACAAACACTCCGACCGATACGTATCCGCCTCTCCCCGGAGAATTCGTATCAGCATCTTCTTCCGTCAAGCCTTCACCAAATCTTCACAAATCTTTGTCAATTTTCGGCCATAAAAATCACTGCACATTTGAACGGTTCGTGTGTCTTGATAGAAGCATAATTGGACCTTGGACGGTTTCACATGATTTATAGATCTTTCTTTTATCTTTCCATGGCCGCTTGAATCGCCTAAATCGGACTTCGTATGAGAGAGTTATGATTAAAATACCAAAACTGCTACGAAGTAGTCATACGCGCGGGAATTGGTAATTTTGTGCCTTTTTTTGCCTTTTTCTCTCCGACTAGTAAATTTCGGATCATGACTAGTCAATCTTGAGCAAATCTTCACCAAAGACAAGAAACAAAATAAAATAACTAATCATGTTAGAAGACTTTGGTTTGATTCTTGATGATTATTATTATCATGCTTTGACGACTTTGTTGCCATGTAGGTGACTTATTCAAGGGAGGGGAACCATCGGTTTCAATGCATGAAGAAGGTGGGTGAGTGCATGGTTCGTAATTTCTTCATGCATACGTAAAATATGTTCAAGGTTACTTCAAGTCTCGTGTTAGTCGTCTCGTCCAAAGAAGTAATTGCATGTCGTGTAGGTGCATGTGTGTGCATGGCCGTATGCATGGTTGCATGGTTGTATACGTCGTCTTTCTTCGGTTGGCCATGTCGATCTCGTATCACAAGTACTCCAAAATCTACGTCAGCATGCGTTGAAAAGTCAAATATTACGGAAAGTCACATGCAACGTGAAGAGACAAATTGGAGAGATTCCCGCAAAAGATATGAATTAAATAATTCATCCAGACCCATCTTGAAGACTTTAATCGTATTATATTCAAAAGGTTCGGCGCATCACATGCAGAGTCTTCACAACGGTCGGAAGATAGATTAAAATATGGGAATCCAGCCTTGCAACGTTCAGAAAGGAATAAACAAAGAAGTCTCCCTCCAACGGACTGATTTTTTACAGATTTGCAACGGCTATGAAGAAATGCTCAAAGGATCAACACCTATATATATCCGAAGATTTGAATTTGAGCATTTACCGGTGCGAACATACTTTCAAGCGATCAAAGCATTCAAGCAATCTAAAAGCGAAATACAGCATCGTGAAAAGAGCGGTTGTAAAAGTTCATACTTGAAGAAGCTCTTAGTTGGAGAAGACAAAAACTCGTGATACGAATTATCCGGGGAGAGGTGGATACGTATCGGTCGGAGTATATGTAGGAATATCATAGCGGAAGTCTTTTTACGAGTAGGGGGTTTTTGGATGTATTTTGTGGGAGTAATATCGAATATAACAATAAAAATATCGAACAAGAAGACTTGAACGATCAAGAACAAGAGTTTATCGAATTAGACCTATAACTCGATAAGGTGATTTCTTCCCAAGACCTATTGAGAATCAATCGGATTAATACTCGAAAACGCGTCGAATAAAAATCAAGTTTCGGTAAAAATCATTTACCAATGATAGAAACACAAAGTGTATCCTTTCACATTCAACATTCATAATACTCTATACTCCCCTATTACAAGGCTAATCAATGACTACTTATAGGAGGTGAAGCCTTCTTACAACTAAGGAATCTAAAACAACAAGATCACATGATCTTTGAAATGAAAAATAAAAACCAAGTAAAGAAATCAAAAGCAAGATCAAATGATCTTGAAAGGGAAGACAAGAATCAAAATAAAACTATAAAAAATAACAACATCAAATAATAGGGGGATAAAGAAAGGAAAAGGAGACAAAAACAACACACAAGGTGTATAAACAAAGGGGTCGGGCCAGGACACGGCCGTGTCGATGGACACGGTCGCGGCGCATTATGGACGGATGCAGCAGGACTCGACCGTGTTCGGCTGACACGGTCGGGCTGGTCGGCAGACTTTCGATGCTTTCCGGAAGAGTAGGACACGGCCGTGTCTCGGGACACGGTCGCGTCCGGCGACAGTTCGTTCGGCCAATTCCGGAAGGTTGCGACACGGGCGTGTCCTGGGACACGGTCGAGCTCGGCAGCTTTGTCCTTTTACGTATTGTGTCCGTTTTCTCGCCTAAAAATGTCGCCATACGTGCATGATGCGTTGTAAGGCCATTTACGTCAATCCTTGCTTCGTTTTCTTTATTCGGACTAGTCAATTTCCGTATCATCTCCTCCCCCTTTAAAAGAGATTCGTCCTCGAATCTAAAGTCCAAGGACGGTTGGTATTCCGGATAGGGTTGTGCTCCTCCCGGGTTGAAGATGTAATTTTCGTCGGATGTGTTGACGTTTGCTTGGGATTGCATTTTTAAAAGATCAACCTGTAAAATAAAAACAAACGACGTATCTAGGTGTCTACCATTTCCCTTAACGGAATCCCCAAAAAAAGATTTGTGGTTTAACGGAATAATTTCCATTTCCGGCGTCATGTGGGCACAAATCTTGTCCTCATTCCTTTCATCAATGAGTTCGTCTTTTACTGTTTTCCGGTCACATATAGCCACATAGCTTTTACGTTGGTCGGTGTAGGGAACCGGATCAATGAGAACAATTGGATTGGGATCCTCCAATTTTTTAACAATAATAGGAATAACCTCATAGAAATTAGACCTATAACTCGATAAGGTGATTTCTTCCCAAGACCTATTGAGAATCAATCGGATTAATACTTTAATTTTGTATCATCCCCCCCCCCCTTTAAAGGGAATTGTCCTCAATTCCGAACTTCCTTCGTCGTCAAGATAATTAATTAAAGCTTCTAAGTACTTGATCTCGAAAATGTCCGCAGTACGTACATGGCCCAAAATCTTGAGACGATAGGTAGTGGGGCCCCCTCGAGAATCACCAACAAAATAACTATCATTATTAATAAAATAATAATAATTACTCCGCCAGGTAATACCGATATCATGAAATGAGTGGACATCTGAAATGGGACGCACAGTTAATTTCACATCGGGCTCATCCTCCAGAATTGGAAACACTGATAATTTCACGTCGGGTTCACCATCAAGAATGGGAAACACATGATTTATTACGGATTCCTCTTTATCAACTGGTTCCTCATCAAATGCTGGCGGTCCGTCATAATCTGACCAACTCTCCGTTTCAATATTGTTGGGCTCCTGCAATAATGGCCCATCACAAAATATTTTACTAACCTCAATTTGGTAATCATCCAAGACAATAAGTCCATCACCAGAAACTGAGTCGATATGAAATTTAGGCCCAAAATTGTCGTTTTCTTTTAACCGATCAATTTTAGTACCAAGCTCAATTTTGTCTTCCACAACTTTAAAAGACCCGACTTGTGTCAAATGTTAATCTGACCATAATTCACTTGGCTCATCAATTCCGTTTTGGTCAATTTGGCCAACGCAATTAATTGGCTCATGCTCATAATGACAAGATCCAAGTTTGTCAATTAGGGAAACACTAACCAAATCGTCTTCCAAATCGTCTTCTTCGTTGTATTGCGTCGTTGAAACCTCTTTCTCGTCTACTTCATTAAAAATGACTGTAGGGACATCATCTTCATCGAGAAAGGACTCTGCTGGGAATTACTTGATGGGGAAAAACCTTTGATTGAATGTCGGCGGCGGGGCGTCGAAGGACTGGTGGTGGGGGAACAACGAGTGGTGGTATGGTTTGAACCTTCGATTGAAATATTTTGTGAATTTTTGCCAATCTTTGATTTTTGGCTTACGTTGTTGTGAACGGGACTATTTCAGTTTTTGCCACCAGACGGCGGCGCTACCGCGGAGGCGCCTTGCCACCAACGAAACGCGGTGGTTGATCGGGGCAGCCTTGAAGTCCGAGTGCTCCTCACAAACACGAAGCCAATCTATGCACGCATTTGGATTAATATCTCCGTGAAATTCCGGTATGCTATGGAATTTGGCCAAGAAATCAATACCGTTGGCATCGTCTCTGCGTCTTTCTTGCATACGTTGCTCCGGTAAGCCGTTTAGTGCATCACGGAGTTTCATCAAGAAATCGAGATTGAAGAAATCCATAACAAGAATCAAGAGATAGTTCTTCACAAGAAATCGTTGAAGAAAATCGCCCAAGGAGATGAACCTGGGCTCTGATACCACTTATGATACGAATTATTCGGGGAGAGGTGGATACGTATCGGTCGGAGTATATGTAGGAATATCGTAGCGGAAGTCTTTTTACGAGTAGGGGGTTTTTGGATGTATTTTGTGGGAGTAATATCGAATATAACAATAAAAATATCGAACAAGAAGACTTGAACGATCAAGAACAAGAGTTTATCGAATTAGACCTATAACTCGATAAGGTGATTTCTTCCCAAGACCTATTGAGAATCAATCGGATTAATACTCGAAAACGCGTCGAATAAAAATCAAGTTTCGGTAAAAATCATTTACCAATGATAGAAACACAAAGTGTATTCTTTCACATTCAACATTCATAATACTCTATACTCCCCTATTACAAGGCTAATCAATGACTACTTATATGAGGTGAAGCCTTCTTACAACTAAGGAATCTAAAACAACAAGATCACATGATCTTTGAAATGAAAAACAAAAACCAAGTAAAGAAATCAAAAGCAAGATCAAATGATCTTGAAAAGGAAGACAAGAATCAAAATAAAACTATAAAAATAACAACATCAAATAATAGGGGGATAAAGAAAGGAAAAGGAGACAAAAACAACAAACAAGGTGTATAAACAAAAAGGGTTTCAGGACACGGGCCGTGTCGATGGACACGGTCGCGGCGCATTATGGACGGATGCAGCAGGACTCGACCGTGTTCGGCTGACACGGTCGGGCTGGTCGGCAGACTTTCGATGCTTTCCGGAAGAGTAGGACACGGTCGTGTCTCGGGACACGGTCGAGTCCGGCGGCAGTTCGTTCGGCCAATTCCGGAAGGTTGCGACACGGGCGTGTCCTGGGACACGGTCGAGCTCGGCAGCTTGGTCCTTTTACGTATTGTGTCCGTTTTCTCGCCTAAAAATGTCGCCGTACGTGCATGACGCGTTGTAAGGCCATTTACGTCAATCCTTGCTTCGTTTTCTTTATTCGGACTAGTCAATTTCCGTATCAACTCGTGTCTTAAAAACTGAGTTCGGGGTACTTCACTGGTTGAAGTTCGAGACTGTAAAGGCATCCAAGGATCGAGGATCAAGAGGTGCAAGGCAGTCAAGTGTGTTACAAAGGCACGAATTTCCACTGGTTGGAAGCTGTTGTAGTTTGGTTGAATCACTGTAATATTTATCACTGGTTGAAAATTATAGTGAATTCATATCCAACTGGTTTGGAGAAAAGTGGATTAGTAGAGGATTACCCCACCTCTGAGACCACTATAATTGCCTGCGTACTTTAATGTTTATAGCATCATACTTTAACTGCTGCATTCATTGTTAAGTGTTTCATTAGTTGTTCTGTATTCGTCATCAGCTGACTTCCGCATGTATTAAGAACAAACGACTCCAAGCCATTTGTTTATCTATCAGCTGAAGAAACTTACTATTTGAGAAAAAGAGTTTAAGAGTTTCAATAAGTCTATTCACCCCCCCTCTAGACTTATTCCTGGACGACTTGTGACCTACAAGTGGTATCAGAGAGGTTGGTTCATTTATTTCACGAACCAGATCTATATCTGAAATATATCTTTACTCTCATTTTATAATAGAACACATGCATTCTAGACTACCTGTGTTTTCAGTTGACGAGTATGATCTTTGGAAGATAAGGATGCAGGCACACTTATCTTCAATCCATGATGACATGTGGTGCATCATAGAGGACGGTCCATTCATTTTCGAGAAGGACAACACTGCAGAGGAAATCGCAGCAGGGAAGCCAGAGAAGATCCCAAAGAAGAGGACAGAGCTGACTCCCAAAGAAAGAAAGCTGGCCAATCTTGATAACCGGGCCAGAGATGTGCTATATCAAACTCTTGACAAATCCACCATGGTCAAGATCAAAAATTGCAAGAATGCCAAAGAAATCTGGGACACATTAGCCCTAATGTGTGAAGGAACAGAGCTGATCAAGGAAAACAAGTTGTCAATTGCTATTCAAAAATTTGACAACTTCAAAATGAAGAATGGCGAATCCATAGACCAAGTGGACACAAGGTTCACTGAGATTATCAATGAAATCAACTCCCTAGGCAAATCTTATGGCAATAGGGAGATGGCGCTGAAGGTTCTAAGATCTCTCAATCCTGAATGGAGCATGAAGGCAGTGGCCATGAGAGAATCCAAGGACCTCAATAAGATAAAGATCCAAGAGCTGTTCTCTGATCTGAAGGCTTATGAGTTCGAGCTTCCAAGTTCATCCTCAACTGAGCCTGCAGAGAAGGGAATAGCCTTTGCAGCCGAGTCCCCCGCCAAGAGCTTATCTGATGTAAAGCCTCCAAATCCATTAGATTTTGAGGAAAAAATGGCGTTCATTATGCAAAGGTTCAGCAACTTCCGGAAAAACTACTCTAAATACAAGAAAAATTATAAGGAGAATCCCAGAAGGAACCAGAAAGCCGGAAGCTGGAAGGTGGAGTGCTACAATTGTCACAAGACAGGACATATCCAAATCGACTATCCTGATCTCAAGAAGGACGAAAGCAAGAAGGATGTGGGCAGAAAAGAAGACAGAAGGAAGGCCCTCATCGGAGAAGATCAGGAGCATGTAGAATCAAGCAGCGGATTCTTTTCTGATGATTTGTATGACTGCCTGATGGCCAACCTAGTTGATGAAGAGGTAACATCAAAACCCTCTGGTTCAAATAATAGTTCAGCCATGTCACAAGATATGGATCTACATGAATCTGTAAATCAGCTATTTAAAGATTTTGAGACACTTAAATCTGCACACCTAGCTGTATCAGCCGAGAAGACTCAGCTGCAAGATGAGAATAGGCAGCTGAAAAATGATTTTCAAAAACTCAGCCTAGAACTGAATAAGGTTGAGATAACTGCAGCTGACTTTAAAAACCAGGCTGATGTTAATACAGCTGAGATAAATCGACTAACTGTCTTACTTAAAGAAAAATCGGCTGCACTTGCTCATGTCAAAGCTGAATTTACTAAGCTGACTCAGGCAAATAAGACTCAGGCGCAGGAAATAACCTCCCTGAAGACGTCTTCAACCCTGGAAGAATTGTGTACCAATAAGAGGCCATTATAATCCAGATCAGGCCTTGGATATAATCCTCACACTCCCTCTAGTTCTAAAACCACTTTCGTCAAGGGAGAAACAATTGTCTCAACTGCTGAGCCTACATATAAACCGATATTTAAAAATAGGCAACAGCCAAGTCACATGTCTAGGCTGCAGTCAGGTTACACAAGGCAGCCACCTAGACAAGCGACTAGGCAATGGCCTGGCGAAGCGGCCAGACAACATGCCCACTATTATCAACAACTCCCTAAAAACAGATTGCAAAATGGGAGGGGCAGATGGAAACCTCAAGGTCATCCTAATTTCCAAAATGAACAAGTGTGGAGACCTCAAAGATTTAACAAATGGTCTCAGCCAAGATTTAGAAATGGCCCACACTATCAATATTTTGAGGAATATCCGGTATACAATCCCAACAGGACATTTAGACCTCGACCTTACACACCTTATAAGGGTTATAATGATAACAACTTTCACAATCCAAGGAGAAATCAATTCTCCAGGAAACCAGCCAACCCGAGAGGACCCACACAGATCTGGGTACCTAAATCTCTGCTTGTTTGATTGCAGAAAAGGTGGAAGGACTACAACCACATCTCCACAAATTCAAACTTTGGAGGTGAAGAATGGTTTGTAGATTATGGATGCTCAAGGCACATGACCGGGAACAAAAAGATTATGTCCAAATACACCAAAGAAAGAGGTCCTGATGTAACCTTTGGAGATAGCTCTAGAGGACAAACAAAGGGCTTTGGAGAGCTGCACCGAGGAAATATTGTGATATCCAAAGTTCATTATGTCAAAGGGCTCAAGTACAATCTCCTGAGCATAAGCCAGTTTTGCGATGAGAAGAATCTAGTAGTCTTCACCATTTGGAAATGCATGGTGATAGATATCTTATCTGGTGAAGTAAAGCTACAAGGATACAGAAGGAGAGATGTCTACATGATAGATTGGAACACATGAACACCTAACTCCTGTTTTCTATCCAAGACAGTAGCTGAGAAAGGATGGCTGTGACACAAAAGATTATGTCACCTGAACTTCAAAGCCATCAACAAGATCAGTTCTCAGAAGCTGGTCAGAGGACTTCCAGATGAAGCATTCAAGAAAGAAGCTCTTTGTGATGCCTGTCAGAAAGGAAAGCAGACCAGATCATCATTCAAGCCAGTCCAGCCTACAACTCTCACAACAAGGATATTAGATCTACTCCACATGGATGTATTCGGTCCTATCAAACCAAGGACCCTGAGCGGCCGATGTAACACCCCAAACTAGGCGGATATTACAGTGCCGTGAATCCCCGACTGGGACCCACCAGGCAAATGAAAATGATGAATTACACAGGGTAAATGTAGTACCAAACCACATTACAACAATAATTACTCCGATGAGGAGTTTCATACAACACATCCAGGATATTTCAGAATACATGTATATTTTATATGGAGATAAAATATACAACACTAAGTGAAATGAGTATTCAAACGGAATGTCTGCAGCGGATTAAATGAAGGAAACATAATGACTGAAAAGACTGGGGCCCCCTTCTAGTATCATTGGGACTCCTCGCCGTCAACGTACTCTCCCTGTGCCATTGCCTTGCCATGACCTGAGAAACAAATATCCCCAAACGGGGTCAGTTAAACAGAACAACAATCCTCCAGAGTTGAATAAACACAATCATATAATATGTAGTATAAACCACAAGTTCGATCAACATGAAACGGTTAGATTATAACCCAATCTTGTTGAAAACATACGCAATCAAACATGCTGTATGAATCAACTAACAGTACGGCTCAAAGGGTGGCGCCACACTACGCCCGGGATGGAAATGTGTCCGTGCACAAGCCACCAACGAGTATCAATCGAATACACGCGTGGTCTTGTGCCTAATCAGTCTCACGAAGCAATCGACTCGTGTGCACAGTCCAATGTGAGGCCAACAACCAACACACGACATAAATGTGCCCGACATGAAAATCCTACACATACCAACCGGCACGCCAGTATGACCCGGAATGCCACGATATAACAAAAGTGACATCGGAAATGAATAATGACTCACCGAGATAAAATGATAGTGAAATGAATGATAGCTCAACGAAAAGATTGGAATCGTCGTTCCTTGTGACTGAAGTGATTAATTGACAATGACAAGTTTTAATATGGTAAACACAATGATGAATGAGTTACGATTATGAATGAACAACAACAAAAGGAAATGAATATCCTTTTAACCGAATAAGAATCAACTTACACAATACCGGTGACAACTATCCTTCTACGAACAACGTCCTAATTGAGATATCGGTCGCTCGAACAACCTTGAATTATACAATATCCAACAACCCATTCAATATACGAATCAAATACGAATATAACGAACTCAAAACGTCGATACGATTAAACTAAGTTCATTGGGGCATTATATCGAATACGTTGTGGCCAAACTCCGATTGTTTACAATCAAATCTCAATGAGCCACTATCAAATCCCCCAAGAGGTGTTTCAAACCAACAAACATCTTCCAAATGATCAATAATCCGAAATGAATATCCGAAAACGTGATTATAACGACAATTAATCGAAAACCCCCAAATTCAACCCGATAATCAAGGTGTTCTTGAATAATCCCTCAATAATCCAACGAATCCTTATACAAACTCATAATCATATACATATCCCTTCATATAACATGATTATAACGTCCAAAACATCATATCTCAACACAAAATCGAAGTCCAAGGTGTTGAAGAAATTACCTCTTGAAGATCCAACCACTTCGATCCGAAGAACACGAGTTTAATCGAGTATCCAAGCTTCCCAAATGATTGAAGATGATGAAAAATACACACTCAAATGATTGATGATGGCAAAATCTCTCCCTCAACCCTCTCTCTCGGATAAAGATGGAAAAATGAAGAAGTGAGGTAAAATGACCCGGCCAAGTCCTTAAATACTGCCGGAAGTTACGGCCGTAACTCGGCCCTCTTACGGCCGTAACATTCCAAGTCAACGGCCTTACGGCCGTAGAATCGCCAACTCAGACGGCCGTAATCGCTTCGTCCGAAAGCTCGCCGACAGACTTACGGCCGTAACCGTTCTCGAGTTACGGCGTAAGCCGCCGTCAAAACATCCGCCGACATCCTTACGGCCGCATTCGTACACCTTACGGCCGTAACTCGATGATACGGCCGTATCCGCCAAACTTACGGGCGTAACCCGCCTTCGTCAAAAATGGCCGGCATCACGCTGCACAGACGGCCAGAATCGCCAAGCCTTACGGCCGTACCTGCCTCGACTTACGGCCGTATGCCGCAATCCTTACGGCCGTAAGTCACCCTTGGTCGACAACACCTGAAATTTACGAACACCACTTACGGCCGTATCTAACCCTCCTTACGGCCGTAACTCGCCTTCGGCCAAAATGCCCGGCAACCTGGACCACGACGTCAGAATCGGACAGCCTTACGGTCGTACCCGCTGGACTTACGGCCGTATCCCAGAACCTTACGGCCGTAACCCAATGCTGGCCAAGGTGAAAAAATCCGATAACTCCGGTTCTTCGCTACGACTGATGAATGATCCGACATACCATACGAATGTGAAAGTGAACAAGTCTAACACGAGCCAAAGATGATACTCCTAGTACAAGGCTATCAATCACAATGAAAATGACAATACTCCCGTCTCGATCTATAAATGGAGATAAAATGACGATCGGTAACTGATATACGATTACAACATGCCAACAGTGAACGCAAATGAGTGATTCATGAATGATGATTGATTATTAATGAGTGAAAATTACTGAGTGTCAATTACAGACTGATAATTATTGAAGGAAAATGAATGAATTACAACTGGGTATTACATACCCCCCCCTTAAAAAGAGTTTCGTCCCCGAAACTAAGGGTCAAACAACTCGGGATAACTCTCCCACATACTCTCCTCGGTTTCCCAAGTGGCCTCTTCGACTCCGTGTCTGGACCACTAAATCTTGACCAAAGGGATCGTCTTGTTCCTCAACTGTTTGATTCGCCGCTCTAACACTCGTACAGGACGCTCCTCGTACGAATGATCATCCGCGATCTCGATTTCGTCGAACAGAAGTATGTGACTCGGGTCGGCAACATACTTCCGCAACTGAGAGACGTGAAACATATTATGAATTCGGCTCAATGCCGGAGGTAAAGCCAATCGATAAGCTAACTCGCCTACTCGATCCAAAATTTCGAATGGTCCAATGAATCTCGGACTCAACTTCCCCCGTTTTCCGAAATGGAAAATACCTCGACTCGGGGATATCTTGACCAAAACGTGGTCACCCGTCTCGAACTCTAGTGGTCGACGACGATTATCTGCATATGATTTCTGTCGACTCTGAGCTGTCAACATACGACTCTTGATCTATGCTTCCTTCTCCCGGGCGGCTATATGCATATCGGGCTCGGTGCCGATTGATTCTGACAAGTCATCCCAACACAAAGGAGATCGACAACGACGACCGTACAAGGCCTCGTAAGGTGCCATCTTAATGGAAGCATGCCAACTATTATTATACGTGAACTCGATCAACGGTAGTTGGGCTTCCCAATCGTCCTTCTAATCGAGGACGCAAGCTCTCAACATGTCCTCTAATGTCTGAATAGTCCTCTCTGATTGTCCGTCGGACTGAGGATGAAAGGCGGTACTGAGATTAAGCTGAGTTCCCATAGCACGATGAACTGATTTCCAAAAATGGGATACAAATCGTCCGTCACGATCGGAAACGATACTCTTAGGAGTACCGTGCAGTCTCACTATCTCCTTGATGAACAACTGAGCCAGTCTCTCGGGACCCCACGTATCCTTGATCTCAAGGAAATGAGCTGATTTAGTTAAGCGGTCCACAATCACCCAGATCGTATTCATGCCACGACGACTCGTCGGCAAACTCGTGATGAAATCCATAGAAATGTCTTCCCACTTCCACTCCGGAATAGGAGAGGTTTCAAAGATACCCCTCGGTCCGATGTTCAATCTTAACTTGTTGAGTTAAACATCTCGAAACAAATTCTGCGACTTCTCGCTTCATATTACTCCACCGGTAATTTTGTTTCAAGTCCTTGTACATCTTCTTTGGACCGGATGAACAGAATAAGGGGTAGCATGAGCTTCTCTCAAAATAGAGTTTTTCAACTCGTCATTCGCGATACGCACAACCGGTTCTTAAACCTCAAAAGTCCATCCTCGTGGACCACGAATCGAGGGGCTTTCCTGAGCCACATCTTCACGGATGCGCATCAATGCCGGGTCCGAACCCCGATCCTCCCCGATTTTCTCCTCAAGTGACGATGAAATCTCTAACATACAAAGTTGTCCCTGAATGGCGAAGCGGACCTCGATCTCGGGTCTAAGGAATTCCTGCTGAAGCTCCTTCTGAACTGTTAAACGAGTAAGCATCTGCTCCTGCACGGACTTACGACTCAAGGCGTCGGCGACAACGTTCGCCTTGCCCGGGTGGTAAAGGATCTCGATATCATAATCTTTGATTAATTCCAACCACCGTCTCTTCGCATATTTAACTCCTTCTGAGTAAATATATACTTTAAACTCTTATTGATACGAATTACGTATTAAGATGAACGTAAATTCGCCGGAAAATGCAGCGGATATATTTTGTTACCTCACAACACTCGTATATGTGTAACACTCGTAAGATATAACCGAAAGTAGGGCAATTCGGCTTACAAAAACAAGAACAATATGAATGATTTATCAAACTAGACCTATAGTTTGATAAGATAATCTTTTCTCAAGACCTATTGAGAATCGATTCGATTAAAACTCGAAAACGCGTCGAATTATAACCAAGGTTTCGATGAAAAGCATTCACCAAGAAAACACAAGTGTATTCTTATTTCTTCAACATACAATATGCATAATGAAAGCATCAACAAGACTACTTATAGCATGGTAGTCTTCTTAGCAACTAAAGAATCAAACAAGATCACATGATCTTGAAATGAAAAACAAAACACAAGATGAAATACAAGGGAATCAAATCAAATGGAGGGGGAATCACACAACAAAATGAATATAAGACACCCCACATAACATGCAAGTCTAATCATGACATGTGAGGGGAGGAAAAACAACAAAAAATTAAAAAAATCAGCAATAACGGCATTTCTTTGATGCCAGGACACGGCCCATGCCGTCGGCACGGCCGCGCGCATCTGGCGGCGGAGGACTCGGCCGTGTCGCCCAGCACGGTCGGGTTGGTCGGACGGCGGGAATTGTACTATCCGGAAGAGTGTGACTCGGCCGTGTCGCCCTGCGGTCGGGTTGTGTCGGCCGCAGGCCGTGTCGGACGACACGGTCGGGTTGTCGGCGGCGAGATTTCATTATCCAGACACCTCGACGGGCGTGTCGGATGACACGGCGGATTCGCTCAGCGTGATCGGCGATTCAATGGCGATGATCGGCGATTCGGCAGTGGTGGTGGCGGCGATCGGCGATTCGGCAGTGGTGAATTTTCCGGCGGTGGTGATTTTTCGGCGATTCGTCCATTTTCCGGTCGATTGTCGACCTTCCGGCATAGCATGACACGGGCCGTGTTATATGACACGGCTGAGACCGAGACTCCACGTCTTATGTCCGTTTTCTCGCCCAAATACGTAGTAGCCCGTGCATGGCGTGTAGTAAGGTCATTTATATCGATCCTTACTTCGTCTTGTTCGTTCATATCAAATGATTCCGTATCATCTCCTCCTCCTTTAAAAGGAATTGTCCTCAATTCCGAAATTCTGTCATCATCGATGTAAGGTGAGAAGTCCCCAACATTAAAGGTTGCATGAATCCCATAATCTCCCGGAAGTTCTAATTTGTAAGCGTTGTCGTTCACTTTCGCGATTACTTTAAACGGTCCCTCAGCTCGTGGCATTAATTTGTTCTTACGTTTATTTGGAAATCGCTCTTTTCTTAAATGCAACCAAACCAAATCACCAACTTCGAACAATCTCGGCCTTCTTTGTTTGTTCGACTTTCTTTTGTAAGCTTCGTTTATTTCCTTGATTCGATTACGTACTTGCTCGTGTAATTTCATCATCGATTTCAATTTTGATTCCGCATCCTTGTGCACTAACTCGTCACTTGGCAATGGAATTAGATCTAACGGCATGTACGGGTTTAGTCCGTAAACTACTTCGAACGGAGAGTGTGCCGTGGCATGAGTAGGAGAACGATTATAAGCGAACTCCGCATGTGCAAGTTTTAAGTCCCAATCCTTCTGTGTCTTGCTCACAAGACCACGTAGTAATGTGCCCAATGTTCGATTGGTCACTTCGGTTTGACCGTCCGTTTGTGGATGATGTGACGTGCTAAATAGTAGTTTGGTTCCCACCTTTCTCCACAAGGTGTTCCAAAAATAACTAAGGAATTTTGAGTCCCGATTCGAAACAATCGTTTTTGGAACCCCATGCAATCGTACGATTTCTCGGAAATACAAATCGGCGATGTTACTCGCGTCGTCTGTCTTGTGGCAAGCCACAAAGTGAGCCATCTTCGAAAATCGGTCTACGACAACCATAATAGCATCTCTCCCTCGTTGAGTACGAGGCAAAGCAACAATAAAATCCATCGAGACATCTTCCCACGGTCTTTTCGGAATCGGCAAAGGCATGTATGCTCCCGGTTTGAATGAACTTTTAGCAATATGGCATGTCACACACTTATTAATTATGTCGTGTACATTCACTTGCATCTTCGGCCAATGAAAATGCTCTTTAAGGACCTCCAACGTTTTGGCCGAACCAAAATGACCGGCCAAGCCTCCACCGTGAGCTTCCCGAACTAATAATTCCCGAATCGGGTGTTTGGGTAAACATAGGCGATTCCCTTTGAAAAGAAATCCTTCTTGCAACGTAAACTCTCCAAACGGACCGGATTTACACCGAATGAAAACCTCACCAAAATCCACATCCCCATCATAATACTCCTTCAATGCTTCGAACCCAAGCAACCGAATGTCAAGAGTAGAGAGCAAGGCATACCGTCTAGACAAAGCATCCGCCACAACGTTGCTCTTGCCATCTTTGTACTTCGATGAAAAGTGGAATGATTGCAAGAATTCCACCCATTTAGCATGTCTCGGACTCAACTTTAGTTGGCCATTGATATATTTCAAGGACTCATGATCCGAATGTAGGATGAAATGTTTCGGCCGAAGGTAATGGCTCCAATGATCAAGAGCTCTCACAATGGCATAGAACTCCTTGTCATAAGTACAATAGTTGAGTCGAGCCCCACCCAATTTCTCCGAAAAGTAGGCAATTGGTCGCCTCCCTTGGACGAGGACCGCCCCAATACCCACTCCACTTGCGTCACATTCTACCTCGAAAGGTTGTGAAAGTCGGGTAAAGCTAAGATAGGTGCTTCACACATTTTCGCCTTCAATTTTTCAAACGCCCCTTGGGCAGCCTCGTTCCACATAAACGGTCCCTTTTTCAAGCATTCCGTTATCGGACTAGAAATGGTACTAAAGTCTCGTATGAACCTCCGATAAAATGAAGCAAGTCCGTGAAAGGATCGGACTTCCGTGATGGTTTTAGGCGTAGGCCAAGATTTAATCGCCTGGATCTTGGTTTGATCAACCGACACTCCTTCTTTAGAAACGATGTAGCCAAGAAAGGCTACACTCTCGACTAGAAACGAACACTTCTCCTTTTTCCCATAAAGTTTTTGATCCCTAAGGATCTCAAAGACTTTCCTCAAGTGCCCGATATGCTCTTGCAATGATCGACTATAAATTAAGATGTCGTCCAAGTATACGACGAGAAATTTTCCCAAAAATGGCTTAAGTACCTCATTCATTAATCGCATGAAAGTACTTGGCGCATTTGTAAGGCCAAAGGGCATGACGAGCCATTCATATAATCCATGTTTTGTCTTGAAAGCCGTTTTCCATTCATCTCCTTCCCGCATGCGAATTTGATGATAGCCGCTTCTCAAATCAACCTTCGAAAAAATCACCGAACCATGCAACTCGTCCAACATATCATCAAGTCTCGGAATTGGGAACCGATATTTGATGGTTATGTTGTTCACGGCTCTACTATCTATACACATCCGCCATGACCCATCCTTCTTTGGAACAAGTAAAACCGGAACCGCACAAGGGCTCAAACTTTCTCGAACGTACCCGCGGTTCATTAGCTCCTCGATTTGCTTTTGCAACTCCTTTGTCTCCTCGGGGTTACATCGATAGGCGGCCTTGTTAGGTAGTGATGCACCCGGTACAAGGTCGACTTGGTGTTCAATCCCACGTAAGGGTGGTAAACCCGGCGGTAAGTCTTCCGGGAAGACATCCGCAAATTCTTGTAGCAAGGTATCGATATCTCTCTTGCCTTGCACAACTACGTCAACATCTCGTGTTTCTTTAATCATCAATAAATACATATGCTCGCCATCGTCAATAGCGTGTCTCACCTCTTTCTCGCTAGCAAACATGGTAAGCTTCGGTTTCTCCATTTGATTAGAACTCATCGATCGAATGGCTTGGGGTGCCATCGGTTTAAGCACAATCTTCTTGCCTTTATCTCGTAATTCATATTCGTTACTCCTTCCTCGATGCAAAACATCTCGGTCGAACATCCATGGTCGTCCCAAAAGTACGTGGCATGCGTCCATCGGGAGTACGTCACATAACACATCGTCTCCATATGATCCCATGGTTAAGTTTACCCGTACTTGTCTCGTCACCTTCACTTTGCTTCCATCATCGAGCCAATGTAAAGCATACGGTCTCGGGTGAGCCGTAGTAGTTAGCCCGAGCTTGGTGACCATCTCGTTTGATGCTACATTCGTGCAACTCCCTCCGTCTATTATCAAGCTACACCACTTTTCTCCGACTTTGCATTTGGAATGAAAGATTTGGTCTCTTTGCTCCGTATCACTTGGAACGATTTTGGTATGTAGTGCTCAAAGCACTAGAGTAGTATCATATTCCGGAGCGTCATAAGTCTCGCAATCCTCATTCTCTTCCTCGGCCTCCATGTTAAATACGTCACCAAGGCCTTCCTTCTCGTCCTCGACCAAAAGTTCATCTCGGACCGCAAGAGCTTCTCTTAAAGTGACCACCCGTTTATTTGGACATGCATTTTGATAGTGACCAAAGCCTTGACATTTAAAACATCGCACTTTAGCCAAGCTCGTTTCCTTGGAAACATGGGGAACCTTCGGGGCCGGGGTAGGGACTTGAAAAGGTACGGTAGGTTTCGTAGTCGAACTTGATCCGGCACTTGTATTTCCGAATTTGTATGGGAATTCGGGTTTGGTAAACTTCAATTTGTTTTGAGCTTCAATTTTTATGCATAGCCCGCATAAAGTGTCAAAATCTTCATATGGATATAACTCCACCGTGTTGGCTATGTTTTTATTTAAGCCACGTAAAAAACGGGACATCTTTTGTTCTTCGTTTTCTTCTAGCTCTCCCATCAAGACCAAACTTTCGAACTCTTCAATATATTCACCGACACTTAGTTTGCCTTGCATGAAGTCGGCAATCTTCCGGTATAAGGTTAACCGGTGTGATGTTGGCACATACCTCTTACGAAGTTTTCTTTTTAAAGAATCCCACGAACGGATTTTTGCTTTTCCCTCCCGAGTTCTTCGCGTCTTTACTCCTTCGAACCAAAGAGAAGCACCCTTCCCTAACTTGAGAATTGCATATTTGCAACGTTTCTCGTCGTTAAGGTCTTTGAATTCGAACATGCGTTCAATTTTCCGTTCCCACTCCAAATAAGCTTCGGGATCGGTACCTCCAACAAACTCCGGAAGTTCGTTTACTTTAAACTCATCCGCATGGAGTATTTGACGTGCGTCATCCCCGCGTCTTGCTTGCATACGTGGTTCCGGTAGACCGCTTAGTGCGTCCCGGAGTTTCATCAAGAAATCGGGATCGGAGAAATCCATAACAAGAATCAAGAGATAGTTTTGAACAAGAAATCTTCAATAAAATTGCCAAGGAACTAGCCTTGGTATCCGATACCACTAATGATACGAATTACGTATTAAGATGAACGTAAATTCGCCGGAAAATGCAGCGGATATATTTTGTTACCTCACAACACTCGTATATGTGTAACACTCGTAAGATATAACCGAAAGTAGGGAAATTCGGCTTACAAAAACAAGAACAATATGAATGATTTATCAAACTAGACCTATAGTTTGATAAGATAATCTTTTCTCAAGACCTATTGAGAATCGATTCGATTAAAACTCGAAAACGCGTCGAATTATAACCAAGGTTTCGATGAAAAGCATTCACCAAGAAAACACAAGTGTATTCTTATTTCTTCAACATACAATATGCATAATGAAAGCATCAACAAGACTACTTATAGCATAGTCTTCTTAGCAACTAAGGAATCAAACAAGATCACATGATCTTGAAATGAAAAACAAAACACAAGATAAAATACAAGGGAATCAAATCAAAGGGAGGGGGAATCACACAACAAAATGAATATAAGACACACCACATAACATGCAAGTCTAATCATGACATGTGAGGGGAGGAAAAACAACAAAAAATAAAAAAAATCAGCAATAATGGCATTTCTTTGATGCCAGGACACGGCCGTGCCCGATCGGCACGGCCTTGCGCGCATCGGCCGCGAGGACTCGACCGTGTCGCTGGCATGGTCGGGTTGGTCGGACGGGGAATTGTACTATCCGGAAGAGTGTGACTCGGCCGTGTCGCTGTCTGGTCGGGTTGTGTCGGCACGGGCCGTGTCGGACGACACGGTCGGGTTGATCGGCGGCGAGATTTCATTATCCAGACACCTCGGCACGGGCCATGTCGGATGACACGGCCGGATTCACTCAGCGTGATCGGCGATTCCATGACGGTGATCGGCGATTCGGCAGTGGTGGTCGGCGGCGATCGGCGATTCGTGGTGGTGAATTTTCCGGCCGGTGGTGATTTTTCCGGCAGTTCGTCCATTTTCCGGTCGATTGTCGACCTTCCGGCATAGCATGACACGGGCCGTGTTATATGACACGGCTGAGACCGAGACTCCACGTCTTATGTCCGTTTTCTCGCCTAAATACGTAATAGCCCGTGCATGGCGTGTAATAAGGTCATTTATATCGATCCTTACTTCGTCTTCTTCGTTCATATCAAATGATTCCGTATCACTTATGATCGGTGAATATCTGGCAGGTAACGCCATAAAGATAATGACGCCATATTTTCAAAGCGAACACCACGGCTGCTAGCTCCAGATCATGGGTCAGATAACTAACCTCGTAAGGTCTCAATTGCCGTGAAGCATAGGCAATAACCTTTCCATTCTGCATGAGCACATATCCGAGACCCTGTCTGGACGCATCACTATAAACCACAAATCCCTCCGTCCCCTGCGGCAAGGAAAGTACAGGTGCTGACATTAACCGGCTCTTGAGTTCCTCGAAACTCCGTTGACACGCGTCGGACCACGTGTATTTCTTATCCTTTCGCAAAAGGCTCGTCAAGGGTTGAGCGATTTTAGAAAATCCTTCCACAAATCGCCGATAATAGCCCGCTAATCCGAGAAAACTTCGGATCTCCTTAACATTCTTCGGAGGTAACCAGTCTCGGATAGCCTCCGTCTTCTGAGGGTCGACACGAACTCCGTCCGATGAAATTACATGTCCGAGAAAAGTCACTTCGGACATCCAGAACTCACATTTGGAAAACTTTCCATAGAGTTGCTCTCGTCTCAACACGTCGAGAACCTGATGAAGATGAATCTCGTGTTCTTCTCGGCTATGAGAATAAATCAAAATGTCATCGATGAAGACAACAACAAACTGATCTAAAAAGTCGATGAAAACCTGATTCATTAACTCCATGAATACCGCAGGTGCATTAGTTAGCCCGAACGGCATAACTACGAACTCATAATGACCATAGCGTGTTCGAAACGCCGTCCTCACGATATCCGACTCTCGAATCCGCAACTGGTGATATCCAGATCTTAAGTCGATCTTGGAAAATACTGAAGCTCCCTGAAGTTGATCTAAGAGATCATCAATGCGGGGTAAAGGATACTTATTCTTGATCGTCACCCGGTTCAATTCCCGGTAATCAATATACAAACGGAACGAACCATCCTTCTTCTTGACAAACAGCACTGGTGCTCCCCACGGGGACGCACTCGGTCGGATATAACCTTTCTCGAACAATTCCTCAAGTTGATTCTTCAACTCCTGCATTTCGGTCGGGGCCATCCGGTACGGTGCCTTCGATATCGGAGACGTACCAAGCTCCAACTCAATCGTGAATTCCACATCTCTCTGTGGAGGCAAACCAGGTAACTCGTCTGGAAAAACATCGGCATAGTCCCTTACTGCCGGAATATCCGACAACATTACTGATGATTCCTCGGTTTTGGTCATATAGCACCAATAACCGACACATCCCTGACTGAGTAATCGCACTGCTTTCATCAAATTAATGACCTTACCAAAACAGCCAGGATTACCTCTCTGAAACACACATTCAACCCCATCGTCTAAAATGATAGTGATCATATGCTTACGGACACTAATGATGGCATCATGACGATCTATCCAACCAATACCCAAGATGACGTCGTCCCTCGGCAAATCTACTACGATTAGGTCCGCGGGCCATACACGACCATGAAACTGAATCGGACAATTCTGAATCTCACGATTACCGATAATTCGTCTACCATCAGGTAGGCCAATGACATAAGGCTCACAACTAGTAGCACTACCCAGACGTAGTCTACTCAAACATGACTCGGAAATGAAAGAATGCGATGCACCAGTATCAAAAAGGGTACACACAGGCTGTGATACGAATTACGTATTAAGATGAACGTAAATTCGCCGGAAAATGCAGCGGATATATTTTGTTACCTCACAACACTCGTATATGTGTAACACTCGTAAGATATAACCGAAAGTAGGGCAATTCGGTTTACATAAACAAGAACAATATGAATGATTTATCAAACTAGACCTATAGTTTGATAAGATAATCTTTTCTCAAGACCTATTGAGAATCGATTCGATTAAAACTCGAAAACGCGTTGAATTATAACCAAGGTTTCGATGAAAAGCATTCACCAAGAAAACACAAGTGTATTCTTATTTCTTCAACATACAATATCCATAATGAAAGCATCAACAAGACTACTTATAGCATGGTAGTCTTCTTAGCAACTAAGGAATCAAACAAGATCACATGATCTTGAAATGAAAAACAAAACACAAGATAAAATACAAGGGAATCAAATCAAAGGGAGGGGGAATCACACAACAAAATGAATATAAGACACCCCACATAACATGCAAGTCTAATCATGACATGTGAGGGGAGGAAAAACAACAAAAAATAAAAAAAAAATCAGCAATAATGGCATTTGCTGGTCTGCCGGACACGGCCCGTGCCGATCGGCACGGTCGCGGCGCGCATCTGGCCGGCAGGGACTCGACCGTGTCGCCTGGCACGGTCGGGTTGGTCGGACAGCGGGAATTGTACTATCCGGAAGAGTGTGACTCGGCCGTGTCGCCTGGCACGGTCGGGTTGTGTCGGCACGGGCCGTGTCGGACGACACGGTCGGGTTCGGTCGGCAGCGAGACTTCATTATCCAGGACACCTCGGCACGGGCCGTGTCGGATGACACGGCCGGATTCGGTCGGCAGTGATCGGCCAGTTCCGGCAGTGGTGATCGGCGATTCGGCAAGTGGTGGTCGCGGCGATCGGCGATTCGGCGGTGGTGAATTTTCCTACTGGTGGTGATTTTTCCGGATTCGTCCATTTTCCGGCCGATCGTCGACCTTCCGGCATAGCATGACACGGGCCGTGTTATATGACACGGCCGAGAACGAGACTCCACGTCTTATGTCCGTTTTCCGCCTAAATACGGAGTAATGCATGGCGTGTTGTAAGGTCATTTACGTCGATCCTTACTTTGTCTTGCATTTGACATGATTGATTCCGTATCATCCCCTCCTTCTTTAAAAGGAATTGTCCTCAATTAGGACTTCCTAAATCATCAAGATAATTAATTAAAACCTCTACGTATTTGATCTCGAAAATGTCGTGATGCGTACATGGCCCAAAACCTTCGACGATAGGTAGTGGGGCCCCCTCGAGAATCACCAATAAAATAACTATCATTATTAATAAAATAATAATAATTACTTTGCCGTAATACCGATATCATGACATGAGCGGAAATCGGAAATGGGGCCTTGCGGTTAATTTCAAATCGTTCATCCTCGAGTGGAAACACTGATAATTCCACATCGGGTTCACCATCAAGAATGGGAACAAAAGGATTTATTACGGATTCCTCTTCTTAAACTGGTTCCTCATCAAATGCTGGCGGTCCGTCATAATCTGACCAACTCTCCGTTTCAATATTGTTGGGCTCCTCCAATAATAGCCCATCACAAAATAATTTACTTTCCTCAATTTGGTAATCATTCAAGACGATAAGTCCATTACGAGAAACCGCGTTGTTATAAAAATTTGGCCCAAAGTTGTCGTTTTCTTTTGACCGGCCAATCTCAGTACCAAGTTCAATTTCCCTCTCACTAGAAAACATGGTTAGATTCGGTTTCTCACCTCGGTTAGGGATCATAGATTGAAGTGACATTGGTTTCAACACGATCCTCTTGTCCTTATCCCGTAACTCGTACTCGTTACTTCTTCCTCGATGTAAAACATCTCTATCGAATAGCCTTGGTCGCCCCAAGAGTACATGGCATGCATCCATCGGGAGTACATCGCATATTATGTTGTCGACGTACGAACCCATGGTCAAACCGACCCGTACTTGTTTCGAGACTTTCACTTTACTCCCGTCATCGAGCCAATGTAATGCGTATGGTTTTGGGTGAGTAGTAGTGATGAGTCCGAGTTTCGTCACCATCTCCCTTGACGCTACGTTGGTACAACTTCCTCCATCGATGATCACACTACACCATTTGTTCCCGACTTGGCACTTGGTGTGAAAAATTTGATCCCGTTGTTCCGAATCATTTGAAATGGGTTTGACTTGTAAAGTACGAAGAACCAATGTTGTATCATAGTTTGGAGCCTCGTAAGTTTCATATTCTTCTCCCTCGTCTTCTTCCACATTGGAATCACCTAGTCTTTCTCCTTCGTCCTCGACTAGCAACTCATCTCGTATCGTGATGGCTTCTCTTAGCGTCACGACTCGTTTGTTAGGACAAGTATTTTGATAGTGACCGAATCCTTGGCATTTAAAACACCTTACTTTGGTTAGGCTTGTTTCCTTCGGTACGCCGGGGGTTTTAGAAACGGTAGTAGAGATAGGAGTCGGTGTCGTTGTGGTACTTGAACCGGTACTTGGATCCTCGAACTTTGATGTAAATTCGGTTTTGGCAAACTTCACTTTGTTTTGAGCTTCTATCTTTATGCATAGTCTGCATAAAGTGTCAAAATCTCCGTATGGGTATAATTCCACCGTATTTGAAATGTTTCGGTTTAGACCACGTAAGAAACGTGACATTCTTTGTTCTTCATTTTCTTCAAGTTCTCCCATTAAGGCCAAGCCTTCAAATTCTTCGATATATTCTTCCACACTTAGTTTCCCTTGTACAAACTCCGCAATTTTTCGGTACAAGGTTAACCGATGTGATGTCGGGACATACCTTTTACGTAGTTTTTCTTCAAAGAATCCCAAGAACGGATTTTCTCTTTTCCCGCACGAGCTCGTTGTGTTTTCATACCCTCGAACCATAAGGAAGCGCCCTTCCCTAACTTGAGAATTGCATATTTGCAACGTTTCTCATCGTTAAGGTGCTTGAAGTCGAACATATGATCAATCTTCCTCTCCCATTCCAAGTAAACTTCGGGATTAGTACCTCCGACAAATTCCGGAAGTTCATTAACTTTAAATTCATCCACAAGACGCGGTGAATGTGCATCATATCCTCCTCTTCTTGCTTAAAAACGTGGTTCTTGCATGCTGTGTAGTGCTTCACGTAGTTTCTCCATGAAATCGTCGGAAAAATCCATGATAAGATATTTTTGATAAGAAAATCGCCAATAGAGATTCGCCAAGGAAGTAACCTTGGGCTCCGATGCCACTAATGATACGAATTACATATTAAGATGAACGTAAATTCGCCGGAAAATGCAGCGGATATATTTTGTTACCTCACAACACTCGTATATGTGTAACACTTGTAAGATATAACCGAAAGTAGGACAATTCGGTTTACATAAACAAGAACAATATGAATGATTTATCAAACTAGACCTATAGTTTGATAAGATAATCTTTTCTCAAGACCTATTGAGAATCGATTCGATTAAAACTCGAAAACGCGTCGAATTATAACCAAGGTTTCGATGAAAAGCATTCACCAAGAAAACACAAGTGTATTCTTATTTCTTGATACGAATTCTCACTGGTTATGCGAATTCACTATCGATACAGCGGAAGGCCTTTTGATGAAAGGGAGCTATCGACAAAAAAAGCGTCGAGGCTGGTGACAACGGCTCGCTGACAACAATGCGATGGGTGATGAAGGCGGTAGTCGATCTGACCACAAGACAGGAATTTGGTCCAAATGAAAAGACTCGAAACAGCACGTTTCGTTCGGAAGCGAATTTAAGACAGGAAACACGTTCGAAGGATCGAACAACACTTTATACGAAATATTGAACAAGTATAAAACTGTATCGAGAAATAAACAGAATATCGAAACAGGGTATGAACAGAAGTTTTATCAAATTAGACCTATAATTTGATAAAGTGATTTCTCCTCAAGACCTATTGAGAATCAATCAGATTAGTATTCGAAACGCGTCGAATAAAAACCAAGTTTTGATGAAAAGCATTCACCAGGGAAAAACACAAAGTGTTCTCAATTCTTCAACCTTCAATAATCTCCCATTACAACTCTACTGCCACTATTTATAGGCAAAAGTGGCCTGACAAAATAAACTAAACTAATACAAGTTGTTCTTAAAATACTGAAAAAAATAATAAAAGGTTCCCCACGGCACTTGCAAACAAAAGTAAAAGCTGGGCTTTGTCTCCAAGTTGAAAGTTGACAGCCGCCCTTTTTGCCAAGAATCCTGCTGCTTTTGTAAGAGAAAGCTGAACATTCTTTTATTGTTTAATTGCCACTTGAATTTCCTCCCCTCCCCAAGATGCAAGTTGTCTTTAAGTTACCCCAATTCCGATTATCAATGTAACTCCAGGCCTCGTTTCAGTTCTCTCGCCCAAGTACGTTGGAGTATGGTCGAGGTGTTTTATGTCAATTCTTACTTCGTCTTCTTCACTTGGAGTAGTCGGTTTCGTATCATTCCCTCCTTCTTTAAAAGGAATTGTCCTCAATTCCGCAATCCCATTGTCGTCAAGGTAAGGGGATAGATCACCTACGTTGAAAGTAGCATGTACTCCGTAATCACCCGGAAGTTCTAACTTGTAAGCATTGTCATTCACCTTCGCAATTATTTTAAATGGTCCCTCAGCTCGTGGCATTAACTTGTTCTTACGCTTACTCGGGAATCGTTCCTTCCTCAAATGTAACCAAACTAAATCTCCCACCTCGAATAGTCTCGGCCTTCTTTGCTTATTCGACTTCCTTTTGTATGCCTCGTTTATTTCCTTGATTCGATCCCGCACCTGTTCGTGTAATTTCATCATTGATTTCAGCTTCGACTCCGCATCCTTATGCACTAATTCGTCACTTGGTAGTGGAATTAGATCTAGTGGTATGTAAGGATTCAGTCCGTAAACTACTTCAAATGGAGAGTGTGCCGTGGCATGAGTAGGAGATCGATTATAAGCAAACTCCGCATGTGCGATTTGAGATCCAGATCCTTTTGTGTTTTGTTCACCAAGCCTCGCAGCGTCCCAGTGTTCGATTCGTTACTTGATTTGTCCGTCGGTTTGAGGATGATGCGAAGTACTAAACAAACTTGGTCCCCACCTTCCTCCATAATGTGTTCCAAAAATAGCTTAGAAACTTTGAGTCGGTCCGAAACAATAGTTTTGGAACTCCATGTAATCGCACCACCTCCGGAAATACAAGTCGACAACATTACTCGCATCATCGGTTTTGTGACAAGGAACAAAATGAGCCATCTTTGAAAAATGATCGACGACCACCATCATCGCATCCTTACCTCGTTGGGTTCGAGGAAAAGCCACAATGAAATCCATTGAGATTTCTTCCCACGGTCTGTCAGGAATCGGTAATGGTGTGTAGACTCTGGTTTGAACGAACTCTTCGCAACATGGCACGTCACACATTTACTAATTATATTATGAACATCCCCTGCATCCTTGGCCAATAAAAATGTTCTTTAAGCACCTCCAATGTCTTGGCCGAACCAAAGTGGCCACCAAACCTCCCCATGAGCCTCTCGAACCAGCAATTCTCGAATCGTGTGCCTTGGTAGACAAAGCCGATTTCCCTTAAAAAGAAAGCCCTCTGTATCGAAAATTCTCCCACCGGGCCAGGTTTGCACCGGACGAAGGTCTCGCCAAAATCCGCATCACCTTCGTAATACTCCTTTACTGTATCGAATCCAAGCAATCGAACATCAAGAGTGGCGAGTAAGGCATAACGCCTAGACAATGCATCTGCCACAATATTGCTCTTGCCATCCTTATACTTCGATGAAAAGTGAAACGATTGTAAGAATTCCACCCACTTCGCATGCCTGGGACTTAACTTGTGTTGCCCGTTAATGTACTTCAAAGATTCATGGTCCGAGTGTATGATAAAATGCTTTGGCCGAAGATAGTGACTCCAATGATCTAGAGCCCTCACAATAGCATAAAACTCCTTGTCGTACGTACAATAATTGAGACGAGCACCGTTTAACTTCTCTGAAAAATAAGCAATAGGTCTCTTCCCCTGAATGAGAACCGCTCCAATGCCAACTCCGCTAGCATCACATTCCACCTCAAACGGTTGCGAAAAATCGGGTAATGCTAAGATTGGTGCTTCGCACAACTTCACCTTCAACTTTGCAAATGACTCCTGAGCAGCCCAGCTCCAATTAAACGTGCCTTTCTTCAAACATTCGGTTATTGGGCTTGCAATGGTACTGAAGTCTCGAATGAATCTTCGGTAAAATGAAGCTAGTCCATGGAACGATCTAACCTCCGTCACTGTAGTGGGAACCGGCCAGGACTTAATTGCTTCGATCTTCGCTTGATCGACCGACACTCCATTCTTGGAAACAACATAGCCAATAAAGACTATACTTTCGACCAAAAATGAGCACTTCTCCTTTTTTCCATACAGCTTCTGTTCTCTAAGGGTTTCGAAGACTTGCCTCAAGTGTTCGAAATGCTCTTGCAGTGATCGGCTGTAGATCAAAATATCATCTAAGTATACAACCACAAATTTCCCTAAAAATGGCTTAAGTACCTCATTCATCAAGCGCATGAAAGTACTCGGTGCATTTGTAAGACCGAACGGCATAACGGTCCATTCATACAGCCCGTGTTTAGTTTTGTAGGTTGTCTTCCACTCATCTCCTTCTCGCATTCGAATCTGGTGATAACCACTTCGTAGATCAACTTTTGAAAAGATCACTGATCCGTGTAATTCGTCCAACATGTCATCAAGCCTCGGAATCGGAAATCGATACTTGATGGTTATGTTGTTCACCGCTCGACTGTCAATACACATCCTCCAAGATCCGTCTTTCTTTGGAACCCGAATAGGAACCGCACAAGGACTTAGGCTTTCTCGAACATATCCTCGATCCATCAGTTCTTCGATTTGGTTTTGTAATTCCTTTGTTTCCTCGGGATTACATCTATAGGCAGCTTTGTTAGGCAACGACACACCCGGTATGAGGTCGATCTGATGTTCAATCCCGCGAATTGGTGGTAAACCCGACGGTAATTCTTCGGGAAAAACATCCGCAAATTCGCGTAATAAGGCATCCATCCTTTCGTTCCGCACAACTATGTCACCATTCCGTGTCTCCTTCAGAACCAACAAGTACACGCACTTGCCATCATTAATAGCATGTTCCACCTCCCGTTCGCTCGCAAACATGGCCAGTTTTGGCTTTTCACTCCTACTAGAACTCATAGAGTGAATCGCTTGAGGTGACATTGGTTTAAGCACAATCTTCTTGCCTTTATCCCGTAACTCGTACTCATTGCTTCTTCCTCGGTGTAAAACGTCCCTATCAAACATCCATGGTCTTCCCAACAGTACATGGCATGCATCCATCGGGAGTACATCACATAATACGTTGTCTTCATATGAACCCATGGCTAGTCCAATCCTCACTTGTTTAGTCACTCTTATTTTGCTCCCATCATCGATCCAATGCAAAGTGTAAGGTTTCGGGTGAGCCGTAGTGGTCAGCCCGAGTTTAGTCACCATCTCGCTGGAAGCTACGTTGGTGCAACTCCCTCCATCCACGATCAAACTACACCATTTATTTCCCACTCGACACTTCGTGTGAAATATTTGATTCCGCTGTTCCGAATCATTCGATACAGCTTTGGCTTGTAGCGTTCGCAGAACTAAAGCCGTGTCATAGCTCGGGGCATCGTAAGTCTCGCATTCTTCTCCTTCTTCATCCTTCAAGTCGAAATCAAACATGTCACCCAGTCTTTCTTCCTCGACCAACAACTCGTCTCGGATCGTGACAGCTTCCCTTAGTGTCACCACTCGCTTGTTCGGACAAGCATTTTGATAATGCCCGAATCCTTGACATTTGAAACATCTCACTTTAGCCAAACTCGTCTCCTTCGGTACATAAGTGCAGATTGCCTTAGCGGGATTCGCAACGAGGCCGAGTCGGTACAGATTGCCTTAGCGGTGAACTAGATCCGGCGCTTGGGTTTCCAAACTTATTTGAAACTCGGGTTTATACATCTTTATCTGTTTTGAGCTTCTAACTTCACACATAACCCACATAAAGTATCGAAGTCCTCGTATGGATATAGTTCCACCGAGTTAGCTATGCTTCGGTTTAAGCCACGCAAGAATCGCGACATCTTGTTCCTCATTCTCCTCTATCTCTCCCATTAAGGTTAGATTCTCAAATTCCTCAATGTACTCACGACATTTAACTTTCCTGCATGAGATCCGCAATCTTCTGTACAAGGATAACCGGTGTGATGTTGGCACATATCTTTTACGAAGTTTTCTTTTTAATGACTCCCACGAACGGATCTTTTCTTTCCCCGCACGAGCTCTTCGTGTTTTCATTCCTTCATACCAAAGTGAAGCTCCTTTCCCCAACTTGAGAATTGCATACTTACACCTTTTCTCATCGTCAAGGTCTTTAAATTCGAACATACGATCAATTTTTCGTTCCCATTCCAGGTAAACTTCAGGGTCGGTCCCTCCAACGAACTCTGGAAGCTCGTTCACCTTGAACTCTTCGACATGGCGTGAGGGTCGTTCATAGTCACCACGCCTAGGTTGCCAACGCTGGTCGCGTTGTTGCAGTACGTCACGTGTCGTCACGAAGTTTTGCCAAGAAATCAGCGTCGTTGAGATCCATAATGCCAAAGATCAATAACCTGGGCTCCGATGCCACTTATGATACGAATTCTCACTGGTTATGCGAATTCGCTATCGATACAGCGGAAGGCCTTTTGATGAAAGGGAGCTATCGACAAAAAAAAAACTGTCGGGAACTGGTGACAACAGCTCGCTACAGCAACAATACTGACGGGTGATGAAGGCGGTAATTCGATCTGACCACAAGACAGAATTTGGTCCAATGAAAAGACTCAAAGCGGACGTTTCGTTGGAAGCGAATTTAAGGCAGAAACACGTTCGAAGGATCGAACAACACTTTATACGAAATATTGAACAAGTATAAAGCGTATCGAGAAATAAACGAATATCGAAACAGGTATGAGCAGTTTTATCAAATTAGACCTATAATTTGATGAAGTGATTTCTCCTCAAGACCTATTGAGAATCAATCAGATTAGTATTCGAAACACGTCGAATAAAAACCAAGTTTTGATGAAAAGCATTCACCAGGGAAAAACACAAAGTGTTCTCAATTCTTCAACATTCAATAATTCCCCCATTACAACTCTCGCCACTATTTATAGGCAAAAGTGGCACGACAAAATAAACTAAACTAATACAAGCTGTTCTTAAAATACTGAAAAGATAATAAAAGGTTCCCCATGGCACTTGCAAACAAAAGTAAAAGCTGGGCTTTGTCTCCAAGTTGAAAGTTGACAGCCGCCCTTTTTGCCAAGAATCCTGCTGCTTTTGTAAGAGAAAGCTGAACATTCTTTTATTGTTTAATTGCCACTTGAATTTCCTCCCCTCCCCAAGATGCAAGTTGTCTTTAAGTTACCCCAATTCCGATTATCAATGTAACTCCAGGCCTCGTTTCAGTTCTCTCGCCCAAGTACGTTGGAGTATGGTCGAGGTGTTTTATGTCAATTCTTACTTCGTCTTCTTCACTTGGAGTAGTCGGTTTCGTATCATTTCTTCAACATACAATATCCACAATGAAAGCATCAACAAGACTACTTATAGCATGGTAGTCTTCTTAGAAACTAAGGAATCAAACAAGATCACATGATCTTGAAATGAAAAACAAAACACAAGATAAAATACAAGGGAATCAAATCAAAGGGAGGGGGAATCACACAACAAAATGAATATAAGACACCCCACATAACATGCAAGTCTAATCATGACATGTGAGGGGAGGAAAAACAATAAAAATAAAAAAAATCAGCAATAATGGCATTTGCTGGTCGGCCGGACACGGCCCGTGCCGATCGGCACGGTCGCGGCGCGCATCTGGCCGGCAGGGACTCGACCGTGTCGCCTGGCACGGTCGGGTTGGTCGGACAGCGGGAATTGTACTATTCGGAAGAGTGTGACTCGGCCGTGTCGCCTGGCACGGTCGGGTTGTGTCGGCACGGGCCGTGTCGGACGACACGGTCGGGTTCGGTCGGCAGCGAGACTTCATTATCCAGGACACCTCGGCACGGGCCGTGTCGGATGACACGGCCGGATTCGGTCGGCAGTGATCGGCCAGTTCCGGCAGGTGGTGGTCGGCAGCGATCGGCCAGTTCCGGCAGGTGGTGAATTTTCCGGCCGGTGGTGATTTTTCCGGCAATTCGTCCATTTTCCAGCCGATCGTCGACCTTCCGACATAGCATGACACGGGCCGTGTTATATAACACGGCTGAGAACGAGACTCCACGTCTTATGTCCGTTTTCCCGCCTAAATACGGAGTAATCTGTGCATGGCGTGTTGTAAGGTCATTTACGTCGATCCTTACTTTGTCTTCTGCATTTGACACGATTGATTCCGTATCAGGCTGGGATAGAATATCGAGTGTACCTGAGATCATTCGGGCCTCTGGATCATCGGTCTTCTTCATCTCATAAATTCGGGGCTTGCCGGCCACCGAACCAGACGCTCCCGTCTGATAGCTCTTGGCTCCGCCCTTGCTAGCTCCTTTCGTCTTAAACGATGCTGACTGAGTGGCCTGATTCTGCATCTTTGAATGTCCTGGGGCCTGAGATGACGCCGGAGTGGGTTTAGAGTCCCTTCGGCAAAAACGGGCCCGATGCCCAGCAATTCCACAGTTATGGCACGTGACAGTCTGCTTCGGACATTTGGTGCTGAAATGACCCTGTTCTTCACAGTTGAAACAGGTGACGGCCGAACTGGCCGCTCGAGACTGAGATTCGGCGGGCTTAGACGCCATAGGAGGTCGCTCAGAAAAAGTAGAGCCCGCCCGTGGTTTCTTGAAAGTGGCCTGACTACCGTCAGACTGATTACGGTTCTTAGACTTCTTGCCAGCAGATGAAGGTTGTTGCTTAGCAATCTCCTTAATGATGGCTCGTAAGAAAGAGCTTACACAAAGAATACGGCCAACGTGGTGAAATTCAGATTAAGCAGTTGTATCCTCATACGAGGTTTGACCTCTTCTTTGAAATACTTGATCTTGTCCGCCTCAGAGTGAATGATAGATGAGGCGAACGGAAGAAGTTCCTGAAATTTCTCGGCACTGGCGAGAACATCCGCGTCTGATGAGGGGTCGGGAGTGAGTAACTCTGATAGCTTGGCCTCTCTGAGTGGGGCCGGATAATACCTCTCCATCATGAGAGTCTTGAACTGGTCCCAAGTACACGATCCTTCGGTGGGCTTCAACGACAACCACCAAGAATGGGCGCTCTTACCCAGATAGTAAGCCGCAACTGAAACTTTGTGTCCTTTGGGACACTCTACCATCGCGAATAGCTTCTCGAAGTGTTCGAGCCAATGAACAATATCCGCCGGCTCAGATGAGCCTTCAAAAGTAGGTGGCCTTTGGTGAGAGATGTCGCCGATGATACTGCTCACATTCCTCTCTTGCCTCTGAGGTGGCGGCGGAGGAGCCTGTTGATTTTGAGTAGTGGAGTTATGCATCGTCTCCATTAGTTGTGCCATCTGCGTCATTTGGGCCATCATACCCTGCATAAAAGCAAGTGGGTCAACCCGAACACCTTATGACTGAGCCGTGTCTCGGGTACGACTCCCCGATAGTGAATGATCACGCCCAGGTGAATGAGTGGCAGCGTCGCTGCTCGATGAATTAGCATTGTTTCTCGCATTCGCACGTGTATTCGCACGAGCTCTCAGGATTCGGCCCGCACCACGGCCTCGTCCTCCTCGTCCTCTGCCAGCTCTTTCCATACTGAAGTGGAAAGTCACATGATGATTATATCTCTCGCATGAATATCACATTATGACTATGACATGAGATGATGAAAATGAGCATACGCTCTAACACAGTGATTACATGAATGATTAACCGAGGTGACATGATTATCTGATGAAATTATTGAAATGCTTATCTTGAACAAGTTAACAAGATTAATTATATGATCTTCCAAATTAACAACTGAGTAATGAAATGAATTGAGTGATTAGTGCGTTAAAATGACCATCCTGGTCAAAAATGAAAATGATGTTTGAGGATTGTTAACTACTGAATTATGAATGAATGATTATTGCCAGAAATTATACCCTGGCTAAAGAAATCTTACAGTTCTTGGTCTGATTGGCTCGGCATCTGCACAGGTCACACGCGACGCGAAAGTCCAATGATACTAGTCCAATGACGATGATTTCAAATGAGACATGACTCGGAAAGTAGTATTCAAAACCACGCTCCGATACCAACTCTGTAACACCCCAAACTAGGCGGATATTACAGTGCCGTGAATCCCCGACTGGGACCCACCAGGCAAATGAAAATGATGAATTACACAGGGTAAATGTAGTACCAAACCACATTACAACAATAATTACTCCGATGAGGAGTTTCATACAACACATCCAGGATATTTCAGAATACATGTATATTTTATATGGAGATAAAATATACAACACTAAGTGAAATGAGTATTCAAACGGAATGTCTGCAGCGGATTAAATGAAGGAAACATAATGACTGAAAAGACTGGGGGGCCCTTCTAGTATCATTGGGACTCCTCGCCGTCAACGTACTCTCCCTGTGCCTTTGCCTTGCCATGACCTGAGAAACAAATATCCCCAAACGGGGTCAGTTAAACAGAACAACAATCCTCCAGAGTTGAATAAACACAATCATATAATATGTAGTATAAACCACAAGTTCGATCAACATGAAACGGTTAGATTATAACCCAATCTTGTTGAAAACATACGCAATCAAACATGCTGTATGAATCAACTAACAGTACGGCTCAAAGGGTGGCGCCACACTACGCCCGGGATGGAAATGTGTCCGTGCACAACCCACCAACGAGTATCAATCGAATACACGCGTGGTCTTGTGCCTAATCAGTCTCACGAAGCAATCGACTCGTGTGCACAGTCCAATGTGAGGCCAACAACCAACACACGACATAAATGTGCCCGACATGAAAATCCTACACATACCAACCGGCACGCCAGTATGACCCGGAATGCCACGATATAACAAAAGTGACATCGGAAACGAATAATGACTCACCGAGATAAAATGATAGTGAAATGAATGATAGCTCAACGAAAAGATTGGAATAAATGCGTTCCTTGTGACTGAAGTGATTAATTGACAATGACAAGTTTTAATATGGTTAACACAATGATGAATGAGTTACGATTATGAATGAACAACAACAAAAGGAAATGAATATCCTTTTAACCGAGTAAGAATCAACTTACACAATACCGGTGACAATTATCCTTCCACGAACAACGTCCTAATTGAGATATCGGTCGCTCGAACAACCTTGAATTATACAATATCCAACAACCCATTCAATATACGAATCAAATACGAATATAACGAACTCAAAACGTCGATACGATTAAACTAAGTTCATTGGGGCATTATATCGATTACGTTGTGGCCAAACTCCGATTGTTTAAAATCAAATCTCAATGAGCCACTATCAAATCCCCCAAGAGGTGTTTCAAACCAACAAACATCTTCCAAATGATCAATAATCCGAAATGAATATCCGAAAACGTGATTATAACGACAATTAATCGAAAACCCCCAAATTCAACCCGATATTCAAGGTGTTCTTGAATAATCCCTCAATAATCCAATGAATCCTTATACAAAATCATAATCATATACATATCAGTTCATATAACATGATTATAACGTCCAAAACATCATATCTCAACACAAAATCGAAGTCCAAGGTGTTGAAGAAATTACCTCTTGAAGATCCAACCACTTCGATCCGAAGAACACGAGTTTAATCGAGTATTCAAGCTTCCCAAATGATTGAAGATGATGAAAAATACACACTCAAATGATTGATGATGGCAAAATCTCTCCCTCAACCCTCTCTCTCGGATAAAGATGGAAAAATGAAGAAGTGAGGTAAAATGACCCGGCCAAGTCCTTAAATACTGCCGGAAGTTACGGCCGTAACTCGGCCCTCTTACGGCCGTAACATTCCAAGTCAACGGCCTTACGGCCATAAGCGGCCAACTCGTACGGCCGTAACTTCGCCGTCAAAGCTTCCGGCAAGCACTTACGGCCGTAACCGTTCCTGAGTTACGTGCGTAAGCCGTCTTCGTCAAAAACATCCGCCGACATCCTTACGGCCGTACCCGTACACCTTACGGCCGTAACTCGGATGATACGGCCGTATCCGGCCAAACTTACGGGCGTAACCCGCCTTCGTCAAAAATGGCCAGGCATCACACTGCAGCAGACGGCCAGAATCGGCCAAGCCTTACGGCCGTACCTGCCTCAACTTACGGCCATATGCCGCAATCCTTACGGCCGTAAGTCACCCTTGGTCGACAACACCTGAAATTTACGAACACCACTTACGGCCGTAACTAACCCTCCTTACGGCCGTAACTCGCCTTCGGCCAAAATGCCCGGGCAGCCTGCTGGACCACGTACGGCCGTAACCGGCCAGCCTTACGGCCGTACCCGCTGGACTTACGGCCGTATCCCAGAACCTTACGGCCGTAACCCAATGCTGGCCAAGGTGAAAAATTCCGATAACTCCGGTTCTTCGCTTCGACTGATGAATGATCCAACATACCATACGAATGTGAAAGTGAACAAGTCTAACACGAGCCAAAGATGATACTCCTAGTACAAGGCTATCAATCACAATGAAAATGATAATACTCCCGTCTCGATCTATAAACGGAGATAAAATGATGATCGGTAACTGATATACGATTACAACATGCCAACAGTGAACGCAAATGAGTGATTCATGAATGATGATTGATTATTAATGAGTGAAAATTACTGAGTGTCAATTACAGACTGATAATTATTGAAGGAAAATGAATGAATTACAACCGGGTATTATAGTCGAAAGCATGCACTTGTTGTAGTAGATGATTACTCAAGGTACACTTGGATTATCTTCTTGTATAAGAAAGTGAAACCTTGACCAAGCTACCTGAGATGCTGAGAAGGATCCAGAATGAGAAATCCCTATCCATCATCAAGATCATATCAGCTAGAGGAGGAGAATTTCTCAACAAGGCGATCACTGATTACAGCGATCAGAATGGGATCCAGCATGAGCTCTCTGCAGCCAGGACTCCCCAGCAGAATGGCGTTGCTGAAAGAAGAAACAGAACCCTTAAGGAAGCAGCAAGGTCCATGATTGCGAGCGGACACTGCCAAGAGGTTACAGGCTGAAGCTGTCAACACAGCTTGCCATACTCAGAACAGGAGTATGATAGTAAGGAGACATGGCAAAACTCCCTATGAGGTTTGGAATAATAGAACTCCTACTGTTGCTTACTTTCACGTTTTTGGTTGTAAGTGTTTCATCCACAACAACGGTAAAACACAACTAAATGCCTTTGATGCTAAAACTGATGATGGTCTCTTTATGGGATACTCACAAAGAAGCAAGGCATACAGAGTATTTAATAAAAGAACCTTAGTTGTGGAGGAAACACCCCATGTTGTTTTTGATGAATCTACTGTTGAGTACAGGAAGCAAGTTGAGCTAATTGAGAACAAGCTCAAATCAGCAACCCTTGAAGAATTCATTGTACATGACACTGGAATGGTGGACTCACCTGCAGATCAGCCTGATGATCCAACTATAGCTGCTGAAGACCCAACTGCAGATCAGACAGGATCACCAAACCTATCTGATCCAGTTGCCGCTGATGAAGACCCAGCTGTAGCTGATAAAGACTCATCTGCAGATCAGACCCAACCTGCATATGACAAGACGGTAGCTGATCCAGCTGCAGACCAAGGAGACCAGAACCCAGCTGATGCAGAAATACACCCGAGCAATTCAACAGGGGGAACAGACCCAGAAGAAGACGATATCCCCAAGTGGCTCAAGGACCATCCAATCCAGCAAATCATCGGGAAGCTGACTGACGGAGTTAAGACAAGACAGTCAACTCTACCAGCAGGAATGGCTATGTTCTCATGCTTCTTGTCTCAGATAGAACCTAAAACAAGATAACAAGCTTTAGAAGATTATTCTTGGATAAATGCCATGCAAGAAGAACTGGAGCAGATGGAAAGAAACAAAGTTTGGGAACTAACAGACAGACCAGATCACAAGAAGGTTATTGGCACCAAATGGGTGTACAAAAACAAGAGCGATGAAGACGGAGCTGTTGTTAGGAATAAAGCCAGACTCGTTGCAAAAGGTTATACATAGTGTGAAGGAATAGATTTTGATGAAACCTATGCACCCGTTGCAAGATTAGAGGCCATCAGACTATTCCTCGCATATGCTGCATTCAAAGATTTTGAAGTCTATCAGATGGATGTAAAGAGTGCTTTTCTAAATGGCATCCTAGAAGAAGAAGTCTATGTAGAGCAACCCCCAGGTTTTGTCAAAGGAGACAAAGTCTACAAGCTGTTGAAAGCTCTCTATGGACTTAAGCAAGCACCAAGAGCATGGTATGAAACACTGTCTGTGTTTCTTGAGAATAATGGTTTTTGCAAAGGAAAGGTGGACAAGACCCTATTCAGAGTGGAGCACGAAGGACACATATTAATAGTCCAGATATATATGGATGACATCATATTCGGCTCAACCAATCCAGAGCTATGTGAGAAATTCTCCAACCTCATGCAAGGAGAATTTGAGATGAGTATGATGGGAAAGCTTAACTTCTTCCTCGGACTACAAGTTAAGCAGATGGAAAATGGAATTTTCATCAACCAAGCTAAGTATACCAAAGATCTGATCAAGAGATTTGGAATGGAATCAGCCAAACCAGCAAGAATTCCTATGAGCACAAGTACTCACCTAGATGCAGATGAGGGAGGCATATCAGTGGACTCAACCCACTACAGAGGACTGATAAGTGTCAGTTTTGTACACTTATCCATGTTTTGTATCGATAAAATTCACCCATAATTGAGCTAGTCTACTCGTTTTTTGCTTTTAATTTATTAGTTTTAATAATTTTATTTTTATCGGATGATGATCGGATTAAATAACTGAATTACTCAAGAAACAACATGTTTAATAAATATTCTCTTTATTGAATTTTGATATATTCATGTTGTAGGGCTTTCCGAGACGAATTCGGCAGTCTTTCCGGATTCAAAATCAGAGTTATATATCAAAAGTTATCATCCGAAGAAGATCTGGGGCAAAAACGCAAAGTCGAGAAATTACGGGCGAAACGTAACTATCAAGCTTCAAATGAGCAAATTTACGAAGCCACGTTACGGCCGTAACATTCAGGAGTTACGGCCGTAAGTCACCTTAGTTACGGCCGTAACTCCTGAATGTTACGGCCGTAACTCTTGACAGATTACTATGATTTGTCTAATTTTTTATACTTTTTGTGTATTATTGAGGGGATGGCTGTGATACGAATTACGTATTAAGATGTACGTAAATTCGCCGGAAAATGCAGCGGTTATATTTATTTCCTCACAACACTCGTTTTTGTGTAACACTCGTAATATTCAACCGAAAGTAGGGCAATTCGGCTTTGCGAAAACACGAATAAAATGAAAGTAGATTATCAAACTAGACCTATAGTTTGATAAGGCAATCTCTCCTCAAGACCTATTGAGAATTGATTAAATTATAACTCGAAAACACGTCGAATTATAATCGAAGTGTGCTGAAAATCATTCAACTAGAATACATAACATGTATTTCGTTTTTGCAAGCTTCAAGATGATTTATTCAAGGTTGAGGATGAGGCTATTATATAGCCATTATATCTCCTAACAAGCCAAACAAGATCAAACAAAATCTAGCTAAAATACAAGCATTTATTAAACTATTCTACAAAGATCACAACATTTTGGCTTGATGTGCATAATTTGGACGTGGGGCTTCCAAGAGGGAGTGGACAAGAATCCTCCTCATGTGATATATTGTAAGGCTTGATAATGACTTGATCATGAAAGTGACATCTTGGCCTCTTCTTCTCACATGGTTCGGCCGAAACTTTCAAGAGAGTGGAGTGAATCAAGTCTTCTTTCCTTGATCTTGTTGGTGGGCTTGAAAAATGAGAGCAATTATTTAAGGTAGTGGGGACAAAAGATCCTTTAAGGATCACCCATCACAATCGGCCGAAATTTCCCCTAATATGGCCGATTTTGTATGCATGAACATGCATACGTGTGCATGTTTTGATACGTCTAAGTTATCCCAGTTCCGATTATTAAGATCGTTCCCATTTCCGCGGATGTTTTCTCACCAAAGTACGTAGGTGCATGTGCATGCAACTTGGTATCGTCACCTACGTCGATTCTTACTTCGTTTGGAGATGCCGTAATCGTATCAGGCTGGCATTGATCCGATCTAATGTAATAATGCTGAAGTTTTGGAGCTATTAGATGACTTTAGGTGTATAAATAGACCCCTTAGATCCTTCATCATTCATCATTCATCTTATAATTTTCTATTTTCTTGTAAACTTTTCTTTTTGTGTGAAGAACACACTTGTGTTCTTGAGTGATCTTTGTAAGTGTGGTATAACATATGTTGTTCAGAGAGTTTATTGTTTCTATCTCCTTTATCTACTAAGGGAGTTAGGATCAATTCTTTCTCTTGATTCAACTAAACATGACCACCAAAGCTTGTAATATGTGTAATAAACCCTTTATGGGCTAAGTAATCTTTAGTTGGGATTATAAACAAGGTTAGTCATGTTATTTATGTTTGTATAAAAGATCTATTGTGAATTACTTATTATTGTGTGTGATTTTCATTGTTTTAACAATCTTTATTTATTTGGCCAATTAATGAAGATATTTATGGTCTTCATATGTTTGAAAGAAAATATGTTTGATTAGATCAAATGATCTTCACTCTAGTTGTTCTAGGGGATAGAAATATACCCCTAGTCCTTAGATTATTCTTTGAGTTATTTTCATAAATCCTAATGCTATGTATTGAAGCGATCAACATAGAAATATAGTGGATTGATTCAATATGTAAGGGACGTTTTATAGTTCGAAAGAGAAACCGTCTTTATAAGGAAAATCGAATCTACACAACATAATAAGTAAATTCATCTTATGATCTCCAATACATCTTTTATAACTAATGACGAACTAAGTTTGTAATCCCAACTATTTCATTTTATCGATAATCAATCTATTATTATTGCTATCTTTTTATTTCCTTATAATATTAGAACTATTATTGCAATTTCTTTGCAATTATTAAACCAAACTTTTTAATTGTGTGTTTCACTCATCTTAAGTATCTATAAAAATAGACTAATAGTGTATAATTCAAATTATAACAAAACTTCCTTGTGGGATGGATAAACCGGACTCAAAAAGTCCACTTTACTACTTGATACGATATCGTGCACTTGCGATAGTTACACTAAAAGCGTGTCAAGTTTTTGGCACTTCTTGGGGAAGTATAAGTTATATTTGAAATCTTACATTGTAAACTATTTTTATAGGTACAAATTTCTCGACGTTGTAACTTAGTACTAAATTGTGTTTGTCCGGTCAAGTGGCGGATAACGGTACTCCGTGACTATTAAAGTCGGATTTTGATTTCCCACAACAACCGATATTTGTAAATATTTTATTCAATTATTTTCATTGTCTTTTTATTTTTGTTTTTTTATCATGGACGAAACATTGTTTAAAATTGAAAAAAGATTTCCCTTTCTAAGCAAAAATGCAATTTTAAAAATTTACAAGACAAGGCTTGAAAGGATGAGGTTGCTTACGAATAAAAGCATACCTTTTGACATAAGATTCATTATCGAAGTCAAAGTAAGAATAGAAGGTGAATTCACAGAAACACCAACTAGATTTTTACTGGGGCTTGGAAAAAGTTCATATGCCAAGAAACGACGAGCAAAGATTCTAGCCGTTTGCTATAAATGTGCTAGATGGGCGTAATGCAAAATGTCGATCTTTAGGAATTCCATCTACAAACGAGAGAAGATAAAATTCGGTTCATTAATGATGGTACGAATAAGGAGAATTTAGATAATATCGAAATTTCTCTTGACACGCATCCTAGTGGACTTGTGTATTACGGAATTCAATGTTTGTGGAATAAATTCAAAGAGAATATGAACAACGTCTTGGGAATCGACGTTAAAAGACCTGTTTGCCAATTTGTAAGAAAATTGGATGGGAAGCTTCTCCCGACTCATAGAAGGCGTTTAGGCCGTTTCGAACGTAAAATCGGAGGAAGATGTGAGCCACAATCACAACTACATGCATACGCGTAAGTATCTTTTATTTTTGTCGTGTGGTGAGATTTTCTGAATAAAAAAATGTGGTACGCGATAAAAGCTTTCATTATTCTATTGAGTAGTTGAAGCACAATCAAACGCAATCACAAACTTGTTAAACAATTTTTACCTTCTTTTTCTTCTATAAATAAACTTTCTACTGGTTTCTTTCATTCATCCCTCAAACTTGCACTTTTCTCTGTTTCTCTCTAAATTTTTTTTTTCTTTTCAAAAATGGAGTCATCATCTTCAACAAAAAAATTTAACACAGTATGCATTTTTGGTGGAGCTAATTCTGGAAAAGAGGCATGCTTTACTGAAGCAGCCCACAACTTGGGTCGTACCTTAGGAGAAAAATGCATTCATGTAGTTTACGGAGGAGGAAGTCTAGGATTAATGGGACGAGCTGCTGCTTCTGCCTATATGGAAGGAGTAAGAGTGTTGGGAATAATCCCAAAACCTCTGGCTGAAAGTAAAATCACCGGGTCAACTATTGGAGATGAGTTTAGATCTGTGAATATGCAAGATCGCATAACTCACATGATAAATAATTCTGGCGCCTTTATCGCCCTTCCCGGTGGTTTTGGCACCCTTGAGGAACTTTTTCATGTGGTTACGAGAGCCCAACTAAATGTTCATCAAAAACCAATAGGAGTGCTTAATGTCAATGGTTTCTTTGATGGTTTCTTGTCTTTCATCGACTACTCTGCTTTGAAAAGGGGTTTATTTAGAGCGTGCAAAGCGAATCATACTCGTTGCAACAACACGAGAAGAACTAATCAAAAACTCAATGAATTTGTTCCTCAACCAGATCCACTCTAGCTAAAATTATGCAGGTAGAAGATTTTACCGTGAGAAAGCGAAAAGTAGATTCATTCTTCTCCCTTTGATAACCCATGTCGGACCCCTTGTATTTTTACTTTACGTCGTGTGTAATAATCGTGCTAAATGATGGCAGCTTAAGGAGTTTCTTCTTGATTTCTTGACGCGCATCAATTCACGAGTTATGTATTTTTATTTCATTACTGTAATGTTTATTTCGAGTTTTTCTAATATAAAAACATTGATGGCAGCGAAAGGCGACTCGTCGGACTTTCTTGATGCGCATCTAAAAAATTATGTTATACTTACGAGTATATTTTATTTTCTTTTGTGTGTGCCTCGTATATTTATTCTCTTGCAGATTCTAAAAGGCGTTAGGCTCAGACATCAACTTTCTTAACAGGGAGTATTCTGCTTTTCTGCATTGATTTTTATTTTTTTTTATTTTTAAACTGAGGACAGTTTTATTTTCAAGTTTGGGGGTGGTTTGTTTTAGAATTTTGGTGTGTTTTGATTGATTTGGTTATTTGCCTTAATTTTTTTTATATACATATATATATATATATATATATATATATATATTTATAGTATTTTGATTTTTGAGATTTCTAGATCTGGCCATAACACAAATAAATTAGCTATATACAAGCTTCTAAAATCGTTTTAACCGGTAAAAAATTGTATATTCCAAAATTTTTGAGCCTTAATCTCTCTTTCCAAGCCTTGTAATTATCATATAAAATCGAGTCATTCGTTACCTTGAGAAAAGAAGAATCAATTGGTTGATGAAAAATAAAACTGAAATTTACTTAATTTGTGGAGTTTTTGATTTTTCATGCTTAACTAAAAAATGATTTTCTGCAAAAATTCTATTCCCTAAAAAAAAAGGAGTCACAAATAACGGTGTGAAAGCTATCACCTAAAAAAATAAATGACGAAAAGGAGAAGTGTTGAGCAGCAACAGCTGCCTAATTTTGGAAGTCTTAAATTTTGCGAAAAATAAAGGACTAACCATTGTTGGTGCGTAGCTGCCGTCTCAGAAAAATTGGTGAAAAGAGCTACACGTTAGCAAATAACGGTGTGAAAGTTATCACCTTTTTACGAAAGAAAAATAATGAGATAGAAATTGCGTTAGTGAAAAGAGCTACACGTTAGCAAATAACGGTGTGAAAGCTATCACTAAAAGGGATGTAGTTTATGAGCAGATTTGAATTAATTAGCGGCTGGATTTCAATACACTCAATTTTGTGAAAATCACAATATTTGATGACGCCAATGAAATTCTTCTTCATATTGAGTCGAAAAATAAACGAGTGATCGAGAGCAACCATTAAAGGGAGTCGTGTGTATCACGAGTGGGAAAGAAATAATCAACCTATTGGGGGGAAACCTTACATTTTGGAATTACAAAATAAAAACCGTGTTTTAACTTCAAAAACATTAGTAGATTTATTTTGAATCTTGATTCATTTCTATCTACTGTATAAAGCTGGTTGTTGTTTATTAATGGCATTTTGATCTCCTTTTCTCTTTTTATATTTTAATTTATGTGTGTATTAATTTTCTTATTTTTGTTTTATTTTTATTTTTTTATTTTATTTTTAGAGTGTGAATAATAAAGAGTCTTGCTCGGGACTAGCAAGAATTCAAGTTTGGGGGTGTGATAAGTGTCAGTTTTGTACACTTATCCATGGTTTGTATCGATAAAATTCACCCATAATTGAGCTAGTCTACTCGTTTTTTGCTTTTAATTTATTAGTTTTAATAATTTTATTTTTATCGGATGATGATCGGATTAAATAACTGAATTACTCAAGAAACAACATGTTTAATAAATATTCTCTTTATTGAATTTTGATATATTCATGTTGTAGGGCTTTCCGAGACGAATTCGGTAGTCTTTAGGATTCAAAATCGAGTTATATATCAAAAGTTATCATCAGAAGAAGATCTGGGGCAAAACGCAAAGTCGAGAAATTGGGCGAAAACGTAACTATCAAGCTTCAAATGAGCAAATTTACGAAGCCACGTTACGGCCGTAACATTCGGGAGTTACGGCCGTAAGTCACCTTAGTTCTGGCCGTAACTCCCGAATGTTACAGTAGTAACTCTTGACAATTACTATGATTTGTCTAATTTTTATACTTTTGTGTATTATTGAGGGGATGGCTGGCATTGATCCGATCTAATGTAATAATGCTGAAGTTTTGGAGCTATTAGATGACTTTAGGTGTATAAATAGACCCCTTAGATCCTTCATCATTCATCATTCATCTTATAATTTTCCATTTTCTTGTAAACTTTTCTTTTTGTGTGAAGAACACACTTGTGTTCTTGAGTGATCTTTGTAAGTGTGGTATAACATATGTTGTTCAGAGAGTTTATTGTTTCTATCTCCTTTATCTACTAAGGGAGTTAGGATCAATTCTTTCTCTTGATTCAACTAAACATGACCACCAAAGCTTGTAATATGTGTAATAAACCCTTTATGGGCTAAGTAATCTTTAGTTGGGATTATAAACAAGGTTAGTCATGTTATTTATGTTTGTATAAAAGATCTATTGTGAATTACTTATTATTGTGTGTGATTTTCATTGTTTTAACATCTTTATTTATTTGGCCAATTAATGAAGATATTTATGGTCTTCATATGTTTCGAAAGAAAATATGTTTGATTAGATCAAATGATCTTCACTCTAAATTGTTCTAGGGGATAGAAATATACCCCTAGTCCTTAGATGATTCTTTGAGTTATTTTCATAAATCCTAATGCTATGTATTGAAGCCAATCAACATAGAAATATAGTGGATTGATTCAATATGTAAGGGACGTTTTATAGTTCGAAAGAGAAACCGTCTTTATAAGGAAAATCGAATCTACACAACATAATAAGTAAATTCATCTTAAGATCTCCAATACATCTTTTATAACTAATGACGAACTAAGTTTGTAATCCCAACTATTTCATTTTATCGATAATCAATCTATTATTATTGCTATCTTTTTATTTCCTTATAATATTAGAACTATTATTGCAATTTCTTTGCAATTATTAAACCAAACTTTTTAATTGTGTGTTTCACTCATCTTAAGTATCTATAAAAATAGACTAATAGTGTATAATTCAAATTATAACAAAACTTCCTTGTGGGATCGATAAACCGGACTCAAAAAGTCCACTTTACTACTTGATACGATATCGTGCACTTGCGATAGTTACACTAAAAGCATGTCAAGGACTCATTGGATCATTGCTTTACCTCACAGCAAGCAGGCCAGACATATCCTATGCCGTAGGAGTGCACGATTCCAATCTAAGCCTAAGCAGTCACATCTAGATGCAGCAAAAAGGATAATCAAATACCTTAAGTCTACAGTCAATGTTGGACTATGGTATCCTAAGGATGATAACTTCGAGCTGTCAGGATATTCAGATGCAGATTTCACAGGATGCAAAATCAATAGGAAAAGCACTAGTGGAACGTGCCAATTCCTAAGAACCAGACTGATATCCTGGTTTAGCAAGAAGCAGGTTTCTAACTCTATCTCCACCACAGAGTCAGAATACCTAGTTGTAGGTAGCTGTTGTGCACATATCTTATGGATCAGACAACAGCTGAGGGATTATAATATCATTGCCAATGAAGTCCCTATCTGGTGTGACAACAATAGTGCTATTGCAATAACCAACAATCCGGTTTTGCATTCGAGAACCAAGCACATTGATGTTAAGCACCACTTCATCAGAGACCATGTGCTTAACAAGAGAGTTAGAGTTGAGAGAGTCAGCACAGACTACCAAATAGCTGACATCTTTACCAAACCTCTGCCAGAAGAAAGGTTTTTGGAGCTGAGCAGAGATCTTGGATTACTAGATTGGGAATCTAGTACAGAAGCAAGCTGAAGCATCTCAGAGGAAGGATGGACCCAGCTGATTAAAGAAATCAGATCTTAGCTGATGCAGGCAAGAGGATGAAGGACAGACAAAGGAACCTAGATGATCAGAATCTCAGGCGAGAAGTCCATGGAGTCAACTCACCTGATGCAGATCAGTCAACAGTCAACAGTCAAACCAGCTAAGTTTTCTAAACTCAACCGACCTCTGAATATTTAATTATTATCTGCCATATATATAATAATATTATATTAATTTTTGGTTCGCAAGTGGCATTTTAAATACACGTGGCGATCAATTGATAAATCGACCTCCATGGTGGCCAATTAAAACCAACCGTCAAATTTCAAAATTAAAACCTGGACCACCGTTTCGAATTTGAAATTTAAATAGAATCTCAAAAGGCGTACCACCATTTTAAAATAAATAATAAATTAATCCAAACGTCTTTTCATCTCCTTTATAAGGAAGAAAACTCTTCACTTTACCTTTACGCTTACCAAACTCTAGATTTACAGAGCAAAAATTCTTTGAACTTCAAATACACTAAAAATCCTTTGTTTGCAGAAATGGAATCGTATTTCGAAGGCGTTAACATGAAGGCGGTCAAGGACCAGATTATCTTCTCTCTGGTCGTTGATTTCGAAGGCCTGTTGGAAGCAAATCTGGAGAATTACGACGTGCTTGACCTAATCCGATCGATGAAGCTAAATGGAATCTACCCATTCCTGGATATCAGCCCTCAATATTTGTACAAGGAGGATGTTATCGCGTTCTATCGCGAAGCCCATTTGATTCAGGCAGGAATTCGGAGCACAGTTGGTGGAAGACAAGTCGACATATCGCCGGAGTCGATTCGTACAGTTTTCGGTATGAAACACCGTGGCTTAGCTGTCGAAGACCTCAAGCAGAAAGCAGCCGACACTTGGTTAAAAATCAAGGCGGACAATCAATCGGAGAAGTTGAAACTCACCGCCAAAAGAAGCGAGATTAAGAAGGTCTATCGATATGTGTTGGATATAACCAACAAAATCATTATGGGTATGGCCGGCAGTTACGACCAACTGTCGTCGGCGAAGTTCATGGTGCTGGGAGCACTGATTCAAGACGAGGCAATTGATTGGGCTGACTATATTTTAAATGACTTGTTCGAGAAGTCAACAAAGCCGAATGGCTTTCTGATGAAAAGAGATTCCGATCCAAGCTGGCGTTTGGAACGCAGCTGAGTTGGATCCTTGAAAAGACAGGTGTGGCGAAGGGAAGTACTGACCCCTTCCACACCAACAAGAGACTTGGTCATCTGTACCAAGAAACTTTGAGGAAGTTAGGGAACAACAGAAGAGCAGCTCAGATGTTGAAAGAGCTGCCTGACTCAAGGACCTACCCCAGTTATTATTCATCAGGCGAGTCGGACCAACCTGCAGCCATCAACCTAACTGCAGTCGAGTCAGACTCTGAGTCAGACAACACTCCCATAGCTGTCCGATTCAAGAGAAGGGGACCAGCCTCTGGAGAACCATCCATCATGCAGTCATCTACAGAACCCTCTCCCAAGAGGCTCAGGCGACTGCAGTTTAGTCAGGAGGAGCAGTCAGATCATCATGCCAGTCCTGCAGCCAGGTCACCTACTCACCTGGAAGACCAGCCTGCTCCAGGCAGCCTGGAAACTCAGATCGTGTCTGTCCTCACTCCATCATACATTCCTGAGGAGGAAGAAGCAGGTTTAATCATCTCAATCCCTGAAGCCAATTACACATTTAACCTGCTGGACAACAATGTTTTCAACCTGTCCATTGAACAATTACAGGTTGTTAAACCACAAGCCTTAAAACACTCATTTGTTAACATTTTTGAAGAGTGGAAGTTTTTCAAAACACTGTCATTTATGGAACTTCAGTCATATATTGAAACCAGTGGTTAGGAATATCCCCAAGCCACAGAGGAAGTACTGATTCATTTTTGTAAAGAATCAGACATAGTTTTAATCCTCCAGGAGAATTGGTTCATGTCTCATTTTAAAACCAACATGGACCAATTCATTCATTCCATTATGTATAGTATTTTTGATGGTTCATTTGGAAAAGAAGATGAGGAGGAAGAAGAGAGAGAAATTAGAATTGAAGAAGTAAATGGAGAAGAAGATGAGGAAGTCATTATCTTAGATGACGAAGAAGAGGAGCAGGAAGAGAAAAGAGAAGGAGAAAACATTTTAGTTGAAAAACAGTCAGAAGAAGTGGAGAAAACAGAGGAGTTGATTGATGAAGAAGAAGAAGAAGGGGAAGAAGTAGAACAGGAAGATGATGAAGGAGAGAAGGATAATGATGAAGGTGAAAAAGATGATGAGGATGAAGGAGAAAAAGATGGGAAAGAGGATGATGATAATAATGATGATAATGATGAATAAGGAGATCAAGGAGCTGAGAAAGAAAAAGAAAAAGATGAAGAAGAAAAGGAAGAAGAGGAGAAGGAAAAGGAGCCAGAGAAAGAGCCGGAAGTAGAGGCTGCAGACAGGGCTGGGGCGCCTGCCCAGTATACCAGCCTAGACGCCGAGTTGGCTGAGGACTCCAGATCAGGGACACTAGAAAAGACCCCATCTGGAGTACCAGCTGCAGATAGGAGCCTGCGGTCAGGTGGTTCATTTGCAGAAGTCTCAGGCGAGCACTCTCCACCATCACAGATCTCACCTGTGATGACTGAGCTGATTCGTCAAATAGTGAATGATACCATTGGAGAGTTGCTTGCATCTCAGGTCACTCGTGACCTCCAATCCATCAATGCCAAGATTGACACTTTGCTGCAGAGGGAAGTACCTCAGCCTCCTCCCCCTACGAACAACAGAATGCCATTTGGCATGTCTGACTGGATGTGCAGGATAGAGCAGCAGTTGACTACTTTAGTTGATGCTAGCAAAAAGGGGGAAGATAGGCTACAGGGGGGAGGCAGTATTCAAGGAGAGATAAGGGAGGAGTTTAGATCAAAGAAGAGGGAGGATGTCCAGATGATCATAGCTGGGACATCCTCAGCCAAAAAGAAGGGAGGAGCAGAATCAGAAGAACAGGCTGAACAGCTTGCAAGCAAGAAAAGGAGGACTAGAGGAGGATTTGAGCCTACTCTAGAGTGGGAAGGCAAGGAGTTGTGGTATGTTGAAGAATTTATACCATACGAAGCTATACCCATGTGGGGATCTGCGAAAAAGAAATTCATCAGAGACTACTACATCTGGGAAATACTCCAGGATGATAATCTCTCCCCTCAGCAGATCTTCATCAACTTCATGGAAGAGGCTCATCCACAACTCTGGACTATTCTGAAGAAACATGCTGAGACATACAACGCTTATCCCATGATCTCTCAGTTCAGAGCCAAAGAACCTCCCACCTTGGAGAAAGGTAGTGCTTTAAATGAACTTGCTCTCCAGAGAAAAATCAAGAAGCTGTGTCTTGAGAATAAGTTTTCATCACAAGAAGAGCAAGACTTCGCAGCTCTTGTTGCGAAGAGGAAGTATGGTCTTACCACTGTCAAGACAAGACCAATCGGAGCTAAACCCTTCAGGCCTGCCAAACAGCCTATTCGAAGAGGCAGAGGAAGAGGCAGATGACTTTCACCCATTTTGTACATGTAATGACTTTATTTATTTCTGTACTTGTAAAATTTTCTTGTAAATTTCAAACATAATCAAGTCAGAAAATTTTATAACAGTCTTTTTGAATGACAATTTCCAGTTGTCTCAAAAATTAGACTGTTTTTAGTTTGTGTCTTGCACTCAGTGCAGACTTGTTCATTTCAATATTTCCTTAAATTTTTGCCATCATCAAAATAGGGGGAATTTGTTAGGAATACTTGTTAGATTTTGATGATGTCATTAATATAAATTCAAATGTTTATTACTTGGCAAAAATGTAAGGAAGAACCAAATGAGTATCTTCCATAGGCTAAAAAATGTTAAGTATAAAAACTTGGCAAAATGTAAAGAAGAACCAAATGAGTATCTTCTATAGGCCAAAAATAAGTTAGGCTAAAAAAATCGGCTAAGTACTAAAGATCAGCTGAGTTCATCAGAGAGGTACAGCCGAGTCAAAGTCAGAGTAGTTCTGGTCAACAAAAATCATCAGGGATGTTTGGCCAAACTGCAGTCAAGATACCTCAGACAAGTCATCTGATCAGAAAAGTCCTAAACAGTGAACATCAGAGAGGTCCAGACTGCAGAGAAGTTAACTGCACATCAGCCTAGTCGAGATCAGCCAAGTACTCCAAAGTCCACGTCAGCATGCGTTGAAAAGTCAAATATTACGGAAAGTCACATGCAACGTGAAGAGACAAATTGGAGAGATTCCCGCAAAAGATATGAATTAAATAATTCATCCAGACCCACCTTGAAGACTTTAATCGTATTATATTCAAAAGGTTCGGCGCATCACATGCAGAGTCTTCACAACGGTCGGAAGATAGATTAAAATATGGGAATCCAGCCTTGCAACATTCAGAAAAGAATAAACAAAGAAGTCTCCCTCCAACGGACTGATTTGTTACAGATTTGCAACGGCTATGAAGAAATGCTCAAAGGATCAACACCTATATATATATCCGAAGATTTGAAGTTGAGCATTTATCGGTGCGAACATACTTTCAAGCGATCAAAGCATTCAAGCAATCTAAAAGCGAAATACAGCATCGTGAAAAGAGCGGTTCTAAAAAGTTCATACTTGAAGAAGCTCTTAGTTGGAGAAGACAAAAACTCGTGTCTTAAAAACTGAGTTCGGGGTACTTCACTGGTTGAAGTTCGAGACTGTAAAGGCATCCAAGGATCGAGGATCAAGAGGTGCAAGGCAGTCAAGTGTGTTACAACGACACGGATTTCCACTGGTTGGAAGCTATTGTAGTTTGGTTGAATCACTGTAATATTTATCACTGATTGAAAATTATAGTGAATTCATCTCCAACTGGTTTGGAGAAAAGTGGATTAGTAGAGGATTACCCCACCTCTGAGACCACTATAATTGCCTGCATACTTTACTATTTATAGCATCATACTTTAACTGCTGCATTCATTGTTACGTGTTTCATTAGTTGTTCTGTATTCGTCATCAGCTGACTTCCGCACGTATTAAGAACAAACGACTCCAAGTCATTTGTTTATCTATCAGCTGAAGAAACTTACTCTTTGAGAAAAAGAGTTTAAGAGTTTCAATCAGTCTATTCACCCCCCTAGACTTATTCCTGGATGACTTATGACCTACAGACGTGATGTGATTGTTATCATTGTTGGATATTATGGATGACCCCGTCGTGGGCTATATTTTAGGATATTAGATATCGAGCTTGTAGCGGTCGTGAAGAGATGATCTTCCCGGAGGATACTGGCTATGGCTTGTGTTTGTGAATCGAGTATTCTGATTATGTTGTATTCTGTTGCTAGAGTATTTTCAACTGGTTGCCTTTTTCATTGTGTGAGTATTTTTAAATGCCTTTTTGATTTTTGGCAACTTGAGTTATTTTGGAATGGTTTTCTTTTGTCGTTACGTGTAAGCGATGGCTTGACGTATGTTTTTAAAATGTTGAGTTTTGGCATTATGGGCCTTGTAGTTTCAAAGAAGATTTTACGACGGTTTTGTTAAACGGGTTTTGTAAAGTCTTCGAATGTATTTTAAAAGATAGTACTGTCGTTAGCCTCTTGGACGTTTGTAAATATTTGCGAAAATGTCTTTTAGCCTTGTGGGTTCCATTGATGAGTCGATTCTTGATCGACTCATTCTAATCTATTTAGTCATGTTTTTGTTGCTTTTTAGTATTTTTGTTCTTTTTTATGCGTGGTATGTTGTGTTTTTAATTTATGGGTAGCCAAGTGAAGATTGTGATGAAATATTCGCTTTCATAGCCAATATTGGAATTTATGGCGATCGAGAGCAAAAACGGGGCCTAAAACAATAAAGATTGAAGCAATATCGGTCAAATTCCAGAATCATCACTCCGAATTGGGGTGTGTTCTCCATATACATAGATTCCTCGTGAAATTAGCTTCGAAACGGTATATCATACGCTAAATTCCGAGATGTATTGATATAAGAACGAAGGATCAAGCCGAAGAAGACCAAAAACCGGAATCAAAACAAGAAGAAACGACCCGGGCCGCGTCAGACAACTCGACCGTGTCACATGACACGGCTGGGTCTCGTTCCAGTAGATTTTCACGTTCCGGAAGAGTAAAACACGGCCGTGTCACAGGACACGGTCGAGTCATGCATCCAGACAATTTTCCAATTCTAGCGCAGCATGACGCGGGCTGTGTCACTGGACACGACCGAGTCCGATGGACAGAACACTTTTGCATTTTCCAGGATAGTTCAATACGGGCCGTGTCACCTAACACGGGCCGTGTCACTTTTTGGTGCAAGTCCATTTCTTTGACATTTTACACGTTTTGTGTAACACCCCGATATATTCGGAATAATTACAGCGTCGTAAATCCTTTATATAAGAATTTACAAGGCTAATTTAAAGAAAAGTAGAAATAATACAGAAGTACCATTAACGTTAAGATTACAAAACCAGTTTGAACAGTTCAAATAAGTCCATTATTACAACCACCTCGAAAACATCACGATAAACACGTACTCGAGTACTGAAATAACCCAGAAAGACAAGATAACAGTAATTAACATCATTGAGCCCCTTCATCGTCATGTCGGAACTGTGACTGCTTCCCCGCTCCTCGACTACCTGAACATCAAAACAAATGTCTACCCCCGAAGGGGTTAGCAAAATGATGCTAGTACAAGTATCGTAATACATAAATCGATTATGCAATAACTATGCATCATGAAACATACAAAACGGACTTCCGTCACCGGAATCCAACAATGCGAAGCCTCACGATTCCATCAACATACAGGGTAATCCAACGATCCAGCGCCCTCAGTATAGATCCCCATGATGATCCCGTCGGACCAACGCATGGTAGAAAACCCGTCCAATGATCCAGCGCCCTCAGCATAAATCCCCATGATGATCCCGTTGGACCAACGCATGGTGGACATCCGATCCAGCGCCCTCAGCATAGATCACTTGATCTCTCCGGATCATACATAAATACAAATCGTGCATATACATATGCAAAAATCGATATGTCCATCATCATGAACAATCAAGTATCAATCACGAATATCATAACAATTCAAAAGAACTAATCTTACCAACAACCTGAATAAACGTATACATGGTAAACATTCCAATATTAACAAGTTTTCAATTCCGATACTTGCCTCAAAGATGGCAAGAAATAATTACTCCAATGATCTCAACACACTTGAAGGCCGCCTCCTTCGATCAATTGTTCACAATGCTCGGTCCTTTAACAAATAGGAAAAATAACGACAACTCAAAATAAGTTTAAACGTACGAACATCTAACGTCTACTACGGTTGTGTTAACACTTTAAGCTAGCCGGCTCACGGTTCACCTCACCCGATGAATGCTCGGTCGAGCTAGAGTCACTCAAATCACCGTAATTTCGTACTTCGATTTCTGATTATCGATGTCATTACCAGGTTTGGTTTTATAACACCTTCAATCTGAGTTCAAGGTTAATTAATCTCTATACTTCGTTTTTTCTACAAGCTGCCATCTTTGCCAAAGTTTTCCGTTCAAATTAATTGTCACCCATCAACACTCTACGTTCGAATCATCAACAAGAAGATAAACAAACCCAGTACTCATTACGAGTTGCGAATTACGCTGAAGGTCATCTCATGCTATCCGAAGATTATATCTAAGTGACCACTATAAGAATTCATCTCTTTGCTAAAGATCTCATTCTAGGTAATGATAATAACAATACACCAACACACAATTGATTCCGAAAAGACAACCTAAACTATACAATAGCCTCAGAAATCAGATTTTTAATTTCAACTCAATAAGGTTCGGTTGTGATCTTCTTACTCAAAGGAGTTCTAATATGATTACTTCAAGTTTATATGGTATGGTGTTCAACCTAATGAGTTATCCATAACCTTGATAATTCCAGGAGAAAGGTCATAATCCGAATAAAAACATGAATTCTAAGCTCGGGCAGCGACACATACCTTGTATGGAAAGAAAAGACGAAAACTCTTGATGAACTCAACGTTGGACGCTTGAACACCAATCCTCAAAGCTCCTCGCCTTCAATGATGTGTTAGGAGGCTGATATGAAGGTTGAAGATAGAGAAGGTAACTCTCAAAATCGCGAAATTGGAGTGTGGGTTGAAGTAGCTGTCTGAAAATGAAAGAGGGTGATGTCCTATATATAGAAAATGGTTATTAGCGTGCGCTACGGCTATATCTTTAGGATGCGCTAACGGACTAGCAGTCTACTGTCTCGGTCTGGTCTCGGCTTAGCGTACGCTAACATCCTTTACGTGCGCTAAGTACGGCAATTAGCGTACACTACCACAACATATAGCGTGCGCTAACGACCATACGAAGCTTTACTGACCTCACTGTACTCAACTTTAGCGTGCGCTATCCTCATACCAGTAGCGTGCGCTAAGCACCGTTGACTCGACTTTTCCAAAAGCCGTCCAGGTTCATTCTGACATATCCCGACAAAGATCCGCAGTCTGATCTCACCTACCACCCTGTCTTAATCAAGTTGACTATGCATAGCCAGCGCTAAGGCTCATACATAGCATGCGCTGGGAAACTCAATTAGCGTACGCTACACTCAGACGTTAGCGTGCGCTACAAGTGCACAAATACAATTATAAACAATGTCATTCATGAAATCATACGCTCAATAGTACAAGATCATGAAATACGAAGGATAATACTTAGATCAAATACAACATATATAATGGCACAAGGTTTAAAATACATATTAGAATCTCGGGTATTACATCCTCTCTCCTTAAGAAGAAGTTTCGTCCCGAAACTTAAGATGAAAATAACTCCGGATATCTAGTCTTCATACCATCCTCCGTTTCCCAAGTGGCCTCGTCGACTCCGTGTCGTGACCATTGCACTTTAAGCAAGGATATTGGTTTATTCCTCAATTATTTGATCCGACTCTCAAGTACTTTGATTGGTTTCTCTTCGAAGGTGCCGTCATTAGCTACCTCGATCTCGTGAAAATCAATGATATGACTAGGATCTGGTATATACTTCCATAACCGGGATACGTGGAATACATTGTGAATGTGACTCAATGATGGTGGTAAGGCCAACCTGTACGCCAACTCTCCAACTCTCTCAAGGATCTCGAATGGCCCGATATATCTTGGACTTAGCTTTCCTTTCCTCCCAAAATGGAACATTCCCCGGGTAGGAGAAACCTTCAAAAGTACATGGTCCCCAATCTCGAACTCCAATCGGCGATGGCGCACATCTGCATAAGATTTCTGTCGACTCTGGGCAGTTAACAGTCTTTCGCGTATTAGGGCTACCTTCTCTTGGGTTTGAACTATCATCTCTGGTTCTATCCCGATCAAGTCAGAAGAGTCATCCCAACACAGGGGTAATCTGCATCTTCTTCCGTACAACGCTTCGAACGGTGCCATCTTAATGGAAACATGCCAACTATTATTGTAGGTGAATTCGATCAATGGCAAATGAACCTCCCAATCAGTTGACCAATCTAAGGCACAAGTGTTGTGTCGAGATTTATTCACCTCGACAGGCGATCGAGTACACGGTCGAGCGACCGAGTCCACAACCAATCGAGCTATGGCGAACTCACCTAAAACGAAGATACCAGACTACCTTCGGGTATCTAGTGATCGACTCCCAAGGCAATCGCCCTTTGGCACCTAGCGATCGACTCTAGTGCCCAGCTTAGGACGACCGTCCTATACCCCGAACAGGGACCATCGTCCGTCAAAAGTCCACGAAGACTGAACCTCAAAACAGCACCCATGTGCAAATCCGAGACAAGATCCGCATTTCATGGATCGTTGACCACCAACTGATACGAATTACGTAAGTAAGTGTGCGTAATGCGTATGAAATACAACGGAAGATTATTACGTCTTGACAAGTATCAAAAGTATCAATCAAAATTACAAGGTGGTGGCCGAATTTTAGTGGGTTCGGCCGTGAAGTAGTATGATATATGGATTTGGATGTGTTTTATCGAATTAGACCTATAACTCGATAAAGATAATCTCTTCTCAAGACCTATTGAGAATTGATCAAGTTAAAATCTCGAGACGCGTCGAAACAATAACTAAAGTTTTGTTGAACTCGTTCAATGTATATTTCAAAGAAATACAAGGTTTATTGATTTTCAAGATGCTTACAAATACAACAAGTACTACTATATATAGTAGTTTCCAACCATAAGAAAATACAACAAAACAAGAAAACGAAACTTCCTAGCAATCTTTCAAATCGGCCGAATCATCAAGGAGGGATCATGAGGATTTTGGAAAGATATGATATCAAGCATCTTGGCTTTATTATGGTGACTATGACATGAAGAAAATCTTTGACATCTTGGCCTTATTGTGGTGTCTATGACATGAAGAAAATATTTGATGAAAGTCTTCATCCCATATCATGCTTGGCCGATTTGTGGGGAAGTATGGGGAAGGAGGATATCTTCAAGATGAAGACAAATCATGAGTCCCTTTCAAGCATGATATGGCCGAAATTTCCATGCTTTTGGACCGATCCTGTCGTCAAGTTTTACGTTACTCCGGTTCCGATTAACAACGTAACTCCAATCCGCGTGTTCTTTTCTCCCAAGTATAATGATGCATGGCCATGCGAATTTGTATCGTCGTGGATGTCGATTTTTATTGGAGATTCTTCGATTGGAATATTTGATATCGTATCATTCCCTCCCTCTTTGAAAGGAATTGACCTCAATTCCGTAATGCCATCGTCGTCAAGGTAAGGCGAGAGATCACCTACGTTGAAAGTCGCGTGTACTCCGTAGTCGCCCGGAAGTTCTACTTTGTAGGCGTTGTCGTTTACTTTCCCACAATTTTGTACGGACCTTCGGCTCTCGGCATTAATTTGTTCTTGCGTTTGTTTGGGAATCGTTCTTTCCTCAAATGTATCCAAACTAAGTCGCCAACATCAAATAATCTCGCTTTTTTATTTTTGTTCGACTTCCGTTTGTAAATTTCATTCACTTCTTTAATCCGCTCTCGTACCTTTTCATGTAACTTCATCATTGACTTGAGTTTTGATTCTGCGTCTTTGTGAACCAATTCGTCGCTCGGCAAGGGAATCAAATCCAATGGCATGTGCGGATTTATTCCGTATACTACTTCAAAAGGTGAATGGGCCGTGGCGGCCGGTGATCGGTTGTATGCGAATTCCGCATGTGCAAGTTTAACGTCCCAATCCTTTTGTGTTTTATTCACCAATCCTCGCAATAATGCTCCCAAGGTTCGATTAGTCACTTGGTTTGTCCATCGGTTTGTGGGTGATGTGAAGTCTTGAATAGGAGTTTAGTACCCATTTTCTCCATAAAGTATTCCGAGTAACTCAGAAATTTAGAATCTCGATCCGACACGATAGTTATTGGAACTCCGTGTAAACGAACTACTTCCCGGAAGTATAAGTCCGCCACATTGCTTGCATCATCGGTTTTGTGGCATGCTATAAAGTGAGCCATTTTTGAAAAACGGTCGACGACCACCATGATCGAGTCTTTGCCCCGTTGAGTACGAGGTAAAGCAACAATAAAATCCATCGAGACATCCTCCCATGGTCGTAAAGGTATTGGCAACGGCATGTATGTACTTGGCTTGAACGAACTTTTCATCCTGTGACAAGTGACGCATTTACTCACGATTGTGCTCACGTCACCATACATCTTTGGCCAAAAGAAATGCTCTTTTAGCACCTCTACGGTCTTAGCCGAGCCGAAATGACCGGCTAGTCCTCCTCTGTGCGCCTCCCGAACTAGTAATTCCCGAATTGTATGTCTCGGCACACATAATTTATTTCCTTTGAAAAGAAAGCCATCCTGTAAAACAAATTCTTAAATGCGGGCCGTTTTACAACGGGTGAAAATTTCTCCGAAGTCCAAATCGTCACTGTAATGATCTTTCAAAGTCTCGAACCCCAACAAACGAACATCTAGAATCGACAGTAAGGCATACCGTCTTGATAGTGCATCCGCCACTATATTACTCTTACCGTGTTTGTACTTGGATGAAAAGTGAAAAGATTGTAAAAATTCCACCCATTTTGCATGCCTCGGACTTAGCTTGCTTTGTGATACGGAATTGAGTAGTCCAAATAAATAAAACGAAGCACGGATCGACATAAATGGCCTTACAACGCGTCATGCACGTACGGCAACATTTTTAGGCGAGAAAACGGACACAAGCCGGAAAATGACACAACCTGCCGGAAAATGTCGTCGGCTGCCGGAAAATGTCGAGCCTGCCGGAAAATATCACACCTGCCGGAAAATGCCGGCCACTGCCGACCGAACTCGGTCGTGTCGTCCGGCACGGCCCGTGCTGTACTCGTCCGGAAATGCCAAGGTCCCTGTCGGTTGAACCCGACCGTGCCAGACGACACGGTCGAGTCCTACTCGCCCAGAAATGCCGAAAATGACTGTCCAGACGCCCGACCGTGCTCCAGGACACGGTCGAGTCAATGCCGAGTCACTGTCGGACGATCATTGTCGGGCGTCCACTGTCGCGCCGCGGCCGTGTCGCCCAACGCGGTCGAGTCATTGCCGAACGTCCACTGTCGCGCCCGCGCCGTGTCGAGTCTCGCCAAGCGTCCCTATCGTGCGAGTCAGCTGTCGGACGATCGTTGTCGGGCGTCCTGTCGCGCGCGCGGCCGTGTCGATCGGACACGGTCGAGTCCTGCCCGGCAGATGCGCGCGCGCGGCAGTCAAGCGACACGGCCGTGTCGGCGGCTTGACCTACTTTTTTAATTGCTGATTTTTGTGTGGTTTGTCTTCTCTTTTCCTTTCTTTACTTATTTTAGGGATTGTGTTCCCATGTTTTGTGATGTATGTTTCTTTTTCTTATTTTATTTGATTTGTTTTGATTATTCAAAGATTTTGTAATCTTTGAATTATTTTCTTTAACTTTTAGGTAGACTTGAGGGTTGCTATATATAGCTTGTATAAGCATTGTAATATAGAAAGTATGATGAATGTTGAATGTGAAAGAATACACTTTGTGTTTCTATCCTTGGTAAATGATTTTTACCGAAACTTGATTTTTATTCGACGCGTTTTCGAGTATTAATCCGATTGATTCTCAATAGGTCTTGAGAAGAAATCTCTTATCGAATTATAGGTCTAATTCGATAAACCTTTGTTCTTGATCGTTCAAGTCTTCTTGATCGATATTTTTATTGTTATCCGATATTTCATCCATATTCATACACTCGAATTACCATATTCATAAAAGCCTTCCGTTATCATACACTTACAAACACTCCGACCGATACGTATCCGCTTCTCCCGGATAATTCGTATCATAAGTGGTATCAGAGCCCAGGGTCATCTCCTTGGGCGATTTATTCAACAATTGCTTGTCGAAGAAAATATCTCTTGATTCTCGTCATCGGAAACCACACCTGAATTTCTTAATTTAGTTAAGGTTTTTGATCTTTCAACAAAATGGAGTTCAACGATATTTATCTCTTGGCGATATTACGCGACGCATTACACAACGTACCGAAGTTCATGGGACATTCCGATCCAAAAGCAGGTGTTGATTGGCTCCACATTTGTGAGGAGTTTTTCAACCACAATTCAATTCCAGTAGACCGCCGAGTCTCGTTGGCGACAAAACGCCTTCGTGGTCGCGCCTCGACCTGGTGGCGGAAATTGAAAACCAGTCGTTTACACCAAGGTAAACCCAAACTAAGAGACTGGAACAAATTCATAAAACACTTTACTCGGAAATTCATCCCCACAAATTCTCACCGCCACGATCCACCAACGGCACCACTCCGGAAATTGCAGAAGTTCGGCGCCACCCCGCCACCAACCTTCGATCTAAGGTTTATCCCCATCGAAGAATTTCCAGCAAAGCCATTTTTCGATGAAGACGATGTCCCTACCACCGTTTTCGATGGAGTAGACGAGACAGAGGTTTCAATGCCGCAATACAACGAAGAAAGTGAGTTGAGCCATGTTTCCATAATTGACGAACTTGGAACTTGCTATTATGAGCATGAACCAATCAGTTGTGTTGATCAAATTGACCAAAACGGAATTGATGGGTCAAAGGAATTATTCACACAAATGGGACCTTTTAAAGTTGTGGAAGACAAAATTGAGCTTGGTACTAAAATTGATCGGTTAGAAGAAAACGACAATTTTGAGCCTAAATTTCATATCGACTCAGTTTCTGGTGATAGACTTATTGTCTTGGATGATTACCAAATTGAGGGTAGTAAAATATTTTGTGATGGGCTATTATTGGAGGAGCCCAACAATATTGGAACGGAGAGTTGGTCAGATTATGACGGACCGCCAACATTTGATGAGGAACCAGTTGTTGAAGAGGAATCCGTAATAAATCCTGTGTTTCCCATTCTTGATGGTGAAACCAATGTGGAATTATCGGTGTTTCCAATTCTGGAGGATGAACCCGATGTGAAATTAACCGTGCGTCCCATTTCAGATGTCCACTCATTTCATGATATCGGTATTACCTGGCGGAGTAATTATTATTATTTTATTAATAATGATAGTTATTTTGTTGGTGATTCTCGAGGGGGCCCCACTACCTATCGTCTCAAGATTTTGGGCCATGTACGTACTGCGGACATTTTCTAGATCAAGTACTTAGAAGCTTTAATTAATTATCTTGACGACGAAGGAAGTTCGGAATTGAGGACAATTCCCTTTAAAGGGGGAGGGGATGATACGGAATTGAGTAGTCCAAATAAAGAAAACGAAGCACGGATCGACATAAATGGCCTTACAACGCGTCATGCACGTACGGCAACATTTTTAGGCGAGAAAACGGACACAAGCCGGAAAATGACACAACCTGCCGGAAAATGTCGTCGCCTGCCGGAAAATGTCGAGCCTGCCGGAAAATATCACACCTGCCGGAAAATGCCGGCCACTGCCGACCGAACTCGGCCGTGTCGTCCGGCACGGCCCGTGCTGTACTCGTCCGGAAATGCCAAGGTCCCTGTCGGTCGAACCCGACCGTGCCAGACGACACGGTCGAGTCCTACTCGCCCAGAAATGCCGAAAATGACTGTCCAGACGCCCGACCGTGCTCCAGGACACGGTCGAGTCAATGCCGAGTCACTGTCGGACCAGTCGCTGTCGGACGTCCCTGTCGCGCCGCGACCGTGTCGCCTGGCACGGTCGAGTCATTGCCGAACGTCCCTGTCGCGCCGCGCCCGTGTCGAGTCCTGCCAAACGTCCCTATCGCGCCGAGTCACTGTCGGACCAGTCGCTGTCGGACGTCCCTGTCGCGCCGCGACCGTGTCAGTCGGACACGGTCGAGTCCCTGCCGGAGCGCCGCGGCCGTGTCAAGCGACACGGCCCGTGTCCGGCAGCCAGCCTACTTTTTTTAATTGCTGATTTTTGTGTGTTTTGTCTTCTCTTTTCCTTTCTTTACTTATTTTAGGGATTGTGTTCCCATGTTTTGTGATGTATGTTTCTTTTTCTTATTTTATTTGATTTGTTTTGATTATTCAAAGATTTTGTAATCTTTGAATTATTTTCTTTAACTTTTAGGTAGACTTGAGGGTTGCTATATATAGCTTGTATAAGCATTGTAATATAGAAAGTATGATGAATGTTGAATGTGAAAGAATACACTTTGTGTTTCTATCCTTGGTAAATGATTTTTATCGAAACTTGATTTTTATTCGACGCGTTTTCGAGTATTAATCCGATTGATTCTCAATAGGTCTTGAGAAGAAATCTCTTATCGAATTATAGGTCTAATTTGATAAACCTTTGTTCTTGATCGTTCAAGTCTTCTTGATCGATATTTTTATTGTTATCCGATATTTCATCCATATTCATACACTCGAATTACCATATTCATAAAAGCCTTCCGCTATCATACACTTACAAACACTCCGACCGATACGTATCCGCTTCTTCCGGATAATTCGTATCACTTTGCCCGTTGATGTATTTCAACGACTCGTGATCCGAATGTAACACGAAATGTTTCGAACGTAAATAGTGACTCCAATGATCGAGTGCTCTCACGATAGCATAGAACTCCTTGTCGTAAGTACAATAATTAACTCGGGCGCCACTTAATTTCTCCGAAAAATAGGCGATGGGGCGGCCTCCTTGAATAAGTACTGCCCCGATTCCAACTACACTAGCGTCGCATTCCACCTCAAATGGTTGCGAAAAATCGGGTAACGTTAAAATTGGTGCTTCACATAACTTTCCTTTTAATTTTTCAAAAGCCTTTTGGGCCGCCTCGTTCCATGCAAAGGTTCCTTTTTTAAGACACTCCGTGATCGGACTGGAGATGGTGCTAAAGTCCCGTATGAATCGTCGGTAAAAAGAAGCGAGGCCATGAAATGATCGTACCTCCGTGATTGTTTTTGGTGTCGGCCAAGATTTGATTGCCGCGATCTTCTCTTGGTCCACTGAAACTCCTTCTTTAGAAACGACATAGCCGAGAAAGACAAGACTCTCGACTAGGAAAGTACACTTCTCCCGCTTTCCATAAAGTTTCTGTTTCCTTAGAGTTTCAAACACGTGCCGCAAATGTTCGAGATGTTCCTCTAAGGATCGACTGTAGATCAAAATGTCGTCTAAGTATACGACAACAAACTTTCCCAAGAAAGGTTTGAGAACCTCGTTCATCAATCTCATGAAAGTGCTCGGGGCATTAGTGAGGCCGAATGGCATCACAACCCATTCGTAAAGTCCATTCTTTGTTTTAAATGCCGTCTTCCATTCGTCTCCCTCTCGCATGCGAATTTGATGGTATCCGCTCCGTAAATCAACTTTTGAAAATATAATCGAGCCATGTAACTCGTCTAACATGTCGTCTAGTCTCGGGATGGGGAACCGATACTTGACGGTGATGTTATTCACGGCTCTACTGTCAATACACATTCGCCATGATCCGTCTTTTTTTGGTACAAGTAGGACTGGAACCGCACACGGACTTAAACTTTCTCGGACATATCAGTGACTCATGAGTTCATCAATTTGACGTTGTAGCTCTTTGGTTTCGTTGGGATTACAATGATACGCCGCTTTGTTCGGTAATGGAGCTCCTGGTACAAGATCAATTTGGTGTTCGATTCCGCGGATAGGTGGTAATCCCACCGGCAAGTCTTCGGGAAATACATCCGCGAACTCGTGTAATAGTGTATCTATCTCTTCTTCGTGGTGTGATTTGGTAGTAAGGTTTCGGATTTCTTTGATCATCATCAAATAAACACGTTCGCCATCGTCAATGGCGTGTTCGACTTATTTTTCGTTTGCAAGCATCGTAAGTTTCGGCCCTTCGACTTTTTTTGAACTCATTGTTCGGATAGCTTGAGGTGACATAGGTTTAAGAACAATTTTTTTACCTTTGTCACGTAACTCATACTCGTTGCTCCTCCCTCGATGTAGTACGTCCCGATCAAATAACCAAGGTCTTCCCAACAATACGTGACATGCGTCCATCGGTAGTACATCGCATGTAATATCATCACCATACGAACCCATGGTGAGTCCGACCTTCACTTGTCTTGATACTTTCACCTTATTTCCATCATTGAGCCAATGGAGTGCATACGGCTTTGGATGAGCCGTGGTGATTAATCCGAGCTTCGAGACCATCTCGCTTGATGCCACGTTTGTACAACTTCCACCGTCAATGATCAAGCTACACCATTTCTCTCCGACACGACACTTCGTGTGAAAGATTTGGTCTCGTTGTTCTATGTCACTCGGGGCCGCCTTCGTTTGTAACATGCGAAGGACGAGGTTCGTGTCATAGTTCGGGGCATCGTATGCCTCGCAATCTTCTTCTTCGTCGTCGGCTTCCAAGTTAAAGACGTCTCCAATTCTTTCTTCTTCGGCTAGTAATTCTTCTCGGACGGCTATGGCTTCTCGTAACGTCACTATTCTCCGATTTGGACAAGCACTTTGATAGTGTCCAAATCCTTGACATTTGAAACACCGGACTTTAGATAGGCTTGTTTCTTTTGGTGTGATAGGAGTTTTTGGAATGGTAGTAACGGGTGGACTTGTGGTGACAGTTTTTGGAAACGAGCTAGAACTCGCGCCAAAGTTGGTATTTCCGTATTTAGATGGGAATTCGGGTTTAGAAAGTTTTGTCTTGTTTTGATTTTCCAACTTTATGCAAAGTCCGCATAAAGTATCAAAGTCGGAATAGGGGTAGAGTTCCACGGAATTAGCAATATTTTTATTCAAACCTCGTAGGAAACGGGACATCCGTAATTCTTCGCTTTCTTCAAGTTCTCCCATCAAGGATAAGTTTTCAAACTCCTCGATGTACTCCTCAACACTTAGCTTTCCTTGCGTGAGGTCAGAAATTTTTCGATACAAACTTAACTTGTGTGTAGCCGGGACATATCTTTTCCGTAGTTTCTTTTTTAGAGAATCCGACGAACGTATCTTCTCCTTACCGGCACGAACTCGTTGTGTCTTCATTCGCTCAAACCAAAGGGAAGCTCCCTTTCCAAGTTTGAGAATCGCGTACTTGCATCATACCTCGTCATTGAGATCCTTGAACTCAAACATTCGTTCAATTTTCCTTTCCCACTCCAAATAAGCCTCGGGATCGGTGCCGCCTACGAACTCCGGAAGTTCTCTTGTCTTGTATTCATCAGCATGTCGTGGTGCATGCATGGTGTCGTATCCTCGTCGTGCATGGATTCGGGGCTCCGGTAGGCCGCGAAGAACGTCACGTAGTTGTGCTACTTCTTCATCGGTGAATGCCATCTTCTTGAGTAACGTCGAGCACCGTGAGACAAATGTCTCCGATACCACTTATGATACGAATTACGTAAGTAAGTGTGCGTAATGCGTATGAAATACAATGGAAGATTATTACGTCTTGACAAGTATCAAAAGTATCAATCAAAATTACAAGGTGGTGGCCGAATTTTAGTGGGTTCGGCCGTGAAGTAGTATGATATATGGATTTGGATGTGTTTTATCGAATTAGACCTATAACTCGATAAAGATAATCTCTTCTCAAGACCTATTGAGAATTGATCAAGTTAAAATCTCGAGACGCGTCGAAACAATAACTAAAGTTTTGTTGAACTCGTTCAACGTATATTTCAAAGAAATACAAGGTTTATTGATTTTCAAGATGCTTACAAATACAACAAGTACTACTATATATAGTAGTTTCCAACCATAAGAAAATACAACAAAACAGGAAAACGAAACTTCCTAGCAATCCTTCAAATCGGCCGAATCATCAAGGAGGGATCATGAGGATTTTGGAAAGATATGATATCAAGCATCTTGGCTTTATTATGGTGACTATGACATGAAGAAAATCTTTGACATCTTGGCCTTATTGTGGTGACTATGACATGAAGAAAATATTTGATGAAACTCTTCATCCCATATCATGCTTGGCCGATTTGTGGGGAAGTGTGGGGAAGGAGGATATCTTCAAGATGAAGACAAATCATGAGTCCCTTTCAAGCATGATATGGCCGAAATTTCCATGCTTTTGGACTGATCCTGTCGTCAAGTTTTACGTTACTCCGGTTCCGATTAACAACGTAACTCCAATCCGCGTGTTCTTTTCTCCCAAGTATAATGATGCATGGCCATGCGAATTTGTATCGTCATAGATGTCGATTTTTATTGGAGCTTCTTCGATTGGAATATTTGATATCGTATCACCAACAGCTGTCTCTGACAAGGGCGGCTTTACCTACCGACAAGCCCGCCGAAAGGCACAAGGTGGGACCGCCCGTGACAGCGACTCAGACGCGTGTAGGCTTCTCATTGGACCGCACTGATCGCCAAAGAATCCCCGCATACTTTAAGGAGACAAGCCCATGTGCTAAAAGACGATCGCCTGCTTATTATAATACAGCGGAGGCGATCGCCCGGCATATCCAAGTCCTATAAATAGAGAACCTCCTTCTACTGGAAAAAGGTTCCGGAATCATTCCCGATTCTTTCTACGTTCACGCATTCTCCACTAAGTTCAGAGAAAATACATACAATCACACAGACTTCCAAGCTCCCAGCTTTCTCTCCCGAATCTGCCTCAGGATTTCTCTCTCAGCATCTCTCAACCAAAACACGATCGACAGAGGCAAGAAGTCTCCACAGTGCAGATTCAAAGAAAACTCACGAGCCCAGGGGCCCAAACATACATCCAACACACGACGTGAGAGACTGTCGATCTCTCACCGCCGTCACTGTTCATCAACGTTGTTGCAAGAACTCACAGAGCATCAAATCTGGTTCTTCCGGCAATCTACACGCTCACTAGCTAAGATAACAAGAATCTTTACACTCATTGTAATTGTATTCTTACATTAATACATGTATCCCCGAATATTTGTATTAATAATATCTCGCGAGAGCATTCAACCCCGGGACTAACAATCCCGGAAATTCTTGTGTTATTTATCTTTTCCCACGGAAGTGTTCTCGCATTTGTTTGCTATCCGTCCATTCCAGCAATATCTATCTCCAGATAATATTTTGGGTAGCAACAATTGGCGCTGGAAGGAGGGGATCTAAACCTTCATTTTTTATTCCTACCGTCCCAAAGAACACTCACTATTCTTGGGACATATACTTGAAGTGACACTCAGTGCGCTTCAAAGAAAGCCTTCAGAATCATGACGTCCGCCTCAACATCAAAGAGAGCCACCCCCTGAATCGCCGGACACCATATCCCGGCTCAATCCGAGCCCCAGCCGACGGCAGAGGGAAGCCGCGGCAACGCGAGACTCTCGATCCCGCACCTGAGTGGTGGCCCCAGCCTCTCACTCGATCAGTTCCAAACCACGGAACAGATCGAGGAGGCTATGGCCATCCTAAAGGAGCGACGGAGAGCATGCGCGTCGCCCGCACTAACTCCCGCGGCCAACCGCCGCGTAGGCAAATGGAAATTCAGGGGGCTACTAGGCGAGCGATCGTCAGAAAGCCCCGATTCGCGAGGAAAGGCTCTCGCCAAGCCGGACGGTTCCGTATTCAGTCGCTTGGGAAGCGACCCATCATGGCGACCGGGGCATTCTGGCCCCAACCACGAGATGATGGAATCCGAATCCGTCTCCAGGAGTTCGGCATACCCAACTCCTAGCCAAACACAAGTCTACCGTTTGGCTCCCACTCCAAACGCCAGGGGGTCAGTACTTGATCGCCTCGGCTCCCGCTCCCAGCGCCTAGCCGCGAGTAGTCAGGCCACGGCGATGGCCGCTATGCAACACCAGATCGACGAGATGAGAGCACTCTTGGACACTGGGGCAAGCACCAGCAAAAAGATCGTTGGGCCGACCGAGACACTCGCGGTCCACATCGAGCTCGCCCTCGTGCAACCAAGGATAGCTCCTCCTAAGACACCTCTGTATGAAGGGAGATCGGACCCCGAAACCCACCTAAGTAAATTCCGGATCTACATGACTGGGTGTGGGGCATCAGACGCGACCAAATGCCGAATCTTCCCGTTAACTTAGGGCGAGCTGGCCCACATGTGGTACATCTCACTACCATCGTGATCGATCATCTCCTTTGAGAAATTGGCGAGCGGCTTCACGTCTTACTTCGCCGCCAAGGTCGCTAGACAAGAAGGCCCCCACCTCATGATGAAAATCAGGCAGGGGGAAGACGAATCCGACGCGAATTACATCAACCGAGTAGACAAAATCATCCTCACTGGCAAGCCCATCAACGACGAGCTCGCTCTCTACTCCGTCTTGGGGGGATTCTACGGTCACTCACCCATGTTTAGACATCTGACGAAGGACATCCCCCCAACCTACGCGATCTTTCGCACTAAGGCTACCGATTTTCTGGCCAGGCAAAGACTACTCACCCTCCGCCTAGGCGAGGAAATGCCACCTCCTGTCCGAAAGACGGCGATCACCAAAACCAAAAAGAAGGTCGCCAAGCCATCCGGCAACCACAAGGCCAATGAGGATGTGGAAGCCCATCTCCTCCACACGTTCAACCGAACTCCGGCCCACATTTTCCACGCCATCAAGGGGCGCGAACCGCTATGCAAGCCAAAGCCGATAAGGGACGACGGTCATCTGGACCGCAATCAATATTGTGCCTACCACAAGAGTCCCGGCCACAACACCAACCAATGTCGCGACCTCCTCAAACAACTCTGGAGATTATTCGAAGAAGGCAAGTTGGACAGCTTATTGGCTTAGCCCGAGCCCTCCTGATGCGAAGCCGACTACTCCAAGTGAAGAAGACGAAGTAAGGATCGACGTAAAACACCTCGACCGCACTACAACATACTTGGGCGAGAGAGCTGAAACGAGGCATGGAGTCACCTTGATAATTGGAATTGGAGTAACTTAAACAAAAGACAACTTGCATCTTGGGGAGGGGAAGAGATTCAAGTGGTAACTAAACAAATAAAGAATATTCAGCATCTTCTTACAAAAGCAGCAGGATTCTTGGCAAAAGGGCGGCTGTCAACAAACAACTTGGAGGCAAAGACCCAGCTTTTACTTTTGTCCACAAGTGACATGAGGACCCTTTTTATTATCTTTTATTATTCTAAGCTCAGCTTGTATTAGTTTAAATTATCTTGTCAGGCTGCTCTGCCTATAAATAGTGGCAGTAGAGTTGTAATGAAGGATTATTGAATGTTGAAGAATTGAGAACACTTTGTGTTTTTCCATGTTGAATGATTTTCATCAAAACTTGGTTTTTATTCGACGCGTTTCGAGTATTAATCTGATTGATTCTCAATAGGTCTTGAGGAGAAATCACTTTATCAAATTATAGGTCTAATTTGATAAAAACATCTGTTTATACCCTGTTTCGATATTCTGTTTATTTTCGATACAGTTTTATACTTGTTCAATATTTCGTATAAAGTGTTGTTCGATCCTTTGAACTTGTTTCCTGTTTTAACTTTGTTTCCGTCCAAAACGTGCTGTTTCGAGTAACGCTGTTTGGAGGTGGCCTGTTTTGAGTCATTTTTCCAGTTGACCAAATTCCTATTTTTTGTCGCTGTATCGAATTACCGCCTTCATCACTCGTCAGTATTGTTGCTGTAGCGAGCTGTTGTCACTAGTTCCCGACAGTTTCTTGTCGATAGCTTCCGTTCATCAAAAAGCCTTCCGCTGTATCGATAGCGAATTCGCATCCCAAGTGAGAATTCGTATCATAAGTGGTATCGGAGCCCCAAGTTCTTGATCTTTGGCATTATGGATCTCAACGACGCTGATTTCTTGGCAAAACTTCGTGACGCATTGCGTGACGTACCAGAACAACGCGACCAGCGTTGGCAACCTAGGCGTGGTGACTATGAACGACCCTCACGCCATGTCGAAGAGTTCAAGGTGAACGAACTTCCAGAGTTTGTTGGCGGAACAGATCCCGAAATTTACCTGGAATGGGAACGAAAAATTGATCGTATGTTCGAATTTAAAGACCTTGACGATGAGAAAAGATGTAAGTATGCAATTCTCAAGTTGGGAAAAGGAGCTTCACTTTGGTACGAAGGAATTAAAACACAAAGAGCTCGTGCGGGAAAGGAAAAGATCCGTTCGTGGGATTCGTTAAAAAGAAAACTTCGTAAAAGATATGTGCCAACATCACACCGGTTGTCCTTGTACAGGAGGATTGCAGATCTCATGCAAGGAAAGTTAAATGTCAGTGAGTACATTGAGGAGTTTGAGAACCTAACCTTAATGGGAGAGATAGAGGAGAATGAGGAGCAGAAGATGTCGCGATTCTTGCGTGGCTTAAACCAAAGCATAGCTAACTCGGTGGAACTGTATCCATACGAGGACTTCGATACATTATGTGGATTATGTGTGAAATTAGAAGCTCACAACAGGATGAAGATGTATAAACCCGAGTTTCCAGTCAAGTTTGGAAACCCAAGCGTCAGATCTAGTTCAGCTGCTAAGGCAACTGTACCGACTCCAGTTCCTATTGTGATTCCTGCTAAGGCAACTGTACCCTACGTGCCGAAGGAGACAAGTTTGGCTAAAGTAAGATGTTTCAAATGTCAGGGGTTCGGTCATTATCAAAATGCTTGTCCAAACAAACGAGTAGTGACACTAAGGGAAGCTGTCACGATCCGAGATGAGTTGTTGGTTGAGGAAGAAAGACTGGGTGACGTATTTGATTTCGACATGAAGGACGAAGAAGGAGAAGAATGTGAGACTTACGATGCTCCAAGCTATGACACGGCTTTAGTTCTGCGAACGCTACAAGCCAAAGCTGTATCGAATGATTCGGAACAGCGGAATCAAATATTTCACACGAAGTGTCAAGTTGGAAATAAATGGTGTAGTTTGATCGTTGATGGAGGGAGTTGCACCAACGTCGCTTCCAGAGAGATGGTGACTAAACTCGGGCTGACCACTACGGCTCACCCGAAACCTTACACTTTGCATTGGCTCGATGATGGGAGCAAAATAAGGGTGACTAAACAAGTGAGGATTGGACTAGCCATGGGTTCATATGAAGACAACGTATTATGTGATGTACTCCCGATGGATGCATGCCATGTACTGTTAGGAAGACCATGGATGTTTGATAGGGACGTTTTACACCGAGGAAGAAGCAATGAGTACGAGCTACGGGATAAGGGCAAGAAGATTGTGCTTAAACCAATGTCACCTCAAGCTATTCGCTCTATGAGTTCTAGTAGGAATGACAAACCAAAACTGGCCATGTTTGCTAGCGAATGGGAGGTGGAACATGCTATTAATGATGGCAGTTGTGTGTACTTGTTGGTTCTGAAGGAGACACGGAATGGTAACATGGTTATGCGGAACGAAAGGACGGATGCCTTATTATGCGAATTTGCAGATGTTTTTCCCGAAGAATTACCGTCGGGTTTACCACCAATTCGCGGGATTGAACATCAGATCGACCTCATACCGGGTGTGTCGCTCCCTAACAAAGCTGCCTATAGATGTAATCCCGAGGAGACGAAGGAATTACAAAACCAAATCGAAGAACTGATGGATCGTGGGTACGTTCGAGAAAGCCTAAGTCCTTGTGCGGTTCCAGTATTACTGGTTCCAAAGAAAGACGGATCTTGGAGGATGTGTATTGACAGTCGAGCTGTGAACAATATAACCATCAAGTATCGGTTTCCGATTCCGAGGCTTGATGACATGTTGGATGAATTGCACGGATCAGTGATCTTTTCAAAGGTTGATCTACGAAGTGGTTATCACCAAATTCGGATGCGGGAAGGAGATGAGTGGAAGACAGCCTTCAAAACAAAACACGGGCTGTATGAATGGACCGTTATGCCGTTCGGTCTTACAAATGCACCGAGTACTTTCATGCGCTTGATGAATGAGGTACTTAAGCCATTTCTAGGGAAATTTGTGGTTGTATACTTAGATGATATTTTGATCTACAGCCGATCGTTGCAAGAACATTTCGAACACTTGAGGCAAGTCTTTGAAACCCTTAGAGACCAGAAGCTGTATGGAAAAAAGGAGAAGTGCTCATTTTTGGTCGAAAGTATAGTCTTTCTTGGCTATATTGTTTCAAAGAATGGAGTGTCGGTCGATCAAGCGAAGATCGAAGCAATTAAGTCCTGGCCGGTTCCCACTACAGTGACGGAGGTTAGATCGTTCCATGGACTAGCTTCATTTTACCGAAGATTCATTCGAGACTTCAGTACCATTGCAAGCCATATAACCGAATGTTTGAATAAGGGCACGTTTAATTGGAGCAGGGCTGCTCAGGAGTCATTTGCAAAGTTGAAGGCGAAGTTGTGCGAAGCACCAATCTTAGCATTACCCAATTTTTCGCAACTGTTTGAGGTAGAATGTGATGCTAGCGGAGTGGGCATTGGAGCGGTTCTCATTCAGGGAAAGCGACCTATTGCTTATTTTTCCGAGAAGTTAAATGGTGCTCGTCTGAATTATTGTACCTACGACAAGGAGTTTTATGCTATTGTGAGGGCTCTAGATCATTGGAGTCACTATCTTCGGCCAAGGCATTTTATCATCCACTCGGACCATGAATCTTTGAAGTACATTAACGGGCAACACAAGTTAAGTCCCAGGCATGCGAAGTGGGTGGAATTCTTACAATCATTTCACTTCTCATCGAAGTATAAGGATGGCAAGAGCAATATTGTGGCAGATGCATTGTCTAGGCGTTATGCCTTACTCGCCACTCTTGATATTCGTTTGCTTGGATTCGATACAGTAAAAGAGTATTACGAAGGTGATGCGGATTTTGGCGAGACCTTCGCCCTGTGCAAACCTGGCCCGGTGGGAGAATTTTCGATACAGGAGGGCTTTCTTTTTAAGGGAAATCGTCTTTGTCTACCAAGGCACACGATTCGAGAATTGCTGGTTCGAGAGGCTCATGGGGGAGGTTTGGATGGCCACTTCGGTTCGGCCAAGACATTAAAAGTGCTTAAGGAACATTTTTACTGGCCAAGGATGCAAGGGGATGTTAATAATATAATCAGTAAATGTGTGACGTGCCATGTTGCGAAAAGTTCGTTCAAACCAGGAATCTACACACCTTTACCGATTCCGGAGAGGCCGTGGGAAGATGTCTCGATGGATTTTATTGTGGCTTTGCCTCGAACCCAACGAGGTAAGGATGCGATTATGGTGGTTGTCGATCGTTTTCAAAAATGGCTCATTTTGTTCCTTGTCACAAAACCGATGATGCGAGTAATGTTGCTGACTTGTATTTACGAGAGGTGGTGCGATTACATGGAGTTCCGAAAACTATTGTTTCGGACCGGGACTCGAAGTTTCTAAGCTACTTTTGGAACACATTATGGAGGAAGGTAGGAACCAAGCTTTTGTTTAGTACTTCAAATCATCCTCAAACCGACGGACAAACTGAAGTAACGAATCGAACACTGGGGACGCTGTTGCGAGGCTTGGTGAGCAAGACACAAAAGGACTGGGATCTGAAACTGGCACATGCAGAGTTTGCTTATAATCGATCTCCTACTCATGCCACCGCGCACTCTCCATTTGAAGTAGTTTACGGGTTGAATCCTTACATGCCGCTAGATCTAATTCCACTACCAAGTGACGAATTGGTGCATAAGGATGCGGAGTCAAAACTAAAATCAATGATGAAATTACACGAACAGGTGCGGGATCGAATCAAGGAAATAAACGAGGCATACAAAAGGAAGTCGAATAAGCAAAGAAGGCCGAGACTATTCGAGGTTGGAGATTTAGTTTGGTTACATTTGAGGAAGGAACGATTTTCGAGTAAGCGTAAGAACAAGCTAATGCCACGAGCTGAGGGACCATTTAAGATAATTGCGAAGGTGAATGACAATGCTTACAAGTTAGAACTTCCGGGTGACTACGGAGTGGATGCTACTTTCAACGTAGGTGATCTATCCCCTTACCTTGACGACGATGGGATTGCGGAATTGAGGACAATTTCTTTTAAAGAAGGAGGGAATGATGCGAAGCCGACTACTCCAAGCGAAAAAGACGAAGTAAGGATCGACGTAAAACACCTCGACCGCACTACAACATACTTGGGCGAGAGAGCTGAAACGAGGCATGGAGTCACCTTGATAATTGGAATTGGAGTAACTTAAACAAAAGACAACTTGCATCTTGGGGAGGGGAAGAGATTCAAGTGGTAACTAAACAAATAAAGAATATTCAGCATCTTCTTACAAAAGCAGCAGGATTCTTGGCAAAAGGGCGGCTGTCAACAAACAACTTGGAGGCAAAGACCCAGCTTTTACTTTTGTCCACAAGTGACATGAGGACCCTTTTTATTATCTTTTATTATTCTAAGCTCAGCTTGTATTAGTTTAAATTATCTTGTCAGGCTGCTCTGCCTATAAATAGTGGCAGTAGAGTTGTAATGAAGGATTATTGAATGTTGAAGAATTGAGAACACTTTGTGTTTTTCCCTGGTGAATGCTTTTCATCAAAACTTGGTTTTTATTCGACGCGTTTCGAGTATTAATCTGATTGATTCTCAATAGGTCTTGAGGAGAAATCACTTTATCAAATTATAGGTCTAATTTGATAAAAACATCTGTTTATACCCTGTTTCGATATTCTGTTTATTTTCGATACAGTTTTATACTTGTTCAATATTTCGTATAAAGTGTTGTTCGATCCTTTGAACTTGTTTCCTGTTTTAACTTTGTTTCCGTCCAAAACGTGCTCTTTCGAGTAACGCTGTTTGGAGGTGGCCTGTTTCGAGTCATTTTTCCAGTTGACCAAATTCCTATTCTTTGTCGCTGTATCGAATTACCGCCTTCATCACTCGTCAGTATTGTTGCTGTAGCGAGCTGTTGTCACTAGTTCCCGACAGTTTCTTGTCGATAGCTTCCGTTCATCAAAAAAGCCTTCCGCTGTATCGATAGCGAATTCGCATCCCAAGTGAGAATTCGTATCACCTCCAATCTGCAACACGGTCGCCCGAGTCGAACGCGAACAGGCCGGAAAGATCATACGAGCCGACCCCTCGATCAACCTCGACGATCGTATCTACATGCTTCAATCGAGAGAAGGGAACTTCGGACGTCTCTCCCCGATTTCCCACCTCATCAAACCAAAGGCTACTGCCTGAGCTAACGCTCCGAAAAAGAGGATGACTCGCTCGCCCTCCAAAGTTTGTCATCAACATGATGGACCTAGGCAGCGATCGCCTCCCCTGGCACAACATATATCTTCAAGGATCGTTAATCTGACATGATGGCCCGTGGTAGAAGAGTGCCGCCTTGGTCACGAAAATCGATTAAACCGATGATCCGTCCATGCAAGGTTCCTTTGGGCTCCGATCGCTCGCCCTTCGTTTAAATACGAGGCGAGCGTAGCCGAAGGTCTCTCCAAGACAAATCAGAGGATTACTCGCTCGCTCTCTAAAGTTCGTCATCTACATGAAGAACCTAGGCAGGCGATCTCCTCCCACTACACAACGTATACCGTCGAGGATCGTCACCCCACTTGTTGGTCCGAGGTAGAATAGTGTCGCCATGGTCGTAGAGGATGATGGAACCGTTCTTGGCGCCCATGCAAGGTCCCTTCGGGCCACGATCGCCCGCCCTTCGTTTAAATACGAGGTCGGCGTAGTCTGAGGGCCCTCCAAAACTAATTTGTGGACACGTTCGCCCGCCCTCGGAGGTCCGTCACTTAATGTGGTGGGTCCCCTCGGACAATGCGATGCGTCCCTAACCCCGTGTCAACGTACACCGTCTAAGGTCGCCATCTTCATGGCAGGCCGAGGTGGAAGCAGAGCTAACAAGCCGCGGACGTGGAGTTGATTAATCCGATGACGCCCCGCGCAAGGACTCCTCCAGACCAAGACCGCACGCCCTTCGTTTAAATACGAGGTGAGGCGCAGCCTAATGGAGGACCCTCACAATAAAATGAGTCACGAGACAGACAATGTCGCTCGCGCATAAGACATGGTCGTGGAGATCGGTCCATCGAACTCCGCGATCGTGCACGGTTTCTTAAGACCGAGATGGACGGCCTTTCGAGGATTCGACAAACTTGAAGACCGCTCACTCAACGATTTATTTTCGTTCCCTTACTTCCACTAAGCGAACAAAAACAAGGGGGAAGAGTGCGGAGATATACACGACGATCGTCCCTATTCAACGACATACAGAGATCGGCATTATTCAGATGTTTGTGTAGCGATCGAATTTGTTGTAAAAGTTATCTATATGAGTTTATCAATTCATTTGGAGCTACACTCGCAACAATCTCTCCTCACACGTCTATACAAAAGTCATGCAAAGACTCGAAAAGCAAACATTCAAGTATAAATCGGAGAATCAGACATTCATTTCATTGCTTGAAGTTTCATAAGTACATACAAGGTCGCCCGAAGGCCTAAGTACTACAAAAAGAAAGCTACAAAACTACAAGACAAAAAGCTAAAGCAAACAAGAATGAAGAGCCTCAGGCCCCCGCCTGGCCTTCGCCCTCAACCACCGGATCGGCCTGCGGCCATTTGTCAGCTTCCGGAGCGACCTCCCCGTCCTCCGGAGCGTCAGGATGAACGAGGTTTGCCGGAGTCGGATACCAGCTCAAATCCACGTCAAGTTCTGAGAGATCCAAAATCGGCAAAGAGAAAGCAGGATGGAGAGGATGCTCCAGCGCATACGCCTTGAAATTCTCAGCAAGAGGGCCGACCTCCAGCCCTTCCTTCTTAGCAGCTCGGATCAAGTCAGCGAACGCCATATAATAGGCAAACTCGCTGACAAACTCCAAGTTAAGAAAGGGATTGGCCTTGGTCGCCTCTACCTCCCCTTTCAGCTCCGCCAACACCTGTTGCGCACCTTGGAGCTCGGCCTCCCTTGCAGCCGTCTTTTCCCTCGACTCCGCAAGCTCGCTAGTCAGCCGAGCGACGGTCACCTTCAGTCGATCGGCCTCCCTCTCAGTGGCCTTCTGCGAGCATACGACATTTGTCATCCGGTCCCGAAATCGGTCAACCGTCACCCGAGCCATCTCGGCATCCTTCCTCGCCAGCTCAAGCTCTTGGCTCGCCCGCTTAGCCGCGTCCAAGGAGTCCTTCTCCATTGCCACAATCTTGTCGGCGAACTCGGCATTCTCTTTCAAGCCGCCTCGAGATCCGCCTGCAGGCGAGTAGTGGAAGGACGCCCCTCAAACTCCTGCACAGCCTGGGCAGCCATGGTCGCCGCCTGGAGAGAAAGGGCGAGAGCAACCTGCATTGTACTCCCAGATCGCTGACAAGCGATCGCATCTAGATCGGTCGTCCAGGCCTTCGGTAGAGCAGAAATGGCCCGGTTGATGTATTGCGGGATGTCACAGGACTGGCGAGGAGATCGGCTCGCTAAGAAATCCAACACCATCGGCGGGCAAGATGGATCTGTGCGACGGATCCTGCATCAACACAAAAAAGTTAACACATCTCCTACGCGAATAACCAGTTTCAACTCAGCAAGCAAAGTTTACCTCTCGGCCCTCTCGGGATTGCGGCCAAAGTATGGTTTCCCATGAGGGGTCTCAGCATCGGCGATCGCCATCTCCCGTAAGAAAGTCGCGGAGGGCGTAGGCTCATTCTCCGGAGGAACAACGGTGATCGGAGGCACGGCGATCGGCACCTCATTATCAGGGGAAGAAGCTGGAGTTTCTCCCGACCTCTGCCGTTTGCGATTCGTCCGAATCCCCTCCTCAGCCACGATCGGCTCTACGCGAGGCTCCACCTCCGGAATAATAGGTAACGCCACAGGAGGAGCCCGAGATGACTTCGTCTGGCGGAGACGACCCAGAACTCTAGGGTTCGACATAGCTATCTCCGGTGGGGGATCCAGAAAGCGAGGAAAGCGAACCTCTGCAAATAAGAACAATCAAGCCACAGTTAGTCATATTCCTCCAACAGGACGATCGCCCAGCAAATGGAGATCGTAGAAATTCATACCTGAGACCGAGAGATGTCTTGGAAAAAGAAATAGGCGAGCGGACAACCGACGACTCTCCTTATTGATCCGGTTAGCATCCAATTCATCGTCCAGCAAACTTCGTATCCGCTCCCAAACGACCAGGAAATCAAAAGGCAGCTCCTCGATCGCTGGAATATGGAAACCTGCAAGAATGAAACCAAATTAGATCAGTTCAAAACATATCCAAACAAAGGGAGAGTCTGAACCCTTACCGGGATTTCTCTCCCGAAAGCCAGTAGGAATGTTCAGCTCGCCAGTGGGGTTGTCGCTCGCTGAGGCTTTCCAGGCACCAGCGACCCAGAACCACTTCGTCAAATCGCCCCGCACCTTGTTCGGGATTCCAAGGATCAGCCGACCGTATCGGCCCTGAATATGATAGCCTCCGACCGACCCTTTCTGAGTCGTCAGTTTGAACAGGTGGTTCATCTCCGACGGCGAAGGGAGGCGGTACAGTCGGTGATCGCCGAACAAGGTCAGAGTGTAGATTATCTGAAGCCAAGCATTCGGCGTTAGCTGGAGCGGCGCCAAATTCCAAGCAGCCAGCAGATGGGAGACGGAGAACGACAAAAGAAATCGCAACCCCGCCTCCATGATCGCTTCATTCACAGCGACCATCCCCTCCGGAGGCTGATCGGCTATCTCATTCTCGGCCGGCACAAAGAGATCCACATCTGAATGGATATGGAACCTCGTCCTCCAGACGGACAGATCCTTCCTGGTCGCCGAACTCCTGATTTGGCCAAGAGACCATAGAGATCGCTGCGCAGCCCGAAATAGCGATCGCTTAGGAGACTGATAAGGATTAGTGATCGAATACTCCCGAAAATTGAACCTTGGAGACGGACCGGCCAGCCTCTCCATAATCTCAGCCAAAGCCACGTAGGCCCTGCCGAAGTGTCACGGGGTGCGGCTCACTGAGGTTCAGGCCGTCGAATTCGTGCAGCGGATCACGAATCACCCGTGCGCCTAGGAAACTTCCGAGTCTCCATCCGGCTACCATCTACGAGATTAAATATAATACCAACATTAGAGATATCATGCACTGGTCCATTGTGCTATGCGTAAAACGCTAGGCACCCGCCTGTCCTTTACCTCCGACCAACTAAGGGCCGGTATCTCATACCCTTCAATCTGAACCCGCAATGGCACTCGGCACTAAGGGTCACTCGTATGCCCGAAGTGCAATTCCTCGTGCTCGACACTCACTCGGGACTTCCTAGGTGCAGTACCTTGGCGCCCTTGAGAGTACCTCACTCGAGACGGACAACCTTTTTGATCTTGGCTTAGATTCATGCCATCAATAGATATTTGCCCCTCACGATGTTTGGGACTACTTCGCATACCGACATATTACCTTCAATCCGCAATGTGGTGTTGTCTCGCAACCACATGTACAAGCCAACGATCCCCCGCAGCATAGCCGGAACCGATAGATAATGCTTACGAGTAAGCTCACGAGGCGTATGATTTAAATGCGTGCCTCGATTGCCCTATCGACATAGAGGAAGTGTATATGGCCGACGGCATCCCTTCGGTCACACTTGAGCCTCAATGCCAACCTTAAGCCCAACGCAGACCACTCAGGTCTTACGCCGCCCTAACGATTTCCAACTCGCTCGGGAACTCCTCGCACACTTCGAATGCTTAGAGTTGGCTACCTAGAGGCCCCCCATACCTCTAGGAAGATTGCACGCTTGGTGCTCTACAGCACGAGGAAGACTGGCCGCTTGCCCACCATTGCCCATCTAAGGACTATCCCCCCTATAATAGGCTTAGACAAATATTCCCTTGTAATTGCACTAGACATTGATTGGCCGAGGAACCACATCGGGTGTAACTCCCTCATACGAACTCCAAATCCTTATCCGCTTGAACCGTAGAGTATATTACGACATTATCTATAAGTCCTCCAAGTTTCAGCCCCATCCGATACTGATACGATATCTAATATTCCAATCGAAGAAGCTCCAATAAAAATCGACATCCACGACGATACAAATTCGCATGGCCATGCATCATTATACTTGGGAGAAAAGAACACGCGGATTGGAGTTACGTTGTTAATCGGAACAGGAGTAACGTAAAACTTGACGACGGAATCGGTCCAAAAGCATGGAAATTCGGCCAAGACATGCTTGAAAGGGACCTTATTTGTCTTCATATCTTTCACAAGATAGTGAAGATATCCTCCTTCCCCACCTTCTTTGAAAATCGGCCAAGACATCAAATAAAGTCCCCACCTTCATATCTTATCTAGTCCAAGATCCATGAAGATATCATGTCCTAAATAAATCATCCAAGTCTCCCCACAAATCGGCCGAAATTTCCCCCTTGATAAAGACTTTCATCAAGTCTTTTTCTACATGTCAAAGTCATACATACTATAGTCCAAGATACTTGAAGATTGTCCAAAATCTTTCCTTCCCCACACCACATCTCGGCCGAACATGAGGAAGCTTGGTAGTTCGTTTTTTTCTTGTTGTTTTTGTATCATTATCCTTGTATACTACTATATATAGTAGTTCATTTGGTGATTGTAAACATCTTGAAAGTTATAAACATTGTATTTCTCTTGAAATATACGTTGAACGAGTTCAACAAAACCTTGGTTATTATTTCGACGCGTCTCGAATTTTAACTTGATCAATTCTCAATAGGTCTTGAGGAGAGATTATCTTTATCGAGTTATAGGTCTAATTCGATAAAACACATTCAAACCCATACACTATCCTACCTCACGGCCGAAACCCATATAATTTCGGCCACCACCTTTTATTTTGCTGTATCGACAAGTTGTTGCTGTTCGGAATTGCTGTATCGAGCGAGCCTTGCTGTTCGGAAGTGCTGTATCGACGAGTTGCTGCTGTTCGGTACTGCTGTAGCGGTTTGATTCATTTCGGCTGAGTATTGTTCGCTACCGTACGTGAAAGAGTCTTCTGCTGTACCGAGAGAGTATTCGTATCATAAGTGGTATCAGAGACATTTGTCTCACGGTTCTCGACGTTACTCAAGAAGATGGCATTCACCGACGAAGAAGTAGCACAACTACGTGACGTTCTTCGCGGCTTACCGGAGCCCAGAATCCAGGCACGACGAGGATACGACACCATGCATGCACCACGACATGCTGATGAATACAAGACAAGCGAACTTCCGGAGTTCGTAGGCAGCACCGATCCCGAGGCTTATTTGGAGTGGGAAAGGAAAATTGAACGAATGTTTGAGTTCAAGGATCTCAATGACGAGGTACGTTGCAAGTATGCGATTCTCAAACTTGGAAAGGGAGCTTCCCTTTGGTTTGAGCGAATGAAGACACAAAGAGTTCGTGCCGGTAAGGAGAAGATACGTTCGTGGGATTCTCTAAAAAAGAAACTATGAAAAAGATATGTCCCGGCTACACACAAGTTAAGTTTGTATCGAAAAATTTCTGACCTCACGCAAGGAAAGTTAAGCGTCGAGGAGTACATCGAGGAGTTTGAAAACTTATCCTTGATGGGAGAACTTGAAGAAAGCGAAGAATTACGGATGTCCCGTTTCCTACGAGGTTTGAATAAAAATATTGCTAATTTCGTGGAACTCTACCCCTATTCCGACTTTGATACTTTATGCGGACTTTGCATAAAGTTGGAAAATCAAAACAAGACAAAACTTTCTAAACCCGAATTCCCATCTAAATACGGAAATACCAACTTTGGCGCGAGTTCTAGCTCGTTTCCAAAAACTGTCACCACAAATCCACCCGTTGCTACCATTCCAAAAACTCCTATCACACCAAAAGAAACAAGCCTATCTAAAGTCCGGTGTTTCAAATGTCAAGGATTTGGACACTATCAAAGTGCTTGTCCAAATCGTAGAATTGTGACGTTACGAGAAGCCATAGCCGTCCGAGAAGAATTGTTAGCCGAAGAAGAAAGAATTGGAGACGTCTTTAACTTGGAAGCCGACGAAGAAGAAGAATGCAAGGCATACGATGCCCCGAACTATGACACGAACCTCGTCCTTCGCATGTTACAAACGAAGGCGGCCCCGAGTGACGTAGAACAACGAGACCAAATCTTTCACACGAAGTGTCGTGTCGGAGAGAAATGGTGTAGCTTGATCATTGACGGTGGAAGTTGTACAAACGTGGCATCAAGCGAGATGGTCTCAAAGCTCGGATTAATCACCATGGCTCATCCAAAACCGTATGCACTCCATTGGCTCGATGATGTAAATAAGGTGAAAGTATCAAGACAAGTGAAGGTCGGACTCACCATGGGTTCGTATGGTGATGATATTACATGTGATGTACTACCGATGGACGCATGTCACGTATTATTGGGAAGACCTTGATTATTTGATCGGGAGGTACTACATCGAGGGAGAAGCAACGAGTATGAGCTACGTGACAAAGGTAAAAAAATTGTTCTTAAACCTATGTCACCTCAAGATATCCGAACAATGAGTTCGAAAAAAGTCGAAGGGCCGAAACTTACGATGCTTGCAAACGAAAAAGAAGTCGAACACGCCATTGACGATGGCGAACGTGTTTATTTGATGATGATCAAAGAGGTCCGAAACCTTGCCACCAAATCACACCACGAAGAAGAGATAGATACACTATTACACGAGTTCGCGGATGTATTTCCCGAAGACTTGCCGGTAGGATTACCACCTATCTGCGGAATTGAACACCAAATTGATCTTGTACCAGGAGCTCCATTACCGAACAAAGCGGCGTATCGTTGTAATCCCGAAGAAACCAAAGAACTACAACGTCAAATTGATGAACTCATGAGTCACGGATATGTCCGAGAAAGTTTAAGTCCGTGTGCGGTTCCAGTCCTACTTGTACCAAAAAAAGACGGATCATGGCGAATGTGTATTGACAGTAGAGCCGTGAATAACATCACCGTCAAGTATCGGTTCCCCATCCCGAGACTAGACGACATGTTAGACGAGTTACATGGCTCGGTTATATTTTCAAAAGTTGATTTACGGAGCGGATACCATCAAATTCGCATGCGAGAGGGAGACGAATGGAAGACGGCATTTAAAACAAAGAATGGACTTTACGAATGGGTTGTGATGCCATTCGGCCTCACTAATGCCCCGAGCACTTTTATGAGGTTGATGAACGAGGTTCTCAAACCTTTCTTGGGAAAGTTTGTTGTCGTATACTTAGACGACATTTTGATCTACAGTCGATCCTTAGAGGAGCATCTCGAACATTTGCGGCACGTGTTTGAAACTCTAAGGGAACAGAAACTTTATGGAAAGCGGGAGAAGTGTACTTTCCTAGTCGAGAGTCTTGTCTTTCTCGGCTATGTTGTTTCGAAAGAAGGAGTTTCGGTGGACCAAGAGAAGATCGCGGCAATCAAGTCTTGGCCGACCCCAAAAACAATCACGGAGGTACGATCATTTCATGGCCTCGCTTCTTTTTACCGACGATTCATACGGGACTTTAGCACCATCTCCAGTCCGATCACGGAGTGTCTAAAAAAAGGAACCTTTGCATGGAACGAGGCGGCCCAAAAGGCTTTTGAAAAATTAAAAGGAAAGTTATGTGAAGCACCAATTTTAACGTTACCCGATTTTTCGCAACCATTTGAGGTGGAATGTGACGCTAGTGGAGTTGGAATCGGCAAGATTTATTCAAGGAGGCCGCCCCATCGCCTATTTTTCGGAGAAATTAAGTGGCGCCCGAGTTAATTATTGTACTTACGACAAGGAGTTCTATGTTATCGTGAGAGCACTCGATCATTGGAGTCACTATTTACGTTCGAAACATTTCGTGTTACATTCGGATCACGAGTCGTTGAAATACATCAACGGGCAAAGCAAGCTAAGTCCGAGACATGCAAAATGGGTGGAATTTTTACAATCTTTTCACTTTTCATCCAAGTACAAAGACGGTAAGAGTAATATAGTGGCGGATGCACTATCAAGGCGGTATGCCTTACTGTCGATTCTAGATGTTCGTTTGTTGGGGTTCGAGACTTTGAAAGATCATTACAGGGACGATTTGGACTTCGGAGAAATTTTCATCCGTTGTAAAACGGGCCCGTACGAAGAATTTGTTTTACAGGATGGCTTTCTTTTCAAAGGAAATAAATTATGTGTGCCGAGACATACAATTCGGGAATTACTAGTTCGGGAGGCGCACGGAGGAGGACTAGCCGGTCATTTCGGCTCGGCTAAGACCGTAGAGGTGCTAAAAGAGCATTTCTTTTGGCCAAAGATGTACGGTGACGTGAGCACAATCGTGAGTAAATGCGTCACTTGTCACATGATGAAAAGTTCGTTCAAGCCAAGTACATACATGTCGTTGCCAATACCTTTACGACCATGGGAGGATATCTCGATGGATTTTATTGTTGCTTTACCTCGTACTCAACGGGGCAAAGACTCGATCATGGTAGTCGTCGACCGTTTTTCGAAAATGGCTCACTTTATAGCATGCCACAAAACTGATGATGCAAGCAATGTGGCGGACTTATACTTCCGGGAAGTAGTTCGGTTACACGGAGTTCCAAAAACTATCGTGTCGGATCGAGATTCTAAATTTCTGAGTTACTTCTGGAATACTTTATGGAGAAAAGTGGGTACTAAACTCCTATTCAGTACTTCACATCACCCACAAACCGATGGACAGACCGAGGTGACCAATCGAACCTTGGGAGCATTATTGCGAGGATTGGTGAATAAAACACAAAAGGATTGGGACGTTAAACTTGCACATGCGGAATTCACATACAACCGATCACCCGGTTTCGCCACGGCCCATTCACCTTTTGAAGTAGTATACGGAATAAATCCGCACATGCCATTGGATTTGATTCCCTTGCCGAGCAACGAATTGGTTCACAAAGACGCCGAATCAAAACTCAAATCAATGATGAAGTTACATGAAAAGATACGGGGGCGGATTAAAGAAGTGAATGAAATTTACAAACGGAAGTCGAACAAAAATAAAAAAGCGAGATTATTTGATGTTGGCGACTTAGTTTAGATACATTTGAGAAAAGAAAGATTCCCAAACAAACGCAAGAACAAATTAATGCCGAGAGCCGAAGGTCCGTACAAAATTGTGGGAAAAGTGAACGACAATGCCTACAAAATAGAACTTCCGGGCAATTACGGAGTACACGCGACTTTCAACGTAGGTGATCTCTCGCCTTACCTTGACGACGATGGCATTACGGAATTGAGGTCAATTCCTTTCAAAGAAGGAGGGAATGATACGATATCTAATATTCCAATCGAAGAAGCTCCAATAAAAATCGACATCCACGACGATACAAATTCGCATGGCCATGCATCATTATACTTGGGAGAAAAGAACACGCGGATTGGAGTTACGTTGTTAATCGGAACAGGAGTAACGTAAAACTTGACGACGGAATCGGTCCAAAAGCATGGAAATTCGGCCAAGACATGCTTGAAAGGGACCTTATTTGTCTTCATATCTTTCACAAGATAGTGAAGATATCCTCCTTCCTCACCTTCTTTGAAAATCAGCCAAGACATCAAATAAAGTACCCACCTTCATATCTTATCTAGTCCAAGATCCATGAAGATATCATGTCCTAAATAAATCATCCAAGTCTCCCCACAAATCGGCCGAAATTTCCCCCTTGATAAAGACTTTCATCAAGTCTTTTTCTACATGTCAAAGTCATACATACTATAGTCCAAGATACTTGAAGATTGTCCAAAATCTTTCCTTCCCCACACCACATCTCGGCCGAACATGAGGAAGCTTGGTAGTTCGTTTTTTTCTTGTTGTTTTTGTATCATTATCCTTGTATACTACTATATATAGTAGTTCATTTGGTGATTGTAAACATCTTGAAAGTTATAAACATTGTATTTCTCTTGAAATATACGTTGAACGAGTTCAACAAAACCTTGGTTATTATTTCGACGCGTCTCGAATTTTAACTTGATCAATTCTCAATAGGTCTTGAGGAGAGATTATCTTTATCGAGTTATAGGTCTAATTCGATAAAACACATTCAAACCCATACACTATCCTACCTCACGGCCGAAACCCATATAATTTCGGCCACCACCTTTTATTTTGTCAGATCGACAAGTTGTCATTGCTGTTCGAATTGTCAGACGAGCGAGCCTTGCTGTTCGGAAGTCTTTGATCGACGAGTTGTCATTGCTGTCATCTTCCAGAAGGTTTGATTCATTTCGGCTGAGTATTGTTCGCTACCGTACGTGAAAGAGTCTTCTGCTGTACCGAGAGAGTATTCGTATCAGATACTCGAGGAGTGAGGAATTGCCTCTGCAATATTCTGAAACTACTACAATGCCACTGCACTGCAGCATCTCGATCCTTCGCATCGTTCGCTACTCAAACGGAACCGTCTAGTTGTGAAACTTGGTGTAGACCTTCCCAATACTCCAAGGAACTCCCCATTACAAGCATTTCACGAAACTCTTTTTCTAAAGCCCTCTGCTCAACGACTCAAAGTCCTGCTTGCGCGCGGACACACTCCGGACGCCGACCACTGTCGCACGTCCCCAACCTTATTCGTGTCGCAGGGAAACTATCCAACATAATCCTTTGTAAGTCCGGGGCAATCCCGGGTACTCCGAATAATATGGAAAGCGTCCTGTGACATCCTCCCCCTCTCGATCCGTTGACGTCCTCGTCAACGCATGCACACACAACCTGCTCCATGTACATGCGCTGCCCATCTCATCATGAAAATACTTGGGCAACGAACCCGACACTCTACCTCCATCTCCTCAACTCGTGTGCCTCTCAGCACGGCACTCTTAGTTCCATCAAGTGGCGCCTGCTTGTAAAGTCTGAGGCCCAACTCAAAGAACGCCTGCACGGCAACTCGATGATCGCAATTTCTCGCCGCTCGCTCGGCAACTCTTGCGCCTTGGGCATTCAAACTCATTGCTCGTAGGGATGCAGTGCATGCGATCAATGCACTCTCCCTCCTCTCGGATGTTGCCGCTCTCAGCACACACCCTCACTCTCATCTTGGCAGGAATCATTCTCTCCATGCCTCGATATAACCAAAAACCAACCGATGGTGTTAGATTGCCACTCTAGCTCAAATCAAGCTACTCCCTCATTGTCAAGTCCTAGACTAGCGACAAGTTCTCCGAATTAAACCGGGTCGATTTGCCTGAACATCGGGAGTACATGATACTTATAAGAGTGCTCACTAACACTAAGAACCCATCCAAAGGAGCCTTGCGCTCCGCTCAAAATACCACCGCGGCTGCCCTTTCAAAAATCCTTACTAACCATACCCCATAATACGGATTCCGAATTCTATCAAGGACGAGCCAAACCCAATCTGAAACTCTGTAAGACAAGTGCCCTCTAGCACAAGTCGAAAGAGGCCTGCACGGCTGCTCACAGATCACTACTCTCGACCATTAGGCCACCGCACTTCTACGGCAAGGAGCTTGAAGGCTGTACGCGTGATCAACGCACCCTCCCCCGCTCGAAGGTGATGCCTAACTCTCGGCACACCGCGTCACCGGCCTTCCGCCTGGCGTGACGAGAACTCGCGGGTTGGTCTTGCTGGTCCTCTGACTCAGACGAAGACACGACCCCAGGCCATCTGGCCTAACTCGTAACCTGGCCATCCGGCCTTATTGCTCAACGCACGATTGTGTACTCTGTACGAGCACACCTCATCCGGCTTGCTCCCATCAGAAATTCTTCAACCAATAGGTCCCATTAATTGGCTTCCAAATCACTTCCAAGAACAGCCATCCCATGATCGCTCACATGTGTGTCCAGAATGGACACACCTCTTCGGTAATCAAGGAGCCCAATGCTCCATATAACTCAGTCCCTTTCAGAAAATCCCTCAACCACAGAGCCCATACTCTAGGCTTTGGAATCCCCTTAAGGAACATCATTCTCGAATCAGCCCGTTCGTCTCGAGGGTCTGGCCCTCCCCCACTCATGTTGGAGGCCAGACCCATATCTCTTGTCCCTCATAGACTGCTGGTACATGCAACACCACACTTGGAGCATGCCCATTCTCATATCTGCCCGACTAGAACCAGGAAGACTGAACACTCCACTCTTGCAACTTCCGTGGTGGTTGTGTTGCGATTGCACCTCGTGTGCGAAAGCGCTTTGCGCATAACAATTCAAATCTCTTAGTAACCAATGCACCTCAAGTGTTGTGGCGCTTGTGCGCACTAAGATTAAGCCCAAGTTTTGCACCTGAACGTGCTGTGACGGATTCCCGCACTGAAGTTCTCGCCCAAATAGGTCTCAAACCCAAATCACCTCTTAATCTGCGGCGCTACGCAAACATGGCTGCAACTTGGCAAACGTGGCTACTGCACACCACCCGACTCACTGGCATGTCTCCTTCTAGGAGATCAAGATGTCTAATAAGCCCACAAAAATAGGCCAACATAAAGTTTCTGATCAGATTACACCAACACCGTTGCTCACGCGTACGTAATTTACCGATGAGAATGTTCCCCTCACATTAACCAGCTGCCAACCGTACTCGCAGAGAAAAATATAGTCATCAAACACGTCGTAACCCGGGTACTACCATTCGCCGAAATCACTAATGCCAACAACTTGCACCGAACAAAGCTTTCGAACATCACTGACAGAAACCAAACAACCAGGGTACTACCATTCGCCCAATTGCAAAGCCAACTCGAGGTACTACCATTCGCTCAAGTCCCACTGCCAACTTAATTCTCAACTCTGCCACAATACGTAAGAACGCACTGCAAGCCCTTCGCTGAAATGCCACTACAATGGCTAATCAAAAAAAAAAAAATTGGCATGATTTTGGTATCCGGTTCTCAAGGGAAGAAAGATCTTCAACAAAGCTCAACTGAAACCTGGGTGCGACAAACCAGGCTCTGATACCACCTGTCACGGGGTGCGGCTCACTGAGGTTCAGGCCGTCGAACTCGTGCAGCGGATCACGAATCACCCGTGCGCCTAGGAAACTTCCGAGTCTCCGTCCGACTACCATCTACGAGATTATATATAATACCAACATTAGAGATATCATGCACTGGTCCATTGTGCTATGTGTAAAACGCTAGGCACCCGCCTGTCCTTTACCTCCGACCAACTAAGGGTCGGTATCTCATACCCTTCAATCTGAACCCGCAATGGCACTCGGCACTAAGGGTCACTCGCATGCCCGAAGTGCAATTCCTCGTGCTCGACACTCACTCCGGACTTCCTAGGTGCAGTACCTTGGCGCCCTTGAGAGTACCTCACTCGAGACGGACAACCTTTTTGATCTTGGCTTAGATTCATGCCATCAATAGATATTTGCCCCTCACGATGTTTGGGACTACTTCGCATACCGACATATTACCTTCAATCCGCAATGTGGTGTTGTCTCGCAACCACATGTACAAGCCAACGATCCCCCGCAGCATAGCCGGAACCGATAGCTAATGCTTACGAGTAAGCTCACGAGGCGTATGATTTAAATGCGTGCCTCGATTGCCCTATCGACATAGAGGAAGTGTATATGGCCGATGGCATCCCTTCGGTCACACTTGAGCCTCAATGCCAACCTTAAGCCCAACGCAGACCACTCAGGTCCTACGCCGCCCTAACGATTTCCAACTCGCTCGGGAACTCCTCGCACACTTCGAATGCTTAGAGTTGGCTCCCTAGAGGCCCCCCATACCTCTAGGAAGATTGCACGCTTGGTGCTCGACAGCACGAGGAAGACTGGCCGCTTGCCCACCAGTGCCCATCTAAGGACTATCCCCCCTATAATAGGCTTAGACAAATATTCCCTTGTAATTGCACTAGACATTGATTGGCCGAGGAACCACATCGGGTGTAACTCCCTCATACGAACTCCAAATCCTTATCCGCTTGAACCGTAGAGTATCTTACGACATTATCTATAAGTCCTCAAAGTTTCAGCCCCATCCGATACTCGAGGAGTGAGGAATTGCCTCTGCAATATTCTGAAACTACTACAATGCCACTGCACTGCAGCATCTCGATCCTTCGCATCGTTCGCTACTCAAACGGAACCGTCTAGTTGTGAAACTTGGTGGAGACCTTCCCAATACTCCAAGGAACTCCCCATTACAAGCATTTCACGAAACTCTTTTTCTAAAGCCCTCTGCTCAACTACTCAAAGTCCTGCTTGTGCGCGGACACACTCCGGACGTCGACCACTGTCGCACGTCCCCAACCTTATTCGTGTCGCAGGGCAACTATCCAACATAATCCTTTGTAAGTCCGGGGCAATCCCGGGTACTCCGAATAATATGGAAAATGCCCTGTGACACGAAGGCGCTGTGCTGCTCCCAATAGGCCCTCACCGCCAGATCCCTCTCCATATGTGACCGTCGATGCTCAACCGCCGCCTCCCTAGCGACGTCGGCCTCGTTAAATAATGCCTCGACTTCCGCGGGGTCGATACCGGCGCAAATAGCTTCTGCGGCTGTCTCCAGGTGGAAATCTGCGGAGGATCCTCCCCGAACGTTAGAAGTCCCAGCGGCGGAGGAGGTGCCCACTCCCGATGAAGAAGGTATTCCAGACATTCTCGAATTCAAGATAAGGAGAAAAGGAGTGTGTTCTTACCAAAGATGGAATCGACTGACGATCGGCAATCAGATCTTCAGAAAATTCTGCAGCAAAATCCTTCTTTCTCCGATAAAAGTGCGTAAGAGTGAACACTGCAACTCTGCGCCTTTTTATAGGAGATGGCAGGGACTCATTTGCAATTAAGGAGAATCTCAGGGGTCGGAACGCAACCGTCGCGATTAATACTCCCTTGAATCCCACGTACGCGTCTTTTCAAGGACGCATCAGACGAGGAGTCATTAATGACCGTCGGCCTCCTCCAACAGGAACACGACACGTGTCCCGGAGACTCTTCCGCATCCGCTGCCATCTCCCGCTCTTTTCAGCGACCGACCAGGTCATCCAAATTCAGAATCTATCAGCTCGAAGACGATCGCCAGTTCAGTAAAATGCAGAGTCACTCATCAAATTTCAGCGATCGCCAGCAGAACCACCTCACCCACGTTTCCAACATAGGAGCAAGTTGGGGGGCAATTGTTGTGTCGAGATTTATTCACCTCGACAGGCGATTGAGTATACGGCCGAGTGACCAAGTCCACAACCAATCGAGCTATGGCGAACTGATACGAATTACGTATGAAAATGGACGTAAACTCGTATGGAATGCAGCGAAAATATAATTGATCCTCACAACACTCGAATATGTGTAACACTCGTAAGATATAACCGAAAGTAGGGCAATTCGGCTTACATAAACAAGAACAATATGAATGATTTATCAAACTAGACCTATAGTTTGATAAGATAATCTTTCCTCAAGACCTATTGAGAATCGATTCGATTAAAACTCGAAAACGCGTCGAATTATAACCAAGGTTTCGATGAAAAGCATTCACCAAGAAAACACAAGTGTATTCTTATTTCTTCAACATACAATACTCTATATTTTACAAGGCTAAGTGAAGACTACTCATAGGAGTGAAGTCTTCAACTTAAGGAATCAAACAAAAAATAAAGTAATTCAAAGATTTATAAAATCTTTGAATAATCAAAACAAATCAAATAAAATAAGAAAAAGAAACATACATCATAAAACATGGGAACACAATCCCTAAAAGAGTAAAGAAAAGGAAAAGAGAAGACAAAACACACAAAAATCAACAATAAAAAAAAGGTGGCTGACTGCCGGACACGGGCCGTGTCGCTTGACACGGCCGCGGCGCGCATCTGGCCGGCAGTGACTCGACCGTGTTCGACTGACACGGTCGCGGGCGCGACAGGACGCCCGACAATGACTTCGTCCGAAGCTGACTCGCACGGCGCGGCACCGACAAGGACGTTCGCGTGGGGCCCGATCTTGTCTGGAACATGGTCGGGTCGTGCGGGCGATGATACGACTTATCCGGAAGAGTTCGACTCGACCGTGCCAGACAACACGGTCGAGTCCTGTGGGCAGTGACTTTTGCATTTCCGGACGAGTGCGGCACGGGCCGTGTCGGACGACACGGTCGGGTCCGGCCGGCAGTGGCCATCATTTTCCGGCCGGTGTGATATTTTCCGGCAGGCTCGACATTTTCCGGCAGGCGACGACATTTTCCGGCAGGTTGTGTCATTTTCCGGCTTGTGTCCATTTTCTCGCCTAAAAATGTTGCCGTACGTGCATGACGCGTTGTAAGGTCATTTACGTCGATCCTTGCTTCGGTTTCTTTATTCGGACTATTCAATTCCGTATCATCCCCTCCTCCTTTAAAGGGAATTGTCCTCAATTCCGAACTCCCTTCGTCATCAAGATAATTAATTAAAGCTTCTAAGTACTTGATCTCGAAAATGTCCGCAGTACGTACATGGTCCAAAATCTTGAGACGATAGGTAGTGGGGGGCCCTCGAGAATCACCAACAAAATAACTATCATTATTAATAAAATAATAATAATTACTCCGCCAGGTAATACCGATATCATGACATGAGTCGACATCTGAAATGGGAAGCACGACAGTAATAATAGGTCGCCCTTCATCGGATGCCACTTCAAGCCCTGGGAAAAACGCTTCGTCGTCGTCTTTCATGTCAAACACTTGGTAAGGCTCGGGATATAGATGTTCCGGAATCATAACATCCTCGTGCTCCGTATCATAAACTGGAAACGCCTCATTGGAGTCTCCGCCTCATAAATTGGACAAAAGTCTTCAAAAAACTTTCATCGAGATATGGATCGTCGTCAGCACAACATCAAAATGGGAAGTATTATTGATTTCACGTCTAATTCACCATCAAGAATGGGAAACACATGATCAATTACGGACTCCTCTTCACAATCGGTTCTCGCATCAAATATCGGTGGCCCTTCATAATCCGACCCAATTTCCATGACACAAAAAGGCTCCTCACCATTAAAATAATTTGGTCCGTTTTGGTCAATTTGGCCAACACAACCAATCGCCCATGATCAAAGTAGCAAGATCCGTGTTCGTCGACTAGGAGACACGGCTCAACTCATCTTCTTCGTTGAATTGCTCCGTTGAAAACTCTGTCTCGTCTACTTCATTGAAAATGGTGGTAGGGACATCGTCTTCGTCAAAAAAAACTTCGCTGGAAATTCTTCGATGAAAAAAAAATCTTTGATCAAAGGTTGGCGACGGGGCGTCGAAGAATTGGTGGTGGGGAAACAACGACTGGTGGTAAGATGTGGCTTTGAACCTTCGCTTGAAATATTTTCTGAATTTTTGCCAATCTGTAATTTTAGGCTTACGTTGTTGTGAACGGGACTGTTTCAATTTTTGCCACCAGAAGGCGGCGCTACCGCGGAGGTGCCTTGCCACCAACGAAACGCGGCGGTTGATCAGGGCAGCCTTGAAGTCTGAGTGCTCCTCACAAGCACGGAGCCAATCTATGCACGCATCTGGATTACTATCTCCGTAAATTCCGGTATGCTGCGGAATTTGGCCAAGAAATCAATATCGTTGGCATCGTCTCTGCGTATTTCTTGCATACGTTGCTCCGGTAAGCCTTTTAGTGCGTCACGGAGTTTCAGCAAGAAATCAAGATCGGAGAAATCCATAACAAGAATCAAGAGATAGTTCTTCACAAGAAATCGTTGAAGAAAATCGCCCAAGGAGATGAACCTGGGCTCCGATACCACTAATGATACGAATTACGTATGAGAATGGACGTAAACTCGTATGGAATGCAGCGGAAATATAATTGATCCTCACAACACTCGAATATGTGTAACACTCGTAAGATATAACCGAAAGTAGGGCAATTCGGCTTACATAAACAAGAACAATATGAATGATTTATCAAACTAGACCTATAGTTTGATAAGATAATCTTTCCTCAAGACCTATTGAGAATCGATTCGATTAAAACTCGAAAACGCGTCGAATTATAACCAAGGTTTCGATGAAAAGCATTCACCAAGAAAACACAAGTGTATTCTTATTTCTTCAACATACAATACTCTATATTTTACAAGGCTAAGTGAAGACTACTTATAGGAGTGAAGTCTTCAACTTAAGGAATCAAACAAAAAATAAAATAATTCAAAGATTTATAAAATCTTTGAATAATCAAAACAAATCAAATAAAATAAGAAAAAGAAACATACATCATAAAACATGGGAACACAATCCCTAAAAGAGTAAAGAAAAGGAAAAGAGAAGACAAAACACACAAAAATCAATAATAAAAAAAAGGTGGCTGACTGCCGGACACGGGCCGTGTCGCTTGACACGGCCGCGGCGCGCATCTGGCCGGCAGTGACTCGACCGTGTCCGACTGACACGGTCGCGGCGCGACAGGACGCCCGACAAGCACTCGTCCGACAGCTGACTCGCACGGCGCGGCGGCCGACAAGGACGTTCGGCGTGGGCCCGATCGTGTCTGGAACACGGCCGTCGGGCAAGCGATGATACGACTTATCCGGAAGAGTTCGACTCGACCGTGCCAGACAACACGGTCGAGTCCTGTGGGCAGTGACTTTTGCATTTCCGGACGAGTGCGGCACGGGCCGTGTCGGACGACACGGTCGGGTCCGGCCGGCAGTGGCCGACATTTTCCGGCAGGTGTGATATTTTCCGGTAGGCTCGACATTTTCCGGCAAGCGACGACATTTTCCGGCAGGTTGTGTCATTTTCCGGCTTGTATCCGTTTTCTCGCCTAAAAATGTTGTCGTACGTGCATGACGCGTTGTAAGGTCATTTACGTCGATCCTTGCTTCGGTTTCTTTATTCGGACTATTCAATTCCGTATCACGAACTCACCTAAAACGAAGATACCAGACTACCTTCGGGTATCTAGCGATCGACTCCTAAGGCGATCGCCCTTTGGCACCTAGCGATCGACTCTAGTGCCCAGCTTAGGACGACCGTCCTATACCCCGAACAGGGACCATCGTCCGTCAAAAGTCCACGAAGACTGAACCTCAAAACAGCACCTATGTGCAGATCCGAGACAAGATCCGCATTTCACGGATCGTTGACCACCAACAGCTGTCTCTGACAAGGGCGGCTTTACCTACCGACAAGCCCGCCGAAAGGCACAAGGTGGAACCGCCCGTGACAGCGACTCAGACGCGTGCAGGTTTCTCATTGGACCGCACAGCTGACTGCCAGCAACTCCTACATACTTTAAGGAGACAAGCCCATGTGCTAAAAGACGATTGCCTGCTTATTATAATACAGCGGAGGCGATCGCCCGGCATATCCAAGTCCTATAAATAGAGAACCTCCTTCTACTGGAAAAAGGTTCCGGAATTGTTCCCGATTCTTTCTGCGTTCACGCATTCTCCACTAAGTTCAGAGAAAATACATACAATCACATAGACTTCCAAGCTCCCAGCTTTCTCTCCCGAATCTGCCTCAGGATTTCTCTCTCAACATCTCTCAGCCAAAAGACGATCGGCAGAGGCCAGAAGTCTCCACAGTGCAAATTCAAAGAAAACTCACGAGCCCAGGATCCCAAACATACAGCTAACACACGCCGTGAAAGACTGTCAATCTCTCACCGCCGTCACTGTTCATCAACGTTGTTACAAGAACTCACAGAGCATCAAATCTGGTTCTTCCGGCAATCTACACGCTCACTAGCTAAGATAACAAGAATCTTTACACTCATTGTAATTGTATTCTTACATTAATACATGTATCCCCGAATATTTGTATTAATAATACCTCGCGAGAGCATTCAAGCCCGGGACTAACAACCCCGGCAATTCTTGTGTTATTTATCTTTTCCCACGGAAGTGTTCTCGCATTTGTTTGTTATCCGTCCATTCCAGTAATATCTATCTCCGGATAATATTTTGGGTAGCAACAACAAGCTCTAAGCATATCCTCTACTGTCTGTATAGTCCGTTCGGACTGACCGTCCGTCTGAGGATGATAAGCCGTGCTAAAGTTCAGTTCGGTTCCCAAGGCCTTATGAACTGCCTTCCAGAAACGTGACACAAAGTGACCATCTCGGTCCGAAATAATGGTCTTCGGCGTACCATGTAATCGGACTATCTCCACAATAAATACTCGTGCCAATTTCTCGGGTCCCGAAGTATCTTTAGTACCTAGGACATGAGCCGACTTGGTTAGTCGATCAACTATCACCCAAATCATGTTCATCCCTGCCCTAGTCCTCGGCATACTGGTGATAAAGTCCATCGATATATCCTCCCACTTCCACTCAGGAATCGGAAGTGGCTTCAACATTCCTACAGTGTCGATGTTCAATCTTAACTTTCTTGTGAGTTAAACATTTTGAAACGTATTCCGCTACATCCTTCTTCATATTCCCCCACCAGAAATTTTGTTTTAGATCCTTATACATCTTACTGGTGCCCGGGTGAATAGAATAGGGCGCGCTGTGAGCTTCCTTCAGAATTGTCTGTCTTAAAACATCATCATCGGGAACGCAAAGTCGACTCTGAAATCTCAGAACTCCATCATTCTGTATCAGGAATCCTGGGGCCTTCCCTTTGTTTACTTTGTCACATAATCGAAGAATCAGAGAATCATGCAACTGCTTAGATTTGATTTCTTCAACCAACGACGAAGTTAGTTCCATCACACAGTTGCCCTTGGACTCCCTGTGACCATACTTCGATTCCTTCACGAATCATTTCTTGTTGAATGCTGGTTTGGGATGTAAGCACTTCCAACACTCTAAGAGAAGCAGTTTTGCGGCTCAGTGCATTAGCTACCACGTTTGCTTTGCCTGGATGATAGAGGATTTCCAAATCGTAATCCTTGATCAATTCCAGCCACCTTCTCTGCCTCATGTTTAATTCCTTCTGACTGAAAATATACTTGAGGCTCTTATGATCTGTAAATATCTGACAATGAGTGCCGTATAAATAATGCCACCAAATTTTCAAAGCAAAGACCACAGCTGCTAACTCCAGATCATGAGTCGGGTAATTAACTTCGTACGGTTTCAACTGTCGAGAGGCATAGGCAATCACCCTATCCTTTTGCATCAACACACATCCTAGACCCTGATTTGAAGCCTCGCTGTATACCATGAATCCCTCGGTTCCATCTGGTAATGCTAGTATAGGTGCTGACGTCAGTCTTCTCTTAATTTCATCAAAGCTAGCCTGGCATTTCTCATTCCACACGAATCTTTGAGTCTTCTGCAACAGCTGAGTAAGTGGACGAGCAATTTTGGAAAATCCTTCTATAAAACGGCAATAATATCCAGTAAGTCCTAAGAAACTTCGGACTTCTTTTACGTTATTAGGAGATTCCCATTCTAAGATTGCTTCGACTTTCTTCGGGTCTACTTGTACTCCGTCAGCTGATATCACATGCCCAAGGAAAGCTACTTTTAGAAAGTTTCGCATAAAGCTGTTCATTCCTCAAAGTACTCAAAATGATATGCAAGTGCTCTGCATGCTCTTCTGGGTCTTTCGAATAGATCAAGATGTCGTCAATGAAAACGACCACGAACTTATCCAAGTATTCTAAGAATACCCGATTCATCAATTGCATAAATACCACAGGAGCATTGGTAAGTCCGAATGGCATCACCACAAATTCATAGTGCCCGTACCGGGATCTGAAAGCAGATTTCGGTATATCCGATTCCTTGATTCACAATTGATGGTATCCTGATCTCAAGTCGATCTTCGAGAATACCCTTGCCCCCTGCAGTTGGTCAAATAAGTCGTCGATCCGAGGTATTGGATACTTGTTCTTAATCGTCACCTTGTTTAGCTCCCTGTAATCGATATACAATCGAAGGGATCCATCTTTCTTCCAGACAAAGAGAACGGGTGCTCCCCAAGGAGAAACGCTATGTTGGATGTAACCCTTCTGCAATAATTCCTCAAGCTGCTTCTTTAATTTGTACATCTCGGTTGGATCCATACGGTATAGTGCTCTGGAAATAGGAGTGGCTCCAGGCTCTAATTCGATATTAAACTCTACTTTTCTCCATGGAGGTAACCCAGGTAGTTTATCAGGAAATACGTCTGAGAATTCATTCACAACTGGAATAGATGAGATTTCTACTCCTTCTTCTTTCTTCATGGCATAACACTATAATCCGTGACAACCCTGCTTCAGTAATTTCACTGCTTTTATGGCTTTGATCAATTTTCCTGAGCTTCCCGGTCTCCATCCTTTGAATAAATGTTCAGATCCGTCATCAGCAATGATAGAAATATTTCTCCTTCGGTAATTCAAAATAGCCTCGTAACGGTTGAGCCAATCGTCTCCGAGAATTAGATCGTCACCATGGATGTCGACCACAATAAGGTTTGATGGCCAATCTCTCCCTCCTATAGACACTGGAAAATCTCTCGTTTCCAGTTTTTCCACAATTCTCTCTCCGCTCGGTAATCCACAACATAAGGCTCACAATCATATAAGCACGAGATTTTCAAATGATATGAAAGAATGTGTAGCTCCTGAATCGAATAAGACACTAACTGGTTGCAAAATGATCTGAATCGTACCTGATGCAACAAAGAAGTTGTTACTGCCCGACCTCCTCATCTCGTAAAGGCGCGGAGGAATGGACCCAGCACTGGACGCCTCTCTTTTCCCAACATTCTGCTGCTGGAACCCACTTTGTTGTGTCTGGTTCACACTTGCCTCTTTCGGAACCGGTGCAGGAGTGCGAGTACCAATAGATCTAGTCACATTTCCACAAAAAGTCGCACAATGGCCTTCCTGTCCGCACTCGAAACAAGTCACAGAAGGCGCGTAGCAATCACGTCGAACATGCCCTGATTTACCACAGTTATAACATTTCTTCGCTGCGTCTGAAACTGTTGATGTTGTCCGGAACTTCTTTCCACCTCGGGAAGGATGCGGAGGTCTCCTAGATGAATGAAATGAAGACTGGCCCTCGCGGGGCCCACCACTCTTGTTTTCCGAGAAGTTGCCAGACACTTTCTGCTTCTTTGCCTCCGTCGATTTCTCCACCGCTGCCTCTTTCATGTCGTAGGCCAATGCTTTGTCCTGATACTGTCGCAAGGTAGCACATTCAAATCCGGACATATATTGTTGAATCTCGGGTTTCATCCGCATATCGAAATGGAAAATCTTTTCTGCCTCGGTCCTAACCAAGTGTCGCACACAAGTCAGCTGGTGATTAAAAGTCTTGATTATATTTGTCACAGATGCCTCCGAACTCTGTGGCGAGAAAAACTCTCGGACTCTAGCCTCTCTAACGGGATGAGGACAATATTGTGCTTCCATCATTAATCTGAATTCCGTCCAGTCAGCATTATGATCTTCAGGTCGAACAGTCTCCCACCAGTCGAAAGCCTCCCCAGTCAGAAAATACTGGGCGATTGGAACTTTTAGGTCATCCGGACAGTTGATCGCCACAAATATCTTTTCCAACTCTTTCAGCCAGTGATCCCAAGTAGGCATCTCATCAGAACCGTCAAATTTTGGCGGGTGCAATTTTACCACCTCCGTAAGCCACTTGTCTCCCCGATTATCCTCGTTGCGCTGTTGGCCCATCGCGGTCTGCATGCGGTCAACCACCTGAGCGAACTGGGTCATCTGAGCGACCACCTGCTGAAGCACCCCCGACATGTTAGGATTTGCATTATCATTTGCTGATCCTTGTTATCCTCCAGAATGGGAGTCGGTTCGATTAGCTGATAATTTTGGGATAGTCGCTGAATCCTCCTATCTCGCATTACCACATCTGCGTCCACGACCACGTCCGCGTCCACGATCTCCCCTCAACATACTGTAAATACAAATACTCAATATCCAGGGCAAAATTTTCTAAAATAACGTCCGTCAGTATTCACACAACGGGAATTAAACAAAACAGTAGTATAAGAGATTATGAGACTTATAATCACGGTCCACATGACGACGTTGGCTAGGCAGTGATGTTACAAACGACCCATAAATCAAATAATGTAAACAGACCCAACTAAACCCGACTGCCAAGATATCCATGAATCTTAGCTCTGATACCATATTCTGTAACACCCCGAGATATTCGGAATAATTACAGCGCCGTAAATCCTTTATATAAGAATTTACAAGGTCAATTTAAAGAAAAGTAGAAATAATACAGAAGTACCATTAACGTTAAGATTACAAAACTAGTTTGAACAGTTCAAATAAGTCCATTATTACAACCACCTCGAAAACATCACGATAAACACGTACTCGAGTACTGAAATAACCCAGAAAGACAAGATAACAGTAATTAACATCACTGAGCCCCTTCATCGTCATGTCGGAACTGTAGCTGCTTCCCCGCTCCTCGACTACCTGAACATCAAAACAAATGTCCACCCCTGAAGGGGTTAGCAAAATGATGCTAGTACAAGTATCATAATACATCAATCGATTATGCAATAACTATGCATCATGAAACATACAAAACGGACTTCCATCACCGGAATCCAACAATACGAATCCTCACGATTCCATCAACATACAGGGTAATCCAACGATCCAGCGCCCTTAATATAGATCCCCATGATGATCCCGTCGGACCAACGCATGGTGGAAAACCCGTCCAACGATCCAGCGCCCTTAGCATAGATCCCCATGATGATCTCGTCGGACCAACGCATGGTGGACATCCGATCCAGCGCCCTCAGCATAGATCACTTGATCTCTCCGGATCATACATAAATACAAATCATGCATATACATATGCAAAAATCGATATGTCCATCATCATGAACAATCAAGAATCAATCACGAATATCATAACAATTCAAAAGAACTAATCTTACCAGCAACATGAATAAACGTATACATGATAAACATTCCAATATTAACAAGTTTTCAATTCTGATACTTGCCTCAAAGATGGCAAGAACTAACTGCTCCAATGATCTCAACACACTCGAAGGCCGACTCCTTCGATCAATCGTTCGCAATGCTTGGCCCTTTAACAAACAAGAAAAATAACGACAACTCAAAACAAGTTTAAACGTACGAACATCTAACCTCTACTACGGTCGTGTTAACACTCTAAGCTAGCCAGCTCACGGTTCAACTCACCCGACGAACACTCGGTCGAGCTAGAGTCACTCAAATCACCGTAATTTCGTACTTCAATTTTTGATTATCGATGTCATTACCAGGTTTGGTTATATAACACCTTCAATCCGAGTTCAAGGTTAATTCATCTCTATACTTCATTTTTTATACAAGCTGCCATCTTTGCCAAAGTTTTCCGTTCAAATTAATTGTCACCCATCAACACTCTACGTTCGAATCATCAACAAGAAGATAAACAAACCCATTAATCATTACGAGTTGCGAATTACGCTGAAGGTCATCTCATGCTATCCGAAGATTATATCTTAGCGACCACTCTAAGAATTCATCTCTTTGCTAAAGATCTCATTCTAGGTAATGATAATAACAATACACCGACACACAATTGATTCGGAAAAGACAACCTAAACTATACAACAAATTTCGTAAATCAGATTCTTAGTTTCAACTCAATAAGGTTCAGTTGTGATCTTCTTACTCAAAGGAGTTCTAATATGATTACTTCAAGTTTATATGGTATGGTGTTCAACCTAATGAGTTATCCATAACCTTGATAATTCCAGGAGAAAGGTCATAATCCGAATAAAAACACGAATTCTAAGCTCGGGCAGCGACACATACCTTGTATGGAAAGAAAAGACGAAAACTCTTGATGAACTCAATGTTGGACGCTTGAACACCAATCCTCAAAGCCCCTCGCCTTCAATGATGTGTTAGGAGGCTGATATGAAAGTTGAAGATGGAGAGGGTAACTCTCAAAGTCGTGAAATTGGAGTGTGGGTTGAAGTGGCTGTCTGAAATTGAAAGAGGGTGATGTCCTATATATAGAAAATGGTTATTAGCGCGCGCTACGGCTATATCTTTAGCGTGCGCTAATGGACTAGCAGTCTACTGTCTCGGTCTGGTCTCGGCTTAGCGTACGCTAACATCATTTACGTGCGCTAAGTACGGCAATTAGCGTACGCTACCACACCATATAGCCTGCGCTAATGACCATACGAAGCTTTACTGACCTCACTGTACTTAACTTTAGCGTGCGCTATCCTCATACCAGTAGCGTGCGCTAAGCACCGTTGACTCGACTTTTCCAAAAGCCGTCTAGATTCATTCCGACATATCCCGACAAAGATTCGCGGTCTGATCTCACCTACCACCCTGTCTTAAGCATAGCGTGCGCTAAGGCTCATACATAGCGTGCGCTAGGAAACTTAATTAGCGTATGCTATGCTCAGACGTTAGCGTGCGCTAGAAGTGCACAAATACAATTATGAACAACATCATTCATGAAATCATACGCTCAACAGTACAAGATCATGAAAAACGAAGGATAATACTTAGATCAAATACAATATATACAATGGCACAAGGTTCAAAATACACATTAGAATCTCGATTTGGATGGATTTTTTTGGCACTTTTAGCTTTATAAAAAGGTGTTGGAGACCCTGAGGAGAGAGATATTCTGATCTTGGTGAGATATTGTGTGGAAAAAACACAATATTCAGGGAGAGAAACACCAAAATAGGAAGGAAAGAGAGATTTTTCATCATCTTATTTGTATGTTCATCTTGAAGAAAAAATACATTTGTGAGTGAATATTATTCCTTGTATCATTTTGTTGTGAGTTCTTGAAGGAAGATCATCAAACCTTCATCGGGAATTCGATTTCGACTTTTACAAGGGAAGTTTCTACCATGTTTTGTTTTACAATTTCAATTATTATTGTTTAAATAATCATGAGTAGCTAATCATTTCATATGGGTTTTTAGATTGAGCCACACACATGTTATCGATTGTTAGTTCCTATTGTTTTTTCGGGTAAAGTTGGGATTGTTCTCCTTGTTTGTTCTTCGTATAAGGACTTTTGATTTAGATCATCAAACCTATTTCATAGTTGTTATTATTGTAAAATCGAGGTTTTTTGTAGGTGTTCGCCATCAAACGACCCGATAGAAGCAATTGTGAATGTTCTTTACCTTTTTCTGCAATCATTTAGCAATTTACCTCATCAAAAGTAGTCGATTAATTGATTGTTAGTTAGGGACTCTTCCCCATCAAAGGAGTTTCCCTTATTTTCGATAAGAACAATCGTGATTTTTTAGAATTACCGCCATCAAATGGATTTCTTTTAATCGTGAGCAATCGATAATTCCAAACCTTAATTCTTTGTGTATCGGAACTAATAATTGATTACGTGTGTATCAGTGATTCTAAACTCCCATATCATTCTCATAATTATAATCTCTCAATTATCCAACCTTTAATTCGGTGTTAACGTTTCGTTTATAATAATTTTCTGCATTTTGTGATTGTGATCCTATCAAATCTTTGGTGTATTTTACTTTATTTTACCTTTGTTGATCCGACTATTTTCCGAACATTATCGAATTTCAAATCGTTTCCAACTCCTTGTGAGATCGACCTCGGAGTTACTTGTCGCTACCTACAAAAGCGATTCGTACACTTGCGAGTATTTAATTTGTTCACCAAGTTTTTGGCGCCGTTGCTGGGGAGTTGGCGTTTAATTTTTGATCTTGTTTTATAATAGTTGAATTGTTTTTCTTGATCATTTTTTCGTTTTCATATTTTCGATAAAATCTAAAAAATTCGCTCTAATTTCTTTTGTTTATGCTTGGTAGGAGATCGTTGGGTAACCCGATTCTTCCACCCATAGACGAAGTTCAAAGGATTAGAGCACCAAAAGCAATAGCCACATCATCAATGGCAAACGAAGAGGAGAACCCGAATCTTGAAGAGCGACTTTTGCTCCAAGAAGAAAACCCTCGTCAACCAAGGGTTGAGAATGTTGCACAAAATTTAGAAGAAGAAAACATTCGTTAACCGAGGTTTCCGAGATATGAGAATGTTGGGCGCAATCAAGGGATATCCGAAGCTCAACAAGGGAGATACTTCTATCCGAGACAACCACCTGTTGGAGTGAAATATGGAGCGAATTATTATCGCGGGCCTCAATATGGGATGGAAGCAAACTACAATATGCCGCAACAACCTCCGGTTGAGCATCTAATGCGGGACTATGCAAAGCCCGTGGTTAACACCGCCATCTCGTGCATCTAATTAGCATCGGCAGCAAGGAACTACCATATAAGCAGATTTCACATCGAGCAATTGCCCTCATTTCACGGATTAGCACGTGAGGATCCGTTGTCGTTCATCCGAGACTTCTATGTGGCGATTGACAACTTGCCATTAAATGGGTTGAGCGAGTATCAACTAAGAATGAAGTGCTTCCCTTATACACTCAAGGATGGGGCGAAACAATGGTTGATGACTTTTGCACGGGTTCACTAAGAACATGGAATGAAGTTTACGACAAATTCATTACCAAGTACTTCTCTCATTCGAAGAATACACAATTGAGAACTCAATCTCAACATTTGGACAACAAGAAGGAGAGGCATTTCACGAAGCATGGGACTGATTCAAGATGCTCCTCATTCAATGCCCACACCATCACTATCCGCTCCAACTACTTAATCAATTCTTCTATGATAGGTTGACTCAATATTGCCAAGGTGCGGTGGATAACGCAGTCGGTGGTTCGTTTTGGGGGTTAACGGAGAGACAAGCTTATGATGTGTATGAAACGTTGGGAGCTAATTCACAACAAAAAAGTATACGTGTTCGTAGAGGAGCTGTGAACCAAGTAAGTGAGAAGGACGAGATGCAATCTAAAATCGATGAGTTAACAAGAGAACTAAGACAACTCAAGACTCAAAATAAACCTTCAAGCTCACGAGTTTGCGAGATTTGCGGAGCACTCGGATATGATGCTAATTCTTGCCCACATACTTTTCTGGAAGAACAAACCGAACAAGTGAATTGGGCTATGGGACAAAGCACGGGAAGGCCCGAGTGGGAGGAGAGGAGAAATAACTATGGCGGAAATGCAAGAAATGCACCTCTCCCGAACACTTATCATTCTAAGCTAAGAAACCATCCGAATTTCTCATGGAGAAACAACAACCCAATGTCGTACGACACATGCGCCCAAGCTCAATACAACGGAGGAAACCGAGCCCAACAAACAACACAAAGTGAACCACCTCCACAACAAAGGAATCTCTTGAGGAGAGTATTGCGGTATTCATTAAGGAAAGCAATAAAATGTTCAAATCTTTAGAAGCCTCGGTGAAGAAAATAGAGGTTCAAATCGGGCAACTTGCGACCGAGGCACGTAGGCAAGAAAGGGGTAAACTACCAAGTCAACCCGAGCAAGCTCAAGCTATTACCACTCTCCGAAGTGGTAAAGTGATTAATAAGGAGGCTAATTCCGAAGCGAAAGAAAGGGGCGGTGAGAAACAAGACGAGTCGGGAAATTAAGAAGAGAGAATAGACGAAGCAACTTCAACTTTCAAGCTTCACAAATCTGCTCAACCATATAAGCCACCGGTCCCTTTTCCGAGCCGACTTAGAAAAGCAAAGCAAGATGATCAATTTTCCGAAATCTATGACATGCTTTCGAAGGTTCATATCAACTTACCTCTCGTTGTGAAGAACATTCCCGCCTACACGAAATTTTTCAAAGAGTTGACCTCCAACAAGAGACGATATTTCGGGAACGAAAAAGTGGTGCTCTACGAGGTAGAAGCAAGGAGTCAAAAGAAAGGCGATCCCAGAAGTTTTATGATCGACATCACTATGGGAGATAAGAAAGTTGCTCGTGGGATGCTCGATTTGGGAGCAAATGTGAATCTCATGCCATACTCGACTTACTTGAGGCTTGGACTCGGAGGAATCAAACCAACAAGAATGACTCTTCAAATGGAGGATAGGTCGGTGAAATACCCCAAGGGAGTCATTGAAGACCTATTAGTGCAAGTGGACAAGTTGGTGATTCCAGCCGATTTTGTTATCTTGGAGATGAGCGATTTCGCAACACGCGAAAATGAAGGGACAATACTTCTAGAACGGCCATTCATGCATACAACAAAAACAATCGTCGGTGTTGATGAATGAAAGGTCACCATGACCGTCTTGGGCGAAATTGTGGAAATCGACATATTCGGTTCATCTCCTATCCCTTCTCATATTTATGCTGCCCATGACTGTAATTTTATTGATTGCATTGATTCTTTGGTTGATGATACATATTTGCATGACGATGTAGGGGATACGTTGCATGATGCTCTAACCGTTGAGCATGATATGGGGCTAAATAATTTAGAAATTGAAGAATATGTTGCATTGCTAGATAAATCCAAACCCATTGATGAAGTTGGCGATCTTGAGATACCTTTGGAATTAAATTTTGAGGAGCCCGTTGAAATCACCCCGCCCCAACTTGAATTAAAAGAACTTCCGGCACATCTTAAATATATTTTCTTAGGCAAGAATGACACTTACCCTGTGATTGTCTCTTCCGAATTAACTCCTTTGCAAGAAAACAAATTAGTCGAAGTTTTGACTAAATTAAAGGAAGCGATTGGGTGGAGTATTTCTGATATCAAGGGGATAAGTCCTGTTAGGTGCATGTATAAAATAATTCTTGAGGATAATGTTAAACCTGTTAGGCAAGCTCAAAGATGTTTGAATCCAAACATGCAGGATGTAGTAAAAAGGAAGTTTTGAAATTACTAGATGTCGGAGTCATCTACCCGATATCCGACAGTAAGTGGGTTAGTCCTGTGCATGTAGTGCCTAAGAAATCTGGAATAACGGTGGTTCGTAATGATAAAAATGAATTGGTGCCCAGTAGAACAGTGACCGGTTGGAGAATGTGCATTGATTATCGGAAATTAAATGCCGTAACGAAAAAAGATTATTTTCCCCTCCCTTTCATTGATCAAATGTTGGAACGTTTAGCTGGGCATGATTATTACTGTTTTCTAGATGGTCTTTCAGGTTTCTATCAGATTCCCATTGCTCCGGAGGATCAAGAGAAGACCACTTTCACTTGCCCTTTTGACACTTTGCCTTTAGGAGGATGCCGTTTGGTCTTTGCAATGCTCCCGCTACTTTTCAAAGGTGCATGCTTTTCATATTCTCTGACTTGTTGGAAAAGTCCATCGAGGTATTCATGGATGATTTTTCCCCTCCCTTTCATTGACTCATTCTAATCTATTTAGTCGTGTTTCTGTTGTTTTTTAGTATTTTTATTCTCTTTTATGCATGCTATGTTATGTTATTAATTTATAGGTAGCCAAGCGAAGATTGTGGTGAAATATGCGCTTTCATATATGACGATCAAGAGCAAAAACGGGGCCTAAAACAATAAATATTGAAGCAATATCGGTCAAATTCCAGAAACATCACTCCGAATTGGGGTGTGTTCTCCATTTACATAGATTCCTCGTGAAATTAGCTTCGAAACGGTATATCATACGCTAAATTCCGATATGTATTGATACAAGAACGAAGGATCAAGCCGAAGAAGACCAAAAACCGGAATCAAAACAAGAAGAAACGATCTGGGCTGCGTCAGGCAACTCGACCGTGTCACAGGACACGGCCGGGTCTCGTTCCAGTAGATTTTCACGTTCTGGAAGAGTACAACACGGCCGTGTCACAGGACACGGTCGAGTCATGCATCCAGACAATTTTCCAATTCTAGCGCATCATGACACGAGCCGTGTCACTGGACACAGCCGAGTCCGATGGACAGAACACTTTTGCATTTTCCAGGATAGTTCGACATGGGCTGTGTCACCTGACACGGGCCGTGTCACTTTTCGGTGCAAGTCCAGTTCTTTGACATTTTACACGATTTGGATGGAATTTTTTGGCACTTTTAGCTTTATAAAAAGGTGTTGGAGACCCTGAGGAGAGATATATTCTGATCTTGGTGAGATATTGTGTGGGAAAAACACAAGATTTAGGGAGAGAAACACCAAAATAGGGAGGAAAGAAAGATTTTTCATCATCTTCTTTGTATGTTCATCTTGAAGAAAAAATACATTTGTGAGTGAATATTATTCCTTGTATCATTTTGCTGTGAGTTCTTGAAGGAAGATCATCAAACCTTCATCGGGAATTCGATTTCGACTTTTACAAGGGAAGTTTCTACTATGTTTTGTTTTACAATTTCCATTATTATTGTTTAAATAATCCTGAGTAGCTAATCATTTCATATGGGTTTTTAGATTGAGCCACACACATGTTATCGATTGTTAGTTCCTATTGTTTTTCCGGGCAAAGTTGGGATTGTTCCTCCTTGTTTGTTCTTCGTATAAGGACTTTTGATTTAGATCATCAAACCTATTTTATAGTTGTTATTATTGTAAAATCGAGGGTTTTTGTCGGTGTTCGCCATCAAACGACCCGATAGAAGCGATTGTGAATGTTTTTTACCTTTTTCCGCAATCTTTTAGCGATTTACCTTATCAAAAGTAGCCGGTTAATTGATTGTTAGTTAAGGACTCTTCCCCATCAAAGGAGTTTCCCTTATTTTCGATAAGAACAATCGTGATTTTTTAGAATTACCGCCATCAAACGGATTTCTTTTAATCGTGAGCAATCGATAATTCCAAACCTTAATTCTTTGTGTATCGGAACTAATAATTGATTACGTGTGTGTCGGTGATTCTAAACTCCCATATCATTCTCATAATTATAATCTCTCAATTATCCAACCTTTAATTCGGTGTTAACGTTTCGTTTATAATAATTTTCTGCGTTTTGTGATTGTGATCCTATCAAATCTTTGGTGTATTTTACTTTATTTTACCTTTGTTGATTCGACTATTTGCCGAAGATTACCGAATTTCAAACCATTTCCAACTCCTTGTGAGATCGACCTCGGAGTTACTTGTTGCTACCTACAAAAGCAATTCGTACACTTGCGAGTATTTAATTTGTTCACCATCCATCTCGGGGCCCATGGCGCTGTAATATTCCTGGATGGCTCTGGAGGTATTACAGTGGGGGTGTAAACAATCTCGAACGGGTGCATCATGCGGCAGACTGAAACCCAGGAATGAAACAATATTCGACCCATGACAACCATAAACTACACCTCTTACATTGTTCCGAGGCGAAACAATGCAAATACGTCTCTAGAGAGCGATCCATCACCCTTGTCTGTCCATCCATCTCCAGGTGATAGGCCGAACTCGTCCTCAATTTGATACCCAAGGCTTCGAGCAGGTCCGACCAAAAAGAGCTTTCAAACATGGAGTCAAATCAGACATGGTCGATCGCGGGACCCCATGAAGGCTGCCAACCTCCTTGCCAAAATTTCCCGCTACCTGCCGTTTGGAACGAACACAGCAACCCCATCATGAAGTCCATATTAATATCCTCCCATACTCGTGTCAGAATGGGAAAAGGTTGTAGCAATCTGGCTGGCGATCACGTATCGTACTTATTTTCCTGACAGACCAAGCTCTCTGCTATGTACTTTGTCACTTTATGCATCATTCTTGGCCAATTAAGATTAGCATCCACCCTCCTAAATGAGTGAGATGCTCCGGAATAGCCCCCTTGAGGAGTCGAGTGGAATTCCTCAATGAACTTATCAGTCCACGACGAGTTCTTAGGAAGTAGTAACCGCCATTTGTAAAATAACATGTTATTGATCAGCACATATGGCCCAACTCACATGCCCCCCTTCATATTCATGGATAACTTTTCCGCATTGCACATCAACCCCCGTGTCCTCACGTAACTCAGCCCAATCAACCCACTTCGGTACGGAAATAGCCGCAAGGGTGTTGTCTGTAACACCCCCAAATACTCCGGGTAATTTACATTGCCGTAAATACTACTCTAGCATTTACCAGACTAAAAAATCAAAATAACATTCAACCACCAAAGTTTAATAATACATAACACGGGTTTATCCAACCCATAAAAAAAAGAACACATGACGGCTCAAGCCGATCGGGATTGAAGAATTCTAAATACCAACTTAAATAACACTCGTTTAAAGAGTAATTATTACAGGCCGACTTTGAAACCAAAATAAATGACACGAAGGCAACAAGACCTCAATCGCTACTATCATTGTCGAATATCCTTGCTTTTGTATTGCCTCTGCGACGGCTTCTCGATCCAATCTATATCTGAAAACTGTAAAGAATCCAACCTACAACAGCGTTAGCAACAAGCTAAATAATGATCGAAACTACAACATATCATCAAATTGACATAAACATAACATAGAGTTCGCAACTCCAAATTTGAATATCAAAGAGGTCTTGGTGGACCTTCTCGAGATATTCCTAAATTACGCACCTGTTCACAAGGCGCGTATCATACGAACAATTCTGAGGCCTCAACGGCCCCCTCAGAGAATACCACTTCGAACCTACCAGCCCGCTGGACGCATATACACGAACGATCCAGAGGCCTCAGCGGGACCTTCTCTTGATAGCTAACACACTAAGTCCATTGGGTGCATACCAGGCGAATAATTCCGAGGCCTCGACGAGACCCTCCCAGAATATCAACACACTAATTTCGTTGGGCGCATTCCATACAAATAATTCTACGGCCTCGACGGGACCCTCCCAAAATATTAATAACATTTGGTAAGTATCAGATTACTTACAAACATTTAAACATATAATTCAACAGTTTATATCATATATGATACGCGGTAAAAGTTCTTAGAATTTTGCCTTTCGCCGGAGATGAAAAATCTTCAAAAATCCACGCTTGACTTGTCTCGTCAATCCTAGGAATAATAACTTCACATAAAATCAACTATCAAATCTACGACTCAACAATCGATTAATTTTAGTACGATTATCTTAACGAATATAATTCTAACAAAGAACGATTTCAACAACAATTATTGACGATCCACGATTGTACAAAGAACACCAATACATGAAACCTACCGTAACCACTTAGATAATTCAATTGAACATTATTCCTTATCTTTCCAAAATCAATGAATTGCAATCCTAGTTTATCTAATGAACTCAGCCATTTAATCAATAAAAAATCAATATACAATTACTAATTCGATTATTCAAGTTCATAAACGATTATCAAGCCTTCAATCCTCTACACACCAACTATTTTGAAATCCACAATTTCAATAACATATTGCAAGAACATCATCTTAAAATACTTGTTTTTATGATTAAATCGATCTTCAAGATGCCTACAACCTTAATCAATCATCTATCGTTTGAAACATGCTTAGTCCTTTACCAATGTCAAGATTAAAACTCCTTAATCATAAATTTTAATTATGCATATTTATACTTTATTGATAAGTATTTTATTTACCTCAAAATTTCCATTATTCATAAAATAGAAAATTGGCGGGAGAAAAGAAATAATTATTTAATTGTGTTATAGTAGGAACAATATTATGTGATAAAGTTTAGTTCTAATATATTTAGATTATACACATTGCACTATTTTATACAAATGTGGTTATAGTTATCAATTTTACGAGGTTTCAAGATATCTGTATAAAATTTATAAACAATTAATTTTCAATTAACAACATACTAATTTAATAAAGTCGTCTTTATATAAGGAAGATTTTAGTGAATATAATTAACTAAAAATATTTGTAAGGCCCGGTTATTTTGGACTTATTTTTCACTTTTGATTCGATTCGATTCGATTCGATTGAGTCCATTCAATTGATTCGATTGATTCGATTCGATTCTTCTTCTTATTATTATTAATCTTAATTATTATTATTGTTATTATTACTAATAATATTACTATTATCGTTGTTGTTGTTGATTATTATTATTATTATTTAGCCTTAATATATATTTGATTCGATTCGATTCAGATCCATTCGATTCGATTCGATAGATCCGTCCAAATTCTAATTCAAATCCAGTTTCGATTCGATTCAGATTCATTCAAATTAAGTTAAGAATGGCCAAGTGTGATACAACAATTATTTAATTATTGCTGCAACAATTGGCCATGAGGGAGTTTAGCTTTTTATTTCATTCTCTAATATATTTTAAATGCAGTATTTCAATACAATTCAAAGAAACTGAAAAACATTAAAATCAACCCAATATTTCAGTTAATTAAACTCCAAAAATATATTACATTCAGTCTTATATTAATTGAATTTTTTAGATTATTTTAATAAAATTTTTATCTAATTTATTTTAGCTTCAATTGATTTTATAAAGTAGATTTTATTTAGTTTTCAAATTTTTTTATTTAATTATTTTTAATATTTATTTAGTTTTTTAATATTTTTCAACTTTTATTTAGCTTTAAGTAATTTTTTATTTTATTTTTAGTTTTAATGATTTTGTTAATTTGATTTACCGTTGAATCAACTGTATAAATTATTTATGTTTTTTTTTTCCTAATTTCAGATAAGGATTTATTTGCCTCCTTTTTGGAGATAAAAAATTGATTGTAAATCTTTTTTAAAATGTATCTGGATAAATATTTATTTATCTTCAGTTTTCAATCATTCAAAACATAGGAAATTCATGTTAGAAAAGACATGGAATATTTAATTGTGATATTGCAGCAACTGATTATGTGAGGGAGTTTAACTTTATTTATTTTGGTTTTTAATATGTTTTAGAATTAGGATGATGCACAGTTCTACTACTTTGGTACAATTACTTTCATAATATTTATATAAGTTGGGTACTAAGTTTTTATAATATAGTACACAATTCAGCAGTCAAGTGTTTGTTCCACGAATGATATTTAACTCATCAAATATTAGATCGACATTTGAATTTCAAAAACAATAATTTTCACTAATTGTGCTTTCCCATGATTATATGTTCTTTAATGTCGACGTATATCTACCAAGAACAGCATTCAATCATGTCAGCTTTATATAGTCATATCAAAGTAAAAAGCACGAAAGACTTGAATTTTTTATTGCGATAAATTTGATGTAATCATAAATAAAATAACTAATCTAATTATAAAGAAGTGTTACAAAATTTATAATGACCGATTTATGCATTATGCTTTTTCATGTGAATTTTTTTCTATGTTCCGGGTATTACTTGGTGGTAAACTAGATAGTATTTATATCTATACTATATAAAACTTATCCCCTTAATTTAATGTGGAAGGGGGATTTATGTCACTTATTCATGTTAAAGGATTACATATGAAGAGACTATTTTAATTGTAACTTTTAATGTAAATAAACTAATTTAAATACAAAAGTTATGATAAACATCACAATGCAAATGCACCTTCTAATACACAAGGTGATTAAAATGAACTTTTAAATGATAGTATAAATTACAAGATGATTAAATTTTAGCTATGAAATCTTAGATACAATCGGTGCATCGCACGGGTTGAATAAACCAAAAACAACCCGGAGCAACATACGGGTTAGTAAAGCCTCATTTCATATAACTAATTACATAGAATAAAATAAAAAGACAATAACAATAAAAAAAACATATAAACTTCTCTAAAAGGCATTTAAATTCTGTCATCTGCTCATTCAACCGTCTGCCCCAACATTACGTACAAAACACGTAGATATTCAACTAAAGACCGTGCATCGCACGAGTTGGATAATGCCTCGTAATACATTATTTTTATCTTTATTTCAATTTTTTTCGACCAAAAAAAACCAAACCAAACATACCCAGTATATCTCGCTTCAGACGAGTGCAGGGAGGGTAAGATGTCTGCACTACGCCCTACTTATTACTTAGAGGGAGGTGCTTCCAGTGAAGACCCTCATCTTAGTGCACAACAACATATTGAGTGAAAAATACAAAGGAAAGCATATGATACGAAAAAACTCAATACCATACCTGAGTCCATGGCTTAATCCACATAAGACTTACCTAATAGGAATTTGGCTATTGCAATTTTTTTTTTGACCAAGAGTTATTTAAAGAAATAGCAATATGGGGGATCCTGGGCCAAATCCCTCGGAAAAGGTGGACACATCAAACCTTCCAACGAACCTAGGAAGTCGAAATAAACGGTAGACAAGAAAGGAAATAGAAAAAAGAAGTTAAAAATGGCGCAGTTAGCAGAAACATACGCGTGCGTGCCGTCCACAGAGCGGGGCCGGGGCATCCTAATATCCGGCGACCCGAAAACGAACTTGATCCTCTATTGCAACGGGCGATGCGTCATCATCCGACATCTTGGCCGTCCGCTGGAGGTGCAGGTGTATGGGGAACACGCGTATCCCGTCACCGTTGCGCGATACTCCCCCGACGGCGAATGGATCGCCTCCGCTGACATCTCGGGTACGGTTCGGATCTGGGGGACCTACAATGAGTTCGTGCTGAAGAAGGAGTTTCGGGTTCTCTCGGGTCGGATCGACGATCTTCAGTGGTCCCCCGATGGTCAGCGCATTGTGGCATCCGGCGAAGGCAAGGGCAAGTCCTTCGTTCGCGCCTTTATGTAAGCCTCAAAGCTATGTCGGTTTATGGGAATATATATTATGTCCTTAGTTAATGTCCTTGTTTGCATCGGTGTATGGATAGGTCAGAAATTCCCACATTCATCTTGGGGTTGGTGAAATTTGAAGAAGAAGTATATTATTTGTAAACCTTCTGAAAAGGATTACAGGCAATCTTTCATGCAAAAGGGAGTATATGATGTTGGTTTTGAAACTGTTGGAATTAGTTGGTCTATTTATGTGTTTTTGTTGGTAAATTTTTCCCCCCAAGATTGAAGCCTTATTTGATTTGCTTTGGCCGAAGTTGATGACGTTACATGTTGGCAGAAATTTCGCTAGAAGTTGAAATTCACGCAGTGAATTTTTTTCCTTCAAAAGTATCGTGCTTGCTTTGTTAGTGAATATATTATGGTGATTCTTATTTGATGATCTTTATTTGTAGGTGGGACTCAGGAACTAGTGTTGGAGAATTTGATGGACATTCAAGAAGAGTATTAAGTTGTGCATTTAAGCCGACAAGACCATTTCGCATTGTAACATGTGGGGAGGATTTTTTGGTTAATTTTTATGAAGGACCTCCATTTAAGTTCAAGCTATCTCACAGGTTTCATTTTACTAGATTTTACTGAATTGTAAATGGTCATGTTATTCTATCCACATAAACAAACAATTATCCGAACTAGGTTTCTAACACGATTTTCTCCTCGATGTTCATAAGTGTTTAATCAAGCAAATTATTCTGCCAGAGCTGCCTTAACCAGGAGTAAATTTCACATCCTTAATTAAGCTAGTAGTAATCACCTTACTTCAAGTAGATGGTACTAGACCTTCTCTATTAGAGAGGAGGTTGGAGGTTAGAATCATGCAACCCCTACCCTCCATTTTGTAATGGATTCATTTTTTGAGAGAAGAAAAACTAAGCTAGTATATTACCCCTTTAATCCATGTGAACTTGAATATTAAACATCACAAATTAGCTAGCTGGCATGTTCTTTGTAGTAAGAGCCAAGAGATATCAGAATTTATGTGTATTCATTAGAGAGGAGGAACACCTTTGTATAGAAGATATGATGGTTGTACTCCAGGAAGGTAGAAATTTGGAAATCAAATCTCCTATAATAAATTTACTTGCGAAGCAAACTAAATATAGACATTTATATATTAATAACTCTCCCCTCAAGCTGAAGCATAAATATCTATCATACACAGCTTGTTACAAATGTAAGTAATTCGAGCTCCAATGAGAGATTTGGTGAAGAAGTCCCCTAGTTGTCCCCCAATTTACTGAGTACTCTGAAAATACATTCCGTCTGTCGTACCACACCATGGAGACGAGGAAGACTCAATTTGTGGGGACGAGCACCACCCAAAGTAACCAAGTCTTATGACAAGGAGATTGAAGAGGTGCTTGACAAGTGAGTAGTTCAGAAACGAGGCGTGCCACTGCAAGCTCAATACTTGATCCGATGGAAAGGAGTACCATGTCTGAAGCGACATGTGAATTTAAAGAAGACTTATGGCAGTTCCAAATCCAACTTCATGAGTATGAGTTGACGAGGATGTCGCCAAATTAGGTGCAGAGTGGATGTCATGGCTAGAGATCAAGTTTTGTTGAATATTCTCATGAACAAAATGACAATCTATTCTATTATGTTTCGGTTCGTTCATGAAAGACAGGATTTGAACCAATAATAATCGCAACTTCGTTATCACACTACAACTTTGATGTGGCTAGAACCCTAAAACCAATTTTAGTCTGAAGTTGCAAGACCCATACCGTTTTGCGTGGAGCCCGTGTCATTGGTTGATATTCTGTTTCTATACTGGATCATGATACCACATTATGTATATTAATTTTCCACAAAACTAGATTTCCACCAACAAAAACGCAATACCTAGTAGTGATCCCCAGTCAATCTTGGAACTTGCGCAGTCTGCATCAGAAAAGCTCTCCATCTTATTGTTCCCATGATTCTGCTATAATATACCACGTCGAGGAACACCCTTGAAATATCATAACGTTTGTTCCAAAGCTGACCAATGATGGACTGTAGGAGAAGGCATGAACTGATTTAAAGTACTCACTAAATAATCATTACCAGGATGAGTTAAAGAAAGATGGTTTAGCTTTCTAACTGTTCTCCTATATTTTTAGGGTCATCAAAATTCAAAGGTATCACCATCATTTTTAAGTTGATGATTCAGAAGCATTAGAGTGCTGCATGATTTGGCTTCCAACTTTACAGTTTTTGCTAACATATCTAAAACATAGTTCTGTTTAGACAAAAAAGTACCTTTTCTTCTCCCTGACACCTCAATCCCCAAGAAGTATTTTAAAGGTCCCAAATCTTTAGTACTGAACTCCTGCTGCAAGAATGCTTTCAAAGACAAGATTCCATGTGTATCAGTTCTAGCGATATCATATAAGTAGACAACAAGTAGAATGATACCTGAGGTAGAATGCTTGTATAATATAGTGTGAGCACTCCTGCTCTTGCCTTGAAACCTTTCTTTCGACTGGCTAAATTTCCCAACCCAAGCACAAGGGCTTCACTTTTACCCATATAATAAACTTCCGACGATGAGTCACCTTTTTAGACTCCCTTAGCAATGAACCTAGGTGATTGCTCCATATATACTTCTTTCGCAAGATCCCATGTGAAAATTAAAATTCATTGACATAAATTTGGTGCAAAGGCCAATTATTTGTTGCAACCAAGGAAATGTATAGGGAACATATTATAACTTGGCGACCAGAGAGAAGGTGTTAGAGTAATTAATCCCATAAGTCTGTGCATATCCTCTAGCAACCAATCAAGCTTTAAGACGAACTGCAAAACCATCATATTGAAACACTACATCAAAGACCCATTTGAAGCCAACAACTTTCTTGCCAATACGTAGCTTAGTTAGGTCCCAAAGTCCCATTTTTAGTTAAAGCATGCATTTCATCAATCATGGATGCACGACTGCTAGGATTGGATATTGATCGAAGAAAGGGACTTAAAACTGAAAATAACACATTAATATTATTACTCAAGAACAATGTGTTCTTCCTCGAGATTTTGTCCGCCCAAGCCGAATAACAAATATTTCAAAGTTAAAACCCTATCTAAGCTACGATAATTAAATTGTTAAGCCTACGGGCCATAAGCCCAACATATCATTAACCTAACAAATAATGTTCACTTAGTAATAATAATAATAAGCCCAAAGAGCCATCCAGCTAAGCCCATCTTCTTCCTTTTGTAGACGAGCACAAACTGACCCCGATTTTTATCAACACCCCGGATGTACGATGGCCGTCCTCAAGGCGGAAGTCCGTTAATTGCCCTTTTACATCTGCTATGTCCAACTACGTAGCCTCCTCAACCTACTTCACTCGCCACTTGATTAAAACTTGCTACTTTGGCTCCCTGTTGGATATTTCGGGACTCTATGACCTTCCCCGGCTCAAATCCCATCTCCTCACTCAACAATTCCGGCAGTAATACCACCGTCACAGTGTTCCCCAGCTCCTGGCTTTAGTCGGGATACATGAAATACAAGGTACACCCTAGTAGACGCCGAAAGTAGTAATCAGTATGCCAATTCCCCACCTTACTCTCCATCTCAAACCGCCCAAAGTATCAACTTGCGAATTTAACATGCATGCTCTGAATATCACCGCATGTCGGCACTGGTGTAATTTTGAAAAAAACCATGTCTCCCATGCGATAATGTAAACCGCGGCGATGCTTATTCGCCTCATTCTGCATTCGTTGCTGTGCCCGTTTCAAATGGAAACACATCTTTATTTTGATCCATAAGTACCTCCTCGACCACCTTCACTCGAATCTCGCCGTAAAAATTGACTGATAGTGGGGGGTGGGTTGTAAACAATCTCGAACGGGTGCATCCTGCGTCAGACTGAAACCCAGTGTTTAAACAATATTCAACCCATGACAACCACAACTCCACCTCGTACATTGTTCCGAGGCGAAACAATGCAAATACGTCTCTAGAGAGCGATCCATCACCCTTGTCTGTCCATTCCTCTCCGGGTGATAGGCCAAACTCGTCCTCAATTTGGTACCCAAGGCTTCGAGCAGTTCCGACCAAAAAGAGCTTTCAAATATGGAGTCTCGATCCGACATGGTCGATCGCGGCACCCCATGAAGGCGGCCAACCTCGTAGGCGAAAATTCCCGCCACCTGCCGTGTGGAACGAACGCGGCAATCCCGTAATGAAGTCCATATTAATATCCTCCCATACTCGTGTCAGAATGGGAAGAGGTTGTAGCAACTTGGCTGGCGATCATGTATCGTACTTATTTTCCTGACAGACCAAGCACTCTGCTATGTACTTTGTCACTTGGTGCATCATTCTTGGCCAATTAAGATTAGCAGCCACCCTCCTAAATGTGCGAGATGCTCCGGAATAGTCCCCTTGAGGAGTGGAATTCCTCAATGAACTTATCAGTCCACGACGAGTTCTTAGGAAGTAGTAACCGCCCTTTGTAAAATAAAATGTCATTGATCAGCACATATGGCCCAACTCTCGTGCCCCCCTTCATATTCGTGGATAATTTTTCTGCATTGCACATCGGCCCTCGTGGCCTCACATAACTCAGCTCAATCAACCCACTTCGGTACGGAAATAGCCGCAAGGGTGTTGTCTGTAACACCCCCAAATACTCAAGGTAATTTACAGTGCCGTAAATACTACTCTAGCATTTACCAGGCTAAAACATCAAAACAACTTTCAACCACCAAGGTTTAATAATAATAACACGGGTTTATCTAACCCATAAAAAAAGAACATATGACAACGGTTCAAGCCGATCGGGATTGAAGAATTCTAAATACCAACTTAAATAACATTCGTTTAAAGTGTAATTATTACAGGCCGACTTTGAAACCAAAATAAATGACACGAAGGCAACAAGACCTCAATCGCTACTATCATTGTCGAATACCCTTGCTTTTGTACTGCCTTTGCGACGGCTTCTCGATCCAATCTATATTTGAAAACTGGAAAGAATCCAACCTACAACGGGGTTAGCCACAACCTAAACAATGATCGAAACACTACAACATATCATCATAATGACGTAAACATAACATATAGTTCGCAACTCCAAATCTGAATATCAAAGAGGTCTTGGTGGACCCTCTCGAGATATTCCTAAATTACGCACCTGTTCACAAGGCGCGTATCATACGAACAATTCTGAGGCCTCAACGGCCCCCTCACAGAATACCACTTCGAACCTACCAGTCCGCTGGACGCATATACACGAACAATCCAGAGGCCTCAATGGGACCTTCTCTTGATAGCTAACATACTAAGTCCATTGGGTGCATACCAGGCGAATAACTCCGAGGCCTCGACGAGACCCTCCCAGAATATCAACACACTAATTTCGTTGGGCGCATTCCATACAAACAATTCTACGGCCTCGACGGGACCCTCCTAAAATATTAATAACATTTGCCAAGTATCAGAATACTTGCAAACATTTAAACAACAGTTTATATCATATATGATCGCGGTAAAAGTTCTTAGAATTTTGCCTTTCGCCGAAGATGAAAAATCTTCAAAAATCCACGCTTGACTTGTCTCGTCAATCCTAGGAATAATACCTTAACATAAAATCGACAATCAAATCTACGACTCAACAATCGATTAATTTTAGTACGTATCTTAATGAATATAATTCTAACAAAGAATGATTTCAACAACAACAATTATTGACGATCAACGATTCTACGAAGAACACCAATACACAAAACCTACCGTAACCACTTAGATAATTCAATTGAACATTATTTCTTTATCTTTCCAAAATCAATGAATTACAATCGTAGTTTATCTAATGAACTCAACCATTTAACCAATACAAATCAATATACAATTACTAATCCGATTATTCAAGTTCAGTGTTGTTAAACGCGATATGCGCACTGAAGCGCAAAGGCCTCCTGGAGCATAAGCGCAACGCGCAACGCGATAAGCGCGCTTTTTGAAAAAACACAAAAGTTGGAAAAAAATGCATAACAGTAAATTTAACATATTATAAGCAAATTAAATTGTCAAATAAGAAGTCGTGGTAACATTTCCTCATTCTAAATACTCCTCCAGTTGTAACTTCTCCACAGAAATTACAATAAAGTCGAACCGAGCTACCCTCTGAGAGTGCCCTTGCATATTTCCATGCCGCGTCTTTATTATCACCATCTGAAATCAGTGTACAATCACTAAATAATCAGTTATATAGACATAGTATATACTATATACTATATATACAGTATGTTATATATATTATATATATATATTACTCTGTCAACTTAAGAAAAAGAAGAGAATACCTTGAAGAGAAGATGAAACCGCCCAGATTCTTGAAGAGAGGAGATGATATCGCAGAATAATTAGGGTTTTCTCTCGTTGTTTAAGGAAGAGGCGCGGCTGTTTAAGGAAGACACGGGCCGCGGGATTGTATTTAGGGTTTTATAAGACCCCAGGAATGTATCTATTATAATTTATAACCCGTTTTTTGGCCATTTAAAATTATAAACATTTTTTTAATAAAAAGCGCGCTTTTTACTCGCATTTGCGCACTTCGCTTAAGCACAGAAGCGCGCGCCTTTTCAAAACCGCATCGCATACCTGATGCGACTCCCCAAATCTGCGCACCGCGTCGCTTCGCGCTTATGCGCGCGTTTAACAACACTGTTCAAGTTCATAAACGATTATCAAGCCTTCAATCCTCTACACACCAACTATTTTGAAATCCATAATTTCAATAGCATATTGCAAGAACATCATCTTAAAATACTTGTTTTTATGATTAAATCGATCCTCAAGATGCCTACAACCTTAATCGATCATCTATCATTTGAAACATGCTTAGTCCTTCATCAATGTCAAGATTAAAACTCCTTGATCATAATTCTTAGTTTCTAACACTTACGACGTGCTCCTCAACAACAAAAAATTGAAGTAGCAACAAGGAGTTCAGACAAAATTACCTTATTCGATGAAGAACGCGAAGAACGAAGAAAGAACATTTCAAAGCAACTCACAAGCTTGAGCAATCCACTCCTCTCCTCAATCTATACGTCTAACATCTTTGGAACGAGTGATTTTCAAAGAGAGAAAATGAATTTTGGAATATGGAAATGAGTCCTGGATCTTATTTTATATTAGTTTGCCTACGTAAACATCAAAGTTAACGTACTTAACAGCCCTTAACGTACCGCTATCATGGCCGCGTATACCTACTACATGTACTGCTGTCTGTCCTTAACTCTTACGTACATGACTCAGTAACTTGCCTACGTAAACCTTACAACATCAAGTACGTTGATCCGTACGCCTTACGTACGTTACATGCAATTGACTCTTTATGTCAAAAAGCACTCGACAATAATCTTATGCGTGATCCAAGCACTGGAAAGATACTCAACCTTGCAACGTTATAGTATGGTCTACGTTGATTTCGAAAATTTAACTACGTAGTTGTTAACTTACCGTTAGCTAATTCAGTTTCGATATTCTTCAACACGGTTTAATATGTTCCAAACAAAACTTGAAAATATAGTACAAATACATGTAGAAATACATGGATATTACATACCCGCCTTCAAAAGAGAAGTTTCGTCCGCGAAACTCAAAACAACCCAGGGTAACTTAAAAGCATATTATTCTCTGTCTCCCACGTCACCTCTTCTACGCTATGACGAGACTACTGAACCTTCACCAACTTGATATCTTTGTTTCTCAACTACTTGGTACGATATTCCAATTTCCTTGCCAGCCTTTCTTCGTAAGTGACATGAGATGCCACCTCAATTTCTCCAAAGTCTATCACATGACTCGGATCCGGAACTTTCTCAATAGAAACTTGAAAAACATTATGAACTTGGCTCACTGATGAAGGTAGAGCCAAACGACGCGCCATTTATCTGACTCTCTCGAGAATCTCAAACGGGTCAATATAACCTGGACTTGATTTCCCGTTCTTCCAAAGTGAAGAATACCACGAGTCGGTGAAACCTTCAGAAGTATATTATTTCTTACTTCAAATTCCGAAGGTCGATGTCGCACGTCCGCATAAGACTTCTGACGACTCTGAGCGGCTAATAATCGTTTCCGAATTACAGAAATCTTTTCTCTTTGTTTCCGCAAATAGATTAGGCTTGGTTCCATTCAAATCGGCTAAATCGTCCCAACACACAGGCGACTTACACCTTCTCCCGTATAATGCCTCAAACGGTGGCACCTTGATCGACGTGTGCCCACCGTTGTATGTGAACTCGATCAATGACAAGTGAGACTCCCAGTCTGAAATACAATCCAAGGCACATGCTCTCAACATGTCCTCCAACGTCTCGTCCTTTCAGACTACTCGTCTATCTGAAGGCGCCATATGATATGGTGCTTTAGAGATAGGCGCAGCACTTGGCTCAAGCTCGATTATAAGATCGACATCTCGTTGCAGCCGTAGTGTGGGCAATTTGTCTGGAAAGACATGTGGGTACTCACCTACAATAAGAATGGATGATAACTGAATCTTCCATATTCTTTCTTCACTACATAACACCAATAGCCAACACAGCCTTGGTTTAAGATATTTCCTTGCTTTCGTCGAACTGATAATATTCCCGGTCGTACTTGGCTTATTTCCTCGTAATAAGTGTTCATTATCATCCTCAGTGAGCAATGCAGTCGTTCTCTTACGAAATCTATGATCGCACTGAAGCTATCTAGCCAATCCCTGCCTATAATTACATCTTCCCCTCTCAAATCAATAATAATTAAATTTACATCCTAATCCCGATCACATATCTGAACAGGATACTCTCTAAGTTCTTTGATACCTACCAATCCATCTCCATTCGGTAAACCCACAATATAAGGTTCATAATCTTACTTACAATCGAATATCAGGCTTTTAACATAATATTTAGAGATAAAAGAATTACTAGCTCAGTATTAAATAAAACAATAACATGCTGCGAATTAACTTGATTGGTACCTGCAGCAACAGCAGTATGAGACTCGTCTGCACGTCTCATCTCAAAGACCCTCGGGGGGCGCCGATCCAGAACTCAAGGCTCCCTCAAAGCTTTCCTTCTGTCCTTTCCCCGTCTGGCACCCGAATTTTGCTGGGGCTGAGAATAAATCTGACGTGGCTGGTTACTCGTCTCTTTTTAAACTGGCGAAGAAGCATGAGTCATAGCTGGTTTAAGACTGCTTGTGCAAATGTGGCCCTATGACCTTCTCCACACTGAAAATACTTTATCGGTGGTTTGGACATGAAGATGATGAGGATCGGTACATTTAAAACAATTTCGGATGCCGTCTGCATTGGTACCCGAATTTATGAAGTTCCTCGCTGTTCCAGAAGGCAAATGAGGTTTTCCTGATTTTAAATGAGACCGAGTGTTGGCTATGGTAGGCGCCATATGATATGGTGCTTTAGAGATAGGTGCAACACTTGGCTCAAGCTCGATTGTAAAATCGACATTTCGTTGCAGCGGTAGTGTGGGCAATTCGTCTGGAAAGACATCTCGATACTCACCTATATTAAGAATGGGTGATAACTCAATCTTCTCATCTTCTTTCTTCAATACATAACACCAGCACCCAACACATCCTTGGTTTAAGATATTTCTTTGCTTTCATCGAACTAGGGGTGTGCATTCGGATCGATCCGATCCGATCCGAATTCGGATTGATCCGAAATTTTGGACCACTTTCTGCTCAATTCGAAATCCGAACCGATTGTTCGGATCGGATTCGGATCAATCCGAATCCGGATCGGATTTTTTCGGATTTAATCCGAAAATTTTAAAAATCTGTCAAAAAAAATATCTTAAACTGCAATAAATATATATAAAAAACCAAACTCACTAGTCTACTTCTTTTATAAAAAAACCAAAGTCATGATAGGAATATTAAGTCAAAGGGGATGATGTATTACATTCACTATGAACAACAAATCACTCAACTCAGAGAAGAAGAAATCAGCTTAAGAATGAGAAAAAAGGACAGGAAAATCACCATACATAAAGCAAAACAATACCAATTTCAAGCAATCAATCGGATTAATCCGAAAACAATACAAATTTTCTTTTTTCTTTTTATATATTTTGGATCAATCGGATTAATCCGATACGATTCGAAATTTTCGGATCTTTAAAATCCTAATCCGAAATCCGATCCGAAGACATCGGATCGGACTGGTTCGGATCGGATTTTCGGGTTTTCATTTCGGTTTTTCGGATTCGGTTTTCTGCACACTCCTACATCGAACTGATAACTTTCCGGACGTACTTGGCTTATTTCCTCGGAATAAGTGTTCGGTATCATCCTCAGTGAGCAATGCAGTCGTTCTCTTACGAAATCGATTATCGTACTGAAGCTATCTAGCCAATCCCTGCCTATAATGACATCTTCCCCTCTCAAATCAATAATAATTGAATTTACATCCCAATCCTGATCACATATGTGAACAGGATGATCTCTAAGTTTTTTGTAACCTACCAATCTATCTCCATTCGGGAAACCCACAATATAAGGTTCATAATCTTACTCACAATCAAATATCAAGCGAGTAACATAATATTTAGAGATAAAAGATTTGCTAGCTCAATATTAAACAAAACAATAACAGGATGCGAATTAATCTGATTGGTACCTGAAGCAACAGCAGTGTGAGACTCGTCTGAACGTCTCATCTCATAGACCCTCGGGGGGCGCCGATCCAAAACTCAAGGCTTCCCTCAAAGCTTTCCTTCTGTCCTTTCCCCGTCCGGCACCCGAATTTTTCTGGGGCTGACAATAAATCTGACGAGGTTGGTTACCCGTCTCTTTTTAAACCGGCGAAGAAGCATGAGTCATAGCAGGTTGAGGACTGTTTCTGCAAAATGTGGCCCTATGACCTTCTCCACACTGAAAACACTTTAACGGTGGTTTGGTCAATTCCCATGAAGATGATGAGGACCGGTACATTTAAAACACTTATGAAGTTCCTCGCCGTTCCAGAAGGCAAATGAGGTTTTCCTGATTTAAAATGAGACCGAGTTTAACGAAACTCATTCTCTTTGTTCTCATAAGTTCCAACTTTAACCTTATGTCTCTTGGCTTTAGGAGTAGGCTTGGTAGCAGCGAAAAACATCTATTGGGCAGCCCCTTGGCTTGATACTGTTAGTGTAGTACATTCAAAACCGGACATGTACTTCCGGGCCTCACGCTTCATTCTTCAAATGAAGTGTTAGATCTTCTCCTTGTGGTTTCCACGATATCACGGTCATAGTTTGATTGGTGGTTATAAGTCTGTATTGTCTGCATAACCGGAACATCCTGCACTGGAGCAGTGGAAAGTTCTTGAATATGGGCCTACTTACAAGGACCTGGACAGTACTGAGCCTCAATTAACTCCTTGAATTTGGCCCACATAATTTCCCGATCAGTTGGGCGGACAACTCTCCACCATCCCGCAAGAAAGAACTGAACGATCGTCACTTTCATGTCATCAGGATAACGAACCCCATCAAACAATTTCTCCAGCTTCAGCAGCCAAAACTCTAAATTCATGGACATTGTTGTTACGGCGCTCGACTAGTCGCGACTAGTCGACCAGACGGTGGAGGATCGTCGCCGTGCGACTCCGACTCGCCTGGTGTCGATATTTTGCCTGACTTGACCGACATGGGTCGCCTAGTCGACGACTTGGGTCGACCGGGTGACGACTAGGGTCCGACTTGGCCCGTGGCAGAGTACTTTAAAAAAACCTATATTTCTCAAACCTAATCTGAAGCGACTACCGCCGTCCTCCGATTTGCTGCACCGCCGATAAACAGGTACTCTTCCTCTACTCTTGTTTCTTTCTTCTTCTTCCTTCTTATTTCTTCCGGGATTTTCGATTTGCTATGTAAAGTATAAACCTACGGTGAACGCGTGATGCCATTTTTTCTTCCGCCGGTTCCCAATTTCTTCCACCGATTTCCCATTTTTTCTTCCGTCGGTTTTCTACCTCCCTTTGAAGCTGCACTTGTTGGGTCGGGCTTTACTTACTTTTGATTTGCTGTATGTATATATATATATATATATATATATATATATATAGGAAAAGGATCAAATGAGAAGGAATTTATTTTAAGAAATAAGAATACATCTCAGTCTTTGATTGCATGTGATGGATGGTCCGGATTGTATAAATACTTGGATTGTTTCTTAATTAATGACTGATTCCTCATTTGGTAAACTCATCGTTAATATATGGAAAGGTTCTTTTCCTCATTTCATGCATTTAATCTGGATCATAAAACTAGTTAGATCAATGGTATGGATGTATTCTTATTTCTTAACTAAAAATATCTATTCTCATCAGAACTATATAGATATATATATATATATATATATATATATATATATATATATATTATGAAGCGGAGCCTTGACGCAGCGTTAAGAGCCGTTGCCATTGCCGTGTGACCTGTGGTCACGGGTTCGAGTCCTAGGAGCGGCCTCTTGCCAAAAAATTGGCAAGGGAAGGCTTGCCCCCTATATACCCTTCCCGGGACCCTACCTTGCGGGACGCTTCGTGCACTGGACTGCCCTTTTTTATATGTATATATATATATATGTATATAAATATTATATATATTATATAATCACTATATATATATATATTAGTATACATATAATAAATATATGTATATAAATTATTTATATATTTAAAATTAGTCGACTAGTCTACTACTAATCTATGACTCGCCATGCCGGACCTCCGTCGACTCGACTCGGCTTGATTTACCGCCGTAACAACCATGCTCATAGACTCCTGAGCTCCATCAAACTGGAGAGGATTCATTCTTGATATTTCCTGCTGATACGAATTATCCGGGGAGAGGCGGATACGTATCGGTCGGAGTATATGTAGGAATATCGTAGCGGAAGTCTTTTTACGAGTAGGGGTGTTTTTTGGATGTATCTTGTGATGTAATATCGAATATGACGAGGAAAATTCGAACAAATGGAAAATGGAAGTAATATCGGAAAAGTGATAAAAATATCGATCAAGAAGACTTGAACGATCAAGAACAAAGGTTTATCGAATTAGACCTATAATTCGATAAGAGATTTCTTCTCAAGACCTATTGAGAATCAATCGGATTAATACTCGAAAACGCGTCGAATAAAAATCAAGTTTCGGTAAAAATCATTTACCAATGATAGAAACACAAAGTGTTTTCTTTCACATTCAAATTCATCATACAATCTCCCTCTTACAATGCTTATCAATGACTACTTATAGGAGGTTGTAGTCTAAGTCTAAGGAATCAAACAAAAAGAAAATAATTCAAAGATTTATAAAATCTTTGAATAATCAAAACAAATCAAATAAAATACAAACAAGAAACATCAATCACAAAATATGGGAACACAATCCCTAAAATAAGTAAAGAAAGGAAAAGAGAAGACAAAACACACAAAAATCAGCAATTAAAAAGGTAGTTTGGTCGCCGGACACGGGCCGTGTCGCTGACACGGCCGCGGCGCGCATCTGGCCGGCAGGGACTCGACCGTGTCCGATCGACACGGCCGCGGCGCGCTGAGGACGTCCGGCAATGGCCGATCGTCCAGCTGACTTCGGCCGCGATAGTGGCGTTTGGCGAGACTCGACACGGCGCGACAGGACGTTCGGCAATGACTCGGCCGTGCGGGCGACACGGCCGCGGCGTGACAAGGACGTCTCGACAAGAACTCGACCGGCTGACTCGGCATTGACTCGACCGTGTCCTGGAGCACGGTCGGGCGTCCGGACGATCATTTCGGCATTTCGGCGAGTAGGACTCGACCGTGTCTCTGGCACGGTCGGGTTCGACCGACGATGACCTTGGCATTTCCTGAGTAGCAAGACGGGCCGGTTCGGCTGCAGTTGCTCGGCCATTTCCGGCAGTGCGATATTTTCCTAAGGCGAGATATTTTCCTACAGTTGGATATTTTCCGGCGGTTGGACATTTTCCTACAGTTGGACATTCCTTTTACGTCTTATGTCCGTTTTCTCGCCTAAAAATGTAGTCGCACGTGCACGGCGCGTTGTAAGGCCTTTAACGTCGATTCTTGCTTCGGTTTCTTTATTCGGACTATTCAATTCCGTATCATCCCCTCTCCCTTTAAAGGGAATTGTCCTCAATTCCGATCTTCCTTCGTCATCAGGATAATTAACTAAAGCTTCTAAGTACTTGATCTCGAAAATGTCCGCAGTACGTACATGGCCCAAAATCTTGAGACGATAAGTAGTATGGGATCTCCGGGAATCACCAAACAAATAACTATCATTATTAATAAAATAATAATAATTACTCCGCCAGGTAATACCGATATCATGACATGAGTGGATATCTGAAATGGGACGCACGGTTAACTCCACATCGGGTTCCTCCTCCAGAATTGGAAACACTGATTTCTCGGGTTCATCATCAAAAATGGAAAGCACATAATTTATTACGGTGGGAATCATAGGATTTATTACGGATTCCTCTTCATCAATTGGTTCCTCATCAAATACTGGCGGTCCGTCATAATCTGACCAACACTCTGTTTCAATATTGCTGGGCTCCTCCAATAATGTCTCGTCAAAAATTAATCCACTAAGCTCGTTTCGTACCGCAACAAAGTCACACGACCCACTTTGCTCTGATAGGGCAGTTCGACTCCAACCATCATCTTCTTTGTTGTATGGCGCCGTTGAAACCTCTGTCTCGTCTACTTCATTAAAAATGACAGTAGGGACATCATCTTCATCGAGAAAGGACTCTGTTGAGAATTCCTTGATGGAAAAAAAACTTTGACCGAATGTCGGCGGCGGGACGTCGAAGGACTGGTGGTGGGGGAACAACGAGTGGTGGTATGGTTTGAACCTTCAATTGAAATATTTTGTGAATTTTTGCCAATCTTTGATTTTTGGCTTACGTTGTTGTGAACGGATCGCTTCGCTTTTGCCACCAGACGGCGGCGCTACCGCTGAGGCGCCTTGCCACCAAACGCGGCGTTGATCGGGCACTTTGAAGTCCGAAAGTGCTCCTCACAAGCACGGCCAATCTATGCACGCATCCGATTACTATCTCCGTGAAATTAGGTATCCGCGGAATTCGCCAAGAAATCAATATCGTTGGCGTCGTCTCTGTGTCTTGCTTGCATATGTTGCTCCGGTAAGCAGTTTAGTGCGTCACGGAGTTTCATCAAGAAATCGAGATCCGAGAAATCCATAACAAGAATCAAGAGATAGTTCTTGATAAGAAATCGTTGAATAAATCGCCCAAGGAGATGACCCTGGGCTCTGATACCACTTATGATACGAATTATCTGGGGAGAGGCGGATACGTATCGGTCGGAGTATATGAAGGAATATCGTAGCGGAAGTCTTTTTACGAGTAGGGGTGTTTTTGGATGTATCTTGTGATGTAATATCGAATATGACGAGGAAAATTCGAACAAATGGAAAATGGAAGTAATATCGGAAAAGTGATAAAAATATCTATCAAGAAGACTTGAACGATCAAGAACAAAGGTTTATCGAATTAGACCTATAATTCGATAAGAGATTTCTTCTCAAGACCTATTGAGAATCAATCGGATTAATACTCGAAAACGCGTCGAATAAAAATCAAGTTTCGGTAAAAATCATTTACCAATGATAGAAACACAAAGTGTTTTCTTTCACATTCAAATTCATCATACAATCTCCCTCTTACAATGCTTATCAATGACTACTTATAGGAGGTTGTAGTCTAAGTCTAAGGAATCAAACAAAAAGAAAATAATTCAAAGATTTATAAAATCTTTGAATAATCAAAACAAATCAAATAAAATACAAACAAGAAACATCAATCACAAAATATGGGAACACAATCCCTAAAATAAGTAAAGAAAGGAAAAGAGAAGACAAAACACACAAAAATCAGCAATTAAAAAGGTAGTCGGTCGCCGACACGGCCGTGTCGCTGACACGCCGCGGCGCGCATCTGCCGGGCAGGACTCGACCGTGTCCGATCGACACGGCCGCGGCGCTGACAGTGACGCCCGAAGCCGATCGTCCGGCTGACTCGGCGCGATAGGGACGCTTGGCAGACTCGACACGGGCGCGCGCGCGACAGGACGTTCGGCAATGACTCGATCGTGCCAGGCGACACGGTCGCGGCGTGACAAGGACGTCTGACAGCGACTCGACCGACAGTGACTCGGCATTGACTCGACCGTGTCCTGGAGCACGGTCGGGCGTCTGGACAGTCATTTTCGGCATTTCTGGGCGAGTAGGACTCGACCGTGTCTCCTGGCACGGTCGGGTTCGACCGACAGTGACCTTGGCATTTCCGGACGAGTACAGCACGGGCCGTGTCGGACGACACGGCCGGGTTCGGTCGGCAGTGCTCGGCCATTTCCGGCAGGTGCGATATTTTCCGGCAGGCGAGATATTTTCCGGCAGGTTGGATATTTTCCGGCCGGTTGGACATTTTCCGGCAGGTTGGACATTCCTTTTACGTCTTATGTCCGTTTTCTCGCCTAAAAATGTAGTCGCACGTGCACGGCGCGTTGTAAGGCCTTTAACGTCGATTCTTGCTTCGGTTTCTTTATTCGGACTATTCAATTCCGTATCACCTGCAGCCAACGATCAACGTGATGCACCTGCCCCGGACCGGCTTGTTGGTTCGCCGGGGATTCCCTTTGTCTGGTTTATGAATACATCGCCTGCACTACCTGTGCAAAATTGGCCATTCGAGTGATCATGTGATGCATCGGATTCTGACCCCGTCATTAGCATCAGCCTCGACTTCAGCTTCATAGGTCCGATTCTATTTTCGGTTTGTGATCGAGTTTTCCTCAATGGCGTCAGAACTCGCGTTGCGCCTTAAGTTACGTCGTCCACGGCCTTGACCTCTTGCCATTCTGAAGTAATTTAATTATATGGAATATCTTAAGACTACAAGCCCTCTATATTCATAATGTAATATACAGTTTATTATCAACAATAATCATGAACCGACTCTCTCATACCATGAACTGACTCGTCACAACGAAAGACGTTAGGCAACCATAATCTAACTCTCTCATACCATATTATGTAACACCCCCAAAGTACTCGGAGTAATTTACAGCGCCGTAAATACTACTCTAGCATTTACCATGCTAAAACACCAAAATAACTTTTAACCCCGAGGTGTAATAATACATGATAACATGGGTTTATCCAACCCATAAAGAAAAAAACACATGATAACGGTTCAAGCCGATCGGGCTGAAGAATTCGAAATACCAACTTAACACAGCACTCGTTCAAAGAGTAATTATTACAGGCCGACTTCAAAAACAAAATAAATGACAGGAAGACAACAGGACCTCAGTCGCTAGTCGCTGCTGGATACCCTTGCCTTCGTACTGCACCTGCTGATGGCTCCTCGATCAAATCTGTATCTAAAAACATTAAAGAATCCAGCGCACAACAGGGTTAGCAACAAGCTAAATAATAATCGAAATAGTACAACATATCATCATAATGACATAAAACATAACCTAGAGCTCGCAACTTTAAATCTGAATATCAAGAGGCCTCGATGGACCCTCCCGAGATATTCCTATAATACTTACCTGTTCGCATGGCGCGTACCATACGAACAATTCCGAGGCCTCAATCGGACCCTCATAGGATACCACTCTGTACCTACCAGTCATATGAACGCATACACACGAACAATCCAGAGGCCTCAACGGGACCTTCCCTGAACATAGTTAATGTACTAAGTCCGCTGGGCACATACCATGCGAACAATTCTGAAGCCTCGACGGGATCCTCCCAGAATATCAACACACTAAGTTTGTTGGGCGCATACCATATGACTTCATGTACGTAACTGGTTTATACACTTAGCCATATTCATTTTCGAGATTCTTCAACACAGTTGAATATTTTCCAAACAAAACTTAAAAATACAGTATGAAGTACATGAAAAAAATACACGGATATTACAATATCTTCATCACGCTTGGACAGCGCGTCAGCCGCCATGTTACTTGCTCCCGGCTTATAATCGGTATCAAACTCGTAGCCAAATAATTTAATAATTTATCAATCCAATTCTGTTGAGCTGGGGTAGTGATTGGTTGGCACAAGTGTGTAACGGATGATAAGGCTCTGACACTTGAAACAAAGACACTTGGCTTTCAAGTCCATATACTCTGTAAAACCCGGTCGAGGTCCCCGAACCGCTCGAGTCCCCTGTTCAATTTTTCGGGCTAATTGGATTGTCTCGGATAAGTGTGCAACATCCTTTGATTGAATTTGAATCCAAGTGAAGGCAGTTCAGAAATAATCCCAAAAAATATTAATCAAAAATCCCGTCCACACGTGTTCTCGAGAGACGAAAACATCCCCATACTCGTCCACAATTCCTGTTTGCACTGTCGCGGCCAGCAATTCAAAAGAATTAGCATGCGGGTTGTCGCCGAATCGCTGGAGCAAGCCCGAGTGAATGCGGCCCACGTCATCCCTGGTTGACGGCGGGCAGCCACTGCATCCATTGCAGCACCGGGCCATCCAGAGCTACCATGGCCAGGTCCTCCTTTGCTGTCTCCTCCGTTGTGGTGGACTCGGAAAAATTGCTCAGCTCCCGAGACCCAAGTCTTTGGATCGTTTCTAGTAAATAAAAGAAAATCCAGTTTGCGGCTCAAGGAATTCTCCCGCGGCTGAGTTACTGCATGGCCGGCTGCTCGCTTGGGCTGCGAGCATGCATAATCTGCACCGCCGCCACCACTCATCGTCTTGTCCAGAACTAGGGTTTCCAGCAATGTTTCAACTCGTTCCACTTTCGAACCCTGCTTAGCAATTTCCCCCCAAACATCCTCAAGCCCCTTCTCTATCTTCTCCATGCGTGAGTCCATCCGTGTATTCATCATGGTAGGTCGGACCAAATTGATAGAAACAAGGGACTTAAAACTGAAAATAACAGATTAATATTATTACTGAAGAACAATTTTTTTCCCTCAGATTTCTTCAGCACAAGCCGAAGCCGAATAACAAAGATTTCAAAGATAAAACCGTACCGGGCTAATATCAATACTTAAATAGTTAAACTTAGGGACCAACATATTATTAACCTAACAAATAATGGCCACTTAATAATAATAAGCCCAGATAGTCGTCCAGCTCAACCCGCCTTCTTCCTCCTGTAGACGAGCCCAAACCGACCCCGATCTGTATCAGATATGGACTGGTTGACAGATTTTGGAACTGCCACTGAATAAAGAAGAACAAGAAAGGAACAAGAAACAGGGGTATCTGATTATATGCAACAAAAGATGAATTGGATGAGCGCATTGATGCTTACCTATTTGAAGAGCAATGCGTAAGTCCAAATTACGAGTAACAGGATCCGATGAAGAAGACAATACCGTTTAGAACTATGATCACGAGGATGAGGTTGTCCAGACTAGACATGAGTGTTTTGCAATCCCACATCAAAATGACAAGCATTTGTGGATGGGTACTCAAAGGGGGTCAATTGTTGCAATCCCACATCAAATCCACAAGCAATTGTGGATGGATACTTTAAGTTGGGAGTTAATCCTCCACTCGTGAGCTAGCTCTTGGGACTTCCGGCTTGAGTGCCTAACAATTTGGCCTGACATGCCGGATCCGGACGTGGTATGGAAGAGGGTGCCTGGGGAGAGGGCGCACAGCACAAGAACCAAGCTCCGCGGGTCTGCCTAGGTTCGCTGCGAAGGATCCCAAGAGTATGAGCAGTCCGTGGTTCGGTTTTCAAGGATGGTCGATTGTTGCGATTCGTCATTGAACCCACAAACAATTATGGATGTGTACTTAGTTGGGTGGAGTTACACGTTCCTGCTTGAGTGCCTAACAGAGGTATGTAAGAAAGGGCAGATATGGCGCATGACTCACGCGAAGGGAGTTTGAGTCTTGGCCACTGAGTTCCGCAGTTAGTCGATCGGCGGAAGTCGAAGCATGTGGGGACGGTTGTGACGAAAGCCAATCACACAAATAGGGTGACCTCCTAGGCTGCAGAAACTCTAATTTTGACAATTGAAAAAAAATAAAAGTAATTGCAGGGTTCTGCTCAGTTGGCAGTAGAAACTGTAATATGGGCAGAGGAAGAAATCTGCAGGATTTTGGTCTCCAATACCATGTAGTAAGAGATATCAGAATGTCTGTCTATTCATTAGAGAAGCACCCTTATATACAAGATACAATGGTTCTAATCTGGAAAGGTAGAGATTTGGAAATCAAATCTCCTATAATTAAGTTATTTACAGAGGAGACTGAATATACACATTTTTCATATCAATAATATTTTGATATTAAATTGCTACTTTTCTCCTCTGCCTTTATTAGAACACGGTACCAGACACCATTTCATTTCTTAAGGTGTCATGCAGTGTGTTGATTACTTGTATTGAGGCATTTGAGGAAAGCTAATATCTTTTTGGAGCTTTATGCCCTTTTATCTCTTTCCTGGTATATCCGTAGAGCTGCTTTTTTTTAGGCCATGAAGTTCTTGAAGGGAGAGCAAGACGCAAGTGAATGAATCTCATCGCCTAGCGAGTGAAGTGCTTACACCCCTCTAGAGATAGGGGCGAGCAAAAGAGTTCCTTCTTCCATTTTGGGATCTTTAGATTCGATAATAGAGTCCCTTTACTTTCTGTTAGGTATATTTTATTAGTCAAGAACTAGCGGTTTTATAAGGTTAGGGAGCTGAGAAGCTCTTGCTTGATGCTTGCTGTCTGCTTTGCCAGCGTTCGCTGCCTTGTTCTGTAACATCCCTTCTTTTGTCCGACCACGAGGCTGTAAAAAGATAAATGGGTGGTTTTCTAGCGGGAGCAGTGTTGTTAAAAGCGCGCATATGCGCGCGCATATGCGATGCGAGGTTTTAGCGCTTCGCTTCAGTTATGCGATGCAACTTTCAAAAAGCGCGCGCTTCTGTGCGTTTTTTGCGCTTAAGCGATATGCAACATGCGCTAAAAAAGCGCGCTTTTAATTTTTTGTTGACTGGACTGTTGACCGGGTCCTTTTTAAAGAAACGGGTCATAAAAAGCCCTAAAATGTAACGCAGCCGACAGAACTAACACACGAACGATACAAAACACATACGAACAAAATCGAGCGATTGAACAAGGTCAGGTGCCGGATTTCTTGATGCGATTGTGACATCTCCAAACGAAGTAAGAATTGACGTAGGTGACGATACCACGTTGCATGCACATGCACCTACGTACTTCGGTGAGAAAACAAATGCGGAAATAGGAACCATCTTAATAATCGGAATCGGGATAACTTAGACGTACCAAAACATGCATACGTATGCATGTTCATGCATACAAAATCGGCCATAATAGGGGAGATTTCGGCCGATTTGATGAAGGATCCATGAAGGATTTTTGTCCCCACTACTTTCAACTTTGCCTTCATTTTTCAAAGTCCACCATAATAAGATCAAGGATAGAGATTTTGGCTCAGCCTACCCATTTGAAAATCGGCCGAACCACATGAAAGAAGATGCCAACATGTTACTTTCACTTTCTATCCTTGTTGAAGTCCTGCAAGAAGATATCACATGAGAAGGATGTTATCCACTTCTTGATTGCTACCCCACGGCCAAAAACAAGAGGAAGAGACCAAGCATGACTTTGTTTTCAAGCTTTGTCAAAGTTGTTAGATTAGTTTATTGTTTGCTTGTTTTCTTGTGTGATCTTGTTTGATCTTGTTTGAACTTATTTGTAGTTGTTAAGGCTATTTATAAGCCTCACCCTCAACCTTTAAAAATCACTTTTGAAGCTTCAAAAACGAAATACACTTGTGTATGTTCATTGTTGAATGATTTTCAGCACAACTTGATTATAATTCGACGCGTTTTCGAGTTGTAATTTTAATCGATTCTCAATAGGTCTTGAGGAGAGATTGCTTTATCAAACTATAGGTCTAGTTTGATAATTTACTTTCATATTATCTTGTTTACGTAAACCGAATTGCCCTACTTTCGGTTGAATCTTACTAGCGTTAGACAAATACGAGTGTTGTGAGGTAACAATTATAACCGCTGCATTTTCCGGCGAATTTACGTACATATCATACGTTAATTCGTATCATTAGTGGCATCGGAGCACCAAGGTTATTTCCTTGGCGAAATTCTCTTGGCGATTTTCTTGTCAAAAGCTATCTTATCATGGATTTTTCCGACGATTTCATGGAGAAACTACGTGAAGCACTACAAAACTTACAAGAACCACGTTTTCAAGCTAGAAGAGGAGGCTATGACGCACATTCACCGCGTCATGTGGATGAATTCAAAGTAAATGAACTTCCGGAATTTGTCGGGGGTACTAATCCCGAAGTTTACTTGGAGTGGGAGAGGAAGATTGAACGTATGTTCGACTTCAAGCACCTTAACGATGAGAAACGTTGCAAATATGCGATTCTCAAGTTAGGGAAGGGCGCTTCCTTATGGTTCGAGGGTGTGAAAACACAACGAGCTCGTACGGGAAAAGAGAATCCGTTCTTGGGATTCTTTGAAGAAAAAACTACGTAAAAGGTATATCCCGACATCACATCGGTTAACCTTATACCGAAAAATTGCGGAGTTCGTACAAGGGAAACTAAGTGTGGAAGAATACATCGAAGAATTTGAAGGCTTGGCCTTAATGGGAGAACTTGAAGAAAATGAAGAACAAAGAATGTCACGTTTCTTACGTGGCCTAAACCGAAACATTTCAAATACGGTGGAATTATACCCATACGGAGATTTTGACACTTTATGCGGACTATGCATAAAAATTGAAGCTCAAAACAAGTTGAAGTTTACCAAACCCGAATTCCCATACAAATTCGGAAATGCAAGTGCCGTCTCAAGTTCGACTACGAAACCTACCGTACCTTTTCAAGTCCCTACCCCGACCCCAAAGGTTCCTCACGTTTCCAAGGAAACGAGCTTGGCTAAAGTGCGATGTTTTAAATGTCAAGGCTTTGGTCACTATCAAAATGCATGTCCAAATAAAAGGGTGGTCACTTTAAGAGAAGCTCTTGCGGTCCGAGACGAACTTTTAGTCGAGGACGAGAAGGAAGGCCTTGGCGATGTGTTTAACATGGAGGCCGAGGAAGAGAATGAGGATTGCGAGACTTATGACGCTCCGGAATATGATACTGCTTTAGTGCTTCGAGCACTACATACCAAAATCATTCCAAGTGATACGGAGCAAAGAGACCAAATTTTTCATTCCAAATGCAAAGTCGGAGATTCGAGCACTACATACCAAAATCATTCCAAGTGATACGGAGCAAAGAGACCAAATTTTTCATTCCAAATGCAAAGTCGGAGAAAAGTGGTGTAGCTTGATAATAGACGGAGGGAGTTGCACGAATGTAGCTTCAAACGAAATGGTTACCAAACTCGGGCTAACTACTACGGCTCACCCGAGACCGTATGCTTTACACTGGCTCGATGACGGAAGTAAAGTGAAGGTGTCAAGACAAGTACGGGTCAACTTAACTATGGGATCATACGGAGACGATGTGTTATGTGACGTACTCCCGATGGACGCATGCCACATACTTTTGGGACGACCATGGATGTTCGACCGAGATGTTTTACATCGAGGTCGGAGTAATGAATATGAATTACAAGACAAAGGAAAGAAGATTGTGCTCAAACCAATGTCCCCACAAGTTGTCCGTTCGATGAGTTCTAGTCGAGTGGAGAAACCGAAACTTACCATGCTTGCCAGCGAAAGAGAAATGGAACATGCCATTAATGACGGAGAGCGAGTATATTTGGTGATGTTTAAAGAGACACGGGACGAGAACATGGGAGTACAAAACGGAGAAGAGTTAGATGTGTTGTTACACGAATTTGAGGATGTTTTTCCCGAAGAATTACCGTCGGGTTTACCACCTATTCGCGGTATCGAACACCAAATCGATCTTATACCGGGAGCACCACTTCCTAATAAAGCCGCTTATAGATGTAATCCCGAGGAGACGAAGGAATTACAAAGACAAGTCGAAGAGCTTTTGGACCGCGGGTATGTCCGGGAGAGTTTGAGTCCGTGTGCGGTTCCGGTCTTACTTGTCCCTAAGAAAGATGGTTCTTGGCGAATGTGTGTGGATAGTCGGGCCGTGAACAATATCACTGTCAAGTATCGGTTCTCTATCCCGAGACTTGATGACATGTTAGACGAACTACATGGTTCGGTGATCTTTTCAAAAGTTGATTTACGAAGCGGATATCATCAAATCCGAATGCGAGAAGGTGACGAGTGGAAGACGGCCTTCAAAACGAAAAATGAATTATATGAATGGACCGTTATGCCGTTCGGTCTTACAAATGCGCCTAGTACCTTCATGAGATTGATGAACGAAGTGCTTAAACCATTTCTGGGGAAGTTCGTGGTTGTATATCTGGATGACATTCTAATCTATAGTCAATCACTACAAGAACATTTCGGGCACTTAAGGCTAATCTTCGAAACCTTGAGGGACCGAAAATTGTATGGAAAAAAAGAGAAGTGTTCGTTCCTAGTCGAAAGTATAGTCTTTCTTGGCTATGTCGTTTCGAAGGACGGGGTGGCAGTTGATCAAACAAAAATCGAAGCAATTAAGTCTTGGCCGACCCCTACGACCGTGACGGAAGTGAGGTCATTTCACGGACTTGCTTCTTTTTACCGGAGGTTTATTCGAGACTTCAGCACCATTTCAAGTCCGATAACAGAGTGTTTAAAAAAGGGACCATTTGTATGGAATGGGGCTGCCCAAGGAGCTTTCGAGAAGTTAAGGCCAAATTATGCGAAGCACCAATTCTAACACTACCGGATTTTTCTCAACCATTCGAAGTTGAATGTGATGCTAGCGGAGTTGGAATTGGAGCGGTTCTTATTCAAGGTAAACGACCTATCACTTACTTTTCGGAGAAGTTGAACGGAGCTCGGTTGAATTATTGTACTTACGATAAAGAATTCTATGCTATCGTACGGGCCCTTGATAATTGGAGTCATTACTTACGGACGAAGCATTTTATTCTACACTCGGACCACGAATCATTGAAGTACATTAACGGGCAACATAAACCGAGTCGGAGGCATGCCAATTGGGTGGAATTCCTACAATCATTTCACTTTTCATCCAAGTACAAAGACGGTAAAAGCAATGTCGTTGCGGATGCGTTATCTAGGAGGTATGCTTTACTTTCTACGCTGGAGGTTCGGTTACTTGGTTTCGAAATGTTGAAGGAGTGTTATGAAAATGATGTGGATTTTGGAGAAATTTTTACAAGTTGCAAATCTGGTCCGTTCGGGGAGTTCATGTTACAAGATGATTTCTTATTTAAAGGGAATAGGCTGTGTGTTCCAAAACAGGCGGTTCGGGAGTTATTGGTCCGGGAGGCTCACGGAGGAGGTTTAGCAGGACATTTTGGCACGGCTAAAACATTGGAAGTACTAAAAGAACATTTCTTTTGGCCTAAAATGCTAAAAGACGTTTACAGTGTTTTAAGTAAATGCGTAACATGTCACATCTCAAAGAGTTCGTTCAAACCGGGAGTGTATATGCCTCTACCGGCTCCAGAAAGACCGTGGGAAGATGTATCCATGGATTTTATCGTCGCTTTACCCTGTACTCAACGAGGTAAAGATGCTATTATGGTGGTTGTTGATCGGTTCTCAAAAATGGCTCACTTCGTGGCTTGCCACAAAACCGACGACGCAAGCAACGTGGCCGATTTATACTTCCGAGAGGTGGTTCGTTTACACGGAGTTCCGAAGACTATTGTTTCGGATCGGGATTCGAAATTCCTTAGCTATTTTTGGAATACTTTATGGAGGAAAGTGGGTACAAAGCTCTTATTTAGCACTTCGCACCATCCTCAAACCGATGGTCAAACCGAAGTCACAAATCGAACGTTAGGAACGTTGTTGTGAGGACTTGTGAATAAAACGCAAAAGGATTGGGACATGAAACTTGCTCATGCGGAATTTGCCTATAACCGATCCCCTACACATGCTACGGCACATTCTCCTTTTGAAGTCATTTACGGGTTAAATCCTTATATACCCTTAGACTTGATTCCATTGCCGAAGGACGAGTTGGTACACAAAGATGCGGAATCAAAACTTAAATCGATGATCAAGTTGCACGGACAAATACATGATCGAATCAAAGAGGTGAATGACGCTTACAAACGGAAATCCAACAATCACATAAAACCGAGACTATTCGAAGTAGGCGACTTGGTTTGGGTACACTTAAGAAAAGAGAGATTTCCTAGCAAACGCAAGAACAAACTTATGCCGAGGGCCGAGGGACCTTACAAAATCGTGGGTAAGGTGAACGACAATGCGTATAAAGTAGAACTTCCAGGCGATTATGGGATACACGCCACTTTTAACGTGGGCGATCTATCTCCTTACCTTGACGACGAGGGAATCACTGAATTGAGGTCAATTCCTTTCAAAGGGGGAGGAGATGATGCGATTGTGACATCTCCAAACGAAGTAAGAATTGACGTAGGTGACGATACCACGTTGCATGCACATGCACCTACGTACTTCGGTGAGAAAACAAATGCGGAAATGGGAACCATCTTAATAATCGGAACCGGGATAACTTAGACGTACCAAAACATGCATACGTATGCATGTTCATGCATACAAAATCGGCCATAATAGGGGAGATTTCGGCCGATTTGATGAAGGATCCATGAAGGATCTTTGTCCCCACTACTTTCAACTTTGCCTTCATTTTTCAAAGTCCACCATAATAAGATCAAGGATAGAGATTTTGGCTCACCCTTTGAAAATCGGCCGAACCACATGAAGGAAGATGCCAACATGTTACTTTCACTTTCTATCCTTGTTGAAGTCTTGCAAGAAGATATCACATGAGAAGGATGTTATCCACTTCTTGATTGCTACCCCACGGCCAAAAACAAGAGGAAAAGACCAAGCATGACTTTGTTTTCAAGCTTTGTCAAAGTTGTTAGATTAGTTTATTGTTTGCTTGTTTTCTTGTGTGATCTTGTTTGAACTTATTTGTAGTTGTTAAGGCTATTTATAAGCCTCACCCTCAACCTTTAAAAATCACTTTTGAAGCTTCAAAAACGAAATACACTTGTGTATGTTCATTGTTGAATGATTTTCAGCACAACTTGATTATAATTCGACGCGTTTTCGAGTTGTAATTTTAATCGATTCTCAATAGGTCTTGAGGAGAGATTGCTTTATCAAACTATAGGTCTAGTTTGATAATTTACTTTCATATTATCTTGCTTACGTAAACCGAATTGCCCTACTTTCGGTTGAATCTTACGAGTGTTACACAAATACGAGTGTTGTGAGGTAACAATTATAACCGCTGCATTTTCCGGCGAATTTACGTACATATCATACGTTAATTCGTATCATTTCTCATCTATTCTCTGGTAATATCTTCTTTCTTGTATATATTTATACCTATACACACACACACATATATATACATACATATATATGTATATATACATATATGTAAATACCAATCCCTGATCTTCTTGGTATTGATTCATGTATATAGTATACACACATTTATACACACACACACACACACATATATGGGGCGCGTTCTATGCAGTACCAATATTAGATACAGTACTTTACAGTACTAATTTATGCATGAGTTTTGTACTAATTATGCATGAAATATATGCATTTCGTGCATTAAAATTTCAATGCATTAATTCTCACAAAAATTTGATGCATATAATCTAATATTTTAATGCATCGATATTTTGATGCATATATTGCATATTTTAATGCATTGAAATTTTGATGCACGAAATGCAATATTTCATGCATAATTAGTACAAAACTCATGCATAAATTAGTACTGTAAAGCATCGCATCTAATATTGGTACGCATAGAACGCGCCACTATATATATATATATATATATATATATATATATATATGTGTGTGTGTGTGTGTGTGTGTATCAATCCCTGATCTTCTTGGTACTGATTCTTGTATATAGTACACACACACACACTCACACACACACACACACACACACATATATATATATATATATATATATATATATATATATATATATACCAATCCCTGATCTTCTTGGTACTGATTGTATATATATATATACACACAATCTTGCATATACATCTATACTGAATATACATATTTGTTGCATGTATATGTATACTGATTAATGACTAATTTGTACTGATTTATGACTAATTTGTGACTACTTTATAACTAATAGATGACTGATTTATTACTAATTAGTTGATTCTCTATCTTATTTTGTTACCACGACTTCATTATGTGCCTTGAGTTTGAAGCTGGTTATCATCAACACTTTTTATGACAATTTAGTTTTCTTATGATATGTTAAATTTATTGTTATGCATTTTTTTTCCAACTTTTGTGTTTTTTTCAAAAAGCGCGCTTATCGCGGTGCGCGTTGCGCTTATGCTCCAGGAGGCCTTTGCGCTTCAGTGCGCATATCGCGTTTAACAACACTGAGCGGGAGTTGTTTTGGTCGTCTGCCGCAAGGTCCCTGTGGGGACAAGTCACAAGTGAATCATCACGTTTGGGCATAGGCAGACCTCTACCATCAATCCATTACATTTCATCATCTCGTATTCTACTGTACAATCAGACCAGATAGATCTATTAAGTGGGAGCATGGTTATCAAGTCGTCGACTAGTCAATGACAAGTCGTCCTCGGGTTTCTAAAAGTCGCTGATTGTTGAGTTTAGACAGTAATTTATTTTACCCGAAACTCAACCCGAAAACCCAGATTTTTATCCAGAAACCGACCCGTAAACTGATCTTAAATTAAAAATGGTCAAAGCTAATGAAAACATATGCGTTTTTCCATCTCGTTTACGCGTTTTATCAATCCTGTAATTGGACATGAATATAACAATTATCTCAACTCATCGCCGTCTCACGATATTTTTCATGCAAGTGGAAAAACTTATGATGATGTCGGTTATTGGAATTTCATCTCATTTTTCTTCTGTATAAGGTTGCGATAGGAAGGCATCCGGCATAAAACTTTGCTACTTTGTGATTTGCATGAATTTATAGTGTTAACTAATATTGACCATTATTTTCATGCCACCGACCCCAACCTATTTGGGATTGAGGTGCACATGATGATGATGTTATTCTTTAATGGCTACTCTCTATTATGGATATCTGCTGCATTTGAACTTTAGATTTCTTTTAGTTTTTAGTGAAAACTATGAAATTTTTGTTAGTTATATTATGTATTATTAAATATATATATATATATATATATATATGAACTTCTTGTCGACTTGACACGACTAGTTGGACGACTTGTCGACGTGTCATCGTGACAATGCATGAGCGACTTGGGTCGACTTAGCGCCGTGATAACCTCAAGTGGGAGCGCACCTCTCGAACAAATTCTCCCACTTCCTTGCATCGAGACTTAGACCAATAGCTTTGCCAGTTGGCACATGCACGCTCTACAAACTGCACCTAAAAGTATATTCTGCGAACCGTTAACCAATTTTTATGAATTTCAACAGTGCTTCTCATGATCCGACCTAGCTCGGAGGATAAGTTAGTTTTGTTTGCCTTCTAGTGAACGCCTCACGGATCCTCTGGCCAACTGTAATATGGCTCTGGAGTTCTCCTTGTTGAGTATAGAGCTAGTTGTTGGAGTTCAACGGTTTTGATAACTGTTGCTGATAAGTATATATATGTGGTGGTTATCGCCATTGACTTACATAGTCATATGGTGAAATAAATTGGATACGTCTGCATGAACCATGTTGATTGAGTTCATATGCTTAGTTTTCTTATTGACTTTTCGGGAGTATGAATGTTTTTAATTCTTGGGTACCATTTGGTTTTCACAACCATGAAACCATCCCTCATTTTGGTGGAATTTTCATTTTGCTGAGACTGTGCGCATGCACCGTTAAGACACCGATTGCTATTTAGCTTTATTATATGGCATTGCCCAAAATACATGACATATTTGTTGGATTGAAGCTCGTTCATTTCTACGATCCTTGAAATTGATACTTTGGCGTGCAGGGATCACTCAAATTTCGTAAATTGTGTTCGCTTTTCTCCAGATGGGAGCAAATTTATTACTGTGAGCTCTGACAAAAAGGGAATAATATATGATGCCAAAACCGGTGACATTATCGGAGAGTTGTCATTTGATGATGGCCACAAAGGCACCATTTATGCAATTAGTTGGAGTCCTGACAGTAAACAGGTAAAGCTATCAAGATTTATTGACTCAATATGAAATAATTTTGCTGAAATCCTTTACATCATCTTATTGATAGTGGAATACGAGGTAATTGAGAGAGAATTAAATAAAGAAGAACAAGAATTGAGAGAAAATTTCAGTTATCAATATTCATTGTCAATAATAATAAAAAGATTATAATTAGATGATCAAGGTGCCCTCGTAAGCCTTTATTTTATAGGCTGAGAGTCCTAATTAAACTAGGAAATAGATCTTACTAAAATATAAATTACTAAATATTAATTTTTTTATTAAACTATAATATAAAATAACCGAAAATACTCAATATATCCTAATACTCGGATTCTCCCTTCTTGATTTCCATAACTCTCCCTGGCTTGAATAAACAAGCTCTTGCGAGTGTGTAAAATAGAAATATGATCAGGAATTGAATTCGAGAAGATCGTTGGAACTCCTCAATAGTCTTCAATTCGGACTACCTTTTCCATCAAACAAGGTAAAGTTGTATTCCATTTTGGTATTTCCAAATAAACTCAATTTAGGATGACCCTTCCAATGAACCAAATACGATGGAAACTTGCTACCACAAGTTGCGACATGTTTTAAATTTGGATTTCCCTTCTAATGCATGGTATAACATTGAATATCATCATCAACATGAAAAGCTTTTGCTGCAACTGCCTTCCTTTCCTTTGCTTTCCAACTAAAAGCATACTTTAATTTCTCACCTACCTTTGGAGGTAGTCATATACTAAAGCCATAACTGATCCCTCTTTTCTCGTTGGAGGTACGACAAAATCTATCTCAAAATGAAAATCATATAAAGGAATATGGTTAACTGCACAACAATTCACATCAAGCGCAATCATCAGTTACTTCGATATCGTCATCTTGTAAATTTAATCCTCTTTTGAAGTCCTAACTCATCCAAAATCCGAGCATTTGGAGTATTGATTGGAAGGTCTTCAAGAAGTGGTGATGTTTCAATTAGATATTGTGCAAGCAAATCCTCACTACCTTTGAAGGTAGTCATATACTAAAGGCATAACTGATTCCTCTTTTCTCGTTGGAGGTACGACAAAATCTATCTCAAAATGAAAATCATATAAAGGAATATGGTTAACTGCACAACAATTCACATCAAGCGCAATCATCATTTACTTCGATATCGTCATCTTGTAAATTTAACCCTCTTTTGAAGTCCTAACTCATCCAAATCCGAGCATTTAGAGTGTTGATTGGAAGGTCTTCAAGAAGTGGTGATGTTTCAATTAGATATTGTGCAAGCAAATCCTCACTACCTTCCATTGGAAGTTCCTTAACAATCACAATTGCTTCAAGCAGATATGGATCAATCAACTCCTCACAATTAAAGCATATTCTTTCAGCTAACATCTTTAAAGTGGGATTGGAATTTCCTTTCGCAACTCCCAAAATTGGGTGGAACGAATCTCGCAGCCTCTTTACTCCCTTGAAGTATTTCTGTCACAATTTTGTGTGTGTATATATATATATATACACACACACACACACACAGAGATTTAGGATCAAATGAGAGCGGTTCTTATCCTACGAATTGCGAATATGCATGAGTTTTGTACTAATTATGCATGAAATATATGCATTTCGTGCATCAAAATTGCAATGCATTAAAATATGCATTATATGCATCAAAATATCGATGCATTAAAATATTGCATTATATGCATCAAATTTTTGTGAGAACATTTTAATGCGAATTAAGAAATAATACATCATTTATTTTGGGAATTTATAAATATTTTCAACAATCTTTGCTTGAATATCAAGATTAAGTTCCTAACATTTATAATAATTAATTGGATGTGCTTTTAATCTGTTTATAAATATATTTACACTAACGAAGACGATTAACTAGTGATATGTTTACTATATAAAAAGGAATATATGAATAAGTATTGTTTGTGGATTAAAGTAAATTGAGTTCGCAAAAAATATAACTAATCATCCTCATCTTTGTATAAAAGTTTGACATTGATTTGTTTAAATTTAAATAGTTTGTACTTCGATGAATTTGGATGATCATTTCATTACAACTTTTTCATAGCATGTTTATTGTGTTAAATCATCTGCATCTGTATTCCCTCTGAATTTTTTTGTGCATCTGTCCCTTAGGTTACAAACAAACAAACCAACAAACCGAGCTTTTTATCCCAATAAATCTGGATAGGCTATATGAACCAAAAATCGAATCACGTCTAGTCTTGTGTATGTATTAATCTTATCCATGTGCCTCTCTCTCTCTCTCTCTCTCTCTCTCTCTCTCTGTCTATCTCTCCCTCCCTCCCTCCCTCCCTCCCACTAGATCTTCATTAAGCTCTTAGCCTCCATATATTTACATATGACTTCTAGCCACGTCTTCTTTGGGCGCCCGCCGCCCAGGCTGTCACGTAGGTTCTATTTGGTTATTTTAAGTTGTGAACAGCCAAGATTGTTACTAAAAGGCCAGCTTGTGATTGATGCTCACACAGAATTTAGAAACTCAGCATCTGTTCTGCTTTATTTGAATGTTATGGAACATTACAAAAAAGATTGAACAGTTTGATTTTCAGTCTGGCAAATCTTTTGAGAAAGCAGCCTATGTGATTGATATGCATGGAAAACATTGCCGATCTTATTCATCTTTTTTTACAAAGTTTTGCCATAGAGAAAACAAGTTCAGTTCTGATTTCAGAGACTCTACTTCAGGTGCTAACAGTATCTGCTGACAAGTCTGCAAAAATATGGGAAATATCTGAGGATAATATTGGAAAAGTGAAGAAAACATTGACTTGTCCAGGTTCTGGTGGAATAGACGACATGTTAGTTGGCTGTCTCTGGCAGAATGATCACATTGTCACTGTTTCTCTTGGCGGCACTTTATTTTTGTACTCAGTCAGTGATCTTGACAAGGCTCCTCTCTCATTATCTGGACACATGAAGAATGTTAGTTCGCTAGCAGTTCCGAGAAATGACCCCAAAGTTATATTATCCAGCAGCTATGATGGTTTAATAGTTAAGTGGGTTCGAGGTAATGGATACTATGGGAAGTTAGAACGGAAGGTGGTTTCTCAAATCAAATGTTTGGCAGCTGGTGATGAAGAAGTTGTTTCGTCTGGATTCGACAATAAGGTTTGACAAGTATTAGAAACATTGCTTATTCAGAAACTTGATTGGCCTTATGTTTGACTGTAATATGCTTGAATCCTCGTCTTACATGGTGTCTACTGTTTGTTCTTGGTTTCTTCCAGAACTTCTATTTGTAGATCTATCAACCCTTTTAACTATACTTGTTTTAAGCTGAGGCTAAGATCATTAAGTAATTATAAAGTCGATTTTTCCTGAAAACTTTGTTCAACTTCTAGTCGGTCTCCTTTATGAACGGGCGGTTATTGGAGAACTTAATCTTTTGTATATTATGTTTTTACTGCAAGTTATTTAAGGGAAGAATTAATTTCAGCAACCAAATAAAAAACCTACCATGTCATTTTGGTAATATTACTTGGTGTCAGAGATTCAAAATATACATTTATCAATGAATTTTTGCTTAAACTTGTTATCTGTTTATTCTCATGTACAGCTCTTAATACATGTTTGTTCTGAGCAAGACATTTATCTGTTCCAGCGTGAACGTCAAGTAAAATGAAGTTGCAGCACGTGTATTATAGTTACAATAAAGCTGTTCCAGGTTTTAACTCCGTTTTGCTTCTTTATCTGGCACAGGTTTGGAGACTTTCTCTAGGAGGACAATGCGGGGATGCAAAATGCATTGATATTGGCAGTCCACCAAAGGACTTGAGTCTTGCCCTTTTCTCTCCTAATATTGCATTGGTTTCTATTGATAATGGTGTCGTTATCCTCCATGGTGCAAAAGTCGTATCCACCATTGACCTGGGGTTCACTGTGACGGCATGTGCTATTGCACCTAATGGCACAGAAGCTATTGTCGGTGATCAGGATGGAAAATTGCATGTATTTTCTGTTGTAGATGACACTTTGAAAGAAGAGGCAGTCCTTGAAAAACATCGGGGAGCTATAACTGTCATCCGATATTGTCCAGATGTTTCCATGTTTGCATCAGCTGATGCTAATCGAGAAGCTGTCGTCTGGGATTCGGCTTCTCGCGAGGTAATAAATCACGTCTCACTCTTTATACCTTTATGAATTGTGTAATTCTAAATCTTACAGTTTATGAAGGAATTTATCAGTACGATGGTATGATGTTAGTGAGAATATTTCAAGTCTGTGATGACTAGTTATAAACAATGTTTCAAAAGGTGCAAGGTGAGTTTGAAGCATTTTCGGACGAGGCAAGGCGTAAGCCTCGAGGCGCATTAAGGTAAGCCTTGATTAAAGAAAACCCCGTAAAATCCCCAAAACAATCATAACATCGATAGAAATTATTAAAGAGCAAATAACTTTCAACTACAATAATATCTCAAATCATCACACGAGATAACGTCATTACATCCTCATCCAATTCAAACATTCTGAAGCCGCCAATCAGAGTTGTCTAAATTTCACCAACCAGCCAACAATTACATTTATAACGGATCTATTTTCAAGGTTATAAATAGCCCAAACAAGAGGACATTGCTCACTACTGAAAACTGAACATATGCTAGACTAAACATCGAGCTTATCATCTAAAGAGCAATATATTTCTTCAAGCATAGAGCGTATATCTTGAGTGAAGAAATATCCAAATCCTCAACAAAGAACAACCCAACTACGGTGAAGCTTACCAAGCCTACAACTGTTGTTCAATTCGTAATACTTCAAAAACTTATTGTTGAGATCCTTAGCCTTGTGTGGACTAAGTCAAGCTATTCCGACCTATGTGTGAAGAATAGAGTTCAGGATGAAGCTTCATGAGAAGAAGCGAGTTGAAGAAGCCCAAAGCCAATCTGTGTTAACGACTCAAGCTATAGTCGGCTGTATCAATCTGTGTGAACGAGTTTAGTTAAAATCATACAGTTGTGTACGCCTTAATTTTAATAAACTTCTTACTCCTGTGTGGAGGACCTGTGGACGCAGAGGAGATTACCTCGAACTACATTATATTGTGTGTCATTACTTTGTCCTTATTGTTTTTTCTATTGCCTGTGATTTTAGTATACTTATCTTGATAACCCTGTAAGCACAGGAGATTGTCTAGTTGTTGTACTTACAGCAAGTTAGTTTCAGACTTTCGAAAGAGTACAACTTATTCAATCCCCCCTTCTAAGCTGTACAACACTGTGGCGAACATTTATATTATATACTAGGGATAACCCTTGTTATAATGGAACGGTGGCAGAGTTGTAATTCGATTAAAATAAGTAAATTACCAGATTACCTTGCTAGAAAAAAATGTTGGTTCCCGGAAATCTATCGACACTGCCGGGTTGACTTTAAGAAAAAGGAAACAAAATTGACGGACTGCCGGAAAGCATGCTGGCAAGCCCAAAAGAAAAAGAAAAAAATTTGGTGGACCGCATGATAGCCGGCCGGCGGGTCTGCCGTGAAGATAAAAAAAATTGGCCAACCGCCATAGGTATGCCGACGGCGGCCCAGCTTGAAAGCAGGCCGGTGGGTCTCTCATTAAAAAAATTGGCCGACCGCCGGAGGTCTACTGGCGGACGGCGACAGCCCGCCGGATTGCAGGTCGGCGGGCGTATTGTGTTAAAAAGAAAAAAACTAGCCGGCCGCGAAGGTCTTCCAACCGCCGGTGGCCCGCCGGAAAACAGGCTGTGAGGCGTTAAAAAAAACTCTTGCTGGCCATCGGAGGTCTAACTACGGCCGGCGGCCCCGCCGAAAAAATTGGTAGACCGGCACCGGAGGTCCGTTGGATCTCCGTTTGGAATATTTTTTTTTTTGAAGATTAGTTGTGCCTTTAATTTAATATTGTAATGTTTTTTTTTTGACGTTTATTGTTGAACATTTGATATTACTATTATTATTATTATTATTATTATTATTATTATTATTATTATTATTATTATTATTATTATTATTAAAATCAACATATATGGGAGGGGAGGGGTAAAATGGTGTTTTCAGGTGGACACTACGATGACGACCAAAGAGCATCACTGTTCTTTATATTATAGAAAATGTACGTACACTATCTTGATGTAATGCAAGGGGTGGATTGATAAAATAGTGTTGTTTATATATTAGAATGTAAATTGTTGCTTCAGGTGAAAAACATGTATTAAGCTTAATAATCATCCGTGGTCCAACTTGACTGCAAATTTTTCCAAATATATAGGGTTGAGATATTTCACTTTCACTTGTGAGTTTGTACCATAGTGATTAAATAGATGAAGGGAGCCTAGTTTATAAGGCTAGTGATGGTTTGTCTTGGAGAAGGTAAATGTATAGTTTAGTTGTTGAAGTACTGATTTTTTCATATATTTATCTCATTAACTTACTTCAGTTTGCTAATCCTTAGTCTTGAAAAAATGACCGGCTCCCAAGTGATAAGTAACTAGTAGCGTTTGCTTTCGGTAGTTTCCTCCTTTTTTTTGGGGTTATGTTTGGCGCTCTGTTTATACCCCCTCCTCAGACTTGAGATTTTTTTCTTTCTTTGTTGTTTTGATTTATTGATACAATACAATTTAACTCAGATAGAAAACTAGTACATTTGATCATTTTTTCCCTGTTGTCTTTTATTTATTTTTGCTTTCCCATTGATGCCCCGTAGGCCATATCTCTACTTTCACAACTTGGTACTCATGATGTCCCAGGTGAAGCTTAAAAATATGCTGTACCACACTGCAAGAATAAACTGCTTGGCTTGGTCCCCTGATAGCAGCATGGTTGCCACTGGATCTCTTGACACATGCGTAATCATATATGAAGTAGACAAGCCAGCATCAAACCGGATAACTATAAAGGGAGCACACTTAGGTGGAGTGTATGGATTAGCTTTTGCTGATGATCGCAATTTAGTTAGTTCTGGTGAGGATGCTTGTATCCGTGTGTGGACGGTGACACCATCGCAGTAATATGGAATATTCACAACCTCTAGTTGGTCCTTTGATTCTAGTTTTTCTTTGACTGGAATATTTGCAATCTCTTGTTTGTCTCTTTCATTCTTGGTTCGCTGGAAAATGTGGCAGCTTCGTGTTATTGATGTCTCGGTGCAAAAGCCCAAGTTGAGCAGCAAACATTATTTGCTGGTGCACAGTTATCCGTGGTACATGTTAAAGGACGGTTTGTAATTGCTTCAACATTTCAACTTTTGGTTATTTTGCAGTACCGTAATTAGTTTTGGGTATGTGACAGCGATTCCAGTCGCATTAATCATCAAAATAATTTCAAGTCATAGTTTGAGTCTTCATGTTCTTATTTTAGTGAGAATTGTGTTACTAAGATTCAATGACCATTGAAATTGTCTGAGTTAGTGTAGCTAGATTCATGTGTTTGTTTAATAAATTTGGTCGTATTTTTTTTATGTATTTATAAATTGAGTTGTATATTTATTTGGTTTGTTATTTTGAATTGTATTTGAGTCAAAAATAAAAATCCAAGAGAACCACCTGTCAAAATCGGGAGAACAAATTACTCTGGGATGAGAAGGGCACATCCCACCGTACAAAATGATGCATCAAACGGTTCAAAGCAAGCACGTGAAACACGGCACAACCAGCATGGGGCAGCAACACTGTTTTTCACCGTATTGGACGACGAAGGAAATGACCCATTCTATCACCGGGTTATCCGATGAAAAATTTTGAACAAAAACTTATGTATGACACGACGCAACACAATATGCAGACAAACACTATGTTTAGCAATGTATTACAGACGATGGTAGACATGGTAGTAAATCATCGTGTTGTGGATCGTGATTTGGCAGAGGAAATTTCCTCCACCAAATTTTGACTACTTTGTGATCAAATTTTCCACTCTCTGTTTATGATTTTATAGGACTTTTTTGCTTATTCTATTTGATTTTGTTATGAATAATTATGGTGGATGTCATTTGGCTTTTCAAGTGTAGGCCTTTAGCTGTTCATCTCCATTGTAACTCTTATATAGTCTATATGAAGGTTATGTTCTTGGTATGGAATATATATAGATACATGAATGAAAAGTTCTCTTCATTTCTCTCAATTCTCGCTATATTTCTAGTAGATTTATAGTACGTTATCAGCACAAAGTTGTTCGTCCATTTAAACTTCGAGATTATGATATCAATCACAAAGTCGCATCTCACCTTTTAAGTTCGAAGATCTCCTCCATCTTTTATCGATACAGATGTTTCTCATTGTCGCGCTGGTCATAAAATGAATGAAGATATTTGTCTCGTCGATAGCGCAACTACTCATACTATCCTTAAAAATGAAAAATATTTTTCTTCTTTACTCAAGTACGAAGGCAATATTAACATTATTTCGGGATGTATTAATTTTGGTTGAAGGCTCCGAAAGGGCTAATTTATTGTTACCCGGAGGAACAAATTTATTATAACTTATGCATTGTTCTCTTCAAAATCACAAAGAAACTTATTGATTTTCAAAGATATTCGCGGAAATGGATATCATATTGAAACAATTAGTAGGGAAAATAAAGAATTTCATCATTTTGGATAAGAAATATGTGAAGGAACAACTACCCGTTTTTTATTTCGGATTATATTATATAAATATATGGGAAATTGAGACAAATACTATCGTAAACCAGAAGTTTACTAATACAAATAATTTCATTATTTGGCATGATCGGTTGGCACATCCGGGATCAATTATGATGCGCAGAATTATTAAAAACTCACATGGCCATCCATTTAAAAACCAAAAGATTTTTCAATCGAATGAATTCTCATGTGCTGCTTGTTCTCAAGGAAAATTAATTATCAGGCCTTCTTCGGAAAAAGTTGGAACAAAATCTCCTAGATTTTTAGAACGGATACATGGTGATATATGTGGTCCCGCATTTAAATATTTTATGGTATTAATTGGTGCATTAAATCGATGGTCACATGTGTGCTTATTATCGTCTTGCAACCTGGCGTTTGCGAGACTACTTGCACAAATTATTCGATTAAGATCACAATTTCCGGATCATAATATTGGTAGGTTCCGTATAGATAATGCAGGAGAATTCACATGTCAAGCATTCAATGAGTACTGTGTGTCAATTGGAATTAATGTTGAACATCCTGTCGCTCATGTTCATACACAGAATGGTCTTGAAGAATCATTCATTAAACGACTTCAATTGATTGCCAGACCATTGATCATGAGAATGAATCTCCACACGTCATCTTGGGGGCATGCTATTTTGCATGCAGCAGCATTTGTACACATCAGACCTACAAGCTGCCATAAATTTTCCCTTCTACAATTGGCCTCCGGAAGATAGCCTAATATTTCCCATTTGAGAACCTTTGGATGTGCGGTATATGTCCCTATTGCTCCGCCATTACGAACAAAGATGGATTCCCAAAGAAGAATGGGAATATACATCGGTTATGAATATCCGTCTATAAAAAAATATCTTTAACCATTGGTAGGTGATATGTTTACTGTAACACCCCCAGAATCTAACCGGGAATACTACACGCCGCAGACCCTCTCCGTGAGGATTTACCAGGCTAGACACCGAAACAACACAATACATTACATGCCGACGTAATAAAATAACGAACCAACAGACCGATTTGGTCTTACATCATTATCATACAACTCTAATATACATAACTCTGTCCGGACTCATACCCTTGCAAGGGTAAAATACACTCGCAAAACAAAAGTACGACAACGGAGAAGACCATACAACGAACTCAGACTGACTACACCCAAAACTAGCTTTCATGTGATTAGTATCATTCGTCTTCCATCATCCTTCGCACCGATCCTGTTTTTTTGCTCCCAGAACCTGCATGTACCTGGACGTAGAACAGACATCCACCCCGAATACTCGGGGATTAACAAAACTCAAATGTTTTGCTAGTACAAGTATAGAATGCAAATACGAGCCATACACAACGCATTCAGAGAATATAATAACTAGAATCATCTACAGCTCAGTCACAACAAAAGCTTTCCCGAGATTTCTTACTCGAATAAATAGTTCAACTCAAAAAGGTCTAAATGAAACAAGTGGTCATTTTGGGAAATCAATTTAAATCTCGGGAGTTTGAAAATATTTAGCATCGAATAATCCTCAGTTTATCAAAAATCGCTTAGGGTCACAACCCAAAGTTTTATTTTCCGAAATACAAATCCGTTCAGGAAACACGAGGTCCACCACCCAACCATCCGTTCCAAGTCACTTCTAAGGACACATTACACATAACACATTACTCTTATGCCATTATAGCCAAACACCAGGACTCGATATATAATGTCTCTCGACCCTGAGCACAGAAAATTGTGATACTCCGGACATATCACAACCAATCATCAGTAAAAACACTCTGGCAATTCTCGTGACCCGGTCCAGCTGTCAAGCCACTAAGTCCTTGTGTGCCCCGTCGAGCAATCCCTAGGTGAGAATACCCCACTCGAAAGTAACCCTCGCGCAAGACCACACTGCCAAGTTCCTGTGGGCCCCATTGAGCCAATCCCTAGGTGAGAGTACCCGAGAACAACCTTACAACTCTCATCAATTCACATTTTCCAAACCACAATCCCGAGGGTCAATCACACTATATATAGTCGAGGTACTTTGTTAGAATGACCAAATTATCCAACACATACTCACGACCCAGAACTAATACCATCAACAAGGAAACACACTATCTCAACAATACCGAACGGCACAACCAATATCACATAAATTCACATATTCATCGATAACCACATGTCTCCACGTACAACTTAAACAAGGATTAACCTTCAAAACTTACCGACGACGTAATCACACATAATGGCATCACACGAAAATAATGCGATTCTATACACGAATACACATATTAAATTAAGCACATTAATTCACGGAACACACGAGTCGTCTTTTATGAAAACCATGATGGTAAATATATCGATTCTTTGAAAAATGGTTATAAACATTCATTTTGCACATATCATCGATCACCAACCATTATATCCACAAAACACGTAATGTATGGGCAAGATACTTGCCTCTATAATCGATACCGGACACTCCTATGAACACGGCTCAATCGGGAACCCTCCGGGCGGAACAATAATAACGCGATCGATCGGGAAGCTTGAAGAAAACAACGAACGAAAGAGTTTTCGCCTCGAGTTATTCACAAGGAACCTGACCCTAACATCATACCATCAGTAAATTAACGATTGAACGAGGAAGAATAATCGTAGAGCGCCCGAGTCTCCTTTGTGACATTTTATCGGACACCTTCAAGGCTTCGATTAGGAATTCATCAAATCGACGAATAAAACCATAGAACAATTAGAGAATTGGTAGAATACAACTTAATAATCAATAATCCATCACAAATATAAGTTAAATCGGATTAAACAGACGAAATCAAGCAAAATCCCCAATTTTTCCAAAACTAGGATTTTAGGAAAACTTACCCTGATTCGGTCGATCGGAGGAAGTTATGGAAGGATTACTCGATGATATGGACTCAGGAATTTCGTAGATTTATAGTGGAACAACATGTCCTCGTGTCCTCCAAGCCCCAGCCGCGGAAAGGAAGAAAAAAAATGGGAAAATGGGTGTAAACCCGTCTGCTCTGTCATATATATACTCGTGCGGAACACGGCGCAACAAACGGCCCAAATAGCGCCGTGTTGCGGGTCAGTGCGCGACCTGACCGACACGGCGCAACACCCGGCGCAAGACACCTGCGCGTGTGTCTCGGCCGTGTCCGACACGGCGCAAAACTTGCGCGGGTGTCTTGGCAGTGTCTCGGTAGATTGTTAGTCATGGCCGACCCGTCGCATCACCCGGCGCAAGACCCGGCGCTCGGCAATGCCGTTGGAACGGCGCAGGACCCGACGCTCGACAGCACCGTTTTAACACCCATTTCATACAGGTCCGGCCAGCAAACCTCCGGTTGCAAAACGATTCCGACACAATCAGAAAATTACAATAGAACCACAACAACGATCCGGAAGAAGATGAATAATAATAAAACAGGACATACGATTAGCTCGACTTACGCAATGATAAGTTGTACCCGACGAATACCACAACACGGTACATCATGCCGTACCCAATATAAGGGAAAAATCTCAAGTAATCGCCAACAGAACAAAATGACCGGCACAACCAACAAAAATTCAAAAATAACCGGAACCGAAAATCTCGGGTATTACATTTTACCCTACTAAAAATAAGTTTTGTCCCAAAACTTAAAACAAGAGCAAGGCGACTCTAGATAACACACGTTATTTGATATTTACAGATCTACTGCGGTCCGATTCAATATGCAAGAATGTTTACAAAAATCAACGAACATGAACCACTACGGTTGATAAACCCGAGCAGTACAACAATCAAAACACAAGTCCAACGTTGAACAAGAGTGTAATTCCAACAACCTCAAAGGTTTGGAAGATCAAATACGAAGACAATTTCCCAACACCTATGGAAATTACAAAGTGGCGCAGATGTTCAATAATCACGATTACGAGATCAAACAATAATGATTGGACAACGACGGACGAATAGCAATGATCGAACAACAACGATCAACTCTGAAGTTCACACCTTAAATCAAGCCATAAATAAACTAGTAGGAACCACGAGGTGTTAATTTTGCGCACGGTTCACAGGAAATCGATCCGAACTTGGAAAGATCACAATAATATACAGATCAATTTGGGACAATATCAGAACTTGCTCGAATGACAAAGGTGAGAAACAACACAAGGTCAGAAGCATCAACTAACATAATCGAGTCGATACGGTCGAACGAAACGGAAGCGAAAAAAAATGGGTATTACATCATATCACCTTTAAAAGAGGTTTCATCCCTGAAACCTAAACAACGAGAACGAAGTGCTGGAATAGCAACCTTCCCATCCATATTCTCTTGGTCCTGCATCTGATCTACATGACCAACTGTACCGCGGTCAAGACCGCGTCCTCTGTCCCTCGGCATACTAAGCGGATTCTCACTCGATACGACGGCACAACTTCACAAAAATAATATGCTAAAGTACCAACTCAGCACGACATATCACATAAGGTAACTAATAACAACTCGATAAGAAAATCCACGATGTATCCTTTTAAATGATGTCATTTGAAAATCCTTGGATTTGTGTGCTATTCAAAATAAAACTTTAAAAGTATTTTTGGTACCTCGCTTATGATACGAATCCTCTATCGGAACAGCGGAAGGTTGTTTTACGAGCGGAAGCAAACAACACTTAGCCAAAAGGAATCGAACAGCAACGGTTCGGAACTGACAGTAACAGCCCGATATAGCAACAATAATGGACAGCAGCACGCGCACAAGACAGGAACTGATAGCAACAGTTAGATACGACAACAATAACAGAGAGCAGCACGCGCACAAGATAGGAACTGGACGAGTGGAAATGAACCGGAACAGCCAACTCCAAACAGCAGCAATCGAAACAGCAAGTTTTGGTCGGATGCAACAGAAACAGGAAGCAAGCTTCGGACAATCGAACAACATTTGATGCGAACTCCCGATCAGGTACAACCCTGTATCGAAAGTAAGAGGAATGTCTTTTGCGAACAGGGAACACGAACAATAATTCGAAGTATGGAACGAAATGTAAGAATCCTCCGAAAAATAGAGCGATTCTACTGAAACAGGACAGGAAACAGGTGTTTATCGAATTAGACCTATAATTCGATAAGTTGATTTCTTCTCAAGACCTATTGAGAATCGATCAGATTAAAATTCGAAAACGCGTCGAATAATAATCAAATTTTGGAAGGAAACTCGTCCAACACTTTAAACAATACACAATGTATTTTTTTTGATAATTTAATGAATATGCATTACAACCCAAACATGACTACTTATAGATAAGAGTAGCCTTACAAGATTACTTAAAATATTAAAAAGGTAAGATCATATGGTCTTTTAAAATAAAGGAAAAGGACAACAAAAAGGTATGGCACACTCCATGCCGCTTGCAAACAAAGGGGACAAAGGATGGGTGAAATCTTCTTCACATGATATTCTTGAGATATCATGCATCACTTTATTATAAAGAAATGGGATGAAATCTTCATTATCTTATCTTCACCAACTTGGACCCATCATGATGCATGTCGCCACGTCAAAGTTATTCCGAGTCCGATCACCAAGGTTACTCCAAGTCTCGTATCCGTTTTCTCGCCTAAGTACGTAGGTGTATGTTCAAGGTGTTTTACATCGATCCTCACTTCGTATTCTTCATTTGGAGTAGTCGATTTCGTATCAGTTTGTTTCATCAAAACTTGTAAACAATAGACTTTAACCGTCTCATTTGACATCATTTGCAAAATAATATTTCGGAATATCAATTTCCCTTGAAATCAGCATCATCATTATCGTTAATAACAAACATTATCGTTAATAACAAACAGGGTAACCACGCAACCATCCAACCATTCGCACATGCACTAAATATTTCCACCAATCAACAATTATTTTGGAGTTATTCAATTTCTCCAAATCCAAATTTGAAGTTTAAATCGAGTAAGATCTTTCGTCTTTCACTATATATTTTGAAAAATAAAATCGTATTGGATTTTGAAATAAAAAGAAATTTATGGTGTGAAAGATTTTGTAAAGCAAGTACTCGAATTGTATGAAAATACAACAGTAGATTTAAAAATTGCTTTCGCAACTCCTCTCAACACTGCACAAAATTTAACGACAGTAACATTTTACAAAATATCCAAAGGCACTTTAAAACAACTCTTTCAAATACCGTCGAGGTTTTAATTGAGAATTATAGGCCGGCTCACTAATTTCGAATAATTTTCAAAGTTCATACAAAGCCGCCAATTAATTATACCGTCAAATTAATTTCGGAAATTTTACTTTCCACAACTTGCTCAAGTTTATGCAATTTTCAGGAAAACGTTTTTGGACACACACACCGCATACATAATTTATCAACTCATCAAACAACCTATCACCACCTAGCATGACGAAAAGTCCAAAACACATATTCACACACAACAATTGTCATCACTAGACAACACACATAGAATGTAGTCACCAGTGATCGGCTGTAAAAGTTAGACCTAACGGTTAAGAATACAATTTCATGACCTCATTTGAGTTTAAAACTCGTATTTTGAAAACTTATAGTATACAATGGGAAAGAATTATCAATAATTCGAGTTTCCAGAACTTTCAGCCTTGAGGTCAACATACGAAAATCAAACTTTTTCCTCCCTTAGAGGATATTAAAAAAATTTACGTGACTCCCAGAAAGCATTCGAAACGTAAAATTCCAAGGTTGTTACTCTTGCAAGAGAAACAGTTTATACGAAGACACATTTAGCAGTATCATTCCTCATTCTAGCACAAGACGGGAATCAACAAATATATGTCACTTACTCACGATGCACCTATAAATACCAATGCATAACACAGAATCACACAGGCTCGTGGTACAACATGTAGTAGGGAGACTTACATCCACGGATCACACGAAGATGATGGCTGCACCATGATACTAATCACGACCGACATCACAGACGACGCATCGCGACACGACTTAGTCAGACACGATCCGACAAGGCAAGACTCAACAATACACGACTGCACCCGACAGCCTAGGTTTCTGCAACCTAAGCTCTGATACCATAGATGTAACATCCCCAGAATCTAATCGGGAATACTACACGCCGCAGGCCCTCTCCGTGAGGATCTACCAGGCTAGACACCAAAACAACACAATACGTTACATGCCGACGTAATAAAATAACAAACAACAGACCGATATGGTCTTACATCATTATCATACAACTCTAATATACATAACTCTGTCTGGACTCGTACCCCTGCAAGGGTAAAATACACTTGGAAAACAAAAGTACGACAACAGAGAAGACCATTCAACGAACTTAGAGTGACTACACCCAAAACTGGCCTTCATGTGATTAGTATGATTCGTCTTCCATCATCCTTCGCACCGATCCTGTGTTTTGCTCCCAAAACCTGCATGTACCTAGACGCAGAACAGACATCCACCCCCGCAGAACTAATACCATCAACAAAGAAACACACTATCTCAACAGCACCAAACGGCACAACCAATATCACATAAATTCACATATTCATCGATAACCACATGTCTCCACGTACAACTTAAACAAGGATTAACCTTCTGTTAGATATATGCCCTCGAATGCCACTCAGAGGATGAGAGAGTGAGAGCATATGTATTGTAATTATGAAAATTTAACAAGGCAATAATTATTTCTATATTATTGTATATCACTGGCATTGTGATTTGATATATAGAAAAATAGTCCTTGCATTTGAGAGCAAACATTCTACTCCTTATGGAGATAAGGAGATAAGCACTGGAAGTGTTTAGAGCTCGAATGCTTAACTCATTCGCAAGTCGATAAAACTTAACTGGGCAATAAGTTTAGACAAGACTTGTATAATGTGTACTTTGACATGTAGAGTACCGGTATTCACTAAGGGTTAGTGGGAGCACACGTTATAGGTATGCTAGTGAGATTAGTATACTCGAACACGACTCACCTCGATTCGGTCACATGGATATCACTCAGGGATTGTCAATGACTGGATCGAAAGGTTGTGATAGGTATACATGGACCTTTGACTTGAGGTTTCAGTAGGAGATGTGCTTGTGACATTAAGTTAGTCATTAGAGTAGTTCGATCCAATCGCCGGTGGGTGGGGTCAACCTCGAAATGCAACTTAGTGGGCAAGTAGCAGTCTCTACTGAATACCAAGATAGAATTCTTTCTCCTGTAAGTGAGCAGGTAAATGTCCTATGCGGTTAATGGCAAATGAGATTATAAGTCTTTGGCCAAAGCATTTAGAGCTAGTTGTATTTGATACACGAGAGCTCGACGATCTCAGTTTGCATTAACAGAAAGCATAGTGTCAAGTTACAGTAGGGTTTGACTTTTCCGTGACCCTAATACTTGACCGGGACATATGATTGAAGGGTTTATACGTATACGGTATTCACGACATAATGGTTTTGGAATGATCCGATCATTCGTTCTTGGCTAAGTGTTATCCGTACTCCTTGGTTCCTCCCATTGCCGACTAAGATGGACCTACGGAGTCGCGCACAAGGATATTTGATGGATAAATATGTATTTATTATCTCTTCATTAATATTGGATATTAGATATCTAATTTGATTTATTTGATAAATCATGCGGTCTAGTGAATTGAAATTAATTACTGGGTAATTAATTTAATTCATAAATAATTATTTCTTGGAAATATATTATTATAATTTTGTATTTGATAAAATTAATTAATTGGATTAATTAATTAAGTATAAATACATTTGGGATAAAACGAAGTGTATTTAACGGACTAGACACGCGAACGTCCGGTACATGAACCGAGTGGCTCGGCTCGCTTTTCTCACCTAAAATCTAGTGCCCCCTCATGTTCCTCCCGTCCTTCCATGTGGTGTGTGTTGTGTGTTTAATTGTTTAATGGGTTGAAGACAAAAGGATGAGATTTCATATCTCATCATTTTGATATCATCTCCATTATATAATGTAAATATCTTCACATTATGGGTGAACTTGATATAACAAAGATACACACTCAACAATTCCAAGTGGATTCAGCCGTGAGTTCCAAAATAGAAGGGAGAAAATTTTTCTTTCATTTTCTAGTTCATCTTTGAGAGAAAGAAAAGGAAGAAGAGAAGAGAAGAAAAATACCGTATCAATTCCTAGCCGTGTTCTTTGAGAACGAATTGATATTTTATTTTTTCGATCAATATCCGACGCGTAATAACGTAGAGACATTCGGCAATTTCGGTGTTGGATCATTCAACAAGCTAAAACGAATTGGATTCGTGTTCGTGTCGGTAACCGGAGAAAGCTTGTTCGGGTTTTTCCTTCGAAGATTATATCATCAAAGGACTACGAGGGTAAGTATTCTTTGATTATCTTTCTCGTTATTTATATTCGTTTATATGATGCTTGATCGGTCCGTTTTTGGGGTTTGGTTTTATCCGGTTGGACCGTTTTATTTTCCGCTGCGTAATTCGATTTTATTTACCGAATCCCAACAGTGGTATCGGAGCTAGGTCTATGCGATCGTATATTCGATATTTGCATTTGGAATGCTTGATTTTTTTTATGATTTAGTATCATAAAAATTTTAATTGTTGATATTTAATTGTTCATCTAAAAATTATTTTTCATGATTTTACGTTACAATATAAATCTATTTTTCTTTTGAAAAACTGATTTATTTGTGTAATATAAAAAATTAGAAAAATATTATTTTTGGATTCGACGAAAAAATGAGCCGAAAATTGGACAGCGGCAAATGGGTCACGGCTGGTCAATAATGGTCAATTTGGCAGCTGTCAAAGGGCTTGGCCCGGCCTTGTGTTTTCCGACTCTATTTTTATATTTCGTTCGGTAAATTAATTTTCCGCAAATTAAATTGGATTTAATTTGACTAAAATATAATTATGGTAATTTTATTTTAAGGGAATTAATTTAATGAAATATTTATTTTGTCCGGAGCAAATTAAAATTAACGGTTAAGTGAATTAATTGGATTAATTCTAATTGTTGGATTAATTTTTATTGATTAGATCAATTTTAGATTAATTATTATTGTCATTTATTTTAATGTAATTGTTGCATTAATTTTGAATGGGGATGTAGTTCATGGACGTAGTTTTGTATCGTTTGTTTTGTTCGATTGGGTTGTAAAGGCCGTTTTGAGCCTATTTATTTTACTAGAAAATTTGTATAGGATGCAATTTTTCAAATGTAAAATTTATATGTAATGATGAAGACCGGAGGAAGATTCGCTCGAGAAGACGAAGATTCAAGACCGAAGACATGTAATTAGATTACGATGTTTTTGTTCTAGGAACGGTCCATGAACTGCATGTTGTTAGTTTTAGGTTGTGTATGTTTTCATATTGTATGACAAACAAACAAACCGACAAACCGCGCTTATAAACGGATTAATGTGCAAAGTGTAACATATAATCGCGTTAATACTCCCACTTACAAACACTAAGTTATAAAGGTTACGAGGTTTCCTACCCTCCGTCAAACTCATGGAAAATTGAAATCTAAACCGGAATATTATTCTTCCGAGTATGTCGGGGTAATATTTTTGGGGAAAGTTGATAAATTCCTAGAGTGCATTAGATGCCTTTGGTTGTGACAAATCAAACCCCTATAAACCGTATGGGTTGCCGGGTAAGATTCAATTGTCAGACTAATAGGAGTTGACGGTTTAAACTTAGATAGTTCAGCGAGCCATAGAAACCGAATGGGTTGAGGGCAAGTGAACTAGGGGTAAAAGAAGATCGAATCATCCATTAGATGGGTTGGTATTAGACATCACTTTATAAAGAATAATAGAATAGAAACCGTATGGGTTGCCCTCTATTAAACTTTGTAAAGAAATCGATCACCACTATGAAGTCACCCAAGACTTCCGGATTTAACATGGGAGTGTATAAATGCCGATAAAATAGTGGGAGCCGAGTTATGAATAAAGAAAGTCCTTAAATTCTTTACTCGGATCATAATTATATAATCACTAACGAATCTTAAATTATTCTATGCAGTTAACAAAACTCTCAATATGACAATGAACCCACTCGCTATACTACTTGAAAAGAACGTCCTGACTGGTCCGAACTATGTGGACTGGCTTCGGAACTTGAGGATTGTCCTAACTATGGAAATGCTGGGATACGTCTTGGAGGCGGACATCCCATCGGCTCCTGCAAGAACCCGAGCAAATCAGGAAGATGTCGATGCCCATGAGAAATGGGTAAAAGATGACATAAGAGTGCGAGGGTACATGTTAGGCTCAATGACCAATGAGCTTCAACGTGCCCATGAAAAGATGACATCTTCAAGAGCCATCTTAGCGCACCTGGCTGAGCTCTATGGAGAGCATAGCCGAACTGCTAGATATGAGATATCAAAGCAATTATTCAGCGCCAGGATGAAGGAAGGAGAGAGGGTTGGGGACCATGTCCTCAAGATGATCTCGATGATTGAGAGATTGGAAGCTCTTGATTTTCAGATGCATGCATCTCTCCAAACTGACCTTATCCTGCAGTCACTTCCTGACTCCTTTTCACAATTTGTCATGAACTTCAACCGCAATGAGATTGCCTCAGAATTTAGCCGGGCTAATGAACAACCGACGACCGCCAGCCTCAAATGAAGACAAAGGGAAAGGAAGTCGCACTTGTGATTTCTTCTGGGACTTGGAAGTCCAAGAATAAGAAGAAAAAGAACAAGAAGCGATTAGCACCAATAGCCAAGATTGACAATGTAAAGGGCAATGCCACAATGTTTCAAAATAGCAAGGGGGCCAAGAAAACGGATGTATGCCTCAACTGCGGTGAGCTAGGCCACTGGAAGAGGTACTGCCCAAAGCTTGACCGTAATGCACCTTCAGTACGGAACTACCGTTTTTAGAAACAAATTGTTCTGTCAGTATATTCTACTTGTTGGATACTTGCTTCCGGTGCGAGTTCTCACATTTGTACAATGAATCGGATCCGGAACGAAGTAGGAAGTCGGATTCGTGGGAGGTGATGGTCACCGTCGGAAGTGGGCATAGTGTCGAGGCTTCGATATCGGATCCCTTATGTTGGATTTAGAATCGGGTTTTATTCCTACTTTAGATGATGTACTTGTTTTGCCCAAGGCACAAAAATATTGTATCAATTCCGGTCATGGACCGAAAGGGATTTCACTTCTTTATTGAGATGGGTCACGTATTTATTTTAGAAATAAATTGGTTGGTATCTACATTATTAAATGGTTTATACCATTTAAATCTAAAGAATAAAACAACCGTGAACACTATAACTAGGAAGCGTGGTAGGGATGAAACGAACCAAGCACTTAAGTGGCATCTTAGACTTGGTCATATCGGTCGACCAAGGTTCATAAAATGGAGAAAGATGGGCTTACGGGTCCATTGGGATCGATCCCTATCCAACTTGTGAATCTTGCCTTCAAGGCAAAATGACTAAGTTACCCTTCGCAGGACTTTTGAAAGAGTCAAAAAAACTTGGATTGATCCATACCGACGCCTCGTGGCCCTTTGAAGTGGCACGAGACGGCTTTGATTTCATTACATTCACCGATGACCATACTGTATGGATTCGTACTTAATGAAACATAAGTCTGAAACTTTTGATAAATTCAAGGAATTTAAAGCCCTAGTTGAAAATCAAACAGTAACCGTGTTAAGACTCTTCGGTCGATCGGGGTGGTGAGTACATGAGTACCGAATTTGATGAGTTCTTAAAGGAACTAGGAATAGTGTCACAATTCACTCCTCCAGCTACTCCACAATTAAATGGTGTATCAGAAAGAAGGAACCGAACCTTGTTGGACATGGTTCGCTCCATGCTTAACTATACTGATCTACCGATTTATCTGTGGGGTTACGCGCTCCTTACTGCTGTGTATATCTTGAACAGATGTCCTTCCAAATCCGTTCCTAAGACTCCCCACGAGATGTGGAGAGGTAGGAAACCAAGTCTTAATCACATTAGGATTTGGGGATGCCCTGCTTATGTCAAGAAGACTAAAGTAGAGAAATTGGAAACTAGGTCTGTGAAAGGTCGTTTCATAGGATATCCAGGGGATTCCATGGGATATCTATTCTACATGCACGAAGATCATAGGATCATCGTTGCTATACAAGCACACTGTTGGAACAATATTTTTTTAGATCGTTTTGATGATGTGTTATTAAAACCAAAATTTACTTAAAACATACTTTCTCTTCAGTTAACGTACGTAATATATATCACATTAACGTACGTAACATTCTAAAGTTAACGTACGTAACGCATCTCTTCTAACGTACGTAACATTCACTATTTTCGTAAGTTTTTCGCATGCAGTAACGTGAATCGGGATTATATAACGACGTAAGGCTTGAATTATTCGACCGCTGGAAAAGCCACTAGCCGTTGCAACAAGTCGCCTCAATCAACGGATCTTTGACCAGGATATTACGACGTAACCCTAAGGATCGTAACGCATTTAACGCATTTCATCGAGTTCACCGATGCTTCGCACTTTCATTACGGCCGTTATTCACTCATATAACGCATTTAACGTATGTAACGACGTAAGCGGCATCATATAACGACGTAACTCTTTATACTGCTCCAACGGGAAATTGAGCTCAAGAAGGCTATAAATAGCCACCTTCATGGAGATTGAAGACACACAAGAATTCTAAGCTTACTAGCATACTCAAGCAATATCAAGCAAACATTCTGAGAGATATTCTTATTCTAGATTGTGATACGAGAAGATTTGTTCTATAATTTCCAATCTTCATTCTTGTATCTTAGAGCGATATATCGTGAAAGCCGAGTTTCTACTCGCACTTATTTTGTATTGGTTATCTTGTACCTAGAAAAACAAGAGTGTTTTTGTGAGGTTGTTCTTGAGCCCGGAAATCAAGAAGTTGTAAGAAGTTGGCACTAAACTAGAAAGTGCAAATTCCAAGTTCTAAGAAAAGTCCTAGTCGATAAAACTAGGTAGGGACGTACGCTTCGTTAATAGCCGAACCTCTCGAACAATTCCTTGTGTTCTTTCTTTTCTGCACTTTTATTCTCCGCTATTTTTGCTTCCGCACGAAAAAGAGTACAATACTATTAACCGCACTATTCAACCCCCCTTCTAGTGGCGGTATCAATCTAACAATTGGTATCGGAGCAGTCTCTTTATCACCGGATTAACACCCGCTAGAGAAAAGATCCAAATGGCCTTTATCCACTCCTCCGTTGAAGGCAATGCTCTCAATCGCCCTCCTTTCTTCGATGGTTCAAACTTTATGACATGGAAGAAGAAGATGTCCATCTTCATCCGAGCTCACGATATTGAAATATGGAAGGTCATTGCCCTTGGACCTACCATTCCTAAGAAATCGGATGGCTCTCTCAAAAGTTTCGAAGAGTACGACGATGCCGACTGGAAGAACGATCACTTCAACAAGAAAGCCACTCAATTGCTTTATTGTGCTCTCAATCGAAGATCACAATAGAATCTCTTCTGCGAAACGGCAAAAGAAACTGGAAAATGCTAGAGATCACCCATGAAGGTACGAGTCAAGTGAAGGAAACCAAAATCAATATGCTTCTTCACGATTATGAACTCTTCACCATGAAAGAAGAAGAAAGCATCACCACTATGCTTGACCGCTTTCTCGGCAATCACAAATGGGCTAGCTTCATTCGGGAAACCGATATCAAGTAGTGATAAAGCCAAGAAAATCCTTCGGTCTCTACCAAGAGAATGGGACGCCACTGCTACGGCTATTATGGAGTCGAAAGACCTCAATACAATAGAATTCAGCGCTCTCATCGGATCTCTCATCAATTATGAGATCGTCATCAAATCTCGCTCGAAACCAAAACCTAAGGAGAGAGAAAGGACTATCGCTTTCAAGGCCAAAGAAGAAAGCGACCTAGAGGATGAACCAATCGAAGAAGAGGACGAAGAAACCGCCTTCTATGCCAAAAACATAAAGAAATTTAAAAATCTTCTTCAAAGGCGCCGGAGAGATATCAAGCAAGAATCAAGGGATGAATCCAAAAAGACTCACTTCCCTCAAAACAAAAAATTCGACAACACTTGTCGAAGGTGCGGCGTTCCAGGCCATTTTGCAAAAGATTGTCGTGCTGCTGCTCCAATAAGTTCATCAAAACCACCTCATGAAAAGTTCAAAAAGAAGGAGGTTTATGTCGCCACATGGAGTGACGATGATGAGGATGATGAACCACAAGTCCAAACCAATCTTGCTCTTATGGCCCGCGCATCCGAAGAGAGTGACGAAGAAGTCGAGGTACAAGCAAGGAAGACAACATTATCAAATAAATGGTATGTTGATAGCGGATGTTCAAACCACATGAGTGGAAATGAACATCTCTTCACGGAGCTGAAAAAGGAAGATCGTGGCTGTGTTACATTTGGCGATAATAAAAAGGACCAAATAAAAGGGACAGGTAAAATTGGTAAGAAACCTTTACCGACTATTGAAAATGTTCTATTTGTTGATGGACTTTGCCATAATCTCCTAAGTGTTTCCCAATTATGTGACACCGGTCTTAAACTAATTTTTGAAATTACGCATTGCGGCAATGAGAAAAGAGCAAATCGTTTTATTGGATTGCGCTATGGAAATATTTACATTGTTGATCTCCAAGATGAATCTTCGTTTAACGAAAAATGTCTACTTTCATACGATGAAAATGCCGTTGTTTGGCACCGAAAATTGGGACATGCCTCTTTACCACTTCTTTCAAAATTAGCCAAAAATGATATTGTTCGTGGTCTACCAAAATTGAATTTTAGAAAAGACCACATTTGTGAGGCTCAGTATTAAAGGTAAACATGCAAGAGGCTCGTTTAAACCAAAAATGGAAATTTCCACTAGTCGCATTCTTGAATTAATTCATATGGATTTAATTGGTCCGTCTCGACATGCCGCCTAACAGTAAACTTTATACCTTAGTTATTGTCGATGATTTTTCTAGATTGACTTGGGTAAAATTCTTAGCCAATAAAGATGATGCATTTAACGAGTTTGTTAAGTGGTGTAAGGTTACCTGAAGGAAAAAGGATTACCAGTTATCGCCATTCGAACCGATCATGGTGGAGAATTTGATTCTAATCTCTTTGAAGATTGGTGCGATAAATATGGTATTGGGCACAACTTTTCGGCACCTCGGACACCTCAACAAAATGGAGTTGTCGAGAGGAAGAATCGCTCTCTAGAAGAAATGAGCCGAACAATGCTCAACGAGTATGGTCTTCCTAAATACTTTTGGGCCGAAGCCGTTAACACTGCTTGTTATGTTATAAATCGTGTCCATCTCGGAGAAATAAAATGATGACTCCCTATGAGATTTTTAAAGGTAAAAGCCCAATTTATCTTATTTTCATCCATTTGGGTGTAAAGTGTTCATTCATAATAATGGAAAAGACAATTTGGGTAAATTCGATTCTAAATCGATATTGGAATATTTCTTGGTTATTCTACTAATAGTAAAGCTTATCGTGTATTTAATTGTAGAAGAGGCTCGGTAGAAGAGTCCATTCATGTAAAATTCGATGATACGCTTTACCCCGAGAAAGGTTGTTTTTGATGATGATGGTATGGTTCCACTAAAGAAGTATCCGAAGTATCAAAGGAATTGGAGAAGCTCGACGTAAGCTCGGACAAACAGGAGGAAAATACTTACAACCTTCCTAAAGATTGGGCAAATGTGAAAGACCATCCGATGGAACAAATTCTCGGAAAAATCGATGAAGGTGTACGAACTAGGAGAAATATAAATGATTGTATTAACAATATTGCATTTATTTCTCTTACGTAACCAAAGAACATCGATGAGGCCATAAATGATGAGAATTGGGCTATTGCTATGCAAGAAGAGCTAAACCAATTCGAAAGAAATAAAGTTTGGGAATTAGTTCCTGCACCGGTAGGCAAATCAATCATTGGTACCAAATGAGTTCATAAAATCAAAACCGATGATGATGGTCTCCTATTAAAAATAAATCGAGGTTGGTCGCCCAAGGTTATAATCAAGAAGAAGGCTTGGACTATGAAGAGACGTTCGCTCCTGTTGCTCGCCTTGAAGCTATTCGCCTTCTCTCGTCCCTTTGCCGCATACAAGAAGATCAAATTCCATCAAATGGATGTAAAAAGTGCGTTCTAAATGGAATCATCCAGAGGAAGTTTATGTCAAGCAACCTCCGGGTTTTGAAGACTATGATCATCCGGATCATGTGTACAAGCTCCATAAAGCTCTCTATGGATTAAAGCAAGCTCCGAGAGCATGGTATGATCGTCTAAGCTCTTTTCTTATCTCAAATGGTTATAAAAGAGGAAATGTTGATAATACTCTGTTTATTAAGGTCTTAAATGATGATATGTTAATTTGTCAAATCTATGTGGACGATATTGTTTTTGGTGCAACTAACGAAACTCTGTCCAAGGAATTTTCAAATCTTATGAAGGGAGAGTTCGAAATGAGTATGATGGGAGAGTTGAAAAACTTTCTCGGACTCCAAATTAAGCAACTCAATGACGGAATATTCATTCACCAATCCAAGTACGTCAATGAGCTTCTAAAGAAATTTAAGATGGAAGATTTCAAAGAAATATCCACTCCTATGTCTTCCACTCTTAAACTCGATAAAGATGAAAAAGGTAAATCATTGACCAAAAACAAGACGAGGTATGATCGGATCCTTACTTTACTTAACCGCATCTAGACACGATATTATGTTTGCTACTTGTCTATGTGCTCGTTTTCAAGCTAATCCTAAAGAATCCCATCTCATAGCATGTAAACGAATTTTTCGATATTTAAAATATACTTTTGGTTTAGGCCTATGGTATCCTTCCAAAGATTGATTTTCAACTTTTTGCATATAGTGATGCCGATTTCGGTGGTTGTAAAATTGATAGAAAAAGCACCAGAACTTGTCATTTTATGAGTTCATGTTTAATTTCATGGGGAAGTAAGAAACAGACTAGTGTCGCTACTTCCACAAAAAGTAATATGTGGTCATGGGAAGTGCATGTGCACGTGTTCTTTGGATCAAAAATCAATTACTTGATTATGGCATCGAACTTAAAAATACTCCTATTTTTGTGACAATACAAGTGCCATTAATTTAAGTAAAAACCCCATTTTGCATAGTAGGACAAAGCACATCGAAATTCGTCACCATTTTATTCGTGACCATGTCCAAAACGGGAATGTTCGTCCAATTTGTTGGTACTAATGAACAATTGGCGGATATTTTTACAAAACCATTACCCGAAGAAGCTTTCAACTTTATTCGCATAAATTTAGGAATGGGACATGCTGATCACTTTTAAATATTGCATACTCATCATAGTCACATTAAATGGTCATTCAAAACGGGACATCATCGAAAGGAAAAGACTATTCATTTGGTCTTGCTTACGTACGGTATACGCGGTCCATTACGTACGTAATAGGACCTTACGTACGTTACAGGATGATTCGTTACGTACGTAACGAAACGCAGGTTTTGGTCCAGAAAGTTTAGGATTCTACGTTACGTACGTTATAAAAGGGACATAACGTACGTAAGAGATCGTTGACCATCTCATATATAAACCCATCGTCAGTTCCCTGTTCATTTCTTACTAATCCCTAGCGACAACCGAAGAACTGTTCCGGCAAACCCTATCAAAACTCCATCAAAACTTCACTTCTTCGACCGATTCAATCCTCATGGCTTCCAGAACCGGCAAAAAGAGAAGAGGAGAAACCTCTCAAACATCCTCCACGGCTTCCGGCAATCTATCATTTCGGAATGCTCAAGCCATGAAGGTCTTCAACGAAATCCTTATTGACGAAGAGGTAACTCCTAGTCATCATTTTGATTTTGAATCGCTGAACAATGCTGGTGTTGCTATCGAAGAATTCTTCGATATGCTTGGGATCAATAAGTTCGTTAGTCTTGCTCGACCAATTTACGAAGAATGTGTGAAAGAGTTTTATGCGAATTTCTTTGTCACTTATGATGCCGACGGACTTGCCGTTGTTAACTCGCTTGTGCGTGGTAAATCAATATCTTTTGATGAAGCGAAACTTTCGGAGATTTTTGGACTCCCTAATGAGGGTTTTCGTTGCAAGGGAGAGTTTGCTCCTCCGGACGAAGTCTTTAACGACTGGTCCGATGATGAAAGCTATAGTGTTCACGAGTCGAAAGTCCGTGATTTCTTATCGGACAAAGCCGTTTTAAATGTTCATTCCGGGCGGTTTGAAAATAATGACTTTGGGATAAACATTCGGTTGCTTCATGATGCTATCACTCGTTGTCTTATGCCTAAAGTTAATGCTCAACTTCGACTTGTGAATATCGATATGGAGATTATCTATCATGTGTGGAAGGATCACCAAGTCAACTTCGCGTCTATTGTGCTGAAATGGTTTGTGGAAAAGGGACAAATTTTCCACAAAAAGAGCTACGCAAAAGTTGATCGTCAGAGAAGGTCAGGAATGCCTTTTGGTTCTATCTTAACCGAAATTTTTGAGAAAGCTGGAGTTGACCTGTCTGGGGTCCACGGGGTTCCGATTCCAAGGGGGAGCCTCGTCACCGAAGGGACGTTACGGACGATGAGGTATCTCCGCACGAGAAATCGTGGATGGATATACTTTGCTTATATTAAGGATGATGATAGGCTCATTGATGGGGGCACTCTTCCGAGACCGGAGGAGAGGATCACATCGAGGGGGCTCGATCATACTAGACCTCGTCCGTCATCACAGCTTGGTTCCTCCCGTCCTCGTCCGGAATCCTCCTCTTCCCAGATGGCTTCTCGAATGGATAGGCTTGAGAAGGACATGAGCGAGGTCAAGATCATGGTGAAGAACATTTGCACGCATTTTGGGATACCGCCGACACCGCCGGATGCGGACCTTGACTAGTCGGGCTATCCTTTCTAATGATGATGTTTCCTGTTTATTAAAAAGACCAAACATTTCATGTTTATGCTTTGCTGTAATGACTATCTTTTCATACATCATTTTGGTTATCGTTTTGTTTAATCATTGACTTGTTTTATGTTGATTATTATGCGTATCATTGATGTCTCTTGCAGGTTTTCTCAACTTTTTGTTAATGACAAAAAGGGGGAGAATAATATGTATTCGTTTTTGAAATCAACTTTTGAAATAACCCGCACGTTTCGGGGGAGCATATTATTTTTGCGGTGCTCGTTCGGGGGAGTTTCTAATTTTTATTAAAATCATATTTTCAAAAACTCACATAAAGTAAATTTTGTCATCATCAAAAGGGGGAGATTGTTGGAACAATATTTTTAGATCGTTTTGATGATGTGTTATTAAAACCAAAATTTACTTAAAACATACTTTCTCTTCAGTTAACGTACGTAATATATATCACATTAACGTACGTAACATTCTAAAGTTAACGTACGTAACGCATCTCTTCTAACGTACGTAACATTCACTATTTTCGTAAGTTTTTACGCATGCAACGCGTCGTATCGGGATTATATAACGACGTAAGGCTTGAATTATTCGACCGTTGGAAAAGCCACTAGCCGTTGCAACAAGTCGTCTCAATCAACGGATCTTTGACCAGGATATTACGACGTAACCCTAAGGATCGTAACGCACGTAACGCATTTCATCGAGTTCACCGGATGCTTTCGGCACTTTCATTACGGCCGTTATTCAGCTCATATAACGTACGTAACGTATGTAACGTACGTAAGCAGCATCATATAACGTACGTAACTCTTTATACTGTTCCAACGGGAAATTGAGCTCAAGAAGGCTATAAATAGCCACCTTCATGGAGATTGAAGACACACAAGAATTCTAAGCTTACTAGCATACTCAAGCAATATCAAGCAAACATTCTGAGAGATATTCTTATTCTAGATTGTGATACGAGAAGATTTGTTCTATAATTTCCAATCTTCATTCTTGTATCTTAGAGCGATATATCGTGAAAGCCGAGTTTCTACTCGCACTTATTTTGTATTGGTTATCTTGTACCTAGAAAAACAAGAGTGTTTTTGTGAGGTTGTTCTTGAGCCCGGAAATCAAGAAGTTGTAAGAAGTTGGCACTAAACTAGAAAGTGCAAATTCCAAGTTCTAAGAAAAGTCCTAGTCGATAAAACTAGGTAGGGGACGTAGGCTTCGTTAATAGCCGAACCTCTCGAACAATTCCTTGTGTTCTTTCTTTTCTGCACTTTTATTCTCCGCTATTTTTGCTTCCGCTCGAAAAAGAGTACAATACTATTAACCGCACTATTCAACCCCCCCTTCTAGTGGCGGTATCAATCTAACACACACTTCCTGGAAGATCAGTTTATTCAGGAAGGAGGGGCAGGTAGAAATATTTCCTTAGAAGAAATAAAAGAAACACCAAATGAGACACCTATGCAAGATATTAGAACCCAACCTTCTGAAATACAAACACAACCTCGCAAGTCTAGTAGAATTTCCCAATTACCTGAGAGGTATGGCTATCTGCATCAAGAGGAACTGGGTGTCCATGAGATGACAGAAAGTAGTCAAGAGAATGATCCTTCTACATACGACCAAGCGATGGTAGATGTTGACTCCACCAAGTGGCAAGAAGCTATGGAAGCTGAGATAGACTCAATGCATGCTAATCAGGTCTGGACTTTAGTAGATCGTCCTAAAGGCATAGTGCCTATTGGAAACAAATGGATCTATAAAAGAAAGACTGATGGAGATGGCAAGGTTGATACCTATAAGGCCAGGCTTGTGGCAAAGGGTTATTCCCAAAGAGAAGGAATCGATTACTTCGAGACCTTCTCACCTGTAGCTATGATTAAGTCTATTCGCATGATGCTTGCCATAGCAGCCCACTTAGATTATGAAATATGGCAAATGGATGTGAAAACGGCATTCCTAAATGGATTCCTCGAGGAGGAGATTTACATGGAACAGCCTAAGGGATTCATATCTCAAACCAATATTCATAAAGTATGCAAACTTCAGCGTGCCATTTATAGACTGAAGCAAGCTTCACGGAGTTGGAATCTTCGTTTTAACGAGACAGTCAAAGAGTTTGATTTTTTCCAAAACGAAGAGGAGCCCTGTATTTACAAGAAGGTTAGTGGGAGCAAAATTGCGTTCTTAATACTATATGTAGATGACATTCTTGTTAGGAGTATGCCCTCGAATGCCACTCAGAGGTTGTTGAGTGAGGGCATTGTACTTGTAATTATGTAAACCATTTATATAAGGCAAATGATTGTTTCTTTATTTACTGGTAGTCACTGGCATTCCTAACTCGTAAATAAACATATAGAAACTAGTCTGTGTATTTGAGAGCAAAACGTTCCACTCCTTATTGGATAAGGGGGTCGGCACTGGAAAGGTTTATAGCTCAAATACTTAATCGTTCTCAAGTCGATGAAACTTGACTGGGCGTTAAGTTTATGTAAAGACTTGTATGACGTGTTCTTTGACATGGAGAGTGCCTGTCGAACACTAATGGTTAGTGGGAGCACACGTTATAGGTATGCTAATTAGATTAGTATACTCGAACCGACTCACCCTCGATTCGTCACACGGATTTCACTCCGGGACAGTCAATGACGGAATCGAAAGGTTGTGATAGGTATTCGTGAACCTTCGACTTGAGGATTTAGTAGGGATGTGCTTGTTGTAATACCCGTAATTTTGTTTCCCGGAAATTTTCTATTTTTGGCGGAAGTCCGTTTTTGACAACTTGGTTGGGACCGTTTCGTCATCCCGAGAATGATTAATTCTACACTTTTTGTCATCCGAGTTCGTTTCGGTATCGTTCTGTTGAATTCCGTGTTCTTTAGCGACTTTCCCACGTATGAGTTCGACTTTGTTAAATCACCGTAAATTCTTGGAAACTCCAAAAATTCTGAATCTTTGCAATATTATAAAGCATCGAGTTAGCTTTCCAATGGTTCAAACGGTGAGTCAATCGGAGTCCAGACGAGGGAGTTATGGTCGAAATAGCTAAGTCACTCTCATTTTCCAGATTCGTCCAAAATCGCTGTACCCGGTGCCGCGGCACACTGGCTGAGCCGCGGCACACCGCCGAGCCACGGGAGCGAATTTTGGAGTGCGTGCCGCGGCACACAAATACAGAGCCGCGGCACACCTGACAGACACCCCTATATCTGCGTTTTTGTGCGATTCAACCTATACTTTTCCCATTTCTTCACTTGGGCGAGAGAGGAGATTTGAGAGGAAGATGTTTCTCCACCTATCACTTGAGTGAGTGATTTCTCTTCATCTATTCTCGATTTTAAGCCGGATCATCGTTCTATCGCGTGCTCTTCGAATCATAGTGCTTGGATCTTCAAGAGGTAATTTCTTCAACATCTTGGATTTTGATTTTGTATTGGGTAATGATGTTTTGGATGTTAAAATCATGGGGTATGAAGTGATATACGCATGATTATGGTCTTGTTGGAGTATTCATCGGATTATTGAAAGATTATTCAAGAACACTTTGAATTTTGTGTTGGAAATTGGGGATTTTGTTTGACTTCATCCTTTTAATCCGTAGTAATTTAGATTAGTGATGGATTGATGATGATTTAGGTGTATTCTATCATTCCCATCGTTATTCCTTGGTTGGAGTGTATTGATTCGTCGTTTTGGTTGAGTTATTAGTCGACGCCTTCAAGGTGTCCGACAAAAGGTCTAAGAGGGGGGGGGGGGGGGTTTGTGCGTTGTACGATTATTATTCATCGTACGATTGTTGATTTATCATTGATATGACTTAGGGACGACATCCTTGTGAAGAACTCAAGTCGGAACCCTTCCGTTCGTTGTCTTCTTCGTGGTTCAAACTTTCCGGTCGAACCGTGTTCTTCGGGATCTTCGGTAACGTTTATTAAGGCAAGTATACATTTATGATTGTACGTTCTCGACTTTGAAAGTAAGAGGAATTGATGGTATGATATGAACGAACCGTTTTTACGGCATTCATAGAAATATTGATGGCATATCATGAACGAACCGTTTTTACGGCATTCATAGATATATTGTTGGCATGTAATGAACGAACCGTTTTGACGGCATTCCTACATGTATCGGCGTATGAGGTGAACGAACCGTTTCTACGGCATTCACATACGTAACGGCGTATGAGGTGAACGAACCGTTTCTACGGCATTCACATACGTCTTATGAGATTTAGTTATTCCGGAATACTAGTCTTAAATTGATGAATTGACGGATATTGATGAATTGACGGATTACATTTACTTTATTGTCGAGGAGTATCATGTTTCATATTGTTATACTTGCACTAGCTATTCGACGGCTAACCCCTTTATGGGGGAAATACGTTTCATGTATTTCAGGTTCCAGGAGAGCGGACAAACGGGTACCGGGTCGGCATGAAGATGATGGGCAAGCGTGATACTGTGTCTTGTCTCCGATTATTCTCTTGGATTCCTCCATTCAGTGTTGTTGTACTGGAATGGATTTTTAAATACTCGAGTATTGTATTTCAGTTTCCTTGATGTTCCGGCCTGTGTTGCCGAGGTATTGATTTGTGCAGTGATGTATATGGTTTCATTGGTTATGGTTTTGAATACCATTTGTATCGTCTTTCATTCTATTGTATGTAGACCTTATCGGTCAAGTTTATAGTTCCGCGTATGTTTAGCCTTGTGAGTCCCACGGCGGGGCTCACGGCGCTGTAATATACCCTGAATAACTTGGGGGTGTTACGGTCTATGGTATCAGAGCTTAGGTTTATGGATACCTAGGCTGTCGGTCTTTTGGGTCGATTGAGTCGGCATTTGCCCACAGTATCACTACTCTGCCATCACCACAGTGCGACCGGTACTTGTAAGTCCTCTCACTCTTCTTGTATTCTTCTTAATCGTTTCGTCTATAGCTTGGTATTCTTGGAAATTGGTCACTTCGAGAATGTGCGATTCGGATTATACTTACGCATGTATGTGCCCTTCAGATTGTTGGCTGAAAGTAGGAAGAATCGTGGCCGTGGTCACGGACGTGAACTCTTCCTTGAGATTTTGTTAAGTTGCTAATTTCGATAATGGTGTGTATCGGTATTATGTTGAGACTTTGTTTAGGAGTCGCATGCTAGTATCACAGGAGATCTTCGTCTTCACTGACCTGTAAGTATATTGTTCGGATTATTCGATAATTCTTGGTTATCTTGGTGATTTTGGATTTTCCGTTGAAATGTTGTTTGTGCGAGTGATTGCAAGTTTCGAGGACGCTACTTATTTTTAAAGGGGGTAGAGTGTAATACCCGATTTTTCGGATATATTTTTCGTTTATATATATTGGATATCGTGGATGGTTAATTATGCTCGAGGACGTTGGGAACGTTTGATAATGTTATTGAATTGAGTATATGTATTGATTACGCCGTATGTTCGTATTTGTTATGTCGAGACGTTGGACAGGAATTGCCGTAAATGGCTAAGTATGGAAGCCATTACGACGTTATGTGTTGAAGCTTACGACGTTAAATTGGTAGAGTTACGTACGTTATGGTCGAGACATTACATACGTAACATGGGAATCCGACAATCGAGTCGTGGTCGGCAGGTGGGACCCTATGTCGGCAACTTTCGGCGGAGGATGTTGACAGGTGAGTCAACGTATGTGTTACGTACGTTATACAGGACGTGTTACATACGTAACACAACCAGTATACTGTAGTAAGTCAACTGGTATATTACGTACGTTATATGGTATGGGTTACGTACGTAATGGACTTCACAGAATGAGACAGTGAGTTTGTTACGTACGCTATGGATTTCGCATTACGTACGTTAAAGTTGTTACGTACGTTAAGTAAGGACACTTACGTACGTAACGAGATGCGCAGTTTATATAATAAGAGTTGGTCTTTCATTTGTTCACCAAAGGAAACTCATTTCTCCCATCCCAACTCGTCCCTCTTCACTTCTAAGAGTGTTTTAAACACTTCTATCATGATTGTGAGCTTGGAATCATGGAATTAGAGCTTGGTTATGGAACTATTGTTGATTCTTGAAGTGATTTCTTGTGTTATCCATATTCTATGAGGTATGTTGGATATTTCTCCTTTTCATTTCGGATTTTTGATGTTATAGTTGATGAATGATTCGTATGAAGATGATTATGATGTTGTTATTGCGATTCTTGAGGATATATGAGGTTTATGTTGAAGGAAGATAATGATATGCTTTGAATATGTTGATTATGATTATGGAATCATAGAGATCTCGATGTTCTTGAGGCCATATGATGACTATGATGATTTAATGATTCTTGGAATGGAGTTCAATTATTCTTTTCTTCGTGGTTCGTCCATACAAGGTAATCCTCGTATCCCTTTGATAGTGGCTCATTTTTTTTTCTTTTTGGATTACTACTTGGGAGGGAGTATGTTGGGAATCGTGTATTTTGATGTTCGTCTTATTTCAATGAAAATGCATAAATTGGACTGTACTTTTATCCGCGGCGTGAGTATTTTTGAAATGGATTTTGGTATTTTGCCAATCAAATTTTATTTTGTAAAACCGATTCCCTAAACTGAGTTTTTGGCATTTTAACCTTGATCGTTTTGACGGTATTTGGAAAACGATTTTTTTTAGTATTTGAAAAATATTACCGTCATCAGTCTTTTTGACATTTTTTAAATGACGTGGAAAATTGTGCTTAGCCTGGTAAATCCTTGTGAGAAGGGTTTATGGCGTGTAATACTCCCGTAAGGTTTGGGGTGAAGATTGTAGTATTCGGATATTGTTGATGTCATTTTGGATATTCTTGGTCTATGGTATACATTTCGGAAGGAAGTCCGGATAGAGTTATGTTTTGTGGTAATCGTACATAGAAGATTGTGTACGGGAAGGTATTCGGTATTGAGGTATTATATGGTATCATGTGATAATGCTATACGAGATTTATTGGAATCGTAATAAGGGATTTCGGATGTTGATATGATTATTGAGATCTTCTTCATATGACGATAAGGGTTCTGTTGTGATTCTTGAGGTTGTATGAATGACATGATGAAAATTTTTAAGAAGTGTTGATGTTTTGAATATGAATATGGAATATTCATATCTAGAGCTAAACTATGCGTTGGAAATAATATTCGTATAGGAAATACGAATGTGATTATGAGCTTGATGAGACTATTATTCATCTCTGAATTTGGAAGCCCATACGTACGGAGCAAATATTCAAATCGAATGATTGGAGTGTTTGATAACCTTAAAATATGATTATCTATAATGCTGAACTAATTGGATGGTTAGAATTAACGATGATCATCGGAAAATTTTAACTACGGATTTACGAGAAGGGAACCTTGTCAATTCGTATTTAAGAATTGAGTTTGGAACCGATAATATTTAGACCCTTATTATTGGTCCGAATTGGTTGCTGATATGATCATCGGATTTCGGCTCGTATTGTGGACATGGATTCGTGAGGGTCCAGGTTGGACGATCGGACTATGATTGGTCGAGATATGGTGAAACGATTGAGTTCGTGGTTTGGTGGTATTGATATTGGTCGTCATCGAACCGGTTGATTATCAATCCTTCGCTTTCAAAGAAGATATGATGTTTGATCATAGATTATGACTTTTGTGTTGCGGTTAAGGTTGAAGGGTTCGTAGATTAACTTAGTCGAGACTCGTAAGACGAAAGCGACTGAATTGGTAACAGTTCGTTGTATTGATATCGAGGCAAGTTTTATACTCGTACTAATCAATGAGACTAATGTTATTGTGTAGGCGTACGAATGTGTGTATCATTTCGGGACTTGGCCTCTTTATGATTGTATTGATATCAGGGGATCATTGATACGACGCCCGTCGGAAAATTATGACAAATGCTACTGTTGGTTGTAAATGGCCGGTTCAAGGCATTACGATACTTGTTGGTAAAGTTGCTGTCGATAGCCGGTTCGCGGTATCGATGTATCGATTATTATTATTCGCGATTAATGTCGTTCTGAGACATCGTTGAATCTTTGTCGTCAAATTGGAACTGTTGCTATGATGTTGTGTTAACCGATTGGGGACGTTTGATATATCCTTTTGTCATCTCCGTTTCGGTGGTCGGTTTAAGACACCGGGACTTCTATTCTATCGTATCATTGATTATCGATTGACCGTTCTAAGGTAATCGATATATTGAATTGGGATTATCAAAGATAATTCCCATCCGTTGTCAAAAATATTCTCATCCGTTGTATCATTGTTATCGATTGGCCATTCTACGGTAATCGAAGTATTGAATTGGGACTGTCGAGGATAGTTCCCATCCGTTGAATTATTATTGTCGTGTTGGCGATTCAAGGCAAAGACACTATTATTCTTGTAAACTCGGTAATTTTGTGATCGTTGAAGGTTGAGGATTTTCCCGAATTGTTGTGTTGTGATCGTTGCTCGTATTAATCGGTCCTTAGGGAATTCTCGATCCCGGGATGGTTGTTTTGAATATCGTTGGTCGTATCGATCTTTCATTATTCGTGTGTCATCGCTCACTTGGTGAGTCGTATGATCCGTATTGATGTTTTATCCCTTGAGTTTCGTTGTCATGTTGTATCGTGGCATATCCGGAATCATGTCTGCGTGCCGATTGGTTATGTGTAGGATTTTTAGCCAGCACTCGATGGTCATGCGTGGATATTTCCGCATTGACCGTGCACACGAGACGTAGTTCTTGAGGCTAATTAGGTACATTGTCACACGTATATTCGGATTCCGTATACGGGTGGACATGTGCACGGACACATTTCCGGATCGGGCGTCTTGTGATGTCCCTCTTGAGCTTTATTGATTGATCGCTCGTAGTCCATGTTGTATCGATATGTCCGACGATTTGCATCGTTGTTCATACGCCGAGGGGTATGCCCGATACCACGTTTGCTTCTTTGAGATCTCAGATTGTGATGATTTGACTTTGGGTACATTCGGCTTCGAGCCATTGTGATGTATCGGTATTTCCGTTGGAGCCTTCGGGCATTGTGAATTCGTATCTTTTTCGGCATTGGTTTGGTTTACCTTCGGGTAATATATTGTTGTGTTCTATATTGATTATTCGCCGTTTGGGCGTAAGTTTCGGCTCTTGTGTATCTCGTTGAGTTTTTCCTGGCGAAATATTTCTTCTCCCTGCCTGTTTTAAGTTTCGGGACGAAACTTCTTTTAAGGAGGGTAGAATGTAATACCCGTAATTTTGTTTCCCGGAAATTTTCTATTTTTGGCGGAAGTCCGTTTTTGACAACTTGCTTGGGACCGTTTCGTCATCCCGAGAATGATTAATTCTACACTTTTTGTCATCCGAGTTCGTTTCGGTATCGTTCTGTTGAATTCCGTGTTCTTTAGCGACTTTCCCACGTATGAGTTCGACTTTGTTAAATCACCGTAAATTCTTGGAAACTCCAAAAATTCTGAATCTTTGCAATATTATAAAGCATCGAGTTAGCTTTCCAATGGTTCAAACGGTGAGTCAATCGGAGTCCAGACGAGGGAGTTATGGTCGAAATAGCTAAGTCACTCTCATTTTCCGCATTCGTCCAAATCGCTGTACCGGTGCCGCGGCACACTGGCTGAGCCGCGGCACACCGCCGAGCCACGGGAGCGAATTTTAGTCCGTGCCGCGGCACACATATACCGAGCCGCGGCACACATGACATTACCCCTATATCTCTGCGTTTTTGTGCGATTCAACCTATACTTTTCCCATTTCTTCACTTGGCGAGAGAGGAGATTTGAGAGGAAGATGTTTCTCCACCTATCACTTGAGTGAGTGATTTCTCTTCATCTATTCTCAATTTTTAAGCCCGATCATCGTTCTATCGCGTGCTCTTGAATCATAGTGCTTGGATCTTCAAGAGGTAATTTCTTCAACATCTTGGATTTTGATTTTGTATTGGGTAATGATGTTTTGGATGTTAAAATCATGGGGTATGAAGTGATATACGCATGATTATGGTCTTGTTGGAGTATTCATCGGATTATTGAAAGATTATTCAAGAACACTTTGAATTTTGTGTTGGAAATTGGGGATTTTGTTTGACTTCATCCTTTTAATCCGTAGTAATTTAGATTAGTGATGGATTGATGATGATTTAGGTGTATTCTATCATTCCCATCGTTATTCCTTGGTTGGAGTGTATTGATTCGTCGCTTTGGTTGAGTTATTAGTCGACGCCTTCAAGGTGTCCGACAAAAGGTCTAAGGGGGGTTGTGCGTTGTACTATTATTATTCATCGTATTTATTGTTGATTTATCATTGATATGACTTAGGACGACATCCTTGTGAAGAACTCAAGTCGGAACCCTTCCGCTCGTTGTCTTCTTCGTGGTTCAAACTTTCCTGGCCGAACCGTGTTCTTCGGATCTTCTAACGTTTATTAAGGCAAGTATAAATAAATGATTGTACGTTCTCGACTATTAAAGTAATAGGAATAGAACGTAAGATATGAACGAACCGCTTACGGCATTCATAGAAATATTGATGGCATATCATGAACGAACCGTTTTTACGGCATTCATAGATATATTGTTGGCATGTAATGAACGAACCGTTTTGACGGCATTCCTACATGTATCGGCGTATGAGGTGAACGAACCGTTTCTACGGCATTCACATACGTAACGGCGTATGAGGTGAACGAACCGTTTCTACGGCATTCACATACGTCTTATGAGATTTAGTTATTCCGGAATACTAGTCTTAAATTGATGAATTGACGGATATTGATGAATTGACGGATTACATTTACTTTATTGTCGAGGAGTATCATGTTTCATATTGTTATACTTGCACTAGCTATTCGACGGCTAATCCCTTTACGGGGGAAATACGTTTCATGTATTTCAGGTTCCAGGAGAGCGGACAAACGGGTACCGGGTCGGCATGAAGATGATGGGCAAGCGTGATACTGTGTCTTGTCTCCGATTATTCTCTTGGATTCCTCCATTCAGTGTTGTTGTACTGGAATGGATTTTTAAATACTCGAGTATTGTATTTCGCTTCTTGATGTTCCTACTGTGTTGCCGAGGTATTGATTTGTGCAGTGATGTATATGGTTTCATTGGTTATGGTTTTGAATACCATTTGTATCGTCTTTCATTCTATTGTATGTAGACCTTATCGGTCAAGTTTATAGTTCCGCGTATGTTTAGCCTTGTGAGTCCCACGGCGGGGCTCACGGCGCTGTAATATACCCTGAATAACTTGGGGGTGTTACACTTGTGACGTCAAGATTTTCATTAGAGTAGTTCGACCCTGTAAACCGGAAGGCGGGGGTCAACCTCGACGTGCATCTTGACGGGCAAGTAGCAGGTCCTACTGAATACCAAGATAGAATTCTTTCTCCCATTAGTGAGCGGGTTATATGTCCTATGCGGTTATTGGCAGATGAGATCATAAGTCTTTGGCCAAAGCATTGGAGCTAGTTGTATTAGATACACGACAGCCCGATGATCTCGATTTGCATTAACGCATGCATAGCGTCAAGTACAGATAGGGTTTGACTGACCGTGACCCTATAACTTGATCGGGACATTTGAAAGAAGGGTTTATACGTATACTGGTATTCACGACAGAATGGTTCTTGAATGATCCCAATCATTCGTTCTCAGTTGGGGTACAGTGTAGGCCGCCAGGCTGGCTAGGTGGTGCTACTACTCTTTGGTTCCTCCCATTGCTGACTGAGACGGACCTACCGAGTCGCGCAATAGGATTGACAACGGAATGAATCAAGCTTAATTCTCTCATTATGAATATTAGATATTGGATATCTAATTCGGGACATTGGATGTTTAAATTGATTTATTGGATAAAGTAATTTACGGCCTAATGAATTAAATAAATTACTGGGTGATAAATTTAATTCATGGATATAATTATTTCTTGGAGAAATTAATTATGTCATAATGTATTTGATATGATAAAATTAATTGGATTAATTAATCGATATAAATACATCGGAACGGAATCGGAGTTTATCTGTTTGGACTCACAGGAGTCCGAAACGAACCGAACTCATCCGTTTTTCATCATAGCCGCCGCCCCCACTTTCCACCTTATTCCCTTTTGTTTTTGTTCCCATTGATTAATGGGTGATAATGACATGGTGGGGTTGATTCTCATTTGATGAGTTGTTTTAAGGTGAGTGGAATTTGAATAAGAAGAGGAGACTTCATTCTCTCATTGATATTCATTCATTTCTCACGTATGAAGAGAGAGAGAGAGAGAAAAAGAATTTTTCATTTCTCAAGTCTTCTTCTTGTTCTTCATTTCTTCTTGGTTTTCTTTGAGAAATTTCAAGAGATTAATTGAGAGTTGTGAGTTATACACTTAGAGTGTGATAATCTCATATTGCAAGCTTCATCACCTAGCTCTAGCCGTATCCTCGGAGGATAGCAAGGTGTTGTCATTCCGTTCGTTTTTCCGGCGCGTAGCAAGTAGAGACGCGGTGCTTTCGGCGTTGGATCGTTCAAGAGCTTGGGGAATAGCTCAAGAGAAGGTTACCATTTAATCAACGGACTTCGAGGGTTAGTTTCTTACGACTCTTGCTTTTGTTCAATATTCGTATATATGTAGCTCGATCGATCCTCGTAGGGATTCGGATCGTATTTATTTTCGTTTCACCGCTTCCGCTGCGGCCTTTGTTTTTAGGCGCCGAATCCCAACAATTCTACTTATAGGAAACGATGTAGGAATGCTCAGTTCTGTGAAAGCTTGGCTTTCTAAAGAGTTCTCAATGAAAGACTTGGGAGAAGCTACCTATATTCTGGGTATTCGTCTCTACCGGGATAGAGCGAAAAGAATGTTAGGTCTTTCCCAAGCCCTCTATATAGAAAAGATCCTGAAGCGATTTAGGATGGAAGATTCTAAAAGAGGGTTCCTTCCTATGAAACATGGTGCAAAACTTTCCTTAGAGATGTGTCCTCAAAGTGAGGAAGACGGAAAGGAAATGAGTAAGGTGCCCTGTGCTTCGGCAGTAGGTAGCCTCATGTATGCTATGATTTGCACTAGACCGGACATTGCCTATGCTGTGAGCGTAGTAAGTCGGTTTGACCAAATCCAGGGCAGAACATTGATCGTGTAAAGAACATTCTTAAGTACCTAAGGAGGACTAAAGACTTGGTTCTTACATACGGCGGTGGAGAAATTAGAGTGATGGGCTATGGACTCGGACTTTTCTGGGGACATGGATGCTCGATGTCCACATCAGGTATATCTTCACTCCGAATGGTGGGGCGGTTTCTTGAGAAGTGCCAAGGAAAGTTCGACTATCTCTACATGTCAAGCCGAATACCGTGCAGCCACGGAGGTCGCTAAAGAAGCTTTGGATTAAGAAGTTCACCGAGGAACTTCAAGTGGTTCCTAATGCGGAGAAGCCCGTGACGCTGTTTTGTGACAACGACGAGTCATTGCACAGGCTAAGGAGCCTAGGGCTCACCACAATACCAAACATATTGCGAGAAAATATCATTTTGTGAGAGAAATGGTTCAGGAAGGAAATGTTATACTGCAGAGAGTAGACACAGCAAATAACGTTGCTGATCCGCTTACCAAGCCACTATCTCAGAAGGTCTTAGAGAGACATCTGGAGAGTATGGGTATTAGATACCATAGTTTGTGGCATTGAGTGCAAGTGGGAGATTGTTAGAGATATGCCCTCGAATGCCACTCAGAGGATGAGAGAGTGAGAGCATATGTATTGTAATTATGAAAATTTAACAAGGCAATAATTATTTCTATATTATTGTATATCACTGGCATTGTGATTTGATATATAGAATAATAGTCCTTGCACTTGAGAGCAAACATTCAACTCCTTATGGAGATAAGGAGATAAGCACTGGAAGTGTTTAGAGCTCGAATGCTTAACTCGTTCGCAAGTCGATAAAACTTAACTGGGCAATAAGTTTAGACAAGACTTGTATAATGTGTACTTTGATATGTAGAGTGCCGGTATTCACTAAGGGTTAGTGGGAGCACACGTTATAGGTATGCTAGTGAGATTAGTATACTCGAACACGACTCACCTCGATTCGGTCACATGGATATCACTCAAGGATTGTCAATGACTGGATCGAAAGGTTGTGATAGGTATACGTGGACCTTTGACTTGAGGTTTCAGTAGGAGATGTGCTTGTGACATTAAGTTAGTCATTAGAGTAGTTCGATCCAATCGCCGGTGGGTGGGGTCAACCTCGAAATGCAACTTAGTGGGCAAGTAGCGCCTCTACCGAATACCAAGATAGAATTCTTTCTCCGTAAGTGAGCAGGTAAATGTCCTATGCGGTTAATGGCAAATGAGATTAAAAGTCTATCGCCAAAGCATTTAGAACTAGTTGTATTTGATACACGAGAGCTCGACGATCTCAGTTTGCATTAACAGAAAGCATAGTGTCAAGTTACAGTAGGGTTTGACTTTTCCGTGACCCTAATACTTGACCGGGACATATGATTGAAGGGTTTATACGTATACGGTATTCACGATATAATGGTTTTGGAATGATCCGATCATTCGTTCTTAGTTGGGTTACGGTACGAAGCACTAGACTGGCTAAGTGTTATCCGTACTCCTTGGTTCCTCCCATTGCCGACTAAGACGGACCTACGGAGTCGCGCACAAGGATATTTGATGGATAAATATGTATTTATTATCTCTTCATTAATATTGGATATTAGATATCTAATTTGATTTATTTGATAAATCATGTTTGTCTAGTGAATTGAAATTAATTCTTGGGTAATTAATTTAATTCATAAATAATTATTTCTTGGAAATATATTATTATAATTTTGTATTTGATAAAATTAATTAATTGGATTAATTAATTAAGTATAAATACATTTGGGATAAAACGAAGTGTATTTAACAGACTAGACACGCGAACGTCCGGTACATGAACCAAGTGGCTCGGCTCGTTTTCTCACCTAAAATCTAGTGGGCCGCCCCCCTCATTTTCCTCCCTTCCTTCCATGTGGTGTGTGTTGTGTGTTTAATTGTTTAATGGGTTGAAGACAAAAGGATGAGATTTCATATCTCATCATTTTGATATCATCTCCATTATATAATGTAAATATCTTCACATTATGGGTGAACTTGATATAACAAAGATACACACTCAACAATTCCAAGTGGATTCAGCCGTGAGTTCCAAAATAGAAGGGAGAAAATTTTTCTTTCATTTTCTAGTTCATCTTTGAGAGAAAGAAAAGGAAGAAGAGAAGAGAAGAAAAATACCGTATCAATTCCTAGCCGTGTTCTTTGAGAACGAATTGATATTTTATTTTTCCGATCAATATCCAACGCGTAATAACGTAGAGACATTCGGCAATTTCGGTGTTGGATCATTCAACAAGCTAAAACGAATTGGATTCGTGTTCGTGTCGGTAACCGGAGAAAGCTTGTTCGGGTTTTTCCTTCGAAGATTATATCATCAAAGGACTACGAGGGTAAGTATTCTTTGATTATCTTTCTCATTATTTATATTCGTTTATATGATGCTTGATCGGTCCGTTTTTGGGGTTTGGTTTTATCCGGTTGGACCGTTTTATTTTCCGCTGCGTAATTCGATTTTATTTACCGAATCCCAACACCTTCAAAACTTACCGACGACGTAATCACACATAATGGCATCACACGAAAGTAATGCGATTCTATACTCTACATTAATACACATATTCAATTAAGCACATTAATTTACGGAACACACGAGTCGTCTTTTAAGGAAACCATGATGGTAAATATACCGATTCTTTGAAAAATGGTTATAAACACTCATTTAGCACATATCATCGATTACCAACCATTATATCCACAAAAAACGTAATGTATGGGCAAGATACTTGCCTCGATAATCGATAACGGACACTCCTATGAACACAGCTCCATTGGGAACCCTCGAACACCTACAATTCTCTGGGCAGAACAATAATAACGCGATCGATCGGGAAGCTTGAAAAAAACGACGAACGGAAGAGTTCCGCCTCGAGTTCTTCGCAAGGAACCTGACCCTAATATCATTCCATCAGTAAATTAACGATCGAACGAGGAAGAATAATCGTAGAACGCCCGAATCCCCTTTGTGACATTTTACCGAACACATTCAAGGCGTCGATTAGGAATTCATCAAAACGATGAATCAAACCATAGAACAACGAGAGAATTGGTATAATACAACTTAGTAATCAATAATCCATCACAAATATAAGTTCAGATTAAACGGACGGAATCAAGCAAAATCCCCAATTTTCCTAAAACTAGGATTTTAGGAAAACTTACCCTGATTCGGTCGATCAGAGGAAGTTATGGAAGGATTAATCGATGATATGGACTCAGGAATTTCGTGGATTTATAGTGGAACAACATGTCCTCGTGTCGTCCAAGCCCCAACCGTGGAAAGGAAGAAAAGAAATGGGAAAATGGGTGTAAACCCGTCTGCTCTGTCATATATATACTGTCCGGAACACAGCGCAACAAACGGCCCAAATAGCGCCGTGTTCACCACCATGTTGCGGGTCAGTGCGCGACCTGACCGACACGGCGCATCACCCGGAGCAAAACTTGCGCGGGTGTCTCGGCCGTGTCTCGGCAGATTGTTAGTCCTGGCCGACCCGTCGCATCACCCGGCGCTCGGAAACGCCGTTCGGCAAACGGCAAAGGACACGGCGCTCGGCAACACCGTTTTAGCCGCCGTTTCGTACAGGTCCGGCCAGCAAACCTCCGGTTGCAAAACGATTCCGACACAATCCGAAAATTATGATAGAACCACAACAACAATTCGGAAGAAGATGAATAATAATAATAATAAAACAGGACATACGATTAGCTCGACTTACGCAACAATAAGTTGTACCCGACGAACACCACAACACGGTACATCATGCCGTACCCAACATAGGAGAAAAATCTCAAGTAATCGCCAACAGAACAAAATGACCAGCACAACCGACAAAAAATCAAAAATAACCAGAACCGAAAATCTCGGGTATTACATTTACAACAAGATTTGCTGACTGTTATTTTGATGAAACATGTTTTCCAAGGTTAGGGGGAGAAAATAAGATTATCCTAAAATCACGAGGAGAAGATAAACAGCTGGAAAAAGAAAATTACATGGGAATGCATCAACACAGAATACCTATGATCCTCGTACAAATCAATGTGAACTGGAAGTTTAGGAAATAATTCATCTACATGGCATTTCAATTCGATTGGCTGATGCATTCACTCATATAAATAGAGTGACTACGTCACACATACCAGCTGAAAATGCCCCTACAAAATTAGAAGTCCCAGAAGGACAGATAATTAAAGAAAGTGAGTCGAAACCTCGCATGAATCGTGGTAGACCGATCAGTTCCAAAGATAAAAATCCTCAGAAAAAAAAGGAGCAAGGAGTGAAGATGTCAAAACAGAGGAAATAAAATCTCCAGAAGAGACTCCAGAAGAGACCTGTGACATGAAAGATGAAACCCCAGAAGAGGAACAGGTACCTGAAAATATTGAACTGAAGAGATCTCAATAAATTATGTTGTCACAGGAAAAGATGGAACCGAAATGATACTATCGTCAGTGAAAATTTTGCATAAAAGCGCTTGATATAATGATAGAAAATGAGGATCTTGAACCAAAATCGGTCGATGAGTATCGACGTAGAGACGATTGGACAAAATGGAAAGAAGCCACTGAAAAATAATTGAGCTCACTTAATAAAAATAAATGGACCTGTAGTCCGAACCCGTGAAGGGACAAAACCAGTTCGTTATAAATGGGTATTTTTGCGAAAGAGAAATGCTAAAAATGAAAATGTGAGATACAAAACACGTCTAGTTGCTCAAGGATTTACGCAAAGGCCAGGAATTGATTATGAGGAAACACATTCTCATGTAATGGATGCTACAACTTTTTATTATCTATTAGCCTGGCTATTATTGAAAAACTAGATATGCACTTAATGGATGTTGTTACTGCATATTTGCATGGTTCCCTCGAAAAAGGCATTTATATGAGAATTCCTGAAGGATTTCAAATGCCTGAAGCATCTAGATCACATATCCGCGATCTTTATTCAATTAAGTTACAAAGATTCATATATGGATTAAAACAGTCCGATCGAATGTGGTTTAAGAGATTAAGTGGTTATTTGTTAAGGGAAGAGTACAAGAATGATCCCATTTGTCCATGTGTTTTTATAAAGAAAACAGAATCTTCACTTGCTATAGTTGTTGTATATGTCGATGATATAAATATTATTGGAACTACCGCAGAGCTCTGGAAGACAATCGATTATTTAAAGGCAGAATTTAAAATGTAAGATCTTGGGAAAATAAAACTTTGCCTTGGATTGCAAATTGACATCTGTCTGATAGAATATTTGTGCACCAGTCAGCATATACAGAAAATGTCTTAAAACTCTTTTAATGGACAAATCTATCCATTTAGCTCTCCGATGGTTGTCATATCACTAGATAAGAAAAAAGATGTAATTCGGCCAAGAGAGGAAAATGAAGAAGTACTTGGTCCTGAAGTACCATATCTTAGTGCCGTCGGTATAATGATGTATCTGGCTAATAACACACGACCCGATATAGCATTTTCTGTTAATCTTTTAGCAAGACATAGTTGTGCTCCAACACAGAGACATTGGTGTGGAGTTAAGCATATTTTTCGATGCAGGATATTTATATGATCCAGATAAAGCTCGATCAAAAATAGGTTATTAATTTACTTATGGCGACACAACCATCTCATGGCATTCTGTGAAACAATATTTGGCTGCTACTTCCTCTAACCATGCAAAAATTGTTGCCATCCATAAAGCCAATTGAGAATGTATTTGGTTGAGGTCAATCTGTCAAAATATCCGAGAATCATGTGGCATGCGTTATGACAGAAATACCCCAACAGTAATGTTTGAAGACATCACAACATGCATTGAACAATTAAAGGGAGGCTATATCAAAGGCGATAAAACTAAGCATATTTCTTCCAAATTCTTCTTCACACACGACCTTCAAGAAAATGTAGAGATTGAAGTTCAACAAGTTCGTTCAAGTGGAAGTCTTGCAGATCTGTTTACAAAGTCATTGCCCCCGACAACTTCTGAAAAGTTAGTGTATAAGATTGGGATACGTCGACTCAAAGGCTTAAAATAAATTTTCAAAATCGATGCACTCTTTTTCCTTTACTAGGGTTTTTTTCCCAATGAATTTTTTCCTAGAAAGATTTTAATGACACGATTATTGAAAATGGACATCTAAGGGGGAGTGTTATGAATAATTATGGTGGATGTCCTTTGGCTTTTCAAATCTAGGCCTTTGGCCTTTCATCTTCATTGTAACTCTTATATCCTAAGCCTATATAAAGGCCATGTTCTTAGTATGTAATATATATAGTTATATGAATGAAATTATCTCTTCATTTATCTCAATTCTCTATATATTTCTAGTAGATTTATAATAGATTTCATTTTGTCCCAGTGGGAAATCATTTGGAAATTTTCTTTGATTTTATATTCTTAAAATTATAGGATTTTTGTCCAGCCTTCATTTGTTGCAAAAAATGAGTGTGTTTTCTCAAATTCTCTAAGTTCTTTCTAAGACTTTTAGAATTCCACAAATACTTATACTTGTTAGTTCCCTACAATTGAGGAGTCGGATTTTCAAGATATATTTATTTTCGATCATTTGTGACGATCAAAATCTTGTCTACCTTTTGTTTCTTTATTTTTGCTTGATCAATTTGGTTGGAGTTCACTCCAATTGAGGAGCCGAGTTAGTATCAGTTGGTAAGAAGAGCCAAGGTTCTTGAGAAGACCTTATCCTTTATATATACGGTGAGAGATCTGCTAGTCCGTCCGTGCTAAAAAAGAAATAAAAATTATACATATCACCATGGTTGGTTCTGCCACATTAGTGATTTATAAATCGACAACGGAAGTCTTCACATCAATATTCATAAAGAACCTAATATCGAAGACTTGATCCATACCCTTCCATTTGTTGTTCTTAAACCTTGTAATTTTCTACACTTATTTCTTTCTTTATTCCAAACTTTCCAATGAGTATTAAAGCTGATTAATTGAGTTGACGAAAGTACTTTATGAAAATTTGAGAAATGAGTGAAGAAAGACGTAAAAGCGTGAGCACAATAGAGTGAATCAAAACCTAGTATTTTGAGTGATATACTTTTATTTAATTTCATGTTTTCACTATGTCTTAAGATGATAATTTCATGATTGCAACAATGATGTTGGAGATGAGGTGACTATCAAATCAAATTGATAAATTAGGAAAAATGATGAAGGAAAACAAAAATCAAACTAGCACATCTGTTGTTACCCAAAATATTATCCGGAGATGATATTGTTGGAATAGTCGAGTAACAAACAAATGTGAGAACACTTCCGTGGAAAAGTAAATAACACAAGATTTGCCGGGGTTGTTAGTCCCGGGCTTGAATGCTCTCTCGAGATGTTATTAATATGAATACTTTGGAGTACAAATACTAATGTTAGAATCTATTACAATGAGTGTAAAGACTTCTAGTTATCTTAGTTGTAGAGCGTGAAGATTGCCGGAAGAACCAGATATGAAGCTCTGTGAGTTCTTGCTTTTTGGTGCTCTGTATATGTGAATTAATTAGTTCAGTAAGTCTACTGTTTTCAGAATGTATCTCCCTCTGTACGCTGTTTTTCACTCCTTTGGCCACTGTTGGATGCCTCCTATTTATAGGAGATAAGGTTGTTGGGTCCTTTCCGGCGATCGCGGGAGACCGCCGTTTTCTATATTAGAATAAGGTGGGCGATCGTCCCATCACGTGGGGCTGTTCCCTTAAAGTCCGAGGCTTCTGCTGGCAGCCAGCTGTGCGAGCCAATGGGAAACCTGCACACGTCCTGAGTCGCTGTCTGGGGAGGACCCACCTTGTACCTTTCGGCGGGCCTGTCGGTAGGTGAGAGGTTGGTGACAGGCTGGGGTCAAAGGCCTTATCTTGCGGCGTCTTTTGTGGATTTGCGCGTGGGTCTACGTCCGAGATTCGGTCTTCGAAGACTTTGACGGGTGTTGGATTCACATGCAATATGGGACGATCGTCTACAGTCATATATCATTGGCGATCGCCAGATGCCTACAGACGATCGCCTTGAACGCCGATCGCTAGGTGCTTGCCCATCGTCTGTCTTCTTTGGCTGGCTCCTGACCATCATGCTGATCGCCATCGAGGCGTATAAATCGCCGCATAACAATTGCCCCCCAGCTCGCTCCGATGTTGAAAACATGGGGTGAGGTGGCACTGTTGGCGATCACCTATTCTAGACGATTGGCTCGTCTGTTTATGACAAGGAAGATCGTCGCCTGGACGATCTGATTTCGAAACCGGACGATCTTCTTATGCGCTGGAAATAGCAGGAAATGGAGGCGGGCTCTTGGAATATTGCAGGGACACGCGTCGCACTATCGTTGGGGGAGTCCGACGGTTTTGTCAGACTTGTCGTCTGGCGTGCCCCCAAAAGGACGCGTACGCAGGTTTCGAGGGCTGCATTTAATGTGTCCCCCCCGACGGTTGTACTCCAGCCCCTGGAATTTCGCCTATTTGCACAGAGGTCCCTGTAATCGTCTATAAAAGGGCCAGGGCCATTTCAGTTCAACTCTTTATGCGCCCTTGCTTTTTAGACGAAGACTCTGCCGAATTTCTTTGAAACTCCTTGTGCCGACCGTCTTTCTTTCTAGGTAAGAACCAAAATTTCTCTTCCCCTTTACTTTTAAGAACATGTCTGGAGGAGGATCTAAAACATTCGAGGCTGGTAGCTCTTCCGCCGCCGCGGCTTCGCCTGACCGGGAAGAAACCCCCGTGGTTCTTCATATGGAAACGGCCGTCGAGGCCATTCGTGCGGGGATTGCACCCGCGGAGATTGAAGAGCTTTTCAATGAAGCTGACGTGGCGAGGTCGGCAGCGGTGGCGGGGCAGAGGGGACCGCCGGTGGATGAAGATGATGCGGTAAGGCTATACTGGGAGCAGAACAGTGTGTTCGGCCCCGCCTATTTAGATTTTGCGAAGCTTATGGAGAGGATTGTCGGACCATGTCCCGAGTTTGACTTCAAAGCATATTCCGCCGCCCACCCCTATGAGCCCGTGAAGCGGACGTCATTCCGGGCCGCGGACCATTCCTTATGGACCCTTGGACAGATCCGGAGTTCGGCGACCAGGAAAGACTTGATTTGCTGGAGGGAGAAATTCCACATCCCTTATGATGTTTCATTGTACATACCCTCGGAGAACGAGCGTGCCGACCAGCCTCCCGAGGGTATGGTCGCTGTCAATGAAATGATCCTAGAGGCCGGATTGTGGTTTCCCTTGCCGTTCGCCGTGTCGTATTTGCTAATCGCCTGGAATGTGGCGCCGCTCCAGTTGACGTCGAACGTCTGGCTGCAGATTATCAGCACCTTGACATTATTTGGCGGTCATCGGTTGTTCCCTATGCCTTCTGCACTGGAAATGAACTATCTTTTCAAGCTGACCGCGCAGAAGGGATCGGCGGCGGCTACCATATCCAGGGTCGCATGGGTAGGGTGGTCCTTGGGGTGCCGAACAAGGTTCGGGGTGACCTGGCAAAGTGGTGCTAGGTCGGCGGAGCATGGAGGTCGGCATCGAGCGATAAGCCGGAGGAAGAGTTGGATATCCCCACCAGTTTTCGGGAGAGGAATCCGAGTAAGGGTTTTAACTCTCTCTTTATTTGGATACACCTTGAACTGATCTAATTTGGTTTCCTTTTTGCAGGCTCCCTTGTTCCAGCGATCGGCGATCTCCCCTTTGATTTCTTGATCGTCTAGGAGCGAATTCGCGGTCTGCCGGACTCTTACATCGACGTTCGCTCAGTCAGCCACGAACTTCATCGGTTGGGAGATCGATTGTTTTGCTTCCCTCGCCACCTGAAGGTTCCAGGTATGAATTTTTTACTTCCTCTTTCCTGTATGACGATCATCTTATTGAAGTAGATGTCTAACTTGTTTGAATTTCTTCTTTGGCAGAAATCCATTTTCCTCGCTACGCCGAGCCACCAAGAGAGATCTCAATGTCGAATCCTGGTCTCTTGGGTCGTCTTCACCAGGGCAAGAAGACGGGTCGTGCCCCAGCAACGACGTCCCATCCCGTCCCTGCAGTGAGGCTTGCTACGGTGCCAGTCATCGAGCCGGAAGTTCGGAAGGAAGAAAAGCTCCAGCGCAACCGCAAGAGGTGGAGGTCGGAGGAGTCCCTGCCGACAGCTGACGCGGAGGTATCCATTTTGGAGCCGCCGGTTGCCGCTCCACGTATCTCTGCTGTTCCGATGGCGGAGGGGTCCAGGACATCAGCTGCCTTCCTGAAAACTGCGGCGATCGCCGAAGCCGAAACTCCTCGGGGCAAGCCCTTTTTCGGCCGCGACTCCGAGCTGGTCAACAGGTAAGACCGATTTGATCTTTCTGAGTTAAGGCTATTTGTGTAGGGCGTATACTAACTCCTTTGTTTCTTTTTGTTTGTGTTGCAGGATCCATCTTGCCGATCCGGACACCTCGCCGATGGTGTTGGATTTCCTGGCGAGCAAGTCTCCGCGCAAGTCCCTCGACGTTCCTTCTTACATCTCCTGGGCCATCACCTCTCTTCCTAAGGCCTGGACGACTGACCTCGACGCGATTGCTCGTCGGCGGTCTAGGGACGCCATACAGGCGACGCTCGCCCTGACTCTCCAGGCGGCGACGATGGCCGCCTAAGTCGCTAAGGACTATGAGGGGCAACCCTCTAATGCTCGCCTCCATCAAGATCTCGAGGCTGCTCGAAACCAGAATGCCGAGTTCGCTAATCGGATCGCGACCATGGAGAAGGAATATATTGAGACGGCCAAACGGGCCAAACAAGACCTCGATCGGATGAAGCAAGAGCTTGGGCGGTCCAAGGAGGTGGCCGATCGGTTCCGAGACCAGATGACGGATGCTCGTCGGTTGCATGCGGCCTCGCAGGAGGAGGTGGATGGGCTGAAGTCGGCAGTGGATCTGCTCAACGGCGAGCTGGAGAAGGCGAACGGAGAACTGGCCGCCAAGGTAGCCGAGCTTGCGGATGCTGACAAGACGACTGTGGGTTTGAAGGATCAATTAAAGGCGATCGAGACCGATCCCTACCTTAATGTGGGTTACGTCGGCGAGTTCGCCTACTATGTGGCTTACGCCGATGCTGTCCGTGCTGCCAAGAAGGTAGGGATTGAGGTCGGCCCTATGATGGAGACCTTCAAAGCCTATGCACTTGAGCATCCTTTGCATCTGGACTTCTCCCTGCCGATCCTCGATTTCACCGACTTAGGGATTGATCTGAGTTGGTATCCGTTTCCGGATAAACTTATTTATCCTGAAGCCGGTGAGGAAGCGCGGGCCGATCCGCCTGCTGGAGGCGAAGGCCAGTCGGGGGTGGCCTGAGTGACGCTGGAGTTTGTTTTGTTTTCCTTCATTTTGTAATTTCCAATTTTCTCTTGTATTGCCTTCGGGCTTGTATGTACGATCATTTTGAATGGAATAAAATACTTCTTCTTTGCATCTGATTCTTTCTATGTATGATCGTCTCTTCTGAATGTTTGCATATGAATTTGTACAAGTGTTTACACAATTATACCTGATGTTTTGTTTGTACGATCGACTGTCTGAATGTTCCGCATCGCTTCGACTTTATGTGTTGGTACACTTGAAAATTCTTACTTGTAACTCTCTCGAACAAAATCGATCGTCATGTGTGTGTTTGAACGAAGCCGATCGTGTATGGTCCCTTCCTCCCGATCGCATTTCAGGAATAGCTCCACGTTGCCCCTTGTTTTTGTTTACTTAGTGTAAGTAAGGGAACGAAAACAGTATGTTGGACGAGCTATCTTGAGTTTTGTCGATTCTTCGAGGGAGGACGACTCTGTGCATGGTCGCTGAGTTCGATGGACTGACCTCCGTAACCGTGTCTTTATGTGCGAGGGACATTCCATCCGAAGGTATGTCCCGCGACTCACTTTATTGTTAGGGTTCTCCGTTAGGCTGCACCCGTCTTGTATTTAAACGAAAGGCGATCGGTCTTGATCTGGAGGAGTCCTTGCACGGGGCGTCGTCGGTATATTTGACTCCATGTCCGCGGCTTGTTAGCACTTTTCTACCTCGGGTCGTCATGTTAGATGGCGACCCTCGACGGTATACGTTGTGATGAGGTAGGGACGCGTCGCCTTGTCCGGGTATATCATGTTAGACGATGTACTTTGAGGGCGTGCGAGCGTGTCCACAGATTAATTGGGAGGGTCCTTCGGCTACGCCCGCCTCGTATTTAAACGAAGGGCGAGCGATCGCAGCCCAAAGGAACCTTGCATGGACGAAGCTGTCGGTTCCATCGACCTCTAGGACCATGGCTGCACTTTTCCTCGGATCGCCATGTTGAATGACGACCCTTGACGGTGTACATTGTGCTTGGAGGGGCGATCGCTTGCATAGGTCTGTCAAGTTTAGACGATGACCTTTTGTAAGGCGAGTGAGCCATCCTCTTTTTAGTTGTTCGTTTTCGTCGAGTCGAATCATATTCTCACTATACGCTTTGTACGTTGGGTAACTGAAATTGAATACAAAATTTTCACTGGTAGTATTTCTTCAAATGTACGGTGTTCCAGGGATATTGGTCCGGAGTGCCGTCTGGGTGTTCAAGTTCATAGGCTCCCCTAGTTAGCCACTTAGATATCCTGAAGGGGCCTTCCCAATTCGGGCCAAAGACTCCTGTGTGAATCTATACCTTTTTGAGGACTAGGCCGCCCATTGGAACCGCCTTTCCTTGACTTTCGAATTGAAGAACTTCTCAGATCTCCTTTTGTGGATTGTGTTCTTCATTTCCGAGGTCAGCCGCCGTTCTTCGAGCATGTCCAAGTCGATCCGCCGGGCCATATCATTGTCCGTCGTCATCTCTTGTTCAGTTCGGTGGCTAAGGACGGCGATATCCGAAGGGATCACTGCTTCTGTTCCGAAGGCAAGGACTAACGGGGTCTCACCGGTTGAGTTTCTGGTCGTCGTTCGGTAGGACCACAAAACATCTGGGAGCTCGCTCGCCCATCGTCCTTGTTTGGATTCAAGCCTTGCTTTGATCGTGTGTTTGAGGATCTTGTTTACAGCCTCTACCTGCCCGTTCGTCTAAGGGTGGTAGGGGGCCGAGAACAACTTTTTGATTCCCCACTTCTCGCAGAATTGCATGACTTCCAATCCGTCGAACTGCTTTCCGTTGTCGGAGATTATAGCCTGGGGCAGACCGAATCGGCATATTATGTTCTTCCAAATGAACTTGATTACTTGTTCTTGGACGATCTTGTTGAGTGGCTCGGCCTCAGCCCATTTCGTGAAGTAATCGACACCCACGATGGCAAACTTACAGCCCCCTGGCGCCGTCGGCAAGGGACCTATAAGGTCGATGCCCCATTGGGCGAATGGCCATGGGCTGTACATTGAAGTGAGCTGTTCGGGGGAGAGCTTGATGTTTGGGCCCATCACTTGACACCTGTGACACGATCTGGCATAGACGATCGCATCTTTTTGTAGTGTAGGCCAGAAAAAACCTTGCCTGGTTGTTTTGTGGATGAGAGCTCGCCCGCCAGCATGGTTTCCACAGATCCCGTCATGGATCTCGGCTAAAACGAGCTGGCCTTCCTCCTGCATAATGCACTTGAGGAGGGGAAGGCTGAAAGCTCGTTTGTAAAGCCGGTCGTCCAGTAGGGTGTATCTGGTTGCACGGAGTTGGAGCTGGCGAGCTTTGATATGGTCGTCAGGGACCGTCCCGTCCTTCAAGTATTTAATGAACGGAGTCATCCAATTCTCTTCGGCGATGGTAACTGTGGTAATCAGGCTTCGATCGCCGGCTTTGCCGATTTTGTGATTTGGATGTTAGAGAAATATGCTGCTCCATCTGATGATGCTAGCTTGGATAGCGCATGGGCCTGAGAGTTGTGCTCTCTCGGGACTTGTTCGATCAGCACTTCCTAAAATTTGATCGTTCGAGAAATATACATCTCCCTTTAACGCCGATCGCTAAGTGCTTGCCCAACGTCTGTCTTCTTTGGCTGGCTCCTGACCATCATGCTGATCGCCATCGAGGCGTATAAATCGCCGCATAACAACATCCGCATATAATGCTAATCGGGAGGGAGATGTATATAGGAGTCTAAGAGGACAGCCGTAAAAAAAATATAAATGAGCGGCAAAATAATTTAATAATTTCAATTATGGGAGAAGTCGGAGTTATAATTTCAGATATTGTAAACTACCATATTGAGCAATCGCTCAAGAAGATGAGTGTTCCGAAGGAATATTCACCTAGCAATCTTGACTATTTGGAGTCACTAATTTCAAAAAATTCAGCAACCCAAAAGGTCGAGGAAAACGAACCGAAGTTCGTAATTCTTATTAAAGAATGAGTATCTCTAAACAATCTAGAGAATTTATAGATCTCTCGAAGTAATTGAAAAAGATCAACAAAGTTCGTTGTCCTTACATATGCTCAAGTTTCGTTTAAAAATATAATACTTATTGATACTTTGAAAAGAAATAGCCATGCAAAAAAAGAAATTCAGAGTTCAACTAATGAGGTTAAAAATAAAATAAGGACAAAAAAGGGAGAGCTTGAGAGAAAACAAGAGTGAGTGTTCAGTTAAGAATAGAATTGAGAATCAAGAGATATAAGGGAAAAAAGCAGAGCAAGAATAGAAAAAAAAAAGAAAAAGGAAAAAAGAAAAGAAAAAGAGTGGAAAAATATATTGATAGTGGGGACATGTAGAATTATCTTAGTCGATTATCAACTGAGCAATTATGTCATTAATATTTTGCATGATTATGAAGTTATTCTGAATCAATTTATTGATGTCGGACAAACTTTCTTGGAGTTGAGGATTTCGAACTAATGAAACAAAGGGAGACATACCATCATGACAGAACGAAATTATCAAAGATCAATTATGTCGAGAAGTATGTTCGAATACGAGGGTGGCCGACATTCTCTTCTCCAATTATTTATTTAATTGAGGTAGAGAAATTATCAAAGCAACATTTGGTGTGTGTGATCGGAACATGATTGTTTGGTAAAATTAGCTAACTCGTAGAGGCATTGCGGCCACTATGTATTGTGAGTATCGCACGCTACATGGTGTTGCGGACACACGATAAGTTGTATGTTTGACATATGTTATTGTAAAATCAGATAGGAGGAATCCGAACAATACATGCGGGCCCCAACAATCGGCGCTCGTGCTTAAGTAAGTCAACCCCTCAACATATGCAACAAGTACTGTATTGTGTACGCTATCTTTGAGTAATTATCGTACATTGTACATGTGTTACATACTATATATGTAACACCCCCAGATCCGATCGGGAATATTACAGCGCCGTGGGCCCCGAGATGGAATCCACAAGGCTAAAAGAATTTTTCGCAAACATTTATAAATGCCCAAGAGGCCAACGACGGTACTATCTTTAAAACATTTGAAGACTATATAAAATCTGTTTATCAAAACCGTCGTAAAATCTCGTTTGAAAGGACAAGGCCTGAAATGCCAGAACTCAACAGTTTAAAAACATACATTAAGCTATCGCTTACACATACCGATAAAATAGTTTAGAAAACGGTTGCCAAAGTAACCTAAGTTACCAGATACCAAAAGGCCAAAAGAATACTCACGCAGCGGAAAAGACAAACAATTTAAAATACTCTAGCAGCTGAATACAACAACTGATCAGGAACTCAATACACAATTACATGCCTTAGCCAGTATCCTCCGGGAAGCTCATCTCTCCACGACCGCTACAAGCTCGATATCTCAAGAACCTAAAAAGAAAGCCCACGACGGGGTCAGCCATAATATCCAACAATGATATCAATCACATCACATCAATAATTACATACCAATGGAAATACTAAGTAAGAATACGACCAATGTAATCTTACCGTCATAGCTTTATTTACTCAAATAATTCTCATCAGATTAACCATCATCACAAGCACATCTTGCAATCTCGATTAATCAATAAACTCAAACATAACATCACACGGTACCACAAGCAATACCCAGGATTCTCAAAACATCATCATAACTCGCAGTACGGAAATATACCAACTCCGACCAATTCGATCCATCGAATAGCATCATCAAATCCCAAGACGATAACTGATTGCCCATCAAAAGACAAATACCAAACTAAATACGGAACATACCTCAAGATATGAAATGCCACAATAATCATGTCAGTCTAATCCGAGGTCAGATCAATACCACACACGGACATGGTCCTATCACAAGACCTACAAATGCATACTCATACGACAACGTCAATATGCTTAAAACAATATCAACAGTGTATACTCAATGGAAATCCCATGACCCAGTGCCCTCAGCATAGGTCCCAAGATGATCCTACCAGATCAACACGAGGTGGATAACCAACAATATATATATGCACAACAACACATGTAAAACCAACGATGCGAATCCATATGATTCCATCAACACGACACTGGGTACTCCAACGATCCAGCGCCCTCAGCATAGATCCCAAGATGATCCCGTCGGACCATAACGAGGTGGAAAAACCCGTACAACGATCCAGCGCCCTCAGCATAGATCCCAAGATGATCCCGTAGAACCATAACGAGGTGGACATATGATCCAGCGCCCTCAGCATAGATCACACGATCCCATCGGATCACCACAACATAAATAATACAAGTATGCATACACATATGCAAATCAATATGTTCATCAACATGAACAACACGACATGAACGATAATATGACAATCAACTAGGACGACCTCATGTTCAACAACATGAATGACAATATGCATGATCAAAATCATTATCACTAAACTGAATCAATTTTAGATACTTGCCCCGAGTCCTTCGAGAGCAATCTCGATGTCAAGTCATCACCGACGATTATCCGCAATGCTCGGCGATCCAAACGTACCATGGACTACAAATACGCATATCTTCGTATTTATCATAATGTATCCTCGATACCCAAAATGCCAATAACCGAAATAAATCATACACATTATGATTTATCTCCCAAGATCGGAAAACAACATAAAATCCAAATCTCCAGGGTTCACAATAATAATCATTGCTATATGCATTATAAATGAAATGAAACTGAAATCATTCATTAAATATTATAAAGTGTGCAAGTAGTAACTTGCCTCGATACCGATACGACGATGATGAAGCCGCTACCAATATCATTGCCTTCGTCTACGAACTCCTCGGCCCCGACCAATGCAATTCACGAACATACTCGAACACGACCGCAACATACGGTTATAATCACCGATCAATAATCTCAACCTATTGAAGTAATCAAATAGCAACGATTCGATAACAATCAATAACCAACATAGCCAACCAATCAAATTCAACGGGTCAACGATACCTCGATCATATAAAACCAAATAATATACTCAAACCATTTTACGAATTCATATCCATCATATGAACCGAAATCCGATAATTACTAATCAATATAACCGATCGACAAACTCGACGATTTCACAATATCTCGATTAGACACAAGTCCGAACAATCCAACTCAAATAATTACGAATTCCTAACCAAAATACGATTACGGATGCGAATGTAAAGGAAATCATATTCAGTGATCAATCACAATCTTTTCGGATTCCAAATTGATATCATGATTTGTATTTCATCAAGAACATACGAATTCTACCACTACAATCAACGGACATCTTCATATCTAAAGATACCGATAATTCAACCTACGATCGTCTTGCTATGTTAAATTCATCAAGAAGTTCCTCAAGAACACTAAGTGATTCGAAACCTTGTTCATAGCCATCAAAAAACGTAATTCAATATCCTTTAACATCTAAACAATCCTCATTCATAATTCAAGGTGTATATTATTATATTTTTCCACTATATGATCCTCCTACATCAAGAATCGAAACAATTCTACCAAGAACACTATGATTCTATAATCATAACCCACATAATCAAGACATAAACCATCATATCCTTCAACATATAGTTCATATAGCCTCAAGAATCGTAACAACAACATCATAATCATCTTCGTACAAATCATTCATCAGCAAAAACATCAAAATCCGGATTGAAAGGGAGGATTATCCAACATACCTCTTAGAAGATGAAATACACAAGCAAATACTTGAAGAATCATCAATATCCTCATATCCAAGCTTCAATCCCATGTTTCCAAGCTCACAATCGACTTAGGAGAGCTAAAACTCCCCCTCTCAGTGTTTGGAGGCGAAGAACGAAGTGAAATAATGAAGAGAAATGAAAGACGGATATTCACTTATAAAACATTCCAGTTCGTTACGTACATAACATGCCCATGTTAACGTACGTAACAACCATTTACGTACGCTATCTGACTTTGGTAGCGTACGCAACGACGGTCCAGAGTTAACTGACACATTTCGTTCAATGTTTTACGTACGTAACCCTTGCTCCATAACGTACGTAATACTTACATTGACTTGCTACAGTAACATGCTCGTTAATGTACGTAATGATCCATCCTTAGCGTACGTAATGGTCGGGGTTAACTCGCCTGTCCACATCCGCGCCGAAAGCTGCCGACACAGGGTCCCACCTGCCGACCACAACTCGTCATGTCTGATTCCTTTGTTACATACGTAATGCCTTGGCCATAACGTATGTAACACTAGAAACTTAGCGCACGTTATCTCAAAATCTTAACGCACGTTAAGGGATATATACTTAGCCATTTCCAACCATCCTTATATGTCCCGACATACCGAAAACACATACACACATATTGAATGCATATAGTGAATCCAATAATATTCTCATACGATACTTCTGATACACGGTATTCTCATATACAATTGTTGATCAATTACGACAATTATACAAATACAGATGTCTCAGTCCTTTGTTTTATTTTATCCATGCTGTACAGATTCCACCCTGTACAACATAACTCGGATAAAATAATATTAAACAACAGTAGTAGAAATTTTGGATATCACAATTTAGAACTCCAGATTAGGTTGTCGCCTGTGACAAGTGATATCACACGCAACTGATGAGCCATAACATACACTAAGACCCTTACGTACGCTACATATAGGGCTGTAGTGTATGTTAATAAGCATACAGTCTATAAAGATGAGCCTCCCCTCTTCATTTCTTACGAACTCCTTTGGCATTTCTCTCCCCAAATTCATCCTCCATTGGTTAGAAGTGATTTTAAGCTCCCCCTAGCTTGTGTTATTGGCGTGTTGGGTTTCTCAAACTTATTGAAGGAATTCTTGATAGAATCGAACATGTTGAACGAGTTATGAATTGATTACATCATTTAAGTTGTGAATTGTGAATTGATAGGGGTTCGTTTATTTGCGGCATTTGCGCTAGTCCATAGTTGTGTTCGTCGGATGTAAGGCAAGTTCACTACTTAGACTATGATAATTGATCTTATTTAATTATTTACGTGGTTGTATGTTTGTGATTAATCTTGGTAGTTATGATTGATTTTAGGATAAATTCCCTATCCAGAGTATGCACAAGTCGGTATCATCGTGACCCTTGGTTGCAATCAAATGAGTATTATGTGTTTGGGCTGATGCCCTATACGATGGTACGCACGTCGGCACTTTCATGACCCTTAGTTGTGATCAAGAGGGTATGTGAAAAGTATTTTACACTTATGACTCATGTTACTATTTGTAATATTGCAAGTACGATAATATGTTTACAGATTTCCAGTTAAAGTTATGTTTCTTTTATTATAGTTATCATCGACTGACCTCAGGTTGGGGCTAGCACGATTCATCATGTCAGACAAATCTATTGCTTATGTGCAGGACATTCTCGGGGGTTTTGGTCGATCGTGAACGAGTGTCGGAGCATATACATGAATGTATTTTTAATTATGTTATGGATGGTCGTAACTTGTTTGATGGTTGTGATTTCTGAATCAATGGGTTCGTTTGTAAGAACCAATTGAGTGACTCGTTTCTTCATTATATACAAAAAATAACAAGTCTTCTATTTTCTTTAAAAATAACCTAGTAGATCCACACGATATTCAAGATGCTGTAATTCGTCGATAAATTTTGGGGGTATTACAAAAAATGGTATAAAAGAGTTCCACATTAAGCTATGTTTTTGCCAATTATTGTTTTTGCAAAACTTTTACATTGAAATTCCGCAAAAGCTAGAAAATCGCCCAACACTCCAAGCGACCGCAATGGAATTTATATACTTTCGTGATTATATTTAGATAAATTAATATTAATACGAACCAAATGGGTCCTATAGATTTATTACTTTGAGTTGGCACGCCGAGGAGTCAAGGGGACCGTGGACAGGGCAGTGAAAGAGGGTTCTACCGTGAACTAGGATGCACAGGGTAATATAGCCGAGAATAATCTGCAGAGGGGCCACACACCTCCCATCCAGGAGTCGATCGACAATCAACCTGAGTTTCAAACCACCAATCTAAGGTTATGGAACAAAACTTTGTTCAGGAGTTGGCCCAAGCCGTTGCCTTGGGAAATGCACAAGACGGCTATACCAACCATGTACCGTAATTAATATTGATGAAAATATATGTGGCGATCGATAGCTCGATGAGATCTTGATAGCGAGGCTACCACTATTTGATGGCACATATGATACGATTGAATTTTCGAGATGAAGACGGCCTTCAATATGATATGATGTCCAGAAAACTAAAAGGTCCCAGTGGGCCTTAGTCAGCTATGTGATACTGCTGACTGTTTGTGGAGGACTTACAAGCCCGAGGTGAGAGTTGTTGGTTGGCTTGAGTTTGCTAACCTATTGAGAAATTAGTATTGCCCCAAATATATGCAGACTGCTCATGCACGAGACTTCTTTTATATAGGATTGCAGAAACTGCCAATGCCGACAATTATCCTTAACTGCCCTACGGATCTAAGCTATATCTCGCACATGGTTACATAGGAGGACCAATGTATCTGTCACTTTGCGCAGAGACTACTAGAGGATGTTTAGCACTACGCTGCTGGTTTTTATTGCACTAGAAATACAAAGTGTATTCTTATTTCAACATTCAATGCTTCTTACAAGATTATCAAAGCCTACTTATAGGAAAACCCAAGTCTCCCTACCATAATTCAAGAAAACAATTCAAAGATTACAAAATCTTTGAATAATCAAAACATATCAAAATAAAATACAAAAGGGAACACAAAATCACAATTTAGGGGAAACACAATCCCTAAAATGAGTAAAGAAAGAAAAGAAAAGACAAACAAAACACAAAAGTGTATAAAAAAAGAAAGCTGCCGGATGGACACGGGCCGTGTCGCTTGACACGGCCGCGACGCGAGAATCTTGGTCGGGCAGGGCTCAACCGTGCTCCAGGACATGGTCGGGTTGGGGTAGCAGTCAGTTCCGACGTTTCTGGGCGAGTAGGACTCGACCATGTCGCCTGGCATGGTCGGGTTGGTCGGGCAGCGAGATTTGACTATCCGGAAGAGTGTGACACGGTCGTGTCGCCTGACACGGTCGGGTCCGGCAGACAGCGAGTTTTTATCTTCCGGCATAGTATGACAAGGGCCGTGTCATATGACACGGCCGAGACCGAGACTCCACATCTTGTGTCCGTTTTCTCGCCTAAATATGTAGTCGTCCGTGCATGGCAGATTGTAAGGTCATTTACGTCGATTCTTACTTCGTCTTCTTTATTCGTATTAATTGATCCCGTATCATCTCCTCCCCCTTTAAAGGGAATTGTCCATAATTCCGAAATTCGATCATCATCGAGGTAAGGCGAAAGGTCCCCAACATTAAAGGCTGAATGAACCCCATAATCTCCCGGAAGCTCCAATTTGTATGCATTGTCGTTCACCTTAGCAATTACTTTAAACGGTCCCTCCGCTCGCGTCATTAACTTGCTCTTACGTTTACTTGGAAATCGCTCTTTCCTCAAATGTAACCAAACCAAATCACCAACTTCGAATAATCTCGGCCTTCTTTGCTTGTTCGACTTTCTTTTGTAAGCCTCGTTTATTTCCTTGATTCGATTACGTACTTGCTCATGTAATTTCATCATTGATTTCAGTTTTGACTCCACATCCTTGTTCACCAACTCGTCACTTGGCAATGGAATTAGATCTCACGGCATGTACGGATTTAGTCCGTTAACTACTTCAAACGGAGAGTGTTCCGCGGCATGAGTAGGAGAACGATTATAAGCAAACTCCGCATGTGCAAGCTTCAAGTCCCAATCCTTTTGTGTCTTGCTCACAAGACCACGTAATAAAGTGCCCAAAGTTCGATTGGTTACCTCGGTTTGACCGTCCGTTTGTGGATGATGTGACGTGCTAAATAGGAGTTTGGTTCCCACCTTTCTCCACAAGGAATTTTGAGTCCCGATCCGAAACAATCATTTTTGGGACCCCATGCAATCGTACGATCTCTCGAAAATACAAATCGGCGATGTTACTCGCATCGTCCGTCTTGTGGCAAGACACAAAGTGAGCCATCTTCAAAAATTGGTCTACAACAACCATAATAGCATCTATCCCTCGTTGAGTACGAGGCAAAGCAACAATGAAATCCATTGAGACATATTCCCACGGCCTTTCCGGCATCGGCAAAGGCATGTATACTCCTGGTTTGAACGAACTCTTTGCAATATGGCATGTTACACGCTTATTAATTATGTCGTGTACATCCCCTTGCATCTTCGGCGAATAAAAATGCTCCTTAAGTACCTCCAACGTTTTAGCCGAACCAAAATGGCCGGTCAAGCCTCCACTTTGAGCTTCCCGAACCAACAATTCCCGAGTCGCGTGTTTGGGTAAATAAAGACGATTTCCTTTGAAAAGGAAGCCTTCTTGTATTGTAAACTCTCCAAACGAGCCAGATTTGCAACGAATCTCACCAAAATTCGTATCTCCATCATAACATTCCTTCAATGTTTCGAACCCAAGCAAATGAATATCAAGAGTAGAGAGCAAGGCATACCGTCTAGACAATGCATCCGCCACAAAGTTGCTCTTGCCCTCCTTGTGTTTTGAGGAAAAGTGGAACGATTGCAAGAATTCCACCCATTTAGCATGTCTCAGACTCAACTTTTGTTGACCGTTAATATATTTTTAAGACTCATGATCCGAATGTAGGATGAAATGTTTCGGCCGAAGGTAATGGCTCCAATGATCAAGAGCTCTCACAACGGCATATAACTCCTTGTCATAAGTACAATAGTTGAGTCGAGCCCCTCCCAATTTCTCCGAGAAGTATGCAATCGGCCGTCTCCCTTGTATGAGAACTACCCCAATACCCACTCCACTTGCATCACATTCTACTTCGAACGGTTGTGAAAAATCGGGTAATGCCAAAATAGGTGCCTCACATATTTTTGTTTTCAATTTTTCAAACGCCCCTTGGGCGGCCCCGATCCACACGCACGGTCCTTTTTTCAAGCATTCCGTTATCGGACTAGAAATGATGCTAAAGTCTCGTATGAACCTCCGATAAAATGAAGCAAGTCCGTGGAAGGATCAGACTTCCATGATGGTTTCGGGAGTAGGCCAAGGTTTAATCGCCTCGATCTTGGCTTGATCAACCGACACTCCTTCTTTAGAAACGATGTAGCCAAGAAAGGCTACACTCTCGACTAGAAACGAGCACTTCTCCTTCTTCCCAAAAAGTTTTTGATCCCTAAGGATCTCGAAGACTTTCCTCAAGTGCCCGGTATGTTCTTGCAATGGTTGACTATAAATCAAGATGTCATCCAAGTATACGACGACAAACTTTCCAAAAAATGGTATAAGTACCTCATTCATTAATCGCATGAAAGTACTTGGTGCATTTGTAAGGCGAAAGGGCATGACAATCCATTCATATAATCCGTGTTTTGTTTTAAAAGCCGTCTTCCATTCTTCCCCTTCTCGCATACAAATTTGATGATAGCCGCTTCTCAAATCAACTTTCGAAAAAATCACCGAACCATGCAACTCGTCCAACATATCATCAAGTCTCGGAATTGGGAATCGATATTTGATGGTTATGTTTTTTACGGCTCTACTATCTATACACATCCGCCATGACCCATCTTTCTTCGGAACAAGTAAAACCGGAACCGCACAAGGGCTCAAACTTTCTCGAACGTACCCGCGATCATTAGCTCCTCGATTTGTTTTTGCAACTCCTTAATCTCCTAGGGGTTACATCGATAGGCGGCCTTGTTAGGGAGTGATGCACCCGGTACAAGATTGACTTGGTGTTCAATCCCACGTAAGGGTGGAAAACCCGGCGGTAAGTCTTCCGAGAAGACATCCGCAAATTCTCGTAGCAAGGTATCGATATCTCCTTTGCCGTGCACAATCATATCAACATATCGCGTTTCTTTAATCGTCAACAAATACACACGCTCGCCAACATCAATAACGTGTTTCACATCTTTCTCACTAGCAAACATAGTAAGCTTCGGTTTTTCCACTTGACCAGAACTCATCGAACGAATGGCTTGAGGCACCATTGGTTTAAGCATATTCTTCTTGCCTTTATTCCAAGTTCATATTCGTTACTTCTCCCTCGATGTAAAACATCTCTATCAAATATCCATGGTCATCCCAAGAGTATATGGCATGCATCCATCGGGAGTACATCACATAGTACGTCGTCACCATATGAGCCCATAGTTAGGCCGACTCGTACTTGTTTCGAAACTTTCACTTTACTCCCATCATCGAGCCAATGTAATGCGTATGATTTTGGATGAGTAGTAGTGATGAGTCCGAGCTTCGTCACCATCTCACTTAAAGCTACATTAGTCCAACTTCCTCCATCGATTATCAAACTACACCATTTGTCTTTGATTTGACACTTGGTGTGGAATATTTGGTCTCGTTGCGCCATATCCCTCAAAGCCATTTTGACTTGTAAAGTGTGAAGGACTAGACTCGTATCATAATCGGGAGCATCGAAAGTCTCGCAATCCTCTTCTTCTTCGGCGTCCAAGTTAAACACATCACCGAGCCTTTCTCTTTTGTCCTCGACTAGCAACTCGTCTCGGATCGTGATGGCTTCTCTTAGCGTCACCACCCGTTTGTTTGGACAAGCATTTTGATAATGACCGAACCCTTGACATTTAAAACATCTTACTATGGTTAGTCTCATTTCCTTCGGTACGTAGGGGGCCTTAGAAACCGTAGTAGGGTTAGGAGTCGGTACGATTGTTGTGGTAGTCGAACTCGAACCGGTACTTGGGTCCTCGAATTTTGATGGAAATTCGGTTTTGAAAAACTTCACCTTATTTTGGGCCTCTATCTTCACACATAGTCCACATAAAGTATCAAAATCTTTATATGGGTACAATTCCACCGTGTTGGCTATGTTTTTATTTAAGCCACGTAAAAAACGTGACATCTTTTGCTCTTCGTTTTCTTCTAACTCTCCCATTAAGACCAAGCTTTCGAACTCTTCAATGTATTCACCAACACTTAGTTTTCCTTGCATGAAATCGGCAATCTTCCGGTACAAGGTTAACCGATGTGATGTTGGCACATACCTCTTACGAAGTTTTCTTTTTAAATAATCCCACGAACGGATCTTTGCTTTTCCCGCCCGAGATCTTCGTGTCTTCACTCCTTCGAACCAAAGAGAAGCTCCCTTCCCTAACCTGAGAATTGCATATTTGCAACGTTTCTCGTCGTTAAGTTCTTTGAATTCAAACATGCGTTCAATCTTCCATTCCCATTCTAAATAAGCTTCGGGATCGGTACCTCCAACGAACTCCGGAAGTTTGTTTACTTTAAACTCATCTGCATGGTGCGTTTTGATACGAATTACGTGAGTAATGCGTATAAAACACAACGGAAGATTATTATGCTTGCAATATGGATCGATACTACAAAGGTGGTGGACGAATATTATGGAATTCGGCCGTGATATAGTAAGATTTACGGAGTTTGGTGTGTTTTTATCGAACTAGACCTATAACTCGATAAAAGGGTAATCTTTTCCCAAGACCTTTTGAGAATTGATTAAAGTTAAAATCTCGAAACTCGTCGAAACAATAACTAAGGTTTGTCGAACTCGTTCAACGTATATTTCAAAGGAAATACAAAGTTTATTATGATTCTCGATAGATTACAAGTACAACGATTACTACTATATATAGTAGTTTACGACCGTACGAAAATACAACAAAACGAAAACGGAAACTTCCTAATACATCCCAATCGGCCGAAATCTCAATGAGATACCTAGCAATCTTGGTGTTATTTAGATGAAAGAGACATGAAGCATCCTTTAGTCTTGATGGTGACATGAAGTAGAATCAAGACATTCTTTCTCCTTCATTTCGGCCGAGCATGATTTGGTGTAGATGTGAATATATCTCCCTCCTTGGAATTATATGGATGATAAAGAAATGAGTGACAATGACATGAAGAAGAAAATCTTATTCCTCCATGCATTTAAGTTCGGCCGATTCATGCTTAAGGATTTGGTGTAGATTTGTGACATACTCCTTTTGGAACTATATGGTGATAATGATATGAGGGATAGTGACATGATGAAGAAAAATCTTCACTCCATCCATGATTTCGGCCGTACATGACAAAGGTGGGGAAGGAGAAGATAACTTCATTATCTTGTCAAGATATGAAGTCAAGACATGTCCCTTTCAAGCATGATATGGCCGATCCACCATGCTTTCGGACCGATTCGTCGTCGAATTCTACGTTACTCCGATTCCGATTAATAACGTAACCCCAATCCGGTTAACATTTCCTCCTAAGTATAACGATGCATGGCCATGCGAATTTGTATCATCATGGATGTCGATTTTTATCGGAGTTTCTTCGACTGGAATATTAGATATCGTATCATTCCCTCCGTCTTTGAAAGGAATTGACCTCAATTCCGCAATGCCATCGTCGTCAAGATAAGGTGAGAGATCACCTACGTTGAACGTCGCGTGTACTCCGTATTCGCCCGGGAGTTCGACTTTGTATGCGTTGTCGTTCACCTTTTCCACAATTTTGTACGGACCCTCGGCTCTCGGCATCAATTTGTTCTTTCGTTTGCTTGGGAATCTTTCTTTTCTCAAATGTATCCAAACCAAGTCGCCAACATCAAATAATCTCGCTTTTTTATTTTTGTTCGACTTCCGTTTGTATATTTCATTTACTTCTTTCTCGTTTGCAAACATCGTAAGCTTCGGTCCTTCGACTTTTTTTGAACTCATCGTCGGATAGCTTGCGGTGACATAGGTTTAAGAACAATTTTTACCTTTGTCACGTAACTCATACTCATTACTCCTCCCTCGGTGTAGTACGTCCCGATCAAATAACCAAGGTCTTCCTAATAACACGTGGCATGCGTCCATCGGTAGTACATCGCATGTAATGTCATCGCCATACGAACCCATGGTGAGTCCGACCTTCACTTGCCTTGATACTTTCACCTTGTTTCCATCATCGAGCCAATGGAGTGCATACGGTTTAGGATGGGCCGTGGTGATCAAACCGAGTTTTGAAACCATCTCGCTTGATGCCACGTTTGTACAACTTCCACCGTCAATGATCAAGCTACACCATTTGTCTCCGACACGACACTTCGTGTGGAAGATTTGGTCCCGTTGTTCTTCGTCACTGGGGACTGCCTTCGTTTGTAACATGCGAAGGACAAGGTTCGTGTCATAGTTCGGGGCATCGTATGCCTCGCATTCTTCTTCTTCGTCAGCTTCTAAGTTAAACACGTCTCCAACTCTTTCTTCTTCGGCTAATAATTCCTCTCGGGCGGCTAGGGCCTCTCGTAACGTCACAATCCTCCGATTCGGACAAGCACTTTGATAGTGTCCAAATCCTTGACATTTGAAACACCGGACTTTAGATAGGCTTGTTTCTTTTGGTGTGATAGGAGTCTTTGGAAGGGTAGTAACGGGCTGGCTTGTGGTGACAGGTTTTGGAAACGAGCTAGAACTCGCGCCAAAGTTGGTATTTCCGTATTCAGGTGGGAATTCGGGTTTAGAGAGTTTTGTTTTGTTTTGATTTTCCAACTTTATGCAAAGTCCGCATAAAGTATCGAAGTCGGAATAGGGGTAGAGTTCCACGGAATTAGAAATATTTTTGTTCAAACCTCGTAGGAAACGGGACATCCGCAATTCTTCGCTTTCTTCAAGTTCTCCCATCAAGGATAAGTTTTCAAACTCCTCGATGTACTCCTCGACACTTAACTTTCCTTGCGTGAGGTCAGAAATTTTTCGGTACAGCTTAGCTTGTGTGTAGCGGGACATATCTTTTCGTAGTTTCCTTTTTAGGGAATCCCACGAACGTATCTTTTCTTTTCCGGCACGACTTCTTTGTGTCTTCATTCGCTCAAACCAAAGGGAAGCTCCCTTTCCAAGTTTGAGGATCGCGTACTTGCAACGTATCTCGTCATTGAGTTCCTTGAACTCAAACATTCGTTCAATTTTTCTTTCCCACTCCAGATAAACTTCAGGATCGGTGCCGCCTACGAACTCCGGAAGTTCGCTGGTCTTGTATTCATCCGCATGCCGTGGTGCATGCATGGCGTCATGTCCTCGTCGTGCAGGGATTCTGGGCTCCGGTAAGCCGCGAAGAACGTCACGTAGTTGTGCCACTTCTTCATCGGTGAATGCCATCTTCTTCAGTAACGTCGAGACTGTGAGACAAGTGTCTCTGATACCACTTATGATACGAATTACGTGAGTAATGCGTATAAAACACAACGGAAGATTATTATGCTTGCAATATGGATCGATACTACAAAGGTGGTGGACGAATATTATGGAATTCGGCCGTGATATAGTAAGATTTACGGAGTTTGGTGTGTTTTTATCGAACTAGACCTATAACTCGATAAAAGGGTAATCTTTTCCCAAGACCTTTTGAGAATTGATTAAAGTTAAAATCTCGAAACTCGTCGAAACAATAACTAAGGTTTGTCGAACTCGTTCAACGTATATTTCAAAGGAAATACAAAGTTTATTATGATTCTCGATAGATTACAAGTACAACGATTACTACTATATATAGTAGTTTACGACCGCATCTGAAAATACAACAAAACGAAGCGGAAACTTCCTAATACATCCCAATCGGCGAAATCTCAATGAGATACCTAGCAATCTTGGTGTTATTTAGATGAAAGAGACATGAAGCATCCTTTAGTCTTGATGGTGACATGAAGTAGAATCAAGACATTCTTTCTCCTTCATTTCGGCCGAGCATGATTTGGTGTAGATGTGAATATATCTCCCTCCTTGGAATTATATGGATGATAAAGAAATGAGTGACAATGACATGAAGAAGAAAATCTTATTCCTCCATGCATTTAAGTTCGGCCGATTCATGCTTAAGGATTTGGTGTAGATTTGTGACATACTCCTTTTGGAACTATATGGTGATAATGATATGAGGGATAGTGACATGATGAAGAAAAATCTTCACTCCATCCATGATTTCGGCCGTACATGACAAAGGTGGGGAAGGAGAAGATAACTTCATTATCTTGTCAAGATATGAAGTCAAGACATGTCCCTTTCAAGCATGATATGGCCGATCCACCATGCTTTCGGACCGATTCGTCGTCGAATTCTACGTTACTCCGATTCCGATTAATAACGTAACCCCAATCCGGTTAACATTTCCTCCTAAGTATAACGATGCATGGCCATGCGAATTTGTATCATCATGGATGTCGATTTTTATCGGAGTTTCTTCGACTGGAATATTAGATATCGTATCACGTTTAACGTGCGTCGTCTCCACGCCTTGCTTGCATACGTTGCTCCGGTAGACCGCTTAGTGCGTCACGGAGTTTCATCAAGAAATCGGGATCGGAGAAATCCATAACAAGAGTCAAGAGATAGTTTTTAACAATAAATCATCAATAAAATCGCCAAGGAAATGACCTTGGGCTCCGATACCACTAATGATACGAATTTGCTCGGAAAGTGAATATGTATCGAATGGATATCGTATAAGTACGGAGGTATATTGTAGCGGAAGTCTTATGTTGTGAATATGATAAATCGAACGTATGAATATGGATGTAACACTACACCATAGATTGCCTATTGCAACCATATTTCTGAAAAATTGTTAAAAATCATTGCAATTGAGAAACAAAATCACATAAATTGCAATGCTTTTGAAAAAAAATATCAATCAAGAAGACTCGAACGATCAAGAACAAAGGATTATCGAATTAGACCTATAATTCGATAAGATGATTTCTTCTCAAGACCTATTGAGAATCGATCGGATTAAAACTCGAAAAAGCATCGAATAAAAATCAAGAGTTTGATGAAAATCATTCAACAAGGATAGAAATATAAAGTGTATTCTTATTTCAACATTCAATGCTTCTTACAAGATTATCAAAGCCTACTTATAGGAAAACCCAAGTCTCCCTAACATAATTAAAGAAAACAATTCAAAGATTACAAAATCTTTGAATAATCAAAACAAATCAAAATAAAATACAAAGAGGAACACTAAATCACAATTTAGGGGAAACACAATCCCTAAAATGAGTAAAGAATGAAAAGAAAAGACAAACAAAACACAAAAGTGTATAAAAAAAAAAGAAAGTTTCCGGCTGGACACGGGCTGTGTCGCTTGACACGGCCGCGACACGCGAATTGGCCGGACAGGACTCGACCATGCTCCAGGACACGGTCGGGTTGGGGTAGCAGTCAGTTCTGATGTTTCTGGGCGAGTAGGACTCGACCGTGTCGCCTGGAACGGTCGGGTTGGTCGGGCAGCGAGATTTGACTATCCGGAAGAGTGTGACACGGTCGTGTCGCCTGAAACGGTCGGGTCCGGCAGGCAGCGAGTTTTGATCTTCCGGCACAGCATGACACGGGCCGTGTCATATGACATGGCCGAGACCGAGACTCCACGTCTTGTGTCCGTTTTCTCGCCTAAATATGTAGTCGTCCGTGCATGGCGTGTTGTAAGCCATTTACGTCAATTCTTACTTCGTCTTCTTCATTCGTATTAATTGATCCCGTATCAAATAGCTTAGATTAAGCCTTTCTTTCTTGAGTAAGTCTTGTTAATAGGAGATAGGACCATGTTACATGCTTATGAGTTGGAACTCTATTAATTGATTATATTCGAGACTTTTGTACTCAGAATTGGCTATAACATTTCCAATGAAGCTTTTCCTTCTTGATTATGCCTTGTTGTAGTAAGGATTGAATATAATATCTCCGATTAAGCCTTTCTTTTTGATTATAAGACCAAATTACATGAATTCCATTCGGAACTCTATGAAAACTCAGATTTATTGATTAGATTCAAGCCTATTGGACTGGGAATTAGCTATAACTCTGGTTAATATTCTACTTCTTGATTAAGTCTTTTTGTAGTGAGGAAATGGCTATAATAGCTCCAATTAAGCTTTTAGTTCTTGATTAAGTCTTCTTAATAGGAGATAAAACCACGTTACATGTCGAGTCAGAACTCTATGAAAACTCAGGTTTATTGATTTGATTCGAGCATTTTATATTGAGAATTGGCTATAATAGCTTAGATTTAGCCTTTATTTCTTGATTAAGTCTTGCTAATAGGAGATGAGACCACGTTACATGCATTCGAGTTGGAAATATATGAAAACTCGGGTTTATTGATTAGATTCGAGCCTATTGTACTCGGAATTGGCTATAACAGATCCGATCAAGCTTTTACTTGATTAAATCTTGTTGTAGCAAGGATTGACTATAATAGCTTATATTTAAGCCATCGTTAATAGGAGATAAAATGACGTTACATGCATTCGAGTTAGAACTCTATGAAAACTTGGGTTTATTGGTTAGATTCGAGCCTTTTGTACTGAGAATTGGCTACAACAGCTCCGATTAAGCTTTTACTTGATTGAGTCTTGTTGTAGCAAGGATTGATTATAATAGCTCTGATTAAGCCTTTACTTCTTGATTAAATCTTGTTAATAGGATATAACACCACTTTTACATGTATTCGAATCGGAACTCTATGAGAACTCGGGTTTATTGGTTAGATTCGAGTATTTTATATTGAGATCGGCTATAATAGCTTAGATTTAAGCCTTTGATTATGTCCTGTTAATAGGATATAAGACCACGTTACATGCATTCGAGTTGGAACTCTATGAAAATTCAGGTTATTGATTAGATTCGAAAATTTTGTACTCATAATTGGCTATAACAGATCCGATTAAGCTTTTACTTTATTAAGTCTTGTTGTAGCAAGGATTGACTGTAATGGCTCCGATTAATATTTTACTTCTTGATTAAATCTTGTTAATCGGATATAAGAACAAGTTACATGTATTCGAGTCGGAACTCTGTGATAACTCGGGTTTATTGGTTAGATTCGAGCCTTTTGTACTGAGAATTGGCTATAATAACTCCAATTAACCATTTACTTCTTGATTAATTCTTGTTGTAGCAAGGATTGGAAATAATAGCTCCGATTAAGTTCTTACTTATTGATTAAGTCTTGTTAATAAGAGATAAGACCACATTACATGCACTCGAGTCGAAACTCTATGAAAACTCTGGTTTATTGATTAGATTCGAGACTTTTGTACTCAGAATTGGCTATAACAGTTCCGATTAAACTTTTACTTCTTGATCAAGTCTTGTTGTATCAAGTATTGGATATAATATCTCCGATTAACCCTCTACTTCTTGATTATAAGACCATATTACATGAATTTGATTCGGAACACTGTGAAAACTCAGGTTTATTGATTAGATTCAAGTCTTTTGGACTGAGAATTGGCTATAACTCCGGTTAAGCTTTGACTTCTTGATTGAGTCTTGTTGTAGTAGGCAAATGGCTATAATAGCTCCAATTAAGCTTTTACTTCTTTATTAAGTCTTGTTAATAGGACATAAGACCATGTTACATGCATTCGAGTCGGAACACTATGAAAACTCGGGTTAATTGATTAAATCCGAGCCTTTTGTACTCACAATTAGCTATAACAGCTCCCACTAAGCCTTTACTTCTTGACTAAGTCTGGTTAATAGGATACAAGACCATGTTACATGCATTCAAGTCGGAACTCTATAAAAACTCAGGTTTATTGGTTAGATTCGATCAATTTGTACTGAGAATTGGCATAAAAGCTCCGGTTAAGATTTTACTTCTTCAATACGTCTTATTGTAGCAAGGATTGGCTATAATATCTCCGATTAAGCCTTTACTTCTTGATAAAGTCTTGTTAAAAGGAAATAAGCCCATATTACATGCATTTGAGTAGGAATTTGTAGTACCGTCCATTTTCATAATGCAATATTATTATTTATAATAATATTAATGCATTTCATTTTATTTAATCACATTTAGAGGGTCATGAACATTTATTTCAACGTATCACAAGTCCTAGCCCAAATCAATTTCTCAAGTTAATTTCAGAACATTTAATATTAGTCATTGTTATTAATATTATAATTATTAGAGGTAATATTATTAATAATAATAATATTTATAATAGGAACCATATTAATATTGACGGTATTAATATTTTTATCTTTATCATTTCCATATCATCATTTATATTACTCTCTATATTATTATTATTAGTATCGATATTATTAATATTATGACTACCGTCACTATTATTATTTTATCATTATTATTATTATTATTATTTGTATTATTATTATTATTATTATTATTATTAGCAGCATTATTACCATGGCCCAGATATATGGTGCTGACCCAAATCAACTATTAAGCCCAGAAATTACCCTAACCCTAATTCTAATACAGTATAAATACACTCTACAGTACAACCCTAAAATACAATACACAACTCTTAGCCTGCCACAATTCCACGACAGAAATCCAGAAGAACAAGAAGTATACATCTGCACACAACTTTTCTCCATCTTCTCCAACTCTTCCCAGCACAGGTAAAATTCTACTTAAGTTTTTATGTCTTGCTCATCTGCACTTTACTTTTGGTTACAAAACTAAAAAATGAAACATCTAATCACATGAACAAACCCCACTAGTAGAAAAATATTATTTCACATCGGACGTTTTAGATCGGTTCTATAATAACCGATTTAGAAAGTGATGCGGCCATTTTCTAAATTGGTTCTAAAATAACCGATCTAGAAAGTGGCATGATCATTTTCTAAATCGGTTGTTTTAGAACCGATCTAGAAAGTGGACTTTTTAAATCGGTTATTTTAGAACCGATTTAAACCCACTTGAGAAATTATATTTAAATTTAATATAAATGAAAATTTCTCAAACAACTCACCTTAGCCTAGTGGTTGGGACTTCACTCCCCAACCACAAGGTCAAGGGTTCAAACCCTCATGGCAACAAATTGAAATACATTGATATTTTAAGACTGGGTTGGGCCCGGTCTTGGGTCGGGTCTTGGGCCGGGCCGGTTGTGGTCGGGTCGGGGCCGGGCTGTGGTCGGGTTGGATCCGAGCTGGGTTAGGATCATTTTTTTGGAAAAAATATAAGACTTTCTAGATCGGTTCAAATAGACATTCTAGATCGATTAAATAACCGATGTAGAAAGCAGACTTTCTAGATCGATTCTGAAAACTGATGTAGAAAGTCCAGACTTTCTACATCGGTTGGATCTATAACGGTTATTTAACCAATTTAGAATGTCTATTTTATCCGATTTAGAAAGTGTTTTTTCTAGTAGTGCCCCCTTCAAATATGATATATCCATCATTCGAATTTCAACTTTAATGACACAGACTTACTGCTCGTCGAGCCATAAACCACATCTAGTTGGAATCTATTACATGACATAACCATCTCCTTCAGCCAAAAACCAGATTCGAATATCAAAAATGAATAACATTTCGACCCTTTCAAACCTGAAAATCCAGTTCAAGTCCGGCCCTTTGTCACGGACCAAATTTGAAGCACCCTCAACCCAAAAAAAATCAAAATTGAATGCTTTTCGATTACCCGAGTAGTAGAGTTACGAAATCGGGTCAAGCCCGAAAATCAACCGAGGTCCATCATCCTTCAGGGACTGGAGTGAAAAGTCGCCACCACTAGTAGTGGATGTCGCCGCGCCACCGGAGAACTGAGGCCACCGCGCTTACCAAAACCGAATCAATCCCAGACCTCATATATCCTTCATCTGAGTTCACCCGATTTCCCTATCGGACGAATCCTAGTTCGACAAACCTTTACCGCGAGCTCCCCGTCGATAAACCGCCACACTGTCAATCATCACCGCCGCCTTTTGTTGTGGGGCGCGAACTTTTGTGCGATTGACCGATTGTCTGTGTGTGTGCGTGTGTTCCGATCATATGTGTGTGTGGGTTCTTAGATTTCAGTTTGTGAGGGTGAATTTTCAGAGTGGTTAGAGAGAGAGAGAGGGAAGAGCGTAGAGAGGGGGGGATTCACGGTAAGAAGGAGAAACAAGTTTTGGTCGGCTGAGGAAGAGAAGAAGGGTATTTATACCTGCAAAAAATTAGGGTTATTCAATTTAGTCCTCATATCTTCCAGCAGCCTTCAATTCAGCCCCAGACAGTTTTAATTAACTCGATTTTAACCCAGTCAGCTTCTCAACTCTTACATTTTGACCCCAGTCAACTTTAAAACTTCAATTCAATCCTAATTTTGACCAAGACCTTAAAAATATTGACTTTCAATTAATATTAATAATTAATCTGAAATTATGCATATATAATTTAATTTCAGTCATTATATCATAATATTTTATAATGATTAAATTATTATTATATGTAGACTTTATCGAGGATTTACGGTCTTAGGACTATGAGTCGAGCATCTTCATATTCAAGTCAGACATCATCATTTATTTCAGGTGGGAATTTTCACTATCACTTTAATTGCTTTAATTGGACTGTATATGTGATATTCAATTCATGTTTATAAATTGACGATACATGTTGTAAATCAGGCTCACCTGTATACGTGTAAAGAGGCTATCTTAAGATATATGTTGTTGCGGGGACACCTGCGCAACCTCAATATTCACATGCGTGCTCGATTCATATTATATGTGGTATTGTGTGTATGTTTTATGTTATTGCGGGGACACCTGCGCAACCTCAATATTCGTGTTATGCGTGCTAGATTCATGCTATACGTAATATTGTGTGTATGTTTCATGTTGTTGCGGGGCACCTGCGCAACCTCAATATTCGTGTTATACATGCTCGATTCATGTTATACGTAATATTGTGTGTATGCATTCACGTTGAGGAAAAGATATGATAGATTATTCATGTTATGCTTTCCATGAGATTGTATATTACTGTGATCAGTGTGATTTCCACGAGTTGAATGAAGCTCACCCCCACCTTTATTGATCCCGCAGGTTAAACCGAGCCGGATGGATGAAGGAGCGAGCCGAGAGGGCATATGAATGAGAATTTATTACATGATGTTTATCGTCATGTCTAATATTTTGATACTTATTTGGGGACACTTTGACTAGAAATTTATAATTTATAATGTATTCTTCCGCCGCAAATTTTTATCTCGTATTTATGACGTATTGTTGCCTTATTTAAAGGTACTTAATTTATGTCAGTGTAGCGACTTGACTTTGTAGGCGAGAATTTTAATATTCTCAAAAGAAAAATATTTTTGTCAAAATTCACTCTTTTTATTTATTTTCCCCAATAAATACCCCTAGAAAGTCGGGGCATTACATAGTGGTATCGGAGCGGTTTTACCTTTCTGTAGACTCGCTAAAATGTAAAAGTATCATATGCTCTCAGCTTCGCCATTTCGTCACTCTATCCAAGGTACCAAATTTCAGTCATTATTCATGCATATATCATTTCATTTTATTTACATGCTTGTATATGTATATGCGAATTGTTAGAATGGCCAAACTTAGGATGACGCCACGTAAGAGGGTTCGTGCTACATTTGACTCGCGTCTCCTAGCATGCAAAGACTGGTGGGACGATCCGAGTTTACCAGAAAATGCACTACACTATGTCATTAACAGGCTGAGCAAGTGGTTGCAGTTTGGGAAACGAGGTTCCATCACACGACAGCTGGAGCACCTAATGGAGAAGTTATCCGAAGACTGGAGTTATTGGATCTTCCGGCTTTGGAAGAAGTCCATCAAGAGATCGCCAGAAAAGCAAGAGACCGCGGATTATTTCCAGTTCGTAGCTTGACGCTTATTGGATTTGTACGCTCGAGAGGCGATACCAGCTGCAAATTGGAGTTCTGACTCTACAGATGAAAAAGACCATGAGGAGGATCCCGAACAACGAGAACCAGAGGAAGAGTTGGATGTGAGGCAGATGGGAGACTCGAATGGTGCTGAGATGGCTGATAGTGAGTCCAGTAGCAAGGACAAGGAGATGGTCATAGAGAAGTACTACCCGAGGGTGTACAAGGCTAAGATATATAGAGAGTTCTTAGACTTGACGCATGGTAGCATAATTGTGATGGGTTACGAGAGAAATTCAACCACATGTGTTGGTTTACACTGCATATGGTTAAGACTGATGGGATGAAGCCGCAGGAGTTTCGTGATGGACTTTGTGACTGGATCCATCACAATCTGCTGACCATGGGAGGATGTCCTACACCGAGGAAGAGAAAGAGACTAAACCCCAAACCATGTCAGGTATGTTTTCAGTTGCAAATATTCCTGCTTTGGTTTTGTTTGATACGGGTGCATCTCATTCATTCACCTCTAGGAAGCTTTATACTACGATTGATTGTAGAAGTAGTAAAGCCCCTAGATCTTTATTAGTTAGCATGCCTGCAGGGGGAGTAGTGCATGTAGACTCGATAACTAACAAGGTGAAGATAGAGATTAACGAACATATCTTCTTAGCCGACTTGCACATAGTTGAACTCAATGATTTTGATGTTATTTTGGGTATAGATTGGTTGGACAAACATAGAGCTGTAGTTGAGTGCTCCGAAAGGAGGGTAACCTTATGTCCGTTTGTTGATGTCAAGACCATATTCGAGGGAGCAAGATACAGCAGTACCCCGAAGGTGATATCAGCCATGAAAGCCGTGAAAATGTTGAAGAAGCATAGTTGCCAAGGATTCTTGGTGAATGTGATTGGGAAAACAACTTCGGAGAAGATGGTAGCTGATGTACCTCTCGTCCAGGAGTATCTAGATGTCTTTCCCGAAGACTTGCCGGGAGTTCCACCGAGTCTTCAAGTTGAGTTCTCGATTGATTAAGTGCCATAAGCGGCACCAATATCGAAAGCTCCCTATAGAATGGCGCCCAAGGAACAACAAGAGCTGAAAGTGCAACTTCAGGAACTGCTCGAGTCTGGATTAATCCAACCTAGTGTTTCACCATGGGGTGCGCCAGTGCTCTTCGTGAAGAAAAAGGACGGAAGTTTGAGGATGTGCTAGACTATCGTGAACTTAATCGACTTACGATAAAGAATAAATATCCACTTCCTAGAATAGAGGACCTATTTGATCCACTTGGAGGATCGGGAGTATTCTCGAAAATAGATTTGAGATCCGGATATCACCAACTGAGGATGAAGGATGACGATATCCCAAAGGCAGCATTTCGAACTCGATATGGACACTATGAGTTTATAGTGATGCCATTTGGTTTGACTAATGCGCCAGCAGTATTCATGGACCTCATGAACCGTGTATTTCAACCTTATTTGGATGAGTTTGTCATTGCGTTCATAGATGACATACTTGTTCAAAGAGCAAGGTTGAACATGATCAGCATCTTAGAACAGTATTGGGAATACTGCGCAAGGAGAAGTTGTATGCAAAGTTCAAAAAGTGTGAATTCTAGCTTAACTGAGTTGCATTTTTGGGACATGTGGTCACTTCTAAAGGAATTTAGATTGACCCGATTAAGGTCGAAGCAGTCAATGATTGGAAAGTACCGAGTAATGCAAATGAAGTTCGCAGCTTCTTGGGTTTAGCCGGTTATTATCAGAGATTTATCGAGGGATTTTTGAAGATAGCTGCACCTATGACTAGATTGACTAGGAAGGGAGAAGTTTTCTTGTGGAATGAGAAATGTGAAAAGAGTTTCCAAGAACTTAAGCGAAAGTTAACTGCAGAACCAGTTTTGACCATTCCCGATCTGACGAGAGAATTCGTCATCTACAGTGATGCATCCAAGCAAGGCTTGGGATGTGTATTGATGCAAGAGGGCAAGGTAGTTGCCTATGCTTCGAGACAATTGAAACCGCACGAGCTGAACTACCCTACTCATGATTTGAAATTAGCAGCGGTAGTTCATGCCTTGAAGATTTGGAGACATTACCTGTAAGGAGGTAAGTGTGAAATTTATACAGACCACAAAAGTCTGAAATATATTTTTACACAAAAGGAATTGAATATGAGGCAGCGCAGATGGCTAGAGTTGGTCAAAGACTACGATTGCACAATAAAGCAAACGTAGTTGCTGATGTACTGAGCCGTAAGGCGAGAGGAGACCTAACCTGTTTGTTGACCAAAGAGGAAAGCTTGGTCCCAGAATTTGCAAGAATGAACCTTGAGATGGCTACACCATCGAATCCAGTTGAGTCATTATTGGCTAGTTTGGTGGTACAACCAACCTTGAGTGAACAGATCAAAGAAGGTCAAGGACAAGACGACTTCTTCGTCAAAATGAAAGAACGTACTCTTCCATGTGAGGATAAGGGTTTCAGTGTATCCGAGGATGGCACAATGTACTATGAAAGGAGGATTTGTGTACCCAATGTTGACAAGTTGAGAGAAGTGATATTGAAGGAGGCACATAGTACTCCATATACAGCACACCCTGGGAGTACAAAGATGTACCAAGACATTAAGGGGACATTTTGGTGGGAAGGTTTGAAAAGAGATGTGGCAGACTTTGTCAGAAGGTGTATAGTTTGTCAACAAGTGAAGGCAGAATACCAACATCCTTTTGGACTAATTAAATCATTTCACATTCCAGAATGGAATGGGAACATATTACGATGGACTTTGTGGTAGGTTTGCCGCGAACGGAAAGAGGAAACCACGCTATTTGGGTTGTTGTGGACCGACTCACAAAGTCAGCTCACTTCATCCCAGTTAAGATGAATTTTCAAATGGATCAGTATGCACAACTTTACATCAGAGAGATTATTAAATTGCATGGAGTGCCAGTCTCTATAGTATCCGACAGGGATACTCATTTCACATCGCATTTTTGGGAGAGTTTACAAGAAGCCTTGAGAACGCAGTTGAATTTTAGTACGGCCTATCATCCTCAGACTGATGGTCAGTCCGAGAGGACCATCCAAATCATTGAAGATATGTTGCGAGCATATGTGTTAGACAAGGGAAATAATTGGGAACGACTGTTGCCTTTGGTAGAATTTGCTTACAACAATAGTTATCAGTCGAAGATCGGCATGGCACCGTATGAAGCCTTATACCGTAGGAAGTGTCGATCACCACTGTATTTGGATGAAGTAGGTGAAAGGAGGATTTTGGGTCCCGAGATGATCGAACAGACAATAGGTGTGGTGGATAAGATTCGTGAGAGAATCAAGATAGCATAGGATCGTCAGAAGTCTTACGCCGACAAGCGTAGGAAAGATCTCGAATTCTGTGTTGGAGACAAAGTATTCCTGAAGGTATCTCCTACCAAGGGAACTTTTCGTTTTGGTCCAAGGAGCAAGTTGAGACCGAGATACATTGGACCATTCGAAATTCTTGAACGAATTGGAGAATTAGCTTACCGTTTGGCTTTACCCCCAGAACTTTCGGCTGTGCACAACGTTTTCCACGTATCGTTGTTGAGGAAGTATCTGTACGATCCCAGCCACGTCATCAACTATACCGTTGTGGAGATGAACTAAGATCTTACTTATGAAGAACAACCAGAACTGATTCTCGACCGATTAGTCCGGCAGTTGAGAAACAAAGAGAAGGTGTTTGTCAAGATAACCACAGTAAAGATGAAGCCACTTGGGAGCGCCAGGAAGAACTTCAAGCTCGTTATCCGAATTTCTTCAATCCAGGTATGTCATTTATTTTCGAAGACGAAAATTTTTCTAAGAGGGGTAGGATGTAGTACCCGCCATTTTCATAATGCAATATTATTATTTATAATAATATTATAATGCATTTCTTTTTATTTAATCTCATTTAGAGGGTCATGAACATTGATTTCGACGTATCACAAGTCCTAGCCCGAATCAATTTCTCAAGTTAATTCCAGAACATTTAATATTAGTCATTGTTATTAATATTATAATTATTAGAGGTAATATTATTAATAATAATAATAGTTATAATAGGAACCATATTAATATTGACGGTATTAATATTTTTATCTTTATCATTTCGACATCATCATTTATATTACTCTTGATATTATTATTATTAGTATCGATATTATTAATATTATTACTACCGTCACTATTATTATTTTATCATTATTATTATTATTATTATTATTAGCATTATTATTAGCATTATTACCATGGCCCAGATATATGGTGCTGACCCAAATCAACTATTAATCCTAGAAATTACCCTAACCCTAATTCTAATACAGTATAAATACACTCTACAGTACAACCCTAAAAATACAATACATAACTCTTAGATGCCACAATTCCACGACAGAAATCCAGAAGAACAAGAAGTATACATTTGCACACAACTTTTCTCCATCTCATCCAACTCTTCCCAACACAGGTAAAATTCTACTTAAGTTTTTATGTCTTGCTCATGTTCACTCTACTTTGGGTTACAAAAATCAAAAACGAAACTTCTAATCACATGAACAAACCCCCTTCAAATATGATAAATGCATCATTCAAATTTCAACTTCAATGACATAGACTTGCTGCTCGTCGAGCCATAAACCACATCTAGTTGGAATCTATTACACGACAGAACCATCTCCTTCAGCCAAAAACCATATTTGAATATCAAAAATCAATAACCTTTCGACCCTTTCAAACCCGAAAATCCAGTTCAAGTCCGACCCTTTGTCACGGACCAAATTCGAAGCACCCTCAACCTAGAAAAAATAAAATTTAATGCTTTTCGATTACCTGAGCAGTAGAGTCACGAAATAGAGCCAAGCCCGAAAATCAACCGAGGTCCGTCACCCTTCAGGGACTGGAGTGAAAAGTCGCCACCACTGGTAGTGGATTCCGCCGCGCCACCGGAGAAATGAGGCCGCCGCGCTTACCAAAACCGAATCAAACCCAAACCCGACATACCCTTCATCTGAGTTCACCCGATTTCCCCATCGGACGAAACCTAGTTCGACGAACCTTTACCGCGAGCTCCCCGTCGATAAACCGCCACACTATCAATCATCGCCGCCGCCTTTTGTTGTTGGGCATGAACTTTTGTGCGATTGACCGATTGTCTGTGTGTGTGTTCCGATCATGTGTTTGTGTGTGTGTGTTATTAGATTTCAGTTTGTGAGGGTGAATTTTCAAAGTGGTTAGGGAGAGAGAGAGGGAAGAGGCAGAGAGGGAGGGGGGATTCACGGGAAGAAGGAGAAACAAGTTTTGGTCGGCTGAGGAAGAGAAGAAGGGTATTTATACCCGCGAAAAATTAAGGTTATTTAATTTAGTCCTCACATCTTCCAGCAACCTTGAATTCAGTCCCACACAGTTTTAATTAACTCGATTTTAACTCAGTCAGCTTCTCAACTCTTACATTTTGACCACAGTCAACTTTAAAATTTCAATTCAATCCTAATTTTGACGAAGACCTTAAAAATATTGACTTTCAATTAATATTAATAATTAATCTGAAATTATGCATACATAATTTAATTTCAGTCATTATATCGTAATATTTTATAATGATTAAATTATTATTATATGTAGACTTTATCGAGGATTTACGGGCTTAGGACTGTGAGTCGAGTATCTTCATATTCAAGTCAGACATCATTATTTATTTCAGGTGGGAATTTTCACTATCACTTTAATTGCTTTAATTGGACTGTATCTGTGATATTCAATTCATGTTTATAAATTGACGATACATATGTGTAAATCAGGCTCACCTGTATTCAATTTATGTTGTTGCGGGGACACCTGCGCAACCTCAATATTCACATGCATGCTCGATTCATGTTATATGTGGTATTGTGTGTATGTTTCATGTTGTTGCGGGGAAACATGTGCAACCTCAATATTCGTGTTATGCGTGCTAGATTCATGTTATACGTAATATTGTGTGTATGTTTCATGTTGTTGCGGGGGCACCTGCGCAACCTCAATATTTGTGTTATGCGTGCTCGATTCATGCTATACGTAATATTGTGTGTATGCATTCACGTTGAGGAAGAGATATGATAGATTATTCATGTTATGCTTTCCATGAGATTGCATATTACTGTGATCAGTGTGATTTCCACGAGCTAAAGGAATCTCACCCCCACCTTTATTGATCCCGCAGGTTAAACCGAGCCGGATGGACGAAGGAGCGAGCCGAGAGGGCATATGAATGAGAATTTATTACATGATATTTATCATTATGTCTAATGTTTTGAAACTTATTTGGGGAAACTTTGACTAGAAGTTTATAATTTATAATTTATTCTTCCGCCGCAATTTTTTATCTCGTATTTATGACGTATTGTTGCCTTATTTAAAGGTATTTAATTTATGTCAGTGTAGCGACTCGACTTTGTAGGCGAGAATTTTAATATTCTCAAAAGAAAAATATTTTTGTCAAAACTTACCTTTTTATTTATTTTCCCCAATAAATACCCCTAGAAAGTCGGGGCGTTACAGAACTCTATCGAAACTCAGGTTTATGATTAGATTCGAGCATTTTATATTGAGAATTAGATATAATAGCTTAGGTTAAGCATTTCTCTCTTGATTAAGTCTTGTTAATAGTAGATAAGACCATGTTACATGCATTCGAATTGAAACTCTATGAAAAGTCGGGTTTATAAATTAGATTCAAACCTTTTGTACTCGAAATTGGCTATAACAGTTCTGATTAAGCTTTTACTTTATTAATTCATGATGTAGTAAGGATTGACTATAATAGCTCCGGTTAAGCCTTTACTTCTTGATTAAATCTTGTTAATAGGATATGTGAACACGTTACATGAATTCGAGTTGGAACTCTATGAGAACTCGGGTGTATTGGTTAGATTCTAGCCTTTTCTACTGGGAATTGGCTATAACAACTCCGATTAAGCATTTACTTCTTGATTAATTCTTGTTGTCGCAAAGATTGGATATAATAGCTCCGATTAAATCTTGTTAATAGGAGATAAGACCACATTACATGCACTCGAGTCGAAACTCTATGAAAACTCTGGTTTATTGATTAGATCCGAGACTTTTGTTCTCAAAATTGGCTATAACAGCTCCGATTAAGCTTCTCCTTCTTGATTAAGTCTTGTTGTATCAATGATTGGATATAATATATCTAATTAAGCCTTTACTTCATGATTATAAGACCATATTACATGAATTCGAGTCGGAACACTCTGAAAACTCAGGTTTATTGATTAGATTCAAGACTTTTAGACTGGGAATTGGCTATAACTCCGGTTAAGATTTTACTTCTTGATTGAGTCTTGTTGTAGTAAGCAAATGGCCATAATAGCTCCAATTAAGCGTTTACTTCTTGATTAAGTCTTGTCAATAGGACATAAGACCACGTTACATGCACTCGAGTTGGAACTCTATAAAAACTCGAGTTAATTGATTAGATCCAAGCGTTTTGTACTCATAATTGGCTATAACAGCTCCCATTAAGCCTTTACTTCTTGACTAAGTCTGGTTAATAGGAGAATAGACCATGTTACATCAATTCGATTCGGAACTCTAAAAAAACTCGGGTTTATTGGTTAGATTCGATCTATTTGTACTGAGAATTGGCATAACAGCTCTGGTTAAGCTTTTACTTCTTCAGTAAGTCTTGCTTTAAGAAAGATTGGCTATAATATCTCCGATTAAACCTTTACTTCTTGATAAAGTCTTGTTAATAGGAAATAAGCCCTTATTACATGCATTCGAGTCGGAACTTTATAAAAACTCAGGTTTATTGATTAGATTCGAGCATTATATATTGAGAATTGGCTATAATAGCTTAGATTAAGCATTTCTTTCTTGATTAAGTCTTGTTAATAGGAGATAAGACCATGTTACATGCATTCGAGTTGAAACTCTATGGAAAGTCAGGTTTATTAATTAATTTCGAACCTTTTGTACTCGGAATTGGCTATAACAACTCTGATTAAGATTTTACTTTATTAAGTCTTGTTGTAGCAAGGATTGACTATAATATCTCTAATTAAGCCTTTACTTCTTGATTAAATCTTGTTAATAAGATATATGAACACGTTACATGAATTTGAGTCGGAACTCTATGAGAACTCGAGTTTATTGGTTAGATTCGAGCCTCTTGTACTGAGAATTGGCTATAATAATTCCAATTAAGCCTTTACTTCTTGATTAATTCTTGTTGTAGCAAGGAATGGATATAATAGCTCCGATTAAGCCTTTACTTATTGATTAAGCCTTCTTAATAGGAGATAAGACCACATTACATGCACTCGAGTCGGAACTCTATGAAAAATCTGGTTTATTGATTAGATTCGAGACTTTTGTACTCAAAATTGGCTATAACAACTCCGATTAAGCTTTTACTTCTTGATTCCGTCTTGTCGATTAAGTATTTACTTCTTGATTATAAGACCATATTATATGAATCCGAGTTGGAACTCTATGAAAACTCAGGTTTATTGATTAGATTCAAGCCTTTTGGACTGAGAATTAGCTATAACTCCAGTTAAGCTTGTTGGAATATTTTATTCCAAATATTCATTATAGAGTTTTGATGATTAGTGGTTAAATAAAAAACAACAAGGAAGCAAAACAAAACAACGAAGAAGTCGAAGAGGCTCGGAATGGGAAAAGTTACCTGATGAGTCAAGAAGGAAAGTTACCTGATTAGTCAAGAAGGAAAGTTACCTGATGAAAGTTACCTGGAAAGTCACCTGACCTGAACTTACCTAATGAATAAAGCACGCTAGCAGGAAACACTAGCGCATGCTAAGAAAGCTATCTGCAGATCAGATGAGCTACAAAGTTACCTAAAGATAAAGTTACCTGATGACGATAGCGCACGCTACAGTTGAAGCATAACGCACGCTATCGTGGAACATGACCGTTGTGAAGACTTTCAGACACGGGATAACATATGTAGTGACAAAATCATAGCGCATGCTACGGTTGAGGAATAGCGCATGCTAAAGTGTTTGAATTCAAGATAATCAATGTAACACCCCGAGATATTCGGAATAATTACGGCTTCGTAAACCCTTTAAGTAAGGATTTATAAGGCTAATTAAAAGGGATGTAAATATAATCCAACAATACCACATAAATTCAAATTACAAAACCGGTTCCAACTGATCCAATACAACCATATCAAAATGATATTAATAAGACACGCGTACTCGAGTACTGAAAATGAACCAAGAAGACAAATCAAAAAAAACAACAAACATCACTGAGCCCCTTCGTCGTCACGTCGGTACTGTGGCTGTTTCCCCACTCCTCGGCTACCTGAACATCAAAAAAAATGTCCACCCCCGAAGGGGTTAGCAAAACGATGCTAGTACAAGTATCATATATAAACAAATCGAATATGCATCAACAATACATAACAAGATAAACCACATGGACTTCCGCTACCGGAATCCGACAATGCGAATCCACAAGATTCCATTAACACAGTATGGGTATTCCAACGATCCAGCGCCCTCAGCATAGATCCCAAGATGATCCCGTCGGACCAACACGAGGTGGAAAAAAACCCGTCCAATGATCCAGCGCCCTCAGCCTAGATCCCAAGATGATCCCGTCGGACCAACACGAGGTGGACATCCGATCCAGCGCCCTCAGCATAGATCGTACAACATACACAAAACACAACTCATGCATACATATATGCAAAATCACTATGTCCATCAACATGAGCATACAAACACTAGATAACGAATATCATGACAATTCAACGAAATAAATCCCATGTTCAACAACATGAATAAACCACATGTATGCTCAAAATATCAATATTAACAATTTACGATACTTGCCTCAAAGATGGCAAGAACTAATCACTCCAATGATCTCAACACACTCGATGGCTGTCTCCTTCGATCAATGTAGCAAGCTCGAACCTTAACAAAAGAAATAATATATAATTCATCTCATGTCGTACGAATGTCTAACAATCCGGTCTACGGCCGAAAGCTCTAAAAATGTAATCTGCCTGAACTACTTAGCGTACGCTACGTACTCTACGTAACGTGCGCTAAGCCTGTCCGTTAGCGTACGTAAACGGCGAAGTCTAGCGTACGCTAACTATGTACTGACAGTCCTCTCTAATCAGCCGAATGACTTGACTGATGACATAACGCACGTTACGTACCAAACGTAGCGTACGTTAACTTATTCCCGATAGCGCACGTTAATATACATATCTTAGCGTGCGCTAACCATGCATGGCAGTTTACTACTGGGTAGAAAACTTGATCTAATGGTGATAAAACTCATGAAATCTTCAGTGTTAATACATGTCATCTCCGTGCATATCATGCTCATACGATTTGTGAAAGATCTTTACAGATTAAACGACTACGAGATACAAGGATACGTATAATCATCACAACACCATAATTCATCTTGATCTTCAAAAAAGTATCCTAAGTTCCATTCATTCTATGTCCCAAAACGGAATGATTCCATTATGTAAAAACGTAAGAACTTGATAATCTCCATAAACTGGTCATAATCGGTTTTAAGCTTCATGAATATGCTAGGAGTTCAAACACTAAAGGTTCAATGGTTTATACGATGAAGAAGTACCGAAACATCGAAAATATCCTTCTAACACATGATGTTCGACTACTTACGTATATAACCGACTAGATAATCCCAAATCATGATCAACACGTTCTTCAGAATATTACTTAATATTGGTGAAGAATCACCTACCTCAAAGAAGTGAAGAACAAGGAGGAACTTGAAGAAATCCAACGCCGAGGGCTTGAACACCAATCTCCAATGATCTACAACCTTCAAACTCGTGCTAGGATGATGATATGAGAGGTTGAGGATGGAGGAAGTAACTTTCTAAGTCTAATAATTCGGATTAGGGAAGTGAAAAGATCTGAAAAATGAAAAAGTGTGTTGTCCTATAAATAGAAAAGGGTTATTAGCGCGCGCTAGTCCATATCCATAGCGTGCGCTATCGTCCATACGAAGCTTACTGACTTCACTGTACTCATCATTTAGCGTGCGCTATCCTCATATCAGTAGCGTGCGCTACCGCGTTGACTTGGCTTTTCCCGAAAGCCGTCCAGGTTCATCCCGACATGATCAGACCAAGATCCGCGGCTGATCTCACCTATCACCCTGTCTTAATCATGCTGACTACGTATAGCGTGCGCTAAGGTTCATACATAGCGTGCGCTACGAACCCAACTTAGCGTACGCTACGCTAAGTCATTAGCGTGCGCTACATATGCAAAATCACCACTTAGAACACATTCATGCAATCATGCGCTCAACAACACCGGATCATGAAATATGGAGAATAATACTCAGATCAAAACGCAATAAATACAATATCACAAGGTTCAAATACATATCAGAAATCTCGGGTATTACATCCTCTCTCCCTAAAAAGAAGTTTCCTCCCGAAACTTAAGATGAAAACAACTCCGGATACCTAGTCTTCATATTGTCCTCCGTTTCCCAAGTGGCCTCTTCAACTCCGTGTCGTGACCATTGTACTTTAACCAAGGGTATTGGTTTATTCCTCAATTGTTTGATCCGACTCTCAAGTATCTTGATTGGTCTCTCTTGAAGGTCTTTGTCATTAGCTATCTCGATCTCATCGAACTCAATGATATGACTGGGATCTGGTACATACTTCCGCAATTGGGATACGTGAAACACATTGTGAACGTGACTCAGCGATGGCGGTAAGGCCAACCTGTATGCTAAATCCCCAACTCTCTCGAGGATCTCAAATGATCCGATATATCTCGGACTTAGCTTACCTTTCCTCCCAAAACGGAAAATTCCTCGTGTAGGAGACACATTCAATAGTACGTGGTCCCAAATGTCGAACTCTAGCGGGCGACGACGCACGTCTGCATAAGACTTCTGTCGACTCTGGGCAGTCAACAGTCTTTCCCGAATCAAAGCTATCTTCTCTTGAGTCTGAACTATCAATTTCGGTTCCGTTCCGATCAAGTCCGAAGAATCATCCCAGCACAGGGGTGATCGGCATCTTCTCTCATACAAAGCTTCAAATGGTGCCATCTTAATAGAAGCATGCCAATTATTGTTGTAGGTGAATTCAATCAATGGCAAGTGAACTTCCCAATCAGTTGACCAATCCAAAGCACAAGCTCTAAGCATGTCTTCTACTGTTTGTATAGTCCTTTCGGACTGACCGTCCGTTTGAGGATGACAAGCCGTGCTAAAGTTTAGCTCGGTCCCCAAAGCCTTGTGAACTGCCTTCCAGAAGTGCGACACGAAGTGACCATCTCGATCTGAAATAATGGTCTTCGGCGTCCCATGCAATCTGACTATCTCTGCAATAAATACTCGTGCCAATTTCTCAGGTCCCCATGTGTCCTTAATTTCTAGGAAATGAGCCGACTTGGTTAGTCGATCAACTATAACCCAAATCATGTTCATTCCCGTCTTGGTCCTTGGCATATTGGTGATGAAATCCATCGAGATATCCTCCCACTTCCACTTAGGGATCGGAAGCGGTTTTAACATTCCGGCAGGTCGCTGATGTTCAATCTTAACCTACTGACAAGTCAAATACTTTGAAACGTACTCTGCTACGTCCTTCTTCATATTCCCCCACCAGAAGTTTTGTTTTAGATCCTTATACATCTTACTGCTGCCCGGGTGAATAGAATAGGGTGCGCTGTGAGCTTCCTTTAGAATTGTCCGTCTCAAATCATCATCATCGGGAACGGAAAGTCGACTCTGAAATCTCAGAACTCCATCATCTTGTATCACGAATCCTGGGGCTTTTCCTTTCTTTACTTCGTCACATAACCGAAGGATCAAAGAATCGTTCAACTACTTAGATTTGATTTCCTCGACTAGTGACGAAGTCAGTTCCATCACATATAGTTGCCCTTGGATTCCTGGTGACCATACTTCAATCCGTTCGCGGATCAGTTCTCGTTGAATGCTGGTTTGGGACGTAAGTGCTTCCAACACTCGAAGAGAAACAGGTTTATGGCTCAATGCATCGGCTACTACGTTTGCTTTACCCGGATGATAGAGAATTTCCAAGTTGTAATCCTTGATCAATTCTATCCACCTTCTCTGCCTCATGTTTAATTCTTTCTGACTGAAAATGTACTTGAGGCTTTTATGATCTGTAAAGATCTGACAATGAGTGCCGTATAAATAATGTCGCCAAATTTTCAAGGCAAAGACCACATCTGCTAACTCCAGATCATGAGTCGGGTAATTAACTTCGTACGGTTTCAACTGTCGAGAAGCATAGGCAATCACCTTATCCTTTTGCATCAACACACATCCCAGACCCTGATTTGAAGCATCGCTGTATACCATGAATCCATCAGTTTCATCTGGTAATGCTAATATAGGTGCTATCGTCAGTCTCTTCTTAAGTTCATCAAAACCAGCCCGACATTTCTCATCCCACGTGAACTTTTGAGTTTTCTGTAACAGTTGAGTGAGCGGAAGAGCAATTTTGTAAAATCCCTCTACAAAACGGCGATAATATCCAGCAAGTCCTAAGAAGCTTCGGACTTCTTTCACGTTACTAGGAGCTTCCCATTCCAAGATTGCTTCGACTTTCTTCGGGTCCACCTGAACTCCGTCAGCTGATATCACATGCCCAAGGAAGGTTACTTCCCTAAGCCAGAACTCGCATTTGGAAAGCTTCGCATAAAGCTGTTCATTCCTCAAGGTGCTCAAAACCACACGCAAATGCTCGGCATGATCCTCTGTGTCTTTCGAATAGATCAAGATGTCATAAATGAAAACGACCACAAACTTATCTAGGTATTCTAAGAATACCCGATTCATCAATTGCATAAATACCGCAGGAGCATTGGTAAGTCCGAATGGCATCATCACGAATTCATAGTGCCCGTATCGGGATCTGAAAGCAGATTTCGGTATATCCAATTCCTTAATTCTCAACTGATGATATCCTGATCGCAAGTCAATCTTCGAGAATACCCTTGCCCCTTACAGTTGATCAAACAAGTCTTCGATCCGAGGTATAGGATACATGTTCTTGATCGTCACCTTGTTTAGTTCCCTGTAATCAATACATAATCGGAGGGATCCATCTTTCTTCCGGACAAAGAGAACGGGTGATCCCCAAGGAGAAACGATAGGTTGAATGTAACCCTTCTACAATAATTCCTCCAGTTGCTTCTTTAGTTAATACATCTCGGTTGGCGCCACACGGTATGGTGCTCTGGAAATAGGAGCGGCTCCAGGCTCTAATTCGATAGTGAACTCCACTTCTCTCCGCGGAGGTAACCCAGGCAGTTCGTCAGGGAATACATCTGAGAATTCATTCACAACTGGCATAGATGAGAGCTCTACTCCTTCTTCTTTCTTCATGGCGTAGCACCAAAATCCGTGACAACCCTGCTTCAGTAATTTTACTGCTTTCATCGCTTTGATCAATTTTCCCGAGCTTCCCGGTCTCCATCATCTGAATAAGTGTTCAGATCTGTCATCAGCAATGATAGAAATGACTCTTTTTCGGTAATTCAGAATAGCTCCATAACGATTGAGCCAATCATCTACGAGAATCAAATCGTCACCATGGATGTCAACTACAATAAGATTCGATGGCCAATCTGTCCTTCCTATAGATACTGGAAAATCTCTAATTTCTAGGGTTCCCACAATTCTCTCTCCACTCGGAAAACCTACAACATAAGGTTCACAATCAAATAAATACGAGATTTTCAAACGATTAACACAATTCAATGATATGAAAGAATGTGTAGCTCCTGAATTGAATAAGACACTAACTGGTTGCAAAAGGATCTGAATCGTACCTGATGCAACAGTAGTGTTCTGATCGTCAGATTTCCTCATCTCGTACAGGCACGGAGGAACGGACCCAGCACTGGATGTCTCTCTCTTCCCAACATTCTGCTGATGAAATCCACTCTTCTGCGTCTGGTTCACACTTATCTCCTTCGGAACTGGCGCTGGAGTGCGAGTACCAAATGATCTAGTCGAAACTCCGCAAAAAGCCGCACGGTGCCCTTCTTGCCCACAATCGAAACAAGTCACAGAAGATGCGGGGCAATCACGTCGAATATGCCCTGCTCGACCACAATTATAGCATTTCTTTGATGCGTCCGAAACTGCTGATGTTGTTCGGAACTTCTTTCCACCTCGAGAAGGATGTGGAGGTTTCCTAGATGAATAAAATGAAGACTGGCCCTTGCGGGGCCCACCACTCTTGTTTTCCGAGAAGTTGTCAGTCACTTTCTGCTTCTTTACCTCCATCGATTTCTCCACCGCCGCCTCTTTCATGTCGTAGGCCAGCGCTTTGTCTTGATACTGCCGCAACGTAGTACACTCGAATCCGGACATGTACTGTTGAATCTCCGACTTCATCCGCATATCGAAATGAAAAATCTTTTCTGCCTCCGTTCTGACCAAGTGTCGCACACAAGTCAGCTAATGATTAAAAGTTTTGATTAAGTCTGTCACAGATGCTTTCGAACTCTGCGGTGAGAAAAACTCTCGGATTTTTGCCTCTCTAACTGGACGAGGACAATATTGTGCTTCCATCATTAGTTTGAACTCTGTCCAGTCAGCATTATGATTCTCAGGTCGAATAGCTTCCCACCAGTCAAAAGCCTCCCCAGTCAGAAAATACTGGGCAATAGGAACTTTCCGGTCCTCGGGACAGTTAATACCTGCGAATATCTTCTCCAACTCCTTTAGCCAATGATCCTAAGTAAGTGCCTCAGCAGATCCGTCAAATTTTGGCGGGTGCAATTTGACCACCTCAGCAAGCCATCTGTCTCCCCGGTTATCCTCGTGGTGCTGATGTCCCATCGCCGTCTGCATGCGGTCAACTACCTGAGCGAACTGGTTTATCTGAGCCACCACCTGTTGAAGCACTCCCGACATGTTAGGATTCGCGTCGTCATTCGCTGATCCTTGCTGTCCTCCAGAATGGGAATCGGTTCGACTAGCCGATAATTCTGGGGTAGTTGCGGAATCCTCCTGTCTCACATTACCACGTCCGCGTCCACGTCCTTCTCTCAACATACTGTAAACACAATTTCTCAATATCTAGGACAAAATTTTCAAAAATAAAGCCCATCAATACCCACAAAACAGAAATTAAGTAAAACGGTAGTATAAGAGATTAGGAGACTTACAGCCACGGTCCACATGACGACTTTGGCTGAACAGTGATGTTACGAACGACCCGTAAATCAAATAACGTAAACAAACCCAACTAAAAACCCAACTGCCAAGATATCCATGAATCTTAGCTCCGATACCATATTCTGTAACACCCCGAGATATTCGGAATAATTACAGCGCTGTAAACCCTTTAAGTAAGGATTTACAAGGCTAATTAAAAGGGATGTAAATATAATCCAACAATACCACAGAAATTCAAATTACAAAACCAGTTCCAACCGATCCAATACAACCATATCGAAATGATATTAATAAGACACGCGTACTCGAGTACTGAAAATGAACCAAGAAGACAAATCACAAAAACAACAAACATCACTGAGCCCCTTCGTCGTCACGTCGGTACTGTGGCTGTTTCCCCACTCCTCGGCTACCTGAACATCAAAACAAATGTCCACCCCCGAAGGGGTTAGCAAAACGGTGCTAGTACAAGTATCATATATAAACAAATCGAATATGCATCAACAATACATAACAAGATACACCACATGGACTTCCGTTACCGGAATCCGACAATGCGAATCCACAAGATTCCATTAACACAGTATGGGTATTCCAACGATCCAGCGCCCTCAGCATAGATCCCAAGATGATCCCGTCGGACCAACACGAGGTGGAAAAAAACCCGTCCAATGATCCAGCGCCCTCAGCCTAGATCCCAAGATGATCTCGTCGGACCAACACGAGGTGGACATCCGATCCAGCGCCCTCAGCATAGATCGTACAACATACACAAAACACAACTCATGCATACATATATGCAAAATCGCTATGTCCATCAACATGAACATACAAACACTAGATAACGAATATCATGACAATTCAACGAAATAAATCCCATGTTCAACAACATGAATAAACCACATGTATGCTCAAAATATCAATAGTAACAATTTACGATACTTGCCTCAAAGATGGCAAGAACTAATCACTCCAATGATCTCAACACACTCGATGGCTGTCTTCTTCGATCAACGTAGCAAGCTCGAACCTTAACAAAAGAAATAATATATAATTCATCTCATGTCGTACGAATGTCTAACAATCCGGTCTACGGCCGAAAGCTCTAAAAATGTAATCTGCCTGAACTACTTAGCGTAAGCTACGTACTCTACGTAACGTGCGCTAAGCCTATCCGTTAGCGTACGTAAACGGCGAAGTCTAGCGTACGCTAACTATGTTCTGACAGTCCTCTCTAATCAGCCGACTGACTTGACTGATGACATAATGCACGTTACGTACCAAACGTAGCGTACGTTAACTTATTCCCGATAGCGCACGTTAATATACATATCTTAGCGTGCGCTAACCATGCATGGCAGTTTACTACTGGGTAGAAAACTTGATCTAATGGTGATAAAACTCATGAAATCTTCAGTGTTAATACATGTCATCTCCGTGCATATCATGCTGATACGGTTTGTGAAATATCTTTACAGATTAAACGACTACGAGATACAAGGATACGTATAATCATCACAACACCATAATTCATCTTGATCTTCAAAAAAGTATCCTAAGTTCCATTCATTCTATGTCCAAAAACGGAATGATTCCATTATGTAAAAACGTAAGAACTTGATAATCTCCATAAACTGGTCATAATCGGTTTTAAGCTTCATGAATATGCTAGGAGTTCAAACACTAAAAGGTTCAATGGTTTATACGATGAAGAAGTACCGAAACATCGAAAATATCCTTCTAACACATGATGTTCGACTACTTACGTATATAACCGACTAGATAATCCCAAATCATGATCAACACGTTCTTCAGAATATTACTTAATATTGGTGAAGAATCACCTACCTCAAAGAAGTGAAGAACAAGGAGGAACTTGAAGAAATCCAACGCCGAGGGCTTGAACACCAATCTCCAATGATCTACAACCTTCAAACTCGTGCTAGGATGATGATATGAGAGGTTGAGGATGGAGGAAGTAACTTTCTAAGTCTAATAATTCGGATTAGGGAAGTGAAAAGATCGGAAAAATGAAAAATTGTGTTGTCCTATATATAGAAAAGGGTTATTAGCGCGCGCTAGTCCATATCCATAGCGTGCGCTATCGTCCATACGAAGCTTACTGACTTCACTGTACTCATCATTTAGCGTGCGCTATCCTCATATCAGTAGCGTGCGCTACCGCGTTGACTTGGCTTTTCCCGAAAGCCGTCCAGGTTTATCCCGACATGATCAGACCAAGATCCGCGGCTGATCTCACCTATCACCCTGTCTTAATCATGCTGACTACGTATATCGTGCGCTAAGGTTCATACATAGCGTGCGCTACGAACACAACTTAGCGTACGCTACGCTAAGTCGTTAGCGTGCGCTACATATGCAAAATCACCACTTAGAACACATTCATGCAATCATGCGCTCAACAACACCGGATCATGAAATATGGAGAATAATACTCAGATCAAAATGCAACAAATACAATATCACAAGGTTCAAATACATATCAGAAATCTCGGGTATTACAATCAATCCGTTAGAAGATTCGGTGGAAAGTCAGAAGTCAAAAGCTACAAAAGAATATATAACGCAAGCAATGACACAATATTATCGCACGCTATAAGGAGATGTTAGCGCACGCTAACTGATAGAGGCAATAGCCACTGGACTGAAGTTGCAAGCAGATAACGTACGTAATCAGTAAATATTAACATATGCAACAGGCAATAGCGCACGCTAAAGGAAGGCTAGCACACGCTAATGAGTCAACAGGCAGTAACGGCTAGTTGGAGGAAAATGGGTATAAATACCAAACTATTTGGTATCATACCACACAACAACCTTGAGCAAATCAACTATACTTGTGATATCATTGTAAACATTCTTGTTGTTATAATTGTGCTTATATTGATAAGAGTTTGAGTGTTATACATGATAACTCATACACAAGAGGAAAAAGAAAGGATAAGATTCGATTCGGTGTTATTAGGATCAAAGATCCGACATTGTTAGAATCGCAACCTATATCCGTGTGAGGTTTGTCTAGTACCCATAGAACGCTAGATAGGTTGACTCCTTGTCTGATAGAAAAGGAAAACAGTTTAACTTGGACCGACAAAAAGACAAGTGAGTACGGTTTATCTCGGACCAATATAAGATGAGAATTGTAACGGTAATCCCTCAACCGATAGAAGAGAGGTGCATAGGTTGATCTTTAACCTATAGAAAAAGATACGAAGAGAGGACGTAGGCACGTTTGGCCGAACCTCTATAAATCCTGTATCGATTTATTTTCCGCACCTTTAAATACGCTTCCGCACAATAGCACGTATACCGATTATATACCACTAATTGGTATCGGAGCTGGTACTCCTAAAATCGGCTTAACATCCGAGGAGAAGAAGATCCAATGGCGTTTCAAATCGCACCGGTCGAAGCTCTTGCACTAAATCGACCTCCATTCTTTGATGAATCTAACTTCATGACATGGAAGAAGAAGATGTCAATATTCATCCGAGCTTATGACATCGAGCTTTGGAAAGTGATATGTCTTGGTCCAAAAATTCCAATCAAATCCGACGATATGCTTAAAAGTTTTGAAGAGTACGATGATTCCGATTGGAAAAATGATCACTATAATTGCAAAGCTACGCAATTATTATATTGTGCTTTAAATCCGGAAGAACACAACCGAATATCTTCGTGTGATAGTGTCAAAGAGATATGGAAGATGCTAGAAGTCACACATGAAAGAACGTCTCAAGTCAAGGAGACGAAAATAAATATGCTCCTACATGAATACGAGCTATTTATGACGAAAGTGAGGAATCCATCACGAACATGCTCGATCGCTTTTCGGTCATTTCTAATGGATCAGCTTGTTTTGGGAAACCATTAACAAGTAGTGAAAAAGTAAAGAACATCTTAAGATCACTACCTGCTGAATGGTACGGCACCGTGACGGCAATAATGGAATCTAAAGATCTCAATACGCTTGACTTTAGTGCCCTCGTTGGTTCGCTAATTAATTATGAGATTGTTCTAAAATCACAGAACAACAAATCGAAGACGAATGAAAGAACGATAGCTATGAAAGCTAAGATGTCTCGCAAAGAAGAAATTCCGGTGGATGAAAGTGACGAAGAATCAGCATATTATGCCAAGAATATTAATAAGTTTCAAAGCTTATTAAACTGGAGAAAGAAGGACATCAAATCGGGCGAATCTAAGAAATTCGACAACAACTGTCGAATCTGTGGTAAACTGGGCCACTTTGATAAAAATTGCTGAAATGCAAATCCTAAGAAGGAAGTACTCATTGCAACATGGAGTGACGGAGACGACGATGATGAATATATCCAAAATAATCTCGCTCATGGCCAGAAGTTCATTCAACAAAAGCGACGTCGAAAGTCAGGTAAGTACATCATCTCAAGATGAACTCGTTGAAGCATTCGAATTATTGCATACAGATTTTCAAAATACTTTATCTAAAACTAAAGCCCTCCAATCTAAAAATAAATCTTTGGAAATAGAAATTTCCAAAATTCTTGAAAAAGGGAAATTTATCGAAACCGATCATTCAAAATGCCTTGAGATTGAAAATAATTTAAAGAATGATCTTTTGAAAGTTCAAGACGAACTTAAAAGTTTAACAAACAAATTTTCTCTCGAAAACGAGAAATTTAAAAATATGCTTTCAGTTCACAAATATATATTAAACAAACAGGGGTTAGGATTCAAACCGTATATTAAAACCGAATCCTTAAATTTGAATATACCCCATTGCGATAAATGTTTAAAAATTGGGCATCACATTTCAAATTGCAAGAGCCCACGTCAGACGATAAAAATTAAAAAGATTTTGATTCCTAAAGGAACCACTATTCCAAATATCGTTTATTTAAATGAAAAATAACCGACTTTCGGTTGGATCCCCAAAAGTTAATTTTCATTAATAAATATTTTACTCAGGGGGAGTTTATATTATTAACGGGAGATATTTGTCAAGGGGAGTTTATGCATATTTATCATAATTTTATCATAATTTGGTATCATTCATACACTTTTTGCTGATAACAAAAAAAGGGAGAAGAATGGGAATAAAAGAAGAATGATATAAGGGGAGAAAAACGAGAACAGCATCATGGAAAAATGACGAGAAAAATAAAAATATATACGAATGATGAAAGGAGGAGAAAAGACGAAGAAGTTGAAAAATGAAAAGAAATAGTTGAAAAGGAGAGAGAGAAAAGATGGGAGAAGAAACTAACGAAACGGATCAAGTCGAAAACTTTGATATGTAGAATATACATATATTTTATTTTTCAAGTTTTATCCCATTCAAGGTGTTGTTTTGTAATCATCAAAAAGGGGGAGATGGTTGGAATATTTTATTCCAAATATTCACTATCGAGTTTTGATGATTAGTTGTTAAACAAAGGAAAACAATAAGGAAGCAAAACAAAACAATGAAAAGTCGAAGACAGTCGGAACGGGAAAAGTGACCTGATCAGTCAAGAAGGAAAGTTACCTGATGAAAGTTACCTGATCAGAAGAAGGAAAGTCACCCAACCTGAACCTACCTGATGAATAACTCACGCTAGCAGGAAACACTAGCGCTCGCTAAGAAAGCTATCTGCTTATCAGATGAGATACAAAGTTACCTGATGAGGATAGCGCACACTACAGTTGAAGCATAACGCATGCTATCGTGGAACATGACCGTTGTGAAGACTTTCAGACACGGAATGACATATGCAGTGATGAAATCATAGCACACGCTACGGTTGAGGAATAGTGCACGATAAAGTGTTTGAATTCAAGATAATCAATCCGTTGGAAGATTCGGTTGAAAGTCAGAAGTCAAAAGCTACAAAAGGATATATGACGCAAGCAATGACAGAATATTAACGCACGCTATAAGGAGATGTTAGCGCACGCTAACTGATAGAGGCAGTAGCCACTGGACTAAAGTTGCAAGCAGATAACGTACGTAATCAGCAAATATTAACGTATGCAATAGGTAATAGCGCACGCTAAAGGAAGGCTAGCGCACGCTAATGAGTCAATAGGTAGTAACGGCTAGTTGGAGAAAAATGGGTATAAATACCAAACCATTTGGTATCAAACCACACAACAACCTTGAGCAAATCATCTATACTTGTGATATCATTGTAAACCTTCTTCTTGTTGTAATTGTGCTTATATTGATAAGAGTTTTAGTGTTAGACACGATAACTCATACACGAGAGGAAAAAAAAGGATAAGATTCGATTCGGTGTTATTAGGATCAAGGATCCGATATTTTTAGAATCGCAACCTATGTCCGAGTGAGGTTTGTCTAGTACCCATAGAAAGCTAGGTAGGTTGATTCCTTGTCTAATAGAAAAAGGAAAACAGTTTAACTTGGATCGACAAAAAGACAAGTGAGTACGGTTTATCTCGGACCGATAGAAGATGAGAATTGTAACGGTAATCCCTCGACCGATAGAAGAGAGGTACGGAGGTTGATCTTTAACCTATAGAAAAAGATACGAAGAGAGGATGTAGGCACGTTTGGCCGAACCTCTATAAACCTTATGTCGAATTATTTTCCGCACCTTTAAATACCCTTCCGCACAATAGCGCGTATACCGATTATATACCAACAAAGCTTTTACTTCTTGGTTGAGTCTTTTTGTAGTAAGGAAATGGCTATAATAGCTCCAATTAAGCTTTTACTTCTAGATTAAGTCTTGTTAATAAGAGATAAGACCACAGTACATGCACTTGAGTCGGAACTTTATGAAAACTCGGGTTAATTGATTAGATCTGAGCCTTTTGTACTCAGAATTGGCTATAACAGCTCCCATTAAGCCTTTACTTCTTGACTAAGTCTGGTTAATAGGAGATAAGACCATGTTACATGCATTCGATTCGGAACTCTATAAAAATTTGGGGTTATTGGTTAGATTCGAGCTATTTGTGCTGAGGTTTGGGATAACAGCTCCGATTAAGCTTTTACTTCTTCAATAAGTCTTGTTGTAGCAAGGATTGGCTATAATATCTCCGATTAAGCCTTTACTTCTTGATAAAGTCTTGTTAATAGGAAATAAGCCTATATTACATGCATTTGAGTCGGAACTCTATCAAAACTCAGGTTTATTTATAATATTCGAGCATTTTATATTGAGAATTGGCTATAATAGCTTAGGTTAAGCCTTTCTTTATTGATTAAGTCTTGCTAATAGGAGATAAGTGGAGAGATTATTCATCATGATGATGAGCTTTCTTTGTTGCAGTTTAGAGAGTTTTGTCAGCGTGCTGATCTCGAGACGTTTCCGATGTTGGGCTCTTGGTTTTCTTGGCATAATAAGAGCCCTTATCCTAGATCATTGTGGAAATGGTTAGATAGAGTCCTGGTTAATCCACAGTGGTTTATTACTCAATATGAATCCCCCTATACATGGGATTTGCCTCGGACCTCTGATCACAGCCCGTTGATCTTTGGTATTGGTAGTTTACCTCGTCGTAGGGGTAAGATGCTCAGGTTTGAGAACATTCTGGCAGATTCTGAGGACTTTCTACCTGCTGACTATGATATTTGACGTCATCTTATTGTGGAATCCCCTTTCTATGTGATCTGACGGAAGTTAGATGCCCTTAAGCCTGTTTTTCGCGGTATGAGGAAGAGGAAAGGGGACTTAGCTATGAATGTGGCTTCGGCATCAACTTTCCTTGCTGCCGCCCAGTCTATCCTTAGAGAGCTCCCTTTGCCAGACTCATCTTTACAGTTGGAAGGTGTTGCCATTGGGTTTTCTCTTCCGCTATTTCCTAGGAGCAGTCTTCGCTTAGGCAACGGGCCAAGCTAGCTTGGCTCAAGGATGGGGACCAGTGTTCTGCATTCTTCTTCCGAGGAGTCGCCTCTAGGAGGGTTCGTTTGCGCATTTTTAGGCTGATTTTTGAGGATGGCACTGAGCTGACAGATTCTGGGCTCATTAGGGATGAGGTTGTAGGGTTCTATGAAAGGCTGCTGGGTTCGTCGGGTCGGGTTCAGCCTGTCTCGTACAATCAGGTGAGACCCTTTGTCACTTCTTCTCTTCCTCTTGATGCTGCTTTACACATGATCAGTCCGGTTACTGGTGAGGAGGTTTGTGCTATTTTCTTTGGGTTTGATTTGGATACGGCCCCAGGCCCTAATGGGTTTAATGCTGCTTTTTATCGGCGGGCATGGCCGATTGTTGGGGGTGAAATAACTTCTGCTATTAAACATTTTTTCTCTACAGGTCAGTTCGTTAGGCATATCAATACTACTCTCATATCTCTTGTTCCCAAAGTTGCTTTGCCGAGTAGCATGTCAGATTTTAGACCGATTTCTTGTTGTAACCTTTTATATAAGGCAATTTCTAAGATTATTGGCCATCGTATGCGAGATAGCTTGGATTCTTTGATTGATCCAGCTCAGAAAGCTTTTATTCATGAGAGAGGGATTAGTGATTATATCCTTCTCGCCCAGGAGTTTCTGCATGGTTATGGGCAGAGGGGGATGCCTAGTCGGTGTGTCTTTAAGGTTGACCTTTTGAGAGCTTACGACACTGTTGAGTGGGATATTGTTTTGATTGCTTTGCAATGTATGGGTTTTCATCAGACATTCATTACATGGGTCAGAGAGTGTATCACTACTCGGCATATTCGATCTCCTTGAATGAGGATGCTGAGGGTATCTTTAGAGGCCATAGGGAGCTGAGACAGGGTGACCCTATTTCTCCACATCTGTTTGTTATTGTTATGGAGGTCCTCCATGGTATTATCGCCCATGATATTGCTCAGACTCCGGAGTTTAGATTCCACTGGAAGTGTGAGGCTACCCGAACTTTCATGCTTGCTTTTGACGATGACCTTCTCCTTTTCTGTAATCCTGATGACATCTCTATTGGTGTTCTTAAGAAGAGTATTGAGATATTCGCCTCCCTTTGTGGCTTACGAGACAACCCGAGTAAGAGTAATATCATTCTTTCAGCGAGTGCTCAGGTGCAGGGGGTTCAGGTTCAGCAGTTGTTAGGGTTTCAGCTGGGTCAGCTTCCTGTAAGGTATTTGGGAGTCCCCTTGATTTCTTCGAAGATGATGATAGCTATGTGTTCCCCTTTGATTGATTCGATTGATGGTCGGCTGAGTACGTGGGATAGTACTACTCTTTCCATGGTAGGTCGGTGCCAGCTTATTCGCTCTGTCTTATCTTCTTTACATATTTATTGGTCTGGTACTTTTATTTTGCCTAAGGGCGTATTCTTTTTGATAGAGAAACATATCAAGCGTTTCCTATGGAGAGGTTCTCATGATTCGGGCCATGTCAAGGTGGCTTGTGCTAAGGTTTACTTGGATGTGGATTGTGGGGGCCTTGGCATTATCCCGTTGAGGCTCCATAATCAGGCTCTAATGACCCGTCATATTTGGGTTCTTCTCACGGGCTCTAATCGCTCTGTTTGGGTTAATTGGGTGCGGAACTTTAGGTTACAGCAGTGTTCTTTCTGGGATCTTCATGTTTCTTTAGCTTCAGCTTGGTATTGGAAGCATCTTATGAAACTGCATCCCCTAGTTATGGGAGCATTTCAGTATTTTATTGGTGATGGCTCGTCTTTCTTCTTGTGGTCGGACCCCTGGCATTCCATGGGTGTGATTAGGCATTCTGTTCCTAGAGCTCCTCTATGGACTGGCATCGATGTGTGTGCTCGGCTTGTTACGGTTATTGATGAGGGTTATTGGGAGTGGCCGGTGGTCAATAGACCTGAGATTCTGCTGATTACTTCTGCTCTGCCGCCTATTGTTGGGGGTCAGGATCGCATATCCTTGAGACCGCATGGTTCGGGTATGTATTCATCCTCTTCTGCTCTTCGGTTCCTCATAGGTTATTCGCCCCCTGGTCCATGGGCCCCTCTCTTGCATGGATCAGGGAAGATTCCTAGGCACTCTTTCATCCCCAGGAGCGTTTATCGACTATGGATAAGCCTTGGCTTCAGCAGGTTGAAGGGATTTGTGTCCTCTGTGGTATAGCGCTAGAGACTCATTCTCATCTATTCTTTTAGTGCCCTTATTCTGGTCGGTGTCCTTGTATTGCTAGGAGGGCAGTCTGCTTTAGTTGGCCTCACTCTGTGTGGAGCTCGGGGTTGCTGTGGACGGTTATGAGGTGGAGAGGTAAGCACGTGGTCAACGTGGCTTACCGTATTTTCCTAGCTGCTTTGGTCTATTTGATTTAGCCGGAGAGAAATGAGAGGAGATTTGGTCACAGACGTCGAGATCCTCATACGGTTTACTTTTCAGGGGATCGGTCTCGTTCGGGACATTATCTATAAGAGATGGCCCGCCCGTTCTCTATCTACTATAGCTGTTAGACGTATTTGGAGGATAGCTTGGTAGTACTTCATCCTTGTAGCTTTTGTATAGCTTATGTAGCTTTTTGGCTTATGTAGGCTATGTATTGCTTGATCTTGCTCTTTGTAATGTTGTTTGGTGCACCATTCTTTTATAGTTGTCGGGGTACTGGCCTGTCTTTTTGGCCACTCTTATAGCCAATTCTTAATACAAAAGGAAGGATATAAACAATAAATCAAGAAGTAAAGGCTCAATCGCAGTTGTTATAGCCAATTCTTAGTACAAAAGTCTGGAATCTAATCATTCATAGAGTTCTGACTCGAATGCATGTAATGTGGTTTTATCTCATATTAACAAGACTTAGTCTTCTCATGCATGTGAGAAGAAAAAACAGCGGACAGCACTTCACACACACTCTAGGGGCGATTTTCACACACAAAACAGCTCCCGGCCCGGCGGCGCGTGTGGGCGCGTGAGAAAGCCCCTCCATCATCGGCCGACGGCCGATTGTTCGTCTCTCCAAGACGAACGTCCCCTCCAAATTTCACTCAATTCCGACAACGTTTACCTGTGCAAATCTAGGTTGCAAATTCCGGCTGAAAACTACAATTTCGCTGAACTTCGGTTGCATTTTCCGGCCACGTCCGTGGCGCAATCTCTTGGGCACCAACCGGAATAGACTCCTGTTGTAATTCCGGTCATTTACCCTCTGGTCTCGTCGGCTGAATCGCGGTCTCCGGCCGGCGAAGTTTCTTGGTCAACCGTTGACCGCGGCGTTTTCTCTTTTCCGGCGTGCTCGGCCTCCTCTCGGTAGCGGACCACTTTCATTGGATTCCTCTTGTCGAGCCGCTTCCGTTGCTTACAATTTCGACCGACTTGGCCACCTCAGATTAGGCGAGTTTTTCGCGACCTCGGTCCGCGAGATTTTCCGACGGGGTCTTCCTTAGGGTTCTTGGGAGCCGCTCTCCGTGATTGGGTTCGCGGTCATGGCCGATGACGGCCGGACGCCGCGGCGAATGGGCAACCGGACTTTGTTCATTCATCGTCGATTAAACAATGATTTCTACGGAAGTCCTCATGTCATGCTTCCAACATATGATGTCATCTCTTTCCAACATTTCCTATTCGAAGACGCCTTGGTCTCTCCATCATTCCGTCTTGGCGCCGCTCCATAATTATTTGACTCGGTTCCCTCAAACAAAATGACCCAAGTTTGGGAAAAACTACGGGTCCCTCTCCTTCATCTTTCAAGGAAGCTCGACAGGTAATCTTTGTAACTCGAGGTAAGATATTCATTTCTCAGATGATATTTATCGTAACTACTGTGATCCGGTGCGCAAAGGGGATTTCATATCTATTTCCTTAGATGAAAAAATTTACTACGAAAGGGTTAAATACCTTCAAAATTCCTTAAATGGCGGTTGTTGCAGCGAAAAACTCTAAGCCTTACTCTCTTGATCAATCAAGGTGAATTGCAAAATGCTTGGTCTATCTCCACGTCCCGAAATTAATACCTTTGGGAAAAGGATACTTTAACGTTGATTTAATAATTCGGAAGATAAAAATCGTGTTTTTAGCAAAACTTCATGGAACTTGGTCTCGGATATTTTCGTTTATCCACTTGGGTTCGGATTTCAACCCTTATAAAATTGCAACTTCTAAAGCACAAGTTTGGATCGAATTTATGAGTTGCCGATTGAATACGGCACCCTCAACTTATTTTTACAATTGCTAAGACTCTTGGCAACCCTCGAAAATTGATGAGCGTTCTCCGAATGGGGAAGTGGGTCATTTTGTTCGGGTCTAATTGAAATTGACTTGAAAGACCATGTTCACAACAATGTCATGGTTGAATGTTCGGTCATTGTGTTTTCCCTTCTATTGGCTACGAAAAGTTTCGAGTTTTGCACTCATTGCTCAATCGTTGGTCACTCCAACAATTCTGTAGAAGCCAAAATTGGCTCCGAACTCCAACTCTACGGTTCTAGCGACCGCGAGAATCGTCAATCTAAATATGTTCGGAAACCATCCCTACCCCTCCGTTAGGGTCAATAATTCAAACAACAATAATCGCTTCAATGTGCTTGATGTTGAACCAATAGAAGGTGATTCCAATAATGATCACCATCATTTCGCCTTAACGGTTTTCCGGCCTTCAATAGAGCAAAATGATACCATTGTCCCCACTTACGAGTTCTCCATTGAACATGCCAACAATAACATGTTATCCCTTACCACTAACGTCTTCGGCTGATAATAAAAACACGTCGGTGTCTTCGAGGGCACGATCTTGCATAACCCTTCTTCATCCTCTCGTCATGAGCAATCGTGACACGGTTGGGCCCCTATTGTGTCTGTGACCATGACAAAGATCGAAACCATACCATTCTTTGTTAAGGCGGGAAAATCTATTGTTATTTCTCCTATCATTCCCTCGGAAAAACCACAAGCTCCGCTAAAACAAGCTAAAAGGGATGTTAAATTCCCAAAGATCGTGTAATTACTCCTGCCAACTCCACGGCGGCGAAAAATCTTAATTTGGCCGCTTCTAAACCTTGGCGAAATTCTTAGGGAAGAGGATCGGCAAAATAATCCGCTTTGAAGCACGGATAAATGCCGTTTCTAAATGAATATCCTTTCTGGAATATCGGGGGATAAGAAAGCGGGTTGCTAGGGACCGGCTTCGTCACTATATCACGGTTTGTAAGCGGATATTCTTTGTATCATCGAACCCTTCACTTCTTTTGCTCGTTCGATCTTTCTCTCTGGCGTTCGGGTGGTCTTTCTCTTCTTGCCGAGAATCGGCGAGGGAACCGAGACCACGACATTTGGGTGCTCGGCTCCTCAACATATCTAATTGCCAAGTCATCCATGTCTCGATCGGGTTATCATCATGGACATCTCTTTTAATGGATGGGACTTTCGGGCGTCATTGTTCATGGTGCTCGTAACTATATTGGTCGCAGGAATCTTTGGGAGGATATCACGAGCTTCCTTCACCCTAACCTTTTAGTCTTCGGAGATTTTAATGCCGTCATTGGGGCACATGAGCGTCGCATCTTCATGTTCCCAATGCTACTTCTTGTCGGGAGTTGATCGATTTATTGATGAGGCCTTGCTTATCGGCATCCCTTTTCTGGTCATCGGTTTACGGAGGCGGGGTTCATGATGATTATCATGTTGAGACCCGCATTGATCGATTTTTGGCCACCCCGATTTTATCGATCAGGTTTCCACAAAATATCATGTTTTCCCTAGGACTGCTCACGATCACCACCCGATCTGGCTCACCTCCACTTTGGGTAATACTTCTTTTCCCAGACCTTTCCGTTTTCAACGTATGTGGACTACGATAATTCATTTATTGATGTTATTCGCAACTCTTGGAATCTTAATTGTGGGAACCAGTCTCCTTGGGACTTGGTTTTGTACAAGCTTAAAAGGCTGCGTCGTACCCTCAAGCATTGGAATTTTTCGTCTTTTGGTGATATTTTCACTAAAAAAGTCGACTTTTGGATCAACTTGGTGACATTCGGTCTCTCGTTGATGCGGATGGGTATCCGACGAGCTCTTACGTCGGGAGGTCGAAACAAGCTGCGGCCTTGAATGACATCCTTAATAAAGAGAGTCTTTTCTTCCAACAAAGGAGTAGGACTAATTGGCTTAAGGATGGTGATCGAATCGCCTTTTCCATAGGATGATTAAGATGAGGAATAATCGTCTTGACTTTCCTCTCTCCTTATTGACGGTGATCTTTGTCGTGATCCGTCTACCATCTCGAACCACATTGTGAATTTTTATCGACACCTTTTGAAGGCCACCCGATTGCTACTAATTGGCCTTTGGTTTCTCTCTTCCTAAGGTTTCTCATCGGCATAACTCCATCCTTCTTGCTATTCCCCATTCCGAGGAAATTCGTTCTACGATTTTCGATATGGAGCCCCACAGTGCCCACAGGCTGACGGCTTTCTTGGATTATTTTATCGAGTTCTCTTGGGAGGTCATTGGTACCGATATTGTGGCGGCTATTCGGCAATTTTTCATTGAGGTGATCTTGAGCGGGTCTTAACTCTAGCTTAGTTGCTCTCATTCCTAAAGTCAAAGGGCCATCTCTATTGAGCAATTCCTATTGTCTTAAGTAACTTTATCTTCAAGATTATTACTAAAATCCTCACGGCCGGACTTTCTAGTTTTATTCATGAGATCATCACCCCCATCGGTTTGGCTTTATTAGGGTGGCGTATCCACGATTGTATATCTATTGCTTGAATGCGTTAATTGTTTGAATCGCCGCGCGTTCGCGGTAACATGGCTATTAAAATTGACATTCGTAAAGCTTTTGACACTCTTTCTGGGAGTTCTTATTGGATGTTCTTCACGGTTTTGGTTTTCACGACCAGTTTGTTGCTTGGGTTTCCACCATTCTTCACTCGTGAAGCTTTCTATTCTTATAAATGGTGCTCCTACGGGTTACTTTGCGTGCGATCAAGGGGTTCGGCAAGGTGATCCCATGTCCCCTCTTTTATTTTGTATTCCGAGGAGATGCTCGGTCTCATGCTCTCCAATGCGGTTCGAGACTACTCTCTTCAAGCCTATTTTTGCGGGCCGTAAGATTGTCTATCCTTCTCACCTTTTTATGCGGATGATGCTATCGTGTTTGAGTCGTGCCTCTACGGATAATGCCAATGCCATATCGAAGATTCTTGATGATTACTCGGCCATATCGGGCCAGGCTATGAACCTTAATAAATCTAAGGTTTATTTCGGTTCTCATGTTCCTATCCACACCAAGCGGGTCATTCTGCGCACCCTTGGCATGCGCGAGGATCACTCCCTTTCAATTACCTCGGGGTTCCGTTATTCTGCGGCATACCCGTCTCATCCATATTGCCCGATCGTTGACAAAATTATTAGTAAATTTTACGCTTGGAAAGGATCCTCTCTCGATGGTCGGGTCGTATTTGCTTAGTTAACTCTGTTATCATGAGCTCCTCCATTCACTCTATGATGATATATAGTTGGCCGATCAAATTGATAAACAAATTAGATTCGGCGGCTAGAAATTTTATTTGGTCGGGGACATTAGTCACAAGAACGCATGTCTTGTGGCACGGAGTAGAGTTTGTTCCCCTTTAGAGGAGGGCTTGGGGTGAGGCATCTTCGTACGATGAATGAATCCTTTTGTTCCGTTTGGCACAGGTTATTCTGGGAGGATTCCTTTTGTGGAAAATTCCTTCGTCGAGGTTTCTCGAAGTAATTTGGATACTCGCAAGATTGTTTCTTCCTCTATATTCGGGGGGTTCGTAATCATATTCCCGTCTTCTTAACACTTCCGGTTGGGTTATTGGTAATGGTCGAATATTAATTTTTGGTGGGACAATGGCTAGGTTATATCATTGGTGATCGGTTGGGTATTCCTCGGCATCTCGAAGTACCTTCTCCGACACCATCGGCGATTTTTACTACGACGGGACTGGCATCTTACCCTCGATTTCATGGAAAGGTGTCGTGATGTTGCTTTAGATGTCGTTTATGCCCCTCGACTTTGAAGGAAAAGACGAGCGGGTTTGGGCTAAATCGGTGCATGGCAATGTTACCTCTCAAATCGCTTATTGGCACCTTCGCCACAACTTTCCTAAGGTAAGTGGGGAAATGGATTTGTACAGTTAATCCCCGTTCGTCGTTCTCTCACGATGCGGAAGGCTATTCACAACAGTTTGCTGTTTTGATCTTCTTCGTTTAAGGGGTTTCATTGGTCCTTCGGTTTGCCTTTTCTGTCTCTCTGCCGTGAATCGATTGACCATATTTTCACCGAGTGTGTTGTTATCCGCGATTAAGGACTATATTGAGCGGGGCTTCTTAAACTCTTTAGAATTGAATCTTTGAGTTCGGGCACTTCATCATTCGAGCTATGGATATCGATTTAGTCACAGATCTCTACTCTACGGAGATTCACTATTATTAGTGCCGTCTGGGCTATCGGCATATTATTTGTGAGGTTTTATATAATGATGCTAAATTTTCTATCATGTCTCTTCGTTCTATAGTTTGGTCTCTTCTCGAGAATGTAATAACTATGACATGGGCACCATGGATAACTCTATTTCGATCTGGTTCGTCTTCGGGCTCAGGTGTGGTGGCCACGCGAGACCTCCGCTTTACCCTATTTATGTGAAATGGTATCCCCCAATTGGTGGATGAAAGTTAACACGATGGGATGGCTAAAGGCGCCCGAGCTTGGGTGCTATTGGCCTTGTTTATCGGAATCGTCTGGGCGGGTTTTGGCACTCTCTGCGGCAATTGGTTGGTTCTTTGTTTTGCCTTCAATTTGAGTTGGTGGCTATTCATGCTATTGAGATTGCTTTTTATCATGGTTGGGATTATTTGTGGTGAGTCGACTCTACTTATGTTGTGAGCATTCTCTCGGATCGTAGTTGGTGTTCCACTGGATCTACATGATCATTTGCGGCGGATTTGGCGTATTATTGACGGCATGCACTTGAGTCTCTCATATCTATAGAGAAGGGAATGCGGTGGCGGTGGCTTTCTAAAAGATTGGTTTCTTACGAGTGGTCTAGCGAAGCACCGGAGCCTCTCGAGATCTTGTTGAGGGATATGTCTCCTATGTATTTTAGCCGACATTAGTTTTCTCATGACATAACGCTCTGGTACTCTTTTTCCCTATCGTAGGTTTTTCCCATTGGGTTTTCTACGATAGGGTTTTAACGAACTGCGGTTGCAACCCCATACATCCGGTATGGGGTTTAGGTCCTTTTATTCTATTTTCATAGATTGCTTTTGCATTTGTGTTTTTCTCTCTATTTCTCTTGACTACACTTTGTGGGATTAGCTTGAGATTTTATTTTGTTGTCTAGGATGGCCCTCTCTTTGTAACTCTTTTCTGTTTCTCGTTTTTTTTTTTTAATAATATTGACCTTGATGAGTCAAAAAAAGACTTAGTCTTCTCACCATATTTTCTGTGATTGCTCTTTCTCCTTATGCATTTTTTCTAAGCTTTGTTGGGGTTTTGACATTACTATTGCTTTTCATGAGGGGTTCCATAGTTTGTTGTTACAGGCTATGCAGGTCAAACCAAGCCCTCAAACTTTGGATCTTTGGCGAGCTGTGTTTATATCTGCTATTTGGGCAATCTGGGCCGCTCGGAATGCTTGTGTTTTCGACAACAAGAGAGCTGATGCTACCCAAACTCTTTCTATTATTCTCTTTTGTGTACGGGAGTATGCCACCTTAATAGCGACCTCTATGCATAACACAGTTCGAGATTTGAACATTTTGAGAAAGTGGGGAGTTCAAGGAAATCCTTTAAAGCTTCCATCCCACACCACGGTCTCATGGATCCTCCCTCTGCCTAATTAACATAAAGTAAATACTGATGGTTGTGCGCTCGGCTCCCCTGGTCCATCTTCAGGTGGCGGGATTTTTCGAATTGCAGGGGTTTCACTCTCGGTGGATTTTCTATCACCCTCCCCCAGGGATTTGCCTTTGAGGCTGAGCTTCAGGCGGCTATGACAGCTATCGAGGTGGCTAAGGATCGGGGATGGACGACCCTTTGGCTGGAGTCAGACTCCACCTACGTGGTTCTCTGCTTGCAGACTCGCTCTTTAGATGTACCTTGGCGACTTCGTGCTCGCTGGCTAAGGACTTTACATTCGATTAACGATTTCACAATTAAGGTCACACATATTTCTAGAGAGGGTAACCCGGCTGATGCCCTCTCTAATATTCGCACTCCCTTTACATGGTGGAACCCTCTTCCCCCACATGTGGCTCACATTGCTCAACAGGACCTATACTTTACTTATACTCGTGTTCACTAACATTCACACCCCTAGTTTTTGCAGGCTTATGAGTGTTGATCTTGTAGGATTCCATGGACCCTCTCACTAGGTCACAGCGTTTTTTCTCTCACGATACCCCTCCCCCGTTTATAGTCTATGCAGGACTGTTCCGACTTCTCTTTAGGCATTCGATTTTCCTCACATCTCCCCACCCTCGTTGATTTGCATGTTATCTTTTTATCAGAATTGACGGTTTTGCCTTCGGGCTGCTAGTACTCTTTTTCCCATTATTGGCTTTATCCCACAGGGTTTTTCAATATATGGATTTTGACGAGGCTAGTCAGTTCATCCTACTCTGGGATGAACTCTGGATGCTTCTTGCATCTTGGCGCTTGTCTTTGAGACACGCCCGGCAGTTCTATCGCCCTGGACAGACCTCATTGGCACTCGATGCTCTGCCGCTCTTCACTGGTTTGCTTGTACCAGTTCGGCCACCCATGCCAATACGAAAACGACTATTCCGAATAATGATACAAAAATGACTATTTCGAATGAAGAAGATTGGAAAGCACTTTGGTGATCGGACTCGGAATAACGTAGACATGTCGACATACATACATAGTATGCACCATGCATACTAAATTCATGAAGATTCGGCCGATCCTCCTCACCAACAACATGAAGATTTTCTTCACATGTTTTGACAAAGATCATGAAGATCGTGAAAGATATCATGATTGATATCTTTGTCAAATATCATGAATTGTGCCGATCCTTGATATACATTTACCATAATTGATATCATGGGTTCAAGATCTTGATATGATCTTTAAAGATTCCACTTATGATTACATCACAATTCATATCAAGATTCCACCTTGACAATTACTATAGTTCGGCCACCCCTCCCATTTTGGCATGGTCCAAGATCTTGATATGATCTTCAAAGATTCCACTTATGATTTCATCACATTTCATATCAAGATTCCACCTTGGCAAATATACATGTTCGGCCGCCCCCTTGGTGAGATTTGGTGGAAAATTTCATCTCATTTCATGTCATTGATTCCACCTTGACAAACAGCCCCCCCCTTTGTGTTAAAATATTGTCCAAGATTTCCATCCCATTTCATGTCCAAGGATCTTCACATGTCATGTTCAAAGATCATGAAGATACCCCCCAGCTTGTCCCCTCCAAGCATTCGGCCGAACCACCTCCTACTCATGAAGTGTTTTATTTTTTTTATTTTCTTAGTCAAATCAATAGTTTATTAGATTTTTCATGTATTTGTTAGATTGTGGTCTTTTATTTTCAAGTGTATGTAATGTCTATTTAAATGGCCATTTTCGGCATGTAAGAAAAAGGATCGATTGAATGAAAAATTAATACGTTTGTATTACTGGTTGGACGAGTTCCTACGAAACCTTGATTATTATTCGACGCGTTTTCGAGTTTTAATTTAATCGATTCTCAATAGGTCTTGGGGAGAAATCACTTTATCGAGTTATAGGTTATTTTTATTCGGCCGAACTGCCCTACTTTCATATCCAAAAATACATAAAATACACTTCCGTTGCGTCGCATGCGAATTACATTTACATACGAACGTTGATTTCGCATCATAAGGGGTATCGGAGCCACGTTTGGTGTCTTGACCTTTTGAGATTATGTATTTTACCGATGCTGATTTCTTGGTGAAGCTCCGTGAAGCATTACATAACTTACCGGAGCCACGTTTACAACCAAGACGAGGAGGAGAGGGCGTACATTTAGCACACCATGTAGACGAGTTCAAAATGAACGAACTACCGAAGTTCATTGGAGGTACCGATCCAGAAGTATGCGTCGATTGGCTCCACGCATGTGAGGAGATTTTCAACCACCAGTAAATTCCAGTCGATCGCCGAGTCTCATTGGCGATGAAACACCTTCGTGGTCGCGCCGCCGTCTGGTGGCAAAAACTGAAGCAGTCCCGTTCACAAAAACCTAAGCCTAAAACCAGAGATTGGCAAAAATTCAAAAAACATTTCAATCGAAGGTTCAAATCCACATCATACCACCACTCGTTATTTCCCCACCACCAGCCCCTTGATGCCCCGCCGCCAACCTTCGATCTAAGGTTTTTCCCCATCGAGGAATTCCCAGCAGAGCCTTTTTCCGATGAAGACGATGTCCCTACTGCCATTTTCAATGAAGTAGATGAGACAGAGGTTTGAACGGCACAATACAATGAAGAAGATGAGTTGAGCCGTGTTTCCCTAATTGACAGACTTGGGCCTTGCTATTATGAGCATGGGCCAATTAGTTGTGTTGGCCAAATTGACCAAACGGAATTGATCGGCCGAATGAATTATGGCCAGATGAATATTTAACACAAGTTGGGCCTTTTAAAGATGTGGAAGACAAAATTGAGCATGGTACTGAAATTGGCCGGTTAGAAAAAAACGACAGTTTTGGGCCTAATTTTTATAACGACTTAGTTTCTTGTGATGGACTTATTGTCTTGGATGATTACCGAATTGTGGTTAGTGAATTAATTTTTGATGGACCATTATTTGGGGAGCCTAATAATATTAAAATGGAAAGTTGGCCAGATTATGACGGACCGCCAGTATTTGATAAGGAACCAGTTGATGAAGAGCGACCTATTATTACTGTCGTGCTTCCCATTTCAGATGTCCAGTTAGATGATGATTCATGTCGTGATATCGGTATAACCTCGCAGAATAATTATTATTATTTTATTAATAATGATAGTTATTTTGTTGGTGATTCTCTGAGACCCCCTACTACCTACCACCTCAAGATTTGGAACCATATACGCACTGCAGATATTTTCGAGGTCAAGTATTTAGAGGCATTAATTAATTCATCTGGAAACGACGAAATTATGGAATTGAGGACAATTCCTTTTAAAGGGGGAGGGAATGATACGAAAACGACTATTCCGAATAATGATACGAAAATGACTATTCCGAATGAAGAATATTGGAATGCACTTTGGTGATCGGACTCGGAATAACGTAGACGTGTCTACATGCATACATAGTATGCACCATGCATACTAAAGTCATGAATATTCGGCCGATCCTCCTCACCAACAACATGAAGATTTTTTCTTCACATGTTTTGACAAAGATCATGAAGATCGTGAAAGATATCATGATTGATATCTTTGTCAAAGATCATGAATTTTATTCGGCCGATCCTTGATATACATTTACCATAATTGATATAATGGGTCCAAGATCTTTATATGATCTTCAAAGATTCCACTTATGATTTCACCACATTTCATATCAAGATTCCACCTTGACAATTACTATGGTTCGGCCGCCCCTCCCATTTGGCATGGTCCAAGATCTTGATATGATCTTCAAAGATTCCACTTATGATTTCATCACATTTCATATCAAGATTCCACCTTGACAAACATACATGTTCGGCCGCCACCTTGGTGAGATTTGATGGAATATTTCTTTTCATTTCATGTCAAAGATTCCACCTTGACAAACAGCCCCCCCTGTGTTAAAATCTTGTCCAAGATTTCCATCCCATTTCATGTTCAAGGATCTTCACACGTCATGTTCAAATATCATGAAGATCTCCTCCCACCTTGTCCCCTCCAAGAATTCGGCCGAACCACCTCCCCCTCATGAAGTGTTTTTTTTTTCTTAGTCAAATCAATAGTTTATTAGATTATTCATGTATTTGTTAGATTCTGGTCTTTTATTTTCAAGTGTATGTAATGTCTATTTAAATGGCCATTTTCGGCATGTAAGAAAAAGGATTGATTGAATGAAAAATTAATACGTTTGCATTACGGGTTTTAATCCAATCGATTCTCAATAGGTCTTGGGAAGAAATCACCTTATCGAGTTATATGTCTAATTCGATAAAAACCTTGTACTTATTTTTATTCGGCCGAATTGGCCTACTTTCGGAAGATTTTTACGTTGTATTCCATACATCAAATAAATATTCATGTCAAAAAATATATAAAATACACTTCCATTGCGTCGCATATGAATTACGTTTACATACGAACGTTGATTTCGCATCACATACTACCCTCGCCACCTCTCCGCATGCTGTTCCCGGATGCAGATGTCACGTCATTTCGAGTGTTGCCTCCCACTTTCAGCGTTGTGGTCCATTTGCACATGGCTTGGCTCTCCACATTGTTCAACGCCCGATCTGTTAGGACTTTCTCACATGTCTAGTCCACTACCAACTTGTGGTAGTTTGTGTTTTCCTTCTTTGCTCTGCGTAGCAAATTTGGCCGCATGTGGCCTCTTGCACTTTTGGGTTTGGTCGTTCTCTTCTGTATGACTTTTCTCACTATTTTTATACAAGCATCTATTTAGCTAATTGCTACAACAAGACTAAATCAAGAAGTAAAAGCTTTCTCAGTATAAAAGGCTCGAATCTAACCAATAAACCCGAGTCTTCATGAAGTTTCGACTCGAATGCATGTAATGTGGTATTATCTCCTATTAACTAGACTTAATCAAGAACTAACGGCTTAATCGAAGATATTATATCCAATCCTTGCTACAACAAGACTTAATCAAGAAGTAAAATCTTAATCAGAGCTGTTATAGCCAATTCTGAGTACAAAAGTCTCGAATCTAATCAATAAAGCAGAGTTTTCATAGAGTTACGATTCGAATGCATGTAACGTGGTTTTATCTCCTACTAACATGACTTACTAAGAAATAAAGACTTAATTGGAGCTATTATAACTAATCCTTGCTATAACAAGATATAATCAAGAAGTAAAAGCTTAATCGCATGTGTTATGCCAATTCCGAGTACAAAGGGCTCGATCTAACCAATAAACCTGAGTTTTCATAGAGTTCCGACTCGAGCGCATGTAATGTGGTCTTATCTCCTATTAACAAGACTTAATCAAGAAGTAAGGGCTTAATCAAAGCCATTATATCCAATCCTTGCTACAACAAGAATTAATCAAGAAGTAAAGGCTTAATCGGTGTTGTTATAGCCAATTCTCAGTACAAAAGGCTCTAATCTAACCAATAAACCCGAGTTGTCATAGAGTCCCATCTCGAATACATGTAAAGTGTTCTTATATCATATTAGCAGGATTTAATCAAGAAGTAAAGGCTTAATTGGAGCTATTATAGTCAATCCTTTCTACAACAAGACTTAATCAAGTAAAAGCTTAATCGGAGTTGTTATAGACAATTGTGAGTACAAAAGGTTTAGATCTAATAAATAAACCCAAGTTTTCATAGAGTTCCAACTCGAATGCATGTAAAGTGGTCTTGTCTCATATTAAAAAGACTTAATCAAGAAAGAAAGGCTTAATCTAAGAGATTATAGCCATTTCTCAATATAAAATGATCGACACTAATCAATAAACCCGAGTTTCATAGAGTTCTAACTCGAATACCTGTAACGTGATTTTATCTCCTATTACTAGACTCATCAAGAAGTAAATGTTTAATTGGAGCTATAATAGTCAATCCTTGCTACAACAAGACTTAATAAAGAAGTAGAAGCTTAATCGGAGCTCTTATGCCAATTCTCAATACAAAAGGCTCGAATCTAACCAATAAAGAGTTCCGACTCGAATGCATGTAATGTGGTCTTATCTCCTATTAACAAGACTTAATCAAGAAGTAACATCTTAATCGAAGATATTATATCCAATCCTTGTGACAACAAGACTTAAACAAGAAGTAAAAGCTTAATCGGAGATGTTATAGCCAATTCTGAGTACAAAAGTCTCGAATCTAATCAATAAACCAGAGTTTTCATAGAGTTCCGACTCGAATGCATGTAACGTGGTTGTATATCCTATTAACAAGACTTAGGGAAAAGTCAATTGCAGTAATATATTAAGAGTGGCCAAAAACCATATAGAATGGCGCACCAAACAACAATACAAAGAGTAAGATCAAGCAATACATAGCCTATATAGGCAACTAAAAGCTACATAAGCTACAAATCTAAAAAAGCCACAAGGATGAAGAACTTCCAAGCTATCCTCCACATACATCTAACAGCCATAGTGGATAGAGAACAAGCGGGCCATCTCTGAGAGATAATGTCAAGAACGAGACTGATCACCTCAAAAGTAACCGTATGAGGATCTCGATGCCTCTGACCAAATCTCCTCTCATTCCTCTCCAGCCAAATCAAATAGACCAACGTAGCTAGAAAAATACGGTAAGCCAAGTTGACCATGTGCTTACCTCTCCACCTCCTAGCTGCCCACAACAACCCCGAGCTCCACACAGAGTGAGGCCAACTAAAGCGGACTGCCCTCCTAGCAATAGAAATACACTGAATAGAACAAGGGCACTGAAAGAATAGATGAGAATAAGTCTCTAGCGCCATACCACAAAGGACACAAAACCCATAAACATGCTGAAGCCAAGGCTTATCCATAGTCGATAAACGCTCCTGAATAGGCAACCAGAGGATGAAAGAGTGCCTAGGAATCTTCCCCGGTCCGTGCAAGAGTGAGGCCCATGGAACAGGGGGCGAATAACCTCTAAGGAACCGAAGAGCGGAACAGGATGAATATGAACCCGAACTATGCGGTCTCCATGATATGCGATCCAGACCCCCAACAATAGGCGGCAGAGCAGAAGTAATCAACAGAATCTCAGGTTTATCGACCACCGGCCACTCCCAATAACACTCATCAATAACCGTATCAAGCCTAGCACACACATCAATGCCAGTCCACAGAGGGGCTCTAGGAACAGAATGCCTAATCACACCCATGGAAAGCCAGGGGTCCGACCACAAAAAGAAAGGCGAGCCATCACCAATTGAATACTGAAATGCTCCCATAACTAGGGGACGCAGTTTTAGAAGCTACTTCCAATACCAAACTGAAGCAGAAAAAACATGAAGATCCCAGAAAGAACATTGCTTCAACCTGAAGGCCCGAACCCAATTAACCCAAACAGAGCAATTAGAGTCTGAGAGAAGGGCCCAAATATGACAGGTCATTAGAGCCTAATTCTGGAGCCTCAACCGGATAATGCCAAGGCCCCCACAATCCGCATCCAAGCAAACCTTATCCCAAGCCACCTTGGCATGGCCCGAATCATGAGAACCTCTCCATAGAAAATGCCTAATACGTTTCTCTATCAAAGAGAGAATGCCCTTAGGTAGAATAAAAACACCAGCCTAATAAATATGTAAAGAAGGTAAGACAGAGTGAATAAGCTGGCACCGACCTGCCATGGAAAGAGAAGTACTAGCCCATGTACTCAGACGACCATCAATCGTATCAATCAAAGGCGAACACATAGCTATCGTCAGCTTTGAAGAAATCAAGGGGACACCCAAATACCTCACAGGAAGCTGACCCATTTGAAACCCTAACAACTGCTGAAGCTGAACCCCCTGCACCTGAGCACTCGCTGAAAGAAAGATATTACTCTTACTCGGGTTGGCTCGTAAGCCAGAAAGGGAGGCGAAGATCTCAATACTCTTCTTAAGAACACCAACAGAGACCTCATTGTAATTGGAGCTATTATAGCAAATCCTTGCTACAACAAGACTTAATCAAGAACTACCGGCTTAATCGGAGATATTATATCCAATCCTTGCTACAAAAAGACTTAATCAAGAAGTAAAAGCTTAATCAGAGCTATTATAGTCAATTCTGAGTACAAAAGTCTCGAACCTAGAAGAAATCATTTTATCAAGTTATAGGTCTAATTCGATAAACACCTTGTTCTTGTTCTGGTTCGGTCGAATTGCCTTAATTTTGGACGATTCTTACGTTATGTTCCATACTTTGAATTATTGTTCGTGTTCCCTGTTCGCAAAAGACATTTCCCTTGCATTGCATACGATACATATTTGTACCTAATCGTGAATTCGCATCAGTTGCTGTTTGTTGTCCGAGCATGCTTCCTGTTTCCGTTGCGTCCGACCACAACTTGTTGTTCGTTGCTGCTGTTTGTGATTATTTGTTGCTATTTGTTCCCGTTCGATCGGGCACTATTTCTGGGCGTATTCTGTTCCTTACTGCTGTTAGTAACGAGTTGTTATTGTTCGTCACTGCTGTAGTAACGGACCATTGTTGTAAGTTGCTGACCGCTACTGTTCGATTCCACTTGGCCATTTGCGGTCAGTTTCCGCTCGTGAAATTTCTGTCCGATAAAGATTCATATCACAATGTGGCCCCGACTTTAAATTTACCCATGCATACCCATAGTGAGCGTTTACATGATCATACTTCTTTGGGCTTACCTTCCTCGACTACGTCGTTGTTTAATCCTCCAATGCCCGGAATTTTGCCGGTCACGCGAGGCTTTTCTTCTTCTGTACAGGCAGGTTCTTGCCCTATCAAATTTGGCTCTTTGCACCAGCCATCATCCCCCGCAGCTCTCAATTCGGCCATTCAAAACATCCATCAGCTCCCATCCTCCTCCCGCATCAAGACGTATGAACCCTTCCGCCGAGGAGACTCAGTTTGCATTTGTGTGGATGAAAATAGATACAAGGAATGCGTACGTTTCCTCTCTAACAGTTTGATCGGGAGACTATTCTATGTTAAGTCAGACAAGCCTTGGGAGGTGCATACTCTCAAAACCAAACTCTCTTCTCTGTGGAAGCTTGAATACGAATAGAAAATTATACCGTTGGGGAAAGGCTGCTACAATTTACAATTCTTTAATGACTCCGATCGAACCAAACCTAGTAGTCATTCGGCTTGGTCGCTACATCCGGTTACCCTTCAATTATCCAAATGAGTTCCTAACTTGAACCCACACAACATCAACACCACTACCGCGCAAGTATAGATACGCATCTCTGCACTTGGGTTGGAGCACTGGGACATACTTGCTATCTGGGGTATTGCCATGGTTGTGGGTAACCCTCTACATATTGATGAACGAGCTGTCGAAGGATCGGTAGGGCACTTTGCTAGAGTCCTCGTAGAAGTTGAAGTTTTGAAATTCGATTCCCTCCCTGAGGAGATTTCTGTTAAGGCCGATCATAATTATTCACTAGCATCTATCTCCTACGAAAACATCCCAGACGTGTGCATATATTGCTGTTCTTTGTGATACGATAGGGGCTAGTGGAGGAGACGATTTGGTGATCGACGTAGAAGATCATGCACGCCATGCACATGCACGACGAATCACGTACCTAGGCGAAAAGACGAGCTCGGAACTTGGAGTGACTTTGGTGGTCGGGCTCAGGATTACGTAATAATTTGTTTATTTATTTATTTACGTATTTGAAAGGATGCGACATGTGCATGCCTATGTTTCTATACTTTGTTCGTTTTATTATTTTCCTTAGGCATTAGTAGCCTAAACTTGTTTAAAGGCGTTTTAGGAAATAGACTTTTATTATTATGCTTGGTACTAGGGTTTGGCGGCTATAAAATCACATATAGCTCAACCGATTTGCATATTGAATACACTTGATATTTTGTTCTCCTTTGAGTTCTACTTGTTTGGCGAGTTTTCAAGCAAACCTTTCGTTATTTTTTGACGCATTTTCGAAGATTAACGTGATCAATTCTCAATAGGTGTTGGGAAGAGATCTTCTTTATCAAGTTATAGGTCTTACTTGATTAAACCTTGTTCCTTTTGTTGTTGTGTTCGGCCGATCGGAATCCTTCCGTGTTCGTCCGGACAGAGTTTTGTTCGTTCGTGATTATTGATCCATCGAAGTGTTGGTTGTGCAATCTTGTTCGAGAAATTACTTCCGCTTCGTTCGAGATGATTCAAATCAGATTTTGAATCATATCATTAGTGCCATCAGAGAGAGATTTTGATCCTTCAGCGGGATGGAGTTCAATGATGATTTTTTGGCCAAACTACGCGATGCTACGGGACTTGCCGGATCAGCGCGATCAGCGCTGGCACCTGAGACGAGGAGACTACGATCGTCCGACACGTCAATCCGACGAGTTCAAGGTGAACGAACTTCTGGAGTTCGTTGGGCGTACCGATCTAGAAGCATACTTGGAGTGGAAACGGAAAATCGATCGCATGTTCGATTTCAAGGACCTGGATGATGAGAAAAGGTGCAAATATGTATGTTGATGATCTTGATTTTGGTGAGGCCTTAGCTCGTTGTAAGTATGGTCCATTTGGGGAATTTGTGATACAAGATGGTTTTCTCTTTAAGGGGAATCGTCTCTGCTTGCCCAAACATGCTGTTCGGGAGTTGTTGGTTCGTGAAGCTCATGGAGGGGGCTTGGCTGGCCATTTTGGCGTGGCTAAGGCCATGGGGGTGCTGAAGGAGCATTTTTATTGGCCGAGAATCCAAGAGGATGTACATAATGTCGTTGGTAAATGCGCGACCTGCCATATTGCGAAGCTCGTTCAAACCGGGTGAGTATATGCCTCTACCTATTCTGGACAGGCCATGGAAGGTTGTTTAGATAGATTTCATTGTTGCTTTGCCTCGTTCTCAATGAGGTAAGGATGCTATTATGGTTGTTGTTGATCGTTTCTCAAAGATGGCTCACTTTATTGTTTGTCACAAAACCGATGATGCGAGTAATGTTGCTGAATTGTATTTCCGAGAGGATGTACGTTTGCATGGAGTCCCTAAGACTATTGTGTCTGATCGGGACTTGAAATTCCTTAGCTACTTTTGGAACACGTAATGGAGAAAAGTGGGTACCAAGATTTTGTTTCGTACTTCGCATCATCCCCAAACCGACGGCCAAACCGAAGTAACTAATCAAACTTTGGGTACTTTGTTACGTGGCCTTGTAAACAAGACGCAAAATATTGGGATTTGAAGCTTGCACATGCTGAATTTGCGTACAATCGCTCGCCTACTCATGCCACGGCTCACTCTCCTTTTGAAGTCATTTATGGGCTGAATCCATACATGTCGTTGGATCTGATTACCTTTCCGAGCGATGACTTAGTGCATAAGGATGTGGAGTCTAAGCTTAAGTCGATGATGAAGTTACATGAGCAGGTACGTGATCGAATTAAGGCCGCAAATGATGCATACAAATGGAAGTCTAACATGCAAAGGAAACTGAGATTATTTGAGGTTAGCGACTTGGTTTGGGTGCATTTGGGGAAAGAGCGATTCTCGATTAAACACATGAACAAACTGGTGCCGCGAGCCGAGGGTCCTTACAAGGTGGTTGTCAAGGTGAACGACAATGCAAACAAAGTAGAGCGTCCGGGTATTTATGGTGTACATGATACCTTCAATGTAGGTGATCTTTCTCCTTATATTGATGATGACGAGGTTGCAAACTTGAGGAGAATTCCCTTTAAAGGAGGAGGAGATGATACGGGATCGATTAGCTCGAGTGAAGACGATGACGTAGTGCTCGATATGGACAGCCATGTTGCACGCTCAAGTGCGGCCCGCATTACTTATTTGGGTGAAACAACAATTGCAGGCCTTGGCGTGACTTTGGTGCTCGGGCTCGGGATAACTTAGTTTATCATTTTTTTTATTTTCGTAGTATTTAATAAAAGGGTGCGACATGTGCAGTCATGTTTTGCTTGTTTGGTTTTTGTTTCGTTCGTTTTAATACCTTCCTTAAAATGTTAGTCGGCTAAACATGTTAAGGGCATTTTAGGAAGTAACCTTTTGGTTTTGTTAGGTTTAGGAGGCTATAAATAACCCTCCTAGTGGCCGATCTCATTATGCATGATATAAAATAAAAGTTTTCTTCTAATTGTTCATAATACACAACGTTCAATTGAGTTCAAATTGATTGATGCGTTTCAATCACAATCTTGGTTATTATTCGTCGCGTTCTCGGATTCTAACCCGATCAATTCTCAATAGGTCTTTGGGAAGAGATCACCATTGACGAGTTATAGGTCTAGCTCGGCAATTTCATATATGCACTTACACGTTTGGATCATCTTGATTGTTGGTGATGTTTGTTTATGCTGTGTGCTGCGGTTTGTTGCTGTTTGCTTATGTTTTGTCGATTGTTGTGTGTTGCTGTTGTTGATGTCGATCGCTATTCGTTGTCTGATCGTGGTTCCTATTTTCTGCTTCATTCGATTGCTGTTTGTCGCTGTTTGCAGTTGGTTGTTGTTGTTTGCTGTTGGTTGTTGCTGTTTATTCCCGTTCGTGAAATTTACTTCCGCTCGTCCGATAGATATTCGTATCAGCTGTTACAGCCAATTATGGGTACAAAAGGCTCGGATCTAATCAATTAACCCAAGTTTTTATAGAGTTCCGACTCGAATGGACTTAATCCAGAAGTAAAAGCTTAACCGGGGCTATAGCCAATTCTCTGTCCAAAAGGCTTGAATCTAATCAATAAACTTGAGTTTTCATAGAGTTCCAACTCAAATTCACATAATATGGTCTTATAATCAAGAAGTAAATGCTTAATCGACAAGACTGAATCAAGAAGTAACAACTTAATGAGAGTTGTTATAGCAAATTCTGAGTACAAAATTCTCGAATCTAATCAATAAACCAGAGTTCTCATTGTTGGGATTGGGTGCCTAAAATGAAGGCCCAGCGGAAGCGGTAAAACGAAAATTAATTCGATCCGAATCCCTACGAGGATCGATCGAGCTACGCATATACAAATATAAAAAAAACAAAGGAAGATTCGAAATCATACTCTTGTCGTCGGTTGATTATATGGAGTTCCTTCTCTTGTGCTATTCCCCAAACGATCCAAAGTGCTCCAAGCCCTTGGATGATCCAACGCCGAAAAACCGCATCTCTACTTGTCACGTGCTGGAGAAATGAACGAAATGACAACACTCGATTAACCTCTAAGGTTACGGCTAGAATCAAGTGATGAAGTTTTATTATTATAACACTATAAGTGTATAATTTATATCTCTCAATTTTATCTCTTGATATTTTCTCCAAGAATATATCTCAAGAACAATGAATAAATGTGAAGACTTGAAGAAAAACTTTTCTCTCTCTCTTTTGTGCTATTCACGTAAGTCTCAAGTTGGTGGAGCAAAATGAGATAGTCTTCACTTTATATTCAACACCAACCATCATGATAAGATATCACTTTGATATCTTGTCCCTCCATATCTTGATATTCATTATTAAAATGATGAACAAAGACCAAGAGGGAGTTGGTGAGGGGAGGGGCAACCATCTAGAAGGAACCGGGTGAGTACGGTCCGTTTCGGACTCCCGTGAGTCCAAACAGATAAAATCCGATTCCGTTCCGATGTATTTATATCGATTAATTAATCCAATTAATTAATCATATCAAATACATAATGACATAAATAATTTCTCTAGGAAAAAAATTACATTCATGAATTAAATTAATCACCCGATAATTTATTTAATTCATTAGGCCGTAAATTAATTTATCCAATAAATTAATTTAGACATCCAATGTCCCAAATTAGATATCCAATATCTAATATTCATAATGAGAGAATTAGCTTGATTTATTCCGTCGTCAAACCTATTGCGCGACTCGGTAGGTTCACCTCAGTCAGCAATGGGAGGAACCAAACAGTAGTAGCACCACCTAGCCAGCTTGGCGGCCTACACTATACCAGAACTGACAACAAATGATTGGGATCATTCAAGAACCATTCTGTTGTGAATACCGGTATACGTATAAACCCTTCTTTCAAATGTCCCGATCAAGTTATAGGGTCACGGTCAGTCAAACTCTATCAGTACTTGATGCTATGTATGCGTTAATGCAAATTGAGATCATCGAGCTCTCGTGTATCCAATACAACTAGCTCCAATGCTTTGGCCAAAGACTTATGATCTCATCTGCCAATAACCGCATAGGACATATAACCCGTTCACTAACAGGAGAAAGAATTCTATCTTGGTATTCAGTAGGACCTGCTACTTGCCCGTCAAGATGCACGTCGAGGTTGACCGCCACCTTCCGGTTTATAGGGTCGAACTACTCTAATGAAAATCTCGACGTCACAAGCACATCCCTACTAAATCCTCAAGTCGAAGGTTCACGAATACCTATCACAACCTTTCGATTACGTCATTGACTGTCCCAGAGTGAAATCCGTGTGACGAATCGAGGGTGAGTCAGTCCGAGTATACTAATCCAATTAGCATACCTATAACGTGTGCTCCCACTAACCATTAGTGTTCGACAGGCACTCACAAGTCAAAGAACACGTCATACAAGACTTCTCATAAACTTAACGCCCAGTTAAGTTTCATATACTTGCGAATGATTAAGTATTTGAGCTATAAACCTTTCCAGTGCCGACCTCCTTATCTAATAAGGAGTGGAATGGTTTGCTCTCAAATACACGGACTAGTTTCTATATGTATATTTACGAGTTAGGAATGCCAGTAACTACCAGTAAATAAAGAAACATTCATTGCCTTATATAAATGATTTACATAATTACAAGTATAATGTCCTCACTCAACATCCTCTGAGTAGCATTCAAGGGCATATTCCTAACAATCTCCCACTTGCACTCAATGCCACACACTATGGTATTTAATACCCATATTCTCTAGATGACCCTCCAAGCTAGTCTGAGAAAGTGGCTTGGTCAGTGGATCAGCGACGTTGTCGGCTGAGTCTACTCTGTGCAGCACAATGTATCCCTTGCGAACAAATTCTCTTACGAGATGATACTTCCTCTGAATATGTTTGGTGCTGTTGTGAAACCACGACTCCTTGGCCTGCGCTACTGACTCGTCGTTTTGCGATGCACAGTAGACAGGCAAAGACATGGTATCACTTGAAGTTCTCCCAAAAACTTCTTAATCAGAACCCTTCCTGAAGCCTCCGAGGCCGCTTGATACTTAGCCCAGGTGGAATCGGATCGCGCTTTGCTTGGCGCTACGCCAAGAATCGCTCCTCCATTAAGAGTAAATATGTAGCCAGAAGTAGACATCGAGTCGTCCTTCAGTCCTTGGAAGTCCGAATCAGTGAATCCCACCACATCCAATTCTCCACCGCCATACATCAGAACCATATCTCTAGTCCTTCCCAGGTACTTGAGAACGTTCTTTACGGCAGTCCAATGTTCCCTACCTGGGTTTGCCTGAAACTTACTCACCACGCTTATAGCATGCGCAATGTTAGGTCTCGTACACAACATCGCATACATAAGGCTACCCACGGCCGAAGCATATGGTATATTACTCATTTCCTTTCGTTGTTCCTCACTTTGAGGACACATCTTCAAGGAGAGTTTTATTCCATGTCGCATCGGTAGGAACCCTCTTTTAGAATCATCCATCTTAAATCGCTTTAAGATTTTATCTATATAGAGGGCTTGGGAAAGACCTATTGTTCTCTTCGCTCTATCCCGGTAGAGCCGAATACCAAGAATATAGGTAGCTTCTCCCAAGTCTTTTATGGAGAAATTACTCGAAAGCCAAGCTTTCACAAAACTGAGCATTCCCACATCATTTCCTATTAGTATAATGTCATCTACATATAGTACTAAGAATGCGATCTTACTCCCACTAACTCTCTTGTATACACAAGGTACCTCTTCATTTTGCACGAAGTCAAACTGTTTGACCGCCTCGTCAAAACGAAGGTTCCAACTACGCGACGCTTGCTTCAGTCCATAAATGGAACACTGAAGCTTGCACAATTTCTGAATATCGACTTCGGACACAATGCCTTTAGGATGCTCCATATAGATTTCTTCCTAGAGGAATCCATTAAGGAAAGCCATCTTTACGACCATTTGCCATATCTCATAATCGTGGTAGGCAGCTATAGCAAGCATCATGCGAATAGACTTAATCATGGTACGGGCGAGAAGGTATCGTGGTAATCGACCCCTTCTTTCTGGGTATAACCCTTTGCCACAAGCCTGGCCTTATAGGCGTCAACCTTGCCATCACCATCAGTCTTTCTCTTGTAGATCCACTTATTCCCAATAGGCACTATGCCCTTGGGGCGGTCTACTAGAGCCCAGACCTGATTGACATGCATCGAGTCTATCTCAGCTTTCATAGCTTCATGCCATTTCGCGGAGTCTACATCCACCATCGCTTGGTCATTGGTCGTTGGGTTAGTCTCTTGGCTATCACCTGGAACCTCATGGAGACCTAGTTCATACAAGTGTACAAGCCCATACCTCTCAGGTAAATGAGACACCCTACTAGACCTACGAAGTGGTTGTACTTGTGTTTCAGAAGGTTCAGTTCCAGTTTCTTGCATAGGTGTCTCCCGAGGAGTTTCATTGTATTCTTCTAAAGAAATACTTCTACCTGCTCTGCCTTCCTGAATGAACTCATCTTCCAGGAAGTGTGCTTGTAAAGCAACAACGATCTTTCGATCTTCAGGCATGTAGAATAGATAACCCATCATCCCAGACGGGAATCCAATGAAACGTCCCTTCGCGGACCTAGCTTCCAACTTCTCCACCTTAGTCTTCTTGACATAGGCGGGACATCCCCAAATCCTAATATGATTAAGACTTGGTTTCATGCCCTCCCACATCTCATGTGGAGTTTTAGGAACGAATTTGGAAGGATATCTGTTCAAGATGTAAGCGGCAGTCAGGAGTGCATACCCCCACAGGTAAATCGGTAAGTCAGTATAGCCCAGCATGGAATGGACCATGTTCAACAAGGTTTGGTTCCTTCTTTCTGACACACCATTTAACTGAGGAGTACCTGGAGGTGTTAGTTGTGAAACTATTCCTTGTTCCTTAAGGAACTCGTCAAACTCCGTACTTATATACTCGCCACCTCGGTCCGACCGAAGTGCTTTGATATGATTACTAGTTTGTTTCTCGGCTAGGGCCTTGAATTCCTAGAATTTCTCAAAAGCCTCGGATTTATGTTTCATTAAGTATACATAACCATACCTAGTATGATCATCTGTAAACGTAATGAAATATTGATATCTGTCACGTACTGCTTCCAAAGCACCACAAACGTCGGTATGGATTAATCCCAGTTTATCAGCAGCTCTTTCAAAAGTCCATGTGAAGGGGGACTTAGTCATTTTGCCTTTAAGGCAAGATTCACAAGTAGGAAAGGGATCGGATCCCAATGGACCCATAAGTCCATCTTTTTCCTTTTGTAAACCTTGGTCTGACCAACATGACCAAGTCTAAGATGCCATTTCAAAACTTGATTGGTTTCATCCCTACCACGTTTTCTAGTCATAGTATTCACAACTACTTTGTTGCTGAGATTTAGATGATACAATCCATTTAACAATGTAGCAGTACCCACTAGTTTATTTCTGAAATAAATTTTGCAGGAACCATCACCAATGAAAAATGAAAATCCTTTTCGGTCCATGACCGGAATGGATAAAATGTTTTTGTGCCCCTTGGGAAAAACAAGTACATCTTCTAAAGTAAAAACAAAGCCGGATTCTAAACCCAAAAGAAGTGATCCTATGTCGGTCGCCTCGACACTATGCCCGCTTCCGACTGTGATCACAACTTCTCCAGCTCCAAGCATCCTACTTTGTTCCAGATCCTAATTCACGGTACAAATATGAGAGCTAGCACCAGAATCCAGTATCCAAGAAGTAGAAAATACAGTAGCAGAACAATTTGTTTCCAAAACTAAAAGTTCTGTACCTGAAGTGCCATGAAGAATCGGACAGTCTCTAGCCCATTGGCCCAGCTCACCGCACTTGAGACAAACATCCTTCTTCTTGTTATTCTTCAGAACTGTTGGGGCCTTGACCTTACCCTTGAAGTCCTTGGCTTGTGGTCCCGTATGCTTATTGGTCTTTTTGTTCTTGTTCTTAGACCTCCGAGGTCCAGAAGAAATAACAAGGGCATACTCCTTCATCCATGAGTCTTCATCGAGGTAATGCGGTCACCGGTTGTTCATTAGCCCAGCTAAATTACATGCAATCTCATTGCAGTTAAAGTTCATAACAAACAGTGAGAAGGAATCAGGAAGAAACTGTAGGATAAGGTCGGTTTGGAGAGAAGTATCCATTTTAAAATCAAGAGCCTCCAATCTCTCGATCATGGATATAATTTTGAGGATATGTTCCCCAACCTTCTCACCTTCCTTCATCCTGGCACCGAACAATTGCTTGGATATCTCATATCTAGCAGTTCTGCTGTGCTCACAATAAAGTTCGGTTAAGTGAGATAGAATCTGCCTAGCAGAAGTCATTTTCTCATGAGCTCTCTGAAGCTCATAAGACATAGAAGCCATCATGTATGCACGGAATTTTACGTCATCCTTAACCAACTTTTTGTGGTTTTCGATATCTTCCTGATTGGCTCTGGTCCGCACAGGAGGCGCCGGAATGTCCATCTCCAAGACGTATACTAGTGCCTCTATACTGAGGACAATCATCAGATTGCGGAGCCAGTCCACAAAGTTAGGTCCAATCAGGGTGTTCTTCTCGAGTAGAATTACGAGTGGATTCATTGTCATATTGAGAGTTATGTCTGCATTAAGTATAACAGATTAATTAGTGACTTGTTATATAATGATCTGAGTATAGAATTAAGGTCCTTTCTATTCTTGTTAACCAGCTCCCACTATTTTTTTCGGAACAACACACCCCCATGTGAAATTCGGAAGTATCGTCGCTCTATTTCATAGTGGTGATCGAGTTCTTTATAAATCTTAATAGAGGGCAACCGAACAGGTTACTAGTGTATTAATTTTTATAAAGTGGTGTCCAACACCAACCCATCTAATGGATGATTCGATCTACTTTTTCCCCTTGTTCACTCCCCTCAACCTATACGGTTTCTATGGTTCGTGAACAAGTTAAGTTTATACCATCGACGCAAATCAGTTTCACAATTGAATCTTATCCGGAAAACTATCAGGTTTCTAGGGATAAAATTTGCTCCAACCGAAGGCATCTAATGCGCTCCCGGTAAATTATCCGTCCTCCCCGAACGGCTACCCCGATAACTCGGAAGCATAGCACATCCGGTTTGGATTTCAATTTTCCAAAAGCTCGATGGAGGGAAGGAAAACCTTTGAAACCTTATAAACTTAATAATTTGTTGTGGGAGAATTTTCGCGATTAACTTTACATTTTGCACATTAATCATTTAAGCGCATTTGTGGCATTCATACAATATGAAACAACCATTCACAACCTAGTTGCTACCAACATGTGGTTCATGAACCGTTCCTAAAAACAAAAACTCCGTAATCTAATTACAAGTCTTCATCTTGAATCTTCGTCTTCTCGAAACGGATCTTCCTCCGGTCTTCGTCATTACATATAAATTTTACATTGAAAAATTGCATCCTAGATATAAATATTTCTAGTAAAATAAATAGGCTCAAAACGGCCTTTACAACCCAATCGAATAAAACGAACGATTCAAACTAAGTCCATGAACCACATCCCCATTCAAAAGCATTCATCCAAGAAATACTATACAAATGGAAAGCGAGAAGATTACATATGATCTAATCAATATATAATAAAAAATAAATAGAATTGATCCAATCAATTCAACAATAATCGACAATTTAATTTTCCTCCGTAGTGAACCCTTAAAATAATTTCTTTGAATTTTCCCTCATCAAAAATTCCAAATTAATGATTTTAATACTGGGAAAATCAATTATCGAAAATATACTGAAAAATGAGACCCAGTGCTGACGGCCGGAAGCGCCAGCGGCACCGGGCTCCTGCTCGGCAACAGGGACGCGCCGGTAGAATACGGCACATACTCGGCGGATCTGACAAGCACTCATTTGGATCTGACAACGCGCTCGGCACTTACCGTGACGGCAAACAACGCTCGGTCGGATCTGACAGCGCTCATTTGAATCTGACAAGCACTCATTTGGATACAACAAGCGCTCGGCCGGATCTGACAACGCACTCGGTGGATCTGACAAGCGCTTGGCCGGATCTGACAACGCCCTCGGCTTGCGGCCGGTAACCAACGGCAGCGCTCGGCCGGATACAACAACGCTCGGTGGATACGACAGCGCTCATTTGAATCTGACAAGCGCTTAGTGAATCTGACAAGCACTCATTGCCCTCTGAACACCTTTCAGGCCCGGCCAGTAGGATCTGACAATGCGCTCGGCATCGTCAGCAATTTGTATGGATATCGTCCAACGATTGCATACAGCTCGTTTTTGGGCAGATTTCTAAAATCGTGTTATTCCTAATCTATATATTATTAATATAAATCATATTTCCAAGAAAAACCTGATTTATACCATAACATAAAATCACGGAAAAACGACACTACAACGAACAATAAAATGTATACGATTATTAAAGTGATTCTAAATCACAAAACAAGCATTCCAAGTGCTAAAATATCGTATATACGATCGCAAGACCTCGCTCTGATACCATTGTTGGGATTCGGTGCCTAAAACGAAGGCCCAGCGGAATCTATAAAACGAAAATTAATTCGATCCGAATCCCTACGAGGATCGGTCGAGCTACGCATATACGAATTAAAAAAAAAACAAAGGAAGATTCGAAACCATACCCTTGTCGTCCGTTGATTATATGGAGTTCCTTCTCTTGAGCTATTCCCCAAACGATCCAAAGTGCTCCAAGCCCTTGGATGATCCAATGCTGAAAAACCGCGTCTCTACTTGTCACGCGCCGGAGAAACGAACGAAATGACAACACTCGATTAACCTCTAAGGTTACGTCTAGACTCAAGTGATGAAGTTTTATTATTATAACACTCTAAGTGTATAATTTATATCTCTCAGTTTTATCTCTTGATATTTTCTCCAAGAATATATCTAAAGAACAATGAATAAATGTGAAGACTTGAAGAAAAACTTTTCTCTCTCTCTCTCTCTCTCTCTCTCTTTTGTGCTATTCACGTAAGTCTCAAGTTGGTGGAGCAAAATGAGATAGTCTTCACTTTATATTCAATACCAACCATCATGATAAGATATCACTTTGATATCTTATCCCTCCATATCTTGATATTCATTATTAAGATGATGACCAAAGACCAAGAGGGAGTTGGTGAGGGGAGGGGCAGCCATCTAGAAGGAACCAGGTGAGTTCGGTCCGTTTCGGACTCTCGTGAGTCCAAACAGATAAAATCCGATTCCGTTCCGATGTATTTATATCGATTAATTAATCCAATTAATTAATCATATCAAATACATAATGACATAATTAATTTCTCCAAGAAATAATTATATTCATGAATTAAATTAATCACCCGATAATTTATTTAATTCATTAGGCCATAAATTAATTTATTCAATAAATTAATTTAGACATCCAATGTCCCAAATTAGATATCCAATATCTAATATTCATAATGAGAGAATTAGCTCGATTCATTCCATCGTCAATCCTATTGCGCGACTCGGTAGGTTCGTCTTAGTCAGCAATGGGAGGAACCAAAGAGTAGTAGTACCACCTAGCCATCCTGGCGGACTACATTGTACCCCAACTGAGCACAAATGATTGGGATAATTCAAGAACCATTCTGTCGTGAATACCAGTATACGTATAAACCCTTCTTTCAAATGTCCCGATCAAGTTATAGGGTCACGGTCAGTTAAACCCTATCAGTACTTGATCCTATGCATGCGTTAATGCAAATTGAGATCATCGAGCTCTCGTGTATCCAATACAACTAGCTCCAATGCTTTGGCCAAAGACTTATGATCTCATCTGCCAATAACCGCATAGTACATATAACCCGTTCACTAACAGGAGAAAGAATTCTATCTTGGTATTCAGTAGGACCTGCTACTTGCCCGTCAAGATGCACGTCGAGGTTGACCCCCACCTTCTGGTTTATAGGGTCGAACTACTCTAATGAAAATCTCAACATCACAAGCACATCCCTACTAAATCCTCAAGTCGAAGGTTCACGAATACCTATCACAACCTTTTGATTCCATCATTGACTGTTCCAGAGTGAAATTCGTGTGACGAATCGAGGGTGAGTCAGTCCGAGTATAGTAATCCAATTAGCATACCTATAACGTGTGCTCCCACTAACCATTAGTGTTCGACAGGCACTCACAAGTCAAAGAACACGTCATACAAGACTTCTCATAAACTTAACGCCCAGTCAAGTTTCATATACTTGCGAATGATTAAGTATTTGAGCTATAAACCTTTCCAGTGCCGACCTCCTTATCTAATAAGGAGTGGAATGGTTTGCTCTCAAATACACAGACTAGTTTCTATATATATATTTACGAGTTAGGAATGCCAGTAACTACCAGTAAATAAAGAAACATTCATTGCCTTATACAAATGATTTACATAATTACATGTATAATGCCTCACTCAACATCCTCTGAGTGTCATTCGAGGGCATATTCCTAACATTCATAGAGTCCCGACTCGAGTGCATATAATGTGGTCTTATCTCATATTAACAAGTCTTAATCAAGAAGTAAAGGCTTAATCGGAGCTACTATATCTAATCCTTGCTACAACAAGAGTTAATCAAGAAGTAAAGGCTTAATTGGAGTTGTTATAGCCAATTCTCAGTACAAAAGACTCGAATCTAACCAATAAATCCGAGTTCTCATAGAGTTCCGACTCAAATACATATAACGTGTTCATATATCCTATTAACAAGATTTAATCAAGAAGTAAAGGCTTAATCGGAGCTATTATAGTCAATCCTTGATACAACAATACTTAATAAAGTAAAAGCTTAATCAGAGCTGTTATAGCCAATTCCGAGTACAAAAGGTTCAAATCTAATTAATAAACCTGAGTTTTCATAGAGTTTCAACTCGAATGCATGTAACATGGTCTTATCTCCTATTAACAAGACTTAATCAATAAATAAAGGCTTAATTTAAGCTATTATAGCCAATTCTCAATATAAAATGCTCGAATCTAATCAGTAAACCTGAGTTTTGATAGAGTTCTGTCTCGAATGCATGTAATATGGGCTTATTTCATATTAACAAGACTTTATCAATAAGTAAAGGCTTAATCGGATATATTATAGTCAATCCTTGCTACAACAAGACTTATTAAAGAAGAGACTTATTGAAGAAGTAAAAGCTTAACCGGATATGTTATGCCAATTCTCGGTACAAATGGCTCGAATCTAACCAATAAACCTGAGTTTTGAGTTCCGACTCGAATGCATGTAACATGGTCTTATCTCCTATTAACCAGACTTAGTCAAGAAGTAAAGGCTTAATGAGAGTTGTTATAGCCATTTTTGAGTACAAAATACCTCGTTTGTTTAAAAACAAGCAATTCACTACATGCGATTTCACCTTCACTACGTGCGACTCACATTTTCCGCGTCCATGCCGTCGGCAACTTTATTCTACTGCCGTCGGTCCCGTTTTCAATCGTAAGTACCTCTGTACTTTGTGGGATGGCGATCGAGTCTCATTCTCACTTATTCTTCATGTGCCCTGACTCTAGTAGTTGTATCTCTATTGCTAGGAGGGGGGTTAAATTTTGTTGGCCTCACTCTGAGTGGAGTACGGGTATTCTTTGGGCGGCTAGGAGGTGGAGAGGCAAGCATGTGGTTAACGTGGCATACCGTATATTTATAGCTGCGTTGGTCTACTTAATCTGGCAGGAGCGAAATGAGAGGAGATTCGGTCAGAGGCGTCGAGACCCACTCACAGTTACTTTTCAGGGGATTGGTCTTGTTCGTGACATCATCTCTCAGCGTTGGCCGCCTCATTCCTTATCTGTGGTCGCTGTTAGGCGTATTTGGAGGGTTGATTGGTAGCCGCTTCCATTGTAACTCTTTTATTATTTTTCTGTTTCGTGTTGTTGGTGCACTGGGTACTGGCCTGCCTTGTTGGCCAATCTTATTTATTTAATGCAATTGACTTTTCCCAAAAAAAAAATCATAAGTACCTCGGTTTGTGATCGCGATCAACATGACCGATCTTCGTAGCACCTACGGGTCACCTCTTCTCAGCCCTATGCGACCTCCACTCATGGCTACCTACGGTTTTTCCGACATCAGCGGCGTCCTTGCCTTCCACGGCTCGTCACCCGTCAACTACCCCTCGATCTCTGTCACCGGAGGAGAGGGTTCAACTCTCTGCACTTTGCAGCGAATTTCCTTGGCTTCATCAGTTCACCACTGCTACGGGACCCGCACCCGCTACAGTCGTTGTAGCGCCCACTCGCCGGAAAGTTCAGCTATCGCAATTCCCCTCCCCACTGATCACTGTTAGGTTTTTATTGAACTAATAAGATTTATGATCTCATCATATATAGAAATAGAGTAGCGGAAGTATAATATAATATGTAAAAATCCTCTGAGGATCCAAGTATATTATCAAAGTACGAAGAACAAGATTGTTATCTCTTGTAGCGTGTTTTCGGTCGAGCCTTCTACAGACGTTGCAAGAAGTGAGCGTCCTCTACGGTATCCACACAACGAACAAGTCCCGAGCGTCTAACGGATTGCTAGCTCCGATTCAACAAATATTTCACTTAAATAAATTTGAATATAGGTGTGTTCTTGATTATGGTAAGAACAAAAACACCAAGAATATTATTCAAATATTCTTGAACTTTGATCTAAAATAACAACTATGAATCTTATTGAATATGTTACTAAAGATCAAAGTCACAAGATTAGATGAAGATTAGAAAAGTATTCTAAATACTTTCTTGGTCAAAGAATCAACCTTCAAAGGTATGAAGATATATTCTTGATCCTTTTGATTATTCAACTTTTGAATATATCATCAAGACTTTTGAGAGAGAGAAATATCAAAATCATACTTTTGATTCTCTCTCCACAAATGTCTTCACTTGTGATTTAGTCTTATATGAGGGCTATCACAAGGCACTCTTATAGAGTCCTCAACATGGTTAAGGGTTCACCAACCCCTTCACCAACTTTTAATCAACCGGAACAAAATAGCTGCTCTGCTCGTTTAAGTGTGTGACCCTGTAGGTTCTAATTAATACGGCAATGAGTATAAAGCACTTTTTGCGACTCATAAATCATAAGCGGACTCTAGCTAGACATTATGACTATGTACATTAAAAAATTAATTGGATGGCACGAACGAAATCCCATTACTGTATAATATTGAATCCTCTCGTCGCGCGATATCCTAATTAAGCATAAGGCAGGGATAAGTTGACCTTATATAGCTTAATTAATATTTTTGATCCCAAGTTATAATTGTCCAATTCAAATATTTATCAATAACTCTTTATTGATCAATTTGAGCATGGCCATGCATTTAAACAATTTAACTTATCAAGGGCCCGTGGATATCTTCTCCGTTTTATAGGAGGGACAAGTCCCCTCTGGACAAACTACTTCCCTCTACATAAATCTTACCGTATCCAATCACAAACTATATGGTCTCTTGTTACAGAAGACGTTGGTATTATGTTAAATATGATACTCATTATGTAGGAAACTGTAGTGTCTTTAGGTATAAGGACTTAAATAATATATAACAATCAGAGGAATTATAATGACTTAATCCATATATAATTCTCTTTGTTAGGTCATATCCAATACGATGCCTCTACACGTATCTATGACGTGATATAACATCTCATGTTCATGACCAGTAAAACATAGTCATCGTGTCATCATCATACTAGTAATCATATTAATAGGGATATCTAGAATAAATATTCTTTAATGCTTTAACGAGCTTTACTATCAAGTCACATACTTGATGATCGTAAGCAAAATATTAATTCAATAATATAATCAATATTATATAATAATAAATGTTTCCACATTATTATTAAACAGTAGACTTAGAGCATTATACTAACAATCTCCCACTTGCTCTTAGTCCTACACAGACATAAACTGAAGACCCATAGCCTTAATATGACCATCATTCTCCGTTTGAGAAAGCAGCTTGGTTAAAGGATCCACTATGTTATTATCCATGTGAACTTTGCATATCTTCACATCGCCACGAGTGACAATCTCTCGAATGAGGTGAAACTTTCTAAGTACGTGTTTGGATGCTTGTTGTGATCTTAGTTCTTTAGCTTGTGCAATAGCTCCATTGTTATCACAGTGCAAATTTACTGGATCAACAACGCTAGGAACCACATCCAGTTCACCAATGAACTTCCTCATCCAAACAGCTTCTTTAGCTGCTTCCGAAGCGGCTATGTACTTAGCTTCTGTTATAGAATCAACTGTGGTTGGTTGTTTGGAACTCTTATAGCTAACAGCACCACCATTAAAGCAAAATATATTTCCCGACTGCGATTTTGAATCATCTTGGTCTGTCTCAAAACTGGCATCGACATAGCCATTAAGGACCAAATCACTATCTTGACCACCATATATCAAGAACATATCTTTAGTCCTTCTCAAGTACTTAAGTATGCTTTTGACTACGGTCCAGTGAGCCTCACCAGGGTCATACTGGAATCTGCTGGTTGCACTCAATGCAAATGATACATCCGGTCTAGTACATATCATGGCATATATTATAGATCATATAGCCGAAGCATAAGGTATCAAGCTCATTCTATCTCTCTCTTCCTTCGAACAAGGACTTTGAGTTATACTAAGCTTTATGCCATGTGACATAGGTAAGAACCCTTTCTTACTATTATGCATACTGAACCGTTTCAGTATTTTGTTAATATATGTACTTTGACTTAGGGCAAGAATCCTTTTAGATCTATCTCTATAAATCCTTATACCCAGTATATAGGCAGCTTCCCCTAAGTCCTTCATTGTAAAACATTTACTTAGTCAAAGCTTAACACTTTGCAAAGTGATACGAATTATCCGGGGAGAGGTGGATGCGTATCGGTCGGAGTATATGTAAGTGTATGATAGCGGAAGGCTTTTACGAATATGGAGTTTTTCGGATGTATTTGTATGTGAATAATATCGGATATAACAATAAAAAAAATATCGAACAAGAAGATGATACGAATTACGTACGTAATGCGTATGAAATACAACGGAAGATTATTATGTCTTGACGATTACAAGGGGTGGCCGAACTTAAATGGATTTCGGCCGTGAGGTAGTAGTGTATACGGATTTGGATGTGTTTTATCGAACTAGACCTATAACTCGATAAAAGTAATCTCTTCCCAAGACCTATTGAGAATTGATCAAGTTAAAATCTCGAGACGCGTCGAAATAATAACCAAGGTTTTGTTGAACTCGTTCAACGTATATTTCAAGAGAAATACAATGTTTTATAAATTTCAAGATTCAAGATTATGTTACAACTACAACGAGCACTACTATATATAGTAGTTTCCAACCGAAAGAAAATACAACAAAACGAGAAAAGGAAACTTCCTAGCACTAACATTTGCCGAAAATCAAAGGTGAGATATCAAGTATCTTGGTGTTATTAGGTGAAAGAGACATGAAGCAATCTTGGTCTTGATGGTGACATGATGAAGCAATCTTGGTCTTTGATGGTGACATGAAGTAGAACAAAATATCATTCCTCCATGCATCAATTCTAGAACTTGTGAGGATGATTTGGTGTAGATTTGATGAAGATATCTTGATGGTGACATGAAGAGCATGCTTGAAGAAAGTCTTCCTCAATCTCTTGATATGGCGAATTTTGTGGGGAAGGAGATCATGGTGAGTTTTGGTTTTATTAGGTGATGGTGACTTGATGAAAGTCTTAGGTGATGGTGACTTGATGAAAGTCTTTCTCAAGGTGGGGAATATGGCCGATTTTCAAATAAGGTGGGGAAGGAGGTGATCTTCACTTATCTTGTGAAAGATATGAAGACAAAGGGTCCCTTTCAAGCATGTTTAGGTGATGGTGACTTGATGAAGATCCTTTGATGAAAGTCTTCACAAATCTTGTGTCTTTGGCCGTTTGTTATTTCTGGGGTCCAATGGCTCCGAATTTGATCCTATGATCTCATAAGATTTGTAGCTCTCTTTCTTATCTTTCCATGGCCACTTGAATCACCCGAATCGGATTTGGACGAGAAAGTTATGGGCAAAATACTAAAGCTGCTACGAAGTAGTCGTGCGTGCGAGAATTGGTAATTTGTATTTGATGATGTTGACCGATTCGTATCATACCCTCTCTCTTTAAAGGGAATTGTCCTCAATTCCGAACTCCTTCGTCACCAAGATAATTAACTAACGCCTCTAAGTATTTGATCTCGAAGATATCCATGATACGTACATGACCCAAAATCTTTAGACGATAGGTAGTGGGGCCCCCTCGAGAATCACCAACAAAATAACTATCATTATTAATAAAATAATAATAATTAGTCCGCGAGTAATACCGATATCATGACATGAGTGGATATACGAAATGGGACGCACGGTTAACTCCACATCGGGTTCCTCCTCCGAGTGGAAACACCGATTTCGGGTTCATCATCAAAAATGGAAAACACAGAATTTATTACGGTGGGAACCATAGGATTTATTACGGATCCCTCTTCATCAATTGGTTCTGCATCAAAGACCGGTGGCCCTTCATAATCCGACCAACTCTCCGTTTCAAAATTATTGGGTTCCCGAATAACGGCCCATCACAAAATAATTTACTAACCTCAATTTGGTAATCATCCAAGACCATAAGTCCATCACCAGAAACTGAGTCGATATGAAATTTAGGCCCAAAATTGTCGTTTTCTTCTAACCGATCAATTTTAGTACCAAGCTCAATTTTGTCTTCCACAACTTTAAAAGGTTCCATTTGTGTGAATAATTCCTTCGACCCATCAATTCCGTTTTGGTCAATTTGACCAACACAACCGATTAGTTCATGCTCGTAATAGCAAGTTCCAAGTTCGTCAATTATGGAAACATGGCTCAACTCACTTTCTTCATTGTATTGCTCCGTTGAAAACTCTGTCTCGTCTACTTCATTGAAAATGACCGTAGGGACATTGTCTTCATCGAAAAAAGATTCATTGAGAATTCCTTGATGGAGGAAGACCTTAGATCGAATGCCGGTGGTGGGCGTCGAAGGATTGGTGGTAAGATGGGGATTTGAACCTTCGATTGAAATATTTTTGAATTTAAGCCAATCTTGGATTTTAGGCTTACGTTGTTGTGAGCAGGATTTGTTTCAATTTTTGCCACCAGACGGCGGCGCTACCGCGGAGGCGCCTTGCCACCAACGAAGCTTGGCGGTTGATCGGGGCAGCCTTGAAGTCCGAGTGCTCCTCACAAGCACGAAGCCAATCTATGCACGCATTTGGATTACTATCTCCGTGAAATTAGGTATCTTTGCGGAATTGGGCCAAGAAATCAATATTGTTGGCATCGTCTCTGCGTCTTTCTTGCATACGTTGCTCCGGTAAGCCGTTTAGTGCGTCACGGAGTGTCATCAAGAAATCGAGCTCGGAAAATTCCATAACAAGAATCAAGAGATAGTTCTTGACAAGAAATCGGACAGAAAATTTTCCAAGAAATCCGTGAAGAATGAACCAAGAAGATGATCAAAGAATCCGATCTCCACCGTTCAGACTGTAGTTCAATGAGTTGGCTTACCTTTGTCAAAATTTCGTGATGATCCAACGGTCGAATCCACGGGAAACTTTGTTTTCTTCCGACTGCGCTAATCTGCCAATGTTATGCGAAAATTCTTCTAACCGTGAAGAACAACCCAAGAAGGTTTCAACAAAAAAAAAAAAAAAAAATTCGGTGAATATAGTTGATCGCCCAAGGAGATGACCTTGGGCTCCGATACCACTTATGATACGAATTATCCGGGGAGAGGTGGATGCGTATCGGTCGGAGTATATGTAAGTGTATGATAGCGGAAGGCTTTTACGAATATGGAGTTTTTCGGATGTATTTGTATGTGAATAATATCGGATATAACAATAAAAAAAATATCGAACAAGAAGATGATACGAATTACGTACGTAATGCGTATGAAATACAACGGAAGATTATTATGTCTTGACGATTACAAGGGGTGGCCGAACTTAAATGGATTTCGGCCGTGAGGTAGTAGTGTATACGGATTTGGATGTGTTTTATCGAACTAGACCTATAACTCGATAAAAGTAATCTCTTCCCAAGACCTATTGAGAATTGATCAAGTTAAAATCTCGAGACGCGTCGAAATAATAACCAAGGTTTTGTTGAACTCGTTCAACGTATATTTCAAGAGAAATACAATGTTTTATAAATTTCAAGATTCAAGATTATGTTACAACTACAACGAGCACTACTATATATAGTAGTTTCCAACCGAAAGAAAATACAACAAAACGAGAAAAGGAAACTTCCTAGCACTAACATTTCGGCCGAAAATCAAAGGTGAGATATCAAGTATCTTGGTGTTATTAGGTGAAAGAGACATGAAGCAATCTTGGTCTTGATGGTGACATGATGAAGCAATCTTGGTCTTTGATGGTGACATGAAGTAGAACAAAATATCATTCCTCCATGCATCAATTCGGCCGAACTTGTGAGGATGATTTGGTGTAGATTTGATGAAGATATCTTGATGGTGACATGAAGAGCATGCTTGAAGAAAGTCTTCCTCAATCTCTTGATATGGCCGAATTTTGTGGGGGAAGGAGATCATGGTGAGTTTTGGTTTTATTAGGTGATGGTGACTTGATGAAAGTCTTAGGTGATGGTGACTTGATGAAAGTCTTTCTCAAGGTGGGGAATATGGCCGATTTTCAAATAAGGTGGGGAAGGAGGTGATCTTCACTTATCTTGTGAAAGATATGAAGACAAAGGGTCCCTTTCAAGCATGTTTAGGTGATGGTGACTTGATGAAGATCCTTTGATGAAAGTCTTCACAAATCTTGTGTCTTTGGCCGTTTGTTATTTCTGGGGTCCAATGGCTCCGAATTTGATCCTATGATCTCATAAGATTTGTAGCTCTCTTTCTTATCTTTCCATGGCCACTTGAATCACCTGAATCGGATTTCGGACGAGAAAGTTATGGGCAAAATACTAAAACTGCTACGAAGTAGTCGTGCGCGCGAGAATTGGTAATTTGTATTTGATGATGTTGACCGATTCGTATCACAAAGTAGGGATGTCATTTCCAATGAGTAGGATATCATCCACATAGGGATGCAAAATCTCTATCGGTACAGCGGAAGGATGTTTAGACAACTGGAAGCGAACAACACTTAACCAAAAAAGGAATCGACCAGTATGGTTAGAAACTGACATGAACTGATAACAACAGTTCGATACAGCAACAATAATGGATAGCATCACGCGCACGAGACAGGAACTGATAACAATAGTTCGATACAGCAACAATACAGGAACTGGCCGAGTGGAAATGACTCGGAACAGGCAACTCCTAACAGCGGCACTTGAAAACAGTAGGTTTCAGTCGACTGCCAATAGAAACAGGAAGCAAGCTTCGGACAATCGAACAGCAATTGATATGAACCCCCGATCAGGTATAATTCTGTATCGGAAGCAAAAGAAATGTCGAAACAGGACAGGAAATAGTTGTTTATCGAACTAGACCTATAATTCGATAAGGTGATTTTTTCTCAAGACCTATTGAGAATCGATCGGATTAAAATTCGAAAATGCATCGAATAATAATCAAATTTTGGAAGGAAACTCGTCCGACTCTTTTAAATAATACACAATGTGTTTTCTTGATGATTCAATAATGTCTTCATTACAACTCAAACATGACTACTTATAGGTAAGAGTAGCCTGACAAGATTACTTAAACTATTACAAGATAAGACCACATGATCTTAAAATAAAGGAAAAGACAATAAAAAGGTACTCCACGCCACTTGCAAACAAAAGGCATAAAAGATGGGTTTTGTTTCCAAGGTATTCTTCCTCTCAACATGCAGGCTGTGAATCAGGCCTTTTTTTATTATCTTATCTTCACCACTTGGACCCCCACATGATGCAAGTTGCCATGTTTAAGTTATTCCAAGTCCGATCACCAAGGTTACTCCAGGTCTCGTATCCGTTTTCTCGTCGAAGTATGTAGGAGTATGTTCAAAGTGTTTTATATCAATCCTCACTTCGTCTTCTTCGCTTGGAGTAGTTGGTTTCGTACCATTCCCTCCTTCTTTAAAAGGAATTATCCTCAATTCCACAATTTAATTGTCATCGAGATAAGGAGATAGATCACCTATCTTAAAAGTAGCATGCACTCCATAATCACCCGGAAGTTCTAACTTGTATGCATTGTCGTTCACCTTCGCAACTACTTTAAACGGTCCCTCAGCTCGTGGCATTAACTTGTTCTTACGTTTACTCGAAAATCGCTCTTTCCTCAAATGCACCCAAACTAAATCCCCAACCTCGAATAATCTCAATTTTCTTTGCTTGTTCGACTTTCTTTTGTAAGTCTCATTTATCTCCTTGATTCGGTTACGTACTTGTTCATGTAATTTCATCATTGACTTCAGTTTTGACTTCACATCCTTATGCACAAATTCGTCACTCGATAATGGAATTATATCTAATGGTATGTAAGGATTCAGCCCATAAACTACTTCAAATGGAGAGTGCGCCGTGGCATGAGTAGGAGAACGATTATAAGCAAACTCCGCATGTGCAAGTTTTAAATCCAGTATTATTTGAGTGGAGTACGGGTACTCTTTAGGTGGCTAGGAGGTGGAGAGGTAAGCATCTGGTTAACGTGGCATATCGTATCTTTTTAGTGGCGTTGGTCTACTTACTCTGGCAGGAGCGCAATGAGAGGAGATTCGGTCAGAGGCGTCAAGATACACACAGTTACTTTCCAGGGGATTGGTCTTGTTCGTGACATTATATCTCAGTGTTGGCCGCCTCATTCCTTATCTGCGGTCGCTGTTAGGCATATTTGGAGGGTTGCTTGGTAGTTCCATTGTAACTCTTTTATTATTGTTCTCTTTCGTGCTGTCGGTGCACCTTCTGTAATAGTTGCTAGGTACTGGCCTGCCTTGTTGGCCAATCTTATTTATTTAATGCAATTGACTTTTCCCAAAAAAAGTTTTAAATCCCAGTACCTTTGTGACTTGCTTACAAGGCCACGTAACAGTATTCCCAAAGTTCGATTAGTCACTTCGGTTTGCCTGTCGGTTTGAGGATGGTGCGAAGTGCTAAACAAGATTTTTGTTCTCACCTTCCTCCATAGGGTGTTCCAAAAGTAGCTAAGGAATTTTGAATCCCGATCCGAAACAATAGTCTTCGGAATTCCATGTAAACGTACCACCTCTCAGAAATATAAGTCAGCCACATTGCTTGCATTGTCTGTCTTGTGGCACGCTACAAAATGAGCCATTTTCCAAAAACGATCTATGACTACCATAATAGCATCCCTCCCTCGTTGAGTATGAGGTAAAGCAACAATGAAATCCATCGAGACATCTTCCCATGGCCTTTCCGGAATCGGTAAAGGTGTGTATACTCCCGGCTTGAACGAACTCTTCACAATATGGCATGTCACACACTTACTAATTATGTCATTCACATCCCCCTGCATCTTTGGCCAATAAAAATGTTCCTTAAGTACCTCCAATGTCTTAGCCGAACCAAAGTGGCTATCCAAGCCTCCCCCATGAGCTTCCGGAACCAACAATTCCCGAACCGCGTGTTTGGGCAAGCAAAGATGATTTTCTTTGAAGATTCTCCAAATGGACTAGATTTGCAACGAGTGAAAGTCTCACCAAAATCCGCATCACCATCATAATATTTCTTCAACGTCTCGAACCCAAGAAAATGAGCATCAAAAGTAGAGAGCAAGGCATACCGCCTAGACAACGCATCCGCTACAATGTTGCTCTTGCCATCCTTATACTTCGATGAAAAGTGGAACAATTGTAAGAATTCCACCCACTTAGCATGCCTCGGACTTAACTTGTGTTGCCCATTAATATACTTCAATGACTCATGGTTCGACTGTAGGATGAAATACTTCGGCCGAAGATAGTGACTTCAATGATCTAGAGCCCTCACAATAGCATAGAACTCCTTACCGTACGTACAATAATTGAGACGAGCACCGTTTAATTTTTCTGAAAAATAAGCAATATGATGCTTTCCTTGAATGAGAACCGCTCCAATGCCAACTCCGCTAGCATCACACTCTACTTCATACGGTTTCGAAAAATCAGGTAATGCCAAGATTGGTGCTTCAAAAAACTTTGTTTTCAAATTTTCGAACGACTCCTGGGCAGCCCTGCTCTAATTAAACATTCCTTTCTTCAAACACTCTATCCTTCGAAACGATATAGCTAAGAAAGACTATACTTTCGACTAAGAATGAGCACTTCTCCCTTTTTCCATACAACCTTTGGTCCCTAAGGGTCTCGAAGACTTGCCTTAAGTGTCTGAAATGTTCTTGCAACGATTGTCTATAAACCAAAATGTCATCCAAGTATACAACTACGAATTTCCCCAAAAACGGTTTAAGTGCTTCGTCCATTCATACCGCCCGTGTTTAGTTTTGAAGGCCGTCTTCCACTCATCTCCTTCTCGCATCCGGATTTGGTGATAACCACTTCGTAAGTCAACTTTTGAAAAGATCACGGATCCGTGTAATTCATCCAACATGTCATCAAGTCTCGAAAATGGGAATCTATACTTGATGGTTATGTTATTCGCGGCTGTACTATCTATGCACATTCGCCATGATCCGTCTTTCTTCTGGACAATCAAAATGGGAACCGCACAAGGACTCAAACTTTCTCGAACGTACCCACAGTTTATTAGTTCCTCGATATGTTTTTGTAACTCCTTCATCTCCTCGGGATTACATTGATAGGCGGCTTTGTTAGGGAGTGATGCACCTGGTATAAGATCGACTTGGTGTTCAATCCCATGTAAGGGCGGCAAACCTGGCGGTAAGTCTTCCGGAAAAACATCCACAAATTCGCGTAACAAGGTATCGATTTCCCCTTTGTCTTGCACAACCATGTCCACGTCTCGTGTTTCTTTAATCATCAACAAATACACATGCTCGCCATCATCAATAGCGTGCTTCACCTCTTTCTCACTAGCAAACATCGTAAGTTTCGGTTTTTCCATTTGGCTAGAACTCATCGAACGAATGGCTTGAGGTGCCATTTGTTTAAGAACAATCTTCTTGGCTTTATCCCGTAATTCATATTCGTTACTTCTTCCTCGATGTAAAACATCTCTATCAAATAGCCATGGTCGTCCGAAAAGTATATGGCATGCATCCATCGGGAGTACATCCCATAATACGTCGTCACCATATGGACCCATAGTTAAACCGACCCGTACTTGTTTCGAATCTTTCACTTTACTCCCATCATCGAGCCAATGTAACGCTTATGGTTTTGGATGAGTGGTAGTGATGAGTCCGAGCTTCGTCACCATCTCTCTTGAAGCTACATTAGTACAAATTCCCCCATCGATTATCAAACTACACCATTTGTCTTTGATTTGACACTTGGTGTGGAATATTTGGTCTCGTTGTTCCGTATCCCTCGAAATTGTTTTGACTTGCAAAGTGCGAAGGACTAGACTCGTACCATAATCTGGAGCATCGTAAGCCTCACAATCCTCTTCTTCTTCGGTGTCCACGTTAAACATGTCATTGAGCCTTTGTCTTTCGTCCTTGACTAACAATTATTCCCGGACCTCAAGAGCCTCCCTTAGTGTCACCACCCATTTGTTCGGACACGTATTTTGGTAATGACTGAACCCTTGACATTTGAAACATCGTACCTTCGCCAAACTCGTTTCTTTGGGTATGTAGGGAGCCTTAGGAGCCGTAATAGGGGTAGGAGTCAGTACAGTTGTTTTAGTAGCTGAACTGGAACCGATACTTGGGTTTCTAAATTTGGATGGAAACTCGGGTTTATACAACTTCATCTTGTTTTGAGCTTTCAACTTCACACATAGTCCACATAATGTATCGAAGTCTTCGTATGGGTATAATTCCACCGAGTTAGCTATGCTTCGGTTCAAGCCACGCAAGAAACGCGATATCTTCTGCTCCTCATTCTCCTCTATTTCTGCCATTAAGGTTAGGTTTTCAATCTCCTCAATGTATTCACTGACACTCAACTTTCCTTGCATGAGGTCGGCAATCTTCCGGTACAAGGACAACCAATGTGATGTTGGTACATATCTTTTACGAAGTTTTCTTTTTAATGGATCCCATGAACAGATCTTTTCTTTCCCCACACGAGCTCTTCGTGTTTTAACTCCTTCGTACCAAAGTGAAGTGCATTTCCCCAACTTGAGAACTGCATACGTGCACCGTTTCTCATAGTCGAGGTCTTTAAACTCGAACATGCGATCAATTTTACGTTCCCATTCCAAGTAAACTTCAGGGTCTGTCCCGCCAACGAATTCTGGATGCTCGTTAACTTTGAATTCTTCGACATGGCGTGAGGGTCGTTCATAGTCACCACGCCTAGGTTGCCAACGCTGATCACGTTGTTCTGGTATGTCACGCAATGCAGCGCGAAGTTTTGCCAAGAAATCAGCATTGTTGAGATCCATAATGCCAAAGATCAAGAACTTGGGCTTCGATACAGCAATATTTGGACAGCACTTCGTTATAGAGAGAATCGATTATACCTCAATACAGCGAGAATCGATTGCACTTCGGTACAACAATAATGGACTACACTTCGTACAGCAACACTGGACGCGGAGATGGCGAGGGCACTTCAAACCCTTAGAATTAATCACTATAATCCCCTTAGAATCCTGTTCTAAAGAAACGTTCGGAATTATTCTAAGAACTCAAGTTTCTGTGACTAAGACTTAGCAATTTTATGAACTAAAATTGTAAGAATGTAGAAGTGAGAATTATAAGAATAATACTCAAGAAAATTCGAGCAGCAACTCTTGATTCGAGCACAAGGCCGAAATATCTTTTTGATTTCTAAAGTGGTCTGTCTTTTCATTACCAAAAGGTCTCCTTTTATAGGAGTGTACAGATTAAACTATATTATCCCTGACATATTAAACTAAGGGAATAAAATCAAGGGTGTACCTATTTCTAAGACAATGAAGGGCACTCACACATGTGACTAGATTAAAAGGAAATAAACTAACAACAACTATCCTAGAAAGTAAATAAAGAAGTCTTGAAAAGGTTTTGGTCTTCGTTTTTTCTCAGTGCTTGCTCTAATATCCTCTTATCTTCAAGGATTTGTTTAGGGGTCATAGGTGATAGGTTCAATTTCTTCTTCCCAAAGATGAAGGAGTACTTGTTCGAAAACCCATCATGAGTAACTTTGCGGTCGTACTGCCATGGTCTTCCTAAAAGGATCTGGGTGGCATGCATAGGGGCGAGATCTCAAACTACTTCATCCTCATATCTACCTATCTTAAAGGGCACGATGCATCTACTCACTACTTTCAGTTCTCCCGCATTATTCATCCACATCAACTTATATGGTTTAGGGTGTCTTTCGGTTTTAAGTTCTAGTTTCTGCACCAAGGCTGTGCTAATGACAATGACACAACTACCCCCATCTATGATCATACTATAGAGGTTCTCCTTAATATAGCACCTACACTGAAACAAGTTCTTCCTGTGGCTATCCTCATCTTCCACTATCTTAGCTGACAAGGACATTCTAAGCACGACATTAATCTTCCCTTCTAAGATTTCTTCGTTACATTCTTCTATATCTTCTCCACTATCCTCATTCTTAATCTCTTCTTCACCCTCACTTTCAGTCGCTATTTGCCCCGACTTAATGACTACAACTCGCTTATTTGGACAGTTCGGGGCTATGTGACCTATACCTTGACACCTATAACATCGGATCTCATGTGTCCTAGGTTGAGGTTTGGAATTTGGTGAAGGTTGAGACTTATTTGGCAGATTAGGGGCTGACTGGACCCTATGGACCAACAGTTTAGGGTCTTCCTTATGGTTAGTGGGCTGTCTCGGTTTCCATGGGATACTAGGAGTGCTAGGAGTGGTGTTCTTCCTAGTTTGACGCCTCCGAACTTGGATCTCTATCTTCCTAGCCGTGTGCACCATCTCTTCTAAGTCATGCATGGTCATGAGCTCTAATTGGTCTCTAATCTCAACATTAAGTCCGGCTAAGAACCTAGTCATGGAGCTATCGTGGTCCTCCTCTATATGACACCTAATTAGTCCGGTTTTCATTTCCTTATAGTAATCGTCTACCGACTTGGTCCCTTGCCTTAAAGTTTGAAGACTATACCTAAGGTCCCTCATGTAATAGTTAGGAACAAACCTTTCCTTCATCACTCGCTTAAGCTCTTCCCATGTATCTATAGGTCTTTCCCCACGTCGATGCCTAAGTTGAACTACATAATCCCACCATACAAGAGCATACCTAGTGAACTCTACAGTAGCTATCTTAACCTTCTTAAGATCAGAAAAGTTTCGACACTCAAATTGTCCCTCGACCTTCCTAACCCATTCAAAGTAAGTTTCGGGATCATATTTACCTTCAAAGGTGGTATGGAAAACTTAACACTACTTAAGTTATCGTCTACCCATCCTTGTTGTTCCCTAGGCTCTCGGTCGATCATAAACTGCCTATCGTCGTCAAAGTACTCGTCATATTCATCTTCCGGATAGTATTCGGGTGGTGGAGGGGCTGCCCTGACTCTACCCCTTCCTCTACCTCTATACCGTGAATCCCTTCCTCCCATTGTGGGTTCTTGTTCTCGATCTTCCCTATTGCTAATAGTAGGTTCGGGAGTTTGTGAAGTTCTGTGGGATTTCAGCTCTTCTCTCATCTCCAACATCATGTTTTCCATCCTTCGTTTATAGGATGTCAGGCCTTCGAGTTGGAATTGCACATCACGGAAGCTTTGGATTTTATTAGTAACTAGGTCGTCGCTTAGGACCTCTTCCTCGTCTACGGGATCCTTCCCAGCTCGTCTAGGTACTGGAGTTTCTCCATCCTTCGAGTTTCTTGATCCTGTCGTCATGGTACCGAGTAATTCAAAACAGGAAACAAGTATCGAATATCTTACCTAAAACAGAACAACTTAACTCCAATGCGAACCACAAAATTATTTATATATATATATATATATATATATATATATATATATATATATGTGTGTGTGTGTGTGTGTGTGAGAATAAAAGATAAGAGAGGAACAACTAAACCGTGCTCTGACACCAAATGATACCAAGCGATACCCAAACAGTGATACCAATACAGGGACTGTTGTGAATTGTGGTTGTACGAAGCGGAAGTAGGGTTTCTGGAGTAAAGAAACGAACAACAAACAGCAAATAACAATAACAGACAACACTTCGGTACAGCAACACTTCAATACAGCTCTTCAATACAACAATATTCGGACAGCACTTCGATACAGTACTTCGATACAGCAATATTTGGACAGCACATCGTTACAGAGAGAATCGATTATACCTCGATACAGCGAGAATCGATTGCACTTCGGTACAACAATAATGGACTACACTTCGTACAGCAACACTGGACGCAGAGATGGCGAGGGCACTTCAAACCCTTAGAATTAATCACTATAATCCCCTTGGAATCCTGTTCTAAAGAAACGTTCGGAATTATTCTAAGAACTCAAGTTTCTGTGACTAAGACTTAGCAATTTTATGAACTAAAACTGTAAGAATGTAGAAGTGAGAATTATAAGAATAATACTCAAGAAAATTCGAGCAGCAGCTCTTGATTCGAGCACAAGGCCGAAATATCTTTTTGATTTCAAAAGTTGTCTGTCTTTTCATTACCAAAAGGTCTCCTTTTATAGGAGTGTACAGATTAAACTATATTATCCCTGACATATTAAACTAAGGGAATAAAATCAAGGGTGTCCCTATTTCTAAGACAATGAAGGGCGGTCACACATGTGACTAGATTAAAAGGAAATAAACTAACAACAACTATCCTAGAAAGTAAATAAAGAAGTCTTGAAAAGGTCTTGGTCTTCACAACATCACGCTCATTTTGAAGCTCCCACATGCTAAAGTTCTTTTTCCAAGACAAAATAAAATATCACAACTTCCTTGAAGCTTCCTCACGCCTAAGTCTAATTTCCAAGCTAGGATGGATTTTCCTTAATCATCAAGTCGACCTTCGGTTGTTCATCCTTTTTATAGAGTATTTTCATTTTCGAGTTTTATGATTTAACTCTCATTTTCAGGAAATACGACAAAGACGCCCCCATGCCATTATTTAGGCAATATATGCAGTCCGCCCTCAAGCTTTCTGTTTTTAGCTATATCTGGGCTGCCCTCAAGCAAAGCTATATCTGGGCTTTGGATTTGAACAACTGTCGGGCCTTCTTGAATCTCAAGTAGATCCATCGTCGCATAGTCACTAAACTTAGACATGATTTCCACTTCAAATTCGGGCAGCTTAAGGACGAGTTTGTCTTCTTCTTTTCTTTGGACGTGAATTCTTCTAGGCTCGTGGTCTTTATTTAGTGCACTCCAAGCAGCCTCAGTGTGAGGGTCTTCAAGTGAGGATTTGGTCGAGGCCATACAATAAACCTCTTGAGTAGGAATCGAGTTGTCTTCATAAGAGTTAGTAATAGATAATAATGTAACAAGTGTGGAACGTGCATTAAGTTTATTTCGTGAGGTGGTGCTAGTGTCACTTGTTCTCAATATTTCACACGTTTGTTCTCTCAACTTCCTAGCACGTATACGTGTGATAGGACCAGTGGGGTCCATGATGGCTCCAACCGTTCCTAACTCTCTTGGTAGCACAACCGTGGTTGTATCATTCCCTCCCTCTTGAGGAGGATCTGTCCTCAGATTTGCGAGATCACCTGCTTCAAACAAAGACAACACCTGCTTCAAACAAAGACAAGTCAGAAACATTTAAAGTAGTAGATACATTGTATTCCCCTGGTAAGTCTTGTTTGTAAGCATTATTATTTATTCTTTCCAAAATCATGAAAGTACCATCTCCTCTTGGCAGCAATTTTGATCTCCTTTGTATTGGAAACCTTTCCTTCCTCATATGTAACCAAACCCAATCTCCAGTTTGAAAACCACTTCCTTTCTCCCTCGGTTGGCGCGCTCATCATACTGCTTAGTACGCCTTTCAATGTTAGCTCTTGCTTTCTCATGGAGTTGCTTAACTAGCTCGGCTTTCTTCTTCCCATCGGTACTAATCCTTTCAGTCACAGGCAAAGGAACAAGATCAAGTGGGGCCAAAGGATGAAATCCATAAACAATCTCAAAAGGAGAAAATTAAGAAACAGAATGCACTGTTCGATTATAAGCAAACTCAACATGTGGCAAACATTCTTCCCAAGTTTTAATATTTGTTTTTATTATAACCCTTAACAATGTAGAAAGAGTTATATTTACTACTTCGGTTTGCCCATCTGTTTGTGGGTGACAAGTGGTTGAAAATAGATGCTTTGTGCCTAATTTAGCCCATAAGGTTTTCCAAAAATAACTTAGGAACTTAGCATCACGATCAGAAACTATAGTCCTAGGCATTCCATGTAAACGAACGATCTCTCTAAAGAAAAGATTAGCCACGTGAGATGCATCATCAGTTTTGTGAAAAGCTATGAAATGTGCCATTTTTGAAAACCTATCAACCACAACAAATATAGAATCCCTCCCATACTGGTTTCTAGGCAATCCCATCACGAAATCCATCGATATATCAGTCCAAAGAGTATTAGAAATGGGGAGTGGGGTGTACAAACCGGGGGGCTGAACTTGATTTTTAGCCATTTTACAATCGATACAGCGACCAAATACGAATGACATCTCGTTTCATACCCGGCCAGTAGAAATGTTCTTGCAAAACAGACAAGGTTTTATCAATGCCAAAATGTCCCATCAACCCTCCCCCATGTGATTCGAGCAACAATAGTTCACGTATAGAGCTAGCGGCTATGCATAATATATTTCCCCTAAACAGAAAACCATCGCTCTTATAGAACTTATCTACCCCGGACTTCTCACAAGTAATGAAAATCTCGCCAAAATCAATGTCTTTCTCGTACAGATTTTCAAATCTAAAGGAGTCAAGAACGTATACCTACGTGATAGAGCATCAGCAATGACATTTTCTTTTCCCTGTTTGTATTTGATCACGTACGGGAACGTCTCTATGAATTCCATCCATCGAGCATGCCTCCTATTCAACTTATGTTGCCCCTTCAGATGCTTCAAGGACTTGTGATCAGTGTGTATCACGAACTCCTTGGGCCATAAGTAATGTTGCCAAGTCTCGAGTGCTCGAACCAAGGCATACAGTTCCTTGTCGTAAGTTGGATAGTTCAGCGAAGCTCCTCCCAACTTCTCACTGAATTGGGCAATCGGTCTACCCTCCTGCATCAAAACAGCTCTTATACCTGTACCGGATGCATCAAACTCGATCTCAAAAGGCTTAGCAAAATTCGGCAGGGTTAGAAGTGGAGCGTTCGTCAGTTTTTCTTTCAAGGCCTTGAAGGCCGTCTCTTGTTCCCGTTCCCACTTGAATCCAACATTCTTCTTGATTACCTCGGTCAAAGGGGCAGCTATAGTACTAAAGTTGGGTACAAACCGGCGGTAGAAGCTTGCCAAGTCGTGGAAGCTTCGGACTTCGCTAACATTTTTGGGGCTGTCCCATTCTCTAATTGCCCTCACTTTTTCTTCATCGACCTGTATCCCCTGGGAACTAACAACAAAACTAAGGAAAGCTAATTTCTCGGTGCCAAAGTTGCACTTTTGAATGTTAGCAAACAAGTGTTCCTTTCTAAGCACAAGCAACACATCTTTCAAATGCTTTATATGTTCATTCAAACTTTTGCTATATATTAGGATATCGTCAAAGTATACAACAACGAATATTCCAATAAAAGCACGTAGAACATGATTCATTACCCTCATAAATGTGTTTGGTGCATTAGTGAGCCCAAATGGCATAACTAACCACTCATACCAACCATGTTTAGTTTTAAACGCTGTTTTCCACTCGTCTCCCTCTTTCATTCGAATCTGGTGGTACCCACTTTTTAAATCAATTTTTGAAAATATTATGGAACCATATAATTCATCTAACATGTCATCAAGTCTAGGTATGGGATGTCGATATTTCACCTTAATGTTGTTTATTGCACGGTAGTCTACGCACATCCTCCACGAGCCATCTTTCTTTGGTACTAGCAACACCAGAACTGCACAAGGACTCATACTTTCCCTCACATGTCCCTTTGCTAGTAGCTCATCCACTTGCCTTTGAATTTCTTTAGTCTCTTATGGGTTAATTCAGTATGTAGGACGGTTTGGTATTGAGGATCCTGGAACAAAGTCGATCTGGTGTTCTATGCCTCGAACGGGCGGCAATCCGGGTGGTGTCTCCTCGAGAAATACATCTTCAAACTCCGGCAATAAAGAGACAATCAATAGATCAGTAGTATGAGGAGTAGATGGAATATTAAGCAATACATCACGAAATAGTAATAGAACCACAGGCCGTCTTGCGAGCAAGGCCCGTTTAACCTCACTAGATCTACAAAGGGCGACGGTTTTTATCCGTTTAGGAACTGCAGTGACTGTTTTCTTTTCCTTCTCTTTTTTTTTTCGTTTTTTCTCAGTGCTTGCTCTAATATCCTCTTATGTTCAAGGATTTGTTTAGGGGTCATAGGTGATAGGTTCAATTTCTTCTTCCCAAAGATGGAGTACTTGTTCGAAAACCCATCATGAGTAACTTTGCGGTCGTACTGCCATGGTCTTCCTAAAAGTATCTGGGTGGCATGCATAGGGGCGACATCTCAAACTACTTCATCCTCATATCTACCTATCTTAAAGGGCACGATGCATCTACTCACTACTTTCAGTTCTCCCGCATTATTCATCCACATCAACTTATATGGTTTAGGGTGTCTTTCGGTTTTAAGTTCTAGTTTCTGCACCAAGGCTGTGCTAATGACAATGACACAACTACCCCCGTCTATGATCATACTACAAAGGTTCTCCTTAATGTAGCACCTACACTGAAACAAGTTCTTCCTCTGGCTATCCTCATCTTCCACTATCTTAGCTGACAAGGACATTCTAAGCACGACATTAATTTTCCCTTCTAAGTTCTCTTCGTTACATTCTTCTATCTCTTCTCCACTATCCTCATTCTTAATCTCTTCTTCACCCTCACTTTCAGTCGCTATTTGCCCTGACTTAATGACAACAGCTCGCTTATTTGGACAGTTCGGGGCTATGTGACCTATACCTTGACACCTATAACATCTGATCTCATGTGTCCTAGGTTGAGGTTTGGAATTTGGTGAAGGTTGGGACTTAGTTGGCAGATTAGGGGCTGACTGGACCCTATAGACCAACAATTTAGGGTCTTCCTTATGGTTAGTGGGCTGTCTCGGTTTCCATGGGATACTAGGAGTGGTGTTCTTCCTAGTTTGACGCCTCCAAACTTGGATCTCTATCTTCCTAGCCGTGTGCACCATCTCTTCTAAGTCATGCATGGTCATGACCTCTAATTGGTCTCTAATCTCAACATTAAGTCCGGCTAAGAACCTAGTCATGGAGCTATCGTGGTCCTCCTCTATATGACACCTAATTAGTCCGGTTTTCATTTCCTTAAAGTAATCGTCTACCGACTTGGTCCCTTGCCTTAAAGTTTGAAGACTATACCTAAGGTCCCTCATGTAATAGTTAGGAACAAACCTTTCCTTCATCACTCGCTTAAGCTCTTCCCATGTATCTATAGGTCTTTCCCCACGTCGATGCCTAAGTTGAACTACATAATCCCACCATACAAGAGCATACCTAGTGAACTCTACAGTAGCTATCTTAACCTTCTTAAGATCAGAAAAGTTTCGACACTCAAATTGTCCCTCGACCTTCCTAACCCATTCAAAGTAAGTTTCGGGATCAGATTTACCTTCAAAGGTGGTATGGAAAACTTAACACTACTTAAGTTTATCGTCTACCCATCCTTGTTGTTCCGTAGGCTCTCGGTCGATCATAAACTGCCTATCATCGTCAAAGTACTCGTCATATACATCTTCCGGATAGTATTCGGGTGGTGGAGGGGCTGCCCTGACTCTACCCCTTCCTCTACCTATATACCGTGAATCCCTTCCTCCCATTATGGGTTCTTGTTCTCGATCTTCCCTATTCCTAATAGTAGGTTCGGGAGTTTGTGAAGTTCTGTGGGATTTCAGCTCTTCTCTCATCTCCAACATCATGTTTTCCATCCTTCGTTTATAGGATGTCAGGCCTTCGAGATGGAATTGCACATCACGGAAGCTTTGGATTTTATTAGTAACTGGGTCATTGCTTAGGACCTTTTCCTCGTCTACGGGATCCTTCCCAGCTCGTCTAGGTACTGGAGTTTCTCCATTCTTTGAGTTTCTTGATCCTGTCGTCATGGTACCGAGTAATTCAAAACAGGAAACAAGTATCGAATATCTTACCTAAAACACAACAACTTAACTCCAATGCGAACCACCAAAATTATTTATATATATATCTATATATATATATATATGTGTGTGTGTGTGTGTGAGAATAAAAGATAAGAGAGGAACAACTAAAGCGTGCTCTGACACCAAATGATACCAAACGATACCCAAACAGTGATACCAATACAGGGACTGTTGTGAATTGTGGTTGTACGAAGCGGAAGTAGGGTTTCTGGAGTAAAGAAATTAACAGCAAACAGCAAATAACAATAACGGACAACACTTCGGTACAACAGCACTTCGATACAGCTCTTCAATACAGCAATATTCGGACAGCACTTCGATACAGTACTTCGATACAGCAATATTTGGACAACACTTCATTACAGAGAGAATCGATTATACCTCGATACAGCGAGAATCGATTGCACTTCAGTACAGCAATAATGGACTACACTTCGTACAGCAACACTGGACGCAGAGATGGCGAGGGCACTTCAAACCCTTAGAATTAATCACTATAATCCCCTTAGAATCCTGTTCTAAAGAAACGTTCGGAATTATTCTAAGAACTCAAGTTTCTGTGACTAAGACTTAGCAATTTTATGAACTAAAATTGTAAGAATGTAGAAGTGAGAATTATAAGAATAATACTCAAGAAAATTCGAGCAGCAGCTCTTGATTCGAGCACAAGGCCAAAATATCTTTTTGATTTCAAAAGTGGTCTGTCTTTTCATTACCAAAAGGTCTCCTTTTATAGGAGTGTACAGATTAAACTATATTATCCCTGACATATTAAACTAAGGGAATAAAATCAAGGGTATCCCTATTTCTAAGACAATGAAGGGCGGTCACACATGTGACTAGATTAAAAAGAAATAAACTAACAACAACTATCCTAGAAAGTAAATAAAGAAGTCTTGAAAAGGTCTTGGCCTTCACAACATTACGCTCATTTTGAAGCTCCCACATGCTAAAGTTCTTTTTCCAAGACAAAATAAAATATCACAACTTCCTTGAAGCTTCCTCATGCCTAAGTCTAATTTCCAAGCTAGGATGGATTTTCCTTAATCATCAAGTCGACCTTCGGTTGTTCATCCTTTTTATAGAGTATTTTCCTTTTCAAGTTTTATGATTTAACTCTCATTTTCAGGAAATACGATAAAGACGCCCTCATGCCATTATTTAGGCAATATATGCGGTCCGCCCTCAAGCTTTCTGTTTTTAGCTATATCTGGGCTGCCCTCAAGCAAAGCTATATCTGGGCTTTGGATTTGAACAACTGTCGGGCCTTCTTGAATCTCAAGTAGATCCACCGTCGCACAGTCACTAAACTTAGACATGATTTCCACTTCAAATTCGGGCAGCTTAAGGACGAGTTTGTCTTCTTCTTTTCTTTGGACGTGAATTCTTCTAGGCTCGTGGTCTTTATTTAGTGCACTCCAAGTAGCCTCAGTGTGAGGGTCTTCAAGTGAGGATTTGGTCGAGGCCATATAATAAACCTCTTGAGTAGGAATCGAGTTGTCTTCATAAGAGTTAGTAATAGATAATAAGGTAACAAGTGTGGAACGTGCATTAAGTTTATTTCGTGAGGTGGTGCTAGTGTCACTTGTTCTCAATATTTCACACGTTTGTTCTCTCAACTTCCTAGCACGTATACGTGTGATAGGACCAGTGGGGTCCATGATGGCTCCAACCGTTCCTAACTCTCTTGGTAGCACAACCGTGGTTGTATCATTCCCTCCCTCTTGAGGAGGATCTGTCCTCAGATCCGCGAGATCACCTGCTTCAAACAAAGACAACACCTACTTCAAACAAAGACAAGTCAGAAACATTAAAAGTAGCAGATACATTGTATTCCCCTGGTAAGTCTTGTTTGTAAGCATTATTATTTATTCTCTCCAAAATCATGAAAGGACCATCTCCTCTTGGCAGCAATTTTGATCTCCTTTGTATAGGAAACCTTTCCTTCCTCATATGTAACCAAACCCAATCTCCAGTTTGAAAACCACTTCCTTTCTCCCTCGGTTGGCGCGCTCATCATACTGCTTAGTATGCCTTTCAATGTTAGCTCTTGCTTTCTCATGGAGTTGCTTAACTAGCTCGGCTTTCTTCTTCCCATCAGTACTAATCCTTTCAATCACAGGCAAAGGAACAAGATCAAGTGGGGTCAAAGGATTAAATTCATAAACAATCTCAAAAGGAGAAAATTGAGAAGCAGAATGCACTGTTCGATTATAAGCAAACTCAACATGTGGCAAACATTCTTCCCAAGTTTTAATATTTGTTTTTATTATAACCCTTAACAATGTAGAAAGAGTTCTATTTACTACTTCGGTTTGCCCATCTGTTTGTGGGTGACAAGTGGTAGAAAATAGAAGCTTTGTGCCTAATTTAGCCCATAAGGTTTTCCAAAAATAACTTAGGAACTTAGCATCACGATCAGACACTATAGTCCTAGGCATTCCATGTAAACGAACGATCTCTCTAAAGAAAAGATTAGCCACGTGAGATGCATCATCAGTTTTGTGACAAGCTATGAAATGTGCCATTTTTGAAAATCTATCAACCACAACAAATATAGAATCCCTCCCATACTGGTTTCTAGGCAATCCCATCATGAAATCCATCGATATATCAGTCCAAGGAGTATTAGGAATGGGGAGTGGGGTGTACAAACTGGGGGGCTGAACTTGATTTTTAGCCATTTTACAATCGATACAGCGACCACAAATACGAATGACATCTCGTTTCATACCCGACCAGTAGAAATGTTCTTGCAAAACAGACAAGGTTTTATCAATGCCAAAATGTCCCATCAACCCTCCCCCATGCGATTCGAGCAACAATAGTTCACGTATAGAGCTAGCGGGTATGCATAATTTATTTCCCCTAAACAGAAAACCATCGCTCTTATAGAACTTATCTACCCCGGACTTCTCACAAGTAATGAAAATCTCGCGAAAATCAATGTCTTTCTCGTACATATTTTTAATCAATTCAAAACCAAGTATTTTCGAATCTAAAGGAGTCAAGAAGGTATACCTGCGTGATAGAGCATCAGCAATGATATTTTCTTTTTCCTGTTTGTATTTGATCCCGTACGGGAATGTCTCTATGAATTCCATCCATCGAGCATGCCTCCTATTCAACTTATGTTGCCCCTTCAGATGCTTCAAGGACTCGTGATCAGTGTGTATCACGAACTCTTTGGGCCATAAGTAATGTTGCCAAGTCTCGAGTGCTCGAACCAAGGCATATAGTTCCTTATCGTAAGTTGGATAGTTCAGCGAAGCTCCTCACAACTTCTCACTGAAGTAGGCAATCGGTCTACCCTCCTGCATCAAAACAGCTCCTATACCTGTATCGGATGCATCACACTCGATCTCAAAAGACTTAGCAAAATTCGGCAGGGCTAGCAGTGGAGCGTTCGTCAGTTTTTCTTTCAAGGCCTTGAAGGCCGTCTCTTGTTCCTGTTCCCACTTGAATCCAACATTATTCTTGATTACCTCGGTAAAAGGGGCAGCTATAATACTAAAGTTGGGTACAAACCGGCGGTAGAAGCTTGCCAAGCCATGGAAGCTTCGGACTTCGCTCACATTTTTGGGGCTGTCCCATTCTCTAATTGCCCTCACTTTTTCTTCATCGACCTGTATCCCCTGGGAACTAACAACAAAACTAAGGAAAGCCAATTTCTCGGTGCCAAAGTTGCACTTTGAATATTAGCAAACAAGTGTTCCTTTCTAAGCACAAGCAATACATCTTTCAAATGCTTTATATGTTCATTCAAACTTTTGCTATATATTAGGATATCATCAAAGTATACAACATCGAATTTTCCAATAAAAGCACGTAGAACATGATTCATTACCCTCATAAATGTGCTTGGTGCATTAGTGAGCCCAAATGGCATAACTAACCACTCATATAAACCATGTTTAGTTTTAAACGCTGTTTTACACTCGTCTCCCTCTTTCATTCGAATCTGATGGTACCTACTTTTTGAATCAATTTTTGAAAATATTATGGAACCATATAATTCATCTAACATGTCATCAAGTCTAGGTATGGGATGTCGATATTTCATTGTAATGTTGTTTATTGCATGGCAGTCTACGCACATCCTCCACGAGCCATCTTTCTTTGGTACTAGCAACACCGGAACTGCACAAGGACTCATACTTTCCCTCACATGTCCCTTTGCTAGTAGTGTTAGGAGTATGCCCTCGAATGCCACTCAGAGGATGTTGAGTGAGGGCATTGTACTTGTTATTATGTAAATCAGCAATAAGGCAATGGATGTTTCTTTATTTACTGGTAGTTACTGGCATTCCTAACTCGTAAATATACATGTAGAAACTAGTCCGTGTATTTGAGAACAAAACGTTCCACTCCTTATTGGATAAGGGGGTCGGCACTGGAAAGATTTATAGCTCAAATACTTAATCGTTCGCGAGTAGATGAAACTTGATTGGGCGTTAAGTTTATGTGAAGACTTGTATGACGTGTTCTTTGACAAGGAGAGTGCCTGTCGAACACTAATGGTTAGTGAGAGCACATGTTATAGATATGCTAATTAGATTAGTATACTCGAACCGACTCACCCTCGATTCGTCACACGGATTTCACTCCGGGACAGTCAATGATGGAATCGAAAGGTTGTGATAGGTATTCGTGAACCTTCGACTTGAGGATTTAGTAGGGATGTGTTGTGACGTCAAGATTTTCATTAGAGTAGTTCGACCCTATAAACCGGAAGGTGGGGGTCAACCTCGACGTGCATCTTGATGGGCAAGTAGGAGGTCCTACTGAATACCAAGATAGAATTCTTTCTCCTGTTAGTGAATGGGTTATATGTCCTATGCGGTTATTGGCAGATGAGATCATAAGTCTTTGGCTAAAGCATTGGAGCTAGCTGTATTAGATACACAAGAGCTCGATGATCTCGATTTGCATTAACGCATGCATAGCGTCAAGTACAGATAGGGTTTGACTGACCGTGACCATATAACTTGATCGGGACATTTGAAAGAAGGGTTTATACGTATACTAGTATTCACGACAGAATGGTTCTTGAATGATCCCAATCATTCGTTCTCAGTTGGGGTACAGTGTAGGCCGCCAGGCTGGCTAGGTGGTGCTAGTACTCTTTGGTTCCTCCCATTGCTGACTGAGACGGACCTACCGAGTCGCGCATTAGGATTGACGACGGAATGAATCAAGCTAATTCTCTCATTATGTGTATTAGATATTGGATATCTAAATTTGGGACATTAGATGTCTAAATCGATTTATTGGATAAATTGATTTACGGCCTAATGAATTAAATATATCACTGGGTGATTAATTTAATTCATGGATATAATTATTTCTTGGAGAAATTAATTATGTTATAATGTATTTGATATGATGAAATTAATTGGATTAATTAAACTATACAAATACATCGGGACGGAATTGGAGTTTATATGTTTGGACTCTCGGGAGTCTGAAACGAACCGAACTCATCCGTTTTCTCCATGCCCCCCCATTTCTAGCCACCTTCCTTTTGGACTCATGTCTTCATTCTTTAATGAATGATAATTGTGGAGGTGGGGTTAGATTCCCACATGCATGAGTTGTAACATGTGGGAGAAGTTGAATAAGAGGGATGAAGACATCTTTCATTTACTCACTTGATTCCTACGTGAGTTGTGAGAGAAAAGAGAGAGAAAAAGTTTTTCTCTAAGTCATCTTCTTGTTCAAGTTTGTTCTTGTTTTTCTTAGAGAAAAATATCAAGACATATAGAGAGAGTAAGATTAAAACACTTAGAGTGTAGTAATCTTTACATATATAGCTTCATCACTTAGCTCTAGCCGTATCCTCGGAGGATAGCAAGGTGATCGTCGTTCCGGTCGTTTCTCCGGCGCGTGGCAAGTAGAGACGCGGTGCTTTCGGCGTTGGATCGTTCAAGGGCTTGAAGCGGAATAGATTCGTAGAGATCAAGCAAAGCTTGGGGAATAGCTCAAGAGAAGGTTATCCATCTAATCAACGGACTACAAGGGTAAGTTTCTATATCTCTTGTTATTCGTTTGATATTTGTATATACGTAGCTCAATCGATCATCGTAGGGATTCGGATCGAATTAATTTTCGTTTTACCGCTTCCGCTGGGCCTTCGTTTTAGGCACTGAATCCCAACAGTGGTATCGGAGCAAGATTTTGGGATCGTATATACGATATTAGCATTTGGAATGCTTGATTAGATGGTGTATGATTTGGAATCATAATCGTATTAATCGTTGATTTTCTATTGTTCATCTAAAAATTAATTTTTCATGATTTTATGTTACAATATAAATCTATTTTTCTTTTGAGAAACTGATTTAAATGAATAATATAAAGATTAGAAAAATATTATTTTTGGAATAGGGGCGAAAAAATGAGCCGAAAACGTAAACGGACCGGCGGCTTGGAGGCTGCCAGGAGCCGCCTCATGATGCACTGTATGGACCGCGGTTTGGCGGCAGGAGCGAGTCTGGTCGGCGGGCTTCGGCCGTTCTCGGCTGCTGTGCGAGGCCACCTTTCGGCGACTGTGGCGGTGTCCGGGCTTGGCATTGTGTTTTCCGACTCCGTTTTTTATATTTCGTTCGATAATTAATTTCCCACAAATTAAATTGGATTTAATTTGACTAAGATTTAATTATGGTAATTTTATTCTTAGGGGAATTAATTTAATGAAATATTTTCTCATTCAGAACAAGTTAAAATTGACAGTTGTTTGAATTAATTGGATTAATTCATTTTGGATGGATTGTTTTATATTGATAGGATCAATATTCAGATTCATTATCAATGCCATTTATTTAATGTGTTGGATGCATTATTTTTGAATGGTGATGTGGTTTATGGACCTAGTTTTTGAATCGTTCGGTTTTATTCGATTGGGTTGTAAAGGCCGTTTTGAGCCTATTTATTTTACTAGAAATATTTGTATCTAGGATGCAATTTTCAATGTAAAATTTATATGTAATGACGAAGACCGGAGGAAGATCCGTTTCGAGAAGACGGAGATTCAAGACGAAGACTTGTAATTAGATTACGGAGTTTTTGTTTTCTATGAACGGTCCATGAACCACATGTTGGTAGCAACTAGGTTGTGAATGGTTGTTTCATGTTGTATGAATGCCTCAAACGCACTTAAATGATTAATGTGCAAAGTGTAACGTTAATCGCGATAATTCTCCCACAACAAATAATTAAGTTTATAAGGTTTCAAGGTTTTCCTTCCCTCCATCGAGTTTTCGGGAAATTGAAATCCAAACCGGATGTGCTATGTTTCCGAGTTATCGGGGTAGTCGTCCGGGGAGGACGGGTAAATTACCGGGAGCGTATTGGATGCCTTCGGTTGGAGCAAATTTTATCTCTAGAAACCTGATAGGTTGCCGGATAAGATTCAATTGTGAAACTGATTTGCGTCGATGGTATAAACTTAACTTGTTCACGAACCATAGAAACCGTATAGGTTGAGGGGAGTGAACAAGGGGAAAAAGAAGATCGAATCATCCATTAGATGGGTTGGTGTTGGACATCACTTTATGAAAAGTAATAGACTAGAAACCTGTTCGGTTGCCCTCTATTAAAATTTATAAAGAACTCGATCACCACTATGAAGTAGAGCGACGATACTTCCGGATTTCACATGGGAGTGTGTTATTCCGATAAAAATAGTGGGAGTTGGGTAACAAGAATAGAAAAGACCTTAATTCTATACTCAAATCATAATATAACAAGTCACTAATTAATCTGTTATACTTGATGCAGACAACTTTCAATATGACAATGAATACACTCGCAATTCTACACGAAAAGAACACCTTAATGGGACCTAACTTTGTGGATTGGCTCCGCAATCTGATGATTGTCCTCAGTATAGAGGCACTGGCATACGTCTTGGAGACGGACATTCCAGCGCCTCCTGTGCGGATCCGAGCCAATCAGGAAGAGATTGAAAACCACGAAAAGTGGGTTAAGGATGACGTGAAAGTCCGTGCTTATATGATGGCTTCTATGTCTAATGAGCTTCAGAGAGCTCATGAGAAAATGACTTCTGCTAGGCAGATTCTATCTCACTTAACCGAGCTTTATGGTGAGCACAGCAGAACTGCTAGATATGAGATATCCAAGCAACTGTTCTGTGCAACGATGAAGGAAGGTGAGAAAGTTGGGGAACACGTCCTCAAAATGATATCCATGATCGAGAGATTGGAGGCTCTTGATTTTAAAACTGATACTTCTCTCCAAACCGACCTTATCCTTCAGTCTCTCCCTGATTCCTTCTCACAGTTTGTTATGAACTTCAACTCCAATGAGATTGCATGTAATTTAGCTGGGCTAATGAACAAACTTGTGACCACTCAGCCTCAGATGAAGACTCTGCGGATGAAGCAGTCTGCTCTTGTAATTTCTTTTGGACCCCGGAGGTCTAAGAATAAGAAGAAAAGACCAAGAAGCGGACTAGACCGCAAGCTAAGGACCTTAATGGTAAGGGCAAGGCCTCGATGGTTTCGAAGAACAAGAAGAAGAAGGATGCTTGTCTCAAGTGCGGTGAGCTGGGCCACTGGGCTAGAGACTGTCCGATTCTTCATGGCACTTCAGGTACAGAACTTTTAGTTTTGGAAACAAATTGTTCTGCTACTGTATTTTCTACTTCCTGGATACTGGATTCTGGTGCTAGTTCTTATATTTGTACTGTGAATCAGGATTTGGAACAAAGTAGGAAATCACAGTCGGAAGCGGGCATAGTATCGAGGCGACCGACATAGGATCACTTCTTTTGGGTTTAGAATCTGGTTTTGTTTTGACTTTAGAAGATGTACTTGTTTTGCCCAAGGGGCACAAAAACATTGTATCCATTCCGGTCATGGACCGAAAAGGCTTTTCATTTTTCATTGGTGATGGTTCCTGCAAAATTTATTTTAGAAATAAACTAGTGGGTACTGCTACATTGTTGAATGGATTGTATCATCTAAATCTCAGCAACAAAGTAGTTGTGAATACTATGACTAGAAAATGTGGTAGGGATGAAACCAATCAAGTTTTGAAATGGCATCTTAGACTTGGTCATATTGGTCAGACCAAGGTTTACAAGATGGAAAAAGATGGACTTATGGGTCCATTGGGATCAGATCCCTTTCCTACTTGTGAATCTTGCCTTAAAGGCAAAATGACTAAGTCCCCCTTCACAGGGACATTTGAAAGAGCCGCTGATAAACTGGGATTAATCCATACCGACGTTTGTGGTGCTTTGGAAGCAGCACATGACGGATATCAATATTTCATTACGTTTACAGATGATCATACTAGGTATGGTTATGTATACTTAATGAAACATAAATCCGAGGCCTTTGAGAAATTCCAGGAATTCAAGGCCCTAGTCGAGAAACAAACCTGTAATCATATCAAAGCACTTCGGTCGGACCGAGGTGGCGAGTATATGAGTACGGAGTTTGACGAATTCCTTAAGGAACATGGAATAGTTTCACAACTAACACCTCCAGGTACTCCTAAGTTAAATGGTGTGTCAGAAAGAAGGAACCGACCCTGTTGAACATGGTCCGTTTCATGCTGGGCTATACTGACTTGCCGATTTACCTGTGGGGGTATGCACTCCTGACTCCGCGTATATCTTGAACAGATGTCCTTCCAAATCCGTTCCTAAAACTCCACATGAGATGTGGGAGGGAAGAAAACCAAGTCTTAATCATATTAGGATTTGGGGATGTCCCGCCTATGTCAAGAAGACTAAGGTGGAAAAGTTGGAAGCTAGGTCTGCGAAGGGACGTTTCATTGGATTCCCGTCTGGAACGATGGGATATCTGTTCTACATGCCCGAAGATCGAAAGATCGTTGTTGCTTTACAAGCACACTTCCTGGAAGATGAGTTCATTCAGGAAGGCGGAGTAGGTAGAAGTATTTCTTTAGAAAAATACAATGAAACTCCTCGGGAGACACCTGTGCAAGAAACTGGAACCGAACTTTCTGAAACACAAGTACAACCACCTCGTAGGTCTAGTAGGGTGTCTCATTTACCTGAGAGGTATGGGCTTGTGCACTTGGAGGAGCTGGGTCTCCATGAGGTTCTAAGTGATAGCCAAGAGACCGACCCAACGACCTATGACCAAGCGATGGTGGATGTAGACTCCGCGAAATGGCATGAAGCTATGGAAGCTGAGATAGACTCAATGCATGTCAATCAGGTCTGGACTCTAGTAGACTGCCCCAAGGGCATAGTGCCTATTGGGAACAAGTGGATCTACAAGAGAAAGACTGATGGTGATGGCAAGGTTGACACCTATAAGGCCAGGCTTGTGGCAAAGGGTTATACCCAGAAGGAAGGGATCGATTACCACGATACCTTCTCGCCCGTAGCCATGATCAAGTCTATTCGCATGATGCTTGCTATAGCTGCCTACCACGATTATGAGATATGACAAATGGACGTAAAGACGGCTTTCCTTAATGGATTCCTCGAGGAGGAAATCTATATAGAGCAGCCTAAAGGCTTTGTGTCCGAAGTCGATATTCATAAAGTGTGCAAGCTTCAGCGTTCCATTTATGTACTGAAGCAAGCATCGCGTAGTTGGAACCTTCGTTTTGACGAGGCGGTCAAAGAGTTTGACTTCGTGCAAAATGAAGAGGAACCTTGTGTATACAAGAGGGTTAGTGGGATCTAGATCGCATTCTTAGTACTATATGTGGATGATATTCTGCTAATAGGAAATGATGTTGGAATGCTCAGTTCTGTAAAAGCTTGGCTTTCGAGTAATTTCTCCATGAAAGACTTGGGAGAAGCAACTTATGTTCTTGAAATTCGACTCTAGCGGGATAGAGCGAAGAGAACAATAGGCCTTTCCCAAGCCCTCTATATAGATAAGATCTTAAAGCGATTTAAGATGGATGATTCTAAAAGAGGGTTCCTACCGATGCAACATGGAATAAAACTCTCCTTGAAGATGTGTCCTCAAAGTGAGGAACAACGAAAGGAAATGAGTAATATACCATATGCTTCGGCCGTGGGTAGCCTTATGTATGCTATGTTGTGTACAAGACCTGACATCGCGCATGCTGTAAGCGTGGTGAGTGGGTTTCAGGCAAACCCAGGTAGGGAACATTGGACTGTCGTAAGGAACATTCTCAAGTACTTGAGAAGGACTAGAGATATGGTTCTGATGTATGGCGGTGGAGAATTGGATGTGGTGGGATTCACTGATTCGGACTTCCAAGGACTGAAGGACGACTCGATGTCTACTTCTGGCTACATATTTACTCTTAATGGAGGAGCAGTATCTTGGTGTAGCGCCAAGCAAAGTGCATTCGATTCCACACTGTCGAGTATCAAGCGGCCTCGGAGGCTTCTAAGGAAGGGTTACGGATTAAGAAGTTTGGGAGAACTTCAAGTGATACCATGTCTTTGTTGCTGTTCATTCATCTGCGACAACGACGGAGATGTAGCGCAGGCCAAGGAGCCGAGGTTTCACAACAGCACCAAACATATTGAGAGGAAGTATCATATCGTAAGAGAATTTGTTCGCAAGGGATACATTGTGCTGCACAGAGTAAACTCGGCCGACAACATCGCCGATCCACTGACCAAGCCACTTTCTCAGACTAACTTGGAGCGTCATCTGGAGAACATGGGTATTAGATACCATAGTGTGTGGCATTGAGTGCAAGTGGGAGATTGTTAGGAGTATGCCCTCGAATGCCACTCAGAGGATGTTGAGTGAGGGCATTGTACTTGTTATTATGTAAATCATCAATATAAGGCAATGGATGTTTCTTTATTTACTGGTAGTTACATGTAGAAACTAGTCCGTGTATTTGAGAACAAAACGTTCCACTCCTTATTGGATAAGGAGGTCGGCACTGGAAAGGTTTATAGCTCAAATACTTAATCGTTCGCAAGTAGATGAAACTTGACTGGGCGTTAAGTTTATGTGAAGACTTGTATGACGTGTTCTTTGACAAGGAGAGTGCCTGTCGAACACTAATGGTTAGTGGGAGCACACGTTATAGGTATGCTAATTAGATTAGTATATTCGAACCGACTCACCCTCGATTCGTCACACGAATTTCACTCCGGGACAGTCAATGATGGAATCGAAAGATTGTGATAGGTATTCGTGAACCTTCGACTTGAGGATTTAGTAGGGATGTGCTTGTGACGTCAAGATTTTCATTACAGTAGTTCGACCCTATAAACCGAAAGGCGGGGGTCAACCTCGACGTGCATCTTGATGGGCAAGTAGGAGGTCCTACTGAATACCAAGATAGAATTCTTTCTCCTGTTAGTGAATGGGTTATATGTCCTATGCGGTTATTGGCAGATGAGATCATAAGTCTTTGGCTAAAGCATTGGAGCTAGCTGTATTAGATACACAAGAGCTCGATGATCTCGATTTGCATTAACGCATGCATAGCGTCAAGTACAGATAGGGTTTGACTGACCGTGACCATATAACTTGATCGGGACATTTGAAAGAAGGGTTTATACGTATACTAGTATTCACGACAGAATGGTTCTTGAATGATCCCAATCATTCGTTCTCAGTTGGGGTACAGTGTAGGCCGCCAGGCTGGCTAGGTGGTGCTACTACTCTTTGGTTCCTCCCATTGCTGACTGAGACGGACCTACCGAGTCGCGCATTAGGATTGACGACAGAATGAATCAAGCTAATTCTCTCATTATGTGTATTAGATATTGGATATCTAAATTTGGGACATTAGATGTCTAAATCGATTTATTGGATAAATTGATTTACGGCCTAATGAATTAAATATATCACTGGGTGATTAATTTAATTAATGGATATAATTATTTCTTGGAGAAATTAATTATGTTATAATGTATTTGATATGATGACATTAATTGGATTAATTAAACTATACAAATACATTGGGACGTAATTAGAGTTTATCTGTTTGGACTCTCGGGAGTCCGAAACGAACCGAACTCATCCGTTTTCTCCATGCCCCCCCCATTTCTAGCCACCTTCCTTTTGGACTTATGTCTTCATTCTTTAATGAATGATAATTGTAGAGGTGGAGTTAGATTCCCACATGCATGAGTTGTAACATGTGGGAGAAGTTGAATAAGAGGGATCAAGACATCTTTCATTTACTCACTTGATTCCTACGTGATTTGTGAGAGAAAAGAGAGAGAAAAAGTTTTTCTCCAAGTCATCTTCTTCTTCAAGTTTGTTCTTGTTTTTCTTAGAGAAAAATATCAAGACATATAGAGAGAGTAAGATTAAAACACTTAGAGTGTAGTAATCTTTACATATATAGCTTCATCACTTAGCTCTAGCCGTATCCTCGGAGGATAGCAAGGTGATCGTCATTCCGGTCGTTTCTCCGACGCGTGGCAAGTAGAGATGCAGTGCTTTCGGCGTTGGATCGTTCAAGGGCTTGAAGCGGAATAGATTCGTAGAGATCAAGCAAAGCTTGGGGAATAGCTCAAGAGAAGGTTATCCATCTAATCAACGGACTACAAGGGTAAGTTTCTATATCTCTTGTTATTCGTTTTGATATTCGTATATACGTAGCTCGATCGATCATCGTAGGGATTCGGATCGAATTAATTTTCATTTTATCGCTTCCGCTGGGCCTTCGTTTTAGGCACCGAATCCCAACAAGTAGCTCATCCACTTGCCTTTGAATTTCTTTAGTCTCTTATGGGTTACTTCGGTATGCAGGACGATTTGGTATTGAGAATCCTGGAACAAATTCGATCTGGTGTTCTATGCCTCGAACGGGCGGCAATCCGGGTGGTGTCTCCTCGAGAAATACATCTTCAAACTCCGGCAATAAAGAGACAATCAATAGATCAGTAGTATCAGGAATAGATGGAATATTAAGCAATACATCACGAAATAGTAATAGAACCGCAGGCCGTCTTGCGAGCAAGGCCCGTTTAACCTCACTAGCTCTACAAAGGGCGACGGTTTTTATCCGTTTAGGAACTGCAGTGACTGCTTTCTTTTCCTTCTCTTTTTTTTCGTTTTTTCTGAGTGCTTGCTCTAATATCCTGTTATCTTCAAGGATTTGTTTAGGGGTCATAGGTGATAGGTTCAATTTCTTCTTCCCAAAGATGAAGGAGTACTTGTTCGAAAACCCATCATGAGTAACTTTGCGGTCGTACTGCCATGGTCTTCCTAAAAGGATCTGGGTGGCATGCATAGGGGCGACATTTCAAACTACTTCATCCTCATATCTACCTATCTTAAAGGGCACGGTGCATCTACTCACTACTTTCAGTTCTCCCGCATTATTCATCCACATCAACTTATATGGTTTATGGCGTCTTTCGGTTTTAAGTTCTAGTTTCTGCACCAAGGTTGTGCTAATGACAATGACACAACTACCCCCGTCTATGATCATACTACAGAGGTTCTCCTTAATGTAGCACCTACACTGAAACAAGTTCTTCCTCTGGCTATCCTCATCTTCCACTATCTTAGCTGACAAGGACATTCTAAGCACGACATTAATCTTCCCTTCCAAGATCTCTTCGTTACATTCTTCTATCTCTTCTCCACTATCCTCATTCTTAATCTCTTCTTCACCCTCACTTTCAGTCGCTATTTCCCCTGACTTAATGACTACAGCTCGCTTATTTGGACAGTTCGGGGCTATGTGACCTATACCTTGACACCTATAACATCGGATCTCATGTGTCCTAGGTTGAGGTTTGGAATTTGGTGAAGGTTGGGACTTAGTTGGCAGATTAGGGGCTGACTGGATCCTATGGACCAACAGTTTAGGGTCTTCCTTATGGTTAGTGGGCTGTCTCGGTTTCCATGGGATACTAGGAGTGGTGTTCTTCCTAGTTTGACGCCTCCGAACTTGGATCTCTATCTTCCTAGCCGTGTGCACCATCTCTTCTAAGTCATGCATGGTCATGAGCTCTAATTGGTCTCTAATCTCAACATTAAGTCCGGCTAAGAACCTAGTCATGGAGCTATCGTGGTCCTCCTCTATATGACACCTAGTTAGTCCGGTTTCCATTTCCTTATAGTAATGGTCTACCGACTTGGTCCCTTGCCTTAAGGTTTGAAGACTATACCTAAGGTCCCTCATGTAATAGCTAGTAACAAACCTTTCCTTCATCACTCGCTTAAGCTCTTCCCATGTATCTATAGGTTTTTCCCCACGTCGATGCCTAAGTTGAACTACATAATCCCACCATACAAGAGCATACCCAGTGAACTCTACAGTAGCTATCTTAACTTTCTTATGATCAGAAAAGTTTCGACACTCAAATTGTCCCTCGACCTTCCTAACCCATTCAAAGTAAGTTTCGGGATCAGATTTACCTTCAAAGGTGGTATGGAAAACTTAACACTACTTAAGTTATCGTCTACCCATCCTTGTTGTTCCCTAGGCTCTCGGTCGATCCTAAACTGCCTATCGTCGTCAAAGTACTCGTCATATTCATCTTTCGGATAGTATTTGGGTGGTGGAGGGGCTGCTCTGACTCTACCCCTTCCTCTACCTCTATACCGTGAATCCCTTCCTCCCATTGTGGGTTCTTGTTCTCGCTCTTCCCTATTCCCAATAGTAGGTTCGGGAGTTTGTGAAGTTCTGTGGGATTTCAGCTCTTCTCTCATCTCCAACATCATGTTTTCCATCCTTCGTTTGTAGGATGTCAGGCCTTCGAGTTGGAATTGCACATCACGGAAGCTTTGGATTTTATTAGTAACTGGGTCGTCGCTTAGGACCTCTTCCTCGTCTACGGGATCCTTCCCAGCTCGTCTAGGTACTGGAGTTTCTCCATCCTTCGAGTTTCTTGATCCTGTCGTCATGGTACCGAGTAATTCAAAACAGGAAACAAGTATCGAATATCTTACCTAAAACACAACAACTTAACTCCAATGCGAACCACAAAATTATATATATATATATATATATATATATATATATATATATATATATATATGTGTGTGTGTGTGTGTGAGAATAAAAGATAAGAGAGAAACAACTAAACCGTGCTCTGACACCAAATGATACCAAACGATACCCAAACAGTGATACCAATACAGGGACTGTTGTGAATTGTGGTTGTACGAAGCGGAAGTAGGGTTTCTGGAGTAAAGAAACGAACAGCAAACAGCAAATAACAATAACGGACATCACTTCGGTACAGCAACACTTCAATACAGCTCTTCAATACAACAATATTCGGACAAAGACTTCGATACGATTTCCGATACAAAGAATATTTGACAAAGACCGTTACAGAGAATCGATTATACCTCGATACAGCGAGAATCGATTGCACTTCGGTACAGCAATAATGGACTACACTTCGTACAGCAACACTGGACGCGGAGATGGCGAGGGCACTTCAAACCTTTAGAACTAATCACTATAATCCCCTTAGAATCCCGTTCTAAAGAAACATTCGGAATTATTCTAAGAACTCAAGTTTCTGTGACTAAGACTTAGCAATTTTATGAACTAAAATTGTAAGAATGTAGAAGTGAGAATTATAAGAATAATACTCAAGAAAATTCGAGCAGCAGCTCTTGATTCGAGCACAAGGCCGAAAGATCTTTTTGATTTCAAAAGTGGTCTGTATTTTCATTACCAAAAGGTCTCCTTTTATAGGAGTGTACAGATCAAACTATATTATCCCTGACATATTAAACTAAGGGAATAAAATCAAGGGTGTCCCTATTTCTAAGACAATGAAGGGCGGTCACACATGTGACTAGATTAAAAGGAAATAAACTAACAACAATTATCCTAGAAAGTAAATAAGGAATTCTTGAAAAGGTCTTGGTCTTCACAACATCACGCTCATTTGAAGCTCCCACATGCTAAAGTTCTTTTTCTAAACAAAATAAAATATAACACCTTCATTGAAGCTTCCTCACGCCTAAGTCTAATTTTCAAGCTAGGATGGATTTTCCTTAATCATCAAGTCGACCTTCGGTTGTTCATCCTTTTTATAGAGTATTTTCCTTTTCGAGTTTTATGATTTAACTCTCATTTTTAGGAAATACGACAAAGACGCCCTCATGCCATTATTTAGGCAATATCTGGGGTCCGCCCTCAAGCTTTCTGTTTTTAGCTATATCTGGGCTTCCCTCAAGCAAAGCTATATCTGGGATTAAGATTTGAATAACTGCCGGGCCGTCTTGAATCTCAAGTAGATCCACTGTCGCACAGTCACTAAACTTAGACATGATTCCCACTTCAAATTCGGGCAGCTTAAGGACGAGTTTGTCTTCTTCTTTTCTTTGGACGTGAATTCTTCTAGGCTCGTGGTCTTTATTTAGTGCACTCCAAGTAGCCTCAGTGTGAGGGTCTTCAAGTGAGGATTTGGTCGAGGCCATATAATAAACCTCTTGAGTAGGAATCGAGTTGTCTTCATAAGAGTTAGTAATAGATAATAAGGTAACAAGTGTGGAACGTGCATTAAGTTTATTTCGTGAGGTGGTGCTAGTGTCACTTGTTCTCAATATTTCACTCGTTTGTTCTCTCAACTTCCTAGCACGTATACGTGTGATAGGACCAGTGGGGTCCATGATGGCTCCAACCGTTCCTAACTTAGACATGATTTCCACTTCAAATTCGGGCAGCTTAAGGACGAGTTTGTCTTCTTGTTTTCTTTGGATGTGAATTCTTCTAGGCTCGTGCTCTTTATTTAGTGCACTCCAAGCAGCCTCAGTGTGAGGCTCTTCAAGAGAGGATTTGGTCGAGGCCATACAATAAATATCTCGAGTAGGAATCGAGTTGTCTTCATAAGAGTTAGTAAATAAGGTAACAAGTGTGGAACGTGCATTAAGTTTATTTCGTGAGGTGGTGCTAGTGTCACTTGTTCTCAATATTTCACTCGTTTGTTCTCTCAACTTCATAGCACGTGTACGTGTGATAGGACCAGTGGGGTCCATGGCGTCTCCAACCGTTTCTAACTCTCTTGGTAGCACAACCGTGGTTGTATCACAATCGAACAGCAATAGATGTGAAACCCCCGATCAGGTACAATACTGTATCGGAAGCAAAAGGAATGTCGAAATAGGACAGGAAATAGTTGTTTATCGAACTAAACCTATAATTCGATAAGGTGATTTCTTCTCAAGACCTATTGAGAATCGATTGGATTAAAATTCGAAAATGCGTCGAATAATAATCAAATTTTAGAAGGAAACTCGTCCGACTCTTTTAAATAATACACAATGTGTTTTCTTGATGATTCAATAATGTCTTCATTACAACTCGAACATGACTACTTATAGGTAAGAGTAGCCTGACAAGATTACTTAAACTATTACAAGATAAGACCACATGATCTTAAAATAAATGAAAAGACAATAAAAAGGTACTCCACGCCACTTGCAAACAAAAGGCATAAAAGATGGGTTTTGTCTCCAAGGTATTCTTCCTCTCCACATGCAGGCCATGAATCAGGCCTTTTTTTATTATCTTATCTTCACCACTTGGACCCCCACATGATGCAAGTTGCCATGTTTAAGTTATTCCAAGTCCAATCACCAAGGTTACTCTAGGTGTCGTATCCCTTTTCTCGCCCAAGTATGTAGGAGTATGTTCAAGGTGTTTTACGTCAATCCTCACTTCGTCTTCTTCACTTGGAGTGGTTGGTTTCGTATCACATAGAGTACTAGAAAAACAATTCTGCTCCCACTAATCTTCTTGTATACACAATGTTCGTCTTGATTTCTAATGAAAACAAAATCTTTGATTCTTTCATCAAGAGATTCCAACTCCGGGATGCCTGCGTCAATCCATAAATGGCCTTTAGAAGCTTACATACTTTATTAGGATTATTAAGATCGACAAAACCTTCGGGCTGTATCACATACACATCCTCATCTAACTTCCCATTAAGAAAAGCGGTTTTGACATCCATTTACCATATCTCATAGTCATAATATGCTGCTATGGCAAGTATAATTCTAATTGATTTAATCATTACGACTGGCGAAAAGGTTTCATCATAGTCCATACCATGAGTCTGTCTATATCCTTTTGCCGCGAGTCATGATTTGTATGTTTGTACCATGTCATCCATGTCCTTTTTCTTTGTAAAGATCCATTTACAACCAATTGCTTTGGAACCTTCAGTAAGATCAATCAAAGTCCATACTTAATTATCATACATGGAATGCATTTCGGATTTCATCCCTTCAAGCCAACTTTCGCATTCAATGCTAGTAGTTGCTTCATTGTAGGTTGAGGGCTCATCTAGATCCATGAGTTCCACATTTTTGTCATATGCGATGAGAAATCCATATCTCTCAAGTTCACGATGATAACGTATAGACCTACGTGGATCTGGTATAGAAGAAGTGGTCTCAACATCTCTATGTGAGTTTAAATCAGTTTTATCTAAAGGTTCAGTATCTATTTGTTGCTCTCTCATCTCATGAAGAGTTATTTTGCTCCCACTATTCTTCTTGGAAATAAATTCCTTCTCAAGGAATACTCCAGATCGAGCAACAAACACTTTGTTCTCTGATGGGATGTAAAAGTAATATCCTTTAGTTTCCTTAGGATATCCTACAAATAGACATTTATCCGATTTTGGTGATAATTTATCAGTGATAAGTCGCTTCACATAAGCTTCACAACCCCAAATATTAAGGAAAGACAAAACAGGTTGTTTCCTTGTCCATATCTCATATGGTGTGTTTTGAACTGATTTAGATGGTACTCGATTTAAAATGAATGAAGCAGTATCTAAGGCGTAAACCCAAAAAGAAATTGGAGGATCAACTTGACCCATCATTGATCTAACCATGTCTAACAAGGTTAGATTTCTCCATTCCGACACACCATTCCAGTAAGGTGTTCCAGGTAGAGTTAGTTGTGAAACAATCCCACAACTTTTGAGATGATCGTCAAATTCATGTCTCAAATATTCACCACCACGATCTGATCGTAGTGCTTTAATAGTTTTGCCTAACTGATTTTGTACTTCATTCTGAAATTGCTTGATTTTCGTAAATGACTCAGACTTATGACTCATTAAGTAGATATATCCGAATCTGCTTAAGTCATCCGTGAACGTTATGAAGTATTGGAAACCTCCTCTAGCATTTGTATTCATTAGTCCACATACATCAGTATGTATTAAGCCCAATAAATCTGCAGCTCTCTCAGTATGGCACGTGAAAGGAGCTTTGGTCATTTTTCCTAATAATCAAGATTCGCACGTATCATATGATTCTAAATCAAATGTGTCCAAGATTCCATCATTATGGAGTTTGGTTATACGTTTCTCGTTTATATGGCCCAGACGACAATACCAGAAATATGTTTGGTTTAAATCATTTAATTTAAGTCTTTTGACATTCAAGTTATAGACAGATTTGGAGATTTATGGGATATAATCTCCCGCTCATCAAGGCATCTCTATAAAAAATACCTTTATTAAATATGGACATTATACTATTCTTAATAGTAAAGTCATATCCTTCCAAATCAAATCAAGCAACTGATACAATATTTCTACCCATAGCAGGACCGCAATAAAAATTATTAAGTTTCAATACAAGTCCACTAGGTAGCTTTATATCATAAGTCTCTACAGCAATAGCAGCAACTCTTGCTTTATGATACGAATTACGTAAGTAATGCGTATAAACACAACGGAAGATGATCACGTTTACAATATGGATAAAAACAACAAAGGTGGTGGCCGAAATTTGGTGATGATCGGCCGTGATATAGTAAGATTTACGGAGTTTGGTGTGTTTTTATCGAACTAGACCTATAACTCGATAAAAGGGTAATCGTTTCCCAAGACCTTTTGAGAATTGATTAAAGTTAAAATCTCGAAACTCGTCGAAACAATAACTAAGGTTTGTCGAACTCGTTCAACGTATATTTCAAAGGAAATACAAAGTTTATTATGATTCTCGATGAATTACAAGTACAACGAACACTACTATATATAGTAGTTTACAACCGAAAGCAAATACAACAAAACGAAAAAAAGTAAACTTCCTAGCAACATCATTTCGGCCGAAATCCAAGGATGATATCAAGTCTCTTGGTGTGATTAGGTGAAAGGGACATGAAGATGGTGACATGATGAAGCAATCTTGGTCTTTGATGGTGACATGAAGTAGAAAATCTCATTCCTCCATGCATTGTTTCGGCCGATTCATACTTAAGGATTTGGTGTAGATTTGTGACATACTCTTTCTTGGAACTATATAGATGATAATGAAAGGAGGGATAGTGACATGATGAAGAAAGTCTCCACTCCATTAGACTTGGTTCGGCCGTTTGTGAAGGGTGGGGTTAATGAAGATAACTTCATTATCTTGTCAAGATATGAAGTCAAGATGTCCCTTTCAAGCATAAATTCGGCCGATCTTCATGCTTCCGGGTCGATCCGTCGTCGAATTCTACGTCACTCCGATTCCGATTAACAACGTAACTCCAAGCCGTTTAACATTTTCTCCTAAGTATAACGATGCATGAACGTCGATTTTTATCGGAGTTTCTTCGACTGGAATAATAGATATCGTATCATTCCCTCCGTCTTTGAAAGGAATTGACCTCAATTCTGCAATGCCATCGTCGTCAAGATAAGGTGAGAGATCACCTACGTTGAATGTCGCGTGTACTCCGTATTCGCCCGGAAGTTCGACTTTGTATGCGTTGTCGTTCACTTTTTCCACAATCTTGTACGGACCTTCGGCTCTCGGCATCAATTTGTTCTTCCGTTTGCTCGGGAATCTTTCTTTTCTCAAATGTATCCAAACTAAGTCGCCAACATCAAATAATCTCGCTTTTTTATTTTTGTTCGACTTAGTTGTACATTTCATTCACTTCTTTAATCCGTTCCCGTATCTTTTCGTGTAACTTCATCATGGATTTGAGTTTTGCTTCGGCGTCTTTGTGAACCAATTCGTTGCTCGGCAGGGGAATCAAGTCCAATGGCAAGTGCGGGTTTAATCCGTATACCACTTCAAAAGGTGAATGGGCCGTGGCATAACCGGGTGATCGGTTGTATGCGAATTCAGCATGAGCAAGTTTAACGTCCCAATCTTTACGAGTTTTATTTACCAACCCTCGTAATAATGCTCCCAAGGTTCGATTAGTTACCTCATGCATCAGTCGGTTTGCGGGTGATGTGAAGTCTTGAATAGGAGTTTAGTACCGACTTTCCTCCATAAAGTATTCCGTATAACTCGAAATTTGGAATCTCGATCCGACACGATAGTTTTGGCACTCCGTGTAAACGAACTATTTCCCGGAAATACAAGTCCGCCACATTGCTTGCATCATCGGTTTTGTGGCACGCGACAAAGTGAGCCATTTTCGAAAAACGGTCGACGACCACCATGATCGAGTCCTTGCCTCGTTGAGTACGAGGTAAAGCCACAATAAAATCCATCGAGACATCTTCCCACGGTCGTAACGGTATCGGCAACGGCATGTATGTACTCGACTTGAACGAACTTTTCATCATATGACAAGTCACGCATTTGCTCACGATGGTGCTGACGTCACCATACATCTTCGGCCAAAAGAAATGTTCTTTTAGCACTTCTACAGTCTTGGTCGAGCCGAAGTGACCGGCTAATCCTCCTCCGTGCGCCTCCCGAACCAACAATTCCCGAATTGTATGTCTCGGCACACATAATTTGTTTCCCTTGAAAAGAAAACCATCCTGCAAAATAAATTCCTCGCACGGGGCCGTTTTACAACGGTTAAAGATTTCCCCGAAGTCCAAATCGTCGTCGTAGTGATCTTTCAAAGTCTCGAACCCCAACAAACGAACATCTAGCATCGACAGTAAGGCATACCGTCTCGATAGTGCATCCGCCACTACATTACTCTTCCCGTCTTTGTACTTGGATGAAAAATGAAAAGATTGTAAAAATTCCACCCATTTTGCATGTCTCGGGCTTAGCTTACTCTGTCCGTTGATGTATTTCAACGACTCGTGATCCGAATGCAGCACGAAATGTTTCGAACGCAGATAATGACTCCAATGATCGAGTGCTCTTACGATCGCATAGAACTCTTTGTCGTAAGTACAATAATTCACTCGGGCGCCACTTAGCTTCTCCGAAAATAGGCAATGGGACGGCCTCTCGAATGAGTATCGCCCGATTCCAACTCCGCTAGCATCGCATTCTACCTCAAACGGTTGTGAAAAATCGGCAACGTCAAAATCGGCGCTTCACATAATTTTCCTTTTAAGTTTTCAAAAGCCTTTTGGGCCGTCTCTTCCAAGCAAAGGTTCCTTTTCGGACACTCCGTGATAGACTGGATATAGTCTCAAGTCCCGTATGAATCGTCGGTAAAAGAAGCGAGGCCATGAAATGACCGTACTCCGTGATTGTCTTTGGGGTCGGCCACGACTTGATTGCCGCGATCTTCTCTTGGTCGACCAAACTCCGTCTTTTGAAACAACATAGCCGAGAAAGACAAGACTCTCGACTAGGAAAGTACACTTCTCCCGTTTTCCATAAAGCTTTTGTTCCCTTAGCGTCCCAAACACGTACCGCAAATGTTCGAGATGTTCTTCTACGGACCGACTGTAGATCAAAATGTCGTCTAAGTACACGACAACAAACTTTCCCAAGAAAGGTTTTAGAACCTCGTTCATCAACCTCATAAAGGTGCTCGGGGCGTTGGTGAGGCCGAATGGCATCACAACCCATTCGTAAAGTCCATTCTTCGTTTTAAACGCCGTTTTCCATTCGTCTCCCTCTCGCATGCGGATTTGATGGTATCCGCTCCGTAAATCAACTTTGGAAAATATAACCGAGCCATGTAACTCGTAAAGCATGTCGTCTAGTCTCGGATGGGAAACCGATACTTGACGGTGATGTTATTCACGGCTCATCACAATACACATTCGCCATGTTCCGTCCTTTTTTGGCACAAGTAGAACTGGAACCGCACACGGACTTAAACTTTCTCGGACATATCCGTGATTCATGAGTTCATCAATTTGACGTTGTAGTTCTTTTGTTTCTTCGGGATTACAACGATACGCCGCTTTGTTCGGTAATGGAGCTCCCGGTATAAGATCAATCTGGTGTTCAATCCCGCGGATAGGTGGTAATCCTACCGGCAAGTCTTCGGGAAATACGTCCGAAAACTCGTGTAATAGTGCATCTATCTCCTCCTCATTTTGCGATTTGGTGGCAAGATTTCGGACCTCCTTGATCATCATCAAATAAACACGTTCGCCATCGTCAATGGCGTGTTCGACTTCTTTCTCGTTTGCAAACATCGTAAGTTTCGGCCCTTCGACTTTTTCGAACTCATCGTCCGGATAGCTTGAGGTGACATAGGTTTAAGGACAATTTTTACCTTTGTCACGTAGCTCATACTCATTACTCCTTCCTCGGTGTAGTACGTCCCGATCAAATAACCAAGGTCTTCCTAACAACACGTGACATGCGTCCATCGGTAATACATCGCATGTAATCTCGTCGCCATACGAACCCATGGTGAGTCCGACCTTTACTTGTCTTGAAACCTTCACTTTGTTTCCGTCATCGAGCCAATGGAGTGCATACGGCTTAGGATGGGCCGTGGTGACCAAGCCGAGTTTTGAAACCATCTCGCTTGATGCCACGTTTGTACAACTTCCACCGTCAATGATCAAGCTACACCATTTCTCTCCGACACGACACTTCGTGTGAAAGATTTGGTCTCGTTGTTCTTCGTCACTGGCCGCCTTCGTTTGTAACATGCGAAGGACAAGGTTCGTGTCATAGTTCGGGGCATCGTATGCCTCGCATTCTTCTTCTTCGTCCTTCTAAGTTAAAACGTCTCCAACTCTTTCTTCTTGGCTAATAATTCCTCTCGGGCGGCTAGGGCTTCTCGTAACGTCACAATCCTCCGATTCGGACAAGCACTTTGATAGTGTCCAAATCCTTGACATTTGAAACATCGGACTTTAGATAGGCTCGTTTCTTTTGGTGTGGTAGGGGTTTTTGGAATGGTAGTAACGGGCTGGCTTGTGGTGACAGGTTTTGGAAACGAGCTAGAACTCGCGCCAAAGTTGGTATTTCCGTATTTAGGTGGGAATTCGGGTTTAGAGAGTTTGGTTTTGTTTTGATTTTCTAACTTTATGCAAAGTCCGCATAAAGTATCGAAGTCAGAATATGGGTAGAGTTCCACGGAATTAGCAATGTTTTTGTTCAAACCTCGTAGGAAACGGGACATCCGCAATTCTTCGCTTTCTTCAAGTTCTCCCATCAAGGATAAGTTTTCAAACTCCTCGATGTACTCCTCGACACTGAGCTTTCCTTGCGTGAGGTCAGAAATTTTTCGGTACAGGCTCAGCTTGTGTGTAGCCGGGACATATCTTTTTCGTAGTTTCCTTTTTAGGGAATCCCACGAACGTATCTTCTCTTTTCCGGCACGACTTCTCTGTGTCTTCATTCGCTCAAACCAAAGGGAAGCTCCCTTTCCAAGTTTGAGGATCGCGTACTTGCAACGTACCTCGTCATTGAGTTCCTTGAACTCAAACATTCGTTCAATTTTTCTTTCCCACTCCAGATAAACTTCAGGATCGGTGTCGCCTACGAACTCCGGAAGTTCGCTGGTCTTGTACTCATCCGCATGTCGTGGTGCATGCATGGTGTCATGTCCTCGTCGTGCATGGATTCTGGGCTCCGGCAAGCCACGCAGAACGTCACGTAGTTGTGCTACTTCTTCATCGGTGAATGCCATTTTCTTCAGTGATGTCGAGAACTGTGAGACAAGTGTCTCTGATACCACTTATGATACGAATTACGTAAGTAATGCGTATAAACACAACGGAAGATGATCACGTTTACAATATGGATAAAAACAACAAAGGTGGTGGCCGAAATTTGGTGATGATCGGCCGTGATATAGTAAGATTTACGGAGTTTGGTGTGTTTTTATCGAACTAGACCTATAACTCGATAAAAGGGTAATCGTTTCCCAAGACCTTTTGAGAATTGATTAAAGTTAAAATCTCGAAACTCGTCGAAACAATAACTAAGGTTTGTCGAACTCGTTCAACGTATATTTCAAAGGAAATACAAAGTTTATTATGATTCTCGATGAATTACAAGTACAACGAACACTACTATATATAGTAGTTTACAACCGAAAGCAAATACAACAAAACGAAAAAAAGTAAACTTCCTAGCAACATCATTTCGGCCGAAATCCAAGGATGATATCAAGTCTCTTGGTGTGATTAGGTGAAAGGGACATGAAGATGGTGACATGATGAAGCAATCTTGGTCTTTGATGGTGACATGAAGTAGAAAATCTCATTCCTCCATGCATTGTTTCGGCCGATTCATACTTAAGGATTTGGTGTAGATTTGTGACATACTCTTTCTTGGAACTATATAGATGATAATGAAAGGAGGGATAGTGACATGATGAAGAAAGTCTCCACTCCATTAGACTTGGTTCGGCCGTTTGTGAAGGGTGGGGTTAATGAAGATAACTTCATTATCTTGTCAAGATATGAAGTCAAGATGTCCCTTTCAAGCATAAATTCGGCCGATCTTCATGCTTCCGGGTCGATCCGTCGTCGAATTCTACGTCACTCCGATTCCGATTAACAACGTAACTCCAAGCCGTTTAACATTTTCTCCTAAGTATAACGATGCATGAACGTCGATTTTTATCGGAGTTTCTTCGACTGGAATAATAGATATCGTATCATTTTATTTCCAACACGTAGGTCCATTTCACCTTTTGCCAGTTGTCTACTCTTTCGCAGCCCCTGCGCATTCATACAAATGTGAGCTTCACTACCGGTATCTAATACCCATGATGAAGAAGTAGATAAATTGACTTCTATAACAAGAATATCTGATGCAGCAGTCTCATCGCTCTTCCATTTCCTTATTTCTTCCAGGTAGACTTTGCAATTCCTTTTCCAATGACTAGTTTCATTGCAGTGGTAGCAAGCCCCCTCTTTGGGATGTTTCAATGACTTCTTGAAAGGTTTAGGTTTGGGTTTAGGCAACATTTACATTTTACCCTTACCTTTATCTTTCGGGGCCATCTTATTCCCTTTCTTTTTATTCCATTTCTTTTGAACCATTAAAACATTAGGAACATCTTTCTTAATGTTTGTCTCAATTTGTTTTAGCATCCCATGCAACTCAGTAATAGTCTTCTCCATGTTGTGCATGTTGAAGTTTACTACAAACTGATCATACTCTGAAGGAAGTGATGCTAAGATCATATATGTAGCGAGTTCGTGACTGATAGGAGCTCCTATCCTTTCAAGATTCTCAATGTAGCCCTTCATATTAAGGACATGAGCACTCACAGAAGTACCCGAAGACATTTTACAACCATTCAATGCCTTCGTAGTGGCAAACCTCTCCTGACAGGCTTGCTCTTGGAACATTTCCTTAAGCTGACCCATCATTTTCATAAGCTTCCATGTCCTCGAACTGTATCTGCAGCTCCGAGTTCATGGTTGCTAGCATAAGGCATGTCACATCCAAAGAATCATTCATATGCTTACTATAAGCATCTTTTTGAGCTTTGGTGGCGGTTGATTCCGGTTCATCAAGAATTGGGTTTTCCAGAATGTACTGCTTCTTTTCAGCTTTGAGAACGATTCTCAAGTTCCTTGACCAATCAAGGTAATTAGTGCCAGAAAGATTTTCTTTGTCAAGAATTGATCGCAATGAGTTTGTATTGATTGTCGCCATTGATTCTACAATATTAATATGCAAAGGTATTCGTGATATATATTGATTTTCAAATCTAATGATCAAGTAAATGCAAGCATAGCTTTGGCATGTCCCTCGCAAATAAAAGAAGTTTAGTTTTTATCAATAGAGATGACATATTATGTCAACATGTTAGTCTCAAATATTATGTATCACATACACATATATGAATTAGAATCTAACGATCAAATAACCACAGACAGCTTTGGCATGTCCCCTGTAATTAAAAGATGCTTTAGATTATCATTTGGGATGACATCTTATGTCGTTTTAATCGTATTAATCCCAAATAAGCCATAGGTCCAAAACCGTTTTGTATAACCTATATAAGTCTTAGCCATTTAAAACATATGTATAAGCTTGTTTATTCATCTCGCCTCCTTAAGATAAAATCCATACACCCTGCTTTGGCAGACCCATATTAGAAATGATCGAAAGTTTGACGAGTGTTTTGAAATAGTTGGCTTTTGAGACTTATGTTCCATATCAATTGATTTAATAAAACTATTTTATCAAAATTGATTATCTCAAAATTATTACCATGTATCTCATACATGTAACTGTTTTAATGAGTATTATCTATTTGGTAATAACGATTATTAAGCAAATAAAATAAATATGATGCATCTCATACAATCATATGCGAATTTAAATATGATGCATCTCATACAATCATATGTAATGTAAATATGATGCATCTCATACATTCACATGAATAATTAGGTGTGGTGTGGTATAGCCATATAACCTATTATGATATTCGTTAATATCAATAGGGCGGTTGGTGTAATCTTTGATAACACCTTTCTTCTTGAATTCCTTGTAAGCAGCTCGTCTCCTTCGTCTTCCTCTTATAGCTAGAACTATTATAAACTATATCTTTACATTTTGTAATAGAAAGCTCGAGTTACATTCAAGGGGAATAGGATGAGAAGATAAATTACAACAAGATAATAAGAAGGCATGACATACAAGTCGTATTATGAATATTACAACCATAATCGAATCATTAATCTAATTGATCTAGTACGGCTATACCAACCACGATGCATAAACCATTTAAGCATTCACAAGCACATATAATACATAAAATGTACTAAATATCGACTATCGATAAGTTATATAATATATAAAATATGCCAAATATCGACAATCGATAAGATATAAAATTCCGAGGGCCAAAACAGGTCCGGAAATGGCCTGGACCGCTACTCGCAAGATCGATCGACAGATCTCGGCCGTACTGGCCGGCAGTCGGCACAGCATAAAGCCGCGACTGTGCACGGATCGCGATCCGCTCGGCAGACCGCGCGGCAGGGCCTGCCCAGGTATATAAATTTTTTTTTTCTTTGAGTATACATCTTATGTATACTACATGTATACATCTTCTGTGTATCATATCCAATACCTTTTGAGCAATATAAATATATAAATCAAATAGATCAAATCTATATTTATACAACCTCGGAATCAAAATATAATTATGTTCATATGAAAATTTTAAAGAAGCATAATCTTTACATAAACAATTTTATGTTCATATGCACCTCTTAAAATTCACAATCCTAACATAAAATTATATGTAGATCAAATCATATGTTCTTTGATTCTTAGATTATTAGTAGAACAAAATCATCACATGAATCTCCATATATCAAAGAACCATATATGTCAAGATCAAACATATAAATCAATATATATATATCTCATATATATATAGATCGAAACAAAAATCTATTAAAATTATATATATCTCCATATATATAAATATACATAGATAAAATTTATATATCATATATCTAAACATCATACATCACATATATGAATATCATATATCAACATATATGAAATCGAAACAATGAAAATATGCTAGTTGCTCCATTACCACTGTTGGGTTTTTATCGAACTAATAAGATTTATGATCTCATCATATATCGAAATAGAGCAGCGGAAGTATAATATAATATGTAAAAACCCTCCTAGGATCCAAGTATATTATCAAAGTACGAAGAACAAGACTGTTACCTCTTGTAGCGTGTTTTCGATCGAGCCTTCTAGAGACGTTGCAAGAAGCGAGCGTCCTCTACGGTATCCACACAATGAACAAGTCCCGAGCGTCTAACGGATTGCTAGCTCCGATTCAACAAAGATTTCACTTTAATCAATTTCAATATAGGTATATTCTTGATTATGGTAAGAACAAGAACACCAAGAATATTATTCAAATGTTCTTGAACTTTGATCTAAAATAACAAACTATGAATCTTATTCAATATGTTACTAAAGATCAAACTCACAAGATTAGATGAAGATTAGAAGTGTATTCTAAATACTTTCTTGGTCAAAGAATCAACCTTCAAAGATATGAAGATATATTCTTGATCCTTTTGGTTATTCAAGTTTTGAATATATCTTCAAGACTTTTGAGAGAGAGAGAAATATCAAAATCAGATTTTTGATTCTCTTTCCATAAATATGTCTTCACTTGTGATTTAGTCTTATATGAGGGCTATCACAAGGCACTCTTATATAGTCTTCAACATGGTTAAGGGTTCACCAACCCCTTCACCAACTTTTAATCAACCGGAACAAAATAGCTGCTCTGCTCGTTTAAGTGTGTGACCCTGTAGGCTCTAATTAATACGACAATGAGTATAAAACAATTTTTACGACTGATAAATCATAAGCGGCCTCTAGCTAGATATTTTTGTAACACCCCCGATATATTCAGGAATATTACAGCGCCGTAAATCCTTTACATAAGAATTTACAAGGGTGAATGAAACAAATGACAATAACAGATACCCATTTATGAAATTGCTGAAATAAAATTCAACCGACTGGTTCAAAACCGAAATTACAAATATCCCATGGAGAGTTATTATTACATCATCAAAATCCAAACATTATAAATCGACAACGTACTCGAGTACTTATTGAAAATAACCAATAAATAACAGACAGAAAACCCGGTGGAAACATCACTCTGCACCCTCGTCGTCATGCATCTCCAGTGGTTGTTTCCCCGCTCTCCTGGATCCTGAACATACACAAATGTTCACCCCCGAAGGGGTTAGCACAACGATGCGAGTACAAGTACAACAATCATACAACAGTGATATAATCAACAATTATATCATAACAAGTTTCTCCAACGAGAATATCCACAATACATATCATATCATAACAGTTTCAACATACTGATGGTATTCCAACGATCCAGCGCACACAGCTATAGATTCCCATGATGATCCCGTCGGACCAACACATGGTGGAACTACATGTCCAACGATCCAGTGCACACAGCTATAGATTCCCATGATGATTCCCGTCGGATCAACGCATGGTGGACATATATTCACAACATATTTACACGATACAATCACATCATAATTGTCATAATATAAACAACTCTAATTAGAGTACTTGCCTCGGCTCGTTGACAAGAATAAACTTCCACGAATATCAAAATACTCGAAGGTCGTCCCCTTCGATCAGTCACTTGTTAAGCTCGAACCTTAACAAAAGAAATAGTACAGAATTCATTTCGTGCCGCATTTAACGTCTAACAATTCAACAATTACGGTAGGAAGTCCTTAATATGCAATCTGTCTGGACAGATTAACGCACGCTACGAATCATATGTAGCGTACGTTAATGCTACTCATTAGCGTACGCAGTACACACCGCCTAGCGTACGCTAACCCGGCGTTGTCAGTGCCTCACTGATCAGTCGACTGACTCGGCTGATGATTTAACGCACGCTAAGTCCAAAACGTTGGGTACGCTAAACGTACTCGATAGCGCACGTTAAATCTCATATATTAGCGCACGCTAATAGTGCATGGAAGTTCACTGGAGGCAGCAGATTTACACAAATAGTGATGAAGTAAGCGAATTCTTCAGTGATTGATGTTTATTATCTGTCTTCATGTTATGTTCATAACCTTTATGAATGATCTCCAGAATAATATCAACTTCAAGATGCAAATATACGTATAATCATCATGACACCATAATCCATCTTGATTACAATTCTCATGCGAAGTTGGTGGTCTCCGGTTGATGTATTAGATTCTACTATCATTATACATATTCAGACTTCATCTTGAGGTGAACTAACAATTCCGACTTATACGAAAGAATATTTCCTAAGATGATTCTTCCTCTAAGTTCTTATAACATCTTTTCCAAATCATGATCACAAAGATAACATAAATCATACGGATTGTTAACTTCAGAATATTTCTCTCATCATTTGAAGTACTAGGATTCCAACTTCAAGGTTCCAACAATAATATCGTAATTGTAGACATTCCAATCTTCTAAACATGATGTTGTTGAATAATTCACTAATGAAATTCAATACCTCATTAATATGATCATCGTATCCATTGGAAATCCAAATCTAAGACTGGTGATAGGTTGAACATACCTTAATATGCCGGAATCATGAACCACGAGGTATAATCCGACTCGGTTGGTTATGTGCCACTCCAAGGTGTTACTTCTCTTCAATGATCACTCACAAGTGATACTCAATCATTCAATGATCACTAATATATGTTCTAAGTGTTTAGAAGGGAGATTCTTGCTCTCTGGACTCTCAAGGATGAAGTATAGACGAAGGAAATGAAAGCCAAAGCGGTTGTTGTCCCATTTATAATATGCTGCATTATTGACAAGTTAGCGCACGCTATTAAGCATCCCTTAGCGTGCGCTAATAATGGTTGACTTGAGAATTTGTCCGGGTGCGTCGTAGGAATCTTATCGGACCCATGTCATTGGCGCATGTGTTAGCCGTCCGCTCAATAATTGAGTTCTTAGCGCACGCAACTCCTATCTTCATAGCGTGCGCTAATAATGGCCCGATAGCGCGCGTTAAGATACATTCTTAGCGTGCGCTATCACGAGGTTGCTTGTGCAATTTTGCATGCTTCTATACTTATGTATAATGATATCAATACACGAAATATCATACTCCAATAATCAAATTCACCAATCCGTATAATACATGTTTTGAATACGGATGAAATACACTGTAATAAATCCGGATATTACATACTCTCCTACTAAAAAGGAGTTTCGTCCCGAAACTCAAGACGAAAATAACTCGGGATATCTAGACTTCATATCAGCTTCCGTTTCCCAGGTGGCTTCTTCCATTCCGTGTCGTGACCACTGAATTTTGACCAAAACGATTGGTTTGTTCCTCAGCTGTTTAACTCGACTCTCGAGTATCTTGACCGGCCTTTCTTCAAAAGTCCCATTCTGCGCGACTTCGATCTTGCCGAAATCAATGATATGGTAGGATCCGTATATACCTCCGTAATTGAGATACGTGGAACACGTTATGAACATGGCACAATGACGGCGACAATGCCAATCTGTATGCCAACTCTCCAACTCTCTCGAGGATTTCAAATGGTACGATATATCTAGGACTCAGCTTTCCTTTCCTTCCGAAACGAAAGATTCCCCGAGTAGGAGAGACCTTCAAAAGTACGTGATCTCGATCGAACTCCAATGGGCGGCGGCGACGTCCGCATAGGATTTCTGGCGACTGGCAGCCTAATGACCTTTCACGAATCAAGGCTATCTTCTCTCGAGTCTGCTCGATCAACTCTGGTTCTGTTCCGATCAAGTCCGATGAATCGTCCCAGCATAGGGGCGATCTGCATCTCCTTCCGTATAATGCCTCAAACGGTGCCATCTTAATAGAAGCATGCCAACTATTGTTGTAGGTAAATTCAATCAACGGTTGATGAATTTCCCAATCGCTTGACCAATCTAAGGCACATGCCCTTAGCATATCTTCCACCGTTTGTATAGTTCTCTCAGATTGTCCGTCAGTCTGCGGGTGATAAGCTGTACTGAAGTTCAATTCGGTCCCCAAGGCCTTATGAACTGCTTTCCAAAAGTGAGACACAAAACGACCGTCTCGATCAGAAACAATGGTCTTCGGTGTACCATGCAATCGAACTATCTCCGAAATAAATACTCGTGCCAACCTCTCTGGTCCCCACGTATCCTTAATACCTAGAAAATGAGCCGATTTGGTTAAACGATCAACTATCACCCAAATCATGTTCATTCCTGTCCTGGTTTTCGGCATATTAGTGATAAAGTCCATCGATATGTCCTCCCATTTCCATTCAGGAATCGGGAGCGGCTTCAACATTCCAAAGCAGCCGTTGATGCTCGATCTTAACTCGCCGACAAGTCAAGCATTTGAAACATAGTCCGCTACGTCTTTCTTCATGTTGCCCCACGAAATTCTGCTTCAAATCCTTATACATCTTCTCGGGTGCTCGGGTGGATGGAATAGGGCGAACCGTGAGCTTCCTTCATAATTATGCATTTGAGAACATCATCATCGGGAACACAGAGTCGGTTTTGAAATCTCAAAACTCCATCGTCATGAATTATGAATCCGGGGGCCTTTCCTTTGATCACTTCATCATGTAACCGAATCATCAGAGGATCATCTGCCTGTCTAGATTTGATTTCTTCGGTTAGAGATGAAGTTATCTCCATCACGCACAGTTGTCCTTGGACTCTTTGTAACCACACTTCAATTCCTTCACGAATCATCTCTCGTTGAAGGTTAAGTTGGGATGTCAGCGTTTCCATCATCTGAATAGAGACAGGTTTGCGGCTAAGTGCATCGACCACTACATTTGCTTTGCCTGGATGATATAAAATCTCCAAGTCATAGTCCTTAATCAGTTCTAACCATCTTCTTTGCCGCATGTTCAACTCTTTCTGACTAAATATGTACTTGAGACTCTTGTGATCCGTAAAGATCTGACAGTGAGTCCCGTACAGATAATGCCTCCAGATCTTCAAGGCAAAAACCACCGCTGCTAGTTCCAAATCATGTGTCGGGTAATTCACTTCATAAGGTTTCAGTTGTCGCGACGCATAAGCGATCACCTTATCATTCTGCATCAACACGCACCCAAGTCCTTGGTTCGAAGCATCACTGTAAACTATGAATCCTCCGACTCCCTGCGGAAGTGATAGAATCGGTGCCGTCGTCAATCTCTTCTTTAACTCATCAAAACTAGTCTGACACGACTCGTTCCACTCAAACTTTTGAGTTTTCTGCAGGAGTCGAGTAAGTGGGCGGGAGATTTCAGAAAACCCTTCCACGAATCGACGATAGTATCCAGCAAGTCCCAAGAAGCTTCGGACCTCTTTCACGTTTTTTGGAGGCTCCCAATTCATAATTGCTTCGATCTTCTGAGGATCTACTCGGACTCCTTCAGCTGACACTACATGGCCGAGGAACATTACTTCCTTTAGCCAGAATTCACACTTAGAAAGTTTGGCGTACAATTGTTCGTTCCTCAAAAGTTCCAATACAATCCGCAAATGCTGCGCATGTTCCTCCGGGCTCTTAGAATACACCAGAATGTCATCAATAAACACGACCACAAATTTATCCAAAAATTCAATGAACACACGGTTCATCAATTGCATAAATACAGCAGGTGCGATAGTGAGACCAAACGGCATCACTACAAACTCATAATGCCCGTAGCGAGTTCTGAACGCTGATTTCGGAACATGAGATTCCTTAATCCTTAGCTGATGGTATCCTGATCTCAGATCGATCTTAGAAAACACTGTTGCCCCTTGCAACTGGTCAAACAAATCATCAATCCGTGTCAACGGATACTTGTTCTTAATCGTCATCTTGTTCAGCTCCCGATAGTCAATACACAGTCGAAGCGATCCATCCTTCTTTCGGACAAAAAGAACTGGTGCTCCCCAGGGTGATACGCTTTGGATATAGCCCTTATCCAGTAATTCCTCCACCGCTTCTTGATTCGTACATCTCGGTAGGTGCCATACGATACGGCGCCTTGGAAATCGGTGTAGCTCCGGTTCCACTCAATGGTAAATTCCACATCCCTTCGTGGAGGTAGTCCCAGAACTCGTCAGAAATACATCTCGGAAATTCGTTCACAACAGAATGGATGAAAGTTCCACAATTTCGTCTTCTTTCTTCATTGCGTAACACCAGCATCAAGACACTGTTTCAACAATTTGACAGCTTTCATTGCCTTGATCAATTTTCCTGAGCTTCCCGGTTTCCATCCTTCGAATAGTACTTCGGAGCCATCATCAGTGATCAGTGAAATATTCCTCCTTCGGTAGTTCACAATTGTCCCATATCGATTAAGCCAATCGTCTCCGAGTATCAGGTCATCACCTTGCATTTCTATCACGATCAGATTTGAGAGCCACTCTCTGCCTCCAAATGATACAGGGAAATTTCTAGTTTCTAAATTTCCGGCAATCCTCTCTCCACTCGGTAAACCAACAACATAAGGTTCACAAGCATGAAAACCGGAAATATTCAAACGATTTATACAAGACAAAGATATGAAAGAATGTGTAGCTCCTGTATCAAACAAAACGCTAACTGGCTGGGAAAGGATTTGGGCAAGACTGATGCGACAAAGACATCCCGATCATCTGTCCTCCTCATCTCATACAAACGTGGGGGAACAGATCCGCACTCGATGTCCCCTTTCGGTCCCATTGTCCTCTCGCTCGCCTGCGGCCAAAACTCGAGGCATCTCGAACACTTTGCCGCGTCATTGACATCGGCTTCCTTCTCGAATCGGGCCGTGATGAACGGGTTCCATTGTACTTAGTGGCGTCCTTACAAAACATCGCACGGTGCCCTTCTGTCCGCACTCAAAACATGTAATCGAGTGCGCAAACAATCACGCCAAAGGTGGCACAGGCGACCACGCTTAAAGCACTTCCTAGCCGTATCCGCCGTGGCCGACATTGTTCCGTAATTCTTTCCGCTCTTAGATGGGTGCGGAGGCTTCTTGAAAGAAAAGAAGACTGGCCTTGCGGCCCATTGCTCTTGTGCTCGTAAAAGTACCGAGACTTTCTGCTTTCTTCGACTCCGTGAACTTCTCCATTGCCGCTTCTTTTATTTCATACGCCAACGCCTTATCTCGTATCAAGTGAGAGTGGTACATTCAAAACCGGACATGTACCTCTGGATTTCGGTTTCATCCTCATTTCAAAATGAATCATCATCTCATCTGCTCACCGGATGTCGAACAAATGCTAGCTTTGGTTAAACGTCTTAATCATCCGAGATACGGGTTCGTCGATGGTTGAGCGAGAAAAATTCGAATTTTGGCTTCCCTCACGGGACGAGGGCAATCGAGCTTCCATCATCATTTTAAATTCCGTCCAATCGGCATCATGATCTGCAGTCGGATAGCTTCCCACCACTCGGATGCTTCCCTATCGTAAAGTCTTGGGCAATAGGAGCTCTCCTATCATCCGGCAATTAATTCCAGCAAAAATTTTCTCCAGTTCCTTCAACCAATGGTCCCAAGTGGGAGTCTCGGAAAAGCCGTCAAATTTGGGTGGTTGCATCTTTGCCACTTCTTGTAACCACCGGTCACCTCGATTTCCCATTTTGGAATCCTTTGTTGTCCATCTCTCATCAATTCTCGCCACTTGCATTCGGTCCACGACTGAGCGAACTGAGTCATCTGGTTCTCGACTGGATAAAGGATTTCGCACACTGTTCCGGTTCGTTATTGATGGATTGTCTGGCTCGCTGAGCTATGACTAGCCTGATTAGAAGGCGACGCCTCCCTTTCAGCATTCCCTCGTCCGCGTCCACGACCGCGACCACGTCCACGTCCGCCTCTCAACATACTGTAAGCACAAGTACTTAATATACAGGAAACAACATCGTTCTAATATTCGAGTATAAAGAGACACAACATGTAAAGAACAAGATAGAGTTTAGGAACTTACAACCACTGTTCGCATAAAGACGTAGGCAGTGCAGTGATGTCGTTCACGACCGGTTACCTCAAAAGACATAAATGACCCATATTTTAACCCAACGGCCAAGATATCCATAATCTTAGCTCTGATACCATATTCTGTAACACCCCCGATATATTCAGGAATATTACAGCGCCGTAAATCCTTTACATAAGAATTTACAAGGCTGAATGAAAGAAATGACAATAACAGATACCCATTTATGAAATTGCTGAAATAAAATTCATCCGACTGGTTCAAAACCGAAATTACAAATATCCCATGGAGAGTTATTATTACATCATCAAAATCCAAACATTATAAATCGACAACGTACTCGAGTACTTATTGAAAATAACCAATAAATAACAGACAGAAAACCCGGTGGAAACATCACTCTGCACCCTCGTCGTCATGCATCTCTAGTGGTTGTTTCCCCGCTCTCCTGGATCCTGAACATACACAAATGTTCACCCCCGAAGGGGTTAGCACAACGATGCTAGTACAAGTACAACAATCATACAACAGTGATATAATCAACAATTATATCATAACAAGTTTCTCCAACGAGAATATCCACAATACATATCATATCATAACAGTTTCAACATACTGATGGTATTCCAACGATCCAGCGCACACAGCTATAGATTCCCATGATGATCCCGTCGGACCAACACATGGTGGAACTACCTGTCCAACGATCCAGCGCACACAGCTATAGATTCCCATGATGATTCCCGTCGGATCAACGCATGGTAGACATATATTCACAACATATTTACACGATACAATCACATCATAATTGTCATAATATAAACAACTCTAATTAGAGTACTTGCCTCGGCTCGTTGACAAGAATAAACTTCCACGAATATCAAAATACTCGAAGGTCGTCCCCTTCGATCAGTCACTTGTTAAGCTCGAACCTTAACAAAAGAAATAGTACAGAATTCATTTCGTGCCGTACGAACGTCTAACAATTCAACAATTACGGTAGGAAGTCCTTAATATGCAATCTGTCTGGACAGATTAACGCACGCTACGAATCATATGTAGCGTACGTTAATGCTACTCGTTAGCGTCGCGCAGACACACCGCCAGCGACGCTAACCCGGCGTTGTCGATGCCTCCGATCGATCGATCGACTCGGCTGATGATTTAACGCACGCTAAGTCCAAAACGTTGCGTACGCTAAACGTACTCGATAGCGCACGTTAAATCTCATATATTAGCGCACGCTAATAGTGCATGGCAGTTCACTGGAGGCAGCAGATTTACACAAATAGTGATGAAGTAAGCGAATTCTTCAGTGATTGATGTTTATTATCTGTCTTCATGTTATGTTCATAACCATTATGAATGATCTCCAGAATAATATCAACTTCAAGATGCAAATATACGTATAATCATCATGACACCATAATCCATCTTGATTACAATTCTCATGCGAAGTTGGTGGTCTCCGGTTGATGTATTAGATTCTACTATCATTATACATATTCAGACTTCATCTTGAGGTGAACTAACAATTCCGACTTATACGAAAGAATATTTCTTAAGATGATTCTTCCTATAAGTTCTTATAACATCTTTTCCAAATCATGATCACAAAGATAACATAAATCATACGGATTGTTAACTTCAGAATATTTCTCTCATCATTTGAAGTACTAGGATTCCAACTTCAAGGTTCCAACAATAATATCGTAATTGTAGACATTCCAATCTTCTAAACATGATGTTGTTGAATAATTCACTAATGAAATTCAATACCTCGTTAATATGATCATCGTATCCATTGGAAATCTAAATCTAAGGCTGGTGATAGGTTGAACATACCTTAATATGCCGGAATCACTGAACCACGAGGTATAATCCGACTCCAGTTGGTTATGTGCCACTCCAAGGTGTTACTTCTCTTCAATGATCACTCACAAGTGATACTCAATCATTCAATGATCACTAATATATGTTCTAAGTGTTTAGAAGGGAGATTCTTGCTCTCTGGACTCTCAAGGATGAAGTATAGACGAAGGAAATGAAAGCCAAAGCGGTTCTGTCCCATTTATAATATCTTGCATTATTGACAAGTTAGCGCACGCTATTAAGCATCCCTTAGCGTGCGCTAATAATGGTTGACTTCAGAATTTGTCCGGTGCATCGGGAATCTTATCCGACCCATGTCACCGGCGCATGTGTTAGCCGTCCCGCTCAATAATTGAGTTCTTAGCGCACGCAACTCCTATCTTCATAGCGTGCGCTAATAATGGCCCGATAGCGCGCGTTAAGATACATTCTTAGCGTGCGCTATCACGAGGTTGCTTGTGCAATTTTGCATGCTTCTATACTTATGTATAATGATATCAATACACGAAATATCATACTCCAATAATCAAATTCACCAATCCGTATAATACATGGTTTGAATACAGATGAAATACACTGTAATAAATCCGGATATTACAATTATGACTACCCGCATTGAAAGAATTAATTCGACGGCACGAACGAAATCCCGTTACTGTATAATATTTAATCCTCTCGTCGCGCGATATCCCAATTAAGCATAAGGCATGGATAAGTCGACCTTATATAGCTTAATTAATATTCTTGATCCCAAGTTACAATTGTACAATTCAAATATTTATCAATAACTCTTTATTGATCAATTTGAGCATGGCCATGCATTTAAACAATTTAACTTATCAAGGGACCGTGGATATCTTCTCCGTTTTATAGGAGGGACAAGTCCCCTCTGGACAAACTACTTCCCTCTGTATAAATCATACCGTATCCAATCACAAACTGTATGGTCTTTTGTCACAGAAGACGTTGGTATTGTGTTAAAATACGATACTCATTATGTAGGAAACTGTAGTGGCTTTAGGTAATAAGGACTTAAATAATATATAACAATCAGAGGAATTATAATGACTTAATCCATATATAATTCTCTTTGTTAGGTCATATCGAATACGATGCCTCTACATGTATCTATGACGTGATATAACATCTCAAGTTCATGACCAGTAAAACATAGTCATCGTGTCATCATCATACTAGTAATCATATTACTAGGGATATCTAGAATAAATATTCTTTAATGCTTTAACGAGCTTTACTATCAAGTCACATACTTGATGATCGTAAGCAGAATATTAATTCAATAATATAATCAATATTATATAATAATAAATGTCTCCACATTATTATTAAACAGTAGACTTAGAGCATTATACTAATAATCAGTTGGTCTCTAACTCGACGGTTAGGGTTGAGACCCATTCCACGGACCCCCGAATCCAGCACCCGCTCACCCGCCTCTTTTCGCTAGGATTTCTACCCACTCAGCGATCAGCCCGACCCCCACCGCGAAACCCTACGACGCTCATCTCAGCACCGCCTTACTCACCCCTCTGACGTCGTCGCAAGTGTGCGAAGCTCTATCCCAACACCCTAGGCTTCATTCGTTCATCTCCGTCCCTACAACGTCTTGGGCTGCCCGTCAGGTACACGACCCGCTCCCAACTCGTAATCTGCATGTTAACATCCCTATTAATTCGACCAACGTTGCTAGCACTCCATTGCACAATTATGCGATTAATGGGTCGATCATGCATGACCATGCTGTCTCGAAATTGGATGATCTCATGCATGCCCATAATCAGCACCTACACGATCACTCTTCATCGTCTATTCCTATTTCATTTGCCTTGTCGTTTAATCCTCCTCTGCCCCGATTTTCTCCGGTCACGGGAGGTCTTTCTTCTTCTGTACATGCAGGTTCTTGCCCTAATAAATTCGGCTCTTTGCATAAGCCATCTTCCCCAGAAGCTCTCAACTCGGCCATACACAACATTCACCAACTTCCTTCCTCCTCTCGCATCAAGCCGTATGAGCCATACCGTCGAGGAGACTCAGTTTGCATATGTGTGTGGACGATAATAGATACAGGGAACGAGTTCGGTTTCTCTCCAACACCTTTATCGGGAGAATATTCTAAGTGAAGACTGACAAGCCGTGGGAGGTCCATACTCTCAAAACCAAACTCGCATCCTTGTGGCAGCTTGATCACGAATGGAAAATTATTCCGTTGGGGAAAGGTTGTTATAATCTACAATTCTCCAATGACTCCGATAGAGTCAAATCCAGTAGTCATTCAGCCTGGTTGTTAAAGTCGGGCACCCTTCGTATATCTAAATGGGTTCCTAATTTCAACCCATACAAAGTTAACACCACTACTGCGCATGTTTGGATTCGCATATCCACACTTGGTCTGGAGCATTGGGACACACTTGCTATCTGGGGTATCGCAAAAGTTGTTGGCAATCCTGAACATATTGATGAAAGAGCTATCGTATGCTCTGTTGGGCACTTTGCTAGAGTCCTCGTAGAAGTTGAAGTTGCGAATTTTGACTCCCTTCCCGAGGAAATTTTAGTTGAAGCCGATGGTACTTTCTCTCTAGCTTCCATCTCCTACGAAAACCTTTCCGATGTATGCAACTATTGTCATTTCTCTCTAGCTTCCATCTCCTACGAAAACCTTCCCGATCCGCTAACTTGAAACATACTTCCTCTCAGACTCGCACTACCCAATCACACTCTCTACGTCGTTCACGGGGCAGATCTATTGGATGCCATCAGGCCCCTAGACAGGAATATAGGCCTTGTCCCATGATTTCACAAGAAGCAACAACTTCAGTCTTGACGATCACAGGAGTCCCGCCTGCTTCTCGTATACATCAGACTGGCATGCCCATTTCTAATGCTTTCGAGGCCCTTTGCCTCAACGATGATACGACGGACCTCCCCGCACCTCATGACATGGCCATCATCCCTTTTACTACCAATTCTGGCCCGTCACCTTCTCTTAACGTGGTGAACTCAGTCATCACTCACTACGAGGCACAATCACAGTCATTCCCACAGATTTCTAATATCTCGCCTTCGTATGAGCTATCTCGCACCCCCGGGACTCAGTGCCGCCCCTGATCACTTTTGCTCCACCTCTTGGATCGGAACTTTGTCAATCACTCAAGCGATGGCTATCTAAGCCTCACAGGCCTCGATCTTGCTCCATTTCTCCTCAGAGATGTACACGAATTGAGGCGACCTCTTCAGAACCGGATGCCTCTGTGCCTGACGATCGAGCTCAGTCATTCTTTAACTCTAAATCAGCTAATGCCGAAATACCAAATTTGTACGAACATGACAAGGCAGACTTTGTTGTCCATGCCAAGCCTACATCCAAACCCCTCCAAGCCATGCACAATGCCGCTACTGGCTCATGGGCGGATCAAATGGAACTTGAAGAAATGCTGCGTAAGCACAGCGATTCTGGCTGGACTACATGAATATACTAATCCGGAATGTTTGCAGGCTGGGGACCGAACAGTCCTAGTCCTCACTCCGAAACATTTGCTAGAGATACTCTCTGGACTGGCGTGCCATCATTGAACCCAAGGTACGCGTGTCTTCTCTGGCTCCTCGTTTCTTTCGCTCTCTTAATTTGGTCTTTCTTGGGGAAAACTCGCGACCCCCTCTTCGTCCTAACATATGGCTTTATTGCAAAAATGATCTTGCGAATCTCTCTCATATTGTTTATGTTTCGGATCAGTTATTAATAGCCTACACTGTTACTAGAGACATTCCGACTCATTTAGCTTTTGTTCATGCTCATAATGTTTACACTCATCGTCGTTTACTTTGGACTGATCTCTTACATGCAACTTCTCTGCCTTGTTGTGTTATGGGTGATTTTAACGTCGCATTCGGTGCTCACGAGCATATAAGTATGGCACCCCCTCCCCCCTTTCTTGTTCTGAATTTAGATAGGCCATCGACTTTGTGGACCTTCTGGAAGTGGAAAACGAGGATATTACATTTACTTGGCGCTCTCGTCAACATCCTGGGACGTTCAAGGCCTCTAAATTGAATCGCAGCTTTGATAACAGTTAATTTACTGCCATGTGGGACTCGATCCATGCGCGGGTGCTTCCTCGCATCAATTCGGACCATCACCCAATTCTTCTCTCTTGCACGGACTCAAAGCCCTCTCCACCTCGCCCATTCCGCTTCCAAAAGATGTGGACTTCACATTCAGAATTCCGCCCCTTGTCAATGAGTCTTGGGCTGAACCCCTCCCTCCAACGAATCTTATTTCAAGAGTGGTCCGTAAGTTGAAGAGACTCAAGGCTGTCATTCAGGACTGGAACATCAATGTCTTTTGTAATATTCTCAAGGTTACTCTGAGATCCTTTTCGACCAAAAGGTAGAGCTTCAAGTTCTCATCAACCGTACACTCCCAACAACAAGCTTTCTACTCTCAGAAGAATCGCCTAACTTGGCCAATGGATGGGGATCGCAACACATCTTTCTTCCACAAGCTCAATGCCTCGGCCAAAGTGAAGCAGCACCTTAATTCCATCCTCATTGAGGTTGAGATTGTTGTTGACCACCAGTGCTTGGCCGATCACATTGTGAAGTACTTTTCGGATCTCTTCTCGGAGCCAATCACGTCCTCCCTGATCGACTTTTCCACGATGGGGAAGGTTATCCAACCAGGTATCTCTTCCGCTGAAAATGATCTTCTATTGAAGGTCCCCCTCCCGAACGAAGTTAGGATCGCTGTTTTCTCCCTTTCTCCAGATAGCTCTCCGGGCCCCGAGGGTTCTCAGGACACTTTTACTAGACTTATTGGGATATTATCCGGGATGACATGACTGTTGCGATCACTATTTTCTTTACGAACGTCTTCCTCCCTCATGGCCTCAACTCCAGTTTTGTGGTTCTTATTCCTAAGAAGAAGGGTGCCAAAAAAGTCGAGGATTTCCGTCCGATCGTTCTCAGCAACATTCTCTTCAAGATCATCACTAAGATTTATGCTAGTAGGTTGGCTCTTTCTTCGGCCCCCACCTCTCCCCATACCAGTTTGGTTTTGTCCCGGGTAAACGTATTCATCATTGTATTGCTTATGCCTCGGAATGTTTTAATTGCTTGCACAGGGACAGAGATGATGGTAATTTGGCCTTCAAGATTGACATTAGAAAGGCTTTTGATACCGTCAAATGGTATTTTGTTCTGTCGTTTCTTCGGTTTCTTAGCTTTGCAGAGTTAGTGGTTGCTCACTTCGCCATCATACTTCATTCAGCCCGCTTATCGATTCTAATCAACGGCTCCCCAGAAGATTTTTTCGCTTGCTCTCATGGTGTGAGACAGGGGGACCCTATCTCCCCTATGCTCTTTTGTTTGGCGGAAGAATATCTTAGTCGTATGATCACAGACTGTCATTTGAAGAAGACTATTAGACCGGCCATGGCACAGATGGGTGCCCCTTGTCCTCCCTTCTTGCTCTATGCTGACGACATATTGGTTTTTTTGCGGCGAAAGTCTCCTCTATCCGCCAAATTAAAGTTGTTTTTGAGATATACGGCTTACTCCTGGGCCAATGGGTTAGTACTGCGAAATCCAGAGTATTTATTAGCTTGAAAATCACACCCCGATGGAAATCTAAGATTCTTTCTCTATCTAGCATGTCGGAAGGCTCCTTACCTATGAAATACCTTGGAGTTCCCATATTTATTGGAGCCCCTACCGGCGTGATATTCCAGCCCCTCACAGACTCCATAATCTCCAAATTCTCCCGATGGGATGGATCATCTATTTCTATGGCAGGACGGGCTTTCTTGGTCGACAATGTCATTTCTAGTTCCTTTGTGCATTCTATGATTATTTACTGGTGGCCCTTGACACTTCTTTCAAAGGTGGAGATAGCTATGCACAATTTCATCTGGACGGGTGATATTGCTGTCGGTGGGAAATTCAACATATCCTGGAAGCACGTTTGTTCTCCTAAAGAGGAGAGCAGCCTGTAATATCCGACGGAAAATTCTTACTTACTGTTGTATCATTCGGATAATTCAAATACTGTTGTAAGTCTTGTTGCATTTGTTTATTGTTATTGATGTTGGAATATATCATAAATAGACATAATAATAACGATCACTCGCACTATAATTGGATTCTCAACGTCGCATAGATTAATACATTTTTGAGCTACTAAACCTGAGTCTAATGTACGCTAATCCTCAAGCATAACGTACGTTATTTTAAGTCCTTTACGTACATAAAGGGGTACACTGTTACGTACGTAACCAGTGTAATTGTATCCGATCTCAACTTTCGGCGTGTGGGGCCGGACAGGATTCGAATATCTGATCTTTTGGAGGCAATCTAGTTGACCTACATTACGTACGTAATGCTTCGATAGGTAACGTACGTAACAATGTTCGTATTTCAGTCCAGTAACCTCTGGACTTAGCTTACGTACGTAACACTTTCCGTGTAGCGTACGTAAAGCTGTTAACGTACGTTATCCTCTTGTGATAACGTACGTAACGAACTGTGCTGTTATAAAAAGACAACTTGTGTCTTTCATTTTGCACGACCAAACTCTGAGTTTTCACCAATATAATCATCCCCCTTCATCCCTAGATCAAAATTACCTTCTTCCAACTTGTGTTTGAGCTTTACATTTGGATTTTGGAGCTTGTTGATTGGGAGTTGGAGTCATTCTTAAAGCTTAGATTGTGTTCCTCTGGTTTTGGTGTATTGTTCTGCAATTCTGGAGGTATGTCATACGTTTTAACCCTATAATCTCATAGTTATAATGATAGTGATTAAGTATACTCCACCTAGTGATGAATTAATCAAGCTAAACATGTTTATAGTTAAGTTTCCAACAAACTTAATGATGAATATGATGATTAAGGGTTTTTGTAATGATGTGTTCTTAGTGTTTTAAATGGTGATGATCATGTTTAGTTAAACCAAACTCTTATTCCTGGACTAATAACACCAATGGAATACTAATAGTCCTTGTTTCATTATAATGTAAATAACTTATTAGAATAATTACCATAAAATGTTTTAAGAAACCCTTGTTGATCATTAGAAGAATGGAATCACCTTCTTGAACCTAAGCTAAATGAATCCAGAGGAGTAATGTTTGAACCTCCAAATTAACTAGAAGATTATAAGGAAGGTGTTGAACTTGAAGTAGTCTTCATGATCATAATATGGAATTATAACTACTTAACTCAACATAAGTAATTGATTGAAGTGCAGATTTTACTTTTAATCAATTGAGATGTTCTTGATAAGTTTAAAGAGTAGGAGATTATTGTTTAACACATCTTAATCCAGCAAACATTTGGTAAACATCTTGTAATCAATTGTAAGAATAGAATGGTATTGAATAAGGTTCTTGGAGTAACCCTCAACATCTTAAAGTTGAACTACTCAAATGAGAATTAGGATGTTGTCTCGTTGAAGTTGGTATAGATGATCATATGAACGTATTATTGAGCAAAATATACTTCATTCAAGGTTGATTGTCCGAGTAACCGATTTTGAATCGAGGGCCGGCTGTTCGTTCAACAAGAAGGACTTTACTCGCCTCCGTATTGAGGCAAGTTATCTTGCTTGGTTATAATGATGTGTGGATTATTATGATGATTAATCATTTCGTGTATATGAAACACTTATAAACTTGTGTCTTGTGACTTGAGGTTGTTCTTAATGATGTCCCGTTTTCATCGTGGGATTGTATTCCCAAGTTCGTTACTTTTGGACCCTTGATATTGTTGATCTTGTTGTCATTTCGGTGAGTCCTCGGTCCTTAATCGGATTTGTGAATTATTGAATTCGTTGTCATGTTGTATCGTGACATATCCGGAGTCATATCTACGTTCCGATTGGATATTGTGTAGGATTTTTAGCCGGGCACATATATAGTCATGCGTGAATATTTTTCTGTGAAGGGCTGTGCACACGAGACGTAGTTCGTTGAGGCTAATTAGGTACATTGTCCCACGTATATCCTGGATTCCGTATACGGGGTGGACATGTGCACTGACACATATTCGGATCGGGCGTACTGTGATGTCCCTCTTGAGCCGTACTATCTTAGTCGTTCATAGTCCATTTTTATACTTGGATGTGTTCGACGTTTTGTGACTGAGCGTTCATACGCCCTAGGGGTATGTTCGTTAGTCGGGGCGTTATTCTTGAAATCTTACATACGTGAATTGTATAATATCTTGAGAATCATTTATCATATATATCTGACCCTGTGTTGGGCGAAATACTTGTGTTGTATTTTAGGTCGAGGAAAAGGCAAGGCACGGGAAGATCAAGGTGATGATGAAGGGTTCGAAGGATACTAGTCCGGGGGCCCCAAGTCTTTCGTGTCCGATCATGTTCATATCGTGTAATGTTATCTTTCCGTTTTATTTTAAGTTTGAACAAGTGTATTGTTATTTAAGGTATATTTCATCTCCATATGGATTATACATATGTTTTTGGATCCTGTGTGTAATAAGGCCGTAGGCCATACTGCTGTAAACTCCAGATCGGAGTAAGTACTATGTTTTGTGGTTCGGTATCACATGTATTGTGTATTTAATCTGTACTTTGGGTATCGCCTGGTGGATCCCAGTGTGGGGTCCACGGCACTGTAATGGCCTTATCGGGGTGTAACAGAAGATGGTATCAGAGACTTTACTAGAGGTCGTTTTGTTTCTTTTGAGTCTTTATGTATTGAACTAGTATCAAGAGACCTTCGTGTCACGTGTGACCCGTGCGAGCGCCTGATCCTACGAGCCAAATGCGGTACGTACTTTATGAACCATGAATAAATTACTGACATGATATTGATCTCTGAATAGATCTCCTTGTTGATCTTGGCATTTTAAGGGTTTGTGGCAGGAATTATCTGATTGATGATTCAAATAAAATTCTGGATTGATTATATGATTGAAATCATTCGCCTCAAACGTCGATATGATATTCTGTTTGACTCTCGTAGTGACGATAATTCATTACGAACTGTTTTCTTGAATATGTAATTTCTCACTGCCATTAGCTTAGCATGAATTCTGATTGGTATCATGAATTGTACTTATGATTATCATTACAAATTGATTCTTTCAGTATGGAAAGGAATTTGAGAGGCCGTGGCAGAGGGGGACGAGGACGCGGAAGGGGCCGAATCCCGATACCGCGAGCCAACAGATGTGCGAACGCAGAGCATAGTTCCGCAGGCAGTGATTCGCCTTCTAGAGACCAATCGCACCACAATGGACGCGAGGATGCTCGTGTCGATCCTTACACTGTAATGCAGGGCATGATGGCTCAGATGACCCAAATGGGTCAGTTAATGGAAACTATGCAGAGCCGCACCGACCAAAGATCAGGGGCCACCTCCTGTACATGGCGGGCCGGTGAATCGGATCATCAGCGACATCTCACGCCAACGACCCCCGATTTTTGAAGGTTCCTCTGAGCCGGCTGATATCGTGCATTGGATCGAACACTTCGAGAAATTGTTCAATATGGTAGACTGTCCAGTAGAGAATCGAGTCTCCGTAGCAGCTTACTACTTGGGCAAGGGCGCCCACACTTGGTGGCTTTCGGTGAGGCCAGCTGATGGCGTATGTACTTGGGAAGAATTTAAAAATCTCATGCTAGATCGTTACTATCCAGATCCTCTCCGCGAGGCCAAACTATCAGAATTGCTGAATCCGGAACCGTCCGAAGATGATGACGTACTATCTATCGCCGAGAAATTCCAGGCACTTCTCCCTTTTGCCGCAACGATTGTCCACACAGAAGCTGATAAGATCAAATACTTTCTCAAAAGGCTTAAACCCCGAATGAGGATGCAGCTGTTGAACCATCATTGTGTGACCCTACCGGAGTTCATCGAGAAAGCTCTGGAGTACGAATTGACCGTGAAGGAAATTTCCAAGAAGCAACCGTGATCTAACAACAAGAAATTCAGAACCGTAACTACCGACAAAGAATCGGAACATTCAAGAGACCCCAACCAGTGCCAAATCCTTCTGAACGGCAACCTACGGCATCGAAGCCAACCGGATCGCAACCTCGAGCGGTCAACCTATCTGTTGTGTGCTCTAATTGTGGAGACCACGGGCACATCAATTCGAAATGTCCTAGGCCAGCCGTGTCATGCCATACTTGTTGGAAGAACGGACATCGTGCTCGTTATTGTAGGAGTGGACCAGTACGTATTCCCGTAGCACCTCATGCTCCAGTACAGTCTTCAGTACAGGACCGAGTACCTCCATCCGCTTCTTATCAGACTACCGGGGCAAACAAGGGGATAGGACGTGGAAATCAAGCTGGTACATCTGGTGCAGGGGCTGCAAAACCTAGAGTTTACGAGATGAAGAGGGTCAAGATCCCGGCCGCATGATTGCAGGTACTCTCGAGATCCAATCTCAGCATGTCTGTGTTCTTTTTGATACTGGTGCTTCACACTCCTTTTTATCTACTTCTTGTTTGAGTCGTTTGCAATTAGAGCATGTTATCAATTGTGAACCTTATATAATTGGTCTACCCCATGGTAGAAGAATTGTTGGGAATCGTGAAGTTCGGATCGCTCGATTCGAATGAACGACCGTGAGTGGTGGTCAAATTTATTTGTTGTCGATTTACCTAAAGATGATGTGATGTTGGGTTTCGATTGGATGGACCGTCATGATGCCATAATTAGTGTCCGCAAGCTTAACAAAGGACCGTCACCTCCGACGATGGTATTGAGTGTACTTTCCAGGGTGATAATCCTAGCTGCCCGGAGAATCATCAGCGCTATGAAAACGGTGAAACTGCTTAATCAAGGATGTATTGGCTATTGGTGTTACATGACCAAGACAATGGATCGACCAGTTGAATTGATCGATATTCCGGTAGTCCGAGACTACCCAGACGTATTTCCAGATGAATTGCCAGGCTTACCTCCGCGTCGTGATGTAGAGTTCAATATTGAGCTAGAGCCTGGTACGTCCCCGCTTTCAAGAGCACCGTATCGTATGGCTCCGACTGAGATGCAGGAGCTGAAGAGCCAACTTGAGGATTTGACCGAGAAGGGCTACATTAGACCTAGCGCGTCCCCTTGGGGAGCACCAGTATTATTTGTACGGAAGAAGGACGGATCCCTACGTCTGTGTATTGATTATCGTGAGCTGAACATGGTAACCATTAAGAACAAATACCCATTGCCGCGTATTGATGATTTATTGGATCAGCTTCAAGGGGCTGCTGCGTTTTCTAAGATCGACCTGAGGTCTGGTTACCATCAGTTGAGGATTCGTGAGTCTGATATTTCGAAGACCGCTTTTCGTACTCGCTATGGGCATTATGAATTCGTAGTGATGCCTTTTGGACTGACGAATGCACTGGCAGTATTCATGGAGCTGATGAATCGAGTCTTTATTAATTATTTGGATCGCTTTGTAGTCGTTTTTATTGACGACATTCTGATATATTCTCGTGACCATGAAGATCACGAGCGTCATCTCCATCTAGTTCTCGAGGCGTTAAGACGAGAGCAGCTTTATGGAAAATTTTCTAAATGTGAGTTCTGGATGAATGAAGTTATCTTTCTCGGACATGTGATATCAGCTGATGGGGTGCGAGTAGACCCACAGAAGATAGAAGCTATCCGAGACTGGTTACCACCAAAGAACGTTAAGGAAGTACGCAGTTTCTTGGGACTAGCAGGTTATTACCGACGGTTCGTGGAGGGTTTTTCCAAAATTACCCAACCAATGACTAATTTGTTGAGAAAGGATAAGAAGTATTTATGGTCAGAGGCATGTCAGCGGAGCTTTGATGAACTTAAGAGTCGGTTGATTTCGGCACCTATTTTAGTCCTACCGAAAGGAACGGAAGGGTTTGTAGTGTATAGTGACGCATCTAAACAGGGCCTTGGGTGCGTACTAATGCAAAATGGGAAGGTGATCTCCTATGCATCGAGACAGCTACGACCTTACGAGGTCAACTACCCCACCCATGATTTAGAACTCGCAGCCGTGGTGTTTGCTTTAAAATCAAGGCCATTATCTGTATGGAGTTACCTGTCAGATTTTTACGGATCACAAGAGCTTGAAATACATTTTTACTCAGAAGGAGTTAAACATGAGGCAGAGAAGGTGGCTAGAACTCATCAAAGACTATGATATCGAGATCCTTTATCATCCGGCAAAGCAAATGTAGTTGATGCTTTGAGTCGAAACAAGACAAGAGCAGATGCTTGCCCGCCTAACAACTCGGAGGGTATTGCGGTTAGAGTTGGTGAGGCCGGAAATTGAAGTCAGTTACAGCGTATTCAAGGGCAACTCAGAAACTTGAGATTTCATCGTCCCTTGAGGATATAATTAGATCGAAGCAAGTTACGGACCCATTCTTATCTCGAGTTCACGATGAAATAACTCAAGGGAAAGGTCTGGCTTTGTAATACACGAGGATGGATTGATACGCTTGAAACCGAGTTTGTGTACCCGATGATGAGTTAAGGAATTCTATCACGAAGAAGCTCATGCTACCCGTACTCTATCCACCCGGGTCTAGCAAAATGTATAAGGATTTGAAACAATATTATTGGTGGGGAAGTATGAAACGTGAAGTTGCGTAATCTGCTTCGAGGTGTTTAACTGTCAACAAGTTAAGATTGAGCACCGGCGACCCGCAGGATTGCTGAAACCGCTTCCGATCCCCGAGTGGAAATGGGAGGACATATCGATGGATTTTATTACCAGTCTGCCGACGAGTCGTCGAGGGATGAATACGATTTGGGTGATTGTGGATCGTTTGACCAAATCAGCCCACTTTCTGGAGATTAAAGATACTTGGGGACCCGAGAGATTGGCCCAACTATTTATCAAAGAAATTGTAAGGTTACATGGTACCCCTAAGAGTATTGTATCAGATCGTGACGGGCGATTCGTGTCACATTTTTGGAAAGCAGTTCATCGTGCGATGGGTACGCAGTTGAACTTCAGCACAGCATTTCACCCGCAGACGGATGGTCAGACTGAGATAACTATCCAAACTTTAGAGGATATGCTGAGGGCGTGCGTTCTCGATTGGAAGGATGATTGGGAGGCCCAACTACCCTTCGTGGAATTCACTTATAATAATAGCTGGCACACTTCGATTCAGATGGCACCTTATGAAGCATTGTATGGCCGTCGTTGTAGATCCCCTCTGTGTTGGGACGATCCATCTGAAACCCTGGGTACGGAACCCGATATGTTGATAGCAGCCCGTGAGAAGATCGCCCTGATTAGGAGTCGTTTGTTGACGGCTCAAAGCCGACAGAAGTCCTACGCAGACAACCGCCGGCGACCGCTTGAGTTCGAGGTCGGCGACCATGTACTAATGAAGGTGTCCCCTACTCGAGGAGTTTTTCGTTTTGGGAAGAGAGGCAAGCTGAGTCCGAGATATATCGGGCCGTTTGAGGTTTTGGACCGAGTAGGCGATTTAGCCTATCGCCTGGCTTTACCACCAGCCCTGAGCCGGATTCATAACGTGTTCCATGTCTCCCAGTTAAGGAAATACGTTGCTGATCCGAGTCATGTACTTCAGTTCGATGAGATCGATTTAGCGGAGGATCATTCGTATGAGGAGCGCCCCGTACGAATACTTGAGAGGAGGATCAAACAACTGCGTAATAAGACGATTCCCCTACTGAAGGTTCAGTGGTCACGACACGGGGTCGAGGAAGCCACGTGGGAGATGGAGAGAAGCATTCAAGAGAGGTATCCTGAATTGTTTACCCCTTAGTTTTGAGGACGAAACCCCTTTTAAGGGGGGGAGTATGTAATATCCGACGGAAAATTCTTACTTACTGTTGTATCATTCGGATAATTCAAATACTGTTGTAAGTCTTGTTGCATTTGTGTATTGTTATTGATGTTGGAATATATCATAAATAGACATAATAATAACGATCACTCGCACTATAATTGGATTCTCAACGTCGCATAGATTAATACATTTTTGAGCTACTAAACCTGAGTCTAACGTACGCTAATCCTCAAGCATAACGTACGTTATTTTAAGTCCTTTACATAAAGGGGGTACCGTTACGCACGTAACCAGTGTAATCGTATCCGATCTCAACTTTCGGCGTGGGGGCGGACATGATTCAATATCCGATCTTTTGGAGGCAATCTAGTTGACCTACATTACGCACGTAATGCTTCGATAGGTAACGTATGTAACGATGTTCGTATTTCAGTCCAAGAGACTCGGACTTAGCTTACGACGTAACACTTTCCGTAGCGACGTAAAGTCGTTAACGCACGTTATCCTCTTGTGATAACGCATTTAACGAATCAGGTCGTTATAAAAAGGCAACTTGTGTCTTTCATTTTGCACGACCAAACTCGAGTTTTCACCAATATAATCATCCCCTTCATCCCTAGATCAAAATTACCTTCTTCCAACTTGTGTTTGAGCTTTACATTTGGATTTTGGAGCTTGTTGATTGGGAGTTGGAGTCATTCTTAAAGCTTAGATTGTGTTCCTGTGGTTTTGGTGCATTGTTCTGCAATTCTGGAGGTATGTCATACGTTTTAACCCTATAATCTCATAGTTATAATGATAGTGATTAAGTATACTCCACCTAGTGATGAATTAATCAAGCTAAACATGTTTATAGTTAAGTTTCCAACAAACTTAATGATGAATATGATGATTAAGGGTTTTTGTATTGATGTGTTCTTAGTGTTTTAAATGGTGATGATCATGTTTAGTTAAACCAAACTCTTATTCCTGGACTAATAACACCAATGGAATACTAATAGTCTTTGTTTCATTATAATGTAAATAACTTATTAGAATAATTACCATAAAATGTTTTAAGAAACCCTTGTTGATCATTAGAAGAATGGAATCACCTTCTTGAACCTAAGCTAAATGAATCCAGAGGAGTAATGTTTGAACCTCCATATTCACTAGAAGATTATAAGGAAGGTATTGAACTTGAAGTAGTCTTCATGATCATAATATGGAATTATAACTACTTTTTGACTCATCAAGGTCAATATTATTAAAAAAAAACGAGAAACAGAAAAGAGTTACAAAGAGAGGGCCATCCTAGACAACAAAATAAAATCTCAAGCTAATCCCACAGGCGGGTAGTCAAGAGAAATAGAGAGAAAAACACAAATGCAAAAGCAATCTATGAAAATAGAATAAAAGGACCTAAACCCCCATACCAGATGTATGGGGTTGCAACCGCAGGCCTCGTTAAAACCCTATCGTAGAAAAACCCAATGGGAAAAACCTACGATAGGGAAAAAGAGTACCAGCGTTATGCATGAGAAAACTAATGTCGGCTAAAATACATAGGAGACATATCCCTCAATGAAGATCTCGGAGAGGCTGCGGTGCTTCGCTAGACCACTCGTAAGAAACCAATCTTTAGAAAGCCACCGCCACCGCATTCCCTTCTCTATAGATATGAGAGACCAGAAGTGCATGCCAATAATACGCCAAATCCGCCTCAAATGATCATGTAGATCCAGGAACACCGAACTACGATCCGAGAGAATGCTCACAACATAAGTAGAGTCGACTCACCACAAATAATCCCAACCATGATAAAAGCAATCTCAATAGCATGAATAGCCGCGACCAACTCGGCTTGAAGGCAAAACAAAGAACCAATTGCTGCAGAGAGAGTGCCAAAACCCGGCCAGACGATTCCGATAAACAAGGCCAATAGCACCCAAGCACAGGGCACCTTTAGCCATCCCATCGGTGTTAACTTTCATCCACCAATTGGGGGATACCATTTCACATAAATAGGGTAAAGCGGAGGTCTCGCGTGGCCACCACACCGCAGAGCCCGAAGACGAACCAGATCGTAAATAGAGTTATCCATGGTGCCCATGTCATAGTTATTACATTCTCCGAGAAGAGACCAAACTATAGAACGAAGAGACATGATAGAAAATTTAGCATCATTATATAAAACCTCACAAATAATATGCCGATAGCCCAGACGGCACTAATAATAGTGAATCTCCGAGAGTAGAGATCTGTGACTAAATCGATATCCATAGCTCGAATGATGAAGTGCCCGAACCCGGCATTCAATTCTAAAGAGTTTAAGAAGCCCCGCTCAATATAGTCCTTAATCGCGGATAACAACACACTCGGTGAAAATATGGTCAATCGATTCACTACAGAGACAGAAAAGGCAAACCGAAGGACCAATGAAACCCCTTAAACGAAGAAGATCAAAAACAGCAAATTGTGAATAGCCTTCCATCAGTGAGAGAACGACGAACGGGATTAATCTGTACAAATCCATTTCCCCACTCACCTTAGGAAAGTTGTGGCGAAGGTGCCAATAAGCGATTTGAGAGGTAACATTGCCATGCACCGATTTAGCCCAAACCCGCTCGTCTTTTCCTTCAAAGTCGAGGGGCATAGGCGACATCTAAAGCAACATCACGACACCTTTCCATGAAATCGAGGGTAAGATGCGAGTCCCGTCGTAGTAAAAATCGCCGATGGTGTCGGAGAAGGTACTTCGAGATGCCGAGAATACCCAACCGATCACCAATGATATAACCTAGCCATTGTCCCACCAAAAATTAATATTCTGACCATTACCAATAACCCAACTGGAAGTGTTAAGAAGACGGGGAATATGATTACGAACCCCCCTGAATATAGAGGAAGAAACAATCTTGCGAGTATCCAAATTACTTCTGAGAAACCTCTGACGAAGGAATTTTCCACAAAAGGAATCCTCTGCAGAATAACCTGTGCCAAACGGAACAAAAAGGATTCATTCATCGTACGAAGATGCCTCACCCCAAGCCCTCCCTCCTCTAAAGGGGAACAAACTCTACCTGTGCCACAAGACATGCGTTCTTGTGACTAATGTCCCGACCAAATAAAATTTCTAGCCAGAATCTAATTTGTTTATCAATTTGATAGGCCTTCTTTTTATGATGATAGAGTGAATGGAGTAGGTCATTTTAACAGAGTTAACTAAGCAAATACGACTACCATCGAGAGAGAGGATCCTTTCCAAGCAGAAAATTTACTAATAATTTTGTCAACGACCGGGGCAATATGGATGAGACGGGGTATGCCGCAGAATAACGGAACCCCGAGGTAATTGAAAGGGAGTGATCCTCGCGCATGCCAAGGGTGCGCAGAATGACCCGTTTGGTGTGGATAGGAACATGAGAACCGAAATAAACCTTAGATTTATTAAGGTTCATAGCCTGGCCCGAAATGGTGAGTAATCATCAAGAATCTTCGATATGGCATTGGCATTATCCGTAGAGGCACGACCAAACACGATAGCATCATCCGCATAAAAAGGTGAGAAGGATAGACAATCTTACGGCCCGCAAAAATAGGCTTGAAGAGAGTAGTCCGAACCGCATTGAGAGCATGAGACCGAGCATCTCCTCAAAGAATACAAAATAAAAGAGGGGACATGGGATCACCTTGCCGAACCCCTTGATCGCACGCAAAGTAACCCGTAGGAGCACCATTTATAAGAATAGAAAGCTTCGCTGAGTGAAGAATGGTGGAAACCCAAGCAACAAACTGGTCGTGAAAACCAAAACTGTGAAGAACATCCAATAAGAACTCCCAGGAAAGAGTGTCAAAAGCTTTACGAATGTCAATTTTAATAGCCATGTTACTGCGAACGCGCGCGATTCAAACAATTAACGCATTCAAGCAATAGATATACAATCGTGGATACGCCGACCGGAATAAAGCCAAACCGATGGGGTGATGATCTCATGAATAAAACTAGAAAGTCCGGCCGTGAGGATTTTAGTAATAATCTTGAAGATAAAGTTACTTAAGACAATAGGCCTAATTGCTCAATAGAGATGGCCCCTTTGACTTTAGGAATGAGAGCAACTAAGCTAGAGTTAAGACCCGTCGGAAGATCACCCTCAATGAAAAATTGCCGAATAGCCGCCACAATATCGGTACCAATGACCTCCCAAGAGAACCGATAAAATAATCCAAGAAAGCCAGCTGTGCCTGTGGGCACTGTGGGGCTCCATATCGAAAACAGTAGAACGAATTTCCTCGGAATGGGGAATAGCAGTAAGGATGGAGTTATGCCGATGAGAAACCTTAGGAAGAGAGAAACCAAAGGGGCCAATTAGTAGCAATCGGTGGCCTTCGAAAAGGTGTCGATAAAAATTCACAATGTGGTTCGAGATGGTAGACGGATCACGACAAAGATCACCGTCAATAAGGAGAGAGGAAAGTCAAGACGATTATTCCTCATCTTAATCGTCTATGGAAAAAGGCATTCGATCACCATCCTTAAGCCAATTAGTCCTACTCCTTTGTTGGAAGAAAAGACTCTCTTTATTAAGGATGTCATTCAAGGCCGCAGCTTGTTTCGACCTCCCGATGTAAGAGCTCGTCGGTATACCCATCCGCATCAATGAGAGACCGAATGTCACCAAGTTGATCCAAAAGTCGACTTTTTTAGTGAAAATATCACCAAAAGACGAAAAATTCCAATGCTTGAGGGTACGACGCAGCTTTTTAAGCTTGTACAAAACCAAGTCCCAAGGAGACCCTTACAATTAAGATTCCAAGAGTTTGAATAACATCAATAAATGAATTATCGTAGTCCACATACGTTGAAAACGGAAAGGTGCAGGGAAAAGAAGTATTACCCAAAGTGGAGGTGAGCCAGATCGGGTGGTGATCGAGCAGTCCTAGGGAAAACATGATATTTTGTGGAAACCCGGTGATCGATAAAATCGGGCCAAAAATCGATCAATGCGGGTCTCAACATGATAATCATCATGAACCCCGCCTCCGTAAACCGATGACCAGTAAAAGGGATGCCGACAAGCAAGGCCTCATCAATAAATTGACTGAACTCCCGACAAGAAGTAGCATTGGGAACATGAAGACTGCGACGCTCATGTGCCCCAATGACGGCATTAAAATCTCCGAAGACTAAAAGGTTAGGGTGAAGGAAGCTCAGGATATCCTCCCAAAGATTCCTGCGACCAATATAGTTACGAGCACCATGAACAACAGACGCCCGAAAGTCCCATCCATTAAAAGAGATGTCCATGATGATAACCCGATCGAGACATGGATGACTTGGTAATTAGATATGTTGAGGGAGCCGAGCACCCAAATGTCGGGGTCTCGGTTCCCTCGCCGATTCTCGGCAAGAAGAGAAAGACCACCCGAACGCCAGAGAGAAAGATCGAACGAGCAAAAGAAGTGAAGGGTTCGATGATACAAAGAATATCCAAATTTACAAACCGTGATATAGTGACGAAGCCGGTCCCTAGCAACCCGCTTCCTTATCCCCGATATTCCAGAAAGGATATTCATTAAGAAACGAAATTTATCCGTGCTTCAAAGTGATTATTTTGCCGATCCTCTTCCTCGAAGAATTTCGCCAAGGTTTAGAAGCGGCCAAATTAAGATTTTTCGCCGTGGAGTTGGCAGGAGTAATTGCATGCCTTTGGGAATTTAACATCCCTTTTAGCTTGTTTTAGTGGAGCTTGTGGTTTTTCCGAGGGAATGATAGGAGAAATAACAATAGATTTTCCGCCTTAACAAAGAATGGTATGGTTTCGATCTTTGTCATGGTCCAGACACAATAGGGGCCCAACCGTGTCGATCGATTGCTCATGACGAGAGGATGAAGAAGGGTTATGCAAGATCGTGCCTTGGAAGACACCGACGTGTTTTTATTATCAGCCGAAGACGTTAGTGGTAAGGGATAACATGTTATTGTTGGCATGTTCAATGAGAACTCAGAGGTGGGGACAATGGTATCATTTTGCTCTATTGAAGGTCGGAAAACCGTTAAGGCGAGCTGATGGTGATCATTATTGGAATCGCCTTCTATTGGTTCAACATCAATCACATTGAAGCGATTATTGTTGTTTGAATTATTGACCCTAACGGTAGGGGTAGGGGATGGTTTAGAACATATTTAGATTGACGATTCTGGTCGCTAGAACCGTAGAGTTGGAGTTCGGAGCCAATTTTTGGCTTCTACAGGAATTGTTGGAGTGACCAACGATTGAGCAATGAGTGCAAAACTCTGGAAACTTTTCGTAGCCAATAGAAGGGAAAACACAATGACCCGAACATTCAACCATGACATTGTTGTGAACATGGTCTTTCAAGTCAATTTCAATTAGGACCCGAACAAAATGACCCACTTCCCCATTCAGAGAACGTTCATCAATTTTCAGAGGGTTGCCAAGAGTCTTAGCAATTGTAAAAATAAGTTGAGGGTGCCAGTATTCAATCGGCAACTCATAAATTCGGATCCAAACTTGTGCTTTAGAAGTTGCAATTTTATAAGTAATTGATTGGAAGTGCAGATTTTACTTTTAATCAATTGAGATGTTCTTGATAAGTTTAAAGAGTAGGAGATTATTGTTTAACACATCTTAATCCAGCAAACATTTGATAAACATCTTGTAATCAATTGTAAGAATAGAATGGTATTGAATAAGGTTCTTGGAGTAACCCTCAACATCTTAAAGTTGAACTACTCAAATGAGAATTAGGATGTTGTCTCGTTGAAGTTGGTATAGATGATCATATGAACGTATTATTGAGCAAAATATACTTCATTCAAGGTTGATTGTCCGAGTAACCGATTTTGAATCGAGGGCCGGCTGTTCGTTCAACAAGAAGGACTTTACTCGCCTCCGTATTGAGGCAAGTTATCTTGCTTGGTTATAATGATGTGTGGATTCTTATGATGATTATGCATTTCGTGTATATGAAACACTTATAAACTTGTGTCTTGTGACTTGAGGTTGTTCTTAATGATGTCCCGTTTTCATCGTGGGATTGTATTCCCAAGTTCGTTACTTTTGGACCCTTGATATTTTTGATCTTGTTGTCATTTCGGTGAGTCCTCGGTCCTTAATCGGATTTGTGAATTATTGAATTCGTTGTCATGTTGCATCGTGACATATCCGGAGTCATATCTACGTTCCGATTGGATATTGTGTAGGATTTTTAGCCGGGCACATATATAGTCATGCGTGAATATTTTTCCGTGAAGGGCTGTGCACACGAGACGTAGTTCGTTGAGGCTAATTAGGTACATTGTCCCACGTATATCCTGGATTCCGTATACGGGGTGGACATGTGCACTGACACATATTCGGATCGGGCGTACTGTGATGTCCCTCTTGAGCCGTACTATCTTACTCGTTCACAGTCCATTTTTATACTTGGATGTGTTCGACGTTTTGTGACTGAGCGTTCATACGCCCGAGGGGTATGTTCGTTAGTCGGGGCGTTATTCTTGAAATCTTACATACGTGAATTGTATAATATCTTGAGAATCATTTATCATGTATATCTGACCCTGTGTTGGGCGAAATACTTGTGTTGTATTTTAGGTCGAGGAAAAGGCAAGGCACGGGAAGATCAAGGTGATGATGAAGGGTTCGAAGGATACTAGTTCGGGGCCCCCAAATCTTTCTTGTCCGGTCATGTTCGTACCGTGTAATGTTATCTTTCCGTTTTATTTTAAGTTTGAACAAGTGTATTGTTATTTAAGGTATATTTCATCTCCATATGGATTATACTTATGTTTTTGGATCCTGTGTGTAATAAGGCCGTAGGCCATACTGCTGTAAACTCCAGATCGGAGTAAGTACTATGTTTTGTGGTTCGGTATGACATGTATTGTGTATTTAATCTGTACTTTGGGTATCGCCTGGTGGATCCCAGTGTGGGATCCACGACACTGTAATGGCCGCCTTATCGGGGTGTTACACAGCCTTGGTATTCGTTCCATTCGGGCAGCCAATGCTGCCTATCTCTATCGATTTGCCTGGGACGTGCTCACATCCTTCGATCCCGGCATGCACCTGCTTAGGAACCTTTGGCTCTCTAACGGTGTGGCGCGGAACTACTTCCGGAAATCCTCCCTATTTAGCGCTATACGCCCCCACATATATCGTCTTATCTCTGAGTCTTGTTGGATTGCGGGCCCCAACTCTTCGGTCCTCTTCTGGTTTGATGATTGGCTTGGTTATTCCCTCACTGACAGGATATTCCCTCAGAGATGTATCATTTATATGAGCATCAGATCTCGGACTTCTATTACGATGATGCTTGGCACCTCGATCAGGCTTTTGTTCAGACTTATCCTCAGATTGCCCGAGATATTGTTTCCACTATCATCACCCCCAGTGGAAAGGATAATAGAGTCTAGATCCCCTCCAAGAATGGCCAAGTGACCTCTTCCTTAGCATATCATCACCTTCGTCACTCCTTCCTCCTCACCTATTGGGGGAAGTGGATTTGGGTGAGATTCATCCCTTTGAGCAGATCCTACACCATCTCGAGAGCTATCTTTGAGCGCCTCCCATCCTGGGAGATCCTTCAGTCATATCGCACCCAGGCCCCTTCCATTTGTAGTCTCTGCCATAATTCAGGGGAGTCTTCTGACCACATTTTCTCTGATTGCCTTTTTTCATTACACATTTTTACTAAGCTTTGTTGGGATTTTGATATTACTCTTGCTTTTCACGAGGGATTCCTCAGCTTGTTGTTGCAGGCCATGCAGGTACGACTGAGCCCTCAAATATTGGACCTCTGGAGAGCTGCGTTCATCTCTTCAATTTGGGAAATTTGGGAAGATCGGAACAAATGCATGTTGGACAACAAGAAAGCCGATGCCACTCACATCTTATCCATCATCCTTTTTTGCATGCGTGAGTCTGCTACCTTAATCTCGCTACCTTAATCTCGGCCCCCATGAATAACACAGTTTGGGATCTCGCCACTCTTAGAAAGCTGGGTGTCTGCGACAATCCTGCCAAGCCGGGTTGAAGACCTCATGTCCCCCAACCCTATTACCTATACAACTGTCTCGTGGACTCCACCATCGCCAGGTTGGTACAAAGTAAACACTGATGTTTGTGCGATTAGCTCTCCTGGTCCGTCGTTAGCCGAAGGGTTTTTCGTAACTGTAGGGGTTTTGCATGTTAGGAATACTTGTTAGATTTTGATGATGTCATCAGTATAAATTCAAATGTTTATTACTTGGCAAAAATGTAAGGAAGAACCAAATGAGTATCTTCCATAGGCCAAATAATGTTAAGTATAAAACTTGGCAAAATGTAAGGAAGAACCAAATGAGTATCTTCTATAGGCCAAAAATTAGTTAGGCTAAAAATCGGCTAAGTACTAAGTACAGCTAAAGTCCATCAAAGAGGATCAACCGAGTCAAGTCAGAGTAGTTCTGGTCAACAAATTTTATCAGAGATGTTTGACCAGACTGCATCCAAGGTACCTCAGACAAGTCACCTGATCAGTCAAGTCATAAACAGTGAACATCAGAGAGGTCCAAACTGCAGAGATGTTAACTGCTCATCAGCCTAGTTGAAGTCAGCCAAGTACTCCAAGTCCACGTCAGCATGCGTTGAAAAGTTAAGTATTACGGAAAGTCACATGCAACGTGAAGAGACAAATTGGAGAGATTCCCGCAAGAGATATGATTTAAATAAATCATCCAGACCCACCTTGAAGACTTTAATCGTTTTATATTCAAAAGATTCGGCGCATCACATGTAGAGTCTTCACAACGGTCGGAAGATAGATTAAAATATGGGAATCCAGCCTTGCAACGTTCAGAAAAGATTTAACAAAGAAGTCTCTCTCCAACGGACGGATTTGTTCAAAAGATTTGCAACGGATATAAGGAAAAGCTCAGAGATCGTGACCTATATATTTCTAAAGATTTGAAGCTGAGCATACCTAACAATACCTTACGAGAATCGGTGCTAACATACTTTCAAGTGATCAAAGCATTCAAGCTATCAAAAAGCGAAATACAGCATCGAGAAAAGAGCGGTTCTAAAAGTTCATACTTAAAGAAGCTCTTAGTTGGAGAAGACAAAAACTCTTGTCTATAATCCTGAGTTCGGGGTACTTCACTGGTTGAAGTTAAGAGACTGTAAAGGCATCTAAGGATCGAGGATCAAGAGGTGTAAGGCAGTCAAGTGTGGTACAACGGGACGGATTTCCACTGGTTGGAAGCTGTTGTAGATTTGTTTGAATCACTGTAATATTTATCACTGGTTGAAAATTATAGTGAATTCATCTCCAACTGGTTTGGAGAAAAGTGGATTAGTAGAGGATTACCCCACCTCTGAGACCACTATAATCGCCTGCGTTCTTATCACATCTTGCATCATACATTAACTGCTGCATTCATTGTTAAGTGTTTCATTAGTTGCTTTATATTCGTCATCAGCTGACTTCCGCATATATTAAAGAACAAACGACTCCAAGTCATTTGTTTACTTATCAGCTGAAGAAACTCACTCTTCGTGAAAAAGAGTTTAAGAGTTTCAACAACTCTATTCACCCCCCCCCCCCCTCTAGACTTGTTCCTGGACGACTTGTGACCTACAAGTGGTATCAGAGCGGTTGGTTCATTTATTTCACGAACCAGATCTATATCTGAGATATATCTTTACTCTCATTCTATAATGGAACACATACATTCTAGACTCCCTGTGTTTTCAGTTGACGAGTATGATCTTTGGAAGATAAGGATTCAGGCACACTTATCTTCTATCCATGATGACATGTGGTGCATCATCGAGGATGGTCCATTCATCTTTGAGAAGGACAACACAGCAGAGGAGATTGCAACAGGGAAGCCAGAGAAGATTCCCAAGAATAGGACAGAGTTGACTCCCGAAGAAAGAAAGCTGGCCAATCTTGATAACCGGGCCAGAGATGTGTTATATCAAACTCTTGACAAATCCACCATGGTCAAGATAAAGAACTGCAAGAATGCCAAGGAAATCTGGGACACATTAGCTTTAATGTGTGAGGGAACGGAGCTAATCAAAGAAAATAAATTGTCAATCGCTATTCAAAAGTTTGACAATTTCAAAATGAAGAACGGAGAATCCATAGATCAAGTGGACACAAGGTTCACTGAGATTATTAATGAGATCAACTCCCTCAGCAAAACCTATGGCAACAGGGAAATGACACTGAAGGTTCTCAGATCTCTCAACCCTGAATGGAGCATGAAGGCCATGGCCATGAGAGAGTCCAAGGACCTGAATAAAATAAAAATTCAAGAGCTGTTCTCTGATCTGAAGGCTTATGAGTTCGAGCTTCCAAGTTCATCCTCAACTGAGCCTGCAGAGAAGGGAATAGCCTTTGCATCCGAGTCCCCTGCCAAGAGCCTATCTGATGTAAAGCCTCCACTAGAATTTGAGGAAGAAATGACGTTTATAATGCAAAGGTTCAGCAACTTTAGAAAGAACTACTCCAAATACAAGAAAAATTATAAGGAGAATCCAAGAAGGAACCAGAAAGCTGGAAGCTGGAAAGTAGAGTGCTACAATTGTCACAAGACAGGACACATCCAAATGGACTGTCCTGAGCTCAAGAAGGACGAAAGCAAGAAGAAGGTGGGCAGAAAAGAAGATAGAAGAAAGGCCCTCATCGGAGAAGACCAGGAGCATGTAGAATCAAGCAGCGGATTCTTTTCTGATGATGATGAAGAGTATGACTGCCTGATGGCCAACTTAGATGATGAGGTAACTTCTAAACCCTCTGGTCCAAATAATAGCTCAGCCATGTCACAAGATATGGATCTGCACGAATCGGTAAATCAATTATTTAAAGATTTTGAAACACTCAAATCTGCACACCAAACTGTATCAGCAGAGAAGACTCAGCTGCAAGATGAGAATAGGCAGCTGAAAAATGATTTCGAAAAACTCAGCCTAGATCTGAATAAGGTTGAGATAACTGCAGTTGACATTAAAAACCAGGCTGATGTTAATACAGCTGAGATAAATCGACTAACTATTTTACTTAAAGAAAAATCAGCTGCACTTGCTCATGCCAAAACCGAGTTTACTAAGCTGACTCAGATAAACAAACTCAGGCGCAGGAAATAACCTCCCTGAAGGCGTCTTCAACTCTGGAAGAATTGTGTACCAATAAAAGGCCACTATATTCCAAATCAGGACTTGGATATGATCCTCACACTCCCTCTAGTTCTAAAAGAAAGTTTATCAAGGAGAAACAATTGTCTCTACTGTTGAGCCTACATATAAACTGATATTTAAAAACAGGCAACAGCCAAGTCACGTGTCTAGGCTGCAGTCAGGTTACACAAGGCAGCCACCTAGACATGTGACTAGGCAATGGCCCAGGCAAAAGCAGCAGCCCAAACAACATGCCCACTATTACCAACAACTCCCTAAAAACAGATTTCAAAATGGGAGGGGCAGATGGAAACCTCAAGGTTATTCTAATTTCCAAAATGAACAAGTGTGGAGACCTCAAAGATTTAATAAATGGTCTCAGCCAAGATTTAGAAATGGCCCACACTATCAAAATTTTGAGGAATATCCAGTATACAATCCCAACAGGAGATTCAGACCTCGACCTTACACACCTTATGAGGATTATAATAATAATAATAATTTTTACAATCCAAGGAGAAATCAATTCTCCAGGAAACCAGCTAACCCCAAAGGACCCACACAGATTTGGGTACCTAAATCTCTGCTTGTCTGATTGCAGAAGAGGTGGAAGGACTACAACCACATCTCCACAAGCTCAAATTTTGGAGGTGAAGAATGGTTTGTAGATTCTGGATGCTCGAGGCACATGACCGGGAACAAGAAGATGCTGTCCAAATACACCAAAGAAAGAGGTCCCGATGTAACTTTTGGAGATAGCTCTAGAGGACAAACAAAGGGCTTTGGAGAGCTGCGCCGAGGAAATATTGTGATATCCAAAGTTCATTATGTCAAAGGGCTCAAGTACAACCTCCTGAGCATAAGCCAGTTCTATGACGAGCAGAACCTAGTAGTGTTCACCATCCGGAAATGTATGGTGATAGATATCTTATCTAGAGAAGTAAAGCTACAAGGTTTCAGAAGGATAGATGTCTATATGATTGATTGGAACACAGGAACACCTAACTCCTGTTTTCTATCCAAGACAGTAGCTGAGAATGGATGGCTGTGGCACAAAAGGTTATGTCACCTGAACTTCAAAGCCATCAATAAGATCGCCTCGTGTCGGGTCGAGGACTTCCAAATGAAGCATTCAAGAAGGAAGCGCTTTGTGATGCATGTCAGAAAGGAAAGCAGACCAGAGCATCATTCAAGCCAGTCCAGCCTACAACTCTCACCACAAGGATATTAGATCTACTCCACATGGATCTATTTGGTCCTATCAAGCCAAGGACCTTGAGCGGCCGAAAGCATGCACTTGTTATAGTAGATGATTATTCAAGGTACACTTGGATTATATTCCTATATAAGAAAAGTGAAACCTTGACCAAGCTGCCTGAGCTGCTGAGAAGGATCCAGAATGAGAAATCTCTATCCATCATCAAGATCAGATCAGATAGAGGAGGAGAGTTTCTCAACAAGGCGATAATCGACACAGCCGATCGAAATGGGATCCAAAGATGAGCTCTGCACCAGGGACTCCCAGCGGAATGGCGCATCGTGAGAAGAAACAGAACTCGAAGGAAGCAAAGAAGGTCCATGATTGCGAGCGGACTCGCCCAAGAGGTTCTCGGGTCAAGTCACAACACGCCTTGCCATACGTATCAGAGTATGATAGTAGGGAGACATGGCAAAACTCCCTATGAGGTTTGGAATAATAGAACTCCTACTGTTGCTTATTTTCATGTTTTTGGTTGTAAGTGTTTCATCCACAACAACGGTAAAACACAACTAAATGCCTTTGATGCTAAAACTGATGACGGTCTCTTTATGGGATACTCACAAAGAAGCAAGGCATATAGAGTATTTAACAAAAGAACCTTAGTTGTGGAGGAGACACCCCATGTTGTTTTTGATGAATCTACTGTTGAGCACAGGAAGCAAGTTGAGCTAATTGAGAACAAGCTCAAATCAGCGACCCTTGAAGAAGTCATTGTACATGACACTGGAATGATGGACTCACCTGCAAACCAGCCTGATGATCCAAATGCTCAAGACCCAATCACAGATCGACAGATCACCGAACCTATCTCGATCCAGCTTGCCGATGAAGACCCACCAGAAATGACAAAGACTCATCTGCAGATCAGAACCAACCTGCAGATGACAAGACGGTAGCTGATCCAGTTGCAGACCAGAACTCAGCTGATGCAGAAATCCACCAGAGCAATTCAACAGGGGGAACAGACCCAGAAGAATATGATATCCCCAAGTGGCTCAAAGATCACCCAATTCAGCAAATCATCGGAAAGCTGACTGATGGAGTTAAGACAAGACAGTCAACCCTACCAGCAGGAATGGCTATGTTCTCATGCTTTATGTCACAAATAGAACCTAAAACTACAGAACAAGCCCTGGAAGATTATTCCTGGATAAATGCCATGCAAGAAGAATTGGAGCAGATGGAAAGAAACAAAGTTTGGGAACTAACAGACAGACCTGATCACAAGAAGGTTATTGGCACCAAGTGGGTGTACAAAAATAAGAGTGATGAAGACGGAGCTGTTGTTAGGAATAAGGCCAGACTTGAAGCAAAAGGTTATGCACAGTGTGAAGGAATAGATTTTGATGAAACCTATGCACCTGTTGCAAGATTAGAGGCCATCAGACTATTCCTCGCATATGCTGCATTTAAGGATTTTGAAGTATACCAGATGGATGTAAAGAGTGATTTTCTAAATGGAATCCTAGAAGAAGAAGTTTATGTAGAGCAACCCCCAGGTTTTGTCAAAGGAGACAAAGTCTACAAGCTGTTGAAGGCTCTCTATGGACTTAAGCAAGCACCTAGAGCGTGGTATGAAACATTGTCTGTGTTTCTTGAGAAGAATGGTTTTTGAAAAGGGAAGGTGGACAAAACACTATTCAGAGTGGAACACGAAGGCCACATATTAATAGTCTAGATATATGTGGATGACATCATATTCGGCTCAACCAATCCAGAGTTATGCGGGAAATTTCTCCAATCTCATGCAAGGAGAATTTGAGATGAGTATTATGGGAAAGCTTAACTTCTTTCTCGGACTACAAGTTAAGCAGATGGAAAAAGGAATTTTCATCAACCAAGCTAAGTATACCAAAGATCTGATCAAGAGATATGGAATGGAATCAGCCAAACCAGCAAGAATCCCTATGAGCACAAGTACTCAACTGGATGCAAACGAGGCAGGCATATCAGTGGACTCAACCCACTACAGAGGACTCATTGGATCTCTTCTGTACCTCACTGCAAGCAGGCCAGACATATCCTATGCCGTAGGAGTTTGTGCGCGATTCCAGTCCAAGCCGAAGCAATCACACCTAGATGCAGCCAAGAGGATAATTAAATACCTTAAGTCTACAATCAATGTTGGACTATGGTATCCCAAGGATGATAATTTCGAGCTGTCACGATACTCAGATACAGATTTCGCAGGATGCAAAATCAATAGGAAGAGCACTAGTGGAACGTGCCAATTCCTAGGAACCAGACTGATATCCTGGTTTAGCAAGAAGCAGGTTTCTAACTCTATCTCCACCACAGAGTCAGAATACCCACCGCAGTAGTCACATGCATGATTTTATGGATTAGACAACAGCTAAGGGATTATAATATTATTGCCAATGAAGTTCCTATCTGGTGTGACAACAATAGTGCTATTGCAATAACCAACAATCCGGTTTTGTATTCAAGGACGAAGCACATTGATGTTAAGAACCACTTCATCCGAGACCATGTGCTTAACAAAAGGGTTAGAGTTGAAAGAGTCAGCACAGACTATCAGATAGCTGACATCTTTACCAAAACCTTGCCAGAAGAAAGATTTTTGGAGCTAAGCAGAGATCTTGGATTACTAGATTGGGAATCTAGTACTGAAGCAAGCTGAAGCATTTCAGAGGAAGGACGGACCCAGCTGATTAAAGAAATCAGATCCTAGCTGATGCAGACAAAGGAATCTAGCTGATCAGAATATCGGGCGAGAAGACAATGGAGTCAACTTACCTGATGCAGGGGTTAACAGTCAAACCAGCTAAGTTTTCTAAACCGACCTCTGAATATTTAATTATTATCTGCTATATTTATAATATTATTATATTAATTTTGGTTAACAAATGGCATTTAAATATATTAATGTTCGATTCACATGTGGCATTTTTTAATACACATGTCAATCATTTATTAAATCGACCTCCACGGTGGCCAATCAAAACAAACCGTCAAATTTTAAAATGGACCACCGATTCAAATTTGAAATTCAAAAGAATCTCAAAAGGCGTACCACCATTTCAAATATATATTAATTTAATCCATACGTCATTTCATCTTCTTTATAAGGATAGAAACCCCTTCACTTTACCTTTTACGCTTACCCTAGATCTACAGAACAAAAATTTACAGAGCAAAATTTTTGAACTCCGAATACACTAAAAATCCGTTATTTGCAGAAATGGAATCGTACTTCGAAGGCGTCAACCTGAAGGCGGTCAAGGACCAGATTATTTTCTCGCTGGTCGTCGATTTCGAAGGCTTATTGGAAGCTAATCTGGAGGATTACGATGTGCTTAACCTAATCCGCGCGATGAAGCTCAATGGGATCTACCCATTCCTGGACATCAACCCTCAACATCTGTACAAGGAGGATGTTATCGCGTTCTATCGCGAAGCATGTATAATTCAAGATGGAATTCGGAGCACAGTCGGTGGAAATCAGGTCGACATATCTCGAGAGTCGATCCGTACTGTTTTCGGTATGAAGCACCGCGGCATAGCCGTCGAAGAACTCAAACAGTCTACTGCCGAAACCTGGAAGAAGATCAAGATGGAGATTCAGCCGGAAAAACTGAAACTCACTGCCAAGAGGAGTGAGATTAATAGAGTTTATCGTTTTGCGTTGGATATAACCAACAAAATCATCATGGGGATGGCCGACAGTTATGATCAACTGTCTTCAGTGAAGTTCATGGTGCTGGGAGCACTAATTCAGGATGAAGAAATTGACTGGGCAGATTACATATTTAGGCAACTCGTTCGAGAGGTCAACAAAGCCAAATGGCTTGTTGATGAGAAGAGATTTAAAACCAAGCTGGCGTTTGGAACGCAGCTGAGTTGGTTGCTGGAAAAGACAGGAATGACGAAGGGAAGTACTGACCCCTTCCATCCCAACAAAAGACTTGGTCATCTGGACCAAGAGACGCTGAGAAAATTGGGAGGCACAAGGAGAGCAGCCCAGATGTTGAAGGACCTACCTGACACAAGGCCATACCCGAGATATTATTCGTCAGGAGAGTTAGACTGACCTACAGCCGACATACCAACTGCAGTCGAGTCAGACACCGAGTCCGACAACACTCCCATAGCAGTCCGATTTAAGAGAAGGGGACCAGCCCCTGAAGGACCTTCTATCATGCAGTCATCACCAGAACCCTCTCTGATACGATATCTAATATTCCAGTCGAATAAACTCCGATAAAAATCGACATCCATGATGATGCAAATTCGCATGGCCATGCATCGTTATACTTAGGAGAAAATGTTAAACGGATTGGAGTTACGTTGTTAATCGGAATCGGAGTAACGTAGAATTCGACGACGGGATCGGTCCGAAAGCATGATGGATCGGCCATATCATGCTTGAAAGGGACATGTTTGGACTTCATATCTTGACAAGATAATGAAGTTATCTTCTCCTTCCCCACCATGTACACATACGGCCGAAGCATGAAGATAGAGGGAAGACTTTCTTCTTCATGTCATTATCTCCCATATCTTGTTAAGGATCGGCCGATTTGGATGCTTGCAAAAAGGAAAGATTTGTGAAGACTTTCATCAAGAATCTCTCATGTCACCATCATGAAATAAAGACCAAGATTGCTTGGTATCTTCTTGTGATTTTCGGCCGATTAGGTGTTGTTAGGAAGTTTCCTTTTCGTTTTGTTGTATTTTAAATGCGGTTGTAAACTACTATATATAGTAGTGTTCGTTGTACTTGTAATTCATCGAGAATCATAATAAACTTTGTATTTCCTTTGAAATATACGTTGAACGAGTTCGACAAACCTTAGTTATTGTTTCGACGAGTTTGAGATTTTAACTTTAATCAATTCTCAAAAGGTCTTGGGAAGCGATTACCCTTTTATCGAGTTATAGGTCTAGTTCGATAAAAACACACCAAACTCCGTACATCTTACTCATCACGGCCGAATCCCACATAAAATTCGTCCATCACCGTGTAATTTCGATCCATATTGTAAACGTGTTAATCTTCCGTTGTGTTTTATACGTATTACTTGCGTAATTGTATCATAAGTGGTATCGGAGACACTTGTCTCACGATTCGACATCATGAAGAAAATGGCGTTCACCGATGAAGAAGTAGCACAACTACGTGACGTTCTTCGTGGCTTGCGGAGCCCGAATCCATGCACGACGAGGACATGACGCCATGCATGCACCACGGCATGCGGATGAATACAAGACGGCGAACTTAGGAGTTCGTAGGCGGCACCGATCTGAAGTTTATCGGAATGGGAAAGAAAAATTGAACGAATGTTTGAGTTCAAGGAGCTCAATGACGAGGTACGTTGCAAGCACGCGATCCTCAAACTTGGAAAGGAGCTTCCCTTTGGTTTGAGCGAATGAAGACGCAGAGAAGTCGTCTTAGGAAAAGAGAAGATACGTTCGTGGGATTCCCTAAAAGGAAACTACGAAAAGATATGTCCGGCTACACACAAGCTAAGCACATCTGAAAAATTTCGACCTCACGCAAGGAAAGCTAAGTGTCGAGGAGTACATCGAGGAGTTTGAAAACTTATCCTTGATGGGAGAACTTGAAGAAAGCGAAGAATTGCGGATGTCCCGTTTCCTACGAGGTTTGAACAAAAATATTGCTAATTCCGTGGAACTCTACCCCTATTCTGACTTCGATACTTTATGCGGACTTTGCATAAAGTTGGAAAATCAAAACAAAACCAAACTCTCTAAACCCGAATTCCCACCTAAATACGGAAATACCAACTTTGGCGCGAGTTCTAGCTCGTTTCCAAAACCTGTCACCACAAGCCAATCCGTTACTACCATTCAAAAAACCCCTACCACACCAAAAGAAACGAGCCTATCTAAAGTCCGATGTTTCAAATGTCAAGGATTTGGACACTATCAAAGTGCTTGTCCGAATCGGAGGATTGTGACGTTACGAGAAGCCATAGCCGCCCGAGAGGAATTACTAGAAGAAGAAAGAGTTGGAGACGTTTTAACTTAGAAGGCGACGGAGAAGAAGAAGAATGCGAGGCATACGATGCCGAACTATGACACGAACCTTGTCCTTCGCATGTTACAAACGAAGGCGGCCAGTGACGAAGAACAACGAGACCAAATCTTTCACACGAAGTGTCGTGTCGGAGAGAAATGGTGTAGCTTGATCATTGACGGTGGAAGTTGTACAAACGTGGCATCGAGCGAGATGGTCTCAAAACTCGGCTTGATCACCACGGCCATCCTAAGCCGTATGCACTCCATTGGCTCGATGATGGGAACAAAGTGAAGGTTTCAAGACAAGTGAAGGTCGGACTCACCATGGGTTCGTATGGCGATGATATTACATGCGATGTATTACCGATGGACGCATGTCACGTGTTATTAGGAAGACCTTGGTTATTTGATTGGGACGTACTACACCGAGGGAGGAGTAATGAGTATGAGCTACGTGACAAAGGTAAAAAAATTGTCCTTAAACCTATGTCACCTCAAGCTATCCGGACGATGAGTTCGAAAAAAGTCGAAGGGCCGAAACTTACGATGTTTGCAAACGAGAAAGAAGTCGAACACGCCATTGACGATGGCGAACGTGTTTATTTGATGATGATCAAGGAGGTCCGAAATCTTGCCACCAAATCGCAAAATGAGGAGGAGATAGATGCACTATTACACGAGTTTTCGGACGTATTTCGAAGACTTGCCGGTAGGATTACCACCTATCCGCGGGATTGAACACCGATTGATCTTATACCGGGAGCTCCATTACCGAACAAAGCAGCGTATCGTTGTAATCCCAAGAAACAAAAGAACTACAACGTCAAATTGATGAACTCATGAATCACGGATATGTCAGAAAGTTTAAGTCCGTGTGCGGTTCAGTTCTACTCGTACCAAAAAAGACGGAACATGGCGGATGTGTATTGATGAGAGCCGTGAATAACATCACTGTCAAGTATCGGTTTCCCATCCCGAGACTAGACGACATCTCGGACGAGTTACATGGCTCGGTTATATTTTCCATAGTTGATTTACGGAGCGGATACCATCAAATCCGCATGCGAGAGGGAGACGAATGGAAAACGGCGTTTAAAACGAAGAATGGACTTTACGAATGGGTTGTGATGCCATTCGGCCTCACCAACGCCCGAGCACCTTTATGAGGTTGATGAACGAGGTTCTAAAACCTTTCTTGGGAAAGTTTGTTGTCGTGTACTTAGACGACATTTTGATCTGATCGGTCCGTAGAAGAACATCTCGAACATTTGCGTACGTGTTTGAGACGCTAAGGGAACAAAAGCTTTATGGAAAACGGGAGAAGTGTACTTTCCTAGTCGAGAGTCTTGTCTTTCTCGGCTATGTTGTTTCAAAAGACGGAGTTTGGTCGACCAAGAGAAGATCGCGGCAATCAAGTCGTGGCCGACCCCAAAGACAATCACGGAGGTACGGTCATTTCATGGCCTCGCCGTTTTACCGACGATTCATACGGGACTTTAGCACTATATCGGCCCGATCACGGAGTGTCGAAAAAGGAACCTTTGCTTGGAACGAGACGGCCCAAAAGGCTTTTGAAAACTTAAAGGAAAATTATGTGAAGCGCCGATTTTGACGTTGCCCGATTTTTCACAACCGTTTGAGGTAGAATGCGACGCTAAGCGGAGTTGGAATCGGCGATGCTCATTCGTAGAGGCCGTCCCATTGCCTATTTTTCGGAGAAGTTAAGTGGCGCCGAGTGAATTATTGTACTTACGACAAGGAGTTCTATGCTATCGTAAGAGCACTCGATCATTGGAGTCATTATCTGCGTTCGAAACATTTCGTCTTGCATTCGGATCACGAGTCGTTGAAATACATCAACGGACGAGTAAGCTAAGCCGAGACATGCAAAATGGGTGGAATTTTTACAATCTTTTCATTTTTCATCCAAGTACAAAGACGGAAGAGTAATGTAGTGGCGGATGCACTATCGAGACGGTATGCCTTCTGTCGATGCTAGATGTTCGTTTGTTGGGGTTCGAGACTTTGAAAGATCACTACCACGACGATTTGGACTTGGGAAATTTTTAACCGTTGTAAAACGGCCCCGTCTGAGAATTTGTTTCTGAGGATGGCTTTCTCTTCAAAGGGAATAAATTATGTGTGCGAGACATACAATTGGGAATTCTTTGGTTCGGGAGGCGCACGGAGGAGGACTAGCCGGTCACTTGGCTCGACCAAGATCAGAGGTGCTAAAAGAACATTTCTTTTGGCGAAGATGTATGGTGATGTCGGCACAATCGTGAGCAAATGCGTAACTTGTCATATGATGAAAAGTTCGTTCAAATCAGTACATACATGCCGTTGCCGATACCGCTACGGCCGTGGGAGGATGTCTCGATGGATTTTATTGTGGCTTTACCTCGTACTCAACGAGGCAAAGACTCGATCATGGTGGTCGTCGACCGCTTTTGAAAATGGCTCACTGTGTCGCGTGCCACAAAACCGATGATGCAAGCAACGTGGCGGACTTGTACTTCCGGGAGATAGTTCGTTTACACGGAGTTCCAAAAACTATCGTGTCGGATCGAGATTCCAAATTTCTGAGTTACTTCTGGAATACTTTGTGGAGGAAAATCGGTACTAAACTCCTATTCAAAGACTTCACATCACCCGCAAACCGACGGATGCACCGAGGTAACTAATCGAACCTTGGGAGCATTATTACGAGGGTTGGTAAATAAAACACAGAAGGATTGGGACGTTAAACTTGCTCATGCGGAATTCGCATACAACCGATCACCCGGTTATGCCACGGCCCACTCACCTTTTGAAGTGGTATACGGATTAAATCCGCACTTGCCATTGGACTTGATTCCCTTGCCGAGCAACGAATTGGTTCACAAAGACGCCGAAGCAAAACTCAAGTCAATGATGAAGTTACACGAAAAGATACGGGAACGGATTAAAGAAGTGAATGAAATGTACAAACGGAAGTCGAACAAAAATAAAAAAGCGAGATTATTTGATGTTGGCGACTTGGTTTGGATACATTTGAGAAAAGAAAGATTCCCGAGCAAACGGAAGAACAAATTGATGCCGAGAGCCGAAGGTCCGTACAAGATTGTGGAAAAAGTGAACGACAACGCATACAAAGTCGAACTTCCGGGCGAATACGGAGTACACGCGACATTCAACGTAGGTGATCTCTCACCTTATCTTGACGACGATGGCATTGCAGAATTGAGGTCAATTCCTTTCAAAGACGGAGGGAATGATACGATATCTAATATTCCAGTCGAAGAAACTCCGATAAAAATCGACATCCATGATGATGCAAATTCGCATGGCCATGCATCGTTATACTTAGGAGAAAATGTTAAACGGATTGGAGTTACGTTGTTAATCGGAATCGGAGTAACGTAGAATTCGACGACGGGATCGGTCCGAAAGCATGATGGATCGGCCATATCATGCTTGAAAGGGACATGTTTGGACTTCATATCTTGACAAGATAATGAAGTTATCTTCTCCTTCCCCACCATGTACACATACGGCCGAAGCATGAAGATAGAGGGAAGACTTTCTTCTTCATGTCATTATCTCCCATATCTTGTTAAGGATCGGCCGATTTGGATGCTTGCAAAAAGGAAAGATTTGTGAAGACTTTCATCAAGAATCTCTCATGTCACCATCATGAAATAAAGACCAAGATTGCTTGGTATCTTCTTGTGATTTTCGGCCGATTAGGTGTTGTTAGGAAGTTTCCTTTTCTCATTTTGTTGTATTTTAAGACGGTTGTAAACTACTATATATAGTAGTGTTCGTTGTACTTGTAATTCATCGAGAATCATAATAAACTTTGTATTTCCTTTGAAATATACGTTGAACGAGTTCGACAAACCTTAGTTATTGTTTCGACGAGTTTCGAGATTTTAACTTTAATCAATTCTCAAAAGGTCTTGGGAAGCGATTACCCTTTTATCGAGTTATAGGTCTAGTTCGATAAAAACACACCAAACTCCGTACATCTTACTCATCACGGCCGAATCCCACATAAAATTCGTCCATCACCTGTGTAATTTCGATCCATATTGTAAACGTGTTAATCTTCCGTTGTGTTTTATACGTATTACTTGCGTAATTCGTATCATAAGTGGTATCGGAGACACTTGTCTCACAGTTCTCGACATCACTGAAGAAAATGGCGTTCACCGATGAAGAAGTAGCACAACTACGTGACGTTCTTCGTGGCTTGCCGGAGCCCAGAATCCATGCACGACGAGGACATGACGCCATGCATGCACCACGGCATGCGGATGAATACAAGACCAGCGAACTTCCGGAGTTCGTAGGCGGCACCGATCCTGAAGTTTATCTGGAATGGGAAAGAAAAATTGAACGAATGTTTGAGTTCAAGGAGCTCAATGACGAGGTACGTTGCAAGTACGCGATCCTCAAACTTGGAAAGGGAGCTTCCCTTTGGTTTGAGCGAATGAAGACGCAGAGAAGTCGTGCCGGAAAAGAGAAGATACGTTCGTGGGATTCCCTAAAAAGGAAACTACGAAAAAGATATGTCCCGGCTACACACAAGCTAAGCCTGTACCGAAAAATTTCTGACCTCACGCAAGGAAAGCTAAGTGTCGAGGAGTACATCGAGGAGTTTGAAAACTTATCCTTGATGGGAGAACTTGAAGAAAGCGAAGAATTGCGGATGTCCCGTTTCCTACGAGGTTTGAACAAAAATATTGCTAATTCCGTGGAACTCTACCCCTATTCGACTTGATACTTTATGCGGACTTTGCATAAAGTTGGAAAATCAAAACAAAACCAAACTCTCTAAACCCGAATTCCCACCTAAATACGGAAATACCAACTTTGGCGCGAGTTCTAGCTCGTTTCCAAAACCTGTCACCACAAGCCAATCCGTTACTACCATTCAAAAAACCCCTACCACACCAAAAGAAACGAGCCTATCTAAAGTCCGATGTTTCAAATGTCAAGGATTTGGACACTATCAAAGTGCTTGTCCGAATCGGAGGATTGTGACGTTACGAGAAGCCATAGCCGCCCGAGAGGAATTATTAGCCGAAGAAGAAAGAGTTGGAGACGTTTTTAACTTAGAAGCTGACGGAGAAGAAGAAGAATGCGAGGCATACGATGCCCCGAACTATGACACGAACCTTGTCCTTCGCATGTTACAAACGAAGGCAGCCCCGAGTGACGAAGAACAACGAGACCAAATCTTTCACACGAAGTGTCGTGTCGGAGAGAAATGGTGTAGCTTGATCATTGACGGTGGAAGTTGTACAAACGTGGCATCGAGCGAGATGGTCTCAAAACTCGGCTTGATCACCACGGCCATCCTAAGCCGTATGCACTCCATTGGCTCGATGATGGGAACAAAGTGAAGGTTTCAAGACAAGTGAAGGTCGGACTCACCATGGGTTCGTATGGCGATGATATTACATGCGATGTATTACCGATGGACGCATGTCACGTGTTATTAGGAAGACCTTGGTTATTTGATCGGGACGTACTACACCGAGGGAGGAGTAATGAGTATGAGCTACGTGACAAAGGTAAAAAAATTGTCCTTAAACCTATGTCACCTCAAGCTATCCGGACGATGAGTTCGAAAAAAGTCGAAGGGCCGAAACTTACGATGTTTGCAAACGAGAAAGAAGTCGAACACGCCATTGACGATGGCGAACGTGTTTATTTGATGATGATCAAGGAGGTCCTAAATCTTGCCACCAAATCGCAAAATGAGGAGGAGATAGATGCACTATTACACGAGTTTTGGACGTATTTCGAAGACTTGCCGGTAGGATTACCACCTATCCGCGGGATTGAACACCGATTGATCTTATACCGAGAGCTCCATTACAGAACAAAGCAGCGTATCGTTGTAATCCCGAAGAAACAAAAGAACTACAACGTCAAATTGATGAACTCATGAATCACGGATATGTCGAGAAAGTTTAAGTCCGTGTGCGGTTCCGGTTCTACTCGTACCAAAAAAAGACGGAACATGGCGGATGTGTATTGTGATGAGAGCCGTGAATAACATCACGTCAAGTATCGGTTTCCCATCCCGAGACTAGACGACATCTTGGACGAGTTACATGGATCTGTTATATTTTCCAAAGTTGATTTACGGAGCGGATACCATCAAATCCGCATGCGAGAGGGAGACGAATGGAAACGGCGTTTAAAACGAAGAATGGACTTTACGAATGGGTTGTGATGCCATTCGGCCTCACCAACGCCCGAGCACCTTTATGAGGTTGATGAACGAGGTTCTAAAACCTTTCTTGGGAAAGTTTGTTGTCGTGTACTTAGACGACATTTTGATCTACAGTCGGTCCGTAGAAGAACATCTCGAACATTTGCGGTACGTGTTTGAGACGCTAAGGAACAAAAGCTTTATGGAAAACGGGAGAAGTGTACTTTCCTAGTCGAGAGTCTTGTCTTTCTCGGCTATGTTGTTTCAAAAGACGGAGTTTGGTCGACCAAGAGAAGATCGCGGCAATCAAGTCGTGGCCGACCCCAAAGACAATCACGGAGGTACGGTCATTTCATGGCCTCGCCCGTTTACCGACGATTCATACGGGACTTTAGCACTATATCCGGCCCGATCACGGAGTGTCCGAAAAAGGAACCTTTGCTTGGAGCGAGACGGCCCAAAAGGCTTTTGAAAACTTAAAGGGAAAATTATGTGAAGCGCCCGATTTTGACGTTGCCCGATTTTTCACAACCGTTTGAGGTAGAATGCGACGCTAGCGGAGTTGGAATCGGGCGATGCTCATTCAGAGAGGCCGTCCCATTGCCTATTTTTCGGAGAAGTTAAGTGGCGCCGAGTGAATTATTGTACTTACGACAAGGAGTTCTATGCTATCGTAAGAGCACTCGATCATTGGAGTCATTATCTGCGTTGAAACATTTCGTGCTGCATTCGGATCACGAGTCGTTGAAATACATCAACGGACAGAGTAAGCTAAGCCCGAGACATGCAAAATGGGTGGAATTTTTACAATCTTTTCATTTTTCATCCAAGTACAAAGACGGGAAGAGTAATGTAGTGGCGGATGCACTATCGAGACGGTATGCCTTACTGTCGATGCTAGATGTTCGTTTGTTGGGGTTCGAGACTTTGAAAGATCACTACCACGACGATTTGGACTTCGGGGAAATTTTTAACCGTTGTAAAACGGCCCCGTACGAGGAATTTGTTTTACAGGATGGCTTTCTCTTCAAGGGGAATAAATTATGTGTGCCGAGACATACAATTCGGGAATTGCTGGTTCGGGAGGCGCCTGAGAGGAGGACTAGCCGGTCACTTCGGCTCGACCAAGACTGTAGAGGTGCTAAAAGAACATTTCTTTTGGCCGAAGATGTATGGTGATGTCAGCACAATCGTGAGCAAATGCGTAACTTGTCATATGATGAAAAGTTCGTTCAAATCGAGTACATACATGCCGTTGCCGATACGAATTCGGCCGTGGGAGGATGTCTCGATGGATTTTATTGTGGCTTTACCTCGTACTCAACGAGGCAAAGACTCGATCATGGTGGTCGTCGACCGTTTTTCGAAAATGGCTCACTTTGTCGCGTGCCACAAAACCGATGATGCAAGCAACGTGGCGGACTTGTACTTCCGGGAGATAGTTCGTTTACACGGAGTTCCAAAAACTATCGTGTCGGATCGAGATTCCAAATTTACGAGTTACTCGGAATACTTTGTGGAGGAAAATCGGTACTAAACTCCTATTCACACTTCACATCACCCGCAAACCGACGGACAGACCGAGGTAACTAATCGAACCTTGGGAGCATTATTACGAGGGTTGGTAAATAAAACACAGAAGGATTGGGACGTTAAACTTGCTCATGCGGAATTCGCATACAACCGATCACCCGGTTATGCCACGGCCCACTCACCTTTTGAAGTGGTATACGGATTAAATCCGCACTTGCCATTGGACTTGATTCCCTTGCCGAGCAACGAATTGGTTCACAAAGACGCCGAAGCAAAACTCAAGTCAATGATGAAGTTACACGAAAAGATACGGGAACGGATTAAAGAAGTGAATGAAATGTACAAACGGAAGTCGAACAAAAATAAAAAAGCGAGATTATTTGATGTTGGCGACTTGGTTTGGATACATTTGAGAAAAGAAAGATTCGAGCAAGCGGAAGAACAAATTGATGCCGAGAGCCGAAGGTCCGTACAAGATTGTGGAAAAAGTGAACGACAACGCATACAAAGTCGAACTTAGGCGAATATGGAGTACACGCGACATTCAACGTAGGTGATCTCTCACCTTATCTTGACGACGATGGCATTCTTGAATTGAGGTCAATTCCTTTCAAAGACGGAGGAATGATACGATATCTAATATTCCATCGAAGAAACTCCGATAAAAATCGACATCCATGATGATGCAAATTCGCATGGCCATGCATCGTTATACTTAGGAGAAAATGTTAAACGGATTGGAGTTACGTTGTTAATCGGAATCGGAGTAACGTAGAATTCGGCGACGGATCGGTCCGAAAGCATGATGGATCGGCCATATCATGCTTGAAAGGGACATGTTTGGACTTCATATCTTGACAAGATAATGAAGTTATCTTCTCCTTCCCCACCATGTACACATACGGCCGAAGCATGAAGATAGAGGAAGACTTTCTTCTTCATGTCATTATCTCCCATATCTTGTTAAGGATCGGCCGATTTGGATGCTTGCAAAAGGAAAGATTTGTGAAGACTTTCATCAAGAATCTCTCATGTCACCATCATGAAATAAAGACCAAGATTGCTTGGTATCTTCTTGTGATTTTCGGCCGATTAGGTGTTGTTAGGAAGTTTCCTTTTCTCGTTTTGTTGTATTTTAAATACGGTTGTAAACTACTATATATAGTAGTGTTCGTTGTACTTGTAATTCATCGAGAATCATAATAAACTTTGTATTTCCTTTGAAATATACGTTGAACGAGTTCGACAAACCTTAGTTATTGTTTCGACGAGTTTCGAGATTTTAACTTTAATCAATTCTCAAAAGGTCTTGGGAAGCGATTACCCTTTTATCGAGTTATAGGTCTAGTTCGATAAAAACACACCAAACTCCGTACATCTTACTCATCACGGCCGAATCCCACATAAAATTCGTCCATCACCTGTGTAATTTCGATCCATATTGTAAACGTGTTAATCTTCCGTTGTGTTTTATACGTATTACTTGCGTAATTCGTATCACTCTCCCAAGAGGCCCAAGAGACTGCAGTTTAGTGAGGAAGAGCAGTCAGATCATCCTGCCAGCCCCTCATCCAGGTCACCTCACCTGGAAGACCAGCCTGCCCCAGGCACCCTCGAGACTCAAATTGTAGCTGTCTTCACCCCAGCCTACATCTCTGAGGAAGAAGAAGCAGGTCTAATAATTTCTATCCCTGAAGCCAACTATATCTTTCACCTCTTAGAAAATAATACTTTCAATCTATCCATCGAACAATTACAACTTGTTAAACCTTTAGCCTTAAAACAATCGTTCCTTGAAGTTTTTGAAGAATGGAAATTTTTGAAATCCCTATCTTTTGTCAAACTTCAAACTTTTATTGACACTTGTCGTTGGGACTATCCCTAAGCCACGGAGGATGTGCTGATAGATTTTTGTAAAACATCAGACACAATTTTGATCCTCCAGGAGGACTGGTTTATGTCAAATTTTAAAACAAACATGGACCAGTTCATCCACTGCATTATGCTTAGTATTTTTGATGGATCCTATGAGAAAGCTGTTGAGGAGGAAGTTGAAAAGGAAATAAGGATTGAGGAGGTAGATGGAGAAGAAAATGAAGAAGTTGTTGTTTTAGACGATGAAGAAGAAGAGCAGGAAGAGAGAAGAAAAGAAGAAAAGATTTTAGTTGAAAATCAGCCTGATGAAGCTGAGAAAACAGAAGAGTTGAATGAAGAAGAAGAAGAAGAAGAAGAAGGAGAAGAAGTAGAACAGGAAAAAGATGAAGGAAAGAAGGAGGATGATGATGATGAGGATAAAGGAGAAAAAGATGGGAACGATAACAATAATGATGATGATGATAAGGATGATGATGAAGGAGGAGATGAAGGAGCTGAAAAAGAAAATGAAAAAGAAAAGGATGAGGAAAAAGAAAAAGAAAATATTGAAGAAGAAAAGGAGGAAGAGCAGGAGAAAGAGGCAGAGAAGGCAGAAGAAGAGCCGGAGCCAGAGCCGACACAAGAAGCTGCAGACAGGACTGTAGTACCTGCACGGTACACCAGCCTAGACGCGGAGTTAGCTGAGGACACCAGATTAGGGACCCCAGAGAAGACCCCATCTGGAGTACCAGCTGCAGACAGAAGCTTGCAGTCCAGTGGTTCTATTGCAGAAGGCTCAGGAGAGCACTCTCCACCAGCTCAAATCTCACCTGTCATGACTGAACTGATCAGGCAGATAGTGAAAGATACGATTGGAGAGCTGCTGGCATCTTAGGTCACTCCTGACCTTCAAACCATCAATGCAAAGATCGACACTCTGTTGCAGAGAGAAGTTCCTAAGCCTCCTCCCCCTACCAACAACAGAATGCCATTTGGCATGTCTGATTGGATGAGCAGAATGGAGCAGCAATTAACTACCCTAGTTGATGCTGGCAATAAGGTGGAAGAGAGAATGCAGGGGGAAGGAAATGATCAAGAATAGATAAGGAAGGAGTTTAGATCAAAGAAAAGGCAGGATGTCCAGATGATCACTGCTGGGACATCCTCAGCCAAGAGAAAGGGAGGATCAGATCCAGAACAGGCTGACCAACCTGAAGGCAAGAAGAGGAGGACTAGAGGAGGTTTGGAGCCTACTCCAGAGTGGGAAGGAAAGGAGTTGTGGTTTGTGGAGGATTTTGTTCCATATGAAGCTCTGTAAATGTGGGGATCTACAAGAAAGAAGTTTATCAGAGACTACTACATCTGGGAAATACTCCAGGATGATAATCTCTTCCCACAGCAAATCTTCATAAATTTCATGGAGGAAGCCCATCCGCAACTCTGGGCTATTCTGAAGAAACATGCTGGGAAACTAAATGCCTATCCCAGGATTCCTTTATTCACTGCCAAAGATCCTCCTACTTTGGAAAGAGGAGGTGCGTTGGATGAACTTACGCTTCAAATGAAAATCAAGAAGCTATGTCTTGAGAACAAATTTTCATCCCAAGAAGAGCAAGCCTTCGTAGCTCTTGTCGTGAAAAGGAAGTATGGTCTTGCCCCAGTCAATACAAGACCAATCGGAGCTAAACCCTTCAGACCTGCCAAACAGCCTATTCGAAGAGGCAGAGGAAGAGGCAGATGACTTACTTATTTTTACTTGTAATGATTTATGTACTCGAAACTTTTCTTGTAAAATTCAGCCATGTACTTGTAAAATTAATATATATAACAGTCATTTGAATGACAACTCCCAGTTGTCTCAAAACAAGACTGAGTTTGATTTTGTGTCTTGCACCTAAGTGCAGACTTGTGCATTTGATTACTTGTTTAAAGTTTTGCCATCATCAAAATAGGGGGAATTTGTTAGGAATACTTGTTAGATTTTGATGATGTCATCAGTATAAATTCAAATGTTTATTACTTGGCAAAAATGTAAGGAAGAACCAAATGAGTATCTTCCATAGGCCAAATAATGTTAAGTATAAAACTTGGCAAAATGTAAGGAAGAACCAAATGAGTATCTTCTATAGGCCAAAAATTAGTTAGGCTAAAAATCGGCTAAGTACTAAGTACAGCTAAAGTCCATCAGAGAGGATCAGCCGAGTCAAGTCAGAGTAGTTCTGGTCAACAAATTTTATCAGAGATGTTTGACCAGACTGCAGCCAAGGTACCTCAGACAAGTCACCTGATCAGTCAAGTCATAAACAGTGAACATCAGAGAGGTCCAAACTGCAGAGATGTTAACTGCTCATCAGCCTAGTTGAAGTCAGCCAAGTACTCCAAGTCCACGTCAGCATGCGTTGAAAAGTCAAGTATTACGGAAAGTCACATGCAATGTGAAGAGACAAATTAGAGAGATTCCCGCAAGAGATATGATTTAAATAAATCATCCAGACCCACCTTGAAGACTTTAATCGTTTTATATTCAAAAGATTCGGCGCATCACATGCAGAGTCTTCACAACGGTTGGAAGATAGATTAAAATATGGAAATCCAGCCTTCCAACATTCAGAAAAGATTTAACAAAGAAGTCTCCCTCCAACGGACGGATTTGTTCAAAAGATTTGCAACGGCTATAAGGAAAAGCTCAGAGATCGTGACCTATATATTTACGAAGATTTGAAGCTGAGCATACCTAACAATACCTTACGAGAATCGGTGCTAACATACTTTCAAGCAATCAAATCATTCAAGCTATCAAAAAGCGAAATACAGCATCGAGAAAAGAGCGGTTCTAAAAGTTCATACTTAAAGAAGCTCTTAGTTGGAGAAGACAAAAACTCTTGTCTATAATCCTGAGTTCGGGGTACTTCACTGGTTGAAGTTAAGAGACTGTAAAGGAATCCAAGGATCGAGGATCAAGAGATGCAAGGCAGTCAAGTGTGGTACAACGGCACGGATTTCCACTGGTTGGAAGCTGTTGTAGATTTGTTTGAATCACTGTAATACTTATCACTGGTTGAAAATTATAGTGAATTCATCTCCAACTGGTTTGGAGAAAAGTGGATTAGTAGAGTATTACCCCACCTCCGAGAGCACTATAATCGCCTGCGTTCTTTACTGTTTAATGCATCATACTTTAACTGCTGCATTCATTGTTAAGTGTTTCATTAGTTGCTTTATATTCGTCATCAGCTGACTTCCGCATATATTAAAGAACAAACGACTCCAAGTCATTTGTTTACTTATCAGCTGAAGAAACTCACTCTTCGTGAAAAAGAGTTTAAGAATTTCAACAAGTCGATTCACCCCCCCCCCCCCCCCCCTCTAGACTTGTTCCTGGATGACTTGTGACCTACATTGCACTCGGTGGATTCTCTTTCACCCTTCCCCAGGGTGTTGCCTTCGAGACAGAGCTTCAGGCTGCTATGATTGCTATCGAGGTTGCTAAAGATCGTGGATGGTCGACTCTTTAGCTGGAGTCTGATTCACATTTATGGTGCATAGATTTCAGACTCGTTCTTTAGAGGTCCCGTGGCGCCTTCATGCTCGTTGGCTCAGGACTTTACATTTTATTAAGAATTTCACTTTTCAGGTCACGCACATTTTCCGCGATGGTAATCAGGCTGCTGATGCCCTCTCCAACATGCGCACCCCCTTCAGATGGTGGAACCCTCTCCCCCTCACGTGGCACACGTGGCTCATCATGATTTATACTTTACTAATACTCGTGTCCACTAACTTACTTTCCTCTAGTTTTTGCAGGCACTTGAGTTCTGCTATGTTAGGATACTATCGTCTAACCTTTTGAGCTCGATGACTTTTTCTCATGCTTCCCCCTCCCTGTTTTGTCTTATCAGTATTTCTATAGGACCCTCTCATCTTCTCTTTGGGCCACGACGACTTTTTCCTCATGTCCCCCACCCCCATTACATTTGCAGGTCTTCTTCTAAAATATGGAATTGACGGCATTGCCTTCGGGCTGCTGGTACTCTTTTTCCCGTTGTTGTCTTTTTCCCACTGGGTTTTCCAATATACAGTTTTTAACGAGGCCAGCCAGTTCATCATTCTCTGGGACGAACTCCAGATGCTTTTAGCATCTTGGCGTCTGTCTTTGAGACACGTCCGGCAGTTCTATCGCCTTGGTCGGACCTCCTTTTCACTCATTGCTCTGCCGCTTTCCTCTCGTTTGCTTGCACCAGATCATCCACCCATGCTAGCCTGTCCCATTTCAGATGCTGTTCCCGAAAGCAGATCTCTCGATATTTTGAGTGTTGCCTCCTACTCTTGGCATTGCGGTCCATTTGCATGTGGCTGCCTCCCCACGATGTTCAACACCCTATTTGTTAGGACTTCCTCATTTTTATAGTGCACTACCAGCTTGTGGTAGTTTTCGCCTTCATTATTGCTCTGCGTAGCACTTTTGGCCGCATGTGGCCCTTTCGCTTTTGGGAGTGGCTGTTTTTGTATGACTTTCTCTCTTTATTTTTATACAAGCAACTATTTAGCCAATTCTGAGTACAGAAGGTTCGGATCTAATTAATTAACTCGAGTTTTCATAGAGTTCCGACTCGAGTGCATGTAACGTGGTCTCATATCCTATTAACAAGACTTAAGCTAGAAGTAAAAGCTTAATTGGAGCTATTATAGACATTTCCTTACTACAACAAGACTGAATCAAGAAGTAAAAGCTTAACCGGAGTTATAGCCAATTCTCAGTCCAAAAGGCTTGAAATCTAATCAATAATTCTGAGTTTTCATAGAGTTCTGACTCGAATTCATGTAATATGGTCTTATAATCAATAAGTAGAGGCTTAATCGGAGATATTATATCCAATCCTTGATACAACAAGACTTAATTAAGAATTAAAAGCTTAATCGGAGCTGTTATAGCCAATTCTGAGTACAAAAGTCTGGAATCTAATAAATAAACCAGAGTTTTCATAGAGTTTCGACTCGAATACATGTAACATGTTCATATGTCTTATTCACAAGATTTAATCAAGAAGTAAAGGCTTAATTGGAGCTATTATAGTCAATCCTTGCTACAACAAGACTTAATAAAGTAAAAGCTTAATCAAAGCTGTTATAGCCAATTCTGAGTGCAAAAGGTTCGAATCTAATTAATAAACCTGTGTTTTCATAGAGTTCCAACTCGAATGCATGTAATGATGAATAATCTCTCCGCCTAAGATCTCGCTACAATCCAAAACAACATTAAAGTCACCCATAACTACCCAAGGCTCGCTAGCATGCAAAATAGAGAAATCAATCAAGTACTGCCAAAGTAATCTTCTCTGAATATCATCATTAGAAGCATATGCAAAAGTAACTAGGATGTTGGACGAGCGACTAAGTCTTTACTTCTTGATTAAGTCTTGTTAATAGGAGATAAGACCACATTACATGCACTCGGTTCAGAATCTTATGAAAACTCTAGTTTATTGATTAGATTCCAAATTTTTGTATTCAGAATTGGCTATAACAACTCCGATTAAGCTTTTACTTCTTGATTAAGTCTTGTTGTAGCAAGTATTAGATTCCAGATTTCTTGATAAAGTCTTGTTAATAGGAAATAAGGCCATATTACATGCATTAGAGTCAGAACTCTATGAAAACTCAGGTTTATTGATTACATTCAAGCCTTTTAGACTAAGAATTGGCTATAACTCCGATTAAGATTTTGCTTCAACTTTAAGTCTTAATGGAGTAAGAAAATGGCTATAATAGCTCCAATTAAGTTTTACTTCTTGATTAAGTCTTGTTAATAGGAGATAAGACCATGTTACATGAAAACTCGGGTTAATTAGTTAGATCCAAGCGTTTTGTACTCAGAGTTGGCTATAACAGCTCCCATTAAGCCTTTACTTCTTGACTAAGTAGATAATAGGAGTCTTGTTGTTGCGAGTCGTAACTCTATGAAAACGCGGGTTTATTGGTTAGATTCGAGCTATTTGTACTGAGAATTGGCATAACAGCTCCGATTCAGCTTTCACTTCTTGATTAAGTCTTGTTGTAGCAAGGATTGGCTATAATAGCTCCAATTAAGCCTTTACTTCTTGATGAGTCTTATGACAGGAGATAAAACCACGTTACATGTATTCGAGTCGGAACTCTACAAAAACTTGGGTTTATTGATTAGATTCGAGCATTTTATATTGAGAATTAGCTATAAATGCTTAGATTAAGCCTTTACTTTTTAATTAAGTCTTGTTAATAAGAGATAAGAGCACGTTACATGCATTCGAGTTGGAACTCTGCGAAAACTCGGGTTTATTGATTAGATCGAACATTTTGTACTCAAAATTGGCTATAACAGCTCCGATTAAGCCTTTACTTCTTGATTAAATCTTATTAATAGTATATAAGAACATGTTACGTGTATTCGAGTCGTAACTCTATGAGAACTTAGGTTTATTGGTTAGACTCGAGCATTTTATATTGAGAATTGGCTATAACAACTCCGATTAAGCCGTTACTTCCTGATTAAGTCTTTTTAATAGGAGATAAGACCACAATACATGCACTCGAGTCGGAACTCCATGAAAACTTTGCTTTATTGATTATATTCGAGACTTTTGTACTCAGAATTGGCTATAACAGCTCTGATTAAGCTTTTATTTCTTGCTTAAGTCTTGTCGCAGTAAGGATTGGATATAATATCTCCGATTAAGCCTTTACTTCTTGATTAAGTCTTGTTAATAGAAGATAAGACTACATTACATGCACTCTAGTTGGAACTAAAAAAAGTCTTGTTAATAGAAGATAAGACTACATTACATGCACTCTAGTTGGAACTTCATGAAAACTCTGGTTTATTGATTAGATTCGAGACTTTCATACTGAGAATTGGCATAACAGTTTTGATTAAGCTTTTACTTCTTGATTAAGTCTTGTTGTAGCAAGGATTATCTATAATAGCTCCAATTAAGCCTTTATTTCTTGGTAAGTCTTGTTAATAGGAGATAAAACCACGTTACATGCATTCGAATCGTAACTCTATGAAAAATCTGGTTTATTGATTAGATTCGAGACTTTTGTACTCAGAATTGGCTAAATAGATGCTTGTATAAGAAATAGTGAAAAAGTCATACAAAGGAAAATAGCCAAACCCAAAAGTGCAAGAGGCCAGAGGCGGCCAAATTTTCTATGCAAAGCAAAGAAAGAAAACACAAACTTCCACAAGCTGGTAGGGACTAGAGAAGTGAGAGAGTCCTAACAGATTGAGCGTTGAACAACATGGAGAGGCAAGCCACACGCGAATGGACCGCAACACCGAGAGTGGGAGGCAACACTCGAAATGACGTGAGATCTGTGTCTGGGAACAGCATCCGGAGAAGTGGCGAGGGTAGCATGGGTGGCCGAAGTGGTACAAGCAAACCAGTGGAGAACAGCAGAGCAATGAGTGCCAAGGAGGTCTATGCAAGGCGATAGAACTGTCGGGCGTGTCTCAACGACAAGCGCCAAGATGCTAGAAGCATCCAGAGTTCATCCCAGAGTAGGATGAACTGGATGGCCTCGTTAAAACCCATATATTGGAAAAACCCTGTGGGAAAAAGTCAATAATGGGAACAAGAGTACCAACAGCCCAAAGGCAATACCGTCAAATCCGATAACAGATCACCTGCAAAGCAACAGGGGTGGGGAGATGTGAGGTAAATCGCCAATGCCCAAAAAGAGGTCGGAGCCGTCCTGCATAGATAGAAAATGGGGGAGGGGTATCGTGAGAGAAAAAAAATGTCGTGGCCCATTGAGAGGGTCCATGGACTCCACCAAGATCAACACTCAAAAGCCTGCAAAAACTAGGGGTGTGGATATTAGTGAACACGAGTATAAGTGAAGTATAGGTCGTGCTGAGCAATGTGAGCCACATAAGGGGGAAGGGGGTTCCACCATGTAAAAGGAGTGCGAATATTAAAGAGGGCATCAACAGCCCGGTTACCCTCTCTAAAAATGTGTGTGACCTTAAGAGTGAAATTCTGAATCGAATGAAGAGTCCTTAGCCAGCGAGCATGAAGTCTCCAAGGTACATCTAAAGAGCGAGTCTCCAAGCAGTGAACCACGTAGGTAGAGTCGGACTCCAGCCAAAAGGTCGTCCATCCCAATCCTTAGCCAACTCGATGGTAGTCATAGCCGCCTGGAGCACGGCCTCAAAGGCAAAACCCTGGGGGAGGGTGGTAGAAAATCCACCTAGAGTGAAACCCCTGCAATTCCAAAAAATCCCGCCACCTGAAGATGGTCCAGGGGAGCCGAGTGCACATCCGTCAGTATTAACTTTATGCCAATTAGGCGGAGGGGGGATCCATGAGATCGTGGTGTGGGATGGAGGCTTTAGAGGATTGCCTTGAACTCCCAACCTTCTCAAAATGACCAAGTCTCGAACTGTGTTATGCATATGGGTCAATATTAAGGTGGCAGACTCTCGCACACAAAAGAGAATAATAGAAAGAGTTTGGGTAGCATCAGCTCTATCGTTGTCGAAAACGCAAGCATTCCGAGCAGCCCAAATTGCCCAAATAGCAGATATAAACGCATCTCGCCAAAGATCCGAAGTTTGAGGGCTTAGTTTGACCTGCATATCCTGTAACAACAAACTGAGGAACCCCTCATGAAAATCAATAGTAATGTCAAAAGCCCAACATAGCTTAGAGAAAATATGTAAGGAGAAAGAGCAATCAGATAAAATATGGTCAGAAGACTCCCCTGAGTTATGGCAGAGGCTGCAAATGGAAGGGCCCTGAATGCGATAAAATTGCAAGATGTCCCAAGACGGGAGATGGTCAAAAATGGCTCTCCACACTGTGTAAGATCTGCTCAAATGAATGAATGTAGCACAAATCCACTTCCCCTAGGAGATGGTGAGGAATGAGTGATGGAGGTGATTGTAGGCCAAGGTGGAGGTAACTTGACCATTTTTGGAGGGGGTCCAAACTCTATGATCCTTCCCCATGGGTTAGATGACGGTAGAGATAATATCTCGGGCTATCTATGGATAGGCCTGAACAAACGCCATATCGAGGTGCCAAGCGTCTTCATAGTAGAAATCGAAGATCTGATGCTGTTAAAAGTGGGACATCTCCAAAGGGATGCCAATCCTATCCGCAAGAGAATATCCAAGCCAGTCATCAAACCAAAATAGAACTGAGGAGTTAGGTCCCACGATCCAACTGGACTCCGATATTAGCCGACTGATCTGGGGCAGAAAACTGCTGAAAAGAGAGGATTTTCGGAAGTAATTCCTCACCACGCCATTAGAAAGCCAAAGGTCCCAGAGAAGGAGCATTCCCGGATCTGGAGATGTGAGAACGTCCCAAGAGAAGATAAGCTGCATTGGCTGCCCGAATGGAACGAATCCCTAGACCGGCCTCTTCTTTGGGAGAACAAACTCGCTTCCAAGAGATGTTGAATTTACCACTAGTAGCAATATCTCCTGTCCATATGAAATTACGCATGGCCATCTCCACCTTTGAGAGCAGTGTCAATGGCCAACGATATATCATCAAGGAATGAACAAGAGCGCTAGAGATAACACTGTCGACCAACCAAGCCCGACCCGCCATAGAGATGGATGATCCGATCCAATGGGAGAATCTGGAGATAATAGAGTCCGCGTAGGGCTGAAAGATAAAATGGGAAGGGGCTCCAATGAAGATGGGAACACCTAGGTATTTCATAGGTAAGGAGCCTTCCATCATACTGGATAAGCGAAGTATTTTAGATCCGAGGAACACCCTAGATTTGGCCGTGCTGAAACAATGTCCCGAGAGTAGTCCGTACGTATCAAAGATGGTTCTAATGTGTCGGACCGACGAGACTGTCGCCGCACAGAAGACCAATATATTATCAGCATAGAACAAGAAAGGTGGGAAGGGGACGCCCATCTGGGCCAACGCTAGTCTGATCGTCTTCTTCACGTGGCAGCTCATAATCATACAGCCAAGAAACTTTTCCGCCAAATAGAAAACCAAGGGGGATAGGGGGTCCCCTTGTCTCACTCCACGGAAGCAGGCGAAATAACCTTATGGGGAGCCGTTAATAAGGATGGTGATACAAAATCGACTACTCCAAGTGAAGAAGACGAAGTGCGGATCAACGTAAAACACCTTGAACATACACCTACATACTTAGGCGAGAAAACGGATACGAGACTTGGAGTAACCTTGGTGATCGGACTCGGAATAACTTAGATGTGGTGACATGCATCATGATTGGTCCAAGTTGGTGAAGATCTCAGCCTATCTTGTCCAAGATAATGAAGATTTCATCCCATTTCTTTATATTAAAGTGATGCATGATATCTCAATGATGTCATGTGAAAGAGATTTCACCCACCCTTTGTCCCCTTTGATTGACCGCGGCCCCATTTGGCATGGAGTGTGCCATCTCTTTTGTTGTCCTTTTCTTTATTTTAAAGATCTTGTGATCTTACCTTTTAAATAGTTAATTTGATTTTGTATGACTACTCTAATCTATAAGTAGTCATGTTTGGGATGTATTTGGGACATTCATTGAATCATCAAAAAAATATATTGTGTATTGTTTAAAGTGTTGGATGAGTTTCCTTCCAAAATTTGGTTATTATTCGACGCGTTTTCGAATTTTAATCCGATCGATTATCAATAGGTCTTGAGAAGAAATCACTTTATCGAATTATAGGTCTAATTCGATAAACAGCTTGTTCCTGTTCTGTTTCAGTAGGATCGCTCTATTTTCAGACGATTCTTACATTTGTTCCATACTTCAAATTATTGTTCGTGTTTCCTATTCGCAAAAGGCATTTCTCTTACCTTCGATACAAGATTGTACTTGATCGGGATTTCCTATCATAAGTGCTGTTCATCCTCTAGAACAGTTTCAGAATCATCTTGTTTGCTGTCGCTGTTGGGATTCTCTTTGTTTGCCTTGCTGTTCGGGACCGCTATATCGATTAGCCTTGCTGTTCGGAACTTGCTGTTTTGAGTGCCGCTGTTTGGAATTGACTGTTCCTGTTTGTTTCCATTCGGTCCGTTCTTGTCTTATGCGCATGCCGCTGTTCGTTATTATTACTGTATCGATCTGTTGCTATCAGTTTTTATCTTGTGCGCATTACTACTGTTAGTAACGAGTTGCTGCTGTTCGGAACTACTGTATCGGGCGAGTGCTACCATTCGTCCTTGTTCGGACGGTCCCTGTTCGATTAAGCGTGCTACTGTCCATTATTGTTGTTGTATCGAGAGGTTACTGTCAGTTCCTGACTGTGCTGTTCGATTCCTGTTGACTAAGTGCTGTTTGCTTCTGCTCGTAATACAACCTTCCGCTGTACCGATAGAGATTTCGTATCATTAGTGGCATCGGAGCCCCGGTTCTTGATCTTTGGCGTTATGGATCTCAACGACGCTGATTTCTTGGCAAAGCTTCACGACGCGTTACATGACATACCAGAACAACGCGACCAGTGTTGGCAACCTAGGCATGGTGATTTTGAACGACTCTCACGCCATGTCGAAGAATTCAAAGTTAACAAGCTTTCGGAGTTCGTTGGCGGGACAGACCCTGAAGTTTACTTGGAATGGGAACGTAAAATTAATCGCATGTTCGAGTTTAAAGACCCCGACGATGAGAAACGTTGTAAGTATGCAATTCTCAAGTTGGGAAAAGGCGCTTCGCTTTGGTTCGAAAGAGTAAAAACAAAAAGAGCTCGTGCTGGGAAAGAGAATATCCGTTCGTGGGATTAATTAAAAAGAAAACTTCATAAAAGATATGTACCAACATCACATCGGTTGTCCTTAAACCGGAAGATTGCCGATCTCATGAAAGGAAACTTAAGTGTCAGTGAATACATTAAGGAGTTTGAAAATTTGACCTTTATGGGAGAAATAGAGAAGAATGAGGAGCAGAAGATGTCGCGTTTCTTGCGAGGCTTGAACCGAAGCATAGCTAACTCAGTGGAATTATACCCATATGAAGACTTCGATACATTGTGTGGACTATGTGTGAAGATTGAAGCTCAAACCAAGATCAAGTTTTATAAACCCGAGTTTCCATCCAAATTCGGGAACCCAAGTATCGGTTCCAGTTCAGCTACTAAAACAACCGTACCGACTCCTACCCCTACTATGGTTCCTAAAGCCCCCTACATGCCGAAGGAGACGAGTTTGACTAAAGTACGATGTTTCAAATGTCAAGGGTTCGGTCATTATCAAAATGCTTGTCCGAACAAACGAGTGGTGACGCTAAGGGAAGCTGTCACGATCCGAGACGAGTTGTTGGTCGAGGACGAAAAGGAAAGACTAGGTTATGTTCTTGATTTCAACGAGGAGGACGAAGAAGAAGAATAATGTAAAACTTACGATGCTACAAACTATGACACAGCTTTGGTTCTTCGTACTTTACAAGCCAAATCCGTTTCGAATGATTCGGAACAGCGGGATCAAATATTTCACACGAAGTGTAAAGTCGGGAATAAATGGTGTAGTTTGATCATTGATGGAGGAAGTTGCACCAACATAGCTTCAAGTGAGATGGTGACTAAACTCGGGCTGACCACTACGACTCATCCGAATCCTTACACTTTACATTGGCTCGATGATGGAAGCAAAATAAAGGTGACAAAACAAGTGAGGATCGGATTAACCATGGGTTCGTATGATGACAACGTATTATGTGATGTACTCCCAATGGATGCATGTCATGTACTTTTAGGATGTCCATGGATGTTTGATAGGGATGTTTTACATAGAGGAAGAAGCAATGAATATGAGTTATGGGATAAGGGCAAAAAAAATGTGCTTAAACCGATGTCACCTCAAGCTATTCGTTCTATGAGCTCTAATCGGGTTGAAAAAACGAAACTTACCATGTTTGCTAGCGAGCGGGAGATGGAACACGCTATTGATGATGGTGAGTGCATGTACTTGTTAATATTGAAGGAGACACGGAACGATAACATGGTCGTGCGAAACGAAGGAAAGATAGACGCTTTATTACACGAATTTGCGAATGTTTTTCCCAAAGAGTTGTCGTCGGGTTTACCCCCTATTCGTGGGATTGAACATCAAATCGATCTCATACCGGGTGCATCACTCCCTAACAAGGTTGCCTATAGGTGTAATCCCGAAGAAACGAAAGAAATACAAAACCAAATCGAGGAGTTAATGAACCGCGGGTATGTTCGAGAAGCCTAAGCCCTTGTGCGGTTCCGGCTTTGCTTGTTCCTAAGAAGGACGGATCTTAGCGGATGTGTATTGATAGTCGAGCCGTGAATAACATAACAATCAAGTATCGATTCCCGATTCCGAGACTTGATGACATGTTGGACGAACTACACGGATCCGTGATCTTTTCGAAAGTCGATTTGCGGAGTGGGTATCACCAGATTCGGATGCGATCAGGAGATGAGTGGAAAACGGCTTTCAAAACTAAACACGGGCTGTATGAATGGACCGTCATGCCGTTTGGTCCTACTAATGCTCCATGTACTTTGATGCATTTGATGAACGAGGTACTCAAACCATGTTTGGGCCGATTTGTAGTTGTGTATTTGGATGATATTTTGGTGTATAGTCGGTCGTTGGAAGAACATTTCGGACACTTGCGACAAGTATTTGAGACTCTTAGGGCCCAAAAGCTCTATGGAAAGAATGAAAAGTGCGCATTTCTCATCGAGAATATAGTTTTCCTTGGCTACATTGTTTCGAAGGCTGGAGTGTCGGTTGACCAAAATAAGATCGAAGTGATTAAGTCTTGGCTTACTTCTAAAACCGTGACGGAAGTTAGGTCATTCCATGGCCTTGCTTCGTTTTATCGGAGGTTTATTCGAGATTTTAGCAGAATTTCGAGTCCAATAATGGAATGTTTGAACAAGAGTCTGTTTGTATGGGACGGGGCTGCCCAAGGAGCATTTGAAAAGTTGAAGTTGAAGTCGAAGTTATGTGAGGAACCTATCTTATCATTACCCGATTTTTCGCAACCTTTCGAAGTAGAATGCGATGCTAGTGGAGTTGGCATTGGCCGTTCTCACTCAAGGCAAGCGGCCTATTGCTTATATTTCGGAGAAATTGAGTGGTGCTAGGATCAATTATTGCACTTACGACAAGGATTTCTATGCCATTGTGAGGGCTCTTGATCATTGGAGTCACTAACTTCATCCGAAGCATTTCATTTTTCATTCGGACCATGAATCATTGAAATATATTAATGGGCAGCAAAAGTTAAATCCACGGCATGCTAAGTGGGTAGAGTTCTTCCAATCATTCCACTTTTCATCAAAGTATAAGGATGGTAAAAGCAATGTTGTTGCGGATGCGTTGTCTAGACGGTATGCTCTACTGTCTACTCTTGATGTTCGTTTGCTTGGATTCGAGATGATAAAAGATTATTATGTTGACGATGCTGATTTTGGAGAGATTTTTATCTGATGTAAATCTGGTCCGTTCTAGGAATTTATGATACAAGACAGGTTTCTTTTTAAGGGGAATCGACTTCTCTTGCCCAAACATACGGTTCGGGAGCTATTGATTCGTGAAGCTCATGGAGGAGGCTTGGCTAGCCATTTTGGCACGGCTAAAACCATGGAGGTACTTAGGGAACATTTCTATTGGCCAAAAATGCAAGGATATGTAAATGATATCGTGAGTAAATGCGTGACATGTCATATGGATAAGAGATCGTTTAAGCCGGGCATGTATATGCTTCTACCGGTTCCAGATAGACCATGGGAGGATGTTTCGATGGATTTCATTATTGCGTTGCCTCGTACTCAACGGGGCAAGGATGCTATTATGGTAGTCATAGATCATTTTTCGAAGATGGCTCATTTTGTAGTGTGCCACAAGACTGACGATGCAAGCATTGTGGCCGAGTTATATTTCCGAGAGGTGGTACGTTTATATGGAATTCCGAAGACTATTGTTTCGGATCGAGATTCAAAATTTCTTAGCTACTTTTGGAATACGTTGTGGAGAAAAGTGGGAACCAAACTCTTGTTTAGCACTTCGCATCATCCCCAAACCGACGGACAAACCGAGGTAACTAATCGAACTTTGGGAACATTGTTGCGTGGTCTTGTAAGCAAGACACAAAAGAATTGGGATCTAAAACTTGCACATGCAGAATTTGCGTACAACAGATCCCCTACTCTTGCCAGGGCTCACTCACCTTTTGAAATCGTTTATGGTTTGAATCCGTATATACCGATAGATTTAATTCCGTTGCCGAGCGATGAGTTAGTACACAAAGACGCGGAGTCGAAACTTAAGTCCATGGTGAGGCTACATGAACAAGTGCGTGATCGAATTAAAGAGATAAATGATGCTTCTAAACGGAATTCTAACAAAGAAAGAAAACTGAGGCTATTTGAAGTTGGCGATTTGGTTTGGGTACATTTGAGGAAGGAATGATTTCTGAGTAAATGCAAAAATAAGCTAATGCCGCGAGCCGATGGGCCTTTCAAAGTGGTTGCTAAAATAAACGACAACGCGTATAAGGTAGAACTTCCGAGTGATTATGGAGTACATGTTACTTTTAACATAGGTGATCTATCTCCGTATCTCGATGACGATGGAATTGCGGAATTGAGGATAATTCCCTTTAAAGAAGGAGGGAATGATACGAAATCGACTACTCCAAGTAAAGAAGACAAAGTGCGGATCGACGTAAAACACCTTGAACATACACCTACATACTTAGGCAAGAAAACGAATATGAGACTTAGAGTAACGTTGGTGATCAGACTAGGAATAACTTAGATGTGGAGACATGCATCATGATTGGTCCAAGTTGGTGAAGATCTCGGCCGATCTTGTCCAAGATAATGAAGACTTCATCCCATTTCTTTATATTAAAGTGATGCAGGATATCTCAATAATGTCATGTGAAAGAGATTTCACCCACCCTTTGTCCCCTTTGATTGACCGCGGCCCCCTTTGGCATGGAGTGTGCCATCTTTTTTGTTGTCCTTTTCATTATTTTAAAGATCTTGTGATCTTACCTTTTGAATAGTTTATTTGATTTTGTAAGACTACTCTTATCTATAGGTAGTCATGTTTGGGATGTATTTGGGACATTCATTGAATCATCAAAAAAATACATTGTGTATTGTTTAAAGTGTTGGACGAGTTTCCTTCCAAAATTTGGTTATTATTCGACACGTTTTCGAATTTTAATCCGATCGATTCTCAATAGGTCTTGAGAAGAAATCACTTTTTCGAATTATAGGTCTAATTCGATAAACAGCTTGTTCCTGTTCCGTTTCAGTGGGATCGCTCTATTTTCAGACGATTCTTACATTTGTTCCATACTTCAAATTATTATTCGTGTTTCCTGTTCGCAAAAGGCATTTTTTTTACCTTCGATACAGGATTGTACTTGATCGGGATTTCCTATCATAAGTGCTGTTCATCCTTCAGAACAGTTTCGGAATCATCTTGTTCGTTATCGCTATTGGGATTCTCTTTGTTCGCCTTGCTGTTCCGGACCGCTGTATCGATTAGCCTTGCTGTCCGGAACTAGATGTTTCGAGTGCCGCTATTTGGAATTGATTGTTCCTGTTTGTTTCCATTCGGTCCATTCTTGTCTTATGCGCGTGATGCTGTTCGTTATTTTACTATATCGAACTGTTGCTATCAGTTCTTGTCTTGTGCACATTACTGCTGTTAGTAACGAGTTGCTACTGTTCGGAACTACTGTATCGGGCGAGTGCTACCGTTCATCCTCGGTCGGTCGGTCACTGTTCGATTACGCATGCTACTGTCCATTATTGTTGCTGTATCGAGCGGTTACTGTCAGTTCCTGAATGTGCTGTTTGATTCCTGTTGACTAAGTGCTGTTTGCTTCCGCTCATAATACAGCCTTCCGCTGTACCGATAGAGATTTCGTATCAAATGGAGAGACGGGCTGAGTGAAGTATAGTAGATATGCGGACTATAAACAGCTCTGCAAAACCGAGGAACCAAAGAAATGATAGTAGAAAGTCCCATTTGATAGTGTCGAAGGCCTTCCCCATGTCAATCTTGAAAGCCATGTTGCCATCATCTCTATCCCTCTGCAAACAATTAAAGCACTCAGAAGCGTAAGCAATACAATTGATACGAATCCTGTATCGGAACAGCAGAGGGCTGTTTTACGAGCGGAAGCGAACATCACTGAGTCGTAAAGAATCGAACAGTTTAGTCAGGAACTGACAGTAACAGGCCGATACAGCAACAATAATGGACAGTAGCACGCGTAATCGAATAGGGACCGAGTGAATGAGGACAAACAGTAGCACTCGCCCGATACAGTAGTTCCGAACAGCAGTAACGCGCACAAGACAAGAACGGACCGAATGGAAACAAACAGGAACAGTCAACTCCAAACAGCGGCACTCGAAACAACAAGTTCCGAACAGCAAGGCTAATCGAACAAAGAGAATCCCAACAGCGACAGCGAACAAGATGATTCCGAAACTGTTCTTCATGCGAATTTTCTATCTGTACAGCGGAAGACTGTTTGGATGAGCGGGAGCAAACAACACTTAGTCAAAAGGGATCGAACAGCACAGTTGGGAACTAACAGGAATTGATAGCAATAGTTCGATACAGCAGCAAGACAGGAATTGGCCGAGTGGAAATGACTCAGAATAGGCAACCCCAAATAGCGGCACTCGAAACAGCAAGTTTCGGTCGGATGCTAATGGAAACAGGAAGCAAGTTTCGAACAACCAAACAACAATTGATGCGAACTCCTGACCAAGCACAACCATGTATCGAAAGCAAGAGGAATATCGAGACAGGACAGGAAACAGTTGTTTTATCGAACTAGACCTATAATTCGATAAGGTGATTTCTTCTCAAGACCTACTTACAATTGATCAGATTAAGATTCAAAAACGCGTCGAATACTAACCAAATTTTGGAAGGAAACTCGTCTAACACTTAAACAATACACATGGTATTTTTGTTTGATGATTTAACAATTCCTTCATTACAACTCAACATGACTACTTATAGATAAGAGTAGCCTCACAAGATTACTTCAACTATTACAAGATAAGACCACATGGTCTTAAAATAAAGGAAAAAAGACAATAAAAAGGTACTCCATGCCACTGGCAAACAAAAGGAATAAAAGATGGGTTTTGTCACCAAGGTGATAGCCGTTCTTCACATGCAGGCCGAGAATCCTGCCCCTTTTATTATAAAGAAAGGGATGAGATCTTTATTATTTTATCCTCACCACTCTGACCCCCACATGATGCAAGTTGCCATGTTTAAGTTATTCCAAGTCCGATCACCAAGGTTACTCCGGTTCTCGTATCCATTTTCTCACCTAAGTATGTAGGAGTATGTTCAAGGTGTTTTACGTCAATCCTCACTTCGTCTTATTTGCTTGGAGTAGTTGGTTTCGTATCATTCCCTCCTTCTTTAAAAGGAATTGTCCTCAATTCCGCAATTCCATTATCATCGAGATAAGGAGATAGATCACCTATGTTAAAAGTAGCATGCATTCTATAATCACCCGGAAGTTCTAACTTGTATGCATTGTCGTTCACCTTTGCAACTACTTTAAATGGTCCCTCAGCTCGTGGCATTAACTTGTTCTTACGCTTACTCGGGAATCGTTCTTTCCTCAAATGCACCCAAACTAAATCCCCAACCTCGAATAATCTCAGTTTTCTTTGCTTGTTCGACTTTCTTTTGTAAGTCTCGTTTATCTCCTTGATTCGATTATGTACTTGTTCGTGTAATTTCATCATTGACTTTAGCTTTGACTCCACATCCTTATGCATCAATTCGTCACTCGGTAATGGAATTAGATCTAACGGTATGTAAGGATTCAGCCCGTTGCGCCGTGGCATGAGTAGGAGAACGATTATAAGCAAACTCCGCATGTGTCAGTTTTAAATCCCAGTCTGTTGGTCCCCAAGTATACAGGACATAACTCGGTGGTAAGTCTTCCAGAAAAACATCAGCAAATTCGCGTAACAAGGTACCGATCTCCCCTTTGTCTTGCACAACTATGTCCACGTCTCATGTTTCTTTAATCATCAACAAATACACACGCTCACCATAATCAATAGCGTGCTTCACCTCTTTCTCACTAGCAAACATAGTAAGTTTCGGTTTTTTCATTTGGCTAGAACTCATCGAACGAATGGCCTGAGGTGCCATTGGTTTAAGAACAATCTTCTTGCCTTTATCCCGTACTTCATATTCGTTACTTCTTCCTCGATATAAAACATCTCTATCAAATAGTCATGGTCGTCCCAAGAGTATATGGTATGCATCCATCGGGAGTACATCACATAATACGTCGTCCCCATATGAACCCATAGTTAAACCGACCCGTACTTGTTTCGAAACATTCACTTTACTCCCATCATCGAGCCAATGTAACGCGTATGGTTTTGGATGAGCAGTAGTGATGAGTCCGAGCTTCGTCACCTTCTCGCTTGAAGCTACATTAGTACAACTTCCCCCATCGATTATCAAACTACTGTTGGGATTCGGTGCCTAAAACGAAGGCCCAGCGGAAGCGGTAAAACGAAAATTAATTCGATCCGAATCCCTACGAGGATCGATCGAGCTACGTATATACGAATATATAAACGAAAAGCAAGTCATAAGAAACTAACCCTCGAAGTCCGTTGATTAAATGGTAACCTTCTCTTGAGCTATTCCCCAAGCTCTTGAATGATCCAACGCCGAAAGCACCGCGTCTCTACTTGCCACGCGCCGGAGAAACAACCGAAACGACGATCACCTTGCTATCCTCCGAGGATACGGCTAGAGCTAAATGATGAAGCTATATATGTAAAGATTACTACACTCTAAGTGTTTTAATCTCACTCTCTCTATATGATTTTCTCTCAATTTTTCTCCAAGAAAAATGAAGAAGAAATGAATGAATAAGATGAAGATAATTGAGAAAATAGTTTTTTTCTCTCTCTCTCAATCTTACTCACGTTGAAAGTGGCTTGGAATTCACTAGTGAGAGATGTCTTCATCTTCATTTATTCAACTCTCCACATGCATATCTCATAATTATGAGAATCAAAGCCCCACCACTTCAATGATCAAAACATTAAAGAATGGAACAAGGGTCCATATGAAAGTGGGTGGAAATGAGGGGGCGGCCCATGTAGAAATCGGACAAGTTCGGTTCGTTTCGCACTCCCGCGAGTCCAAACAGATAAACTCAGATTCTGTTCCGATGTATTTGTGTCGTTTAATTAATCCAATTAATTAAACATATCAAATACAAAATAACATAATTAATTTCTTCAAGAAATAATTATATTCATGAATTAAATTAATCACCCAGTGAAATATTTAATTCATTAGGCCGTAAATCAATTTATCCAATAAATCGATTTAGACATCCAATGTCCCAAATTAGATATCCAATATCTAATATTCATAATGAGAGAATTAGCTTAATTCATTCCGTCGTCAATCCTAATGCGTGACTCGGTAGGTCCGTCTCAGTCAGCAATGGGAGGAACCAAAGAGTAGTAGAACCACCTAGCCAGCCTGGCGGCCTACACTGTACCCCAACTGAGAACGAATGATTGGGATCATTCAAGAACCATTCTGTCGTGAATACCAGTATACGTATAAACCCTTCTTTCAAATGTCCCGATCAAGTTATAGAGTCACGGTCAGTCAAACCCTATCTATACTTGACGCTATGCATGCGTTAATGCAAATCGAGATCATCGTGCTGTCGTGTATCTAATACAACTAGCTACAATGCTTTGGCCAAAGACTTATGATCTCATCTGCCAATAACCGCATAGGACATATAACCCACTCACTAACGGGAGAAAGAAGTCTATCTTGGTATTCAGTAGGACCTGCTACTTGCCCGTCAAGACGCACGTCGAGGTTGACCCCCGCCTTCCGGTTTACAGGGTCGAACTACTCTAATGAAAATCTTGACGTCACGAGCACATCCCTACTAAATCCTCAAGTCGAAGGTTCACGAATACCTATCACAACCTTTCGATTCCGTCATTGACTGTCCCGGAGTGAAATCCGTGTGACGAATCGAGGGTGAGTCGGTTCGAGTATACTAATCCAATTAGCATACCTATAACGTGTGCTCCCACTAACCATTAGTGTTCGACAGACACTCTCCATGTCAAAGAACACGTCATACAAGTCTTCACATAAACTTAACGCCCAGTCAAGTTTCATCGACTTGCGAACGATTAAGTATTTGAGCTATAACCTTTCCAGTGCCGACCCCCTTATCCAATAAGGAGTGGAACGTATTGCTCTCAAATATACGGACTAGTTTCTATATGTTTATTTACGAGTTAGGAATGCGGTAACTACCGGTAAATATAGAAACATTCATTTGCCTTATATAAATGGTTTACATAATTACAAGTACAATGCCCTCACTCAACAACCTCTGAGTGGCATTCGAAGGCATACTCCTAACAATCTCCCACTTGCACTCAATGCCACACACTATGGTATCTAATAGCCATGTTCTCCAGATGACGCTCCAAGCGAGTCTGAGAAAGTGGCTTGGTCAGTGGATCAGCGATGTTGTCGGCCGAGTCTACTCTGTGCAATACAATGTATCCTTTGCGAACAAATTCTCTTACGAGATGATACTTCCTCTCAATATGTTTGGTCTTTGTTGTGAAACCTCGGCTCCTTGGCTGCGCTACGACTCCGTCGTTGTCGCAAAGATGAACAGGCAAACTCGGACATGGTATCACTTGAAGTTCTCCCAGAAACTTCTTAATCCAGAACCCTTCCTTGGAAGCCTCTGAGGCTGCTTGATACTCAGCCTGACAGGTGGAATCAGCAGTCGCGCTTTGCTTGGCACTACGCCAAGATACTGCTCCTCCATTAAGAGTAAATATGTAGCTAGAAATGGACATTGAGTCGTCCTTCAGTCCTTGGAAGTCCGAATCAGTAAATCCCACCACATCCAATTCTCCACCGCCATACATAAGAACCATATCTCTAGTTCTTCTCAAGTACTTGAGAACGTTCTTTACAGCAGTCCAATGTTCCCTACCTGGGTTTGCCTGAAACCTACTCACCACGCTTACAGCATGCGCGATGTCAGGTCTTGTACACAACATAGCATACATAAGGCTACCCATGGCCGAAGCATATGGTATATTACTCATTTCCTTGCGTTGTTCCTCACTTTGAGGACACGTCTTCAAGGTGAGTTTATTCCATGTTTCATCGGTAGGAACCCTCTTTTAGAATCATCCATCTTAAATCGCTTTAAGATTATATATATATATATATAGGGATTGGGAAAGACCTATTGTTCTCTTCGCTCTATCCCGGTAGAGTCGAATACCAAGAATATAGGTAGCTTCTCCCAAGTCTTTCATGGAGAAATTACTCGAAAGCCAAGCTTTCACAGGTCGAGCATTCCCACATCATTTCCTATTAGTAGAATGTCATCTACATATAGTACTAAGAATGCGATCTTGCTCCCACTAACCCTCTTGTATACACAAGGTTCCTCTTCATTTTGCACGAAGTCAAACTCTTTGATCGCCTCGTCAAAACGAAGGTTCCAACTACGCGACGCTTGCTTCAGTCCATAAATGGAACGCTGAAGCTTGCACACTTTCTGAATATCGACCTCGGACACAAAGCCTTTAGGCTGCTCCATATAGATTTCCTCCTCGAGGAATCCATTAAGGAAAGCCGTCTTTACGTCCATTTGCCATATCTCATAATCGTGGTAGGCAGCTATAGCAAGCATCATGCGAATAGACTTGATCATGGCTACGGGCGAGAAGGTATCGTGGTAATCGATCCCTTCCTTCTGGGTATAACCCTTTGCCACAAGCCTGGCCTTATAGGCGTCAACCTTGCCATCACCATCAGTCTTTCTCTTGTAGATCCACTTGTTCCCAATAGGCACTATTCCCTTGGGGCGATCTACTAGAGTCCAGACCTGATTGACATGCATTGAGTCTATCTCAGCTTCCATATCTTCACGCCATTTCGCGGAGTCTACATCCACCATTGCTTGGTCATAGGTCGTCGGGTCGGTCTCTTGGATATCACTTGGAACCTCATGGAGACCCAGCTCCTCCAAGTGCACAAGCCCATACCTCTCAGGCAAATGAGACACCCTACTAGACCTACGAGGTGGTTGTACTTGTGTTTCAAAAGGTTCGGTTCCAGTTTCTTGCACAGGTGTCTCCTGAGGAGTTTCATTATATTCTTCTAAAGAAATACTTCTACCTGCCCCGCCTTCCTGAATGAACTCATCTTCCAGGAAGTGTGCTTGTAAAGAAACAATGATCCTTTGATCTTCGGGCATGTAGAATAGATATCCCATCGTCCCAGATGGGAATCCAATGAAACGTCCCTTCGCAGACCTAGCTTCCAACTTTTCCACCTTAGTCTTGTTGACATAGGCGGGACATCCCCAAATCCTAATATGATTAAGACTTGGTTTCCTTCCCTCCCACATCTCATGTGGAGTTTTAGGAACGGATTTGGAAGGACATCTGTTCAAGATATATGCGGCAGTCAGGAGTGCATACCCCCACAGGTAAATCGGCAAGTTAGTATAGCCTAGCATTGAACGAACCATGTTCAACAGGGTCCGGTTCCTTCTTTCTGACACACCATTTAACTGAGGAGTACCTGGAGGTGTTAGTTGTGAAACTATTCCATGTTCCTTAAGGAACTCGTCAAACTCCGTACTCATATACTCGCCACCTCTGTTCGACCGAAGTGCTTTGATATGATTACCAGTTTGTTTCTCGACTAGGGCCATGAATTCCTGGAATTTCTCAAAGGCCTCGGATTTATGTTTCATTAAATATACATAACCATACCTAGTATGATCATCTGTAAACGTAATGAAATATTGATATCCGTCACGTGCTGCTTCCAAAGCACCACAAACGTCAGTATGGATTAATCCCAGTTTATCAGCGGCTCTTTCAAAAGTCCCTGTGAAAGGGGACTTAGTCATTTTGCCTTTAAGGCAAGATTCACAAGTAGGAAAGGGATCCGATCCCAATGGACCCATAAGTCCATCTTTTTCCATCTTGTAAACCTTGGTCTGACCAACATGACCAAGTCTATGATGCCATTTCAAAACTTGATTGGTTTCATCCCTACCACGTTTTCTAGTCATAGTATTCACAACTACTTTGTTGTTGAGATTTAGATGATACAATCCATTTAACAATGTAGCAGTACCCACTAGTTTATTTCTAAAATAAATTTTGCAGGAACCATCACCAATGAAAAATAAAAAACCTTTTCGGTCCATGACCGGAATGGATACAATGTTTTTGTGCCCCTTGGGCAAAACAAGTACATCTTCTAGAGTAAAAACAAAGCCGGATTCTAAACCCAAAAGAAGTGATCCTATGTCAGTCGCCTCGACACTATGCCCGCTTCCGACTGTGATCATAACTTCTCCAGCTCCAAGCTTCCTACTTTGTTCCAGATCCTGATTCACGGTACAAATATGAGTACTAGCACCAGAATCCAAGATCAGAAGTTGAAAATACAAAGAGCGTAACAATTTGTTTCCAAAACTAAAAGTTATGTACCTGAAGTGCCATGAAGAATCGGACAGTCTCTAGCCCAGTGGCCCAGCTCACCGCACTTGAGACAAGTATCCTTCTTCTTCTTGTTCTTTGGAACCAATGGGGCCTTGCCCTTTCCCTTAAGGTCCTTAGCTTGTGGTCCAGTCCGCTTTTTGGTCTTTTTCTTCTTATTCTTAGACTTCCGAAGTCCAGAAGAAATCACAAGTGCAGACTCCTTCATCCGCGGGGTCTTCATCTGAGAGTGAGCGATCACCAGTTTGTTCATTAGCCCAGCTAAGTTACATGCAATCTCATTGCAGTTAAAGTTCATAACAAACTGTGAGAAGGAATCAGGGAGAGACTGTAGGATAAGGTCGGTTTGGAGAGAAGTATCCATTTTAAAATCAAGAGCCTCCAATCTCTCGATCATGGATATCATTTTGAGGACGTGTTCCCCAACCTTCTCACCTTCCTTCATCCTTGCACCGAACAGTTGCTTGGATATCTCATATCTAGCGATTCTGTGCTCACCATAAAGTTCGGTTAAGTGAGATAGAATCTGCCTAGCAGAAGTCATTTTCTCATGAGCTCTCTGAAGCTCATTAGACATGGAAGCCATCATATAAGCACGGACTTTCACGTCATCCTTAACCCACTTTTCGTGGTTTTCAATCTCTTCCTGATTGGCTCGGGTCTGCACAGGAGGCGCCGGAATGTCCGTCTCCAAAACGTATCCCAGTGCCTCTATACTGAGGACAATCATCAAATTGCGGAGCCAATCCACAAAGTTAGGTCCCATTAAGGTGTTCTTTTCGAGTAGAATTGCGAGTGGATTCATTGTCATATTGAGATTTGAGTCTGCATTAAGTACGATAGATTAATTAGTGACTCATTCAATTATGTTCTGAGTATAGAATTAAGGTCTTTTCTATTCTTGTTACCCAGCTCCCACTATTTTTATCGGAATAACACACTCCCATGTGAAATTCGGAAGTATCGTCGCTCTACTTCATAGTGGTGATCGAGTTCTTTATAAATCTTAATAGAGGGCAACCGAACAGGTTTCTAGTCTATTAATTTTCATAAAGTGGTGTCCAACACCAACCCATCTAATGGATGATTCGATCTTCTTTTTCCCCTTGTTCACTCCCCTCAACCTATACGGTTTCTATGGTTCGTGAACAAGTTAAGTTTATACCATCGACGCAAATAAGTTTCACAATTGAATCTTATCCGACAACCTATCAGGTTTCTAGGGATAAAATTTGCTCCAACCAAAGGCATCCAATGCGCTCCCGGTAATTTATCCATCCTCCCCGAACGACTACCCCGATAACTCGGAAGCATAGCACATCCGGTTTGAATTTCAATTTCCCAAAAACTCGATGGAGGGAAGGAAAACCTTGAAACCTTATAAACTTAATTATTTGTTGTGGGAGAATTTTCGTGATTTACGTTGCACTTTGCACATTAATCGTTTAAGCGCGTTGTGGCATTCATACAATATGAAACAACCATTCACAACCTAGTTGCTACCAACATGTGGTTCATGGACCGTTCCTAGAAAACAAAAACTCCGTAATCTAATTACAACTCTTCGTCTTGAATCTTCATCTTCTCGAAATGGATCTTCCTCCGGTCTTCGTCATTACATATAAATTTTACATCGAAAATTGCATCCTAGAGACAAACATTTCTAGTAAAATAAATAGGCTCAAAACGGCCTTTACAACCCAATCGAATAAAACGAACGATTCAAAACTAAGTCCACGAACCACATCCCCATTCAAAAGCATTCATCCAATAAATACTATATAAATGAAAAGCATAGAGATACATTGATCCAATCAACAATACGAACCGATCAAATCGATTCACACAATCTATAATATGATAACATTCAAAATAATTCGGTCGACCATAAATATTCCAATTAATCAAATTTCCATTATAAAATGAAATACCATCAATCATTTTAATCATATTAAATCCAATTTAACATGCGGGAGATTAATTTTCAAGAATACACGAAAAAATCGAGCCGGAGCAAAAAAGGGCTGCCTGGCCGAGTCACCCTTGGCAGCTTTCCGGCAGACTGGCCTGGCATGGCCGAGTCACGCTCGACAGCTGCCGGCCAGGCACGGCCCGTGTCTCCTGACACAGTCTGCTGGCAGCGGGCCTGGGATCGCTAACACGGCCCGTGTCACTGACACGGCTGAGTCACCTGGCGACTTCACGCCTTTGTCCGAAAAGTCGTCCGACGACGATTCGGAGCTAGATTTTCGACCGGATATCCAATATCTATAATTTTAGACTTTCATATCTTCAATATAAATCATATTTCCCAGAAATTTAAGATTTATATTTAGACATAAACTTACGAAAAATACAATTATTACGAACAAAAAACATATACCACGATTATGACTAAAATGATTCCAAATCATTCACCATCTAATCAAGCATTCCAAATGCTAATATCGTATATACGATCGCAAGACCTACGCTCCGATACCACTATTGGGATTCGGTGCCTAAAACGAAGGCCCAGCGGAAGCGGTAAAACGAAAATTAATTCGATCTGAATCCCTGCAAGGATCGATCGAGCTACGTATATACGAATATATAAACGAAAAGCAAGAGTCGTAAGAAACTAACCCTCGAAGTCCGTTGATTAAATGGTAACCTTCTCTTGAGCTATTCCCCAAGCTCTTGAACGATCCAACGCCGAAAGCACCGCGTCTCTACTTGCCACGCGCCGGAGAAACAACCGGAACGACGATCACCTTGCTATCCTCCGAGGATACGGCTATGAAGCTATATATGTAAAGATTACTACACTCTAAGTGTTTTAATCTCACTCTCTCTATATGATTTTCTCTCAATTTTTCTCCAAGAAAAATGAAGAAGAAATGAATGAAGAAGATGAACATAATTGAGAAAATAGTTTCTCTCTCTCTCTCAATCTTACTCACGTTGAAAGTGGCTTGGAATTCACTAGTGAGAGATGTCTTCATCTTCATTTATTCAACTCTCCACATGCACATCTCATAATTATGAGAATCAAAGCCCCACCACTTCAATGATCAAAACATTAAAGAATGGAACAAGGGTCCATATGAAAGTGGGTGGAAATGAGGGGGGCGGCCCATGTAGAAATCGGACAAGTTTGGTTCGTTTCGGACTCCCGCGAGACCAAACAGATAAACTCCGATTCTGTTCCGATGTATTTGTGTCGTTTAATTAATCCAATTAATTAAACCTATCAAATACAAAATAACATAATTAATTTCTTCAAGAAATAATTATATTCATGAATTAAATTAATCACCCAGTGAAATATTTAATTCATTAGGCCGTAAATCAATTTATCCAATAAATCGATTTAGACATCCAATGTCCCGAATTAGATATCCAATATCTAATATTTATAATGAGAGAATTAGCTTAATTCATTCCGTCGTCAATCCTAATGCGCGACTCGGTAGGTCCGTCTCAGTCAGCAATGGTAGGAACCAAAGAGTAGTAGCACCACCTAGCCAGCCTGGCGGCCTACACTGTACCCCAACTGAGAACGAATGATTGGGATCATTCAAGAACCATTCTGTCGTGAATACCAGTATACGTATAAACCCTTCTTTCAAATGTTCCGATCAAGTTATAGAGTCACGGTCAGTCAAACCCTATCTGTACTTGACGTTATGCATGCGTTAATGCAAATCGAGATCATCGTGTTGTCGTGTATCTAATACAACTAGTTCCAATGCTTTGGCCAAAGACTTATGATCTCATCTGCCAATAACCGCATAGGACATATAACCCACTCACTAACGGGAGAAAGAATTCTATCTTGGTATTCAGTAGGACCTGCTACTTGCCCGTCAAGATGCACGTCGAGGTTGACCCCGCCTTAGGTTTACGTGGTTGAACTACTCTAATGAAAATCTTGACGTCACAAGCACATCCCTACTAAATCCTCAAGTCGAAGGTTCACGAATACCTATCACAACCTTTCGATTCCGTCATTGACTGTCCCGGAGTGAAATCCGTGTGACGAATCGAGGGTGAGTCGGTTCGAGTATACTAATCCAATTAGCATACCTATAACGTGTGCTCCCACTAACCATTAGTCTTCGACATACACTCTCCATGTCAAAGAACACGTCATACAAGTCTTCACATAAACTTAACGCCCAGTCAAGTTTCATCGACTTGCGAACGATTAAGTATTTGAGCTGTAACCTTTCCAGTGCCGACCCCCTTATCCAATAAGGAGTGGAACGTTTTGCTCTCAAATACACGGACTAGTTTCTATATGTTTATTTACGAGTTAGGAATGCCAGTAACTACCAGTAAATAAAGAAACATTCATTTGCCTTATATAAATGGTTTACATAATTACAAGTACAATGCCCTCACTCAACAACCTCTGAGTGGCATTCGAGGGCATACTCCTAACAACTACACCATTTTTCTTTGATTTGACACTTGGTGTGGAATATTTGGTCTTTTTGTTCCGTATCCCTCGAAACTATTTTGACTTGCAAAGTGCGAAGGACTAGACTCGTATCATAATCTCGAGCATCGTAAGTCTCACATTCTTCTTCTTCTTCGGCGTCCATGTTAAACATGTCACCGAGTCTTTCTCTTTCGTCCTCGACTAATAATTCTTCCCGGACTTCGAGAGCCTCCCTTAGTGTCACCACCCGTTTGTTCGGACACACATTTTGGTAATGACCGAACCCTTGACACTTGAAACATCGTACCTTTGCCAAACTCGTTTCTTTGGGCATGTATGGAGCCTTAGGAGCCGTAATAGGGGTAGGAGTTGGCACAATCGTTTTAGTAGCTGAACTGGAACCGATACTTGGGTTTCCAAATTTGGATCGAAACTCAGGCTTATACAACGTCATCTTGTTTTGACCTTACAACTTCACACATAGTCCACATAATGTATCGAAGTCTTCGTATGGGTATAATTCCACCGAGTTAGCTATGCTTCGGTTCAATCCACGCAAGAAACGCGACATCTTCTGCTCCACATTCTCCTCTATTTCTCCCATTAAGGTCAGATTGTCAAACTCCTCAATGTATTCACTGACACTCAACTTTCCTTGCATGAGGTCGGCAATCTTCCGGTACAAGGACAACCGGTGTGATGTTGGTACATATCTTTTACGAAGATTTCTTTTTAATGAATCCCACGAACGGATCTTTTATTTACCCGCACGAGCTCTTCGTGTTTTAACTACTTCGTACCAAAGTGAAGCGCCTTTCTCCAACTTGAGAATTGCACACTTGCACCGTTTCTCATCGTCGAGGTCTTTAAACTCGAACATGCGGTCAATTTTACATTTCCATTGCAGGTAAACTTCAGGGTGTGTCCCGCCAACAAACTCTGGAAGCTTATTAACCTTGAACTCTTCGACATGGCGTGAGGGCCGTTCATAGTCACTACGCCTAGGTTGCCAACGCTGGTCACGTTGTTCTGGTATGTCACGCAATGCGCCGCGAAGTTTTGCTAAGAAATCAGCATTGTTGAGATCCATAATGTCAAAGATCAAGCACTTGGGCTCCGATACCACTTATGATGCGAATTTTCTATCGGTACAATGGAATATTGTTTCGACGAGCGGGAGCGAACAACACTTAGTCAAAAGGGATCGAACAGCACAGTTGGGAACTAACAGGAACTGGTAGCAACGGTTCGATATAGCAGCAAGATAGGAATTGGCCGAGTGGAAATGACTCGGAACATGCAACTCCAAACAGCGGCACTCGAAACAGCAAGTTTCGGTCGGATGCTAATGGAAACAGGAAGCAAGTTTCAGACAACAAAACTGCAATTGATGCGAACTCCCAACCAAGTACAACCCTGTATCGAAAGCAACAGGAATATCGAGACAGGACAGGAAACAGTTGTTTTATCGAACTAGACCTATAATTCGATAAGGTGATTTCTTCTCAAGACCTACTGAGAATTGATCAGATTAAGATTCGAAAATGCGTCGAATACTAACCAAATTTTGGAAGGAAACTCGTACAACACATAAACAATACACAGGGTATTTTTGTTTGATGATTCAATAATTCCTTCATTACAACTAAACATGACTACTTATAGGTAAGAGTAGCCTGACAAGATTACTTAAACTATTACAAGATAAGACCACATGGTCTTCAAATAAAGGAAAAGACAATAAAAAGGTACTCCACGCCACTTGCAAACAAAAGGAATAAAAGATGGGTTTTGTCTCCAAGGTGATACCCGTTCTTCACATGCAGACCGAGAATCCTGCCCCTTTTATTATAAAGAAAGGGATGAGATCTTTATTATTTTATCCTCACCACTTTGACCCCCACATGATGCAAGTTGCCATGTTTAATTTATTCCAAGTCCGATCACCAAGGTTACTCCGGGTCTCGTATCTGTTTTCTCGCCTAAGTATGTAGGAGTATGTTCAAGGTGTTTTACGTCAATCCTCACTTCATCTTCTTCGCTTGGAGTAGTTGGTTTCGTATCAGTTCTGGAGAACGAACAACACTCACGATAGGAAATACCGATCAAATACAATCCTGTATCGAAGGTAAGAGAAATGTATTTTTCGAACATTGAGCATGAACGATAATTTGAAGTATGGAACAAATGTAAGAATCGTACCAAAATAGAGCGATTCTACTGAAACAGAACAGGAACAAGCCGTTTATCAAATTAGACCTATAATTCGATAAAGTGGTTTCTTCTCAAGACCTATTGAGAATCGATCAGACTAAAATTCGAAAACGCGTCGAATAATAACCACATTTTGGAAGGAAACTCGTCCAACACTTTAAACAATACACAATGTATGTTTTTGATGATTCAATGAATGTCGCAAATACATCCCAAACATGACTACTTATAGATAAGAGTAGTCTTACAAAATCAAATAAACTATTCAAAAGGTAAGATCGCAAGATCTTTAAAAAAAAGAAATGGACAACAAAAGAGATGGCACACTCCATGCCAAAGGGGGCCGCGATCAATCAAAGGGGACAAAGGGTGGGTGAAATCTTTTTCACATGATATTATTGAGATATCCTGCATCACTTTAATATAAAGAAATGGGATGAAATCTTCATTACCTTGGACAAGATCGGCCGAGATCTTCACCAACTTGGACCAATCATGATGCATCTACATCTAAGTTATTCCGAGTCCGAACACTAAGGTTACTCCAAGTCTCGTGTCTGTTTTCTCGCCTAAGTATGTAGGTGTATGTTCAAGGTATTTTACATCGATCCGCCCTTCGTTTCTTCACTTGGACTAGTCGATTTTGTATCATTACCTCCTTCTTTAAAAGGAATTGTCCTCAATTTCGCAATTCCATCGTCATCGAGATACAGAGATAGATCACCTATATTAAAAGTAGCATGTACTCCATAATCACCCGGAAGTTCTACCTTATTTTATCGTTTATTTTAGCAACCACATTGAAAGGCCCATCGGCTCGCGACATTAGCTTATTTTTGCATTTACTCGGAAATCGTTCCTTCCTAAAATGTACCCAAACCAAATCGCCAACTTCAAATAGCCTCGGTTTTCTTTGTTTGTTAGACTTCCGTTTGTAAGCATCATTTATCTCTTTAATTCGATCACACACTTGTTCATGTAGACTCACCATGGACTTAAGTTTCGACTCCACGTCTTTGTGTACTAACTCATCACTCGGCAAGGGAATTAAATCTAACGGTATATACATATTCAAACCATAAACGATTTCAAAAGGTGAGTGAGCCATGGCATGAGTAGGGGGTCTGTTGTAGGCAAATTCCGCATGTGCAAGTTTTAGATCCCAATCCTTTTGTGTCTTGCTTATAAGACCACACAACAACGTTCCCAAAGTTCGATTAGTTACCTCGGTTTGTCCGTCGGTTTGAGGAGGATGCGAAGTGCTAAATAAGAGTTTGGTTCCCACTTTTCTCCACAACGTATTCCAAAAGTAGCTAAGTAATTTTGAATCTTGATCCGAAATAATAGTCTTCGGAATTATATGTAAACGTACCACCTCTCGGAAATATAAGTCGTCCACATTGCTTGCATCGTTGGTCTTGTGGCACACTACAAAATGAGCCATCTTCGAAAAATGATCTATGACCACCATAACAGCATCCTTACCCCGTTGAGTATGAGGCAATGCAATAATGAAATCCATCGAAACATCCTCCCATGGTTTATCCGGAACCGGTAGAGACATATACATGCCCGGCTTAAACGAGCTCTTCGCCATATGACATGTCACGCATTTACTTACGATATCATTTACGTCTCCATGCATTTTTGGCCAATAGAAATGTTCCCTAAGTACCTCCATGGTTTTAGCCGTGCCAAAATGGCCAGCCAAGCCTCCTCCATGAGCTTCACGAATCAATAGCTCCCGAACTGTATGTTTGGGCAAGCAAAGTCGATTCCCCTTAAAGAGAAACCCGTCTTGTATCATAAATTCCTCGAACGGACCAGATTTACATCAGATAAAAATCTCTACAAAATCAGCATCGTCAACATAATAATCTCTTATCATCTCGAATCCAAGTAAACGAACATCAAGAGTAGACAGTAGAGCATACCGTCTAGACAACGCATCCACAACAGCATTGCTTTTACCGTCCTTATACTTTGATGAAAAGTGGAATGACTGCAAGAACTCTACCCCTTTAGCATGCCGTGGATTTAACTTTTGCTGCCCATTAATATATTTCAATGATTCATGGTCCGAATGCAAAATGAAATGCTTCGGACGAAGATAGTGACTCCAATGATCAAGAGATCTCACAATGGCATAGAACTCCTTGTCGTAAGTGCAATAATTGATCCGAGCACCACTCAATTTCTTCGAAAATATGCAATAGGCCACTTGTCTTGAGTAAGAACCGCTCCAATGCCAACTCCGCTAGCATCGCATTCTACTTCGAAAGGTTGTGAAAAATCGGGTAATGTTAAGATAGCTGCATCACATAACTTCGCCTACAACTTTTCAATGCTCCTTGCGCAGACTTGTTCCATACAAACGGGTCCTTCTACAAACATTCCGTTATTGGACTCGAAATTGTGCTAAAATCTTGAATAAACCTCCTATAAAACGAAGCAAGGCCAGGGAATGACCTAACTTGTGTCACGGTTTTAGGAGTAGGCCAATACTTAATCGCTTAGATCTTATCTTGGTCAACCGACACTCCGGCCGTTGAAACAACGTAGCCAAGGAAAACTATACTCTCGACGAGAAATGCGCACTTTTACTTCTTTCCATAGAGCTTTTGGGCCCTAAGAGTATCGAATACTTGTCTTAGGTGTCTGAAATGTTCTTCCAACGACCGACTATACACCAAAATATCATCCAAATACACAACTACAAATCACCCCAAAAATGGTTTGAGTACCTCGTTCATCAAACGCATGAAAGTACTCGGAGAATTAGTAAGACCAAACAGCATGAAGGTCCATTCATACAACCTGTGTTTAGTTTTAAAAGCCGTTTTCCACTCATCTCCTTCTCGCATCCGAATCTGGTGATATCCACTCCGCAAATCGACTTTTGAAAAGATCACGGATCCGTGTAGTTCGTCCAACATGTCATCATGTCTCGGAATCTAGAATCGATACTTGATTGTTATGTTATTCACGGCTTGACTATCAATGCACATCCGCCAAGATCTGTCCTTCTTAGGAACAAGCAAAGCCGTAACCGCACAAGGATTTAAACTTTCTCGAACGTATCCGCGGTTCATTAGTTCTTCGATTTGTTTTTGTGATTCCTTCATCTCCTCGGGATTACATCTATAGACAGATTTGTTAGGGAGAGATGCACCTGGTATGAGATCGATTTGATGTTCAATCCCACGAATAGGTGGCAAACCCGACGGCAAATCTTTGGGAAAAACATCCGCAAATTCGTGTAATAAAGCATCTCTCTTTCCTTCATTTCGCACAACCATGTTATCGTTCCGTGCCTCCTTCAAAATTAACAAGTACACGCACTCACCATCATCAATAGCATGTTACATTTCCCGATCGCTAGCAAACATGGTAAGTTACGGTTTTTCAACCCGATTAGAGCTCATAGAATGAATAGCTTGAGGTGACATCGGTTTAACACAATTCTTTTGCCCTTATCCCGTAACTCATATTCATTGCTTCTTCCTCGATGTAAAACATCCCTATCAAACATCCATGGACGTCCCAAAAGTACATGACATGCATCCATTGGTAGTACATCACATAATACATTGTCATCATACGAACCCATGGTTAATCCGATCCTCACTTGTTTTGTCACCTTTATTTTGCTCCCATCATCGAGCCAATATAAAGTGTAAGGTTTCGGATGAGTCGTATTGATCAGACCGAGTTTAGTCACCATCTCACTTGAAGCTATGTTGGTGCAACTTCCTTCATCAATGATCAAACTACACCATTTAGTTCCGACTTGACACTTCGTGTGAAATATTTGATCCCGCTGTTCTGAATCATTCGAAACGGATTTGGCTTGTAAAGTACGAAGAACCAAAGCCGTATCATAGTTTGGAGCATCGTAAGTTTCACATTCTTCTTCTTCGTCGTCCTCCATGTTCAAATCAAACACATCACCCAGTCTTTCCTTTTCGTCATCGACCAACAACTCGTCTCGGATCGTGACAACTTCTCTTAGCGTCACCACTCGTTTGTTCGGACAAGCATTTTGATAATGACCGAATCCTTGACATTTGAAACATCATACTTTAGTCAAACTCGTTTCCTTCGGCACGTAGGGGGCTTTAGGAATCGTAGTAGGGGTAGGAGTTGGTACGGTTGTTTTAGTAGTTGAACTGGAACCGATACTTGGGTTCCCGAATTTGGATGAAAACTCGGGTTTATAAAACTTCATCTTGTTTTGAGCTTCCAACTTCACACATAGTCCACACAATGTATCGAAGTCTTCGTATGGGTATATTCCACCGAGTTAGCTATGCTTCGGTTCAAGCCACGCAAGAAACGCGACAACTTTTGCTCCTCATTCTCCTTTATTTCTCCCATTAAGGTCAAATTTTCGAAGTCCTCAATGTACTCACTGACACTTAACTTTCCTTGTATGAGGTCAGCAATCTTTCGGTATAAGGACAACCGATGTGATGTTGGTATATATCTTTTACGAAGTTTTCTTTTTAATGAATCCCTCGAACGGATCTTTTCTTTCCCCGCACGGGCTCTTTGTGTTTTTACTATTTCGAACCAAAGCGAAGCACCTTTTCCCAACTTGAGAATTGCGTACTTGCAATGTTTCTCATTGTCGAGGTCTTTAAACTCGAACATGCGATCAATTTTACATTCCTATTCCAAGTAAACTTCAGGGTTTGTCCCGCCATCGAACTCTGGAAGCTCATTAACTTTGAATTCTTCAACATGGCATGAGGGTCGTTCATAATCACTACGCCTAGGTTGCCAGCACTGGTCGCGTTGTTCTGGTATGTCACGCAATGCGTCGCGAAGCTTTGCCAAGAAATCAGCGTCGTTGAGATCCATAACGCCAAAGATCAAGAACCGGGGCTCCGATGCCACTAATGATACGAATCCTGTATCTGAACAGAGGAGGGTGCTTTTACGAGCGGCTTAACAAAGATCGAAGTCGGAAGGAATCGAACAATCTGAACCGACAGAATGACCAATACAAAGAACAATAATGGATAGTAGCACGCGTAGTCGAACAGGGACCGACTGAATGAGGACGAATGGTAGCACTCGCACGATACAGTAGTTTCGAACAGCAGTAATGCGCACAAGATAGGAACGAACCGTATGGAAACAAACAGGAACAGTCAACTCCAAACAGCGGCACTCGAAACAGCAAGTTCCGAACACCAAGGCTAATTGATACAGCGGTTCCGAACAGCAAGGCGAACAAAGAGAATCCCAACAGCGACAGCGAACAAGATGATTCTGAAACTGTTCTGGAGAACGAACAACACTTATGATAGGAAATCCCGATCAAGTATAATCCTATATCGAAGGTAAGAGGAATATCTTTTGTGAACAGGGAGCACGAACGATAATTTGAAGTATGGAACAAATGTAAGAATCGTCCGAAAATAGAGCAATTCTACTGAAACAGAACAGGAACAAGCTATTTATCGGATTAGACCTATAATTCGATAAAGTGATTTCTTCTCAAGACCAATTGAGAATCGATTGGATAAAATTCTAAAATGCGTCGAATAATAACCAAATTTTGGAAGGAAACTCGTCCAACACTTTAAATAATACACAATATATTTTTTTGATGATTCAATGAATGTCGCAAATACATCGCAAACATGACTACTTATAGATAAGAGTAGTCTTACAAAATCAAATAAACTATTCAAAATGTAAAATTACAAGATCTTTAAAATAAAGAAAAGGACAACAAAAGAGATGTCACACTCCATGCCAAAGGGGGCCGCGGTCAATCAAAGGGGACAAAGGGTGGGTGAAATTTTTTTCACATGATATTATTGAGATATCCTGCATCACTTTAATATAGAGAAATGGGATGAAATCTTCATTATCTTGGACAAGATTGGCCAATATCTTCACCAACTGGACCAATCATGATGCATGTCGCCACATCTAAGTTATTCTGAGTCCGATCACCAAGGTTACTCTAAGTCTCGTATCCGTTTTCTCGCCTAAGTATGTAGGTGTATGTTCAAGGTGTTTTACGTCGATCCGCACTTTATCTTCTTCACTTGGAGTAGTCAGTTTCGTATCAACAATGGTGGATATGTTTACCTGGAATAAAACAAAAACTGATACGGGGAGAGGTGTGAGCCGATGAAAGAGCCCAAACGAGAAGCATAGATCTTGATGAGGATTTTGAATAGGAAAATGCTCAGAACAATTATTCGGAAGTCTTCAACTTTGTTAGCGCCCTTTTTCTTTTGGATAAGAACCACAGAGCTGGAGTTAAGGCCGTGGGGGAGGAAACCGTCCGAGAAGAAGTATATGACCGCGACAATCACATCCTCCCGAATAATGTCCCAATAATTCTAAAAAAAGCAGCCTGATAAACCGTCAGGACCCGGGGAGCTTCTTGGAGAGAGGGAGAAAACAACATCTTTAACTTCCTCAGAAGTAGGGGTCTTAAATAGTAGATTGTTCTCGGCATCTGATATTGACGGCTAGATCACCTCCCCCATCGCGGAGAAATCGATTGGTGATGAGTAGATAGGCTCCGAGAAGAGATCCGTGAAGAACTTGACGATGTTGTCAGATAGGCGCTTGTGATCATCGACTAACTCATCCTCAATAAGCATAGTGTTAATGTACTGCTTCATGTTGTCGAAGCGTTAAGCTTGTGAAAGAAGGATGTGTTGCGGTCCCCGTCTTTAAGCCAAGCGAGGCGATTCTTCTGGATGTATAACACATGTTGCTGAGAAAGAGCGATTGATAAGGACTTGAAGCTCTACCTCCTGGTGAAAGAGAGTCTCTGTGTAACCTTGAGAGTAAATGGATTCTTGGAGGGCTGCTAGATTTGAGTAATGCTCGTTTAGAGTGGTGTGGATCTTCTGAAACACTTGAGCATTCCAGTGATGGATCTTGGCCTTAAGTCTCTTGAGTTTGCGGACCACCCTGTAAAGGGGATTATTGGGAGCTAAGAATTAAGCCCATGCATCACTGACCAAGGAGCAGAAGCCGGGGTGAGAAGTCCACATCTTTTGAAAGCGGAAAGGCCGAAGAGATGAAGGCTTTGAGACCATACAGGAGAGGAGGATGGGATGATGATCTGACTTGATGCGAGGGACGACAAGAGCTTGTATAGTATTCCAAAATGCAAGAAATTCACTATTGACGAAACTGGGGTCCAGTTTTGAAGCCTTGAAGGACCTAGGTTGTTGACGAGAGCACCATGTAAATGTGATGCCTTCATTTTCCACTTCTAAGAGCTCCGCATCATCTATAGCCTGTCTAAATTCATAGCAAGAAACTTGGGGAGGGGGGGCCATACTCAAGGCTCATGAGCACCGAATACGGCATTAAAATCGCCAATAATACAAGGTAAAGAGGAAACATGCAAAAGATCAGACCATAATGAGCGACGATGAGTATAAACATTATTAGCATGCCCAAATGCTAAATGGCAGGGGACATCTCTAATGACAGTATATACAGTTAATAATTGATCCGAAACATAAGAGATGTGAGAAATATTATCCAACTCCAATTTGCAAAATACCCAAATATTGGGGCGAAGTGGGGGGCGAGAATTTTTGCCAAGGAAGGTCAAATTGAGGGAACTAAAAAGTTGACAAGGAAGAGAGGACATGCTTACCTTAGGTTCTATAATAGCTAGCCAGTCTGGGGAGTGTTTCTGACAGAAGTTCCGAAGAGAAGACTGAAAATGATCACTTCCTAGACCGCAAACATTCCAAAAGAGGATATTCATGTAGTCCAGCCAGAGTCATTGTGCTTAGGCAGCGTTTCTTCAAGTTCCATTTGGTCCGCCCACGAACCCGTAGCAGCATTATGCATGGGTTGGAGAGGTTTGGAGATTGGCTTGACATGGACAACGAAGTCAGCTCTTGGCATTAGCTTCCAAGTTAGGCATATTAGCATAGTGAGTATCAGCTTTCGAAAATTGCTGATCGTGATCGGAAGACTTAGAAGAATTAGGCTCTAAATATGTCGCCTCAATTCGCCTACCTTTTTGAGGAGGAATAGAATGAGATCGAGTCTTGTGAGGTTCAGATCGCCATCGCTTAAGGGATTCGCAAATATCCGAGCCAAGTGGCTAAGAAGAGGTGTACGGCTCTGAGTCTCGGGGCGTGCGAGATAATCTCAAGAGAGTGGTTTCCGAGAGTTCAACCGAGTTCCTCTTAGGGAGGGCAATTGCTGGAGGGATGACTGAAGTAGGCTCGAGCGAGTGAAGGGGTTCCTGTGTGGATGACATTGTCTGTGCCTCGGAGTGGGTGATGACTGAATCCACCACATTATGCAAGGTTGACGGGCCATTAGTGCAAGTGAAAGGGACAATAGCCCTTTCATGGGTCGGGGGGTGCTGTGTCATCATTAAGGGCACTAAGGGCTTGAAAAGCATTAGAAACGGGCACTTCAGTCTAATGTGAGCGAGAAGCAGGCGGGTCTCCTGTGATCATCAAGGCAGTAGTTGTGACGGCCTGTGAAACCATGTGCCGGGGCCTATATTCTTGTCTAGGGGCCTGTTGACGTCCAGTGGATCTTCCCCGTGAGCGGCGTTTAGAGCGTGATCGAGTGGGGTGAGTCTGAGGAGCAGCCTGTTGCAAGTTTGCGGACCGACTAGCTGCGGCCGCATTTTTCTTGCATATGTCTGATGTATGACCCTAGAATCGGCAATAGGTGCACACGTCCGGGAGATTTTCGTAGGAGATGGAAGCTAGAGAGAAAGTACCATCGGCCTCAACTTAGATCTCTTCAGGGAGAGAATCGAACTTCGAAACTTCAACTTCAACGAGGACTATAGCAAAATGCCCTACCGAGCCTTCAATAGTATGTAGAGGGTTACCTATAGCCTTGGCAATACCCCATATTGCAAGTGTGTTCCAGTGTTCCAACCCAAGTGTGGAAATGCGGATCCATACTTGCATGGTAGTTGTGTTGATGTTTGGGTTGAAGTTAGGCACCCAATTAGATAACCGAAGGGTGCCCGACTTTAGTGACCAAGCCAAGTGACTACTAACTTCGGCACGGTCGGAGTAATTGGAGAATTGTAGATTATAGCAGCCTTTCCCCAAAGGAATGATTTTCTATTCGTGTTCAAGCTTCCACAAGGATGAGAGTTTAGTTTTGAGTGTAGAAACCTCCCAAGGCTTGTCTGACTTAACATAGAATAGTCTTCCTATCAAAGTGTTAGAAAGAAATCGAACTCGTTCCCTGTATCGGTTTTCATCCACAAGAATGCAAATGAAGTCTCCGGCGGAATGGCTCATACGACTTGATGCAGGAGGAGGATGGCAGTTGATGGATGTTATGAATGGCCGAATTAAGCGCTGCAGGGGAAGATGGATGATGCAAAGAGCCAAATTTGATAGGGCAATAGCCTGCATGAACAGAACAAGAAAAACCTCCCGTGACCGGAGAAATTCCGGGCATGGGAGGATTAAGCGGCGCCGAAAACGAGACATGTAGAGACAAAGAAGAATGATCATGTAAGTGTGGATTATGGTCATGCATTGATGCATTTAATGATAGTAAATCGTTGTCATGCATCACTGAACCATTAATCACATGATTGTGCAAAGTAGTGTTAACAAAATTATCTGAATTATGATGATAAGAAACATGAGCATTGTGACTAGAAATGTAATGTGAATTTGGGATGTTAACATGAATTGGTGAAGATGGCGAGTGTAGATACGAGTCACCATGCAGATTACAAATTGGTTGCGGGTCGTTTACTCATTGGCGGGCACCAAGACGCTGCAGAGAGGAGGGCTGGGATGAACGAGTATAGCCACGGGAACTGTTGTAAAGCTTCACTCACTTGTGACGACGTCGGAGGGCTGACAAGGGCGGAGCCATTACGAACGTCGTGGGGTTTCGGGTTAGAGTACGGGATGACCGCCGAGGGGGTTGAAACCCTAGAGAGTGGAGACGAACAATCCAGAGCTAGATGACGGGGATCCATGGAGTTGAGAACCATTACCATCGGGATGGAGTCAGCTGATTAACCGGGATGGAAGTTTCGGCAGCTGAAATATCCGGCTCTAGGGGCGTTACAGCGGATGTGGAAGGAACGGGGCCCTCGGCATTGGTGAATAGATGCAGCCATGGAAACTCGTTGAAAAAGGCCGCGATTTTAACCCTCTCCTCCGACGAAAGGAACCATGAGAAAGATGACGGGTGAGGCGCCTTTGAAGACGATGGCTCGGTCGCTGGTGGCGGAAAAACCCTAGGCAGCCATGGATGGAGATTACATAAAGATGAGTATAGTGTACCGTAGATGCTGAGTGCGTCGGAAATGATGATGGCTTTCACAAGCCGAAGAGATTGTAGTTGAAATTAGGGCTGACGATGGCGGAGGGAGTCTGCCGACGGCATGGGCATGAAGAAGGTGAATCGCATGTACTAAAGTGTGAAATCACACCTAGTAAGAAATAATTTTGACGATGAATGAACCTGGTGGGATTTTTTTTGTACTCAGAATTGGCTATAACAGCTCCGATTAAGCTTTTACTTCTTGATTAAGTCTTTTTTGCAGCAAGGATTAGCTATAATAGGTCCAATTAAGACTTTACTTGGTAAGTCTTGTTAATAGGATATTAAACCACGTTATATGCACTCTAGTCGGAACTCTATGAAAACTCTGGTTTATTGATTAGATTCAAGACTTTTGTACCCAGAATTGGCTATAACAGCTCCGATTAAGCTTTTACTTCTTGATTAAGTCTTGTTGTAGCAAGGATTGGATATAATATCTTCGATTAAGCCGTTAGTTCTTGGTAAGTCTTGGTAATAGGAGATAAAACCATGTTACATGCATTCGAGGTGGAAATCTATGAAAACTCTGGTTTATTGATTAAATTCGAGACTTTTGTACTCAGAATGGCAATAACAGCTCCGATTAAGCTTTTACTTCTTGATTAAGTCTTGTTGTAGCAAGGATTAGTTATAATATCTTCTATTAATCCGTTACTTCTTAATTAAGTCTTTTTAATAGGAGATAAGACCACGTTACATGCATTCGAGTCGGAACTCTAGGATAACTCTAGTTTATTGATTAGATTCGATCATTTTATATTGAGAATTGGCTAAATAGATGCTTGTATAAAAATGGTGAAAAAAGTCATACAAAAGAGAACGGCCAAACCCAAACGTGCAAGAGGCCACATGCGGCCAAATATGCTACGCAGAGCAAAGAAGGAAAACATAAACTACCACAAGCCGGTAGTGGACTAGAGATGTGAGAATGTCCTAACAGATCGAGCGTTGAACAATGTAGATTATATTGAGAATTGGCTATAATAGCTCAGATTAAGCCTTTCTTTCTTGATTAAGTCTTGCTAATAGGAGATAAGACCACGATACATACATTCGAGTCGGACCGCTAGGAGAACTCGGGTTTATTAGTTAGATTCGAGCCTTTTGCACTAAGAATTGGCTACAACAACGCCGATTAAGCCTTTCCTTCTTGATTAAGTCTTATTAATAGGAGATAAGACCACATTACATGCACTCGAGCGGAACTCTATGAAAACTCTAGTTTATTGATTAGATTCGAGACTTTGGTACTCAGTATTAGCTATAACAGCTCTGGTTAAGGTTTTACTTCTTGATTAAGTCTTGTTGTAGCAAGGATTGAAGATAATATCTCCGATTAAGCCTTTACTTCTTGATTATGTCTTGTTAATAGGAAATAAGGCCATATTACATGCATTCGAGTTGAAATCTATGAAAACACAGGTTTATTGATTAGATTCAAGCCTTTTGGACTGAGAATTGGCTATAACTCTGGCTAAGATTTTGCTTCTTGATTAAGTCTTATTGTAGTAAGGGTTGGATATGCTCCGATTAAGCCTTTACTTCTTGACTAAATCTGGTTAATAGGAGATAAGACTACGTTACATGTATTAGAGTCGGAACTCTATGAAAACTCAGGCTTATTGGTTAGATTCGAGCCTTTTGTACTGAGAATTTGCATAACAGCTCCGATTAAGCTTTTACTTCTTGATTAAGTCTTACTGTAGCAAGGATTAGCTATAATAGCTCCAATTAAGCCTTTATTTCTTGGTAAGTCTTGTTAATAGGATATAAAACCACGTTACATGCATTCGAGTCGTAACTCTATGAAAACTCAGGTTTATTGATTAGGTTCAAGACTTTTGTACTCAGAATTGGCTATAACAGCTCCGATTAAGCTTTTACTTCTTGATTAAGTCTTGTTGTAGCAAGGATTGGATATAATATCTTCGATTAAGGTGTTCGTTCTTGATTAAGTCTTGTCGTAGCAAGGATTAGCTATAATAGCTCCAATTAAGTCTTTACTTCTTGGTAAGTCTTGTTAATAGGAGATAAAACCACGTTACATGCATTCGAGTGGGAATTCTATGAAAACTCTGGTTTATTGATTAAATTCAAGACTTTTGTACTCAAAATTGGCTATAACATCTCCGGTTAAGCTTTTACTTCTTAATTAAGTCTTGTTGTCGCAAGATTGGATATAATATCCTTGATTAAGTCGTTACTTCTTGATTAAGTCTTGTTAATAGGGGATAACACCACATTACATGCATTCGAGTCGGAACTCTATGAAAACTCGGGTTTATTTGTTAGATTCGAGCCATTTGTATTGAGAATTGACATAACAGCTCCGATTAAGCTTTTACTTCTTGATTCAGTCTTGTTGTAGCATGGATTGGCTATAATAGCTCCAATTAAGCCTTTACTTCTTGAGGAGTCTAGTAATATGAGATAAAACCACGTTACATGTATTCGATTCGGAACTCTATGAAAACTCGGGTTTATTGATTAGATTCGATCATTTTATACTGAAAATTGGCTAAATTGATGCTTGTATAAAATAGTGGGGAAAAAATTATACAAAAGAAAATGGCCAAACCCATAAGTGCAAGAGGTCACAGGCGGCCAAGTTTGCTATACAGAGCAAAGAAGGAAAACACAAATTACCACAAGCCAGTAGGGACTAGAGATGTGAGAAAGTCCTAACAGATCGGGCGTTGAACAACATGGAGAGGCAAGCCACACGAGAATGGAACGCAACGCCGAGAGTGGGAGGCAACACTTGAAATGACGTGAGATCTGCGTCCGGGAACAGCATCTGGAGAAGTGGCGAAGGTACCATGGGTGGCCGAACTGGTAAAAGCAAACCAGTGAAGAGCGGCAGAGCAATGAGTGCCAAGGAAGTCCGTCCAGGGCGATAGAACTGCCGGCGAGTCTCAACGACATGCGCCAAGATGCAAGAAGCATCCAGAGTTCATCCCAGAGTATATGAACTGGCTGGCCTCATTAAAACCCATATGTTGGAAAACCCTATGGGAAAAGCCAATAATGGGAAAAAGAGTACCAGCAGCTCGAAGGCAATTCCGTCAATTCCGATAAAAAATAATCTGCAAAGCAATGGGGGTGTGGAGATGCGAGGAAAATTGCAAATGGCCAAAAAGAAGTCAGAGCCGTCCTGCATAGACAAAAAACGGGGGAGGGGCATCATGAGAGAAAAAACGTCGTGACTTAGTGAGAGGTCCGTGGAATCCAGCAAGATCAACACTCAAACGCCTGCAAAAACCAGAGGTGCGAATGTTAGTGGACATGAGTAAAAGTGAAATATAGGTCGTGCTGAGCAATGTGAGCCATATGTGGGGGGAGAAGGTTCCACCATGTAAAAGGAGTGCGAATATTGGAGAGGGCATCAGCAGCCTGATTACCCTCTCTAAAAATGTTTGTGACCTTAAGAGTAAAATCCTGAATCGAATGTAGAGCCTTAGCCAGTATTGCGAAATCGCCAAGGTATATCTAAAGAGCGAGTCTGCAAACAGTGAACCACGAAGGTAGAGTCCGACTCTAGCCATATTGAGAATTGGCTATAATATCTTAGATTAAGCCTTTCTTTCTTGATTAAGTCTTGTTAATAGGAGATAAGACCACTTTACATGCATTCGAGTTGGAACTCTTTGAAAACTCGGGTTTATTGATTAGATTCGAACCTTTTGTACTCACAATTGGCTATAACATCTCTGATTAAGGTTTTACTTGATTAAGTCTTGTTGTAGCAAGGATTGACTATAATAGCTCCGATTAAGCCTTTACTTCTTGATTAAATCTTGTTAGTAGGATATAAGAACATGTTACATGTATTCGAGTGGGAATTCTATGAGAACTCGGGTTTATTGGTTAGATTAGTGATGCGAATTCACGTTCGAATATAAACGTATATCGCATGAAACGCAATGGAAGTGTATTTTTATGAATTAAGAATACGAATAATAATTTGAAGGTATAGAACACAACAAAAAATCGTCCGAAAGTAGGGCAATTCAGCCGAATGAGAACAAGTACAAGATTTTTATCGAATTAGACCTATAACTCGATAAAGTGATTTCTTCTCAAGACCTATTGAGAATCGATCCGATTAAAACTCGAAAACGCGTCGAATAATAATCGAAATTTCATAGGAACTCGTCCAACAAGTAATACAAGAGTATTTTTATTATCTTCAATGATGTTCCATACAAGCCATACATGGTTTATTCATAGGTAAGAGTAGTCTTACAAAATCACCTAAAGTATCAAAGGTAAGATACACCATCTTGAAAAGAAACAAAGAAGATTACAATCTTTGACATGGAGACAATGGGGGGAGGGGGCAAAATCTTCTTCACATGATATTCTTGAGGTCCCAGAACATTATGCTTCAAGACTTTAAAAAGGAAGACATATTTTATTATAAAGAAATGGGATGAAATCTTCACCACCTTGGACAAGACCGGTCGAGATCTTCACCATCTTGGACCAATCATGATGCATGGGGCATCCTACGTACGCATGTCGACTAATCTAGGTTATTCCGAGTCCGATCACAAAAGTCATTCCAATCTTTGTATCCGTTTTCTCGCCCAAGTATGTAGTTACATGTGCATGGAGTTTTGCAAGGTTGCTTATGTCGATTCTTAGTTCGTCTTCGATTTCATATCAATTAGAACTATTTGTACTAAGAATAAGCTATAACAACGCCGGTTAAGCCTTTACTTCTTTATTAAGTCGTGTTAATAGTAGAACACGTTACATGTATTCGAGTCGGAACTCTATGAAAACTCTGGTTTATTGGTTAGATTCAAGCCTTTTGTACTGGGAATTGGCATAACAGCTCCGATTAAGCTTTTACTTTTTGATTAAGTCTTGTTGTAGCAAGGATTAGCTATAATAGCTCCAATTAAGCCTTTATTTCTTAGTAAGTCATGTTAGTAGGAGATAAGACTACGTTACATGTATTCAAATCGTAACTCTATGAAAACTCTAATTTATTGATTAGATTCGAGACTTTTGTACTCAGAATTGGCTATAACAACTCCGATTAAGCTTTTACTTCTTGATTAAGTCTTGTTGTTGCAAGGATTGGATATAATATCTTCGATTAAGTCGTTAGCTCTTGATTAAGTCTAGTTAATATGAGATAAGACCACGTTACATGCATTCGAGCCGGAACTCTATGAAAACTCACGTTTATTGGTTAGATTCGAGTCTTTTGTACTAAGAATTGGCATAACAGCGCCGATTAAGCTTTTACTTCTTGATATAGTCTTATTGTAGCAATTAGCTATAATAGCTCCAATTAGCCTTTACTTCTTGGTAAGTCTTGTTAATATGACATAAAACCACGTTACATTTATTCGAGTCAGAACTCTATGAAATCTCTGGTTTATTGATTCGATTCGAGACTTTTGTACTCATAATTGGTTATAAAACTCCGATTGAGCCTTTACTTCTTGATTTATTGGTTATATTCGAGCTTTTTGTATTAAGAATTGGCTATAATAGCTCCGACTAAGCCTTTACTTCTGATTAAGTCTTGTTAGTAGAGATAAGACCACATTACATGCACTCTAGTCAGAATCCTATGAAAACTCTGGTTTATTGATTAGATTCGAGATTTTTGTACTCATAATTAGCTATAACAACTCCGATTAAGCTTTTACTTCTTGATTAAGTCTTGTTGTTGGAAGGATTGGATATAATATCTTCGATTAAGTCGTTAGCTCTTGATTAAGTCTAGTTAATATGAGATAAGACCACGTTACATGCATTCGAGCCGGAACTCTATGAAAACTCACGTTTATTGGTTAGATTCGAGTCTTTTGTACTAAGAATTGGCATAACAGCGCCGATTAAGCTTTTACTTCTTGATATAGTCTTATTGTAGCAATTAGCTATAATAGCTCCAATTAGCCTTTACTTCTTGGTAAGTCTTGTTAATATGACATAAAACCACGTTACATTTATTCGAGTCAGAACTCTATGAAATCTCTGGTTTATTGATTCGATTCGAGACTTTTGTACTCATAATTGGTTATAAAACTCCGATTGAGCCTTTACTTCTTGATTTATTGGTTATATTCGAGCTTTTTGTATTAAGAATTGGCTATAATAGCTCCGACTAAGCCTTTACTTCTGATTAAGTCTTGTTAGTAGAGATAAGACCACATTACATGCACTCTAGTCAGAATCCTATGAAAACTCTGGTTTATTGATTAGATTCGAGATTTTTGTACTCATAATTAGCTATAACAACTCGGATTAAGCTTTTACTTCTTGATTAAGTCTTGTTGAAGCAAGTATTGGATATAATATATCCGATTAAGCCTTTACTTCTTGATAAAGTCTTGTTAATAGGAAATACGACCATATTACATGCATTCGAGTAGGAACTCTATGAAAACTCAGGTTTATTGATTACATTCAAGCCTTTTGGACTAAGAATTGGCTATAACTCCGATTAAGATTTTGCTTCAACTTTAAGTCTTATTGGAGTAAGAAAATGGCTATAATAGCTCCAATTAAGTTTTACTTACTGATTAAGTCTTGTTATTAGGAGATAAGACCACGTTACATGCATTCGAGACGGAACTCTATGAAAACACGGGTTAATTGGTTAGATCCCAGTGTTTTGTACTCAGAATTGGCTATAACAGCTCCCATTAAGCCTTTACTTCTTGACTAAGTCTGGTTAATAGGAGATAATAGGAGTCTTGTTGTTGCAAGTCGTAACTCTATGAAAACTCAGGTTTATTAGTTAGATTCGAGCCTTTTGTACTGAGAATTGGCATAACAGCTTAAATTCAGTTTTTACTTCTTGATTAAGTCTTGTTGTAAGAAGGATTAGCTATAATAGCTCCAATTAAGCTTTTTACTTCTTGATGAGTCTTATGACAGGAGATAAAACCACATTACATGTATTCGAGTCGGAACTCTATGAAAACTCGAGTTTATTGATTAGATTTGAGCATTTTATATTGACAATTAGCTATAATAGCTTATATTAAGCCTTTACTTTATAATTAAATCTTGTTCATAGGAGATAAGTGCACATTACATGCATTCGAGTTGTAACTCTATGAAAAACTCTAGTTTATTGATTAGATGCAAAACTTTTGTACTCAGAATTGGCTATAACATCTCCGATTAAGCCTTTACTTCTTGATTAAATCTTACATTTAAATTGTTAATTAATCTATTTAATTAATTAATTGACAAGCCTATATAGATCCGCTATTTATGTTGGTTAGTTTATAAAACCTTTGATTCCATCTCGCTTTCGCTGCGTTTTATACTCTAACACCATGAGACCGTGGTGTGGGATGGAGGCTATAAAGGAATGCCTTGAACACCCAACTTTCTCAAAATGGCCAAATCTCGAATTGTGTTATACATAGGGGCCGATATTAAGGTTGCAGACTCCCGCATGAATAGAAAGCGTATGGGTAGCATCAGCTATCTTGTTGTCGAAAACGCAAGCATTCCGAGTGACCCAGATTGCCCAAATAGCAAATATAAATGCAGCTCGTGAAATATTCGAAGTTTGAGGGCTTAGTTTGACCTTCATAGCCTGTAATAACAAACTAAGGAACCCCTCATGAAAAGAAATAGTAATGTCAAAAGCCCAACAAAGCTTAGAAAAAATGCGTAAAGAGAAAGAGCAATCAGAGAAAATATGGTCAGAAGACTCCCCTGAGTTATGGCAGATGCTGCAAATGGAAGGGCCCTGAATGCGATAAGATCGCAAGATGTCCCCAGACGGAAGACGCTCAAAAATGGCTCTCCAGACTGTGTAAGATCTGCTCAAAGGTATGAATCTTGCCCAAATCCACTTCCCCCAATAGGTGGGGAGGAAAGAGTGATGGAGGTGATTGTATGCCAAGGTGGTCACTTGACCATTGTTGGAGGGGGTCCAAACCCTATGATCCTTCCCCATGGGTGAAATGACGGTAGAGACAATATCACGGGCTATCTCCGGGTAAGCCTGAACAAACGCCATATCAAGTTGCCAAGCATATTCGTAATAGAAATCCGAGATCTGATAAAAGTGGGACATCTCCGAAGGGATGCCAATCCTGTCCGCTAGAGAATATCCAAGCCAGTCATCAAACCAAAGGAGGACTGAGGAGTTAGGTCCCACGATCCAACTGGACTCTGATATTAGCCGACTGATCTGGGGAATATGGGAACACCTAGGTACTTCATAGGTAATGAGCCTTTCATCATACTGTATAAATGAAGAATTTTGGACTTACTATGGGGAGCAATCTTAGAACCGAGGAACACCCTGGATTTAGCTGTGCTGACCCATTATCCTGAGAGGAGGCCGTACATGTCAAAGACGGTTCTAATTTGGCGAACAGAGGAGAATGTCGCTGCACAGAAGACCAATATATCGTCAGCATAAAACAAGAAAGATGGGCAGGGAATGACCATCTGGGCCATGGATGGTCTGATTGTCTTCTTCGAGTGGCAGTTCATAATCATACGACTAAGAAATTCTTCTGCCAAATAGAAAAGCAGAGGGGATAGGGGGTCCCCCTGTCTCACACAACGGGAGCAGGCGAAATAACCTTATGGGGAGCCGTTGATAAGGATGGAGAGATGGGCTGAATGAAGTATAATGGACATACGGACTACTACAAACTCCGCAAAACTGAGGAACCGAAGAAACAGCAGGAGGAAGTCCCATTTGATAGTGTCGAAGGCCTTCTTGATGTCAATCTTGAAAGCCAGGTTGCCATCATCTCTCTATCCCTGTGCAAACAATTAAAGCATTCAGAAGCATAAGAAATACAATGGTGGATACGTTTACCTGGAATAAAACCAAACTGATACGGACAGAGGTGTGTGCCGATAATGGTGATGATTTTGAAGAGAAAGTTGCTAAGAACAATTGGTCGAAAGTCCTCAACTTTGTTGGAGCCCTTCATCTTAGGGATAAGAACCACAAAACTAGAGTTGAGGTCGTGGGGAAGGAAGCCATCCATGAAGAAGTATATGACCACGGTAATCACATCCTCCCGAATATTATCCCAATAATTCTGAAAAAAGCAGCCTGAGAAGCCATCAGGACCCGGGGAGCTGTCTGGAGATAGGGAAAAAACAGCATCTTTCACCTCCTCATAGGTATATATATTCAATATGAGATTGTTCTCGGCATCAGAGATTGCCAGCTGGATCACTTCTCCCATCGAGGAGAAGTCGATGTGGGATGAATTGATAGGTTCTGAGAATAAATCCGTGAAGAACTTCACGACATGTTCGGCTAAGCATTTTTGATCATCGAATAACTCATACTCAATAAGAATAGAGTTAATTTGCTGCTTCACTTTGGCCGAAGCGTTAAGCTTGTGGAAGAAGGATGTGTTACGGTCCCCATCTTTAAGCCAGGCGAGGCGATTTTTCTGAGTGTAGAACGCATGTTGCTGAGAGAGTACAGTTGATAAGGACTTGAAGTTCTACCTCTTGGTCAAAGAGAGTTTCCGTGTAACCTTGAGAGTAAATGGATTCTTGGAGGGCTGCTAGATTCGAGTAATGCTCGGTCAGAGTGGAGTGAATGTTCTGAAACACGTGAGCATTCCAATGATGGATCGTGGCCTTAAGTCTCTTGAGTTTACGGACCACCCTGGAAAGGGTGTTCGTGGGAGCTAAGAATTCATCCCATGAATCGCTGACCAAGGAGCGGAAGTCTGGGTGAGAAGTCTACATCTTTTGAAAGTGGAAGGGCCGCGGAGATGAATACTTGGAGACCATACAGGAGATGAGGATGGTATGATGATCCGAGTTCGTACAAGGGAGAACAAGAGCTTGAAAAGTATCCTAAAAAGCAACAAATTCACTGTGACGAAACTGCAGTCCAGTTTTGAGGCCTTGAGGGATCCCGGTTGTTGACGAGAGCACCATGTAAAAGTGATGCTTTCATTTTTCCACTTCAAGGAGCTCCACATCATCTATAGCCTATCTAAATTCAGAGCAAGAAATTTGTGGAGGGGGGGCATACTCAAGCGCTCGTCAACACCGAATACGGCGTTAAAATCGCCCATAACACAACAAGGTAATGAAGGTGCATGCAAAAGATCAGACCATAATGAACGATGATGAGTATAGACATTATGCGCATGAACAAATGCTAAATGACTGGGAACATCTCTAATGACAGTACACACAATTAATAATTGATCCGAAGCATAAGTAATGTGAGAAATATTTGCCAACTCTCGTGTGCAAAAGATCCAAATATTGGGACGAAGTGTGTAACACCCTGAGATATTCGGAATAATTACAGCACCGTAAATCCTTTGTATAAGAATTTACAAGGCTAATTTAAGAAATGCGGAAATAATACAAAAGTACCATTAAAATTTAGAATTCGATAAACGGTTAAGACAACTCAAATGAATCCATTATTACAAGCATCTCAAATCAACAACATAACATGCGTACTCGAGTACTGAAAATCAAACCAGAAATACAAAATGACACAACAAATAACATCATTCAGCCCCTTCGTCATCATGTCGGTACTGTGGTTGCCTCCCCGCTCCTCGGCTACCTGAACATCAAAACAAATGTCCACCCCCGAAGGGGTTAACAAAATGATGCTAGTACAAGTATCATACTATGCAAAATCAGATATGCAACAACGATGCATAGCAAAATACATAACACGGACTTTCGCTACCGGAATCCAATGATGCGAATTCACATGATCCCATCAACACAACATGGGGTATTCCAATGATCCAGCGCCCTCAGCATAGATCCCAAGATGATCCCATCGGACCAACACGAGGTGGAAAAACCTGTCCAATGATCCAGCGCACCACCCTGTAAAGGGGATTATTGGGAGCTAAGAATTAAGCCCATGCATCACTGACCAAGGAGCGGAAGCCGGGGTGAGAAGTCCACATCTTTTGAAAGTGGAAAGGCCGCAGAGATGAAGGCTTGGAGACCATACAGGAGAGGAGGATGGGATGATGATCTGACTTGATGCGAGGGACGACAAGAGCTTGGATAGTATTCCAAAATGCAAGAAATTCACTATTGACGAAACTGGGGTCCAGTTTTGAAGCCTTGAAGGACCTAGGTTGTTGACGAGAGCACCATGTAAATGTGATGCCTTCATTTTCCACTTCTAAGAGCTCCGCATCATCTATAGCCTGTCTAAATTCATAGCAAGAAACTTGGGGAGGGGGGCCATACTCAAGGCTCATGAGCACCGAATACGGCATTAAAATCGCCAATAATACAAGGTAAAGAGGAAACATGCAAAAGATCAGACCATAATGAGCTACGATGAGTATAAACATTATTAGCATGCCCAAATGCTAAATGGCAGGGGACATCTCTAATGACAGTATATACAGATAATAATGATCCGAAACATAAGAGATGTGAGAAATATTATCCAACTCCAATTTGCAAAATACCCAAATATTGGGGCGAAGTGGGGGGCCAGAATTTTTGCCAAGGAAGGTCAAATTGAGGGAACTAAAAAGTTGACAAGGAAGAGAGGACATGCTTACCTTAGGTTCTATAATGGCTAGCCAGTCTGGGGAGTGTTTCTGACAGAAGTTCCGAAGAGAAGACTGAAAATGATCACTTCCTAGACTGCAAACATTCCAAAAGAGGATATTCATGTAGTCCAGCCAGAGTCACTGTGCTTAGGCAGCGTTTCTTCAAGTTCCATTTGGTCCGCCCACGAACCAGTAGCAGCATTATGCATGGGTTGGAGAGGTTTGGAGATTGGCTTGACATGGACAACGAAGTCAGCTCTTGGCATTAGCTTCCAAGTTAGGCATATTAGCATAGTGAGTATCAGCTTTCGAAAATTGCTGATCGTGATCGGAAGACTTAGAAGAATTAGGCTCTGAATATGTCGCCTCAATTCGCCTACCTTTTTGAGGAGGAATAGAATGAGATCGAGTCTTGTGAGGTTCAGATCGCCATCGCTTAAGGAATTCGCAAATATCCGAGCCAAGTGGCTAAGAAGAGGTGTACGGCTCTGAGTCTCGGGGCGTGCGAGATAATCTCAAGAGAGTGGTTTCCGAGAGTTCAACCGAGTTCCTCTTAGGGAGGGCAATTGCTGGAGGGATGACTGAAGTAGGCTCGAGCGAGTGAAGGGGTTCCTGTGTGGATGACATTGTCTGTGCCTCGGAGTGGGTGATGACTGAATCCACCACATTATGCAAGGTTGACGGGCCATTAGTGCAAGTGAAAGGGACAATAGCCCTTTCATGGGTCGGGGGGTGCTGTGTCATCATTAAGGGCACTAAGGGCTTGAAAAGCATTAGAAACGGGCACTTCAGTCTAATGTGAGCGAGAAGCAGGCGGGTCTCCGGTGATCATCAAGGCAGTAGTTGTGATGGCCTGTGAAACCATGTGCCGGGGCCTATATTCTTGTCTAGGGGCCTGTTGACATCCACTGGATCTTCCCCGTGAGCGGCGTTTAGAGCGTGATCGAGTCGGGTGAGTCTGAGGAGCATCCTGTTGCAAGTTTGCGGACAGACTAGCTGGGGCCGCATTTTTGTTGCATATGTCTGATGTATGACCCTAGAATCAGCAATAGGTGCACACGTCCGGGAGATTTTCGTAGGAGATGGAAGCTAGAGAGAAAGTGCCATCGGCCTCAACTTAGATCTCTTCAGGGAGAGAATCGAACTTCGAAACTTCAACTTCAACGAGTACTATAGCAAAATGCCCTACCGAGCCTTCGATAGCTCGTTCGACAGTATGTAGAGGGTTACCTATAGCCTTGGCAATACCCCAGATTGCAAGTGTGTTCCAGTGTTCCAACCCAAGTGCGGAAATGCGGATCCATACTTTCATGGTAGTTGTGTTGATGTTGTTTGGGTTGAAGTTAGGCACCCAATTAGATAACCGAAGGGTGCCCGACTTTAGAGACCAAGCCGAGTGACTACTAACTTCGGCACGATCGGAGTAATTGGAGAATTGGAGATTATAGCAGCCTTTCCCCAAAGGAATGATTTTCCATTCGTGTTCAAGCTTCCACAAGGATGAGAGTTTAGTTTTGAGTGTAGAAACCTCCCAAGGCTTGTCTGACTTAACATAGAATAGTCTTCCTATCAAAGTGTTAGAAAGAAATCGAACTCGTTCCCTGTATCGGTTTTCATCCACAAGAATGCAAATGAAGTCTCCGGCGGAATGGCTAATACGGCTTGATGCAGGAGGAGGATGGCAGTTGATGGATGTTATGAATGGCCGAATTAAGCGCTGCAGGGGAAGATGGATGATGCAAAGAGCCAAATTTGATAGGGCAAGAGCCTGCATGAACAGAACAAGAAAAACCTCCCGTGACCGGAGAAATTCCGGGCATGGGAGGATTAAGCAGCGCCGAAAAAGAGACATGTAGAGACAAAGAAGAATGATCATGTAAGTGTGGATTATGGTCATGCATTGATGCATTTAATGATAGTAAATCGTTGTCATGCATCACTGAACCATTAATCACATGATTGTGCAAAGTAGTGTTAACAAAATTATCTGAATTATGATGATAAGCAACATGAGCATTGTGACTAGAAATGTAATGTGAATTTGGGATGTTAACATGAATTGGTGAAGATGGCGAGTGTAGATACGAGTCACCATGCAGATTACAAATTGGTTGCGGGTCGTTTACCTGTTGGGCGGCAGCCGAAGACGCTGCAGAGAGGAGGGCTGGGATGAACGAGTATAGCCACGGGAACTGTTGTAAAGCTTCACTCACTTGTGACGACGTCGGAGGGCTGACAAGGGCGGAGCCATTACGAACGTCGTGGGGTTTCGGGTTAGAGTATGGGATGACCGCCGAGGGGGTTGAAACCCTAGCGAGTGGAGACGAACAATCCAGAGCTGGATGACGGGGATCCATGGAGTTGAGAACCTTTACCATCGGGATGGAGTCAGCTGATTAACGGGGATGGAAGTTTCGGCAGCTGAAATATCCGGCTCTAGGGGCGTTGCAGCGGATGTGGAAGGAACGGGGCCCTCGGCATTGGTGAATAGATGCAGCCATGGAAACTCGTTGAAAAAGGCCGCGATTTTAACCCTCTCCTCCGACGAAAGGAACCACGAGGAAGATGACGGGTGAGGCGCCTTTGAAGACGATGGCTCGGTCGCTGGTGGCGGAAAAACCCTAGGCAGCCATGGATGGAGATTACATAAAGATGAGTATAGTGTACCGTAGATGTTGAGTGCGTCGGAAATGATGATGGCTTTCACGAGCCGAAGAGATTGTAGTTGAAATTAGGGCTGACAATGGCGGAGGGAGTCTGCCGACGGCATGGGCATGAAGAAGGTGAATCGCATGTACTAAAGTGTGAAATCACATCTAGTAAGAAATAATTTTGACGATGAATGAACCTGGTGGGATTTTTTTTGTACTCAGAATTGGCTATAACAGCTCCGATTAAGCTTTTACTTCTTGATTAAGTCTTTTTTGCAGCAAGGATTAGCTATAATAGGTCCAATTAAGACTTTACTTGGTAAGTCTTGTTAATAGGAGATTAAACCACGTTATATGCACTCTAGTCGGAACTCTATGAAAACTCTGGTTTATTGATTAGATTCAAGACTTTTGTACTCAGAATTGGCTATAACAGCTCCGATTAAGCTTTTACTTCTTGATTAAGTCTTGTTGTAGCAAGGATTGGATATAATATCTTCGATTAAGCCGTTAGTTCTTGGTAAGTCTTGGTAATAGGAGATAAAACCATGTTACATGCATTCGAGGTGGAAATCTATGAAAACTCTGGTTTATTGATTAAATTCGAAACTTTTGTACTCAGAATGGCAATAACAGCTCCGATTAAGCTTTTACTTCTTGATTAAGTCTTGTTGTAGCAAGGATTAGTTATAATATCTTCTATTAATCCGTTACTTATTGATTAAGTCTTTTTAATAGGAGATAAGACCACGTTACATGCATTCGAGTCGGAACTCTAGGATAACTCTAGTTTATTGATTAGATTCGATCATTTTATATTGAGAATTAGCTAAATCGATGCTTGTATAAAAATGGTGAAAAAAGTCATACAAAAGAGAACGGCCAAACCCAAACGTGCAAGAGGCCACATGCGGCCAAATATGCTACGCAGAGCAAAGAAGGAAAACATAAACTACCACAAGCCAGTAGTGGACTAGAGATGTGAGAATGTCCTAACAGATCGGGCGTTGAACAATGTAGATTATATTGAGAATTGGCTATAATAGCTCAGATTAAGCCTTTCTTTCTTGATTAAGTCTTGCTAATAGGAGATAAGACCACGATACATGCATTCGAGTCGGACTGCTAGGAGAACTCGGGTTTATTAGTTAGATTCGAGCCTTTTGCACTAAGAATTGGCTACAACAATGCAGATTAAGCCTTTACTTCTTGATTAAGTCTTGTTAATAGGAGAGAAGACCATATTACATGCACTTGAGTCGGAACTGTATGAAAACTCTGGTTTATTGATTAGATTCGAGACTTTGGTACTCAGAATTAGCTATAACAGCTCCGGTTAAGCTTTTACTTCTTGATTAAGTCTTGTTGTAGCACGGATTGAAGATAATATCTCCAATTAAGCCTTTACTTCTTGATTATGTCTTGTTAATAGGAAATAAGACCATATTACATGCATTCGAGTTGAATTCTATGAAAACTCAGGTTTATTGATTAGATTCAAGCCTTTTGGACTGAGAATTGGCTATAACTCTGGCTAAGATTTTGCTTCTTGATTAAGTCTTATTGTAGTAAGGGTTGAATATGCTCCGATTAAGCCTTTGCATCTTGACTAAATCTGGTTAATAGGAGATAAGACTACGTTACATGTATTAGAGTCGGAACTCTATGAAAACTCAGGCTTATTGGTTAGATTCGAGCCTTTTGTACTGAGAATTGGCATAACAGCTCCGATTAAGCTTTTACTTCTTGATTAAGTCTTACTGTAGCAAGGATTAGCTATAGTAGCTCCAATTAAGCCTTTATTTCTTGGTAAGTCTTGTTAATAGGATATAAAACCACGTTACATGCATTCGAGTCGTCACTCTATGAAAACTCAGGTTTATTGATTAGGTTCAAGACTTTTGTACTCAGAATTGGCTATAACAGCTCCGATTAAGATTTTACTTCTTGATTAAGTCTTGTTGTAGCAAGGATTGGATATAATATCTTCGATTAAGCTGTTCGTTCTTGATTAAGTCTTGTCGTAGCAAGGATTAGCTATAATAGCTCCAATTAAGTCTTTACGTCTTGGTAAGTCTTGTTAATAGGAGATAAAACCACGTTACATGCATTCGAGTGGGAACTCTATGAAAACTCTGGTTTATTGATTAAATTCAAGACTTTTGTACTCAAAATTGGCTATAACATATCCGGTTAAGCTTTTACTTCTTAATTAAGTCTTGTTGTCGCAAGATTGGATATAATATCCTTGATTAAGTCGTTACTTCTTGATTAAGTCTTGTTAATAGGGGATAACACCACATTACATGCATTCGAGTCGGAACTCTATGAAAATTCGGGTTTATTTGTTAGATTCGAGCCATTTGTATTGAGAATTGGCATAACAGCTCCGATTAAGCTTTTACTTCTTGATTCAGTCTTGTTGTAGCATGGATTGGCTATAATAGCTCCAATTAAGCCTTTACTTCTTGAGGAGTCTAGTAATAGGAGATAAAACCACGTTACATGTATTCGATTCGGAACTCTACGAAAACTCAGGTTTATTGATTAGATTCGATCATTTTATACTGAGAATTGGCTAAATTGATGCTTGTATAAAATAGTGGGGAAAAAATCATACAAAAGAAAATGGCCAAACCCATAAGTGCAAGAGGTCACAGGCGGCCAAGTTTGCTACGCAGAGCAAAGAAGGAAAACACAAATTACCACAAGCCAGTAGGGACTAGAGATGTGAGAAAGTCCTAACAGATCGGGCGTTGAACAACATGGAGAGGCAAGCCACGCGAGAATGGAACGCAACGCCGAGAGTGGGAGGCAACACTCGAAATGACGTGAGATCTGCGTCCGGGAACAGCATCTGGAGAAGTGGCGAAGGTACCATGGGTGGACGAACTGGTAAAAGCAAACCAGTGAAGAGCGGCAGAGCAATGAGTGCCAAGGAAGTCCGTCCAGGGCGATAGAACTGCCGGCGAGTCTCAACGACATGCACCAAGATGTAAGAAGCATCCAGAGTTCATCCCAGAGTATATGAACTGGCTGGCCTCGTTAAAACCCATATATTGGAAAACCCTATGGGAAAAGCCAATAATGGGAGAAAGAGTACCAGCAGCTCAAAGGCAATTCCGTCAATTCCGATAAAAAATAATCTGCAAAGCAATGGGGGTGGGGAGATGCGAGGAAAATTGCAAATGGCCAAAAAGAAGTCAGAGCCATCCTGCATAGACAAAAAACGGGGGAGGGGCATCATGAGAGAAAAAACGTCGTGACCTAGTGAGAGGTCCGTGGAATCCAGCAAGATCAACACTCAAACGCCTGCAAAAACTAGAGGTGCGAATGTTAGTGGACATGAGTATAAGTGAAATATAGGTCGTGCTGAGCAATGTGAGCCACATGTGGGGGGAGAAGGTTCCACCATGTAAAAGGAGTGCGAATATTGGAGAGGGCATCAGCAGCCTGATTACCCTCTCTAAAAATGTGTGTGACCTTAAGAGTGAAATCCTGAATCGAATGTAGAGCCTTAGCCAGCACCGCGAAATCGCCAAGGTATATCTAAAGAGCTAGTCTGCAAACAGTGAACCACGAAGGTAGAGTCGGACACTAGCCATATTGAGAATTGGCTATAATATCTTAGATTAAGCCTTTCTTTCTTGATTAAGTCTTGTTAATAGGAGATAAGACCACTTTACATGCATTCGAGTTGGAACTCTTTGAAAACTCGGGTTTATTGATTAGATTCGAACCTTTTGTACTCACAATTGGCTATAACAGCTCTGATTAAGGTTTTACTTGATTAAGTCTTGTTGTAGCAAGGATTGACTATAATAGCTCCAATTAAGCCTTTACTTCTTGATTAAATCTTGTTAGTAGGATATAAGAACACGTTACATGTATTCGAGTTGGAATTCTATGAGAACTCGGGTTTATTGGTTAGATTAGTGATGTGAATTCACGTTCGAATATAAACGTATATCGCATGAAACGCAATGGAAGTGTATTTTTATGAATTAAGAATATGAATAATAATTTGAAGGTATAGAACACAGCAACAAATCGTCCGAAAGTAGGGCAATTCAGCCGAATGAGAACAAGTACAAGATTTTTATCGAATTAGACCTATAACTCGATAAAGTGATTTCTTCTCAAGACCTATTGAGAATCGATCGGATTAAAACTCGAAAACGCGTCGAATAATAATCGAAATTTCATAGGAACTCGTCCAACAAGTAATACAAGAGTATTTTTATTATCTTCAATGATGTTCCATACAAGCCATACATGGTTTATTTATAGGTAAGAGTAGTCTTACAAAATCACCTAAAGTATCAAAGGTAAGATACACCATCTTGAAAAGAAACAAAGAAGATTACAATCTTTGACATCGAGACAATGGGGGGAGGGGGCAAAATCTTCTTCACATGATATTCTTGAGGTCCCAGAACATCATGCTTCAAGACTTTAAAAAGGAAGACATATTTTATTATAAAGAAATGGGATGAAATCTTCACCACCTTGGACAAGATCGGTCGAGATCTTCACCATCTTGGACCAATCACGATGCATGGGGCATCCTACGTACGCATGTCGACTAATCTAGGTTATTCCGAGTCCGATCACAAAAGTCATTCCAATCTTTGTATCCGTTTTCTCGCCCAAGTATGTAGTTGCATGTGCATGGCGTTTTGCAAGGTTGCTTACGTCGATTCTTACTTCGTCTTCGATTTCATATCAATTAGAACTATTTGTACTAAGAATAAGCTATAACAACGCCGGTTAAGCCTTTACTTCTTTATTAAGTCGTGTTAATAGCAGAACACGTTACATGTATTCAAGTCGGAACTCTATGAAAACTCCGGTTTATTGGTTAGATTCAAGTCTTTTGTACTGGGAATTGGCATAACAGCTCCGATTAAGCTTTTACTTTTTGATTAAGACTTGTTGTAGCAAGAATTAGCTATAATAGCTCCAATTAAGCCTTTATTTCTTAGTAAGTCATGTTAGTAGGAGATAAGACCACGTTACATGTATTCAAACCGTAACACTATGAAAACTCTAATTTATTGATTAGATTCGAGATTTTGTACTCATAATTGGCTATAACAACTCCGGTTAAGCTTTTACTTCTTGATTAAGCCTTTTTGTTGCAAGGATTGGATATAATATCTTCGATTAAGTCGTTAGCTCTTGATTAAGTCTAGTTAATAGGAGATAAGACCACGTTACATGCATTCGAGCGGGAACTGATACGAATCGGTCAACATCATCAAATACAAATTACCAATTCTCGCGCGCACGACGACTTCGTAGCAGTTTTAGTATTTTGCCCATAACTTTCTCGTCCGAAATCCGATTCAGGTGATTCAAGTGGCCATGGAAAGCTAAGAAAGAGAGCTACAAATCTTATGAAGACCATAGGACCAAATTCGGACCCATTGTATCTCGGAAATGACAAAACCGACAGCATCATATTTGGTCCAAGATAATGAAGATATTCTTTCCTTCCCCACCTCACTAAAAAACGATCCAAGCTTGAGATTTGATGAAGACTTTCATCAAATGTCTTCTTCATGTCATCTTCCATCAAGTCACCATCACCTAATAAAACCAAGGTTCATCATATTTTCCTTCCCCACAAAATCGGCCATATCATGCTTGAAAGGGACCCTTTGTCTTCATATCTTTCACAAGATAAGTGAAGATCACCTCCTTCCCCACCTTATTAGAAAATCGGCCATATTCCCCACCTTGAGAAAGACTTTCATCATGTCACCATCAAAGACCAAGATTGCTTCATCATGTCACCATCAAGACCAAGATTGCTTCATGTCTCTTTCACCTAATAACACCAAGATACTTGATATCTCACCTTTGATTTTCGGCCGAAATGTTAGTGCTAGGAAGTTTCCTTTTCTCGTTTTGTTGTATTTTCTTTCGGTTGGAAACTACTATATATAGTAGTGCTCGTTGTAGTTGTAACATAAATCTTGAATCTTGAAATTTATAAAACATTGTATTTCTCTTGAAATATACGTTGAACGAGTTCAACAAAACCTTGGTTATTATTTCGACGCGTCTCGAGATTTTAACTTGATCAATTCTCAATAGGTCTTGGGAAGAGATTACTTTTATCGAGTTATAGGTCTAGTTCGATAAAACACATCCAAATCCGTATACACTACTACCTCACGGCCGAAATCCATTTAAGTTCGCCACCTTGTATTTTTCGAGTGACACTTTGATAATCGTCAAGACATAATAATCTTAGTTGTATTTCATACGCATTACGTACGTAATTCGTATCATCTTCTTGTTCGATATTTTTTATTGTTATATCCGATATTATTCACATACAAAATACATCCGAAAAACTCCATATTCGTAAAAGCCTTCCGCTATCATACACTTACATATACTCCGACCGATACGTATCCACCTCTCCCCGGATAATTCGTATCATAAGTGGTATCGGAGCCCAAATTTCCCCGGATACGTATTACGTATCGAGGTGGATACGTATCGGTCGGAGTATATGTAAGTGTATGATAGCGGAAGGCTTTTACGAATATGGAGTTTTTCGGATGTATTTTGTATGTGAATAATATCGGATATAACAATAAAATATATCGAACAAGAAGATGATACGAATTACGTACGTAATGCGTATGAAATACAACGGAAGATTATTATGTCTTGACGATTATCAAAGTGTCACTCGAAAATACAAGGGGTGGCCGAACTTAAATGGATTTCGGCCGTGAGGTAGTAGTGTATACGGATTTGGATGTGTTTTATCGAACTAGACCTATAACTCGATAAAAGTAATCTATTCCCAAGACCTATTGAGAATTGATCAAGTTAAAATCTCGAGACGCGTCGAAATAATAACCAAGGTTTTGTTGAACTTCATTTTGTTGAAAGATCAAGAACCTTAACTGAATTAAGAAATTCAGGTGTGGTTTCCGATGACAAGAATCAAGAGATAGTTCTTGACAAGAAATCGGACAGAAAATTTTCCAAGAAATCCGTGAAGAATGAACCAAGAAGATGATCAAAGAATCTGATCTCCACCGTTCAGACTGTAGTTCAAGAAGTTGGCTCACCTTTGTCAAAATTTCGTAATGATCCAACGGTCGAATCCACGGGAAACTTTGTTTTCTTCCGACTGCTCTAATCTCAACAAAAAAAAGATCGTTGAATAACTCGCCCAAGGAGATGACCTTGGGCTCCGATACCACTTATGATACGAATTATCCGGGGAGAGGTGGATACGTATCGGTCGGAGTATATGTAAGTGTATGATAGCGGAAGGCTTTTACGAATATGGAGTTTTTCGGATGTATTTTGTATGTGAATAATATCGGATATAACAAAAAAATATCGAACAAGAAGATGATACGAATTACGTACGTAATGCGTATGAAATACAACGGAAGATTATTATGTCTTGACGATTATCAAAGTGTCACTCGAAAAATACAAGGGGTGGCCGAACTTAAATGGATTTCGGCCGTGAGGTAGTAGTGTATACGGATTTGGATGTGTTTTATCGAACTAGACCTATAACTCGATAAAAGTAATCTCTTCCCAAGACCTATTGAGAATTGATCAAGTTAAAATCTCGAGACGCGTCGAAATAATAACCAAGGTTTTGTTGAACTCGTTCAACGTATATTTCAAAGAAATACAAGGTTTTTTTACTTTCAAGATTCAAGATTTTTTTTTTTTTTTGGAAAGAAAAATGGATAATAAAATACCTCAACAAAAAAATTCGTTGAATAAATCGCCCAAGGAGATGACCTTGGGCTCCGATACCACTTATGATACGAATCATCCGGGGAGAGGTGGATACGTATCGGTCGGAGTATATGTAAGTGTATGATAGCGGAAGGCTTTTACGAATATGGAGTTTTTCGGATGTATTTTGTATGTGAATAATATCGGATATAACAATAAAATATATCGAACAAGAAGATGATACGAATTACGTACGTAATGCGTATGAAATACAACGGAAGATTATTATCTCTTGGCAATATTACGCGACGCATTACACAGCGTACCGGAGTTCATGGGACATTCCGATCCAGAAGCAGGTGTTGATTGGCTCCACGTTTGTGAGGAGTTTTTCAATCACAATTCAATTCCAGTAGACCGCCGAGTCTCGTTGGCGACGAAACGCCTTCGTGGTCGCGCCTCGACCTGGTGGCAGAAATTGAAAACCAGCCGTTTACACCAAGGTAAACCCAAACTAAGAGACTGGAACAAATTCATAAAACACTTTACTCGGAAATTCATCCCCACAAATTCTCAATAGGTCTTGAGGAGAGATTATCTTTATCGAGTTATAGGTCTAATTCGATAAAACACATTCAAATCCATACACTATCCTACCTCACGGCCGAAAACCATATAATTTCGGCCACCACCTTTTATTTTTATCGTTACTTTGATACTTTTAAAAGCCGTGATAATCTTCCGTTGTATTTTATACGTTTTACGTACACTTATATACGTAATTCGTATCATAAGTGGTATCGGAGTCCGGGAATTATCCGGGGGAACTCGTTCAACGTATATTTCAAAGAAATACAAGGTTTTAAACGCTCCGATACCACTTATGATACGAATTATCCGGGGAGAGGTGGATACGTATCGGTCGGAGTATATGTAAGTGTATGATAGCGGAAGGCTTTTACGAATATGGAGTTTTTCGGATGTATTTTGTATGTGAATAATATCGGATATAACAATAAAAAATATCGAACAAGAAGATGATACGAATTACGTACGTAATGCGTATGAAATACAACGGAAGATTATTATGTCTTGACGATTATCAAAGTGTCACTCGAAAATACAAGGGGTGGCCGAACTTAAATGGATTTCGGCCGTGAGGTAGTAGTGTATACGGATTTGGATGTGTTTTATCGAACTAGACCTATAACTCGATAAAAGTAATCTCTTCCCAAGACCTATTGAGAATTGATCAAGTTAAAATCTCGAGACGCGTCGAAATAATAACCAAGGTTTTGTTGAACTCGTTCAACGTATATTTCAAAGAAATACAAGGTTTTACTTTCAAGATTCAAGATATTACAAATACAATCAAGTACTACTATATATAGTAGTTTCCAACTTTAAGAAAATACAACAAAAACAAGAAAACGAAACTTCCTAGCAACTTCCATTTCGGCGAAATATCTAAATGAGATACCAAGTATCTTGGTTTTATTAGGTGATTAAGACATGAGGTAATCTTGGACTTGTGATGGTGACATGAAGAAGATCTTCACCAAATGTTATCCTTGCATCTTCAATTCGGCCGTATGTAGTGAATAGGAGGATTTTTGTGAAGATTTGATATCAACCTATTTGGAGTTATATAGGTGATTATGACTTGAGGGAAAGTGACATGAAGGATGAAAGTCTTCTTCAAATCTATGCATGGGCCGATTTTGTTATTATGGTGGGGAAGGAAATATCTTCATTATCTTGTCAAAGATATGAAGTCAAGTGAGGTCCCTTTCAAGCATGATATGGCCAAATTTCATGCTTTCGGACCGATTCCGTCGTTGAGTTTTACGTTACTCCGATTCCGATTAACAACGTAACTCCAATCTGCGTATTCTTTTCTCCCAAGTATAATGATGCATGACCATGCGAATTTGTATCGTTGTGGATGTCGATTTTTATTGGAGCTTCTTCGATTTAGATATCGTATCAAGTCTTGAAACTAGAAGAGACAAAAATCTTCATGATCTTGGACCAAATATGATGCTGTCGGTTTTGTCATTTCTGGGATCCAATGAGTCCGAATTTGGTCCTATGGTCTCATAAGATTTGTAGCTCTCTTTCTTAGCTTTCCATGGCCACTTGAATCACCTGAATCGGATTTCGGACGAGAAAGTTATGGGCAAAATACTAAAACTGCTACGAAGTCGTCGTGCGCGCGAGAATTGGTAATTTGTCCATGTATTTTGCATGAGGATTTTATGTATGCCTGCGACTCAACCAAGCTTGGTCGGATAATCTTCTTTTTTGTATTTGATGATGTTGACCGATTCGTATCATACTTATGATACGAATTATCCGGGGAGAGGTGGATACGTATCGGTCGGAGTATATGTAAGTGTATGATAGCGGAAGGCTTTTACGAATATGGAGTTTTTCGGATGTATTTTGTATGTGAATAATATCGGATATAACAATAAAAAAATATCGAACAAGAAGATGATACGAATTACGTACGTAATGCGTATGAAATACAACGGAAGATTATTATGTCTTGACGATTATCAAAGTGTCACTCGAAAAATACAAGGGGTGGCCGAACTTAAATGGATTTCGGCCGTGAGGTAGTAGTGTATACGGATTTGGATGTGTTTTATCGAACTAGACCTATAACTCGATAAAAGTAATCTCTTCCCAAGACCTATTGAGAATTGATCAAGTTAAAATCTCGAGACGCGTCGAAATAATAACCAAGGTTTTGTTGAACTCGTTCAACGTATATTTCAAGAGAAATACAATGTTTTATAAATTTCAAGATTCAAGATTTATGTTACAACTACAACGAGCACTACTATATATAGTAGTTTCCAACCGAAAGAAAATACAACAAAACGAGAAAAGGAAACTTCCTAGCACTAACATTTCGGCCGAAAATCAAAGGTGAGATATCAAGTATCTTGGTGTTATTAGGTGAAAGAGACATGAAGCAATCTTGGTCTTGATGGTGACATGATGAAGCAATCTTGGTCTTTGATGGTGACATGATGAAAGTCTTTCTCAAGGTGGGGAATATGGCCGATTTTCTAATAAGGTGGGGAAGGAGGTGATCTTCACTTATCTTGTGAAAGATATGAAGACAAAGGGTCCCTTTCAAGCATGATATGGCCGATTTTGTGGGGAAGGAAAATATGATGAACCTTGGTTTTATTAGGTGATGGTGACTTGATGGAAGATGACATGAAGAAGACATTTGATGAAAGTCTTCATCAAATCTCAAGCTTGGATCGTTTTTAGTGAGGTGGGGAAGGAAAGAATATCTTCATTATCTTGGACCAAATATGATGCTGTCGGTTTTGTCATTTCCGAGATACAATGGGTCCGAATTTGGTCCTATGGTCTTCATAAGATTTGTAGCTCTCTTTCTTAGCTTTCCAAGGCCACTTGAATCACCTGAATCGGATTTCGGACGAGAAAGTTATGGGCAAAATACTAAAGCTGCTACGAAGTCGTAAATGCGCGAGAATTGGTAATTTGTATTTGATGATGTTGACCGATTCGTATCATACCCTCTCTCTTTAAAGGGAATTGTCCTCAATTCGAACTCCTTCGTCACCAAGATAATTAACTAACGCCTCTAAGTATTTGATCTCGAAGATATCCATGACGTACATGACCCAAAATCTTTAGACGATAGGTAGTGGGGCCCCTCGAGAATCACCAACAAAATAACTATCATTATTAATAAAATAATAATAATTACTCCGCGAGTAATACCGATATCATGACATGAGTGGATATACGAAATGGGACACACGGTTAACTCCACATCGGGTTCCTCCTCCAGAATTGGAAACACTGATAATTCCATATCGGGTTCACCATCGAAAATGGCCAATACAGAATTTATTGCGGAGTCCTCTTCATCAACTGGTTCCTTATCAAATGTTGGCGGTCCGTCGCAATCTGACCAACTCTCCGTTTCAAAATTATTCGGCTCCTCCAATAATGTCTCATCAAAAATTAATCCACTAGGCTCGTTTCGTACCGCAACAAAGTCATACGACCCACTTTGCTCCGATAGGGCAGCTCGACTCCAACCATCGTCTTCTTTGTCATCAAAAAATGCCGCAGGAAATTCTGTCATATCAAAGTCGTCAGTGACAAAGAGTTCATCTTCAAGATTAGCCGTTTCAGAAAGCATAAGGCCGTGATCTTGTTTCGCGTTACTAAAATAATTTGGTCCGTTTTGGTCAATTTGGCCAACACAACCAACTAGCCCATGATCAAAGTAGCAAGATCTAGGTTCGTCGACTAGGGAGACACGGCTCAACTCATCTTCTTCGTTGAATTGCTCCGTTGAAAACTCTGTCTCGTCTACTTCATTGAAAATGGTGGTAGGGACATCGTCTTCGTCAAAAAAAACTTCGCTGGAAATTCTTCGATGAAAAAAAAATCTTTGATCAAAGGTTGGCGGCGGGGCGTCGAAGGATTGGTGGTGGGGGAACAATGAGTGGTGGTATGGTTTGAACCTTCGATTGAAATATTTTGTGAATTTTTGCCAATCTTTGATTTTTGGCTTACGTTGTTGTGAACGGGACTGTTTCAGTTTTTGCCACCAGACGGCGGCGCTACCGCGGAGGCGCCTTGCCACCAACGAAACGCGGCGGTTGATCGGGGCAGCCTTGAAGTCCGAGTGCTCCTCACAAGCACGAAGCCAATCTATGCACGCATTTGGATTACTATCTCCGTGAAATTAGGTATCTTTGCGGAATTTGGCCAAGAAATCAATATCGTTGGCATCGTCCCTGTGTCTTTCTTGCATACGTTGCTCCGGTAAGCCGTTTAGTGCGTCACGGAGTGTCATCAAGAAATCGAGCTCGGAGAAATCCATAACAAGAATCAAGAGATAGTTCTTGACAAGAAATCGGACAGAAAATTTTCCCAAGAAATCCGTGAAGAATGAACCAAGAAGATGATCAAAGAATCTGATCTCCACCGTTCAGACTGTAGTTCAATGAGTTGGCTTACCTTTGTCAAAATTTCGTGACGATCCAACGGTCGAATCCACGGGAAACTTTGTTTTCTTCCGACTGCTCTAATCTCAACAAAAAAAATTCGTTGAATAAATCGCCCAAGGAGATGACCTTGGGCTCCGATACCACTTATGATACGAATTATCCGGGGAGAGGTGGATACGTATCGGTCGGAGTATATGTAAGTGTATGATAGCGGAAGGCTTTTACGAATATGGAGTTTTTCGGATGTATTTTGTATGTGAATAATATCGGATATAACAATAAAAAATATCGAACAAGAAGATGATACGAATTACGTACGTAATGCGTATGAAATACAACGGAAGATTATTATGTCTTGACGATTATCAAAGTGTCACTCGAAAATACAAGGGGTGGCCGAACTTAAATGGATTTCGGCCGTGAGGTAGTAGTGTATACGGATTTGGATGTGTTTTATCGAACTAGACCTATAACTCGATAAAAGTAATCTCTTCCCAAGACCTATTGAGAATTGATCAAGTTAAAATCTCGAGACGCGTCGAAATAATAACCAAGGTTTTGTTGAACTCGTTCAACGTATATTTCAAGAGAAATACAATGTTTTATAAATTTCAAGATTCAAGATTTATGTTACAACTACAACGAGCACTACTATATATAGTAGTTTCCAACCGAAAGAAAATACAACAAAACGAGAAAAGGAAACTTCCTAGCACTAACATTTCGGCCGAAAATCAAAGGTGAGATATCAAGTATCTTGGTGTTATTAGGTGAAAGAGACATGAAGCAATCTTGGTCTTGATGGTGACATGATGAAGCAATCTTGGTCTTTGATGGTGACATGATGAAAGTCTTTCTCAAGGTGGGGAATATGGCCGATTTTCTAATAAGGTGGGGAAGGAGGTGATCTTCACTTATCTTGTGAAAGATATGAAGACAAAGGGTCCCTTTCAAGCATGATATGGCCGATTTTGTGGGGAAGGAAAATATGATGAACCTTGGTTTTATTAGGTGATGGTGACTTGATGGAAGATGACATGAAGAAGACATTTGATGAAAGTCTTCATCAAATCTCAAGCTTGGATCGTTTTTTAGTGAGGTGGGGAAGGAAAGAATATCTTCATTATCTTGGACCAAATATGATGCTGTCGGTTTTGTCATTTCCGAGATACAATGGGTCCGAATTTGGTCCTATGGTCTTCATAAGATTTGTAGCTCTCTTTCTTAGCTTTCCATGGCCACTTGAATCACCTGAATCGGATTTCGGACGAGAAAGTTATGGGCAAAATACTAAAACTGCTACGAAGTCGTCGTGCGCGCGAGAATTGGTAATTTGTATTTGATGATGTTGACCGATTCGTATCAGGAACTCTATGAAAACTCACGTTTATTGGTTAGATTCGAGTCTTTTGTACTAATAATTGGCATAACAGCGCCGATTAAGCTTTTACTTCTTGATATAGTCTTGTTGTAGCAATTAGCTATAATAGCTCCAATTAGCCTTTACTTCTTGGTAAGTCTTGTTAATATGACATAAAACCACGTTACATTTATTCGAGTCAGAACTCTATGAAAACTCTGGTTTATTGATTCGATTCGAGACTTTTGTACTCAGAATTGGTTGTAAAACTCCGATTGAGCCTTTACTTCTTGATTTATTGGTTATATTCGAGCTTTTTATATTAAGAATTGGCTATAATAGCTCCGACTAAGCCTTTACTTCTGATTAAGTCTTGTTAGTAGAGATAAGACCACATTACATGCACTCGAGTCAGAATCCTATGAAAACTCTGGTTTATTGATTAGATTCAAGATTTTTGCTCATAATTAGCTATAACAACTCCGATTAAGCTTTTACTTCTTGATTAAGTCTTGTTGAAGCAAGTATTGGATATAATATATCCAATTAAGCCTTTACTTCTTGATAAAGTCTTGTAATAGGAAATACGACCATATTACATGCATTCGAGTAGGAACTCTATGAAAACTCAGGTTTATTGATTACATTCAAGCCTTTAGGACTAAGAATTGGCTATAACTCCGATTAAGATTTTGCTTCAACTTTAAGTCTTATTGGAGTAAGAAAATGGCTATAATAGCTCCAATTAAGTTTTACTTCCTGATTAAGTCTTGTTAATAGGAGATAAGACCACGTTACATACATTCGAGACGGAACTCTATGAAAACACGGGTTAATTGGTTAGATCCCAGTGTTTTGTACTCAGAATTGGCTATAACAGCTCCCATTAAGCCTTTACTTCTTGACTAAGTCTGGTTAATAGGAGATAATAGGAGTCTTGTTGTTGCAAGTCGTAACTCTATGAAAACTCAGGTTTATTAGTTAGATTCGAGCCTTTTGTACTGAGAATTGGCATAACAGCTTAAATTCAGCTTTTACTTCTTGATTAAGTCTTGTTGTAAGAAGGATTAGCTATAATAGCTCCAATTAAGCTTTTTACTTCTTGATGAGTCTTATGACATGAGATAAAACCACATTACATGTATTCGAGTCGGAACTCTATGAAAACTCGAGTTTATTGATTAGATTCGAGCATTTTATATTGCGAATTAGCTATAATAGCTTATATTAAGCCTTTACTTTATAATTAAATCTTATTCATAGGAGATAAGTGCACATTACATGCATTCGAGTTGTAACTCTATGAAAAACTCTGGTTTATTGATTAGATGCAAAACTTTTGTACTCAGAATTGGCTATAACATCTCCGATTAAGCCTTTACTTCTTGATTAAATCTTACATTTAAATTGTTAATTAATCTATTTAATTAATTAATTGACAAGCCTATATAGATCCGCTATTTATGTTGGTTAGTTTATAAAACCTTTTATTCCATCTCGCTTTCGCTGCGTTTTATACTCCAACACCATGAGACTGTGGTGTGGGATGGAGAATATAAAGGATTGTCTTGAACACCCAACTTTCTCAAAATGGCCAAATCTCGAATTGTGTTATACATAGGGGCCGATATTAAGGTTGCAGACTCCCGCATGAATAGAAAACATATGGGTAGCATCAGCTATCTTGTTGTCGAAAACGCAAGCATTCCGAGTGACCCAGATTGCCCAAATAGCAAATATAAATGCAGCTCGTGAAAGATTCTAAGTTTGAGGGCTTAGTTGACCTACATAGCCTGTAATAACAAACTAAGGAACCCCTCATGAAAAGAAATAGTAATGTCAAAATCCCAACAAAGCTTAGAAAAAATGCGTAAAGAGAAAGAGCAATCAGAGAAAATATGGTCAGAAGACTCCCCTGAGTTATGGCAGATGCTGCAAATGGAAGGGCCCTGAATGCGATAAGATCGCAAGATGTCCCCAGACGGAAGACACTCAAAAATGGCTCTCCAGACTGTGTAAGATCTGCTCAAAGGTATGAATCTTGCCCAAATCCACTTCCCCCAATAGGTGGGGAGGAAAGAGTGATGGAGGTGATTGTATGCCAAGGTGGTCACTTGACCATTATTGGAGGGGGTCCAAACCCTATGATCCTTCCCCATGGGTGAAATGACGGTAGAGACAATATCACGGGATATCTCCGGGTAAGCCTGAACAAATGCCATATCAAGTTGCCAAGCATATTCGTAATAGAAATCCGAGATCTGATAAAAGTGGGACATCTCCGAAGGGATGCCAATCCTGTCCGCTAGAGAATATCCAAGCCAGTCATCAAACCAAAGGAGGACTGAGGAGTTAGGTCCCATGATCCAACTGGACTCTGATATTAGCCGACTGATCTGGGGAATATGGGAACACCTAGGTACTTCATAGGTAATGAGCCTTTCATCATACTGTATAAATGAAGAATTTTGGACTTACGATGGGGAGCAATCTTAGAACCGAGGAACACCATGGATTTAGCTGTGCTGACCCATTGTCCCGAGAGTAGGCCGTACATGTCAAATACGGTTCTAATTTGGCGAACAGAGGAGAATGTTGCTGCAGAGAAGACCAATATATCGTCAGCATAAAACAAGAAAGATGGGCAGGGAATGCCCATCTGGGCCATGACTGGTCAGATCGTCTTCTTCGAGTGGCAGTTCATAATCATACGACTAATAAATTCTTCTGCCAAATAGAAAAACAGAGGGGATAGGGGGTCCCCCTGTCTCACACAACGGGAGCAGGCGAAATAACCTTATGGGGAGCCGTTGATAAGGATGGAGAGATGGGCTGAATGAAGTATAATGGACATACGGACTACTACAAACTCCGCAAAACTGAGGAACCGAAGAAACAGCAGGAGGAAGTCCCATTTGATAGTGTTGAAGGCCTTCTTGATGTCAATCTTGAAAGCCAGGTTGCCATCATCTCTCTATCCCTGTGCAAACAATTAAAGCATTCATAAGCATAAGCAATACAATGGTGGATACGTTTACCTGGAATAAAACCAAACTGATACGGACAGAGGTGTGTGCCAATAATGGTGATGATTTTGAAGAGAAAGTTGCTAAGAACAATTGGTCGGAAGTCCTCAACTTTGTTGGAGCCCTTCATCTTAGGGATAAGAACCACAAAACTAGAGTTGAGGTCGTGGGGAAGGAAGCCATCCATGAAGAATTATATGACCACGGTAATCACATCCTCCCGAATATTATCCCAATAATTCTGAAAAAAGCAGTCTGAGAAGCCATCAGGACCCGGGGAGCTGTCTGGAGATAGGGAAAAAACAGCATCTTTCACCTCCTCATAGGTAGGTATATTCAATATGAGATTGTTCTCGGCATCAGAGATTGCCATCTGGATCACTTCTCCCATCGAGGAGAAGTCGATGGGGGATGAATTGATAGGTTCTGAGAACAGATCCGTGAAGAACTTCACGACGTGTTCGGCTAAGCATTTTTGATCATCGAATAACTCATACTCAATAAGAATAGAGTTAATTTTCTGCTTCACTTTGGCCGAAGCGTTAAGCTTGTGGAAGAAGGATGTGTTACGGTCCCCATCTTTAAGCCAGGCGAGGCGATTTTTCTGAGTGTAGAACGCATGTTGCTGAGAGAGTGCAGTTGATAAGGACTTGAAGTTCTACCTCTTGGTCAAAGAGAGTTTCCGTGTAATCTTGAGAGTAAATGGATTCTTGGAGGGCTGCTAGATTCGAGTAATGCTCGGTCAGAGTGGAGTGAATGTTCTGAAACACGTGAGCATTCCAATGATGGATCGTGGCCTTAAGTCTCTTGAGTTTACGGACCACCCTGGAAAGGGTATTCGTGGGAGCTAAGAATTCATCCCACGAATCGCTGACCAAGGAGCGGAAGTCTGGGTGAGAAGTCTACATCTTTTGAAAGTGGAAGGGCCGCGGAGATGAATACTTGGAGACCATACAGGAGAGGAGGATGGTATGATGATCCGAGTTCGTACAAGGGAGAACAAGAGCTTGAATAGTATCCTAAAAAGCATCAAATTCACTGTGACGAAACTGCGGTCCAGTTTTGAGGCCTTGAGGGACCCCGATTGTTGACGAGAGCACCATGTAAAAGTGATGCTTTCATTTTTGCACTTCAAGGAGCTCCACATCATCTATAGCCTATCTAAATTCAGAGCAAGAAATTTGTGGAGGGGGGGCCATACTCAAGCGCTCGTCAGCACCGAATACGGCGTTAAAATCGCCCATAACACAACAAGGTAATGAAGGTGCATGCAAAAGATCAGACCATAATGAACGATGATGAGTATAGACATTATGCGCATGAACAAATGCTAAATGATTTTTTTTTCTTTTTTTTTGCAATTGACTTTTCCCAAAAAAAAATGCTAAATGACTGGGAACATCTCTAATGACAGTACACACAATTAATAATTGATCCGAAGCATAAGTAATGTGAGAAATATTTGCCAACTCTGGTGTGCAAAAGATCCAAATATTGGGACGAAGTGTGTAACACCCCGAGATATTCGGAATAATTATAGCACCGTAAATCCTTTGTATAAGAATTTACAAGGCTAATTTAAGAAATGCGGAAATAATACAAAAGTACCATTAAAATTTAGAATTCGATAAACGGTTCAGACAACTCAAACGAATCCATTATTACAAGCATCTCAAATCAACAACATAACATGCGTACTCGAGTACTGAAAATCAAACCAGAAATACAAAATGACACAACAAATAACATCATTCAGCCCCTTCGTCATCATGTCGGTACTGTGGTTGCCTCCCCGCTCCTCGGCTACCTGAACATCAAAACAAATGTCCACCGCCGAAGGGGTTAACAAAACGATGCTAGTACAAGTATCATACTATGCAAAATCAGATATGCAACAACGATGCATAGCATAATACATAACACGGACTTCCGCTACCGGAATCCAATGATGCGAATCCACATGATCCCATCAACACAACATGGGGTATTCCAATGATCCAGCGCCCTCAGCATAGATCCCAAGATGATCCCGTCGGACCAACACGAGGTGGAAAAACCTGTCCAATGATCCAGCGCCCTCAGCATAGATCCCAAGATGATCCCGTCGGACCAACACGAGGTGGACATCTGATCCAGCGCCCTCAGCATAGATCACACGATCCCTTTGGATCAACACAGCATGCACAAACACAACTATGCATACACATGCAAAAATCGTTATATCCATTATCATGAACATACAAATAATCGATAATGAATATTATGACAATTCAACGAAAATGATCTCATGCTCAAAAACATGAATGACAATATCAATATTAAACCAATTTCAAAATGCGATACTTGCCTCAGAAATGGCGATAGAGATTGCTACTACGAATAGGCTTCAACCCGCTCGAAGAATTCTCACTCGATCAGCTCACCAAAATCCAAACCTTCATCGAATAATAATACCGGTATAACTAACGGTTCCGGATAATTGTTCTAATCATCAAACGAATCATCAAAAGGCATGTTATACCCTATCATGACAAGTGAACTAATATGCCCCAATCGACACTATGTTATTATGTCGAACGACAATCTCGTAGAATACCGTTCAGGTTCAAATACCTCTTTCGGTCGGATTCTTCAATTATGACTTGAAATTCATCTTAGAAGGATTCTAATCATGTTCTTCAATAACAAGATATCAGAAATACTTTGACGAACATCATAAGAACTTATTCATTAGGTTCATCTTGATTGCCATCTCCTTCTAGAAATTAATCCTAAGCTCGGTCCATTAAATTCCCTTAAATGAAGTGTTCGTAGTTCATACGAAATTAGATAATCTCTGAAAACTTGTTATAATCAGGTTCGATATCTTAGGATACTACGTTCAAGAGCCTTATCGCTAAAAGGTTCTATCAACATGCTTAACAACAAAAGAGAACTGAAGCATAACCGAATTTATTCCTCTGAAATCATGATGTTCGACTTCTCACGAATATAACTGATTTGACGTGTTCAAAACATCACCAAGAACACGTAATCAAGTTGGTGAAGGATAACTTGATCAATTCTCAATAGGTCTTGAGGAGAGATTATCTTTATCGAGTTATAGGTCTAATTCGATAAAACACATTCAATCCCATACACTACCCTACCTCACGGCCGAAACCACATAAATTCGGCCACCACCTTTTATTTTCGTTATTACTTTGATACTTGTAAACACCGTGATAATCTTGCGTTGTACTTTATACGTTTTACGTACACTTATATACGTAATCCGTATCATCATCAAGTCTCGGAATTAGGAACCGATATTTGATGGTTATGTTGTTCACGGCTCTACTATCTATACACATCCGCGATGAACCATCCTTCTTTGGAACAAGTAAAACCGGAACCGCACAAGGGCTCAAACTTTCTCGAACGTACCCACGATTCATTAGCTCCTCGATTTGTTTTTGCAACTCCTTTGTCTCCTCGGGGTTACATCGATAGGCGGCCTTGTTAGGGAGTGATGCACCCGGTATAAGGTCGACTTGGTGTTCAATCCCAAGTAAGGGTGGTAAACCCGGCGGTAAGTCTTCTGGGAAGACATCCGCAAATTCTTGAAGCAAGGTATCGATATCTCTCTTGCCTTGCACAATTACGTCAACATCTCGTGTTTCTTTAATCATCAATAAATACACACGCTCGCCATCATCAATAGCGTGTCTCACCTCTTTCTCACTAGCAAACATAGTAAGCTTCGGTTTCTCCATTTGATTAGAACTCATCGATCGAATGGCTTGGGGTGCCATCGGTTTAAGCACAATCTTCTTGCCTTTATCCCGTAATTCATATTCGTTACTCCTTCCTCGATGTAAAACGTCTCTATCAAATAGCCATGGTCGTCCCAAAAGTATGTGGCATGCATCCATTGGGAGTACGTCACATAGTACGTTGTCACCATACGAGCCCATAGTTAATCCGACCCGTACTTGTTTTGAAACTTTCACTTTATTCCCATCATCGAGCCAATGTAACGCGTATGGTTTTAGATGAGTAGTAGTGACGAGTCCGAGCTTCGCCACCATCTCACTTGAAGCAACATTCGTACAACTTCCTCCATCGATTATCAAACTACACCACTTGTCTTTAATTTGACACTTGGTGTGGAATATTTGATCTCGTTGTTCCGTGTCCCTTGAAACCGTCTTGACTTGTTGATACGAATTAACGTATGATATGTACGTAAATTCGTCGGAAAATGCAGCGGTTATCTTTATTTCCTCACAACACTCGTTTTTGTGTAACACTCGTAATATTCAACCGAAAGTAGGGCAATTCGGCTTTGCGAAAACACGAACAAAAATGAAAGTAGATTATCAAACTAGACCTATAGTTTGATAAAACAATCTCTCCTCAAGACCTATTGAGAATTGATTAAATTACAACTCGAAAACGCGTCGAATTATAATTGAAGTGTGCTGAAAATCATTCAACTAGAATACATAACATGTATTTCGTTTTTGCAAGCTTCAAGATGATTTATTCAAGGTTGAGGATGAGGCTATTATATAGCCTTTACAACTTACTAATGAGTTCAAACAAGATCACCAAAATCTAGCTAAAATACAAGCAAGTAATAAACTAAGCTATCAAGACTTTTGACAAAGATAGAAAAATGACACAAGTTTGGCTCCTTCCTTAGCATTTCGGCCGTGGGGTTCTTGAAGTAGTGGACAAGATATTTCTCATGTGATATCTTCTTGCAAGTCTTTGATAAGGATAGAAAATGAGATCAATCATCTTGGTGTCTTCTTCCTCCTTGATTTCGGCCGATTTGGGAGATGGTGACATGAACTAAATCTTCAACAATCTTGATATGGTGGACTTTGAACAAAAATACAACAAACTTTGAAAGTAGTGGGGACAAAGATCCTTCATGGATCCTTCAAAGAATCGGCGAAATCTTCCCCTAACATGGCCGATTTTGTATGCATGAACATGCATACGTATGCATGTTTTGATACGTCTAAGTTATCCCGGTTCCGATGATTAAGATCGTTCCAATTTCCGCGGATGTTCTCTCACCAAAGTACGTAGGTGCATGTGCATGCAACTTGGTATCGTCACCTACGTCGATTCTTACTTCGCTTGCTTCGTTTGGAGATGCCGTAATCGCATCATCCCTCCCCTTTGAAAGGAATTGACCTCAATTCGGTGATTCCCTCGTCGTCAAGGTAAGAAGATAGATCGCCCACGTTAAAAGTGGCGTGCACCCCATAGTCGCCCGGAAGTTCTACTTTATACGCGTTGTCGTTCACTTTTCCCACGATTTTGTAAGGTCCCTCGGCCCTCGGCATAAGTTTGTTCTTGCGTTTGCTCGGAAATCTCTCTTTTCTTAAGTGTACCCAAACCAAGTCGCCTACTTCGAATAGTCTCGGTTTTCTGTGATTGTTGGATTTCCATTTGTATTCATCATTCACCTCTTTGATTCGATCATGTATTTGTCCGTGCAATTTGATCATCGACTTAAGTTTCGACTCCGCATCTTTGTGTACCAACTCGTCTTTCGGCAATGGAATCAAGTCTAAGGGTATATAAGGATTTAACCCGTAAACGATTTCGAAAGGAGAATGTGCTGTAGCATGTGTAGGGGATCGGTTATAGGCAAATTCCGCATGAGCAAGCTTCACGTCCCAATCCTTTTGCGTTTTATTCACAAGTCCTCGCAACAACGTTCCTAATGTTCGATTGGTGACCTCGGTTTGACCATCGGTTTGCGGATGGTGCGAAGTGCTAAATAAGAGCTTCGTTCCCACTTTCCTCCATAAAGTATTCCAAAAATAGCTAAGGAATTTCGAATCTCGATCCGACACAATAGTCTTGTACTCCATGTAAACGAACCACCTCTCGGAAGTATAAGTCACCACGTTGCTTGCGTCGTCGGTTTGTGGCAAGCCACGAAATGAGCCATCTTTGAGAACCGATCAACAACCACCATAATAGCATCTTTACCTCGTTGAGTACGGGGTAAAGCGACGATAAAGTCCATGGATACATCTTCCCACGGTCTTTCCGGAACCGGTAGAGGCATATATGATCCGGTTTGAATGAACTCTTCGAGATGTGACAGTTACACATTTACTTAAAACATTGTAAATGTCTTTTAGCATTTTAGGCTAAAAGAAATGTTCTTTAGTACTTCCAACGTTTTAGCCGTGCCAAAATGTCTGCTAAACCACCTCCGTGAGCTTCGGACCAATAATTCCCGAACGCACTTTGTTTTGGAACACAAAGCCTATTTCCTTTAAATAGGAAATCATCTTGTAACATGAACTCCCGAACGGACCAGATTTGCAACGAGTAAAAATTTCTCCGAAATCCTCATCATTTTCATAGCATTCCTTCAATATTTGAAACCAAGTAACCGAACCTCCAGTAGAAAGTAAGGCATACCTCCTAGATAACGCATCCGCATAGCGACATTGCTTTTACCGTCTTTGTACTTGGATGAAAAGTGAAATGATTGTAGGAATTCCACCCACTTGGCATGCCTCGGACTCGGTTTATGTTGCCCGTTAATGTACTTTAATGATTCGTGATCCGAGTGTAGGATAAAATGCTTCGTCATAAGTAATGACTCAATGATCAAGGGCCCGTACGATAGCATAGAATTCTTTATCGTAAGTACAATAATTCAACCGAGCCCCGTTCAACTTCTCCGAAAAGTAAGCGATAGGTCGTTTACCTTGAATAAGAACCGCTCAATTCCAACTCCGCTAGCGTCACACTCAACTTCGAATGGTTGAGAAAAATCGGGTAGTGTTAGAATCGGTGCTTCGCATAACTTGGCCTTTAACTTCTCGAAAGCTCCTTGGCGGCCGTTCCATACAAATGGTCCTTTTTTAAACACTTCGTTATCGGGCTTGAGATGGTCTTGAAGTCTCGAATAAACCTCCGGTAAAAAAGAAGCAAGTCCGTGAAATGATCTCACTTCCGTCACGGTCGTAGGGTCGGCCAAGATTTAATTGCTTCGATTTTTGTTTGATCAACCGCCACTCCGTCCTTGAAACGACATAGCCGAGAAAGACTATACTTTCGACTAGGAACGAACAATTCTCTTTTTTTCCATACAATTTTCGGTCCCTCAAGGTTTCAAAGATTAGCCTTAAGTGCCCGAAATGTTCTTGTAGTAGTGACTATAGATTAGAATGTCATCCAAATACACAACCACGAACTTCCCGAAATGGTTTAAGTACCTCGTTCATCAACCTCATGAAGGTACTAGGCGCATTTGTAAGACCGAAAGGCATAACGGTCCACTCATATAATCCATTTTTCGTTTTGAAGGCCGTCTTCCACTCGTCACCTTCTCGCATTCGGATTTGATGATATCCGCCGTAAATCAACATTGGAAAAGATCACCGAACCATGTAGTTCGTCTAACATATCATCAAGTATCGGGATAGGGAACCGATACTTGACGGTGATATTGTTCACGGCCCGACTATCCACACACATCCGCCAAGAACCGTCTTTCTTAGGGACAAGTAAGACCGGAACCGCACACGGACTCAAACTCTCCCGGACATATCCGCGGTCCAAAAGCTCTTCGACTTGTCCTTGTAACTCCTTCGTCTCCTCGGGATTACATCTATATGCGGCTTTATTAGGAAGTGGTGCTCCCGGTATAAGATCAATTTGGTGTTCGATACCGCGAATAGGTGGTAAACCCGACGGTAATTCTTCGGGAAAAACATCCTCAAATTCACGTAACAACACATCTAGCTCTCCGTCATTTTGTACTCCTATGTTCTCGTCTCGTGTCTCTTTAAACATCACCAAGTATACTCGCTCCCCGTCATTAATGGCATGTTCCATTTCTCTTTCACTAGTAAGCATGGTAAGTTTCGGTTTCTCCACTCGACTAGAACTCATCGAACGGATGGCTTGCGGGGACATCGGTTTGAGTACAATCTTCTTTCCTTTGTCTTGTAATTCATATTCATTACTCCGACCTCGATGTAAAACATCTCGGTCGAACATCCTGATCGTCCCAAAAGCACGTGGCATGCGTCCATCGGGAGTACGTCACATAACACATCGTCTCCGTATGATCCCATAGTTAAGTTGACCCGTACTTGTCTCGTCACCTTCACCTTGCTTCCATCATCGAGCCAATGTAAAGCATATGGTCTCGGGTGAGCCATAGTAGTTAGCCCGAGCTTGGTGACCATCTCGTTTGATGCCACATTCGTGCAACTCCCTCCGTCTATTATCAAGCTACACCATTTTTCTCCGACTTTGCATTTGGAATGAAAATCTGGTCTCTTTGTTCCGTGTCACTTGGAATAATTTTGGTATGTAATGCTCGAAGCACTAAAGTAGTATCATATTAGGAGCGTCATAAGTCTCGCAATCTTCATTTTCTTCCTCGGCCTCCACGTTAAGTACGTCACCAAGGCCTTCCTTCTCGTCCTCGACTAAAAGTTCGTCTCGGACCGCAAGAGCTTCTCTCAAAGTGACCACCCGTTTATTTGGACATGCATTTTGATAGTGACCAAAGCCTTGACATTTAAAGCATCGTACTTTAGCCAAGCTCGTTTCCTTGGAAACGTGAGGAACCTTTGGTGCCGGGGTAGGGACTTGAAAAGGTGCGGTCGTTTTCGTAGTAGAACTTGAGCCGGCACTTGCATTTCCGAATTTGTATGGGAATTCGGGTTTGGTAAACTTCAACTTGTTTTGAGCTTCGATTTTTATGCATAGTCCGCATAAAGTGTCAAAATCTCCGTATGGGTATAATTCCACCGTATTTGAAATGTTTCGGTTTAGGCCACGTAAGAAACGTGACATTCTTTGTTCTTGATTTTCTTCAAGTTCCCCCATTAAGGCCAAGCCTTCAAATTCATCGATGTATTCTTCCACACTTAGTTTCCCTTGTACGAACTCCGCAATTTTTCGGTATAAGGTTAACCGGTGTGATGTCGGGACATACCTTTTACGTAGTTTCTTTTAAAGAATCCCAAGAACGGATTTTCTATTTTCCCGCACGAGCTCTTTGCGCTTTCATACCCTCGAACCATAAGGAAGAGCCCTTCCATAACTTGAGAATTGCGTATTTGCAACGTTTCTAATCGTTAAGGTGATTGAAGTCGAACATACGTTCAATCTTCCTCTCCCACTCCAAGTAAACTTGGGATTAGTACCTCCGACAAATTCCGGAAGTTCATTAACTTTAAATTCGTCCACATGACGTGGTGAATGTGCGTCATATACTCCTCTTCTTGCTTGAAATCGTGGTTCTTGCATGGTGTGTAGTGCTTCACGTAGTTTCTCCATGAAATCGTCGGAAAAATCCATGATACGGTAGTTTTGATAAGAAAAATTGCCAAGAGAATTTCGCCAAGGAAGTAACCTTGGGCTCTGATACCACTTATGATACGAATTAACGTATGATATGTACGTAAATTCGTCGGAAAATGCAGCGGTTATCTTTATTTCCTCACAACACTCGTTTTTGTGTAACACTCGTAATATTCAACCGAAAGTAGGGCAATTCGGCTTTGCGAAAACACGAACAAAAATGAAAGTAGATTATCAAACTAGACCTATAGTTTGATAAAACAATCTCTCCTCAAGACCTATTGAGAATTGATTAAATTACAACTCAAAACGTCGAATTATAATTGAAGTGTGCTGAAAATCATTCAACTAGAATACATAACATGTATTTCGTTTTTGCAAGCTTCAAGATGATTTATTCAAGGTTGAGGATGAGGCTATTATATAGCCTTTACAACTTACTAATGAGTTCAAACAAGATCACCAAAATCTAGCTAAAATACAAGCAAGTAATAAACTAAGCTATCAAGACTTTTGACAAAGATAGAAAAATGACACAAGTTTGGCTCCTTCCTTAGCATTTCGGCCGTGGGGTTCTTGAAGTAGTGGACAAGATATTTCTCATGTGATATCTTCTTGCAAGTCTTTGATAAGGATAGAAAATGAGATCAATCATCTTGGTGTCTTCTTCCTCCTTGATTTCGGCCGATTTGGGAGATGGTGACATGAACTAAATCTTCAACAATCTTGATATGGTGGACTTTGAACAAAAATACAACAAACTTTGAAAGTAGTGGGGACAAAGATCCTTCATGGATCCTTCAAAGAATCGGCCGAAATCTTCCCCCTAACATGGCCGATTTTGTATGCATGAACATGCATACGTATGCATGTTTTGATACGTCTAAGTTATCCCGGTTCCGATGATTAAGATCGTTCCAATTTCCGCGGATGTTCTCTCACCAAAGTACGTAGGTGCATGTGCATGCAACTTGGTATCGTCACCTACGTCGATTCTTACTTCGCTTGCTTCGTTTGGAGATGCCGTAATCGCATCACTTGTAAAGTGCGAAGGACTAGACTCGTGTCATAGTCCGGAGAATTGTAAGCTTCGCACTCCTCTTCTTCTTCTTCGGCGTTTACGTCAAACACGTCTCCGAGTTTTTCTTCTTCGTCCTCGGCCAATAATTCTTCCCGGACCTCAAGAGCCTCTCTTAGTGTCACCATCCATTTGTTCGGACATGCATTTTGGTAATGGCCGAATCCTTGACACTTGAAACATCGTACCTTCGCCAAACTTGTTTCTTTGGGTACGTAGGGAGCCTTAGGTGCCGTGACAGGGACATGACTTGGTGTGGTGCTTTTAGTACCCGAACTCGAACCGGCACTTGGATTCCCGAATTTGGAAGGAAATTCGGGTCTTGAAAACTTTAATTTATTTTGGGCTTCTATCTTCACACATAATCCACATAAAGTGTCGAAATCTTCATATGGGTATAACTCCACCGTGTTGGCTATGTTTTTGTTTAAGCCACGTAAAAAACGTGACATCTTTTGCTCTTCGTTTTCTTCTAGCTCTCCCATCAAGACCAAACTTTCGAATTCTTCAATATATTCACCGACACTTAGTTTGCCTTGTATGAAATCGGCAATCTTCCGGTATAAGGTTAACCGATGTGATGTTGGCACATACCTCTTACGAAGTTTTCTTTTTAAAGAATCCCACGAACGGATTTTTGCTTTTCCCTCCCGAGCTCTTCGCGTCTTTACTCCTTCGAACCAAAGAGAATCACCCTTCCCTAATTTGAGAATTGCATATTTGCAACGTTTCTCGTCGTTAAGGTCGTTGAATTCGAACATGCGTTCAATTTTCCGTTCCCACTCCAAATAAGCTTCGGGATCGGTACCTCCAACGAACTCCGGAAGTTCGTTTACTTTAAACTCATCCGCATGGTGTATTTGACGTGCGTCATCCCCGCGTCTTGCTTGCATACGTGGTTCCGGTAGACCGCTTAGTGCGTCCCGGAGTTTCATCAAGAAATCGGGATCGGAGAAATCCATAATAAGATTCAAGAGATAGTTTTGAACAATAAATCTTCAATAAAATTGCCAAGGAAATAGCCTTGGGCTCCGATGCCACTAATGATACGAATTACATATGAAAATGGACGTAAACTCGTATGTAATGCAGCGGAAATATAGTTGATCCTCACAACACTCGAATATGTGTAACGCTCGTAAGAAATAACCGAAAGTAGGGCAATTCGGTTTACGTAAACAATAATAATATGAATGATTTATCAAACTAAACCTATAGTGTGATAAGGTAATCTTTTCTCAAGACCTATTGAGAATCGATTAGGTTAAAACTCGAAAACGCGTCGAATTATAATCAAGGTTTCGATGAAAAGCATTCACCAAGAAAACACAAGTGTATTCTTATTTCTTCAACATACAATGGTTGTTACAATGCTTACATAAGCCTATATATAGGAGACTTCAAGTCTTCCTATAATAAAAGAAAATAATTCAAAGATTTATAAAATCTTTGAATAATCAAAACAAATCAACAATAAAATACAAAAGGAACAACAATCCTAATTTTAGGGGAAACACAATCCCTAAAATGAGTAAAAAAACAAAGCAAAGACAAACACACAAAAGAAAACAAAAAAAAAAATGTAATCTGCCGGCAGGACTCGATCGTGTCGCTTGACATGGCCGCGGCGCGACAAGGACACTCGGCACGGGCGCGGCGCTGACAAGGACGTCGGTAGTGACTCGACCGTGCCCGCTTGACACGGTCGCGGCGCGACAGGGACGTCCGACAGTGACTCGGCACGGGCGCGGCGCTGACAAGGACGTTCGGCATGGGCTCGATCATGTCCTGGGACACGGTCGGGCATCTGGGCAGTCGGTTTTGGATTATCCGGAAGAGTTCGACTCGGCCGTGCCAGACAACACGGTCGAGTCCTGTGGGCAGTGACTTTGGCATTTCCGGACGAGTGCGGCACGGGCCGTGTCGGACGACACAGTCGGGTTCGGTCGGCAGTGCTCGTCCAGTTCCGGCAGGTGGTGATTTTTCCGGCAGGTTGGACATTTTCCGGTCGATTGAACATTTTTCCGGCAGGTTGGATGTCGACCTTCCGGCACAGCATGACACGGGCCGTGTCATATGACACGGCTGAGACCGAGACTCCACGTCTTATGTCCGTTTTCTCGCCTAAATACGTAGTAGTCCATGAATGGCGTGTTGTAAGGTCATTTACATCGATCCTTACTTCGTCTTCTTCATTCATATTAAATGATTCCATATCATTATACAACTTCATCCTGTTCTGAGCTCCTAACTTCACACATAGCCCACATAATGTATCGAAGTCCTCGTATGGATACAGTTCCACCGAGTTAGCTATGCTTCGGTTCAAGCCACGCAAGAATCGCGACATCTTCTGCTCCTCATTCTCCTCTATTTCTCCCATTAAGGTCAGATTCTCAAACTCCTCAATGTATTCACTGACATTCAACTTTCTTTTTTGGGTAAAAGGGGATCAAGACATTCAACTTTCCTTGCATGAGATCTGCTATCTTCCTATACAAGGACAACCGGTGTGATGTTGGTACATATCTTTTACGAAGTTTTCTTTTTAATAAATCTCACGAACGGATCTTTTCTTTCCCCGCACAAGCTCTTTGTGTTTTAATTTCTTCGTACCAAAGTGAAGCTCCTTTCCCCAACTTGAGAATTGCATACTTACACCTTTTCTCATCGTCAAGGTCTTTAAATTCGAACATGCGGTCAATCTTAAGTTCCCATTCCAAGTAAACTTCTGGGTCTATCCCTCCAACGAACTCCGGAAGCTCGTTCACCTTGAATTCTTCGACATGGCGTGAGGGTCATTCATAGTCACCACGTCTAGGTTGCCAATGCTGGTCGCGTTGTTCTGGTACATCACGTAATGCGTCGCAAAGTTTTGCCAAGAAATCAGCGTCGTTTAGATCCATAATGCCAAAGATCAAGAACCTGGGCTCCGATGCCACTTATGATACGAATTCTCGTTGGTGATACGAATTCACTATCGATACAGCAGGAAGCTGTTTTGATGAGCGGAAGCTATTCAGCAAGAAACTGTCAAGAACTGAGAACACCAGTTCACTACATCAATAACACGGGCTAGCGGCACGCACTCGCGACAGGAAAGGATGACAGTCACTCGATACAGCAACAAGACAGGAACTTGTCCAAATGTGAAAGACTTGATACAGACTGCCTTCAAACAGCGACACTCGAAACAGCACATTTCGGTCGGATGCGAATTGGAAAACAGGAAACAAGTTCGAAGGATCGAACAACACTTGATGCGAAATACCGAACAAGTATAAAACTGTATCGAAAACGAGCAGAATATCGAAACAGGACAGAAACAGTTGTTTTATCGAATTAGACCTATAATTTGATAAAGAGATTTCTTCTCAAGACGTATTGAGAATCAATCGGATTAAGATTCGAAAACGCGTCGAATAATAATCAAAGTTTTGATGAAAAGCATTCACCAGGGAAAACACAAAGTGTGTTCTTATTTCTTCAACATTGAATAATCTCTATCACAACTTCATCGCCACTATTTATAGGTAAAAGTGGCCTGACAAAATAATTTAAACTATTACAAGCTGTTCTTAAAATAATGAAAAGATAATAAAAGGTTCCCCATGTCACTTGCAAATAAAAGTAAAAGGTGGGTTTTGTCTCCAAGGTGATAGCCGCCTTTTACCAAGTATACTGCCGAGAATCCTGCTGCTTTTGTAGTAAAGAAAATGCTGAAAATTCTTTTATTGTTTAGCTACCACTTGGACCTCCTCCCTCCCAAGATGCAAGTTGCCTTTTGTTTAAGTTATTCTAATTCCAACTATCAAGGTAACTCCATGTCTTGTATCTGTTTTCTCGCCCAAGTACGTTAGAGTATGGTCTAGGTGTTTTACGTCAATTCTTACTTCGCCTTCTTCGCTTGGAGTAGTTGGTTTCGTATCAACTCTCGACGAGAAACGCACACTTTTCTTTTTTTCCATAAAGCCTTTGAGACTAAGAGTCTCGAATACTTGCCGTATATGTCCGAGATGCTCCTCCACCGACCTACTATACACCAAAATATCATCCAAATAAACAACCACAAATCTGCCCAAAAATGCCTTAAGTACTTCGTTCATCAAACGCATGAAAGTACTCGGGGCATTCGTAAGTCCAAATGGCATGACGGTCCACTCATACAGCCCATACTTAGTTTTGAAAGCCGTCTTCCATTCATCTCCCTCCCGCATACGAATCTGGTGATAGCCACTTCGCAAATCAATTTTAGAAAAGACCACCGAGCCATGTAGTTCGTCCAACATATCATCAAGCCTTTGGTATCGGGAATCGATACTTGATCATTATGTTATTTACGGTCCGTCTATCGATACACATCCGCCAAGACCCATCCTTTTTAGGAACAAGCAGGACCGGAACCGCACATGGACTTAAACTTTCTCGAACATACCCGTGGCTCATTAGTTCTTCAATTTGTTTCTGAAGTTCCTTCGTTTCCTCGGGATTACACCTATAGGCAGATTTATTCGGAAGAGGTGCACCTGGTATAAGGTCGATTTAATGCTCAATTCCACGAATTGGCGGCAAACCCGACGACAATTCTTCAGGGAAGACATCCGCGAACTCATGTAATAAGTCGGCCACTGTATCCTCGTTTTTCGCTGCCACGAAATCATCTCGAGTTTCCTTTATCACCAGCATGTAAACACGCTCACCACTCTCCATAGCGTGTTTAATTTCCCTTTCGCTAGCGAACAGGTGAGGTTCGGTTTTTCCCCTCGTTTGGCACTCATGGAACGGATAGCTTGGGGTGACATCGGCTTCAACACGATCTTCTTTCCCTTATCTCGCAACTCGTATTTGTTGCTCCTTCCCCGATGCAAAACATCCCTATCAAATAACCAAGGGCGTCCCAAAAGTAAGTGACAAGCATCCATTGGAATCACATCACATAATATCTCATCGTGATATGAACCCATTGCCAATCCGACCCGAACTTGCTTCGAAACCCTCACCTTACTTCCGTCATCAAGCCAATGTAAAGCATATGGCTTAGGGTGAGTGGTGGTGGTTAGTCCAAGCTTCGTCACCATTTCACTCGAAGCTACGTTGGTGCAACTCCCTCCGTCGATAATTAAACTACACCACTTATCTCCAACTTGACACTTCGTATGGAATATTTGGTCTCGTTGTTCTGACTCGCTCGGAACCGACTTAGCTTGCAAAGTGCGAAGGACCAAGGCTGTATCATAATTTGGAGCATCGTAAGCCTCACATTCTTCTCCTTCTTCGTCCTCCATGCTGAGATCAAACACATCACCTAGTCTTTCTTTTTCGTCCTCAACCAACAATTCGTCTCGGATCGTGACAGCTTCCCTTAGTGTCACCACTCGTTTGTTCGGACAAGCATTTTGATAATGCCCGAACCCTTGACATTTGAAACATCTTACTTTAGCCAAAATTGTCTCCTTCGGTACGTAGGGGGTCTTAGGAATCGCAACAGGGACCGGAGTCGGTACAGTTGCCTTGGTAGTTGAACTAGAACCGCCACTTGGGTTTCCAAATTTGATTGGAAACTCAGGTTTATACAGCTTCATCCTGTTTTGAGCTTCTAACTTCACACATAGTGATACGAATCGGTCAACATCATCAAATACAAAAAAGAAGATTATCCGACCAAGCTTGGTTGAGTCGCAGGCATACATAAAATCCTCATGCAAAATACATGGACAAATTACCAATTCTCGCGCGCACGACGACTTCGTAGCAGTTTTAGTATTTTGCCCATAACTTTCTCGTCCGAAATCCGATTCAGGTGATTCAAGTGGCCATGGAAAGCTAAGAAAGAGAGCTACAAATCTTATGAAGACCAGAGGACCAAATTCGGACCCATTGGATCCCAGAAATGACAAAACCGACAGCATCATATTTGGTCCAAGATCATGAAGTTATTCTCCTTCCCCACCATGATGACAAACGGCCAAAAACACAAGATTGGAAGAAGATTTTGATACGAATCGGTCAACATCATCAAATACAAATTACCAATTCTCGCGCGCACGACTACTTCGTAGCAGTTTTAGTATTTTGCCCATAACTTTCTCGTCCGAAATCCGATTCAGGTGATTCAAGTGGCCATGGAAAGCTAAGAAAGAGAGCTACAAATCTTATGAGATCATAGGATCAAATTCGGACCCATTGGACCCCAGAAATAACAAACGGCCAAAGACACAAGATTTGTGAAGACTTTCATCAAAGGATCTTCATCAAGTCACCATCACCTAAACATGCTTGAAAGGGACCCTTTGTCTTCATATCTTTCACAAGATAAGTGAAGATCACCTCCTTCCCCACCTTATTTGAAAATCGGCCATATTCCCCACCTTGAGAAAGACTTTCATCAAGTCACCATCACCTAAGACTTTCATCAAGTCACCATCACCTAATAAAACCAAAACTCACCATGATCTCCTTCCCCCACAAAAATCGGCCATATCAAGAGATTGAGGAAGACTTTCTTCAAGCATGCTCTTCATGTCACCATCAAGATATCTTCATCAAATCTACACCAAATCATCCTCACAAGTTCGGCCGAATTGATGCATGGAGGAATGATATTTTGTTCTACTTCATGTCACCATCAAAGACCAAGATTGCTTCATCATGTCACCATCAAGACCAAGATTGCTTCATGTCTCTTTCACCTAATAACACCAAGATACTTGATATCTCACCTTTGATTTTCGGCCGAAATGTTAGTGCTAGGAAGTTTCCTTTTCTCGTTTTGTTGTATTTTCTTTCGGTTGGAAACTACTATATATAGTAGTGCTTGATTGTATTTGTAAAAAATCTTGAATCTTGAAGTTTAATAAACCTTGTATTTCTTTGAAATATACGTTGAACGAGTTCAACAAAACTTTAGTTATTGTTTCGACGCGTCTCGAGATTTTAACTTGATCAATTCTCAATAGGTCTTGAGGAGAGATTACTTTTATCGAGTTATAGGTCTAGTTCGATAAAACACATCCAAATCCATATCCCATACTACTTCACGGCCGAAATCCATTTAAGTTCGGTCACCACCTTGTAATTTTGAGTGATACTTTGATACTTATCAAGACATAATAATCTTCCGTTGTATTTCATACGCATTACGTACGTAATTCGTATCAACTCGTATAAAAGCCTTCCGCTACAATATTCCTACAATCACTCCGACCGATACGTATCCGCTTCTCCCGGATAATTCGTATCATTATGATACGAATCGGTCAACATCATCAAATACAAATTACCAATTCTCGCGCGCACGACTACTTCGTAGCAGTTTTAGTATTTTGCCCATAACTTTCTCGTCCGAAATCCGATTCAGGTGATTCAAGTGGCCATGGAAAGCTAAGAAAGAGAGCTACAAATCTTATGAGATCATAGGATCAAATTCGGACCCATTGGACCCCAGAAATAACAAACGGCCAAAGACACAAGATTTGTGAAGACTTTCATCAAAGGATCTTCATCAAGTCACCATCACCTAAACATGCTTGAAAGGGACCCTTTGTCTTCATATCTTTCACAAGATAAGTGAAGATCACCTCCTTCCCCACCTTATTTGAAAATCGGCCATATTCCCCACCTTGAGAAAGACTTTCATCAAGTCACCATCACCTAAGACTTTCATCAAGTCACCATCACCTAATAAAACCAAAACTCACCATGATCTCCTTCCCCCACAAAAATCGGCCATATCAAGAGATTGAGGAAGACTTTCTTCAAGCATGCTCTTCATGTCACCATCAAGATATCTTCATCAAATCTACACCAAATCATCCTCACAAGTTCGGCCGAATTGATGCATGGAGGAATGATATTTTGTTCTACTTCATGTCACCATCAAAGACCAAGATTGCTTCATCATGTCACCATCAAGACCAAGATTGCTTCATGTCTCTTTCACCTAATAACACCAAGATACTTGATATCTCACCTTTGATTTTCGGCCGAAATGTTAGTGCTAGGAAGTTTCCTTTTCTCGTTTTGTTGTATTTTCTTTCGGTTGGAAACTACTATATATAGTAGTGCTTGATTGTATTTGTAAAAAATCTTGAATCTTGAAGTTTAATAAACCTTGTATTTCTTTGAAATATACGTTGAACGAGTTCAACAAAACTTTAGTTATTGTTTCGACGCGTCTCGAGATTTTAACTTGATCAATTCTCAATAGGTCTTGAGGAGAGATTACTTTTATCGAGTTATAGGTCTAGTTCGATAAAACACATCCAAATCCATATCCCATACTACTTCACGGCGAAATCCATTTAAGTTCGGTCACCACCTTGTAATTTTGAGTGATACTTTGATACTTATCAAGACATAATAATCTTCCGTTGTATTTCATACGCATTACGTACGTAATTCGTATCAACTCGTATAAAAGCCTTCCGCTACAATATTCCTACAATCACTCCGACCGATACGTATCCGCTTCTCCGGATAATTCGTATCATAAGTGGTATCGAGCCCAAGGTCATCTCCTTGGGCGATCAACTATATTCACCGAAGTTTTTTTTGTTGAAGTATTTAGTCACCTTCTTGGGTTGTTCTTCACGGTTAGAAGAATTTTCGCATAACATTGGCAGATTAGAGCAGTCGGAAGAAAACAAAGTTTCCCGTGGATTCGACCGTTGGATCATTACGAAATTTTGACAAAGGTAAGCCAACTTCTTGAACTACAGTCTGAACGGTGGAGATCAGATTCTTTGATCATCTTCTTGGATCATTCTTCACGGATTTCTTGGGAAAATTTTCTGTCCGATTTCTTGTCAAGAACTATCTCTTGATTCTTGTTATGGAAATTTCCGAGCTCGATTTCTTGATGACACTCCGTGACGCACTAAACGGCTTACCGGAGCGACGTATGCAAGAAAGACGCAGAGACGATGCCAACGATATTGATTTCTTGGCCAAATTCCGCAGCATACCGGAATTTCACGGAGATAGTGATCCAAATGCGTGCATAGATTGGCTTCGTGCTTGTGAGGAGCACTCGGACTTCAAGGCTGCCCCGATCAACCGCCGCGTTTCGTTGGTGGCAAGGCGCCTCCGCGGTAGCGCCGCCGTTTGGTGGCAAAAACTGAAACAGTCCCGTTCACAACAACGTAAGCCTAAAATCCAAGATTGGCTTAAATTCAAAAAATATTTCAATCGAAAGTTCAAATCCCCATCTTACCACCAATCCTTCGACGCCCCACCACCGGCATTCGATCTAAGGTCTTCCTCCATCAAGGAATTCCCAGTAATCTTTTTCGATGAAGACAATGTCCCTACGGTCATTTTCAAAGAAGTAGACGAGACAGAGTTTTCAACGGAGCAATTCAACGAAGAAGATGAGTTGAGCCGTGTCTCCCTAGTCGACGAACTTAGATCTTGCTACTTTGATCATGGGCTAGTTGGTTGTGTTGGTCAAATTGACCAAAACGGACCAAATTATTTTAGTAACGCGAAACAAGATCACGGCCTTATGCTTTCAAACGGCTAATCCACGAAGATGAACTCTTTGTCACCGATGACTTTGATATGACAATTTCTGCGGCATTTTTGATGACAAAGAAGATGATGGTTGAGTCGAACTACCCTATCGGAGCAAAGTGGTTCGTGTGACTTTGTTGCGTACGAAACGAGCTTAGTGGATTAATTTTTGATGAGACATTATTGGAGGAGCACAAAGAATATTGAAACGGAGTGTTGGTTAGATTATGACGGACCGCCACATTTGATGAGGAATCAATTGATGAAGAGGAATCCGTAATAAATCCTATGGTTCCCACCGTAATAAATTCTGTTTTCCATTTTTGATGATGAACCCGAGAAATCAGTGTTTTCAGTCGGAGGAGGAACCCGATGTGGAGATAACTGCGTCCCATTTCGGATATCCACTTATGTCATGATATCTCAGATACTCAAGGAGTAATTATTATTATTTTATTAATAATGATAGTTATTTTGTTGGTGATTCTCGAGGGCCCCACTACCTATCGTCTCAAGATTTTGGGTCATGTACGTATCATGACATCTTCGAGATCAAATACTTAGAGGCTTTAGTTAATTATCTTGGTGACGAAGGGAGTTCGAATTGAGGACAATTCCCTTTAAAGAGAGAGGGTATGATACGAATCGGTCAACATCATCAAATACAAATTACCAATTCTCGCGCGTACGACTACTTCGTGAGCTTTTAGTATTTTGCCCATAACTTTCTCGTCCAAATCCGATTCAGTGATTCAAGTGGCCATGGAAAGCTAAGAAAGAGAGCTACAAATCTTATGAGATCATAGGATCAAATTCGGACCCATTGGACCCCAGAAATAACAAACGGCCAAAGACACAAGATTTGTGAAGACTTTCATCAAAGGATCTTCATCAAGTCACCATCACCTAAACATGCTTGAAAGGGACCCTTTGTCTTCATATCTTTCACAAGATAAGTGAAGATCACCTCCTTCCCCACCTTATTTGAAAATCGGCCATATTCCCCACCTTGAGAAAGACTTTCATCAAGTCACCATCACCTAAGACTTTCATCAAGTCACCATCACCTAATAAAACCAAAACTCACCATGATCTCCTTCCCCACAAAAATCGGCCATATCAAGAGATTGAGGAAGACTTTCTTCAAGCATGCTCTTCATGTCACCATCAAGATATCTTCATCAAATCTACACCAAATCATCCTCACAAGTTCGGCCGAATTGATGCATGGAGGAATGATATTTTGTTCTACTTCATGTCACCATCAAAGACCAAGATTGCTTCATCATGTCACCATCAAGACCAAGATTGCTTCATGTCTCTTTCACCTAATAACACCAAGATACTTGATATCTCACCTTTGATTTTCGGCCGAAATGTTAGTGCTAGGAAGTTTCCTTTTCTCGTTTTGTTGTATTTTCTTTCGGTTGGAAACTACTATATATAGTAGTGCTTGATTGTATTTGTAAAAAATCTTGAATCTTGAAGTTTAATAAACCTTGTATTTCTTTGAAATATACGTTGAACGAGTTCAACAAAACTTTAGTTATTGTTTCGACGCGTCTCGAGATTTTAACTTGATCAATTCTCAATAGGTCTTGAGGAGAGATTACTTTTATCGAGTTATAGGTCTAGTTCGATAAAACACATCCAAATCCATATCCCATACTACTTCACGGCCGAAATCCATTTAAGTTCGGTCACCACCTTGTAATTTTGAGTGATACTTTGATACTTATCAAGACATAAAAATCTTCCGTTGTATTTCATACGCATTACGTACGTAATTCGTATCAACTCGTATAAAAGCCTTCCGCTACAATATTCCTACAATCACTCCGACCGATACGTATCCGCTTCTCCCGGATAATTCGTATCAGATTTTCATCCTTCATGTCACTTTCCCTCATGTCATAGTCACCCTAATAATTCCAAAGGGGCTTGATATCATAATCCACCATGATACCTCACGTAAGAAACATAAAGATTAGATGAAGACTTTCATCCTTCATGTCACTTTCCCTCATGTCATAGTCACCCTAATAATTCCAAAGGGGCTTGATATCATAATCCTCCTAATCACTCCTTGAAGAAGCTCGGCCGATTTGAAGCTTGCAAGGGAGGATATTTGGTGAAGATTTTCTTCATGTCACCATCACCATAATAAGTCCAAGATTCATCAAGGATTTCTTCATGTCATAATCACCATAATCAAACCAAGATCTTGATATCTCCTCCTTAGATATTTCGGCCAAATGGAAGCATGTTAGGAAGTTTCATTTCTCGTTTTGTTGTGTTTTCTTACGGTTGGAAACTACTATATATAGTAGTACTTGTAACATTTGTAAATATCTTGAATCTTGAAAGTTATAAACATTGTATTTCTCTTGAAATATACGTTGAACGAGTTCAACAAAACCTTGGTTATTATTTCGACGCGTCTCGAGATTTTAACTTGATCAATTCTCAATAGGTCTTGGGAAGAGATTACTTTTATCGAGTTATAGGTCTAGTTCGATAAAACACATCCAAATCCGTATACACTACTACCTCACGGCCGAAATCCATTTAAGTTCGGCCACCCCTTGTATTTTCGAGTGACACTTTGATGATCGTCAAGACATAATAATCTTCCGTTGTATTTCATACGCTTTACGTACGTAATTCGTATCATCTTCTTGTTCGATATTTTTTATTGTTATATCCGATATTATTCACATACAAAATACATCCGAAAAACTCCATATTCGTAAAAGCCTTCCGCTATCATACACTTACATATACTCCGACCGATACGTATCCACCTCTCTCCGGATAATTCGTATCATAAGTGGTATCGGAGCCCAAGGTCATCTCCTTGGGCGATCAACTATATTCACCGAATTTTTTTTTTTTTTTTTTGTTGAAACCTTCTTGGGTTGTTCTTCACGGTTAGAAGAATTTTCGCATAACATTGGCAGATTAGCGCAGTCGGAAGAAAACAAAGTTTCCCGTGGATTCGACCGTTGGATCATCACGAAATTTTGACAAAGGTAAGCCAACTCATTGAACTACAGTCTGAACGGTGGAGATCAGATTCTTTGATCATCTTCTTGGTTCATTCTTCCCGGATTTCTTGGAAAATTTTCTGTCCGATTTCTTGTCAAGAACTATCTCTTGATTCTTGTTATGGAATTCTCCGAGCTCGATTTCTTGATGACACTCCGTGACGCACTAAACGGCTTACCGGAGCGACGTATGCAAGAAAGACGCAGAGACGATGCCAACGATATTGATTTCTTGGCCAAATTCCGCAGCATACCGGAATTTCACGGAGATAGTGATCCAAATGCGTGCATAGATTGGCTTCGTGCTTGTGAGGAGCACTCGGACTTCAAGGCTGCCCCGATCAACCGCCGTTTCGTTGGTGGCAAGGCGCCTCATGTAGCGCCGCCGTCTGGTGGCAAAAGCTGAAGCAGTCCGTTCACAACAACGTAAGTCTAAAATCCAAGATTGGCTTAAATTCAAAAAATATTTCAATCGAAGGTTCAAATCCCCCTCTTACCACCAATCCTTCGACGCCCCACCACCGGCATTCGATCTAAGGTCTTCCTCCATCAAGGAATTCCCAGAATCTTTTTCGATGAAGACAATGTCCCTACGGTCATTTTCAATGAAGTAGACGAGACAGAGTTTTCAACGGAGCAATTCAACGAAGAAGATGAGTTGAGCCGTGTCTCCCTAGTCGACGAACCTAGATCTTGCTACTTTGATCATGGGCTAGTTGGTTGTGTTGGTCAAATTGACCAAAACGGACCAAATTATTTTAGTAACGCGAAACAAGATCACGGCATTATGCTTTCTGAAACGGCTAATCTTGAAGATGAACTCTTTGTCACTTTCTAGGCTTTGTAGCTTTGGTAGCCATTTGTTCGTAGGCTTTGTTTTCCTACTTTTGCTCTTTGTTACGTTGTTTGGTGCACCATTCTATATGGTTGTCGGGTATTGGCCAGCCTTTCTTGGTCACTCTTATTTTATTTATGCAATTGACTTTTCCCAAAAAAAAAAAAAAAAAAAAACTCTTTGTCACTGACGACTTTGATATGACAGAATTTCCTGCGGCATTTTTTGATGACAAAGAAGATGATGGTTGGAGTCGAACTACCCTACGGAGCAAAGTGGTTCGTGTGACTTTGTTTCGGTACGAAACGAGCTTAGTGGATTAATTTTTGATGAGACATTATTGGAGGAGCACAGCAATATTGAAACGGAGTGTTGGTTAGATTATGACGGACCTTGACATTTGATGAGGAACCAATTGATGAAGAGGAATCCGTAATAAATCCTATGGTTCCCACCGTAATAAATTCTGTGTTTTCCATTTTTGATGATGAACCCGAGAAATCGGTGTTTCCACTCGGAGGAGGAACCCGATGTGGAGTTAACTGCAAGGCCCCATTTCGGATATCCACTCATGTCATGATATCGGTATTACAGCGGAGTAATTATTATTATTTTATTAATAATGATAGTTATTTTGTTGGTGATTCTCGAGGGGGCCCCACTACCTATCGTCTCAAGATTTTGGGTCATGTACGTACTGCGGACATCTTCGAGATCAAATACTTAGAGGCTTTAGTTAATTATCTTGGTGACGAAGGGAGTTCGGAATTGAGGACAATTCCCTTTAAAGAGAGAGGGTATGATACGAATCGGTCAACATCATCAAATACAAAAAAGAAGATTATCCGACCAAGCTTGGTTGAGTCGCAGGCATACATAAAATCCTCATGCAAAATACATGGACAAATTACCAATTCTCGCGCACGACTTACTTGATTTTAGTATTTTGCCCATAACTTTCTCGTCCGAAATCCGATTCAGGTGATTCAAGTGGCCATGGAAAGCTAAGAAAGAGAGCTACAAATCTTATGAAGACCAGAGAACCAAATTCGGACCCATTGGATCCCAGAAATGACAAAACCGACAGCATCATATTTGGTCCAAGATCATGAAGTTATTCTCCTTCCCCACCATGATGACAAACGGCCAAAAACACAAGATTGGAAGAAGATTTTCATCCTTCATGTCACTTTCCCTCATGTCATAGTCACCCTAATAATTCCAAAGGGGCTTGATATCATAATCCACCATGATACCTCACGTAAGAAACATAAAGATTAGATGAAGACTTTCATCCTTCATGTCACTTTCCCTCATGTCATAGTCACCCTAATAATTCCAAAGGGGCTTAATATCATAATCCTCCTAATCACTCCTTGAAGAAGCTCGGCCGATTTGAAGCTTGCAAGGGAGGATATTTGGTGAAGATTTTCTTCATGTCACCATCACCATAATAAGTCCAAGATTCATCAAGGATTTCTTCATGTCATAATCACCATAATCAAACCAAGATCTTGATATCTCCTCCTTAGATATTTCGGCCAAATGGAAGCATGTTAGGAAGTTTCATTTCTCGTTTTGTTGTGTTTTCTTACGGTTGGAAACTACTATATATAGTAGTACTTGTAACATTTGTAAATATCTTGAATCTTGAAAGTTATAAACATTGTATTTCTCTTGAAATATACGTTGAACGAGTTCAACAAAACCTTGGTTATTATTTCGACGCGTCTCGAGATTTTAACTTGATCAATTCTCAATAGGTCTTGGGAAGAGATTACTTTTATCGAGTTATAGGTCTAGTTCGATAAAACACATCCAAATCCGTATACACTACTACCTCACGGCCGAAATCCATTTAAGTTCGGCCACCCCTTGTATTTTCGAGTGACACTTTGATGATCGTCAAGACATAATAATCTTCCGTTGTATTTCATACGCTTTACGTACGTAATTCGTATCATCTTCTTGTTCGATATTTTTTATTGTTATATCCGATATTATTCACATACAAAATACATCCGAAAAACTCCATATTCGTAAAAGCCTTCCGCTATCATACACTTACATATACTCCGACCGATACGTATCCACCTCTCCCCGGATAATTCGTATCATAAGTGGTATCGGAGCCCAAGGTCATCTCCTTGGGCGATCAACTATATTCACCGAATTTTTTTTTTTTTTTTTTTTTGTTGAAACCTTCTTGGGTTGTTCTTCACGGTTAGAAGAATTTTCGCATAACATTGGCAGATTAGCGCAGTCGGAAGAAAACAAAGTTTCCCGTGGATTCGACCGTTGGATCATCACGAAATTTTGACAAAGGTAAGCCAACTCATTGAACTACAGTCTGAACGGTGGAGATCAGATTATTTGATCATCTTCTTGGTTCATTCTTCCCGGATTTCTTGGAAAATTTTCTGTCCGATTTCTTGTCAAGAACTATCTCTTGATTCTTGTTATGGAATTCTCCGAGCTCGATTTCTTGATGACACTCCGTGACGCACTAAACGGCTTACCGGAGCGACGTATGCAAGAAAGACGCAGACGATGCCAACGATATTGATTTCTTGGCCAAATTCCGCAAAGATACCGGAATTTCACGAGATAGTGATCCAAATGCGTGCATAGATTGGCTTCGTGCTTGTGAGGAGCACTCGGACTTCAAGGCTGCCCGATCAACCGCCGCGTTTCGTTGGTGGCAAGGCGCCTCGCGGTAGCGCCGCCGTCAGTGGCAAAATCAAAGATCCCGTTCACAACAACGTAAGCCTAAAATCCAAGATTGGCTTAAATTCAAAAATATTTCAATCGAAGGTTCAAATCCCCATCTTACCACCAATCCTTGACGCCCCACCACCGGCATTCGATCTAAGGTCTTCCTCCATCAAGGAATTCCCAACGAATCTTTTTCGATGAAGACAATGTCCCTACGGTCATTTTCAATGAAGTAGACGAGACGAGTTTTCAACGGAGCAATTCAACGAAGAAGATGAGTTGAGCCGTGTCTCCCTAGTCGGCGAACCTAGATCTTGCTACTTTGATCATGGGCTAGTTGGTTGTGTTGGTCAAATTGACCAAAACGGACCAAATTATTTTAGTAACGCGAAACAAGATCACGGCATTATGCTTTCAAACGGCTAATCTTGAAGATGAACTCTTTGTCACCGATTTACTTTGATATGACAAATTTCTGCGGCATTTTTGATGACAAAGAAGATGATGGTTGGAGTCGAACTACCCTATCGGAGCAAAGTGGTTCGTGTGACTTTGTTGCGATGCGAAACGAGCTTAGTGGATTAATTTTTGATGAGACATTATTGGAGGAGCACAAGAATATTGAAGCGGAGTGTTGGTTAGATTATGACGGACCTTGACATTTGATGAGGAACCAATTGATGAAGAGGAATCCGAAATAAATCCTATGGTTCCCACCGTAATAAATTTTGTGTTTTCCATTTTTGATGATGAACCCGAGAAATCAGTGTTTCCAATTCTGGAGGAGGAACCCGATGTGGAGTTAACCGTGCGTCCCATTTCAGATATCCACTCATGTCATGATATCGGTATCACCTGGCGGAGTAATTATTATTATTTTATTAATAATGATAGTTATTTTGTTGGTGATTCTCGAGGGGGTCCCACTACCTATATTCTCTAGATTTTGGGTCATGTAATGCATCTGGACATCTTCGAGATCAAATACTTAGAGGCTTTAGTTAATTATCTTGGTGACGAAGGGAGTTCGGAATTGAGGACAATTCCCTTTAAAGAGAGAGGGTATGATACGAATCGGTCAACATCATCAAATACAAAAAAGAAGATTATCCGACCAAGCTTGGTTGAGTCGCAGGCATACATAAAATCCTCATGCAAAATACATGGACAAATTACCAATTCTCGCGCGCACGACTTTACTTCAGAGCTTTTAGTATTTTGCCCATAACTTTCTCGTCCGAAATCCGATTCAGGTGATTCAAGTGGCCATGGAAAGCTAAGAAAGAGAGCTACAAATCTTATGAAGACCAGAGGACCAAATTCGGACCCATTGGATCCCAGAAATGACAAAACCGACAGCATCATATTTGGTCCAAGATCATGAAGTTATTCTCCTTCCCCACCATGATGACAAACGGCCAAAAACACAAGATTGGAAGAAGATTTTCATCCTTCATGTCACTTTCCCTCATGTCATAGTCACCCTAATAATTCCAAAGGGCTTGATATCATAATCCACCATGATACCTCACGTAAGAAACATAAAGATTAGATGAAGACTTTCATCCTTCATGTCACTTTCCTCATGTCATAGTCACCCTAATAATTCCAAAGGGGCTTAATATCATAATCCTCCTAATCACTCCTTGAAGAAGCTCGGCCGATTTGAAGCTTGCAAGGGAGGATATTTGGTGAAGATTTTCTTCATGTCACCATCACCATAATAAGTCCAAGATTCATCAAGGATTTCTTCATGTCATAATCACCATAATCAAACCAAGATCTTGATATCTCCTCCTTAGATATTTCGGCCAAATGGAAGCATGTTAGGAAGTTTCATTTCTCGTTTTGTTGTATTTTCTTACGGTTGGAAACTACTATATATAGTAGTACTTGTAACATTTGTAAATATCTTGAATCTTGAAAGTTATAAACATTGTATTTCTCTTGAAATATACGTTGAACGAGTTCAACAAAACCTTGGTTATTATTTCGACGCGTCTCGAGATTTTAACTTGATCAATTCTCAATAGGTCTTGGGAAGAGATTACTTTTATCGAGTTATAGGTCTAGTTCGATAAAACACATCCAAATCCGTATACACTACTACCTCACGGCCGAAATCCATTTAAGTTCGGCCACCCCTTGTATTTTCGAGTGACACTTTGATGATCGTCAAGACATAATAATCTTCCGTTGTATTTCATACGCTTTACGTACGTAATTCGTATCATTTTCTTGTTCGATATTTTTTATTGTTATATCCGATATTATTCACATACAAAATACATCCGAAAAACTCCATATTCGTAAAAGCCTTCCGCTATCATACACTTACATATACTCCGACCGATACGTATCCACCTCTCCCCGGATAATTCGTATCACATAGCCCACATAATGTATCGGAGTCCTCGTATGGATACAGTTCCACTGAGTTAGCTATGCTTCGGTTCAAGCCACGCAAGAATCGCGACATCTTCTGCTCCTCATTCTCCTCTATTTCTCCCATTAAGGTCAGATTCTCAAACACTTCAATGATACGGAAATTGACTAGTCCGAATAAAGAAAACGAAGCAAGGATTGACGTAAATGGCCTTACAACACGTCATGCACGTACGGCGACATTTTTAGGCAAGAAAACGGACACAATACGTAAAAGGACCAAGCTGCCGAGCTCGACCGTGTCCCAGGACACGCCCGTGTCGCAACCTTCCGGAATTGGCCGAATGAACTGCCGCCGGACTCGACCGTGTCCCGAGACACGACCGTGTCCTACTCTTCCGGAAAGCATCGAAAGTCTGCCGACCAGCCCGACCGTGTCAGCCGAACACGGTCGAGTCCTGCTGCATCCGTCCACAATGCGCCGCGACCGTGTCCATCGACACGGCCCGTTTCCGGCAGCCAGCCCCTTTTTGTTTATACACCTTGTGTGTTGTTTTTGTCTCCTTTTCCTTTCTTTATCCCCCTATTATTTGATGTTGTTATTTTTATAGTTTTATTTTGATTCTTGTCTTCCTTTTCAAGATCATTTGATCTTGCTTTTGATTTCTGATACGATATCATTTATTCCAATCGAAGAAGAGTCAATAAAAATTGACGTCAACGATGATACAAAGTTGCATGACCATGCATCATCATACTTGGGCGAAAAGAACACGCGGATTGGAGTTACATTATTAATCGGAACTGGAGTTACATAAACATGGCGACAAATTAACGTTGGAATCGGCCCAAATCATAGGAGATTCGGCCGAATCACTCCAAGACACATGAAAGATTTGTCTAGCATTTTTTTTCTTCATCTTCATATCTTGTCCAAAATAAAGATCTCCTTCCCCCACCTTTGACGAAATTTTCGGCCAAAGCATTGAAAAGGACCTTTCAAAGTCTTCATATCTTATACAAAGATATTGAAGGTCTCATCCTCCCCACCATTGAAGAAATCGGCCAAAGCATCTTGAAAAGGACCTCTCCAAGTTGATACGAATTACGTATGAAAGTGGACGTAAACTCGTATGGAATGCAGCGGAAATATAATTGATCCTCACAACACTCAATATGTGGAACACTCGTAAGATATAACCGAAAGTAGGGCAATTCGGTTTATATAAACAAGAACAATATGAATGATTTATCAAACTAGACCTATAGTTTGATAAGATAATCTTTCCTCAAGACCTATTGAGAATCGATTCGATTAAAACTCGAAAACGCGTCGAATTATAACCAAGGTTTCGATGAAAAGCATTCACCAAGAAAACACAAGTGTATTCTTATTTCTTCAACATACAAGGGATGTTACAATGCTTACACAAGCCTATATATAGGAGACTTCAAGTCTTCCTATAATAAGAGAAAATAATTCAAAGATTTATAAAATCTTTGAATAATCAAAATAAAATATAAAAGGAACAACAATCCTATTTTTAGGGGAAACACAATCCCTAAAATGAGTAAAAAACAAGGCAAAGACAAACACACAAAAGAAAATACAAAAAAAAATGAAATCTGCCGGCAGGACTCGGCCGTGTCGCTGACACGGCGGCGCGACAAGGACACTCGGCACGACGGCGCGCGGCAGCGAGGACGTCGGCAGTGACTCGACCGTGTCTGCTTGACACGGTCGCGGCGCGACAGGGACATCCGACAGGGACTCGTCCGACCGTGACCCGGCACGGGCGCGGCGCTGACAAGGACGTTCGGCGTGGGTCCGATCGTGTCCTAGAACACGGTCGGGTCGTCTGGCAGTAGGTTTTGGCTTATCCGGCATAGTTCGACTCGACTGCGCTGCATAACACGGTCGAGCCTGGGGTGCGACTTTTACATTTACGGGACGAGTGCGGCACGGACCGTGTCGGACGACACGGTCGGGTCCGGCGCGGTGCTCGCCGATTCGGCAAGTGGTGATTTTTCCGGCAGGTGGTGAATTTTCCGGCAGGTTGGATATTTTCCGGCATATTGAACATTTTTCCGGCAGGTTGGATGTCGACCCTCTGGAGCATGACACGGGCCGTTGAGACCGATACTCCACGTCTTATATCCGTTTTCTCGCCTAAATACATAGTAGTCCGTGCATGGCGTGTAGTAAGGTCATTTATATCGATCCTTACTTCGTCTTCTTCGTTCATATCAACTGATTCCGTATCATCTCCTCCTCCTTTGAAAGGAATTGTCCTCAATTCCGAAATTCCGTCATCATCGATGTAAGGCGAGAGGTCCCCAACATTAAAGGTTGCATGAATCCCATAATCTCCCGGAAGTTCTAATTTGTAAGCGTTGTCGTTGTAATATCCGCGTTTTCTATTTTTCGGTAATTTCTATTTTTGGTGTATGTTCGTTTCAGAAAACTCGCTTAGCACTGTTTTGGATTTCTGAATCTATTTTGTTCTTGGAGTTTTTCCGTCTGGTCGAGTTTCGAGGATGTTTTTGCATAATTTCATTTTGAATTATATCTTGCCACATGTGCGTTCGATTCTTGTAAAACTTGTTCGTTTTCGTTGTTTCTAGATTCGTATAAGTTTGTATGGTTGAGCTGGTCGTGCTGGAACTTTCGGTTTGTTAATCCGTCGATGTATCGCGATTTTTCGGGCATTTGGGCCGTTTTTGTAATTTTCATAAGTTTGGGGAATTTTACTTTATTTGCTTCGTTTCAAACTCTCTAGTGATCGAGATTATATTCCCTTTCAACGCTCAACTTTGTCATCTTGATTATTACGTGTTTATGATTCTGGATTCTGGTCTTGCTTCGTTTTTCGGCACTTTTGAGCTGTTGGAAGCAGCAGATGCGTAATCGCCGCTGAGTAGCGACGCTACTCGGGATTTACTTGCGCGGCGCTTATCGGTGTGATTAGCGACGCTAACTCGGGGTCCGTAGCGTGCGCTATCGATTTCAAGCGCTGGCAAGGTTCGTGATTTCAGATCGGGACTGCATAACAGACGCTAATCAGCGTTAACGCACGCTAATCCCCAGTACTAGCGCACGCTAACCATGTTAGCTTGCGTACGCTAACGGGAGGATAGTAGGCAGACTGTTCTGACATGCCCCGCTAGCGCACGCTAATGCTTGTGCGTAGCGTGCGCTAAGTCTGTTAAATATAAATAGGACAATAGCAGTCAACTTCGTCATTTTTCCTTCATTTCCTATCCTTCTCGGCTTTGAGCGATTCCAGGCGGGGGTTAGGGCCGATTCCGACTGTAGATCATCATTCACTACCACCGTGCGTTCCTCGCGTGAATTCTTCAAGTCCCTAATCACTTTCCACCATCCGAATCAAGGTAAATATTCCCAAAACCCTTGTTTTGAGATTTTGGGGGAATTTTGGGGATTTCTTGGGATTTGACTCTTTTAGTTCGAATTATTACTGGGTTATCGCTAGTCTTCGATCGTGTACTTGTAATCCTTCATTTTATTTATGATTTGTGGTTTTAACCTCCAAGTTCTCCATTGTTCGTCACTTATGGTCGACGATACCCAAGTTTTGTTCGACTAAGGGTTTCAGCGGGTAGAACTAGGATGTATTCCATCATTTACGTAGTTTTAAGATTGTTGTCCATCGTTATTGTGTTAGGATCGGATTTGTGAAGGTTGTTCAGGCCAAAACCTTTCCGTTCGCTGTTTTTCTTCACGTAGTATTAATAAGGCAAGTACATGTATTACATTCCGTTATGTGCTTATGATTTTGATGCGAATGATGTAAATGGTGTTATTGAACGAATGTGATTGTTTCTCTTCCACCTGGGGATGGCGTGTGGCCTCTGGGGGCCGATACTAATGGGTACGGCCATGGAAATGGACTGAGGTGCGTGTGTTGATGTTCTTCCACCTGGGGACGGTTCGACGGGACCTCTGGGGGCCGATACTAATGGGTACGGCCGCGGAAGTGGTTTCTCACCTGGGGACGGTCCGACGGGACCTCTGGGGACCGATACTAATGGGTACGGTCGCGAGTTACCAAGTGTGGATAATTGTGATGTGGAAAACTTGTTGATATACTGTTTTGGTGTTAATGTGATATTCCGGAATATTGATTTTTAAAATGATTTTTCCTAACGATTTATTTGCGTTGAATCGTGTATGTATATAATGTTGTGTAATTATGTACTTGCACTAGCTATTCGAATGCTAACCCCTTAAATGGGGGAAATGCGTCTTATGCATTTCAGGTACTGGTCGAGCTGAGGAGCTGTCACGGGATGCGCATGCGAAGGATGGGTTGGAATGATGATGTGGCTCGAGTCTGCATTTTTCTGTTTTGTCATTGCATGTGTTGAGTACTGGAGATAGATTGTTTATTCTTAAACATGGTTTAAGTCCCCTGCGTGGGCAACGATTTGGTATTTAACTTATGTCTCATGTATTCCGTTAAAATATTTTGGCTGAGGCCACGGCCTTATTTACTTTTTGGATGCACCTTTTGGGTTATCATTGTGGTTCATGTGTCGCGAGTTAGCCTGGTAGACCTCACGGGGGTTCTACGGCGTGTAATTGTCCCATTTGTGAATTGGGATGTTACAATTATGGTATCAGAGCATTAGGTTTTGAATACCTAGGCTGTCGGTGAAATTTGGGTCTGTCAGTTGCGTCATTAGAGTCAGTCGTTGAGCCTAATATCATCATGCTACCGTCTTTTCGTGCGACCCGTGGCTGTAAGTCTCCTCGAACTCTTATATTTCTGTAATTCGTTTTCTTGCGCTGTTCGGAATCGTGACTTGTGTTACCAACCTTGTGAATTGTGAATCTTTCTGATCTTGTTCTTTTCTTATTTTCCTTCAGTATGTTGAGAGGTCGTGGTAGACCGGCTAGGGGACGCGGCCGAGGCCGTGGCCGTGGTGCTGATAATGAGGAGGGCTCACTTTCTCGGTCTCTGCGGACTCGGCCTCTCACTCAAGGCCGTGGGTAACAATGCCGACGCTGGCTATCTCAGATTTCAGCAGTTGGTAGCCCAACTTACTCGTATAGCCTGTGGTGGACGCTTGAATCCGCCCCGACACCGGAGGAGGAGGCTAGTAAGTGGCTTCAGACGGTGACTAAGATGCACCCACCTCATTTCTCGGATCTTGACTCCCTGTTGGGAGAATTGGCTCTTTCGATTGTCCAGACCTTTGATGCCGTAGCTTGTCCCAAGACAGGAGGGTACATAATGCCCAATACCTCCCGGATAAGGAAGGCTGCGGAATGGTGGGAGGCCGTTGCACCCAGAGACCGTCGGGCCACTTGGGATGAGTTCAGGGCTGCTATGGAAGCAGAATATTGTCCGCCGCCACCAAGGAGCGCAGTGTGGAGTTCTTCACCGCTACACCTCGGGATGTGCCTATTTCTCGTGCCATCATTTCTTACAATCACAGATTGGGTTTCGTGAGAGATCAAGTGAGAACGGAGGTGATAAAATCCGTTACTTCAATATGCGCATGAAGCCGCATATTAGACAGAGTATGGCGCCGCTCATGTGTGCCACTTTGAAGGAATACTGGATCGCGCTCGCGATCGAGATGGTCCCTAATCGAGTCGGTTTGAAGCTAAGAAGCGTAAGACTACCGTGGGTTCTCGACCGGAAAAGGTGGTCGGCCGAGGTCTCGCTCGCTCCTACACTGGGAAGAGGCCGTTTCATCAGCCGGTGGATCTCGTGGTAACTGCTCACCCAATCTGTTGCACCAAGGAGAGTTTGTTTTAATTGCGGCCACCGAGCACGTTGTGAAGGATTGCCCACTTCCGTTAGTTACTTGCTTTACTTGCGACAGATCGCATCGAGCAGCTCATTGTGAGAGGGCCACCAGGGCCGCTAGATTTACGACTACCACTGCCGATCAGAGGGATCACAGTTCACCAGCTACTCATGTTCCGCAGGGTTCGAGTCGTGGTAGAGATCGGAGTCAGCCGAATCGCCGCGCAGCGTCGAGTTCGGGCTCATTCCATCCCCGATTATATCAGATGAGGCGCACGGAGGAGGCAGACATTCCGGTGGCGTCAGGTACCACTCAGATCCTTTCTCATCCAGTTTCAGTGCTTTTTGATTCTGGTGCGACCCATTCCTTTATAGCTTCGGATTGTGTGAGTCGTATTGGTTTTGACTGCTTGTTTGAGTGTGAGCCGTTTGTAGTGGGTACGCCCAGCGGGGATTGTATGGTTGGGGACCGGGAAGTTAGGGATTGCCCAGTGAGGATCGGGAGCCGGGATTGGCCCTCTAATCTCATTGTTATAGACCTTAAGGGTGAGGATTTGATCCTTGGGGACGATTGGTTGGATCGTCATGGTGCTATCATGAACTATCGGACTCGTACCATCACGATAGTTGCCGAGGACGGCACCGTGCATACTCTCGTCGGCTGTAAGCCGGGTAGATCGGGGTGTATGATTAGCGCCTTGAAGGCGATGAAACTTTTGAACCAAGGTTGTGTCGGCTACTGGTGTTTTGCTCTGCGGGCGGAAGATGGTGGGGTTGACATACCGTCGATTCCAGTTGTTAGCGAGTATCCCGATGTATTTCCGGATGACTTGCCGGGATTACCACCACATCGAGAGGTGGAGTTTCCTATTGACCTTGAGCCGAATGCGGCCCCTATTTCTCGAGCACCGTACCGTATGGCACCGTCGGAGATGCTAGAGTTGAAGAATCAGTTGGGAGAGTTGTTAGATAAAGGGTATATTCGACCGAGCGCATCGCCTTGGGGTGCGCCTGTACTTTTTGTCAAGAAGAAGGATGGATCGCTTCGTTTATGCATCGACTATCGAGAATTAAACAAGCTAACCATCAAAAATAAATACTCTTTGCCCAGGATTGACGATTTGTTTGATCAGCTTCAGGGGGCGACAGTCTTTTCGAAGATTGATTTGCGATCGGGCTATTACCAGTTGAGGATTCAGGATGTCGATATTCCGAAAGTTGCCTTTCGGACGAGATATGGCCATTACGAGTTTGTGGTTATGCCTTTCGGGCTAACCAATGCCCCATCAGTGTTCATGAAGTTGATGAACAAAGTTTTTATTGAGTATCTGGACAAATTCGTAGTCGTTTTTATCGACGATATCCTTATCTATTCACGGAGTCGGGAGGAGCACGCCTTACATCTCCGGATTGTATTAGACACTTTGAGGGCTGAGCAGTTGTACGCGAAGTTCTCTAAGTGTGAGTTTTGGCTTGAGGAAGTGACGTTCCTCGGGCATGTGATTTCAGCAGAGGGAGTTCGGGTAGATCCGCAGAAGATAGAGGCAGTGATGGCTTGGGAGCCGCCTAAGAATGTGAAGGAGGTGAGGAGTTTTCTGGGCCTTGCCGGCTATTACCGTAGATTCGTGGAGGGATTTTCTAAGATCGCTAGACCACTCACTCAGCTGCTCCAGAAAACTCAGAAGTTCGAGTGGACTGCAGACAGGCAGGACAGTTTTGACGAGTTAAAGAGACGTTTGACTACCGCACCCGTGTTAGCGTTGCCCCAGGGGAACGGGGATTTCGTAGTGTACAGTGATGCTTCGGGCCTTGGTCTAGGATGTGTTTTGATGCAGAGAGACAGAGTGATTGCGTATGCATCCCGCCAGTTGAAACCGTATGAGGTGAATTACCCCACGCACGATTTGGAGTTAGCTGCGGTCGTCTTCGCCTTAAAAATCTGGAGGCATTATCTCTATGGGTCGTCGTGTAAGATTTTTACGGATCACAAGAGTTTGAAGTATATCTTCAATCAGAAAGAGTTAAATATGAGACAGCGTAGGTGGTTGGAGCTAATTAAAGATTACGACCTCGAGATACTTTACCATCCGGGTAAGGCTAACGTAGTGGCGGATGCGTTGAGCCGTAAGCCGATAACGTTACTGATGTTAGAGGTACTTACACCACAGAGTAGGATCCAGCGAGATCTTATTTGTCAGAATATTGAGGTTTGGGTTCAGAGAATTCAGGGCCAGTTATGTGCATTAGAGATCACTTCGTCCTTGACTGATGATATCAAGGCGAAATAGTATGATGATCCGTGTTTGGTCCAGTTGAGGGAGGATGTGAGGCAGGGGAAAGCCCTTGGATTTGTGGTTCAGGATGATGGCGTTCTGAGATTTCGTGGCAGACTATGTGTACCGAATGATATTGAGCTGAGACAGAAGATCTTGAGTGAAGCTCATACCACACCTTACTCCATACATCCTGGTACGAATAAAATGTACAAGGATGTGAGGAGCAACTACTGGTGGAGTAATTTGAAGACAGACGTTAGCGAGTTTGTGTCGAAGTGTTTGACACACAAGGAGTTAAGATCGAGCATCAGCGACCCGCGGGGTTTTTGCGACCACTTCCTATCCCGGAGTGGAAATGGGAGGATATTTCTATGGACTTCATTACTAATATGCCTAGGACTCGGAATGGAATGAACATGATTTGGGTTATTGTCGATCGACTGACCAAATCAGCTCACTTTCTGGGTATTAAGGACACTTGGGGCCCGGAGAGACTGGCACGAGTATTTATTGCAGAGGTCGTGAGATTGCATGGGACTCCTAAGAGTATTGTTTCGGATCGTGATGGCCGGTTCGTGTCACATTTTTGGCAGGCTGTTCATCGAGCTTTGGGGACTGAGTTGAGACTCAGTACATCTTATCACCCTCAGACTGATGGGCAGTCAGAGCGGACGATCCAGACGTTAGAGGACATGTTGAGAGCCTGTGCCCTAGAATGGAAGGATGATTGGGAGTCGCACTTGCCATTGATCGAGTTCACGTACAACAATAGTTGGCACGCCTCGATCAAAATGGCGCCATTTGAGGCGTTGTATGGGAGGAGCTGTAGATCGTCGTTGTGTTGCGACGATGCGTCCAAGCTGATTGGTACCGAGCCCGATATGGTAGTTGAGACGAGAGAGAAGATTACTCTGATTCGTGATAGATTGTTAACGGCCCAGAGTCGGCAGAAGTCTTATGCCGACACGCGTCGCCGTCCGTTGGAGTTTGAGGTGGGAGATCATGTTTTGCTTAAGGTGTCGCCGACACGGGGAGTTTACCGCTTAGGTACGAAGGGTAAACTTAGTCCGAGGTTTATTGGGCCGTTTGAGATTTTAGAGAGAGTGGGAGAGCTTGCCTATCGGCTAGGCTTACCGCCGTCCCTGAGCCACGTTCATAACGTATTTCATGTTTCCCAGCTTAGGAGGTACATATCGGACCCTAGCCATATTATCGATTTTGGAGAGATCGAATTGGGACCCGACCTTACCATCGAGGAGAGGCCGATTCAGATTTTAGAGCGTCGGGTGAAGCAACTTCGTCATAAAACCATCCCTCTGGTTAAAGTTCAATGGTCGAGACATGGGTCCGAGGAAGCCACATGGGTGACGGAGGAGAGTATGCAGTCGAGATACCCCGAGTTGTTCGCATTGTAAGTTTCGGGACGAAACTTATTTTTAGGGGGAGATAATGTAATATCCGCGTTTTCTATTTTTGGTAATTTCTATTTTTGGTGTATGTTCGTTTCAGACAACTCGCTTAGCACTGTTTTGGATTTCTGAATCTATTTTGTTCTTGGAGTTTTTCCGTCTGGTCGAGTTTCGAGGATGTTTTTGCATAATTTCATTTTGAATTATATCTTGCCACATGTGCGTTCGATTCTTGTAAAACTTGTTCGTTTTCGTTGTTTCTCGATTCGTATAAGTTTGTATGGTTGAGCTGGTCGTGCTGGAACTTTCGGTTTGTTAATCCGTCGATGTATCGCGATTTTTCGGGCATTTGGGCCGTTTTTGTCATTTTCATAAGTTTGGGGAATTTTACTTTATTTGCTTCGTTTCAAACTCTCTAGTGATCGAGATTATATTCCCTTTCAACGCTCAACTTTGTCATCTTGATTATTACGTGTTTGTGATTCTGGATTCTGGTCTTGCTTCGCTTAAGCACTTTGCGCTGCTGGTTAGCAGTGAGCGCGTAATCGCCGCTCGAGTAGCGACGCTACTCGGGATTTACTATGCGGCGCTTATCGGTGTGTGATTAGCGACGCTAACCTGGGGTCCGTAGCGTGCGCTATCGATTTCAAGCGCTGGGCGGTGGGTTCAAGATTGCAGATCGGGACTGTGCAACAGACGCTAATCAGCGTTAACGCACGCTAATCCCCAATACTAGCGCACGCTAACCATGTTAGCTTGCGTACGCTAACGGAGGACAAGAGGCATCGTACGCCATGCCCCGCTAGCGCACGCTAATGCTTGTGCGTAGCGTGCGCTAAGTCTGTTAAATATAAATAGGACAGCAGCAGTCAACTTCGTCATTTTTCCTTCATTTCCTATCCTTCTCGGCTTTGAGCGATTTCAGGTGGGGGTTAGGGCCGATTCCGACTGTAGATCATCATTCACTACCACCGTGCGTTCCTCGCGTGAGTTCTTCAAGTCCCTAATCACTTTCCACCATCCGAATCAAGGTAAATATTCCCAAAACCCTTGTTTCGAGATTTTGGGGGAATTTTGGGGATTTCTTGGGATTTGACTCTTTTAGTCCGAATTATTACTGGGTTATCGCTAGTCTTCGATCGTGTACTTGTAATCCTTCATTTTATTTATGATTTGTGGTTTTAACCTCCAAGTTCTCCATTGTTCGTCACTTATGGTCGACGATACCCAAGTTTTGTTCGACTAAGGGTTTCAGCGGGTAGAACTAGGATGTATTCCATCATTTACGTAGTTTTAAGATTGTTGTCCATCGTTATTGTGTTAGGATCGGATTTGTGAAGGTTGTTCAGGCCAAAACCTTTCCGTCATTGCTTTCCTTCACGTAGTATTAATCAGGCAAGTACATGTATTACATTCCGTTATGTGCTTATGATTTTGATGCGAATGATGTAAATGGTGTTATTGAACGAATGTGATTGTTTCTCTTCCACCTGGGGATGGCGTGTGGCCTCTGGGGGCCTATACTAATGGGTACGGCCATGGAAATGGACTGGGGTGCGTGTGTTGATGTTCTTCCACCTGGGGACGGTTCGACGGGACCTCTGGGGGCCGATACTAATGGGTACGGCCGCGGAAGTGGTTTCTCACTGGGACGGTCCGACGGACCTCCGGGACCGATACTAATGGGTACGGTCGCGAGTTACCAAGCGTGGATAATTGTGATGTGGAAAACTTGTTGATATACTGTTTTGGTGTTAATGTGATATTCCGGAATATTGATTTTTAAAATGATTTTTCCTAACGATTTATTTGCGTTGAATCGTGTATGTATATAATGTTGTGTAATTATGTACTTGCACTAGCTATTCGAATGCTAACCCCTTAAATGGGGGAAATGCGTCTTATGCATTTCAGGTACTGGTCGAGCTGAGGAGCTGTCACGGGATGCGCATGCGAAGGATGGGTTGGCATGATGATGTAGCTCGAGTCTGCATTTTTCTGTTTTGTCATTGCATGTGTTGAGTACTGGAGATAGATTGTTTATTCTTAAACATGGTTTAAGTCCCCTGCTTGGGCAACGATTTGGTATTTAACTTATGTCTCATGTACTCCGTTAAAATGTTTTGGCCGAGGCCACGGCCTTATTTACTTTTTGGATGCACCTTTTGGGTTATCATTGTGGTTCATGTGTCGCGAGTTAGCCTGGTAGACCTCACGGGGGTTCTACGGCGTGTAATTGTCCCATTTGTGAATTGGGATGTTACAGTCGTTCACTTTCGCGATTACCTTAAACGGTCCCTCCGCTCGCGGCATTAATTTGTTCTTACGTTTACTTGGAAATCGCTCTTTCCTCAAGTGCAACCAAACCAAATCACCAACTTCGAACAATCTCGGCCTTCTTTGTTTGTTCGACTTTCGTTTGTAAGCCTCGTTTATTTCCTTGATTCGATTACGTACTTGCTCGTGTAATTTCATCATCGATTTCAATTTTGATTCCGCATCCTTGTGCACTAACTCGTCACTTGGCAATGGAATTAGATCTAACGGCATATACGGGTTTAGTCCGTAAACTACTTCGAACGGAGAGTGTGCCGTGGCATGAGTAGGAGAACGATTATAAGCGAACTCTGCATGTGCAAGTTTTAAGTCCCAATCCTTTTGTGTCTTGTTCACAAGACCACGTAGTAAAGTGCCCAACGTTCGATTGGTTACCTCGGTTTGACCGTCCGTTTGTGGATGATGTGACGTGCTAAAAAGTAGTTTGGTTCCCACCTTTCTCCACAAGGTGTTCTAAAAATAGCTAAGGAATTTTGAGTCCCGATCCGAAACAATCGTTTTTGGAACCCCATGCAATCGTACGATTTCTCGGAAATACGAATCAGCGACGTTACTTGCGTCATCCGTCTTGTGGCAAGCCACAAAGTGAGCCATCTTTGAAAATCGGTCTACAACAACCATAATAGCATCTCTCCCTCGTTGAGTTCAAGGTAAAGCAACAATGAAGTCCATTGAGACATCTTCCCACGGCCTTTCTGGAATCGGCAAAGGCATGTATACTCCCGGCTTGAACGAGCTCTTAGCAATATGGCATGTTACACACTTATTAATTATGTCGTGTACATCCACTTGCATCTTCGGCCAATGAAAATGCTCTTTAAGTACCTCCAATGTTTTAGCCGAACCAAAATGACCAGCCAAGCCTCCACCGTGAGCTTCCCGAACTAATAATTCCCGAATCGGGTGTTTGGGTAAACATAGGCGATTTCCTTTGAAAAGGAATCCTTCTTGCAACGTAAATTCTCCAAATGGGCCAGACTTACACCGAATGAAAACCTCACCAAAATCCACATCCCCATCATAACACTCCTTCAATGCTTCGAACCCAAGCAACCGAATGTCAAGAGTAGAGAGCAAGGCATACCGTCTAGACAAAGCATCCGCCACAACGTTGCTCTTGCCATCTTTGTACTTCGATGAAAAGTGGAATGATTGCAAGAATTCCACCCATTTAGCATGTCTCGGACTCAACTTTAGTTGGCCGTTAATATATTTCAAGGACTCATGATCCGAATGTAGGATGAAATGTTTCGGCCGAAGGTAATGGCTCCAATGATCAAGAGCTCTCACAATGGCATAGAACTCCTTGTCATAAGTACAATAGTTGAGTCGAGCCCCACCCAATTTCTCCGAAAAGTAGGCAATTGGTCGCCTCCTTGACGAGGACCGCCCCAATACCCACTCCACTTGCGTCACATTCTACCTCGAAAGGTTGTGAAAAGTCGGGTAAAGCCAAGATAGGTGCTTCACACATTTTCGCCTTCAATTTTTCAAACGCCCCTTGGGCAGCCCCATTCCACACAAACGGTTCTTTTTTTAAGCATTCCGTTATCGGGCTAGAAATGGTACTAAAGTCTCGTATGAACCTCCGATAAAATGAAGCAAGTCCGTGAAAGGATCGGACTTCCGTGATGGTTTTAGGCGTAGGCCAAAATTTAATCGCCTCGATCTTGGTTTGATCAACCGACACTCCTTCTTTAGAAACGATGTAGCCAAGAAAGGCTACACTCTCGACTAGAAACGAACACTTCTCCTTTTTCCCATAAAGTTTTTGATCCCTAAGGATCTCGAAGACTTTCCTCAAGTGCCCGGTATGCTCTTGCAATGATCGACTATAAATTAAGATGTCGTCCAAGTATACGACGACAAATTTTCCCAAAAATGGCTTAAGTACCTCATTCATTAATCGCATGAAAGTACTTGGCACATTTGTAAGGCCAAAGGGCATGACGAGCCATTCATATAATCCATCATTTGTCTTGAAAGCCGTTTTCCATTCATCTCCTTCCCGCATGCGAATTTGATGATAGCCGCTTCTCAAATCAACCTTCGAAAAAATCACCGAACCATGCAACTCGTCCAACATATCATCAAGTCTCGGAATTGGGAACCGATATTTGATGGTTATGTTGTTCACGGCTCTACTATCTATACACATCCGCCATGACCCATCCTTCTTTGGAACAAGTAAAACCGGAACCGCACAAGGGCTCAAACTTTCTCGAACGTACCCGCGGTTCATTAGCTCCTCGATTTGTTTTCGCAACTCCTTTGTCTCCTTGGGATTACATCGATAGGCGGCCTTGTTAGGTAGTGATGCACCCGGTACAAGGTCGACTTGGTGTTCAATCCCACGTAAGAGTGGTAAACCTGGCGGTAAGTCTTCCGGGAAGACATCCGCAAATTCTTGTAGCAAGGTATCGATATCTCTCTTGCCTTGCACAACTATGTCAACATCTCGTGTTTCTTTAATCATCAATAAATACACACACTCGCCATCGTCAATAGCGTGTCTCACCTCTTTCTCGCTAGCAAACATGGTAAGCTTCGGTTTCTCCATTTGATTAGAACTCATCGATCGAATGGCTTGGGGTGCCATCGGTTTAAGCACAATCTTCTTGCCTTTATCTCGTAATTCATATTCGTTACTCCTTCCTCGATGCAAAACATCTCGGTCGAACATCCATGGTCGTCCCAAAAGTACGTGGCATGCGTCCATCGGGAGTACGTCGCATAACACATCGTCTCCGTATGATCCCATAGTTAAGTTGACCCGTACTTGTCTCGTCACCTTCACTTTGCTTCCATCATCTAGCCAATGTAAAGCATACGGTCTCGGGTGAGCCGTAGTAGTTAGCCCGAGCTTGGTGACCATCTCGTTTGATGCTACATTCGTGCAACTTCCTCCGTCTATTATCAAGCTACACCACTTTTCTCCGACTTTGCATTTGGAATGAAAGATTTGGTCTCTTTGCTCCGTATTACTTGGAACGATTTTGGTATGTAGTGTTCGAAGCACTAGAGTAGTATCATATTCCGGAGCGTCATAAGTCTCGCAATCCTCATTCTCTTCCTCGGCCTCCATGTTAAATACGTCACCAAGGCCTTCCTTCTCGTCCTCGACCAAAAGTTCGTCTCGGACCGCAAGAGCTTCTCTTAAAGTGACCACCCGTTTATTTGGACATGCATTTTGATAGTGACCAAAGCCTTGACATTTAAAACATCGTACTTTAGCCAAGCTCGTTTCCTTGGAAACGTGGGGAACCTTCGGGGCCGGGGTAGGGACTTGAAAAGGTACGGTAGGTTTCGTAGTCGAACTTGAGCCGGCACTTGTATTTCTGAATTTGTATGGGAATTCGGGTTTGGTAAACTTCAACTTGTTTTGAGCTTCAATTTTTATGCATAGCCCGCATAAAGTGTCAAAATCTCCATATGGGTATAATTCCACCATATTTGCAATGTTTCGATTTAGACCACGTAAGAAACGTGACATTCGTTGTTCTTCATTTTCTTCAAGTTCTCCCATCAAGGCCAAGCCTTCAAATTCTTCGATATATTCTTCGACACTTAGTTTCCCTTGTACGAACTCCGCAATTTTTCGGTATAAGGTTAACCGATGTGATGTCGGGACATACCTTTTACGTAGTTTTTTCTTCAAAAAATCCTAAGAACGGATTTTCTCTTTTCCCGCACGAGCTCGTTGTGTTTTCATACCCTCGAACCATAAGGAAGCGCCCTTCCCTAACTTGAGAATTGCATATTTGCAACGTTTCTCATCGTTAAGGTGCTTGAAGTCGAACATACGTTCAATCTTCCTCTCCCACTCTAGGTAAACTTCGGGATTAGTACCTCCGACAAATTCCGGAAGTTCATTAACTTTAAATTCATCCATATGACGCGGTGAATGTGCATCATATCCTCCTCTTCTTGCTTGAAAACGTGGTTCTTGCATGCTGTGTAATGCCTCACGTAGTTTCTCCATGAAATCGTCGGAAAAATCCATGCTAAAATATTTTTGATAAGAAAATCGCCAAGAGAAATTCGCCAAGGAAGTAACCTTGGGCTCCGATGCCACTAATGATACGAATTACGTATGAAAGTGGACGTAAACTCGTATGGAATGCAGCGGAAATATAATTGATCCTCACAACACTCAATATGTGGAACACTCGTAAGATATAACCGAAAGTAGGGCAATTCGGTTTACATAAACAAGAACAATATGAATGATTTATCAAACTAGACCTATAGTTTGATAAGATAATCTTTCCTCAAGACCTATTGAGAATCGATTCGATTAAAACTCGAAAACGCGTCGAATTATAACCAAGGTTTCGATGAAAAGCATTCACCAAGAAAACACAAGTGTATTCTTATTTCTTCAACATACAATGGATGTTACAATGCTTACACAAGCCTATATATAGGAGACTTCAAGTTTTCCTATAATAAGAGAAAATAATTCAAAGATTTATAAAATCTTTGAATAATCAAAATAAAATATAAAAGGAACAACAATCCTAATTTTAGGGGAAACACAATCCCTAAAATGAGTAAAAAACAAGGCAAAGACAAACACACAAAAGAAAATACAAAAAAAAATGAAATCACCGGCAGACTCGGCGTGTCGCCGACACACGCGCGGCGCGACAAGGACACTCGCACGGGCGCGGCCGACAGTGACGTCAGGCGGTGACTCGACCGTGTTCCGCTTGACACGGCCGCGCGCCGACAGGACATCCTACAGTGGACTCGTCCCGATGCTGACCCGACGGCGCGACGCCGACAAGGACGCCGGCGGTGTGGGTCCGATCGTGTCTGGAACACGGCCGTCGTCCGGCAAAGAGGGTTTTGGCTTATCCGGCATAGTTCGACTCGACCGTGCCAGACAACACGGTCGAGCCCTGTGGGCAGTGACTTTTACATTTCTGGACGAGTGCGGCACGGACCGTGTCGGACGACACGGTCGGGTCCGGTCGGCAGTGCTCGGCCAGTTCCGGCAGGTGGTGAATTTTCCGGCAGGTTGGATATTTTCCGGCATATTGAACATTTTTCCGGCAGGTTGGATGTCGACCCTCCGGCACAGCATGACACGGGCCGTTGAGACCGATACTCCACGTCTTATATCCGTTTTCTCGCCTAAATACATAGTAGTCCGTGCATGGCGTGTAGTAAGGTCATTTATATCGATCCTTACTTCGTCTTCTTCGTTCATATCAACTGATTCCGTATCACAAGTCTTCATATCTTATACAAGATATTGAAGATCTCCTCCTCCCCACCATTGAAGATATCCCCCAGGGCATAGCTCAGTGGCAAAGGAGGGGGATATCTTTCGCGCTGGTGGCATGCAGCGTGGGTTCGAATCCTCGTGGGAGCATCCGCTCTTTTCAGGGATTTAAACCTTGTATGTTTATTCAGTTGAAGCATCCTCAAAAACCGGGTTGCTGAGGCATAACCTGCGATTTAACCGGGGGTAGGAATGAGGGATCGGACCTACAACCCCCAGGATTCAACCTGGGTCATCAAAAAAAAAAAAAAAAAAAAAAAGAATCGGCCGAAGCCTGCTATGATGGAGACTTGTATTTTCGTTTTTTCTTGTCTTTTTTTCCCTTATCCTTTGTATACTACTATATATAGTAGTTCACCTTGTATTTGTAATCATCTTGAATATTAATAACATTGTATTTCTCTTGAAATATACGTTGAACGAGTTCAACAAAAACCTTGGTTATTATTTCGACGCGTCTCAAATTATAACTTGGTCAATTCTCAATAGGTCTTGAGGAGAGATTATCTTTATCGAGTTATAGGTCTAATTCGGTAAAACACATTCAAATCCATACACTATCTTACATCACGGCCGAAAACCGTATAATTTCGGCCACCACCTTGTATTTTTGGTTGATACTTTGATACTTGTCAAAACATAATAACCTTCCGTTGTATTTCATACGCTTTGCGTACACTTACATACGTAATTCGTATCATAAGTGGTATCGGAGCCATTTTGTCTCACGGTTCCCGACGTTATTCAAGAAGATGGCATTCACCGATGAAGAAGTAGCCCAATTGCGTGACGTTCTTCGAGGCTTGCCGGAGCCCCGAATCCATGCACGACGAGGATACGACGCCATGCATGCACCACGACATGCTGATGAATACAAGACAAGCGAACTTCCGGAGTTCGTAGGCGGCACCGATCTCGAGGCTTATTTGGAGTGGGAAAGGAAAATTGAACGAATGTTTGAGTTCAAAGACCTCGATGCCGAGATACGATGCAAGTACGCGATTCTCAAACTTGGAAAGGGAGCTTCCCTTTGGTTTGAACGAATGAAGACACAACGAGTTCGTGCCGGTAAGGAAAAGATACGTTCGTGGAATTCTCTAAAAAAGAAACTACGTAAGAGATATGTCCCGGCTACACACAAGTTGAGTTTGTACCGAAAAATTTTTGACCTCACGCAAGGAAAGCTAAGTGTAGAGGAATACATTGAGGAGTTTGAAAACTTATCCTTGATGGGAGAACTTGAAGAAAATGAAGAATTACGGATGTCCCGTTTCCTACGAGGCTTGAATAAAAACATTGCTAATTCCGTGGAACTCTACCCCTATTCCGACTTTGATACTTTGTGCGGACTTTGCATAAAATTGGAAACTCAAAACAAGACAAAATTTTCTAAACCCGAATTCCCACCTAAATTCGGAAATACCAACTTTGGCACGAGTTCTAGCTCGTTTCCAAAAACTATCACGACAAGTCCACCCGTTACTACCATTCCAAAAACTCCTATCACACCAAAAGAAACAAGCTTATCTAAAGTTCGGTGTTTCAAATGTCAAGGATTTGGACACTATCAAAGTGCTTGTCCAAATCGGAGAATAGTGACGTTTACGAGAAGCCATAGCCGTCCGAGAAGAATTACTAGCCGAAGAAGAAAGAATTGGAGACGTCTTTAACTTGGAAGCCGATGAAGAAGAAGAAGATTGCGAGGCATACGATGCCCCGAACTATGACACGAACCTCGTCCTTCGCATGTTACAAACAAAGGCGGCCCCGAGTGACATAGAACAACGAGATCAAATCTTTCACACGAAGTGTCGTGTCGGAGAAAAATGGTGTAGCTTGATCATTGACGGTGGAAGTTGTACAAACGTGGCATCAAGCGAGATGGTTTCGAAGCTCGGACTAACCACTACTGCTCATCCAAAGTCGTATGCACTCCATTGGCTCGATGATGGAAATAAAGTGAAAGTATCAAGACAAGTGAAGGTCGGACTCAGCATGGGTTCGTATGGTGATGATATTATATGCGATGTACTACCGATGGACGCATGCCACGTGTTGTTGGGAAGACCTTGGTTATTTGATCGGGACGTACTACATCGAGGGAGGAGCAACGAGTATGAGTTACGTGACAAAGGTAAAAAAATTGTTCTTAAACCTATGTCACCTCAAGCTATCCGAACAATGAGTTCAAAAAAAGCCGAAGGACCGAAGCTCACAATGTTTGAAAACGAAAAAGAAGTCGAACACGCCATTGACGATGGCGAACGTGTTTATTTGATGATGATCAAAGAAATCCGAAACCTTGCTACCAAATCACACCACGAAGAAGAGATAGATACACTATTACACGAGTTCGCGGATGTATTTCCTGAAGACTTGCCGGTGGGATTACCACCTATCCGCGGAATCGAACACCAAATTGATCTTTTACCAGGAGCTCCATTACCGAACAAAGCGGCGTATCGTTGTAATCCCGAAGAAACCAAAGAGCTACAACGTCAAATTGATGAGCTCATGAGTCACGGATATGTCCGAGAAAGTTTAAGTCCGTGTGCGGTTCCAGTCCTACTTGTACCAAAAAAGACGGATCATGGCGAATGTGCATTGACAGTAGAGCCGTGAATAACATCACCGTCAAATATCGGTTCCCCATCCCGAGACTAGACGACATGTTAGACGAGTTGCATGGCTCGGTTATATTTTCAAAAGTTGATTTACGAAGCGGATACCATCAAATTCGCATGCGAGAGGGAGACGAATGGAAGACGGCATTTAAAACAAAGAATGGACTTTACGAGTGGGTTGTGATGCCATTCGGCCTCACTAATGCCCCGAGCATTTTCATGAGATTGATGAACGAGGTTCTCAAACCTTTCTTGGGAAAGTTTGTTGTCGTATACTTAGATAATATTTTAATCTACAGTCGATCCTTAGAGGAGCATCTCGAACACTTGCGGCACGTGTTTGAAACTCTAAGGAAACAGAAACTTTATGGAAAGCGGGAGAAGTGTACTTTTCTAGTCAAGAGTCTTGTCTTTCTCGGCTATGTCGTTTCTAAAGAAGGAGTTTCGGTGGATCAAGAGAAGATCGCGGCAATCAAGTCTTGGACGACACCAAAAACTATCACGGAGGTACGATCATTTCATGGCCTCGCTTCTTTTTACCGACGATTCATACGGGACTTTAGTACCATCTCCAGTCCGATCACGGAGTGTCTTAAAAAAGGAACATTTGCATGGAACGAGGCTTCCCAAAAGGCTTTTAAAAAATTAAAAGAAAAGTTATGTGAAGCACCGATTTTAACGTTACCCGATTTTTCGCAACCGTTTGAGGTGGAATGCGACGCTAGTGGAGTTGGAATCGGGGCAGTACTTATTCAAGGAGGCCGCCCCATCGCCTATTTTTCGGAAAAGTTAAGTGGTGCTCGAGTTAATTATTGTACTTACGACAAGGAGTTCTATGCTATCGTGAGAGCGCTCGATCATTGGAGTCACTATTTACGTTCAAAACATTTTGTGTTGCATTCGGATCACGAGTCGTTGAAATACATTAACGGGCAGAGCAAGCTAAGTCCGAGGCATGCAAAATGGGTGGAATTTTTGCAATCCTTTCACTTTTCATCCAAGTACAAAGACGGTAAGAGTAATATAGTGGCGGATGCTGATGCGATTACGGCATCTCCAAACGAAGTAAGCGAAGTACGAATCGACGTAGGTGACGATACCAAGTTGCATGCACATGCACCTACGTACTTTGGTGAGAAAACATCCGCGGAAATGGGAACGATCTTAATAATCGGAACCGGGATAACTTAGACGTATCAAAACATGCATACATATGCATGTTCATGCATACAAAATCGGCCATATTAGGGGGAAGATTTCGGCCGATTTGATGAAGGATCCATGAAGGATCTTTGTCCCCACTACTTTCAAAGTTTGTTTTCTTTTTGTTCAAAGTCCACCATATCAAGATTGATGAAGATTTAGTTCATGTCACCATCTCCCCAAATCGGCGGAAATCAAGAAGGAAGAAGACACCAAGATATTGATCTCATTTTCTATCCTTATCAAAGACTTGCAAGAAGATATCACATGAGAAATATCTTGTCCACTACTTCTTGGTGTCCCACGACCAAAATACTAAGGAAAGAGCCAAGCATGTGTTGTTTTATCTTTGTCAAAAGTCTTGGTGACTTAGTTTATTACTTACTTGTATTTTAGCTAGATTTTTGTGATCTTGTTTGAACTTATTAGTAAGTTGTAAAGGCTATATAATAGCCTCATCCTCAACCTTGAATAAACCATCTTGAAGCTTGCAAAAAACGAAATACATGTTATGTATTCTAGTTGAATGATTTTCAGCACACTTCGATTATAATTCGACGTGTTTTCGAGTTGTAATTTAATCAATTCTCAATAGGTCTTGAGGAAAGATTGTCTTATCAAACTATAGGTCTAGTTTGATAATCTACTTTCATTTTATTCGTGTTTTCGCAAAGCCGAATTGCCCTACTTTCGGTTGAATATTACGAGTGTTACACAAAAACGAGTGTTGTGAGGAAATAAAGATAACCGCTGCATTCTCCGGCGAATTTACGTACATCATAATACGTAATTCGTATCATAAGTGGTATCGGAGACCAAGGTTACTTCCTTGGCGAAATTCTCTTGGCGATTTTTCTTATCAAAACTACCTTATCATAGATTTTTCCGACGATTTCATGGAGAAACTACGTGAAGCACTACACACCATGCAAGAACCACGTTTTCAAGCAAGAAGAGGAGTATATGACGTACATTCACCACGTCATGTGGATGAATTTAAAGTTAATGAACTTCTGGAATTTGTCGGAGGTACTAATCCCGAAGTTTACTTGGAGTGGGAGAGGAAGATTGAACGTATGTTCGACTTCAAACACCTTAACGATGAGAAACGTTGCAAATATGCAATTCTCAAGTGAGGGAAGGGCGCTTCCTTATGGTTCGAGGGTATGAAAGCACAACGAGCTCATGCGGGAAAAGAGAAAATCCGTTCTTGGGATTCTTTAAAAAAAAACTACGTAAAAGGTATGTCCCGACATCACACCGGTTAACCTTATACCGAAAAATTGCGGAATTCGTACAAGGGAAACTAAGTGTGGAAGAATACATCGACGAATTTGAAGGCTTGGCCTTAATGGGAGAACTTGAAGAAAATCAAGAACAAAGAATGTCACGTTTCTTACGTGGCCTAAACCGAAACATTTCAAATACGGTGGAATTATACCCATATGGAGATTTTGACACTTTAAGCGGACTATGCATAAAAATTGAAGCTCAAAACAAGTTGAAGTTTACCAAACCCGAATTCCCATACAAATTCGGAAATACAAGTGCCGGCTCAAGTTCTACTACGAAAACTACCGCACCCTTTCAAGTCCCTACCCCGGCACCAAAGGTTCCTCACGTTTCCAAGGAAACGAGCTTGGCTAAAGTACGATGTTTTAAATGTCAAGGCTTTGGTCACTATCAAAATGCATGTCCAAATAAACGGGTGGTCACTTTGAGAGAAGCTCTTGCGGTCCGAGACGAACTTTTAGTCGAGGACGAGAAGGAAGGCCTTGGTGACGTATTTAACGTGGAGGCCGAGGAAGAAAATGAAGATTGCGAGACTTATGACGCTCCGGAATATGATACTGCTTTAGTGCTTCGAGCATTACATACCAAAATTATTCCAAGTGACACGGAACAAAGAGACCGATCTTTCATTCCAAATGCAAAGTCGGAGAAAAGTGGTGTAGCTTGATAATAGACGGAGGGAGTTGCACGAATGTGGCATCAAACGAGATGGTCACCAAGCTCGGGCTAACTACTATGGCTCACCCGAGACCATATGCTTTACATTGGCTCGATGATGGAAGCAAGGTGAAGGTGACAAGACAAGTACGGGTCAACTTAACTATGGGATCATACGGAGACGATGTGTTATGTGACGTACTCCCGATGGACGCATGCCACGTGCTTTTGGGACGACCGTGGATGTTCGACCGAGATGTTTTACATCAAGGTCGGAGTAATGAATATGAATTACAAGACAAAGGAAAGAAGATTGTACTCAAACCGATGTCCCCGCAAGCCATCCGTTCGATGAGTTCTAGTCGAGTGGAGAAACCGAAACTTACCATGCTTGCTAGTGAAAGAGATATGGAACATGCCATTAATGACGGGGAGCGAGTATACTTGGTGATGTTTAAATAGACACGGGACGAGAACATAGGAGTACAAAATGACGGAGAGCTAGATGTGTTGTTACGCGAATTTGAGGATGTTTTTCCCGAAGAATTATCGTCGGGTTTACCACCTATTCGCGGTATCGAACACCAAATTGATCTTATACCGGGAGCACCACTTCCTAATAAATCCGCATATAGATGTAATCCTGAGGAGACGAAGGAGTTACAACGACAAGTCGAAGAGCTTTTGGACCGCGGATATGTCCGGGAGAGTTTGAGTCCGTGTGCGGTTCCGGTCTTACCTGTCCCTAAGAAAGACGGTTCTTGGCGGATGTGTGTGGATAGTCGGGCCGTGAACAATATCACCGTCAAGTATCGGTTCCCTATCCCGAGACTTGATGATATGTTAGACGAACTACATGGTTCGGTGATCTTTTCCAATGTTGATTTACGAAGCGGATATCATCAAATCCGAATGCGAGAAGGTAACGAGTGGAAGACGGCCTTCAAAACGAAAAATGGATTATATGAATGGACCGTTATCCCTTTCGGTCTTACAAATGCGCCTAGTACCTTCATGAGGTTGATGAACGAGGTACTTAAACCATTTCTGGGGAAGTTCGTGGTTGTGTATTTGGATGACATTCTAATCTATAGTCAATCACTACAAGAACATTTCGGGCACTTAAGGCTAATCTTTGAAACCTTGAGGGACCGAAAATTGTATGGAAAAAAAGAGAAGTGTTCGTTCCTAGTCGAAAGCATAGTCTTTCTCGGCTATATCGTTTCGAAGGACGGAGTGGCGGTTGATCAAACAAAAATCGAAGCAATTAAATCTTGGCCGACCCCTACGACCGTGACGGAAGTGAGATCATTTCACGGACTTGCTTCTTCTTACCGGAGGTTTATTCGAGACTTCAGCACCATCTCAAGTCCGATAACGGAATGTTTAAAAAAAGGACCATTTGTATGGAACGGGGCTGCCCAAGGAGCTTTCGAGAAGTTAAAGGCCAAGTTATGCGAAGCACCGATTCTAACACTACCCGATTTTTCTCAACCATTCGAAGTTGAGTGTGACGCTAGCGGAGTTGGAATTGGAGCGGTTCTTATTCAAGGTAAACGACCTATCGCTTACTTTTCGGAGAAGTTGAACGGAGCTCGGTTGAATTATTGTACTTACGATAAAGAATTCTATGCTATCGTACGGGCCCTTGATCATTGGAGTCATTACTTACGGACGAAGCATTTTATCCTACACTCGGATCACGAATCATTAAAGTATATTAACGGGCAACATAAACTGAGTCCGAGGCATGCCAAGTGGGTGGAATTCCTACAATCTTTTCACTTTTCATCCAAGTACAAAGACGGTAAAAGCAATGTCGTTGCGGATGCGTTATCTAGGAGGTATGCCTTACTTTCTACTCTGGAGGTTCTGTTACTTGGTTTCGAAATATTGAAGGAATGCTATGAAAATGATGAGGATTTCGGAGAAATTTTTACTCGTTGCAAATCTGGTCCGTTCGGGGAGTTCATGTTACAAGATGATTTCCTATTTAAAGGAAATAGGCTTTGTGTTCCAAAACAGGCGGATCGGGAATTATTGGTCCGGGAAGCTCACGGAGGTGGTTTAGCAGGACATTTTGGCACGGCTAAAACGTCGGAAGTACTAAAAGAACATTTCTTTTGGCCTAAAATGCTAAAAGACGTTTACAATGTTTTAAGTAAATGTGTAACATGTCACATCTCGAAGAGTTCATTCAAACCGGGATCATATATGCCTCTACCGGTTCCAGAAAGACCGTGGGAAGATGTATCCATGGACTTTATCGTCGCTTTACCCCGTACTCAACGAGGTAAAGATGCTATTATGGTGGTTGTTGATCGGTTCTCAAAGATGGCTCATTTCGTGGCTTGCCACAAAACCGACGACGCAAGCAACGTGGCCGACTTATACTTCCGAGAGGTGGTTCGTTTACATGGAGTACCGAAGACTATTGTGTCGGATCGGGATTCGAAATTCCTTAGCTATTTTTGGAATACTTTATGGAGGAAAGTGGGAACGAAGCTCTTATTTAGCACTTCGCACCATCCACAAACCGATGGTCAAACCGAGGTCACAAATCGAACATTAGGAACGTTATTGCGAGGACTTGTGAATAAAACGCAAAAGGATTGGGACGTGAAGCTTGCTCATGCGGAATTTGCCTATAACCGATCCCCTACACATGCTACGGCACATTCTCCTTTCGAAATCGTTTACGGGTTAAATCCTTATATACCCTTGGACTTGATTCCATTGCCGAAAGACGAGTTGGTACACAAAGATGCGGAGTCGAAACTTAAGTCGATGATCAAATTGCACGGACAAATACATGATCGAATCAAAGAGGTGAATGATGAATACAAACGGAAATCCAACAATCACAGAAAACCGAGACTATTCGAAGTAGGCGACTTGGTTTAGTTCATGTCACCATCTCCCCAAATCGGCCGAAATCAAGAAGGAAGAAGACACCAAGATATTGATCTCATTTTCTATCCTTATCAAAGACTTGCAAGAAGATATCACATGAGAAATATCTTGTCCACTACTTCTTGGTGTCCCACGACCAAAATACTAAGGAAAGAGCCAAGCATGTGTTGTTTTATCTTTGTCAAAAGTCTTGGTGACTTAGTTTATTACTTACTTGTATTTTAGCTAGATTTTTGTGATCTTGTTTGAACTTATTAGTAAGTTGTAAAGGCTATATAATAGCCTCATCCTCAACCTTGAATAAACCATCTTGAAGCTTGCAAAAAACGAAATACATGTTATGTATTCTAGTTGAATGATTTTCAGTACACTTCGATTATAATTCGACGCGTTTTCGAGTTGTAATTTAATCAATTCTCAATAGGTCTTGAGGAAAGATTGTCTTATCAAACTATAGGTCTAGTTTGATAATCTACTTTCATTTTATTCGTGTTTTCGCAAAGCCGAATTGCCCTACTTTCGGTTGAATATTACGAGTGTTACACAAAAACGAGTGTTGTGAGGAAATAAAGATAACCGCTGCATTCTCCGGCGAATTTACGTACATCGTAATACGTAATTCGTATCAGATGCACTATCAAGACGGTATGCCTTACTTTCGATTCTAGATGTTCGTTTGTTGGGGTTCGAGACTTTGAAAGATCATTACATTGACGATTTGGATTTCGGAGAAATTTTCACCCGTTGTAAAACAGGCCCGTACGAAGAATTTATTTTACAGGATGGCTTTCTTTTCAAAGGAAATAAACTATGTGTGCCGAAGCATACAATTCGGGAATTACTAGTTCGAGAGGCGCACGGAGGAGGACTAGCCGGTCATTTCGGTTCGGCTAAGACCGTAGAGGTGCTAAAGGAGCATTTCTTTTGGCCAAAGATGTATGGTGACGTAAGCACAATCGTGAGTAAATACGTCACTTGTCACATGATGAAAAGTTCGTTCAAGCCAAGTACATACATGCCGTTGCCAATACCTTTACGACCATGGGAGGATGTCTCGATGGATTTTATTGTTGCTTTACCTCGTACTCAACGGGGCAAGGACTCGATCATGGTGGTCGTCGACCGTTTTTCGAAAATGGCTCACTTTATAGCATGCCACAAAACCGATGATGCAAGCAATGTGGCGGACTTATATTTCCGAGAAGTAGTTCGTTTACATGGAGTTCCAAAAACTATCGTGTCGGATCGAGATTCTAAATTTCTGAGTTACTTCTGGAATACTTTATGGAGAAAAGTGGGCACTAAACTCCTATTCAGTACTTCACATCACCCACAAACCGATGGACAAACCGAAGTGACTAATCGAACCTTGGGAGCATTATTACGAGGATTGGTGAATAAAAACACAAAAGGATTGGGACGTTAAACTTGCACGTGCGGAATTCGCATACAACCGATCACCCGGCTTCGCCACGGCCCATTCACCTTTTGAAGTAGTGTACGGAATAAATCCACACATGCCATTGGATTTGATTCCCTTTCCGAACGACGAATTGGTTCACAAATATGCCGAATCAAAACTCAAGTCAATGATGAAGTTACATGAAAAAGTACGAGATCGGATTAAAGAAGTAAATGAAATTTCCAAGCGGAAGTCGAACAAAAATAAAAAGACGAGGCTATTTGATGTTGGCGACTTAGTTTGGATACATTTGAGGAAAGAACGATTCCCGAACAAACTAATGCCGAGAGCCGAAGGTCCGTACAAAATTGTGGGAAAAGTGAACGACAACGCTTACAAAGTAGAACTTCCGGGCGAATACGGAGTACACGCAACTTTCAACGTAGGCGATCTCTCGCCTTACCTTGACGACGATGGCATTTCGGAATTGAGGTCAATTCCTTTCAAAGAAGGAGGTAATGATACGATATCATTTATTCCAATCGAAGAAGAGTCAATAAAAATCGACGTCAACGACGATACAAAGTTGCATGACCATGCATCATCATACTTGGGCGAAAAGAACACGCGGATTGGAGTTACATTATTAATCGGAAATGGAGTTACGTAAACATGGCGACAAATTAACGTTGGAATCGGCCCAAATCATAGGAGATTCGGCCGAATCACTCCAAGACACATGAAAGATTTGTCTAGCATTTTTTTCTTCATCTTCATATCTTGTCCAAAATAAAGATCTCCTTCCCCCACCTTTGAAGAAATTTTCGGCCAAAGCATTGAAAAGGACCTCTCAAAGTCTTCATATCTTATACAAAGATATTGGACGGGTAGGATTGACAATTCCTTTCAAAGAGGGAGTGAATGATACGATATCATTTATTCCAATTGAAGAAGAGTCAATAAAAATCGACGTCAACGACGATACAAAGTTGCATGACCATGCATCATCATACTTGGGCGAAAAGAACACGCGGATTGGAGTTACATTATTAATCGGAACTGGAGTTACGTAAACATGGCGACAAATTAATGTTGGAATCGGCCCAAATCATAGGAGATTCGGCCGAATCACTCCAAGACACATGAAAGATTTGTCTAGCATTTTTTTTCTTCATCTTCATATCTTGTCCAAAATAAAGATCTCCTTCCCCCACCTTTGAAGAAATTTTCGGCCAAAGCATTGAAAAGGACCTCTCAAAGTCTTCATATCTTATACAAAGATATTGAAGATCTCCTCCTCCCCACCATTGAAGAAATCGGCCAAAGCATCTTGAAAAGGACCTCTCCAAGTCTTCATATCTTATACAAGATATTGAAGATCTCCTCCTCCCCACCATTGAAGAATCGGCCGAAGCATGCTATGATGGAGACTTGTATTTTCGTTTTTTCTTGTCTTTTTTTCCCTTATCCTTTGTATACTACTATATATAGTAGTTCACCTTGTATTTGTAATCATCTTGAATATTAATAACATTGTATTTCTCTTGAAATATACGTTGAACGAGTTCAACAAAAACCTTGGTTATTATTTCGACGCGTCTCGAATTATAACTTGATCAATTCTCAATAGGTCTTGAGGAGAGATTATCTTTATCGAGTTATAGGTCTAATTCGGTAAAACGCATTCAAATCCATACACTATCCTACATCACGGCCGAAAACCGTATAATTTCGGCCACCACCTTGTATTTTTGGTTGATACTTTGATACTTGTCAAAACATAATAACCTTCCGTTGTATTTCATACGCTTTACGTACACTTACATACGTAATTCGTATCAATTTCTTTACTTGATTTTTGTTTTTCATTTCAAAGATCATGTGATCTTGTTTTATTCCTTAGTTGCTAAGAAGACTACCATGCTATAAGTAGTCTTGTTCATGCTTTCATAGAGTATTGGATGTTGAAGAAATAAGAATACACTTGTGTTTTCTTGGTGAATGCTTTTCATCGAAACCTTGATTATAATTCGACGCGTTTTCGAGTTTTAATCGAATCGATTCTCAATAGGTCTTGAGGAAAGATTATCTTATCAAACTATAGGTCTAGTTTGATAAATCAGTCATATTGTTCTTGTTTATGTAAGCCGAATTGCCCTACTTTCGGTTATATCTTACGAGTGTTACACATATTCGAGTGTTGTGAGGATCAATTATATTTCCGCTGCATTCCATACGAGTTTACGTCCATTTTTCATACGTAATTCATACGATATTTCTACATACACTCCGAACGATACGTATCCGCCCCCTCCGGGAGAATTCGTATCATAAGTGGTATCGGAGCCCAGGGTCATCTCCTTGGGCGATTTATTCAACGAGTTTTTTTTTTGAAGTATTTAGTCACCTTCTTGGGTTGTTCTTCACGGTTAGAAGAATTTTCGCATAACACTGGCAGATTAGCGCAGTCGGAAGAAAATAAAGTTTCCCATGGATTCGACCGTTGGATTGTCACGAAATTTTGACAAAGGTAAGCCAACTCATTGAACTACAGTCTGAACGGTGGAGATCAGATTCTTTGATCATCTTCTTGGTTCATTCTTCACGGCTTTCTTGGCAAATTTTCTGTTCGATTTCTGGATCATTAGAAGAGATGGACATGGCCATCTCCGAATTTTTGGTAAAGCTACGTGATGCTTTACATGACTTACTGGAACCTCGACGAGGAGGAGAAGGCCTGTGTTCCCCACGCCATACTAACGAGTTCGAGTTGAGCGAACTTCCGAAGTTCATCGGAGGTACCGATCCCTAAATTTATTTGAAATGGGAACGTAAGATGGATCGCCTGTTCGAGTTCAAAGGTCTTAACGATGAGGAGCTGATACGGAATCATTTGATATGAACGAAGAAGACGAAGTAAGGATCGATGTAAATGACCTTACTACACGCCATGCACGAACTACTACGTATTTAGGCGAGAAAACGGACATAAGACGTGGAGTCTCGGTCTCAGCCGTGTCATATAACACGGACCGTGTCATGCTATGCCGGAAGGTCGACAATCGGCCAGAAAATGGACGAACTGCCGGAAAAATCACCACCGGCCGGAAAATTCACCACTCGCCGAATCGCCGACGCCGCCGACCACCACTGCCGAATCGCCGACATCGCTGACCGAACCCGGCCGTGTCATCCGACACGGCCCGTGCCGAGGTGTCTGGATAATGAAATCTCGCCGCCGATCAACCCGACCGTGTCGTCCGACACGGCCTGCGGCCGACACAACCCGACCGCGTTGTGTGACACGGCCGAGTCACACTCTTCCGGATAGTACAATTCCATTGTCCGACCAACCCGACTGCGTGCGACACGGCCGAGTCTCGCCGAACATGTGCGCCCGCACATGCCGATCGCGGCCGGCCGATCGCACGGCCGTGTCCGGCTGCATCAAAGAAATGCCATTATTGCTGATTTTTTTTTTGTTGTTTTTCCTCCCCTCACGTGTCATGATTAGACTTGCATGTTATGTGGGGTGTCTTATATTCATTTTGTTGTGTGATTCCCCCTCCCCTTGATTTGATTCCCTTGTATTTTATCTTGTTGTTTTGTTTTTCATTTCAAGATCATGTGATCTTGTTTGATTCCTTAGTTGCTAAGAAGACTACCATGCTATAAGTAGTCTTGTTGATGCTTTCATTATGAATAATGTATGTTGAAGAAATAAGAATACACTTGTGTTTTCTTGGTGAATGCTTTTCATCGAAACCTTGGTTATAATTCGACGCGTTTTCGAGTTTTAATCGAATCGATTCTCAATAGGTCTTGAGAAAAGATTATCTTATCAAACTATAGGTCTAGTTTGATAAATCATTCATATTGTTCTTGTTTATGTAAGCCGAATTGCCCTACTTTCGGTTATATCTTACGAGTGTTACACATATTCGAGTGTTGTGAGGATCAATTATATTTCCACTGCATTCAATACGAGTTTACGTCCACTTTCATACGTAATTCGTATCATTAGTGGCATCGGAGCCGAAGGCTATTTCCTTGGCAATTTTATTGAAGATATCTTGTTCAAAACTATCTCTTGATTCTTGTTATGGTTTCTCCGATCCCGATTTCTTGATGAAACTCTGGGACGCACTAAGCGGTCTACCGGAACCACGTATGCAAGCAAGACGCGGGGATGACGCACGTCAAATACACCATGCGGATGAGTTTAAAGTAAACGAACTTCCGGAGTTCGTTGGAGGTACCGATCCCGAAGCTTATTTGGAGTGGGAACGGAAAATTGAACGCATGTTTGAATTCAAAGACCTTAACGACGAAACGCAAAATATGCAATTCTCAAGTTAGGGAAGGGTGCTTCTCTTTGGTTCGAAGGAGTAAAGACGCCAAGAACTCGGGAGGGAAAAGCAAAAATCCGTCGTGGGATTCTTTAAAAGAAAACTTCGTAAGAGGTATGTGCCAACATCACACCGGTTAACCTTATACCGGAAGATTGCCGACTTCATGCAAGGCAAACTAAGTGTCGGTGAATATATTGAAGAGTTCGAAAGTTTGGTCTTGATGGGAGAGCTAGAAGAAAACGAAGAACAAAAGATGTCCCGTTTTTTACGTGGCTTAAATAAAAACATAGCCAACACGGTGGAGTTATATCCATATGAAGATTTCGATACTTTATGTGGACTATGCATAAAGATAGAAGCCCAAAATAAATTGAAGTTTTCAAGACCCGAATTTCCTTCCAAATTCGGGAATCCAAGTGCCGGTTCGAGTTCGGGTACTAAAAGCACCACACCAAGTCATGTCCCTATCACGGCACCTAAGACTCCCTACGTACCCAAAGAAACAATCTTGGCGAAGGTACGATGTTTCAAGTGTCAAGGATTCGGCCATTACCAAAATGCATGCCCGAACAAACGGGTGGTGACACTAAGAGAGGCTCTTGAGGTCCGGGAAGAATTATTGGCCGAGGACGAAGAAGAAAGACTCGGCGATGTGTTTGACGTAAACGCCGAAGAAGAAGAGGAGTGTGAGGCTTACAATGCTCCGGACTATGACACGAGTCTAGTCCTTCGCACTTTACAAGTCAAGACGGTTTCGAGGGACACGGAGCAACGAGATCAAATATTCCACACCAAGTGTCAAATTAAAGACAAATGGTGTAGTTTGATAATCGATAGAGGAAGTTGTACGAATGTTGCTTCAAGCGAGATGGTGACAAAGCTCGGACTCATCACTACTACTCATCCAAAACCATACGCGTTACATTGGCTCGATGATGGGAGTAAGGTGAAAGTTTCGAAACAAGTACGGGTCGGATGAACTATGGGTTCGTATGGTGACAACGTACTATGTGATGTACTCCCGATGGATGCATGCCACATACTTCTGGGCCGACAGTGGCTATTTGATAGAGACGTTTTACATCGAGGAAGGAGTAACGAATATGAATTACGGGATAAAGGCAAGAAGATTGTGCTCAAACCAATGGCACCCCAAGCCATTCGATCGATGAGTTCTAATCAAATGGAGAAACCGAAGCTTACTATGTTTGCTAGTGAGAAAAAGGTAAGGCACGCTATTGACGATGGCGAGCGTGTGTATTTATTAATGATTAAAGAAACACGAGATGTTGACGTGATTGTGCAAGGCAAGAGAAATATCGATACCTTGCTACAAGAATTTGCAGATGTCTTCCCGGAAGACTTATCGCCGGGTTTGCCACCCTTACATGGGATTGAACACCAAGTCGACCTTGTACCGAGTGCATCACTCCCTAACAAGGCCGCCTATCGATGTAACCCCGAGGAGACAAAGGAGTTGAAAAAACAAATCGAGGAGCTAATGAATCGCGGGTACGTTCGAGAAAGTTTGAGCCCTTGTGCGGTTCCGGTTTTACTTGTTCCAAAGAAGGATGGGTCATGGCGGATGTGTATAGATAGTAGAGCCGTGAACAACATAACCATCAAATATCGGTTCCCAATTCCTAGACTTGATGATATGTTGGACGAGTTGCATGGTTCGGTGATTTTTTCGAAGGTTGATTTGAGAAGCGGCTATCATCAAATTCGCATGCGGGAAGGAGACGAATGGAAGACGGCTTTCAAGACAAAACATGGATTATATGAATGGCTCGTCATGCCCTTTGGCCTTACAAATGCGCCAAGTACTTTCATGCGATTAATGAATGAGGTACTTAAGCCGTTTTTGGGAAAATTTGTCGTTGTATACTTGGACGACATCTTGATTTATAGTCGATCATTGCAAGAGCATACTGACACTTGAGGAAAGTCTTCAAATCCTTAGGATCAAAAACTTTATGGGAAAAAGGAGAAGTGTTCGCTTTAGTCGAGAGTGTAGCCTTTCTCGCTACATCGTTTCTAAAGAAGGGGTATCGGTTGATCAAACCAAGATCGAGGCGATTAAATCTTGGCCTACCCCCAAAACCATCACGGAAGTCCGATCCTTTCATGGACTTGCTTCATTTTATCGGAGGTTCATACGAGACTTTAGTACCATTTCTAGTCCGATAACGGAATGCTTGAAAAAGGGACCGGTTATGTGGAACGGGCTGCCCAAGGGGCGTTTGAAAAATTGAAGGCGAAAATGTGTGAAGCACCTATCTTGGCTTTACCCGACTTTTCACAACCTTTCGAGGTAGAATGTGACGCAAGTGGAGTGGGTATTGGGGCGGTCCTCGTCCAAGGGAGGCGACCAATTGCCTACTTTTCGGAGAAATTGGGTGGGGCTCGACTCAACTATTGTACTTATGACAAGGAGTTCTATGCCATTGTGAGAGCTCTTGATCATTGGAGCCATTACCTTCGGCCGAAACATTTCATCCTACATTCCGATCATGAGTCCTTGAAATATATCAACGGCCAACTAAAGTTGAGTCCGAGACATGCTAAATGGGTGGAATTCTTGCAATCATTCCACTTTTCATCGAAGTACAAAGATGGCAAGAGCAACATTGTGGCGGATGCTTTGTCTAGACGGTATGCCTTGCTCTCTACTCTTGACATTCGGTTGCTTGTGTTCGAAGCATTGAAGGAGTATTATGATGGGGATGTGGATTTTGGTGAGGTTTTCATTCGGTGTAAATCTGGTCCGTTTGGAGAGTTTACGTTGCAACACGGATTCCTTTTCAAAGGGAATCGCCTATGTTTACCCAAACACCCGATTCGGGAATTATTAGTTCGGGAAGCTCACGGTGGAGGCTTGGCCGGTCATTTTGGTTCGGCCAAAACGTTGGAGGTCCTTAAAGAGCATTTTCATTGGCCAAAGATGCAAGTGAATGTACACGACATAATTAATAAGTGTGTGACATGCCATATTGCTAAAAGTTCATTCAAACCGGGAGCATACATGCCTTTGCCGATTCCGGAAAGATCGTGGGAAGAAGTCTCAATGGATTTTATTGTTGCTTTGCCTCGTACTCAACGAGGGAGAGATGCTATTATGGTTGTCGTAGACCGATTTTCGAAGATGGCTCACTTTGTGGCTTGCCACACGACAGACGACGCGAGTAACGTCGCCGATTTGTATTTCCGAGAAATCGTACGATTGCATGGGGTTCCAAAAACGATTGTTTCGGATCGGGACTCAAAATTCCTTAGTTATTTTTGGAACACCTTGTGGAGAAAGGTGGGAACCAAACTACTATTTAGCACGTCACATCATCCACAAACGGACGGTCAAACCGAGGTGACCAATCGAACGTTGGGCACATTACTACGTGGTCTTGTGAGCAAGACACGTATGATTGGGACTTGAAACTTGCACATGCGGAGTTCGCTTATAATCGTTCTTCTACTCATGCCACGGCACACTCTCCGTTCGAAGTAGTTTACGGACTAAACCCGTACATGCCGTTAGACCTAATTCCATTGCCAAGTGACGAGTTAGTGCACAAGGATGCGGAATCAAAATTGAAATCGATGATGAAATTACACGAGCAAGTACGTAATCGAATCAAGGAAATAAACGAGGCTTACAAAAGAAAGTCGAACAAACAAAGAAGGCCGAGATTGTTCGAAGTTGGTGATTTGGTTTGGTTGCATTTAAGAAAAGAGCGATTTCCAAATAAACGTAAGAACAAATTAATGCCGCGAGCGGAGGGACCGTTTAAAGTAATCGCGAAAGTGAACGACAACGCTTACAAATTAGAACTTCCGGGAGATTATGGGATTCATGCAACCTTTAATGTTGGGGACCTCTCACCTTACATCGATGATGACGGAATTTCGGAATTGAGGACAATTCCTTTTAAAGGAGGAGGAGATGATACGGAATTATTTGATATGAACGAAGAAGACGAAGTAAGGATCGATGTAAATGACCTTACTACACGCCATGCACGGACTACTACGTATTTAGGCGAGAAAACGGACATAAGACGTGGAGTCTCGGTCTCAGCCGTGTCATATAACATGGCCCGTGTCATGCTATGCCGGAAGGTCGACAATCGGCCGGAAAATGGACGAACTGCCGGAAAAATCACCACCGGCCGAAAAATTCACCACCTGCCGGAACTGGCCGATCGCTGCCGACCACCACCTGCCGGGACTGGCCGATCACTGCCGACCGAACCCGGCCGTGTCATCCGACACGGCACGTGCCGAGGTGTCCTGGATAATGAAATCTCGCTGCCGACCGAACCCGACCGTGTCGTCCGACACGGCCCGTGCCGACACAACCCGACCGCGTTGCAGCACGGCCGAGTCACACTCTTCCGATAGTACAATTCATTGTCCGACCAACCCGACCGTAAAGCGACACGCCGAGTCCTGCCGAACATGTGCGCCCGCACATGCCGACCGCGGCCGTGCCGATCGGCACGGGCCGTGTACGACAGACCAGCAAATGCCATTATTGCTGATTTTTTTTATTTTTTGTTGTTTTTCCTCCCCTCACGTGTCATGATTAGACTTGCATGTTATGTGGGGTGTCTTATATTCATTTTGTTGTGTGATTCCCCCTCCCCTTGATTTGATTCCCTTGTATTTTATCTTGTTGTTTTGTTTTTCATTTCAAGATCATGTGATCTTGTTTGATTCCTTAGTTGCTAAGAAGACTACCATGCTATAAGTAGTCTTGTTGATGCTTTCATTATGAATAATGTATGTTGAAGAAATAAGAATACACTTGTGTTTTCTTGGTGAATGCTTTTCATCGAAACCTTGGTTATAATTCGACGCTGCGAAGTTTTAATCGAATCGATTCTCAATAGGTCTTGAGAAAAGATTATCTTATCAAACTATAGGTCTAGTTTGATAAATCATTCATATTGTTCTTGTTTATGTGTTTCTAATTGCCCTACTTTCGGTTATATCTTACGAGTGTTACACATATTCGAGTGTTGTGAGGATCAATTATATTTCCGCTGCATTCCATACGAGTTTACGTCCACTTTCATACGTAATTCGTATCAGGAGCGTTGCAGATATGCAATTATCAAGTTGGTTAAAGGCGCTTCAGTTTGGTTCGAATTAAAGAAGAAGCAAAAGACTCGTGCTGGAAAAAACAAGATCCGTTCGTGGGAATCGTTGAAAAGAAAACTTCGCAAGAGATACGTACCATTCGGCTCGAGTTCGGCTCTCAAAATCGTAACAACATCAGCCCCCAACTCGGTTTCTAAAGCTCTCGACTTGCCTAATGAGACGAGTTTGCTGGAGGTGAGTTGTTTCATTGGCCAAGGGTTCGATCATGTGCAAGATGTTTGCCCGACTCTTGCTACCCAAGACGAGTTAATAGCCGAGGAAGAACAAGAAAGGCTAGGCGACATTCTCAAGTTTGATATAGAGGACGAAGGAGAAGAAGAATGTGTAGTTTACGATGCTCCCGATTATGATACAGACTTAGTTCTTCGTACTTTAGAAACCAAATCAGTTTCAAATGATTTGGAGCATCAGGACGAGTTAATGAGTGAGGAACTCACAAGTATACTTTTTAGTTCTACACAATCGTCCGTTCCCCAAGCTACAGAAGATGAAGAGATTGAGGACAAGGCCATTGTTCCCCAAAATTTCTATGAGGTTATTCCTATTATTGTTAAAAAATTGGAGGATCCCAATCCAATTGTTCTCATTGATCCAGTTCCCGACACCGACCAACGTAAAAGCTATGTGGCTATATGTGACTGGAAAACAGTAAAAGACGAACTCATTGATGAAAGGAATGAGAACAAGATTTGTGCCCACATGACGCCGGAAATGGAAATTATTCCGTTAAACCACAAATCTTTTTTTGGGGATTCCGTTAAGGGAAATGGTAGACACCTATATACGTCGTTTGTTTTTATTTTGCAGGTTGATCTTTTAAAAATGCAATCCCAAGCAAACGTCAACACATCCGACGAAAATTACATCTTCAACCCGGGAGGAGCACAACCCTATCCGGAATACCAATCGTCCTTGGACTTTAGATTCGAGGACGAATCTCTTTTAAAGGGGGAGGAGATTATACGGAAATTGACTAGTCCGAATAAAGAAAATGAAGCAAGGATTGACGTAAATGGCCTTACAATGCGTCATGCACGTACGGCGACATTTTTAGGCGAGAAAACGGACACAATACGTAAAAGGACCAAGCTGCCGAGCTCGACCGTGTCCCAGGACACGCCCGTGTCGCAACCTTCCGGAATTGGCCGAACGAACTGCCGCCGGACTCGACCGTGTCCCGAGAGACGACCGTGTCCTACTCTTCCGGAAAGCATCGAAAGTCTGCCGACCAACCCGACCGTGTCAGCCGAACACGGTCGAGTCCTGCTGCATCCGTCCACAATGCGCCGCGACCGTGTCCATCGACACGGCCCGTGTCCGGCAGCCAGCCCCTTTTTGTTTATACACCTTGTGTGTTGTTTTTGTCTCCTTTTCCTTTCTTTATCCCCCTATTATTTGATGTTGTTATTTTTATAGTTTTATTTTGATTCTTGGCTTCCTTTTCAAGATCATTTGATCTTGCTTTTGATTTCTTTACTTGGTTTTTGTTTTTCATTTCAAAGATCATGTGATCTTGTTGTTTTAGATTCCTTAGTTGTAAGAAGGCTTCACCTCCTATAAGTAGTCATTGATTAGCCTTGTAATAGATAGAGTATTATGAATTTGAATGTGAAAGAATACACTTTGTGTTTCTATCCTTGGTAAATGATTTTTACCGAAACTTGATTTTTAGTCGACGCGTTTTCGAATATTAATCCGATTGATTCTCAATAGGTCTTGGGAAGAAATCACCTTATCGAGTTATAGGTCTAATTCGATAAACCCTTGTTCTTGATCGTTCAAGTCTTCTTGTTCGATATTTTTATTGTTATCCGATATTTCATCCATATTCATACACTCGAATTACCATATTCATAAAAGCCTTCCGCTATCATACACTTACAAACACTCCGACCGATACGTATCCGCCTCTCCCGGAGAATTCCTATCACTTCAATGTATTCACTGACATTCAACTTTCCTTGCATGAGATCTGCAATCTTCCTGTACAAGGACAACCGGTGTGATGTTGGTACATATCTTTTACGAAGTTTTCTTTTTAATGAATCCCGCACGAGCTATTCGTGTTTTAATTCCTTCGTACCAAAGTGAAGCTCCTTTCCCCAACTTGAGAATTGCATACTTACACCTTCTCTCATCGTCAAGGTCTTTAAACTCGAACATGCGGTCAATTTTACATTCCCATTCCAAGTAGACTTCGAGGTCTGTCCCGCCAACGAACTCTGGAAGCTCATTAGCCTTGAATTCTTCGACATGGCGTGAGGATCGCTCATAGTCACCACGCCTAGGTTGCCAACGCTGGTCGCGTTGTTCTGGTATGTCACGCAATGCGTCACGAAGTTTTGCCAAGAAATCAGCGTCGTTGAGATCCATAATGCCAAAGATCAAGAACTTGGGCTCCGATGCCACTTATGATACGAATTTAGCACTTATGATGCGAATTCTCTATCGATTCAAATAAGGTCGCTTTTGACGAGCTAAGTTACCGATAAGGAATCGTCAGAACCGAAACACACCGCCACTGACAACACGGGCTAGCGGCACGCGCTCGCGACAGGAAAAGATGACGGCAACTCAATACAACAACAAGACAGGAACTTGGCCAAATGTAAAAAACTTGATACAAAGCCACTCCAAACAAATGACACTTAAACAAAGACGCTTTGGTCGGATGCGAATTGGAAACAGGAAACAAGTTCGAAGGATCGAACAACACTTGATGCGAAATGCCGAACAAGTATAAAACTATATCGAAGACAAACAGATATCGAAACAGGACAGAAACAGTTGTTTTATCGAATTAGACCTATAATTCGATAAGTGATTTCTTCTCAAGACCTATTGAGAATCAATCGGATTAAGATTCGAAAACGCGTCGAATAATAATCAAAGTTTTGATGAAAAGCATTCACCAAGGAAAACACCAAGTGTATTCTTATTTTTTCAACATTCAAAAATATCTATCTTCATTACAACTTCATCGCCCTATTTATAGGCAAAAGTAGCCTAACAAGAGTCTGACAAGATAATCTTAAATTATTACAAGCTGGGTTTAAAATAAGAAAAGATAATAAAAAGGTTCCTCATGTCACTTGGTGACAAAAGTAAAAGCTGGGCCTTGTCTCCAAGTTGAAAGCTGATAGCCGCTTTTTTCACACAGCATGTTGCCGAGAATCCTGCTGCCTTTCTAATAAAATATGATGAAATTCTTTTATTCTTTTACCACTTGGGCCCCCTTCCCCCAAGATGCAAGTTACCTATTGTTTAAGTTACTCCAAGTCCGGTTATTAAGGTAACTCCGTGTCTCGTTTTCTCGCCCAAGTATGTTGCATGGTTGCTTACGTCGATCATCACCTCGTCTTCTTCCCTTGGACTTGTAAATCCCGTATCACTGTGCAAGAAGGATAGTATCACTAATCCTTCTCCCAGGAATAAAAGCAGTCTGAGCCGGGTCAATCAAGGCATCCAAGCTATCACGCATACGGTGAACAATAATTTTCGAAATAGCCTTATATAATAAGTTGCAGCAAGAGATCGGTCTAAAATCCGACATGCTCCTAGGCAAGGCTACTTTCGGTACAAGAGAAATGATCGTAGAATTGATCTGCCTGACAAACTTCCCGGTAGCAAAGAAATTCATAATAGCAAACGAAATCTCACCCCCCACAATCGGCCAAGCCCGCCGGTAAAAAACAACATTAAAACCATCAGAGCCCGGGGCCTTGTCCTTATTAGACTCGAAGAACACAGACCAAACCTCATCGGCAGTAACAGGTCTAACCATGTGTACCGCATCATCAGGAGAAAGAGAAGCCGAAATAAAAGGCCTAACCTGGCTGAACAACAAAGGCATAATCCGATTAGAGTAACCCAACAGTCTCTCATAGAACCCAATAACCTCATTCTTAATAAGAGCAGGGTCAGTCAGCTCAGTACCATTCTCCGTATTAAGTCTATAGATACGAGATTAGAAGCAATCCGCCGGAAGAAGAAGAAGACAGTACACTAATCCCCATCCTTAAGCCAAGCCAACTTGGCCCGCTGCCTGAGCGAGGACTGTTCCTGAGCCACAACAACTGAGAAAACCCACCGACAACATCTCTCCAACAATAAAACCGAATCGTCCATGGGATGGTGCCTGAGAATACTCTGAGAAGAAGAGAGGAATGAAGTAGCAGCAGCGACATTCAATGCCAAATCCCCTTTCCCCTTCCTCATCGCGCGAAAAATGGGATTAAGGGCGTCCAACTTACGACAAATCGCATAAAACGGGCCCCCCACAATATGGTGACGCCAAATGTGCCAAACCGCCAGGAGGAAATCCTCAGAGCCAGCCAGGAAATTATCAAATCTGAATATTTTACCTCTGCATCGAGGCAAACTATCAAGACCCAGAATAAGGGGGCTATGATCAGAGGTCCGCGGCAGATCACGAGTAAGTACGATCAGCGTGATCAATAAACCACTGCGAGTTACCCACACCCTATCCAGACGTTTTATAAAGATCGAGGACACGGGCTCTTGTTATGCCAGGAGAACCAAGAGCCTACCATCGGAAGAGTCTCAAAATCCGCACGCCTGCAAAGCTCTCTAAACTCCACTAGAGGGGCTCATCGTCAGAGTGAGGAGCTCCCCCCCCCCCAAGATCTCACTAGTGTCCAGAACAGCATTAAAATCACCTATAATGACCCAAGGCTCAACATCATGTAGAACCGAGAAATCAGTGAGATACTGCCACAACAGTCGCCTCTCAATAAGATCATTAGATCCATAAGCAAAGGTAACCAAAAGACAGGACGAGTCGAGCAACAGAGTCATACGACAATGAATAAATTGCGACTCCAAAGCAATAATATCTACAGACACAGAACCAGGATCCCAACCAATCCAGATCCTCTTCCCAGGCCCACAACCGTAATTAGAGAACCACTTCCAAGAGCCAAAAATAAATGAAGAAACATGCCCAAAGTTACCAACCGAGACACGCGTCTCGAGTAGAGCAATACAACAAAGATTAAACGAACTAATTACCTCCCGGACGGATATGTGATGCTCAGTCCGGTTAAGTCCACGAACATTCCACACAGCAATAGGGATCATTTAACAACATCGACTCGGGCTGCATCAATAATAGGGCCCAAAGGAGAAGAACTAGAACAAAGTGACGTGCCGACAAACTCAGGAATCTCATCCTCAATATCATCGGCGAGACCAGAAAGAGCCGCAAACCTGTTGTGAGACGGCTCATGCATACCAGCACAAGCCCTCCTAGGCGACACGATAGGAGAGCTGGTAGTAACCAAGGAGAAAGTAGAGACACTACTCAACGGGCCCAAACTATCACTACGACCTCCAGTGCCCCCAGCTAACACCACATCTGGGCACCCTAATCCGCACTGGGCCAACCTCACTGAGCGACCCTCCAAATGAACTGCACCCAACGAGGACCCCGGACCATGAGCGCCTGAGGGAGCAGGCTTAGCCACATAAATACGAGCCTGCTTAACCTGCTTCTGAACCAAAGGCTTAGAAGTGCTCGGGCAAACCTGATCACGATGCCCGAAAACTCTACAAACACCACACCGATGTGGTAACCATTCATACTCGACATGGATCCTCCTAACACAAGGACAATCACCATCAGACGAAAGAACCATAAGAAACGAGCGAATCGTGCTAGTATTAGCGTCTAAGATGACGCAAACTTGAGCATAATCCACTTTCAGACAGTTCCTGGTTCCAACGCCGGATGTTGCTGGCGGAGGGCAGAAAGTCGGCGGGGCGACAGAGCTCCCAAAAATTTCGTCAATTTTAACAGATAGGAGCTGTGCATCCGGAATGCTCACGACTTTTTTGCCTAAGTGCCCAAATCCTCTGGCATCAAATTCTCTAAAAACCGGCGACGAGCTACAAGGGGCAGAGAAGACCGACTCACAGACCGGCAGCGACACACCACAAGAAGAGGACAAATACATAGCAGCAACCAATCGCGGACGAGACCACAAGCTAAATCGCCCGGATAATTTGTTGAATCAAACACAGAACCCAACTTTTGCCAAAAAAAAAATTGGGAAGAAACCCACTTGCGACCACCACCCAAATCGCAAAGAGAAGAAACCAAGTCGCAGGCAATCTGCAACAAATCGCGGAAATAAATCGCACGCCGACACCGAATTAACCCACAAAAATGAATCGCGAAATTAAATCACGAAACCAAGCTCGACGGCGCTCTATACCTCCGTAAAAACACTCCGACACACAACTCGCACAGAACAATATTGGGAAAAATAACAACAATTAAAATTGATATGAAGCTGAAGAGATTCCGAAACAAAATGTGAAAGAAAACTCTCTGGAAGATTAACCAGAAAAAAGACGGGGATGAAGATTGGCCGAAGAAGAGGGGAAGAAATTCGCCCTCAGAATCGCACCTTTACTGCGTGAATATCGCCCGCACATATTTTTTTTTTTAAGAGCGTAGATGAGAGATCTCTTCTTCAAAGTCCATGCATGAAGCCGTTGCAAGGAAGGAGCCGTTACCATATTCCATTCAAAAGTCTTGCCATAATTCTTCATGTTTACTCATTTTTCAAATTGTTATCTTTGTTTGTTTTTAGTTTGAATTAAGCTTAAAGTGGCACCTATTTAAAGGTCATTTTCGGATGTAATAAATCAGATTTTATATCTTAATACACATTGTGTTTACTTGAGTTTTTATCACTCTTGAGTTCAGTTTCTTACTATATACAAAGCACTCTTCGTTTCTTCACCCGAAGTGTTGTTTTTCACCTTGATTCTAAAGTTCTACTTACGTATATTTGTTGGGTTCTAGAACTATTTCTAGAGTTCGCATTTTGCGATTCGTAGGGTTGAGGACCTAATTACTTCCATCAACTTTACATCCATCCTTGTTACGTTACATTTCAGCCCACTATACATCAAACTAGCTTCCACATTACTCGAAGTCATATCCTACTCCAACAAAAAAAATTATATTATCATATCACTCCAAACATTTCATATCACTTCGTTTTTCCAAGTTCATATCACCTTTGAAAACGAATCAATCATATCTAAGTTCATATCATTTGGCATCGGAGCCAAGGTCCAACCCTACGTTCCACCTTACTATATTTTCTAACACTTCATCACCTTTCTTTCATAGCAACGAAACAACTTCATAACATCATGTTGGATATCGGAGGATCATCTCATTCACCTCCAAAGTTTGATATGAAGTTGATGATGAAACAACTTGAACAAATGATTGATGCAAATATGGAAAAATTTCATCAAAAAGAAAAACCACAAGTACGACGATCCATTCTTCCTCGAAGAGTTCCGAACGTGCAAATGGACGAAGACTATTCGGATGAAGAAGACACCGACAGAAATCCAAGGAGTTTTCAAAGAGGCCATGATCAAAGAAACGACAATCGACAAGATGGAAACTTGGGGAATATCAAGTTAAATGTACCTATGTTCCAAGGTAAGAGTGACCCCGAAATTTATCTTGATTGGGAAAGAAAAGTCGAACTTATGTTCGAATACCATAACTATATGGGCCTAAAGAAAGTAAAGATGGCAGCCATCGAGTTTACTGATTATGCCATTATTTGGTGGGATCAATTGTTGAACAACCGAAGAAGGAACCACGAACCACCTATTGAAACTTGGGAAGAAATGAAGGCGGTTATGAGAAGACGTTTTGTTCCAAGCTACTACTATCAAGAACCCTATAACCGATTGCAAACACTACGACAAGATACTCGAACCATTGAAGAATACTAAAGAGATGGAAATAATAATGATTCAAGACAATATTGAAGAAGATCGAGAAGCTACCATGGCAAGGTTCCTAGCGGGACTAAACCGAGAAATACAAAACATGGTGGAGTTACATCACTATGTTGAATTGGAAGATATGGTACACATGGCCATAAAAAATGAAAATCAAATCAAAAGACGAGGTAATGTTCGAACCACTCCTCAAAATTCTACTTGGAGGTCAGCCCCGAACACAAGTACCTCAAATGGAAAGACCACTTCATGGAAGACCGAACCATCTACAACTAAACTCACGGTCGCAGGAAGTAATCCGGCAAAACAAGTTCAGCTAAGTTCTAATTTTAATAGAAGTCGAGACGTTCAATGTCATCGTTGCAAAGGAAGAGGACATTACGCCAATAATTGTCCAAATCAACGAGTCATGGTAATAAGGCCAAATGGAGACATCGAATCTGAAAGTGACACCAAAGAAAATGAATCCCGAGACGAAGGTTCTGAAGATAAAATTCCGGCAGCCCTCACTTTAGTCACTCCACGTGCTTTAAGCATACAAGTTAAAGACGAACCAAATGAACAACGGGAGAATCTTTTCCATACGAGATGTTACATTAAAGATAAGATGTGCAGCATGATTATAGACGGAGGATCAAGTACAAATGTTGCAAGTACCGTGTTAGTGGAAAAACTCGGATTAATCACTTTGAAACATCCGAGACCGTATAAATTGCAATGGTTGAACAATAGTGGCGAAACAAAAGTCACCAAACAAGTGTTAGTGGCATTCAAAATCGGCAAATATCAAGACGAAATATTATGTGACGTAGCGCCGATGCTCTCTCTCGAAGTTCTCAACACCGACAAATGTGAAAGCAACGTGGCTACGTGTGATCAGAAAATAGTGAGGGGCGAATTCATTGCTGAAGGGTGTGCGGATGTGATTTGTGTTCACTTGGCGCCGGAGTTGGGAATTCCTCCGTTGATCCACAAATCATCTTTTTGGATGTCATTGAAAGATCTTGGAGATACCAAGTTGTACTCTTAAACAAAAACAAATCGACGTCAAGATGAGGGGAATGGTAGACCCCGAGGTACGTGGTTTCTTTCCATTTTACAGGTTGTTCTTTTGGATACACAACCACAAGCAAACGTCAAAATTATAGATGAAAATCACATCTTTAAACCGGGAGTAGTGCAACCATATCCCAAGTACCAACCTTTCTTTCGGACATTAGATTCGAGGACGAATCTTCTTGAAGAAGAAGGGAATGATGTGAGCAAGACTGAGCATCCAACAAACTACAAGTCATATCTTTCATCACGAAATGAAGCTTCAATATATCATATTTTTGGAGCATCAAAATCTGGATTTGAGGACAAATCCTTTTCAAGAAGAGGGGAATAATGAGAACCGGTCAACGTCATTAAAATACGGGAGGAGGACGATCCAACCAAGCTTGATTAACCAACATGCATACGTAAAATCTGCATGCATTATACACGGAAGTATTTTACCCGTATTCTACACAAAGGACCGTTGCATTTGAAGTTACATTCAGCCCCACCATTTGAAGAAGAAATCAAGAAGTTTTGGCACCTCCATTTTGATATAGCCGTTCACTCCATCATCAAAGTCATGAGTGTGATTAAATAAGTCTTCTCCAAAGTCATGATACGTGTATCATGAGTATCTATCAAGAAGATTTGGAAGGAGAATTTGAAGAGAGATAATTCATCCCTACAAAGACTTCTTCATCCATCCTACACCATATAGCCGTAGCTATTTTTTCACCATTTCATCAAAGTCTTGCCATATTTTCACACTTTTATCATCAAAGTCATCAAAGAGAATCCAGCATGAGAGATCTCTTCTTCAAAGTCCATGCATGAAGCCGTTGCAAGGAAGGAGCCGTTACCATATTCCATTCAAAAGTCTTGCCATAATTCTTCATGTTTACTCATTTTTCAAATTGTTATCTTTGTTTATTGTTTTTAGTTTGAATTAAGCTTAAAGTGGCACCTATTTAAAGGTCATTTTCGGATGTAATAAATCAGATTTTATATCTTAATACACATTGTGTTTACTTGAGTTTTTATCACTCTTGAGTTCGGTTTCTTACTACTATACAAAGCACTCTTCGTTTCTTCACCCGAAATGTTGTTTTTCACCTTGATTCTAAAGTTCTACTTACGTATATTTGTTGGGTTCTAGAATTATTTCTAGAGTTTGCATTTTTCGATTCGTAGGGTTGAGGACCTAATTACTTCCATCAACTTTACATCCATCCTTGTTACGTTACATTTCAGCCCACTATACATCAAACTACGCTTCCGCATTACTCGAAGTCATATCCTACTCCAACAAAGAAATCATATTATCATATCACTCCAAACATTTCATATCACTTCGTTTTTCCAAGTTCATATCACCTTTAAAAACGAATCAATCATATCTAAGTTCATATCACATATGCCAGCTTCTGCTTGAATTTCTTCTCTTTCTCATCCCAGCTCACTTTGTTTACCTCTCGGATAAACTGCATGTATATGTAGTCAGGCCAGTTAATCCTCTTTTGCTGTATAAGGGCTCCCATCACGACATACTTGGCAGAGGATAGTTGATCATAGCTTTGTGCCATGCCCATGACAATTTTGTTATTTATGTACATGACATATTTGTATTCCTTTTTAAGGTCATTTTTCCTCGTCATGAGTTTGACCTTCGATGTCTCCTTTGGCATCTTGATCTCATACCAAGTCTCAGTTGGGTTTTGCTTCAGGGCTTCGACGGTGATGCCCCTATTCTCCATTTGGAATGCGTTAGCGTTGGTCTGAGGAGTGATGTTGACTTCTTCTCCAAGAATAGAGCTTGAGATACAGTGCTCGGTGACTTGTGCTTACCTGTAGAAGCATATGACAGCCTCCTTGAAAAGCTGTTTCGGGAAAATGTCCAGAAATGGGTAGACGCCGTTTTTCTTCATCGTTCGGATCTGTTGTTGCCAGTAGTCCTTCAAAGTCGACAACAATGCTGAAAATAATCTATTCCTTCACCAGCTTGAGATTGACACCTTCGAAGTAAGATTCCATTTCTGCAAAAAGGATTTTCGCTTGAGTGTAGTGTATATTCCAAGAATTTTTCTGCTTTTTGAAAATTAGGGTTCTAAGAGATTGAATATGGTAAAGTTTTAGGAAATGATTTCTGCCATCTTAAAATACCCAGTTGAAAAGACTCTTTAAATTTTAATACTTTAAATAATCAAGCGGTGGTACAGTTTTTGAAAATTAAGGAATGACGGTAGTGGGACTTTGTGGAGGTAGTGGGACTGTCCACTTGTAAATAAATAATTAAGTCAGTCTAAGAGTGAGAAACTTAGCTGGTTGACCGTTTGACTTCTTGTCTGCTCTGCATCAGGTAAGTTGTGTCGCCTGTGGTTGATGTCAGGTAGCTTTCTTGTCTGGTCTCCACATCAGGTAGCTTTCTGCATCAGGTAGCTTTTCTGCATCAGGTAGATTTTCATCCACTGGTCTCCACATCAGGTAGCTTTCTTGTCTGGTTCAGATCAAATAACTTTTTATTCATCTTTAGATCAGATGACTTTTCTCATCTGTACTAGATTCCCAATCTAGTAGACCAAGTTCCATGCTTAGCTCCATAAGCCTTTTTTCTGGTAAAAGTTTTGTGAATATGTCAGTAATTTGGAACTCCGTGTTGACTCTTTCCACTCTAAGTCTCTTGTTTAGCACATGGTCTCTGATGAAATGATGTTTGACATCTATGTGCTTTGTCCTTGAGTGCAATACTGGATTGTTTGTGGCTGGAGTCTGACTCTACTTATGTTGTGAGCATTCTCTCGGATCGTAGTTCGGCTGTTCCCTGGATCTACCGCAGTCATTTGAGGCGGATTTGGCGTATTATTGATGGCATGCACTTCAGGGTCTCTCATATCTATAGAGAAGGGAATGTTGTGGCAGACTGCCTTTCTAAAAGATTAGTTTCTTACGAGTGGTCTAGCGAAGCGCCAGAGTCTCTCCGAGATCTTCTGTTGAGGGATATGTCTCCTGTTTATTTTAGCCGACATTAGTTTTCTCGCAGCATAACGCTCGGGTACTCTTTTTCCCTATCATAGGTTATTCCCATTGGGTTTTTCTACGATAGAGTTTTAACGAGGCCTGCGGCTGCAACCTCATACATCTGGTATGGGGGTTTAGGACCTTTTATTCAGTTTTCATAGGTTGCTTTTGCATTTGTGTTTTTCTTTCTGTTTCTCTTGACTACCCGCCTATGGGATTAGCTTGAGATTTTATTTTGTTGTCTAACCTGGTTGCCTGATTGTGGTATCCGTTGGCCCTCTCTTTGTAACTCTTTTCTGTTTCTCGTTTTTATAATAATATTGACCTTGATGAGAATACTAGATTGTTTGTGATAGCAATTGAACTGTTGTTATCACACCATACTGAAACTTCATTTGCAGTGATATTGTAGTCCCTTAGCTGTTGTCTGATCCATAAAATTTGGGCACATTACCTACTTGCAACTAGGTATTCTGAGATAATCTCTTGTGCCATCCCCATCCATTTTCAGCAATTGGCTTAGATAGAAAACAGGTGTTTGGAGTGCCTGTATTCCAATCTATCATGTAGACATCTCTTCTTCTGAATCCTTGTATTTCACTTCTCCAGATAGGATATCAATCACCATGCATTTCCAAATGGTGAAGACTACTAGATTATTTTCATCACAGAATTGGCTTATGCTCAATAGATTGTATTTGAGCCCTTTGACATAATGGACTTTGGATATGGTTATGTTTCCTCTGTGCAGCTGATACGGGATTGACGAGTTTGAGGGAAGAAGACGAGGTGATGATCGACGTAAGCAGCCATGCAGCCTGTGATGCACATGCGGCTACGTACTTGGGCGAGAAGACGGATACGAGGCTTGGAGTGACTTTGGTGGCCGGGCTCGGGATAACTTAGTTTATCATTTTTTTTGTATTATTTATTTAATAAAGGGTGCGACATGTGCAGCCCTATGTTGCTTTGCGTTGTTCGTTTAGTATTTTTCTTAAACGGTAGTAGCCCAAACTTGTTTAAGGGCGTTTTAGGGAGTAAAATTTATTTATGTTGCTAGGGTTTGGCAGCTATATATACATCATATAGCTCGGTCGATTAAGAGATCATGGAATACAGAAGTTGATTCTCTTTGAGTTCTAGTTGTTTGACGAGTTTCAAACACAAATTCTTGATTATTATTCGACGCGTTCTCGAATTTTAATTTGATCAATTCTCAATAGGTCTTGGGAAGAGATCACCTTTAGCGAGTTATAGGTCTAGCTCATCAATTCTCATTGTTTTTCTACTCGTCCGATCAGGAGTTGTTCTTATTCGACCGGAATCTTCTTGATTCGTTCGTGGTGTTGTTCATCGGAATCTTCTTGATTCGGGGTGCTGTCCGCTTGTCTTTTGATCGTGAAATTTACTTCCGCTTTGTAAAAATCGTGATTCATAACTGTTCGTGATTCGGTATATCCGCTCTTACACGGTTGGATCGCCTCGTTTATAGTTGATGTTCGTCGTCCGGGCGTGGTTCTTATTTCTGTCTCGTTCGGCCGCAATTCGCTTGTTGTGGCTATTGTTGCTGTTTGTTACTACTGTTGGTGGGGCGTGTCGCTGTTTGTTCCCGTGCGACCGGTTACTGTTTGTGTGAGAGTTGCTGTTCTGATAGGGGATTGACTAATCTAATGATACGAAGCCGAATACTCCAAGCGAAGAAGATGAAGTAAGAATTGACGTAAAACACCTCGATCGCACTACAACCTACTTAGGCGAGAAAACAGAAACAAGGCACGGAGTTACCTTGATAGTCGAAATTGGAGTAACTTAAACAAAAGACAAATAGCATCTTGGGGAGGGAAAAGGGATCAAGTGGCAACTAAACAAATAAAAAGATGTTCAGCTTTCTCTTGCAAAAGCAGCAGGATTCTTGGCAAAAAGGGCGGCTGTCAACAAACAACTTGGAGGCTAAGACCCAGCTTTTACTTTTGTCCACAAGTGACATGAGGAACCTTTTTATTATCTTTTATTATTCTAAGCTCAGCTTGTATTAGTTTAAGTTATCGTGTCAGGCTGCTTTTGCCTATAAATAGTGGCAGTAGAGTTGTTATGAAAAATTATTGAATTTATAAGTATTTAGAACACTTTGTTTTTTTCCCTGGTGTATGCTTTTCATCAAACCTTGGTTTTTATTCGACGCGCTCAATACTAACTGATTGATTCTCAATAGGTCTTGAGGAGAAATCACTTTATCAAATTATAGGTCTAATTTGATAAAACATCTGTTTATACCTTGTTTCGATATTCGTTTATTTTTCGATACGTTTGATACTTGTTCAATATTTCGTATAAAGTGTTGTTCGATCCTTCGAACGTGTTTCTGCCTTAAATTCGCTCCCGAACGAAACGCGTCGCTTTGAGTCTTTTCATTTGGACCAAATTCTGCCTTGTGGTCAGACGAATTACCGCCTTCATCACCGGCAAGATTGGTGCCGAGCGAGCCGTTGTCACCGCCCCGGCGCTTTCTTGTCGATAGCTTCCGCTCATCAAAAAGCTCATCAGTATCGATAGCGAATTCGCATAACCAAAGTGAGAATTCGTATCATAAGTGGTATCGAGCCCAAGTTCTTGATCCTTGGCATTATGGATCTCAACGACGCCGATTTCTTGGCAAAACTTCGTGACGACCGCGTGACGCACTGCAACAACGCGACGTTGGCAACCTAGGCGTGGTGACTATGAATGACCCTCACGCCATGTCGAAGAGTTCAAGGTGAACGAGCTCCCAGAGTTCGTTGGAGGGACAGACCCTGAAGTTTACCTGGAATGGGAACGAAAAATTGATCGTATGTTCGAATTTAAAGACCTTGACGATGAGAAAAGGTGTAAGTATGCAATTCTCAAGTTGGGGAAAGGAGCTTCACTTTGGTACGAAGGAGTGAAAACACGAAGAGCTCGTACGGGGAAAGAAAAGATCCATTCGTGGGATTCGTTAAAAAAACTTCAGAAACATATGTACCAAAGATCACACCGTTGTCCTTGTACAGAAGATTGCAGATCTCATGCAAGGAAAGTTGAATGTCGGTGAGTACATTGAGGAGTTTGAGAATCGACCTAATGGGAGAAATAGAGGAGAATGAGGAGCAGAAGATGTCGCGATTTTTGCGTGGCTTAAACCGAAGCATAGCTAACTCGGTGGAACTGTATCCATACGAGGACTTCGATACATTATGTGGGTTATGTGTGAAGCTAGAAGCTCAGAACAGGATGAAGATGTATAAACCCGAGTTTCCAGTCAAATTTGGAAACCCAAGCGTCGGATCTAGTTCACCATTAAGGCAATCTGACTCAGCCTCTGTTGCGATTCCTGCTAAGGCAACTGTACCCTACGTACCAAAGGAGATGAGTTTGGCTAAAGTAAGATGTTTCAAATGTCAAGGGTTCGGGCATTATCAAAATGTTTGTCCAAACAAACGAGTGGTGACACTCAGGGAAGCTGTCACGATCCGAGACGAGTTGTTGGTTGAGGAAGAAAGACTGGGTGACGTATTTGATTTCGACTTGAAGGATGAAGAAGGAGAAGAATGCGAGACTTACGATGCTCCGAGCTATGACACGGCTTTAGTTCTGCGAACGCTACAAGCCAAAGTCAGATCGAATGATTCGAACAATGAATCAAATATTTCACACAAAGTGTCGAGTGGGAAATAAATGGTGTAGTTTGATCGTGGATGGAGGGAGTTGCACCAACGTAGCTTCCAGCAAGATGGTGACTACACTCGGGCTGACCACTACGGTTCACCCGAAACCTTACACTTTGCATTGGCTCGATGATGGGACCAAAATAAGGGTGACTAAACAAGTGAGGATTGGACTAGCCATGGGTTCATATGAAGACAACGTATTATGTGATGTACTCCCGATGGATGCATGCCATGTACTGTTGGGAAGACCGTGGATGTTTGATAGGGACGTTTTACATCGAGGAAGAAGCAATGAGTACGAGTTACGAGATAAAGGCAAGAAGATTGTGCTTAAACCAATGTCACCTCAAGCTATTCACTCTATGAGTTCTAGTAGGAGTGAAAAACCAAAACTGGCCATGTTTGCGAGCGAACGGGAGGTGGAACATGCTATTAATGATGGCAAGTGTGTGTACTTGTTGGTTCTGAAGGAGGCACAGAATGGTAACATAGTTGTACGGAACGAAAGGATGGATGTCCTATTACGCGAATTTGCGGATGTTTTTCCCGAAGAATTACCGTCGGGTTTACCACCAATTCGCGGGATTGAACATCAGATCGACCTCATACCGGGTGTGTCGTTGCCTAACAAAGCTGCCTATAGATGTAATCCCGAGGAAACAAAGGAATTACAAAACCAAATCAAGAACCGATGGATCGTGGATACGCTCGAGAAAGCCTAAGTCCTTGTGCGGTTCCAGATATCGATTCCAAAGAAAGACGGATCTCGGAGGATGTGTATTGACAATGAAGCGGTGAACAACATAACCATCAAGTATCGATTTCCGATTCCGAGGCTTGATGACATGTTGACGAATTACACGGATCGCTGATCTTTTCAAAAGTTGATCTACGAAGTGGTTATCACCAGATTCGAATGCGAGAAGGAGATGAGTGGAAGACACCTTTCAAAACTAAACACGGCCGTATGAATGGACCGTTATGCCGCTCGGTCTTACAAATGCACCGAGTACTTTCATGCGCTTGATGAATGAGGTACTTAAGCCATTTTTAGGGAAATTTGTGGTTGTATACTTAGATGATATTTTGATCTACACTGATCGTTGCAAGAACATTTCGAACACTTGAGGCAAGTCTTGAAACCCTTAGAGACCGTTTGTATGGAAAAAGGAGAAGTGCTCATTTTTGGTCGAAAGTATAGTCTTTCTTGGCTAAATTGTTTCAAAGGATGGAGGCTCGATCAAGCGAAGATCGAAGCAATTAAGTCTCGCCGGTTCCCACTACGGTGACGGAGGTTAGATCGCTCCATGGACTAGCTTCATTTTACCGAAGATTCATTCGAGACTTGCATCATTGCAAGCCCAATAACCGAATGTTTGAAGAAGGGCACGTTTAATTGGAGCAGAGCCGTCAGAGTCATTTGCAAATTTGAAGGCGAAGTTGTGCGAAGCACAAATCTTAGCATTACCCGATTTTTCGCAACCGCTTGAGGTGGAGTGTGATGCTAGCGGGTGGGCATTGGAGCGGTTCTCATTCGGGAAAGCGACCTATTGCTTATTTTTCCGAGAAGTTAAACGGTGCTCGTTCGAATTATCAGACGTACAAGGAGTTTTATGCTATTGTGAGGGCTCTAGATCATTGGAGTCACTATCTTCGACCAAAGCATTTTATCATACACTCGGACCATGAATCTTTGAAGTATATTAACTGGACAACACAAGTTAAGTCCTGTGCATGCGAAGTGGGTGGAATTCTTACAATCATTTCACTTCTCATCGAAGTATAAGGATGGCAAGAGCAATATTGTGGCAGACGCATTGTCTAGGCGTTATGCCTTACTCGCCACTCTTGATGTTCGTTTGCTAGGGTTCGATACAGTAAAGGAGTATTACGAAGGTGATGCGGATTTTGGCGAAACCATCGCCTGTGCAAACCCGGCCTGGGAGAATTTTCGATACAGGAGGGCTTTCTTTTAAGGGGAATCGTGTTTTCCTACCGATGCACACGTTTCGAGAATTTCTGGTTAGAGAGGCTCACGGAGGGGGTTTGGCTGGCCACTTCGGTTCGGCCAAGACATTAGAAGTGCTTAAGGAACATTTTTATTGGCCAAGGATGCAGGGGGATGTTAATAATATAATCAGTAAATGTGTGACGTGCCATATTGCGAAAAGTTCGTTCAAATCGAGTCTACACACCTTTACCGATTCCGAGAGAGGCCGTGGGAAGATGTCTCAATGGATTTCATTGTGGCTTTGCCTCGAACCTAACGAGGTAAGGATGCGATTATGGTGGTCGCCGATCGTTTTCAAAGATGGCTCATTTTGTTCCTTGTCACAAAACCGATGATGCGAGTAATGTTGCCGACTTGTATTTCCGAGAGGTGGTGCGATTACATGGAGTTCAAAACTATTGTTTCGGACCGACTCAAAGTTTCTAAGCTACTTTTGGAACACGTTATGGAGGAAGGTAGGAACTAAGCTTTTGTTTAGTACTTCACATCATCCTCAAACCGACGGACAAATCAAGTAACGAATCGAACACTGGGACGCTGCATGCAGGCTTGGTGAGCAAGACACAAAAGGACTGGGATCTCAAATCGCACATGCGGAGTTTGCTTATAATTGATCTCCTACTCATGCCATCGCACACTCTCCATTTGAAGTAGTTTACTGATCGAATCCTTACATGCCGCTAGATCTAATTCCACTACCAAGTGACGAATTGGTGCATAAGGATGCGAGTCAAAACTAAAATCAATGATAAAATTACACGAACAAAGTGGATCGAATCAAGGAAATAAACGAGGCGTATAAAAGGAAGTCGAACAAGCAAAGAAAGCCGAGACTATTCGAGGTTGGAGATTTAGTTTGGTTACATTTGAGGAAGGAACGATTCCCGAGTAAGCGTAAGAATAAGTTAATGCCACGAGCCGAGGGGCCATTTAAAATAGTTGCGAAGGTGAACGACAATGCTTACAAATTAGAACTTCCGGGCGACTATGGAGTGCATGCTACTTTCAACATAGGTGATCTTTCTTCTTATCTTGATGACGACGGGATTGCAGAATTGAGGACAATTCCTCTTAAAGGGGGAGGGGATGATACGAAGCCGAATACTCCAAGCGAAGAAGATGAAGTAAGAATTGACGTAAAACACCTCGATCGCACTACAACCTACTTAGGCGAGAAAACAGAAACAAGGCACGGAGTTACCTTGATAGTCGAAATTGGAGTAACTTAAACAAAAGACAAATAGCATCTTGGGGAGGGAAAAGGGATCAAGTGGCAACTAAACAAATAAAAAGATGTTCAGCTTTCTCTTACAAAAGCAGCAGGATTCTTGGCAAAAAGGGCGGCTGTCAACAAACAACTTGGAGGCTAAGACCCAGCTTTTACTTTTGTCCACAAGTGACATGAGGAACCTTTTTATTATCTTTTATTATTCTAAGCTCAGCTTGTATTAGTTTAAGTTATCGTGTCAGGCTGCTTTTGCCTATAAATAGTGGCAGTAGAGTTGTAATGAACAATTATTGAATGTTGAAGAATTAAGAACACTTGGTGTTTTTCCCTGGTGAAATTATCCAAGACAAAAAGTCCATCACGAGAAACTGAGTCGTTATAAAAATTAGGCCCAAAGCTGTCGTTTTCTTTTAACCGGCCAATTTCAGTACCAAGCTCAATTTCCCTCTCAATAGAAAACATGGTTAGATTCGGTTTCTTACCTCGGTTAGGGATCATAGATTGAAGGGACATTGGTTTAACACGATCCTCTTGTCCTTATCCCGCAACTCGTACTCGTTACTTCTTCCTCGATGTAAAACATCTCTATCGAATAGCCATGGTCGTCCCAAGAGTACATGGCATGCATCCATCGGGAGTACATCGCATAATATGTTGTCGACGTACGAACCCATTGATACGATTACGTATTGTTATGAACGTAAATTCGCCGGAAAATGCAGCGGATATATCTTTTACCTCACAACACTCGTATATGTGTAACACTCGTATGAATTAACCGAAAGTAGGGCAATTCGGCTTACGTAAACAAGATAATATGAAAGTAAATTATCAAACTAGACCTATAGTTTGACAAGACAATCTCTCCTCAAAACCTATTGAGAATTGATTAAATTACAACTCGAAGACGCGTCGAATTATAATCAAGGTGTGCTGAAAATCATTCAACAAGAATACAACATGTATTTCATTTTTCATAAGCTTCAAAGTTGATTTCAAATGATGAATATGAGGCTAATATATAGCATTACAACTACTAATAAGATCAAACAAGATCACACAAGATCAAACTAAAAGACAAGTAAAAACTAAACTATCAAGACTTTGACAAAGATTGAAAGCAACATCATGCATGGCTTCTTCCTCCTTTATTTCGGTCGTGGGGTACTTGAAGGGAGGAGATAATCATCTTTCTCATGTGATATCTTTTGTAAGGCTTTGACAAGGACTTGAACATGAAAGGGACTTCTTGGCATCTTCTTTTCCATGTGGTTCGGCCAATTTCTTTCAAAAGGGTGGAGTGAATCAAATCTCTATTCTTGATCTTGATATGGTGGACTTTGAAAATGAAAGCAAATATTAATGTAGTGGGGACAAAGATCCTTCATGGATCCTTCATCAAATCGGCCGAAATCTTCCCCCTAATATGGCCGATTTTGTATGCATGAACATGCATACGTATGCATGCTTTGATACGTCTAAGTTATCCCGGTACCGATTATTAAGATTGTTCCCATTTCCGCATTTGTTTTCTCACCGAAGTACGTAGGTGCATGTGCATGTAACGTGGTATCGTCACCTATGTCAATTCTTACTTCATTTGGAGACGTCACAATCGCATCATCCCCTCCCCCTTTGAAAGGAATTGACCTCAATTCAGTGATTCCCTCATCGTCAAGGTAAGAAGATAGATCGCCCACATTAAAAGTGGTGTGTACCCCATAATCGCCCGGAAGTTCTACTTTATACGCATTGTCGTTCACTTTTCCCACAATTTTGTAAGGTCCCTCGGCCCTCGGCATTAGCTTGTTCTTGCGTTTGCTAGGAAATCTCTCTTTTCTTAAGTGTACCCAAACCAAGTCGCCTACTTCGAATAGTCTCGGTTTTTTGTGATTGTTGGATTTCCGTTTGTATGCGTCATTCACCTCTTTGATTCGATCATGTATTTGTCCGTGCAACTTGATCATCGATTTAAGTTTTGATTCCGCATCTTTGTGTACCAACTCGTCCTTCGGCAATGGAATCAAGTCTAAGGGTATATAAGGATTTAACCCGTAAACGACTTCAAAAGGAGAATGTGCCGTAGCATGTGTAGGGGATCAGTTATAGGCAAATTCCGCATGAGCAAGTTTCAGGTCCCAATCCTTTTGCATTTTATTCACAAGTCCTCGCAACAACGTTCCTAACGTTTGATTTGTGACTTCGGTTTGACCATCGGTTTGAGGATGGTGCGAAGTGCTAAATAAGAGCTTTGTACCCACTTTCCTCCATAAAGTATTCCAAAAATAGCTAAGGAATTTCGAATCCCGATCCGAAACAATAGTCTTTGGAACTCCATGTAAACGAACCACCTCTCGGAAGTATAAATCGGCCACGTTGCTTGCGTCGTCGATTTTGTGGCAAGCCACGAAATGAGCCGTTTTTGAGAACCGATCAACAACCACCATAATAGCATCTTTACCTCGTTGAGTACGGGGAAAAGCGATGATAAAATCCATGGAAACATCTTCCCACGGTCTCTCTGGAACCGGTAGAGGCATATACGATCCCGGTTTGAATGAACTCTTTGAGATGTGACATGTTACGCATTTACTTAAAATATTGTAAACATCTTTTAGCATTTTTGGCCAAAAGAAATGTTCTTTTAGTACTTCCAATGTTTTAGTCGTGCCAAAATGACCCGCTAAGCCTCCTCCGTGAGCTTCCCGAACCAATAATTCCCGAACCGCCTGTTTTGGAACACATAGCCTATTCCCTTTAAATAGGAAATCATCTTGTAACATGAACTCCCCGAACGGACCAGATTTGCAAATAGTAAAAATTTCTCCAAAATCCGCATCATTTTCATAACACTCCTTCAACATTTCGAAACCAAGTAACCGAACCTCCAGAGTAGAAAGTAAAGCATACCTCCTAGATAATGCATCCGCAACGACATTACTTTTACCGTCTTTGTACTTGGATGAAAAGTGAAATGATTGTAGGAATTCCACCCACTTGGCATGCCTCGGACTCAGTTTATGTTGTCCGTTAATGTACTTCAATGATTCCTGGTCCGAGTGTAGAATAAAATATTTCGGACGTAGGTAATGACTCCAATGATCAAGGGCCCGTACGATAGCATAGAATTCTTTATCGTAAGTGCAATAATTCAACCGAGCTCCGTTCAATTTCTCCGAAAAGTAAGCGATAGGCCGTTTACCTTGAATAAGAACCGCTCCAATTCCAACTCCACTAGCATCACATTCAACTTCGAATGGTTGAGTAAAATCGGGTAGTGTTAGGATCGGTGCTTCGCATAATTTGGCCTTTAACTTCTCGAAAGCTCCTTGGGCAGCCCCGTTCCATACAAATGGTCCCTTTTTTAAACACTCCGTTATCGGACTTGAAATGGTGCTGAAGTCTCGAATAAACCTCCGGTAAAAAGAAGCAAGTCCGTGAAATGATCTCACTTCCGTCACGGTCGTAGGGGTCGGCCAAGACTTAATTGCTTCGATTTTTGTTTGATCAACCGCCACTCCGTCCTTTGAAACGACATAGCCAAGAAAGACTATACTTTCGACTAGGAACGAACACTTCTCTTTTTTTCCATATAATTTTCGGTCCCTCAAAGTTTCGAAAATTTGTCTTAAGTGTCCGAAATGTTCTTGTAGTGACTGACTATAGATTAGGATATCATCCAGATATACAACAACGAACTTCCCCAGAAATGGTTTAAGCACTTCGTTCATCAACCTCATGAAGGTACTAGGCGCATTTGTAAGACCGAACGGCATAACGGTCCATTCATATAATCCATTTTTCGTTTTGAAGTCCGTCTTCCACTCGTCACCTTCTCGCATTCGGATTTGATGATATCCGCTTCGTAAATCAACTTTTGAAAAGATCACCAAACCATGTAGTTCGTCTAACATATCATCAAGTCTCGGAATAGGGAACCGATACTTGACGGTGATATTGTTCACGGCCCGACTATCCACACACATCCGCCAAGAACCATCTTTCTTAGGAACAAGTAAGACCGGAACCGCACACGGACTCAAACTCTCCCGGACATACCCGCAGTACAAAAGCTCTTCGACTTGTCTTTGTAATTCCTTCGTCTCCTCGGGATTACATCTATAAGCGGCTTTATTAGGAAGTGGTGCTCCCGGTATAAGATCGATTTGGTGTTCGATACCGCGAATAGGTGGTAAACCCGACGGTAATTCTTCGGGAAAAACATCCTCAAATTCGTGTAACAACACATCTAGCTCTCCTCCGTTTTGTACTCCCTTGTTCTCGTCCCGTGTCTCTTTAAACATCACCAAATATACTCGCTCCCCGTCATTAATGGCATGTTCCATTTCTCTTTCGCTAGCAATCATGGTAAGTTTCGGTTTCTCCACTCGACTGGAACTCATCGAACGGATAGCTTGCGAGGACATTGGTTTGAGCACAATCTTCTTTCCCTTGTCTCGTAATTCATATTCATTACTCCGACCTCGATGTAAAACATCTCGGTCGAACATCCATGGCCGTCCCAAAAGTACATGGCATGCGTCCATCGGGAGTACGTCACACAATACATCATCCCCGTATGTTCCCATAGTTAGGTTGACCCGTACTTGTCTCGACACCTTCACTTTGCTTCTATCATCGAGCCAATGTAAAGCATACAGTCTCGGGTGAGCCGTAATAGTTAGCCCGAGTTTTGTGACCATCTCGTTTGAAGCTACATTCGTGCATCTCCCTCCGTTTATTACCAAGCTACACCACTTTTCTCCGACTTTGCATTTGGAATGAAAGATTTGGTCTCTTTGCTCCGTATCACTTGGAATGATTTTGGTATGTAGTGCTCGAAGCACTAAAGCAGTATCATATTCTGGAGCGTCATAAGTCTCGCATTCCTCGTTCTCTTCCTCGGCCTCCATGTTAAATACGTCACCAAGGCCTTCCTTCTCGTCCTTTACTAAAAGTTCGTCTCGGACCGCAAGAGCTTCTCTTAAGGTGACCACCCATTTATTAGGACATGCATTTTGATAGTGACCAAAGCCTTGACATTTAAAACAACGTACTTTAGTCAAGTTCGTTTCTTTGGACACGTGAGGAACCTTCGGGGCTGGGGTAGGGACTTGAAACGGTACGGTAGGTTTCGTAGTCGAACTCAAGCCGACACTTGTATTTCCGAATTTGTATGGGAATTCGGGTTTGGCAAACTTCAACTTGTTTTGAGCTTCTATTTTTATGCATAGTCCGCATAAAGTGTCAAAATCTCCACAGGGGTATAATTCCACCGTATTTGCAATGTTTCGGTTTAGGCCACGTAAGAAACGTGACATTCTTTGTTCTTCATTTTCTTCGAGTTCTCCCATTAAGGCCAAGCCTTCAAATTCTTCGATGTATTCTTCCACACTTAGTTTCCCTTGCACGAACTCCGCAATTTTTCGGTATAATATTAACCAATGTGATGTCGGGACATACCTTTTACGTAGTTTTTTCTTCAAAGAATCCCAAGAACGAATTTTCTCTTTTCCCGCACGAGCTCGTTGTGTTTTCACACCCTCGAACCATAGGGAAGCGCCCTTACCTAACTTGAGAATCACATATTTGCACAGTTTCTCATCATTAAGGTGCTTGAAGTCGAACATACGTTTAATCTTTCTCTCCCACTCCAAGTAGACTTCGGGATTGGTACCTCCGACAAATTCCGGAAGTTCATTTACTTTGAATTCATCTACATGACGCGGTGAATGTGCATCATATCCTCCTCTTCTAGCTTGAAAACGTGGTTCTTGTAAATTTTGTAATGCCTCACGGAGTTTCTCCATGAAATCGTCGGAAAAATCCATGATAAGATAGCTTACTCCATAAAATCGCCAAGAGAATTTCGACAAGGAAATAACCTTGGTCTCCAATACCACTAATGATACGAATTACGTATTGTTATGAACGTAAATTCCCCGGAAAATGCAGCGGATATATCTTTTACCTCACAACACTCGTATATGTGTAACACTCGTATGAATTAACCGAAAGTAGGGCAATTCGGCTTACGTAAACAAGATAATATTAAAGTAAATTATCAAACTAGACCTATAGTTTGATAAGACAATTTCTCCTCAAGACCTATTGAGAATTGATTAAATTGCAACTCGAAGACGCGTCGAATTATAATCAAGGTGTGCTGAAAATCATTCAACAAGAATACATAACATGTATTTCGTTTTTCATAAGCTTCAAAGTTGATTTCAAACAAGATCACACAAGATCAAACTAAAATACAAGTAAACAATAAACTAAACTATCAAGACTTTGACAAAGATTGAAAGCAACATCATGCATGGCTTCTTCCTCCTTTATTTCGGCCGTGGGGTACTTGAAGGGAGGAGATAATCATATTTCTCATGTGATATCTTTTGTAAGGCTTTGACAAGGACTTGAACATGAAAGGGACTTCTTGGCATCTTCTTCTCCATGTGGTTCGGCCGATTTCTTTCAAAAGGGTGGAGTGAATCAAATCTCTATCCTTGATCTTGATATGGTGGACTTTGAAAATGAAAGCAAATATTAAAGTAGTGGGGACAAAGAACCTTCATGGATCCTTCATCAAATCGGCCGAAATCTTCCCCCTAATATGGCCGATTTTGTATGCATGAACATGCATACGTATGCATGCTTTGATACGTCTAAGTTATCCCGGTACCGATTATTAAGATTGTTCCCATTTCCGCATTTGTTTTCTCACCGAAGTACGTAGGTGCATGTGCATGTAACGTGGTATCGTCACCTACGTCAATTCTTACTTCGTTTGGAGACGTCACAATCGCATCACCCATGGTTAAGCCGACCCGTACTTGTTTCGAGATTTTCACTTTACTCCCGTCATCGAGCCAATGTAATGCGTATGGCCTTGGGTGAGTAGTAGTGATGAGTCCGAGCTTTGTCACTGATACGGAATTGAATAGTCCGAATAAAGAAAACGAAGCAAGGATTGATGTATATGGCCTTACAACGCGTCATGCACGTACGTCGACATTTTTAGGCGAGAAAACGGACACAATACGTAAAAGGACCAAGCTGCCGAGCTCGACCGTGTCCCAGGACACGCCCGTGTCGCAACCTTCCGGAATTGGCGAGCACCGCCACGGACTCGACCGTGTCCCGAGACACGACCGTGTCCTACTCTTCCGAAAGCATCGAAAGTCTGACCCGGCCCGACCGTGTCAGCCGAACACGGTCGAGTCCTGCTGCATCCGTCCACAATGCGCCGCGACCGTGTCCATCGACACGGCCCGTGTCCGGCAGCCAGCCCCTTTTTGTTTATACACCTTGTGTGTTGTTTTTGTCTCCTTTTTCTTTCTCTATCTCCCTATTATTTGATGTTGTTATTTTTATAGTTTTATTTTGGTTCTTGTCTTCCTTTTCAAGATCATTTGATCTTGCTTTTGATTTCTTTACTTGGTTTTTGTTTTTCATTTCAAAGATCATGTGATCTTGTTATTTTAGATTCCTTAGTTGTAAGAAGGCTTCACCTCCTATAAGTAGTCATTGATTAGCCTTGTAATAGATAGAGTATTATGAATGTTGAATGTGAAAGAATACACTTTGTGTTTTTATCATTGGTAAATGATTTTTACCGAAACTTGATTTTTATTCGACGCGTTTTCGAGTATTAATCCGATTGATTCTCAATAGGTCTTGGGAAAAAATCACCTTATCGAGTTATAGGTCTAATTCGATAAACCCTTGTTCTTGATCATTCAAGTTTTCTCGATCGATATTGTCACTTTTTCCGATATTACTTCCATTTTTCGTTTGCTCGAATTTTCATCGTCATATTCGATATTACTCCTTGATACGATATCTAATATTCCAATCGAAGAAGCTCCAATAAAAATCGACATCCACGACGATGCAAATTCGCATGGCCATGCATCATTATACTTGGGAGAAAAGAATACGCGGATTGGAGTTACGTTGTTAATCGGAACCGGAGTAACGTAAAACTCGACGACGGAATCGGTCCGAAAGCATGAAAAATCGGCCATATCATGCTTGAAAGGGACTCATGATTTGTCAACATGCATGAAGATATTTTTCCTTCCCCACCTCACTACAAAATCGGTCCAAGCTTGAGATTTGATGAAGACTTTCATCAAATATCTTCTTCATGTCATTGTCCCCTCATGTCATAATCACCATAGTAATTCCAAAGGACTTGATATCACATCTTCACAAAAATCTTCATGACCCCTCCTTGATAATTCGGCCGAAACATAATATTTGATGAAGATTTTCATCAAATATTTCCTTCATGTCATTGTCCCCTCATGTCATAATCACCATAGTAATTCCAAAGGACTTGATATCACATCTTCACAACATCCTCATCCCTCTTTGATGATTCGGCCGACTTGAAGATTGCTAGGAAGTTTCCTTTTTTTCGTTTTGTTGTATTTACTTACGGTTGGAAACTACTATATATAGTAGTACTTGTTGTATTTGTAAGATATCTTGAAAATTAATAAACCTTGTATTTCTTTGAAATATACGTTGAACGAGTTCAACAAAACTTTAGTTATTGTTTCGACGCGTCTCGAGATTTTAACTTGATCAATTCTCAATAGGTCTTGGGAAGAGATTACCTTTATCGAGTTATAGGTCTAGTTCGATAAAACACATCAAAATCCGTATATCATACTACCTCACGGCCGAACCCCATTCAAATTCGGCCACCCCTTGTAATTTTCGAGTGATACTTTGATAGTTGTCAAGACATAATAATCTTCCGTTGTATTTTATACGCATTACGTAATTCGTATCACTCCTACAAAATACATCCAAAAACCCCATACTCGTAAAAAGACTTCCGCTACGATATTCCTACGCACACTCCGACCGATACGTATCATCCTTCCCGGGAGAATTCGTATCATAAGTAGTATCGGAGCCCAGGGTCATCTCCTTGGGCGATTTATTCAACAATTGCTTGTCGAAGAAAATATCTCTTGATTCTCGTCATCGGAAACCACACATGAATTTCTTAATTCAGTTAAGGTTCTTGATCTTTCAACAAAATGGAGTTCAACGATATTTATCTCTTGGCGATATTACGCGACGCATTACACAGCGTACCGGAGTTCATGGGACATTCCGATCCAGAAGCAGGTGTTGATTGGCTCCACGTTTGTGAGGAGTTTTTCAACCACAATTCAATTCCAGTAGACCGCCGAGTCTCGTTGGCGACAAAACGCCTTCGTGGTCGCGCCTCGACCTGGTGGCAGAAATTGAAAACCGACTCACATCAAGGTAAACCCAAACTAAGAGACTGGAACAAATTCATAAAACACTTTACTCGGAAATTCATCCCCACAAATTCTCACCGCCACGATCCACCAACGGCACCACCCCGGAAATTGCAGAAGTTCGGCGCCACCCCGCCACCAACCTTCGATCTAAGGTTTATCCCCATCGAAGAATTTCCAGCAAAGCCATTTTTCGATGAAGACGATGTCCCTACCACCGTTTTCGATGGAGTAGACGAGACAGAGGTTTCAACGCCGCAATACAACGAAGAAAGTGAGTTGAGCCATGTTTCCATAATTGACGAACTTGGAACTTGCTATTATGAGCATGAACCAATCAGTTGTGTTGGTCAAATTGACCAAAACGGAATTGATGGGTCGAAGGAATTATTCACACAAATCGGACCTTTTAAAGATGTGGAAGACGAAATGGAGCTTGGGACTAAAATTGGTTGGTTGAAAGAAAACGACAATTTTGAGCCCAATTTTTATATCGACTCAGTTTCTGGTGATGGACTTATGGTCTTGGATGATTACCAAATTATTGGGGGAGCCCAATAATTTTGTGATGGGCCATTATTGGGGGAGCCCAATAATTTTGAAACAGAGAGTTGGTCAGATTGCGACGGACCGCCAACATTTGATGAGGAACCAGTTGATGAAGAGGACTCCGCAATAAATTCTGTGTTTTCCATTTTTGATGGTGAACCCGATATGGAATTATCAGTGTTTCCAATTCTGGAGGAGGAACCCGATGTGGAGTTAACCGTGCGTCCCATTTCAGATATCCACTCATGTCATGATATCGGTATTACCTGGCGGAGTAATTATTATTATTTTATTAATAATGATAGTTATTTTGTTGGTGATTCTCGAGGGGGCCCCACTACCTATCGTCTCAAGATTTTGGGCCATGTACGTACTGCGGACATTTTCGAGATCAAGTACTTAGAAGCTTTAATTAATTATCTTGACGACGAAGGAAGTTCGGAATTGAGGACAATTCCCTTTAAAGGGGGAGGGGATGATACGGAATTGAATAGTCCGAATAAAGAAAACGAAGCAAGGATTGACGTAAATGGCCTTACAACGCGTCATGCACGTACGGCGACATTTTTAGACGAGAAAACGGATACAATACGTAAAAGGACCAAGCTGCCGAGCTCGACCGTGTCCCAGGACACGCCCGTGTCGCAACCTTCCGGAATTGGCGAGCACCGCCGGACTCGACCGTGTCCCGAGACACGACCGTGTCCTACTCTTCCGAAAGCATCGAAAGTCTGCTGACCACCCGGCCGTGCAGTGTCACCGAACACGGCCGAGTCTCCGCCGCATCCGTCCACAATGCGCCGCGACCGTGTCCATTGACACACGTGTCCGTGTGACCTGCCCCTTTTTGTTTATACACCTTGTGTGTTGTTTTTATCTCCTTTTTCTTTCTTTATCCCCCTATTATTTGATGTTGTTATTTTTATAGTTTTATTTTGATTCTTGTCTTCCTTTTCAAGATCATTTGATCTTGCTTTTGATTTCTTTACTTGGTTTTTGTTTTTCATTTCAAAGATCATGTGATCTTGTTGTTTTAGATTCCTTAGTTGTAAGAAGGCTTCACCTCCTATAAGTAGTCATTGATTAGCCTTGTAATAGATAGAGTATTATGAATGTTGAATGTGAAAGAATACACTTTGTGTTTCTATCATTGGTAAATGATTTTTACCGAAACTTGATTTTTATTCGACGTTGCTGAGTATTAATCCGATTGATTCTCAATAGGTCTTGGGAAGAAATCACCTTATCGAGTTATAGGTCTAATTCGATAAACCCTTGTTCTTGATCGTTCAAGTTTTCTTGATCGATATTGTCACTTTTTCCGATATTACTTCCGTTTTTCGTTTGCTCGAATTTTCATCGTCATATTCGATATTACTCCTACAAAATACATCCAAAAACCCATACTCGTAAAAAGACTTCCGCTACGATATTCCTACGCACACTCCGACCGATACGTATCCGCCTTCCCGGGAGAATTCGTATCAGTCACCATCTCCCTTGACGCTACGTTGGTACACTTCCTCCACCGATGATCAAACTACACCATTTGTTCCCAACTTGACACTTGGTGTGAAATATTTGATCCCGTTGTTCCGAATCATTTGAAACGGGTTTGACTTGTAAAGTACGAAGAACTAAGGTTGTATCATAGTTTGGAGCCTCGTAAGTTTCACATTCTTCTCCCTCGTCTTCCTCCACGTTGAAATTAAATACATCACCTAGTCTTTCTCCTTCGTCCTCGACTAGCAACTCGTCTCGGGCCGTGATGGCTTCTTTTAGCGTCACCACTCGTTTGTTAGGACAAGTATTTTGATAGTGACCGAACCCTTGACATTTAAAATATCTTACTTTGGTTAGGCTCGTTTCCTTCGGTACGCCGGGGTTTTTAGAAACCATAGTAGGAATAGGAGTCGGTATCGTTGTGGTAATTGAACTCGAACCGGTACTTGGATCCTCGAACTTTGATGTAAATTCGGTTTTGGCAAACTTCACTTTGTTTTGAGCTTCTATCTTTATGCATAGTCCGCATAAAGTGTCAAAATCTCCGTAGGGGTATAATTCCACCGTATTCGCAATGTTTCGGTTTAGGCCACGTAAGAAACGTGACATTTTTTGTTCTTCATTTTCTTCGAGTTCTCCCATTAAGGCCAAGCCTTCAAATTCTTCAATATATTCTCCCACACTTAGTTTCCCTTGCATGAATTCGGTAATCCTTCGGTACAAGGTTAACCGATGAGACGTCGGGACATACCTCTTACGTAGTTTCTTCTTTAGAGAATCCCAAGAACAAATCTTTTCCTTTCCAGCACGAGCTCGTTGTGTTTTCACACCCTCGTACCACAGGGAAGCACCTTTCCCTAACTTGAGAATCACATATTTGCAACATTTCTCGTTGTTAAGGTTTTTGAAATCGAACATGCGTTCAATCTTTCTCTCCCACTCCAAGTAGACTTCTGGATCGGCACCTCCGACAAATTCCGGAAGTTCATTTAATTTAAATTCATCTGCATGACACGGTGAATGTGCGTCATATCCTCCTCTTCTAGCTTGAAAACGTGGCTCTTGTAAGTTGTCTAGTGCCTCCCGGAGTTTCTCCATGAAATCAACGTCGGAAAAATCCATGATAGATAGCTTTAACAAGAAAATTGCCATGAAAATTTCGACAAGGAAATAACCTTGGTCTCCGATACCACTAATGATACGAATTACGTATGAAAATGGACGTAAACTCGAATGTAATGCTGCGGAAATATTGTTGATCCTCACAACACTCGAATATGTGTAACACTCGTAAGAAATAACCGAAAGTAGGGCAATTCGGCTTACGTAAACAAGAACAATATGAATGATTTATCAAACTAGACTTATAGTTTGATAAGGTAATCTTTCCTCAAGACCTATTGAGAATCGATTAGATTAAAACTCGAAAATGCATCGAATTATAATCAAGTTTCGATGAAAAGCATTCACCAAGGAAAATACAAAGTGTATTCTTCTTATACAACATTCAATTTTATAATGCAAGGATGAACAAGACTACTTATTGCAATGTAGTCTTCTAAACAACTAAGGAATAAAAGCAAGATCACATGATCTTGAAATGAAAAACAAAACATCAAAATAAAATACAAATGAATAAAATGATATGGAGGGGGAATCACACAACAAAATGATTATAAGCCACCCTACATAACATGCAAGTCTAGTCATGACATGTGAGGGAAGGGAAAACAACAAAACACACAAAAATCAGCAATAAAAAAAAGTTGGCTGGCTGTCGGACACGGGCCGTGTCGCTTGACACGGCCGCGGCGCGCATCCGGTCGGTAGTGACTCGACCGTGCTCCAGGACATGGTCGGATTGGTGTGACAGTCACTTTCGGCAGTTCTGGGCGAGCAGGACTCGACCGTGTCGCTGGGCACGATCGGGTTGGACGGCAGACGTTTCGGCAGTTCCGGAAGAGTTCGATTCGGCCGTGTCTCGGGACATGGTCGAGTCTGGCCGGCAGTCAGTTTCACAAATCTGGGACATCTCGGCACGGGCCGTGTCGGATGACACGGCCGAGATCGGCCGGCAGTGCTCGACATTTTTCGGCAGGTGGTGATATTTCCGGCAGGTTGGACATTTTCCGGCAGGTTGGACACGGTCGAGCTCGGCAACTTGGTCCTTTTATGTCTTGTGTCCGTTTTCTCGCCTAAAAATGTCGCCGTACGTGCGTGACGCGTTGTAAGGCCATTTACGTCGATCTTTGCTTCGTTTTCTTTATTCGGACTACTCAATTTCGTATCAAGTTTCCAACACCTATAATTCAGTAGATCACGGCCATTGGATGGCCTAATTGTGATACGGATTCGGCCCTAATTGTGATACGGCTTCGTGCCGTGGCTTCGGCCCTAATTTTGATACGGCTTCGTGCCGTGGCTTCGGCCCTAATTGTGATACGGCTTCATGCCGTGGCTTCGGCCCTAATTGTGATACAGATTCGTGCCGTGGCTTCGTGATATGAATTACGTATGAGAATGGACGTAAACTCGTATGGAATGCAGCGGAAATATAATTGATCCTCCCAACACTCGAATATGTGTAACACTCGTAAGATATAACCGAAAGTAGGGCAATTCGGCTTACATAAACAAGAACAATATGAATGATTTATCAAACTAGACCTATAGTTTGATAAGATAATCTTTCCTCAAGACCTATTGAGAATCGATTCGATTAAAACTCGAAAACGCGTCGAATTATAACCAAGGTTTCGATGAAAAGCATTCACCAAGAAAACACAAGTGTATTCTTATTTCTTCAACATACAATGGATGTTACAATGCTTACACAAGCCTATATATAGGAGACTTCAAGTCTTCCTATAATAAGAGAAAATAATTCAAAGATTTATAAAATCTTTGAATAATCAAAATAAAACATAAAAGGAACAACAATCCTAATTTTAGGGGAAACACAATCCCTAAAATGAGTAAAAAACAAGGCAAAGACAAACACACAAAAGAAAATACAAAAAAAGGTGAAATCACGGCAGACTCGACCGTGTCGCTCACACACGCTGGCGCGACAAGGACACTCGGCACGGCGCGGCGCGCCGACAGTGGACGTCGCGGTGACTCGACCGTGTCTGCCGACACGGCCGCGGCGTGACAGGACATCTCGACAGGACTCGTCCGACAGTGACCGGCACGGCGCGCGCCGACAAGGACGTTCGGCGTGGGTCCGATCGTGTCTGGAACACGGCCGGGTCGTCTCGCGAGGTTTTGGCTTATCTCAGATAGTTCGACTCGACCGTGCTGCATAACACGGCCGAGTCCCGTGGCGTGACTTTTACATTTCTCGACGAGTGCGGCACGGCCGTGTCGGACGACACGGTCCAGTCCGGCAGTTGCTCGCCGCCCGGACAGTGGTGATTTTTCCGCCGGTGGTGAATTTTCCGGCATATTGAACATTTTTCCCAGGTTGGATGTCGACCTTCCGACAAAGATGACACAGCCGCCGAGACCGATACTCCACGCCTTATGTCCGTTTTCGCCTAAATACATAGTAGTCCGTGCATGGCGTGTAGTAAGGTCATTTATATCGATCCTTACTTCGTCTTCTTCGTTCATATCAAATGATTCCGTATCATCTCCTCCTCCTTTGAAAGGAATTGTCCTCAATTCCGAAATTCCGTCATCATCGATGTAAGACGAGAGGTCCCCAACATTAAAGGTTGCATGAATCCCATAATCTCCCGGAAGTTCTAATTTGTAAGCGTTGTCGTTCACTTTCGCGATTACCTTAAACGGTCCCTCCGCTCGCGGCATTAATTTGTTCTTACGTTTACTTGGAAATCGCTCTTTCCTCAAGTGCAACCAAACCAAATCACCAACTTCGAACAATCTCGGCCTTCTTTGTTTGTTCGACTTTCGTTTGTAAGCCTCGTTTATTTCCTTGATTCGATTACGTACTTGCTCGTGTAATTTCATCATCGATTTCAATTTTGATTCCGCATCCTTGTGCACTAACTCGTCACTTGGCAATGGAATTAGATCTAACGGCATATACGGGTTTAGTCCGTAAACTACTTCGAACGGAGAGTGTGCCGTGGCATGAGTAGGAGAACGATTATAAGCGAACTCTGCATGTGCAAGTTTCAAGTCCCAATCCTTTTGTGTCTTGTTCATAAGACCATGTAGTAAAGTGCCCAACGTTCGATTGGTTACCTCGGTTTGACCGTCCGTTTGTGGATGATGTGACGTGCTAAAAAGTAGTTTGGTCCCCACCTTTCTCCACAAGGTGTTCCAAAAATAGCTAAGGAATTTTGAGTCCCGATCCGAAACAATCGTTTTTGGAACCCCATGCAATCGTACGATTTCTCGGAAATACAAATCAGCGACGTTACTTGCGTCGTCCGTTTTGTGGCAAGCCACAAAGTGAGCCATCTTCGAAAATCGGTCTACAACAACCATAATAGCATCTCTCCCTCGTTGAGTTCGAGGTAAAGCAACAATGAAGTCCATTGAGACATCTTCCCACGGCCTTTCCGAAATCGGCAAAGGCATGTATACTCCCGGCTTGAACGAGCTCTTAGCAATATGGCATGTTACACACTTATTAATTATGTCGTGTACATCCACTTGCATCTTCGGCCAATGAAAATGCTCTTTAAGTACCTCCAATGTTTTAGCCGAACCAAAATGACCGGCCAAGCCTCCACCATGAGCTTCCCGAACCAACAATTTCCGAATTGGGTGTTTGGGTAAACAAAGGCGATTCCCTTTGAAAAGGAATCCTTGTTGCAACGTAAACTCTCCAAATGGACCAGATTTACACTGAATGAAAACCTCACCAAAATCCACATCCCCATCATAACACTCCTTCAATGCTTCGAACCCAAGCAATCGAACGTCAAGAGTAGAGAGTAAGGCATACCGTCTAGATAAGGCATCCGCCACAACGTTGCTCTTGCCATCTTTGTATTTTGATGAAAAGTGGAATGATTGCAAGAATTCCACCCATTTAGCATGCCTCGGACTCAACTTTTGTTGGCCGTTAATATTTCAAGGACTCATGATCCGAATGTAGGATGAAATGTTTCGGCCGAAGGTAATGGCTCCAATGGTCAAGAGCTCTCACAATGGCAAAGAATTCCTTGTCATAAGTACAATAGTTGAGTCGAGCCCCACCCAATTTCTCCGAAAAGTATGCAATTGGTCGCCTCCCTTGGACGAGGACCGGCCCAATACCCACTCCAATTGCTCACATTCTACCTCGAAAGGTTGTGAAAAGTCGGGTAAAGCCAAGATAGGTGCTTCACACATTTTCGCCTTCAATTTTTCAAACGCCCCTTGGGCAGCCCCGTTCCACACAAATGGTCCTTTTTTTAAGCATTCTGTTATCGGGCTAGAAATGGTACTAAAGTCTCCTATGAACCTCCGATAAAATGAAGCAAGTCCGTGAAAGGATCGGACTTCCGTGATGGTTTTGGGCGTAGGCCAAGATTTAATCGCCTCGATCTTGGTTTGATCAACCGACACTCCTTCTTTAGAAACGATGTAGCCAAGAAAGGCTACACTCTCGACTAGAAACGAACACTTCTCCTTTTTTCCGTAAAGTTTTTGATCCCTAAGGATCTCGAAGACTTTCCTCAAGTGCCCGGTATGCTCTTGCAATGATCGACTATAAATCAAGATGTCGTCCAAGTATACGACGACAAATTTTCCCAAAAACGGCTTAAGTACCTCATTCATTAATCGCATGAAAGTACTTGGCGCATTTGTAAGGCCAAAGGGCATGACGAGCCATTCATATAATCCATGTTTTGTCTTGAAAGTCGTTTTCCATTCATCTCCTTCCCGCATGCGAATTTGATGATAGCCGCTTCTCAAATCAACCTTCGAAAAAATTACCGAACCATGCAACTCATCCAACATATCATCAAGTCTCAGAATTGGGAACCGATATTTGATGGTTATGTTGTTCACGGCTCTACTATCTATACATATCCGCCATGACCCATCCTTCTTTGGAACAAGTAAAACCAGAACCGCACAAGGGCTCAAACTTTCTCGAACGTACCCGCGGTTCATTAGCTCCTCGATTTGTTTTTGCAACTCCTTTGTCTCCTCGGGGTTACATCGATAGGCGGCCTTGTTAGGGAGTGATGCACCCGGTACAAGGTCGACTTGGTGTTCAATCCCACGTAAGGGTGGTAAACCCGGCGGTAAGTCTTCCGGGAAGACATCCGAAAATTATTGTAGCAAGGTATCGATATCTCTCTTGCCTTGCACAACTACGTCAACATCTCGCGTTTCTTTAATCATCAATAAATACACACACTCGCCATCGTCAATAGCATGTCTCACCTCTTTCTCGCTAGCAAACATGGTAAGCTTCGGTTTCTCCATTTGATTAGAACTCATCGATCGAATGGCTTGGGGTGCCATCGGTTTAAGCACAATCTTCTTGCCTTTATCTCGTAATTCATATTCGTTACTCCTTCCTCGATGCAAAACATCTCGGTCGAACATCCATGGTCGTCCCAAAAGTATGTGGCATGCGTCCATCGGGAGTACGTCACATAACACATCGTCTCCGTATGATCCCATAGTTAAGTTGACCCGTACTTGTCTCGTCACCTTCACTTTGCTTCCATCATCGAGCCAATGTAAAGCATACGGTCTCGGGTGAGCCGTAGTAGTTAGCCCGAGCTTGGTGACCATCTTGTTTGATGCTACATTCGTGCAACTCCCTCCGTCTATTATCAAGCTACACCACTTTTCTCCGACTTTGCATTTGGAATGTAAGATTTGGTCTCTTTGCTCCGTATCACTTGGAACGATTTTGGTATGTAGTGCTCGAAGCACTAAAGTAGTATCATATTCCGGAGCATCATAAGTCTCGCAATCCTCATTCTCTTCCTCGGCCTCCATGTTAAATACGTCACCAAGGCCTTCCTTCTCGTCCTCGACCAAAAGTTCGTCTCGGACCGCAAGAGCTTCCCTTAAAGTGACCACCCGTTTATTTGGACATGCATTTTGATAGTGACCAAAGCCTTGACATTTAAAACATCGTACTTTAGCCAAGCTCGTTTCCTTGGAAACGTGGGGAACCTTCGGGGCCGGGGTAGGGACTTGAAAAGGTACGGTAGGTTTCGTAGTCGAACTTGAGCCGGCACTTGTATTTCCGAATTTGTATGGGAATTCGGGTTTGGTAAACTTCAACTTGTTTTGAGATTCAATTTTTATGCATAGCCCGCATAAAGTGTCAAAATCTCCATATGGGTATAATTCCACCGTATTTGCAATGTTTCGATTTAGACCACGTAAGAAACGTGACATTCGTTGTAACACTCTGATACCACTAATGATACGAATTACGTATGAGAATGGACGTAAACTCGTATGGAATGCAGCGGAAATATAATTGATCCTCCCAACACTCGAATATGTGTAACACTCGTAAGATATAACCGAAAGTAGGGCAATTCGGCTTACATAAACAAGAACAATATGAATGATTTATCAAACTAGACCTATAGTTTGATAAGATAATCTTTCCTCAAGACCTATTGAGAATCGATTCGATTAAAACTCGAAAACGCGTCGAATTATAACCAAGGTTTCGATGAAAAGCATTCACCAAGAAAACACAAGTGTATTCTTATTTCTTCAACATACAATGGATGTTACAATGCTTACACAAGCCTATATATAGGAGACTTCAAGTCTTCCTATAATAAGAGAAAATAATTCAAAGATTTATAAAATCTTTGAATAATCAAAATAAAACATAAAAGGAACAACAATCCTAATTTTAGGGGAAACACAATCCCTAAAATGAGTAAAAACAAGGCAAAGACAAACACACAAAAGAAAATACAAAAAGTGAAATCTGCCGGCAGGACTCGGCCGTGTTGCTGACACGGCCGGCGCGACAAGGACACTCGGCACGGCGCGCGTGAAAAGGACGCGTCGCGGTGACTCGACCGTGTCTGCCGACACGCGGCGTGTGAGGACATCCGATAGGGACTCGTCCGACAGTGACCCGGCACGGGCGCGACGCTGACAAGGACGTTCGGCGTGGGTCCGATCGTGTCCTGGAACACGGTCGGGTCGTCTGGCAGTAGGTTTTGGCTTATCCGGCATAGTTCGACTCGACCGTGCCAGACAACACGATCGAGTCCTGTGGGCAGTGACTTTTACATTTCTGGACGAGTGCGGCACGGGCCGTGTCGGACGACACGGTCGGGTCCGGTCAGCAGTGCTCGGCCAGTTCCGGCAGGTTGTGATTTTTCCGGACGGTGGTGAATTTTCCGGCAGTTTGGATATTTTCCGGCATATTGAACATTTTTCCGGCAGGTTGGATGTCAACCTTCCGGCACAGCATGACACGGGCCGCTGAGACCGATACTCCACGTCTTATGTCCGTTTTCTCGCCTAAATACATAGTAGTCCGTGCATGGCGTGTAGTAAGGTCATTTATATCGATCCTTACTTCGTCTTCTTCGTTCATATCAAATGATTCCGTATCACTTCGACCCTAATCGATACAGCTTTAGGCTGTTTTGGCTTCAGGTGATTGTGATATTTGACAGCTTCAGCTGAGTGGCTTTCAGGCCTTTGTGATTGTCTTGGTAATTTCATTGGAGCCTTCGGGCATTGTGATTCATATTAAATTCAGTTCTGGTTTGGTTCATGTCGTGTAATTCATTGTGGTACTCTATAATTATGATTCACCATTGGGCATTTACGTTCTAACCTGTCGAACAGGTACTAATAGCATGCCATGGGCATAGTATTTCACGAATGCTCGGTTCTTACCTTGGTTTGTGAGCATCTCGTATTTTTTTAGGGAAAAGTCAATTGCTTTAATAAAATAAGAGTGGCCAGAAAAGGCTGGCCAATATCCGGCAACCATATAGAATGGTGCACCAAACAACATAATAAAGAGCAAGATAGGAATACAAAGCCTACATACAAAGAGCTACATAAGCTACAAGCCTAGAAAACTACAAAAAAAGAAAAACTACCAAGCTATCCTCCAAATACGACGAACAGCCACAGTAGATAGAGAACGAGCGGGCCATCTATGAGAGATAATATCACGAACAAGACCTATCCCCTGGGAAGTAACCGAATGAGGATTTCGACGCCTCTGACCAAATCTCCTTTCATTCTTCTCTTGCCAAATCAAATAGACCAACGCAGCTAGGAGAATACGGTAAGCCACGTTGACCACGTGCTTACCTCTCCACCTCCTAGCTGCCCACAGCACCCTCGAGCTCCACACAGAGTGAGGCCAACTAAAGCGGACGGCCCTCCTAGCAATAGAGATACACTGCCTAGAATAAGGGCACTGAAAGAATAGATGGGAATGAGTCTCTACCGCCATACCACAAAGGACACAAATCCCATCAACATGCTGAAGCCAAGGCTTATCCATAGTCGATAAATCCTCCTGAATAGCCAACCAGAGGATGAAAGAGTGCCTCGGAATCTTCCCCGGTCCGTGCAAGAGCGGGGCCCAAGGAACAGGAGGCGAATAACCTCTGAGGAACCGAAGAGCAGAAGAGGATGAATACATACCCGAACTAAGCGGATTCCATGAAATGCGATCCTGACCCCTATTAATATGCGGCAAAGCAGAAGTAATCTGCAAAAGCTCGGGTCTATCCACCACCGGCCACTCCCAATAACCCTCAACAATAACCGAATCAAGCCTAGCACCCACATCGATGCCGGTCCACAGAGGAGCTCTAGGAACAGAATGCCTAATCACACCCATAGAATGCCAGGGGTCCGACCACAAGAAGAAGGATGAGCCATCTCCAATAGAATACTGAAATGCTCCCATAACAAGGGGACGCAGTTTTAGAAGTTGCTGCCAATACCAAGCTGAAGCTGAAGAAACACTAAGATTCCAGAAAGAACACTACTACAACCTAAAAGTCCGAACCCAATTAACCCAGACAGAGCGATTAGAGCCCGTGAGAAGAGCCCAGATATGATGGGACAACAGAGCCTGATTCTGGAGCCTCAACGGAATGATGCCAAGGCCCCCACAATCCACTTCCAAGCAAACCTTAGACCAGGCCACCTTGGCAAGGCCTGAATCATGAGAACCTCGCCATAGGAACCGCCTTATATGTTTCTCTATCAAAGAGAGAACGCCCTTAGGCAAAATAAAGCTACCAACCTAATAAATATGTAAAGAAGATAAGACAGAGCGAATAAGCTGGCACCGACCTGCCATGGAAAGAGCAGTGCTAGCCCACGAACTCAGACGACCATCAATCGAATCAATCAAAGGGGAACACATAGCAATTGTCAGCTTCGAAGAAATCAAGGGAACTCCCAAATACCTCACAGGAAGCTGACCTAGCTGAAACCCTAACAACTGCTGGAACTGGACCCCCTGCACCTGAGCACCAGCTGAAAGAAAGATATTACTCTTACTCGGGTTGGCTCGTAGGCCAGAAAGGGAAGCAAAGATCTCAATACTCTTCTTAAGAACACCGACAGAGACTACATCGGGACTACAGAAAAGGAGAAGGTCATCGGCAAAAGCAAGCATGAAAGTGCGTGTAGCCGCACACTTCCAGTGGAATCTGAACCCCGGAGTCTGAGCGATCTCATGGGCGATAATACCATACAGGACCTACATAACAATAACAAACAGATACGGAGAGATAGGGTCACCCTGCCTCAGCCCCCTATGGCCCCTAAAGATACCCTCAGCATCCCCATTCAAGGATATCGAGTAAGCCGGAGTGGTGATACACTCTCTGACCCAAGCAATGAACGTCTGGTGGAACCCCATACATTGCAAAGCAATCAAAACAAAATCCCATTCAACAGTGTCGTAAGCTTTCATAAGATCAACCTTAAAGACACATCGACTCGGCATCCCTCTTTTCCCATAACCATGAAGAAGCTCCTGGGCGAGAAGGATATTATCACTAATCCTTCTCCCAGGAATAAAAGTTGTCTGAGCTGGATCAATCAAGGAATCCAGGCTATCTCGCATATGATGGACCATAATCTTAGAAATAGCCTTATATAAAAGGTTACAACAAGAAATCGGTCTAAAGTCTGACATGCTCCTCAGCAAAGCAACTTTTGGAACAAGAGATATTAGGGTAGTATTGATCTGCTTAACGAATTGACCCGTGGAGAAAAAGTGTTTAATAGCGTAAGTAATCTCACCCCCAACAATCGGCCATGCTCGTCGATAAAAAGCAGCATTAAACCCATCAGGGCCTAGAGCCGTATTCATATCGAACCCAAAGAAAACAGAACGAACCTTCTCATCAGTAACCGGTCTGATCATATGTAACGCAACATCAGGAGGAAGAGAAGAAGAGACAAAGGGCCTCACCTGATTGAACGAGACAGGCTGAACCCGACCCGAAGAACCCAATAACCTCTCATAGAACCCAACTAACTCATCCCTAATGAGCCCAGGATCTGACAGATCAAATCCATCCTCAGAAACCAGCCTAAAAATCCGTGAACGAGCCCTCCTAGAGGCAACCCTCCGAAAGAAGAAAGCAGAACACTGGTCCCCATCCTTGAGCCAAGCTAGCTTGGCCCGTTGCCTAAGCGAAGACTGCTCCTGGGATTCAGCGGAAGAGAAAACCCATCTGCAACACCCTTCTAATAGTAAAGATGAGTCTGACAAAGGAAACTCTCTAAGGATAGACTGGGCGGCAGAAAGGAAAGCTGACGCTGAAGCCACATTCATAGCCAAGTCCCCTTTCCTCTTCCTCATAGCGCGAAAAACAGGCTTAAGGGCATCTAACTTCCGCCAAATCGCATAGAAGGAGGCTCCCACAATAATATGACGCCAAATACCGAAGACAGCAGGCAAAAAGTCCTCAGAATCTGCCAGAAAATTATCAAACCTGAACATCTTACCCCTACGACGGGGCAAGCTACCAATACCAAAGATAAGCAGGCTGTGATCAGAGGTCCGAGGCAAATCGCAAGTATAGGAGCAGTCAGAATGAGAAATAAACCACTGCGGATTACCCAGGACTCTATCTAACCGTTTCCACAAGGATCTAGGAGAAGGGCTCTTATTATATCAAGAGAACCAGGAGCCCAACATCGGAAGCGTCTCTAGATCAGCACGCTGACAAAACTCCCTGAACTCCAACAAAGGAAGCTCATCATCATGATGAGTCACCTCTCCACCTAAGATCTCGCTACAATCCAAAACAACATTAAAGTCACCCATAATCACCCAAGGCTCGCTAACATGCAGAACAGAAAAATCAGTCAAGTACTGCCAAAGAAGTCTCCTCTGGATAGCATCATTAGAACCATATGCAAAAGTAACTAGGATACTGGACGAGTCAATAAGCGAAATAATCCGGCAGTGAATAAATTGAGGATCAATAGCAATAATATCAACAGAGACTACGCCGGAATCCCAGCCCAGCGAAATCCGCTTACCCGGCCCATTTCCATAATCAAAAAACCACTTCCACGAAGCATTAACCAGGGAAGCAATATGCCTAGAGTTACCAACCGAGACTTTCGTCTCCAGTAAGGCAACACAACAAAGACTAAAAGAAGAAATTACCTCCCGGACCGAGTTCTGATGGTCCGGTCGGTTCAGGCCACGGACATTCCACACTGCGAACGGAATTATCTAACACCCTCGAGAAGGGCTGCATCAGATATAGGGCCCACAGAAGAAGAAACAGGATGGTCGTCCGCAATCTCAAAAACCTCATCTACTGAGTCACCATCAAGACCTGCAAGCACGCCGAACCTGTTAGGAGAGAGCTCCAGAGCTCCAGACTGACGAGGAGACAGGATAGGCAAGCTGGTAGTAACCGTAGAGAAGGTAGGAATACTGCTAAGACGGGGAATAAAACCCGCAACAATGATCTCAGACTCGGCATCAACCCGAGCGGATACCACCTCATAGAGCCCCAACCGGTCAGACGGAGAGGCCACAGCTAGAGTGCCGCCCCCAGAAGCAACCGCACGAGGAGAAGAAGACCCCTTAGTATGAGAGGACTTCGCTACGTAAACACCGACCTGCTTGTTCAAATGATGAACAATAGGTTGTTGCTTACGCGGACACACCTGATCACGGTGCCCGAAGACCCTACAACCACTACACCGATGGGGCAACCACTCATACACAACCACTATCCGAGGCGGACTAGGGCGCTCACCATCACAAGATGGGAGGGCCATGAGAAAGGAGCGAATCGGACTAGTATCGGCATCAAGCAAGATACAGACCCTAGCAAAGTCCATTTTCAAACAGTTCCTGGTAAAAACATCAGCGAATAGGGGCTCCCCAATAGCACTGGCTGTTATACTAAGCCCCTCGTCGGTCCAATATTCCAAAGGGACATTACGGAGTTTAACCCGAACTGGAACCCGTTTTGGTTGGACCTTCTGAAGCGACATACCAAACTTCCATCGAAAAAGAAAAATGGCCTGGCCCTGAAGCAACCAAGGACCACTCTCGAGGGTGTCTACCAAACACTGTTCACTAGCAAATTTGAAGAAATAAAAACCCCCAGATGAAGCAGACACATCTAAAGTACAATGCCACGTTTTAGCCCCTTCAAGCCCTACTCTAGCCGGCGGTTTCACAAGCATTTCACCATTATGAATTTCTGGAGGGACAAATCTTAAACCCCTTTTACCAAAATTCTTCCCTACCACAATAGAAGGTAGAGGTAAAACAGACGGTATTTGGGACGGAAGCGAGCCAAACTTCAACGAATTTGGCAAGTCTGGACCACTAATACCTTTCCCTTTATCAGAATTAGGATCACAAATATAATCAGGCACATTATTATCAATTGACAATATGTGCCCAGCATTAAACGAATCAATTCCTAAACCAGCAGAAGTACCAAAAACATTGCAATCAGGACTAAAAGAAAGGTCATTTCCATTATTAGGTTGAGCATATCCTTTACTATCAGAAGAACTATAAGCATTACTAACATTACAAGCAATTTCCACATATTCCACATTACAACAAGAATGAAGCAACTCATCAGGCCTCACACCAATAACACTGCCCAAACTAATAGCAGAGGACAAACCCAAACCCATACCCAAGGCTGAAATGGGATCAAGGCTTGGGTCCGAAACTGGGCCAGAAGATGGGCTTGGACCCAGATTACGTCTGGGCTTCTGAATTAGACCAAGGGCTCCCGTCGGCACACCCAGGAGATTTCCACCATTGCCGGCAGCCGCAGGCAGGAAGATTCCGTCAAGCTTATGTTTTAGCTGGTCCAGCTCAGGTTTGCTTAACACTTTTACCCCCAAATCTGCAAACCCCAGAACATCGAAAGGTTTAGAAACCAGACCAGCCGCCGTGGTCGGTGAAGATACCGACGACACTAACCCGCAAGAAGAGGAGGTAGAGGACGACATACCCCTCTGCAACAAATCGCAACAAAAACCAAAGCCCCGATGGAACCACGCCGCAAAAACCTGGGCAACGCCGGAGCAGCAAACGCGAAAAACGAATCGCGAAAAACCACGCCGCAAAAACCTCACTCACACCCAACCCGCACACGGAAACAGAAAACAACACCGACACACAGAAGGACGAGCAATAAATCGAGCATAAGCAACATGAAATCGAACCAGGGCTGGAGCAAGTCGCGAAAATAAATCGCGATCTTCGTTGTAGTCCAGATCCCCAGTTTCAACACACAGCAAAATGTTAATAATAAATTCGATTCTTAGTATTGAAAGATAGATAATGGAATTCCGAAACACAATAGAAAAGGCAAACAATCTGAGGATGGCAATCAAGATAAGAAATTGGGTTTAAGATCGGCCGAAGAAGATGGAAAAAAATCGCCTTTCATATCGCCTCTCATATCGCCTTTCCTTTGGTCTTGTTAGGGGCAAGCGACATACCAAACTTCCATCGAGAAAGAAAAATGGCCTGGCCCTGAAGCAGCATCTCGTATTATTATTATTATCATTGTACCGTTTCATTCTGCCTTTGGATGCATATCATGTTATACATGTATTTGATATTCATTATCTGGATGACTGGCCTCGTGGAGGCGGAACATGTTTTTCATGTTTTAGGTGCTTGCGAGGAAAGAGTTGAGACACAGGGGCATGATGATGGCGACGAGGCATTTGAGCGATACTAGTACGAGTTGTTCATGTTGGTCAGTCAGTTGGAGTGTTCTCCAGTTTGTCAGTCATTGTCATTATGTATTACCCGAGCAGATGCTCGTGGATGTTGTTGTATTTTATTTTTGGCCATGTAGTCCCATCGTTCTCATTGAAATTCCCTATCGGAATATTGTGTCGGATATCATAGTAGGGACTGTGATCTCCCTTGTTAGCTAATTTGATGTAATTTAGTCATGTTCGCCTGGTGGATCTCCTGGCATGGGGTCCATGGCACTGTAATGACCTAATAGGATTTGGGGGTGTTACAATTTTTTTATATTAAAGTGATGCAGGATATCTCAATAATATCATGTGAAAAAGATTTCACCCACCCTTTGTCCCCTTTGATTGACCGCGGCCCCCTTTGGCAGGGAGTGTGCCATCTCTTTTGATGTGCTTTTCTTTATCTTAAAGATCTTGTGATCTTACCTTTTGAATAGTTTAATTGATTTTGTAAGACTACTCTTATCTATAAGTGGTCATGTTTGGGATGTATTTGCGACATTCATTGAATCATCAAAAAAACACATTGTGTATTGTTTAAAGTGTTGGACGAGTTTCCTTCCAAAATTCGGTTATTATTCGATGCGTTTTCGAATTTTAATCGGATCGATTCTCAATAGGTCTTGAGAAGAAATCACTTTATCGAATTATAGGTCTAATTCGATAAACAGCTTGTTCTTGTTCTGTTTCAGTAGAATCGCTCTATTTTCGGATGATTCTTACATTTGTTCCATACTTCAAATTATTGTTCGTGCTCCCTGTTCGCAAAAGACATTTCTCTTACCTTCGATATAGGATTGTACTTGATCGGGATTTCCTATCATAAGTGTTGTTCATTCTCCAGAACAGTTTTGGAATCATATTGTTCGCTGTCGCTGTTGGGATTCTGTTTGTTTGCCTTCTTTGTTGGGCTAGTATCGATTATCCTTCCGCTTGGAACTTTCTTTGAGTGCATTGTTTGGAGTTGACTGTTCTTGTTTGTTTCCATTCGGTCTGTTCCTATCTTGTGCGAGTTACTGCTGTTCGGAACTACTGTATCGGGCGATTGCTACCGTTCATCCTCGTTTGGTCGTCCCTGTTCGATTACGCGTGCTACTATCCATTATTTATGCTATATCGAGCGGTTACTGTCAGTTCCTGACTGTGCTGTTCGATTCCTTTTGGCTAAGTGTTGTTCGCTTCCGCTCAGCCTTCCGCTGTACCGATAGAGATTTCGCATCCTAAGTGGCTTCGGAGCCCCGTCTCTTGATCTTTGGCGTTATGGATCTCAACAACGCTGATTTCTTGGCAAAACTTCATGACGCGTTGCGTGACATACCAGAACAAGATGATCAGCGTTGGCAACCTAGGCACGGTGATTCAAAGTTAACAAGCTTTAGGAGTTCGTTGGCGGGACAGACCCTGAAGTTTACTTGGAATGGGAACGTAAAATTGATCGCATGTTCGAGTTTAAAGACCTCGACGATGAGAAACGTTGCAAGTATGCAATTCTCAAGTTGGGAAAAGGCGCTTCGCTTTGGTTCGAAAGAGTAAAAACACAAAGAGCTCGTGTAGGGAAAGAAAAGATCAGTTCGTGGGATTCATTAGAAAGAAAACTTCGTAAAAGATATGTACTATCATCAGTTATTGTATGTACGACAAAGAGTTCTATGTTATTGTGAGGGTTCTAGATCATTGGAGTCACTATCTTCGGCCGAAGCATTTCATCCTACATTCGGACCATGAATCCTTGATGTATATTAACGGACAACACAAGTTAAGTCCGAGGCATGCTAAGTGGGTGGAGTTCTTACAATCATTTCACTTTTCATCAAAGTATAAGGACGGTAAAAGCAATATTGTTGCGGATGCGTTATCTAGACGGTATGCTCTACTGTCTACTCTTGAGGTTCGTTTACTTGGGTTCGAGATGTTGAAAGAGTATTATGTTGACGATGCTGATCTCAGAGAGATTATTACCCGATGTAAATCTGATCCGTTCGAGGAAGTAATGATACAAGATGGGTTTCTCTTTAAGGGGAATCAACTTTGCTTGCCCAAACATACGATTCGGAAGCTATTGATTCGTGAAGCTCATGGAGGAGGCTTGGCTGGCCACTTTGGCATGACTAAAACCATGGAGGTACTTAGGGAACATTTCTATTGGCCAAAAAATGCAAGGAGACGTGAATGATATTGTAATTAAATGCGTGACATGTCATATGGCGAAGAGCTCGTTTAAGCCGGGCATGTATATGCCTCTACCGATCCCGAATAGACCATGGGAGGATGTTTCGATGGATTTCATTGTTGTATTGCCTTGTACTCAATGGGGTAAGGATGCTATTATGGTATTCATAGATCATTTTTCGAAGATGGCTCATTTTGTAGCGTGCCACAAGACCGACGATGCAAGCAATATGGCCGACTTATATTTCCAAGAGGTGGTCGTTTATATGGAATTACGAAGACTATTGTTTCGGATCGAGATTTAAAATTCCTTAGCTACTTTTGGAACACCTTATGTAGAAATATGGGAACCAAACTCTTGTTTATCACTTCGCACCATCCTCAAACCGACGGACAAACCGAAGTGACTAATCGAACTTTGGGAACGTTGTTGCGTGGTCTTGTAAGCAAGACACAAAAGGATTGGGATTTAAAACTTGCACATGCGGAATTTACGTACAACCGATCCCCTACTCATGCCACGACTCACTCACCTTTTGAAATCGTCTATGGCTTGAATTCGTATATACCGTTAGATTTAATTCCCTTTCCAAGCGATAAGTTAGTACACAAAGACGCGAAGTCGAAACTTAAGTCCATGGTGAGGCTACATGAACAAGTGCGTGATCAAATTAAAGAGATAAATGATGCTTACAAACGGAAGTCTAACAAACAAAGAAAACCGAGGCTATTTGAAGTTGGCAATTTGGTTTGGGTACATTTGAGGAAGGAACGATTTCCGAGTAAACATAAAAATAAGCTAATTCTGCGAGCCGATGGGCCTTTCAAAGTGGTTGCTAAAATAAATGATAACGCGTATAAGGTAGAACTTCCGGGTAATTATGGAGTACATGCTACCTTTAACATAGGTGATCTATCTCTGTATCTCGATGATGATGGAATTGCGGAATTGAGGACAATTCCTTTTAAAGGAGGAGGGAATGACATGAAATCGACTACTCCAAGTGAAGAAGACGAAGTGCGTATCGACGTAAAACACCTTGAACATACACCTTGATACGAATTACGTATGTAAGTGTGCGTAATGCGTATGAAATACAACGGAAGATTATTACGTCTTGACAAGTATCAAAGTATCAATCAAAATTACAAGGTGGTGGCCGAATTTTAGTGGGTTCGGCCGTGAAGTAGTATGATATATGGATTTGGATGTGTTTTATCGAATTAGACCTATAACTCGATAAAGATAATCTCTTCTCAAGACCTATTGAGAATTGATCAAGTTAAAATCTCGAGACGCGTCGAAACAATAACTAAAGTTTTGTTGAACTCGTTCAACGTATATTTCAAAGAAATACAAGGTTTATTGATTTTCAAGATGCTTACAAATACAACAAGTACTACTATATATAGTAGTTTCCAACCATAAGAAAATACAACAAAACAATAAAACGAAACTTCCTAGCAATCCTTCAAATCGGCCGAATCATCAAGGAGGGATCATGAGGATTTTAGAAAGATATGATATCAAGCATCTTGGCCTTATTATGGTGACTATGACATGAAAAAAATCTTTGACATCTTGGCCTTATTGTGGTGACTATCACATGAAGAAAATATTTGATGAAAGTCTTCATCCCATATCATGCTTGGCCGATTTGTGGGGAAGTGTGGGGAAGGAGGATATCTTTAAGATGAAGACAAATCATGAGTCCCTTTCAAGCATGATATGGCCGAAATTTCCATGCTTTTGGACCGATCCTGTCGTCAAGTTTTACGTTACTCCGGTTCCGATTAACAACGTAACTCCAATCCGCGTGTTCTTTTCTCCCAAGTATAATGATGCATGGCCATGCGAATTTGTATCGTCATGGATGTCGATTTTTATTGGAGCTTCTTCGATTGGAATATTTGATATCGTATCATTTCCTCCCTCTTTGAAAGGAATTGACCTCAATTCCGTAATGCCATCGTCGTCAAGGTAAGGCGAGAGATCACCTACGTTGAAAGTCGCGTGTACTCCGTAATCGCCCGGAAGTTCTACTTTGTAGGCGTTGTCGTTTACTTTTCCCACAATTTTGTACGGACCTTCGGCTCTCGGCATTAATTTGTTCTTGCGTTTGTTTGGGAATCGTTCTTTCCTCAAATGTATCCAAACTAAGTCGCCAACATCAAATAATCTCGCTTTTTTATTTTTGTTCGACTTCCGTTTGTAAATTTCATTCACTTCTTTAATCCGCTCTCGTACCTTTTCATGTAACTTCATCATTGACTTGAGTTTTGATTCTGCGTCTTTGTGAACCAATTCGTCGCTCGGCAAGGGAATCAAATCCAATGGCATGTGCGGATTTATTCCGTATACTACTTCAAAAGGTGAATGGGCCGTGGCGAAGCCGGGTGATCGGTTGTATGCGAATTCCGCATGTGCAAGTTTAACGTCCCAATCCTTTTGTGTTTTATTCACCAATCCTCGCAATAATGCTCCCAAGGTTCGATTAGTCACCTCGGTCTGTCCATCGGTTTGTGGGTGATGTGAAGTACTGAATAGAAGTTTAGTACCCACTTTTCTCCATAAAGTATTCCAGAAGTAACTCGGAAATTTAGAATCTCGATCCGACACGATAGTTTTTGGAACTCCGTGTAAACGAACTACTTCCCGGAAGTATAAGTCCGCCACATTGCTTGCATCATCGGTTTTGTGGCATGCTATAAAGTGAGCCATTTTCGATAAACGGTCGACGACCACCATGATCGAGTTTTTACCCCGTTGAGTACGAGGTAAAGCAACAATAAAATCCATCGAGACATCCTCCCATGGTCGTAAAGGTATTGGCAACGACATGTATGTACTTGGCTTGAACGAACTTTTCATCATGTGACAAGTGACGCATTTACTCACGATTGTGCTCACGTCACCATACATCTTTGGACAAAAGAAATGCTCTTTTAGCACCTCTACGGTCTTAGCCGAGCCGAAATGACCGGCTAGTCCTCCTCCGTGCGCCTCCCGAACTAGTAATTCCCGAATTGTATGTCTCGGCACACATAATTTATTTCCTTTGAAAAGAAAGCCATCCTGTAAAACAAATTCTTCGTACGGGCCCGTTTTACAACGGGTGAAAATTTCTCCGAAGTCCAAATCGTCACTGTAATGATCTTTCAAAGTCTCGAACCCCAAGAATAATCAAAATAAATCAACATAAAACACTCTAGGGGCGATTTTCACACACAAAACAGCTCCCGGCCCGGCGGCGCGTGTGGGCGCGTGAGAAAGCCCCTCCATCATCGGCCGACGGCCGATTGTTCGTCTCTCCAAGACGAACGTCCCCTCCAAATTTCACTCAATTCCGACAACGTTTACCTGTGCAAATCTAAGTTGCAAATTCCGGCTGAAAACTACAATTTATTGAACTTGGTTGCATTTTCCGCCACGTCCGTGGCGCAATATCTTGGGCACCAACCGGAATAGACTCTGTTGTAATTCCGGTCATTTACCCTCTGGTCTCGTCGGCTGAATCGCGGTCTCCGGCCGCGAAGTTTCTTGGTCAACTGCTGACCGCGGCCGCGTTTTCTCTTTTCGGCGTGCTCGGCCTCCTCTCGTAGCGGACCACTTTCATTGGATTCCTCTTGTCGAGCCGCCTGGTGCTTACAATTTCGACCAGCTTCCGGCCACCTCAGATTCCGGCGAGATTTTCCGGCGACCTCAGATTCCGGCGAGATTTTCCGACGGGGTCTTCCTTAGGGTTCTTGGGAGCCGCTCTCCAGCAGTTTGGTTCCGGCAGTCATGGCCGATGACGGCCGGTCGCCGCCGGCGAATGGGCAGCCACCGGACTTTGTTCATCCATCGTCGATTCCGACAATGATTTCTACGGAAGTCCTCATGTCATGCTTCCAACATATGATGTCATCTCTTTCCAACATTTCCTATTCGAAGACGCCTTCGGTCTCTCCATCATTCCCGTCTTCGGCGCCGCTCCATAATTCGGCCCCCAGCTCGGTTCCCTCAAACAAGATGACCCAAGTTTGGGAAAAACTACGGGTCCCTCTCCTTCATCTTTCAAGGAAGCTCTGACAGGTAATCGTTCTAACTCGAGGAAAGATATTCATTTCTCAGATGATATTTATCGTAACTACTGTGATCCGGTGCGCAAAGGGGATTTCATATCTATTTCCTTAGATGAAAAATTTACTCGAAGGGTTAAATACCTTCAAAATTCCTTAAATGGCCGGTTGTTGCAACCGAAAAACTCTAAGCCTTACTCTCTTGATCAATCAAGGTGAATTGCAAAATGCTTGGTCTATCTCCACGCCCCGAAATTAATACCTTTGGGAAAAGGATACTTTAACGCTCAATTTAATAATTCGGAAGATAAAAATCGTGTTTTTAGCAAAACTTCATGGAACTTGGTCTCCGGATATTTTCGTTTATCCACTTGGGTTCGGATTTCAACCCTTATAAAATTGCAACTTCTAAAGCACAAGTTTGATCCGAATTTATGAGTTGCCGATTGAATACCGGCACCCTCAACTTATTTTAACAATTGCTAAGACTCTTGGCAACCCTCTGAAAATTGATGAACGTTCTCTGAATGGGGAAGTGGGTCATTTTGTTCGGGTCCTAATTGAAATTGACTTGAAAGACCATGTTCACAACAATGTCATGGTTGAATGTTCGGGTCATTGTGTTTTCCCTTCTATTGGCTACGAAAAGTTTCCAGAGTTTTGCACTCATTGCTCAATCGTTGGTCACTCCAACAATTCCTGTAGAAGCCAAAAATTGGCTCCGAACTCCAACTCTACGGTTCCTAGCGACCGCCAGAATCGTCAATCTAAATATGTTCGGAAACCATCCCCTACCCCTACTGTTAGGGTCAATAATTCAAACAACAATAATCGCTTCAATGTGCTTGATGTTGAACCAATAGAAGGCGATTCCAATAATGATCACCATCAGCTCGCCTTAACGGTTTTCCAGCCTTCAATAGAGCAAAATGATACCATTGTCCCCACCTCTGAGTTCTCCGCTGAACATGCCAACAATAACATGTTATCCCTTACCACTAACGTCTTCCAGCCTGATAATAAAAACACGTCAGTGTCTTCCAAGGGCACGATCTTGCATAACCCTTCTTCATCCTCTCGTCATGAGCAATCGACTGACACGGTTGGGCCCCCTATTGTGTCTGCTGACCATGACAAAGATCGAGCCATACCATTCTGTTAAGGCGGGAAAATCTATTGTTATTTCTCCTATCATTCCCTCGGAAAAACCACAAGCTCCACTAAAACAAGCTAAAAGGGATGTTAAATTCCCAAAGACTGTGCAATTACTCCTGCCAACTCCACGGCGTGAAAAATCTTAATTTGGCCGCTTCTAAACCTTGGCGAAATTCTTCGAGGAAGAGGATCGGCAAAATAATCCTTTGAAGCACGGATAAATTTCGTTTCTAAATGAATATCCTTTCCTGGAATATCAGGGGGATAAGGAAGCGGGTTGCTAGGGACCAGCTTCGTCACTATATCACGGTTTGTAAGCCGGATATTCTTTGTATCATCGAACCCTTCACTTCTTTTGCTCGTTCCGATCTTTCTCTCTGGCGTTCGGGTGGTCTTTCTCTTCTTGCCGAGAATCAGCGAGGGAACCGAGACCCTGACATTTGGGTGCTCGGCTCCCTCAACATATCTAATTACCAAGTCATCCATGTCTCCGATCAGGTTATCATCATGGACATCTCTTTTAATGGATGGGACTTTCGGGCGTCTGTTGTTGATGGTGCTCGTATCTATTTTGGTCGGAGGAATTTTTGGGTGGATATCCTGTTGTTGCTTCACCCTAACCTTTTAGTCTTCGGATATTTTAATGCCGTCATTGGGGCACATGAGCGTCGCAGTCTTCATGTTCCCAATGCTACTTCTTGTCGGGAGTTCACCAATTTATTGATGAGGCCTTGCTTGTCGGCATCCCTTTTACTGGTCATCGGTTTACCTGGAGAGGCAGGGTTCAAGATGATTATCAAGTTGAGACCCGCATTGATCGATTTTGGCCACCCCGATTTTATCGATCACCGGGTTTCCACAAAATATCATGTTTTCCCTAGGACTCGCTTCCGATCACCACCCGATCGGCTCACCTCCACTTTGGGTAATACTTCTTTTCCCAGACCTTTCCGTTTTCAACGTATGTGGACTACTGATAATTCATTTATTGATGTTATTCGAAACTCTTGGAATCTTAATTGTGGGAACCGGTCTCCTTGGGACTTGGTTTTGTACAAGCTTAAAAGACTGCGTCGTACCCTCAAGCATTGGAATTTTTCGTCTTTTGGTGATATTTTCACTAAAAAAAGTCAGCTTTTGGATCAACTTGGTGACATTCAGTCTCTCATTGATGCGGATGGGTATACCGACGAGCTCTTCTGTCAGGAGGTCGAAACAACTGCGGCCTTGAATGACATCCTTAATAAAGAGAGTCTTTTCTTCCAACAAAGGAGTAGGACTAATTGGCTTAAGGATGGTGATCGGAATACTGCCTTTTTCCATAGGACAGTTAAGATGAGGAATAATCGTCTTCAGCTTTCCTCTCTCCTTATTGACGGTGATCTTTGTCGTGATCCGTCTACCATCTCGAACCACATTGTGAATTTTTATCAGCACCTTTTCGAAGGCCACCCGATTGCTACTAATTGGCCCACTGGTTTCTCTCTTCCTAAGGTTTCTCATCAGCATAACTCCATCCTACTGCTATTCCCATTCCGAGGAAATTCGTTCTACGTTTTCGATATGGAGCCCCACAGTGCCCACGGGCTTTGGCTTCTTGGATTATTTTATCAGTTCTCTTGGGAGGTCATTGGTACCGATATTGTGGCGGCTATTCGGCAATTTTTCATTGAGGGTGATCTTCCGACGGGTCTTAACTCTAGCTTAGTTGCTCTCATTCCTAAAGTCAAAGGGGCCATCTCTATTGAGCAATTCCGGCCTATTGTCTTAAGTAACTTTATCTTCAAGATTATTACTAAAATCCTCACGGCCGACTTTCTAGTTTTATTCATGAGATCATCAGCCCCCATCGGTTTGGCTTTATTCCGGTCGGCGAATCCACGATTGAATATCAAATGCTTAGGAAAGCGTAAATTGTTTGAAACGCCGCGCGTTCGGCCGTAACATGGCTATTAAAATAGACATTCGTAAAGCTTTTGACACTCTTTCCTGGGAGTTCTTATTGGATGTTCTTCACGTTTTGGTTTTCACGACCGGTTTGTTGCTTGGGTTTCCACCATTCTTCACTCAAAGCTTTCTATTCTTATAAATGGTGCTCCTACGGGTTACTTTGCGTGCAGTCAAGGGGTTCGGCAAGGTGATCCCATGTCCCCTCTTTTATTTTGTATTGCTGAGGAGATGCTCGGTCTCATGCTCTCCAATGCGGTTCAGACTACTCTCTTCAAGCCTATTTTTGCGGGCCGTAAGATTGTCTATCCTTCTCACCTTTTTTATGCGGATGATGCTATCGTGTTTGGTCGTGCCTCTACGGATAATGCCAATGCCATATCGAAGATTTTTGATGATTACTCAGCCATTTCGGGCCAGGCTATGAACCTTAATAAATCTAAGGTTTATTTCGGTTCTCATGTTCCTATCCACACCAAACGGGTCATTCTGCGCACCCTTGGCATGCGCGAGGATCACTCCTTTCAATTACCTCGGGGTTCCGTTATTCTGCGGCATACCCGTCTCATCCATATTGCCCGGTCGTTGACAAAATTATTAGTAAATTTTACGCTTGGAAAGGATCCTCTCTCTCGATGGTGGTCGTATTTGCTTAGTTAACTCTGTTATCATGAGCTCCTCCATTCACTCTATGATGATATATAGTTGGCGATCAAATTGATAAACAAATTAGATTCGCGGCTAGAAATTTTATTTGGTCGGGGGACATTAGTCACAAGAACGCATGTCTTGTGGCACGGAGTAGAGTTTGTTCCCCTTTAGAGGAGGGAGGGCTTGGGGTGAGGCATCTTCGTACGATGAATGAATCCTTTTTGTTCCGTTTGGCACGGGTTATTCTGCAGGAGGATTCCTTTTGTGGAAAATTCCTTCGTCGAGGTTTCTCAAGTAATTTGGATACTGCAAGATTGTTTCTTCCTCTATATTCGGGGGTTCGTAATCATATTCCCGTCTTCTTAACACTTCCGGTTGGGTTATTGGTAATGGTCGAATATTAATTTTTGGTGGGACAACTGGCTAGGTTATATCATTGGTGATCGGTTGGGTATTCCTCGGCATCTCGAAGTACCTTCTCCGACACCATCAGCGATTTTTACTACGACGGGACTGGCATCTTACCTCGATTTCATGGAAAGGTGTCGTGATGTTGCTTTAGATGTCGTCTATGCCCCTCGACTTTGAAGGAAAAGACGAGCGGGTTTGGGCTAAATCGGTGCATGGCAATGTTACCTCTCAAATCGCTTATTGGCACCTTCGCCACAACTTTCCTAAGGTGAGTGGGGAAATGGATTTGGCACAGATTAATCCCGTTCGCGTTCTCTCACGGTGGAAGGCTATTCACAACAGTCGCTGCTTTTGATCTTCTTCGTTTAAGGGGTTTCATTGGTCCTTCGGTTTGCCTTTTCGTCTCTCTGCCCGTGAATCGATTGACCATATTTTCACCGAGTGTGTTGTTATCCGCGATTGGGACTATATTGAGCGGGGCTTCTTAAACTCTTTAGAATTGAATGTCGGGTTCGGCACTTCATCATTCGAGCTATGGATATCGATTTAGTCACAGATCTCTACTGGAGATTCACTATTATTAGTGCCGTCTGGGCTATCCGGCATATTCGCCGTGAGGTTTTATATAATGATGCTAAATTTTCTATCATGTCTCTTCGTTCTATAGTTTGGTCTCTTCTCGAGAATGTAATAACTATGACATGGGCACCATGGATAACTCTATTTCGATCCGGTTCGTCTTCGGGCTCGGGTGTGGCCGCCACGCGAGACCTCCGCTTTACCCTATTTATGTGAAATGGTATCCCCCAATTGGCCGGATGAAAGTTAACACCGATGGGATGGCTAAAGGTCGCCTGTGCTTGGGTGCTATTGGCCTTGTTTATCTAATCGTCTGGGCCGGGTTTTGGCACTCTCTGCAAAGAATTGGTTGCCGTTTTGCCTTCCAAGCCGAGTTGGTCGCGCTATTCATGCTATTGAGATTGCTTTTTATCATGGTTGGGATTATTTGTGGTGGAGTCCGACTCTACTTATGTTGTGAGCATTCTCTCGGATCGTAGTTCTACTGTTCCCTGGATCTACCGCAGTCATTTGAGGCGGATTTGGCGTATTATTGACGGCATGCACTTCAGGGTCTCTCATATCTATAGAGAAGGGAATGCGGTGGCATCGGCTTTCTAAAAGATTGGTTTCTTACGAGTGGTCTAGCGAAGCACCAGAGCCTCTCCGAGATCTTGTTGAGGGATATGTCTCCTATGTATTTTAGCCGACATTAGTTTTCTCGCAAAGATAACGCTGGTATTCTTTTTTCCCTATCGTAGGTTTTTCCCATTGGGTTTTTCTACGATAGGGTTTTAACGAGGCTCATGGTTGCAACCCCATACATCTGGTATGGGGGTTTAGGTCCTTTTATTCTATTTTCATAGATTGCTTTTGCATTTGTGTTTTTCTCTCTATTTCTCTTGACTACCCGCCTGTGGGATTAGCTTGAGATTTTATTTTGTTGTCTAGGATGGCCCTCTCTTTGTAACTCTTTTCTGTTTCTCGTTTTTTTTAATAATATTGACCTTGATGAGTCAAAAAAAGTCTCGAACCCCAACAAACGAACATCTAGAATCGACAGTAAGGCATACCGTCTTGATAGTGCATCCGCCACTATATTACTCTTACCGTCTTTGTACTTGGATGAAAAGTGAAAAGATTGTAAAACTTCCACCCATTTTGCATGTCTCGGACTTAGCTTGCTTTGCCCGTTGATGTATTTCAACGACTCATGATCCGAATGTAACACGAAATGTTTCGAACGTAAATAGTGACTCCAATGATCGAGTGCTCTCACGATAGCATAGAACTCCTTGTCGTAAGTACAATAATTAACTCGGGCGCCACTTAATTTCTCCGAAAAATAGGCGATGGGGCGGCCTCCTTGAATAAGTACTGCCCCGATTCCAACTCCACTAGCGTCGCATTCCACCTCAAATGGTTGCGAAAAATCGGGTAACGTTAAAATTGGTGCTTCACATAACTTTCCTTTTAATTTTTCAAAAGCCTTTGGGCCGCCTCGTTCCATGCAAAGGTTCCTTTTAAGTCACTCCGTGATCGGACTGGAGATGGTGCTAAAGTCCCGTATGAATCGTCGGTAAAAAGAAGCGAGGCCATGAAATGATCGTACCTCCGTGATTGTTTTTGGTGTCGGCCAAGACTTGATTGCCGCGATCTTCTCTTGGTCCACCGAAACTCCTTCTTTAGAAACGACATAGCCGAGAAAGACAAGACTCTCGACTAGGAAAGTACACTTCTCCCGCTTTCCATAAAGTTTCTGTTTCCTTAGAGTTTCAAACACGTGCCGCAAATGTTCGAGATGTTCCTCTAAGGATCGACTGTAGATCAAAATGTCGTCTAAGTATACGACAACAAACTTTCCCAACAAAGGTTTGAGAACCTCGTTCATCAATCTCATGAAAGTGCTCGGGGCATTAGTGAGACCGAATGGCATCACAACCCATTCCTAAAGTCCATTCTTTGTTTTAAATGCCGTCTTCCATTCGTCTCCCTCTCGCATGTGAATTTGATGGTATCCGCTCCGTAAATCAACTTTTGAAAATATAACCGAGCCATGTAACTCGTCTAACATGTCGTCTAGTCTCGGGATGGGGAACCGATACTTGACGGTGATGTTATTCACGGCTCATCACAATACACATTCGCCATGATCCGTCTTTTTTGGTACAAGTAGATCGGAACCGCACACGGACTTAAACTTTCTCGGACATATCCGTGACTCATGAGTTCATCAATTTGACGTTGTAGTTCTTTGGTTTCGTCGGGATTACAACGATATGCCGCTTTGTTCGGTAATGGAGCTCCTGGTACAAGATCAATTTGGTGTTCGATTTCGTGGATAGGTGGTAATCCCACCGGCAAGTCTTCGAGAAATACATCCGCGAACTCGTGTAATAGTGTATCTATCTCTTCTTCGTGGTGTGATTTAGTAGTAAGGTTTCGGATTTCTTTGATCATCATCAAATAAACACGTTCGCCATCGTCAATGGCGTGTTCGACTTCTTTTTCGTTTGCAAGCATCGTAAGTTTCGGCCCTTCGACTTTTTTGAACTCATTGTTCGGATAGCTTGAGGTGACATAGGTTTAAGAACAATTTTTTTACCTTTGTCACGTAACTCATACTCGTTGCTCCTCCCTCGATGTAGTACGTCCCGATCAAATAACCAAGGTCTTCCCAACAATACGTGACATGCGTCCATCGGTAGTACATCGCATGTAATATCATCACCATACGAACCCATGGTGAGTCCGACCTTCACTTGTCTTGATACTTTCACCTTATTCCATCGTCGAGCCAATGGAGTGCATACGGCTTTGGATGAGCCGTGGTGATTAATCCGAGCTTCGAGACCATCTCGCTTGATGCCACGTTTGTACAACTTCCACCGTCAATGATCAAGCTACACCATTTCTCTCCGACACGACACTTCGTGTGAAAGATTTGGTCTCGTTGTTCTATGTCACTCGGGGCCGCCTTCGTTTGTAACATGCGAAGGACGAGGTTCGTGTCATAGTTCGGGGCATCGTATGCCTCGCAATCTTCTTCTTCGTCGGCTTCCAAGTTAAAGACGTCTCCAATTCTTTCTTCTTCGGCTAGTAATTCTTCTCGGACGGCTATGGCTTCTCGTAACGTCACTATTCTCCGATTTGGACAAGCACTTTGATAGTGTCCAAATCCTTGACATTTGAAACACCGGACTTTAGATAGGCTTGTTTCTTTTGGTGTGATAGGAGTTTTTGGAATGGTAGTAACGGGTGGACTTGTGGTGACAGTTTTTGGAAACGAGCTAGAACTCGCGCCAAAGTTGGTATTTCCGTATTTTGATGGGAATTCGGGTTTAGAAAGTTTTGTCTTGTTTTGATTTTCCAACTTTATGCAAAGTCCGCATAAAGTATCAAAGTCGGAATAGGGGTAGAGTTCCACGAAATTAGCAATATTTTTATTCAAACCTCGTAGGAAACGGGACATCCGTAATTCTTTGCTTTCTTCAAGTTCTCCCATCAAGGATAAGTTTTCAAACTCCTCGATGTACTCCTCGACACTTAGCTTTCCTTGCGTGAGGTCAGAAATTTTTCGATACAAACTTAACTTGTGTGTAGCCGGGACATATCTTTTTCGTAGTTTCTTTTTTAGAGAATCCCACGAACGTATCTTCTCCTTACCGGCACGAACTCGTTGTGTCTTCATTCGCTCAAACCAAAGGGAAGCTCTCTTTCCAAGTTTGAGAATCGCGTACTTGCATCGTACCTCGTCATTGAGATCCTTGAACTCAAACATTCGTTCAATTTTCCTTTCCCACTCCAAATAAGCCTCGGGATCGGTGCCGCCTACGAACTCCTAAGTTCGCTTGTCTTGTATTCATCGGCATGTCGTGGTGCATGCATGGTGTCGTATCCTCGTCGTGCATGGATTCGGGCTCGTGAGGCCGCGAAGAACGTCACGTAGTTGTGCTACTTCTTCATCGGTGAATGCCATCTTCTTGAGTAACGTCGAGCACCGTGAGACAAATGTCTCTGATACCACTTATGATACGAATTACGTATGTAAGTGTGCGTAATGCGTATGAAATACAACGGAAGATTATTACGTCTTGACAAGTATCAAAGTATCAATCAAAATTACAAGGTGGTGGCCAAATTTTAGTGGGTTCGGCCGTGAAGTAGTATGATATATGGATTTGGATGTGTTTTATCGAATTAGACCTATAACTCGATAAAGATAATCTCTTCTCAAGACCTATTGAGAATTGATCAAGTTAAAATCTCGAGACGCGTCGAAACAATAACTAAAGTTTTGTTGAACTCGTTCAACGTATATTTCAAAGAAATACAAGGTTTATTGATTTTCAAGATGCTTACAAATACAACAAGTACTACTATATATAGTAGTTTCCAACCATAAGAAAATACAACAAAACAAGAAAACGAAACTTCCTAGCAATCCTTCAAATCGGCCGAATCATCAAGGAGGGATCATGAGGATTTTGGAAAGATATGATATCAAGCATCTTGGCCTTATTATGGTGACTATGACATGAAGAAAATCTTTGACATCTTGGCCTTATTGTGGTGACTATGACATGAAGAAAATATTTGATGAAAGTCTTCATCCCATATCATGCTTGGCCGATTTGTGGGGAAGTGTGGGGAAGGAGGATATCTTCAAGATGAAGACAAATCATGAGTCCCTTTCAAGCATGATATGGGCGAAATTTCCATGCTTTTGGACCGATCCTGTCGTCAAGTTTTACGTTACTCCGGTTCCGATTAACAACGTAACTCCAATCCGCGTGTTCTTTTCTCCCAAATATAATGATGCATGGCCATGCGAAATTGTATCGTCGTGGATGTCGATTTTTATTGGAGCTTCTTCGATTGGAATATTTGATATCGTATCACACCTACATACTTAGGCGAGAAAACAGATATGAGACTTGGAGTAACCTTGGTGATCGGACTCAGAATAACTTAGATATGGTGACCTGCATCATGATTGGTCCAAGTTGGTGAAGATCTCGGCCGATCTTGTCCAAGATAATGAAGATTTCATCCCATTTCTCTATATTAAAGTGATGCAGGATATCTCAAATATCATGTGGAAAAAATTTCACCCACCCTTTGTCCCCTTTGATTGACCGCGGACCCCTTTGGCATGGAGTGTGCCATCTCTTTTGTTGTCCTTTTCTTTATTTTAAAGATCTTGTGATCTTACCTTTTGAATAGTTTATTTAATTTTGTAAGACTACTCTTATCTATAAGTAGTCATGTTTGGGATGTATTTGCGACATTTATTGAATCATCAAAAAAATACATTGTGTACTGTTTAAAGTGTTGGACGAGTTTCCTTCTAAAATTTGGTTATTATTCGACGCATTTTCGAATTTTAATCCGATCGATTCTCAATAGGTCTTGAGAAGAAATCACTTTATCGAATTATAGGTCTAATTCGATAAACAGCTTGTTCTTGTTCTGTTTCAGTAGAATCGCTCTATTTTTGGACGATTCTTACATTTGTTCCATACTTCAAATTATTGTTCATGCTCCCTGTTCGCAAAAGACATTTCTCTTACCTTCGATACAGGATTGTACTTGATCAGAATTTCCTATCATAAGTGCTGTTCATTCTCCAGAACAGTTTCGGAATCATATTGTTCGCTATCGCTGTTGGGATTCTCTTTGTTCGCCTTGCTGTTCGGAACCATTGTATCGATTAGCCTTGCTATTCGGAACTTGCTGTTTCGAGTGCCGCTGTTTGGAGTTGATCGCTCTCGCTTGTTTCCATTCTGCATTTCTGTCTTGTGCACGTTCTCGTTAGTAATGAGTTCTTCTTTGCTCGGAACTCATCAGACGGGCGATTGCTACCGTTCGTCCTCGTTCGGCCGGTCCCTATTCGATTACACGTGCTACTGTCCATTATTGTTGCTGTATCGAGCGGTTACTGTTAGTTCCTGACTGTGCTGTTCGATTCCTTTTGGCTAAGTGTTGTTTGCTTCCGCTCAGCCTTCCGCTGTACCGATAGAGATTTCGCATCAAAAGTAGCATGTACTCCATAGTCACCCGAAAGTTCTACTTTATACGCGCTATCGTTTATTTTGGCAACTACCTTGAAAGGCCCATCGGCTCGCGGCATTAGCTTATTTTGCGTTTACTCGGATATTGTTCCTTCCTCAAATGTACCCAAACCAAATCGCCAACTTCGAATAGCCTCGGTTTTCTTTGTTTGTTCGACTTCCATTTATTTGTAAGCATCATTTATCTCTTTAATTCGATCCCGCACTTGTTCATGCAACCTTATCATGGACTTGAGTTTTGAATCCGCATCTTTGTGTACTAACTCATCACTCGGGAAGGGAATTAGATCCAATTGCATGTACAGATTCAACCCATAAACAACTTCCAAAGGCGAGTGAGCCGTGGCATGAGTAGGGGACGGTTGTATGCAAATTCCGCATGTGCAAGTTTCAAATCCAAACCTTTTTGCGTTTTGCTTACAAGGCCATGTAACAAAGTACCCAAAGTTCGATTAGTCACCTCGGTTTGTCCGTCAGTTTGAGGATGATGCGAAGTACTAAATAAGAGTTTGGTTCCCACCTTTCTCCACAACGTGTTCCAAAAGTAGCTAAGAAATTTGGAATCCCGATCCGAAACAATAGTTCTCGGAATTCCATGTAAACGTACCACCTCTCGGAAGTACAACTTGACCACGTTACTTGCATCGTTGGTCTTATGACACGCCACAAAATGAGCCATCTTGAGAAACGATCTATGATAACCATAATAGCATCCTTACCCCCATTGAGTACGAGGCAATGCAACAATAAAGTCCATTGTCTATCCAGAACTGGTAGAGGCATATACATGCCCGGATTGAACGAGCTCTTTGCCATATGACTTGTTACGCACTTACTTACGACATCATTCACGTCCCCTTGCATTTTCGCCCGATAGAAATATTCCCTAAGTACCTCCATGGTCTTAGCCGTGCCAAAGTGGCCAGCCAAGCCCCCTCCATGAGCCTCTCGAACTAACAACTCCCGAACCGCATGTTTTGGTAAACAAAGTCGATTCCCTTTAATGAGAAAACCATTTTGCATCATGAATTCTTCAAATGGACCAGTTTTGCAACGGATAAACGTTTCCCCGAAATCCGCATCATCCACATAATATTCTTTCAACATCTCGAACCCAAGCAAACGAACATCAAGAGTAGAAAGTAGAGCATACCTTCTAGATAGCACATCCGCAACAACATTGTTTTTACCGTCCTTATACTTTGATGAAAAGTAAAATGATAGCAAGAACTCTACCCACTTAGCATGCCGTGGATTTAACTTTTGCTGCCCATTAATATATTTCAATGATTCATGGTCCGAATGCAAAATAAAATGCTTCGGACGAAGAGTGACTCAAATCATTTGAGTCAAATGATCAAGAGCTCTCACAATGGTATAGAACTCCTTGTCGTAAGTGCAATAATTGATCCGAGCACCACTCAATTCCTCCAAAATAATACGGAATAGGCCGCTTGCTTTGAGTAAGAACCGCTCCAATGCCAACTCCGCTAGCATCGCATTCTACTTCGAAAGGTTGCGAAAAATCGGGTAATGATAAGATAGGTGCCTGATGCGATTACGACATCTCCAAACGAAGTAAGAATTGACGTAGGTGACGATACCACGTTGCATGCACATGCACCTACGTACTTCGGCGAGAAAACAAAAGCGGAAATGGGAACCATTTTAATAATCGGAATCGGGATAACTTAGACGTATCAAAACATGCATACGTATGCATGTTCATGCATACAAAATCGGCCATTTGGGGAAGATTTCGGCCGATTGTGACATGCATCCTTGAAGGATCTTTTGTCCCCACTACTTTAATACTTGCTTTCATTTTCAATTCCACCACATCAAGATCAAGGAAAGAGATTTGATTCACTCCACTGTTACGAAAACAACTATTCCAAATAATGATACGAAAATGACTATTCCGAATGAAGAAGATTGGAATGCATTTTTAGTGATCGGACTCGGAATAACGTAGACATGTCGACATGCATACGTAGTATGCACCATGCATACTAAAGTCATGAATTACATTCGGCCGCCCCATTCCCCAACACCATGAAGATTTTGTCAATGATACGAAAACAACTATTCCGAATAATGATACGAAAATGACTATTCCGAATGAAGAAGATTGGAATGCATTTTTAGTGATCGGACTCGGAATAACGTAGACATGTCGACATGCATACGTAGTATGCACCATGCATACTAAAGTCATGAATTACATTCGGCCACCCCATTCCCCAACACCATGAAGATTTTGTCACATTTGTTATCTTTTCATTACAAGGTCTTCACAAATCTTTGTCAAAGATCATCACAAAGATTCCACCCCCACATCACAAACACATCGCCCCCCCCCCTTTCATGTTCAAAGTCTTGAAGTGTCACTTTCAATCATCCTTCAAACACCACCACCAATCGTTTCCCCCCCCTATCATTTTGTTCAAGTATGTCACTTTCAAAGATTTCCTTTGATATTGTCCCTACTTTGAAGATACCTTCCCCACCATTACTACAAATCGTCCAAGCCTTCCCCACCTCAATAAAAAACGGCCCAAGCATGAGAATTTGATGAAGACTTTCATCAAATATCTTCTTCATGTCACCATCACCATAATACTTCCAAATGAAGATATTTCTCCTTCCCCACCTCACTACAAAATCGGCCCAAGCTTAAGATTTGATGAAGACTTTCATCAAATATCTTCTTCATGTCACCATCACCATAATAACTCCAAATGAAGATATATCACCTTCCCACCATGATACCTCACGATTTGAACAAAAGAATTTGATGAAGACTTTCATCAAATGTCTCTTTCATGTCATTATCCTTCATGTCCTAATCACCATGATAATTCCAAAAAGACTTGATATCATATCACGTTCCCACCATGATACCTCACGATTTGAACAAAAGAATTTGATGAAGACTTTCATCAAATGTCTCCTTCATGTCATTATCATTCATGTCCTAATCACCATGATAATTCCAAAAAGACTTGATATCATATCACCTTCCCACCATGATACCTCACGATTTGAACAAAAGAATTTGATGAAGACTTTCATCAAATGTCTCCTTCATGTCATTATCCTTCATGTCCTAATCACCATGATAATTCCAAAAAGACTTGATATCATATCACCACAAAATCTCATGAACCCTACATGATTCGGCCGATTTGAAGGAGTTGCTAGGAAGTTTCATTTCTCGTTTTGTTGTATTTTCTTACGGTTGGAAACTACTATATATAGTAGTACTTGTAACATTTGTAAATAATCTGGAAAGTAATAAACCTTGTATTTCTCTGAAATATACGTTGAACGAGTTCAACAAACTTTAGTTATTGTTTCGACGCGTCTCGAGATTTTAACTTGATCAATTCTCAATAGGTCTTGGGAAGAGATTACCTTTATCGAGTTATAGGTCTAGTTCGATAAAACACATTCAAATCCATACACTATCCTACATCACGGCCGAAAACCGTATAATTTCGGCCACCACCTTGTACTTTTGATCGATATTTTGATACTTGTCCAAACGTAATAACCTTCCGTTGTATTTCATACGCTTTACGTACACTTACATACGTAATTCGTATCATAAGTGGTATCAGAGCCCAAGGTCATCTCCTTGGGCGATTTATTCAACGAAATTTTTTGTTGAGATTAGCGCAGTCGGAAGAAAACAAAGTTTCCCGTGGATTCGACCGTTGGATCGTCACGAAATTTTGACAAAGGTAAGCCAACTCATTGAACTACAGTCTGAACGGTGGAGATCAGATTCTTTGATCATCTTCTTGGTTCATTCTTCACGGATTTCTTGGCAAATTTTCTGTCCGATTTCTTATCAAGAACTATCTCTTGATTCTTGTTATGGATTTCTCGGATCTCGACTTCTTGATGAAACTCCGTGACGCACTAAACTGCTTACCGGAGCAACATATGAAAGCAAGACATAGAGACGACGCCAACGATATTGATTTCTTGGCCAAATTCCGCAGCATACCGGAATTTCACGGAGATAGTAATCCAAATGCGTGCATAGATTGGCTTCGTGCTGTGAGGAGCACTCGGACTTCAAGGCTGCCCCGATCAACCGCCGCGTTTCGTTGGTGGCAAGGCGCCTCCGCGGTAGCGCCGCCGTCTAGTGGCAAAAATTGAAACAGTCCCGTTCACAACAACGTAAGCCTAAAATCCAAGATTGGCTTAAATTCAAAAAATATTTCAATCGAAGGTTCAAATCCCCATCTTACCACCAATCCTTCGACGCCCCGCCGCCAACCTTTGATCAAAGATTTTTTTTTTCATCGAAGAATTTCCAGCGAAGTTTTTTTTGACGAAGACGATGTCCCTACCACCATTTTCAATGAAGTAGACGAGACAGAGTTTTCAACGGAGCAATTCAACGAAGAAGATGAGTTGAGCCGTGTCTCCCTAATCGACGAACCTAGATCTTGCTACTTTGATCATGGGCCAGTTGGTTGTGTTGGCCAAATTGACCAAAACGGACCAAATTATTTTAGTAACGCGAAACAAGATCACGGCCTTATGCTTTCTGAAACGGCTAATATTGAAAATGAACTCTTTGTCACCGACGACTTTGATATGACAGAATTTCCTGCGGCATTTTTTGATGACAAAGAAGATGATGGTTGGAGTCGAGCTGCCCTATCGGAGCAAAGTGGGTCGTATGACCTTGTTGCGGTACGAAACGAGCCTAGTGGATTAATTTTTGATGAGACATTATTGGAGGAGCCCAGCAATATTGAAACGGAGTGTTGGTTAGATTATGACGGACCGCCAGCATTTGATGAGGAATCAATTGATGAAGAGGAATCCGTAATAAATCCTATGGTTCCCACCGTAATAAATTCTGTGTTTTCCATTTTTGATGATGAACCCAAGAAATCAGTGTTTCCAATTCTGGAGGAAGAACCCGATGTGGAGTTAACCGTGCGTCCCATTGCAGATATCCACTCATGTCATGATATCGGTATTACCTGGCGGAGTAATTATTATTATTTTATTAATAATGATAGTTATTTTGTTGGTGATTCTCGAGGGGGCCCCACTACCTATCGTCTCAAGTTTTGAGCCATGTACGCACTGCGGACATCTTCGAGATCAAAATACTTAGAGGCTTTAGTCAATTATCTTGGTGACGAAGGGAGTTCGGAATTGAGGACAATTCCCTTTAAAGAGAGAGGGAATGATACGAAAACAACTATTCCGAATAATGATACGAAAATGACTATTCCGAATGAAGAAGATTGGAATGCATTTTTAGTGATCGGACTCGGAATAACGTAGACATGTCGACATGCATACGTAGTATGCACCATGCATACTAAAGTCATGAATTACATTCGGCCGCCCCATTCCCCAACACCATGAAGATTTTGTCACATTTGTTATCTTTTCATTACAAGGTCTTCACAAATCTTTGTCAAAGATCATCACAAAGATTCCACCCCCACATCACAAACACATCGCCCCCCCCCTTTCATGTTCAAAGTCTTGAAGTGTCACTTTCAATCATCCTTCAAACACCACCACCAATCGTTTCCCCCCCCCCCCCTATCATTTTGTTCAAGTATGTCACTTTCAAAGATTTCCTTTGATATTGTCCCTACTTTGAAGATACCTTCCCCACCATTACTACAAATCGTCCAAGCCTTCCCCACCTCAATAAAAAACGGCCCAAGCATGAGAATTTGATGAAGACTTTCATCAAATATCTTCTTCATGTCACCATCACCATAATACTTCCAAATGAAGATATTTCTCCTTCCCCACCTCACTACAAAATCGGCCCAAGCTTAAGATTTGATGAAGACTTTCATCAAATATCTTCTTCATGTCACCATCACCATAATAACTCCAAATGAAGATATATCACCTTCCCACCATGATACCTCACGATTTGAACAAAAGAATTTGATGAAGACTTTCATCAAATGTCTCTTTCATGTCATTATCCTTCATGTCCTAATCACCATGATAATTCCAAAAAGACTTGATATCATATCACCTTCCCACCATGATACCTCACGATTTGAACAAAAGAATTTGATGAAGACTTTCATCAAATGTCTCCTTCATGTCATTATCCTTCATGTCCTAATCACCATGATAATTCCAAAAAGACTTGATATCATATCACCTTCCCACCATGATACCTCACGATTTGAACAAAAGAATTTGATGAAGACTTTCATCAAATGTCTCCTTCATGTCATTATCCTTCATGTCCTAATCACCATGATAATTCAAAAAAGACTTGATATCATATCACCACAAAATCCTCATGAACCCTACATGATTCGGCCGATTTGAAGGAGTTGCTAGGAAGTTTCATTTCTCGTTTTGTTGTATTTTCTTACGGTTGGAAACTACTATATATAGTAGTACTTGTAACATTTGTAAATAATCTGGAAAGTAATAAACCTTGTATTTCTCTGAAATATATGTTGAACGAGTTCAACAAACTTTAGTTATTGTTTCGACGCGTCTCGAGATTTTAACTTGATCAATTCTCAATAGGTCTTGGGAAGAGATTACCTTTATCGAGTTATAGGTCTAGTTCGATAAAACACATTCAAATCCATACACTATCCTACATCACGGCCGAAAACCATATAATTTCGGCCACCACCTTGTACTTTTGATCGATATTTTGATACTTGTCCAAACGTAATAACCTTCCGTTGTATTTCATACGCTTTACGTACACTTACATACGTAATTCGTATCATCCACTCCTTTGGAATGATTTCGGCGAACCATATGGAAAGAAGATGCCAAGGTGTTACTTTCATGATCAAGTCATTGTCAAGCCTTACAAAATATATCACATGAGGAGGATCTTGTCCACTCCCTCTTTGAACCCCATGGCCGATTTTTACATGGAAGGAGCCAAAATGTTGTGATTTTCTTTTCCTTGTCAAAAGTCTTTATAATTAGTTTAATATTTGCTTGTATTTTAGCTAGATTTTGTGTGATCTTCTTTGAACTCATTAGTAAGTTTTAATGGCTATATAATAGCCTCATCCTCAACCTTGAATAATAACTTTGAAGCTTGCAAAAACGAAATACACTTGTGTATGTTCATTGTTGAATGATTTTCAGCACAATTTGATTATAATTCGACGCGTTTTCGAGTTGTAATTTTAATCGATTCTCAATAGGTCTTGAGGAGAGATTGCTTTATCAAACTATATGTCTAGTTTACTTTCATATTATCTTGTCTACGTAAACCGAATTGCCCTACTTTCGGTTGAATCTTACGAGTGTTACATAAAAACGAGTGTTGTGAGGTAACAATTATAACCTCTGCATTTTCCGGCGAATTTACGTACATATCATACGTTAATTCGTATCATTAGTGGCATCGGAGCCCAAGGTTACTTCCTTGGCGAATTTCTCTTGACGATTTTCTTATCAAAACTATCTTATCATGGATTTTTCCGACGATTTCATGGAGAAACTACGTGAGGCATTACACAACATGCAAGAACCACGTTTTCAAGCAAGAAGATGAGGATATGATGCACATTCACCGCGTCATGTGGATGAATTTAAAGCTAATGAACTTCCGGAATTTGTCGGAGGTACTAATCCCGAAGTTTACTTAGAGTGGGAGAGGAAGATTGAACGTATGTTCGACTTCAAGCACCTTAACGATGAGAAACGTTGCAAATATGCGATTCTCAAGTTAGGGAAGGGCGCTTCCTTATGGTTCGAGGGTATGAAAACACAACGAGCTCGTGCGGGAAAAGAGAAAATCCGTTCTTGGGATTCTTTGAAGAAAAAACTACGCAAAAGGTATGTCCCGACATCTCATCGGTTAACCTTGTACCAAAAAATTGCGGAGTTCGTACAAGGGAAACTAAGTGTGGAAGAATACATCAAAGAGCTTGAAGGCTTGGCCTTAATGGGAGAACTCGAAGAAAATGAAGAACAAAGAATGTCACGTTTCTTACGTGGCCTAAATCGAAACATTGCAAATACGGTGGAATTATACCCATACGGAGATTTTGACACTTTATGCGGACTATGCATAAAAATAGAAGCTCAAAACAATTTGAAGCATACCAAACCAGAATTCCCATACAAATTCGGAAATGCAAGTGCCGGCTCAAGTTCTACTACGAAAACTACCATACCATTCCAAGTCCCTACCCCGGCACCGAAGGTTCCTCACGTTTCCAAGGAAACGAGCTTGGCTAAAGTACGATGTTTTAAATGTCAAGGCTTTGGTCACTATCAAAATGCATGTCCAAATAAACGGGTGGTCACTTTAAGAGAAGCTCTTGCAGTCCGAGACGAACTTTTAGTCGAGGACGAGAAGTGATACGGAATTGAATAGTCCGAATAAAGAAACCGAAGCAAGAATCGATGTTAAAGGCCTTACAATGCGCCGTGCACGTGCGACTACATTTTTAGGCGAGAAAACGGACATAAGACGTAAAAGGAATGTCCAACCTGCCGGAAAATATCGCACCTGCCGGAAATGGCCGAGCACTGCCGACCGAACCCGACCGTGTCGTCCGACACGGCCCGTGCCGAGATGTGCCAGATAAACCAATCTGACTGTCGGCCGAACCCGACCGTGTCGTCCGGCACGGTCGAGTCCTACTCTTCCGGAATTGGCGAACAATCGCTGCTGAGCTCGACCGTGTCCCAGGACACGATCGTGTCGCACTCCTCGGAAAATCTTGAGCAGGCCGACCAGCCCAACTGTGTCCCGAGCCACGACCGTGTCCTACTCTTCCGGAAAGCGTCGCAAGTCTGCCGACCAGCCCGACCGTGTCATACGAACACGGTCGAGTCCTACTCGCCTAGAAGCGCCGAAATGCCTGCCGACCAACCCTGATACGAATTATCCGGGAGAGGCGGATGCGTATCGTTCGGAGTGTTTGTATGAATATCGTAGCGGAAGTCTTTTTATGAATATGGTAATTCGAGTATATGAATATGGATGAAATATCGGATAACAATAAAGATATCGAACAAGAAGACTTGAACGATCAAGAACAAGGGTTTATCGAATTAGACCTATAATTCGATAAGGTGATTTCTTCCCAAGACCTATTGAGAATCAATCGGATTAATATTCGAAAACGCGTCGAATAAAAATCAAGTTTCGGTAAAAATCATTTACCAAGGATAGAAACACAATGTGTATTCTTTCACATTCAAATTCATCATACTCTCTATATTACAATGCTTATACAAGCTATATATAGCAAACCTCAAGTCTACCTAAAAGTTAAAGAAAATAATTCAAAGATTACAAAATCTTTGAATAATCAAAACAAATCAAATAAAATAAGAAAAAGAAACATACATCACAAAACATGGGAACACAATCCCTAAAATAAGTAAAGAAAGGAAAAGAGAAGACAAAACACACAAAAATCAGCAATTAAAAAAGTAGGGCATTATGGGACACGGCCGTGTCGCTTGACACGGCGCGCGCGCATCTGCCGGCAGGACTCGACCGTGTCCGATCGACACGGCCATGGGGCGACAGACGTCCCCGAGCCGATCGTCCGACAGTGACTCGGCGCGATAGGGACGTTTGGCAGGACTCGACACGGGCGCGGCGCGACAGGACGTTCGGCAATGACTCGACCGTGCTGGCGACACGGTCGCGGCGTGACAAGGACGTCTATCAGCGACTCGACGGTGACTAAGGCATTGACTCGACCGTGTCCCACGGTCGAGCACGGCGCCTGGACGATCATTTTCGGCATTTCTGGGCGAGTAGGACTCGACCGTGTCTCCTGGCACGGTCGGGTTCGACCGACAGTGACCTTGGCATTTCCGGACGAGTACAGCACGGGCCGTGTCGGACGACACGGCCGGGTTCGGTCGGCAGTGCTCGGCCATTTCCGGCAGGTGCGATATTTTCCGGCAGGCGAGATATTTTCCGGCAGGTTGGATATTTTCCGGTCGGTTGGACATTTTCCGGCAGGTTGGACATTCCTTTTACGTCTTATGTCCGTTTTCTCGCCTAAAAATGTAGTCGCACGTGCACGGCGCGTTGTAAGGCCTTTAACGTCGATTCTTGCTTCGGTTTCTTTATTCGGACTATTCAATTCCGTATCATCCCCTCCCCCTTTAAAGCGATTCGTCCTCGAATCGACATTGATCTCATCTCCAAAGGGATAAAAGAAAGTCACCAAATAGATAATAAGCCCAAAAATATCGGACGTTCGAGTGTGGCGCAGAACTTTGAGGTGATAAACGAATGGATATTTCAAAGGGCATCCGACAAAATAACTATCATGATTAATATAAAAATGATAATTATTTTGCGAGGCAAAGCCTTTATCATCGTGGTTGAACTCACCGGATGCAATTTCAAGAATGAAGAAAATTGCCTCGTAATCGTCTTTCACATCAAAATATTGGAAAGGCTCGTCTTTAGGTTCGGTATCATAAACAGGAACTACTGGATAAATATAGCACTGTTCTTCATCTTTATCAAAAATAGGTGACCCATCATAATCATGGATTTCAGGAAGTATGGTCGTGGGGATGTGGATTATGGTGGATGACTGGTGGTCCATCGTGGCGGCGGTCGTGTGGCATGGTGGTTGTGAGACATGGGAAGCTGGATCTCGATCCGGTACTGCTGTACTAGCGATAATCAGGGCTGCCAAGACTGGGGAAGATGGCGGTGGCGGCACAGGTAAATTGTCGTCATCCCATTGACAAGAACTGTCAAAAACTCCATCAATGGCGGTAGCCAAGTGAGCCCAGAAGAAATCAAATTCCTCCATTTTAGTTCCAGAATCGGTATGGCTAGAGTCAAGAGATAGTTCTTCACAAGAACTCGTTGAATAAATCGTTGAATAAATCGCCCAAGGAGATGACCCTGGGCTCCGATACCACTTATGATACGAATTATTCGGGGAGAAGCGGATGCGTATCGTTCGGAGTGTTTGTATGAATATCGTAGCGGAAGTCTTTTTATGAATATGGTAATTCGAGTGTATGAATATGGATGAAATATCGGATAACAATAAAAATATCGAACAAGAAGACTTGAACGATCAAGAACAAGGGTTTATCGAATTAGACCTATAATTCGATAAGGTGATTTCTTCCCAAGACCTATTGAGAATCAATCGGATTAATATTCGAAAACGCGTCGAATAAAAATCAAGTTTCGGTAAAAATCATTTACCAAGGATAGAAACACAATGTGTATTGTTTCACATTCAAATTCATCATACTCTCTATATTACAATGCTTATACAAGCTATATATAGCAAACCTCAAGTCTACCTAAAAGTTAAAGAAAATAATTCAAAGATTACAAAATCTTTGTGTTGTGTCAAGAATTAAAACCTTCCGACACGCGACCTACTAGGAGGACTGGCGACCGAGTTACTGCCGAGCAGCCAAGGCGGATCTGCCGATCAGCGACCTGGCGACCGAGCCTCAGCCCAGCGGACAAGCTGCATCGACCAATCAAGGTCCTGGACAAGTCCCGGTATCGAGCGATCAACCTCAGATACGATCGCCTCTCGATACTCGGCGACCGACTCCTGGCGATCTACTAATGGACGATCATCTCTCGGTACTCGGCGACCGACCCTTGGCGATCGACAACCGGACGACCATCCTTCGGCACTTGCCGACCTACCCTTGGAGACCGACCGTCTCTCGGCACCTGGCGACCTACACTTGGTGACCGATCATTGGCGACCTCCATCCACTGGCCGATGGCGACCTCGGATGATCAGCTAGAGACGACCGCCTCATATCGATCTCCACCGATGGCCATCCAGTCGGCGAAGGCCGAACCTTGAGACTGACACCACGTGCAAGGACCGAGACAAGATCCGCGAATCTCGGGCCATTGACCACAGTCTGGCAGATTCTCTCCACCAGCCGACAAGCCGCCGAAAGCTTGTCAGTAGGGCCGCATGTTGACTGACTCCGGACGCGTGTTGGCCCCTTACTGGACCGCCCAGCTGTGGCAGCCTCTTCCTTGGACTTTAGCCCGACATCCAGCATCTTACTTGGACTTTAGCCCGACAGCCCAGGAGATCGGCACATTATTATATTGGCCGGCGGGCGATCGGCAGATTAAGATAATGGCCGACAGGCGATCGGCCACTAAAGGACAGGACCCGACTACCCCTATATATACAAAGCCTCCTGCATTTGTATTCTCTCTCTGGCATTCTTGCACTACACACGTAATACAGAAGCAAAATACAAGCACTTGGCTAATCTCCAACTCTTGGCAACAGCTATCATTCGGTCTTACTTCTCCCGGCCTTTTCTCCTCGAGCAGATTATCGGCGGGACGAAGAACACCAAGCTTCGCTCAAGAGCCGGATTAACGGAGTCTTTTTACACTCATTGTATTTAGATTTCTCTCATTAATACTTGTATCCACGAATATTCGTATTAATAACATCTCGCGAGAGCATTCAAGCCCGGGCCTAACAAACCCGGCAAATCTTGTATTATTTATCTTCTCTCGGAAGTGCTCCCGCAATTGTTGTTTGTTGTCCGTCTTCCAGCAGTATTAATCTTCGGATAAATATTTTGGGCAACAACAATTGGCGCTAGAGGAAGGGCATCCAACCCTCGATTTTTTATACCTACCGTCCCGAAGAACACTCACTATTTCTGGGAGATACTTCAAGAGACACTTACAGCACTTCAAACAAATCCTTCAGAAAACATGTCTTAGCCTCGCGTCGAAGAAAGCCGCCGACAGCCGGCCAGACCTGTTCCTGCCCTGGGCCCGAGCCGCAGCCGATGGTGGAAGGTAGCCGCCGCGGTCAGAGACGCTCGACCCCATCCCGGGAAGGCGGCCCGAGCCTCTCGCTCGATCAGTTCCGAACCAATGAACAGATCGAAGAGGCCATAGCCGTCCTTCAGGAGCGACGGAGTGCTCTCGACGCGCCTCCAGCTATCACCCCCTCGGTCTCCCGCCGGAAGATCAAGCGGAAGCTCAAGGCACTACTGGCCGAGCGAGCGCCAGGAGGCTCTCGCCCGCAAGAAGAGGCGCTCGGCAGCCGGGGCACCTCTGTCTTCGATCGCACAGGCGGTGACCCAACTCGCGGCCGGGCAGTCCGGCCCCAGCTACGAGACGACGGAGTTGGTGTCCGTCACCAGGAGCTCGGCCTACCCGGCTCCCACAAGGCGATCCAGCCGCCTGGCTCCCGCTCGCCAGATTCCCGAGGTCGGCAGCAGCGGGGTTCGGAGGTCGGTACACGATCGCCTCGACCCCCGCTCCCAAAGCCGATCCGCAAGCAGCCGAGCCGCGGCGATTGCCGCAATGCAACATCAGATCGACGACGTGAAGGCGCTCCTGCAATCCGGGGTAGGCGCCGTGAAGACGATCGCCGCGCCAAGCGAGCCGCTCGCGATCGACATCGAGCTCGCCCCCGTGCAGCACAAGATCGCTCCTCCTCAGACACCCGTACTGTGGGCGATCGGACCCCCAAGCACACCTTCACAAGTTCAACATCTACATGACCGGTGTGGGGCATCGACGCGACCCGGTGCCGAATGTTCCTCCGACGCTGGACGACCTCGCCACCGGTGGTACACCTCATTGCCACCTCGGTCCATTGCCTTTAACGAGCCGGGCGCACGTCTTCACGGAACACTTCGCCACCGTGGTCGCCCGCCGTAAGGTCGCCATCGCATGATGCAAATCGTGGCAGGAGAAGAAGAGTCCGACTCGGACTACATCGACCGGGTAGACGTGATCATCCTCAACGGCGAGCCCGTAAGCGATGAGACCGCCCTCTATGCGGTCCTAGGAGGTTTTCAGGGCTTCTCGCCTATGTTCAGGCATCTCACGAAGACCCTACCGACGACCTACGCAGCCTTCCGGGCTAGAGCCGCAGATTTCCTGTCCAGGCAAAGGCTTCTTCTCAGCATAGGAGTAGATCGATCGGCGCCCGTACGACGACCTCCAGTCTCTCTGCCCGATCGCTACTACCCAGCAGAGCCGGAGGACTCGATCCCCGCCTACAGTCCATTTTAAATGACGGACTAGCCGCCGCCCGATCGCCAATATCGACCTACGAATAAAGCGATCGGCCGCCGAGCGACGATCACCAGTCTTCCGGCCAGATCGCAACATCATCAGCAACCCGGTGGACACGATCGCCATCTACAGTCCGGCACATAACATGACGGACTAAGGCATAAGATCGCCTCCACCGCACATCATAAAGCCATGGTCTTGGCAGTCGATGGAACCGGCTGCTTCGGCCATGCAAGGTCCCTTTCGGCCTAGATCGCCTGCCCTTCGTTTAAATACGAGGTCGGCGTAGTCTGAGGGCTCTCCAACATTAATCAGTGGACACATGCCACAACCCCGTCTCAACGTACACCGTCGAGGTCGGCCATCTCCATGGCTGGCCGAGGTGGAAGCAGAGCTAACAAGCCGCGGAGGTGGAGTTGATTCATCCGACGCTGCCCCGCGCAAGGACTCCTCTAGACCGAGACCGCACGCCCTTCGTTTAAATACGAGGCGAGGCGCAGCCTAATAGAGGACCCTCATAATAAAGTGAGTCACGAGACACTCATTGTCTTCGCGCACCAAGACACGGTCATGGAGTCGGTCCATCGATCTCCGCGACTGTGCACGATTCCTCAAACAAAGCGAAACCACCAAGTTTCCATGGGGGATCGGCCAATGTTGTTTTTGCAGGTACAAGACCGAAAGATAGCTAGCCAATCGACCGTGATAGCCCAAGTCCGAGTCCTAAGTCAGCTCAGATCGCCCGTCCTCATCCAGACACGATCGCCAGCAAGAACCACCTCGCCCCATGTCTTCAACATAGGAGCAAGCTGGGGGGCATGTGTCAAGAATTAACACCTTCCGACAGGCGACCTACTAGGAGGACTGGCGACCGAGTTACTGCCGAGCGGCCAAGGCGGATCTGCCGATCGGCGACCTAGCGACCGAGCCTCGGCCCGGACAAGCCGCATCGACCAACCGAAGGTCCCAGGACAAGTCCCGGTATCGAGCGATCAACCTCGGATACGATCGCCTCTCGATACTCGGCGGCCGACTCTGGCGATCTACTAATGGACGATCATCTCTCGGTACTCGGCGACCGACCCTTGGCGATCGACAACCGGACGACCATCCTTCGGCACTTGCCGACCTACCCTTGGAGACCGACCGTCTCTCGGCACTGGCGACCTACACTTGGTGACCGATCATTGGCGACCTCCATCCACCGGCCGATGGCGACCTCGGATGATCGGCTAGAGACGACCGCCTCATATCGATCTCCACCGATGGCCATCCGGTCGGCGAAGGCCGAACCTTGAGGCCGACACCATGTGCAAGGACCGAGACAAGATCCGCGAATCTCGGGCCATTGACCACGATCGCGATTCTCTCCACCACCCGACAAGCCGCCGAAAGCTTGTCGGTAGGGCCGCATGTTGGCCGACTCGACGCGTGTTGGCCCCTTTATGGACCGCCACCGTGGCGCCTCTTCCTTGGACTTTAGCCCGACATCCAGCATCTTACTTGGACTTTAGCCCGACAGCCCAGGAGATCGGCACATTATTATATTGGCCGGCGGGCGATCGGCAGATTAAGATAATGGCCGACAGGCGATCGGCCACTAAAGGACAGGACCCGACTACCCCTATATATACAAAGCCTCCTGCATTTGTATTCTCTCTCTGGCATTCTTGCACTACACACGTAATACAGAAGCAAAATACAAGCACTTGGCTAATCTCCAACTCTTGGCAACAGCTATCATTCGGTCTTACTTCTCCCGGCCTTTTCTCCTCGAGCAGATTATCGGCGGGACGAAGAACACCAAGCTTCGCTCAAGAGCCGGATTAACGAGTCTTTTTACACTCATTGTATTTAGATTTCTCTCATTAATACTTGTATCCACGAATATTCGTATTAATAACATCTCGCGAGAGCATTCAAGCCCGGGCCTAACAAACCGGCAAATCTTGTATTATTTATCTTCTCTCGGAAGTGCTCCCGCAATTGTTGTTTGTTGTCCGTCTTCCAGCAGTATTAATCTTCGGATAAATATTTTGGGCAACAACAATTGGCGCTAGAGGAAGGGCATCCAACCCTCGATTTTTTATACCTACCGTCCCGAAGAACACTCACTGTTCTCGGGGCAGATACTTGAAGTGACACTTACTGCACTTCAAAGAAATCCTTCAGAAAACATGTCTTAGCCTCCGCGTCGAAGAAAGCGCCGACCCTGGCCGACCCTGCCTGTCCCAGTCCGAGCCGCAGCCGATGGTGGAAGGTAGCCGCCCCGGTCAGAGACGCTCGACCCCATCCCGGGAAGGCGGCCCGAGCCTCTCGCTCGATCTGTTCCGAACCAATGAACAGATCGAAGAGGCCATAGCCGTCCTTCAGGAGCGACGGAGTGCTCTCGACGCGCCTCCAGCTATCACCCCCTCGGTCTCCCGCCGGAAGATCAGCGGAAGCTCAAGGCACTGCGCCGAGCGGCGCCAGAGGCTCTCGCCCGCAAGAAGAGGCGCGGCACTGGGCACCTCTGTCTTCGATCGCACAGGCGGTGACTCCAACACGCGGCCGGGCGGCCCGGCCTACGAGACGACGGAGTTGGTGTCCGTCACCAGGAGCTCGGCCTACCCGGCTCCCACAAGGCGATCCAGCCGCCTGGCTCCCGCTCGCCAGATTCCCGAGGTCGGCAGCAGCGGGGTTCGGAGGTCGGTACACGATCGCCTCGACCCCCGCTCCCAAAGCCGATCCGCAAGCAGCCGAGCCGCGGCGATTGCCGCAATGCAACATCAGATCGACGACGTGAAGGCGCTCCTGCAATCCGGGGTAGGCGCCGTGAAGACGATCGCCGCGCCAAGCGAGCCGCTCGCGATCGACATCGAGCTCGCCCCCGTGCAGCACAAGATCGCTCCTCCTCAGACACCCGTGTACCAGGGGCGATCGGACCCCCAAGCACACCTTCACAAGTTCAACATCTACATGACCGGGTGTGGGGCATCAGACGCGACCCGGTGCCGAATGTTCCCTCTGACGCTGGACGACCTCGCCCACCGGTGGTACACCTCATTGCCACCTCGGTCCATTGGCTCCTTTAACGAGCTGGCGCACGTCTTCACGGAACACTTCGCCACCAGGGTCGCCCGGCCAGAAGGTCGCCATCGCATGATGCAAATCAGGCAGGGAGAAGAAGAGTCCGACTCGGACTACATCGACCGGGTAGACGTGATCATCCTCAACGGCGAGCCCGTAAGCGATGAGACCGCCCTCTATGCGGTCCTAGGAGGTTTTCTTGGCTTCTGGACTATGTTCAGGCATCTCACGAAGACCCTACCGACGACCTACGCAGCCTTCCGGCTAGAGCCGCAGATTTCTGTCTGTGCAAAGGCTTCTTCTCAAGATAGGAGTAGATCGATCGGCGCCGCACGACGACCTCGATCTCTCGCCCGATCGCTACTACCCCAGAGCCGAGGACTCGATCCCGCCTACGATCCATTTTAAATGACGGACTAGCCGCCCGATCGCCAATATCGACCTACGAATAAAGCGATCGGCCGCCGAGCGACGATCACCAGTCTTCCGGCCAGATCGCAACATCATCAGCAACCCGGTGGACACGATCGCCATCTACAGTCCGGCACATAACATGACGGACTAAGGCATAAGATCGCCTCCACCGCACATCATAAAGCCATGGTCTTGGCAGTCGATGGAACCGGCTGCTTCGGCCATGCAAGGTCCCTTTCGGCCTAGATCGCCTGCCCTTCGTTTAAATACGAGGTCGGCGTAGTCTGAGGGCTCTCCAACATTAATCAGTGGACACATGCCACAACCCCGTCTCAACGTACACCGTCGAGGTCGGCCATCTCCATGGCTGGCCGAGGTGGAAGCAGAGCTAACAAGCCGCGGAGGTGGAGTTGATTCATCCGACGCTGCCCCGCGCAAGGACTCCTCTAGACCGAGACCGCACGCCCTTCGTTTAAATACGAGGCGAGGCGCAGCCTAATAGAGGACCCTCATAATAAAGTGAGTCACGAGACACTCATTGTCTTCGCGCACCAAGACACGGTCATGGAGTCGGTCCATCGATCTCCGCGACTGTGCACGATTCCTCAAACAAAGCGAAACCACCAAGTTTCCATGGGGGATCGGCCAATGTTGTTTTTGCAGGTACAAGACCGAAAGATAGCTAGCCAATCGACCGTGATAGCCCAAGTCCGAGTCCTAAGTCAGCTCAGATCGCCCGTCCTCATCCAGACACGATCGCCAGCAAGAACCACCTCGCCCCATGTCTTCAACATAGGAGCAAGCTGGGGGGCATGTGTCAAGAATTAACACCTTCCGACAGGCGACCTACTAGGAGGACTGGCGACCGAGTTACTGCCGAGCGGCCAAGGCGGATCTGCCGATCAGCGACCTAGCGACCGAGCCTCAGCCAATGGACAAGCCGCATCGACCAATCAAGGTCCCAGGACAAGTCCCGGTATCGAGCGATCAACCTCAGATACGATCGCCTCTCGATACTCGGCGACCGACTCCTGGCGATCTACTAATGGACGATCATCTCTCGGTACTCGGCGACCGACCCTTGGCGATCGACAACCGGACGACCATCCTTCGGCACTTGCCGACCTACCCTTGGAGACCGACCGTCTCTCGGCACCTGGCGACCTACACTTGGTGACCGATCATTGGCGACCTCCATCCACTGGCCGATGGCGACCTCGGATGATCAGCTAGAGACGACCGCCTCATATCGATCTCCACCGATGGCCAACCCCGGGCGAAGGCCGAACCTTGAGATCGACACCACGTGCAAGGACCGAGACAAGATCCGCGAATCTCGGGCCATTGACCACGATCTGGGCAGATTCTTCCACCACCCGACAAGCCGAAAGCTTGTCGGTAGGGCCGCATGTTGGTCGACTCGGACGCGTGTTGGCCCCTCATCGACCGCCACCAGTGGCGGCCTCTTCCTTAGACTTTGCTTGACATCCAAAGATCTTACTTGGACTTTAGCCCGACGGCCCGTGAGATCGGCACATTATTATATTGGCCGGGCGGGCGATCGGCAGATTAAGATAATGGCCGACAGCGATCGGCCACTAAAGGACAGACCCGCTACCCCTATATATACAAAGCCTCCTGCATTTGTATTCTCTCTCCGGCATTCTTGCACTACACACGTAATACGTATAAAATACAAGCACTTGGCTAATCTCCAACTCTTGGCAACGGCTATCATTCGGTCTTACTTCTCCTACTTTTCTCCTCGGTGCATTATCGGCGGGACGAAGAACACCAAGCTTCGCTCAAGAGCCGGATTAACGGAGTCTTTTTACACTCATTGTATTTAGATTTCTCTCATTAATACTTGTATCCACGAATATTCGTATTAATAACATCTCGCGAGAGCACTCAAGCCCGGGCCTAACAAACCCGGCAAAATCTTGTATTATTTATCTTCTCTCGGAAGTGCTCCCGCAATTGTTGTTTGTTGTCCGTCTTCCAGCAGTATTAATCTTCGGATAAATATTTTGGGCAACAACAATTGGCGCTAGAGGAAGGGCATCCAACCCTCGATTTTTTATACCTACCGTCCCGAAGAATACTCACTGCTTTGGGCGTATACTTGAAGTGACACTTACGCACTTCAAAGAAATCCTTCGAAAACATGTCTTCCGCTCCGCGTCGAAGAAAGCCGCCGACTGACGGCCAGACCTGTTCCGTCCCGGGCCCGAGCCGCGGCCGATGGTGGAAGGTAGCCGCCATGATCGAGACGCTCGACCCGTCCCGGAAGGCGGCCCGAGCCTCTCGCTCGATCGATTCGAACCAATGAACAGATCGAAGAGGCCATAGCCGCCCTTCAGAGCGACGGAGTGCTCTCGACGCGCCTCCAGCCTATCACCCTGCCTCCCGCCGAAGATCAAGCGGAAGCTCAAGGCACTATCGCCGAGCGGCGCCAGGAGGCTCGCCCGCAAGAAGAGGCGCTCGGCACTGGGCACCTCTGTCTTCGATCGCACAGGCGGTGACCCGACACAGCGGCCAAGGCCCCGGCCTCACTACGAGACGACGGAGTTGGTGTCCGTCACCAGGAGCTCGGCCTACCCGGCTCCCACAAGGCGATCCAGCCGCCTGGATCCCGCTCGCCAGATTCCCGAGGTCGGCAGCAGCGGGGTTCGGAGGTCGGTACACGATCGCCTCGACCCCCGCTCCCAAAGCCGATCCGCAAGCAGCCGAGCCGCGGCGATTGCCGCAATGCAACGTCAGATCGACGACGTGAAGGCGCTCCTGCAATCCGGGGTAGGCGCCGTGAAGACGATCGCCGCGCCAAGCGAGCCGCTCGTGATCGACATCGAGCTCGCCCCCATGCAGCACAAGATCGCTCCTCCTCAGACACCCGTGTACCAGGGGCGATCGGACCCCCAAGCACACCTTCACAAGTTCAACATCTACATGACCGAGTGTGGGGCATCAGACGCGACCCGGTGCCGAATGTTCCCTCTGACGCTGGACGACCTCGCCCACCGGTGGTACACCTCATTGCCACCTCGGTCCATTGGCTCCTTTAACGAGCTGGCGCACGTCTTCACGGAACACTTCGCCACCAGGGTCGCCCGGCCAGAAGGTCGCCATCGCATGCAAATCAGGCAGGGAGAAGAAGAGTCCGACTCGGACTACATCGACCGGGTAGACGTGATCATCCTCAACGGCGAGCCCGTAAGCGATGAGACCGCCCTCTATGCGGTCCTAGGAGGTTTTCAGGGCTTCTCGCCTATGTTCAGGCATCTCACGAAGACCCTACCGACGACCTACGCAGCCTTCCGGGCTAGAGCCGCAGATTTCCTGTCCAGGCAAAGGCTTCTTCTCAGCATAGGAGTAGATCGATCGGCGCCCGTACGACGACCTCCAGTCTCTCTGCCCGATCGCTACTACCCAGCAGAGCCGGAGGACTCGATCCCCGCCTACTGATCCATTTTAAATGACGGACTAGCCGCGCCCGATCGCCAATATCGACCTACGAATAAAGCGATCGGCCGCCGAGCGACGATCGCGATCTTAGGCAGATCGCAACATCATCAGCAACCCGGTGGACACGATCGCCATCTACAGTCCGGCACATAACATGACGGACTAAGGCATAAGATCGCCTCCACCGCACATCATAAAGCCATGGTCTTGGCAGTCGATGGAACCGGCGCCGGCCATGCAAGGTCCCTTTCGGCCTAGATCGCCGCCCTTCGTTTAAATACGAGGTCGGCGTAGTCCGAGGGCTCTCCAACATTAATCGGTGGACACATGCCACAACCCCGTCTCAACGTACACCGTCGAGGTCGGCCATCTCCATGGTGGCCGAGGTGGAAGCAGAGCTAACAAGCCGCGGAGGTGGAGTTGATTCATCCGACGCCGCGCAAGGACTCCTCTAGACCGAGACCGCACGCCCTTCGTTTAAATACGAGGCGGCGCGGCTAATAGAGGACCCTCATAATAAAGTGAGTCACGAGACACTCATTGTCTTCGCGCACCAAGACACGGTCATGGAGTCGGTCCATCGATCTCCGCGGCGTGCACGATTCCTCAAACAAAGCGAAACCACCAAGTTTCCATGGGGGATCGGCCAATGTTGTTTTTGCAGGTACAAGACCGAAAGATAGCTAGCCAATCGACCGTGATAGCCCAAGTCCGAGTCCTAAGTCGGCTCGGATCGCCCGTCCTCATCCAGACACGATCGCAGAAGAACCACCTCGCCCCATGTCTTCAACATAGGAGCAAGTGGGGGCAATTGTTGTGTCAAGAATTAACACCTTCCGACGGGCGACCTACTAGGAGGATGGCGACCGAGTTCTCGCCGAGCGGCCAAGGCGGATCTGCCGATCAGCGACACAGCGGCCGAGCCTCGGCCAATGGACAAGCCGCATCGACCAATCAAGGTCCCAGGACAAGTCCCGGTATCGAGCGATCAACCTCAGATACGATCGCCTCTCGATACTCGGCGACCGACTCCTGGCGATCTACTAATGGACGATCATCTCTCGGTACTCGGCGACCGACCCTTGGCGATCGACAACCGGATGACCATCCTTCGGCACTTGCCGACCTACCCTTGGAGACCGACTGTCTCTCGGCACCTGGCGACCTACACTTGGTGACCGATCATTGGCGACCTCCATCCATTGGCCGATGGCGACCTCGGATGATCAGCTAGAGACGACCGCCTCATATCGATCTCCACCGATGGCCAACCAGTCGGCGAAGGCCGAACCTTGAGACTGACACCACGTGCAAGGACCGAGACAAGATCTGCGAATCTCGGGCCATTGACCACAGTCTGGCAGATTCTCTCCACCAGCCGACAAGCCGCCGAAAGCTTGTCAGTAGGGCCGCATGTTGACTGACTCCGGACGCGTGTTGGCCCCTTACTGGACCGCCCAGCTGTGGCAGCCTCTTCCTTGGACTTTAGCCCGACATCCAGCATCTTACTTGGACTTTAGCCCGACAGCCCAGGAGATCGGCACATTATTATATTGGCCGGCGGGCGATCGGCAGATTAAGATAATGGCCGACAGGCGATTGGCCACTAAAGGACAGGACCCGGCTACCCCTATATATACAAAGCCTCCTGCATTTGTATTCTCTCTCTGGCATTCTTGCACTACACACGTAATACAGAAGCAAAATACAAGCACTTGGCTAATCTCCAACTCTTGGCAACAGCTATCATTCGGTCTTACTTCTCCCGGCCTTTTCTCCTTGAGCAGATTATCCGCGGGACGAAGAACACCAAGCTTCGCTCAAGAGCCGGATTAACGGAGTCTTTTTACACTCATTGTATTTAGATTTCTCTCATTAATACTTGTATCCACGAATATTCGTATTAATAACATCTCGCGAGAGCATTCAAGCCCGGGCCTAACAAACCCGGCAAATCTTGTATTATTTATCTTCTCTCGGAAGTGCTCCCGCAATTGTTGTTTGTTGTCCGTCTTCCAGCAGTATTAATCTTCGGATAAATATTTTGGGCAACAACAATTGGCGCTAGAGGAAGGGCATCCAACCCTCGATTTTTTATACCTACCATCCCGAAGAACACTCACTGTTCTCGGGACAGATACTTGAAGTGACACTTACTGCACTTCAAAGAAATCCTTCAGAAAACATGTCTTCCGCCTCCGCGTCGAAGAAAGCCGACGGCCCGGCCGGACCCCTGTTCCATCCCGGTCAGCGCGGCCGATGGTGGAAGGTAGCCGCCCTTGATCGAGACGCTCGACCCGTCCGGGAAGGCGGCCCGAGCCTCTCGCTCGATCGATTCGAACCAATGAACGGATCGAAGAGGCCATACCCGTCCTTCGGGAGCGACGGAGTGCTCTCGACGCGCCTCCGGCTATCACCCCCTCGGTCTCCCGCCGAAGATCAGCGGAAGCTCAAGGCACTGCGGCCGAGCGGCGCCAGAGGCTCTCGCCCGCAAGAAGAGGCGCTCGGCATCCGGGCACCTCTGTCTTCGATCGCACAGGCGGTGACCCGACACGCGGCCGGGCGTCGGCCCGGCCTACGAGGCGACGGAGTTGGTGTCCGTCACTGAGCTCGGCCTACCGGCTCCCACAAGGCGATCCAGCGCACGGCTCCCGCCGCGATTCCCGAGTCGGGCAGCCGGGTTCGGAGGTCGGTACACGATCGCCTCGACCCCGCTCCCAAAGCCGATCCATAGCGGTGAGCCGCGGCGATTGCCGCAATGCAACGTCAGATCGACGACGTGAAGGCGCTCCTGCAATACGGGGCAGGCGCCGTGAAGACGATCGCCGCGCCAAGCGAGCCGCTCGCGATCGACATCGAGCTCGCCCCCGTGCAGCACAAGATCGCTCCTCCTCAGACACCCGTGTACCAGGGGCGATCGGACCCCCAAGCACACCTTCACAAGTTCAACATCTACATGACCGAGTGTGGGGCATCAGACGCGACCCGGTGCCGAATGTTCCCTCTGACGCTGGACGACCTCGCCCACCGGTGGTACACCTCATTGCCACCTCGGTCCATTGGCTCCTTTAACGAGCTGGCGCACGTCTTCACGGAACACTTCGCCACCAGGGTCGCCCGGCCAGAAGGTCGCCATCGCATGATGCAAATCAGGCAGGGAGAAGAAGAGTCCGACTCGGACTACATCGACCGGGTAGACGTGATCATCCTCAACGGCGAGCCCGTAAGCGATGAGACCGCCCTCTATGCGGTCCTAGGAGGTTTTCAGGGCTTCTCGCCTATGTTCAGGCATCTCACGAAGACCCTACCGACGACCTACGCAGCCTTCCGGGCTAGAGCCGCAGATTTCCTGTCCAGGCAAAGGCTTCTTCTCAGCATAGGAGTAGATCGATCGGCGCCCGTACGACGACCTCCAGTCTCTCTGCCCGATCGCTACTACCCAGCAGAGCCGGAGGACTCGATCCCCGCCTACAGTCCATTTTAAATGACGGACTAGCCGCCGCCCGATCGCCAATATCGACCTACGAATAAAGCGATCGGCCGCCGAGCGACGATCGCGATCTTCGGCGGTCGCAACATCATCGGCAACCGGTGGACACGATCGCCATCTACGATCCGGCACATAACATGACGGACTAAGGCATAAGATCGCCTCCACCGCACATCATAAAGCCATGGTCTGGCGCAATCGATGGAACCGGCCGCCGGCCATGCAAGGTCCTTTCGGCCTAGATCGCCCGCCCTTCGTTTAAATACGAGGCCGGCGTAGTCCGAGGGCTCTCCAACATTAATCGGTGGACACATGCCACAATCCTGTCTCAACGTACACCGCCGAGGTCGGCCATCTCCATGGTGGCCGAGGTGGAAGCAGCTAACAAGCCGCGGAGGTGGAGTTGATTCATCCGACGCCCCCGCGCAAGGACTCCTCTGACCGAGACCGCACGCCCTTCGTTTAAATATGAGGCGGCGCGGCCTGAGAGGACCCTCATAATAAAGTGAGTCACGAGACACTCATTGTCTTCGCGCACCAAGACACGGTCATGGAGTCGGTCCATCGATCTCCGCGACCGCACGATTCCTCAAACAAAGCGAAACCACCAAGTTTCCATGGGGGATCGGCCAATGTTGTTTTTGCAGGTACAAGACCGAAAGATAGCTAGCCAATCGACCGTGATAGCCCAAGTCCGAGTCCTAAGTCAGCTCACATCGCCCGTCCTCATCCAGACACGATCGCCAGCAAGAACCACCTCGCCCCATGTCTTCAACATAGGAGCAAGCTGGGGGGCAATTGTTGTGTCAAGAATTAACACCTTCCGACAGGCGACCTACTAGGAGGATGGCGACCGAGTTCTGCTGAGCGGCCAAGGCAGATCTGCCGATCGGGCCGAATCGGCGACGAGCCTTAGCCAGCCGGACAAGCCGCATCGACCAATCGAAGGTCCTGGACAAGTCCCAGATCGAGCGATCAACCTCGATACGATCGCCTCGATACTCGGCGACCGACTCTGGCGATCTACTAATGGACGATCATCTCTCGGTACTCGGCGACCGACCCTTGGCGATCGACAACCGGATGACCAACCTTCGGCACATGCCGACCTACCCTAGGAGACCGACCGTCACTCGGCACCTGGCGACCTACACTTGGTGACCGATCATTGGCGACCTCCATCCACTGGCCGATGGCGACCTCGGATGATCAGCTAGAGACGACCGCCTCATATCGATCTCCACCGATGGCCATCCAGTCGGCGAAGGCCGAACCTTGAGACTGACACCACGTGCAAGGACCGAGACAAGATCCGCGAATCTCGGGCCATTGACCCGCGATCGCGAGATTCTCTCCACCGGTGACAAGCCGAAAGCTTGTCAGTAGGGCCGCATGTTGACTGACTCCGGACGCGTGTTGGCCCCTTACTGGACCGCCCAGCTGTGGCAGCCTCTTCCTTGGACTTTAGCCCGACATCCAGCATCTTACTTGGACTTTAGCCCGACAGCCCAGGAGATCGGCACATTATTATATTGGCCGGCGGGCGATCGGCAGATTAAGATAATGGCCGACAGGCGATCGGCCACTAAAGGACAGGACCCGGCTACCCCTATATATACAAAGCCTCCTGCATTTGTATTCTCTCTCTGGCATTCTTGCACTACACACGTAATACAGAAGCAAAATACAAGCACTTGGCTAATCTCCAACTCTTGGCAACAGCTATCATTCGGTCTTACTTCTCCCGGCCTTTTCTCCTCGAGCAGATTATCGGCGGGACGAAGAACACCAAGCTTCGCTCAAGAGTCGGATTAACGGAGTCTTTTTACACTCATTGTATTTAGATTTCTCTCATTAATACTTGTATCCACGAATATTCGTATTAATAACATCTCGCGAGAGCATTCAAGCCCGGGCCTAACAAACCCGGCAAATCTTGTATTATTTATCTTCTCTCGGAAGTGCTCCCGCAATTGTTGTTTGTTGTCCGTCTTCCAGCAGTATTAATCTTCGGACAAATATTTTGGGCAACAACACTTTGAATAATCAAAACAAATCAAATAAAATAAGAAAAAGAAACATACATCACAAAACATGGGAACACAATCCCTAAAATAAGTAAAGAAAGGAAAAGAGAAGACAAAACACACAAAAATCAGCAATAAAAAAAGTAGGCTGGCTGCCGGACACGGGCCGTGTCGCTTGACACGGCCGCGGCGCGCATCTGGCCGGCAGGGACTCGACCGTGTCGGCCCGGACACGGTCGGCTGCTGAGGACGTCCGACAGCCGATCGGTCCGAAAGTGACTCGGCGCGATAGGGACGTTTGGCAGACTCGACACGGGCGCGGCGCGACAGGCGTTGAAATGACTCGGCCGTGCGAGCGACACGGCCGCGGCGTGACAAGGACGTCGACGGCGACTCGGCCAAGCGGTGACTCGGCATTGACTCGACCGTGTCTGGAGCACGGTCGGGCGTCTGGACAGTCATTTTCGGCATTTATGGGCGAGTAGGAATCGATCGTGTCTCATGGCACGGTCGGGTTCGACAGACAGTGACCTTGGCATTTCCGGACGAGTACAGCACGGGCCGTGTCGGACGACATGGCCGGGTTCGTTCGGCAGTGCTCGGCCATTTCCGGCAGGTGCGATATTTTCCGGCAGGCGAGATATTTTCCGGCAGGTTGGATATTTTCCGGTCGGTTGGACATTTTCCGGCAGGTTGGACATTCCTTTTACGTCTTATGTCCGTTTTCTCGCCTAAAAATGTAGTCGCACGTGCACGACGCGTTGTAAGGCCTTTAACGTCGATTCTTGCTTCGGTTTCTTTATTCGGACTATTCAATTCCGTATCAAACCCGACCGTGTCAGTCGAACACGGTCGAGTCCTGCCGCACATGGCACATGCAGCCGCGGCCGTGTCCATCGACACGGCCCGTGTCCAGCTGGCAGCCTCCTTTATTTTATACACTTTGTGTATTAATTTGTCTCTCTTTTCCTGATACGATATCTAATATTCCAATCGAAGAAGCTCCAATAAAAATCGACATCCACGACGATACAAATTCGCATGGTCATGCATCATTATACTTGGGAGAAAAGAACACGCGGATTGGAGTTACGTTGTTAATCGGAACCGGAGTAACGTAAAACTCGACGACGGAATCGGTCCGAAAGCATGAAAATTCGGCCACATCATGCTTGAAAGGGACCCCTACTTGACTTCATATCTTTGACAAGATAATGAAGATATTTCTCCTTCCCCACCATAATACAAACGGCCGAAACATAAGATGGAATGAAGACTTTCATCCTTCATGTCATTGTCTCTCATGTCTTAGTCACCATAATAATTCCAAAGAGGTTGATATCATATCTTCACAAAATCCTCCTCACTCCTTGATGAGTTCGGCCGATTTGAAGATTGCAAGGGATGATATTTGGTTCTTCTTCATGTCACCATCACTATAATAAGTCCAAGATTCATCTAAGATCTCTTCATGTCTTAATCACCATAAAATCCAAGATGCTTGGTATCTCCTTGGATATTTCGGCCGATTGGTGTGTTACTAGGAAGTTTCGTTTTCTCGCTTTTGTTGTATTTTCTTACGGTTGGAAACTACTATATATAGTAGTACTCGTTGTATTTGTAAATTATCTTGAAAGTAATAAACCTTGTATTTCTTTGAAATATACGTTGAACGAGTTCAACAAAACTTTAGTTATTGTTTCGACGCGTCTCGAGATTTTAACTTGATCAATTCTCAATAGGTCTTGAGGAGAGATTACTTTTATCGAGTTATAGGTCTAGTTCGATAAAACACATCCAAACCCGTATACCATACTACTTCACGGCCGAAATCCATTTAAGTTCGGTCACCCCTTACAATTTTGAGTGATACTTTGATAATTGTCAAGACATAATAATCTTCCGTTGTATTTTATACGCATTACTTACGTAATTGTATCATAAGTGGTATCGAGACATTTGTCTCACGGTTCTCGACGTTACTCAAGAAGATGGCATTCACCGATGAAGAAGTAGCACAACTACGTGGCGTTCTTCGCGGCTTACCGGAGCCCAGAATCCAAGCACGACGAGGATACGACGCCATGCATGCACCACGACATGCCGATGAATACAAGACAAGCGAACTTCGGAGTTCGTAGGCGACCGATCCCGAGGTTTATTTGGAGTGGGAAAGGAAAATTGAACGAATGTTTGAGTTCAAGAATCTCAATGACGAGGTACGTTGCAAGTATGCGATTCTCAAACTTGGAAAGGAGCTTCCCTTTGGTTTGAGCGAATGAAGACACAAAGAGTTCGTCTTAAAAGAGAAGATACGTTCGTGGGATTCTCTAAAAAGAAACTACGAAAAAGATATGTCCTGCTACACACAAGTTAAGCTTGTATCGAAAAATTTCGACCTCACGCAAGGAAAGCTAAGTGTCGAGGAGTACATCGAGGAGTTTGAAAACTTATCCTTGATGGGAGAACTTGAAGAAAGCGAAGAATTACGGATGTCCCGTTTCCTACGAGGTTTGAACAAAAATATTGCTAATTCCGTGGAACTCTACCCCTATTCCGACTTTGATACTTTATGCGGACTTTGCATAAAGTTGGAAAATCAAAACAAGACAAAACTTTCTAAACCCGAATTCCCATCTAAATACGGAAATACCAACTTTGGCGCGAGTTCTAGCTCGTTTCCAAAAACTGTCACCACAAGTCCACCCGTTACTACCATTCCAAAAACTCCTATCACCCCAAAAGAAACAAGCCTATCTAAAGTCCAATGTTTCAAATGTCGAGGATTTGGGCACTATCAAAGTGCTTGTCCAAATCGGAGAATTGTGACGCTATGAGAAGCCATAGCCGTCCGAGAAGAATTACTAGCCGAAGAAGAAAGAATTGGAGACGTCTTTAACTTGGAAGCCGGCGAAGAAGAAGAAGAAGAATGCGAGGCATACGATGCCCCGAACTATGACACGAACCTCGTCCTTCGCATGTTACAAACGAAGGCAGCCCCGAGTGACGAAGAACAACGAGACCAAATCTTTCACACGAAGTGTCGTGTCGGAGAGAAATGGTGTAGCTTGATCATTGACGGTGGAAGTTGTACAAACGTGGCATCGAGCGAGATGGTCTCAAAGCTCGGATTGATCACCATGGCCCATCCAAAGCCGTATGCATTCCATTGGCTCGATGATGGAAACAAGGTGAAAGTATCGAGACAAGTGAAGGTCGGACTCACCATGGGTTCGTATGGTGATGATATTACATGCGATGTACTACCGATGGACGCATGTCACGTATTATTGGGAAGACCTTGGTTATTTGATCGGGACGTACTACATCGAGGGAGAAGCAACGAGTATGAGTTACGTGACAAAGGTAAAAAAATTGTTCTTAAACCTATGTCACCTCAAGCTATCCGAACGATGAGTTCGAAAAAAGTCGAAGGACCGAAACTTACGATGCTTGCAAACGAAAAAGAAGTCGAACACGCCATTGACGATGGCGAACGTGTTTATTTGATGATGATCAAAGAGGTCCGAAATCTTGCCACCAAATCACACCACGAAGAAGAGATAGACACACTATTACACGAGTTCTCGGATGTATTTCCCGAAGACTTGCCGGTAGGATTACCACCTATTCGCGGAATTGAACACCAAATTGATCTTGTACCAGGAGCTCCATTGCCGAACAAAGCGGCGTATCGTTGTAATCCCGAAGAAACCAAAGAACTACAACGTCAAATTGATGAACTCATGAATCATGGATATATCCGAGAAAGTTTAAGTCCGTGTGCGGTTCCAGTCCTACTTGTACCAAAAAAAGACGGATCATGGCGAATGTGTATTGACAGTAGAGCCGTGAATAACATCACCGTCAAGTATCGGTTCCCCATCCCGAGACTAGACGACATGTTAGACGAGTTACATGGCTCGGTTATATTTTCAAAAGTTGATTTACGAAGCGGATACCATCAAATTCGCATACGAGAGGGAGACGAATGGAAGACGGCATTTAAAACAAAGAATGGACTTTACGAATGGGTTGTGATGCCATTCGGCCTCACTAATGCCCCGAGCACTTTTATGAGGTTGATGAACGAGGTTCTCAAACCTTTCTTGGGAAAGTTTGTTGTCGTATACTTAGACGACATTTTGATCTACAGTCGATCCTTAGAGGAGCATCTCGAACATTTGCGGCACGTATTTGAAACTCTAAGGGAACAGAAACTTTATGGAAAGCGGGAGAAGTGTACTTTCCTAGTCGAGAGTCTTGTCTTTCTCGGCTATGTTGTTTCGAAAGAAGGAGTTTGATCGACCAAGAGAAGATCGCGGCAATCAAGTCGTGGCCGACCCCAAAGACAATCACTAAGTACGATCCTTTCATGGCCTCGCTTCTTTTACCGACGATTCATACGGGACTTTAGCACCATCTCCATCCGATCACGGAGTGTCTAAAAAGGAACCTTTGCATGGAACGAGGCGGCCCAAAAGGCTTTTGAAAATTTAAAGGGAAAGTTATGTGAAGCGCCGATTTTGACGTTACCCGATTTTTCACAACCGTTTGAGGTGGAATGCGACGCTAGCGGAGTTGGAATCGGGCAAGACTTATTCAAAGAGGCCGTCCCATCGCCTATTTTTCGGAGAAATTAAGTGGCGCCCGAGTGAATTATTGTACTTACGACAAGGAGTTCTATGCTATCGTGAGAGCACTCGATCATTAGAGTCACTATTTACGTTCGAAACATTTCGTGTTGCATTCGGATCACGAGTCGTTGAAATACATCAACGGACAAAGCAAGCTAAGCCCGAGGCATGCAAAATGGGTGGAATTTTTACAATCTTTTCACTTTTCATCCAAGTACAAAGACGGGAAGAGTAATATAGTGGCGGATGCACTATCAAGACGGTATGCCTTACTGTCGATTCTAGATGTTCGTTTGTTGGGGTTCGAGACTTTGAAAGATCATTACAGTGACGATTTGGACTTCGGAGAAATTTTTACCCGTTGTAGAACGGCCCCATACGAAGAATTTGTTTTACAGGATGGCTTTCTTTTCAAGGGAAATAAATTATGTGTGTCGAGACATACAATTCGGGAATTGCTAGTTCGGGAAGCGCACGGAGGAGGACTAGCCGGTCATTTCGGTTCGGCCAAGACCGTAGAGGTGCTAAAAGAACATTTCTTTTGGCCAAAGATGTATGGTGACATAAGCACAATCGTGAGTAAATGCGTCACTTGTCACATGATGAAAAGTTCGTTCAAGCCAAGTACATACATGCCGTTGCCAATACCGTTACGACCATGGGAGGATGTCTCGATGGATTTTATTGTGGCTTTACCTCGTACTCAACGAGGCAAAGACTCGATCATGGTGGTCGTCGACCGTTTTTCAAAAATGGCTCACTTTATAGCATGCCACAAAACCGATGATGCAAGCAATGTGGCGGACTTGTACTTCCGGGAAGTAGTTCGTTTACACGGAGTTCCAAAAACTATCGTGTCGGATCGAGATTCTAAATTTACGAGTTACTACGGAATACTTTATGGAGAAAAGTGGGTACTAAACTCCTATTCAGTACGTCACATCACCCACAAACCGATGGACAGACCGAGGTGACTAATCGAACCTTGGGAGCATTATTGCGAGGATTGGTGAATAAAACACAAAAGGATTGGGACGTTAAACTTGCACATGCGGAATTCGCATACAACCGATCACCCGGCTTCGCCACGGCCCATTCACCTTTTGAAGTAGTATACGGAATAAATCCGCACATGCCATTGGATTTGATTCCGTTGCCGAGCGACGAATTGGTTCACAAAGACGCAGAGTCAAAACTCAAGTCAATGGTGAAGTTACATGAAAAGGTACGAGAACGGATTAAAGAAGTGAATGAAATTTACAAACGGAAGTCGAACAAAAATAAAAAGGCGAGATTATTTGATGTTGGCGACTTAGTTTGGATACATTTGAGAAAAGAACGATTCCCAAGCAAACGCAAGAACAAATTGATGCCGAGAGCCGAAGGTCCGTACAAAATTATGGGAAAAGTGAACGACAACGCCTACAAAGTAGAACTTCCGGGCGATTACGGAGTACACGCGACTTTCAACGTAGGTGATCTCTCACCTTACCTTGACGACGATGGCATTACGGAATTGAGGTCAATTCCTTTCAAAGAAGGAGGGAATGATACGATATCTAATATTCCTGATACGATATCTAATATTCCAATCGAAGAAGCTCCAATAAAAATCGACATCCACGACGATACAAATTCGCATGGTCATGCATCATTATACTTGGGAGAAAAGAACACGCGGATTGGAGTTACGTTGTTAATCGGAACCGGAGTAACGTAAAACTCGACGACGGAATCGGTCCGAAAGCATGAAAATTCGGCCACATCATGCTTGAAAGGGACCCCTACTTGACTTCATATCTTTGACAAGATAATGAAGATATTTCTCCTTCCCCACCATAATACAAACGGCCGAAACATAAGATGGAATGAAGACTTTCATCCTTCATGTCATTGTCTCTCATGTCTTAGTCACCATAATAATTCCAAAGAGGTTGATATCATATCTTCACAAAATCCTCCTCACTCCTTGATGAGTTCGGCCGATTTGAAGATTGCAAGGGATGATATTTGGTTCTTCTTCATGTCACCATCACTATAATAAGTCCAAGATTCATCTAAGATCTCTTCATGTCTTAATCACCATAAAATCCAAGATGCTTGGTATCTCCTTGGATATTTCGGCCGATTGGTGTGTTACTAGGAAGTTTCGTTTTCTCGTTTTGTTGTATTTTCTTACGGTTGGAAACTACTATATATAGTAGTACTCGTTGTATTTGTAAATTATCTTGAAAGTAATAAACCTTGTATTTCTTTGAAATATACGTTGAACGAGTTCAACAAAACTTTAGTTATTGTTTCGACGCGTCTCGAGATTTTAACTTGATCAATTCTCAATAGGTCTTGAGGAGAGATTACTTTTATCGAGTTATAGGTCTAGTTCGATAAAACACATCCAAACCCGTATACCATACTACTTCACGGCCGAAATCCATTTAAGTTCGGTCACCCCTTACAATTTTGAGTGATACTTTGATAATTGTCAAGACATAATAATCTTCCGTTGTATTTTATACGCATTACTTACGTAATTCGTATCATAAGTGGTATCAGAGACATTTGTCTCACGGTTCTCGACGTTACTCAAGAAGATGGCATTCACCGATGAAGAAGTAGCACAACTACGTGACGTTCTTCGCGGCTTACCGGAGCCCAGAATCCAAGCACGACGAGGATACGACGCCATGCATGCACCACGACATGCTGATGAATACAAGACAAGCGAACTTCTGGAGTTCGTAGGCGGCACCGATCCCGAGGTTTATTTGGAGTGGGAAAGGAAAATTGAACGAATGTTTGAGTTCAAGGATCTCAATGACGAGGTACGTTGCAAGTATGCGATTCTCAAACTTGGAAAGGGAGCTTCCCTTTGGTTTGAGCGAATGAAGACACAAAGAGTTCGTCTTAAAAGAGAAGATACGTTCGTGGGATTCTCTAAAAAAGAAACTACGAAAAAGATATGTCCCGGCTACACACAAGTTAAGCTTGTATCGAAAAATTTCTGACCTCACGCAAGGAAAGCTAAGTGTCGAGGAGTACATCGAGGAGTTTGAAAACTTATCCTTGATGGGAGAACTTGAAGAAAGCGAAGAATTACGGATGTCCCGTTTCCTACAAGGTTTGAACAAAAATATTGCTAATTCCGTGGAACTCTACCCCTATTCCGACTTTGATACTTTATGCGGACTTTGCATAAAGTTGGAAAATCAAAACAAGACAAAACTTTCTAAACCCGAATTCCCATCTAAATACGGAAATACCAACTTTGGCGCGAGTTCTAGCTCGTTTCCAAAAACTGTCACCACAAGTCCACCCGTTACTACCATTCCAAAAACTCCTATCACCCCAAAAGAAACAAGCCTATCTAAAGTCCGATGTTTCAAATGTCAAGGATTTGGGCACTATCAAAGTGCTTGTCCAAATCGGAGAATTGTGACGCTACGAGAAGCCATAGCCCTCCGAGAAGAATTACTAGCCGAAGAAGAAAGAATTGGAGACGTCTTTAACTTGGAAGCCGGCGAAGAAGAAGAAGAATGCGAGGCATACGATGCCCCGAACTATGACACGAACCTCGTCCTTCGCATGTTACAAACGAAGGCAGCCCCGAGTGATGAAGAACAACGAGACCAAATCTTTCACACGAAGTGTCGTGTCGGAGAGAAATGGTGTAGCTTGATCATTGACGGTGGAAGTTGATACGAATTACGTAAGTAATACGTATAAAATACAACGGAAGATTATTATGTTTGAAAAGTATCAAAGTATCAACCAAAAGTACAAGGTGGTGATCGAAATTTATACGGTTTTCGGCCGTGATGTAGGATAGTGTATGGGTTTGAATGTGTTTTACCGAATTAGACCTATAACTCGATAAAGGTAATCTCTTCCCAAGACCTATTGAGAATTGATCAAGTTAAAATCTCGAGACGCGTCGAAACAATAACTAAAGTTTGTTGAACTCGTTCAACGTATATTTCAAAGAAATACAAGGTTTATTACTTTCAAGATATCTTTCAAGGGCTGAAAATGTGGCTTATAAATAGCCATTACAAGATCACACAAAAATCAACTAAAATCAAACAAAGATTAAACAATTCTAACAAGACAACAAAAATCAACACCAAGCTTCCATCCTCCTTGATTTGGTTCGATTTATTGAAGTGTGGAGGGACCCAAAATCTTCTCCATTTGATCTTCTTGTAAGACTTTGAAAAATGTAGACATGAACTTGAAAAATGAAGGCATGGAAAATCTTCATCAATCTTGGACAAAATCTTCACAAATCTTCATCAATTTTCGGCCATAAAAATCACTGCACATTTGAACGGTTCGTGTGGCTTGATATAAGCATAATTGGACCTTGTACCGTTTCACATGATTTATAGATCTTTCTTTTATCTTTCCATGGCCGCTTGAATCACCTAAATCGGACTTCGTATGAGAGAGTTATGATTAAAATACCAAAACTGCTACGAAATAGTCATACGCGCGGGAATTGGTAATTTTGTCCGCTTTTCGCCTTTTTCACTCGGACTAGTAAATTTCGGATCATGACTAGTCAATCTTGAGCAAATCTTCACCAAAGACAAGAAACAAAATAAAATAACTAATCATGTTAGAAGACTTTGGTTTGATTCTTGATGATTATTATTATCATGCTTTGATGACTTTGTTGCCATGTAGGTGACTTATTCAAGGGAGGGGAACCATCGGTTTCAATGCATGAAGAAGGTGGATGAGTGCATGGTTCGTAATTTTTTCATGCATACGTAAAATATGTTCAAGGTTACTTCAAGTCTCGTATTAGTCGTCTCGTCCAAAGAAGTAAGTGCATGTCGTGTAGGTGCATGTGTGTGCATGGCCGTATGCATGGTTGCATGGTCGTCTACGTCGTCTTTCTTCGGTTGGCCATGTCGATCTCGTATCATCCCCTCTTCCTTTAAAGAGATTCGTCCTCGAATCTAAAATCCAAGGACGGTTGGTATTCCGGATAGGGTTGTGCTCCTCCCGGGTTGAAGATGTAATTTTCGTCGGATGTGTTGACGTTTGCTTGGGATTGCATTTTTAAAAGAACAACCTGCAAAATAAAAACAAACGACGTATCTGGGTGTCTACCATTTCCCTTAACGGAATCCCCAAAAAAAGATTTGTGGTTTAACGGAATAATTTCCATTTCCGGCGTCATGTGGGCACAAATCTTGTCCTCATTCCTTTCATCAATGAGTTCGTCTTTTACTATTTTCCAGTCACATGTAGCCACATAGCTTTTACGTTGGTCGGTGTCTGAACACGATCAATGAGAATAATTGGATTGGGATCCTCCAATTTTTAACAATAATAGAAATATCCTCATAGAAATTTTGGGGAACAATCGCCTTGTCCTCAATCTCTTCATCTTACGTAGCTCGGGAAACGGACGGTTGTGTAGAACTAAAAGTATACTTGTGAGTTCCTCACTCGTTAACTCGTCTGATGCTCCAAATCATTTGAAACCGATTTGGTTTCTAAAGTACGAAGAACTAAGTCTCGTATCATAATCGGGAGCATCGTAAACTACACATTCTTCTTCTCCTTCGTCCTCTATATCAAACTTGAGAATGTCGCCTAGCCTTTCTTGTTCTTCCTCGGCTATTAACTCGTCTCGGGTAGCAAGAGTCGGGCAAACATCTTGCACATGATCGAACCTTTGGCCAATGAAACAACTCACCTCCAGCAAACTCGTCTCATTAGGCAAGTCGAGAGATTTAGAAACCGAGTTGGGGGCTGATGTTGTTACGATTTTGAGAGCCGAACTCGAGCTGAAAGGTACGTATCTCTTGCGAAGTTTTCTTTTCAACGACTCCCACGAACGGATCTTGTTTTTCCGGACGAGTCCTTTGCTTCTTCTTTAATTCGAACCAAATCAAGCGCCTTTAACCAACTTGATAATTGCATATACGCAACGCTTCTCATCGTCAAGACCTTTAAACTCGAACAAGCGATCCATCTTACGTTCCCATTCCAAATAAATTTCGGGGTCGGAACCTCCGATGAACTTCGGAAGTTCGTTCAACTCGAACTCGTTAGTATGGCGTGGGGAACATAGGCCTTCTCCTCCTCATCGAGGTTCCGGTAAGTCATGTAAAGCATCACGTAGCTTTACCAAGAATTCGGAGATGGTCATGTCCATCTCTTCTAATGATCAAGAAACTGAGCAGAAAATTTGCTAAGAAATCCGTGAAGAATGAACCAAGAAGATGATCAAAGAATCTGATCTCCACCGTTCAGACTGTAGTTCGATGAGTTGGCTTACCTTTGTCAAAATTTTGTGACGATCCAACGGTCGAATCCACGGGAAAATTTATTTTCTTCCGACTACGCTAATCTGCCAATGTTATGCGAAAATTCTTCTAACCGTGAAGAACAACCCAAGAAGGTGACTAAATACTTCAACAAAAAAAATTCGATGAATATAGTTGATCGCCCAAGGAGATGACCTTGGGCTCCGATACCACTTATGATACGAATTACGTAAGTAATACGTATAAAATACAACGGAAGATTATTATGTTTGGAAAAGTATCAAAGTATCAACCAAAAGTACAAGGTGGTGACCGAAATTTATACGGTTTTCGGCCGTGATGTAGGATAGTGTATGGGTTTGAATGTGTTTTACCGAATTAGACCTATAACTCGATAAAGGTAATCTCTTCCCAAGACCTATTGAGAATTGATCAAGTTAAAATCTCGAGACGCGTCGAAACAATAACTAAAGTTTGTTGAACTCGTTCAACGTATATTTCAAAGAAATATAAGGTTTATTACTTTCAAGATATCTTTCAAGGGCTGAAAATGTGGCTTATAAATAGCCATTACAAGATCACACAAAAATCAACTAAAATCAAACAAAGATTAAACAATTCTAACAAGACAACAAAAATCAACACCAAGCTTCCATCCTCCTTGATTTGGTTCGATTTATTGAAGTGTGGAGGGACCCAAAATCTTCTCCATTTGATCTTCTTGTAAGACTTTGAAAAATGTAGACATGAACTTGAAAAATGAAGGCATGGAAAATCTTCATCAATCTTGGACAAAATCTTCACAAATCTTCATCAATTTTCGGCCATAAAAATCACTGCACATTTGAACGGTTCGTGTGGCTTGATATAAGCATAATTGGACCTTGTACCGTTTCACATGATTTATAGATCTTTCTTTTATCTTTCCATGGCCGCTTGAATCACCTAAATCGGACTTCGTATGAGAGAGTTATGATTAAAATACCAAAACTGCTACGAAATAGTCATACGCGCGGGAATTGGTAATTTTGTCCGCTTTTCGCCTTTTTCACTCGGACTAGTAAATTTCGGATCATGACTAGTCAATCTTGAGCAAATCTTCACCAAATACAAGAAACAAAATAAAATAACTAATCATGTTAGAAGACTTTGGTTTGATTCTTGATGATTATTATTATCATGCTTTGATGACTTTGTTGCCATGTAGGTGACTTATTCAAGGGAGGGGAACCATCGGTTTCAATGCATGAAGAAGGTGGATGAGTGCATGGTTCGTAATTTCTTCATGCATACGTAAAATATGTTCAAGGTTACTTCAAGTCTCGTATTAGTCGTCTCGTCCAAAGAAGTAAGTGCATGTCGTGTAGGTGCATGTGTGTGCATGGCCGTATGCATGGTTGCATGGTCGTCTACGTCGTCTTTCTTCGGTTGGCCATGTCGATCTCGTATCAGAAGTTGTACAAACGTGGCATCGAGCGAGATGGTCTCAAAGCTCGGATTGATCACCACGGCCCATCCAAAGCCGTATGCATTCCATTGGCTCGATGATGGAAACAAGGTGAAAGTATCGAGACAAGTGAAGGTCGGACTCACCATGGGTTCGTACGGTGATGATATTACATGCGATGTACTACCGATGGACGCATGTCACGTATTATTGGGAAGACCTTGGTTATTTGATCGGGACGTACTACATCGAGGGAGAAGCAACGAGTATGAGTTACGTGACAAAGGTAAAAAAATTGTTCTTAAACCTATGTCACCTCAAGCTATCCGAACGATGAGTTCGAAAAAAGTCGAAGGACCGAAACTTACGATGCTTGCAAACGAAAAAGAAGTCGAACACGCCATTGACGATGGCGAACGTGTTTATTTGATGATGATCAAAGAGGTCCGAAATCTTGCCACCAAATCACACCACGAAGAAGAGATAGACACACTATTACACGAGTTCTTGGATGTATTTCCCGAAGACTTGCCGGTAGGATTACCACCTATCCGCGGAATTGAACACCAAATTGATCTTGTACCAGGAGCTCCATTGCCGAACAAAGCGGCGTATCGTTGTAATCCCGAAGAAACCAAAGAACTACAACGTCAAATTGATGAACTCATGAATCACGGATATGTCCGAGAAAGTTTAAGTCCGTGTGCGGTTCCAGTCCTACTTGTACCAAAAAAAGACGGATCATGGCGAATGTGTATTGTGATGAGAGCCGTGAATAACATCACCGTCAAGTATCGGTTCCCCATCCCGAGACTAGACGACATGTTAGACGAGTTACATGGCTCGGTTATATTTTCAAAAGTTGATTTACGAAGCGGATACCATCAAATTCGCATGCGAGAGGGAGACGAATGGAAGACGGCATTTAAAACAAAGAATGGACTTTACGAATGGGTTGTGATGCCATTCGGCCTCACTAATGCCCCGAGCACTTTTATGAGGTTGATGAACGAGGTTCTCAAACCTTTCTTGGGAAAGTTTGTTGTCGTATACTTAGACGACATTTTGATCTACAGTCGATCCTTAGAAGAGCATCTCGAACATTTGCGGCACGTATTTGAAACTCTAAGGGAACAGAAACTTTATGGAAAGCGGGAGAAGTGTACTTTCCTAGTCGAGAGTCTTGTCTTTCTCGGCTATGTTGTTTCGAAAGAAGGAGTTTCGGTCGACCAAGAGAAGATCGCGGCAATCAAGTCGTGGCCGACCCCAAAGACAATCACGGAAGTACGATCCTTTCATGGCCTCGCTTCTTTTTACCGACGATTCATACGGGACTTTAGCACCATCTCCAGTCCGATCACGGAGTGTCTAAAAAAAGGAACCTTTGCATGGAACGAGGCGGCCCAAAAGGCTTTTGAAAATTTAAAGGGAAAGTTATGTGAAGCGCCGATTTTGACGTTACCCGATTTTTCACAACCGTTTGAGGTGGAATGCGACGCTAGCGGAGTTGGAATCGGGGCAGTACTTATTCAAAGAGGCCGTCCCATCGCCTATTTTTCGGAGAAATTAAGTGGCGCCCGAGTGAATTATTGTACTTACGACAAGGAGTTCTATGCTATCGTGAGAGCACTCGATCATTGGAGTCACTATTTACGTTCGAAACATTTCGTGTTGCATTCGGATCACGAGTCGTTGAAATACATCAACGGACAAAGCAAGCTAAGCCCGAGGCATGCAAAATGGGTGGAATTTTTACAATCTTTTCACTTTTCATCCAAGTACAAAGACGGGAAGAGTAATATAGTGGCGGATGCACTATCAAGACGGTATGCCTTACTGTCGATTCTAGATGTTCGTTTGTTGGGGTTCGAGACTTTGAAAGATCATTACAGTGACGATTTGGACTTCGGAGAAATTTTTACCCGTTGTAAAACGGCCCCGTACGAAGAATTTGTTTTACAGGATGGCTTTCTTTTCAAGGGAAATAAATTATGTGTGCCGAGACATACAATTCGGGAATTGCTAGTTCGGGAAGCGCACGGAGGACTAGCTGGTCATTTCGGTTCGCCAAGATCAGAGGTGCTAAAAGAACATTTCTTTTGGCCAAAGATGTATGGTGACGTAAGCACAATCGTGAGTAAATGCGTCACTTGTCACATGATGAAAAGTTCGTTCAAGCCAAGTACATACATGCCGTTGCCAATACCGTTACGACCATGGGAGGATGTCTCGATAGATTTTATTGTGGCTTTACCTCGTACTCAACGAGGCAAAGACTCGATCATGGTGGTCGTCGACCGTTTTTCGAAAATGGCTCACTTTATAGCATGCCACAAAACCGATGATGCAAGCAATGTGGCGGACTTGTACTTCCGGGAAGTAGTTCGTTTACACGGAGTTCCAAAAACTATCGTGTCGGATCGAGATTCTAAATTTCTGAGTTACTTCTGGAATACTTTATGGAGAAAAGTGGGTACTAAACTCCTATTCAGTACGTCACATCACCCACAAACCGATGGACAGACCGAGGTAACTAATCGAACCTTGGGAGCATTATTGCGAGGATTGGTGAATAAAACACAAAAGGATTGGGACGTTAAACTTGCACATGCGGAATTCGCATACAACCGATCACCCGGCTTCGCCACGGCCCATTCACCTTTTGAAGTAGTATACGGAATAAATCCGCACATGCCATTGGATTTGATTCCATTGCCGAGCGACGAATTGGTTCACAAAGACGCAGAGTCAAAACTCAAGTCAATGGTGAAGTTACATGAAAAGGTACGAGAACGGATTAAAGAAGTGAATGAAATTTACAAACGGAAGTCGAACAAAAATAAAAAGGCGAGATTATTTGATGTTGGCGACTTAGTTTGGATACATTTGAGAAAAGAACGATTCCCAAGCAAACGCAAGAACAAATTGATGCCGAGAGCCGAAGGTCCGTACAAAATTATGGGAAAAGTGAACGACAACGCCTACAAAGTAGAACTTCCGGCGATTACGAGTACACGCGACTTTCAACGTAGGTGATCTCTCACCTTACCTTGACGACGATGGCATTACGGAATTGAGGTCAATTCCTTTCAAAGAAGGAGGAATGATACGATATCTAATATTCACGATACGATATCTAATATTCCAATCGAAGAATCTCCAATAAAAATCGACATCCACGACGATACAAATTCGCATGGTCATGCATCATTATACTTGGGAGAAAAGAACACGCGGATTGGAGTTACGTTGTTAATCTGAACCGGAGTAACGTAAAACTCGGCGACGGAATCGGTCAAAGCATGAAAATTCGCCACATCATGCTTGAAAGGGACACCTACTTTACTTAATATCTTTGACAAGATAATGAAGATATTTCTCCTTCCCCACCATAATACAAACGGCCGAAACATAAGATGGAATGAAGACTTTCATCCTTCATGTCATTGTCTCTCATGTCTTAGTCACCATAATAATTCCAAAGAGGTTGATATCATATCTTCACAAAATCCTCCTCACTCCTTGATGAGTTCGGCCGATTTGAAGATTGCAAGGGATGATATTTGGTTCTTCTTCATGTCACCATCACTATAATAAGTCCAAGATTCATCTAAGATCTCTTCATGTCTTAATCACCATAAAATCCAAGATGCTTGGTATCTCCTTGGATATTTCGGCCGATTGGTGTGTTACTAGGAAGTTTCGTTTTCTCGTTTTGTTGTATTTTCTTACGGTTGGAAACTACTATATATAGTAGTACTCGTTGTATTTGTAAATTATCTTGAAAGTAATAAACCTTGTATTTCTTTGAAATATACGTTGAACGAGTTCAACAAAACTTTAGTTATTGTTTCGACGCGTCTCGAGATTTTAACTTGATCAATTCTCAATAGGTCTTGAGGAGAGATTACTTTTATCGAGTTATAGGTCTAGTTCGATAAAACACATCCAAACCCGTATACCATACTACTTCACGGCCGAAATCCATTTAAGTTCGGTCACCCCTTACAATTTTGAGTGATACTTTGATAATTGTCAAGACATAATAATCTTCCGTTGTATTTTATACGCATTACTTACGTAATTCGTATCATTTCCTCACATGGTAGGATGGCTTATAATCATGTTCATGTGTGTGATCCCCACCCCTAATATTTGATTCCTTGTAATCTTATTTTTTTTATCTTGATTATTGTTTTTAATTTCTAAGATCATGTGATCTTGTTGTCTTTGATTCCTTAGTTGTAAGAGACTACTCTCCTATAAGTAGACTTGGTTCATCATGTATTGAGGAGAGAGTATTATGTATGTTGAAGAAATAAGAATACACTTGTATTTTCTTGGTGAATGCTTTTCATCGAAACCTTGGTTATAATTCGACGCGTTTCGAGTTTTAATCGAATCGATTCTCAATAGGTCTTGAGAAAAGATTATCTTATCAAACTATAGGTCTAGTTTGATAAATTATTCATATTGTTCTTGTTTATGTAAACCGAATTGCCCTACTTTCGGTTATATCTTACGAGTGTTACACATATACGAGTGTTGTGAGGTAACAAAATATATCCGCTGCATTTTCCGGCGAATTTACGTTCATCTTAATACGTAATTCGTATCATTAGTGGTATCGGAGCCCAGGGTCATCTCCTTGGGCGATTTATTCAACGAATTTTTTTTGTTGAGATTAGCGCAGTCGGAAGAAAACAAAGTTTCCTGTGGATTCGACCGTTGGATCATCATGAAATTTTGACAAAGGTAAGCCAACTCATTGAACTACAGTCTGAACGGTGGAGATCAGATTCTTTGATCATCTTCTTGGTTTATTCTTCACGGATTTCTTGCCAAATTTTCTGTCCGATTTCTTATCAAGAGCTATCTCTTGATTCTTGTTATGGATTTCTCGGATCTCGATTTCTTGATGAAACTCCGTGACGCACTAAACTGCTTACCGGAGCAACATATGCAAGCAAGACGCAGAGACGACGCCAACGATATTGATTTCTTGGCCAAATTCTGCAGCATACCGGAATTTCACGGAGATAGTAATCCAAATGCGTGCATAGATTGGCTTCGTGCTTGTGAGGAGCACTCGGACTTCAAGGCTGCCCCGATCAACCACCGGGTTTCGTTGGTGGCAAGGTGCCTCCGCGGTAGTGCTGCCGTCTGGTGGCAAAAACTGAAACAGTCCCGTTCACAACAACGTAAGCAAAAAATTACGGATTGGCAAAAATTCAGAAAATATTTCAAGCGAAGGTTCAAAGCAGCATCTTATCACCAGTCGTTGTTTCCCCACCACCAATCCTTCGACGCCCCTCCGCCAACCTTTGATCAAAGATTTTTTTTTCATCGAAGAATTTCCAGTGAAGTTTTTTTTGACGAAGACGATGTCCCTACCACCATTTTTAATGAAGTAGACAAGACAGAGTTTTCAACGGAGCAATTCAACGAAGAAGATGAGTTGAGCCGTGTCTCCTAGTCGATTTAACACGGACCTTGCTACTTTGAGCATGGGTCAGTTGGTTGTGTTGGCCAAATTGACCAAAACGGACCAAATTATTTTAATGATGAGGAGCCTTTTAGTGTCATGGAAATTGGGTCGGATTATGAAGGGCCACCGGTCTTTGATGCGTAACCGATTGACGAAGAGGAGTCCGTAATAAATCATGTATTTCCCATTCTTGATGATGAACCCGATGTGGAATTATCGGTGTTTCCAGTCGGAGGATGAGCCCGATGTGAAATTAACCGCAAGGCCCCATTTCGATGTCCACTCATTTCATGATATCGGTATTACCTGGCGGAGTAATTATTATTATTTTATTAATAATGATAGTTATTTTGTTGGTGATTCTCGAGGGCCCCCACTACCTATCGTCTCAAGATTTTGGGTCATGTACGTACTGCGGACATTTTCGAGATCAAGTACTTGGAGGCTTTGATTAATTATCTTGATGACGGAGGAAGTTCGGAATTGAGGACAATTCCCTTTAAAGGGGGAGGGGATGATACGGAATTGAATAGTCCGAATAAAGAAACCGAAGCAAGAATCGATGTTAAAGGCCTTACAACGCGCCGTGCACGTGCGACTACATTTTTAGGCGAGAAAACGGACATAAGACGTAAAAGGAATGTCCAACCTGCCGGAAAATGTCTCGCCTGCCGGAAAATATCGCACCTTCCGGAAATGGCCGAGCACTGCCGACCGAACCCGACCGTGTCGTCCGACACGGCCCGTGCCGAGATGTGCCAGATAAACCAATCTGACTGTCGGCCGAACCCGACCGTGTCGTCCGACACGGTCGAGTCCTACTCTTCCGGAATTGGCTGAACGAACTGCTGCCGAGCTCGACCGTGTCCCAGGACACGATCGTGTCGCACTCCTCCGGAAAATGCCGAACGAACTGCCGACCAGCCCAACCGTGTCCCGAGCCACGACCGTGTCCTACTCTTCCGGAAAGCGTCGCAAGTCTACCGACCAGCCCGACCGTGTCATACGAACACGGTCGAGTCCTACTCGCCTAGAAGCGCCGAAATGCCTGCCGACCAACCCGACCGTGTCAGTCGAACACGGTCGAGTCCTGCCGCACATGACACATGCAGCCGCGGCCGTGTCCATCGACACGGCCCGTGTCCAGCCGGCAGCCTCCTTTATTTTATACACTTTGTGTATTAATTTGTCTCCCTTTTCCTCACATGGTAGGATGGCTTATAATCATGTTCATGTGTGTGATCCCCACCCCTAATATTTGATTCCTTGTAATCTTATTTTTTTTATCTTGATTATTGTTTTTAATTTCTAAGATCATGTGATCTTGTTGTTTTTGATTCCTTAGTTGTAAGAGACTACTCTCCTATAAGTAGACTTGGTTCATCATGTATTGAGGAGAGAGTATTATGTATGTTGAAGAAATAAGAATACACTTGTGTTTTCTTGGTGAATGCTTTTCATCGAAACCTTGGTTATAATTCGACGCGTTTTCGAGTTTTAATCGAATCGATTCTCAATAGGTCTTGAGAAAAGATTATCTTATCAAACTATAGGTCTAGTTTGATAAATCATTCATATTGTTCTTGTTTATGTAAACCGAATTGCCCTACTTTCGGTTATATCTTACGAGTGTTACACATATACGAGTGTTGTGAGGTAACAAAATATATCCGCTGCATTTTCCGGCGAATTTACGTTCATCTTAATACGTAATTCGTATCAAGAAGGAAGGCCTTGGTGACGTATTTACCGTGGAGGCCGAGGAAGAGAATGAGGATTGCGAGACTTATGACGCTCCGGAATATGATACTGCTTTAGCGCTTCGAGCATTACATACCAAAATCATTCCAAGTGATACGGAACAAAGAGACCAGATTTTTCATTCCAAATGCAAAGTCGGAGAAAAGTGGCGTAGCTTGATAATAGACGGAGGGAGTTGCACGAATGTAGCATCAAACGAGATGGTCACCAAGCTCGGGCTAACTACTACGGCTCACCCGAGACCGTATGCTTTACATTGGCTCGATGATGGAAGCAAAGTGAAGGTGTCGAGACAAGTACGGGTCAACTTAACTATGGGATCATACGGAGACGATGTGTTATGTGACGTACTCCCAATGGACGCATGCCACGTGCTTTTGGGACGACCGTGGATGTTCGACCGAGATGTTTTACATCGAGGTCGGAGTAATGAATATGAATTACAGGACAAAGGAAAGAAGATTGTACTCAAACCGATGTCCCCGCAAGCCATCCGTTCGATGAGTTCTAGTCGAGTGGAGAAACCGAAACTTACCATGCTTGCTAGTGAAAGAGAAATGGAACATGCCATTAATGACGGGGGAGCGAGTATATTTGGTGATGTTTAAAGAGACACGGGAAGAGAACATAGGAGTACAAAACGGAGGAGAGCTAGATGTGTTGTTACGCGAATTTGAGGATGTTTTTCCCGAAGAATTACCGTCGGGTTTACCACCTATTCGCGGTATCGAACACCAAATTGATCTTATACCGGGAGCACCACTTCCTAATAAAGCCGCATATAGATGTAATCCCGAGGAGACGAAGGAATTACAAAGACAAGTCGAGGAGCTTTTGGACCGCGGATATGTCCGGGAGAGTTTGAGTCCGTGTGCGGTTCCAGTCTTACTTGTCCCTAAGAAAGATGGTTCTTGGCGGATGTGTGTGGATAGTCGGGCCATGAACAATATCACCGTCAAGTATCGGTTCCCTATCCCGAGACTTGATGATATGTTAGACGAACTACATGGTTCGGTGATCTTTTCCAAAGTTGATTTACGAAGCGGATATCATCAAATCCGAATGCGAGAAGGTGACGAGTGGAAGACGGCCTTCAAAACGAAAAATGGATTATATGAATGGACCGTTATGCCTTTCGGTCTTACAAATGCGCCTAGTACCTTCATGAGGTTGATGAACGAGGTACTTAAACCATTTCTGGGGAAGTTCGTGGTTGTATATCTGGATGACATTCTAATCTATAGTCAATCACTACAAGAACATTTCGGGCACTTAAGGCTAATCTTCGAAACCTTGTGGGACCGAAAATTGTACGGAAAAAAGGAGAAGTGTTCGTTCCTAGTCGAAAGTATAGTCTTTCTTGGCTATGTCGTTTCGAAGGACGGAGTGGCGGTTGATCAAACAAAAATCGAAGCAATTAAATCTTGGCCGACCCCTACGACCGTAACGGAAGTGAGATCATTTCACGGACTTGCTTCTTTTTACCGGAGGTTTATTCGAGACTTCAGCACCATTTCAAGTCCGATAACGGAGTGTTTAAAAATAGGACCATTTGTATGGAACGGGGCTGCCCAAGGAGCTTTCGAGAAGTTAAAGGCCAAATTATGCGAAGCACCGATTCTAACACTATCCGATTTTTCTCAACCATTCGAAGTTGAGTGTGACGCTAGCGGAGTTGGAATTGGAGCGGTTCTTATTCAAGGTAAACGACCTATCACTTACTTTTCGGAGAAGTTGAACGGAGCTCAGTTGAATTATTGTACTTACGATAAAGAATTCTATGCTATCGTACGGGCCCTTGATCATTGGAGTCATTACTTACGGACGAAGCATTTTATTCTACACTCGGATCACGAATCATTGAAGTACATTAACGGGCAACATAAACTGAGTCCGAGGCATGCCAAGTGGGTGGAATTCCTACAATCATTTCACTTTTATTCCAAGTACAAAGACGGTAAAAGCAATGTCGTTGCGGATGCGTTATCTAGGAGGTATGCCTTACTTTCTACTCTGGAGGTTCGGTTACTTGGTTTTCAAATGTTGAAGGAATGTTATGAAAATGATGAGGATTTTGGAGAAATTTTTACTCGTTGCAAATGTGGTCCGTTCGGGGGGTTCATGTTACAAGATGATTTCCTATTTAAAGGAAATAGGCTTTGTGTTCCAAAACAGGCGGTTCGGGAATTATTGGTCCGGGAAGCTCACGGAGGAGGTTTAGCAGGACATTTTGGTACGGCTAAAACATTGGAAGTACTAAAAGAACATTTCTTTTGGCCTAAAATGCTAAAAGACGTTTACAATATTTTAAGTAAATGCGTAACATGTCACGTCTCGAAGAGTTCGTTCAAACCGGGATCATATATGCCTCTACTGGTTCCAGAAAGACCGTGGGAAGATGTATCCATGGATTTTATCATCGCTTTACCCCGTACTCAACGAGGTAAAGATGCTATTATGGTGGTTGTTGATCGGTTCTCAAAGATGGCTCATTTCATGGCTTGCCATAAAAACCGACGACGCAAGCAACATGGCTGACTTATACTTCCGAGAGGTGGTTCGTTTACATGGAGTTCCAAAGACTATTGTGTCGGATCGGGATTCGAAATTCCTTAGCTATTTTTGGAATACTTTATGGAGGAAAGTGGGAACGAAGCTCTTATTTAGCACTTTGCACCATCCGCAAACTGATGGTCAAACCGAGGTCACAAATCGAATATTAGGAACGTTGTTGCGAGGACTTGTGAATAAAATGAAAAAGGATTGGGACGTGAAACTTGCTCATGCGGAATTTGCCTATAACCGATCTCCTACACATGCTACGGAACATTCTCCTTTTGAAGTCGTTTACGGGTTAAATCCTTATATACCCTTGGACTTGATTCCATTGCCGAAAGACGAGTTGGTACACAAAGATGCGGAATCGAAACTTAAGTCGATGATCAAATTGCACGGACAAATACATGATTGAATCAAAGAGGTGAATGACGCATAAAAACGGAAATCAAACAATCACAGAAAACCGAGACTATTCGAAGTAGGCGACTTGGTTTGGGTACACTTAAGAAAAGAGAGATTTCCTAGCAAACGCAAGAACAAACTTATGTCGAGGGCCGAGGGACCTTACAAAATCGTGGGAAAGGTGAACGACAATGCGTATAAAGTAGAACTTCCGGGCGATTATGGAGTACACGCCACTTTTAACGTGGGCGATCTATCTCCTTACCTTGACGACGAGGGAATCACTGAATTGAGGTCAATTCCTTTCAAAGGGGGAGGAGATGATGCGATTACGACATCTCCAAACGAAGTAAGAATTGATGTAGGTGACGATACCACGTTGCATGCACATGCACCTACGTACTTCGGCGAGAAAACAAAAGCGGAAATGGGAACCATCTTAATAATCAGAACCGGGATAACTTAGACGTATCAAAACATGCATATGTATGCATGTTCATGCATACAAAATCGGCCATTTGGGGAAGATTTCGGCCGATTGTGACATGCATTCTTGAAGGATCTTTTGTACCCACTACTTTAATACTTGCTTTCATTTTCAAGTCCACCACATCAAGATCAAGGAAAGAGATTTGATTCACTCCACTCCTTTGGAATGATTTCGGCCGAACCATATGGAAAGAAGATGCCAAGGTGTTACTTTCATGATCAAGTCATTATCAAGCCTTACAAAATATATCACATGAGGAGGATCTTGTCCACTCCCTCTTTGAACCCCACGGCCGATTTGTACAAGGAAGGAGCCAAAATGTTGTGATTTTCTTTTCCTTGTCAAAAGTCTTTATAATTAGTTTAATATTTACTTGTATTTTAGCTAGATTTTGTGTGATCTTGTTTGAATTCATTAGTAAGTTGTAATGGCTATATAATAGCCTCATCCTCAACCTTGAATAATAACTTTGAAGCTTGCAAAAACGAAATACACTTGTGTATGTTCATTGTTGAATGATTTTCAGCACAATTTGATTATAATTCGACGCGTTTTCGAGTTGTAATTTTAATCGATTCTCAATAGGTCTTGAGGAGAGATTGCTTTATCAAACTATAGGTCTAGTTTGATAATTTACTTTCATATTATCTTGTCTACGTAAATCGAATTGCCCTACTTTCGGTTGAATCTTACGAGTGTTACATAAAAACGAGTGTTGTGAGGTAACAATTATAATCGCTGCATTTTCCGGCGAATTTACGTACATATCATACGTTAATTCGTATCAGTGCCTCATGATGCGAATTTGAACGAAGAAAACGAAGTAAGAGTTGACGTAAGTAACGATACAACATTGCATGCACATGCACCTACATACTTCGAGGAGAAAACAAATGCAGAAATGGGAACAACCTTAATAATCGGAACCAGGATAACTTAGACGTATCAAACATGCATACGTATGCATGTTCATGCATACTAATCGGCCACCTTAGGGGGATTTCGGCCGATTTGTTTGGAGATCCATGAGGATCTTTGTCCCCTCTAGTTTCAAGATTTCATCTCATTTTCAAAGTGATACGGGATTGACAAGTCCAAGGGAAGAAGACGAGGTGATGATCAACGTAAACAACCATACAACTTACTTGGGCGCGAAAATAGAGACGAGACACGGAGTTACCTTAATAACCGGACTTGGAGTAACTTAAAACACTAAGTAACTTGCAACTTGGGGAAAGGAGCCCAAGTGGTAAAAGAATAAAAGTATTTCAGCGTTTTCTTTATTATAAAGGCAGCAGGATTCTTGGAAACATGTTGTATGAAAAAGCGGTTGTCAGCTTTCAACTTGGAGACAAGGCCCAGCTTTTACTTTTGTCAGCAAGTAACATGAGGAACCTTTTTATTATCTTTTATTATTTTAAGACCAGCTTGTAATAGTTAAAATTATCTTGTCAGGCTCCTGTCAGGCTGTTTTTGCCTATAAATAGGGCGATAAAGTTGTAATGAAAGATATTGAAGGTTGAAGAAATAAGAATACACTTTGTGTTTTCCTTGGTGAATACTTTTCATCAAAACTTTGATTATTATTCGACGTGTTTTTGAATCTTAATCCGATTGATTCTTAATAGGTCTTGAGAAGAAATCACTTTATCGAATTGTAGGTCTAATTCGATAAAAATTCCGATATTCTGCTTGTTTTCGATACAGTTTTATACTTGTTCGGTATTTCGCACAAAGTGTTGTTCGATCCTTCGAACTTGTTTCCTGTTTTCAATCCGCATCCGATCGAAACGTGCTGTTTCGAGTGTCACTGTTTGGAGGTGGTCTGGATCAAGCCTTTTACATTTGACCAAGTTCCTGTCTTATTGCTGTATCGAGTTTCCGTCATCCTTTCCTGTCGCGAGTGCGTGCCGCTAGCCCGTGTTATTGCTGTAGCGAATGGGTGTTCTCAGTTCCTGACAATTTCTTGCCGATTCGCTTCCGCTCGTCAAAACAACTTCCTGTTGTGCCGATAACGAATTCGCATCACCAGCGAGAATTCGTATCATAAGTGGCATCGGAGCCCAAGTTCTTGATCTTTGGCATTATGGATCTCGACGACGCTGATTTCTTGGCAAAACTTCGTGATGCATTGCGTGACGTACCAGAACAACGCGACCAGCGTTGGCATCCTAGGCGTGGTGACTATGAGCGACCCTCACGCCATGTCGAAGAATTCAAGGTTAATGAGCTTCCAGAGTTCGTTGGGATGCACTCAAGTCTACTTGGAATGGGAACGTAAAATTGACCGCATGTTCGAGTTTAAAGACCTTGACAATGAGAAAAGGTGTAAGTATGCAATTCTCAAGTTGGGGAAAGGAGCTTCACTTCGGTACGAAGGAATTAAAGCACGAAGAGCTCGTGCGGGGAAAGAAAAGATCCATTCGTGGGATTCATTAAAAAGAAAACTTCGTAAAAGATATGTACCAACATCACACCGGTTGTCCTTGTACAGGAAGATTGCAGATCTCATGCAAGGAAAGTTGAATGTCAGTGAATACATTGAGGAGTTTGAGAATATGACCTTAATGGGAGAAATAGAGGAGAATGAGGAACAAAAGATGTCGCGATTCTTGCGTGGCTTGAACCGAAGCATAGCTAACTCGGTGGAACTGTATCCATACGAGGACTTTGATATATTATGTGGGCTATGTGTGAAGTTAGAAGCTCAAAACAGGATGAAGTTGTATAAACCCGAGTTTCCAGTCAAATTTGGAAACCCAAGCGTTGGGTCTAGTTCAACTACTAAGGCAACTGTACCGACTCCGGTCCTTGTTGCGATTCCAAAGGCCCCCTACGTACCGAAGGAGACGAGTTTGGCTAAAGTAAGATGTTTCAAATGTCAAGGGTTCGGGCATTATCAAAATGCTTGTCCGAACAAACGAGTGGTGACACTAAGGGAAGCTGTCACGATCCGAGACGAATTGTTGGTTGAGGACGAAAAAGAAAGACTGGGTGATGTGTTTGATCTCAGCATGGAGGACGAAGAAGGAGAAGAATGTGCAATGCTCCGAATTACGATACAGCCTTGGTCCTTTGCACTTTGCAAGCCATGTCGGTTCCGAGCGAGTCAGAACAACGGGACCAAATATTCCATACAAAGTGTCAAGTTGGAGATAAGTGGTGTAGTTTGATTATCGACGGAAGGAGTTGCACCAATGTAGCTTCGAGTGAAATGGTGACGAAGCTTGGACTAACCGCCACAACTCACCCTAAGCCATATGCTCTACATTGGCTTGATGGCGGAAGTAAGGTGAGGGTTTCGAAGCAAGTTCGGGTCGGATTGGCAATGGGTTCATATCACGATGAGATATTATGTGATGTGATTCAAATGGATGCTTGTCACGTACTTTTGGGATGCCCTTGGTTATTTGATAGGGATGTTTTGCATCGGGGAAGGAGCAATGAATATGAGTTGCGAGATAAGGGAAAGAAGATCGTGTTAAAACCGATGTCACCCCAAGCTATCCATTCCATGAGTGCCAAATGAGGGGAAAAACCGAACCTCACCATGTTCGCTAGCGAAAGGGAAGTTGAACACGCTATGGAGAGTGGTGAGCGTGTTTACATGCTGGTGATAAAGGAGACTCGAGATGATTTCGTGGCATCGAAAAACAAGGATACAGTGGCCGACTTATTACATGAGTTCATGGACGTCTTCCCTGAAGAATTGCCGTCGGGTTCGCCGCCAATTCGTGGAATTGAGCATCAAATCGACCTTATACCAGGTGCACCTCTTCTGAATAAAGCTGCATATAGGTGTAATCCTGAGGAAACGAAGGAACTTCAGAAGCAGATTGAAGAACTAATGAGCCACGGGTATGTTCGAGAAAGTTTAAGTCCATGTGCGATTCCAGTCCTACTTGTTCCTAAGAAGGATGGTTCTTGGCGGATGTGTATCAATAGCCGGGCCGTAAATAACATAACGATCAAGTATCGATTCCCGATACCAAGGTTTGATGATATGTTGGACGAGCTACATGGCCCGGTGGTCTTTTCTAAAATTGATTTGCGAAGTGGCTATCACCAGATTCGTATGCGGGAGGGAGATGAATGGAAGACGGCTTTCAAAACTAAGCATGGGCTGTATGAGTGGACTATCATGCCATTTGGACTTACGAATGCCCCGAGTACTTTCATGTGTTTGATGAACGAAGTACTTAAGGCATTTTTGGGCAGATTTGTGGTTGTTTATTTGGATAATATTTTGGTTTATAGTCGATCGGTGGAGGAGCATCTCGAGTATCTACGGCAAGTATTCGAGACTCTTAGGTCTCAGAGGCTTTATGGAAAGAAAGAAAAGTGTGCGTTTCTCGTCGAGAGCATAACTTTTCTTGGCTATGTTGTTTCGAAGGAAGGATTGTCGGTTTTTGACTCATCAAGGTCAATATTATTAAAAAAAAACGAGAAACAGAAAAGAGTTACAAAGAGAGGGCCATCCTAGACAACAAAATAAAATCTCAAGCTAATCCCACAGGCGGGTAGTCAAGAGAAATAGAGAGAAAAACACAAATGCAAAAGCAATCTATGAAAATAGAATAAAAGGACCTAAACCCCCATACGGATGTATGGGGTTGCAACCATGAGCCTCGTTAAAACTCTATCGTAGAAAAACCCAATGGGAAAAACCTACGATAGGGAAAAGAGTACCCGAGCGTTATCTTTGAGAAAACTAATGTCGGCTAAAATACATAGGAGACATATCCCTCAACGAAGATCTCGGAGAGGCTCGGTGCTTCGCTAGACCACTCGTAAGAAACCAATCTTTTAGAAAGCCGATCTGCCACCGTATTCCCTTCTCTATAGATATGAGAGACCACGAAGTGCATGCCAATAATACGCCAAATCCGCCTCAAATGATGCGGTAGATCCAGAGAGCAGTAGAACTACGATCCGAGAGAATGCTCACAACATAAGTAGAGTCGACTCACCACAAATAATCCCAACCATGATAAAAGCAATCTCAATAGCATGAATAGCGCGACCAACTCGGCTTGGAAGGCAAAACAATTCTTTGCGAGAGAGAGTGCCAAAACCCGGCCCAGACGATTCCGATAAACAAGGCCAATAGCACCCAAGCACAGGCACCTTTAGCCATCCCATCGGTGTTAACTTTCATCCACCCAATTGGGGGATACCATTTCACATAAATAGGGTAAAGCGGAGGTCTCGCGTGGCGGCCACACCCGAGCCCGAAGACGAACCAGATCGAAATAGCGTTATCCATGGTGCCCATGTCATAGTTATTACATTCTACGAGAAGAGACCAAACTATAGAACGAAGAGACATGATAGAAAATTTAGCATCATTATATAAAACCTCACAGCGAATATGCGAGATAGCCCAGACGGCACTAATAATAGTGAATCTTGAGAGTAGAGATCTGTGACTAAATCGATATCCATAGCTCGAATGATGAAGTGCCCGAACCCGACATTCAATTCTAAAGAGTTTAAGAAGCCCGCTCAATATAGTCCCAGAATCGCGGATAACAACACACTCGGTGAAAATATGGTCAATCGATTCACGGGCAGAGAGAAGAAAAGGCAAACCGAAGGACCAATGAAACCCTTAAACGAAGAAGATCAAAAACAGGCGGCTGTTGTGAATAGCCTTCCAGACCGTGAGAGAGAACGATTTAACGGGATTAATCTGTGCCAAATCCATTTCCCCACTCACCTTAGGAAAGTTGTGGCGAAGGTGCCAATAAGCGATTTGAGAGGTAACATTGCCATGCACCGATTTAGCCCAAACCCGCTCGTCTTTTCCTTCAAAGTCGAGGGGGCATAGACGACATCTAAAGCAACATCACGACACCTTTCCATGAAATCGAGGGTAAGATGCCAGTCCCGTCGTAGTAAAAATCGCCGATGGTGTCGGAGAAGGTACTTCGAGATGCCGAGGAATACCCAACCGATCACCAATGATATAACCTAGCCGCTTGTCCCACCAAAAATTAATATTCGACCATTACCAATAACCCAACCTGAAGTGTTAAGAAGACGGGAATATGATTACGAACCCCCCGAATATAGAGGAAGAAACAATCTTGCGAGTATCCAAATTACTTCGAGAAACCTCCGACGAAGGAATTTTCCACAAAAGGAATCCTCTGAGAATAACCTGTGCCAAACGGAACAAAAAGGATTCATTCATCGTACGAAGATGCCTCACCCCAAGCCCTCCCTCCTCTAAAGGGGAACAAACTCTACCTGTGCCAAAGTACATGCGTTCTTGTGACTAATGTCCCCGACCAAATAAAATTTCTAGCCGCGAATCTAATTTGTTTATCAATTTGATCGCCAACTATATATCATCATAGAGTGAATGGAGGAGCTCATGATAACGAGTTAACTAAGCAAATACGACCAGCCATCGAGAGAGAGGATCCTTTCCAAGCGAAAATTTACTAATAATTTTGTCAACGACCGGGCAATATGGATGAGACGGGGTATGCCGCAGAATAACGGAACCCCGAGGTAATTGAAAGGAGTGATCCTCGCGCATGCCAAGGGTGCGCAGAATGACCCGCTTTGGTGTGGATAGGAACATGAGAACCGAAATAAACCTTAGATTTATTAAGGTTCATAGCTGACCGAAATAGCCGAGTAATCATCAAGAATCTTCGATATGGCATTGGCATTATCCGTAGAGGCACGACCAAACACGATAGCATCATCCGCATAAAAAGGTGAGAAGGATAGACAATCTTACGGCCCGCAAAAATAGGCTTGAAGAGAGTAGTCGAACCGCATTGAGAGCATGAGACCGAGCATCTCCTCGGCAATACAAAATAAAAGAGGGGACATGGGATCACCTTGCCGAACCCCTTGATCGCACGCAAAGTAACCCGTAGGAGCACCATTTATAAGAATAGAAAGCTTACGAGTGAAGAATGGTGGAAACCCAAGCAACAAATCGGTCATGAAAACCAAAGCTGTGAAGAACATCCAATAAGAACTCCCGGAAAGAGTGTCAAAAGCTTTACGAATGTCAATTTTAATAGCCATGTTACCGCGAACGCGCGCGATTCAAACAATTAACGCATTCAAGCAATAGATATACAATCGTGGATACGCCGAATAATAAAGCCAAACCGATGGGGCCGATGATCTCATGAATAAAACTAGAAAGTCCGCCGTGAGGATTTTAGTAATAATCTTGAAGATAAAGTTACTTAAGACAATAGGCCGAAATTGCTCAATAGAGATGGCCCTTTGACTTTAGGAATGAGAGCAACTAAGCTAGAGTTAAGACCCGTGGAAGATCACCCTCAATGAAAAATTGCCGAATAGCCGCCACAATATCGGTACCAATGACCTCCCAAGAGAACCGATAAAATAATCCAAGAAAGCCACAGCCTGTGGGCACTGTGGGGCTCCATATCGAAAATCGTAGAACGAATTTCCTCGGAATGGGGAATAGCGAAGGATGGAGTTATCCGATGAGAAACCTTAGGAAGAGAGAAACCATGGGCCAATTAGTAGCAATCGGGTGGCCTTGAAAAGGTCGATAAAAATTCACAATGTGGTTCGAGATGGTAGACGGATCACGACAAAGATCACCGTCATAAGGAGAGAGGAAAGTCAAGACGATTATTCCTCATCTTAAGCGTCTATGGAAAAGGCAAGATTCGATCACCATCCTTAAGCCAATTAGTCCTACTCCTTTGTTGGAAGAAAAGACTCTCTTTATTAAGGATGTCATTCAAGGCCGCATTGTTTCGACCTCTGACGGAAGAGCTCGTCGGTATACCCATCCGCATCAATGAGAGACTGAATGTCACCAAGTTGATCCAAAAGCTGACTTTTTTTAGTGAAAATATCACCAAAAGACGAAAAATTCCAATGCTTGAGGGTACAACGCAGTCTTTTAAGCTTGTACAAAACCAAGTCCCAAGGAGACCGGTTCCCACAATTAAGATTCCAAGAGTTTCGAATAACATCAATAAATGAATTATCAGTAGTCCACATACGTTGAAAACGGAAAGGTCTGGGAAAAGAAGTATTACCCAAAGTGGAGGTGAGCCAGATCGGGTGGTGATCAGAGCAGGTCCTAGGGAAAACATGATATTTTGTGGAAACCCAGTGATCGATAAAATCGGGGGTGGCCAAAAATCGATCAATGCGGGTCTCAACATGATAATCATCATGAACCCTGCCTCTCCAGGTAAACCGATGACCAGTAAAAGGGATGCCGACAAGCAAGGCCTCATCAATAAATTGACTGAACTCCCGACAAGAAGTAGCATTGGGAACATGAAGACTGTGACGCTCATGTGCCCCAATGACGGCATTAAAATCTCCGAAGACTAAAAGGTTAGGGTGAAGGAAGCTCAGGATATCCTCCCAAAGATTCCTGCGACCAATATAGTTACGAGCACCATGAACAACAGACGCCCGAAAGTCCCATCCATTAAAAGAGATGTCCATGATGATAACCTGATCAGAGACATGGATGACTTGGCAATTAGATATGTTGAGGGAGCCGAGCACCCAAATGTCGTGGTCTCGGTTCCCTCGCCGATTCTCGGCAAGAAGAGAAAGACCACCCGAACGCCGAGAGAAAGATCGGAACGAGCAAAAGAAGTGAAGGGTTCGATGATACAAAGAATATCCGCTTACAAACCGTGATATAGTGACGAAGCCGGTCCCTAGCAACCCGCTTCCTTATCCCCGATATTCCGTGAAAGGATATTCATTTAGAAACGGAATTTATCCGTGCTTGCGGATTATTTTGCCGATCCTCTTCCTCAAGAATTTCGCCAAGGTTTAGAAGCGGCCAAATTAAGATTTTTCACGCCGTGGAGTTGGCAGGGAGTAATTACCTGATCTTTGGGTATTTAACATCTCTTTTTGATTGTTTTAGGGGAGATTTTTTTTTTTATTAGGGAATGATAGGAGAAATAAAAATAGATTTTCCCGCCTTAACAAAGAATGGTATGGCTCTTATCTTTGTCATGGTCAGCAGACACAATAGGGGGCCCAACCGTGTCAGTCGATTGCTCATGACGAGAGGATGAAGAAGGGTTATGCAAGATCGTGCCCTTGGAAGACACTGACGTGTTTTTATTATCAGGCTGGAAGACGTTAGTGGTAAGGGATAACATGTTATTGTTGGCATGTTCAGCGGAGAACTCAGAAGTGGGGACAATGGTATCATTTTGCTCTGTTGAAGGCTGGAAAACCGTCAAGGCGAGCTGATGGTGATCATTATTGGAATCACCTTCTGTTGGTTCAACATCAAGCACATTGAAGCGATTATTGTTGTTTGAATTATTGACCCTAACGGAGGGGTAGGGGATGGTTTAGAACATATTTAGATTGACGATTCTGGCGGTCGCTAGGAACCGTAGAGTTGGAGTTCGGAGCCAATTTTTGGCTTCTACAGGAATTGTTGGAGTGACCAATGATTGAGCAATGAGTGCAAAACTCTGGAAACTTTTCGTAGCCAATAGAAGGGAAAACACAATGACCCGAACATTCAACCATGACATTGTTGTGAACATGGTCTTTCAAGTCAATTTCAATTAGGACCCGAACAAAATGACCCACTTCCCATTCAGAGAACGTTCATCAATTTTCAGAGGGTTGCCAAGAGTCTTAGCAATTGTAAAAATAAGTTGAGGGTGCCAGTATTCAATCGGCAACTCATAAATTCGGATCCAAACTTGTGCTTTAGAAGTTGCAATTTTATAAGGGTTGAAATCCGGAACCCAAGTGGATAAACGAAAATATCCGGAGACCAAGTTCCATGAAGTTTTGCTAAAAACACGATTTTTATCTTCCGAATTATTAAATTGAACGTTAAAGTATCCTTTTCCCAAAGGTATTAATTTCCAGGACGTGGAGATAGACCAAGCATTTTGCAATTCAGCCTTCAGTTGATCAAGAGAGTAAGGCTTAGAGTTTTTCGGTTGCAACAACCGACCATTTATGGAATTTTGAAGGTATTTAACCCTTTCAGAGTAAATTTTTTCATCTAAGGAAATAGATATGAAATCCCCTTTGCGCACCGGATCACAGTAGTTACGATAAATATCATCTGAGAAATGAATATCTTTCCTCGAGTTAGAAAGATTACCTGTCGAGCTTCCTTGAAAGATGAAGGAGAGGGACCCGTAGTTTTTCCCAAACTTGGGTCATCTTGTTTGAGGGAACCGAGTGGGGCCGAATTATGGAGCGGCGCCGAAGACGAGAATGATGGAGAGACCGAAGGCGTCTTCGAATAGGAAATGTTGGAAAGAGATGACATCATATGTTGAAAGCATGACATGAGGACTTCCGTAGAAATCATTGTCGGAATCGACGATGGATGAACAAAGTCCGTGGTCGCCCATTCGCCGGCGGCGATCGCCGTCATCGGCCATGACCGGAACAAATCCTGGAGAGCGGCTCCAAGAACCCTAAGGAAGACCCCGCCGGAAAATCTCGCCGGACCGAGGTCGCCGGAAAATCTCGCCGAATCTGAGGTGGCCTAAGCCGGTCGAAATTGTAAGCAACGGAAGCGGCTCGACAAGAGGAATCCAATGAAAGTGGTCCGCTACCGAGAGGAGGCCGAGCACGCCGAAAAGAGAAAACGCGGCCGCGGTCAACGGTTGACCAAGAAACTTCGCCGGCCGAGACCGCGATTCATTGACGATACCAGAGGGTAAATGACAGGAATTACACCATGAGTCAATTCCGGTTGGTGCCCAAGAGATTGCGCCACGGACGTGGCCGGAAAATGCAACCGAAGTTCAGCGAAATTGTAGTTTTCAGCCGGAATTTGCAACCTAGATTTGCACAGGTAAACATTGTCGGAATTGAGTGAAATTTGGAGGGGACGTTCGTCTTGGAGAGACGAACAATCGGCCGTCGGCCGATGATGGAGGGGCTTCCTCACGCGCCCACACGCGCCGCCGGGCCGGGAGCTGTTTTGTGTGTGAAAATCGCCCCTATAGTGTGTGTGACCTTATGAAAACCGCCGAGATTGCTCGAACTAAAAAGTATACTTGTCAAGGAAGGATTGTCGGTTGATCAAGGTAAAATTGAAGCTATTGAGTCGTGGCCTACTCCTAAAACCGTAACTGAAGTCAGATCATTCCACGGTCTTGCCTCTTTTTATCGAAGGTTTATTCGAGATTTCAGCACCATAACGAGTCCGATAACTGAGTGTTTGAAGAAGGGCCCGTTTGTGTGGAGCAGGGCTGCCCAAGGGGCGTTTGAAAAATTGAAGGCAAGGTTATGTGAAGCACCTATCTTGGTGTTACCCGATTTTGCACAGCCGTTCGAAGTGGAGTGTGATGCTAGTGGAGTTGGTATTGGGGCAGTCCTCATTCAAGGCATGCGGCCTATTGCGTACTTTTCGGAGAAGTTGGTGGGGCTCGACTCAACTATTGCACTTACGACAAGGAGTTCTATGCCATAGTAAGGGCTCTGGATCATTGGAGTCATTACCTTCGGCCGAAATATTTTATTCTGCATTCGGACCATGAATCTTTAAAGTATATTAATGGACAGTAGAAGTTGAGTCCCAAACATGCGAAGTGGGTGGAATTCTTGCAATCATTTCACTTCTCATCAAAGTATAAGGACGGTAAGAGCAATGTGGTGGCTGATGCGCTTTCCAGGCGGTATGCCTTACTCTCTACCCTTGATGTTCGATTGCTTGGATTCGATACAGTGAAAGAATATTATGACAGTGATGTGGATTTTGGCGAAACCTTCGACGTTTGCAAATCTAGGCCGATGGAAGAATTCTCGATACAAGAAGGCTTTCTTTTTAATGGAAATCGTCTTTGTCTACCCAGGCACATGATTCGAGAATTGCTGGTTCGAGAGGCTCACGGGGGAGGTTTGGCTGGCCACTTTGGTTCGGCCAAGACATTAGATGTGCTTAAAGAACATTTTTATTAGCCAAAGATGCAGGGGGATGTCAATAATATAATTAGTAAGTGTGTGACATGCCATATTGCGAAGAGTTCGTTCAAACCAGGAATATACACGCCTTTACCGATTCCGGAGAGGCCATGGGAAGATGTTTCGATGGATTTCATTGTTGCTTTGCCGCGAACCCAATGAGGTAAGGATGCGATTATGGTTGTTGTCGATCGTTTTTCAAAGATGGCTCATTTTGTTTCTCGTCACAAAACCGACGATGCGAGTAATGTCGCTGACTTGTATTTTCGAGAGGTGGTATGATTACATGGAGTTCCAAAAACTATTGTTTCGGACCGGGACTCGAAGTTTCTGAGCTACTTTTGGAACACATTGTGGAGAAAGGTGGGAACATGCAGAGTTCGCATATAATCGCTCTCCTACTCATGCCACAGCGCATTCTCCATTCGAAGTAGTTTACGGCCTAAATCCTTACATACTGCTAGACTTAATTCCATTACCGAATGACAAATTGGTGCATAAGGATGCGGAGTCAAAACTGAAATCGATGATGAAATTACACGAATAGGTGCGTGACAGAATCAAAGAGATAAACGAGGCATACAAAAGGAAGTCGAGCAAACAAGGAAAACCAAGATTATTCGAGGTTGGAGATTTAGTTTGGGTACATTTGAGAAAGGAGCGATTTCCGAGTAAGCATAAGAATAAGTTAATACCACGAGCCGAGGGGCCATTTAAAATAGTTGCGAAGGTGAACGACAATGCTTACAAGTTAGAACTTCCGGGCGATTATGGAGTGCATGCTACTTTCAACATAGGTGATCTATCTCCTTATCTTGATGACGACGGGATTGCAGAATTGAGGACAATTCCTCTTAAAGGGGGAGGGGATGATACGGGGTTGACAAGTCCAAGGGAAGAAGACGAGGTGATGATCGATGTAAACAACCATGCAACTTACTTGGGCGCGAAAATGGAGACGAGACACGGAGTTATCTTAATAACCGGACTTGGAGTAACTTAAACACTAAGTAACTTGCAACTTGGGGAAAGGAGCCCAAGTGGTAAAAGAATAAAAGTATTTCAGCATTTTCTTTATTATAAAGGCAGCAGGATTCTTGGCAACATGTTGTATGAAGTAACAACGGAAAATAAAAGGTGGTGGCCGAATTTATACGGTTTCGGCCGTGAGGTAGGCTAGTGTATGGGTTTGAATGTGTTTTACCGAATTAGACCTATAACACGATAAAGATAATCTCTCCTCAATACCTATTGAGAATTGATCAAGTTATAATTCGAGACGCGTCGAAATAATAACCAAAGTTTTGTTGAACTCGTTCAACGTATATTTCAAGAGAAATACAATGTTATAACTTTCAAGATGATTCCAAAGGGTTGAGGGTGAGGCTATTATATAGCCATAATGACTCCTAACAAGGCCAAAGAAAATCACACAAAATCTAGCTAAAATACAAGCACTTATTAAACTATCTACAAAGACTTTGACAAGAAATCACAACATTTTAGCTCCTTTCTTGTACAAATCGGCCGTGGGGCTTCCAAGAAGGAGTGGACAAGATCCTCCTCATGTGATATATTGTAAGGCTTGACAATGACTTGTTCATGAAAGGGACTTCTTGGCATCTTCTTCCTTCAAGCCTTCACCAAATCTTCACAAATCTTTGTCAATTTTCGGCCATAAAAATCACTGCACATTTGAACGGTCCGTGTGTCTTGATAGAAGCATAATTGGACCTTGGACCGTTTCACATGATTTATATATCTTTCTTTTATCTTTCCATGGCCGCTTGAATCACCTAAATCGGACTTCGTATGAGAGAGTTATGATTAAAATACCAAAACTGCTACGAAGTAGTCATACGCGCGGGAATTGGTAATTTTGTCCGTTTTTTCGCCTTTTTCTCTCCGACTAGTAAATTTCGGATCATGACTAGTCAATCTTGAGCAAATCTTCCCCAAAGACAAGAAACAAAATAAAATAACTAATCATGTTAGAAGACTTTGGTTTGATTCTTGATGATTATTATTATCATGCTTTGACGACTTTGTTGCCATGTAGGTGACTTATTCAAGGGAGGGGAACCATCGGTTTCAATGCATGAAGAAGGTGGGTGAGTGCATGATTCGTAATTTCTTCATGCATACGTAAAATATGTTCAAGGTTACTTCAAGTCTCGTGTTAGTCATCTCGTCCAAAGAAGTAATTGCATGTCGTGTAGGTGCATGTGTGTGCATGGCCGTATGCATGGTTGCATGGTCGTATACGTCGTCTTTCTTCGGTTGGCCATGTCGATCTCGTATCACCAAGTATGTTGGAGTATGGTGGAGATGTTTTACGTCAATCCTTACTTCGTCTTCTTCGCTTGGACTAGTCGGTTTCGTATCAATAGGCCACATTTTCAGCCTTTTGAAAGCATCTTGAATCAAAAAAACGAAATAATTTGTATTACTTCTTGTTGAATGATTTTCATCAAACCCTTGGTTATAATTCGACGCATTTTCGAGTTTTAATCTAATCGATTCTCAATAGGTCTTGAGGAAATGATACGAATTACGTATGTAAGGGTACGTAAAGCATATGAAATACAACGGAAGGTTATTATGTTTTGACAAGTATCAAAGTATCAACAAAAAAAATACAAGGTGGTGACCGAAATTATACGGTTTTTGGCCGTGAGGTAGGATCGTGTATGGATTTGAATGTGTTTTACCGAATTAGACCTATAACTCGATAAAGATAATCTCTCCTCAAGACCTATTGAGAATTGATCAAGTTATAATTCGAGACGCGTCGAAATAATAACCAAGGTTTTTGTTGAACTCGTTCAATGTATATTTCAAGAGAAATACAATGTTATTAATATTCAAGATGCCCAACAATATGATACGAATCGGTCAACATCATCAAACACAAAAAGAAGATTATCCGACCAAGGTTGATTGAGTCGCAGGCATACATAAAATCCGCATGCAAAATATGATACGGAATTGAATAGTCCGAATAAAGAAACCGAAGCAAGAATCGACGTTAAAGGCCTTACAACGCGCCGTGCACGTGCGACTACATTTTTAGGCGAGAAAACGGACATAAGACGTAAAAGGAATGTCCAACCTGCCGGAAAATATCCAACCGGCCGGAAAATATCCAACCTGCCGGAAAATATCTCGCCTGCCGGAAAATATCGAACCTGCCGGAAATGGCCGAGCACTGCCGATCGAACCCGGCCATGTCGTCCGACACGGCCTGTGCCGAGATGTGCCAGATAAGCCAAACTGACTGTCGGCCGAACCCGACCGTGTCGTCCGACACGGTCGAGTCCTACTCTTCCGGAAATGCCGAAAATGACTGTCCAGACGCAAGACCGTGCTCCAGGACACGGTCGAGTCAATGCCAAGTCACCGCTTGGCCGAGTCGCCATTGTCGACGCCCTTGTCACGCCGCGACCGTGTCGCTCGCACGGCCGAGTCATTGCCGAACGCCCCCGCCACGCCGCGCCGTGTCGAGTCTCCGCCAAACGCCCTTATCGCGCCGAGTCATCCGGACTGGGCCATTGCCGGACGCCCTCGCCGCGCCGCGATGGCCGGGCTCGGACACGGCCGAGTCCTCGCGGCCAGATAAGCGCCATGGCCGTGTCAAGCGACACGGCCGTGTCCGGCTTGACCTACCTTTTTAATTGCCGATTTTTGTGTGTTTTGTCTTCTCTTTTCCTTTCTTTACTTATTTTAGGGATTGTGTTCCCATATTTTGTGATTGATGTTTCTTGTTTGTATTTTATTTGATTTGTTTTGATTATTCAAAGATTTTATAAATCTTTGAATTATTTTCTTTTTTTGTTTGATTCCTTAGACTTAGGTTTCACCTCCTATAAGTAGATTGATTAGCCTTGTAATAAAGATAGATCGTATTATGAATGTTGAATGTGAAAGAATACACTTTGTGTTTCTATCATTGGTAAATGATTTTTACCGAAACTTGATTTTTATTCGACGCGTTTTCGAGTATTAATCCGATTGATTCTCAATAGGTCTTGGGAAGAAATCACCTTATCGAGTTATAGGTCTAATTCGATAAACCCTTGTTCTTGATCGTTCAAGTCTTCTTGTTCGATATTATCACTTTTTCCGATATTGCTTCCATTTTTCATTTGTTCGAATTTTCCTCGTCATATTCGATATTACATCACAAGATACATCCAAAAACACCCCTACTCGTAAAAAGACTTCCGCTACAATATTCCTATATATACTCCGAACGATACGTATCCGCCTCTCCCCGGATAATCCGTATCAAAATACACGGACAAATTACCAATTCTCGCGCGCACGACGACTTCGTAGCAGTTTTAGTATTTTGCCCATAACTTTCTCGTCCGAAATCCGATTCAGGTGATTCAAGTGGCCATGGAAAGCTAAGAAAGAGAGATACAAATCTTATGAGACCATAGGACCAAATTCGGACCCATTGGATCCCAGAAATGAGAAAACCGACAGCATCATATTTGGTCCAAAATCATGAGGATTTTTGTCTCTTCTAGTTTCAAGACTTCATTTTCAAAGTCCACTACAATGCTTGGGTCCCTCCACACTTCAATAATTCGGCCAAACCAAGTGGATGAAATCTTGATTTTTGTTGTCCTTGTCAAGTATCACATGGGAGAGATTTTGTCCCCACCTTTGAACTTGATGCGATTACGACATCTCCAAACGAAGTAAGAATTAACGTAGGTGACGATACCACGTTACATGCACATGCACCTACGTACTTAGGTGAGAAAACAAATGCGGAAATGAGAACCATCTTAATAATCGGAACCGGGATAACTTAGACGTACCAAAACATGCATACGTATGCATGTTCATGCATACAAAATCGGCCATAATAGGGGAGATTTCGGCCGATTTGATGAAGGATCCATGAAGGATCTTTGTTCCCACTACTTTCAACTTTGCCTTCATTTTTCAAAGTCCACCATAATAAGATCAAGGATAGAGATTTTGGCTCACCCCACCCCTTTGAAAATCGGCCGAACCACATGAAGGAAGATGCCAACATGTTGCTTTTACTTTCTATCCTTGTTGAAGTCTTGCAAGAAGATATCACATGAGAAGGATGTTATCCACTTCTTGATGCTACCCCACGGCCAAAAAGGAGAGGAAGAGACCAAGCATGACTTTGTTTTCAATCTTTGTCAAAGTTGTTAGATTAGTTTATTGTTTGCTTGTTTTCTTGTGAGATCTTGTTTGATCTTGTTTGAACTTATTTGTAGTTGTTAAGGCTATTTATAAGCCTCACCCTCAACCTTTGAAATCATCTTGAAAGTTATAAACATTGTATTTCTCTTGAAATATACGTTGAACGAGTTCAACAAAACTTTGGTTATTATTTCGACGCGTCTCGAATTATAACTTGATCAATTCTCAATAGGTCTTGAAGAGAGATTATCTTTATCGAGTTATAGGTCTAATTCGATAAAACACATCCAAATCCATACACTATCCTACCTCACGGCCGAAAACCATATAATTTCGGCCACCACCTTTTATTTTTGGTTGATACTTTGATACTTGTAAAAACGTAATAATCTTCCGTTGTATTTCATACGCTTTACGTACACTTACATACGTAATTCGTATCATAAGTGGTATCGGAGCCCAAGGCCATCTCCTTGGGTGATTTATTCAACTATTTCTTGTCAAAAAAAATTATCTCTTGACTCTCTTGTTATGGATTTCTCCGATCTCGATTTCTTGATGAAACTCCGTGACGCACTAATGCAAGCCAGACGCAGAGACGACACCAACGATATTGATTTCTTGGCTAAATTCCGCAGCATGCCCGAGTTTCATGGATATAGTAATCCCAATGCGTGCATAGATTGGCTCCGTGCCTGTGAGGAGCACTCGGACTTCAAGGCTGCCCCGATCAACCGCCGTGTTTCATTGGTGGCAAGGCGCCTCCGCGGTAGCGCCGCCGTCTGTGGCAAAAACTGAAACAGTCCCGTTCACAACAACGTAAGCCAAAAATCATAGATTGGCAAAAATTCAGGAAATATTTCGCCAGAAAATTTATCCCAAACGCGAAACAAGATCACAGCTTTATGCTTTCTGAAACGGCTAATCTTGAAGATGAACTCTTTGTCACTGACGACTTTGATATGACGGAATTTCCTGCGGCATTTTTTGATGACAAAGAAGACGATGGTTGGAGTCGAGCTGCCCTATCGGAGCAAAGTGGGTCGTATGACTTTGTTGCGGTACGAAACGAGCTTAGTGGGTTAATTTTTGATGAGACATTATTCAAGGAGACCGATAATATTAAAATGGAAAGTGGATCGGGTTATGATGGACCGCTAATATTTGATACAGAATCAGATGACAAAGAGGAGCCCATAATTGATCTCGAGCTTCTCATTTTTGAAGGTGAGCATGTACACATGCGGGTGCTTAAGGAGACCCGAGATAATGGCGTGGTTGTGCAAAGCGAACTAATCGAACAAAGACCGCCTTGTTATATTCCACACAAGGTTGTTTCAATTATTGTCAAAGAACTGGAGGGTCCTAATCCATTTGTTCTTGTTGAACCAGTTCTTGACACCGACCAACGTGAAAGCAGCGTGGCTGCGTATAATCGGAAAATAGTAAGGGACGAATTCATTATTGAAGGGAGTGAGGACGCGATATGTGTTCACTTAGCACAGGAGTTGGAAATTACTCCGTTAAACCATAAATCACCTTTTCGGGATTCCATTAAGGGGAATGGAAGACTCCTAGGTTTGTCGTTTGTTTCCATTTTGCAGGTTGTCCTTTTGGATACGCAATCACAAGTTAAAGTCAACATTATGGACGAAAATTACATCTTCAAACCGGGAGGAGTGCAACCATATCCGAAGTATCAACCCTTCTTTCGGGCATTAGAATCAAGAATGAATCTTCTTGAAAAAGAAGGGAATGATGTGATTAAGACCGAGCATCGAATGAACTACAAGTCAAGTCTTACAGCACAAGATAATAAAAAAAAAAAAGTTCAAAATCTGGATTTGAGGTCAAATCCTTTGAAAGGGGGAGGGTATGATACGAATCGGTCAACATCATCAAATACAAAAAGAAGATTATCCGACCAAGGTTGATTGAGTCGCAGGCATACATAAAATCCTCATGCAAAATACACGGACAAATTACCAATTCTCGCGCGCACGACGACTTCGTAGCAGTTTTAGTATTTTGCCCATAACTTTCTCGTCCGAAATCCGATTCAGGTGATTCAAGTGGCCATGGAAAGCTAAGAAAGAGAGATACAAATCTTATGAGACCATAGGACCAAATTCGGACCCATTGGATCCCAGAAATGACAAAACTGACAGCATCATATTTGGTCCAAAATCATGAGGATTTTTGTCTCTTCTAGTTTCAAGACTTCATTTTCAAAGTCCACTACAATGCTTGGGTCCCTACAAACTTCAATAATTCGGCCAAACCAAGTGGATGAAAGCTTGATTTTTGTTGTCCTTGTCAAGTATCACATGGGAGAGATTTTGTCCCCACCTTTGAACTTGATGCGATTACGACATCTCCAAACGAAGTAAGAATTAACGTAGATGACGATACCACGTTACATGCACATGCACCTACGTACTTCGGTGAGAAAACAAATGCGGAAATGGGAACCATCTTAATAATCGGAACCGGGATAACTTAGACGTACCAAAACATGCATACGTATGCATGTTCATGCATACAAAATCGGCCATAATAGGGGAGATTTCGGCCGATTTGATGAAGGATCTTTGTCCCCACTACTTTCAACTTTGCCTTCATTTTTCAAAGTCCACCATAATAAGATCAAGGATAGAGATTTTGGCTCACCCCACCCCTTTGAAAATCGGCCGAACCACATGAAGGAAGATGCCAACATGTTGCTTTCACTTTCTATCCTTGTTGAAGTCTTGCGAGAAGATATCACATGAGAAGGATGTTATCCACTTCTTGATGCTACCCCACGGTCAAAAAGGAGAGGAAGAGACCAAGCATGACTTTGTTTTCAATCTTTGTCAAAGTTGTTAGATTAGTTTATTGTTTGCTTGTTTTCTTGTGAGATCTTGTTTGATCTTGTTTGAACTTATTTGTAGTTGTTAAGGCTATTTATAAGCCTCACCCTCAACCTTTGAAATCATCTTGAAAGTTATAAACATTGTATTTCTCTTGAAATATACGTTGAACGAGTTCAACAAAACTTTGGTTATTATTTCGACGCGTCTCGAATTATAACTTGATCAATTCTCAATAGGTCTTGAGGAGAGATTATCTTTATCGAGTTATAGGTCTAATTCGATAAAACACATCCAAATCCATACACTATCCTACCTCACGGCCGAAAACCATATAATTTCGGCCACCACCTTTTATTTTTGGTTGATACTTTGATACTTGTAAAAACGTAATAATCTTCCGTTGTATTTCATATGCTTTACGTACACTTACATACGTAATTCATATCACAATACAAGGGTGAACTACTATATATAGTAGTATACAAAAGATAAGGAAATAAAAAAGACAAGAAAAACGAAAATACAAGTCTCCATCAAGCATGCTTCGGCCGAGATGTCAAGTGATGTGGGGAAGGGAAAGATTTTGGACAAGATAACAATCTTCAAGCATCTTGGACTATATCATGGCTGACTTTGACATGTAGAAAAAGACTTGATGAAAGTCTTCATCAAGGGATCATTTTCGGCCGATTTGTGGGGAGGGTTTGATGTCTTGATTTGGATATGGTATCTTCAAGTATCTTGGACTTTATTTGGTGATTTTGACATGTAGAAAAAGACTTGATGAAAGTCTTCATCAAGTAGCAAATTTTCGGCCGATTTGAAGAAGATGGGGAGGAGGAGATTCTTCAAGATCTTGTGAAAGATATGAAGACAAACAAGAGTCCCTTTCAAGCATGATTTGGCCGAAAATTCCATGCTTTGGACCGATTTCGTGATACGAATTAACGTATGATATGTACGTAAATTCGTCGGAAAATGCAGCGGTTATCTTTATTTCCTCACAACACTCGTTTTTGTGTAACACTCGTAATATTCAACCGAAAGTAGGGCAATTCAGCTTTGTGAAAACACGAATAAAAAATGAAAGTAGATTATCAAACTAGACCTATAGTTTGATAAAACAATCTCTCCTCAAGACCTATTGAGAATTGATTAAATTACAACTCGAAAACGCGTCGAATTATAATTGAAGTGTGCTGAAAATCATTCAACTAGAATACATAACATGTATTTCGTTTTTGCAAGCTTCAAGATGGTTTATTCAAGGTTGAGGATGAGGCTATTATATAGCCTTTACAACTTACTAATGAGTTCAAACAAGATCACCAAAATCTAGCTAAAATACAAGCAAGTAATAAACTAAGCTATCAAGACTTTTGACAAAGATAGAAAAATGACACAAGTTTGGCTCCTTCCTTACCATTTCGGCCGTGGGGTTCTTGAAGTAGTGGACAAGTTATTTCTCATGTGATATCTTCTTGCAAGTCTTTGATAAGGATAGAAAATGTGATCAATCATCTTGGTGTCTTCTTCCTCCTTGATTTCGGCCGATTTGGGAGATGGTGACATGAACTAAATCTTCAACAATCTTGATATGGTGGACTTTGAACAAAAATACAACAAACTTTGAAAGTAGTGGGGACAAAGATCCTTCATGGATCCTTCAAAGAATCGGCCGAAATCTTCCCCCTAACATGGCCGATTTTGTATGCATGAACATGCATACATATGCATGTTTTGATACGTCTAAGTTATCCCGGTTCCGATGATTAAGATCGTTCCAATTTCCGCGGATGTTTTCTCACCAAAGTACGTAGGTGCATGTGCATGCAACTTGGTATCGTCACCTACGTCGATTCTTACTTCGCTTGCTTCGTTTGGAGATGCCGTAATCGCATCATCCCTCCCCTTTGAAAGGAATTGACCTCAATTCGGTGATTCCTCGTCGTCAAGGTAAGAAGATAGATCGCCCACGTTAAAAGTGGCGTGCACCCCATAGTCGCCGGAAGTTCTACTTTATACGCATTGTCGTTCACCTTTCCCACGATTTTGTAAGGCCCTCGGCCCTCGGCATAAGTTTGTTCTTGCGTTTGCTCTAAATCTCTCTTTTCTTAAGTGTACCCAAACCAAGTCGCCTTCTTTGAATATTCTCGGTTTTCGTGATTGTTGGATTTCCGTTTGTATTCATCATTCACCTCTTTGATTCGATCATGTATTTGCCCGCAATTTGATCATCGATTTAAGTTTCGACTCGCATCTTTGTGTACCAACTCGTCTTTCGGCAATGGAATCAAGTCCAAGGGTATATAAGGATTTAACCCGTAAACGATTTCGAAAGGAGAATGTGCCGTAGCATGTGTAGGGGATCGGTTATAGGCAAATTCCGCATGAGCAAGCTTCACGTCCCAATCCTTTTGCGTTTTATTCACAAGTCCTCGCAACAACGTTCCTAATGTTCGATTTGTGACCTCGGTTTGACCATCGGTTTGCGGATGGTGCGAAGTGCTAAATAAGAGCTTCGTTCCCACTTTCCTCCATAAAGTATTCCAAAAATAGCTAAGGAATTTGAATCCCGATCCGACACAATAGTCTTGGTACTCCATGTAAACGAACCACCTCTCTAAGTATAAGTCGGCCACGTTGCTTGCGTCGTCGGTTTTGTGGCAAGCCACGAAATGAGCCATCTTTGAGAACCGATCAACAACCACCATAATAGCATCTTTACCTCGTTGAGTACGGGGTAAAGCGACGATAAAGTCCATGGATACATCTTCCCACGGTCTTTCCGGAACCGGTAGAGGCATATATGATCCGGTTTGAATGAACTCTTCGAGATGTGACAGTTACACATTTACTTAAAACATTGTAAACGTCTTTTAGCATTTTAGGCCAAAAGAAATGTTCTTTTAGTACTTCCAACGTTTTAGCCGTGCCAAAATGTCCGGCTAAACCACCTCCGTGAGCTTCCGGACCAATAATTCCCGAACCGCTGTTTTGGAACACAAAGCCTATTTCCTTTAAATAGGAAATCATCTTGTAACATGAACTCCCGAACGGACCAGATTTGCAACGAGTAAAAATTTCTCCGAAATCCTCATCATTTTCATAGCTTTCCTTCAATATTTGAAACCAAGTAACCGAACCTCAGTAGAAAGTAAGGCATACCTCCTAGATAACGCATCCGCAACGACATTGCTTTTACCGTCTTTGTACTTGGATGAAAAGTGAAATGATTGTAGGAATTCCACCCACTTGGCATGCCTCGGACTCAGTTTATGTTGCCCGTTAATGTACTTTAATGATTCGTGATCCGAGTGTAGGATAAAATGCTTCGTCCGCAAGTAATGACTCCAATGATCAAGGGCCCGTACGATAGCATAGAATTCTTTATCGTAAGTACAATAATTCAACCGAGCCCCGTTCAACTTCTCCGAAAAGTAAGCGATAGGTCGTTTACCTTGAACAAGAACCGCTCCAATTCCAACTCCGCTAGCGTCACACTCAACTTCGAATGGTTGAGAAAAATCGGGTAGTGTTAGAATCGGTGCTTCGCATAACTTGGCCTTTAACTTCTCGAAAGCTCCTTGGGCAGCCCTGCCCATACAAATGGTCCTTTTTTAAACACTCCGTTATCGGGCTTGAGATGGTGCTGAAGTCTCGAATAAACCTCCAGAAAAGAAGCAAGTCCGTGAAATGATCTCACTTCCGTCACGGTCGTAGGGTCGCCAAGATTTAATTGCTTCGATTTTTGTTTGATCAACCGCCACTCCATCCTTCGAAACGACATAGCCGAGAAAGACTATACTTTCGACTAGGAACGAACACTTCTCTTTTTTTCCATACAATTTTCGGTCCCTCAAGGTTTCAAAGATTAGCCTTAAGTGCCCGAAATGTTCTTGTAGTGACCGACTATAGATTAGAATGTCATCCAAATACACAACCACGAACTTCCCTTAAATGGTTTAAGTACCTCGCTCATCAACCTCATGAAGGTACTAGGCGCATTTGTAAGACCGAAAGGCATAACGGTCCACTCATATAATCCATTTTTCGCTTTTGAAGGCCGTCTTCCACTCGTCACCTTCTCGCATTCGGATTTGATGATATCCGTCAGAATCAACTTTGGAAAAGATCACCGAACCATGTAGTTCGTCTAACATATCATCAAGTCTCGGGATAGGGAACCGATACTTAACGGTGATATTGTTCACGGCCCGACTATCCACACACATCCGCCAAGAACCGTCTTTCTTAGGGACAAGTAAGACCGAACCGCACACGGACTCAAACTCTCCGGACATATCCGCGGTCCAAAAGCTCTTCGACTTGTCGTTGTAACTCCTTCGTCTCCTCGGGATTACATCTATATGCGGCTTTATTAGGAAGTGGTGCTCCGGTATAAGATCAATTTGGTGTTCGATACCGCGAATAGGTGGTAAACCCGACGGTAATTCTTCGGGAAAAACATCCTCAAATTCACGTAACAACACATCTAGCTCTCCGTCATTTTGTACTCCTATGTTCTCGTCCCGTGTCTCTTTAAACATCACCAAGTATACTCGCTCCCCGTCATTAATGGCATGTTCCATTTCTCTTTCACTAGCAAGCATGGTAAGTTTCGGTTTCTCCACTCGACTAGAACTCATCGAACGGATGGCTTGCGGGAGATCGGTTTGAGTACAATCTTCTTTCCTTTGTCTTGTAATTCATATTCATTACTCCGACCTCGATGTAAAACATCTCGGTCGAACATCCACGATCGTCCCCAAAAGCACGTGGCATGCGTCCATCGGAGTACGTCACATAACACATCGTCTCCGTATGATCCCATAGTTAAGTTGACCCGCACTTGTCTCGTCACCTTCACCTTGCTTCCATCATCGAGCCAATGTAAAGCATATGGTCTCGGGTGAGCCATAGTAGTTAGCCCGAGCTTGGTGACCATCTCGCTTTGATGCCACATTCGTGCAACTCCTCCGTCTATTATCAAGCTACACCATTTTTCTCCGACTTTGCATTTGGAATGAAAAATCTGGTCTCTTTGTTCCGTGTCACTTGGAATAATTTTGGTATGTAATGCTCGAAGCACTAAAGTAGTATCATATTCGGAGCGTCATAAGTCTCGCAATCTTCATTTTCTTCCTCGGCCTCCACGTTAAGTACGTCACCAAGGCCTTCCTTCTCGTCCTCGACTAAAAGTTCGTCTCGACCGCAAGAGCTTCTCTCAAAGTGACCACCCGTTTATTTGGACATGCATTTTGATAGTGACCAAAGCCTTGACATTTAAAGCATCGTACTTTAGCCAAGCTCGTTTCCTTGGAAACGTGAGGAACCTTTGGTGCCGGGGTAGGGACTTGAAAAGGTGCGGTCGTTTTCGTAGTAGAACTTGAGCCGGCACTTGCATTTCCGAATTTGTATGGGAATTCGGGTTTGGTAAACTTCAACTTGTTTTGAGCTTCGATTTTTATGCATAGTCCGCATAAAGTGTCAAAATCTCCGTATGGGTATAATTCCACCGTATTTGAAATGTTTCGGTTTAGGCCACGTAAGAAACGTGACATTCTTTGTTCTTGATTTTCTTCAAGTTCCCCCATTAAGGCCAAGCCTTTTCATCGATGTATTCTTCCACACTTAGTTTCCCTTGTACGAACTCCGCAATTTTTCGGTATAAGGTTAACCGGTGTGATGTCGGGACATACCTTTTACGTAGTTTCTTTTTTAAAGAATCCCAAGAACGGATTTTCTCTTTTCCCGCACGAGCTCGTTGTGCTTTCATACCCTCGAACCATAAGGAAGCGCCCTTCCCTAACTTGAGAATTGCGTATTTGCAACGTTTCTCATCGTTAAGGTGTTTGAAGTCGAACATACGTTCAATCTTCCTCTCCCACTCCAAGTAAACTTCGGGATTAGTACCTCCGACAAATTCCGGATGTTCATTAACTTTAAATTCGTCCACATGACGTGGTGAATGTGCGTCATATACTCCTCTTCTTGCTTGAAATCGTGGTTCTTGCATGGTGTGTAGTGCTTCACGTAGTTTCTCCATGAAATCGTCGGAAAAATCCATGATACGGTAGTTTTGATAAGAAAATCGCCAAGAGAATTTCGCCAAGGAAGTAACCTTGGGCTCCGATGCCACTTATGATACGAATTAACGTATGATATGTACGTAAATTCGCCGGAAAATGCAAGTTATCTTTATTTCCTCACAACACTCGTTTTTGTGTAACACTCGTAATATTCAACCGAAAGTAGGGCAATTCGGCTTTGTGAAAACACGAATAAAAATGAAAGTAGATTATCAAACTAGACCTATAGTTTGATAAAACAATCTCTCCTCAAGACCTATTGAGAATTGATTAAATTACAACTCGAAAACGCGTCGAATTATAATTGAAGTGTCTTGAAAATCATTCAACTAGAATACATAACATGTATTTCGTTTTTGCAAGCTTCAAGATGGTTTATTCAAGGTTGAGGATGAGGCTATTATATAGCCTTTACAACTTACTAATGAGTTCAAACAAGATCACCAAAATCTAGCTAAAATACAAGCAAGTAATAAACTAAGCTATCAAGACTTTTGACAAAGATAGAAAAATGACACAAGTTTGGCTCCTTCCTTAGCATTTCGGCCGTGGGGTTATTGAAGTAGTGGACAAGATATTTCTCATGTGATATCTTCTTGCAAGTCTTTGATAAGGATAGAAAATGAGATCAATCATCTTGGTGTCTTCTTCCTCCTTGATTTCGGCCGATTTGGGAGATGGTGACATGAACTAAATCTTCAACAATCTTGATATGGTGGACTTTGAACAAAAATACAACAAACTTTGAAAGTAGTGGGGACAAAGATCCTTCATGGATCCTTCAAAGAATCGGCCGAAATCTTCCCCCTAACATGGCCGATTTTGTATGCATGAACATGCATACGTATGCATGTTTTGATACGTCTAAGTTATCCTGCCCGATGATTAAGATCGTTCCAATTTCCGCGGATGTTTTCTCACCAAAGTACGTAGGTGCATGTGCATGCAACTTGGTATCGTCACCTACGTCGATTCTTACTTCGCTTGCTTCGTTTGGAGATGCCGTAATCGCATCATTTCGTCGTCATGTTTTACGTTACTCCAGTTCCGATTAATAACGTAACTCCAATCCACGTGTTCTTTTCGCCCAAGTATGATGATGCATGGCCATGCAAATTTGTATCATTGTTGATGTCGATTTTTATTGACTCTTCTTCGATTGGAATAGTTGATATCGTATCAGGAAAGATTACCTTATCAAACTATAGGTCTAGTTTGATAATCACGTTCAACCGGAACCGCACAAGGGCTCAAACTTTCTCGAACATACCCACGATTCATTAGCTCCTCGATTTGTTTTTGCAACTCCTTTGTCTCCTCGGGGTTACATCGATAGGCGGCCTTGTTAGGGAGTGATGCACCCGGTACAAGGTCGACTTGGTGTTCAATCCCACGTAAGGGTGGTAAACCCGGCGGTAAGTCTTCCGGGAAGACATCCGCAAATTCTTGCCTTGCACAATCATGTCAACATCTCGTGTTTCTTTAATCATCAATAAATCCACACGCTCGCCATCGTCAATAGCGTGTCTCACCTCTTTCTGATACGAATTCTCACTTGGGATGCGAATTCGCTATCGATACAGCGGAAGGCTTTTTGATGAACGGAAGCTATCGACAAGAAACTGTCGGGAACTAGTGACAACAGCTCGCTACAGCAACAATACTGACGAGTGATGAAGGCGGTAATTCGATACAGCGACAAAAAAATAGGAATTTGGTCAATCGGAAAATGACTAAACAGGCCACCTTCCAAACAAATAAGCATCAAACAAGACGTTTTGACTAAACAAAGTTAAAACAGGAAACAAGTTCAAAGGATCGAACAACACTTTATACGAAATATTGAACAAGTATAAAACTGTATCGAAAATAAACAGAATATCGAAACAGGGTATAAACAGATGTTTTTATCAAATTAGACCTATAATTTGATAAAGTGATTTCTCCTCAAGACCTATTGAGAATCAATCAGATTAATACTAGAAACGCGTCGAATAAAAACCAAGTTTTGATGAAAAGCATTCACCAGGGAAAAACACAAAGTGTTCTCAATTCTTCAACATTCAATAATCTCCTTCATTACAACTCTACTGCCACTATTTATAGGCAAAAGTGGCCTGACAAAATAACTTAAACTATTACAAGCTGTTCCTTAAAATAATGAAAGGATAATAAAAGGTTCTTTATGTCACTTGTTGACAAAAGTAAAAGCTGGGTCTTTGCCTCCAAGTTGTTTGTTGACAGCCGCCCTTTTTGCCAAGAATCCTGCTGCTTTATAAGAGAAAGCTAAACATCTTTTTATTTGTTTAGTTGCCACTTGATCCTTTTTCCCTCCCCAAGATGCTATTTGTCTTTTGTTTAAGTTACTCCAATTCCGACTATCAAGGTAACTCCGTGCCTCGTTTCCGTTTTCTCGCCTAAGTAGGTTGTAGTGCGATCGAGGTGTTTTACGTCAATTCTTACTTCATCTTCTTCGCTTGGAGTAGTCGGCTTCGTATCATCCCCTCCCCCTTTAAGAGAAATTGTCCTCAATTCTGCAATCCCGTCATCATCAAGATAAGGAGAAAGATCACCTATGTTGAAAGTAGCATGCACTCCATAGTCGCCCAAAAGTTCTAATTTGTAAGCATTGTTGTTTACCTTCGCAACTATTTTAAATGGCCCCTCGGCTCGTGGCATTAACTTATTCTTACGCTTACTCGGGAATCGTTCCTTTCTCAAATGTAACCAAACTAAATCTCCAACCTCGAATAGTCTCGGCTTTCTTTGCTTGTTCGACTTCCTTTTGTACGCCTCGTTTATTTCCTTGATTCGATCCCGCACTGCTCGTAATTTCATCATTGATTTTAGTTTTGACTCGCATCCTTATGCACCAATTCGTCACTTGGTAGTGGAATTAGATCTAGCGGCATGTAAGGATTCACCCGTAAACTACTTCAAATGGAGAGTGTGCGTGGCATGAGTAGGAGATCGATTATAAGCAAACTCCGCATGTGCCGATTTGAGATCCTGTCCTTTTGTGTTTTGCTCACCAAGCCTCAATAGCGTCCCCAGTGTTCGATTCGTTACTTCAGTTTGTCCGTCGGTTTGAGGATGATGTGAAGTACTAAACAAAAGCTTGGTTCCCACCTTCCTCCATAATGTGTTCCAAAAGTAGCTTAGAAACTTCGAGTCCCGGTCCGAAACAATAGTTTTCGGAACTCCATGTAATTGCACCACCTCTCGGAAATACAAGTCAGCAACATTACTCGCATCATCGGTTTTGTGACAAGGAACAAAATGAGCCATCTTTGAAAAACGATCGACGACCACCATAATCGCATCCTTACCTCGTTGGGTTCGAGGCAAAGCCACAATAAAATCCATCGAGACATCTTCCCACGGCCTCTCCGGAATCGGTAAAGGTGTGTAGATTCCTGGTTTGAACGAACTTTTCGCAACATGGCACGTCACACATTTACTGATTATATTATTAACATCCCCTTGCATCCTTGGCCAATAAAAATGTTCTTTAAGTACATCCAATGTCTTGACTGAACCAAAGTGGCCAGCCAATCCCCCTCCGTGAGCCTCCCGAACTGCCAGCTTCGAATCGTGTGCCTGGGTAAGCAAAGACGATTCCCCTTAAAAAGAAAGCCCTCCTGTATCGAAAATTCTCCCACCGGGCCAGGTTTGCACAGGGCGAAGGTTTCGCCAAAATCCGCATCACCTTCGTAATACTCCTTTACTGTATCGAACCCTAGCAAACGAACATCAAGAGTGGCGAGTAAGGCATAACGCCTAGACAATGCATCTGCCACAATATTGCTCTTGCCATCCTTATACTTCGATGAGAAGTGAAATGATTGTAAGAATTCCACCCACTTCGCATGCCTGGGACTTAACTTGTGTTGCCCGTTAATGTACTTCAAAGATTCATGGTCCGAGTGGATGATAAAATGCCTTGGCCGAAGATAGTGACTCCAATGATCTAGAGCCCTCACAATAGCATAAAACTCCTTGTCGTAGGTACAATAATTCAGACGAGCACCGTTTAACTTCTCGGAAAAATAAGCAATAGGTCGCTTTCCCTGAATGAGAACCGCTCCAATGCCCACTCCGCTAGCATCACATTCTACCTCAAACGGTTGCGAAAAATCGGGTAATGCTAAGATTGGTGCTTCGCACAACTTCGCCTTCAACTTTGCAAATGACTCCTGAGCGGCTTACCCAATTAAACGTGCCCTTCTTGGACATTCGGTTATTGGGCTTGCAATGGTGCTGAAGTCTCGAATGAATCTTCGATAAAATGAAGCTAGTCCATGGAACGATCTAACCTCCGTCACTGTAGTGGGAACCGGCCAGGACTTAATTGCTTCGATCTTCACTTGATCGACCGACACTCCATTCTTTGAAACAATATAGCCAAGAAAGACTATACTTTTGACCAAAAATGAGCACTTCTCCTTTTTTCCATACAGCTTCTGGTCTCTAAGGGTTTCGAAGACTTGCCTCAAGTGTTCGAAATGTTCTTGCAACGATCGGCTGTAGATCAAAATATCATCTAAGTATACAACCACAAATTTCCCTAAAAATGGCTTAAGTACCTCATTCATCAAGCGCATGAAAGTACTCGGTGCATTTGTAAGACCGAATGGCATAACAGTCCATTCATACGGCCGTGTTTAGTTTTGAAGGTTGTCTTCCACTCATCTCCTTCCCGCATCCGAATTTGGTGATAACCACTTCGTAGATCAACCTTTGAAAAGATCACCGATCCGCAATTCATCCAACATGTCATCAAGCCTTGGAATCTAAACCGATACTTGATGGTTATATTGTTCATGACTCATTGTCAATACACATCCTCCAAGATCCGTCTTTTTTTGGAACCAGTAATACCGGAACTGCACAAGGACTTAGGCTTTCTCGAACATACCCACGATCCATCAGTTCTTCGATTTGGTTTTGTAATTCCTTTGTCTCCTCGGGATTACATCTATAGGCAGCTTTGTTAGGGAGTGACACACCCGGTATGAGGTCGATCTGATGTTCAATCCCACGAATAGGTGGCAATCCCGACGGCAATTCTTCGGGAAAAACATCTGCAAATTCGTGCAATAAGGCATCCATCCTTTCATTTCGTACAACCATGTTACCATCCCGTGTCTCCTTCAAAACCAATAAGTACACGCATTTGCCATCATTAATAGCATGTTCCACCTCCCGTTCGCTAGCAAACATGGCCAGTTTTGGTTTCTCACTCCTACTAGAACTCATAGAGTGAATAGCTTGAGGTGACATCGGTTTAAGCACAATCTTCTTGCCCTTATCCCGTAACTCGTACTCATTGCTTCTCCCTCGGTGTAAAACGTCCCTATCAAACATCCACGGTCTCCAAAACAGTACATGGCATGCATCCATCGGGAGTACGTCACATAATACGTTTTCTTCATATGAACCCATGGCTAGTCCAATCCTCACTTGTTTAGTTACCCTTATTTTGCTCCCATCATCGAGCCAATGCAAAGTGTAAGGTTTCGGGTGAGCCGTAGTGGTCAGCCCGAGTTTAGTCACCATCTCGCTGGAAGCGACGTTGGTGCAACTCCCTCCATCAATGATCAAACTACACCATTTATTTCCAACTTGACACTTCGTGTGAAATATTTGATTCCGCTGTTCCGAATCATTCGATACAGCTTTGGCTTGTAGCGTTCGCAGAACTAAAGCCGTGTCATAGCTTGGAGCATCGTAAGTCTCACATTCTTCTCCTTCTTCGTCCTTCATGTCGAAATCAAATACGTCACCCAATCTTTCTTCCTCAACCAACAACTCATCTCGGATCGTGACAGCTTCCCTTAGTGTCACTACTCATTTGTTTGGACAAGCATTTTGATAATGTCCGAACCCTTGACATTTGAAACATCTTACCTTAGCCAAACTTGTCTCCTTCGGCACGTAGGGTACAGTCGCCTTAGTAGGAATCGTAACAGGAACCGGAGTCGGTACAGTCGCCTTAACCGCTGAACTAGGTCCGACGCTTGGGTTTCCAAATTTGACTGGAAACTCAGGTTTGTACAGCTTCATCTTGTTCTGAGCTTCTAACTTCACACATAATCCACATAATGTGTTGAAGTCCTCGTATGGATACAGTTCCACCGAGTTAGCTATGCTTCGGTTTAAGCCACGCAAGAATCGCGACATCTTCTGCTCCTCATTCTCCTCTATTTCTCCCATTAAGGTTAGATTCTCAAACTCCTCAATGTATTCACTGACATTCAACTTTCCTTGCATGAGATCTGCAATCTTCCTGTACAAGGATAACCGGTGTGATGTTGGCACATATCTTTTACGAAATTTTCTTTTTAATGAATCCCACGAACGGATCTTTTCCTTCCCCGCACGAGCTCTTCGTGTTTTAATTCCTTCGTACCAAAGTGAGGCTCCTTTCCCCAACTTGAGAATTGCATACTTACACCTCTTCTTATCGTCAAGGTCTTTAAACTCGAACATACGATCAATTTTTCGTTCCCATTCCAGGTAAACTTCAGGGTCTGTCCCTCCAACGAACTCTGGAAGCTCGTTCACCTTGAACTCTTCGACATGGCGTGAGGGTCATTCATAGTCACCACGCCTAGGTTGCCAACGCTGGTCGCGTTGTTCTGGTACGTCACGCAATGCGTCACGAAGTTTTGCCAAGAAATCAGCGTCGTTGAGATCCATAACGTCAAAGATCACGAACCTGGGCTCTGATACCACTTATGATACGAATTCTCACTTGGGATGCGAATTCGCTATCGATACAGCGGAAGGCTTTTTGATGAACGGAAGCTATCGACAAGAAACTGTCGGGAACTAGTGACAACAGCTCGCTACAGCAACAATACTGACGAGTGATGAAGGCGGTAATTCGATACAGCGACAAAAAATAGGAATTTGGTCAATCGAAAATGACTAAAATGTGCCACCTCCAAACAAATAAGTATCAAACAAAGACGTTTTGACTAAACAAAGTTAAAACAGGAAACAAGTTCAAAGGATCGAACAACACTTTATACGAAATATTGAACAAGTATAAAACTGTATCGAAAATAAACAGAATATCGAAACAGGGTATAAACAGATGTTTTTATCAAATTAGACTTATAATTTGATAAAGTGATTTCTCCTCAAGACCTATTGAGAAACAATCAGATTAATACTCGAAACGCGTCGAATAAAAACCAAGTTTTGATGAAAAGCATTCACCAGGGAAAAATACAAAGTGTTCTCAATTCTTCAACATTCAATAATCTCCTTCATTACAACTCTACTGCCACTATTTATAGGCAAAAGTGGCCTGACAAAATAACTTAAACTATTACAAGCTGTTCCTTAAAATAATGAAAGGATAATAAAAGGTTCTTTATGTCACTTGTTGACAAAAGTAAAAGCTGGGTCTTTGCCTCCAAGTTGTTTGTTGACAGCCGCCCTTTTTGCCAAGAATCCTGCTGCTTTATAAGAGAAAGCTGAACATCTTTTTATTTGTTTAGTTGCCACTTGATCCTTTTTCCCTCCCCAAGATGCTATTTGTCTTTTGTTTAAGTTACTCCAATTCCGACTATCAAGGTAACTCCGTGCCTCGTTTCCGTTTTCTCGCCTAAGTAGGTTGTAGTGCGATCGAGGTGTTTTACGTCAATTCTTACTTCATCTTCTTCGCTTGGAGTAGTCGGCTTCGTATCACTTTCTCACTAGCAAACATAGTAAGCTTTAGCTTCTCCATTTGATTAGAACTCATCGATCGAATGGCTTGGGGTGCCTAATACGAATTATCCAGGGGAGGCGGATACGTATCGTTCGGAGTGTATGTAAGTATATGATACCACTTATGATACGAATTATCTGGGAGAGGCTGGATACGTATTGGACGGAGTGTACGTATGAATATCGTAGCGGAAGTCTTTTTACGAGTGTGGTGTTTTGGATGTAATTTATGGGAATAATATCGGATATAACAATAAAAATATCGAACAAGAAGACTTGAACGATCAAGAACAAGAGTTTATCGAATTAGACCTATAACTCGATAAGGTGATTTCTTCCCAAGACCTATTGAGAATCAATCGGATTAATACTCGAAAACGCGTCGAATAAAAATCAAGTTTCGGTAAAAATCATTTACCAATGATAGAAACACAAAGTGTATTCTTTCACATTCAACATTCATAATACTATATCTATAATACATGATGAACCAAGTCTACTTATAGGAGAGTGGTCTCTTACAACTACGAAATCAAAAACAACAAGATCACATGATCTTAGAAATTAAAAACAATAATCAAGATAAAAAAAATAAGATTACAAGGAATCAAATATTAGGGGTGGGGATCACACACATGAACATGATTATAAGCCATCCTACCATGTGAGGAAAAGGGAGACAAATTAATACACAAAGTGTATAAAATAAAGGAGGCTGCCGGCTGGACACGGGCCGTGTCGATGGACACGGCCGCGGCTGCATGTGCCATGTGCGGCAGGACTCGACCGTGTTCGACTGACACGGTCGGGCTGGTCGGCAGGCGTTTCGGCGCTTCTAGGCGAGTAGGACTCGACCGTGTTCGTATGACACGGTCGGGCTGGTCGGCAGACTTGCGACGCTTTCCGGAAGAGTAGGACTCGACCGTGTCGGACGACAGTCAGTTTGGCTTATCTGGCACATCTCGGCACGGGCCGTGTCGGACGACATGGCCGGGTTCGGTCGGCAGTGCTCGGCCATTTCCGGCAGGTGCGATATTTTCCGGCAGGCGAGATATTTTCCAGCAGGTTGGACATTCCTTTTACGTCTTATGTCCGTTTTCTCGCCTAAAAATGTAGTCGCACGTGCACGGCGCGTTGTAAGGCCTTTAACCTCGATTCTTGCTTTGGTTTCTTTATTCAGACTATTCAATTCCGTATCATCCCCTCCCTCTTTAAAGGGAATTGTCCTCAATTCCGAACTTCCTCCGTCATCAAGATAATTAATCAAAGCCTCCAAGTACTTGATCTCGAAAATGTCCGCAGTACGTACATGACCCAAAATCTTGAGACGATAGGTAGTGGGGACCCCTCGAGAATCACCAACAAAATAACTATCATTATTAATAAAATAATAATAATTACTTCGTCAGGTAATACCGATATCATGAAATGAGTGGACATCTGAAATGGGACGCACGGTTAATTTCACATCGGGCTCATCCTCCAGAATTGAAAACACTGATAATTCCACATCGGGTTCATCATCAAGAATGGGAAACACATGATTTATTACGGACTTCTCTTCGTCAACTGGTTCTGCATCAAAGACCGGTGGCCCTTCATAATCCGACCCAATTTCCATGACACTAAAAGGCTCCTCATCATTAAAATAATTTGGTCCGTTTTGGTCAATTTGACCAACACAACCAACTGACCCATGCTCAAAGTAGCAAGGTCCAGGTTTGTCGACTAGGGAGACACGGCTCAACTCATCTTCTTCGTTGAATTGCTCCGTTGAAAACTCTGTCTTGTCTACTTCATTAAAAATGGTGGTAGGGACATCGTCTTCGTCAAAAAAAACTTCACTGGAAATTCTTCTATGAAAAAAAAATCTTTGATCAGAGGTTGGCGGAGGGGCGTCGAAGGATTGGTGGTGGGGAAACAACGACTGGTGATAAGATGCTGCTTTGAACCTTCGCTTGAAATATTTTCTGAATTTTTGCCAATCTGTAATTTTTGGCTTACGTTGTTGTGAACGGGACTGTTTCAGTTTTTGCCACCAGACGGCGGCGCTACCGCGGAGGCGCCTTGCCACCAACGAAATGCGGTGGTTGATCGGGGCAGCCTTGAAGTCCGAGTGCTCCTCACAAGCACGAAGCCAATCTATGCACGCATTTGGATTACTATCTCCGTGAAATTCCGGTATGCTGTGGAATTTGGCCAAGAAATCAATATCGTTGGCATCGTCTCTGCGTCTTTCTTGCATCTGTTGCTCCGGTAAGCCGTTTAGTGCGTCACGGAGTTTCATCAAGAAATCAAGATCGGAGAAATCCATAACAAGAATCAAGAGATAGTTCTTCACAAGAAATCGTTGAAGAAAATCGCCCAAGGAGATGACCCTGGGCTCCGATACCACTAATGATACGAATTATCCGGGGGAGGCGGATACGTATCGTTCGGAGTGTATGTAAGTGTATGATACCACTTATGATACGAATTATCCGGGAGAGGCTGGATACGTATCGGACGGAGTGTACGTATGAATATCGTAGCGGAAGTCTTTTTACGAGTATGGTGTTTTGGATGTATTTTATGGGAATAATATCGGATATAACAATAAAAATATCGAACAAGAAGACTTGAACGATCAAGAACAAGAGTTTATCGAATTAGACCTATAACTCGATAAGGTGATTTCTTCCCAAGACCTATTGAGAATCAATCGGATTAATACTCGAAAACGCGTCGAATAAAAATCAAGTTTCGGTAAAAATCATTTACCAATGATAGAAACACAAAGTGTATTCTTTCACATTCAACATTCATAATACTATATCTATAATACATGATGAACCAAGTCTACTTATAGGAGAGTGGTCTCTTACAACTAAGAAATCAAAAACAACAAGATCACATGATCTTAGAAATTAAAAACAATAATCAAGATAAAAAAAATAAGATTACAAGGAATCAAATATTAGGGGTGGGGATCACACACATGAACATGATTATAAGCCATCCTACCATGTGAGGAAAAGGGAGACAAATTAATACACAAAGTGTATAAAATAAAGGAGGTTGCCGGCTGGACACGGGCCGTGTCGATGGACACGGCCGCGGCTGCATGTGCCATGTGCGGCAGGACTCGACCGTGTTCGACTGACACGGTCGGGCTGGTCGGCAGGCGTTTCGGCGCTTCTAAGCGAGTAGGACTCGACCGTGTTCGTATGACACGGTCGGGCTGGTCGGCAGACTTGCGACGCTTTCCGGAAGAGTAGGACTCGACCGTGTCGGACGACACGGTCGGGTTCGGCCGACAGTCAGTTTGGCTTATCTGGCACATCTCGGCACGGGCCGTGTCGGACGACACGGCCGGGTTCGGTCGGCAGTGCTCGGCCATTTCCGGCAGGTGCGATATTTTCCGGCAGGCGAGATATTTTCCGGCAGGTTGGACATTCCTTTTACGTCTTATGTCCGTTTTCTCGCCTAAAAATGTAGTCGCACATGCACGGCGCGTTGTAAGGCCTTTAACGTCGATTCTTGCTTCGGTTTCTTTATTCAGCTATTCAATTCCGTATCAGTGCCATCGGTTTAAGCACAATCTTCTTGCCCTTATCCCGTAATTCATATTCGTTACTCCTTCCTCGATGTAAAACGTCTCTATCAAATAGCCACGGTCGTCCCAAAAGTATGTGGCATGCATCCATCGGGAGTACATCACATAGTACGTTGTCACCATACGAGCCCATAGTTAATCCGATCCGTACTTGTTTCAAAACTTTCACCTTACTCCCATCATCGAGCCAATGTAACGCGTATGGTTTCGGATGAGTAGTAGTGATGAGTCCGAGCTTTGCCACCATCTCGCTTGAAGCAACATTCGTACAACTTCCTCCATCGATTATCAAACTACACCATATGTCTTTAATTTGACACTTGGTGTGGAATATTTGATCTCGTTGTTCCGTGTCCCTCGAAACCTTCTTGACTTGTAAAGTGCGAAAGACTAGACTCGTGTCATAGTCCGGAGCATTGTAAGCCTCGCACTCCTCTTCTTCTTCTTCGGCGTCTACGTCAAACACGTCACCGAGTCTTTCTTCTTCGTCCTCGGCCAATAATTCTTCCCGGACCTCAAGAGCCTCTCTTAGTGTCACCACCTGTTTGTTCGGACATGCATTTTGGTAATGACCGAACCCTTGACACCTGAAACATCGTACCTTCGCCAAACTTGTTTCCTTGGGCACGTAGGGAGCTTTAGGTGCCGTGATAGGGACATGACTTGGTATGGTGCTTTTAGTACCCGAACTCGAACCGGCACTTGGATTCCCGAATTTGGAAGGAAATTCGGGTCTTGAAAACTTCAATTTATTTTGGGCTTCTATCTTTACACATAATCCACATAAAGTGTCGAAATCTTCATATGGATATAACTCCACCGTGTTGGCTATATTTTTGTTTAAGCCACATAAAAAACGTGACATCTTTTGCTCTTCGTTTTCTTCTAGCTCTCCCATCAAGACCAAACTTTCGAACTCTTCAATATATTCACCGACACTTAGTTTGCCTTGCATGAAATCGGCAATCTTCCGGTATAAGGTTAACCAATGTGATGTTGGCACATACCCCTTACGAAGTTTTCTTTTTAAAGAATCCCACGAATGGATTTTTGCTTTTCCCTCCCGAGTTCTTTGCGTCTTCACTCCTTCGAACAAAAGAGAAGCACCCTTCCCTAACTTGAGAATTGCATATTTGCAACGTTTCTCGTCGTTAAGGTCTTTGAATTCGAACATGCGCTCAATCTTCCGTTCCCACTCCAAATAAGCTTCGGGATCGGTACCTCCAACGAACTCCGGAAGTTTGTTTACTTTAAATTCGCCCGCATGGTGTATTTGACGTGCGTCATCCCCGCGTCTTGCTTGCATATGTGGCTCCGGTAGACCGCTTAGTGCGTCACGGAGTTTCATCAAGAAATCGGGATCGGAGAAATCAATAACAAAATTCACGAGATGGTTTTGAACAAGAAATCTTCAATAAAATCGCCAAGGAAATAGCCTTGGGCTCCGATGCCACTAATGATACGAATTATCCCGGAAAGGTGGATACGTATCGTTCGGAGTGTGCGTAAGAATATCGTAGCGGAAGTCTTTTTACGAGTATGGTGTTTTTGGATGTATTTTTGGATGTAATATCGGATAAAGTGATAATATCGATCAAGAAGACTTAAACTCGTATGAAATAACTGAAAGTAGGGCAATTCGGCTTACGTAAACAAGAACAATATGAATGATTTATCAAACTAGACCTATAGTTTGATAAGGTAATCTTTTCTCAAGACCTATTGAGAATCGATTAGATTAAAACTCGAAAACGCGTCGAATTATAATCAAGTTTCGATGAAAAGCATTCACCAAGGATAGAAATACAAAGTGTATTCTTCTTATACAACGTTCAATATCCCATACAAGCATGAACAAGACTACTTATAGAAGTGTAGTCTTCTAAACAACTAAGCAATAAAAACAAGATCACATGATCTTGAAATGAAAAACAAAACATCAAGATAAAATACAAAGGAATCAAATCATAGGGAGGGAATCACACAATAAACATAGTAATAAGTCACCCCACATAACATGTAAGTCTAATCATGACATTTGAGGGAGGGGAAAACAACAAAACACACAAAAAATCAGCAATAATAGAAGTTGGCTGGCTGTCGGACACGGGCCGTGCCGATTGGCACGGCCGCGGCTGCATGTGCGGTCGCAACATGTTCGGTAGGACTCGACCGTGTCGCCTAGCACGGTCGGGTTGGTCGGACAGCGAGAATTCACTATCCGGAAGAGTGTGACACGGCCGTGTCGCCTGACACGGTCGGGTTGGTCGGGCAGCGGGATTTCACTATCCGGGACATCTCGGCACGGGCCGTGTCGGACGACACGGCCGAGTTCGGTCGGCAGCGAGATTTCACTATCCGGGACATCTCGGCACGGGCCATGTCGGACGACACGGCCGAGTTCGGTCAGCAGTGATTTGACAGTTTCCGGCACAGTGTGACGCGGGCCGTGTCATATGACACGGTCGAGACCGAGACTCCACGTCTTACATCCGTTTTCTCGCCTAAATACGTAGTAGTCCATGCATGGCGTGTTGTAAGGTCATTTACGTCGATCCTTACTTCATCTTCTTTATTCGTATTAATTAATTCCGTATCACATGCTGCCGAGAATCCTGCTACTTTAATAATAAAGAAAGTGCTAAAGTTCTTTCTTTTTTTATTCTTTTGCCCCCACTACTTGGACCCCTTTCCCAAGGTACAAGTTGCCTATGTTTGATTTACTCCAAGCCCAATTATCAAGGTAACTCCGGGTCTCGTATCCGTTTTCTCACCCAAGTATGTTTGAATATGGTCGAGGTGTTTTACGTCAATCCTTACTTCATCTTCTTCGCTTGGAGTAATCGATTCGTATCAACATGCATCCATCGGGAGCACATCACACAACACGTTATCATCATACGAACCCATGGTTAATCCGATCTTTACTTGTTTTGACACATTTATTTTGCTCCCATCATCGAGCCAATGTAAAGAGTATGGTTTCGGATGAGTCGTAGTGATCAGCCTGAGTTTAGTCACCATCTCACTCGAAGCCACATTGGTGCAACTTCATTCGAAATGGATTTGGCTTGTAAAGTACGAAGAACCAAAGCCGTGTCATAGTTTGGAGCATCGTAAGTTTCACATTCTTCTTCTTCGTCGTCCTCCACGTTGAAATTAAACACATCACCCACTCTTTTCTTTTCGCCCTCGACCAACAACTCGTATCGGACCATGATAGCTTCTCTTAGCATCACCACTCGTTTGTTCGGACAAGCATTTTGATAATGACCGAACCCTTGACATTTGAAACATCGTACTTTAGTCAAACTCGTCTCCTTCAGCATGTAGGGGGCCTTAGGAACCGTAGTAGGGGTAGGAATTCGTACAGTTGTTTTGGTAGTCGAACTAGAACCCATAACCGGATTCCCGAATTTGGATGGAACCTCGGGTTTATAAAACTTCGCCCTATTTTGAGCTTCTAACTTCACGCATAGTCCGCACAATGAGTCAAAGTCTTCATATAGGTATAATTCCACCGAGTTAGCTATGCTTCGATTCAACCCACGTAAGAACCGTGACATCTTTTGTTCTTCATTCTCTTCTAATTCTCCCATTAAGGTCAAATTTTCGAACTCCTCAATATATTCGCCAACACTTAACTTTCCTTGCATGCGGTCGGCAATCTTCTGGTATAAGGATAACTGATGTGATGTCGGTACATACCTTTTACGAAGCTTTCTTTTTAATGAATCCCACGAAAGGAATTTTTCTTTTCCCGCACGAGCTCTTCGTATTTTAACTCCTTCGAACCAAAGTGAAGCGCCTTTTACGAGCTTGAGAATTGCATACTTGCAACGTTTCTCATCGTCGAGGTCTTTAAACTCGAACATGCGATAAACTTTTCGTTCCCATTCTAAGTAAACTTCAGGATCGGTAGCTCCAACAAACTCCGGAAGTTCGTTCACCTTGAACTCATCATGATGGGCTGAATGCACGCCCTCTCCTCCTCGTCTTGGTTGTAGGCGTGGCTCCGGTAAGTTTTGTAGTGCTTCACCTTCACCAAGAAATCGGCGTCGGTGAAATCCATAATGTTACAAGATCAAGACACCAAATGTGTCTCTGATACCACTAGTGATACGAATCCTGTATCGAAATGAGCGGAAGGCAATTTCACGAGCGGACAGAAAACGGTCAAGAGGAATCGAACAGCAGCGGTTCGCAAACTGACAGCACCAACTCGTCGCTACAGCAGTAGCGAACAACAGCAACTCATTACTAACAGCAATAACTCGAACAAGATAGGAACTGACCAAATGGAAACGAACAGGAACAGCCAACTCCAAACAGCAGCAATCGAAACAGCAAGCTCTAGTCGGATGCAACGAAAAACAGGAAAGAAGCTTCGGACAATGAACAACAACTGATGCGAACTCCCGATCAGTTATAACCCTGTATCGAAAACAAGATAAGTGTCTTTTGCGAATAGGGAACACGAAAAATAATTCGAAGTATGGAACAAAAAGTAAGGATCGTCCGAAAATAGAACGATTTCACCGAAACAGGACAGGAACAAGGTGTTTATTGAATTAGACCTATAATTCGATAAAGTGATTTCTTCTCAAGACCTATTGAGAATTGATCGGATTAAAATTCGAAAATGCGTTGAATAATAATCGAGAATTTTGATTGAACACGTCAAACAAATATAACTCAAAAGAGTGATACAATGTATATTATTCAAGATGCCCAAATACATTTCAAACATGACTACTTATAGATAAGAGTAGTCTTACAAGATTAATTAAAATATTCAAAAGGTAAGATCACATGATCTTCAAAAAGAAAAAAAAAAGGACAACAAAACAGCTGGCATACTCCATGCCAAATGGGGGGCCGCGTTCAGTCAAGGGACAAACGGTAGGTGAAAACTTCTTCACATAATATTCTTGAGATATCATGCATCACTTTAATAAAAAGAAATGGGATGAAATCTTCATCATCTTGGACAAGATCGGCCGGGATCTTCACCAACTTGGACCAATCACGATGCATCCAATCTAAGTTATTCCGAGTCTGATTACCAAAGTCATTCCAATCCTTGTATCCGCTTTCTCGCCCAAGTACGTAGTTGTATGGCGTTTTGCAAAGTTGCTCACGTCGATTCTTACTTCATCTTCTTCACTTAGAATAGTCGATCTCGTATCATTCCCTCCTTTAAAAGGATTTGTCCTCAATTCTGTAATTCCATCGTCATCGGGATATGGAGATAGACCACCTACGTTAAAAGTAGCATGTACTCCATAGTCACCCGGAAGTTCTACTTTATACGCGTTATCGTTTATTTTGGCAACTACCTTGAAAGGCCCATCGGCTCGCGGCATTAGCTTATTTTTGCGTTTACTCGAAAATCGTTCCTTCCTCAAACCAAATCGCCAACTTCGAATAGTGATGCGATTACGGCATCTCCAAACGAAGTAAGCGAAGTAAGAATTGACGTAGGTGACGATACCAAGTTGCATGCACATGCAACTACGTACTTTGGTGAAAAAACATCCGCGGAAATGGGAACGATCTTAATAATCGGAACCGGGATAACTTAGACGTATCAAAGCATGCATACGTATGCATGTTCATGCATACAAAATCGGCCATACTAGGGGGAAGATTTCGGCCGATTTTATGAAGGATCCATAAGGATCTTTGTCCCCACTACTTTCAAAGTTTGCTTTCTTTTCAAAGTCCACCATATCAAGATCAAAGATAGAAGACTTAGTTCATGTCACCATCTCCCAAATCGGCCGAAATCAAGGAGGAAGAAGACACCAAGATATTTGTTGATTTTCTATCCTTATCAAAGACTTGCAAGAAGATATCACATGAGGAATATCTTGTCCACTAATTCTTGTTGTCCCACGGCCGAAATGCTAAGGAAGAAGCCAAGCATTTGTTGATTTTCAATCTTTGTCAAAAGTCTTGATGGCTTAGTTTATTACTTGCTTGTATTTTAGCTAGATATTGTGTGATCTTGTTTGAACTTATTAGTAAGTTGTAATGGCTATATAATAGCCTCATCCTCAACCTTGAATAAATCATCTTGAAGCTTGCAAAAACGAAATACATGTTATGTATTCTAGTTGAATGATTTTCAGCACACTTCGATTATAATTCGACGCGTTTTCGAGTTGTAATTTAATCAATTCTCAATAGGTCTTGAGGAGAGATTGTCTTATCAGACTATAGGTCTAGTTTGATAATCTACTTTCATTTTATTCGTGTTTTCACAAAGCCGAATTGCCCTACTTTCGGTTGAATATTACGAGTGTTACACAAAAACGAGTGTTGTGAGGAAATAAAGATAACCACTGCATTTTCCGGCGAATTTACGTACATCTTAATACGTAATTCGTATCATAAGTGGCATCGGAGAACAAGGTTACTTCCTTGGCGAAATTCTCTTGGCGACTTTCTTACCAAAACTACCTTATCATAGATTTTTCCGACGATTTCATGGAGAAACTACGTGAAGCACTACACGCCATGCAAGAACCACGTTTTCAAGCAAGAAGAGGAGTATATGATGCACATTCACCGCGTCATGTGGACGAATTTAAAGTTAATGAACTTCCGGAATTTGTCGGAGGTACTAATCCCGAAGTTTACTTGGAGTGGGAGAGGAAGATTGAACGTATGTTCGACTTCAAACACCTTAACGATGAGAAACGTTGCAAATATGCAATTCTCAAGTTAGGGAAGGGCGCTTCCTTATGGTTCGAGGGTATGAAAGCACAACGAGCTCGTGCGCGAAAAGAGAAAATCCGTTCTTGGGATTCTTTGAAGAAAAAACTACGTAAAAGGTATGTGCCGACATCACATCGGTTAACCTTATACCGAAAAATTGCGGAGTTCGTACAAGGAAAACTAAGTGTGGAAGAATACATCGACGAATTTGAAGGCTTGGCCTTAATGGGAGAATTTGAAGAAAATTAAGAACAAAGAATGTCACGTTTCTTACGTGGCCTAAACCAAAACATTTCAAATACGGTGGAATTATACCCATACGGAGATTTTGACACTTTATGCGGACTATGCATAAAAATTGAAGCTCAAAACAAGTTGAAGTTTACCAAACCCGAATTCCCATACAAATTCGGAAATACAAGTGCCGGCTCAAGTTCTACTACGAAAACTACCGTACCTTTTCAAGTCCCTACCCCGGCACCAAAGGTTCCTCACGTTTCCAAGGAAACGAGCTTGGCTAAAGTACAATGTTTTAAATGTCAAGGCTTTGGTCACTATCAAAATGCATGTCCAAATAAACGGGTGGTCACTTTGAGAGAAGCTCTTGCGGTCCGAGACGAACTTTTAGTCGAGGACGAGAAGGAAGGCCTTGGTGACGTATTTAACGTGGAGGCCGAGGAAGAGAATGAAGATTGCGAGACTTATGACGCTCCGGAATATGATACTGCTTTAGTGCTTCGAGCATTACATACCAAAATTATTCCAAGTGACACGGAACAAAGAGACCAGATTTTTCATTCCAAATGCAAAGTCGGAGAAAAATAGTGTAGCTTGATAATAGACGGAGGGAGTTGCACGAATGTGGCATCAAACGAGATGGTCACCAAGCTCGGGCTAACTACTACGGCTCACCCGAGACCATATGCTTTACATTGGCTCGATGATGGAAGCAAGGTGAAGGTGTCGAGGCAAGTACGGGTCAACTTAACTATGGGATCATATGGAGACGATGTGTTATGTGACGTACTTCCGATGGACGCATGCCACGTGCTTTTGGGACGACCGTGGATGTTCGACCGAGATGTTTTACATCGAGGTCGGAGTAATGAATATGAATTACAAGACAAAGGAAAGAAGATTGTACTCAAACCGATGTCCCCGCAAGCCATACGTTCGATGAGTTCTAGTCGAGTGGAGAAACCGAAACTTACCATGCTTGCTAGTGAAAGAGAAATGGAACATGCCATTAATGACGGGGAGCGAGTATACTTGGTGATGTTTAAAGAGACACGGGACGAGAACATAGAAGTACAAAATGGTGGAGAGCTAGATGTGTTATTACGCGAATTTGAGGATGTTTTTCCCGAAGAATTACCGTCGGGTTTACCACCTATCCGCGGTATCGAACACCAAATTGATCTTATACCGGGAGCACCACTTCCTAATAAAGCCGCATATAGATGTAATCCCGAGGAGACGAAGGAATTACAAAGACAAGTCGAGGAGCTTTTGGACCGCGGATATGTCCGGGAGAGTTTGAGTCCGTGCGCGGTTCCGGTCTTACTTGTCCCTAAGAAAGATGGTTCTTGGCGGATGTGTGTGGATAGTCGGGCCGTGAACAATATCACTGTCAAGTATCGGTTCCCTATCCCGAGACTTGATGATATGTTAGACGAACTACATGGTTCGGTGATCTTTTCCAAAGTTGATTTACGAAGCGGATATCATCAAATCCGAATGCGAGAAGGTGACGAGTGGAAGACGGCCTTCAATACGAAAAATGGATTATATGAGTGGACCGTTATGCCTTTCGGTCTTACAAATGCACCTAGTACCTTCATGAGGTTGATGAACGAGGTACTTAAACCATTTCTGGGGAAATTCGTGGTTGTATATTTGGATAACATTCTAATCTATAGTCAATCACTACAAGAACATTTCGGGCACTTAAGGCTAATCTTCGAAACCTTGAGGGACCGAAAATTGTATGGAAAAAAAGAGAAGTGTTCGTTCCTAGTCGAAAGTATAGTCTTTCTCGGCTATGTCGTTTCGAAGGACGGAGTGGCGGTTGATCAAACAAAAATCGAAGCAATTAAATCTTGGCCGACCCCTACGACCGTGACGAAAGTGAGATCATTTCACGGACTTGCTTCTTTTTACCGAAGGTTTATTCGAGACTTCAGCACCATTTCAAGTCCGATAATGGAGTGTTTAAAAAAAGGACCATTTGTATGGAACGGGGCTGTCCAAGGAGCTTTCGAGAAGTTAAAGGCCAAGTTATGCGATGCACCGATTCTAACACTACCCGATTTTTCTCAACCATTCGAAGTTGAGTGTGACGCTAGCGGAGTTGGAATTGGAGCAGTTCTTATTCAAGGTAAACGACCTATCGCTTACTTTTCGGAGAAGTTGAACGGAGCTCGGTTGAATTATTGTACTTACGATAAAGAATTCTATGCTATCGTACGAGCCCTTGATCATTGGAGTCATTACTTACGGACGAAGCATTTTATTCTACACTCGGATCACGAATCATTGAAGTACATTAACGGGCAACATAAACTGAGTCCGAGGCATGCCAAGTGGGTGGAATTTCTACAATCATTTCACATTTCATCCAAGTACAAAGACGGTAAAAGCAATGTCGTTGCGGATGCGTTATCTAGAAGGTATGCCTTACTTTCTACTCTGGAGGTTCGGTTACTTGGTTTCGAAATGTTGAAGGGATGTTATGAAAATGATGAAGATTTCGGAGAAATTTTTACTCGTTGCAAATCTGGTCCGTTCAGGAAATTCATGTTACAAGATGATTTCCTATTTAAAGAAAATAGACTTTGTGTTCCAAAACAGGCGGTTCGGGAATTATTGGTCCGAGAAGCTCACGGAGGAGGTTTAGCAGGACATTTTGGCACGGCTAAAACGTTGGAAGTACTAAAAGAACATTTCTTTTGGCCTAAAATGCTAAAAGACGTTTACAATGTTTTAAGTAAATGTGTAACATGTCACATCTCGAAGAGTTCGTTCAAACCGGGATCATATATGCCTCTACCGGTTCCAGAAAGACCGTGGGAAGATGTATCCATGGACTTTTTTGTCGCTTTACCCCGGACTCAACGAGGTAAAGATGCTATTATGGTGGTTGTTGATCGGTTCTCAAAGATGGCTCATTTCGTGGCTTGCCACAAAACCGACGACGCAAGCAACGTGGCCGACTTATACTTCCGAGAGGTGGTTCGTTTACATGGAGTACCGAAGACTATTGTGTCGGATCGGGATTCTAAATTCCTTAGCTATTTTTGGAATACTTTATGGAGGAAAGTGGGAACGAAGCTCTTATTTAGCACTTCGCACCATCCGCAAACCGATGGTCAAGCCGAGGTCACAAATCGAACATTAGGAACGTTGTTGCGAGGACTTGTGAATAAAACGCAAAAGAATTGGGACGTGAAAGTTGCTCATGCGGAATTTGCCTATAACCGATCCCCTACACATGCTACGTCACATTCTCCTTTCGAAATCATTTACGGGTTAAATCCTTATATACCCTTGGACTTGATTCCATTGCCGAAAGACGAGTTGGTACACAAAGATGCGGAGTCGAAACTTAAGTCGATGATCAAATTACACGGACAAATACATGATCGAATCAAAGAGGTGAATGATGAATACAAACGGAAATCCAACAATCACAGAAGACCGAGGCTATTCGAAGTAGGCGACTTGGTTTGGGTACACTTGAGAAAAGAGAGATTTCCGAGCAAACGCAAGAACAAACTTATGCCGAGGGCCGAGGGTCCTTACAAAATCGTGGGAAAAGTGAACGACAATGTGTATAAAGTAGAACTTCCGGGCGACTACGGGGTACACGCCACTTTTAACGTGGGTGATCTATCTTCTTACCTTGACGACGAGGGAATCACTGAATTGAGGTCAATTCCTTTTAAAGGGGGAGGGGATGATGCGATTACGGCATCTCCAAACGAAGTAAGCGAAGTAAGAATTGACGTAGGTGACGATACCAAGTTGCATGCACATGCAACTACGTACTTTGGTGAGAAAACATCCGCGGAAATGGGAACGATCTTAATAATCGGAACCGGGATAACTTAGACGTATCAAAGCATGCATACGTATGCATGTTCATGCATACAAAATCGGCCATACTAGGGGGAAGATTTCGGCCGATTTTATGTAGGATCCATAAGGATCTTTGTCCCCACTACTTTCAAAGTTTGCTTTCTTTTCAAAGTCCACCATATCAAGATCAAAGATAGAAGACTTAGTTCATGTCACCATCTCCCAAATCGGCCGAAATCAAGGAGGAAGAAGACACCAAGATATTTGTTGATTTTCTATCCTTATCAAAGACTTGCAAGAAGATATCACATGAGGAATATCTTGTCCACTACTTCTTGGTGTCCCACGGCCGAAATGCTAAGGAAGAAGCCAAGCATTTGCTGATTTTCAATCTTTGTCAAAAGTCTTGATGGCTTAGTTTATTACTTGCTTGTATTTTAGCTAGATATTGTGTGATCTTGTTTGAACTTATTAGTAAGTTGTAATGGCTATATAATAGCCTCATCCTCAACCTTGAATAAATCATCTTGAAGCTTGCAAAAACGAAATACATGTTATGTATTCTAGTTGAATGATTTTCAGCACACTTCGATTATAATTCGACGCGTTTTCGAGTTGTAATTTAATCAATTCTCAATAGGTCTTGAGGAGAGATTGTCTTATCAAACTATAGGTCTAGTTTGATAATCTACTTTCATTTTATTCGTGTTTTCGCAAAGCCGAATTGCCCTACTTTCGGTTGAATATTACGAGTGTTACACAAAAACGAGTGTTGTGAGGAAATAAAGATAACCGCTGCATTTTCCGGCGAATTTACGTACATCTTAATACGTAATTCGTATCAAATAGCCTCGGTTTTCTTTGTTTGTTCGACTTCCGTTTGTAACCATCATTTATCTCTTTAATTCGATCCCGCACTTGTTCATGCAACCTTATCATGGACTTAAGTTTTGAATCCGCATCTTTGTATACTAACTCATCACTCGGCAAGGGAATTAGATCCAATGGCATGTACAGATTCAACCCATAAACGACTTCAAAAGGCGAGTGAGCCGTGGCATGAGTAGGAGAACGGTTGTATGCAAATTTCGCTTGTGCAAGTTTCAAATCCCAATCTTTTTGTGTTTTTCTTACAAGGCCATGTAATAAAGTACCTAAAGTTCGATTAGTCACCTCGGTTTGTCCGTCAGTTTGAGGATGATGCGAAGTACTAAATAGGAGTTTGGTTCCCAACTTTCACCACAACATGTTCCAAAAGTAGCTAAGAAATTTGGAATCCCGATCCAAAACAATAGTTCTCAGAATTCCATGTAAACGTACCACATCTCGGAAGTACAACTCGGCCACTTACTTGCATCGTCGGTCTTATGACACGCCACAAAATGAGCCATCTTTGAGAAACGATCTATGAAAACCATAATAGCATCCTTACCCCGTTGAGTACGAGGCAATAGTAACATAAAAGCATTCGTTCTTCTGAGATTTCCATGCGGAAGATTTATGGAGACCTGAACTGATGGAAAAAAAAAAAAGAGTACGAGGCAATAGTAAAGTCCATCGAGACATCTTCCCATGGCCTATCCGGAACTGGTAGAGGCATATACATGCCCAGCTTGAACGAGCTCTTTGCCATATGACATGTTACACACTTACTTACGACATCATTCACGTCCCCTTGTATTTTCGGCATAGAAATGTTCCCTAAGTACCTCCATGGTCTTAGCCGTGCCAAAGTGGCCAGCCAATCCCCCTCCATGAGCCTCTCGAACTAACAACTCCCGAACCGCATGTTTTGGTAAACAATGTCGATTCCCTTTAAAGAGAAAACCATCTTGTATCATGAATTCTTCAAATAGACCAGTTTTGCAACGGGTAAAGGTTTCCACGAAATCCTCATCATCCACATAATATTCTTTCAATATCTCGAACCCAAGCAAACGAACATCAAGAGTAGAAAGTAGAGCATACCTTCTAGATAGCGCATCCACAACAACATTGCTTTTACCGTCCTTATACTTTGATGAAAAGTTAAATGATTGCAAGAACTCTACCCACTTAGCATGCCGTGGATTTAACTTTTGCTACCCATTAATATATTTCAATGATTCATGGTCCGAATGCAAAATAAAATGCTTCAGACGAAGACAGTGACTCCAATGATCAAGAGCTCTCACAATGGCATATAACTCCTTGTCGTAAGTGCAATAACTGATCCGAGCACCACTCAATTTCTCCGAAAAATACGCAATAGGCCGCTTGCTTTGAGCAAGAACCGCTCCAATGCCAAATCCGCTAGCATCGCATTTTACTTCAAAAGGTTGCGAAAAATCGGGTAATGATAAGATAGGTGCCTCACATAACTTCGCCTTCAATTTTTCAAATGCTCCTTGGGCAGCCCCATTCCATACAAATGGACCCTTCTTCAAACATTCCATTATCCGACTCAAAATTGTGCTAAAATCTCGAATAAACCTCCGATAAAATGAAGCAAGGCCGTGAAATGACCAAACTTCTGTCACAGTTTTAGGAGTAGGCGAAGACTTAATTGCTTCGATCTTATTTTGGTCCACCGATACTCCACCCTTTGAAACAACGTAGCCAAGGAAAACTATACTCTCGACGAGAAATGCGCACTTTTCCTTTTTCCATAGAGCTTTTGGGCTCTGAGAGTCTCGAATACTTGTCGCAAGTGTCCAAAATGTTCTTCCAATGACCGACTATATACCAAAATGTCGTCCAAATACACAACTACAAATCGCCCCCAAAATGGTTTGTGTACCTCGTTCATCAAATGCATGAAAGTACTCGGAGCATTAGTAAGACCAAACGACATGAAGGTCCATTCGTACAACCTGTGTTTAGTTTTGAAAGCCATTTTCCACTCATCTCCTTCTCGCATATGAATATGGTGATAACCACTCCGCAAATTGACTTTTGAAAAGATCACGGATCCGTGTAGTTCGTCCAACATGTCATCAAGTATCGGAATCGGGAATCGATACTTGATTGTTATTGATACGAATTCTTCGGGAGAGGCGGATACGTATCGTTCGGAGTGTGCGTAGGAATATTGTAGCGGAAGTCTTTTTACGATTTGGTTGATTATAATTCGACGCGTCTTCGAGTTGTAATTTAATCGATTCTCAATAGGTCTTGAGGAGAGATTGCCTTATCAAGCTATAGGTCTAGTTTGATAATTTACTTTCATATTATCTTGTTTATGCAAGCCGAATTGCCCTACTTTCGGTTCATTCTTACGAGTGTTACACATATTGAGTGTTGTGAGGTAACAAAATATATCCGCTGCATTTTCCTTGCGAGTTTATGTTCATCTTAACACGTAATTCGTATCATAAGTGGTATCAGAGCCCAGGGTCATCTCCTTGGGTGATTTATTCAACGAGTTCTTGTGAAGAACTATCTCTTGACTCTAGCCATACCGATTCTGGAACTAAAATGGAGGAATTTGATTTCTTCTGGTCTCACTTGGCTACCGCCATTGATGGAGTTTTTGACAGTTCTTGTCAATGGGATGACGAAAATTTACCTGTGCCACCACCGCCGTCTTCCACAGTTTTGGCAGCCCTGATTGTCGCTAGTACAGCAGTACCGGATCGAGATCCAGCTTCCCATGTCTCACAACCACCATGCCACACGACCGCCGCCACGATGGACCACCAGTCATCCACCATAATCCACATCCCCACGACCATACTTCCTGAAATCCATGATTATGATGGGTCACCTATTTTTGATAAAGATGAAGAACAGTGCTATATTTATCCAGTGGTTCCTGTTAATGATACCGAGCCTAAAGACGAGCCTTTCCAATATTTTGATGTGAAAGACGATTACGAGGCAGTTTTCTTCATTCTTGAAATTGCATCCGGTGAGTTCAACCACGATGATAAAGGCTTTACCTCGCAAAATAATTATCATTTTTATGTTAATCATGATAGTTATTTTGTCGGTTGCCCTTTGAAATATCAATTCGTTTATCACCTCAAAGTTCTGCGCCACACTCGAACGTCCGATATTTTTGGGCTTATTATCTGTTTGGTGACTTTCTTTTATCCCTTTGGAGATGAGATCAATGCCGATTCGAGGACGAATCGCTTTAAAGGGGGAGGGGATGATACGAAATTGAGTAGTCCAAATAAAGAAAACGAAGCACGGATCGACATAAATGGCCTTACGACACGTCCTGATACGAATCGGTCAACATCATCAAATACAAATTACCAATTCTCGCGCGCACGACGACTTCGTAGCAGTTTTAGTATTTTGCCCATAACTTTCTCGTCCGAAATCCGATTCAGGTGATTCAAGTGGCCATGGAAAGCTAAGAAAGAGAGCTACAAATCTTATGAAGACCATAGGACCAAATTCGGACCCATTGTATCTCGGAAATGACAAAACCGACAGCATCATATTTGGTCCAAGATAATGAAGATATTCTTTCCTTCCCCACCTCACTAAAAAACGATCCAAGCTTGAGATTTGATGAAGACTTTCATCAAATGTCTTCTTCATGTCATCTTCCATCAAGTCACCATCACCTAATAAAACCAAGGTTCATCATATTTTCCTTCCCCACAAAATCGGCCATATCATGCTTGAAAGGGACCCTTTGTCTTCATATCTTTCACAAGATAAGTGAAGATCACCTCCTTCCCCACCTTATTAGAAAATCGGCCATATTCCCCACCTTGAGAAAGACTTTCATCATGTCACCATCAAAGACCAAGATTGCTTCATCATGTCACCATCAAGACCAAGATTGCTTCATGTCTCTTTCACCTAATAACACCAAGATACTTGATATCTCACCTTTGATTTTCGGCCGAAATGTTAGTGCTAGGAAGTTTCCTTTTCGTTTTGTTGTATTTTCTTTCGGTTGGAAACTACTATATATAGTAGTGCTCGTTGTAGTTGTAACATAATCTTGAATCTTGAATATTAATAAACCTTGTATTTCTTTGAAATATACGTTGAACGAGTTCAACAAAACCTTGGTTATTATTTCGACGCGTCTCGAGATTTTAACTTGATCAATTCTCAATAGGTCTTGGGAAGAGATTACTTTTATCGAGTTATAGGTCTAGTTCGATAAAACACATCCAAATCCGTATACACTACTACCTCACGGCCGAAATCCATTTAAGTTCGGCCACCCCTTGTATTTTCGAGTGACACTTTGATAATCGTCAAGACATAATAATCTTCCGTTGTATTTCATACGCTTTACGTACGTAATTCGTATCATCTTCTTGTTCGATATTTTTTATTGTTATATCCGATATTATTCACATACAAAATACATCCGAAAAACTCCATATTCGTAAAAGCCTTCCGCTATCATACACTTACATATACTCCGACCGATACGTATCCACCTCTCCCCGGATAATTCGTATCATAAGTGGTATCGGAGCCCAAGGTCATCTCCTTGGGCGATTTATTCAACGAATTTTTAGTTGAAGTATTTGGTCACCTTCTTGGGTTGTTCTTCACGGTTAGAAGAATTTTCGCATAACATTAGCAGATTAGCGCAGTCGGAAGAAAACAAAGTTTCCCGTGGATTCGACCGTTGGATCATCACGAAATTTTGACAAAGGTAAGCCAACTTCTTGAACTACAGTCTGAACGGTGGAGATCAGATTCTTTGATCATCTTCTTGGTTCATTCTTCACGGATTTCTTGGAAAATTTTCTGTCCGATTTCTTGTCAAGAACTATCTCTTGATTCTTGTTATGGATTTCTCCGAGCTCGATTTCTTGATGACACTCCGTGATGCACTAAACGGCTTACCGAGCAACGTATGCAAGAAAACGCAGAGGCGATGCCAACAATATTGATTTCTTGGCCCAATTCCGCGACATACGGAATTTCACGGAGATAGTAATCCAAATGCGTGCATAGATTGGCTTCGTGCTTGTGAGGAGCACTCGGACTTCAAGTGCCCGATCAACCGCGCGTTTATTTGGTGACAAAGCGCCTCGCGGTAGCGCCGCCTTACAGTGGCAAAAATTGAAACAGATCCGTTCACAACAACGTAAGCCTAAAATTACAGTTGGCTTAAATTCAAAAATGTTTCAATCAAAGGTTCAAATCCCCATCTTACCACCAATTCTTCGACGCCCCACCACGGCATTCGATCTAAGGTCTTCCTCCATCAAGGAATTCCCAACGAATTTTTTTCGATGAAGACAATGTCCCTACGGTCATTTTTAATGAAGTAGGCGAGACGAGTTTTCAACGGAGCAATACAATGAAGAAAGTGAGTTGAGCCATGTTTCCTAATTGATGAACTTGGAACTTGCTATTACGAGGACAAAATTGAGCTTGGTACTAAAATTGATCGGTCAGAAGAAAATGACAATTTTGGGCCTAAATTTCATATCGACTCAGTTTCTGGTGATGGACTTATGGTCTTGGATGATTACCAAATTGAGGTTAGTAAACTATTTTGTGATGAGCCATTATTCGGGGAGCCGAATAATTTTGAAACGGAGAGTTGGTCAGATTGCGACGGACCGCCAACATTTGATGAGGAACCGGTTGATGAAGAGGACTCGCAATAAATTCTGTATTTGCCATTTTTGATGGTGAACCCGATATGGAATTATCGGTGTTTCCAATGCGGAGGAGGAACCCGATGTGGAGATAACCGTGCGTCCCATTTCGGATATCCACTCATGTCATGATATCTGTATTACACAGCGGAGTAATTATTATTATTTTATTAATAATGATAGTTATTTTGTTGGTGATTCTCGAGGGCCCCCACTACCTATCGTCTAAAGATTTTGGGTCATGTACGTCTCATGCGGATATCTTCGAGATCAAATACTTAGAGGTGTTAGTTAATTATCTTGGTGACGAAGGGAGTTCGGAATTGAGGACAATTCCCTTTAAAGAGAGAGGGTATGATACGAATCGGTCAACATCATCAAATACAAATTACCAATTCTCGCGCGCACGACGACTTACTTTGAGTTTTAGTATTTTGCCCATAACTTTCGTCCGAAATCCGATTCAGGTGATTCAAGTGGCCATGGAAAGCTAAGAAAGAGAGCTACAAATCTTATGAAGACCATAGGACCAAATTCGGACCCATTGTATCTCGGAAATGACAAAACCGACAGCATCATATTTGGTCCAAGATAATGAAGATATTCTTTCCTTCCCCACCTCACTAAAAACGATCCAAGCTTGAGATTTGATGAAGACTTTCATCAAATGTCTTCTTCATGTCATCTTCCATCAAGTCACCATCACCTAATAAAACCAAGGTTCATCATATTTTCCTTCCCCACAAAATCGGCCATATCATGCTTGAAAGGGACCCTTTGTCTTCATATCTTTCACAAGATAAGTGAAGATCACCTCCTTCCCCACCTTATTAGAAAATCGGCCATATTCCCCACCTTGAGAAAGACTTTCATCATGTCACCATCAAAGACCAAGATTGCTTCATCATGTCACCATCAAGACCAAGATTGCTTCATGTCTCTTTCACCTAATAACACCAAGATACTTGATATCTCACCTTTGATTTTCGGCCGAAATGTTAGTGCTAGGAAGTTTCCTTTTCTCGTTTTGTTGTATTTTCTTTCGGTTGGAAACTACTATATATAGTAGTGCTCGTTGTAGTTGTAACATAATCTTGAATCTTGAATATTAATAAACCTTGTATTTCTTTGAAATATACGTTGAACGAGTTCAACAAAACCTTGGTTATTATTTCGACGCGTCTCGAGATTTTAACTTGATCAATTCTCAATAGGTCTTGGGAAGAGATTACTTTTATCGAGTTATAGGTCTAGTTCGATAAAACACATCCAAATCCGTATACACTACTACCTCACGGCCGAAATCCATTTAAGTTCGGCCACCCCTTGTATTTTCGAGTGACACTTTGATAATCGTCAAGACATAATAATCTTCCGTTGTATTTCATACGCTTTACGTACGTAATTCGTATCATCTTCTTGTTCGATATTTTTTATTGTTATATCCGATATTATTCACATACAAAATACATCCGAAAAACTCCATATTCGTAAAAGCCTTCCGCTATCATACACTTACATATACTCCGACCGATACGTATCCACCTCTCCCCGGATAATTCGTATCACGTCCTGCACATACGACGACATTTTTAGGCGAGAAAACGGACATAAGACGTAAAAAGAATGTCCAACCTGCCGGAAAATGTCCAACCGGCCGGAAAATATCCACTGTAGGAAAAGTCACGCTGCCGGAAAATGCCGAAACTGCCGGCGGACTCGACGTGTCGTCGGACGGTCGAGTCTTGCTCGTCCGGAGCGACCAAGGTCATTGTCGGTACCAACCCGGCCGTGCCGGAGACACGGTCGAGTCCTACTCTCCCACAACTCTGGAACCCATCGCCCGACCTTGGCCGTGTTCCAGGACACGATCGAGTCTGCCAAACGTCCTTGTCACGCCGCACGGTCGAGTCGCTGCCGGTCCTTGTCGCGCGCGCCGTGCGAGTCCTGCCAAACGTCCTTGTCACGCCGCACGGTCGAGTCACTGCCGGTCCTTGTCACGCCGCGCCCGTGCCGAGTCACTGTCAGACGTTGCTGTCGCGCCGCGACCGTGTCAAGCGGACACGGTCGAGTCCCTACCGGCACCTGTCGACCGCGCCGCGGCCGTGTCACGGGACACGGTCGACTCCTGCCGACAGCCCACTTATTTTATACACTTTTTTGTATTTTTGACTTCTCTTTTTCTTTTTACTTATTTTAGGGATTATGTTTTCCCCATTTTGTGATTTTATGTTCCTTGTTTGTATTTTATGTTGATTTGTTTGGATTATTCAAAGATTTTATAATCTTTGAATTATTTTATTTTTTTTGTTTGTTTCCTTAGTAGTAGGAGGCTTCACCTCCTATAAGTAGGAGTTGATTATCATTTGTAAATAGAGTATTATGAATGTTGAAGTATAAGAATACACATTGTGTTTTCTATTCCTGGTGAATGCTTTTCATCGAAACTTGATTTTTATTCGACGCGTTTTCGAATATTAATCCGATTGATTCTCAATAGGTCTTGGGAAGAAATCACCTTATCGAGTTATAGGTCTAATTCGATAAACCCTTGTTCTTGATCGTTCAAGACTTCTTGATCGATATTATCACTTTTCCGATATTACTTCCATTTTTTTATTTGTTCGAATTTTCATCGTCATATTCGATATTACTCCCACATAATACATCCAAAAACACCCCTAATCGTAAAAAGACTTCCGCTACGATATACCTACATACACTCCGAACGATACGTATCCGCCTCTCTCGGAGAATTCGTATCAGTTATGTTATTCACGGCTCGACTATCAATGCACATTCACCACGATCCGTCTTTCTTTGGAACAAGTAAAACCGAGACCGCACAAGGACTTAGACTTTCTCGAACATACACGCGGTTCATTAACTCCTCAATTTGTTTTTGTAGTTCCTTCGTTTCTTCGGGATTACACCTATAGGCAGCCTTTTTAGGGAGCAATGCACCCGGTATGAGATCGATTTGATGTTCAATCCCACGAATAGGTGGCAAACCCGACGGTAACTCTTTGGGGAAAACATCCGCAAATCCGTGCAATAAAGCATCTATTTTCCCTTCGTTTCGCATAACCATGTTATCGTTCCGTGTCTCCTTCAATATTAACAAGTACACGCACTCACCATCATCAATAGCGTGTTCCATCTCCCGCTCGCTAGCAAACTTGGTAAGTTTCGGTTTTTCAACCTGATTAGAGCTCATAGAACGAATAGCTTGAGGTGACATCGGTTTAAGCACAATTTTTTTGCCCTTATCCCGTAACTCATATTCATTGCTTCTTCCTCGATATAAAACATCCCTATCAAACAACCATGGATGCCCCAAAAGTACATGACATGCATCCATCGGGAGCACATCACACAACACGTTATCATCATACGAACCCATGGTTAATCCGATCTTTACTTGTTTTGACACCTTTATTTTACTCCCATCATCGAGCCAATGTAAAGAGTATGGTTTCGGATGAGTCATAGTGATCAGCCCGAGTTTAGTCACCATCTCAGTCGAAGCCACGTTGGTGCAACTTCCTCCGTCAATGATCAAACTACACCATTTATCCCCCACATGACACTTCGTGTGAAATATTTGATCTCGCTGTTCCGAATCATTCGAAATGGATTTGGCTTGTAAAGTATGAAGAACCAAAGCCGTGTCACAGTTTGGAGCATCGTAAGTTTCACATTTTTCTTCTTCTTCGTCCTCCATGTTGAAATTAAACACATCACCCAGTCATTCCTTTTCGTCCTCAACCAACAACTCGTCTCGGACCGTGATAGCTTCTCTTAGCATCACCACTCATTTGTTCGGACAAGCATTTTGATAATGTCCGAACCCTTGACATTTGAAGCATCGTACTTTAGTCAAACTCGTCTCCTTCAGCATGTAGGGGGCCTTAGGAACCATAGTAGGAGTAGGAATGGTACGGTTGTTGATACGAAACCGACCACTCCAAGCGAAGAAGACGAAGTAAGGATTGACGTAAAATACCTCGACCATACTCCAACATACTTAGGCGAGAAAACGGATACGAGGCCCGGAGTTACCTTGATAACCGGACTTGGAGTAACTTAAAAATAGGCAACTTGCATCTTGGTGAAGGGGACCAAGTGGTAAAGGCAAAACAATAAAAGAATTTCAGCACTTTCTTTATTATAAAAGCAGTAGGAATCTCGGCTGCATGCATTGTGAATGGCGGCTATCAACTTGGAGACAAAACCCATCTTTTACTCTTGTTTGCAAGTGACATGGGGAACCTTGTATTTTATTTTCCTTATTTTAAGACCAGCTTGTAATAGTTTACATTATCTTGTCAGGCTAATTTTGCCTATAAATAGTAGTGATGGAGTTGTAATGAGGAGATTATTGAATGATAAAACAACATACCTTGTGTATTGTTTAAGTGTTGGACGAGTTTCCTTCAAAACTTTGATTGTTATTCGACGCATTTTCGAATCTTAATCTGATTGATTCTCAATAGGTCTTGAGAAGAAATCACTTTATCGAATTATAGGTCTAGTTCGATAAAACAACTGTTTCCTATCCTGTTTCGATATTCTTCTTGTTTTCGATACAGGGTTGTACTTGTTCGGGATTTCGCATCAAGTGTTGTTCGATAGTTCGAACTTGTTTCCTGTTTTCAATTAGCATCCGACCGAAACTTGCTGTTTCGAGTGCCGCTGTTTGAAGGTTGCCTGTTTCGAGTCATTTCCATTTGGCCAGTTCCTGCCGGAAAATGTCCAACCTGTCGGAAAATGTCATAACCTGCCGGAAATTTTCGATCACTGCCGACCAAACTCGGCCGTGTCGTCCGACACGGCCCGTGCTGTACTCGTCCGGAAATGATAAGGTCACTGTCGGCCGAACCCGACCGTGTCAGGCGACACGGTCGAGTCGTACTCGCCCAGAAATGCCGAAAATGACTGTCCCAACACCCGACCATGTTCCAGGCGACACGGTCGAGTCAATGTCGAACGTCCTTGTCGCGCCGCGCGGTCGAGTCACTGTCGGACGTCCTTATCGCGCCGCGACCGTGTCAAGCGGACACGGTCGAGTCACTGCCGAACGTCCTTGTCGCGCCGCGCCCGTGCCGAACGTCCTTGTCGTGCCGCGGTCGTGTCTCGAGACACGGTCGAGTCCCTGCCGGCGCCTATCGACCGCGCCGCGGCCGTGTCACGGGACACGGTCGAGTCCCTGGCAGCAGCCCCTTATTTTATACACTTTTGTGTATTTTTGTCTTCTATTTTCGTTTCTTTACTCTTTTAGGGATTGTGTTCTCATGTTTTGTAATTTATGTTTCTTTTTCTTATTTTATTTGAATTGTTTTGATTATTCAAAGATTTTGTAATCTTTGAATTATTTTGTTTTTTTGTTTGATTCCTTAGTAGACTTAGACTACATCTCCTATAAGTAGTCTTTGATTATCACTTGTAATAGGTAGATTGTGAATTTGAATGTTGAAGTATAAGAATACACATTGTGTTTTCTATTCTTGGTGAATGCTTTTCATGAAACCTTTGATTTTTATTCGACGCGTTTTTGAGTATTAATCCGATTGATTCTCAATAGGTCTTGAGAAGAAATCATCTTATCGAATTATAGGTCTAATTCGATAAACCCTTGTCCTTGATCGTTCAAGTCTTCTTGATCGATATTATCACTTTATCCGATATTACTTCCAAAAATACACCCAAAAACACCCTACTCATAAAAAGCCTTCCGCTACGATATTCATATACACACTCCGATCGATATGTATCCACTCTTCTGGGAGAAATCCGTATCATAAGTGGTATCGGAGCCCAAGGTCATCTCCTTGGGCGATTTATTCAACGATTTCTTGTGAAGAACTATCTCTTGACTCTTGTTATGGATTTCTCCGATCTCGATTTCTTGATGAAACTCCGTGACGCACTAAATGGCTTATCGGAGCAACATATGCAAGCAAGATGCAGAGACGACGCCAACGATATTGATTTCTTGGCTAAATTCCGCAGCATACCGGAGTTTCATGGATATAGTAATCCAGATGCGTGCATAGATTGACTCCATGCTTTTGAGAAGCACGCGGACTTCAAGGCTGCCCCGATCAACTGTCGCGTTTCGCTGGTGACAAAGCGTGATACGAATTACGTATTAAAGATGGACGTAAACTCGTATGTAATGCAGCGGAAATATTATTGATCCTCACAACACTCGAATATGTGTAACACTCGTAAGAAATAACCGAAAGTAGGGCAATTCGGCTTACGTAAACAAGAATAATATGAATGATTATCAAACTAGACCTATAGTTTGATAAGGTAATCTTTCCTCAAGACCTATTGAGAATCGATTAGATTAAAACTCGAAAACGCATAGAATTATAATCAAGTTTCGATGAAAAGCATTCACCAAGGATAGATACAAAGTGTATTCTTTCACAACAACTTTCAATGTCTTATTACAATGCTAACACAAGACTATAAATAGGAGACTTCAAGTCTTCCGAAAATAAAAGAAAACAATTCAAAGATTTATAAAATCTTTGAATAATCAAACCAAATCAACAATAAAATACAAAAGGAACAACAGTCATAATTTTAGGGGAAACGCAATCCCTAAAATGAGTAAAAAACAAAGAAAAGACAAACACACAAAAAGAAACTAAAAAAAAGAGCAAACTGCCGGCAGGACACGGGCCGTGTCGCCTGACACGGCCGCGTCCCGATAAGGACACTCGGCACGGGCGCGGCGCGACAAGGACGTCGGCAGTGACTCGACCGTTTCCGCTTGATACGGTCGCGGCACGACAAGGACGTCCGACAGTGACTCGTCCGACAGTGACTCGGCACGGGCGCGGCGCGACAAGGACGTTCGGCATTGACTCGACCGTGTGCTGGAACACGGTCGGGCGCCTGGGTAGTCGGTTTTGGCTTATCCGGAAGAGTTCGACTCGGCCGTGCCAGACGACACGGTCGAGTCCTGTGGGCAGTTAGTTTGGCTTATCCGGCAGATCTCGGCACGGGCCGTGTCGGACGACACGGCCGAGTTCGGCAGGCAATGGATTTCGACTTTCCGGCACAGCATGACACGGACCGTGTCATATGACACGGCCGAGACCGAGACTCCACGTCTTATGTCCGTTTTCTCGCCTAAATACGTAGTGGTCCGTGCATGGCGTGTTGTAAGGTCATTTACGTCGATCCTTACTTCGTCTTCTGCATTTGTATTAATTGATTCCGTATCATCTCCTCCTCCTTTAAAAGGAATTGTCCTCAATTCCGAAATTCCATCATCATTGATGTAAGGCGAAAGGTCCCCAACATTAAAGGTTGCATGAATCCCATAATCTCCCGGAAGTTTTAATTTGTATGCGTTGTCGTTCACCTTTGCAATTACTTTAAACGGTCCCTCCGCTCGCGGCATTAATTTGTTCTTACGTTTACTTGGAAATCGTTCTTTCCTCAAATGCAACCAAACCAAATCACCAACTTCTAACAACCTCGACCTTCTTTGTTTGTTCCACTTTCTTTTATAAGCCTCGTTTATTTCTTTGATTCGATTACGTACTTGCTCGTGTAATTTCATCATCGATTTCAGTTTTGATTCCGCATCCTTGTGCACTAACTCGTCACTTGGCAATGGAATTAGATCTAACGGCATATACGGGTTTAGTCCGTAAACTACTTCGAACTAACTCTCCTCCGTTTTGCACTCCCATGTTCTCGTCCCGTGTCTCTTTAAACATCACCAAATATACTCGCTCCCCACCATTAGTGGCATCGGAGACCAAGGTTATTTCCTTGTCGAAATTCTCTTGGCGATTTTCTTGATCAAGCTATCTTATCATGGATTTTTCCGACGATTTCATGGAGAAACTCCGTGAGGCACTACACAACTTACAAGAACCACGTTTTCAAGCTAGAAGAGAAGGATATGATGCACATTCACCGTGTCATATGGATGAATTCAAAGTAAATGAACTTCCGGAATTTGTCGGAGGTACCAATCCCGAAGTCTACTTGGAGTGGGAGAGGAAGATTGAACGTGTGTTCGACTTCAAGAACCTTAACGATGAGAAACGTTGCAAATATGCGATTCTCAAGTTAGGAAAGGGCGCTTCCCTATGGTTCGAGGGTGTGAAAACACAACGAGCTCGTGCGGGAAAAGAGAAAATCCGTTCTTGGGATTATTTGAAGAAAAAACTACGTAAAAGGTATGTCCCGGTATCACATCGGTTAACCTTGTACCGAAAAATTGCCGAGTTCGTGCAAGGAAAACTAAGTGTGGGAGAATACATTGAAGAATTTGAAGGCTTGGCCTTAATGGGAGAACTCGAAGAAAATGAAGAACAAAGAATGTCACGTTTCTTACGTGGCCTAAACCGAAACATTGCAAATACGGTGGAATTATACCCCTGCAGAGATTTTGACACTTTATGCAGACTATGCATAAAAATAGAAGCTCAAAACAAGTTGAAGTTTGCCAAACCCGAATTCCCATACAAATTCGGAAATGCAAGTTCCGGCTCAAGTTCGACTACGAAACCTACCGTACCTTTTTAAGTCCCTACCCCGGCCCCGAAGATTCCTCACGTTTCCAAAGAAATGAGCTTGGCTAAAGTACGATGCTTTAAATATCAAGGTTTTGGTCACTATCAAAATGCATGTTCTAATAAACGGGTGGTCACTTTAAGAGAAGCTCTTGCGGTCCGAGACGAACTTTTAGTCGAGGACGAGAAGGAAGGACTTGGTGACGTTTTTAACATGGAGGCCGAGGAAGAGAACGAGGAATGCGAGACTTATGATACGAATCGGTCAATGATATGATCCTCTCCGAAAGATGATCAATTTTGCGGAAGCGATTTGAATGATGTTCGAAATGTAAGTGATGACAAGTAACGTAACCGAGATGGATGAATTTTGACGGATGAAACGGTCCTTGACCCGACAAAAGTGCAATGGCGAACTCTAGAAAGATAACTAGAACCCAACAATTATACGTTCGACGAACCTTGGAATCAAAGGGAAAAACGACACTTCGGGTGATAAACGAAGTGCTATTTTATATATATCAAAACCGAAACAATAAGTTATCAAACTTATGCAAATACAAAGTATTTATGAGTCTTTCAAATTGTGTGTTCTCACAAATCCGAAAATGCTCCTTATATAGGTAAAAGAGGAGCCTCTAAGTAATGATTACACCAAAAGAAGAATCTTAGAAAGTTTAAGACTAAAATGAAAAGAATAAAAATGATGATGATGGCCTTGACATGAGGAATGCTTGCAACGGCTAGGAGAGGTGTGATGATGGACAAGATCTTCACTTTTACTTTAAGACCTTGAAAATGCACCAAGACTTTGTAGCAAAAGAAACATCATGTGTAGAAGACTTGTGGAGGTGAAATTTTCTTCTTTGTTCTTCTTTATTCCAACGGCTAGTAGCTTTCATTTGGGCGAAATTCTTCATCCCATAATGATGCCGGATCGTGTATCTTGATGACATTGATAGGTACTTCGCTTTTGACGTCTGTCTCGATCGGTTTCTTAGCCAATTCTCTTTCCCAAATAATTTGAACTAGACCGTTGATGGAGTCTTTGAATCTTTTAGCTCTTGCCCTTGTGATTGGTCCGAGGGGTACTTGAATCGGTTCCTTTGCATTCTCTAGTGTGTTCGCATCATTCCCCTCCTCTTGAAGAGGATTTGACCTCAAATCCGTTTTGTCACCTGCATCAAAACAGCTTAAGTCAGCCACATTAAAAGTAGCACTGACATTATACTCACCTGGCAAATCCAATTTGTAGGCATTGTCGTTGACGCGCTCCAGGACTTGGAAAGGACCATCTCCCCATGGAAGTAGCTTAGATCGTCGTTGTTTAGGAAATCTTTCCTTTCGCATATGTAACCAAACCCAATCTCCTGGTTCAAAAATTAGCTTTTGGCGCCCTTTGTTGGCTTGTTTTGCATATTGCTCAGTCCTTCTTTCAATGTTTAAGCGTGTCTGCTCGTGTATTTTCTTGACAAACTCAGCCTTTTTAGCACCATCTAGATTAACAAACTCAGAAATAGGCAAAGGAATTAGATCCAAGGGCGTTAGAGGATTAAAGCCATACACAATTTCAAACGGTGAATATTTAGTAGCTGAATGCACTGATCGATTATAAGCAAATTCAACGTGGGGTAGGCATTCTTCCCATGTTTTAATATTCTTCTTGATAATTGATCTGAGTAGAGTAGATAAGGTTCGATTAACAACTTCAGTTTGTCCGTCAAATGCAGGGATGGCAAGTAGTTGAAAATGACAATTTTGTGCCCAATTTTCCCCATAAGGTTTTCCAAAAATAACTTAAGAATTTAGTATCTCTGTCAGAAACGATTGTTCGAGGCATCCCATGTAACCTTACTATTTCTTTAAATAATAGATTAGCGACATGTGAAGCATCATCAGTCTTGTGACATGGAATGAAGTGGGCCATTTTTGAAAACCTATCAACTACTACAAAAACTGAATCCCTTCCATTTTTACTTCTTGGTAGACCTAAGACAAAATCCATTGACAAATCCACCCAAGGTTCGGTTGAGATAGGTAAAGGAGTATACATTCCATTAGGTAACACTTTTGATTTAGCTTGTTTACATGTTATACAACGATTACAAATTCTTTCGACGTCACGTTTCATACGTGGCCAATAAAAATGTTTATGCAGAATAGCTAAAGTTTTTGATATACCAAAGTGTCCCATTAAACCACCGCTATGTGCTTCATGCACAAATAATTCATAGCGAGCAAGCGGGAATACATAACTGATTCCCACGAAACAAATAACCCTCATGTTTGTAGAATTGGTCGTGGGCCATTTGTTCACATGTTTTGTAAACTTGACCGAAATCAAGATCATTGGCATATAATTCTTTAATATGTTCAAACCCGAGTAATTTAGCATCAAGAGTGGAGATAAGTGCATACCTTCGAGAGAGAGCATCTGCGACCACATTTTCTTTACCCTTTTTTGTAGCGGATGACATAAGGAAAAGTCTCAATAAATTCTATCCACTTAGCATGTCTTTTGTTGAGGCTATGTTGTCCCTTTAAGTGTTTTAGAGACTCGTGGTCCGTATGGATTACAAACTGTTTTGGCCATAAATAATGTTGCCAAGTTTTCAAAGCTCTGACCAAAGCGTAGAGTTCTTTGTCATATGTAGGATAATTAAGTGTGGGACCACCCAATTTCTCACTAAAGTAAGCTATTGGTTTCCCTTCTTGCATTAGCACGGCTCCTATCCCTGTTCCGGATGCGTCACATTCAATCTCAAAAGACTTAGTGAAATTGGGAAGTGATAAAACCGGGGCCTTAGTTAGCTTTTCTTTTAATAATTTAAAGGCCGTTTCTTGCGCTTCTCCCCATTTAAACCCTACGCTCTTCTTTAGTATTTCGGTCATTGGTGCGGCTAGGGCGCTGAAATTAGGCACAAAGCGTCGATAAAAACTAGCGAGTCCGTGAAAACTTCTTACGTCGCCAATATTTTTAGGACTTGTCCATTCTTGAATAGCTTTGACCTTTTCCGTGTCTACTTGAATTCCTTGCGCACTAAAAACAAACCCCAAGAATACTAACTTGCATGCAGAAAGTGCATTTACTTAGGTTAGCATACAACTTTTCTTCCTTAAGTATTTCCATTACCGTTCGAAGATGCTTAACGTGTTCGCCTAAGTTTTTGCTATAGATTAGTATATCATCGAAGTATACCACCACAAATTTTCCTAGGTAAGCACGAAAAATATGGTTCATTAGGCGCATAAAAGTACTAGGAGCGTTTGTGAATCCGAATGGCATGACCATCCATTCATAAAGTCCGTATTTAGTTTTAAACGCGGTTTTCCATTCGTCTCCTTCTTTCATTCGTATTTGGTGATAGCCACTTTTAAGATCGATTTTAGAGAATATGCTAGAACCATGTAATTCATCTAACATGTCGTCTAAACGAGGAATGGGGTGTCGATACTTTACCATGATGTTGTTGATAGCTCGACAATCAATACACATTCTCCAAGTAGAATCCTTTTTGATCACGAGCAACACGGGGACGGCACGGGGGCTTAAACTCTCTCGTACATGACCTTTGCTCGGGAGTTCGGTTACTTGCCTCGAATTTCTTTTGTTTCTTCCGGATTAGCCCGATCGCGGTCGGTTCGGGATTTGTGCTCCCGGAATGAAGTCTATTTGGTGTTCGATACCGCGGGTGGAGGTAATCCGGGTGGGGCTTCATCGGAAAGATATCTTGGTATTCTGTAAAGAGAAGAAACAACATCGGGTAAAGAGCTCTTAAGCTCGTTAGTCGTTAGTAATGTCTCTCTAAACAAGATTACAATTACGGGTTGATGCTCTTTTATTGCCCGTTCTATTTCTCCCGCCTTAGCGTAGAGGCTGATTTTAGAACTTTCATTTTGTTTTCCTTTGATCTCGGCATTCCTTCTTAGATCGTCCGCTTCTTGCATTTTGAGTTGGTCCTTGTAGACTTCTTGCGGTGTTAAAGGGGCAAGGGTAATTTGGCGTTGATTAAAATCGAACGAGTACTTATTAGTATACCCATTGTGCATTACATGCCGATCGAATTGCCAGGGCCGTCCTAGCAACAAATGTCCGGCTTGCATTGGTACGACATCACAGAGTATTTCGTCATGATACTTACCGATCCGAAATGCTACTAAAACTTGTTTAGTAACTTTAGTTTCGCCACTATTATTCAACCATTGTAGTTTGTATGGTTTCGGATGTTTTGTAGTAGGTAGTCCGAGTTTTTCTACCATTATGGTGCTTGCGACATTCGTGCATGACCCTCCGTCTATAATCATGCTACAAACTTTATCCTTTACGTAACATCGTGTATGGAATAGGTTCTCCATTGCTCGTTCGTTTCATCCTTCGCTTGTATGCTTAAAGCTCTGACGACTAAGGTGATGTCTGTTGGTAATTCATCCTCGATCCGTCCTTGGTGAACATTGTCCTCATTGTCACTCTCGGACTCAATATCTCCGTTAGGTCGCATGATCATTACTCGTTGATTCGGACAATTATTTGCATAATGTCCTCTTCCATGGCATCGATGGCATTGAATATCACGAGTACGATTAAGATTGGGACTCGGTTGAACTTGCTTTTTGGTTCATTTGCTTCGGCCGTGGGTTTTGACGTAGAGGGTCCCCTCAAATTTCCATGAAGGATTCTTTCCATTCAAGTATAAGGATTTGGGGTTGCTTTCCAAGTAGAGGTATTAGGAGTAGTTCGAGTGTTACCTCTTCTTTTGAGTTGATTTTCGATTTTGATTGCCATGTGCACCATTTCTTCTACTTCAAAATAAGGATGGAGTTCCACCATGTTTTGTATTTCACGATTTAGTCTGATAAGAATCTCGCCATGGTAGCCTCTTGGTCTTCTTCAATGTTAGCTCGGATAATCAAAATTTCCATTTCCTTGAAATATTCTTCAACACTTTTAGTACCTTGACGTAGCGTTTGTAAACGGTTGTAGAGTTCTCGATAGTAATAGTTTGGTACAAACCGTTTTCTCATCAATGTCTTCATCTCTTCCCACGTCTCAATAGGAGGCTCACGATATCGTCTTCGGTTGTTCACCATTTGATCCCACCAAATGATGGCATAATCGGTGAACTCAATAGCCGCCATCTTCACTTTCTTTAGGTTCGAGTAGTTATGACATTCGAACATGAGTTCGACTTTCCTTTCCCAATCAAGATATGCTTGGGGTCACTCTTACCTTGAAATGGAGGGACGTTGAGTTTGATATTGCTCAAGTTTCCATCTTGACGGTTATCCTCGTTGGCACCTCGTCGATGTCTTCTTGGGTTTCTTTCGAAGTCCTCTTCATCCGAGTACTCATCATTGACTCGCAAGGTACGCCTTGGGAGAAATGTTAAATGCGGCTTGAGGATTCTCTATTTTTTCCATGCGTGCATGCATAGGTTCAAGTTGAGCTTTAAGTTTAGTATCAAACATTTGCTCTATTTGCTTCATCATAGTTGCCATGTCGAACGTTTGGGAATTTTCTTCGACTTCGGTCATGATGTTCACGTGATTAAGAGGTGGTATGAGAGTAAGGTATGGTCGAAATATTATGAAGATAGGAAGGCTAAGAACTCGTGTATATGGTACGATAAATTTTGGTAATAGGGTGAAGGAAGGTAAGGAAGATAGTAAAGGTGAAGGTATGAAATATATATATATATATATATGAAGTTGATATATGATGATATAGTATGGTAGAGATGACGATAGATGAAATGAATCAAACCGTGTGTATGGATGGTGATGAAAACCGAATGGTGAAGATGATTGATACGATATCTAATATTCCAGTCGAAGAAACTCCGATAAAAATCGACATTCATGATGATGCATCGTTATACTTAGGAGAAAATGTTAAACGGCTTGGAGTTACGTTGTTAATCGGAATCGGAGTAACGTAGAATTCGACGACGGGATCGGTCCGAAAGCATGGTGGATCGGCCATATCATGCTTGAAAGGGACATTCTTGACTTCATATCTTGACAAGATAATGAAGTTATCTTCTCCTTCCCCACCTTGTCACATACGGCCGAACCAAATGGATGGAGTGAAGATTTTCTTCATCATGTCACTATCCCTCATTTCATTATCACCATGTAGTTCCAAGAAGGAGGATATCACAAATCTACACCAAATCTCCCTACCTTGTCTTCGGCCGAATGCATGCATGGAAGGAGGATAATGTTTTGATTCTACTTCATGTCACCATCAAGACCAAAGGATGCTTCATGTCTCTTTCATCTAAATAACACCAAGATTGCTTGGTATCTCATGGAGATTTTCGGCCGATTAGGATGTGTTAGGAAGTTTCCTTTTTTCGTTTGTTGTATTTTCGTACGGTTGTAAACTACTATATATAGTAGTGTTCGTTGTACTTGTAAATCATCGAGAATCATAATAAACTTTGTATTTCCTTTGAAATATACGTTGAACGAGTTCGACAAACCTTAAGTTATTGTTTCGACGAGTTTGAGATTTTAACTTTGATCAATTCTCAAAAGGTCTTGGGAAGAGATTACCCCTTTTATCGAGTTATAGGTCTAGTTCGATAAAACACGCCAAACTCCGTACATCACACTACTTCACGGCGAAACACCATCAATTTTCGCCACCCTTAACAAAATTCGAGTGATACTTTGTTACTTGTTAACCTTCCGTTGTGTTTTATACGTATTACTTACGTAATTCGTATCATAAGTGGTATCGAGACACTTGTCTCACAGTTCTCGACATCATCAAGAAAATGGCATTCACCGATGAAGAAGTAGCACAACTACGTGGCGTTCTTCGTGGCTTGCGAGCCCGTAATCCATGCACGGCGAGGACATGACACCATGCATGCACCACGACATGCGGATGAATACAAGACCGGCGAACTTAGGAGTTCGTAGGCGGCACCGATCCTGAAGTTTATCCGGAGTGGGAAAGAAAAATTGAACGAATGTTTGAGTTCAAGGAGCTCAATGACGAGGTACGTTGCAAGTACGCGATCCTCAAACTTGGAAAGGGAGCTTCCCTTTGGTTTGAGCGAATGAAGACGCAGAGAAGTCGTGTAGGAAAAGAGAAGATACGTTCGTGGGATTCCAAAAAGGAAACTACGAAAAGATATGTCCGGCTACACACAAGCTAAGTCTCAGAAAAATTTCGACCTCACGCAAGGGAGTTAAGTGTCGAGGAGTACATCGAGGAGTTTGAAAACTTATCCTTGATGGGAGAACTTGAAGAAAGCGAAGAATTGCGCATGTCCCGTTTCCTACGAGGTTTGAACAAAAACATTGCTAATTCCGTGGAACTCTACCCCTATTCGACTTCGATACTTTATGCGGACTTTGCATAAAGTTGGAAAATCAAAACAAAACCAAACTCTCTAAACCCGAATTCCCACCTAAATACGGAAATACCAACTTTGGCGCGAGTTCTAGCTCGTTTCCAAAACCTGTCACCACAAGCCACCGTTACTACCATTCCAAAACCCCTACCACACCAAAAGAGACGAGCCTATCTAAAGTCCGATGTTTCAAATGTCAAGGATTTGGACACTATCAAAGTGCTTGTCCGAATCGGAGGATTGTGACGTTACGAGAAGCCATAGCCGCCCGAGAGGAATTATTAGCCGAAGAAGAAAGAGTTGGAGACGTTTTAACTTAGAAGGCCGAAGAAGAAGAATGCGAGGCATACGATGCCCAACTATGACACGAACCTTGTCCTTCGCATGTTGCAAACGAAGCGGCCCCGAGTGACGAAGAACAACGAGACCAAATCTTTCACACGAAGTGTCGTGTCGGAGAGAAATGGTGTAGCTTGATCATTGACGGTGGAAGTTGTACAAACGTAGCATCAAGCGAGATGGTTTCAAAACTCGGCTTGGTCACCACGGCCCATCCTAAGCCGTATGCACTCCATTGGCTCGATGACGGAAACAAAGTGAAGGTTTCAAGACAAGTGAAGGTCGGACTCACCATGGGTTCGTATGGCGATGACATTACGTGCGATGTACTACCGATGAACGCATGTCACGTATTATTAGGAAGACCTTGGCTATTTGATCGGGACGTACTACATCGAGGGAGGAGTAATGAGTACGAGCTACGTGACAAAGGTAAAAAAATTGTCCTTAAACCTATGTCACCTCAAGCTATCCGGACGATGAGTTCGAAAAAAGTCGAAGGGCCGAAACTTACGATGTTTGCAAACGAGAAAGAAGTCGAACACGCCATTGACGATGGCGAACGTGTTTATTTGATGATGATCAAGGAGGTCCGAAATCTTGCCACCAAATCGCAAAATGAGGAGGAGATAGATGCACTATTACACGAGTTTTGGACGTATTTCGAAGACTTGCGGTAGGATTACCACCTATCCGCGGGATTGAACACCAGTTGATCTTATAAGGAGCTCCATTACCGAACAAAGCGGCGTATCGTTGTAATCCCGAAGAAACAAAAGAACTACAACGTCAAATTGATGAACTCATGAATCACGGATATGTCCGAGAAAGTTTAAGTCCGTGTGCGGTTCGGTTCTACTCGTACCAAAAAAGACGGAACATGGCGGATGTGTATTGTGATGAGAGCCGTGAATAACATCACAGTCAAGTATCGGATTCACAACCCGAGAATAGACGACATTCTTGACGAGTTACATGGCTCGGTTATATTTTCCAAAGTTGATTTACGGAGCGGATACCATCAAATCCGCATGCGAGAGGGAGACGAATGGAAAACGGCGTTTAAAACGAAGAATGGACTTTACGAATGGGTTGTGATGCCATTCGGCCTCACCAACGCCCGGAGCACCTTTATGAGGTTGATGAACGAGGTTCTAAAACCTTTCTTGGGAAAGTTTGTTGTCGTGTACTTAGACGACATTTTGATCTACAGTCGGTCCGTAGAAGAACATCTCGAACATTTGCGGTACGTGTTTGAGACGCTAAGGGAACAAAAGCTTTATGGAAAACGGGAGAAGTGTACTTTCCTAGTCGAGAGTCTTGTCTTTCTCGGCTATGTTGTTTCAAAAGACGGAGTTTCGGTCGACCAAGAGAAGATCGCGGCAATCAAGTCGTGGCCGACCCCAAAGACAATCACGGAGGTACGGTCATTTCATGGCCTCGCTTCTTTTACCGACGATTCATACGGGACTTCAAAGACTATATCCAGTCCTATCACGGAGTGTCGAAAAGGAACCTTTGCTTGAACGAGACGGCCCAAAAGGCTTTTGAAAACTTAAAAGGAAAATTATGTGAAGCGCCGATTTTGACGTTGCCGATTTTTCACAACCGTTTGAGGTAGAATGCGATGCTAGCGGAGTTGGAATCGGGCGGTGCTCGTTCGAGAGGCCGTCCCATTGCCTATTTTTCGGAGAAGTTAAGTGGCGCCGAGTGAATTATTGTACTTACGACAAGGAGTTCTATGCTATCGTAAGAGCACTCGATCATTGGAGTCATTATCTGCGTTCAAACATTTCGTCTTTGCATTCGGATCACGAGTCGTTGAAATACATCAACGACGAGTAAGCTAAGCCGAGACATGCAAAATGGGTGGAATTTTTACAATCTTTTCATTTTTCATCCAAGTACAAAGACGGGAAGAGTAATGTAGTGGCGGATGCATTATCGAGGCAGACGCCTTCTTGTCGATGCTAGATGTTCGTTTGTTGGGGTTCGAGACTTTGAAAGATCACTACCACGACGATTTGGACTTCGGGAAATTTTTAACCGTTGTAAAACGGCCCGTCTGAGGAATTTGTTTCTGAGGATGGCTTTCTCTTCAAGGGAATAAATTATGTGTCGAGACATACAATTCGGGAATTCTTTGGTTCGGGAGGCGCACGGAGGAGGACTAGCCGGTCACTTGGCTCGACCAAGATCAGAGGTGCTAAAAGAACATTTCTTTTGGCCGAAGATGTATGGTGACGTCGGACAATCGTGAGCAAATGCGTAACTTGTCATATGATGAAAAGTTCGTTCAAGTCGAGTACATACATGCCGCTGCCGATACTGCTACGACCGTGGGAGGATGTCTCGATGGATTTTATTGTGGCTTTACCTCGTACTCAACGAGGCAAGGACTCGATCATGGTGGTCGTCGACCGTTTTTCGAAAATGGCTCACTTTGTCGCGTGCCACAAACCGATGATGCAAGCAATGTGGCAGACTTGTACTTCCGGGAAATAGTTCGTTTACACGAGTGCCAAAAACTATCGTGTCGGATCGAGATTCCAAATTTCGAGTTATACGGAATACTTTATGGAGGAAAGTCGGTACTAAACTCCTATTCAAGACTTCACATCACCCGCAAACCGTGACAGGCCGAGGTAACTAATCGAACCTTGGGAGCATTATTACGAGGGTTGGTAAATAAAACTCAGAAAGATTGGGACGTTAAACTTGCTCATGCCGAATTCGCATACAACCGATCACCGGTTATGCCACGGCCCATTCACCTTTTGAAGTGGTATACGGATTAAATCCGCACTTGCCATTGGACTTGATTCCCCTGCCGAGCAACGAATTGGTTCACAAGGACGCCGAAGCAAAACTCAAATCCATGATGAAGTTACACGAAAAGATACGGAAACGGATTAAAGAAGTGAATGAAATGTACAAACTAAGTCGAACAAAAATAAAAAAGCGAGATTATTTGATGTTGGCGACTTAGTTTGGATACATTTGAGAAAAGAAAGATTCCGAGCAAGCGGAAGAACAAATTGATGCCGAGAGCCGAAGGTCCGTACAAGATTGTGGAAAAAGTGAACGACAACGCATACAAAGTCGAACTTCCGGGCGAATACGGAGTACACGCGACATTCAACGTAGGTGATCTCTCACCTTATCTTGACGACGATGGCATTGCAGAATTGAGGTCAATTCCTTTCAAAGACGGAGGGAATGATACGATATCTAATATTCCAGTCGAAGAAACTCCGATAAAAATCGACATTCATGATGATGCATCGTTATACTTAGGAGAAAATGTTAAACGGCTTGGAGTTACGTTGTTAATCGGAATCGGAGTAACGTAGAATTCGACGACGGGATCGGTCCGAAAGCATGGTGGATCGGCCATATCATGCTTGAAAGGGACATTCTTGACTTCATATCTTGACAAGATAATGAAGTTATCTTCTCCTTCCCCACCTTGTCACATACGGCCGAACCAAATGGATGGAGTGAAGATTTTCTTCATCATGTCACTATCCCTCATTTCATTATCACCATGTAGTTCCAAGAAGGAGGATATCACAAATCTACACCAAATCTCCTACCTTGTCTTCGCCGAATGCATGCATGGAAGGAGGATAATGTTTTGATTCTACTTCATGTCACCATCAAGACCAAAGGATGCTTCATGTCTCTTTCATCTAAATAACACCAAGATTGCTTGGTATCTCATGGAGATTTTCGGCCGATTAGGATGTGTTAGGAAGTTTCCTTTGTTCGGTTTGTTGTATTTTCGACGGTTGTAAACTACTATATATAGTAGTGTTCGTTGTACTTGTAAATCATCGAGAATCATAATAAACTTTGTATTTCCTTTGAAATATACGTTGAACGAGTTCGACAAACCTTAAGTTATTGTTTCGACGAGTTTCGAGATTTTAACTTTGATCAATTCTCAAAAGGTCTTGGGAAGAGATTACCCCTTTTATCGAGTTATAGGTCTAGTTCGATAAAACACGCCAAACTCCGTACATCACACTACTTCACGGCCGAAACACCATCAATTTTCGGCCACCCTTAACAAAATTCGAGTGATACTTTGTTACTTGTTAACCTTCCGTTGTGTTTTATACGTATTACTTACGTAATTCGTATCAATGATGTTGGAACGGCTCCAAGTCTCCGATGCCAAATGATATGATCCTCTCCGAAAGATGATCAATTTTGCGGAAGCGATTTGAATGATGTTCGAAATGTAAGTGATGACAAGTAACGTAACCGAGATGGATGAATTTTGACGGATGAAACGGTCCTTGACCCGACAAAAGTGCAATGGCGAACTCTAGAAAGATAACTAGAACCCAACAATTATACGTTCGACGAACCTTGGAATCAAAGGGAAAAACGACACTTCGGGTGATAAACGAAGTGCTATTTTATATATATCAAAACCGAAACAATAAGTTATCAAACTTATGCAAATACAAAGTATTTATGAGTCTTTCAAATTGTGTGTTCTCACAAATCCGAAAATGCTCCTTATATAGGTAAAAGGAGCCTCTAAGTAATGATTACACCAAAAGAAGAATCTTAGAAAGTTTAAGACTAAAATGAAAAGAATAAAAATGATGATGATGGCCTTGACATGAGGAATGCTTGCAACGGCTAGGAGAGGTGTGATGATGGACAAGATCTTCACTTTTACTTTAAGACCTTGAAAATGCACCAAGACTTTGTAGCAAAAGAAACATCATGTGTAGAAGACTTGTGGAGGGCTGAAATTTTCTTCTTTGTTCTTCTTTATTCCAACGGCTAGTAGCTTTCATTTGGGCCGAAATTCTTCATCCCATAATGATGCCCGGATCGTGTATCTTGATGACATTGATAGGTACTTCGCTTTTGACGTCTGTCTCGATCGGTTTCTTAGCCAATTCTCTTTCCCAAATAATTTGAACTAGACCGTTGATGGAGTCTTTGAATCTTTTAGCTCTTGCCCTTGTGATTGGTCCGAGGGGTACTTGAATCGGTTCCTTTGCATTCTCTAGTGTGTTCGCATCAGTCAACATCCTCAAATACAAAAAAGAAGATCATCACAAAGATTCCACCCCCACATCACAAACACATCGCCCCCCCCCCCCCTACCATTTTGTTCAAGTATGTCACTTTCAAAGATTTCCTTTGATATTGTCCCTACTTTGAAGATACCTTCCCCACCATTACTACAAATCATGCTTGAAGGGGACCCTTACTTGTCTTTATATCTTTCACAAGATAATGAAGATATTCTCCTTCCCCACCTCAATATAAAAAAACGGCCCAAGCTTAAGATTTGATGAAGACTTTCATCAAATATCTTCTTCATGTCACCATCACCATCATACTTCCAAATGAAGACATTTCTCCCACCATAATACAAAACGTAAGAAACAAGATTGGAAGAAGACTTTCCTCAAAACTTTCCTTCATGTCATTGTCCCTCATGTCTTAATCACCATAATAATTCCAAAGAGGTGATATCATATCTTCACACCATGATACCTCACGTCCCATGCATAGATTTGAAGAAGACTTTCATCCTTCATGTCATTTTCCCTCATGTCCTAATCACCATAATAATTCCAAAAGGGTGATATCATATCTTCACAAATTCATCCTAATCACTACTTGAGGAATCGGCCGAATTGAAGAAAGGAAGGAAGGATACTTGGTTCTTCTTCATGTCACCATCACTACCTCATGTCTTAATAACCTAATAAACCAAGATACTTGGTATCTCATTTTTAGATATTTCGGCCGAAATGGAAGTTGCTAGGAAGTTTCATTTTTCGTGTTGTTGTATTTTCTACGGTTGGAAACTACTATATATAGTAGTACTTGTAACATTTGTAAAAAAGAAGCTTGAAGTGTAATAAACCTTGTATTTCTTTGAAATATACGTTGAACGAGTTCAACAAAACCTTGGTTATTATTTCGACGCGTCTCGAGATTTTAACTTGATCAATTCTCAATAGGTCTTGGGAAGAGATTACTTTTATCGAGTTATAGGTCTAGTTCGATAAAACACATCCAAATCCGTATACACTACTACCTCACGGCCGAAATCCATTTAAGTTCGGCCACCCCTTGTATTTTCGAGTGACACTTTGATAATCGTCAAGACATAATAATCTTCCGTTGTATTTCATACGCATTACGTACGTAATTCGTATCATCTTCTTGTTCGATATTTTTTTGTTATATCCGATATTATTCACATACAAAATACATCCGAAAAACTCCATATTCGTAAAAGCCTTCCGCTATCATACACTTACATATACTCCGACCGATACGTATCCACATCTCCCCGGATAATTCGTATCATAAGTGGTATCAGAGCCCAAGGTCATCTCCTTGGGCGATTTATTCAACGAAATTTTTTGTTGAGATTAGCGCAGTCGGAAGAAAACAAAGTTTCCCGTGGATTCGACCGTTGGATCATCACGAAATTTTGACAAAGGTAAGCCAAGTTATTGAACTACAGTCTGAACGGTGGAGATCAGATTCTTTGATCATCTTCTTGGTTCATTCTTCACGGATTTCTTGGGAAAATTTTCTGTCCGATTTCTTATCAAGAACTATCTCTTGATTCTTGTTATGGATTTCTCCGAGCTCGATTTCTTGACGAAACTCCGTGACGCACTAAACGGCTTACCGGAGCAACGTATGCAAGAAAGACGCAGAGACGATGCCAACGATATTGATTTCTTGGCCAAATTCCGCAGCATACCGGAATTTCACGGAGATAGTAATCCAGATGCGTGCATAGATTGGCTCCATGCTTGTGAGGAGCACTCGGACTTCAAGGCTACCGCGATCAACCGCCGCGTTTCGCTGGTGACAAAGCGCCTCCGCGGTAGCGCCGCCTTCTGGTGGCAAAAATTGAAACAGTCTCGTTCACAACAACGTAAGCCTAAAATTACAGATTGGCAAAAATTCAGAAAATATTTCAAGCGAAGGTTCAAAGCCACATCTTACCACCAGTCGTTGTTTCCCCACCACCAATCCTTCGACGCCCCGCCGCCAACCTTTGATCAAAGATTTTTTTTTCATCGAAGAATTTCCAGCGAAGTTTTTTTTGACGAAGACGATGTCCCTACCACCATTTTCAATGAAGTAGACGAGACAGAGTTTTCAACGGAGCAATTCAACGAAGAAGATGAGTTGAGCCGTGTCTCCCTAGTCGACGAACCTAGATCTTGCTACTTTGATCATGGGCTAGTTGGTTGTGTTGGCCAAATTGACCAAAACGGACCAAATTATTTTAGTAACGCGAAATAAGATCACGGCCTTATGCTTTCTGAAACGGCTAATCTTGAAGATGAACTCTTTGTCACTGACGACTTTGATATGACAGAATTTCCTGCGGCATTTTTTGATGACAAAGAAGACGATGGTTGGAGTCGAGCTGCCCTATCGGAGCAAAGTGGGTCGTGTGACTTTGTTGCGGTACGAAACGAGCTTAGTGGATTAATTTTTGATGAGACATTATTGGAGGAGCACAGCAATATTGAAACGGAGTGTTGGTTAGATTATGACGGACCGCCAGCATTTGATGAGGAACCATTTGATGAAGAGGAATCCGTAATAAATCCTATGGTTCCCACCGTAATAAATTCTGTGTTTTCCATTTTTGATGATGAACCCGAGAAATCAGTGTTTCCAATTCTGGAGGAGGAACCCGATGTGGAGTTAACTGCAAGGCCCCATTTCAGATATCCACTCATGTCATGATATCGGTATTACCTGGCAGAGTAATTATTATTATTTTATTAATAATGATAGTTATTTTGTTGGTGAATCTCGAGGGGGCCCCACTACCTATCGTCTCAAGATTTTGAGTCATGTACGTACTGCGGACATCTTCGAGATCAAATACTTAGAGGCTTTAGTTAATTATCTTGGTGACGAAGGGAGTTCGGAATTGAGGACAATTCCCTTTAAAGAGAGAGGGTATGATACGAATCGGTCAACATCCTCAAATACAAAAAAGAAGATCATCACAAAGATTCCACCCCCACATCACAAACACATCGCCCCCCCTACCATTTTGTTCAAGTATGTCACTTTCAAATATTTCCTTTGATATTGTCCCTACTTTGAAGATACCTTCCCCACCATTACTACAAATCATGCTTGAAGGGGACCCTTACTTGTCTTCATATCTTTCACAAGATAATGAAGATATTCTCCTTCCCCACCTCAATATAAAAAAACGGCCCAAGCTTAAGATTTGATGAAGACTTTCATCAAATATCTTCTTCATGTCACCATCACCATCATACTTCCAAATGAAGACATTTCTCCCACCATAATACAAAACGTAAGAAACAAGATTGGAAGAAGACTTTCCTCAAAACTTTCCTTCATGTCATTGTCCCTCATGTCTTAATCACCATAATAATTCCAAAGAGGTGATATCATATCTTCACACCATGATACCTCACGTCCCATGCATAGATTTGAAGAAGACTTTCATCCTTCATGTCATTTTCCCTCATGTCCTAATCACCATAATAATTCCAAAAGGGTGATATCATATCTTCACAAAATCATCCTAATCACTACTTGAGGAATCGGCCGAATTGAAGAAAGGAAGGATACTTGGTTCTTCTTCATGTCACCATCACTACCTCATGTCTTAATCACCTAATAAACCAAGATACTTGGTATCTCATTTTTAGATATTTCGGCCGAAATGGAAGTTGCTAGGAAGTTTCATTTTTCGTGTTGTTGTATTTTCTACGGTTGGAAACTACTATATATAGTAGTACTTGTAACATTTGTAAAAAAGAAGCTTGAAGTGTAATAAACCTTGTATTTCTTTGAAATATACGTTGAACGAGTTCAACAAAACCTTGGTTATTATTTCGACGCGTCTCGAGATTTTAACTTGATCAATTCTCAATAGGTCTTGGGAAGAGATTACTTTTATCGAGTTATAGGTCTAGTTCGATAAAACACATCCAAATCCGTATACACTACTACCTCACGGCCGAAATCCATTTAAGTTCGGCCACCCCTTGTATTTTCGAGTGACACTTTGATAATCGTCAAGACATAATAATCTTCCGTTGTATTTCATACGCATTACGTACGTAATTCGTATCATCTTCTTGTTCGATATTTTTTTGTTATATCCGATATTATTCACATACAAAATACATCCGAAAAACTCCATATTCGTAAAAGCCTTCCGCTATCATACACTTACATATACTCCGACCGATACGTATCCACCTCTCCCCGGATAATTCGTATCAACTTATGACGCTCCAGAATATGATACTGCGTTAGTGCTTCGAGCTCTACATACCAAAATCATTCCAAGTGATACGGAGCAAAGAGACCAAATCTTTCATTCCAAATGCCGAGTCGGAGAAAAGTGGTGTAGTTTGATAATAGACGGAGGTAGTTGCACGAATGTAGCTTCAAATGAGATGGTTACCAAACTCGGGCTAACTACTACGGCCCACCCGAGGCCGTATGATTTACACTGGCTCGATGACGGAAGTAAAGTAAAGGTGTCAAGACAAGTACGGGTCAACTTAACTATGGGACTATACGGAGACGATGTGTTATGTGACGTACTTTCGATGGACGCATGCCACGTACTTTTGGGACGACCATGGATGTTCGACCGAGATGTTTTACATCGAGGTTGGAGTAATGAATATGAATTACGAGACAAAGGAAAGAAGATTGCACTCATATCGATATCCCCGCAAGCTATCCGTTCGATGAGTTCTAGTCGAGTGGAGAAACCGAAACTTTTTTTTTTGGGTTAATGATACGGAAATTGACTAGTCCGAATAAAGAAAACGAAGCAAGGATTGACGTAAATGGCCTTACAACGCGTCATGTACGTACGGCGACATTTTTAGGCGAGAAAACGGACACAATACGTAAAAGGACCAAGCTGCCGAGCTCGACCGTGTCCCAGGACACGCCCATGTCGCAACCTTCCTAATTGGCGACGACGCCGCAGGACTCGGCCGTGTCCGAGACACGGCCATGTCCTACTCTTCCGAAAGCATCGAAAGTCTGCTGACCACCCGGCCGTGTCGGCCCGAACACGGTCGAGTCCTGCTGCATCCGTCCATAATGCGCCGCGACCGTGTCCATCGACACGGCCCGTGTCCGGCAGCCAGCCCCTTTTTGTTTTTACACCTTGTGTGTTGTTTTTGTCTCCTTTTCCTTTCTTTATCCCCCTATTATTTGATGTTGTTATTTTTATAGTTTTATTTTGATTCTTGTCTTCCTTTTCAAGATCATTTGATCTTGCTTTTGATTTCTTTACTTGGTTTTTGTTTTTCATTTCAAAGATCATGTGATCTTGTTGTTTTAGATTCCTTAGTTGTAAGAAGGCTTCACCTCCTATAAGTAGTCATTGATTAGCCTTGTAATAGATAGAGTATTGTATGTTGAAGAAATAAGAATACACTTGTGTTTTCTTGGTGAATGCTTTTCATCGAAACCTTGATTATAATTCAACGCGTTTTCGAGTTTTAATCGAATCGATTCTCAATAGGTCTTGAGGAAAGATTATCTTATCAAACTATAGGTCTAGTTTGATAAATCATTCATATTGTTCTTGTTTATGTAAGCCGAATTGCCCTACTTTCGGTTATATCTTACGAGTGTTACACATATTCGAGTGTTGTGAGGATCAAATATATTTCCGCTGCATTCCATACGAGTTTACGTCCACTTTCATACGTAATTCGCATCAGTTAATGGTCAATTGCATAAATAAAGGAAAAATACAAAGAAAGTGCATGAGGGTTGGCCTCATCACAAAATGTAAAATGCCTAATCTCCAACCAAGTACCCTACTAACGATTTAATATTATAACACATGGGTCTAACCAATTCGTAAAAAAGTACTATCATACAACTCTACCAAGCAATTTTCCACAATCTACGAATAGCCATACTTGTCAATGATTCAGGAATCTGCATAGTGATCAATTTGTCTCGTACGATGTTGAGGGCTCGGTAAGCGACGATCTCGGGTTCATTCTTGACATTACCGAAAATCCTATCATTTCTCTCACGCCATATGAAGTAAACAATGGCAGCGAACATGGCTCGATATGCATAGTTCACCATGTGTTTAACCCTTCATAGCTTAGCAGCTCTCTTAACACCCCTATTCCAATAAGGACCATCCCATTTAAACCGAATCTCTTGTCGAAGAACATTCATGCATCGGCTAGAGTAACTACACTGAAAGAAAAGATGGTCATGGGATTCCTTGCTTCTATCCATGCACAACACGCATACATCATCCCCATGGTTCAACCAAGGTTTATCTTTAGTAGCTAACCGCTCATAAATAGCTAACCAAAGAATAAATAAATAGCTCGGTATACGGCACTTCCCTTGGATCAGCACAAACCACTCTATCTTTGGGCCAGAGATTCTAAATAATTGGATAGCTGTAGCAGCTGAGTATATGCCATTTGGTGCCAGACCCCATGAAATACGATCCTCCGCAGACTGAGTAATAATGGGCAAATCTTCGACAATACAACCAATCTCCATTCTAGTAGTAGACGGCCAATCCCATAATCCCCTGTTACTAACCGGATCCAATCTAGCATCATTCGATAATCCAGTAATCATTGGGCCTAGCGGGTACTTATCAATAAGAATTCCGTGTGGATGCCATGGGTCTTTCCAAAGTAGGAAGCGATGCCCATCTCCCACATGATAAATAAAAGCTTTTTGCACTTGATGGCGAAGTTTAAGCATTTGTCTCCAACTCCATGGGCAAGAGGATAGAATCGATAGGAGCCAAAAAGAGTTCATTTTTATCCGGTATTCGCGAACCCAAACCACCCACACGGAGCTGCCATCATCTACTAGCAAGTTCCAGATATGACGTAATATTAGCGATTTGTTATGATATGTCAAAGGAATAATACCAAGACCCCCCCCTCTTCTTTCGGTTTGCAAATAACGGACCAGCTCACCTTATCATAACCCGAACCCGAAGATCCTCTCCATAGAAAGTTTCTCAATTTTGATTCAATGCATCGGATCACTCCTTTAGGAAGGATAAAGATTTCAGCCCAATATATGTGCAATGTATTCAAGATAGAACGGATCAGCTGGAGACGACCGGCATAAGATAACATTCTGTTAGACCACGAACCAACACGTTCATCCAGTTTCATGAGAAGCGGTTTACAATCAGCAATAGTGAGTTTTGATGTAATGAGTGGAACTCCAAGATATCGCATGGGCAAAGAGCCGATGTTATACCCTACAATGGGTTGCAACACATCGGTTAGTGGATTGGCTCGAGCAGAAAGGAACATATTACTTTTCAACAGGTTAGCTCTCAATCCCGATAATTGGCCAAATAAATCCGTCCCCTTCTGTAAGACCCTAACGGACTCCACGTCTGCGTTACAAAATAATAGCAAGTCATCAGCAAAGCTCAACATTACCGTTTTAGTACGATGACACCTCCAATGGTATCTAAAGTTCGGATGTGTCGCAATGTGTTGATTTAAAATTCCATGAAGAACCTCCATAACAAGCACAAAAATATAAGGCGATACTGGATCGCCTTGTCTCAGCCCACGTTTACCAAAAAAATATCCTTCGGTCGTGCCATTGATATTAATAGAAAAAGTCGGCGTTGTCATGCATGCACGTATCCATCCAATGAAACGTGGATGGAAGTGCATCTCTTCTAACATAGTCAAAACGAATTCCCATTCCACCATATCATATGCCTTCATAAGATCAACTTTGAAAGCACATCTAGCCGGAAGATCCTTTTTTTGTAACCATAAAGTAGTTATAGAGCCAAAAGCACATTATCACTAATTCGCCTCCCCGGGATAAAAGCAGTTTGAGATTTATCCACCAAGTTCCCCAGGAAATCACACATCCGATTAGCAATTATTTTGGAGATGACTTTATAGATAACATTACAGCATGAAATAGGACGAAAATCTCTAGGATTATTCGGAGCCTCCACCTTCGGAATTAAAGCAAGAAGGGTAGTGTTGATTTCTTTAACGAGCAGCCCTGTCTCAAAGAATTGTACAATAGCTCGGGTCACCTCTCTTCCTACGACACCCCACGTCTTCTTAAAAAAGCAAGATGTATATCCATCAGGACCCGGAGCCTTAGAGTCTTTAAATCCGAAGAGAACACTCTTAATTTCCTCATCGGTAACTCGCCGAACCATATGCGATGCATCATCTGGTGACAATCGTTTAGTGATAAACGGATGGATCATTTCCCGATTAATATTGGGCTGAATTGAGCTTCCAAGTAAATTAGAGTAATATCTAATGATCTCAGCCCGTACTAGTTCTGGTTCATCCACCATAATCCCATCTGAGTTCTCAATACGTATTATACGACTTCTGGCCTTCTTAACAGCCATTCTACGGAAAAAATAGGCCGTGCATTGATCCCCATCTTTTAGCCATTCCACCTTAGCCCTCTGACTGAGAAAAGAATGTTCTTACTTAACTGCAATAGCATAAACATAACGGCATCTTTTTTCTAATTCAAGAAGTGGCTGAAACAAAGGAAATTTGGCCACATATTTCTGAGCAATATCCAGATAAGCACTTGCTTCTATCACATTCTTACTCAAGTTTCCTTTACTGCTCCTTAATTCCTTCAACCCTGGTTTCAAGACTTGGAGCTTCTTTATCAACGAATACATAGGAAGACCATAAATTTGATGCCTCCAAATATTAGCTACAAGTGTATGAAATTCGGCCTTATCCGCTAAAAAATTATCAAATCGGAAATTGGGGTTTTTACCTCTAACCCCCGCTTCATGCTGAAGAATCAACGGAGAGTGATCTGAAGTTTTAGGTTGCCCACAACAGTAATGCACAGTAGGAAACTTAGTGAACCATGTAGGATTTCCAACCACCCTATCCAATCTCCTCCAAATACAATTTGGGCTAACTTGGCAATTAGACCAAGAGAACCAAGGACCCTTCATAGGAAGGGTAATTAATTCTGAAACAGTTAAACATGCTGAAAAATCCTCATTAATGGTTTGAACATCATCACCTCCAAGCATCTCACTGTGATCCAGTATAGCATTGAAATCACCCATAACAAAGCCACGGGTCTTCACTTCTAGTTTCCTAGAATGACATAAGCTCGTCCCAAAGACTCCTCCGCTCAATAATCGTGTTATACCCATATACAAATGATATATAACAAATAGATTGAGAATCAAGTACCGTTGCCTTCGTATGCACAACTTGCTCGAAGCTACCCAGAATATCCACTTGCACATAAGAACTATCCCATCCTATCCAAATACGGTTCGCCGGACCATTAGAGTAATCGATATGCCATTTCCATAATTTATGAATACGTTCACATATAGGACTAACATTACGTAATTGCACTCTAGTCTCCAAAAATGCACAGATTCTTAATTGATTAGCCGAAATTAGCTCTCTAGCCGCTTGTTGGTGATCCAGCTTATTAAGGCCACGTACATTCCAACATGCAGTCGGGATCATTTAACATCTTTAAGGGCTGCTCTAGGACCCTGCATTGAGTTATTGATAGCCATAACTTGATCATCCCTTTCCATACCTCCCGCCACCTCCAGTACCGCAAATGGATTAGTATCCATTATAGAATCCTTCCCTTTGTCATTCATATTTCGACGTGGAGAACCAATAACATCATCAACCATTTTCACCATATCCGCTGGGAACAAAGGAGAATTAGAATGTTTCTTAGATCTTGCATCCATCCATCCCTCATTATCCATTCTCAGAGATTTTTGCGTTTTCGGAACATATACTTGAATTGGTTTAGCATTAGGAAGTTTCTTGTTCACCTTAGGACATTCTTTATCAATATGACCAAATGACATACACAACGTACATATCGGGGGTTTCCACTCGTATTCAACTTCAATTTTACAATTGCCATTATATTCTCCTGATTCCGAGGGTAGCATCAAAACCACGTGGTCATGCAATTTAGAATGGATATCAACCACAACACAAACTCTAGCATAATCAATCCTAGCTATTGTGGATGTAAAAACATCAGCATGTAAAGGCTTACCGACCGCACTTGCCACCAAACCCAGTCCCTCCGTTGTCCAGTACTCCATTGGGAGGTTTTTAAACTTCACCCATATTGGCACTTCAGTGTGGTTTTGTTTTTCCAGTGACAAACCTTCTTTCCATTTCTCAAGAAAAAGGGGTTGTCCAGCGTAGTTCCATGGTCCTCCTTCAATGACCTCAACCATTGCGCATTCCGATTCAAATTCGAATAAATAATATCCATTAGCTTTTGCTCTGACTTCCTTCAAACCCTTCCATAATGACATTGAGAAATTCTTAACAGCAAAGAATGAAAGTTTTGGCCCCAAAAAATATCCAACTGCCGTGGATTTCCATCTATTCATGCCTAGAGAAGCCACCTGCCAAGGAGGTTTGATAACTGCATGGCCATCTATGATTTCTTGATACGAATTACGTAAGTAATACGTATAAAATACAACGGAAGTTTAACAAGTATCAAAGTAACACTTGAAAATTACTAAGGGTGGCCGAGTTTGAATGGTGTTCGGCCGTGAGGTAGTAGTGTATACGGATTTTGATGTGTTTTATCGAACTAGACCTATAACTCGATAAAAGGTAATCTCTTCCCAAGACCTATTGAGAATTGATCAAGTTAAAATCTCGAGACACGTCGAAACAATAACTAAGGTTTGTTGAACTCGTTCAACGTATATTTCAAAGAAATACAAGGTTTATTACTTTCAAGATATCTTACAATCACCAAATGGACTACTATATATAGTAGTATACAAGGATAATGATACAAAAACAACAAGAAAAAAAACGAAAATGCAAGTCTCCATCCCTTAGCATGTTCGGCCGATTCTTCAAGGTGGGGAAGGAGGAGATCTTCTTGATTTGGCAAGATATGAAGACTTTTGATGATTCCCTTTCATCATGCTTGGGCCGCAAATTTCAAAGGGTGGGGAAGGATATCTTCACAAATTTGAATAAGATAAAAGTTTTGGTGATTTTGCCATAAAAAAAAGGATGCTTGACAAATCTTCAAGCTTTGTGGACCAATCGGCCGAACATCCATGTTTCGGGCCGATTCCGATGTTAATTCCGTCGCCATATTTACGTAACTCCGGTTCCGATTAACAACGTAACTCCAATCCGCGTATTCTTTTCTCCCAAGTATAATGATGCATGGCCATGCGTATCGTCGTGGACGTCGATTTTTATTGGAGCTTCTTCGATTGGAATATTAGATATCGTATCATTCCCTCCTTCTTTGAAAGGAATTGACCTCAATTCCGTAATGCCATCGTCGTCAAGGTAAGGCGAGAGATCACCTACGTTGAAAGTCGCATGTACTCCGTATTCGCCCGGAAGTTCGACTTTGTATGCGTTGTCGTTCACTTTTTCCACAATTTTGTACGGACCCTCGGCTCTCGGCATCAATTTGTTCTTCCGTTTACTTGGGAATCTTTCTTTTCTCAAATGTATCCAAACTAAGTCGCCAACATCAAATAATCTCGCTTTTTTATTTTTGTTCGACTTCCGTTTGTAAATTTCATTCACTTCTTTAATCCGTTCCCGTATCTTTTCATGTAACTTCATCATTGATTTGAGTTTTGCTTCGGCGTCTTTGTGAACCAATTCGTTGCTCGGCAAGGGAATCAAGTCCAATGGCAAGTGCGGATTTAATCCGTATACTACTTCAAAAGGTGAATGGGCCGTGGCATAACCGGGTGATCGGTTGTATGCGAATTCCGCATGAGCAAGTTTAACGTCCCAATCCTTTTGTGTTTTATTCACCAATCCTCGCAATAATGCTCCCAAGGTTCGATTCGTCACCTGTCCGCCCATCGGTTTGTGGGTGATGTGAAGTCGAATAGGAGTTTACTGCCCACTTGTATCCACAAAGTATTCCAGAAGTAACTCAGAAATTTGGAATCTCGATCCGACACGATAGTTTTTGGAACTCCGTGTAAACGAACTATTTCCCGGAAGTACAAGTCCGCCACATTGCTTGCATCATCGAAAAGTGAGCCATTTTCGAAAAACGGTCGACGACCACCATGATCGAGTCTTTGCCTCATTGAGTACGAGGTAAGGCCTCAATAAAATCCATCGAGACATCCTCCCATGGTCGTAACGGTATTGGCAACGGCATGTATGTACTCGACTTGAACGAACTTTTCATCATATGACAAGTGACGCATTTACTCACGATTGTGCTCACGTCACCATACATCTTTGGCCAAAAGAAATGTTCTTTTAGCACTTCTACAGTCTTGGTCGAGCCGAAGTGACCGGCTAGTCCTCCTCCGTGCGCCTCTCGAACCAGCAATTCCCGAATTGTATGTCTCGGCACACATAATTTATTTCCCTTGAAAAGAAAGCCATCTTGTAAGACAAATTCCTCATACGGGGCCGTTTTACAACGGTTAAAAATTTCCCCGAAGTCCAAATCGTCGCTGTAATGATTTTTCAAAGTCTCGAACCCCAACAAACGAACATCTAGAATCGACAGTAAGGCATACCGTCTTGATAGTGCATCCGCCACTATATTACTCTTCCCGTCTTTGTACTTGGATGAAAAGTGAAAAGATTGTAAAAATTCCACCCATTTTGCATGTCTCGGGCTTAGCTTACTTTGTCCGTTGATGTATTTCAACGACTCGTGATCCGAATGCGGACGAAATGTTTCGAACGTAGATAATGACTCCAATGATCGAGTGCTCTCACGATAGCATAGAACTCCTTGTCGTAAGTACAATAATTCACTCGGGCGCCACTTAGTTTCTCCGAAAAATAGGTGATGGGACGGCCTCTTTGAATAAGCACTGCCCCGATTCCAACTCCGCTAGCGTCGCATTCCACCTCAAACGGTTGTGAAAAATTGGGTAACGTCAAAATCGGCGCTTCACATAATTTTCCCTTTAAATTTTCAAAAGCCTTTTGGGCCGCCTCGTTCCATGCAAAGGTTCCTTTTTTTAGACACTCCGTGATCGGACTGGAGATGGTGCTAAAGTCCCGTATGAATCGTCGGTAAAAAGAAGCGAGGCCATGAAATGATCGTACCTCCGTGATCGTCTTTGGGGTCGGCCATGACTTGATTGCCGTGATCTTTTCTTGGTCGACTGAAACTCCGTCTTTTGAAACAACATAGCCGAGAAAGACAAGACTCTCGACTAGGAAAGTACACTTCTCCCGCTTTCCATAAAGTTTCTGTTCCCTTAGCGTCTCAAATACGTGCCGCAAATGTTCGAGATGTTCCTCTAAGGATCGACTGTAGATCAAAATGTCGTCTAGGTATACGACAACAAACTTTCCCAAGAAAGGTTTGAGAACCTCGTTCATCAACCTCATAAAAGTTCTCGGGGCGTTGGTGAGGCCGAATGGCATCACAACCCATTCGTAAAGTCCATTCTTTGTTTTAAACGCCGTTTTCCATTCGTCTCCCTCTCGCATGCGAATTTGATGGTATCCGCTCCGTAAATCAACTTTGGAAAATATAACCGAGCCATGTAACTCGTCCAACATGTCGTCTAGTCTCGGGATGGGGAACCGATACTTGACGGTGATGTTATTCACGGCTCTCTCACAATACACATTCGCCATGATCCGTCTTTTTTTGGTACAAGTAGAACTGGAACCGCACACGGACTTAAACTTTCTCGGACATATCCGTGATTCATGAGTTCATCAATTTGACGTTGTAGTTCTTTGGTTTCTTTGGGATTACATCGATACGCCGCTTTGTTCGGTAATGGAGCTCCCGGTATAAGATCAATTTGGTGTTCAATTCCGCGGATAGGTGGTAATCCTACCGGCAAGTCTTCGGGAAATACATCCGAGAACTCGTGTAATAGTGCATCTATCTCTTCTTCGTGGTGTGACTTGGTGGCAAGATTTCGGACTTCTTTGATCATCATCAAATAAACACATTCGCCATCGTCAATGGCGTGTTCGACTTCTTTCTCGTTTGCAAACATCGTAAGTTTCGGTCCTTCGACTTTTTTTGAACTCATCGTCCGGATAGCTTGAGGTGACATAGGTTTAAGAACAATTTTTTTTACCTTTGTCACGTAACTCATACTCGTTACTCCTCCCTCGATGTAGTACATCCCGATCAAATAACCAAGGTCTTCCTAATAACACGTGACATGCGTCCATCGGTAATACATCGCATGTAATATCATCACCATACGAACCCATGGTGAGTCCGACCTTCACTTGTCTTGACACTTTCACTTTTTTTCCATCATCGAGCCAATGGAGTGCATACGGCTTTGGATGGGCCGTGGTGATCAAACCGAGTTTTGAGACCATCTCGCTTGATGCCACGTTTGTACAACTTCCACCGTCAATGATCAAGCTACACCATTTATCTCCGACACGACACTTCGTGTGGAAGATTTGGTCTCGTTGTTCTTCGTCACTCGGGGCTGCCTTCGTTTGTAACATGCGAAGGACGAGGTTCGTGTCATAGTTCGGGGCATCGTATGACTCGCATTCTTGTTCTTCTTCGTCAGCTTCTAAGTTAAAAACGTCTCCAATTTTTTCTTCTTCGGCTAGTAATTCTTCTCGGGCGGCTATGGCTTCTCGTAACGTCACAATTCTCCGATTTGGACAAGCACTTTGATAGTGTCCAAATCCTTGACATTTGAAACACCGGACTTTAGATAGGCTTGTTTCTTTTGGGGTGATAGGAGTTTTTTGAATGGTAGTAACGGGTTGGCTTGTGGTGACAGTTTTTGGAGACGAGCTAGAACTCGCGCCAAAGTTGGTATTTCCGTATTTAGATGGGAATTCGGGTTTAGAAAGTTTTGCTTTGTTTTGATTTTCCAACTTTATGCAAAGCCCGCATAAAGTATCAAAATCGGCATAGGGGTAGAGTTCCACGGAATTAGCAATATTTTTGTTCAAACCTCGTAGGAAACGGGACATCCGCAATTCTTCGCTTTCTTCAAGTTCTCCCATCAAGGATAAGTTTTCAAACTCCTCGATGTACTCCTCGACACTTAGCTTTCCTTGCGTGAGTTCATAAATTTTTCGATACAAGCTTAACTTGTGTGTAGTCGGGACATATCTTTTTCGTAGTTTCTTTTTAGAGAATCCCACGACGTATCTTCTCTTTCCTAAGCCACGAACTCTTTGTGTCTTCATTCGCTCAAACCAAAGGGAAGCTCCCTTTCCAAGTTTGAGAATCGCATACTTGCAACGTACCTCGTCATTGAGATCCTTGAACTCAAACATTCGTTCAATTTTTCTTTCCCACTCCAAATAAACCTCGGGATCGGTGCCGCCTATGAACTCCAGAAGTTCGCTTGTCTTGTATTCATCAGCATGTCGTGGTGCATGCATGGTGTCGTATCCTCGTCATGCTTGGATTCTGGGCTCCGGTAAGCCACGAAGAACGTCACGTAGTTGTGCTACTTCTTCATCGGTGAATGCCATCTTCTTGAGTAACGTCGAGAACTGTGAGACAAATGTCTCTGATACCACTTATGATACGAATTACGTAAGTAATACGTATAAAATACAACGGAAGTTTAACAAGTATCAAAGTAACACTTGAAAATTACTAAGGGTGGCCGAGTTTGAATGGTGTTCGGCCGTGAGGTAGTAGTGTATACGGATTTTGATGTGTTTTATCGAACTAGACCTATAACTCAATAAAAGGTAATCTCTTCCCAAGACCTATTGAGAATTGATCAAGTTAAAATCTCGAGACACGTCGAAACAATAACTAAGGTTTGTTGAACTCGTTCAACGTATATTTCAAAGAAATACAAGGTTTATTACTTTCAAGATATCTTACAATCACCAAATGGACTACTATATATAGTAGTATACAAGGATAATGATACAAAAACAACAAGAAAAAAACGAAAATGCAAGTCTCCAACCCTTAGCATGTTCGGCCGATTCTTCAAGGTGGGGAAGGAGGAGATCTTCTTGATTTGGCAAGATATGAAGACTTTTGATGATTCCCTTTCATCATGCTTGGGCCGCAAATTTCAAAGGGTGGGGAAGGATATCTTCACAAATTTGAATAAGATAAAAGTTTTGGTGATTTTTGATACGAATTACGTATGTAAGTGTACGTAAAACGTATAAAATACAACGGAAGATTATCACGGTCTTATGATACGAATTCTCTCTCGGTACAGCAGAAGACTCTTCCACGTACGGTAGCGAACAGTACTCAGCCGAAATGAAGCAAGCCGCTACAGCAGTTCCGAACAGCAGTAACTCGTCGATATAGCACTTCCGAACAGCAAGACTCGCTCGATACAGCAATTTCGAACAGCAGGACTCGCTCGTCTGACAAAGAACTCGTCGATCTGACAAAATAAAAGGTGGTGGCCGAAATTTATACGGTTTTCGGCCGGGATGTAGGATAGTGTATGAGTTTGAATGTGTTTTACCGAATTAGACCTATAACTCGATAAAAATAATCTCTCCTCAAGACCTATTGAGAATCGATCAAGTTATAATTCGAGACGCGTCGAAATAATAACTAAAGTTTTGTTGAACTCGTTCAACGTATATTTCAAAGAAATACAAGGTTTATTAATATTCAAGATCTTTTACAAATGCAACAAGCACTACTATATATAGTAGTTTCCAACCATAGAAAATACAACAAAAACAAGCAAATGAAACTTCCTAGCAACTCCTTCAAATCGGCCGAATCATGGAGGGATGATGAGGATTTTGTGGTGATATGATATCAAGTCTTTTTGGATTTATTATGGTGACTATGACATGAGGGACAATGACATGAAGGAAAGTTTTGAGGAAAGTCTTCTTCCAATCTTGTGTTTTGGCCGTGAGGTATCATGGTGGGAAGGAGAAATATCTTCATTTGGAGTTATTATGGTGATGGTGACATGAAGAAGATATTTGATGAAAGTCTTCATCAAATCTTAAGCTTGGGCCGATTTTGTAGTGAGGTGGGGAAGGAGAAATATCTTCATGCATCTTGACAAAGATATGAAGTCAAGTAAGGGTCCCTTTCAAGCATGATGTGGCCGAGTTTTCATGCTTTCGGACCGATTTCGTCGTCGAGTTTTACGTTACTCCGGTTCCGATTAACAACGTAACTCCAATCCGCGTGTTATTTTCTCCCAAGTATAATGATGCATGACCATGCGAATTTGTGTCGTCGTGGATGTCGATTTTTATTGGAGCTTCTTCGATTGGAATATTAGATATCGTATCATCTTCAAAGTAGGGACAATATCAAAGGAAATCTTTGAAAGTGACATACTTGAACAAAATGGAAGGGGAAAAACGAATGGTGGTGGTGTTTGAAGGATGATTGAAAGTGACACTTCAAGACTTTGAACATGAAAGGGGGGGGGGGGGGCGATATGTTTGTGATGTGGGGTGGGATCTTTGTGATGATCTTTGACAAAGATATGATATCTTTTATGATGATGGAATGGTGGGAGGAATCTTTTAATATGGGGACAAATCTTTGACAAAGATTTGTGAAGACCTTGTAATGAAAAGATAACAAATGTGACAAAATCTTCATGGTGTTGGGGAATGGGGCGGCCGAATGCAATTCATGACTTTAGTATGCATGGTGCATACTACGTATGAATGTCGACACGTCTATGTTATTCCGAGTCCGATCACTAAAATGCATTCCAATCTTCTTCATTTGGAATAGTCATTTTCGTATCATTATTCGGAATAGTTGTTTTCGTATCATTCCCTCCCTCTTTAAATGGAATTGTCCTCAATTCCGAACTCCCTTCGTCACCAAGATAATTAACTAAAGCCTCTAAGTATTTGACTTCGAAAATGTCCGCAGTGCGTACATGGCCCAAAATCTTGAGACGATAGGTAGTGGGGCCCCCTCGAGAATCACCAACAAAATAACTATCATTATTAATAAAATAATAATAATTACTCCGCCAGGTAATACAGATATCATGAAATGAGTGAATATCTGAAATGGGACGTACGGTTAACTCCACATCGGGTTCCTCCTCCAGAATTGGAAACACTGATAATTCCATATCGGGTTCACCCTCCAAAATTGGAAACACTGATTTCTCGGGTTCATCATCAAAAATGGAAAACACAGAATTTATTACGGTGGGAACCATAGGATTTATTACGGATTCCTCTTCATCAATTGGTTCCTCATCAAATGTTGGCGGTCCGTCATAATCTGACCAACTCTCCGTTTCAAAATTATTGGGCTCCCCGAATAATGGCCCATCACAAAAGAATTTACTAACCTCAATTTGGTAATCATCCAAGACCATAAGTCCATCACCAGAAACTGAGTCGATATGAAATTTAGGCCCAAAATTGTCGTTTTCTTCTAACCGATCAATTTTAGTACCAAGCTCAATTTTGTCTTCCACAACTTTAAAAGGTTCCATTTGCGTGAATAATTCCTTCGACCCATCAATTCCGTTTTGGTCAATTTGACCAACACAACTGATTGGTTCATGCTCGTAATAGCAAGTTCCAAGTTCGTCAATTATGGAAACATGGCTCAACTCACTTTCTTCATTGTATTGCTCCGTTGAAAACTCTGTCTCGTCTACTTCATTGAAAATGACCGTAGGGACATTGTCTTCATCGAAAAAAATTTCTGTTGGGAATTCCTTGATGGAGGAAGACCTTAGATCGAATGCCGGTGGCGGGGCGTCGAAGGATTGGTGGTAAGATGGGGATTTGAACCTTCGATTGAAATATTTTTTGAATTTAAGTCAATCTTGGATTTTAGGCTTACGTTGTTGTGAACGGGACTGTTTCAATTTTTGCCACCAGACGGCGGCGCTACCGCGGAGGCACCATGCCACCAACGAAACGCGGCGGTTGATCGGGGCAGCCTTGAAGTCCGAGTGCTCCTCACAAGCACGAAGCCAATCTATGCACGCATTTGGATTACTATCTCCGTGAAATTCCGGTATGCTGCGGAATTTGGCCAAGAAATCAATATCGTTGGCATCGTCCCTGTGTCTTTCTTGCATACGTTGCTCCGGTAAGCCGTTTAGTGCGTCACGGAGTGTCATCAAGAAATCGAGCTCGGAGAAATCCATAACAAGAATCAAGAGATAGTTTTTGACAAGAAATCGGACAGAAAATTTTCCAAGAAATCCGTGAAGAATGAACCAAGAAGATGATCAAAGAATCCGATCTCCACCGTTCAGACTGTAGTTCAATGAGTTGGCTTACCTTTGTCAAAATTTCGTGACGATCCAACGGTCGAATCCACGGGAAACTTTGTTTTCTTCCGACTGCTCTAATCTGCCAATGTTATGCGAAAATTCTTCTAACCGTGAAGAACAACCCAAGAAGGTGACTAAATACTTCAACAAAAAAAAAAATCGGTGAATATAGTTGATCGCCCAAGGAGATGACCTTGGGCTACGATACCACTTATGATACGAATTACATATATAAGTGTACGTAAAACGTATAAAATACAACGGAAGATTATCACGGTCTTATGATACGAATTCTCTCTCGGTACAGCAGAAGACTCTTCCACGTACGGTAGCGAACAGTACTCAGCCGAAATGAAGCAAGCCACTACAGCAGTTCCGAACAGCAGTAACTCGTCGATATAGCACTTCCGAACAGCAAGACTCGCTCGATACAGCAATTTCGAACAGCAGGACTCGCTCGATACAGCAACTCGTCGATACAGCAAAATAAAAGGTGGTGGCCGAAATTTATACGGTTTTCGGCCGGGATGTAGGATAGTGTATGGGTTGGAATGTGTTTTACCGAATTAGACCTATAACTCGATAAAAATAATCTCTCCTCAAGACCTATTGAGAATCGATCAAGTTATAATTCGAGACGCGTCGAAATAATAACTAAAGTTTTGTTGAACTCGTTCAACGTATATTTCAAAGAAATACAAGGTTTATTAATATTCAAGATCTTTTACAAATGCAACAAGCACTACTATATATAGTAGTTTCCAACCATAGAAAATACAACAAAAACAAGCAAATGAAACTTCCTAGCAACTCCTTCAAATCGGCCGAATCATGGAGGGATGATGAGGATTTTGTGGTGATATGATATCAAGTCTTTTTGGATTTATTATGGTGACTATGACATGAGGGACAATGACATGAAGGAAAGTTTTGAGGAAAGTCTTCTTCCAATCTTGTGTTTTGGCCGTGAGGTATCATGGTGGGAAGGAGAAATATCTTCATTTGGAGTTATTATGGTGATGGTGACATGAAGAAGATATTTGATGAAAGTCTTCATCAAATCTTAAGCTTGGGCCGATTTTGTAGTGAGGTGGGGAAGGAGAAATATCTTCATGCATCTTGACAAAGATATGAAGTCAAGTAAGGGTCCCTTTCAAGCATGATGTGGCCGAGTTTTCATGCTTTCGGACCAATTTCGTCGTCGAGTTTTACGTTACTCCGGTTCCGATTAACAACGTAACTCCAATCCGCGTGTTATTTTCTCCCAAGTATAATGATGCATGACCATGCGAATTTGTGTCGTCGTGGATGTCGATTTTTATTGGAGCTTCTTCGATTGGAATATTAGATATCGTATCATCTTCAAAGTAGGGACAATATCAAAGGAAATCTTTGAAAGTGACATACTTGAACAAAATGGAAGGGGGGGGGAAAACGAATGGTGGTGGTGTTTGAAGGATGATTGAAAGTGACACTTCAAGACTTTGAACATGAAAGGGGGGGGGGGGGCGATATGTTTGTGATGTGGGGTGGGATCTTTGTGATGATCTTTGACAAAGATATGATATCTTTTATGATGATGGAATGGTGGGAGGAATCTTTTAATATGGGGACAAATCTTTGACAAAGATTTGTGAAGACCTTGTAATGAAAAGATAACAAATGTGACAAAATCTTCATGGTGTTGGGGAATGGGGCGGCCGAATGCAATTCATGACTTTAGTATGCATGGTGCATACTACGTATGAATGTCGACACGTCTATGTTATTCCGAGTCCGATCACTAAAATGCATTCCAATCTTCTTCATTTGGAATAGTCATTTTCGTATCATTATTCGGAATAGTTGTTTTCGTATCAATTTTGCCATAAAAAAAAGGATGCTTGACAAATCTTCAAGCTTTGTGGACCAATCGGCCGAACATCCATGTTTCGGGCCGATTCCGATGTTAATTCCGTCGCCATATTTACGTAACTCCGGTTCCGATTAACAACGTAACTCCAATCCGCGTATTCTTTTCTCCCAAGTATAATGATGCATGGCCATGCGTATCGTCGTGGACGTCGATTTTTATTGGAGCTTCTTCGATTGGAATATTAGATATCGTATCATTTCTGGTGGAGTATATTGCATGGTTCGCCTTTTAGAAGATGAGAAAGCATAATCGTTCACTGTAGGTTCCTCCATCGGGATCTTAATATTACCAAACAGGCCGACGTCCTGATCTGTTGCCTTAGGATCAGTCGATGCAGTAGCCATGCCGTTAGTTGCTGTTATACAAGTACTAGGGTTAGGGTTTCCTTCACACCTGCTATCCTTATTACGTTTACTCCTAAGGATCTCGTTGGAATCCTGAAGACCAGCGAACATGGAGCTAGGTTGAAAAGAATCCTGATCTGCAAATTAGCCTTTAATTCCGATGCCTCCTTACTTCCTTCGACCCTCTCAACAAGGTTTATGAACTCCGGAACTTTGAATTCGTCAGCAAAGGATGGGATGCGAGCTGTGATTTTTCCTATATCCAGCGTGAATCGTTGCAGTGATGGAGAATCTGTATGGATTAGCATTGAATTTTGAGAAGGATCCATCGTCAGATTGCATGAAGAAGATGATATGTAAAGAGTGTGTGAAATCGCATGCTGAGTGTGTGAAATCGCCGCTCTCCAAACTCTTATCTAATTCGAGAAACTGAAACTTACCATGCTTGCTAGCGAAAGAGATATGGAACATGCCATTAATGACGGGGAGCGAGTATATTTGGTGATGTTTAAAGAGACATGGGATGAGTTCTTTTCTCGGTAATGATAATAGATGGAAGCTATATTTTGATACGAATTTGACGATACAGGATGTAACTTACAAGGTTATTTCCTAATGATACAGGCTCCTACATAATCCTTGGTTCTTGGCGGATGTGTGTGGATAGTCGGGCCGTGAACAATATCACTGTCAAGTATCGGTTCCCTATCCCGAGACTTGATGACATGTTAGCCGAACTACATGGTTCGGTGGTCTTTTCAAAGGTGGGTTTACGAAGCGGATATCATCAAATTCGAATGCGAGAAGGTGACGAGTGGAAGACGGCCTTCAAGCACGGGTACACAAGAAACCAAACTATACTAGTTCTTTAGACAAGAGAAAATCCGCATGGGTATATAAGGTGGCCCGTTTTATAAGGAAATCCTCCTTCCAAATTCAAGAATTCTTCACTAATGATGCGAATTACGTATGAAAATGTACGTAAACTCGCAAGGAAATGCAGCGGATATATTTTGTTACCTCACAACACTCGTATATGTGTAACACTCGTAAGAATTCACCGAAAGCAGGGTAATTCGGCTTACGTAAACAAGATAATATGAAAGTAATTTATCAAACTAGACCTGTAGTTTGATAAGGCAATCTCTCCCTAAGACCTATTGAGAATTGATTAAATTACAACTCGAAGACGCGTCGAATTATAATCAAGATGTGCTGAAAATCATTCAACAAGAATATATACACAATGTATTTCATTTTTTTTAAGCTTCAAGATGGCTTTCAAAGGTTGAAGATGAGGCTTTATAAATAGCCATTACAACTACAAATAAGATCAAACAAGATCACACAAGAAAACAAGCAAACATTAAACTAATCTATCAACTTTGACAAAGATTGAAAACAAAGTCATGCTTGGCTTCTTCCTTTCATTTTCGGCTGTGGGGTAAGTTGGAAGGAGGAGATAACATCTTTCACATGTGGTATCCTTTTGTAAGACTTTGATAAGGATAGAAAATGAAAGCAACATCTTGGCATTTTCTTCCATGTAGTTCGGCCGATTTTTCAAAGGGTGGAGTGAGCCAAATCTCTATCCTTGATCTTATTATGGTGGACATTGAAAAATGAAAGCAAACTTGAAAGTAGTGGGGACAAAATCCTTCATGAATCTCCCATCACAATCGGCCGAAATCTCCCCCTAATATGGCCGGTTTTGTATGCATGAATATGCATACGTATGCATGTTTTGATACGTCTAAGTTATCCCGGTTCTGATTATTAAGATCGTTCCCATTTCCGCATTTGTTTTCTCACCGAAGTACGTAGGTGCATGTGCATGCAACGTGGTATCGTCAGCTACGTCAATTCTTACTTCGTTTGGAGATGTCACAATCGCATCATCTCCTCCCCCTTTGAAAGGAATTGACCTCAATTCAGTGATTCCCTCGTCATCAAGGTAAGGAGATAGATCGCCCACGTTAAAAGTGGCGTGTACCCCATAATCGCTCGGAAGTTCTACTTTATACGCATTGTCGTTCACCTTACCCACGATTTTGTAAGGTCCCTCAACCCTCGGTATAAGCTTGTTCTTGCGTTTGCTAGGAAATCTCTCTTTTCTTAAGTGTACCCAAACCAAGTCGCCTACTTCGAATTGTCTCGGTTTTTTGTGATTGTTGGATTCCTTTTGTATGCGTCATTCACCTCTTTGATTCGATCATGTATTTGCCCGTGCAACTTGATCATCGAATTAAGTTTAGATTTCGCATCTTTGTGTACCAACTCATCCTTCGACAACGGAATCAAGTCTAAGGGTATATAAGGATTTAACCCGTAAACGACTTCAAAGGGAGAATGTGCCGTAGCATGTGTAGGTGATCGGTTATAGGCAAATTCCGCATGAGCAAGTTTCATGTCCCAATCCTTTTGCGTTTTGTTCACAAGTCCTCGCAACAACGTCCTAGCGTTCGATTTGTGACTTCGGTTTGACCATCGGTTTGAGGATGGTGCGAAGTGCTAAACAAGAGCTTTGTTACCACTTTCCTCCATAAAGTATTCCAAAAATAGCTAAGGAATTTCGAATCCCGATCCGAAACAATAGTCTTCGGAACTCCATGTAAACGAACCACCTCTCGGAAGTATAAATCGTCCACGTTGCTTGCGTCGTCGGTGTTGTGGCAAGCCACGAAGTGAGCCATTTTTGAGAAACGATCCACAACCACCATAATAGCATCTTTACCTCGTTGAGTATGGGGTAAAGCGACGATAAAATTCATTGATACATCTTCCCATGGTCTTTCTGGAACCGGTAGAGGCATATACGATCCCGGTTTGAACGAACTCTTTGCGATGTGACATGTTACGCATTTACTTAAAACATTGTAAACGTCTTTTAGCATTTTTGGCCAAAAGAAATGTTCTTTTAGTACTTCTAATGTTTTAGCCGTGCCAAAATGACCTGCTAAGCCTCCTCCGTGAGCTTCCCGAACCAATAATTCTCGAACCGCCTGTTTTGGAACACATAGCCTATTCCCTTTAAATAGGAAATCATCTTGTAACATGAACTCCCCAAACGGACCAGATTTGCAACTAGTAAAAATTTCTCCAAAATTCGCATCATTTTCATAACACTCCTTCAACATTTCGAAACCAAGTAACCGAACCTCCAGAGTAGAAAGTAAAGCATACTTCCTAGATAACGCATCTGCAACGACGTTGCTTTTACCGTCTTTGTACTTGGATGAAAAGTGAAATGATTGTAGGAATTCCACCCACTTGGCATGCCTCGGACTCAGTTTATGTTGTCCGTTAATGTACTTCAATGATTCGTGGTCCGAGTGTAGAATAAAATGTTTATTCCGTAGGTAATGACTCCAATGATCAAGGGCCCGTACGATAGCATAGAATTCTTTATCGTAAGTGTAATAATTCAACCGAGCTCCGTTCAACTTCTCCGAAAAGTATGCGATAGGTCGTTTACCTTGAATAAGAACCGCTCCAATTCCAACTCCACTAGCATCACATTCAACTTCGAATGGTTGAGTAAAATCGGGTAGTGTTAGGATCGGTGCTTCGCATAATTTGGCTTTTAACTTCTCGAATGCTCCTTGGGCAGCCCCGTTCCATACGAATGGTCCCTTTTTTAAACACTCCGTTATGGGACTTGAAATGGTGCTAAAGTCTCGAATAAACCGCCGATAAAAAGAAGCAAGTCCGTGAAATGACCTCACCTCCGTCACGGTCGTAGGGGTCGGCCAAGACTTAATTGCTTCGATTTTTGTTTGATCAACCGCTACTCCGTCCTTCGAAATGACATAGCCAAGAAAGACTATACTTTTGACTAGGAACGAACACTTCTCTTTTTTTCCATATAATTTTCGGTCCCTCAAAGTTTCGAAGATTTGTCTTAAGTGCCCGAAATGTTCTTGTAGTGATTGAGTATATATTAGGATGTCATCCAGATATACAACTACGAACTTCCCCAGAAATGGTTTAAGCACTTCGTTCATCAACCTCATGAAGGTACTAGGCGCATTTGTAAGACCGAACGGCATAACGGTCCATTCATATAATCCATTTTTCGTTTTGAAGGCCATCTTCCACTCGTCACCTTCTCGCATTCGAATTTGATGATATCCGCTTCGTAAATCCACCTTTGAAAAGACCACCGAACCATGTAGTTCGTCTAACTGTCATCAAGTGATACGGAATTGACTAGTCCAAATAAAGAAAACGAAGCAAGGATCGACGTAAATGGCCTTACAACGCGGCATGCACGTACGGCAACATTTTTAGGCGAGAAAACGGACACAAGCCGGAAAATGACACAACCTGCCGGAAAATGTCGTCGCCTGCCGGAAAATGTCGAGCCTGCCGGAAAATATCACACCTGCCGGAAAATACCGGCCACTGCCGACCGAACCCGGCCGTGTCGTCCGGCACGGCCCGTGCTGTACTCGTCCGGAGATGCCAAGATCACTGTCGGTCGAACCCGACCGTGCCAGACGACACGGTCGAGTCCTACTCGCCTAGAAATGCCGAAAATGACTGTCCAGACGCCCGACCATGCTCCAGGTCACGGTCGAGTCAATGCCGACTCACTGTCGGTCGAGTCGCTGTCAGACGTCCTTGTCACGCTGATACGATATCTAATATTCCAGTCGAAGAAGCTCCAATAAAAATCGACATCCATGATGATGCAAATTCGCATGGCCATGCATCGTTGTACTTAGGAGAAAATGTTAATCGGATTGGAGTTACGTTGTTAATCGGAATCGGAATAACGTAAAACTCGACGACGGAATCGGTCCGAAAGCATGAAAAACCGGTCGTATCATGCTTGAAAGGGACTCATGATTGTCAAGATACATGACATCAACAAATCGGCCCTACTAGATAGTGAGAAAGACTTTCATCACCTAATAACACCAAAATTCACCATGATCTCCTTCCCCACAAAAATCGGCCATATCATGAGATTAAGGAAGACTTTCTTCAAGCATGTTCTTCATGTCACCATCAAGATATCTTCATCAAATCTACACCAAATCCTCCTCACTCCTTGATTAAGATCGGCCGATTGGAAGCTTGCAAGAAGGGATGATTTGTGAAGACTTTCATCAAGGATCCTTCATGTCACCATCATGAAATAAAGACCAAGATTTCTTCATGTCTCAATCAAACAATAAAATCCAAGATTGCTTGGTATCTCCTTGATATTTTCGGCCGATTAGGATGTTGCTAGGAAGTTTCGTTTTCTCGTTTTGTTGTATTTTCTTTCGGATGGAAACTACTATATATAGTAGTGCTCGTTGTATTTGTAACATATCTTGAAAGTAATAAACCTTGTATTTCCTTTGAAATATACGTTGAACGAGTTCAACAAACTTTAGTTATTGTTTCGACGTGTCTCGAGATTTTAACTTGATCAATTCTCAATAGGTCTTGGGAAGAGATTACCTTTTATCGAGTTATAGGTCTAGTTCGATAAAACACATCAAAATCCGTACATCACACTACCTCACGGCCGAACACCATCAAATCTCGGCCACCCTTAGTAAGATCCAAGTGATACTTTGATACTTGTTAATCTTCCGTTGTATTTTATACGTATTACTTACGTAATTCGTATCATAAGTGGTATCAGAGACATTTGTCTCACAGTTCTCGACATTACTCAAGAAGATGGCTTTCACCGATGAAGAAGTAGCACAACTACGTGACGTCCTTCGCGGCTTACCGGAGCCCAGAATCCATGCACGACGAGGACATGACACCATTCATGCACCACGACATGCGGATGAATACAAGACCAGCGAACTTCCAGAGTTCGTAGGCGGCACCGACCCCGAGGTTTATTTGGAGTGGGAAAGAAAAATTGAACGAATGTTTGAGTTCAAGGATCTCAATGACGAGGTACGTTGCAAGTACGCGATTCTCAAACTTGGAAAGGGAGCTTCCCTTTGGTTTGAGCGAATGAAGACACAAAGAATTCGTGCCAGAAAAGAGAAGATACGTTCGTGGGATTCCCTAAAAAGGAAACTACGAAAAAGATATGTCCCGGCTACACACAAGTTAAGCTTGTATCGAAAAATTTCTGACCTCACGCAAGGAAAGCTAAGTGTCGAGGAGTACATCGAGGAGTTTGAAAACTTATCCTTGATGGGAGAACTTGAAGAAAGCGAAGAATTGAGGATGTCCGTTTCTGCGAGGTTTGAACAAAAATATTGCTAATTCCGTGGAACTCTACCCTATTCCGACTTGATACTTTATGCGGACTTTGCATAAAGTTGGAAAATCAAAACAAAACAAAACTCTCTAAACCCGAATTCCCACCTAAATACGGAAATACCAACTTTGGCGCGAGTTCTAGCTCGTTTCCAAAACTGTCACCACAAGCCACCTGCATTACCATTCCAAAACTCCTATCACACCAAAAGAAACAAGCCTATCTAAAGTCCGGTGTTTCAAATGTCAAGGATTTGGACACTATCAAAGTGCTTGTCCAAATCGGAGGATTGTGACGTTACGAGAAGCCATAGCCGCCCGAGAGGAATTACTAGCCAAGAAGAAAGAGTTGGAGACGTTTTAACTTAGAAGTCGACGAAGAAGAAGAAGAATGCGAGGCATACGATGCCCGAACTATGACACGAACCTCGTCCTTCGCATGTTACAAACGAAGGCCGCCCTGACGAAGAACAACGAGACCAAATCTTCCACACGAAGTGTCGTGTCGGAGATAAGTGGTGTAGCTTGATCATTGACGGTGGAAGTTGTACAAACGTGGCATCAAGCGAGATGGTCTCAAAACTCGGTTTGATCACCACGGCCCATCCTAAGCCGTATGCACTCCATTGGCTCGATGATGGAAACAAAGTGAAAGTATCAAGACAAGTGAAGGTCGGACTCACCATGGGTTCGTATGGCGATGATATTACATGCGATGTACTACCGATGGACGCATGTCACGTGTTATTAGGAAGACCTTGGTCATTTGATCGGGACGTACTACATCGAGGGAGGAGTAATGAGTATGAGTTACGTGACAAAGGTAAAAAAATTGTTCTTAAACCTATGTCACCTCAAGCTATCCGGACGATGAGTTCGAAAAAAGTCGAAGGACCGAAACTTACGATGTTTGCAAACGAGAAAGAAGTCGAACACGCCATTGACGATGGCGAACGTGTTTATTTGATGATGATCAAAGAGGTCCGAAATCTTGACACCAAATCGCAACATGAGGAAGAGATAGACGCACTATTACACGAGTTTTCGGACGTATTTCCCGAAGACTTGCCGGTAGGATTACCACCTATCCGCGGGATTGAACACCAGATTGATCTTATACCGGGAGCTCCATTACCGAACAAAGCGGCGTATCATTGTAATCCCGAAGAAACCAAAGAACTACAATGTCAAATTGATGAACTCATGAATCACGGATATGTCCGAGAAAGTTTGAGTCCGTGTGCGGTTCCAGTTCTACTTGTACCAAAAAAAGACGGAACATGGCGAATGTGTATTGACAGCAGAGCCGTGAATAACATCACCGTCAAGTATCGGTTTCCCATCCCGAGACTAGACGACATGCTGGACGAGTTACATGGCTCGGTTATATTTTCCAAAGTTGATTTACGGAGCGGATACCATCAAATCCGCATGCGAGAGGGAGACGAATGGAAAACGGCGTTTAAAACAAAGAATGGACTTTACGAATGGGTTGTGATGCCATTCGGCCTCACCAACGCCCGAGCACTTTTATGAGGTTGATGAACGAGGTTCTTAAACCTTTCTTGGGAAAGTTTGTTGTCGTGTACTTAGACGACATTTTGATCTACAGTCGGTCCGTAGAGGAACATCTCGAACATTTGCGGTACGTATTTGAGACGCTAAGGGAACAAAAACTTTATGGAAAACGGGAGAAGTGTACTTTCCTAGTCGAGAGTCTTGTCTTTCTCGGCTATGTTGTTTCGAAAGACGGAGTTTCGGTCGACCAAGAGAAGATCGCGGCAATCAAGTCGTGGCCGACCCCAAGGACAATCACGGAGGTCCGGTCATTTCATGGCCTCGCTTCTTTTTACCGACGATTCATACGGGACTTTAGCACTATCTCCAGTCCGATCACGGAGTGTCTGAAAAAGGGAACCTTTGCATGGAACGAGGCGGCCCAAAAGGCTTTTGAAAATTTAAAGGGAAAATTATGTGAAGCGCCGATTTTGACGTTACCCGATTTTTCACAACCGTTTGAGGTAGAATGCGACGCTAGCGGAGTTGGAATCGGGCGATGCTTATTCAAAGAGGCCGTCCCATTGCCTATTTTCGGAGAAGTTAAGTGGCGCCCGAGTGAATTATTGTACTTACGACAAGGAGTTCTATGCTATCGTAAGAGCACTCGATCATTGGAGTCATTATCTGCGTTCGAAACATTTCGTGCTGCATTCGGATCACGAGTCGTTGAAATACATCAACGGACAGAGTAAGCTAAGCCCGAGACATGCAAAATGGGTGGAATTTTTACAATCTTTTCACTTTTCATCCAAGTACAAAGACGGGAAGAGTAATGTAGTGGCGGATGCACTATCGAGACGGTATGCCTTACTTTCGATGCTAGATGTTCGTTTGTTGGGGTTCGAGACTTTGAAAGATCATTACAACGACGATTTGGACTTCGGGGAAATTTTTAACCGTTGCAAAACGGCCCCGTACGAGGAATTTGTTTTACAGGATGGCTTTCTTTTCAAGGGAAATAAATTATGTGTGCCGAGACATACAATTCGGGAATTGCTGGTTCGGGAGGCGCACGGAGGAGGACTAGCCGGTCATTTCGCTCGACCAAGATCAGAGGTGCTAAAAGAACATTTCTTTTGGCCGAAGATGTATGGTGACGTAAGCACAATCGTGAGCAAATGCGTAACTTGTCACATGATGAAAAGTTCGTTCAAGTCGAGTACATACATGCCGTTGCCAATACCGTTACGACCGTGGGAGGATGTCTCGATGGATTTTATTGTGGCTTTACCTCGTACTCAACGAGGCAAAGACTCGATCATGGTGGTCGTCGACCGTTTTTCGAAAATGGCTCACTTTATCGCGTGCCACAAAACCGATGATGCAAGCAATGTGGCGGACTTGTACTTCCGGGAAATAGTTCGTTTGCACGGAGTTCCAAAAACTATCGTGTCGGATCGAGATTCCAAATTTCTGAGTTACTTCTGGAATACTTTATGGAGGAAAGTAGGTACTAAACTCCTATTCAGTACTTCACATTACCCGCAAACCGACGGACAGACCGAGGTAACTAATCGAACCTTGGGAGCATTATTGCGAGGGTTGGTAAATAAAACACAGAAGGATTGGGACGTTAAACTTGCTCATGCGGAATTCGCATACAACCGATCACCCGGTTATGCCACGGCCCATTCACCTTTTGAAGTGGTATACGGATTAAATCCGCACTTGCCATTGGACTTGATTCCCTTGCCGAGCAACGAATTGGTTCACAAAGACTACGAATCATAACTCAAATCAATGATGAAGTTACATGAAAAGATACGGGAACGGATTAAAGAAGTGAATGAAATTTACAAACGGAAGTCGAACAAAAATAAAAAAGCGAGGTTATTTGATGTTGGCGACTTAGTTTGGATACATTTGAGAAAAGAAAGATTCCCAAGCAAACGGAAGAACAAATTGATGCCGAGAGCCGAGGGTCCGTACAAAATTGTGGAAAAAGTGAACGACAACGCATACAAAGTCGAACTTCCGGGCGAATACGGAGTACACGCGACTTTCAACGTAGGTGATCTCTCGCCTTACATTGACGACGATGGCATTACGGAATTGAGGTCAATTCCTTTCAAAGACGGAGGGAATGATACGATATCTAATATTCCAGTCGAAGAAGCTCCAATAAAAATCGACATCCATGATGATGCAAATTCGCATGGCCATGCATCGTTGTACTTAGGAGAAAATGTTAATCGGATTGGAGTTACGTTGTTAATCGGAATCGGAATAACGTAAACTCGACGACGGAATCGGTCCGAAAGCATGAAAAACCGGCCGTATCATGCTTGAAAGGGACTCATGATTGTCAAGATACATGACATCAACAAATCGGCCCTACTAGATAGTGAGAAAGACTTTCATCACCTAATAACACCAAAATTCATCATGATCTCCTTCCCCACAAAAATCGGCCATATCATGAGATTAAGGAAGACTTTCTTCAAGCATGTTCTTCATGTCACCATCAAGACATCTTCATCAAATCTACACCAAATCCTCCTCACTCCTTGATTAAGATCGGCCGATTGGAAGCTTGCAAGAAGGGATGATTTGTGAAGACTTTCATCAAGGATCCTTCATGTCACCATCATGAAATAAAGACCAAGATTTCTTCATGTCTCAATCAAACAATAAAATCCAAGATTGCTTGGTATCTCCTTGATATTTTCGGCCGATTAGGATGTTGCTAGGAAGTTTCGTTTTCTCGTTTTGTTGTATTTTCTTTCGGATGGAAACTACTATATATAGTAGTGCTCGTTGTATTTGTAACATATCTTGAAAGTAATAAACCTTGTATTTCCTTTGAAATATACGTTGAACGAGTTCAACAAACTTTAGTTATTGTTTCGACGTGTCTCGAGATTTTAACTTGATCAATTCTCAATAGGTCTTGGGAAGAGATTACCTTTTATCGAGTTATAGGTCTAGTTCGATAAAACACATCAAAATCCGTACATCACACTACCTCACGGCCGAACACCATCAAATCTCGGCCACCCTTAGTAAGATCCAAGTGATACTTTGATACTTGTTAATCTTCCGTTGTATTTTATACGTATTACTTACGTAATTCGTATTACACGCCGCACGGTCGAGTCACTGCCGGTCCTTGTCACGCCGCGCCCGTGCCGAGTCACTGTCAAACGTTGCTGTCGCGCCGCGACCGTGTCAAGCGGACACGGTCGAGTCCCTGCCGGCGCCTGCCGACCGTGCCGCGGCCGTGTCACGGGACACGGTCGAGTCCTGCCGACAGCCCACTTATTTTATACACTTTTGTGTATTTTTGACTTCTCTTTTCCTTTTTACATATTTTAGGGATTATGTTTTCCCCATTTTGTGATTTTATGTTCCTTGATTGTATTATGAATGTTGAATGTGAAAGAATACACTTTGTGTTTCTATAATTGGTAAATGATTTTTACCGAAACTTGATTTTTATTCGACGCGTTTTCGAGTATTAATCCGATTGATTCTCAATAGGTCTTGGGAAGAAATCACCTTATCGAGTTATAGGTCTAATTCGATAAACTCTTGTTCTTGATCGTTCAAGTCTTCTTGTTCGATATTTTTATTGTTATATTCGATATTACTCCCACAAAATACATCCAAAAACCTCCTACTCGTAAAAAGACTTCCGCTACGATATTCCTACATATACTCCGACCGATATGTATCCACCTCTCCCCGGATAATTCGTATCATCAAGTCTCAGGATAGGGAACCGATACTTGACAGTGATATTGTTCACGACCCGACTATCCACACACATCCGCCAAGAACCATCTTTCTTAGGGACAAGTAAGACTGGAACCGCACACGGACTCAAACTCTCCCGGACATATCCGCAGTCCAAAAGCTCTTCGACTTGTCTTTGTAACTCCTTTGTCTCCTCGGAATTACATCTATAAGCGGCTTTATTAGGAAGTGGCGCTCCCGGTATAAAATTGATTTGGTGTTCGATACCACGAATAGGTGGTAAACCCGACGGTAATTCTTCGGGAAAAATATCCTCAAATTCGTGTAACAACACATCTAGCTCTCCTCCGTTTTGTACTCCCATGTTCTCGTCCCGTGTCTCTTTAAACATCACCAAATATACTTGCTCCCCATCATTAATGGCATCGGAGACCAAGGTTATTTCCTTGTCGAAATTCTCTTGACGATACAGGCAGTAAATATTGGACCGGGACGAGATTAGGGACAAGAACATGGGAGTACAAAACGGAGGAGAGTTATATGTGTTGTTACACGAATTTGAGGATGTTTTTCTCGAAGAATTACCGTCGGGTTTACCACCTATTCGTGGTATCGAACACCAAATCGATCTTATACCGGGAGCACCACTTCCTAATAAAACCGCTTATAGATGTAATCCCGAGGAGACAAAGGAGTTACAAAGACAAGTCGAAGAGCTTTTGGACCGCGGATATGTCCGGGAGAGTTTGAGTCCGTGTGCGGTTCCGGTCTTACTTGTCCCTAAGAAAGATGGTTCTTGGCGGATGTGTGTGGATAGTCGGGCCGTGAACAATATCACTGTCAAGTATCGGTTCCCTATCCCGAGACTTGATGACATGTTAGACGAACTACATGGTTCGGTGGTCTTTTCAAAGTTGGATTTACGAAGCGGATATCATCAAATTCGAATGCGAGAAGGTGACGAGTGGAAGACGGCCTTCAAAACGAAAAATGGATTATATGAATGGACCGTTATGCCGTTTGGTCTTACTTTGCGCCTAGTACCTTCATGAGGTTGATGAACGAAGTGTTTAAACCATTTCTGGGGAAGTTTGTGGTTGTATATCTGGATGACATCCTAATCTATAGTCAGTCACTACAAGAACATTTCGGGCACTTAAGACAAATCTTCGAAACTTTGAGGGACCGAAAATTATATGGAAAAAAAGAGAAGTGTTCGTTCCTAGTCGAAAGTATAGTCTTTCTTGGCTATGTCGTTTCGAAGGACGGAGTGGCGGTTGCTTAAACAAAAATCGAAGCAATTAAGTCTTGGCCGACCCCTACGACCGTGACGGAGGTGAGGTCATTTCACGGACTTGCTTCTTTTTATCGGCGGTTTATTCGAGACTTTAGCACCATTTCAAGTCCGATAACGGAGTGTTTAAAAAAGGGACCATTCGTATGGAACGGGGCTGCCCAAGGAGCATTCGAGAAGTTAAAAGCCAAATTATGCGAAGCACCGATCCTAACACTACCCGATTTTACTCAACCATTCGAAGTTGAATGTGATGCTAGTGGAGTTGGAATTGGAGCGGTTCTTATTCAAGGTAAAAGACCTATCGCATACTTTTCGGAGAAGTTGAACGGAGCTCGGTTGAATTATTGTGATGGGAGATAAAGAATTCTATGCTATCGTACGGGCCCTTGATCATTGGAGTCATTACCTACGGACGAAACATTTTATTCTACACTCGGACCACGAATCATTGAAGTACATTAACGGACAACATAAACTGAGTCCGAGGCATGCCAAGTGGGTGGAATTCCTACAATCATTTCACTTTTCATCCAAGTACAAAGACAGTAAAAGCAACGTCGTTGCGGATGCGTTATCTAGGAGGTATGCTTTACTTTCTACTCTGGAGGTTCGGTTACTTGGTTTCGAAATGTTGAAGGAGTGTTATGAAAATGATGCGGATTTTAGAAAAAAATTTACTAGTTGCAAATTTGGTCCGTTCGGGGAGTTCATGTTACAAGATGATTTCCTATTTAAAGGGAATATGCTATGTGTTCCAAAACAGGCGGTTCGGGAATTATTGGTTCGGGAGGCTCACGGAGGAGGCTTAGCAGGTCATTTTGGCACGGCTAAAACATTGCAAGTACTAAAAGAATATTTCTTTTGGCCAAAAATGATAAAAGACATTTACAATATTTTAAGTAAATGCGTAACATGTCACATCGCAAAGAGTTCGTTCAAACCGGGATCGCATATGCCTCTACCGGTTCCAGAAAGACCATGGGAAGATGTATCAATGGATTTTATCGTCGCTTTACCCCGTACTCAACGAGGTAAAGATGCTATTATGGTGGTTGTGGATCGTTTCTCAAAAATGGCTCACTTCGTGGCTTGCCACAACACCGACGACGCAAGCAACGTGGACGATTTATACTTCCGAGAGGTGGTTCGTTTACATGGAGTTCCGAAGACTATTGTTTCGGATCGGGATTCGAAATTCCTTAGCTATTTTTGGAATACTTTATGGAGGAAAGTGGGAACAAAGCTCTTGTTTAGCACTTCGCACCATCCTCAAACCGATGGTCAAACCGAAGTCACAAATCGAACGCTAGGAACGTTGTTGCGAGGACTTGTGAACAAAACGCAAAAGGATTGGGACAAGAAACTTGCTCATGCGGAATTTGCCTATAACCGATCCCCTACACATCCTACGGCACATTCTCCCTTTGAAGTCGTTTACGGGTTAAATCCTTATATACCATTAGACTTGATTCTGTTGCCGAAGGACGAGTTGGTACACAAAGATGCGGTATCTAAACTTAAATCGATGATCAAGTTGCACGGGCAAATACATGATCGAATCAAAGAGGTGAATGACGCATACAAAAGGAAATCCAACAATCACAGAAAACCGAGACTATTCGAAGTAGGCGACTTGGTTTGGGTACACTTAAGAAAAGAGAGATTTCCTAGCAAACGCAAGAACAAGCTTATGCCGAGGGCCGAGGGACCTTACAAAATCGTGGGTAAGGTGAACGACAATGCGTATAAAGTAGAACTTCCGGGCGATTATGGGCTACACACCACTTTTAACGTGGGCGATCTATCCCCTTACTTTGACGGCGAGGGAATCACTGAATTGAGGTCAATTCCTTTCAAAGGGGGAGGAGATGATGCGATTGTGACATCTCCAAACGAAGTAAGAATTGACGTAGGTGGTGATACCACGTTGCATGCACATGCACCTACGTACTTCGGTGAGAAAACAAATACGGAAATGGGAACGATCTTAATAATCGGAACCGGGATAACATAGACATATCAAAACATGCATACGTATGCATGTTCATGCATACGTATGCATGTTCATGCATACAAAATCGTCCATATTAGGGGGAGATTTTGGCCGATTGTGATGGGAGATTCATGAAGGATTTTGTCCCCACTACTTTCAAGTTTGCTTTCATTTTTCAAAGTCCACCATAATAAGATCAAGGATAGAGATTTGGCTCACTCCACCCTTTGAAAAATTGGCCGAACTACATGGAAGAAAATACCAAGATGTTGCTTTCATTTTCTATCCTTATCAAAGTCTTACAAAAGGATACCACATGGGAAAGATTTTATATCCTCCTTCCAACTTACCCCACGGCCGAAAATGAAAGGAAGAGAAGTAAGACTTAATTTGTGTATGGGAAAGCAACTGGAGTTTTCGAGAAATTCTTCGAGTTCTCCCATTAAGGCCAAACCTTCAAATTCTTCAATGTATTCTCCCACACTTAGTTTCCCTTGCATGAACTCGGCAATTTTTCGGTACAAGGTTAACCGATGTGATGTCGGAACATACCTTTTACGTAGTTTTTTCTTCAAAGAATCCCAAGAATGGATTTTCTCTTTTACATAAGGTGATTTTGAGGATGGTCTAATATGATACGAATAATAGACTCGAATTTGAAGTAAATTCTCCCCCCATTGATCAAGACCAAGACCTATGGGGTTGCAGCCTGATGCGATTGTGACATCTCCAAACGAAGTAAGAATTGACGTAGGTGACGATACCACGTTGCATGCACATGCACCTACGTACTTCGGTGAGAAAACAAATGCGGAAATGGGAATGATCTTAATAATCGGAACCGGGATAACTTAGACGTATCAAAACACGCATACGTATGCATGTTCATGCATACAAAATCGGCCATATTAGGGGGAGATTTCGGCCGATTGTGATGGGAGATTCATGAAGGATTTTGTACCCACTACTTTCAAGTTTGCTTTCATTTTTCAAAGTCCACCATAATAATATCAAGGATAGAGATTTGGCTCACTCCCCTTTGAAAAATCGGCCGAACTACATGGAAGAAAATGCCAAGATGTTGCTTTCATTTTCTATCCTTATCAAAGTCTTACAAAAGGATACCACATGGGAAAGATGTTATCTCCTCCTTCCAACTTACCCCATGGTCGAAAATGAAAGGAAGAAGCCAAGCATGACTTTGTTTTCAATCTTTGTCAAAATTGATAGATTAGTTTAATGTTTGCATGTTTTCTTGTGTGATCTTGTTTGATCTAGTTTGTAGTTGTAATGGCTATTTATAAAGCCTCATCTTCAACCTTTGAAAGCCATCTTGAAGCTTAAAAAAAACGAAATACATTGTGTATGTATTCTTGTTGAATGATTTTCAGCACACCTTGATTATAATTCGACGCGTCTTCGAATTGTAATTTAATCAATTCTCAATAGGTCTTTGGGAGAGATTTCCTTGTCGAAATTCTCTTGGCGATTTTCTTGATCAAGCTATCTTATCATGGATTTTTCCGACGATTTCATGGAGAAACTTCGTGAGGCACTACACAACTTACAAGAACCACGTTTTCAAGCTAGAAGAGGAGGATATGATGCACATTCACCGCGTCATATGGATGAATTCAAAGTAAATGAACTTCCGGAATTTGTCGGAGGTACCAATCCCGAAGTCTACTTGGAGTGGGAGAGGAAGATTGAACGTATGTTCGACTTCAAGAACCTTAACAATGAGAAATGTTGCAAATATGTGATTCTCAAGTTAGGAAAGGGCGCTTCCCTATGGTTCGAGGGTGTGAAAACACAACTAGCTCGTGCGGGAATAGAGAAAATCCGTTCTTGGGATTCTTTGAAGAAAAAACTACGTAAAAGGTATGTCCCGATATCACATCGGTTAACCTTGTACCGAAAAATTGCCGAGTTCGTGCAAGGAAAACTAAGTGTGGGAGAATACATTGAAGAATTTGAAGGCTTGGCCTTAATGGGAGAACTCGAAGAAAATGAAGAACAAAGAATGTCACGTTTCTTACGTGGCCTAAACCGAAACATTGCAAATACAGTGGAATTATACCCCTGTGGAGATTTTGACACTTTATGCGGACTATGCATATAAATAGAAGCTCAAAACAAGTTGAAGTTTGCCAAACTCCGATTCCCATACAAATTCGGAAATGCAAGTGCCGGCTCAAGTTCGACTAGGAAACCTACCGTACCTTTTCAAGTCCCTACCCCGGCCCCGAAGATTCCTCACGTTTCCAAAGAAACGAGCTTGGCTAAAGTACGATGCTTTAAATGTCAAGGTTTTGGTCACTATCAAAATGCATGTCCTAATAAACGGGTGGTCACTTTAAGAGAAGCTCTTGCGGTCCGAGACGAACTTTTAGTCGAGGACGAGAAGGAAGGATTTGGTGACGTTTTTAACATGGAGGCCGAGGAAGCGAACGAGGAATGCGAGACTTATGATGCTCCAGAATATGATACTGCGTTAGTGCTTCGAGCTCTACATACCAAAATCATTCCAAGTGATACGGAGTAAAGAGACCAAATATTTCAGTCCAAATGCCGAGTTGGAGAAAAGTGGTGTAGTTTGATAATAGACGGAGGTAGTTGCACGAATGTAGCTTCAAATGAGATGGTTACCAAACTCGGGCTAACTACTACGGCCCACCCGAGGCCGTATGCTTTACACTGGCTCGATGACGGAAGTAAAGTAAAGGTGTCAAGACAAGTACGGGTCAACTTAACTATGGGACCATACGGTGACGATGTGTTATGTGACGTACTTCCGATGGACGCATGCCACGTACTTTTGGGACGACCATGGATGTTCGACCGAGATGTTTTACATCGAGGTCTGATGCGATTGTGACATCTCCAAACGAAGTAAGAATTGACGTATGTGACGATACCACGTTACATGCACATGCACCTACGTACTTCGGTGAGAAAACAAATGCGGAAATGGAAACCATCTTAATAATCAGAACCGGGATAACTTAGACGTACCAAAACATGCATACGTATGCATGTTCATGCATATAAAATCGGCCATAATAGGGGAGATTTCGGCCGATTTGATGAAGGATCCATGAAGGATCTTTGTCCCGACTACTTTCCAATTTTCTTTCATTTTTCAAAGTCCACCATAATAAGATCAAGGATAGAGATTTTGGCTCACCCCACCCCTTTGAAAATCGGCCGAACCACATGAAGGAAGATGCCAACATGTTACTTTCACTTTCTATCCTTGTTGAAGTCTTGCAAGAAGATATCACATGAGAAGGATGTTATCCACTTCTTGATGCTACCCCACGGCCGAAAATGAGAGGAAGAGACCAAGCATGACTTTGTTTTCAATCTTTGTCAAAGTTGTTAGATTAGTTTATTGTTTGCTTGTTTTCTTGTGTGATCTTGTTTGAACTTATTTGTAGTTGTTAAGGCTATTTATAAGCCTCACCCTCAACCTTTGAAAAACACTTTTTGAAGCTTGAAAAACGAAATACACTTGTGTATGTTCATTGTTGAATGATTTTCAGCACAACTTGATTATAATTCGACGCGTTTTCGAGTTGTAATTTTAATCGATTCTCAATAGGTCTTGAGGAGTGATTACTTTATCAAACTATAGGTCTAGTTTGATAATTTACTTTCATATTATCTTGTTTACGTAAACCGAATTGCCCTACTTTCGGTTGAATCTTACGAGTGTTACACAAATACGAGTGTTGTGAGGTAACAATTATAACCGCTGCATTTTCCGGCGAATTTACGTACATATCATACGTTAATTCGTATCATTAGTGGTATCGGAGACCAAGGTTATTTTCTTGTCGAAATTCTCTTGGCAATTTTCTGGACTAAACTATCTCATCATGGATTTTTCCGACGATTTCATGGAGAAACTACGTGAAGCACTACAAAACTTACAAGAAGCACGTTTTCAAGCTAGAAGAGGAGGCTATGACGCACATTCACCGCGTCATGTGGATGAATTCAAAGTAAATGAACTTCCGGAATTTGTCGGGGGTACTAATCCCGAAGTTTACTTGGAGTGGGAGAGGAAGATTGAACGTATGTTCGACTTCAAGCACCTTAACGATGAGAAACGTTGCAAATATGCGATTCTCAAGTTAGGGAAGGGTGCTTCCTTATGGTTCGAGGGTGTGAAAACACAACGAGCTCGTGCGGGAAAAGAGAAAATCCGTTCTTGGGATTCTTTGAAGAAAAAACTACGTAAAAGGTATGTCCCGACATCAGATCGGTTAACCTTATACCGAAAAATTGCGGAGTTCGTACAAGGGAAACTAAGTGTGGAAGAATACATCAAAGAATTCGAAGGCTTGGCCTTAATGGGAGAACTTGAAGAAAATGAAGAACAAAGAATGTCACGTTTCTTACGTGGCCTAAACCGAAACATTTCAAATACGGTGGAATTATACCCATACGGAGATTTTGACACTTTATGCGGACTATGCATAAAAATTGAAGCTCAAAACAAGTTGAAGTTTACCAAACCCGAATTCCCATACAAATTCGGAAATGCAAGTGCCGGCTCAAGTTCGACTACGAAACCTACCGTACCTTTTCAAGTCCCTACCCCGACCCCAAAGGTTCCTCACGTTTCCAAGGAAACGAGCTTGGCTAAAGTGCGATGTTTTAAATGTCAAGGCTTTGGTCACTATCAAAATGCATGTCCAAATAAAAGTGTGGTCACTTTAAGAGAAGCTCTTACGGTCCGAGACGAACTTTTAGTCGAGGACGAGAAGGAAGGCCTTGGCGACGTGTTTAACATGGAGGCCGAGGAAGAGAATGAGGATTGCGAGACTTATGACGCTCCGGAATATGATACTGCTTTAGTGCTTCAAGCACTACATACCAAAATCATTCCAAGTGATACAGAGCAAAGAGACCAAATTTTTCATTCCAAATGCAATGTCGGAGAAAAGTGGTGTAGCTTGATAATAGACGGGGGGAGTTGCACGAATGTAGCTTCAAACGAAATGGTTACCAAACTCGGGCTAACTACTACGGCTCACCCGAGACCGTATGCTTTACACTGGCTCGATGACGGAAGTAAAGTGAAGGTGTCAAGACAAGTACGGGTCAACTTAACTATGGGATCATACGGAGACGATGTGTTATGTGACGTACTCCCGATGGACGCATGCCACGTACTTTTGGGACGACCATGGATGTTCGACCGAGATGTTTTACATCGAGGTCGGAGTAATGAATATGAATTACAAGACAAAGGAAAGAAGATTGTACTCGAACTGATGTCCCCGCAAGCTATCCGTTCGATGAGTTCTAGTCGAGTGGAGAAACCGAAACTTACCATGCTTGCTAGCGAAAGAGAAATGGAACATGCCATTAATGACGGGGAGCTAGTATATTTGGTGATGTTTAAAGAAACACAGGAGATGTGTTGTTACACGAATTTGAGGATGTTTTTCCCGAAAAATTACCGTCGGGTTTACCACCTATTCGTGGTATCGAACACCAAATCGATCTTATATCGGGAGCACCACTTCCTAATAAAACCGCTTATAGATGTAATCCCGAGGAGACAAAGGAGTTACAAAGACAAGTCGAAGAGCTTTTGGACCGCGGATATGTCCGGGAGAGTTTGAGTCCGTGTGCGGTTCCGGTCTTACTTGTTCCTAAGAAAGATGGTTCTTGGCGGATGTGTGTGGATAGTCGGGCCGTGAACACTGTCAAGTATCGGTTCCCTATCCCGAGACTTGATGACATGTTAGACAAACTACATGGTTCGGTGGTCTTTTCAAAGGTGGATTTACGAAGCGGATATCATCAAATTCGAATGCGAGAAGGTGACGAGTGGAAGACGACCTTCAAAACGAAAAATGGATTATATGAATGGACCGTTATGCCGTTTGGTCTTACTTTGCGCCTAGTACCTTCATGAGGTTGATGAACGAAGTGTTTAAACCATTTCTGGGGAAGTTCGTGGTTGTATATCTGGATGACATCCTAATCTATAGTCAATCACTACAAGAACATTTCAGACACTTAAGACAAATCTTCGAAACTTTGAGGGACCGAAAATTATATGGAAAAAAAGAGAAGTGTTCGTTCCTAGTCGAAAGTATAGTCTTTCTTGGCTATGTCGTTTCGAAGGACCGAGTGGCGGTTGATTAAACAAAAATCGAAGCAATTAAGTCTTGGCCGACCCCTACGACCGTGATGGAGGTGAGGTCATTTCTCGGACTTGCTTCTTTTTATCGGCGGTTTATTCGAGACTTTAGCACCATTTCAAGTCCGATAACGGAGTGTTTAAAAAAGGGACCATTCGTATGGAACGGGGCTGCCCAAGGAGCATTCGAGAAGTTAAAAGCCAAATTATGCGAAGCACCGATCCTAACACTACCTGATTTTACTCAACCATTCGAAGTTGAATGTGATGCTAGTGGAGTTGGAATTGGAGCGGTTCTTATTCAAGGTAAACAACCTATCGCGTACTTTCGGAGAAGTTGAACGGAGCTCGGTTGAATTATTGTGATGGGAGATAAAGAATTCTTGTTGTCGGGTATTGGCCAGCCTTTTTTGGCCACTCTTATTTTATTTATGCAATTGACTTTTCCCAAAAAAAAAAATTCTATGCTATCGTACGGGCCCTTGATCATTGGAGTCATTACCTACGGACGAAACATTTTATTCTACACTCGGACCACGAATCATTGAAGTACATTAACGGACAACATAAACTGAGTCCGAGGCATGCCAAGTGGGTAGAATTCCTACAATCATTTCACTTTTCATCCAAGTACAAAGACGGAAAAAAAATGTCGTTGCGGATGCGTTATCTAGGAGGTATGCTTTACTTTCTACTCTGGAGGTTCGGTTACTTGGTTTCGAAATGTTGAAGGAGTGTTATGAAAATGATGCGGATTTTGGAAAAAAATTTACTAGTTGCAAATCTGGTCCGTTCGGGGAGTTCATGTTACAAGATGATTTCCTATTTAAAGGGAATAGGCTATGTGTTCCAAAACATGCGGTTCAGGAATTATTGGTTCAGGAGGCTCACGGAGGAGGCTTAGCAGGTCATTTTGGCACGGCTAAAACATTGGAAGTACTAAAAGAACATTTCTTTTGGCCAAAAATGCTAAAAGACGTTTACAATGTTTTAAGTAAATGCGTAACATGTCACATCGCAAAGAGTTCGTTCAAACCGTGATACGAATTACGTATGAAAGTGGACGTAAACTCGTATGGAATGCAGCGGAAATATAATTGATCCTCACAACACTCGAATATATGTAACACTCGTAAGAAATAACCGAAAGTAGGGCAATTCGGCTTACGTAAACATGAACAATATGAATGATTTATCAAACTAGACCTATAGTTTGATAAGGTAATCTTTCCTCAAGACCTATTGAGAATCGATTAGATTAAAACTCGAAAACACATCGAATTATAATCAAGGTTTCGATGAAAAGCATTCACCAAGAAAACACAAGTGTATTCTTATTTCTTCAACATACAATATCTAATGAAAGCAAGAACAAGACTACTTATAGCATGGTAGTCTTCTTAGCAACTAAGGAATAAAACAAGATCACATGATCTTGAAATGAAAAACAAAACAACAAGATAAAATACAAGGGAATCTGATACGAATTACGTAAGTAATACGTATAAAATGCAACGGAAGATTAACAAGTATCAAAGTATCACTTGAATTTTACTAAGGGTGGCCGAAATTTGATGGTGTTCGGCCGTGAGGTAGTGTGATGTACGGATTTTGATGTGTTTTATCGAACTAGACCTATAACTCGATAAAAGGTAATCTCTTCCCAAGACCTATTGAGAATTGATCAAGTTAAAATCTCGAGACGCGTCGAAACAATAACTAAAGTTTTGTTGAACTCGTTCAACGTATATTTCAAAGGAAATACAAGGTTTATTACTTTCAAGGTATCTTACAAATACAACGAGCACTACTATATATAGTAGTTTCCAACCGAAAGAAAATACAACAAAACGAGAAAACGAAACTTCCTAGCAACATCCTAATCGGCCGAAAATATCAAGGAGATACCAAGCAATCTTGGATTTTATTGTTTGATTGAGACATGAAGAAATCTTGGTCTTTATTTCATGATGGTGACATGAAAGATCCTTGATGAAAGTCTTCACAAATCATCCCTTCTTGCAAGCTTCCAATCGGCCGAAGATACCAAGAGATTAGGAGGATTTTGTATGATATCAATCTCTTTGGAATTATATAGGTGATTATGACTTGAGGGAAAATGACATGAATCATGAAAGTCTTTCTTCAAATCTTGTGTCTTTGGCCGTTTGTCATCATGGTGGGGAAGGAGAATAACTTCATTATCTTGTTAAAGATATGAAGTCAAGTGAGGTCCCTTTCAAGCATGCCTTGGCCGATTTTTCATGCTTTCGACCGATTCCGCCGAATTTTACGTTACTCCGATTCCGATTAATAACGTAACTCCAATCCGCATATTCTTTTCTCCCAAGTATAATAATGCATGACCATGCGTATCGTCGTGGACGTCGATTTTTATTGGAGCTTCTTCGATTGGAATATTAGTTATCGTATCATTCCCTCCTTCTTTGAAAGGAATTGACCTCAATTCCGTAATGCCATCGTCGTCAAGGTAAGGCGAGAGATCACCTACGTTGAAAGTCGCGTGTACTCCGTATTCGCCCGGAAGTTCGACCTTGTATGCGTTGTCGTTCACTTTTTCCACAATTTTGTACGGACCCTCGGCTCTCGGCATCAATTTGTTCTTCCGTTTGCTTGGGAATCTTTCTTTTCTCAAATGTATCCAAACTAAGTCGCCAACATCAAATAATCTCGCTTTTTTATTTTTGTTCGACTTCCGTTTGTAAATTTCATTCACTTCTTTAATCCGTTCCCGTATCTTTTCATGTAACTTCATCATTGACTTGAGTTTTGCTTCATGCCTTTGTGAACCAATTCGTTGCTCGGCAAGGGAATCAAGTCCAATGGCAAGTGCGGATTTAATCCGTATACTACTTCAAAAGGCGAATGGGCCGTGGCATAACCGGTGATCGGTTGTATGCGAATTCCGCATGAGCAAGTTTAACGTCCCAATCCTTCGTGTTTTATTTACCAACCTCGCAATAATGCTCCTAAGGTTCGATTAGTTACCTCGGCATCGTCCGTCGGTTTGTGGGTGATGTGAAGTCTTGAATAGGAGTTTAGTACCGACTTTTCTCCATAAAGTATTCGAGTAACTCGAAATTTGGAATCTCGATCCGACACGATAGTTTTGGAACTCGTGTAAACGAACTACTTCCTAAGTACAAGTCCGCCACATTGCTTGCATCATCGGTTTTGTGGCATGCGATAAAGTGAGCCATTTTCAAAAAGCGGACGACCACCATGATCGAGTCTTTGCCTCGTTGAGTACGAGGTAAAGCCACAATAAAATCCATCGAGACATCCTCCCACGGCCGAATCTGCATCGCAACGGCAAGTATGTACTCGACTTGAACGAACTTTTCATCATGTGACAAGTGACGCATTTACTCACGATTGTGCTTACGTCACCATACATCTTTGGGCAAAAGAAGTGTTCTTTTAGCACTTCTAGCCTTGGTCAAGCCAAAGTGACCGCTAGCCCTCCTCCGTGCGCCTCCCGAACTAGCAATTCCCGAATTGTATGTCTCGGCACACATAATTTATTCCCCTTGAAGAGAAAGCCATCCTGTAACACAAATTCCTCAGACGGGTTGTTTTACAACGGTTAAAAATTTCCCGAAGTCCAAATCGTCATTGTAATGATCTTTCAAAGTCTCGAACCCCAACAAACGAACATCTAGCATCGGCGTAAGGCATACCGTCTCGATAGTGCATCCGCCACTATATTACTCTTCCCGTCTTTGTACTTCGATGAAAAGTGAAAAGATTGTAAAAATTCCACCCATTTTGCATGCCTCGGGCTTAGCTTACTTTGTCCGTTGATGTATTTTAACGACTCGTGATCCGAGTGCAGCACGAAATGTTTCGAACGTAGATAATGACTCCAATGATCGAGTGCTCTCACGATAGCATAGAACTTCTTGTCGTAAGTACAATAATTCACTCGGGCGCCACTTAGTTTCTCCGAAAAATAGGCGATGGGACGGCCTCTTTGGATAAGCACCGCCCGATTCCAACTCCGCTAGCGTCGCATTCCACCTCAAACGGTTGTGAAAAATCGAGTAACGTCAAAATCGGCGCTTCACATAATTTCCCTTTAAATTTTCAAAAGCCTTTTGGGCCGCCTCGTTCCATGCAAAGGTTCCTTTTTTTAGACACTCCGTGATCGGACTGGAGATGGTGCTAAAGTCCCGTATGAATCGCCGGTAAAAAGAAGCGAGGCCATGAAATGATCGTACCTCCGTGATTGTCTTTGGGGTCGGCCACGACTTGATTGCCGCGATCTTTTCTTGGTCGACCGAAACTCCGTCTATCGAAACAACATAGCCGAGAAAGACAAGACTCTCGACTAGGAAAGTACACTTCTCCCGTTTTCCATAAAGTTTTTGTTCCCTTAGCGTCTCAAATACGTACCGCAAATGTTTGAGATGCTCCTCTACGGATCGACTGTAGATCAAAATGTCGTCTAAGTATACGACAACAAACTTTCCCAAGAAAGGTTTAAGAATCTCGTTCATTAACCTCATAAAAGTGCTCGTGGCGTTCGTGAGGCCGATTGGCATCACAACCCGTTCGTATAGTCCATTCTTTGTTTTAAACGCCGTCTTCCATTCGTCTCCTCTCGCATGCGGATTTGATGGTATCCGCTCCGTAAATCAACTTTGGAAAATATAACCGAGCCATGTAACTCGTCCAAAGATGTCGTCTAGTCTCGGATGGGGAACCGATACTTGACGGTGATGTTATTCACGGCTCATCACAATACACATTCGCCAAGTTCCGTCTTTTTTGGTACAAGTAGAACCGGAACCGCACACGGACTTAAACTTTCCGGACATATCCGTGATTCATGAGTTCATCAATTTGGCGTTGTAGTTCTTTGGTTTCTTCAGATTACAACGATACGCCGCTTTGTTCGGTAATGGAGCTCCCAGATAAGATCAACTGTGTTCAATTCCGCGGATAGGTGGTAATCCTACCGGCAAGTCTTCGGGAATACGTCCAAAACTCATGTAATAGAGCATCTATCTCTTCCTCATGGTGCGATTTGGTGGCAAGATTTCGGACCTCTTTGATCATCATCAAATAAACACGTTCGCCATCGTCAATGGCGTGTTCGACTTCTTTCTCGTTTGCAAACATCGTAAGTTTCGGTCCTTCGACTTTTTGAACTCATCGTCCGGATAGCTTGAGGTGACATAGGTTTAAGAACGATTTTTACCTTTGTCACGTAACTCATACTCGTTACTCCTCCTCGATGTAGTACGTCCCGATCAAATAACCAAGGTCTTCCCAATAACACGTGACATGCGTCCATCGGTAGTACATCGCATGTAATATCATCGCCATACGAACCCATGGTGAGTCCGACCTTCACTTGCCTTGATACTTTCACCTTGTTTCCATCATCGAGCCAATGGAGTGCATACGGCTTAGGATGGGCCGTGGTGATCAAACCGAGTTTTGAGACCATCTCGCTTGATGCCACGTTTGTACAACTTCCACCGTCAATGATCAAGCTACACCATTTATCTCCGACACGACACTTCGTGTGGAAGATTTGGTCTCGTTGTTCTTCGTCACTTGGGGCGGCCTTCGTTTGTAACATGCGAAGGACGAGGTTCGTGTCATAGTTCGGGGCATCGTATGCCTCGCATTCTTCTTCTTCTTCGTCAGCTTCTAAGTTAAAAACGTCTCCAACTCTTTCTTCGGCTAGCAATTCCTCTCGGGCGGCTATGGCTTCTCGTAACGTCACAATCCTCCGATTTGGACAAGCACTTTGATAGTGTCCAAATCCTTGACATTTGAAACACCGGACTTTAGATAGGCTTGTTTCTTTTGGTGTGATAGGAGTTTTTGGAATGGTAGTAACGGGTTGGTTTGTGGTGACAGTTTTTGGAAACGAGCTAGGACTCGCGCCAAAGTTGGTATTTCCGTATTTAGGTGGGAATTCGGGTTTAGAGAGTTTTGTTTTGTTTTGATTTTCCAACTTTATGCAAAGTCCGCATAAAGTATCAAAGTCGGAATAGGGGTAGAGTTCCACGGAATTAGCAATATTTTTGTTCAAACCTCGTAGGAAACGGGACATCCGCAATTCTTCGCTTTCTTCAAGTTCTCCCATCAAGGATAAGTTTTCAAACTCCTCGATGTACTCCTCGACACTTAGCTTTCCTTGCGTGAGTTCGAAATTTTTCGATACAAGCTTAACTTGTGTGTAGTCGGGACATATCTCTTTCGTAGTTTCTTTTTAGAGAATCCCACGAACGTATCTTCTCTTTCCTACACGAACTCTTTGTGTCTTCATTCGCTCAAACTAAAGGGAAGCTCCTTTCCAAGTTTGAGGATCGCATACTTGCAACGTACCTCGTCATTGAGATCCTTGAACTCAAACATTCGTTCAATTTTTCTTTCCCACTCCAAATAAACCTCGGATCGGTGCCTATGAACTCCGGAGTTCGCTTGTCTTGTATTCATCGCATGTCGTGGTGCATGCATGGTGTCGTATCCTCGTCGTGCTTGGATTCAGGCTCGTAAGCCACGAAGAACGTCACGTAGTTGTGCTACTTCTTCATCGGTGAATGCCATCTTCTTGAGTAACGTCGAGAACTGTGAGACAAATGTCTCCGATACCACTTATGATACGAATTACGTAAGTAATACGTATAAAATGCAACGGAAGATTAACAAGTATCAAAGTATCACTTGAATTTTACTAAGGGTGGCCGAAATTTGATGGTGTTCGGCCGTGAGGTAGTGTGATGTACGGATTTTGATGTGTTTTGTCGAACTAGACCTATAACTCGATAAAAGGTAATCTCTTCCCAAGACCTATTGAGAATTGATCAAGTTAAAATCTCGAGACGCGTCGAAACAATAACTAAAGTTTTGTTGAACTCGTTCAACGTATATTTCAAAGGAAATACAAGGTTTATTACTTTCAAGGTATCTTACAAATACAACGAGCACTACTATATATAGTAGTTTCCAACCGAAAGAAAATACAACAAAACGAGAAACGAAACTTCCTAGCAACATCCTAATCGGCGAAAATATCAAGGAGATACCAAGCAATCTTGGATTTTATTGTTTGATTGAGACATGAAGAAATCTTGGTCTTTATTTCATGATGGTGACATGAAAGATCCTTGATGAAAGTCTTCACAAATCATCCCTTCTTGCAAGCTTCCAATCGGCCGAAGATAGCAAGAGATTAGGAGGATTTTGTATGATATCAATCTCTTTGGAATTATATAGGTGATTATGACTTGAGGGAAAATGACATGAATCATGAAAGTCTTTCTTCAAATCTTGTGTCTTTGGCCGTTTGTCATCATGGTGGGGAAGGAGAATAACTACATTATCTTGTTAAAGATATGAAGTCAAGTGAGGTCCCTTTCAAGCATGCCTTGGCCGATTTTTCATGCTTTCGGACCGATTCCGTCGTCGAATTTTACGTTACTCCGATTCCGATTAATAACGTAACTCCAATCCGCATATTCTTTTCTCCCAAGTATAATAATGCATGACCATGCGTATCGTCGTGGACGTCGATTTTTATTGGAGCTTCTTCGATTGGAATATTAGATATCGTATCAGAATCAAATCAAGGGGAGGGGGAATCACACAACAAAATGAATATAAGACACCCCACATAACATGCAAGTCTAATCATGACATGTGAGGGAAGGAAAAACAACAAAAAATAAAAAAAATCAGCAATAATGGTCATTTGTCTTCTGTTTGACACGGCCTGCGCCGACGGCACGCGGCGCGCATCTGCCGGCAGCGACTCGACCGTGTCCGCTTGACACGGCCGCGCGCCAAGAGGCCTTCCGATAGTGACTCGTCCGACGCTGACTTTGCAGACGGCGCGCTGGCAAGATTGACTCGACCGTGTCCCGAACACGGCCGCGTCCGGGCGATCGGTTCTCGCTTATCCCGAAGAGTTCGACTGGCCGTGCTGCACGACACGGCCGAGTCTGGGCGGTGACTTCGCATTTCCGGACGAGTGCAAGACGGCCGTGTCGGACGACACGCCGAAGTTCGGCCGGCATTGATCGCCAATTCCGGCAGTGGTGATTTTTCCACGGGTGGTGGTTTTTCCGTCAGTTCGTCCATTTTCCGACCGATTGTCGACCTTCCGGCATAGCATGACACGGGCCGTGTTATATGACACGGCTGAGACCGAGACTCCACGTCTTATGTCCGTTTTACCGCCTAAATACGTAGTAATCTGTGCATGACGTGTTGTAAGGTCAATTACGTCGTTCCTTACTTTGTCTTCTGCATTTGACACGATTGATTCCGTATCATCTCCTCCTTCTTTAAAAGGAATTGTCCTCAATTCCGGACTTCCTTCGTCATCAAGATAATTAATTAAAACCTCTACGTATTTGATCTCGAAAATGTCCGCAGTGCGTACATGGCCCAAAATCTTGAGACGATAGGTAGTGGGGCCCCCTCGAGAATCACCAATAAAATAACTATCATTATTAATAAAATAATAATAATTACTTTGCCCGGTAATACCGATATCATGACATGAGCGGACATCTGAAATGGGACGCACGGTTAATTTCACATCGGGTTCATCCTCCAGAATTGGAAACACTGATAATTCCACATCGGGTTCACCATCAAGAATGGGAAAAACGGGATTTATTACGAATTCCTCTTCATCAACTGGTTCCTCATCAAATGCTGGCGGTCCGTCATAATCTGACCAACTCTCCGTTTCAATATTGTTGGGCTCCTCCAATAATAGCCCATCACAAAATAATTTACTTTCCTCAATTTGGTAATCATTCAAGACAATAAGTCCATTACGAGAAACTGCGTCGTTATAAAAATTTGGCCCAAAGTTGTCATTTTCTTTTGACCGGCCAATCTCAGTACCAAGTTCAATTTCCCTCTCACTAGAAAACATGGTTAGATTCGGTTTCTCACCTCGGTTAGGGATCATAGATTGAAGTGACATTGGTTTCAACACGATCCTCTTGTCCTTATACCGTAACTCGTACTCGTTACTTCTTCCTCGATGTAAAACATCTCTATCGAATAGCCATGGTCGTCCCAAGAGTACATGGCATGCATCCATCGGGAGTACATCGCATAATATGTTGTCGACGTACGAACCCATGGTCAAACCGACCCGTACTTGTTTCGAGACTTTCACTTTACTCCCGTCATCGAGCCAATGTAATGCGTATGGTTTTGGGTGAGTACTAGTGATGAGTCCGAGTTTCATCACCATCTCTCTTGACGCTACGTTGGTACAACTTCCTCCATCGATGATCACACTACACCATTTGTTCCCGACTTGGCACTTGGTGTGAAAAATTTGATCCCGTTGTTCCGAATCATTTGAAATGGGTTTGACTTGTAAAGTACGAAGAACCAATGTTGTATCATAGTTTGGAGCCTCGTAAGTTTCATATTCTTCTCCCTCGTCTTCCTCCACGTTGGAATCACCTAGTCTTTCTCCTTCGTCCTCGACTAGCAACTCGTCTCGGATCGTGATGGCTTCTCTTAGCGTCACAACTCGTTTGTTAGGGCAAGTATTTTGATAGTGACCGAATTCTTGGCATTTAAAACACCTTACTTTGGTTAGGCTTGTTTCCTTCGGTACGCCGGGGGTTTTAGAAACCGTAGTAGAGATAGGAGTCGGTATCGTTGTGGTAATTGAACTTGAACCGGTACTTGGATCCTCGAACTTTGATGTAAATTCGGTTTTGGCAAACTTCACTTTGTTTTGAGCTTCTATCTTTATGCATAGTCCGCATAAAGTGTCAAAATCTTCGTATGGGTATAATTCCACCGTATTTGCAATGTTTCGGTTTAGACCACGTAAGAAACGTGACATTCTTTGTTCTTCATTTTCTTCAAGTTCTCCCATTAAGGCCAAGCCTTCAAATTCTTCGATATATTCTTCCACACTTAGTTTCCCTTGTACGAACTCCGCAATTTTTCAGTATAAGGTTAACCGATGTGATGTCGGGACATACCTTTTACGTAGTTTTTTCTTCAAAGAATCCCAAGAATGGATTTTCTCTTTTCCCGCACGAGCTCGTTGTGTTTTCATACCCTCGAACCATAAGGAAGCGCCCTTCCCTAACTTGAGAATTGCATATTTGCAACGTTTCTCATCGTTATGGTGCTTGAAGTCGAACATACGTTCAATCTTCCTCTCCCACTCCAAGTAAACTTCGGGATTAGTACCTCCGACAAATTCCGGAAGTTCATTAACTTTAAATTCATCCACATGACGCGGTGAATGTGCATCATATCCTCCTCTTCTTGCTTGAAAACGTGGTTCTTGCATGCTGTGTAGTGCCTCACGTAGTTTCTCCATGAAATCGTCGGAAAAATCCATGATCAGATAGTTTTGATAAGAAAATCGCCAAGAGAAATTCGCCAAGGAAGTAACCTTGGGCTCCGATGCCACTAATGATACGAATTACGTATGAAAGTGGACGTAAACTCATATGGAATGCAGTGGAAATATAATTGATCCTCACAACACTCGAATATATGTAACACTCGTAAGAAATAACCGAAAGTAGGGCAATTCGGCTTACGTAAACAAGAACAATATGAATGATTTATCAAACTAGACCTATAGTTTGATAAGGTAATCTTTCTTCAAGACCTATTGAGAATCGATTAGATTAAAACTCGAAAACGCATCGAATTATAATCAAGGTTTCGATGAAAAGCATTCACCAAGAAAACACAAGTGTATTCTTATTTCTTCAACATACAATATCTAATGAAAGCAAGAACAAGACTACTTATAGCATGGTAGTCTTCTTAGCAACTAAGGAATAAAACAAGATCACATGATCTTGAAATGAAAAACAAAACAACAAGATAAAATACAAGGGAATCAAATCAAGGGGAGGGGGAATCACACAACAAAATGAATATAAGACACCCCACATAACATGCAAGTCTAATCATGACATGTGAGGGAAGGAAAAACAACAAAAAATAAAAAAATCAGCAATAATGGTCATTTGCTGGTCTGTCGGACACGGCCCGCGGCCGGACAAGACGGGGGCGGCGCATCTGCCCGGCGGTGACTCGACCGTGTCCGCTGACACGGCCACGCAAAAGGCCTTCCGATAGTGACTCGTCCGACAGCTGACTCAAGACGGCGTGGCGCTTAAGATTGACTCGACCGTGTCACCGAACACGGTCGGGCGTCTGGGCGATCGGTTACGCTTATCCGGAAGAGTTCGACTGGCCGTGCTGACGACACGCCGAGTCCTCGGGGCGTGACTTCGCATTTTCGAGTAAAGACGGCCGCAGCCTGACGACACGGCCGAGTTCGGTCGGCAGTGATCGGCCAATTCCGGCAGGTGGTGATTTTTCCGGCCGGTGGTGGTTTTTCCGTCAGTTCATCCATTTTCCGACCGATTGTCGACCTTCCGGCATAGCATGACACGGGCCGTGTTATATGACACGGCTGAGACCGAGACTCCACGTCTTATGTCCGTTTTACCGCCTAAATACGTAGTAGTCTGTGCATGGCGTGTTGTAAGGTCAATTACGTCGATCCTTACTTTGTCTTCTGCATTTGACACGATTGATTCCGCATCAAACCGGGATCGTATATGCCTCTACCGGTTCCAGAAAGACCATAGGAAGATGTATCAATGTATTTTATCGTCGCTTTACCCCGTACTCAACGAGGTAAAGATGCTATTATGGTGGTTGTGGATCGTTTCTCAAAACCGACGACGCAAGCAACGTGGCCGATTTATACTTCCGAGAGGTGGTTCGTTTATATGGAGTTCCGAAGACTATTGTTTCGGATCGGGATTCGAAATTCCTTAGCTATTTTTTGGAATACTTTATGGAGGAAAATGGGAACAAAGCTCTTGTTTAGCACTTCGCACCATCCTCAAACCGATGGTCAAACCGAAGTGACAAATCGAACGCTAGGAACGTTGTTGCGACGACTTGTGAACAAAACGCAAAAGGATTGGGACAAGAAACTTGCTCATGTGCAATTTGCCTATAACCGATCCCCTACACATGCTACGGCACATTCTCCCTTTGAAGTCGTTTACGGGTTAAATCCTTATATACCATTAGACTTGATTATGTTGCCGAAGGACGAGTTGGTACACAAAGATGTGGTATCTAAACTTAAATCGATGATCAAGTTGCACAGGAAAATACATGATCGAATCAAAGAGGTGAATGACGCATACAAAAGGAAATCCAACAATCACAGAAAACCGAGACTATTCGAAGTAGGAGACTTGGTTTGGGTACACTTAAGAAAAGAGAGATTTCCTAGCAAACGCAAGAACAAGCTTATGCCGAGGGCCGAGGGCCGAGGGACCTTACAAAATCGTGGGTAAGGTGAACGACAATGCGTATAAAGTAGAACTTCTGGGCGATTATGGGGTACACGCCACTTTTAACGTGGGCGATCTATCTCCTTACTTTGACGGCGAGGGAATCACTGAATTGAGGTCAATTCCTTTCAAAGGGGGAGGAGATGATGCGATTGTGACATCTCCAAACGAAGTAAGAATTGACGTAGGTGGTGATACCACGTTGCATGCACATGCACCTACGTACTTCGGTGAGAAAACAAATACGGAAATGGGAACGATCTTAATAATCGGAACCGGGATGACTTAGACGTATCAAAACATGCATACGTATGCATGTTCATGCATACAAAATCGGCCATATTAGGGGGAGATTTCGGCCGATTGTGATGGGAGATTCATGAAGGATTTTGTCCCCACTACTTTCAAGTTTGCTTTCATTTTTCAAAGTCCACCATAATAAGATCAAGGATAGAGATTTGGCTCACTCCACCCTTTGAAAAATTGGCCGAACTACATGGAAGAAAATACCAAGATGTTGCTTTCATTTTCTATCCTTATCAAAGTCTTACAAAAGGATACCACATGGGAAAGATTTTATCTCCTCCTTCCAACTTACCCCACGGCCGAAAATGAAAGGAAGAGAAGTAAGACTTAATTTGTGTACGGGAAAGCAACTGGAGTTTTCGAGAAATTCTTCGAGTTCTCCCATTAAGGCCAAGCCTTCAAATTCTTCAATGTATTCTCCCACACTTTGTTTCCCTTGCACGAACTCGGCAATTTTTCGGTACAAGGTTAACCGATGTGATGTCGGAACATACCTTTTACGTAGTTTTTTCTTCAAAGAATCCCAAGATTGGATTTTCTCTTTTACATAAGGTGATTTTGAGGATGGTCTAATATGATACGAATAATAGACTCGAATTTGAAGTAAATTCTCCCCCTATTGATCAAGACCAAGACCTATGGGGTTGCAGCCTGATGCGATTGTGACATCTCCAAACGAAGTAAGAATTGACGTAGGTGACGATACCACGTTGCATGCACATGCACCTACGTACTTCGGTGAGAAAACAAATGTGGAAATGGGAATGATCTTAATAATCGGAACCGGGATAACTTAGACGTATCAAAACATGCATACGTATGCATATTCATGCATACAAAATCGGCCATATTAGGGGGAGATTTCAGCCGATTGTGATGGGAGATTCATGAAGGATTTTGTCCCCACTACTTTCAAGTTTGCTTTAATTTTTCAAAGTCCACCATAATAAGATCAAGGATAGAGATTTGGCTCACTCCCCTTGGAAAAATCGGCCGAACTACATGGAAGAAAATGCCAAGATGTTGCTTTCATTTTATATCCTTATCAAAGTCTTATAAAAGGATACCACATGGGAAAGATGTTATCTCCTCCTTCCAACTTACCCCATGGTCGAAAATGAAAGGAAGAAGCCAAGCATGACTTTGTTTTCAATCTTTGTCAAAATTGATAGATTAGTTTAATGTTTGCTTGTTTTCTTGTGTGATCTTGTTTGATCTTGTTTGTAGTTGCAATGGCTATTTATAAAGACTCATCTTCAACCTTTGAAAGCCATCTTGAAGATACATTGTGTATGTATTCTTGTTGAATGATTTTCAGCACACCTCGATTATAATTCGACGTGTCTTCGAATTGTAATTTAATCAATTCTCAATAGGTCTTGGGGAGATATTTCCTTGTCGAAATTCTCTTGGCGATTTTCTTGATCAAGCTATCTTATCATGGATTTTTCCGACGATTTCATGGAGAAACTTCGTGAGGCACTGCACAACTTACAAGAACAACGTTTTCAAGCTAGAAGAGGAGGATATGATGCACATTCACCGCGTCATATGGATGAATTCAAAGTAAATGAACTTCCGGAATTTGTCGGAGGTACCAATCCCGAAGTCTACTTGGAGTGGGAGAGGAAGATTGAACGTATGTTCGACTTCAAGAACCTTAACGATGAGAAACGTTGTAAATATGCGATTCTTGATTCGAATTACGTATATAAGTGTACGTAAAATGTATAAAATACAACGGAAGATTATCGCGGTTTTTACAAGTATCAAATTACCAACGAAAATAAAAGGTGGTGGCCGAATTTATATGGTTTCGGCCGTGAGGTAGGGTAGTGTATGGGATTGAATGTGTTTTATCGAATTAGACCTATAACTCGATAAAGATAATCTCTCCTCAAGACCTATTGAGAATTGATCAAGTTATAATTCGAGACGCGTCGAAATAATAACCAAGGTTTTGTTGAACTCATTCAACGTATATTTCAAGAGAAATACAATGTTATAACTTTCAAGATGATTACAAAATGTGGAGGATGAGGCTTTTATATAGCCATTTACAACTCCTAACAAAGCCAAACAAGATCACACAATATCAAGCTAAAAGACAAGCAATTATTAAACTAAAACATCAAGACTTTTGACAAAGATTAAAAACAATACATGCTTGGCTTCTTCCATGTTGATTTCGGCCGTGAGGTAGCATGAAGGAAGGAGATCACAATCTATCTCATGTGATAAGGCTTTGACAAAGACTTTGAACAAGAAAGCAACATCTTGTATTCTTCCTCCACATGTGGTTCGGCCGAAATACTTTCAAAGGAGTGGAGTGAATCAAATCTCTTTCCTTGATCTTGATGTGGTGGGCTTGAAAATGAAAGCAAATATTTAAAGTAGTGGGGACAAAAGATCCTTCAAGGATGCATGTCACAATCGGCCGAAATCTTCCCCAAATGACCGATTTTGTATGCATGAACATGCATACGTGTGCATGTTTTGATACGTCTAAGTTATCCCGGTTCCGATTATTAAGATCGTTCCCATTTTCGCGGTTGTTTTCTCACCAAAGTACGTAGGTGCATGTGCATGCAACTTGGTATCGTCACCTACGTTGATTCTTACTTCGCTTACTTCGTTTGGAGATGCCGTAATCGCATCATCCCCTCCCCCTTTGAAAGGAATTGACCTCAATTCAGTGATTTCCTCGTCGTCAAGGTAAGAAGATAGATCGCCCACGTTAAAAGTGGCGTGTACCCCATAGTCGCCCGGAAGTTCTACCTTATACACATTGTCGTTCACTTTTCCCACGATTTTGTAAGGTCCCTCGGCCCTCGGCATAAGTTTGTTCTTGCGTTTGCTCGGAAATCTCTCTTTTCTTAAGTGTACCCAAACCAAGTCGCCTACTTCGAATAGTCTCGGTTTTCTGTGATTGTTGGATTTCCGTTTGTATTCATCATTCACCTCTTTGATTCGATCATGTATTTGTCCGTGCAATTTGATCATCGACTTAAGTTTCGACTCCGCATCTTTGTGTACCAACTCGTCTTTCGGCAATGGAATCAAGTCCAAGGGTATATAAGGATTTAATCCGTAAACGATTTCGAAAGGAGAATGTGTCGTAGCATGTGTAGGGGATCGGTTATAGGCAAATTCTGCATGAGCAAGTTTTACGTCCCAATCCTTTTGCGTTTTATTCACAAGTCCTCGCAACAACATTCCTAATGTTCGATTTGTGACCTCGGTCTGACCATCGGTTTGCGGATGGTGCGAAGTGCTAAATAAGAGCTTCGTTCCCACTTTCCTCCATAAAGTATTCCAAAAATAGCTAAGAAATTTCGAATCCCGATCCGACATAATAGTCTTCGGAACTCCATGTAAACGAACCACCTCTCGGAAATATAAGTCGGCCACGTTGCTTGCGTCGTCGGTTTTGTGGCAAGCCACGAAATGAGCCATCTTTGAGAACCGATCAACAACCACCATAATAGCATCTTTACCTCGTTGAGTGCGGGGTAAATCGACGATAAAATCCATGGATACATCTTCCCACGGTCTTTCTGAAACCGGTAGAGGCATATATGATCCCGGTTTGAATGAACTCTTCGAGATGTGACATGTTACACATTTACTTAAAACATTGTAAACGTCTTTTAGCATTTTAGGCCAAAAGAAATGTTCTTTTAGTACTTCCAAAGTTTTAGCCGTGCCAAAATGTCCTGCTAAACCTCCTCCGTGAGCTTCCCGGACCAATAATTCCCGAACCGCCTGTTTTGGAACACAAAGTATATTTCCTTTGAATAGGAAATCATCTTGTAACATGAACTCCCCGAATGGACCAGATTTGCAACGAGTAAAAATTTCTCCGAAATCCTGATACGAATCGGTCAACATCATCAAATACAAAAAAGAAGATTATCCAACCAAGCTTGATTGAGTCGCAGGCATACATAAAATCCTCATGCAAAATACATGGACAAATTACCAATTCTCGCGCGCACGACGACTTTGTAGCAGTTTTAGTATTTTGCACATAACTTTCTCGTCCGAAATCCGATTCAGGTGATTCAAGTGGCCATGGAAAGCTAAGAAAGAGAGCTACAAATCTTATGAAGACCATAGGACCAAATTCGGACTCATTGGATCCCAGAAATGACAAAACCGAATCATGTGAGAAGAAGAGGCCAAGATGTCACTTTCATGATCAAGTCATTATCAAGCCTTACAATATATCACATGAGGAGGATTCTTGTCCACTCCCTCTTGGAAGCCCCACGTCCAAATTATGCACATCAAGCCAAAATGTTGTGATCTTTGTAGAATAGTTTAATAAATGCTTGTATTTTAGCTAGATTTTGTTTGATCTTGTTTGGCTTGTTTAGGAGATATAATGGCTATATAATAGCCTCATCCTCAACCTTGAATCAAAAAATCTTGAATCTTGAATATTAATAAACCTTGTATTTCTTTGAAATATACGTTGAACGAGTTCAACAAACTTTAGTTATTGTTTCGACGCGTCTCGAGATTTTAACTTGATCAATTCTCAATAGGTCTTGGGAAGAGATTACTTTTATCGAATTATAGGTCTAGTTCGATAAAACACATCCAAATCCGTATACACTACTACCTCACGAGAAATCCATTTAAGTTCGCCACCCCTTGTATTTTCGAGTGACACTTTGATAATCGTCAAGACATAATAATCTTCCGTTGTATTTCATACGCTTTACGTACGTAATTCGTATCATCTTCTTGTTCGATATTTTTTATTGTTATATCCGATATTATTCACATACAAAATACATCCGAAAAACTCCATATTCGTAAAAGCCTTCCGCTATCATACACTTACATATACTCCGACCGATACGTATCCACCTCTCCCCGGATAATTCGTATCATAAGTGGTATCGGAGCCCAAGGTCATCTCCTTGGGCGATTTATTCACCGAAGTTTTTTTTTGTTGAAGTATTTAGTCACCTTCTTGGGTTGTTCTTCACGGTTAGAAGAATTTTCGCATAACATTGGCAGATTAGCGCAGTCGGAAGAAAACAAAGTTTCCCGTGGATTCGACCGTTGGATCATCACGAAATTTTGACAAAGGTAAGCCAACTCATTGAACTACAGTCTGAACGGTGAAGATCAGATTCTTTGATCATCTTCTTGGTTCATTCTTCACGGAATTTTTGGAAAATTTTCTGTCCGATTTCTTGTCAAGAACTATCTCTTGATTCTTGTCATCGGAAACCACACCTGAATTTCTTAATTCAGTTAAGGTTCTTGATCTTTCAACAAAATGGAGTTCAACGATATTTATCTCTTGGCGATATTACGCGACGCATTACACAACAGCACGGAGTTCATGGGACATTAGATCCGTAAGCGGTGTTGATTGGCTCCACGTTTGTGAGAAGTTTTTCAACCACAATTCAATTCCAAGAGACCGCCGAGTCTCGTTGACGAACGCCTTCGTGGTCGCGCCGACACAGTGGCAGAAATTGAAAACCAGCCGTTTACACCAAGGTAAACCCAAACTAAGAGACTGGAATAAATTCATAAAACACTTTACTCGGAAATTCATCCCCACAAATTCTCACCGCCACGATCCACCAACGGCACCACTCCGAAAATTGCAGAAGTTCAGCGCCACCCCGCCACCGACCTTCGATCTAAGGTTTTTCCCCATCAAAGAATTTCCAGCAAAGCCTTGTGTCGATGGAGACGATGTTCCTACCACCATTTTCAATGAGGTAGACGAGACAGAGGTTTCAACGGCGCAATACAACGAAGAAGATGAGTTGAGCCGTGTTTCCCTAATTTATGAACCTGGATCTTGCTACTTTGAGCATGGGCCAGTTGGTTATGTTGGCCAAATTGACCAAAACGGACCAAATTATTTTAATGATGAGGAGCCGGTTAGTGTCATGGAAATTGGTCCGGATTATGAAGGGCCACCAGTATTTGATACCGAACCAGTTGACGAAGAGGAACCCATAATTGATTCTGTGTTTCCCATTTTTGATGTTGTGCCCGACGGCGATCCATGTCTCGCTGTAAGTTATTTTGAAGATTTTTGTCCAAACTCCAATGAGGTGTTTTCGGTTCTTGATACGGAGCAAGAAGATGTTATAATTCCGGAACATCTATATCTTGAGCCTTACCAAGATTTTGATATGAAAGTAGACGACGAAGCGTTTTTCCCAGGGCTTGAAGTGGCATCCGATGAAGAGCGACCTATTATTACTGTCGTGCTTCCCATTTCAGATGTCCGGTTATATGATGATTCATATCATGATATCGGTATTACCTCGCAGAATAATTATTATTATTTTATTAATAATGATAGTTATTTTGTTGGTGATTCTCGAGAGGGCCCCACTACCTATCGTCTCAAGATTTTGGGCCATGTACGCACTGCAGACATCTTCGAGATCAAATACTTAGAGGCTTTAGTCAATTATCTTGGTGAAGGAGTTCGGAATTGAGGACAATTCCCTTTAAAGAGAGAGGGTATGATACGAATCGGTCAACATCATCAAATACAAAAAAGAAGATTATCCAACCAAGCTTGATTGAGTCGCAGGCATACATAAAATCCTCATGCAAAATACATGGACAAATTACCAATTCTCATGCACGACGACTTTGTAGCAGTTTTAGTATTTTGCACATAACTTTCTCGTCCGAAATCCGATTCAGGTGATTCAAGTGGCCATGGAAAGCTAAGAAAGAGAGCTACAAATCTTATGAAGACCATAGGACCAAATTCGGACTCATTGGATCCCAGAAATGACAAAACCGAACCATGTGAGAAGAAGAGGCCAAGATGTCACTTTCATGATCAAGTCATTATCAAGCCTTACAATATATCACATGAGGAGGATTCTTGTCCACTCCCTCTTGGAAGCCCCACGTCCAAATTATGCACATCAAGCCAAAATGTTGTGATCTTTGTAGAATAGTTTAATAAATGCTTGTATTTTAGCTAGATTTTGTTTGATCTTGTTTGGCTTGTTTAGGAGATATAATGGCTATATAATAGCCTCATCCTCAACCTTGAATCAAAAAATCTTGAATCTTGAATATTAATAAACCTTGTATTTCTTTGAAATATACGTTGAACGAGTTCAACAAACTTTAGTTATTGTTTCGACGCGTCTCGAGATTTTAACTTGATCAATTCTCAATAGGTCTTGGGAAGAGATTACTTTTATCGAATTATAGGTCTAGTTCGATAAAACACATCCAAATCCGTATACACTACTACCTCACGACCGAAATCCATTTAAGTTCGGCCACCCCTTGTATTTTCGAGTGACACTTTGATAATCGTCAAGACATAATAATCTTCCGTTGTATTTCATACGCTTTACGTACGTAATTCGTATCATCTTCTTGTTCGATATTTTTTATTGTTATATCCGATATTATTCACATACAAAATACATCCGAAAAACTCCATATTCGTAAAAGCCTTCCGCTATCATACACTTACATATACTCCGACCGATACGTATCCACCTCTCCCCGGATAATTCGTATCAAATCCTCATCATTTTCATAACATTCCTTCAACATTTCAAAACCAAGTAACCGAACCTCCAGAGTAGAAAGTAAGGCATACCTCCTAGATAACGCATCCGCAACGACATTGCTTTTACCGTCTTTGTACTTGGATGAAAAGTGAAATGATTGTAGGAATTCCACCCACTTGGCATGCCTCGGACTCAGTTTATGTTGCCCGTTAATGTACTTCAATGATTCGTGATCCGAGTGTAGAATAAAATGCTTCGCTCGTAAGTAATGACTCCAATGATCAAGGCCTCGTACGATAGCATAGAATTCTTTATCGTAAGTACAATAATTCAATCGAGCTCCGTTCAACTTCTCCGAAAAGTAAGCGATAGGTCGTTTACCTTGAATAAGAACCGCTCCAATTCCAACTCCGCTAGCGTCACATTCCACCTCAAATGGTTGTGAAAAATCGGGTAACGTTAAAACCGGTGCTTCACATAACTTTTCTTTTAATTTTTCAAAAGCTTTTTGGGCAGCCTCCTTCCATGCAAATGAACCTTTTTTAAGACACTCCGTGATCGGACTAGAGATGGTACTAAAGTCCCGTATGAATCGTTGGTAGAAAGAAGCGAGGCCATGAAATGATCGTACTTCCGTGATAGTTTTTGGTGTCGGCCAAGACTTGATTGCCGCGATTTTCTCTTGATCCACCGAAACTCCTTCTTTAGAAACGACATAGCCGAGAAAGACAAGACTCTCGACTAGAAAAGTACACTTTTCCCGCTTTCCATAAAGTTTCTGTTTCCTTAGAGTTTCAAACACGTGCCGCAAGTGTTCAAGATGCTCCTCTAAGGATCGACTGTAGATTAAAATGTCGTCTAAGTACACGACAACAAACTTCCCCAAGAAAGGTTTAAGAACCTCATTCATCAATCTCATGAAAGTGCTCGGGGCATTAGTGAGGCCGAATGGCATCACAACCCACTCGTAAAGTCCATTCTTCGTTTTAAATGCCGTCTTCCATTCGTCTCCCTCTCGCATCGCATGCGAATTTGATGGTATCCGCTCCGTAAATCAACTTTTGAAAATATAATCGAGCCATGCAACTCGTCTAACATGTCGTCTAGTCTCGGGATGGGGAACCGATACTTGACGGTGATGTTATTCATGGCTCTACTGTCAATGCACATCCGCCATGATCCGTCTTTTTTTGGTACAAGTAGGACTGGAACCGCACACGGACTTAAACTCTCTCGGATATATCCGTGACTCATGAGTTCTTCAATTTGACATTGTAGTTCTTTGGTTTCTTCGGGATTACAACGATACGCCGCCTTGTTTGGTAATGGAGCTCCTGGTATAAGATCAATTTGGTGTTCGATTCCGCGGATAGGTGGTAATCCCACCGGCAAGTCTTCGGGAAAGACATCCGCGAACTCGTGCAACAGTGTATCTATTTCTTGATACGAATTACGTATATAAGTGTACGTAAAACGTATAAAATACAACGGAAGATTATCACGGTTTTTACAAGTATCAAAGTAATAATGAAAATAAAAGGTGGTGGCCGAATTTATGTGGTTTCGGCCGTGAGGTAGGGTAGTGTATGGGTTTGAATGTGTTTTATCGAATTAGACCTATAACTCGATAAAGATAATCTCTCCTCAAGACCTATTGAGAATTGATTAAATTACAACTCGAAAACGCGTCGAATTATAATTGAAGTGTGCTGAAAATCATTCAACTAGAATACATAACATGTATTTCGTTTTTGCAAGCTTCAAGATCTTTACAAATGTTACAAGTACTACTATATATAGTAGTTTCCAACCGAAAGAAAAATACAACAAAACGAGAAAACGAAACTTCCTAGCAACTTTCATTTCGGCCGAAAGTCTCCAAGTAGATACCAAGTTGATGAAGACATCTTGGACTTTATTAAGTGAGGATTTGGTGTAGATTAGATGAAGATATCTTGATAGTGACATGAAGAACATGCTTGAAGAAAGTCTTCCTCAATCTCATGATATGGCCGATTTTGTGGGGAAGGAGATCATGGTGAATTTTGGTGTTATTAGGTGATGATGACTTGATGAAAGATACTTGATGAAGTCTTCCTCAAATCATGTAGCTTGGGCCGATTTTGTGTGAGGTGGGGAAGGAAAGATTTTGGACAATCTTCAAGTATCTTGGACTATAGCATATGACTTTGACATGTAGAAAAAGACTTGATGAAAGTCTTTATCAAGGGGGAAATTTTGGCCGATTTGTGGGGAGGCTTTGGGGAGACTTTGATGATTTATTTAGGACATGATATCTTCATGGATCTTGGACTAGATAAGGTATGAAGGTGGGGACTTTATTTTTGTCTTGGCCGATTTTTAAAGAAGGTGGGGAAGGAGGATATCTTCATTATCTTGTGAAAGATATGAAGACAAGTAGGGTCCCTTTCAAGCATGATTTGTAGTAATGGTGGGGAAGGTATCTTAAGGTAGGGACAATGTCAAAGGAAATCTTTGAAAGTGACATTCTTGAACAAAATGGTAGGGGGGGCGATGTGTTTGTGATGTGGGGGTGGAATCTTTGTGATGATCTTCTTTTTTGTATTTGAGGATGTTGACCGATTCGTATCATACCCTCTCTCTTTAAATGGAATTGTCCTCAATTCCGAACTCCCTTCGTCACCAAGATAATTAACTAAAGCCTCTAAGTATTTGATCTCGAAGATGTCCGCAGTACGTACATGACCCAAAATCTTGAGACGATAGGTAGTGGGGCCCCCTCGAGAATCACCAACAAAATAACTATCATTATTAATAAAATAATAATAATTATTCTGCGAGGTAATACCGATATCATGATATGAATCATCATATAACCGGTCATCTGAAATGGGAAGCACGACAGTAATAATAGGTCGCTCTTCATCGGATGCCACTTCAAGCCCTGGGAAAAACGCTTCGTCGTCTACTTTCATATCAAAATCTTGGTAAGGCTCAAGATATAGATGTTCCGGAATTATAACATCTTCTTGCTCCGTATCAAGAACCGAAAACACCTCATTGGAGTTTGGACAAAAATCTTCAAAATAACTTACCGAGACATGGATCGCCGTCGGCACAACATCAAAAATGGGAAACAGAATCAATTATGGGTTCCTCTTCACAATCAAGTTCGGTATCAAACATCGGTGGCCCTTCATAATCAGGACCAATTTCCATGACACTAACCGGCTCCTCATCATTAAAATAATTTGGTCCGTTTTGGTCAATTTGGCCAACATAACCAATCGCCCATGCTCAAAGTAGCAAGATCCGTGTTCATCAATTAGGAAACACGGCTCAACTCATCTTCTTCGTTGTATTGCGCCGTTGAAACCTCTGTCTCGTCTACCTCATTGAAAATGGTGGTAGGAACATCGTCTTCATCGACAAAAAGCTTTGCTGGAAATTCTTTGATGGGGAAAAACCTTAGATCGAAGGTCGGTGGCGGGGTGGCGCTGAACTTCCGCAATTTCTGGTGTGGTGCCGTTGGTGGATCGTGGCGGTGAGAATTTGTGGGGATGAATTTCCGAGTAAAGTGTTTTATGAATTTGTTCCAGTCTCTTAGTTTGGGTTTACCTTGGTGTAAACGGCTGGTTTTCAATTTCTGCCACCAGGTCGAGGCGCGACCACGAAGGCGTTTCGTCGCCAACGAGACTCGGCGGTCTACTGGAATTGAATTGTGGTTGAAAAACTCCTCACAAACGTGGAGCCAATCAATACCTGCTTCTGGATCGGAATGTCCCATGAACTCCGGTACGCTGTGTAATGCGTCGCGTAATATCGCCAAGAGATAAATATCGTTGAATTCCATTTTGTTGAAAGATCAAGAACCTTAACTGAATTAAGAAATTCAGGTGTGGTTTCCGATGACAAGAATCAAGAGATAGTTCTTGACAAGAAATCGGACAGAAAATTTTCCAAGAAATCCGTGAAGAATGAACCAAGAAGATGATCAAAGAATCTGATCTCCACCGTTCAGACTGTAGTTCAAGAAGTTGGCTTACCTTTTTCAAAATTTCGTAATGATCCAACGGTCGAATCCACGGGAAACTTTGTTTTCTTCCGACTGCTCTAATCTCAACAAAAAAAATAAAATTCGTTGAATAACTCGCCCAAGGAGATGACCTTGGGCTCCGATACCACTTATGATACGAATTACGTATATAAGTGTACGTAAAACGTATAAAATACAATGGAAGATTATCACGGTTTTTACAAGTATCAAAGTAATAATGAAAATAAAAGGTGGTGGCCGAATTTATGTGGTTTCGGCCGTGAGGTAGGGTAGTGTATGGGTTTGAATGTGTTTTATCGAATTAGACCTATAACTCGATAAAGATAATCTCTCCTCAAGACCTATTGAGAATTGATTAAATTACAACTCGAAAACGCGTCGAATTATAATTGAAGTGTGCTGAAAATCATTCAACTAGAATACATAACATGTATTTCGTTTTTGCAAGCTTCAAGATCTTTACAAATGTTACAAGTACTACTATATATAGTAGTTTCCAACCGAAAGAAAAATACAACAAAACGAGAAAACGAAACTTCCTAGCAACTTTCATTTCTAGAAAGTCTCCAAGTAGATACCAAGTTGATGAAGACATCTTGGACTTTATTAAGTGAGGATTTGGTGTAGATTAGATGAAGATATCTTGATAGTGACATGAAGAACATGCTTGAAGAAAGTCTTCCTCAATCTCATGATATGGCCGATTTTGTGGGGAAGGAGATCATGGTGAATTTTGGTGTTATTAGGTGATGATGACTTGATGAAAGATACTTGATGAAGTCTTCCTCAAATCATGTAGCTTGGGCCGATTTTGTGTGAGGTGGGGAAGGAAAGATTTTGGACAATCTTCAAGTATCTTGACTATAGCATATGACTTTGACATGTAGAAAAAGACTTGATGAAAGTCTTTATCAAGGGAAATTTTGGCCGATTTGTGGGGAGGCTTCGGGGAGACTTTGATGATTTATTTAGGACATGATATCTTCATGGATCTTGGACTAGATAAGGTATGAAGGTGGGGACTTTATTTTTGTCTTGGCCGATTTTTAAAGAAGGTGGGGAAGGAGGATATCTTCATTATCTTGTGAAAGATATGAAGACAAGTAGGGTCCCTTTCAAGCATGATTTGTAGTAATGGTGGGGAAGGTATCTTAAGGTAGGGACAATGTCAAAGGAAATCTTTGAAAGTGACATTCTTGAACAAAATGGTAGGGGGGGCGATGTGTTTGTGATGTGGGGGTGGAATCTTTGTGATGATCTTCTTTTTTGTATTTGAGGATGTTGACCGATTCGTATCATTTCTTCTTCGTGGTGTGATTTTGTAGCAAGGTTTCGGGTCTCTTTGATCATTATTAAATAAACATGTTTGCTATCGTCAATGGCGTGTCCGACTTCCTTTTCGTTTGCAAACATCATGAGCTTCGGTCCTTCGACTTTTTTTGAACTCATTGTTCGGATATCTTGCGGTGACATAGGTTTAAGAACAATTTTTTTACCTTTGTCTCGTAACTCATACTCGTTGCTCCTCCCTCGGTGTAGTACGTCCCGATCAAATAACCAAGGTCTTCCCAACAACACGTGACATGCGTCCATCGGTAGTACATCGTATATAATATCATCACCATACGAACCCATGGTGAGTCCTACCTTCACTTGTCTTGATACTCTCACTTTATTTCCATCATCGAGCCAATGGAGGGCATACGGCCTTGGATGAGCCGTAGTGGTTAGTCGGAGCTTCGAAACCATCTCATTTGACGCCACATTCGTACAACTTTCACCGTCAATGATCAAGCTACACCATTTCTCTCCTACACGACACTTCGTGTGAAAGATTTTATCTCGTTGTTCTATGTCACTCGGGGCCGCCTTCGTTTGTAACATGCGAAGGACGAGGTTCGTGTCATAATTCGGGGCATCGTATGCCTCGCAATCTTCTTCTTCGTCGTCGGCTTCCAAGTTAAAGACGTTTCCAATTCTTTCTTCTTCGGCTAGTAATTCTTCTCGGACGGCTATCGCTTCTCGTAACGTTACTATTCTTCGATTTGGACAAGTACTTTGATAGTGTCCAAATCCTTGATATTTGAAACATCGAACTTTAGATAAGCTTATTTCCGTTGGCGTGAGAGGAGTTTTTGGAGTGGTACTAACGGTTGGACTTTGCCGTGACAGTTTTTGGAAACGAGCTAGAACTCGTGCCAAAGTTGGTGTTTCCGAATTTAGGTGGGAATTCGGGTTTTGAAAATTTTGTCTTGTTTTGAGTTTCCAACTTTATGCAAAGTCCGCACAAAGTATCAAAGTCGGAATAGGGGTAGAGTTCCACGGAATTAGCAATGTTTCTATTCAAGCCTCGTAAGAAATGGGACATCTGTAATTCTTCGCTTTCTTCAAGTTCTCCCATCAAGGTTCAGTTTTTAAACTCTTCGATGTATTCTCCTACGCTTAGCTTTCCTTGTGTGAGGTCAGAAATTTTTCGATATAGACTTAACTTGTGTGTAGCCGGTACATATCTCTTACGTAGTTTTTTTTTAGAGAATCCCACGAACGTATCTTTTCTTTACCGGCCCGAACTCGTTGTATCTTCATTCTTTCGAACCAAAGGGAAGCTCCCTTTCCAAGTTTGAGAATCGCGTACTTGCATCGTTTCCTGTCATCGAGGTCCTTGAACTCAAACATTCGTTCAATTTTCCTTTCCCACTCCAAATAAGTCTCGGGATCGGTGCCACCTACGAACTCCGGAAGTTCGCTTGTCTTGAATTCATCCGCATGTTGTGGCACATGCATGGCGTCGTATCCTCGTCGTGCTTGGATTCGGGGCTCCGGAAAGCCTCGAAGAACGTCACGCAATTGGGCTATTTCGTCATCGGTGAATGCCATCTTCTTGAGTAACGTTGACAATCGTGAAACGAATGGCTCCGATACCACTTATGATACGAATTACGTATATAAGTGTACGTAAAACGTATAAAATACAACGGAAGATTATCGCGGTTTTTACAAGTATCAAAGTAACAACGGAAATAAAAGGTGGTGGCCGAATTTATATGGTTTCGGCCGTGAGGTAGGGTAGTGTATGGGATTGAATGTGTTTTATCGAATTAGACCTATAACTCGATAAAGATAATCTCTCCTCAAGACCTATTGAGAATTGATCAAGTTATAATTCGAGACGCGTCGAAATAATAACCAAGGTTTTGTTGAACTCGTTCAACGTATATTTCAAGAGAAATACAATGTTATAACTTTCAAGATGATTACAAAATGTGGAGGATGAGGCTTTTATATAGCCATTTACAACTCCTAACAAAGCCAAACAAGATCACACAATATCAAGCTAAAAGACAAGCAATTATTAAACTAAAACATCAAGACTTTTGACAAAGATTAAAAACAACACATGCTTGGCTTCTTCCATGTTGATTTCGGCCGTGGGGTAGCATGAAGGAAGGAGATCACCATCTATAAAGGCTTTGACAAAGACTTTGAACAAGAAAGCAACATCTTGTATTCTTCCTCCACATGTGGTTCGGCCGAAATACTTTCAAAGGAGTGGAGTGAATCAAATCTCTTTCCTTGATCTTGATGTGGTGGGCTTGAAAATGAAAGCAAATATTTAAAGTAGTGGGGACAAAAGATCCTTCAAGGATGCATGTCACAATCGGCCGAAATCTTCCCCAAATGACCGATTTTGTATGCATGAACATGCATATGTGTGCATGTTTTGATACATCTAAGTTATCCCGGTTCCGATTATTAAGATCGTTCCCATTTCCGCGGATGTTGTCTCACCAAAGTACGTAGGTGCATGATACGATATCTAATATTCCAGTCGAAGAAACTCCGATAAAAATCGACATTCATGATGATGCATCGTTATACTTAGGAGAAAATGTTAAACGGCTTGGAGTTACGTTGTTAATCGGAATCGGAGTAACGTAGAATTCGTCGACGGATCGGTCCGAAAGCATGGAGATCGGCCGAAACATGCTTGAAAGGGACATTTTGTTTTCATATCTTGCACCAAATAAATGAAGATCACATCCTTCCCCACCATGTACACATACGGCCGAAAGCTTGAAGATGAGGTAAAGACTTTCTTCCTCATGTCACCATCAAGATATCTTCACCAAATCCTCCTCACTCCATGATATGGATCGGCCGAATTTGGATGCTTGCAAGAAGGAAAGATTTAGACTTTCATCAAGAATATCTCATGTCACCATCATGAAATAAAGACCAAGATCACTTGATATCTCCTTGAGATTTCGGCCGAGCATGCTTGAGGATGGGGACTTCCATTTTCGTTTTTTTTCTTGTTGTTTTTGTATTATTTCGGCCGATTAGGATGTGTTAGGAAGTTTCCGTTTTCGTTTTGTTACGGTTGTAAACTACTATATATAGTAGTGTTCGTTGTACTTGTAATTCATCGAGAATCATAATAAACTTTGTATTTCCTTTGAAATATACGTTGAACGAGTTCGACAAACCTTAGTTATTGTTTCGACGAGTTTCGAGATTTTAACTTTAATCAATTCTCAAAAGGTCTTGGGAAACGATTACCATTTTATCGAGTTATAGGTCTAGTTCGATAAAAACACACCAAACTCCGCAAATCTTTCTATATCACGGCCGATCATCACCAAATTTCGGCCACCACCTTTGTAATTTTTATCCATATTGTAAACGTGATCATCTTCCGTTGTGTTTATACGCATTACTTACGTAATTCGTATCATAAGTGGTATCAGAGACACTTGTCTCACAGTTCTCGACATTACTGAAGAAAATGGCATTCACCGATGAAGAAGTAGCACAACTACGTGACGTTCTGCGTGGCTTACCGGAGCCCAGAATCCATGCACGACGAGGACATGACACCATGCATGCACCACGGCATGCGGATGAGTACAAGACCAGCGAACTTCCAGAGTTCGTAGGCGGCACCGATCCTGAAGTTTATCTGGAGTGGGAAAGAAAAATTGAACGAATGTTCGAGTTCAAGGATCTCAATGACGAGGTACGTTGCAAGTACGCGATTCTCAAACTCGGAAAGGGAGCTTCCCTTTGGTTTGAGCGAATGAAGACACAAAGAAGTCGTGCCGGAAAAGAAAAGATACGTTCGTGGGATTCCCTAAAAAGGAAACTACGAAAAAGATATGTCCCGGCTACACACAAGCTAAGCTGCATCGAAAAATTTCGACCTCACGCAAGGAAAGTTAAGTGTCGAGGAGTACATCGAGGAGTTTGAAAACTTATCCTTGATGGGAGAACTTGAAGAAAGCGAAGAATTGCGGATGTCCCGTTTCCTACGAGGTTTGAACAAAAATATTTCTAATTCCGTGGAACTCTACCCCTATTCCGACTTCGATACTTTATGCGGACTTTGCATAAAGTTGGAAAATCAAAACAAAACAAAACTCTCTAAACCCGAATTCCCACCTAAATACGGAAATACCAACTTTGGCGCGAGTTCTAGCTCGTTTCCAAAACCAGTCACCACAAACCAACCCGTAACTACGGTCAAAACGCCTATCACACCAAAAGAAACGAGCCTATCTAAAGTCCGATGTTTCAAATGTCAAGGATTTGGACACTATCAAAGTGCTTGTCCAAATCGAAGGATTGTGACGTTACGAGAAGCCCTAGCCGCCCGAGATGAATTATTAGCCGAAGAAGAAAGAGTTGGAGACGTTTTTAACTTAGAAGCTGACGAAGAAGAAGAATGCGAGGCATACGATGCCCCGAACTATGACACGAACCTTGTCCTTCGCATGTTGCAAACGAAGGCGGCCGAGTGACGAAGAACAACGAGACCAAATCTTTCACACGAAGTGTCGTGGCCGAGAGAGAAATGGTGTAGCCTGATCATTGACGGTGGAAGTTGTACGAACGTGGCATCAAGCGAGATGGTCTCAAAACTCGGCTTGATCACCACGGCCCATCCGAAGCCGTATGCACTCCATTGGCTCGATGATGGAAACAAAGTGAAGGTTTCAAGACAAGTGAAGGTCGGACTCACCATGGGTTCGTATGGCGATGACATTACATGCGATGTACTACCGATGGACGCATGTCACGTGTTATTAGGTAGACCTTGGCTATTTGATCGGGACGTACTCCATCGAGGGAGGAGTAATGAGTATGAGCTACGTGACAAAGGTAAAAAAATTGTTCTTAAACCTATGTCACCTCAAGCTATCCGGACGATGAGTTCGAAAAAAGTCGAAGGGCCGAAACTTACGATGTTTGCAAACGAGAAAGAAGTCGAACACGCCATTGACGATGGCGAACGTGTTTACTTGATGATGATCAAGGAGGTCCGAAATCTTGCCACTAAATCGCAAAATGAGGAGGAGATAGATGCACTATTACATGAGTTTTGGACGTATTTCGAAGACTTGCGGTAGGATTACCACCTATCCGCGGGATTGAACACCGATTGATCTTATACCGAGCTCCATTACCGAACAAAGCGGCGTATCGTTGTAACCCCGAAGAGACCAAAGAACTTCAACGACAAATTGATGAACTCATGAATCACGGGTATGTCCGTGAAAGTTTAAGTCCGTGTGCGGTTCCAGTTCTACTTGTGCCAAAAAAAGACGGAACATGGCGAATGTGTATTGACATAGAGCCGTGAATAACATCACCGTCAAGTATCGGTTTCCCATCCCGAGACTAGACGACATGCTGGACGAGTTACATGGCTCGGTTATATTTTCTAAAGTTGATTTACGGAGCGGGTACCATCAAATCCGCATGCGAGAGGGAGACGAATGGAAAACGGCGTTTAAAACGAAGAATGGACTTTACGAATGGGTTGTGATGCCATTCGGCCTCACCAACGCCCGAGCACCTTTATGAGGTTGATGAACGAGGTTCTAAAACCTTTCTTGGGAAAGTTTGTTGTCGTGTACTTAGACGACATTTTGATCTACATCGGTCCGTAGAAGAACATCTCGAACATTTGAGGTACGTGTTTGAGACGCTAAGGGAACAAAAGCTTTATGGAAAACGGGAGAAGTGTACTTTCCTAGTCGAGAGTCTTGTCTTTCTCGGCTATGTTGTTTCAAAAGACGGAGTTTCGGTCGACCAAGAGAAGATCGCGGCAATCAAGTCGTGGCCGACCCCAAAGACAATCACGAGGTACGGTCATTTCATGGCCTCGCTTCTTTTACCGACGATTCATACGGACTTCAAAGACTATATCCAGTCCTATCACGGAGTGTCCGAAAAGGGAACCTTTGCTTGAACGAGACGGCCCAAAAGGCTTTTGAAAACTTAAAAGGAAAATTATGTGAAGCGCCGATTTTGACGTTGCCCGATTTTTCACAACCGTTTGAGGTAGAATGCGATGCTAGCGGAGTTGGAATCGGGGCAGTGCTCATTCAGAGAGGCCGTCCCATTGCCTATTTTTCGGAGAAGTTAAGTGGCGCCCGAGTGAATTATTGTACTTACGACAAGGAGTTCTATGCTATCGTAAGAGCACTCGATCATTGGAGTCATTATCTGCGTTCGAAACATTTCGTGCTGCATTCGGATCACGAGTCGTTGAAATACATCAACGGACAGAGTAAGCTAAGCCCGAGGCATGCAAAATGGGTGGAATTTTTACAATCTTTTCATTTTTCATCCAAGTACAAAGACGGGAAGAGTAATGTAGTGGCGGATGCACTGTCGAGACGGTATGCCTTACTGTCGATGCTAGATGTTCGTTTGTTGGGATTCGAGACTTTGAAAGATCACTACGACGACGATTTGGACTTCGGGGAAATTTTTAACCGTTGTAAAACGGCCCCGTGCGAGGAATTTATTTTGCAGGATGGTTTTCTTTTCAAGGGAAACAAATTATGTGTGCCGAGACATACAATTCGGGAATTGTTGGTTCGGGAGGCGCACGGAGGAGGATTAGCCGGTCACTTCGGCTCGACCAAGACTGTAGAAGTGCTAAAAGAACATTTCTTTTGGCCGAAGATGTATGGTGACGTCAGCACCATCGTGAGCAAATGCGTAACTTGTCATATGATGAAAAGTTCGTTCAAGTCGAGTACATACATGCCGTTGCCGATACCGTTACGACCGTGGGAGGATGTCTCGATGGATTTTATTGTGGCTTTACCTCGTACTCAACGAGGCAAGGACTCGATCATGGTGGTCGTCGACCGCTTTTCGAAAATGGCTCACTTTGTCGCGTGCCACAAAACCGATGACGCAAGCAATGTGGCGGACTTGTATTTCCGGGAAATAGTTCGTTTACACGGAGTGCCAAAAACTATCGTGTCGGATCGAGATTCCAAATTTACGAGTTACTCGAATACTTTATGGAGGAAAGTCGGTACTAAACTCCTATTCAAGACTTCACATCACCCGCAAACCGACGAGGCACCGAGGTAACTAATCGAACCTTGGGAACATTATTACGAGGGTTGGTAAATAAAACTCGAAAGATTGGGACGTTAAACTTGCTCATGTCAATTCGCATACAACCGATCACCCGGTTATGCCACGGCCCATTCACCATTTGAAGTGGTATACGGATTAAATCCGCACTTGCCATTGGACTTGATTCCCCTGCCGAGCAACGAATTGGTTCACAAGGACGCCGAAGCAAAACTCAAATCGATGATAAAGTTACACGAAAAGATACGGGAACGGATTAAAGAAGTGAATGAAATGTACAAACGGAAGTCGAACAAAAATAAAAAGGCGAGATTATTTGATGTTGGCGACTTAGTCTGGATACATTTGAGAAAAGAAAGGTTCCCGAGCAAACGGAAGAACAAATTGATGCCGAGAGCCGAAGGTCCGTACAAGATTGTGGAAAAAGTGAACGACAACGCATACAAAGTCGAACTTCCAGGCGAATACGGAGTACACGCGACATTCAACGTAGGTGATCTCTCACCTTATCTTGACGACGATGGCATTGCAGAATTGAGGTCAATTCCTTTCAAAGACGGAGGGAATGATACGATATCTAATATTCCAGTCGAAGAAACTCCGATAAAAATCGACATTCATGATGATGCATCGTTATACTTAGGAGAAAATGTTAAACGGCTTGGAGTTACGTTGTTAATCGGAATCGGAGTAACGTAGAATTCGGCCGACGGATCGGTCCGAAAGCATGGAGATCGGCCGAAACATGCTTGAAAGGGACATTTTGTTTTCATATCTTGCACCAAATAAATGAAGATCACATCCTTCCCCACCATGTACACATACGGCCGAAAGCTTGAAGATGAGGTAAAGACTTTCTTCCTCATGTCACCATCAAGATATCTTCACCAAATCCTCCTCACTCCATGATATGGATCGGCCGAATTTGGATGCTTGCAAGAAGGAAAGATTTAGACTTTCATCAAGAATATCTCATGTCACCATCATGAAATAAAGACCAAGATCACTTGATATCTCCTTGAGATTTCGGCCGAGCATGCTTGAGGATGGGGACTTCCATTTTCGTTTTTTTTCTTGTTGTTTTTGTATTATTTCGGCCGATTAGGATGTGTTAGGAAGTGTCCGCTGCTTTGTTACGGTTGTAAACTACTATATATAGTAGTGTTCGTTGTACTTGTAATTCATCGAGAATCATAATAAACTTTGTATTTCCTTTGAAATATACGTTGAACGAGTTCGACAAACCTTAGTTATTGTTTCGACGAGTTTCGAGATTTTAACTTTAATCAATTCTCAAAAGGTCTTGGGAAACGATTACCATTTTATCGAGTTATAGGTCTAGTTCGATAAAAACACACCAAACTCCGCAAATCTTTCTATATCACGGCCGATCATCACCAAATTTCGGCCACCACCTTTGTAATTTTTATCCATATTGTAAACGTGATCATCTTCCGTTGTGTTTATACGCATTACTTACGTAATTCGTATCAGTGCATGTGCATGCAACTTGGTATCGTCCCCTACGTTGATTCTTACTTCGCTTACTTTGTTTGGAGATGCCGTAATCGCATCAATTCTCAAGTTAGGAAAGGGCGCTTCCCTATGGTTCGAGGGTGTGAAAACACAACTAGCTCGTGCGGGAAAAGAGAAAATCCGTTCTTGGGATTCTTTGAAGAAAAAACTACGTAAAAGGTATGTCCCGATATCACATCGGTTAACCTTGTACCGAAAAATTGCCGAGTTCGTGCAAGGGAAACTAAGTGTGGGAGAATACATTGAAGAATTTGATGGCTTGGCCTTAATGGGAGAACTCGAAGAAAATGAAGAACAAAGAATGTCACGTTTCTTACGTGGCCTAAACCGAAACATTGCAAATACGGTGGAATTATACCCCTGTGGAGATTTTGACACTTTATGCGGACTATGCATAAAAATAGAAGCTCAAAACAAGTTGAAGTTTGCCAAACTTGGATTCCCATACAAATTCAGAAATGCAAGTGCCGGCTCAAGTTCGACTACGAAACCTACCGTACCTTTTCAAGTCCCTACCCCGGCCCCGAAGATTCCTCACGTTTCCAAAATAACGAGCTTGGCTAAAGTACGATGCTTTAAATATCAAGGTTTTGGTCACTATCAAAATGCATGTCCTAATAAACGGGTGGTCACTTTAAGAGAAGCTCTTGCGGTCCGAGACGAACTTTTAGTCGAGGACGAGAAGGAAGGATTTGGTGACGTTTTTAACATGGAGGCCGAGGAAGAGAACGAGGAATGCGAGACTTATGATGCTCCAGAATATGATACTGCGTTAGTGCTTCGAGCTCTACATACCAAACTCATTCCAAGTGATACGGAGCAAAGAGACCAAATCTTTCATTCCAAATGCCGAGTCGGAGAAAAGTGGTGTAGTTTGATAATAGACGGAGGTAGTTGCACGAATGTAGCTTCAAATGAGATGGTTACCAAACTCGGGCTAACTACTACGGCCCACCCGAGGCCGTATGCTTTACACTGGCTCGATGACGGAAGTAAAGTAAAGGTGTCAAGACAAGTACGGGTCAACTTCACTATGGGACCATACGGTGACGATGTGTTATGTGACGTACTTCCGATGGACGCATGCCACGTACTTTTGGGACGACCATGGATGTTCGGCCGAGATGTTTTACATCGAGGTCTTGATACGAATTACGTATGTAAGTGTACGTAATGCGTATGAAATACAACAGAAGATTATTATGTTTGGAAAAGTATCAAAATATCGATCAAAAGTACAAGGTGGTGACCGAAATTTATACGGTTTTCGGCCGTGATGTAGGATAGTGTATGGGTTTGAATGTGTTTTACCGAATTAGACCTATAACTCGATAAAGATAATCTCTCCTCAAGACCTATTGAGAATCGATCAAGTTATAATTCGAGACGCGTCGAAATAATAACTAAAGGTTTGTTGAACTCGTTCAACGTATATTTCAAAGAAATACAAGGTTTATTAATATTCAAGATATCTTACAATCACCAAATGGACTACTATATATAGTAGTATACAAGGATAATGATACCAAAAACAACAAGAAAAAAACGAGCCACCAAGCTTCCTCATGTTCAGCCGAAATGTGGTGTGGGGAAGGAAAGATTTTGGACAATCTTCAAGTATCTTGGAATGTAGTATGTATGACTTTGACATGTAGAAAAAGACTTGGTGAAAGTCTTTATCCATGGGGAATTTCGGCCGATTTTGTGGGGAGACTTGGATGATTTATTTAGGACATGATCTTCATGGATCTTGGACTAGATAAGATATGAAGATGGGGTCTTTATTTTTGTCTTGGCCGATTTTCAAAGGAGGTGGGGAAGGAGGATATCTTCACTATCTTGTGAAAGATATGAAGACAAATAAGGTCCCTTTCAAGCATGTCATGAGGATTTTGTGGTGATATGATATCAAGTCTTTTTGGAATTATCATGGTGATTAGGACATGAAGGATAATGACATGAAGGAGACATTTGATGAAAGTCTTCATCAAATCTTAAGCTTGGGCCGTTTTTTATTGAGGTGGGGAAGGCTGGGACGATTTGTAGTGAGGTGGGGAAGGCTTGGACGATTTGTAGTAATGATGGGGAAGGTATCTTCAAAGTAGGGACAATATCAAAGGAAATCTTTGAAAGTGACATACTTGAACAAAATGGAAGGGGGGGGGGGAACGAATGGTGGTGGTGTTTGAAGGATGATTGAAAGTGACACTTCAAGACTTTGAACATGAAAAGGGGGGGGGGCGATATGTTTGTGATGTGGGGTGGAATGGGCGATATGTTTGTGATGTGGGGTCGTCCGGATACAAGCATGCGAATGGTGGGAGGAATCTTTTAATATGGGGACAAATCTTTGACAAAGATTTGTGAAGACCTTGTAATGAAAAGATAACAAATGTGACAAAATCTTCATGGTGTTGGGGAATGGGGCGGCCGAATGCAATTCATGACTTTAGTATGCATGGTGCATACTACGTATGCATGTCGACACGTCTACGTTATTCCGAGTCCGATCACTAAAATGCATTCCAATCTTCTTCATTCGGAATAGTCATTTTCGTATCATTATTCGGAATAGTTGTTTTCGTATCATTCCCTCTCTCTTTAAAGGAATTGTCCTCAATTCGAACTCCCTTCGTCACCAAGATAATTAACTAAAGCCTCTAAGTATTTGATCTCGAAGATGTCCGCATGCGTACATGGCCCAAAATCTTGAGACGATAGGTAGTGGGACCCTCGAGAATCACCAACAAAATAACTATCATTATTAATAAAATAATAATAATTACTCCGCTGAGTAATACCGATATCATGACATGAGTGGATATACGAAATGGGACGCAGTTAACTCCACATCGGGTTCCTCCTCCAGACTGGAAACACCGATTTCTCGGGTTCATCATCAAAAATGGAAAACACAATTTATTACGGTGGGAACCATAGGATTTATTACGGATTCCTCTTCATCAATTGGTTCCTCATCAAATGTGGCGGTCCGTCATAATCTAACCAACACTGCTTCAATATTCCGGGCTCCTCCAATAATGTCTCATCAAAAATTAATCCACTAAGCTCGTTTGCATCGCAACAAAGTCACACGACCCACTTTGCTCCGATAGGGTAGTTCGACTCCAACCATCATCTTCTTTGTTGTATGGCGCCGTTGAAACCTCTGTCTCGTCTACTTCATAAAAATGACAAGAGAGACATTGTCTTCATCGAAAAAGATTTTGCTGGGAATTCCTTGATGGAGGAAGACCTTAGATCGAATGCCGGTGGCGTGGCGTCGAAGGATTGGTGGTAAGATGGGGATTTGAAACTTCGATTGAAATATTTTTTGAATTTAAGCCAATCTTGGATTTTAGGCTTACGTTGTTGTGAACGGATTTGTTTGCTTTTGCCACTAGACGGCGGCGCTACCGCGAGGCGCCTTGCCACCAACGAAACGCGGCGGATGATCGGGGCACCCTTGAAGTCCGAGTACTCCACACAAGCTCGAAGCCAATCTATGCACCCATTTGGATTACTATATCCGTGAAATTCCAGATGTCATGGAATTTGGCCAAGAAATCAATATCGTTGGCATCGTCTCTACGTCTTTCTTGCATACGTTGCTCCGGTAAGCCGTTTAGTGTGTCACGGAGTGTCATCAAGAAATCGAGCTCGGAGAAATCCATAACAAGAATCAAGAGATAGTTCTTGACAAGAAATCGGACAGAAAATTTTCCAAGAAATCCGTGAAGAATGAACCAAGAAGATGATCAAAGAATCTGATCTCCACCGTTCAGACTGTAGTTCAAGAAGTTGGCTTACCTTTGTCAAAATTTCGTGATGATCCAACGGTCAAATCCACGGGAAACTTTGTTTTCTTCCGACTGCGCTAATCTGCCAATGTTATGCGAAAATTCTTCTAACCGTGAAGAACAACCCAAGAAGGTGACTAAATACTTCAACAAAAAAAATTCGGTGAATATAGTTGATCGCCCAGGGAGATGACCTTGGGCTCCGATACCACTTATGATACGAATTACGTATGTAAGTGTACGTAATGCGTATGAAATACAACGGAAGATTATTATGTTTGGAAAAGTATCAAAATATCGATCAAAAGTACAAGGTGGTGACCGAAATTTATACGGTTTTCGGCTGTGATGTAGGATAGTGTATGGGTTTGAATGTGTTTTACCGAATTAGACCTATAACTCGATAAAGATAATCTCTCCTCAAGACCTATTGAGAATCGATCAAGTTATAATTCGAGACGCGTTGAAATAATAACTAAAGGTTTGTTGAACTCGTTCAACGTATATTTCAAAGAAATACAAGGTTTATTAATATTCAAGATATCTTACAATCACCAAATGGACTACTATATATAGTAGTATACAAGGATAATGATACCAAAAACAACAAGAAAAAAACGAGCCACCAAGCTTCCTCATGTTCGGCCGAAATGTGGTGTGGGGAAGGAAAGATTTTGGACAATCTTCAAGTATCTTGGAATGTAGTATGTATGACTTTGACATGTAGAAAAAGACTTGATGAAAGTCTTTATCCATGGGGAATTTCGGCCGATTTTGTGGGGAGACTTGGATGATTTATTTAGGACATGATCTTCATGGATCTTGGACTAGATAAGATATGAAGATGGGGTCTTTATTTTTGTCTTGGCCGATTTTCAAAGGAGGTGGGGAAGGAGGATATCTTCACTATCTTGTGAAAGATATGAAGACAAATAAGGTCCCTTTCAAGCATGTCATGAGGATTTTGTGGTGATATGATATCAAGTCTTTTTGGAATTATCATGGTGATTAGGACATGAAGGATAATGACATGAAGGAGACATTTGATGAAAGTCTTCATCAAATCTTAAGCTTGGGCCGTTTTTTATTGAGGTGGGGAAGGCTGGGACGATTTGTAGTGAGGTGGGGAAGGCTTGGACGATTTGTAGTAATGGTGGGGAAGGTATCTTCACAGTAGGGACAATATCAAAGGAAATCTTTGAAAGTGACATACTTGAACAAAATGGAAGGGGGGGGGGGGGAAACGAATGGTGGTGGTGTTTGAAGGATGATTGAAAGTGACACTTCAAGACTTTGAACATGAAAAGGGGGGGGGGGGGGCGATATGTTTGTGATGTGGGGTGGAATGGGCGATATGTTTGTGATGTGGGGTCGTCCGGATACAAGCATGCGAATGGTGGGAGGAATCTTTTAATATGGGGACAAATCTTTGACAAAGATTTGTGAAGACCTTTGTAATGAAAAGATAACAAATGTGACAAAATCTTCATGGTGTTGGGGAATGGGGCGGCCGAATGCAATTCATGACTTTAGTATGCATGGTGCATACTACGTATGCATGTCGACACGTCTACGTTATTCCGAGTCCGATCACTAAAATGCATTCCAATCTTCTTCATTCGGAATAGTCATTTTCGTATCATTATTCGGAATAGTTATTTTCGTATCAGGTCTGATGCGATTGTGACATCTCCAAACGAAGTAAGAATTGACGTATGTGACGATACCACGTTACATGCACATGCACCTACGTACTTCGGTGAGAAAACAAATGCGGAAATGGAAACCATCTTAATAATCGGAACCGGGATAACTTAGACGTACCAAAACATGCATACGTATGCATGTTCATGCATACAAAATCGGCCATAATAGGGGAGATTTCGGCCGATTTGATGAAGGATCCATGAAGGATCTTTGTCCCCACTACTTTCAAATTTTCTTTCATTTTTCAAAGTCCACCATAATAAGATCAAGGATAGAGATTTTGGCTCACCCCACCTGATACGGAAATTGACTAGTCCGAATAAAGAAAACGAAGCAAGGATTGACGTAAATGGCCTTACAACGCGTCATGCACGTACGGCGACATTTTTAGGCGAGAAAACGGACACAATACGTAAAAGGACCAAGCTGCCGAGCTCGACCGTGTCCCAGGACACGCCCGTGTCGCACCCTTCCGGAATTGGCCGAACGAACTGCTGCCGAGCTCGACCGTGTCCCAGGACACGCCCGTGTCGCACCCTTCCGGAATTGGCCGAACGAACTGCTGCCGAGCTCGACCGTGTCCCAGGACACGATCGTGTCGCACTCCTCCGGAAAATGCCGAACGAACTGCCGACCAGCCCAACCGTATCCCGAGCCACGACCATGTCCTACTCTTCCGGAAAGCGTCGCAAGTCTGCCGACCAGCCCGACCGTGTCATACGAACACGGTCGAGTCCTACTCGCCTAGAAGCGCCGAAAGGCCTGCCGACCAGCCCGACCGTGTCAGTCGAACATGGTCGAGTCCTGCCGCACATGGCACATGCAGCCGCGGCCGTGTCCATCGACACGGCCCGTGTCCAAATGGCGACCTCCTTTATTTTATACACTTTGTGTATTAATTTGTCTCCCTTTTCCTCACATGGTAGGATGGCTTATAATCATGTTCATGTGTGTGATCCCCACCCCTAATATTTGATTCCTTGTAATCTTATTTTTTTTATCTTGATTATTGTTTTTAATTTCTAAGATCATGTGATCTTGTTGTTTTTGATTCCTTAGTTGTAAGAGACTACTCTCCTATAAGTAGACTTGGTTCATCATGTATTGAGGATATAGTATTATGAATTTGAATGTGAAAGAATACACTTTGTGTTTCTATCATTGGTAAATGATTTTTACCAAAACTTGATTTTTATTCGACGTTGCTGAGTATTAATCCGATTGATTCTCAATAGGTCTTGGGAAGAAATCACCTTATCGATTTATAGGTCTAATTCGATAAATCCTTGTTCTCGATCGTTCAAGTCTTCTTGTTCGATATTTTTATCACTTTTCCGATATTACTTCCATTTTCCATTTGTTCGAATTTTCCTCATCATATTCGATATTACATCACAAGATACATCCAAAAACACCCCTACTCGTAAAAAGACTTCCGCTACGATATTCCTACAAACACTCCGACCGATACGTATCCGCCTCTCCCCGGATAATTCGTATCATTAGTGGTATCGGAGCCCAAGGTTATCTCCTTGGGCAATTTATTCAACGAATTTTTTTTTAGTTGAGGTATTTAACCACCTTCTTGAGTTGTTCTTCACGGTTTCTTCAAAATTTTCGCATAACATTGGCAGATTAGCGCGGTCGGAAGAAAACAAAGTTTCCCGTGGATTCGACCGTTGGATCGTCACGAAATTTTGACAACGGTAAGCCAACTCATTGAACTACAGTCTGAACGGTGGAGATCAGATTCTTTGATCATCTTCTTGGTTCATTCTTCACGGATTTCTTGGCAAATTTTCTGTTCGATTTCTTGATCATTAGAAGAGATGGACTTTTTCAATACCGAATTCTTGGTAAAGCTACGTGATGCTTTACATGACTTAACGGAACCTCGACGAGGAGGAGAAGGCCTGTGTTCCCCACGCCATACTAACGAGTTCGAGTTGAGCGAACTTCCGAAGTTCATCGGAGGTACCGATCCCGAAATTTATTTGAAATGGGAACGTAAGATGGATCGCTTGTTCGAGTTCAAAGGTCTTAACGATGAGAAGCGTTGCAAATATGCAATTATCAAGTTGGTTAAAGGCGCTTCAGTTTGGTTCGAATTAAAGAAGAAGCAAAGGACTCGTGCTGGAAAAAAAAAGATCCGTTCGTGGGAGTCGTTGAAAAGAAAACTTCGCAAGAGATACGTACCTTTCGGCTTGAGTTCGGCTCTCAAAATCGTAACAACATCAGCCCCCAACTCGGTTTCTAAAGCTCTCGACTTGCCTAATGAGACGAGTTTGATGGAGGTGAGTTGTTTCATTGGTCAAGGGTTCGATCATGTGCAAGATGTTTGCCCGACTCTTGCTACCCGAGACGAGTTAATAGCCGAGGAAGAACAAGAAAGGCTAGGCGACATTCTCAAGTTTGATATAGAGGACGAAGGAGAAGAAGAATGTGTAGTTTACGATGCTCCCGATTATGATACAGACTTAGTTCTTCGTACTTTAGAAATCAAATCGGTTTCAAATGATTTGGAGCATCAAGACGAGTTAACGAGGGAGGAACTCACAAGTATACTTTTTAGTTCTACACAACCGTTCGTTCCCCAAGCTACAGAAGATGAAGAGATTGAGGACAAGGCAATTGTTCCCCAAAATTTCTATGAGGTTATTCCTATTATTGTTAAAAAATTGGAGGATCCCAATCCAATTGTTCTCATTGATCCGGTTCCCGACACCGACCAACGTAAAAGCTATGTGGCTATATGTGACTGGAAAACAGTAAAAGACGAACTCATTGATGAAAGGAATGAGGACAAGATTTGTGCCCACATGACGCCGGAAATGGAAATTATTCCGTTAAACCACAAATCTTTTTTTGGGGATTCCGTTAAGGGAAATGGTAGACACCTAGATACGTCGTTTGTTTTTATTTTGCAGGTTGGTCTTTTAAAAATGCAATCCCAAGCAAACGTCAACACATCCGACGAAAATTACATCTTCAACCCGGGAGGAGCACAACCCTATCCGGAATACCAACCGTCCTTGGACTTTAGATTCGAGGACGAATCTCTTTTAAAGGGGGAGGAGATGATACGGAAATTGACTAGTCCGAATAAAGAAAACGAAGCAAGGATTGACGTAAATGGCCTTACAACGCGTCATGCACGTACGGCGACATTTTTAGGCGAGAAAACGGACACAATACGTAAAAGGACCAAGCTGCCGAGCTCGACCGTGTCCCAGGACACGCCCGTGTCGCACCCTTCTGGAATTGGCCGAACGAACTGCTGCCGAGCTCGACCGTGTCCCAGGACACGCCCGTGTCGCACCCTTCCGGAATTGGCCGAACGAACTGCTGCCAAGCTCGACCGTGTCCCAGGACACGATCGTGTCGCACTCCTCCGGAAAATGCCGAACGAACTGCCGACCAGCCCAACCGTATCCCGAGCCACGACCGTGTCCTACTCTTCCGGAAAGCGTCGCAAGTCTGCCGACCAGCCCGACCGTGTCATACGAACACGGTCGAGTCCTACTCGCCTAGAAGCGCCGAAACGCCTGCCGACCAGCCCGACCGTCGGGCCGAACACGGTCGAGTCCTGCCGCACATGGCACATGCAGCCGCGGCCGTGTCCATCGACACGGCCCGTGTCCAGCCGGCAGCCTCCTTTATTTTATACACTTTGTGTATTAATTTGTCTCCCTTTTCCTCACATGGTAGGATGGCTTATAATCATGTTCATGTGTGTGATCCCCACCCCTAATATTTGATTCCTTGTAATCTTATTTTTTTTATCTTGATTATTGTTTTTAATTTCTAAGATCATGTGATCTTGTTGTTTTTTATTCCTTAGTTGTAAGAGACTACTCTCCTATAAGTAGACTTGGTTCATCATGTATTGAGGATATAGTATTATGAATTTGAATGTGAAAGAATACACTTTGTGTTTCTATCATTGGTAAATGATTTTTACCAAAACTTGATTTTTATTCGACGCGTTTTCGAGTATTAATCCGATTGATTCTCAATAGGTCTTGGGAAGAAATCACCTTATCGATTTATAGGTCTAATTCGATAAATCCTTGTTCTCGATCGTTCAAGTCTTCTTGTTCGATATTTTTATCACTTTTCCGATATTACTTCCATTTTCCATTTGTTCGAATTTTCCTCGTCATATTCGATATTACATCACAAGATACATCCAAAAACACCCCTACTCGTAAAAAGACTTCCGCTACGATATTCCTACAAACACTCCGACCGATACGTATCCGCCTCTCCCCGGGTAATTCGTATCACCACCCCTTTGAAAATCGGCCGAACCACATGAAGGAAGATGCCAACATGTTACTTTCACTTTCTATCCTTGTTGAAGTCTTGCAAGAAGATATCACATGAGAAGGATGTTATCCACTTCTTGATGCTACCCCACAGCCGAAAATGAGAGGAAGAGACCAAGCATGACTTTGTTTTCAATCTTTGTCAAAGTTGTTAGATTAGTTTATTGTTTGCGTGTTTTATTGTGTGATCTTGTTTGAACTTATTTGTAGTTGTTAAGGCTATTTATAAGCCTCACCCTCAACCTTTGAAAAACACTTTTTGAAGCTTGAAAAACGAAATACACTTGTGTATGTTCATTGTTGAATGATTTTCAGCACAACTTGATTATAATTCGACGCGTTTTCGAGTTGTAATTTTAATCGATTCTCAATAGGTCTTGAGGAGAGATTACTTTATCAAACTATAGGTCTAGTTTGATAATTTACTTTCATATTATCTTGTTTACGTAAACCGAATTGCCCTACTTTCGGTTGAATCTTACGAGTGTTACACAAATACGAGTGTTGTGAGGTAACAATTATAACCGCTGCATTTTCCGGCGAATTTACGTACATATCATACGTTAATTCGTATCATTAGTGGTATCGGAGACCAAGGTTATTTTCTTGTCGAAATTCTCTTGGCAATTTTCTGGACTAAACTATCTCATCATGGATTTTTCCGACGATTTCATGGAGAAACTACGTGAAGCACTACAAAACTTACAAGAAGCACGTTTTCAAGCTAGAAGAGGAGGCTATGACGCACATTCACCGCGTCATGTGGATGAATTCAAAGTAAATGAACTTCCGGAATTTGTCGGGGGTACTAATCCCGAAGTTTACTTGGAGTGGGAGAGGAAGATTGAACGTATGTTCGACTTCAAGCACCTTAACGATGAGAAACGTTGCAAATATGCGATTCTCAAGTTAGGGAAGGGCGCTTCCTTATGGTTCGAGGGTGTGAAAACACAACGAGCTCGTGCGGGAAAAGAGAAAATCCGTTCTTGGGATTCTTTGAAGAAAAAACTACATAAAAGGTATGTCCCGACATCACATCGGTTAACCTTATACCGAAAAATTGTGGAGTTCGTACAAGGGAAACTAAGTGTGGAAGAATACATCGAAGAATTTGAAGGCTTGGCCTTAATGGGAGAACTTGAAGAAAATGAAGAACAAAGAATGTCACGTTTCTTACGTGGCCTAAACCGAAACATTTCAAATACGGTGGAATTATACCCATATGGAGATTTTGACACTTTATGCGGACTATGCATAAAAATTGAAGCTCAAAACAAGTTGAAGTTTACCAAACCCGAATTCCCATACAAATTAGGAAATGCAAGTGCCGGCTCAAGTTCGACTACGAAACCTACCGTACCTTTTCAAGTCCCTACCCCGACCCGAAAGGTTCCTCACGTTTCCAAGGAAACAAGCTTGGCTAAAGTGCGATGTTTTAAATGTCAAGGCTTTGGTCACTATCAAAATGCATGTCCAAATAAAAGTGTGGTCACTTTAAGAGAAGCTCTTACGGTCCGAGACGAACTTTTAGTCGAGGACGAGAAGGAAGGCCTTGGCGACGTGTTTAACATGTAGGCCGAGGAAGAGAATGAGGATTGCGAGACTTATGACGCTCCGGAATATGATACTGCTTTAGTGCTTCGAGCACTACATACCAAAATCATTCCAAGTGATACGGAGCAAAGAGACCAAATTTTTCATTCCAAATTCAATGTCGGAGAAAAGTGGTGTAGCTTGATAATAGACGGAGGGAGTTGCACGAATGTAGCTTCAAACGAAATGGTTACCAAACTCGGGCTAACTACTACGGCTCACCCGAGACCGTATGCTTTACACTGGCTCGATGACGGAAGTAAAGTGAAGGTGTCAAGACAAGTACGGGTCAACTTAACTATGGGATCATACGGAGACGATGTGTTATGTGACGTACTCCCGATGGACGCATGCCACGTACTTTTGGGACGACCATGGATGTTCGACCGAGATGTTTTACATCGAGGTCGGAGTAATGAATATGAATTACAAGACAAAGGAAAGAAGATTGTACTCGAACCGATGTCCCCGCAAGCTATCCGTTCGATGAGTTCTAGTCGAGTGGAGAAACCGAAACTTACCATGCTTGCTAGCGAAAGAGAAATGGAACATGCCATTAATGACGGGGAGCGAGTATATTTGGTGATGTTTAAAGAAACACGGGATGAGAACATGGGAGTACAAAACGGAGGAGAGCTAGATGTGTTGTTACACTAATTTGAGGATGTTTTTCCCGAAGAATTACCGTCGGGTTTACCACCTATTCGCGGTATCGAACACCAAATTGATCTTATACCGGGAGCACCACTTCCTAATAAAGCCGCTTATAGATGTAATCTCGAGGAGACGAAGGAGTTACAAAGACAAGTCGAAGAGCTTTTGGACCGCGGGTATGTCCGGGAGAGTTTGAGTCCGTGTGCGGTTCCGGTCTTACTTGTCCCTAAGAAAGATGGTTCTTGGCGGATGTGTGTGGATAGTCGGGCCGTGAATAATATCATCGTCAAGTATCGGTTCCCTATCCCGAGACTTGATGATATGTTAGACGAACTACATGGTTCGGTGATCTTTTCAAAAGTTGATTTACGAAGCGGATATCATCAAATCCGAATGCGAGAAGGTGACGAGTGGAAGACGGCCTTCAAAACGAAAAATGGATTATATGAATGGATTGTTATGCCGTTCGGTCTTCCAAATGCACCTAGTACCTTCATGAGGTTGATGAACGAAGTGCTTAAACCATTTCTGGGGAAGTTCGTGGTTGTATATCTGGATGGCATCCTAATCTATAGTCAATCACTACAAGAACATTTCGGGCACTTAAGGTTAATCTTCGAAACCATGAGGGACCGAAAATTATATGGAAAAAAAGAGAAGTGTTCGTTCCTAGTCGAAAGTATAGTCTTTCTTGGCTATGTCGTTTTGAAGGACGGAGTGGCGGTTGATCAAACAAAAATCAAAGCGATTAAATCTTGGCCGACCCATACGACCGTGACGGAAGTGAGATCATTTCACGGACTTGCTTCTTTTTACCGGAGGTTTATTCGAGACTTCAGCACCATTTCAAGTCCGATAACGGAGTGTTTAAAAAAGGGACCATTTGTATGGAACGGAGCTGCCCAAGGAGCTTTCGAGAAGTTAAAGGCCAAATTATGCGAAGCACCGATCCTAACACTACCCGATTTTACTCAACCATTCGAAGTTGAATGTGATGCTAGCGGAGTTGGAATTGGAGCGGTTCTTATTCAAGGTAAACGACCTATCGCTTACTTTTCGGAGAAGTTGAATGGAGATCGGTTGAATTATTGTCCTTACGATAAAGAATTCTATGCTATCGTACGGCCCCTTGATCATTGGAGTCATTACTTACGGACGAAGCATTTTATTCTACACTCGGACCACGAATCATTGAAGTACATTAACGGACAACATAAACTGAGTCCGAGGCATGCCAAGTGGGTGGAATTCCTACAATCATTTCACTTTTCATCCAAGTACAAAGACGGTAAAAGCAATGTCGTTGCGGATGCGTATTCTAGGAGGTATGCTTTACCGGGAGCACCACTTCCTAATAAAGCCGCTTATAGATGTAATCTCGAGGAGACGAAAGAGTTACAAAGACAAGTCGAAGAGCTTTTGGACCGCGGGTATGTCCGGGAGAGTTTGAGTCCGTGTGCGGTTCCGGTCTTACTTGTCCCTAAGAAAGATGGTTCTTGGCGGATGTGTGTGGATAGTCGGGCCGTGAATAATATCATCGTCAAGTATCGGTTCCCTATCCCGAGACTTGATGATATGTTAGACGAACTACATGGTTCGGTGATCTTTTCAAAAGTTGATTTACGAAGCGGATATCATCAAATCCGAATGCGAGAAGGTGACGAGTGGAAGACGGCCTTCAAAACGAAAAATGGATTATATGAATGGACTGTTATGCCGTTCGGTCTTCCAAATGCACCTAGTACCTTCATGAGGTTGATGAACGAAGTGCTTAAACCATTTCTGGGGAAGTTCGTGGTTGTATATCTGGATGGCATCCTAATCTATAGTCAATCACTACAAGAACATTTCGGGCACTTAAGGTTAATCTTCGAAACCATGAGGGACCGAAAATTATATGGAAAAAAAGAGAAGTGTTCGTTCCTAGTCGAAAGTATAGTCTTTCTTGGCTATGTCGTTTCGAAGGACGGAGTGGCGGTTGATCAAACAAAAATCAAAGCGATTAAATCTTGGCCGACCCATACGACCGTGACGGAAGTGAGATCATTTCACGGACTTGCTTCTTTTTACCGGAGGTTTATTCGAGACTTCAGCACCATTTCAAGTCCGATAACGGAGTGTTTAAAAAAGGGACCATTTGTATGGAACGGAGCTGCCCAAGGAGCTTTCGAGAAGTTAAAGGCCAAATTATGCGAAGCACCGATCCTAACACTACCCGATTTTACTCAACCATTCGAAGTTGAATGTGATGCTAGCGGAGTTGGAATTGGAGCGGTTCTTATTCAAGGTAAACGACCTATCGCTTACTTTTTGGAGAAGTTGAATGGAGCTCGGTTGAATTATTGTCCTTACGATAAAGAATTCTATGCTATCGTACGGCCCCTTGATCATTGGAGTCATTACTTACGGACGAAGCATTTTATTCTACACTCGGACCACGAATCATTGAAGTACATTAACGGACAACATAAACTGAGTCCGAGGCATGCCAAGTGGGTGGAATTCCTACAATCATTTCACTTTTCATCCAAGTACAAAGACGGTAAAAGCAATGTCGTTGCGGATGCGTATTCTAGGAGGTATGCTTTACTTTCTACGCTGGAGGTTCGGTTACTTGGTTTCGAAATATTGAAGGAGTGTTATGAAAATGATGCGGATTTTGGAGAAATTTTTACAAGTTGCAAATCTAGTCCGTTCGGGGAGTTCATGGTACAAGATGATTTCCTATTTAAAGGGAATAGGCTATGTGTTCCAAAACAGGCAGTTCGGGAGTTATTAGTCTGAGAGGCTCACGGAGGAGGTTTAGCAGGACATTTCTTTTGGCACGGCTAAAACATTGGAAGTACTAAAGGAACATTTCTTTTGGCCTAAAATGCTAAAAGACGTTTACAGTGTTTTAAGTAAATGCGTAACATGTCACATCTCAAAGAGTTCGTTCAAACCGGAAGCGTATATGCCTCTACCGGTTCCAGAAAGACCGTGGGAAGATGTATCCATGGATTTTATCATCGCTTTACCCCGTACTCAATGAGCTAAAGATGCTATTATGGTGGTTGTTGATCGGTTATCAAAAATGGCTCACTTCGTGGCTTGCCACAAAACCGATGACGCAAGCAACGTGGCCGATTTATACTTCCGAGAGGTTGTTCGTTTACATGGAGTTCCGAAGACTATTGTTTCGGATCGGGATTCGAAATTCCTTAGCTATTTTTGGAATACTTTATGGAGGAAAGTGGGAACAAAGCTCTTGTTTAGCACTTCGCACCATCCTCAGACCGATGGTCAAACGAAAGTCATAAATCGAACGCTAGGAACGTTGTTGCGAGGACTTGTGAACAAAACGCAAAAGGATTGGACATGAAATTTGCTCATGCGGAATTTGCCTATAACCGATCCCATACACATGCTACGGCACATTCTCCCTTTGAAGTCGTTTATGGGTTAAATCTTTATATACCCTTAGACTTGATTCCGTTGCCGAAGGACGAGTTGGGAAGGGCCGAGGGACCTTACAAAATCGTGGGTAAGGTGAACGACAATGCGTATAAAGTAGAACTTCCGGGCGATTATGGGGTACACGCCACTTTTAACGTGGGCGATCTATCTCCTTACCTTGACGACGAGGGAATCACTGAATTGAGGTCAATTCCTTTCAAAGGGGGAGGAGATGATGCGATTGTGACATCTCCAAACGAAGTAAGAATTGACGTAGGTGACGATACCACGTTGCATGCACATGCACCTACGTACTTCGGTGAGAAAACAAATACGGAAATGGGAACGATCTTAATAATCAGAACCGGGATAACTTAGACGTATCAAAACATGCATACGTATGTGATACGAATTACGTATGAAATGGACGTAAACTCGTATGGAATGCAGCGGAAATGTAATTGATCCTCACAACACTCGAATATGTGTAACACTCGTAAGATATAACCGAAAGTAGGGCAATTCGGTTTACATAAACAAGAGCAATATGAATGATTTATCAAACTAGACCTATAGTTTGATAAGATAATCTTTCCTCAAGACCTATTGAGAATCGATTCGATTAAAACTCGAAAACGCGTCGAATTATAACCAAGGTTTCGATGAAAAGCATTCACCAAGAAAACACAAGTGTATTCTTCTTTCTTCAACATACAATACATAATGAAAGCATGAACAAGACTACTTATAGCATGGTAGTCTTCTTAGCAACTAAGGAATAAAACAAGATCACATGATCTTGAAATGAAAAACAAAACAACAAGATAAAATACAAAGGAATCAAATCAAAGGGAGGGGGAATCACACAACAAAATGAATATAAGCCACCCCACATAACATGCAAGTCTAATCATGACATGTGAGGGGAGGAAAAACAACAAAAAAATAAAAAAATCAGCAATAATGGACATTTGCTGGTCTGTCGGACACGGCCCGTGCCGATCGGCACGGCCGCGGCGGCATGTGCGGGCGCACATGTTCGGCAGGACTCGACCGTGTCGCCTGGCACGGTCGGGTTGGTCGGACAGCGGGAATTTTATTATCCGGAAGAGTGTGACTCGACCGTGTCGCCTGGCACGGTCGGGTTGTGTCGGCAGACGGCCGTGTCTGACGACACTGGCGGTTCGGGTTCAGCGAGATTTCATTATCCAGACACCTCGGCACGGCCGTGTCTGACGACACGGCCGGGTTCGGCCGATGATCGGCGATCCTGGCAGTGGTGGTCGGCAGTGATCGGCGAGCCTGGCAGGTGGTGATTTTTCCGGCCGGTGGTGATTTTTCCGGCAGTTCGTCCATTTTCCGGCCGATTGTCGACCTTCCGGCATAGCATGACACGGGCCGTGTTATATGACACGGTTGAGACCGAGACTCCACGTCTTATGTCCGTTTTCTCGCCTAAATACGTAGTAGCCCGTGCATGGCGTGTAGTAAGGTCATTTATATCGATCCTTACTTCGTCTTCTTCGTTCTTATCAAATGATTCCGTATCATCTCCTCCTCCTTTAAAAGGAATTTTCCTCAATTCCGAAATTCCGTCATCATCGATGTAAGGTGAGAGGTCCCCAACATTAAAGGTTGCATGAATCCCATAATCTCCCGGAAGTTCTAATTTGTAAGCGTTGTCATTCACTTTCACGATTACTTTAAACGGTCCCTCCGCTCGCGGCATTAATTTGTTCTTATGTTTATTTGGAAATCGCTCTTTCCTCAAATGCAACCAAACCAAATCACCAACTTCGAACAATCTCGGCCTTCTTTGTTTGTTCGACTTTCTTTTGTAAGACTCGTTTATTTCCTTGATTCGATTACGTACTTGCTCGTGTAATTTCATCATCGATTTCAATTTTGATTCCGCATCCTTGTGCACTAACTCGTCATTTAGCAATGGAATTAGATCTAACGGCATGTACGGGTTTAGTCCGTAAACTACTTCGAACGGAGAGTGTGCCGTGGCATGAGTAGGAGAACGATTATAAGCAAACTCCGCATGTGCAAGTTTCAAGTCCCAATCTTTCTGTGTCTTGCTCACAAGACCACGTAGTAATGTGCCCAACGTTCGATTGGTCACCTCGGTTTGACCGTCCGTTTGTGGATGATGTGATGTGCTAAATAGTAGTTTGGTTCCCACCTTTCTCCACAAGGTGTTCCAAAAATAACTAAGGAATTTTGAGTCCCGATCCGAAACAATCGTTTTTGGAACTCCATGCAATCGTACGATTTCTCGGAAATACAAATCGGCGACGTTACTCGCGTCGTCCGTCTTGTGGCAAGCCACAAAGTGAGCCATCTTCGAAAATAGGTCTACGACAACCATAATAGCATCTCTCCCTCGTTGAGTACGAGGCAAAGCAACAATAAAATCCATTGAGACATCTTCCCACGGTCTTTCCGGAATCGGCAAAGGCATGTATGCTCCCGGTTTGAATGAACTTTTAGCAATATGGCATGTCACACACTTATTAATTATGTCGTGTACATTCACTTGCATCTTCGGCCAATGAAAATGCTCTTTAAGGACCTCCAACGTTTTGGCCGAACCAAAATGACCGGCCAAGCCTCCACCGTGAGCTTCCCGAACTAATAATTCCTGAATCGGGTGTTTGGGTAAACATAGGCGATTCCCTTTGAAAAGGAATCCTTCTTGCAACGTAAACTCTCCAAACGGACCAGATTTACACCGAATGAAAACCTCACCAAAATCCACATCCCCATCATAATACTCCTTCAATGCTTCGAACCCAAGCAACCGAATGTCAAGAGTAGAGAGCAAGGCATACCGTCTAGACAAAGCATCCGCCACAACGTTGCTCTTGCCATCTTTGTACTTCGATGAAAAGTGGAATGATTGCAAGAATTCCACCCATTTAGCATGTCTCGGACTCAACTTTAGTTGGCCGTTAATATATTTCAAGGACTCATGATCCGAATGTAGGATGAAATGTTTCGGCCGAAGGTAATGGCTCCAATGATCAAGAGCTCTCACAATGACATAGAACTCCTTGTCATAAGTACAATAGTTGAGTCGAGCCCCACCCAACTTCTCCAAAAAGTAGGCAATTGGTCGCCTCCCTTGGACGAGGACCGCCCCAATACCCACTCCAGTTGCGTCACATTCTACCTCGAAAGGTTGTGAAAAGTCGGATAAAGCCAAGATAGGTGCTTCACACATTTTCGCCTTCAATTTTTCAAATGCCCCTTGGGCAGCCCCGTTCCACACAAACGGTCCTTTTTTTAAGCATTCCGTTATCGGGCTAGAAATGGTACTAAAGTCTCGTATGAACCTCCGATAAAATGAAGCAAGTCCGTGAAAGGATCGGACTTCCGTGATGGTTTTGGGCGTAGGCCAAGATTTAATCGCCTCGATCTTGGTTTGATCAACCGACACTCCTTCTTTAGAAACGATGTAGCCAAGAAAGGCTACACTCTCGACTAGAAACGAACACTTCTCCTTTTTCCCATAAAGTTTTTGATCCCTAAGGATCTCGAAGACTTTCCTCAAGTGCCCGGTATGCTCTTGCAATGATCGACTATAAATTAAGATGTCGTCCAAGTATACGACGACAAATTTTCCCAAAAACGGCTTAAGTACCTCATTCATTAATCGCATGAAAGTACTTGGCGCATTTGTAAGGCCAAAGGGCATGACGAGCCATTCATATAATCCATGTTTTGTCTTGAAAGCCGTTTTCCATTCGTCTCCTTCCCGCATGCGAATTTGATGATAGCCGCTTCTCAAATCAACCTTCGAAAATATCACTGAACCATGCAACTCGTCCAACATATCATCAAGTCTCGGAATTGGGAACCGATATTTGATGGTTATGTTGTTCACGGCTCTACTATCTATACACATCCGCCATGACCCATCCTTCTTTGGAACAAGTAAAACCGGAACCGCACAAGGGCTCAAACTTTCTCGAACGTACCCGTGGTTCATTAGCTCCTCGATTTGTTTTTGCAACTCCTTTGTCTCCTCGGGGTTACATCGATAGGCGGCCTTGTTAGGGAGTGATGCACCCGGTACAAGGTCGACTTGGTGTTCAATCCCACGTAAGGGTGGTAAACCCGGCGGTAAGTGTTCCGGGAAGACATCCGCAAATTCTTGTAGCAAGGTATCGATATCTCTCTTGCCTTGCACAACTACGTCAACATCTCGTGTTTCTTTAATCATCAATAAATACACACGCTCGCCATTGTCAATAGCGTGTCTCACCTCTCTCTCGCTAGCAAACATGGTAAGCTTTGGTTTCTCCATTTGATTAGAACTCATCGATCGAATGGCTTGGGGTGCCATCGGTTTAAGCACAATCTTCTTGCCTTTATCTCGTAATTCATATTCGTTACTCCTTCCTCGATGCAAAACATCTCGGTCGAACATCCATGGTCGTCCCAAAAGTACGTGGCATGCGTCCATCGGGAGTACGTCACATAACACATCATCTCCGTATGATCCCATAGTTAAGTTGACCCGTACTTGTCTCGTCACCTTCACTTTGCTTCCATCATCGAGCCAATGTAAAGCATACGGTCTCGGGTGAGCCGTAGTAGTTAGCCCGAGCTTGGTGACCATCTCGTTTGATGCTACATTCGTGCAACTCCCTCCGTCTATTATCAAGCTACACCACTTTTCTCCGACTTTGCATTTGTAATGAAAGATTTGGTCTCTTTGCTCCGATACCACTAATGATACGAATTACGTATGAAATGGACGTAAACTCGTATGGAATGCAGCGGAAATGTAATTGATCCTCACAACACTCGAATATGTGTAACACTCGTCAGATATAACCGAAAGTAGGGCAATTCGATTTACATAAACAAGAGCAATATGAATGATTTATCAAACTAGACCTATAGTTTGATAAGATAATCTTTCCTCAAGACCTATTGAGAATCGATTCGATTAAAACTCGAAAACGCGTCGAATTATAACCAAGGTTTCGATGAAAAGCATTCACCAAGAAAACACAAGTGTATTCTTATTTCTTCAACATACAATACATAATGAAAGCATGAACAAGACTACTTATAGCATGGTAGTCTTCTTAGCAACTAAGGAATAAAACAAGATCACATGATCTTGAAATGAAAAACAAAACAACAAGATAAAATACAAAGGAATCAAATCAAAGGGAGGGGGAATCACACAACAAAATGAATATAAGCCACCCCACATAACATGCAAGTCTAATCATGACATGTGAGGGGAGGAAAAACAACAAAAATAAAAAAATCAGAATAATGGACATTTGTCGGTTCTGTTTGACACGGCCGGCCGATCGCAAGACGGCGGCAAAGATGTGCGGCGCACATGTTCGGCAGACTCGACCGTGTCGCCCGGCACTACGGTTGGTCTGACAATGGGAATTTTATTATCCTAAGAGAGTGTGACTCGCCGTGTCGCCCGGCACGGTCGGGTTGTGTCGGCAAGACGGCCGTGTCTGACGACACGGTCGGTTCGGCCGGGCGAGATTTCATTATCCAGACACCTCGGCACGGCCGTGTCTGACGACACTGGCCGGGTTCTGGTCAGCGTGATCGGCGATCCGGCAGTGGTGGTCGGCCGATCGGCGAGCTCCGGCAGTGGTGATTTTTCCTACGGTGGTGATTTTTCCGATTCGTCCATTTTCCACCCGATTGTCGACCTTCCTAAGATAGCATGACACGGGCCGTGTTATATGACACGGCTGAGACCGAGACTCCACGTCTTATGTCCGTTTTCTCGCCTAAATACGTAGTAGCCCATGCATGGCGTGTAGTAAGGTCATTTATATCGATCCTTACTTCGTCTTCTTCGTTCATATCAAATGATTCCGTATCAGTATGCATGTTCATGCATACAAAATCGGTCATATTAGGGGGAGATTTTGGCCGATTGTGATGGGAGATTCATGAAGGATTTTGTCCCCACTACTTTCAAGTTTCTTTCATTTTTCAAAGTCCACCATAATAAGATCAAGGATAGAGATTTGGCTCACTCCCCTTTGAAAAATCGGCCGAACTACATGGAAGAAAATGCCAAGATGTTGCTTTCATTTTCTATCCTTATCAAAGTTTTACAAAAGGATACCACATGGGAAAGATGTTATCTCCTCCTTCCAACTTACCCCACGGCCGAAAATGAAAGGAAGAAGCCAAGCATGACTTTGTTTTCAATCTTTGTCAAAGTTGATAGATTAGTTTAATGTTTGCTTGTTTTCTTGTGTGATCTTGTTTGTAGTTGTAATGGCTATTTATAAAGCCTCATCTTCAACCTTTGAAAGCCATCTTGAAGCTTAAAAAAAACGAAATACATTATGTATGTATTCTTGTTGAATGATTTTCAGCACACCTTGATTATAATTCGATGCGTCTTCGAGTTGTAATTTAATCAATTCTCAATAGGTCTTGGGGAGAGATTGCCTTATCAAACTATAGGTCTAGTTTGATAAATTACTTTCATATTATCTTGTTTACGTAAGCCGAATTGCCCTACTTTCGGTGAATTCTTACGAGTGTTACACATATACGAGTGTTGTGAGGTAACAAAATATATCCGCTGCATTTCCTTGCGAGTTTATGTACATTTTCATACGTAATTCGCATCATTGGTGGTACTTGGAATTGCCGAGGTACCGATCCTGTTTATTTGGTATCGATTAGCATCACATTCAACTCCACTAGTATCACATTGCGGGTTTTCTCGTCCCGATAAGATAGCTTGATCAAGAAAATCGCCAAGAGAATTTCGACAAGGAAATAACCTTGGTCTCCGATGCCACTAATGATGGGGAGCGAGTATACTTGATGATGTTTAAAGAGACACGGGACGAGAACATAGGAGTACAAAACGGAGGAGAGTTAGATGTGTTGTTACACGAATTTGAGGATGTTTTTCCCGAAGAATTACCACCGGGTTTACCACCTATTCGTGGTATCGAACACCAAATCGATCTTATACCGGGAGCACACTTCCTAATAAAGCCGCTTATAGATGTAATCCCGAGGAGACAAAGGAGTTACAAAGACAAGTCGAAGAGCTTTTGGATCGCGGATATGTCCGGGAGAGTTTGAGTCCGTGTGCAGTTCCGGTCTTACTTGTCCCTAAGAAAGATGGTTCTTGGCGGATGTGTGTGGATAGTCGGGCCGTGAACAATATCACTGTCAAGTATCGGTTCCCTATCCCGAGACTTGATGACATGTTAGACGAACTACATGGTTCGGTGGTCTTTTCAATGGTGGATTTACGAAGCGGATATCATCAAATTCGAATGCGAGAAGGTGACAAGTGGAAGACGGCCTTCAAAACGAAAAATGGATTATATGAATGGACCGTTATGCCGTTCGGTCTTACAAATGCGCCTAGTACCTTCATGAGGTTGATGAACGAAGTGCTTAAACCATTTCTGGGGAAGTTCGTGGTTGTATATCTGGATAACATCCTAATCTATAGTCAATCACTACAAGAACATTTCGGGCACTTAAGACAAATCTTCGAAACTTTGAGGGACCGAAAATTATATGAAAAAAAAGAGAAGTGTTCGTTCCTAGTCGAAAGTATAGTCTTTCTTGGCTATGTCATTTCGAAGGACGGAGTGGCGGTTGATCAAACAAAAATCGAAGCAATTAAGTCTTGGCCGACCCCTACGACCGTGACGGAGGTGAGGTCATTTCACGGACTTGCTTCTTTTTATCGGCGGTTTATTCGAGACTTTAGCACCATTTCAAGTCCGATAACGGAGTGTTTAAAAAAGGGACCATTCGTATGGAACGGGGCTGCCCAAGGAGCATTCGAGAAGTTAAAAGCCAAATTATGCGAAGCACCGATCCTAACACTACCCGATTGTACTCAGCCATTTGAAGTTGAATGTGATGCTAGTGGAGTTGGAAAGGTATGTACCTACATCGCATAAATTGACCTTGTATCGTAAGATTGCTGATTTTATGCAAGAGAAGTTGGGTGTTAGTGAGTATATCGATGAGTTTGAAAACTTGACTTTGATGGGTGGAATAGAGGAGAATGAAGAGCAAAAGATGTCGCCGTTTTTGCGTGGATTGAATCGTAACATAGCTAATTCTGTTGAGTTGTACCCATATGGTGATTTTGATACGTTGTGGATTATGCTTGAAAATTGAGGCTCAAAATGAACCGAAGTTTGGGGGTCGAAGACGGAGTATAGCAGGACTGGTGGGTGGTCCAAACCCAACCTCTCATCAAAAGTCGGAGCCCCAAGTAGCAGCCCTAACACGGTTGCCAAAACCCTGCAAACACCGGCTCCTAGCACGGCTCCTAAAACTCCCAATGTGACTAGGGAGATGAGTTTGTCGAAGGTGCGCTGTTTTAAATATCAAGGGTTTGGTCATTATCAAAACGCTTGCCCGAATAAATGAGTTGTGACATTAAGAGAGGCTATTGCTGCTCGGGATGAGTTATTAGGCGAGGAGGAAAAGGAAAGGCTGGGTGATGTGTTCAATTTTAATGTGGGAAATGAAGAGGAGGAAGAACTTGAGGCTTACGATGCTCCAAATTATGACACGGCCTTGGTCCTTCGTACATTACAAGCCAAATCAGTTTCGAGTGAGTTCGAGCAGCGGGATCAAATATTTCATAGAAAATGTCAAGTTGGGGAATTTGTGATACAAGATAGTTTTCTCTTTAAGGGGAATCGCCTCTGTTAGCCCAAATATGCTGTTAGGGAGTTGTTGGTTCGTGAAGCTCATGGAGGGGGCTTGACTGGCCATTTTGGCGTGGCTAAGACCATGGGGGTGTTTAAGGAACATTTTTATTAGCCCAGAATGCAAGGGGATGTACATAATGTCCTTGGTAAATGCGTGACCTGCCATATTGCGAAGAGCTCGTTCAAACCGGGCGAGTATATGCCTCTACCTGGACAGGCCATGGGAGGACGTTTCGATGTATTTCATTGCTGCTTTTCCTCGTACTCAACGAGGTCAGGATGCTATTATTGTTGTTGTTGATCGTTTTTCGAAGATGGCTCACCTTACTGCTTATCACAAAACCGATGATGCGAGTAATGTTGTTGATTTGTATTGCCAAGAAGTGGTGCGTTTGCATGAAGTTCCTAAGACTATTGTGTCTGATCGGGACTCGAAATTCCTTAGATAATTTTGGAACACGTTATGGAGAAAGGTGGGTACTAAGTTGTTGTTTAGTACTTCGCATCATCCTCAAACCGACGGCCAAACCGAGGTAAGTAATCAAACTTTGGGTATTTTATTGCGCGGCCTTGTAAACAAAACACAGAAAGATTGGGATTTGAAGCTTGCACATGCTGAATTTGCAAACAATCGTCTCGTACTCATGCCACGGCACACTCTCCTTTTGAAGTCGTTTATGGGCTGAATCCGTACATGCTGTTGGATCTGATTCCCATGCCGAGTGATGAGTTAGTGCACAAGGATGCGGAGTCTAAGCTTAAGTCGATGATGAAGTTACATGAGCAGGTACGTGATCGAATTAAAGCCGTAAATGATGCATACAAACGGAAGTCTAACAAGCATAGGAAACCGAGATTATTTGAGGTTGGCGACTTGGTTTGGGTGCATTTGAGGAAAGAACGATTCCCGAGTAAATGCAAGAACAAACTGATGCCGCGAGCCGAGGGTCCTTACATGGTGGTTGCCAAGGTGAACGACAATGCATAAAAAGTAGAGCTTCCTGGTGATTATGGTGTGCATGCTACCTTCAATGTAGGTGATCTTTCTCCTTATCTTGATGATGACGGGATTGCGGAATTGAGGACAATTCCCTTTAAATGGGGAGGAGATTATATGGGGTTGATTACCTCGAGTGAGGACGACGACATAATGCTCGATATGGACAGCCATGTTGCACGCTCAAGTACAGCTCGCATTACTTATTTGGGTGAAACAACAAGTGCAGGCCTTGGCGTGACCTTGTTGCCCGGGCTCGGGATAACTTAGTTTATCATCTTTTATTTTTTCGTAGTACTTAATTAAAGGGTGCGACATGTGCAGCCCTGTTTTGCTTGTTTGGTTTTTGTTTTGTTCGTTTTAGTATTTTCCTTAAGCGTAGTAGGATAAATTTGTTTAAGGGCATTTTAGGAAGTAGTCTTTTGGTTTGCTAGGGTTAGGAGGCTATAAATAACCCTCCTAGCGGCCGATCTCATTATGCATGATATACAAGAAAAAGTTTTCTTCTAATTGCACGTAATACACAATGTTCAATTGAGTTCTAATTGACTGACGCATTTCAATCACAATCTTGGTTATAATCGACGCGTACTCGAATTCTAATCCGATCAATTCTCAATAGTCTTGGGAAGATATCACCATTGACGAGTTATAGGTATAACTCGGCAATTTCATATCTGCACTTACACGTTTGGATCATCTTGATCATCGTTGTTGATTGTTTCTACTTCGCCAGAGTGCTATTGGTAACTATGTGTTGTTGTTCGTTGCTATTTGCTTATGTTCGTCCGGTTGCTGTGTGTTGCTGTGTCTTGATGTTTGTTGTTGTTTGCTTCTATTCGTCCAGTTGTTGTGCGTTGCTGTTTATTGCTGTTGGTTGCTTTTCGTTGCGGTTCGTCTCTGTTCGGCCGAGCGCTGTTCCTTGTCCAATCGTGAACCCTGTTTTTCCGCTCGCCCGATAGATATTCGTATCATTAGTGGTATCAGAGCCCTCAGCTGTTGATCCTTTGATGTTGTGGATTTCTACGACACTGATTTATTGGTTAAACTCCGCGAGGCATTGCGCAACATACCAGAACAACACGACCCTCGTTGGCAACCTAGACGTGGAGATTATGAATGGTCCCCACGCCCTATCGATGAGTTTAAAGTAAACGAACTACCAGATTTCGTTGGTGGTATGAACCCTGAAGTCTACATGGAGTGGGAACGTAAGATTGATCGTATGTTCGATTTTAAAGACCTCAACGATGAGAAACGCTGCAAGTATGCTATTCTAAAGTTGGGCAAGGGTGCTTCTATTTGATTCGAGGGGGTGAAAATGCAACGATCTCGTGCGGGAAACAAAAATATTAATTCTTGGGAGTCATTGAAATGAAACTCCACAAAAGGTATGTACCTACGTCGCATAAATTGACCTTGTATCGTAAGATTGCTGATTTTATGCAAGGGAAGTTGGGTGTTAGTGAGTATATCGATGAGTTTGAAAACTTGTCTTTGATGGGTGAAATAGAGGAGAATGAGAAGCAAAAGATGTCGCGGTTTTTGCATGGATTGAATCATAACATAGCTAATTCTGTTGAGTTGTACCCATATGCTGATTTTGATATGTTGTGTGGATTATGCTTGAAAATTGAGGCTCAAAATGAACCAACGTTTGGGGGGTCAAAAAAGGAGTATAGCAGGTCTGGTGGGTGGTCCAAACCCGAGCTCTCATCAAAATTTGGAGCCCCAAGTAGCATCCTTAACATGGCTGCCAAAACCCTGCAAACACCGGCTCCTAGCACGGCTCCTAAAACTGCCAACGTGACTAGGGTGACGCGTTTGTCGAAGGTGCGCTGTTTTAAATGTCAAGGGTTTGGTTATTATCAAAACACTTGCCCGAGTAAACTAGTTGTGACATTAAGAGAGGCTATTGCTGCTCGGGATGAGTTATTAGGCGAGGAGGAAAAGGAAAGGCTGGGTGATGTGTTCGATTTTATTGTGGAAAACGAGGAGGAGGAAGAACTTCAGGCCTACGATGCTCCAAATTATGACACGGCCTTGGTCCTTCGTACTTTACAAGCCAAATCAATTTCGAGTGAGTCCGAGCAGCGAGATCAAATATTTCATACGAAATGTCAAGTTGTGGAATTTATGATACAAGATGGTTTTGTCTTTAAGGGGAATCACCTCTGTTTGCCCAAACATGCTGTTCGGGAGTTGTTGGTTCGTGAAGCTCATGGAGGGGGCTTGGCTGGCCATTTTGGCGTGTCTAAGACCATGGGGTGTTTAAGGAACATTTTTATTGGCCGAGAATGCAAGGGGATGTACATAACGTCGTTGGTAAATGCGTGACCTGCCATATTGCGAAGAGCTCGTTCAAATCGGATGAGTATATGTGATACGGAATTGACTAGTCCGAATAAAGAAAACGAAGCAAGGATCGACGTAAATGGCCTTACAACGTGTCATGCACGTACGGCAACATTTTTAGGCGAGAAAACGGATAAAAGCCGGAAAATGACACAACCTGCCGGAAAATGTCGTCGCCTGCCGGAAAATGTCGAGCCTGCTGGAAAATATCGCACCTGCCGGAAAATGCCGATCACTGCCGGCCGAACTCGGCCGTGTCGTCACGCCCGGCCGAGATGTCCTGCAATTGTGAAACTTATCGTCGGCCGAACCCGACCGTGTCGTCGACACGGCCGAGTCACACTCTTCCGGATAAGGAGATCTCGCTGTCCGACCAACCCGACCGTGCCGGGCGACACGGTCGAGTCACGAAACGTCCTTGTCGCGCAAGACGGCCGAAGTCATCGCCGGTCCTTGTCGCGCCGCGCCGTGCCGCCGAAGTCGGGCGTCTTTGTCGCGCCGCGGCCGTGTCAAGCGGACACGGTCGAGTCCATGCCGGCGCGCGCCGCCGTGTCAAGGACACGGTCGAGTCTGCCGACAAATTTCACTTATTTTATACACTTTTGTGTATTTTTGACTTCTCTTTTCCTTTTTACTTATTTTAGGGATTATGCTTCCCCCATTTGATGATTTATGTTTCTTGTATGTATTTTATTTGATTTGTTTTGATTATTCAAAGGTTTTATAAATCTTTGAATTATTTTCTTTTTTTTGTTTGATTCCTTAGAGTAAGACTTCACCTCCTATAAGTAGGAGTTGATTATCATTTGTAATAAAAAAAACAATAATGTATTATGAATTTGAATGTGAAAGAATACACTTCGTGTTTCTATCATTGGTAAATGATTTTTACCGAAACTTGATTTTTATTCGACGCGTTTTCGAGTATTAATCCAATTGATTCTCAATAGGTCTTGGGAAGAAATCACCTTGTCGAGTTATACGTCTAATTCGATAAACCCTTGTTCTTGATCGTTCAAGACTTCTTGATCGATATTATCACTTTTCCGATATTACTTCCATTTTTCATTTGTTCGAATTTTCATCGTCATATTCGATATTACTCCCACAAAATACATCCAAAAAACCCCATACTCGTAAAATGCCTTCTGCTACGATATTCATACGTATACTCCGAACGATACGTATCCACCTCTTCCCAGATAATTCGTATCATAAGTGGTATCGGAGCCCAGGGTCATCTCCTTGGGCGATTTCTTCGACGATTTCTTGTGAAGAACTATCTCTGATACGAATTATCCGGGGAAGGCGGATACGTATCGTTCGGAGTGTATGTAGGAATATCGTAGCGGAAGTCTTTTTACGATTTGGTTGTTTTTGGATGTATTTTGTGGGAGTAATATCGAATATGACGATGAAAATTTTAACAAATGGAAAATGGAAGTAATATCGAAAAAGTGATAATATCGATCAAGAAGACTTGAACGATCAAGAACAAGGGTTTATCGAATTAGACCTATAACTCGATAAGGTGATTTCTTCCCAAGACCTATTGAGAATCAATCGGATTAATATTCGAAAACGCGTCGAATAAAAATTAAGTTTCAGTAAAAATCATTTACCAAGGATAGAAAACACAATGTGTATTCTTATACTTCAACATTCATCATACTCTATATCATTACAAGGCTAATCCACTCCTACTTATAGGAGGTGAAGTCTTAGTCTAAGGAATCAAACAAAAAAAATAAAATAATTCAAAGATTTATAAAATCTTTGAATAATCAAAACAAATCAAATAAAATACATACAAGAAACATAAATCACAAAATGGGGGAAACATAATCCCTAAAATAAGTAAAAAGGAAAAGAGAAGTCAAAAATACACAAAAGTGTATAAAATATGTGGGCTGTCGGTAGGACTCGACCGTGTCCCGTGACACGGCCGCGGCGCGGTCGACAGGCGCCGGCAGGGACTCGACTGTGTCCGCCTGACACGGTCGCAGCGCGACAAGGACATCTGACAGTGACTCGGCACGGGCGCGGCGCGACAAGGACCGGCAGTGACTCGACCGTGCGGCGTGACAGGGACGTCTGACAGTGACTCGGCACGGGCGCGGCGCGACAGGGACCGGAAGCGACTCGACCGTGCGGTGTGACAAGGACGTTTGGCAGGACTCGATCGTGTCCTGGAACACGGTCGGGCGTCAAGGCAGTGGGTTCCGGTAGTTGTGGGCGAGTAGGACTCGACCGTGTCTCCTGGCACGGTCGGGTTCGGCTGACAGCGACCTTGGCTATTCCGGACGAGCATAACTCGACCGTTCCATACGACACTTGCCGAGTCCGGCAAGGTTGCTCGGCATTTTCCTACAGGCGTGACTTTTTCCTACAGTTGGATATTTTCCTACGGTTGGACATTTTCCAGCAGGTTGGACATTCTTTTTACGTCTTATGTCCGTTTTCTCGCCTAAAAATGTCGTTGTATGTGCAGGACGTGTCGTAAGGCCATTTATGTCGATCCGTGCTTCGTTTTCTTTATTCGGACTAGTCAATTCCGTATCATCCCCTCCCCTTTAAAGGGAATTGTCCTCAATTCCGAAATCCCTTCGTCATCAAGATAATTCACTAAAGCCTCTACGTATTTGATCTCGAAAATGTCTGCAGTGCGTACATGGCCCAAAATCTTGACACGATAGGTAGTGGGTGATTAGTGCATAATTGATCTAAAATTCATATACAAAATATTCATTTTTCCGGGCATAATTGTACTGATTTGTGATTAAAAATATATATTTTACATATATGTCCAAACATGAGCTAAAAATGGTTATTTCTGACATCGACATGAAGCATCAAAAAGGACGGAAAACAAGATCAAATCCAACGACGGGAATTTTTCCAGGAAAAACGACCATACAAAACGGCGCAAAATGGACCGTGTTCTGTCGGCCGTTTCACATACGGCGCAAAAAAGGCCGTGTCTTGGGCCGTTTCACACACGGCCGGTATTTAGCGCCGTGTCCTCACGCGTATTCCGGAAGAGACCGAGTCACCACAAAACGGCGCACAACACGGCGAAAAATGGGCCGTTTTTCATAGCCGTTTTTGAGACTGATATTTGTGGAATTTTCCACATTTAGCATCTTGTGAGCTCAACAACTATGTATGAAGTCAATGATCTGAAAATCAAGACATGCAAGGAAGATCAAGTGTGAATCAAACACCAAAGACTTGTCAAAGATGCCACAAATTAAATAATCAATTGTATTCTTGAAAATCACCTATAAAAGGACATCTTCATCCATTGCAAAATTACTCCTCTTCTTGCCAAGAAACTCCCATTTCTTTTAGCAAGATATTTTCTCCTTTGAACTCTCACTTTACTTTTGTATTTCATTTTTAGTTTAAAGTTTTTCTTTCATTTAGTTTGTAATTGAAAAGTGCTTGATCAATAAGCACTTAGTATTTTACTTTCAATTTTTGTAAGCTTGTAACCTTTAAACAAGTTTAAAGTTATATTTTGAAGTTTGTTTCTTGCACTTTGATTCATCATATTCAAGTAAGTTTTATCTATTGTCATTAAGTTCTAGTAATTAAAAGTTTCTATATATATATTATATATATCAATTATTTCTATTATAATTTTAGTTTGTATGAACCAATGAGTAGCTAATCTTTCTTTCTAGGGGAAGGGGGATTTCTATTAGGTTATATATTGAGTATTTGATTGATTTAAACTATTTTTAGGACTAATTGGTTTAAATAGAGATTGATCATATCCTATTTTTACTAATGAAACCTTCTTGATTGATTGTTGAGTGAATTGGAAACATATCTTTTCAATCTATCAAATGTTAATCTTGTTATCAACATCTTAAGATTGCGAAAGTGGTTAAGACATCTTTGATTACGAAAGTACGGAGGTGAAAAGTTGATTACTCGATGAACGATCGTTTATCCTAAAAATAGTCAAGTTAGAGAAATGAAAGGACTAATTGGTTTAAATAGAGATTGATCATATCCTATTTCTACTAGTGAAACCTCCTTGATTGATTGTTAAGTGTATTGGAAACACATCTTTTCAATCTATCAAGTGTTAATCTTGTTATCAACATCTTAAAAAAGTGACAGCGATTAAGACATCTTTGATTACGAAAGTACGGAGGTGAAAAGTTGATTACTCGATAAACATTCGTTTTTTCTTTTATATCCATATAAATCAATTCTTATACTTAATTAAATACCTAATTTAATGAACCCGTAATCCCCTAGATTTTATAAATTCCCAACTCATTTTAATTCTATTCATTTTCACTAGTAAAAAAATAGTCTAGTATAAATAGTCTAGTATAAATAGTCTAGTTAAAAATAGTCTAGTATAAAAATAGTCTTAATATAAATAGTCTAATTAAAAATAGTCTTAATATAAATAGTCTAGTATAAAAATAGTCTTATATAAAATAGTTTGGTTTAAATAGTGCATTTTAATTTAGTTAAAAAACCCAAAAATATATTTTAGTATATTTTAGTATTTACTTCTCGCAATTCATAACAAAATATTATGCGAAGCCCTGTTGGACAATCCTCGAGAGAAAAGACCTTGGTAGAACTTACCACAAACTACTTCTACCTCGTATATATTTGCGAGCGACTCAAGAACTCCTATTTTTAGGATAAGTTTTTGACTGATCAAATTTTGGCGCCGTTGCCGGGGATTGTTTTAGGCCAAATATAATTTTTCTGTCCGGTCAAGTGGCGGATAACGGTACTCCGTGACTATTAAAGTCGGATTTTTCAGTTTCCCACAACAACTGATATTTGTAGATATTTTATCGTTTTTCATTTTAATTTTATTGGTCATGGATGAAAAATTGTTTAAAATTTAAAATAGATTTCCCTTTATAAGCAAAATTGATATTTTAAAAATTTACAAGACAAGGCTTGAAAGTATGAGGTTGATTAAGAATAAAAGCATACCCTTTGACATAAGATTCATTATCTAAGCCAAAGTAAGAATAGAAGGTGAATTCACAGAAAAACCAACTAGATTCTTAAAAGGGATTGGAAAAATTTAATATGCCAAGAAACGACGAGCAAAGATTCTAGCCGTTTGCTATAAATGTGCTAGATGGAACTGTAATGCAAAATGTCGATCTTTAGGAATTCCATCTACAAACAGAGAAGATAAAATTCGGTTCATTAATGATGGTCCGAATAAGGAGAATTTAGATAATATCGAAATTTCTCTTGACACGCATCCTAGTGGACTTATGTATTACGGAATTCAATGTTTGTGGAATAAATTCAAACCGAATATGAACAACGCCTTGGGAATCGACGTTAAAAGACCGTTTGCCAATTTGTAAGAAAATTGGATGGGAAGCTTCTCCCGACTCATAGAAGGCGTTAGGCCGTTTCGAACGTAAAATCAGAGGAAGATGTGAGCCACAATCACAACTACTGTACATATGCGTAAGTATCTTTTATTTTTGTCGTGTGGTGAGATTTTCGAATAAAAATGTGATACGCGATAAAAGCTTTCATTATTCTATTGAGTAGTTGAAGCACAATCAAACGCAATCACAAACTTGTTAAACAATTTTTACCTTCTTTTTCTTCTATAAATAAACTTTCTCTGGTTTCTTTCATTCATCCCTCAAACTTGCACTTTTCTCTGTTTCTCTCAAATTTTTTTCTTTCTTTTCAAAAATGGAGTCATCATCTTCAACAAAAATTTTACACATCTGCATTTTTGGTGGATCTAGTTCGGAAAAGAGGCATGCTTCATCAAGCGGCCCACAACTTGGGTCGTACCTTAGGAGAAAAATGCATTCATGTAGTTTACGGAGGAGGAAGTCTAGGATTAATGGGACGAGCCGCTACGCCTATATGGAAGGAGTAAGAGTGTTGGGAGTAATCCCAAAACCTCCGGGCCGAAAGTAAAATCACCGGTCAACTATTGGAGATGAGTTTAGATCGTGAATATGCAAGATCGCATAACTCACATGATAAATAATTCTAGCGCCTTTATCGCCCTTCCGGTGGTTTTGGCACCCTTGAGGAACTTTTTCATGTGGTTACCAGAGCTACTAAATGTTCATCAAAACCAATAGGAGTGCTTAATGTCAATGGTTTCTTTGATGGTTTCTGTCTTTCATCGACTACTCTGCCGAAAAGGGCTTTATTTCCGAGCGTGCAAAACGAATCATAGTCGTTGCGGCAACACTAGAAGAACTAATCAAAAACTCAATGAATTTGTTCCTCAACCAGATCCGGCTCTAGCTAAAATTGTGCAGGTAGAAGATTTTACAGTGAGAAAACGAAAAGTGGATTCATTCCTCTCCCTTTGATAACCCATGACGGACCTCTTGTATTTTTACTTTACGCCGTGTGTAATAATCGTGCTAAATGATGGCCTTAAGGAGTTTCTTCTTGATCTCTTGACGCGCATCTATTCGCGAATTATGTATTCTTGTAATTTTTATTTCGTGTTTTGCTTTTATAAAAACTTTGATGGCGGCGTAAGGCGACTCTTCTGACTTTCTTGATGCGCATCTAAAAATCATGTTATACTTACGAGTATATTTTATTTTCTTTTGTGTGTGCCTCGTATATTTATTCTCTTGCAGATTCTAAAAGGCGTTAAGCTCAGACATCAACTTTCTTAACAGGGAGTATTCTCGCTTTCGCATTGATTTTTATTTTTATTTTATTTTTAAAATCGAGGACGCTTTTATTTTCAAGTTTGGGGGTGGTTTGTTTTAGTATTTTGGTGTGTTGTAATTTTGGTGTGGTTTGTTTAATAATTTTGGTGTGTTTTGATTGATTTGGTTATTTGCCTTAATTTTTTTTTATTATATATATATATATATATATATATATATATATAGTATTTTTATTTTTGAGATTTTTAGATCTGGCCATAAAACCAATAAATTAGCTATATACAAACTTCTAAAATCGTTTTAACCTAGAAAAATTGTATATTCCAAAATTTTTTTGAGCCTTAATCTCTCTTCCAAGCCTTGTAATTATCATATAAAATCGAGTCATTCGTTACCTTGAGAAAAGAAGAATCAATTGGTTGATGAAAAATAAAGCGAAATTTACTTAATTTGTGGAGTTTTTGATTTTTCATGCTTAACTAAAAATGATTTTCTGCAAAAATTCTATTCCCTAAAAATAAAAAAGGAGTCATTGGTGAAAAGAGCTACACGTAAGAAAATAACGGTGTGAAAACTATCACCTAAAAAAATAAATGACGAAAGCGAGACGTGTTGAGAAGAATAGTGCCTCATTTTGGAAGTCTTAAATTTTGCGAAAAATAAAGGACTAACCATTGTTGGTGCGTAGCTGCGTCTCGTAAAAAATTGGTGAAAAGAGTTACACGTTAGCAAATAATGTGAAAGCTATCACCTTTATACGAAAGAAAAATAATGAGATAGAAATTGTGTTAGTGAAAAGAGCTACACGTTAGCAAATAACGGTGTGAAAGCTATCACTAAAAGGGATGTAGTTTATGAGCAGATTTGAATTAATTAGCAGCTGAATTTCAATACACTCAATTTTGTGAAAATCACAATATTTGATGACGCCGATGAAATTCTTCTTCATATTGAGTCGAAAAATAAACGAGTGATCGAGAGCAACCATTAAAGGGAGTCGTGTGAAGTCACGAGTGGGAAAGAAATAATCAACCTTTTGGGTGGAAAACCTTGTATTTTGGAATTACAAAAATAAAAACCGTGTTTTAACTTCAAAATCGTTAGTAGATTTATTTTGAATCTTGATTCATTTCTATCTACTGTATAAAGTTGGTTATTGTGTATTAATGGCATTTTGATCTCTTTTTACCTTTATATATAATTATTTTTCTTAAATTTGTGTGTATTATTTTTTATTTTTTATTTTATGTCTTATTTTAATTTTTATTTTGTGTGTGATTAATAAAGAGTCTTGCTCGGGACTAGCAAGAATTTAAGTGTGGGGTATTTGATTAGTGCATAATTGATCTAAAATTCATATACAAAATATTCATTTTTCCGGGCATAATTGTACTGATTTGTAATTAAAAATATATATTTTACAGATATGTCCAAACATGAGCTAAAAATGGTTATTTTACAGATTACTGACATGAAGCATCAAAAAGGACGGAAAACAAGATCAAATCCAACGACGGGAATTTTTCCAGGAAAAACGACCATACAAAACGGCGCAAAATGGACCGTGTTCTGTCAGCCGTTTCACATACGGCGCAAAAAAGGCCGTGTCTTGGGCCGTTTCACACACGTCCGGCATTTAGCGCCGTGTCCTCACGCGTATTCCGGAAGAGACCGAGTCACCACAAAACGGCGCACAACACGGCGAAAAATGGGCCGTTTTTCATAGCCGTTTTTGAGACTGATATTTGTGGAATTTTCCACATTTAGCATCTTGTGAGCTCAACAACTATGTATGAAGTCAATGATCTGAAAATCAAGACATGCAAGGAAGATCAAGTGTGAATCAAACACCAAAGACTTGTCAAAGATGCCACAAATTAAATAATCAATTGTATTCTTGAAAATCACCTATAAAAGGACATCTTCATCCATTGCAAAATTACTCCTCTTCTTGCCAAGAAACTCCCATTTCTTTTAGCAAGATATTTTCTCCTTTGAACTCTCACTTTACTTTGTATTTCATTTTTAGTTTAAAGTTTTTCTTTCATTTAGTTTGTAATTGAAAAGTGCTTGATCAATAAGCACTTAGTATTTTACTTTCAATTTTTGTAACCTTGTAACCTTTAAACAAGTTTAAAGTTATATTTTGAAGTTTGTTTCTTGCACTTTGATTCATCATATTCAAGTAAGTTTTATCTATTGTCATTAAGTTCTAGTAATTAAAAGTTTCTATATATATATTATATATATCAATTATTTCTATTATAATTTTAGTTTGTATAAACCAATGAGTAGCTAATCTTTCTTCCTAGGGGAAGGGGATTTCTATTAGGTTATATATTGAGTATTTGATTGATTTAAACTATTTTTAGGACTAATTGGTTTAAATAGAGATTGATCATATCCTATTTTTACTAATGAAACCTTCTTGATTGATTGTTGAGTGAATTGGAAACATATCTTTTCAATCTATCAAATGTTAATCTTGTTATCAATATCTTAAGATTGCGAAAGTGGTTAAGACATCTTTGATTACGAAAGTACGGAGGTGAAAAGTTGATTACTCGATGAACGATCGTTTATCCTAAAAATAGTCAAGTTAGAGAAATGAAAGGACTAATTGGTTTAAATAGAGATTGATCATATCCTATTTCTACTAGTGAAACCTCCTTGATTGATTGTTAAGTGTATTGGAAACACATCTTTTCAATCTATCAAGTGTTAATCTTGTTATCAACATCTTAAAAAAGTGACAGTGATTAAGACATCTTTGATTACGAAAGTACGGAGGTGAAAAGTTGATTACTCGATAAATATTCGTTTTTTCTTTTATATCCATATAAATCAATTCCTATACTTAATTAAATACCTAATTTAATGAACCCGTAATCCCCTAGATTTTATAAATTCCCAACTCATTTTAATTCTATTCATTTTCACTAGTAAAAAAATAGTCTAGTATAAATAGTCTAGTATAAATAGTCTAGTTAAAAATAGTCTAGTATAAAAATAGTCTAGTATAAAAATAGTCTTAATATAAATAGTCTAGTTAAAAATAGTCTTAATATAAATAGTCTAGTATAAAAATAGTCTTATATAAAATAGTTTGGTTTAAATAGTGCATTTTAATTTAGTTAAAAAAACTCAAAAATATATTTTAGTATATTTTAGTATTTACTTCTCGCAATTCATAACAAAATATTATACGAAGCCCTGTTGGACAATCCTCGAGAGAAAAGACCTTGGTAGAACTTACCACAAACTACTTCTACCTCGTATATATTTGCGAGCGACTCAAGAACTCCTATTTTTAGGATAAGTTTTTGACCGATCAGTGGGGGCCCCTCGAGAATCACCAACAAAATAACTATCATTATTAATAAAATAATAATAATTATTCCGCCCGGTAATACCGATATCATGAAATGAGTGGACATCTGAAATGGGACACACGGTTAATTTCACATCGGGTTCATCCTCCAGAATTGGAAACACCGATAATTCCACATCGGTTTCACCATCAAGAATGGGAAACACAGGATTTATTACGGATTCCTCTTCAACAACTGGTTCCTCATCAAATGCTGGCGGTCCGTCATAATCTGACCAACTCTCCGTTTCAATATTGTTGGGCTCCTCCAATAATGGCCCATCACAAAATATTTTACTAACCTCAATTTGGTAATCATCCAAGACAATAAGTCCATCACCAGAAACTGAGTCGATATGAAATTTAGGCCCAAAATTGTCGTTTTCTTATAACCGATCAATTTTAGTACCAAGCTCAATTTTGTCTTCCACAACTTTAAAAGGCCTGACTTGTGTCAAATGTTCATCTGACCATAATTCACTTGGCTCATCAATCCCGTTTTGGTCAATTTGGCCAACGCAATTAATTGGCCCATGTTCATAATAGCAAGATCCAAGTTCGTCAATTATAGAAACATGGCTCAACCCACTATCTTCGTTGTATTGCGGCGTTGAAACCTCTGTCTCATCTACTCCGTCGAAAACGGTGGTAGGGACATCGTCTTGAAAAATGGTTTTGCTGGAAATTCTTCGATGGGGATAAACCTTAGATCGAAGGTTGGTGGCGGGGTGTCGAAGGATTGGTGGTAAGATGGGGATTTGAACCTTCAATGGAAATATTTTTTGAATTTAAGCCAATCTTGGATTTTAGGCTTATGTTGTTGTGAACGTGACTGTTTCAATTTTTGCCACCAGACGGCGGCGCTACCGCGGAGGCGCCTTGCCACCAACGAAACGCGGCGATTGATTGGGGCAGCCTTGATGTCCGAGTGCTCCTCACAAACATGAAGCCAATCTATGCACGCGTCTGGATTACTATCTCCGTGAAATTCCGGTATGCTGCGGAATTTGGCCAAGAAATCTATACCGTTGGCATCGTCTCTGCGTCTTTCTTGCATACGTGGTTCCGGTAGACCGCTTAGTGCGTCCCGGAGTTTCATCAAGAAATCGGAATCGGAGAAATCCATAACAAGAATCAAGATATTGTTCTTCACAAGAAATTGTTGAATAAATCGCCCAAGGAGATGATCCTGGGCTCCGATACCACTTATGATACGAATTACGTATGAGAATGGACGTAAACTCGTATGGAATGCAGCGGAAATATAATTGATCCTCACAACACTCGAATATGTGGAACACTCGCAAGATATAACCGAAAGTAAGGCAATTCGGCTTACATAAACAAGAACAATATGAATGATTTATCAAACTAGACCTATAGTTTGATAAGATAATCTTTCCTCAAGACCTATTGAGAATCGATTCGATTAAAACTCGAAAACGCGTCGAATTATAACCAAGGTTTCGATGAAAAGTATTCACCAAGAAAACACATGTGTATTCTTATTTCTTCAACATACAATGGATGTTACAATGCTTATACAAGCCTATATATAGGAGACTTTAAGTCTTCCTATAATAAGAGAAAATAATTCAAAGATTTATAAAATCTTTGAATAATCAAAATAAAATATAAAAGGAACAACAATCCTAATTTTAGGGAAAACACAATCCCTAAAATGAGTAAAAAACAAGGCAAAGACAAACACACAAAAGAAAATACCAAAAAGTGAAATCACGCAGACTCGACTGCTTCCGTGACACGGCCGGCGGCGCTGGCCGACAGCGCCGGCAGGACTCGACCGTGTCCGCTCGACACGGCCGCGCATGACAAGGACGCCCGATGCTGACTCGCACGGCGCGGCGCGACAAGGACCGGCAAGGATCGACTGCGGCGGCGTGATGTGGACGTCGATGCTGACTCGCACGGCGCGGCGCGACAGGGACCTAAGCGACTCGACCGTGCGGTGTGACAAGGACGTTGGCAGACTCGATCGTGTCTCGGAACACGGCCGTCAAGCGATGGGTTCCGGTAGTTGTGGGTGAGTAGGACTCGACCGTGTCTCCTGGCACGGTCGGGTTCGGCTGACAGCGACCGTGGCTATTTCGGACGAGCATGACTCGACCGTTCCGGACGACACTGCCGAGTCCTACGGGCAGCTCGGCATTTTCCGACAGCGTGACTTTTCCTACAGCCGGATATTTTCCGGCCGGTTGGACATTTTCCGGCAGGTTGGACATTCTTTTTACGTCTTATGTCCGTTTTCTCGCCTAAAAATGTCGTTGTATGTGCAGGACGTGTCGTAAGGCCATTTATGTCTATCCGTGCTTCGTTTTCTTTATTCGGACTAGTCAATTCCATATCAATCTCTTGATTCTTGTTATGGATTTTTCCGATCTCGATTTCTTGATCAAACTCGGTGACGCACTAAACGGCTTACCGGAGCAACGTATGCAAGCATGACGCAGAGACAACGCCAACGATATTGATTTCTTGGCTAAATTCCGCAGCATAACAGAGTTTCACGGATCTAGTAATCCAGGCGTGCATAGATTGGCTCCATGCTTGTGAGGAGCATGCGGACTTCAAGACTGCCCCGATTAACCGCCGCGTTTCGCTGGTGACAAAGCGCCTTCGCGGTAGCGCCGCCGTCTGGTGGTAAAAACTGAAACAGTCCCGTTCACAACAACGTAAGCCAAAAATCAAAGATTGGCAAAAATTCACAAAATATTTCAATCGAAGGTTCAAACCATACCACCACTCGTTGTTCCCCCACCACCAGTCCTTCGACGCCCCGCCGCTGACATTCGATCAAAGGTTTTTCCCCATCAAGGAATTCCCAGCAGAGTCCTTTCTCGATGAAGATGATGTCCCTACTGTCATTTTTAATCAAGTAGACGAGAAAGAGGTTTCAACGATGCAATACAACGAAGAAGACGAGTTGGAAGACGATTTGGTTAGTGTTTCCCTAATTGACAAACTTGGATCTTATCATTATGAGCATGAGCCAATTAATTGCGTTGGCCAAATGGACCAAAACGGAATTGATGAGCCAAGTGAATTATGGTCAGATGAGTATTTAACACAAGTCGAGCCATTTAAGACTGTGGAAGATAAAATTGAGCTTGGTACTAAAATTGGCCGGTTCGAAGAAAACGACTCAGTTTCTGGTGATGGACTTATTGTCTTGGATGATTACCAAATTGATGTTAGTAAATTATTTTGTGATGGGCTATTATTGGAGGAGCCCAACAATATTGAAATGGAGAGTTGGTCAGATTATGACGGACCGCCAGCATTTGATGAGGAACCAGTTGATGAAGAGGAATCCGTAATAAATCCTGTGTTTCCCATTCTTGATGGTGAACCCGACGTGAAATTATCAGTGTTTCCAATTCTGGATGATGAACCAGATGTGAAATTATCCATGCGTCCCATTTCAAATGTCCACTCATGTCATGATATCGGTATTACCTGGCGGAGTAATTATTATTATTTTATTAATAATGATAGTTATTTTGTTGGTGATTCTCGAGGGCCCCCCACCTATCGTCTCAAGATTTTGGGCCATGTACGCACTGCGGACATTTTCGAGATCAAATACTTAGAGGCTTTAATTAATTATCTTGATGACAAAGGAAGTTCGGAATTGAGGACAATTCCCTTTAAAGGGGGAGGGGATGATACGGAATTGACTAGTCCGAATAAAGAAAACGAAGCAAGGATCGACGTAAATGGCCTTACAACGCGTCATGCACGTACGGCAACATTTTTAGGCGAGAAACGGACACAAGCCGGAAAATGACACAACCTGCCGGAAAATGTCGTCGCCTGCCGGAAAATCTCGAGCCTGTCGGAAAATATCGCAGCTGCCGGAAAATGCCGATCACTGCCGGCCGAACTCGGCCGTGTCGTCCGGCACGGCCCCTGCTGAGATGTCCCAGAATTGTGAAACTTACTGTCGGCCGAACCCGACCGTGTCGTCCGACACGGTCGAGTCACACTCTTCCGGATAAGGAGATCTCGCTGTCCGACCAACCCGACCGTGCCAGGCGACACGGTCGAGTCCTGCCAAACGTCCTTGTCGCGCCGCACGGTCGAGTCACTGCCGGTCCTTGTCGCGCCGCGCCCGTGCCGAGTCGCTGTCAGACGTCCTTGTCGCGCCGCGACCGTGTCAAGCGGACACGGTCGAGTCCATGCCGGCGCCTGTCGACCGCGCCGCGGCCGTGTCACGGGACACGGTCGAGTCCTGCCGACAGCCCACTTATTTTATACACTTTTGTGTATTTTTGACTTCTCTTTTCCTTTTTACTTATTTTAGGGATTATGCTTCCCCCATTTTGTGATTTATGTTTCTTGTATGTATTTTATTTGATTTGTTTTGATTATTCAAAGATTTTATAAATCTTTGAATTATTTTCTTTTTTTTGTTTGATTCCTTAGAGTAAGACTTCACCTCCTATAAGTAGGAGTTGATTATCATTTGTAATAAAAAAAACAATAATGTATTATGAATTTGAATGTGAAAGAACACACTTCGTATTTCTATCATTGGTAAATGATTTTTATCGAAACCTTGGTTATAATTCGACGCGTTTTCGAGTTTTAATCGAATCGATTCTCAATAGGTCTTGAGGAAAGATTATCTTATCAAGCTATAGATCTAGTTTGATAAATCATTCATATTGTTCTTGTTTATGTAAGCCGAATTGCCCTAATTTCGGTTATATCTTACGAGTACACATATTCGAGTGTTGTGAGGATCAATTATATTTCCGCTGCATTCCATACGAGTTTACGTTCATTCTCATACGTAATTCGTATCAATATGCCTCTACGTGTTCCGGACAGGCCATGGGAGAATGTTTTGATGGATTTCGTTGTTGATTTGCCTCGTACTCAATGAGGTAAGGATGATATTATGGTTGTTCTTGATCGTTTTTCGAAGATGGCTCACCTTACTACTTGTCACAAAACCGATGATGCGAGTAATTTTGCTGATTTGTATTTCCGAGAAGTCGTACGTTTGCATGGAGTTCCTAAGACTATTGTGTCTGATCGGGACTCGAAATTCCTTAGCTACTTTTAGAACACATTGTGGATAATGGTGTGTACCACGCTGTTTTTTAGTACTTCGCATTATCCTCAAACCGACGGCCAAACCAAGATAAGTAATCGAACTTTGGGTACTTTATTGCGCGGCCTTGTAAACAAAACGCAGAAAGATTGGGATTTGAAGCTTGCACATGCTGAATTTGCGTAGAGTCACTCTCCTACTCATGCCACGGCACACTCTCATTTTGAAGTCATTTACGGGCTGAATCAGTACATGCCATTGGATCTGATTCCCATGCCGAGTGATGAGTTAGTTCACAAGGATGCTGAGTCTAAGCTTAAGTCGATGATGAAGTTACATGAGCAAGTACGTGATCGAATGATACGAAATTAACTAGTCAAAATGAAGAAGACGGAGCAAGGATCAAAATAAACGGCCTTACAACGCGTCATGCACGTACGGCGACATTTTTAGGCGAGAAAACGGACACAAGCCGGAAAATGACACAACCTGCCGGAAAATGTCGTCGCCTGCCGGAAAATGTCACCCCGTCGGAAAATGCCGAGCACTGCCGACCGAACTCGGCCGTGTCGTCCGACAGGCCCGTGCCGTACTCGTCCGAAAATGCCAAAGTCACTATCGGCCGAACCCGACCGTGTCGTCCGACACAGTCGAGTCCTACTCGCTCAAAAATGTCGGAACGCATGTTGGACGAACCCGACCGTGCCAGGCGACACGGTCGAGTCACTGCCGAACGTCCTTGTCGCGCCGCGCCCGTGCCGAGTCATTGTCGGACAAGTCACCGTCGGACATCCTTGTCGCGCCGCGACCGTGTCAAGCGGACACGGTCGAGTCACTGCCGGCCCTTGTCGCGCCGCGGCCGTGTCGCCTGACACGACCCTTGTCCTGCCGGTAGATTCCTCTTTTTTTTTAGCTTTTTTTTTGTGTGTTTGTCTTTTCTTTGCTTTTCACTCATTTTAGGGATTGTGTTTCCCCTAAAATTATGATTATTGTTCCTTTTGTATTTTATTGTTGATTTGTTTTGATTATTCAAAGATTTTATAAATCTTTGAATTATTTTCTTTTTTTTTTGTTTGATTCCTTAGACTTAGACTACATCCCCTATAAGTAGTCTTTGATTATCACTTGTAATAGGTAGATTTTGAATTTGAATGTGAAAGAATACACTTTGTATTTCTATCCTTGGTAAATGATTTTTACCGAAACTTGATTTTTATTCGACGCGTTTTCGAGTATTAATCTGATTGATTCTCAATAGGTCTTGAGAAGAAATCACCTTATTGAATTATAGGTCTAATTCGATAAACCTTTGTTTTTGTTCGATCGAATCACTTTGATCGATATTATCACCTTTTCCAATATTACTTCCATTTTCATTTGTTCGAATTTTCATTGTCATATTCGATATTACATCCAAAAATACATCCAAAAACACCCTAATCGTAAAAAGCCTTCCGCTATCATACACTTACGTATACTCCGACCGATACATATCCACTTTTCCGGGATAATTCGTATCATAAGTGGTATCGGAGCCCAAGGTCATCTCCTTGGGCGATTTATTCAAATTCATTCAATTCATTCCTTTCAAGAATGAGTTCTTGTGAAGAACTATCTCTTGACTCTAGCCATACCGATTCTGGAACTAAAATGGAAGAATTTGATTTCTTCTAGTCTCACTTGGCTACCGCCATTGATGGAGTTTTTGACAGTTCTTTTCAATGGGATGACGACAATTTACCTGTGGCGCCACCGCCATCTTCCCCAGTTTTGGCAGCCCTGATTGTCGCTATAACAGCAGTACCGGATCGAGATCCAGCTTCCCATGTCTCACAACCACCATGCCACACGACCGCCGCCACGATGGACCACCAGTCATCCACCATAATCCACAGCCCCACGACCATGCTTCATGAAATCCATGATTATAATGGGCCACCTATTTTTGATAAAGATGAAGAACGGTGCTATATTTACCTAGTGGTTCCTGTTTATGATACCGAGCCTAAAGACGATCCTTCCCAATATTTTGATGTGAAAGGTGATTCCGAGGCAATTTTCTTGGTTCTTGAAGTTGCATCCAATGAGTTCAACCACGATGATAAAGATTTGGCGTCACAGAATAATTATTATTATTTTATTAATAATGATAGTTATTTTGCTGGTAATTCTCTGGGAATCCCTACTACCTACCGTCTCAAGATTCTGAACCAGATACACACCGCAGATATTTTTGAGGTAAAGATATTAATTATTTCATCTGGAAACGACGGGATTACGGAATTGAGGACAATTCCTTTTAAAAGGGGAGGGAATAATACGAAATTAACTAGTCAAAATGAAGAAGACGGAGCAAGGATCAAAATAAACGGCCTTACAACACGTCATGCACGTACGGAGATATTTTTAGGTGAGAAAATAAACACAAGCCGGAAAATGACACAACCTACCGGAAAATGTTGTCGCCTGCCAGAAAATGTCACCCTGCCGGAAAATGCCGAGCATTGCCGACCGAACTCGGCCGTGTCGTCCGACACGGCCCGTGCCGTACTCGTCCGAAAATGCCAAAGTCACTGTCGGCCGAACCCGACCATGTCGTCCAACACGGTGGAGTCCTACTCGCCCAGAAATGCCGGAACGCCTGTCGGCCGAACCCGACCGTTCCAGGCGACACGGTCGAGTCACTGCCGAACGTCCTTGTCGCGCCGCGCCCGTGCCGAGTCACTATCGGACGAGTCACTGTCGGACGTCCTTATCGCGCCGCGACCGTGTCAAGCGGACACGGTCGAGTCACTGCCGGCCCTTGTCGCGCCGCGGCCGTGTCGCCTGACACGGCCCGTGTCCTGCCGGCAGATTCCTCTTTTTTTTAGCTTTTCTTTTGGTGTGTTTGTCTTTTCTTTGCTTTTCACTCATTTTAGGGATTGTGTTTCCCCTAAAATTGTGATTGTTGTTCCTTTTGTATTTTATTGTTGATTTGTTTTGATTATTCAAAGATTTTATAAATCTTTGAATTATTATTATTTTTGTTTGATTCCTTAGACTTAGACTACATCCCCTATAAGTAGTCTTTGATTATCACTTGTAATAGATAGATTATGAATTTGAATGTGAAAGAATACACTTTGTATTTCTATCCTTGGTAAATAATTTTTACCGAAACTTGATTTTTATTCGACGCGTTTTCGAGTATTAATCCGATTGATTCTCAATAGGTCTTGAGAAGAAATCACCTTATCGAATTATAGGTCTAATTCGATAAACCTTTGTTTTTGTTCGATCGAATCACTCTGATCGATATTATCACCTTTTCCAATATTATTTCCATTTTCATTTGTTCGAATTTTCATTGTCATATTCGATATTACATCCAAAATTACATCCAAAAATACCCTAATCGTAAAAAGCCTTCCGCTATCATACACTTATGTATACTCCGACTGATATGTATCCACTTTTCAGGGATAATTCGTATCATCGAATTAAGTCCGTAAATGATGGATACAAACGGAAGTCTAACAAGCAAAGGAAACCGAGATTATTTGAGGTTGGCGACTTGGTTTGGGTGTATTTTAGGAAAGAACGATTCCCGAGTAAATGCAAGAACAAACTGATGCCGCGAGCCGAGGGTCCTTACAAGGTGGTTGCCAAGGTGAACGATAATACATATAAAGTAGAGCTTTTGGGTGTTTATGGTGTGCATGCTACCTTCAATGTAGGTGATCTTTCTCCTTATCTTGATGATGACGGTATTGCGGAATTGAGGAAAATTCCCTTTAAAGGGGGGGGAGACGATACGGGGTCGATTAGCTCGAGTGAGGACGACGACATAGTGCTCGATATGGACAGCCATGTTGCACGCTCAAGTACATCCCGCATTACTTATTTGGGTGAAACAACAAGTGCAGACCTTGGCGTGACTTTGTTGCCTGGGCTCGGGATAACTTAGTTTATCATCTTTTATTTTTTCGTAGTACTTAATAAAAGGGTGCGACATGTGCAGACCTCTTTTGCTTGTTTGGTTTTTGTTTTGTTCGTTTTAGTATTTTCCTTAAACATAGTAGGTTAAATTTGTTTAAGGGCGTTTTAGGAAGTAGTCTTTTGGTTTTGCTAGGGTTAGGAGGCTATAAATAACCCTCCTAGCGGCCGATCTCATTATGCATGATATACAAGAAAAAGTTTTCTTCTAATTGCACGTAATACATAAAGATCAATTGAGTTCTAATTGACTGACGCGTTTCAATCACAATTTTGGTTATTATTCGACGCGTTCTCAGATTCTAACCCGATCAATTCTCCATAGGTCTTGGGAAAAGATCACTATTGACGAGTTATAGGTCTAACTCGGCAATTTCATATCTGCACTTACACGTTTGGATCGTCTTGATCGTCGTTGTTTGTTTCTGCTTCGCCTGATTGCTGTTGGTAACTGTGTGTTGTTGTTTGTTTCTATTTGCTTCTGTTCGTCCGGTTGTTGTATGTTGCTATTTGTCGTTGTTTGCTTCCATTCGTCCGGTTGCTGTGTGTTGTTATGTATTGCTATTGGTTGCTTTTCGTTGGGGTTTGTCTCTGTTCGGATGATCGCTGTTCATTGTCCGATCGTGAACCCTGTTTTTCTGCTCGTCCGATAGATATTCGTATCATTACTGGTATCAGAGCCCCCGGCTGGTGATTCTTTGACGTTATGGATTTCAACGACACTGATTTCTTGGTTAAACTACTGAGACGTTGCAAAACATACCAGAACAATGCGACCCTCGTTGGTAACCTAGACGTGGAGATTACGAATGGTCCCCACACCCTATCGATGAGTTTAAAGTAAACGAACTACCGGAGTTCGTTGGTGGTACGGACCCTGAAGTCTACATGGAGTGGGAGAACGTAAGATTGGTCATATGTTCGATTTTAAAGACCTCAACGATGAGAAACGCTGCAAGTATGCTATTCTGAAGTTGGGAAGGAGCTCTTCTCTTTGGTTCTAGGGGGTGAAAACGCAACGATCTCATGCGGGAAAAGAAAAGGTTAATTCTTGGGCGTCGTTGAAACGAAAACTCCGCAAAAATGTATGTACCTACGTCGCATAAATTGACCTTGTATCGTAAGATTGCTGATTTTATACAAGGGAAGTTGGGTGTTAGTGAGTATATCGATGAGTTTGAAAACTTGACTTTGATGGGTGAAATAGAGGAGAATGAGGAGCAAAAGATGTCGTTGTTTTTGCGTGGATTGAATCATAACATAGCTAATTCTGTTGAGTTGTACCCATATGCTGATTTTGATACATTGTGTGGATTATTCTTGAAAATTGAGTCTCAAAATGAACCAAAGTTTGGGGGGTCGAACACGGAGTATAGCAGGTCTGGTGGGTGGTCCAAACTCGAGCTCTCATCAAAAATCGGAGCCCCAAGTAGTATCCCTAACACGGCTGCCAAAACTGCCCAAACAACGGCTCCTAGCATGGCTCCTAAAATTCCCAACGTGACTAAGGATACGAGTTTGTCGAACGTGCGCTGTTTTAAATGTCAAGGGTTTGGTCATTTTCAAAACGCTTGCCCGAATAAAGGAGTTATGACATTAAGAGAGGCTATTGCTGCCCGGGATGAGTTATTAGGCGAGGAGGAAAAGGAAAGGCTGGGTGATGTGTTCGATTTTAATGTGGGAAATGAGGAGGAGGAAGAACTTGAGGCCTACGTGCTCCAAATTATGACACGACCTTGGTCCTTCGTACTTTATAAGCCAAATCAGTTTCAAGTGATTCCGAGCAGCAGGATCAAATATTTCATACGAAATGTCAAGTTGGGGAATTTGTGATACAAGATGGTTTTGTCTTTAAGGGGAATCACCTCTGTTTGCCCAAACATGCTGTTCGGGAGTTCTTGGTTCGTGAAGCTCGTGGAGGAGCTTGGCTAGCCATTTTGGCATGGCTAAGACCATGAGGTGTTGAAGGAACATTTTTATTGACCGAGAATGCAAGGGGATGTACATAATGTCGTTGGTAAATGCGTGACCTGCCATATCGCGAAGAGCTCATTCAAACCGGGCGAGTATATGCCTCTACCTGTTCCGGACAAGCCATGGGAGGATGTTTTGATGGATTTCGTTGTTGCTTTTCCTCGTACTCAACAAGGTAAGGATGCTATTATGGTTGTTGTTGATCGTTTTTCGAAGATGTCTCACCTTACTACTTGTCAAAAAACTGATGATGCGAGTAATGTTGTTGATTTGTATTTCTGAGAAGTGGTACGTTTGCATGGAGTTCCTAAGCCTATTGTGTTTGATCGGGACTCGAAATTCCTTAGCTACTTTTGGAACACGTTGTGGATAATGGTGGGTACGACGCTGTTGTTTAGTACTTCGCATTATCCTCAAACCGACGGCCAAACCGAGGTAAGTAATCGAACTTTGGGTACTTTATTGCGCGGCCTTGTAAATAAAACGCAGAAAGATTGGGATTTGAAGCTCATGCTGAGTTTGCGTATAGCCACTCTCCTACTCATGCCACGGCACACTCTCCTTTTGAAGTCGTTTATGGGCTGAATCCGTACATGACATTGGATCTGATTCCCATGCCGAGTGATGAGTTAGTTCACAAGGATGCTGAGTCTAAGCTTAAGTCGATGATGAAGTTACATGAGCAAGTACATGATCGAATTAAGTCCGTAAATGATGGATACAAACGGAAGTCTAACAAGCAAAGAAAACTGAGATTATTTGAGGTTGGCGACTTGGTTTGGGTGCATTTGAGGAAAGCATGATTCCCGAGTAAATGCAAGAACAAACTGATGCCGCGAGCCGAGGGTCCTTACAAGGTGGTTGCCAAGGTGAACGACACTGCATACAAAGTAGAGCTTCCAGGTGATTATGGTGTGCATGCTACCTTCAATGTATGTGATCTTTCTCCTTATCTTGATGATGATGGTATTGCGGAATTGAGGACAATTCCCTTTAAAGGGGGAAGAGACGATACGGGGTCGATTAGCTCGAGTGAGGACGACGACATAGTGCTCGATATGGACAACCATGTTGCACGCTCAAGTACAGCCCGCATTACTTATTTGGGTGAAACAAGTGCAGGCCTTGGCGAGACTTTGTTGCCCAGGCTCGGGATAACTTTGTTTATCATCTTTTATTTTTTCGTAGTACTTAATAAAAGGGTGCGACATGTGCAGCCCTGTTTTGCTTGTTTGGTTTTTGTTTTGTTCGTCTTAGTATTTTTCTTAAACATAGTAGGTTAAATTTGTTTAAGGGCATTTTAGGAAGTAGTCTTAGGAGGCTATAAATAACCCTCCTGGCGGCCGATCTCATTATGCATGATATACAAGAAAAAGTTTCCTTCCAATTGCTCGTAATACACAACGTACAATTGAGTTCTAATTGACTGACGCGTTTCAATCACAATCTTGGTTATTATTCGACGCGTTCTCGGATTCTAACCCGATCAATTCCCAATAGGTCTTAGGAAAAGATCACAATTGACGAGTTATAGGTCTAACTCGGCAATTTCATATCTGCACTTACACATTTGGATCGTCTTGATCGTCGTTGTTGTTTGTTTCTGCTTCGCCCGATTGCTGTTGGTAACTGTGTTGTTGTTTGTTTCTATTTGCTTCTGTTCGTCCGGTTGCGGTGTGTTGCTGTTTGTCGCTGTTTGGTTCCGTTCGTCCGGTTGCTGTGTGTTGCTGTGTATTGCTGTTTATTGCTGTTGGTTGCTTTTCGTTGCAGTTTGTCTCTGTTCGGCCGATCGCTATTCATTGTTCGATCGTGAACCCTGTTTTTCCGCTCGTCCGATAGATATTCGTATCATTAGTGGTATCAGAGCCCTCGACTGCTGATCCTTTGTCGTTATGGATTTCAACGACACTGATTTCTTTGTTAAACTACCGAGACATTGCGAAACATACCAGAACAATGCGACCCTCATTGGAAACCTAGACGTGGAGATTATGAATGGTCCCCACACCCTATCGATGAGTTTAAAGTAAACAAACTACCGTAGTTTGTTGGTTGTACGGACCCTGAAGTCTACATAGAGTGGGAACGTAAGATTGGTCGTATGTTCGATTTTAAAGACCTCAACGATGAGAAATGCTGCAAGTATGCTATTCTGAAGTTGGGAAGGGGCGCTTCTCTTTGGTTCGAGGGGGTGAAAACGCAACGATCTCATGCGGGAAAAGAAAAGGTTAATTCTTGGGCGTCGTTGAAATGAAAACTCCGCAAAAATGTATGTACCTACGTCGCATAATATGACCTTGTATCGTAAGATTGCTGATTTTAAACAAAGGAAGTTGGGTGTTAGTGAGTATATCGATGAGTTTGAAAACTTGACTTTGATGGGTGAAATAGAGGAGAATGAGGAGCAAAAGATGTCGTGCTTTTTGCATGGATTGAATCATAACATAGCTAATTCTGTTGAGTTGTACCCATATGCTGATTTTGATACGTTGTGTGGATTATGCTTGAAAATTGAGGCTCAATACCGAAATTCTTATATTACGTCATATCTGGAACTTGCTAGTAGATGATGGCAGCTCCGTGTGGGTGGAATGGGTTCGCGAATACCGGATAAAAATGAACTCTTTTTGGCTCCTATCGATTCCATCCTCTTGCCCATGGAGTTCGAGACAAATGCTTAAACTTCGCCATCAAGTGAAAAAAGTTTTTATTTATCATGTGGGAGATGGGCATCGCTTTCTACTTTGGAAAGACCCATGGCATCCATACGGAATTCTTATTGATAAGTACCCGCTTGGCCCAATGCTTACTGGATTATCGAATGATCTTAGATTGGATCGGGTTATTAACAGGGGAATATGGGATTGGCCGTCTACTACTAGGCTTGAGATTGGTTGTATTGTCGAAGATTTGCCCATTATTTCTCAGTCTGCGGAGGATCGTATTTCATGGGGTCTTGCACCAAATGGTATATACTCAGCTGATACAGCTATGCAATTATTTAGAAACTCTGGCCCAAAGATGGAGTGGTTTGTGCTGATCCAAGGGAAGTGCCGTATACCGAGCCATTTATTTATTCTTTGGTTAGCTATTTATGAGCGGTTAGCTACTAAAGATAAACCTTGGCTGAACCATGGGGATGATGTATGCGTGTTGTGCATGGATAGAAGCAAGGAATCCCATGACCATCTTTTCTTTCAGTGTAGTTACTCTAGCCAATGCATGGATGTTCTTCGACAAGAGATTCGGTTTATATGGGCTGGTCCTAATTGGAATAGGGGTGTTAAGAGAGCTGCTAAGCTATGGAGGGTTAAACACATGGTGAACTACGCATATCGAGCCATGTTAGCTGCCATTGTTTACTTCATATGGCGCGAGAGAAATGATAGGATTTTCGGTAATGTCAAGAATGAACCAGAGATCGTCGCTAACCGAGCCCTCAACATCGTACGAGAAAAATTGATCACTATGCAGATTCCTGAATCCTTGACAAGTATGGCTATCCGTAGATTGTGGAAAATTTCTTGGTAGAGTTGTATGATAGTATAATTTTACGAATTGGTTAGACCCATGAGTTATAATGTCAAATCGTTAGTAGGGTACTTGGTTGGAGTTTAGGCATTTTTACATTTTGTGGTGAGGCCAACCCTCATGCACTTTCTTTGTATTTTACCTTTATTTATGCAATTGACCATTAACCCAAAAAAATTGAGGCTCAAAATGAACTAAAGTTTGGGGGGTCGAACACAGAGTATAGCAGGCCTGGTGGGTGGTCCAAACCCGAGCTCTCATCAAAAGTCGGAGCCCCAAGTAGTATCCCTAACACGGCTGCCAAAACTGCGCAAACACCGGCTCCTAGCACGGCTCCTAAAATTCCGAACGTGACTAGGGAGACGAGTTTGTCGAACGTGCGCTGTTTTAAATGTCAAGGGTTTGGTCATTATCAAAACGCTTGCCCGAATAAATGAGTTGTGACATTAAGAGAGGCTATTGCTGCTCGGGATGAGTTATTAGGCGAGGAGGAAAAGGAAAGGCTGGCTGATGTGTTCGATTTTAATGTGGGAAATGAGGAGGAGGAAGACCTTGAGGCCTACGTGCTCCAAATTATGACACGACCTTGGTCCTTCGTACTTTACAAGCCAAATCAGTTTCGAGTGAATCCGAGCAGCAGGATCAAATATTCCATACGAAATGTCAAGTTGGGGAATTTGTGATACAAGATGGTTTTGTCTTTAAGGAGAATCACCTCTATTTGCCCAAACATGCTGTTCGGGAGTTGTTGGTTCATGAAGCTCGTAGAGGGGCTTGGCTGGCCATTTTGGCATGGCTAAGACCATGGGGTGTTGAAGGAACATTTTTATTGGCCGAGAATGCAAGGGGATGTACATAATGTCGTTGGTAAATGCGTGACCTGCCATATCGCGAAGAGCTCATTCAAACCGGGCGAGTATATGCCTCTACCTGTTCCGGACATGCTATGGGAGGACGTTTTGATGGATTTTGTTGTTGCTATGCCTCGTACTCAATGAGGTAAGGATGCTATTATGGTTGTTGTTGATCGTTTTTCAGAGATGGCTCACCTTACTGCTTGTCACAAAACCGATGATGCGAGTAATGTTGCTCATTTGTATTTTCGAGAAGTGGTACATTTGCATGGAGTTCCTAAGACTATTGTGTCTGATCGGGACTCGAAATTCCTCATGTGAGGGAGGGATTGTGTCCGTCGTCAAATGAGGGGAGCATGGTGGGAAGAGATCTTTCATGATCTTTGACAAGATATTGGTCCCATGATATCAAGACATTGACATATAAAAAAAATGTGATTAAAAATCTTCATGATTTTGGTGGGGATCGGCAGAATCTTCAACCATTTGGGCCGATTAGTATGCATGGTGCATACTACGTATACATGTCGACACGTCTAAGTTATTCCGAGTCCGATCACCAAAGTTACTCCAAGTTTCGTATCCGTTTTCTCGCGTGAGTGCGTAGGTGTATGTTCAAGGTGCTTTACGTCGATCCTTACTTCGTTTTCTTCACTTGGAATAGTCGATTTCATATCACCTCTCTTGACTACGGCCGAACACTTCCATTTGTCAAAGATTTCAACACATATCTTGTCAAGATCTCCTCCCACCCTTGTCTTCACAACTTTCAGTCGAACCTCCCCCTTGCACATGAAGTGTTTTTTTATTTTTTTTATTTTCTTAGTCAAATTAATAGTTGATACGAAACCGACTACTCCAAGTGATGCGAATTTCTCCGGAGAGGTTCGATACGTATCGGTCGGAGTGTGCTTATGAATATCGTAGCGGAAGTCTTTTTACGAGTAGGGTGTTTTTGGGTGTATTTTGTAGGAATAATATCGGATATAACAATAAAAATATCGATCAAGAAGACTTGAACGATCAAGAACAAGGGTTTATCGAATTAGACCTATAATTCGATAAGGTGATTTCTTCTCAAGACCTATTGAGAATCAATCGGATTAATACTCGAAAATGCGTCGAATAAAAATCAAGTTTCGGTAAAAATCATTTACCAATGATAGAAACACAAAGTGTTTTCTTTCACATTCAAATTCATCATAATCTTTCCATTACAAGGCTAAGTGAAGACTACTTATAGGGGTGAAGTCTTCTACTTAAGGAATCAAACAAAAAAAGAAAATAATTCAAAGATTTATAAAATCTTTGAATAATCAAAACAAATCAAATAAAATAAGAAAAAGAAACATTCATCACAAAACATGGGAACACAATCCCTAAAAGAGTAAAGAAAGGAAAAGAGAAGACAAAACACATAAAAATCAAAGAATAAAAAAGTTGGTGTTTCGGGACACGGCCGTGTCGCTTGACACGGCTGACGCGCATCATCAGTGGCGATGACTCGACCGTGTCCGACTAACACGGTCGCGGCGCGACAGGGACGTCCGACAGCGACTCGACCGACAGTGACTCGGCACGGGCTCGGCGCGACAGGGACGTTCGGCATTGACTCGACCGTGTCCGCTTGACACGGTCGCGGCGTGACAAGGACTTCTGACAACGACTCGACCGACAGTGACTCGGCATTGACTCGACCGTGTCCTGGAGCACGATCGGGCATCTAGACAGTCATTTTCGGCATTTCTGGGCGAGTAGGACTCGACCGTGTCGCCTGGCACGGTCGGGTTCGACCGACAGTGACCTTGGCATTTCCGGACGAGTACAGCACGGGCCGTGCCGGACGACACGACCGAGTTGGGTCGGAAGTGGCCGGCATTTTCCGGCAGGTGTGATATTTTCCGGCAGGCTCGACATTTTCCGGCAGAGGACGACATTTTCCGGCAGGCAACGACATTTTCCGGCACGTTGTGTCATTTTTCGGCTTGTGTCCGTTTTCTCGCTTAAAAATGGCGCCGTACGTGCATGACGCGTCGTAAGGCCGTTTATTTTGATCCTTGCTCCGTCTTCTTTATTTGGACTAGTCAATTCCGTATCACCAAGCGTAGAAGACGAAGTAAGAATTGACGTAAAACACCTCGACCATACTCCAACGTACTTAGGCGAGAAAACAGAAACGAGGTACGGAGTTACCTTGATAGTCGGAAATGGAATAACTTAAACAAAAGACAACTTGCATCTTGGGGAGGGAAAGAGGTTCAAGTGGCAACTAAACAATAAAAGAATGTTCAGCTTTGTCTTACAAAAGCAGCAGGATTCTTGGCAAAAGGCGGCTGTCAGCAAGCAACTTGGAGACAAAGACCCAGCTTTTATTTTTGTCAACAAGTGACATGAGGAACCTTTTTATTATCTTTCCTTATTTTAAGCTCAGCTTGTATTAGTTTAATTAATCTTATCAGGCTGCTTTTGCCTATAAATAGCGGCAGTAGAGTTGTAATGAAGAATTATTGAATGTTGAAGAAATAAGAACACTTTGTGTTTTTCCCTGGTGAATGCCTTTCATCAAAACTTGGTTTTTATTCGACGCGTTTCGAGTATTAATCTGATTAATTCTCAATAGGTCTTGAGGAGAAATCACCTTATCAAATTATAGGTCTAATTTGATAAAAACATCTGTTTATATCTTGTTTCGATATTCTGTTTGTTTTTCGATACAGTTGTACACTTGTTCGATATTTCGCATAAAGTGTTGTTCGATCCTTTGAACTTGTTTCCTGTTAAATTCGTGTCCACCCGAAACGTGCTGTTTCGAGTGTTGCTGTTTGGAAGTGGGCCGCATCAAGTCTTTACTTTTGTCAAGTTCCTGTCTTGTTGCTGTATCAAGTTGCCGTCATACATTCCTGTCGCGAGTGCATGCCGCTAGCCTGTATTACCGCTGTAGCGAACTGTTGTCATCAATTCCCGACAGTTTCTTGCCGATAGATTCCGCTCGTCAAAAGGCCTTCCGCTATAGCGATAGCGAATTCGCATCACGAGTGAGAATTCGTATCATAAGTGGTATCGGAGCCCAGGTTCTTGATCTTTGGCAGTATGGATCTCAACGATGCTGATTTCTTGGCAAAACTTCGTGACACATTGCGTGACGTACCAGAACAACGCGACCAGCGTTGGCAACCTAGGCGTGGTGACTATGAACGACCCTCACGCCATGTCGAAGAGTTTAAGGTGAACGAGCTCCCGGAGTTCGTTGGAGGGACAGACCTTGAAGTTTACCTGGAATGGGAACGAAAAATTGATCGTATGTTCGAGTTTAAAGATCTCGACGATGAGAAAAGGTGTAAGTATGCAATTCTCAAGTTGGGGAAAGGAGCTTCACTTTGGTACGAAGGAGTAAAAACAAGAAGAGCTCGTGCGGGAAAGGATAAGATCCGTTCGTGGGATTCGTTAAAAAGAAAACTTCGTAAAAGATATGTGCCAACATCACACCGGTTGTCCTTGTACAGGAAGATTGCAGATCTCATGCAAGGAAAGTTAAATGTCAGTGAGTACATTGAGGAGTTTGAGAATCTAACCTTAATGGGAGAGATAGAGGAGAATGAGGAGCAGAAAATGTCGCGATTCTTGTGAGGCCTAAACCGAAGCATAGCTAACTCGGTGGAACTGTATCCATACGAGGACTTCGATAAATTATGTGGGTTATGTGTGAAGTTAGAAGCTCAAAACAGGATGAAGATGTATAAACCCGAGTTTCCAGTAAAATTTGGAAACCCAAGCGTCGGGTCTAGTTCAGCTGCTAAGGCAACTGTACCGACTCCGGTTCCTGTTGCGATTTCGGCTAAGGCAACTGTACCCTACGTACCGAAGGAGACGAGTTTGGCTAAAGTAAGATGTTTCAAATGTCAAGGATTCGGACATTATCAAAATGCTTGTCCGAACAAGCGAGTGGTGACACTAAGGGAAGCTGTCACGATCCGAGACGAGTTGTTGGTTGAGGAAGAAAGACTGGGTGACGTATTTGATTTCGACATGAAGGACGAAGAAGGAGAAGAATGTGAGACTTATGATGCTCCGAATTACGATACAGCCTTGGTCCTTCGCACTCTGCAAGCCAAGTTGGTTCCGAGCGAGTCAGAACAGCGGGATCAAATATTCCATACAAAGTGTCAAGTTGGAGATAAGTGGTGTAGTTTAATTATCGACGGAGGGAGTTGCACCAACGTGGCTTCAAGTGAAATGGTGACGAAGCTTGGACTAACCACCACCACTCACCCTAAGCCATATGCTTTACATTGGCTTGATGACGGAAGTAAGGTAAGGGTTTCGAAGCAAGTTCGGGTCGGATTAGCAATGGGTTTATATCACGATGAGATATTGTGTGATGTGATTCCAATGGATGCTTGTCACGTGCTTTTGGGACGCCCTTGGTTATTTGATAGGGATGTTTTGCATCGAGGAAAGAGCAACTGATACGAATTCTCCGGGAGAGGCGGATACGTATCGTTCGGAGTGTACGTAGGAATATCATAGCGGAAGTCTTTTTACGAGTATGGTGTTTTTGGATGTATTTTGTGCTGTAATATCGAATATGACGAGGAAAATTCGAACAAATGGAAAATGGAAGTAATATCGGGAAAGTGATAATATCGATCAAGAAGACTTGAACGATCAAGAACAAGGGTTTATCGAATTAGACCTATAACTCGATAAGGTGATTTCTTCTTAAGACCTATTGAGAATCAATCGGATTAATACTCGAAAACGCGTCGAATAAAAATCAAGTTTCGATGAAAAGCATTCACCAAGAATAGAAAACACAATGTCTATTCTTATACTTCAACATTCATAATACTCTCTATTATTACAAGGCTAAGTGAAGACTACTTATAGGAGTGAAGTCTTCAACTTAAAGAATCAAACAAAAAATAAAATAATTCAAAGATTTATAAAATCTTTGAATAATCAAAACAAATCAAATAAAATAAGAAAAAGAAACATACATCATAAAACATGGGAACACAATCCCTAAAAGAGTAAAGAAAGGAAAAGAGAAGACAAAACACACAAAAATCAACAATAAAAAAGGTGGTGATTTAGGACACGGCCGTGTCGCTGACACGGCCGCGGCGCGCATCTGGCAGCGGTGACTTCGGCCGTGTCCGATCCACGGTCGCGGCGCGACAGGGCGTCCGACAATGACTTCGTCCGAGCGGTGACTTCGGCACGCGGCCTTGGCATCAAGGACGTTCGGTGTGGGCCCGATCGTGTCCTGGAACACGGTCGGGTCGTCTCGGTGGTCGGTTTTGGTTTATCCGGAAGAGTTCGACTCAACCGTGCCAGACAACACGGTCGAGTCCTGTGGGCAGTGACTTTTGCATTTCCGGAAGAGTGCGGCACGGGCCGTGTCGGACGGCATCGGGTCCGGCCGGCAGTGATCGGCATTTTCCGGCAGGTGCGATATTTTCCGGGAGGCTCGACATTTTCCGGCAGGCGACGACATTTTCCGGCAGGTTGTGTCATTTTCCGGCTTGTGTCCGTTTTCTCGCCTAAAAATGTTGCCGTACGTGTGTTGTGTCGAGAATTACAATCTCCGACCGGCGATCGCTTTGGAGATCGGGCGACCTAGCCATTGCCGAGCAGCCGAGGCAGAACTGCCGACCAGCGACCAGGCGATCTAGCCTTAGCCCCGCAGGCAAGATGTATCGGCCAACCGAAGGTCCCAGGACAAGTCCCGGTACCGAGCGATCGACATCAAATACGATCGTCTCTCGGTACTTGGCGACCGACTCCTGGCGACCGACTAGCGGACGATCATCTCTCGGCACTTGCCGACCGATCCTTGGTGACCGACCGATGCCGACCCTCAGTGACCAGCTAGAGACGACCGCATCATACCGATAGTCATCCAGTCGGCAAAGGCCGAGCCTCGGGACTGAACCCACGTGCAAGAGCCGAGACAAGATCCGCAATTCACGGATCGTTGACTACATCCTGTCAGCATCCGTCCACCAGCCGACAGGCCCGCCGAAAGTGGTCAGTAGGACCGCATGTAGTGATGACTCGGACGCGTCGGCTCCTCATTGACCGCCAGTGGCCGCCATTGTAACTGACTTTATGCAGACTGCCAGCATCTGCCTTGGACTTTAAGCCGACAGCCCGTGTGATCGCCCCATTATAATATTGGCCGGCGGACGATCGCCCCATTATTATAATGGCCTAAAGGCGATCGCCCGCCAGAAGACAAGACTCGGATGCCCCTATATATGCAAGGCTCCCTGCACTCGGCTGACTCTCGGCATTATCGCGATTTCAGCACACTGATCCGAAATTCTTGAGAACACACGGAAATACTTCAATTCCCACGAGATTTCACACAGCACTTGGCTATCTCCAACTCTTGGCAACAGCTATCATTCGGTACTTGCTTCTCCCGGCCTCTCTCATCAAGCAGATGATCGGCAGGGACAAAGAACACCGAGCTTCGCTCAAGAGCCGGATTAACAGAGTCTTTTTACACTCATTGTATCTAGATTTCTCACATTAATACTTGTATCCACGAATATTTGTATTAATAATATCTCGCGAGAGCATTCAAGCCCGGGCCTAACAAACCCGGCAAATCTTGTGTTTATTCATATTCTCTCGGAAGTGCTCCCGCAAATTGTTGTTTGTTGTCCGTCTTCCAGCAGTATTAATCTTCGGATAAATATTTTGGGCAACAACAATTGGCGCTAGAGGAAGGGGATCTAACCCTCAAATTTTCATTCCTACCGTCCCGAAGAACACTCACTGTTCTCGGGGCATATACTTGAAGTGACACTCACTGCGCTTCAAAGAAATCTTTCAGAAATCATGTCTTCCGCCTCCGCGTCGTAGAAAGCCGCTGGCCAGCCGGCCAGACGCTTCGTTCCGTCCCAGTCCGAGCCACAGCTGATGGTGGAAGGTAGCCGCCGCGGTCAGAGACGCTCGATCCCGTCCCTGGACGGCGGCCCAATCCCCCGCTCGATCAGTTCGGAACCAATGAACAGATCGAAGAGGCCATAGCCGTCCTTCAGGAGCGACAGAGTGCTCTCAACGCGCCTCCCGCTATCACCCCCTCGGCCATCCGCCGGAAGTCCAAGCGGAAGCTCAAGGCGTTACTGGCCGAGCGATCGCCAGGAGGCTCTCGTCCGCAAGAAGAGGCGCTCGCCAGCCGGGGCACCTCTGCTGATCGTCTGGCGGTGACCCGTCTTGGCGGCCGGGACGACCCGGCCCACTACGAGACGACGACGGAGTTTGAGTCCGTCACCAGAAGCTCGGCCTACCCGACTCCCAGAAGGCAGCCCAGCCGTCTGGCTCCCCCTCGCCAAATAGCCGAGGTCGGCAGCAGCGGAATCCGGAGATCGGTACACGATCGCCTCGGCCCCCGCTCCCAAAGCCGATCAGCAAGCGACCGAGCCACGACGATAGCTGCGATGCAACGTCAACTCGATGACATGAAGGCGCTCCTGGAATCTAGGGCAGGCGCCAAGAAGACGATCGCCGAGCCAAGCGAGCCGCTCGCGATCGACGTCGAGCTCGCCCCCGTGCAGCACAAGATCGCTCCTCCTCAAACACCCTTGTACGAGGGGCGATCGGACCCCCAAATGCACCTGAGCAAGTTCAACATCTACATGACCGGGTGTGGGGCATCAGACGCGACCAGGTGCCGAATGTTCCCTATGACGCTGGACGACCTCGCCTACCGGTGGTATACCTTATTGCCACCTCAGTCCATTGGCTCTTTTAACCAGCTGGCGCACGTCTTCACGGAGTACTTCGCCACCAGGGTCGTCTGGCCAGAAGGTCCCCTTCGCATGATGCAAATCAAGCAGGGAGAAGAAGAGTCCGACTCGGACTACATCGACCGGGTAGACGTGATCATCCTCAACGGTGAGCCCGTAAGCGATGAGACCGCCCTCTACGCGGTCCTAGGAGGATTTCAGGGCTTTTCGCCTATGTTCAGGCATCGCACGAAGAACCAACCTACGACCTACGCAGCCTTCCGGGCTAGAGCCGCAGATTTTCTGGCCAGGCAAAGGTTTCTTCTTAGCCTGTGAGCAGCGCGATCGGCGCCCGGACGACGATCTCCCACCCGATCGCCGATATCGACCTACGAATAACGCGATCGGCAGCCGAGCGACGATCGCCAGTCTTCCAGCCCGATCGCCGATCATCACGCTACATCACCAAAACCCGGAAGACACGATCGCCATCTACAGTCCAGCATCTAACATGACGGACTAAGGAATAAGATCGCCTCCACCGCACATCATAAAGCCATGGTCCTGGTAGTCGATGGAACCCGCTGCTTCGGCCATGCAAGGTCCGTTTCGGCCGAGATCGCCCGCCCTTCGTTTAAATACGAGGCCGGCGTAGTCTGAGGGCCCTCCAAAATTAATCAGTGGACACGATCGCGCGCCCTCAAAGGATCATCATCTAAACATGGTGAACCCGGACAATGCAACACGTGCCACAACCCCCGTCTCAATGTACACCGTCGAGGTTCGCCATCTTCATGGTGGGCCGAGGTGGAAGCAGAGCCAAACAAGCCGCGGAGGTGGAGTTGATTCATCCGACGCTGCCCCGCGCAAGGACTCCTCTAGACCGAGACCGCACGCCCTTCGTTTAAATATGAGGCGAGGCGCAGCCTAACAGAGGACCCTCATAATAAAGTGAGTCACGAGACACTCAATGTCTTCGCGCACCAAGACACGGTCATGGAGTCGGTCCATCGAACTCCGCGACTGTGCGCGATTCCTCAAACAAGTGAAACCATCAAGTTTCCGAGGGGGATCGGCCAATGTTGTTTTTTGCAGGTACAAGACCGAAAGATAGCTAGCCAATCGACCATGATAGCCCAAGTCCGAATCCAAAGTCGGCTCAACAAGATCGCCCGTCCTCATCTTACACGATCGCCAGCAAGAACCACCTCGCCCCATGTCTTCAACATAGGAGCAAGCTGGGGGGCAATTGTTGTGTCGAGAATTACAATCTCCGACCGGCGATCGCCTCCGAGATCGGGCGACCTAGCCATTGCCGAGCAGCTGAGGCAGAACTGCCGACCAGCGACCAGACGACCTAGCCTTAGCCCCGCAGGCAAGATGTATCGGCCAACCGAAGGTCCCAGGACAAGTCCCGGTGCCGAGCGATCGACATCAAATACGATCGTCTCTCGGTACTTGGCGACCGACTCCTGGCGACCGACTAGCGGACGATCATCTCTCGGCACTTGCCGACCGACCCTTGGTGACCGACCGATGCCGACCCTCAGTGACCAGCTAGAGACGACCGCATCATGCCGATAGTCATCCAGTCGGCAAAGGCCAAGCCTCAGGACTGAACCCACGTGCAAGAGCCGAGACAAGATCCGCAATTCACGGATCGTTGACTACAGCCTGTCAGCATCCGTCCACCAGCCGACAGGCCCGCCGAAAGTGGTCAGTAGGACCGCATGTGACAGTGACTCCGGACACGTGCTGGCTCCTCATTGGAATGCCCAGCTGGCTGCCGGCTGTAGCTTTGGACTTTAGGCAGACTGCCAGCATCTGCCTTGGACTTTAGGCCGACAGCCCGTGTGATCGCCCCATTATAATATTGGCTGGCGGATGATCGCCCCATTATTATAATGGCCGAAAGGCGATCGCCCGCCAGAAGACAAGACTCGGCTGCCCCTATATATGCAAGGCTCCCTGCACTCGGCTGACTCTCGGCATTATCGCGATTTCAGCACACTGATCCGAAATTCTTGAGAACACACGGAAATACATCAATTCCCACGAGATTTCACATAGCACTTGGCTATCTCCAACTCTTGGCAACAGCTATTATTCGGTACTTGCTTCTCCCGGCCTCTCTCATCAAGCAGACGATCGGCAGGGACGAAGAACACCGAGCTTCGCTCAAGAGCCGGATTAACAGTCTTTTTACACTCATTGTATCTAGATTTCTCACATTAATACTTGTATCCACGAATATTTGTATTAATAACATCTCGCGAGAGCATTCAAGCCCGGGCCTAACAAACCCGACAAATCTTGTGTTTATTCATATTCTCTCGGAAGTGCTCCCGCAAATTGTTGTTTGTTGTCCGTCTTCCAGCAGTATTAATCTTCGGATAAATATTTTGGGCAACAACAACGTGCATGACGCGTAGTAAGGTCATTTACGTCGATCCTTGCTTCGGTTTCTTTATTCGAACTATTCAATTCCGTATCATCCCCTCCCCCTTTAAAAGGAATTGTCCTCAATTCCGAACTTCCTTCGTCGTCAAGATAATTAATTAAAGCTTCTAAGTACTTGATCTCGAAAATGTCCGCAGTACGTACATGGCCCAAAATCTTGAGACGATAGGTAGTGGGGGGCCCTCGAGAATCACCAACAAAATAACTATCATTATTAATAAAATAATAATAATTACTCCGTCAGGTAATACCGATATCATGACATGAGTGGACATCTGAAATGGGAAGCACGACAGTAATAATAGGTCGCCCTTCATCGGATGCCACTTCAAGCCCTGGGAAAAACGCTTCTTCGTCGTCTTTCATGTCAAACACTTGGTAAGGCTCGGGATATAGATGTTCCGGAATCATAACATCCTCGTGCTCCGTATCATAAACTGGAAACGCCTCATTGGAGTCTGCCTCATAAATTGGACAAAAGTCTTCAAAACAACTTTCATCGAGATATGGATCGTCGTCGGGCACAACATCAAAAATGGGAAGTATTATTGATTTCACGTCTAATTCACCATCAAGAATGGGAAACACATGATCAATTACGGACTCCTCTTCGTCAACTAGTTCTGCATCAAATACCGGTGGCCCTTCATAATCCGACCCAATTTCCATGACACAAAAAGGCTCCTCACCATTAAAATAATTTGGTCCGTTTTGGTCAATTTGGCCAACACAACCAACTGGCCCATGATGAAAGTAGCAAGATCCAGGTTCGTCGACTAGGGAGACACGGCTCAACTCATCTTCTTCGTTGAATTTCTCCGTTGAAAACTCTGTCTCGTCTACTTCATTGAAAATGGTGGTAGGGACATCGTCTTCGTCAAAAAAAACTTCGCTGGAAATTCTTCGATGAAAAAAAAATCTTTGATTAAAGGTTGGTGGCGGGGCGTCGAAGGATTGGTGGTGGGGAAACAACGACTGGTGGTAAGATGTGGCTTTGAACCTTCGCTTGAAATATTTTCTGAATTTTTGCCAATCTGTAATTTTAGGCTTACGTTGTTGTGAACGGGACTGTTTCAATTTTTGCCACCAGAAGGCGGCGCTACCGTGGAGGCGCTTTGTCACCAGCGAAACGCGACGGTTGATCGGGGCAGCCTTGAAGTCCGCGTGCTCCTCACAAGCATGGAGCCAATCTATGCACGCATCTGGATTACTAGATCCGTGAAACTCCGGTATGCTGCGGAATTTAGCCAAGAAATCAATATCGTTGGCGTCGTCTCTGCGTCTCGCTTGCATACGTTGCTCCGGTAAGTCGTTTAGTGCGTCACCGAGTTTGATCAAGAAATTGAGATCGAAAAAATCCATAATAAGAATCAAGAGATAGTTCTTCACAAGAAATCGTTGAATAAATCGCCCAAGGAGATGACCCTGGGCTCCGATACCACTTATGATACGAATTACGTATGAGAATGAACGTAAACTCGTATGGAATGCAGCGGAAATATAATTGATCCTCACAACACTCGAATATGTGTAACACTCGTAAGATATAACCGAAAGTAGGGCAATTCGGCTTACGTAAACAAGAACAATATGAAAGTGATTTATCAAACTAGACCTATAGTTTGATAAGGTAATCTTTCCTCAAGACCTATTGAGAATCGATTAAAATTATAACTCGAAAACGCGTCGAATTATAACCAAGGTTTTGATGAAAATCATTCACCAAGAATAGAAAACACAATGTGTATTCTTATACTTCAACATTCATAATACTCTCTATTATTACAAGGCTAAGTGAAGACTACTTATAGGAGTGAAGTCTTCAACTTAAGGAATCAAACAAAAAATAAAATAATTCAAAGATTTATAAAATCTTTGAATAATCAAAACAAATCAAATAAAATAAGAAAAAGAAACATACATCATAAAACATGGGAACACAATCCCTAAAAGAGTAAAGAAAGGAAAAGAGAAGACAAAACACACAAAAATCAACAATAAAAAAAAGGTGGCTGACTGCCGGACACGGGCCGTGTCGCTTGACACGGCCGCGGCGCGCATCTGGCCGGCAGTGACTCGACCGTGTCCGACTGACACGGTCGCGGCGCGACAGGGACGTCCGACAGCGACTCGTCCGACAGTGACTCGTCCGACAGTGACTCGGCACGGGCGCGGCGCTGACAAGGACGTTCGACGTGGGCCCGATCGTGTCCTGGAACACGGTCGGGTCGACTCGGCAGTCGGTTTTGGTTTATCCAGAAGAGTTCGACTCGACCGCGTGCTGCATAACACGGTCGAGTCACGTGCGATGACTTTTGCATTTCCGGACGAGTGCGGCACGGGCCGTGTCGGACCAAGACGGACCGTGTCTGACAAAGACGGCTGTCCGCCGATGCTGATCGGCATTTTCCTAAGAGTGCGATATTTTCCGACAGGCTCGACATTTTCCGGCAGGCGACGACATTTTCCGGCAGGTTGTGTCATTTTCCGGCTTGTGTCCGTTTTCTCGCCTAAAAATATTGTCGTACGTGCATGACGCGTTGTAAGGTCATTTACGTCGATCCTTGCTTCGGTTTCTTTATTCGGACTATTCAATTCCGTATCAGCAACGAATACGAGTTGCGAGATAAGGGAAAGAAGATCGTATTAAAACCGATGTCACCCCAAGCTATCCGGTCCATAAGTGCCAAACGAGGGGAAAAACCGAACCTCACCATGTTCGCGAGCGAGAGGGAAGTTGAACACGCTATGGAAAGTGGCGAGCATGTTTACATGCTGGTGATAAAAGAGACTCAAGATGATTTCGTGCCGGCGAAATACGAGGATACAGTGGCCAACTTATTACATGACTTCCCGGACGTCTTCCCTGAAGAATTGCCGTCGACTTTGCCACCAATTCGTGGAATTGAGCATCAAATCGACCTTATACCAGGTGTGCCTCTTCCGAATAAAGCTGCCTATAGGTGTAATCCCGAGGAAACGAAGGAACTTCAGAAGCAAATTGAAGAACTGATGAGCCACGGGTATGTTCGAGAAAGTTTAAGTCCATGTGCGGTTCCGGTCCTACTTGTTCCTAAGAAGGATGGTTCTTGGCGAATGTGTATTGACAGTCGAGCTGTGAACAATATAACCATCAAGTATCGATTTCCAATTCTGAGGCTTGATGACATGTTGGACGAATTACACGGATCAGTGATCTTTTCAAAAATTGATCTACGAAGTGGTTATCACCAAATTCGGATGCGGGAAGGAGATGAGTGGAAGACAGCCTTCAAAACTAAACACGGGATGTATGAATGGACCGTTATGCCGTTCGGCCTTACAAATGCACCGAGTACTTTCATGCGTTTGATGAATGAGGTACTTAAACTATTTTTGGGCAGATTTGTGGTTGTTTATTTAGATGATATTTTGGTTTATAGTCGATCGGTGGAGGAACATCTCGGACATCTACGCTAAGTATTCGAGACTCTTAGGTCTCAGAGGCTGTATGGAAAGAAAGAAAAGTGTGCGTTCCTCGTCGAAAGCATAACTTTTCTTGGCTATGTTGTCTCGAAGGATGGAGTGTCGGTTGATCAGGGGAAAATTGAAGCTATTAAGTCGTGGCCTACTCCTAAAACCGTAACTGAAGTTAGATCGTTCCACGGTCTTGCCTCCTTTTATTGGAGGTTTATTCGAGATTTCAGCACCATAACGAGTCCGATAACTAAGTGTTTGAAGAAGGGCACGTTTAATTGGAGCCGGGCTGCTCAGGAGTCGTTCGCCAATTTGAAGGCAAAGTTGTGCGAAGCACCAATCTTAGCACTACCCGATTTTTCGCAACCGTTCGAGGTAGAATGTGATGCTAGTGGAGTTGGCATTGGAGCAGTTCTCATTCAAAGAAAGCGACCTATCGCTTATTTTTCAGAAAAGTTAAACAGTGCTCGTCTCAATTATTGTACGTATGACAAGGAGTTTTATGCTATTGTGAGGGCTCTAGATCATTGGAGTCACTATCTTTGGCCAAGGCATTTTATCATACACTCGGACCATGAATCTTTGAAGTATATCAACGGGCAACACAAGTTGAGTCCCAGGCATGCGAAGTGGGTGGAATTCTTACAATCGTTTCACTTCTCATCAAAGTATAAGGATGGCAAGAGCAATGTTGTAGCAGATGCATTGTCTAGGCGTTATGCCTTACTCGCCACTCTTGATGTTCGTTTGCTTGGATTCGATACAGTAAAGGAGTATTATGAAGGTGATGCGGATTCTGGCGAGACCTTTGCCCTTTTCAAATCTGGGCCGATGGGAGAATTTTCGATACAGGCGGGCTTCCTTTTTAAGGGAAATCGTCTTTGCCTACCCAGGCACACGATTCGAGAATTGCTGGTTCGAGAGGCTCACGGAGGGGGTTTGGCTGACCACTTTGGTTCGACCAAAACATTGGATGTGCTTAAAGAACATTTTTTTTGGCCAAAGATGCAGGAGGGTGTCCATAATATAATCAGTAAGTGCGTGACATGCCATATTGCGAAGAGTTCATTCAAACCAGGAATATACACACCTTTACCGATTCCGGAGAGGCCATGGGAAGATGTCTCGATGGATTTCATCGTTGCTTTGCCTCGAACCCAACGAGGAAAGGATGCGATCATGGTTGTTGTCGATCGTTTTTCAAAGATGGCTCATTTTGTTCCTTGTCACAAAACCGATGATGCGAGTAATGTTGCTGACTTGTATTTCCTGGAGGTGGTGCGATTACATGGAGTTCGGAAAACTATTGTTTCGGACCGGGACTCGAAGTTTCTGAGTTACTTCTGGAACACATTGTGGAGGAAGCTGGGAACCAAGCTTTTGTTTAGTACTTCGCATCATCCTCAAACAGACGGACAAAATGAAGTGACTAACCGAACACTGGGAACGCTGTTGCGAGGCTTAGTAAGCAAGACACAAAAGGATTGGGATTTGAAGCTCGCGCATGCGGAGTTTGCTTACAACCATTCTCCTACTCATGCCACAGCGCATTCTCCATTTGAAGTAGTTTACGGGCTGAATCCTTACATACCGCTGGATCTAATCCCACTACCAAGTGACGAATTGGTGCATAAGGATGCAGAGTCAAAACTAAAATCAATGATAAAATTACACGAACAGGTGCGGGATCGAATCAAGGAAATAAACGAGACGTACAAAAGGAAGTCGATCAAGCAAAGAAAGCCGAGACTACTCGAGGTTGGAGATTTAGTTTGGGTACATTTGAGGAAGGAACGATTCCCGAGTAAGCGTAAGAACAAGTTAATGCCACGAGCTGAGGGACCATTTAGAATAGTTGCGAAGGTGAACGACAATACTTACAAGTTAGAACTTCCGGGTGATTATGGAGTGCATGCTACTTTCAACATAGGCGATCTATTTCTTTACCTTGACGACGATGGGATTGCGGAATTGAGGACAATTCCTTTTAAAGAAGGAGGGAATGATACGAAACCGACTACTCCAAGCGTAGAAGACGAAGTAAGAATTGACATAAAACACCTCGACCATACTCCAATGTACTTAGGCGAGAAAACAGAAATGAGGTACGGAGTTACCTTGATAGTCGGAATTGGAATAACTTAAACAAAAGACAACTTGCATCTTGGGGAGGGAAAGAGGTTCAAGTGGCAACTAAACAATAAAAGAATATTCAGCTTTGTCTTACAAAAGCAGTAGGATTCTTGGCAAAAGGCGGCTGTCAGCAAGCAACTTGGAGAGAAAGACCCAGCTTTTACTTTTGTCAACAAGTGACATGAGGAACCTTTTTATTATCTTTCCTTATTTTAAGCTCAGCTTGTATTAGTTTAATTAATCTTATCAGGCTGCTTTTCCCTATAAATAGCGGCAGTAGAGTTGTAATGAAGAATTATTGAATGTTGAAGAAATAAGAACACTTTGTGTTTTTCCCGAGTGAATGCCTTTCCCTAGTGTATTAATCTGATTGATTCTCAATAGGTCTTGAGGAGAAATCACCTTATCAAATTATAGGTCTAATTTGATAAAAACATCTGTTTATATCTTGTTTCGATATTCTGTTTATTTTTCGATACAGTTGTACACTTGTTCGATATTTCGCATAAAGTGTTGTTCGATCCTTTGAACTTGTTTCCTGTTAAATTCGTGTCCACCCGAAACGTGCTGTTTCGAGTGTTGCTGTTTGGAAGTGGGCTGCATCAAGTCTTTACTTTTGTCAAGTTCCTGTCTTGTTGCTGTATCGAGTTGCCGTCATACATTCCTGTCGCGAGTGCATGCCGCTAGCCTGTATCACCGCTGTAGCGAACTGTTGTCATCAATTCCCGACAGTTTCTTGCTGATAGCTTCCGCTCGTCAAAAGGCCTTTCGCTGTAGCGATAGCGAATTCGCATCACAAGTGAGAATTCGTATCAATAGTTTATTAGATATGTTATGTATTTGTTAGATTGTGATCTTTTGTTTTCAAGTGTGTGTAATTTCTATTTAATAGCCATTTTCGGCTTGTTGGAACACATTGAATGAATGAAATAAAAATACTCTTGTATTAATTATTGGACGAGTTCTTACGAAACTTTGATTACTATTTGACGCGTTTTCGAGTTTTAATCCGATCAATTCTCAATAGGTCTTGGGAAGAAGTCAGTTTATCGAGTTATAGGTCTATTTCGATAAAAACATTGTACTTATTTTTATTCGGCCGAATTGCCCTACTTTCAATACAACAAATAATTATTCATATTCAAAATTCATAAAATACACGTTCGTTGTGTTGCATACGATTTATGTTTACATCCGAACGTTAATTCGTATCATTAGTGGTATCAGAGATTTGGTTTCTTGATCTTTTGACATTATGGATTTCACCGACGTCGATTTTTTGGTGGAGCTACGCGAAGCATTACGTAACTTACCGGAGCCATGTCTACAACCAAGACGAGGAGGATAGGGCGGACATTCATCACACCATGCAGACGAGTTCAAAGTGAACAAACTTCCGGAGTTCGTTGGAGGTACCGATCCTGAGATTTACTTGGAATGGGGACGTAAAATTGATCGTATGTTCGAGTTTAAAGACCTCAACGATGAGAAATGTTGCAAGTATGCAATTCTCAAGTTGGCGAAACGCGCTCATCTTTAGTTCGAAGGAGTAAAAACACGAAGAGCTCGTACGGGGGAAAAAAAACCATTCGTGAGATTCATTAAAAAGAAAGCATCCTAAAAGGTATGTACCGACATCACATCGGTTATCCTTATACCGGAAGATTGCCGACCTCATGAAAGGAAAACTAAGTGTTGGCGAATACATTGAGGAGTTCGAAAGTTTGACCTTAATGGGACAATTAGAGGAGAATGAGGAACAAAAGATGTCACGGTTCTTACGTGGATTAAATCGAAACATAGCTAACTCGGTGGAGTTATATCCATGCGAAGACTTTGATACCTTATGCGGCCTATGCGTGAAGTTAGAAGATCAAAACAAGACGAAATTTTTAAACCTGAGTTTCCATCCAAATTCGGGAATCCAAGTATCGGTTCGAGTTCGACTACCAAAACAATTGCACTGACTCCTACCCCTACTACTGTTCCTAAAGCCCTCTACGTGCCGAAGGAGACGAGCTTGACTAATGTACGATGTTTTAAATGTCAAGGGTTCGGTCATTATCAAAATGCTTGTCCGAATAAACGGGTGGTGACGCTAAGAGAAGCTATCACAGTCCGAGACGAGTTGCTAGTCGAGGACGAAAGAGAAAGACTAGGTGATGTGTTTAATTTCAACGTGGAGGACGAAGAGAAGAAGAAGAATGTGAAATTTACGATGCTCCAAACTATGATACGGCTTTGGTTCTTCGTACGTTACAAGCCAAATCCGTTTCGAGTGATTCGGAACAACGGGACCAAATATTTAACACGAAGTGTCAAGTCGAGAACAAATGGTGTAGTTTGATCATTGATGGAGGAAGTTGCACCAACGTAGCTTCAAGTGAGATGGTGACTAAACCCCGATTGACCACTGCGACTCATCCGAAACCATACACTTTACATTGGTTCGATGATGGGCGTAAAATAAAAGTGTCAAAACAAGTGAGAATCGGATTAACCATGGGTTCATATGATGACAACGTATTATGTGATGTACTCCCGATGGATGCATGTCATGTACTTTTGGGGCGTACTTGGATGTTTGATAGGGATGTTTTACATCGATGAAGATGCAATGAATATGAGTTACGGGATAAGGGAAAAAAATTGTGCTTAAACCGACGGTGAGTGCGCATACTTGCTAATATTGAAGGAGACATGGAACGATAACATGGTTGTGCGATACTTAAAAGGAAAAATAGATGCTTTATTACACGAATTTGTGGATGTTTTTCCCGAAGAGTTACCGATGGGTTTGCCACCTATTCATGGGATTGAACATCAAATCGATCTCATACCGGGTGCATCGCTCCCTAACAAGGCTCCCTATAGGTGATATCCCGAAGAAACACAGGAACTACAAAAACAAATCGAGGAGTTAATGAACCGCGTGTATGTTCGAGAAAGTCTAAGTCCATGTGCGGTCCCGGTATTGCTTGTCCCTAAGAAGGACGGATCTTGGCGAATGTGTATTGATAGTCGGGCCGTGAATAACATAACAATCAAGTACCGATTCTCGATTCCGAGACTTGATGACATGTTGGACGAACTAGATGAATCCGTGATCTTTTCAAAAGTCGATTTGCGGAGTGGTTATCACCAGATTCGTATGCTGATACGAGATCGACATGGCCAACCGAAGAAAGACGACGTAGACGACCATGCAACCATGCATACGGCCATGCACACACATGCACCTACACGACATGCACTTACTTCTTTGGACGAGACGACTAATACGAGACTTGAAGTAACCTTGAACATATTTTACGTATGCATGAAGAAATTACGAACCATGCACTCATCCACCTTCTTCATGCATTGAAACCGATGGTTCCCCTCCCTTGAATAAGTCACCTACATGGCAACAAAGTCGTCAAAGCATGATAATAATAATCATCAAGAATCAAACCAAAGTCTTCTAACATGATTAGTTATTTTATTTTGTTTCTTGTCTTTGGTGAAGATTTGCTCAAGATTGACTAGTCATGATCCGAAATTTACTAGTCCGAGTGAAAAAGGCGAAAAGCGGACAAAATTACCAATTCCCGCGTGTATGACTATTTCGTAGCAGTTTTGGTATTTTAATCATAACTCTCTCATACGAAGTCCGATTTAGGTGATTCAAGCGGCCATGGAAAGATAAAAGAAAGATCTATAAATCATGTGAAACGGTACAAGGTCCAATTATGCTTATATCAAGCCACACGAACCGTTCAAATGTGCAGTGATTTTTATGGCCGAAAATTGATGAAGATTTGTGAAGATTTTGTCCAAGATTGATGAAGATTTTCCATGCCTTCATTTTTCAAGTTCATGCCTGCATTTTTCAAAGTCTTACAAGAAGATCAAATGGAGAAGATTTTGGGTCCCTCCACACTTCAATAAATCGAACCAAATCAAGGAGGATGGAAGCTTGGTGTTGATTTTTGTTGTCTTGTTAGAATTGTTTAATCTTTGTTTGATTTTAGTTGATTTTTGTGTGATCTTGTAATGGCTATTTATAAGCCACATTTTCAGCCCTTGAAAGATATCTTGAAAGTTATAAACATTGTATTTCTCTTGAAATATACGTTGAACGAGTTCAACAAAACCTTGGTTATTATTTCGACGCGTCTCGAATTATAACTTGATCAATTCTCAAGGAGAGATTATCTTTATCGAGTTATAGGTCTAATTCGATAAAACACATTCAAACCCATACACTACCCTACCTCACGGCCGAAACCACATAAATTCGGCCACCACCTTTTATTTTTATTGTTACTTTGATACTTGTAAAAACCGTGATAATCTTCCATTGTATTTTATACGTTTTACGTACACTTATATACGTAATTCGTATCATAAGTGGTATCAGAGTCCAAGGTCATCTCCTTGGGCGATTTATTCAACGAATTTTTAGTTGAAGTATTTAGTCACCTTCTTGGGTTGTTCTTCACGGTTAGAAGAATTTTCGCATAACATTGGCAGATTGGCGCAGTCGGAAGAAAATAAAGTTTCCCGTAGATTCGACCGTTGGATCGTCACAAAATTTTGACAAAGGTAAGCCAACTCATCGAACTACAGTCTGAACGGTGGAGATCAGATTCTTTGATCATCTTCTTGGTTCATTCTTCACGGATTTCTTAGCAAATTTTCTGCTCAGTTTCTTGATCATTAGAAGAGATGGACATGACCATCTCCGAATTCTTGGTAAAGCTACGTGATGCTTTACATGACTTACCGGAACCTCGACGAGGAGGAGAAGGCCTATGTTCCCCACGCCATACTAACGAGTTCGAGTTGAACGAACTTCCGAAGTTCATCGGAGGTACCGACCCCGAAATTTATTTGGAATGGGAACGTAAGATGGATCGCTTGTTCGAGTTTAAAGGTCTTGACGATGAGAAGCGTTGCAGATATGCAATTATCAAGTTGGTTAAAGGCGCTTCAGTTTGGTTCGAATTAAAGAAGAAGCAAAGGACTCGTGCTGGAAAAAACAAGATCCGTTCGTGGGAGTCGTTGAAAAGAAAACTTCGCAAGAGATACGTACCTTTCGGCTCGAGTTCGGCTCTCAAAATCGTAACAACATCAGCCCCCAACTCGGTTTCTAAATCTCTCGACTTGCCTAATGAGACGAGTTTGCTGGAGGTGAGTTGTTTCATTGGCCAAGGGTTCGATCATGTGCAAGATGTTTGCCCGACTCTTGCTACCCGAGACGAGTTAATAGCCGAGGAAGAACAAGAAAGGCTAGGCGACATTCTCAAGTTTGATATAGAGGACGAAGGAGAAGAAGAATGTGTAGTTTACCATGCTCCCGATTATGATACAGACTTAGTTCTTCGTACTTTAGAAACCAAATTGGTTTCAAATGATTTGGAGCATCAGGACGAGTTAACGAGTGAGGAACTCACAAGTATACTTTTTAGTTCTACACAACCGTCCGTTTCCCGAGCTACAGAAGATGAAGAGATTGAGGAAAAGGCGATTGTTCCCCAAAATTTCTATGAGGATATTTCTATTATTGTTAAAAAATTGGAGGATCCCAATCCAATTGTTCTCATTGATCCGGTTCAGGCAGACCAACGTAAAGCTATGTGGCTACATGTGGTGGAAAATAGTAAAAGACGAACTCATTGATGAAAGGAATGAGGACAAGATTTGTGCCCACATGACGCCGGAAATGGAAATTATTCCGTTAAACCACAAATCTTTTTTTAGGGATTCCGTTAAGGGAAATGGTAGACACCCAGATACGTCGTTTGTTTTTATTTTGCAGGTTGTTCTTTTAAAAATGCAATCCCAAGCAAACGTCAACACATCCGACGAAAATTACATCTTCAACCCGGGAGGAGCACAACCCTATCCGGGATACCAACCGTCCTTGGATTTTAGATTCGAGGACGAATCTCTTTAAAGGAAGAGGGGATGATACGAGATCGACATGGCCAACCGAAGAAAGACGACGTAGACGACCATGCAACCATGCATACGGCCATGCACACACATGCACCTGATACGAGATCGACATGGCCAACCGAAGAAAGACGACGTATACGACCATGCAACCATGCATACGGCCATGCACACACATGCACCTACACGACATGTAATTACTTCTTTGGACGAGACGACTAACATGAGACTTGAAGTAACCTTGAACATATTTTACGTATGCATGAAGAAATTACGAACCATGCACTCACCCACCTTCTTCATGCATTGAAACCGATGGTTCCCCTCCCTTGAATAAGTCACCTACATGGCAACAAAGTCGTCAAAGCATGATAATAATAATCATCAAGAATCAAACCAAAGTCTTCTAACATGATTAGTTATTTTATTTTGTTTATTGTCTTTGGTGAAGATTTGCTCAAGATTGACTAGTCATGATCCGAAATTTACTAGTCGGAGAGGAAAAGGCGAAAAGCGGACAAAATTACCAATTCCTGCGCGTATGACTACTTCGTAGCAGTTTTGGTATTTTAATCATAACTCTCTCATGCGAAGTCCGATTTAGGTGATTCAAGCGGCCATGGAAAGATAAAAGAAAGATCTATAAATCGTGTGAAACGATCCAAGGTCCAATTATGCTTCTATCAAGACACACGAACCGTTCAAATGTGCGGTGATTTTTATGGTCGAAAATTGACAAAGATTTGTGAAGATTTGGTGAAGACTTGAAGGAAGAAGATGCCAAGAAGTCCCTTTCATGATCAATTCATTGTCAAGCCTTACAATATATCACATGAGGAGGATCTTGTCCACTCCTTCTTGGAAGCCCCACGGCTGATTTGTACAAGGAAGGAGCCAAAATGTTGTGATTTCTTGTCAAAGTCTTTGTAGATAGTTTAATAAGTGCTTGTATTTTAGCTAGATTTTGTGTGATTTTCTTTGGCCTTGTTAGGAGTCATTATGGCTATATAATAGCCTCACCTCAACCCTTTGGAATCATCTTGAAATTTATAAAACATTGTATTTCTCTTGAAATATACGTTGAACGAGTTCAACAAAACCTTGGTTATTATTTCGACGCGTCTCGAATTATAACTTGATCAATTCTCAATAGGTCTTGAGGAGAGATTATCTTTATCGAGTTATAGGTCTAATTCGATAAAACACATTCAAATCCATACACTATCCTACCTCACTACGAAACCATCTAAATTCGGCCAACACCTTTTATTTTCGTTGTTACTTTGATACTTGTAGAAACAGTGATAATCTTCCGTTGTATCTTATACATTTTACGTACACTTATATACGTAATTCGTATCATAAGTGGTATCGAGCCCAAGGTCATCTCCTTGGGCGATTTATTCAACGATTTTTTTTTGTTGAGATTAGCGCAGTCGGAAGAAAACAAAGTTTCCCGTGGATTCGACCGTTGGATCGTCACGAAATTTTGAAAAAAGTAAGCCAACTCATTGAACTACAGTCTGAACGGTGGAGATCAGATTCTTTGATCATCTTCTTGGTTCATTCTTCACGGATTTCTTGGCAAATTTTCTGTCCGATTTCTTGATCATTAGAAGAGATGGACTTTTTCAATACCGAATTCTTGGTAAAGCTACGTGATGCTTTACATGACTTACCGGAACCTCGACGAGGAGGAGAAGGCCTGTCTTCCCCACGTCATACTAACGAGTTCGAGTTGAACGAACTTCCAAAGTTCATCGGAGGTACCGACCCCGAAATTTATTTGGAATGGGAACGTAAGATGGATTGCTTGTTCGAGTTTAAAGGTCTTGACGATGAGAAGCGTTGCAGATATGCAATTATCAAGTTGGTTAAAGGCGCTTCAGTTTGGTTCGAATTAAAGAAGAAGCAAAGGACTCGTGCTGGAAAAAAAAAGATCCGTTCGTGGGAGTCGTTGAAAAGAAAACTTCGCAAGAGATACGTACCTTTCGGCTCGAGTTCGGCTCTCAAAATCGTAACAACATCAGCCCCCAACTCGGTTTCTAAAGCTCTTGACTTGCCTAATGAGACGAGTTTCGGAGGTGAGTTGTTTCATTGGCCAAGGGTTCGATCATGTGCAAGATGTTTGCCCGACTCTTGCTACCCGAGACGAGTTAATAGCCGAGGAAGAACAAGAAAGGCTAGGCGACATTCTCAAGTTTGATATAGAGGACGAAAGAGAAGAAGAATGTGTAGTTTATGATGCTCCCGATTATGATACAGACTTAGTTCTTCGTACTTTAGAAACCAAATCGGTTTCAAATGATTTGGAGCATCAGGACGAGTTAACGAGTGATGAACTCACAAGTATACTTTTAAGTTCTACACAACCGTCCGTTTCCGAGCTACGTAAGATGAAGAGATTGAGGACAAGGCGATTGTTCCCCAAAATTTCTATGAGGTTATTTCTATTAAAAAATTGGAGGATCCCAATCCAATTGTTCTCATTGCTCCGGTTCCCGACACCGACCAACGTAAAAGCTATGTGGCTACAAGTGACTGGAAAATAGTAAAAGACGAACTCATTGATGAAAGGAATGAGGACAAGATTTGTGCCCACATGACGCCGGAAATGGAAATTATTCCGTTAAACCACAAATCTTTTTTTGGGGATTCTAAGGGAAATGGTAGACACCTAGATACATCGTTTGTTTTTATTTTGCAGGTTGGTCTTTTAAAAATACAATCCCAAGCAAACGTCAACACATCCGACGAAAATTACATCTTCAACCCGGGAGGAGCACAACCCTATCCGGAATACCAACCGTCCTTGGACTTTAGATTCGAGGACGAATCTCTTTAAAGGAAGAGGGGATGATACGAGATCGACATGGCCAACCGAAGAAAGACGACGTATACGACCATGCAACCATGCATACGGCCATGCACACACATGCACCTACACGACATGTAATTACTTCTTTGGACGAGACGACTAACATGAGACTTGAAGTAACCTTGAACATATTTTACGTATGCATGAAGAAATTACGAACCATGCACTCACCCACCTTCTTCATGCATTGAAACCGATGGTTCCCCTCCCTTGAATAAGTCACCTACATGGCAACAAAGTCGTCAAAGCATGATAATAATAATCATCAAGAATCAAACCAAAGTCTTCTAACATGATTAGTTATTTTATTTTGTTTATTGTCTTTGGTGAAGATTTGCTCAAGATTGACTAGTCATGATCCGAAATTTACTAGTCGGAGAGGAAAAGGCGAAAAGCGGACAAAATTACCAATTCCGCGCGTATGACTACTTCGTGATTTTGGTATTTTAATCATAACTCTCTCATGCGAAGTCCGATTTAGGTGATTCAAGCGCCATGGAAAGATAAAAGAAAGATCTATAAATCGTGTGAAACGATCCAAGGTCCAATTATGCTTCTATCAAGACACACGAACCGTTCAAATGTGCAGTGATTTTTATGGTCGAAAATTGACAAAGATTTGTGAAGATTTGGTGAAGACTTGAAGGAAGAAGATGCCAAGAAGTCCCTTTCATGATCAATTCATTGTCAAGCCTTACAATATATCACATGAGGAGGATCTTGTCCACTCCTTCTTGGAAGCCCCACGGCTGATTTGTACAAGGAAGGAGCCAAAATGTTGTGATTTCTTGTCAAAGTCTTTGTAGATAGTTTAATAAGTGCTTGTATTTTAGCTAGATTTTGTGTGATTTTCTTTGGCCTTGTTAGGAGTCATTATGGCTATATAATAGCCTCACCCTCAACCCTTTGGAATCATCTTGAAATTTATAAAACATTGTATTTCTCTTGAAATATACGTTGAACGAGTTCAACAAAACCTTGGTTATTATTTCGACGCGTCTCGAATTATAACTTGATCAATTCTCAATAGGTCTTGAGGAGAGATTATCTTTATCGAGTTATAGGTCTAATTCGATAAAACACATTCAAATCCATACACTATCCTACCTCACGGCCGAAACCATCTAAATTCGGCCAACACCTTTTATTTTCGTTGTTACTTTGATACTTGTAGAAACAGTGATAATCTTCCGTTGTATCTTATACATTTTACGTACACTTATATACGTAATTCGTATCAGCACCTACACGACATGCACTTACTTCTTTGGACGAGACGACTAATACGAGACTTGAAGTAACCTTGAACATATTTTACGTATGCATGAAGAAATTACGAACCATGCACTCATCCACCTTCTTCATGCATTGAAACCGATGGTTTCCCTCCCTTGAATAAGTCACCTACATGGCAACAAAGTCGTCAAAGCATGATAATAATAATCATCAAGAATCAAACCAAAGTCTTCTAACATGATTAGTTATTTTATTTTGTTTCTTGTCTTTGGTGAAGATTTGCTCAAGATTGACTAGTCATGATCCGAAATTTACTAGTCCGAGTGAAAAAGGCGAAAAGCGGACAAAATTACCAATTCCCGCGCGTATGACTATTTCGTAGCAGTTTTGGTATTTTAATCATAACTCTCTCATACGAAGTCCGATTTAGGTGATTCAAGCGGCCATGGAAAGATAAAAGAAAGATCTATAAATCATGTGAAACGGTACAAGGTCCAATTATGCTTATATCAAGCCACACGAACCGTTCAAATGTGCAGTGATTTTTATGGCGAAAATTGATGAAGATTTGTGAAGATTTTGTCCAAGATTGATGAAGATTTTCCATGCCTTCATTTTTCAAGTTCATGTCTACATTTTTCAAAGTCTTACAAGAAGATCAAATGGAGAAGATTTTGGGTCCCTCCACACTTCAATAAATCGAACCAAATCAAGGAGGATGGAAGCTTGGTGTTGATTTTTGTTGTCTTGTTAGAATTGTTTAATCTTTGTTTGATTTTAGTTGATTTTTGTGTGATCTTGTAATGGCTATTTATAAGCCACATTTTCAGCCCTTGAAAGATATCTTGAAAGTTATAAACATTGTATTTCTCTTGAAATATACGTTGAACGAGTTCAACAAAACCTTGGTTATTATTTCGACGCGTCTCGAATTATAACTTGATCAATTCTCAATAGGTCTTGAGGAGAGATTATCTTTATCGAGTTATAGGTCTAATTCGATAAAACACATTCAAACCCATACACTACCCTACCTCACGGCCGAAACCACATAAATTCGGCCACCACCTTTTATTTTCATTGTTACTTTGATACTTGTAAAAACCGTGATAATCTTCCATTGTATTTTATACGTTTTACGTACACTTATATACGTAATTCGTATCATATGCGAGAAGGAGATAAGTGGAGAACGGCTTTCAAAACTAAACACGGGTTGTATGAATGGACCGTCATGCCGTTTGGTCTTACTAATGCTCCGAGTACTTTCATGCGTTTGATGAACGAGGTACTTAAACCATTTTTGGGCAGATTTGTAGTTGTATATTTGGATGATATTTTGGTGTATAGTCGGTCATTGGAAGAACATATTGGACACTTGCGACAAGTATTCGAGACTCTTAGGGCCCAGAGGCTCTATGGAAAGAAGGAAAAATGCGCATTTCTCGTCGAGAGTATAGTTTTCCTTGGCTACGTTGTTTCGAAGGCCGGAGTGTCAGTTGACCAAAATAAGATCGAAGCGATTAAGTCTTGGCCTACTCCTAAAACCGTGATGGAAGTTAGGTCATTCACGGCCTTGTCTCGTTTTATTGGAGGTTTATTCGAGATTTTTGCACAATTTCGAGTCCGATAACGGAATGTTTGAAGAAGGGTCCGTTTGTATGGAACGGGGCTGCCCAATGAGCATTTGAAAAGTTGAAGGCGAAGTTATGTGAGGCACCTATCGATGTAGAATGCGATGCTAGCGGAGTTGGCATTGGAGCAGTTCTTACTCAAGGCAAGCAGCCTATTGCATATTTTTCGGAGAAATTGAGTGGTGCTCGGATCAATTATTGCACTTACGACAAGGAGTTCTATGCCATTGTGAGAGCTCTTGATCATTGGAGTCACTATCTTCGTCCGAAGCATTTTGTTTTGCATTCGGACCATGAATCATTGAAATATATTAATGGGCAGCAAAAGTTAAATCCACGGCATGCTAAGTGGGTAGAGTTCTTGCAATCATTCCACTTTTCATCAAAGTATAAAGACGGTAAAAGCAACATGGTGGCGGATGCATTATCTAGGCGATACGTTTTACTCGCTACACTTGATGTTCGTTTACTTGGATTTGAGATGTTGAAGGATTATTATAAGGTAGAACTCCCGGGTGATTATGGAGTACATGCTACTTTTAACATAGGTGATCTATCCCCGTATATCGATGACGATGGGATTGCAGAATTGAGGACAACTCCTTTTAAAGGGGGGGGAGAGGAAATGATACGAAAACGACTATTCCGAATGAAGAAGATGAAGCGAGAATCGACGTAAGCAACCATGCAACCCGCCATGCATATGCGACTACATACTTGGGCGAGAAAACAGATACAAAGATTGGAATGACTTTGGTGATCGGACTCAATGACTTAGATTTGTCGACATGCGTACGTAAAATCCCCATGCACTATACACGATACATACGATGCATGGGAGCCATCGATATTGGTCCTAGTTTGGTGAAGATTTCGGCCGATTTTGTCCAAGATTGTTGTAGATTTTGATGCAACCCCAGTCGCACCATCAATAGTATTAGATGCAGTTGGAGCCATCATGAATCCCACCGGACCTATCACACGGGCACGTGCTAAGAAATTGAGAGAAGACACAAATGAACTGTTGAAAACAAGCGACAATAGCACCACTTCACGAAATAACATGATGCTATGTTCCAGCCCTATAACTCTACTTCAAGTCACTGATTCAGAAGGCAACATTTCCATCAGAGAGTCACATTGTTTGTTCATGTTTAAATCCAAGATTGAGGACCCTCGTTTAGAGGCTACTTTTGGAGAACAAATTGAAGATTTCAAGCCGCAACTTCCCTATCTGGATAAGTTCAATTCTAAGCTCCATTATAAGGATTATATTGAACAAGACCTCCGTCTAGGGGCTGCATGGAATTCTTCGACATTCAAGACCTGCGTTTAGGGGCTGCATGAGAAACGTATGGAAGGGGTTCGCCATGCAAAGACATACAAAACAAGGAGACATTTTCGTTCATATTTGAAGCCTTTTTTTTCTAGGTGTTATATTTTTGTCAAAAATATGAAGTATAAAGTACAAAAAGTCTACATGGTGTGAAAGAAAGAGGATGATATCATAATCTACACCAAATCCTCCTAAATGAGCTCGGCCGAATTGATGCATGGAAGGAAGGATACTTGGTCTTCTTCATGTCCCCATCACTTAATAAGTCCAAGATGTCTTCATATCTTAATCAACATAAAATCCAAGATGGTATCTCCTTGGATATTTTCGGCCGATTAGGATGTTACTAGGAAGTTTCGTTTTCTCGTTTTGTTGTATTTTCTTTCGGTTGGAAACTACTATATATAGTAGTGCTCGTTGTATTTGTAACATATCTTGAAAGTAATAAACCTTGTATTTCCTTTGAAATATACGTTGAACGAGTTCAACAAACTTTAGTTATTGTTTCGACGCATCTCGAGATTTTAACTTGATCAATTCTCAATAGGTCTTGGGAAAAGATTACCTTTATCGAGTTATAGGTCTAGTTCGATAAAACACATCAAACTCCGTATATCATACTACCTCACGGCCGAATCCCATTAAATTCGTCCATCCCCTTGTAATTTTGATCAATATTGTGAACGTGATAATCTTCCGTTGTGTTTTATACGCATTACTTACGTAATTCGTATCACCCAATCCTTCTGTGTCTTGCTCACAAGACCACGTAGTAATGTGCCCAACGTTCGATTGGTCACTTCGGTTTGACCGTCCGTTTGTGGATGATGTGACGTGCTAAATAGTAGTTTGGTTCCCACCTTTCTCCACAAGGTGTTCCAAAAATAACTAAGGAATTTTGAATCCCGATCCGAAACAATCGTTTTTGGAACCCCATGCAATCGTACGATTTCTCGGAAATACAAATCGGCGACGTTACTCGCGTCGTCTGTCTTGTGGCAAGCCACAAAGTGAGCCATCTTCGAAAATCGGTCTACGACAACCATAATAGCATCTCTCCCTCGTTTAGTACGAGGCAAAGCAACAATAAAATCCATTGAGACATCTTCCCATGGTCTTTCCGGAATCGGCAAAGGCATGTATGCTCCCGGTTTGAATGAACTTTTAGCAATATGGCATGTCACACACTTATTAATCATGTCGTGTACATTCACTTGCATCTTCGGCCAATGAAAATGCTCTTTAAGGACCTCCAACGTTTTGGCCGAACCAAAATGACCGGCCAAGCCTCCACCGTGAGCTTCCCGAACTAATAATTCCCGAATCGGGTGTTTGGGTAAACATAGGTGATTCCCTTTGAAAAGGAATCCTTCTTGCAACGTAAACTCTCCAAACGGACCGGATTTACACCGAATGAAAACCTCACCAAAATCCACATCCCCATCATAATACTCCTTCAATGCTTCGAACCCAAGCAACCGAATGTCAAGAGTAGAGAGCAAGGCATACCGTCTAGACAAAGCATCCGCCACAACGTTGCTCTTGCCATCTTTGTACTTCGATGAAAAGTGGAATGATTGCAAGAATTCCACCCATTTAGCATGTCTCGACTCAACTTTAGTTGGCCGTTGATATATTTCAAGGACTCATGATCCGAATGTAGGATGAAATGTTTCGGAAGGTAATGGCTCCAATGATCAAGAGCTCTCACAATGGCATAGAACTCCTTGTCATAAGTACAATAGTTGAGTCGAGCCCCACCCAATTTCTCCGAAAAGTAGGCAATTGGTCGCCTCCCTTGGACGAGGACCGCCCCAATACCCACTCCACTTGCGTCACATTCTACCTCGAAAGGTTGTGAAAAGTCGGGTAAAGCCAAGATAGGTGCTTCACACATTTTCGCCTTCAATTTTTCAAACGCCCCTTGGGCAGCCCCGTTCCACATAAACGGTCCCTTTTTCAAGCATTCCGTTATCGGACTAGAAATGGTACTAAAGTCTCGTATGAACCTCCGATAAAATGAAGCAAGTCCGTGAAAGGATCGGACTTCCGTGATGGTTTTGGGGGTAGGCCAAGATTTAATCGCCTCGATCTTGGTTTGATCAACCGATACCCCTTCTTTAGAAATGATGTAGCCGAGAAAGGCTACACTCTCGACTAGAAACGAACACTTCTTCTTTTTCCCATAAAGTTTTTGATCCCTAAGGATTTCGAAGACTTTCCTCAAGTGTCCGGTATGCTCTTGCAATGATCGACTATAAATCAAGATGTCGTCCAAGTATACGACGACAAATTTTCCCAAAAACGGCTTAAGTACCTCATTCATTAATCGCATGAAAGTACTTGGCGCATTTGTAAGGCCAAAGGTCATGACGAGCCATTCATATAATCCATGTTTTGTCTTGAAAGTCGTCTTTCTTTCGTCTCCTTCCCACATGCGAATTTGATGATAGCCGCTTCTCAAATCAACCTTCGAAAAAATCACCGAACCATGCAACTCGTCCAACATATCATCAAGTCTAGGAATTGGGAACCGATATTTGATGGTTATGTTGTTCACGGCTCTACTATCTATACACATCCGCCATGACCCATCCTTCTTTGGAACAAGTAAAACCGAAACCGCACAAGAGCTCAAACTTTCTCGAACGTACCCGCGATTCATTAGCTCCTCGATTTGTTTTTGCAACTCCTTTGTCTCCTCGGGGTTACATCGATAGGCGGCCTTGTTAGGGAGTGATGCACCCGGTACAAGGTCGACTTGGTGTTCAATCCCACGTAAGGGTGGTAAACCCAGCGGTAAGTCTTCCAGGAAGACATCCGCAAATTCTTGTAGCAAGGTATCGATATCTCTCTTGCCTTGCACAACTACGTGAACATCTCGTGTTTCTTTAATCATCAATAAATACACACGCTCGCCATCGTCAATAGCGTGTCTCACCTCTCTCTCGCTAGCAAACATGGTAAGTTTTGGTTTCTCCATTTGATTAGAACTCATCGATCGAATGGCTTGGGGTGCCATCGGTTTAAGCACAATCTTCTTGCCTTTATCTCGTAGTTCATATTCGTTACTCCTTCCTCGATGCAAAACATCTCGGTCGAACATCCATGGTCATCCCAAAAGTACGTGGCATGCGTCCATCGGGAGTACGTCACATAACACATCGTCTCCGTATGATCCCATAGTTAAGTTGATCCGTACTTGTCTTGTCACCTTCACTTTGCTTCCATCATCGAGCCAATGTAAAGCATACGGTCTCGGGTGAGCCGTAGTAGTTAGCCCGAGTTTGGTGACCATCTCATTTGATGCTACATTCGTGCAACTTCCTCCGTCTATTATCAAGCTACACCACTTTTCTCCGACTTTGCATTTGGAATGAAAGATTTGGTCTCTTTGCTCCGTATCACTTGGAACGATTTTGGTATGTAGTGCTCGAAGCACTAGAGTACTATCATATTCCGGAGCGTCATAAGTCTCGCAATCCTCATTCTCTTCCTCGGCCTCCATGTTAAATACGTCACCAAGGCCTTCCTTCTCGTCCTCGACCAAAAGTTCGTCTCGGACCGCAAGAGCTTCTCTTAAAGTGACCACCCGTTTGTTCGGACATGCATTTTGGTAATGGCCGAATCCTTGACACTTGAAACATCGTACCTTCGCCAAACTTGTTTCTTTGGGTACGTAGGGAGTCTTAGGTGCCGTGATAGGGACATGACTTGGTGTGGTGCTTTTAGTACCCGAACTCGAACCGGCACTTGGATTCCCGAATTTGGAAGGAAATTCGGGTCTTGAAAACTTCAATTTATTTTGGGCTTCTATCTTTATGCATAGTCCACATAAAGTATCGAAATCTTCATATGGATATAACTCCACCGCGTTGGCTATGTTTTTATTTAAGCCACGTAAAAAACGGGACATCTTTTGTTCTTCGTTTTCTTCTAGCTCTCCCATCAAGACCAAACTTTCGAACTCTTCAATATATTCACCGACACTTAGTTTGCCTTGCATGAAGTCGGCAATCTTCCGGTATAAGGTTAACCGGTGTGATATTGGCACATACCTCTTACGAAGTTTTCTTTTTAAAGAATCCCACGAACGGATTTTTGCTTTTCCCTCCCGAGTTCTTCGCGTCTTTACTCCTTCGAACCAAAGAGAAGCACCCTTCCCTAACTTGAGAATTGCATATTTGCAACGTTTCTCGTCGTTAAGGTCTTTGAATTCGAACATGCGTTCAATTTTCCGTTCCCACTCCAAGTAAGCTTCGGGATCGGTACCTCCAACGAACTCCGGAAGTTCGTTTACTTTAAACTCATCCGCATGGTGTATTTGACGTGCGTCATCCCCGCGTCTTGCTTGCGTACGTGGTTCCGGTAGACCGCTTAGTGCGTCCAGGAGTTTCATCAAGAAATCGGGATCGGAGAAATCCATAACAAGAATCAAGAGATAGTTTTGAACAAGAAATCTTCAATAAAATTGCCAAGGAAATAGCCTTGGTCTCTGATGCCACTAATGATACGAATTACGTATTAAGATGAACGTAAATTCGCCGGAAAATGCAGAGGATATATTTTGTTACCTCACAACACTCGTATATGTGTAACACTCGTAAGATATAACCGAAAGTAGGGCAATTCGGCTTACATAAACAAGAACAATATGAATGATTTATCAAACTAGACCTATAGTTTGATAAGATAATCTTTTCTCAAGACCTGTTGAGAATCGATTCGATTAAAACTCGAAAACGCGTCGAATTATAACCAAGGTTTCGATGAAAAGCATTCACCAAGAAAATACAAGTGTATTCTTATTTCTTCAACATATAATATCCATAATGAAAGCATCAACAAGACTACTTATAGCATGGTAGTCTTCTTAGCAACTAAGGAATCAAACAAGATCACATGATCTTGAAATGAAAAACAAAACACAAGATAAAATACAAGGGAATCAAATCAAAGGGAGGGGGAATCACACAACAAAATGAATATAAGACACCCCACATAACATGCAAGTCTAATCATGACATGTGAGGGGAGGAAAAACAACAAAAAATAAAAAAAAATCAGCAATAATGGCATTTGCTGGTCTGCCGGACACGGCCCGTGCCGATCGGCACGGTCGCGGCGCATCTCGGCCGGCAGGACTCGACCGTGTCGCCCGCACGGCCGGGTTGTGTCGCACGGCCGTGTCGGGACGACACGGCCGGGTTCGGTCGGCAATGAGATTTCATTATCCAGACACCTCGCACGGCCGTGTCGGATGACACGGCCGGATTCGCTTCAGCGTGATCGCCGCCCAGGTGCTGATCGGCCGCCCGGCAGTGGTGGTCGGCGATCGGCGATTCGGCAGTGGTGAATTTTCCAATGGTGGTGAATTTTCCTATTCGTCCATTTTCCGGTCGATTGTCGACCTTCCGGCATAGCATGACACGGGCCGTGTTATATGACACGGCTGAGACCGAGACTCCACGTCTTATGTCCGTTTTCTCGCCTAAATACGTAGTAGCCCGTGCATGGCGTGTAGTAAGGTCATTTATATCGATCCTTACTTCGTCTTCTTCGTTCATATCAAATGATTCCGTATCAACTACTCGTCTGTATTGTTGCTGTAGCGAACTGTTATTATCAGTTCCCGACAGTTTCTTGCCGATATCTTCCGCTCGTCAAAAGGCCTTCCGCTGTATCGATAACGAATTCGCATAACTAGCGAGAATTCGTATCACTTACAAACTTGTGTGTATTGTGGATTTAGATCATTCTACTTCAATCCAAAGATTGTCACCTCTTTGTTTTGAAATACATAGAAACTATAGGATCTTGAGATTATTTTCGAAGGCTTCTTGTTACAAGATATCAAGGCGTCGTTTGGATATTACTTAAGGGTTTATAGTACGTTATATTTCCGCTGCATTTACCACCGTTGGAGGGCAAGAAATTCCGATTGAAAGAACCTACTTGAGAGCTTCACGAGTTGATCTTTCTTGTGCAAGCAAGATCATATCAGATTTCATCCCATTTCTTTATAATCTTCCTTTTCAAAGTCTTGAAGCATGATATCATGGGTCCTCAAGAGTATCATGTGAAGAAGATTCCCCCCCTGTCTCCATGTGATGCCGCGGCCCTTTCTTTATGGCATGGAGTGTGCCATCTTTTTCTAGTCAAAGATATTAGATTATTCCATGTTGTCTTCACATTAAAGATTGTAATCTTCTTTGTTTTTTCTTTTCAATATCGTGTAATCTTACCTTTTATACTTTAGTTGATTTGTTAAGACTACTCTTACCTATAAATTAGCCATTTACGGCTTGTATGCATGATCATTGAATGAATAAAAATACTCTTGTATTACCTAAGTGTTGGACGAGTTCCTACCAAAATTCGATTAATATTCGACGCATTTTCGAGTTTTAATCCGATCGATTCTCAATAGGTCTTGAGAAGAAATCACTTTATCGAGTTATAGGTTTAATTCGATAAACTCCTTGTGCTTGTTCTTATTCGGACGAATTGCCCTACTTTCAGACGATTTTTTTACATTGTGTTCTATACCTCAAATTATTATTCGTGTTCTTATTTCAGAAAATACACTTCCATTGCATTGCATGCGATATACGTTTATATCCGAACATGAATTCACATCACTAGTGGTATCAGAGACACATTTGGTGTCTTGATCTTTTGTCATTATGGATTTCATCGATGCCGATTTCTTGGTGAAGCTCTGTGTAGCATTACGTAACTTACTGGAGCCACGTTTACAACCAAGACGAGGAGGAGAGGGCGTGCATTCAGCACACCATGCAGACGAGTTCAAAGTGAACGAACTTCCGGAGTTCGTTGGAGGTACCGATCCTGAGGTTTACTTGGAATGGGAACGTAAAATTGATCGCATGTTCGAGTATAAAGACCTCGACCATGAGAAACGTTGCAAGTATGCAATTCTCAAGTTGGGAAAAGGCACTTCTCTTTGGTTTGAATGAGTGAAAATACGAAGAGCTCGTGCGGGGAAAGAAAAAATCCATTCGTGGGATTCATCGGTTAGCCTTATACCAGAAGGTTGCCGGCCTCATGCTAGGAAAATTAAGTGTTGGAGAATACATTGAGGAGTTCGAAAATTTGACCTTAATGGGAGAATTAGAGGAGAATGAGGAACAAAATATGTCACAGTTCTTACGTGGTTTGAACCGAAGCATAGCTAATTCGGTGGAATTATACCCATGCGAAGACTGTGATACTTTGTGCGGACTATGTGTGAAGTTAGAAGCTCAAAACAAGACGGAGTTTTATAAACCCGAGTTTCCATCCAAATTCGGGAATCCAAGTATCGGTTCAAGTTCGACTACCAAAACAACTGTACTAACTCCTACCCCTATTACGGTTCCTGAGGCCCCCTACGTGCCGAAGGAGACGAGCTTGACTAAGGTACGATGTTTTAAATGTCAAGGATTCGGTCATTATCAAATGGGTGGTGACGCTAAGAGAAGCTCTCACGGTCCGAGATGAGTTGTTGATCGAGGACGAAAAAGAAAGACTAGGTGATGTGTTTAATTTCAACGTGGAGTATGAAGAAGAAGAAGAATGTGAAACTTACGATGCTCCAAATTATGATACGGCTTTGGTTCTTCGTACTTTACAAGCCAAATCCGTTTCGAATGATTTGGAACAACGGGTCCAAATATTTCACACGAAGTGTCAAGTCGGGAACAAATGGTGTAGTTTGATCATTGATGGAGGAAGTTGCACCAACGTAGCTTCGAGTGAGATAGTGACTAAATTCGGGCTGACCACTACGACTCATACGAAACCATACACTTTACATTGGCTCGATGACGGGAGTAAAATAAAGGTGTCAAAATAAGTGAGGATTGGATTAACCATGGGTTCGTATGATGATAACGTGTTGTGTGATGTACTCCCGATGGATGCATGTCATGTACTTTTGGGGCGTCCATGGTTGTTTGATAGGGATGTTTTACATCGAGGAAGAATCAATGAATATGAGTTATGGGATAAGGAAAAAATATTGTGCTTAAATCGATGTCACCTCAAGCTATTCGTTCTATGAGCTCTAATCGGGTTGAAAAACCGAAACTTACCATGTTTTCTAGCGAGCGGGAGATGGAACACACTATTAATGATGGTGAATGCGTGTACTTGTTGATAATTAAGGAGACGCGGGACGATGACATGATTGTGCGAAACGAAGGGGAGATAGATACTTTGTTAGAATTTGTGGATGTTTTTTTCGAAGAGTTACCGTCGGGTTTACCACCTATTCGTGGGATTGAACATCAAATCGATCTTATACCAGGTGCATCAGTCCCTAATAAAGCCGCCTATAGATGTAATCCCGAGAAGACAAAGGAATTACAAAAACCAATCAAAGAACTAATGAACCGCGGATACGTTCAAGAAAGTTTAAGTCCTTGTGCGGTTCCGATTTTACTTGTTCCGAAGAAGGATGGATCGTGGTGAATGTGTATTGATAGTAGGGCCGTGAATAACATAACAATCAAGTATCGATTCCCAATCCCGAGACTTGATGATATGTTAGATGAATTACACGGTTCGGTGGTCATTCAAAAGTTGATTTACGAAGTGGCTATCATCAAATACGTATGCGAGAAGGTGATGAATGGAAGACGGCCTTCAAAATGAAAAATAGATTGTACGAGTGGACCGTTATGCCATTCGGTCTTACAAATGCGCCAAGTACTTTCATGCGCTTGAATGAGGTACTTAAGCCATTTTTGGGGAAATTTATATTTGGATGACATCTTGATTTATAGCCGATCATTGCAAGAATATTTCAGACACTTAAGGCAAGTCTTCGAGACTCTTAGGGACCGAAAGCTTTATGGGAAGAAAGAGAAGTACTCATTCTTAGTCGAAAGTATAGTCTTACTTGGCTATATCGTTTCGAAAGACGGAGTGTCGGTTGATCAAACCAAGATCGAAGCAATTAAGTCATGGCTGATCCCTACGACCATGACGGAAGTTAGGTCGTTCCACGGACTTGCTTCCTTCTACCGGAGATTTATTCGAGATTTTAGCACCATTACAAGTCCGATAACGGAATGTTTGAAGAAAGGTACGTTTAAATGAAGCAGGGCTGCCCAAGAGGCGTTCGAAAAGTTGAAAACAAAGTTGTGTGAAGCTCCAATCTTGGCATTACCCGATTTTACACAACCGTTCGAAGTAGAGTGTGATGCTAGCGGAGTTGGCATTGGAGCGGTTCTTATTCAAGAAAAGCGTCCTATTGCATATTTTTTGGAGAAGTTAAGCGGTGCTCGGCTCAATTATCGTACATACGACAAGGAGTTCTACGCTATTGTGAGGGCTCTAGATCATTGGAGTCACTATCTTCGGCAAAAGCACTTTATTCTACATTCGGACCATGAATCGTTGAAATATATTAACGGACAACACAAGTTAAGTCTAAGACATGCTAAGTGGGTGGAGTTCTTACAATAATTTCACTTTTTATCAAAGTATAAGGATGGTAAAAGCAATATTGTTGCAGATGCGTTATCTAGACGGTATGCTCTACTGTCTACTCTTGATGTTCGTTTACTTGGATTTGAGATGTTGAAAGATTGTTATGTTGACGATGCTGATTTCAGAGAGATCTTTATCCTATGTAAATCTGGTCCGTTCGGAGAATTTATGATACAAGACGGATTTCTCTTTAAGGGGAATCGACTTTGCTTGCCCAAGTATGCGGTTCGGGGGCTATTAATTCGTGAAGCTCATGGAGGAGGCTTGGCTGGCCATTTTGGCACGGCTAAGATCGTGGAGGTGCTCCAGGAACATTTTCATTGGCCCAAAATGCAAAGGGATGCGAATGATGTCGTTAGTAAGTGCGTGACGTGTAAAACCCCACAAAAAAAATCATGTAAATGTTAGACTTAGTATATATAGTTGTAAGATATCATCTCGTTGTTATGAATAAATTTTGTTACGTACCCCTTGATGTTTCGATGGATTAATTGTTAATCGCCCAAATTTAAATTTTACTAAATATTTAGCACACATATTAAGTAAATAACATACTGAAATAACTAATGGACCAAGACCTAAAACATAAACTTAATAGATTGGGCTCAACCCAACATACTTTACAACTAACTAACTAGCCCAACCCAACTAATTAAATTACCAACTATTACAATTATAATTATACTCTTAAATTAACAAAAAAAAAAGATGATACACACACACACATATGGGCGGCCAAGGGAAGAAAAAGAGGAAGAATGATGTGTGGTTTCTAGATCCCTCATGTCCCCCATGCAAGACACCCTCATAAAACACCTTAGACACATGTCATTAGTCTTCCCTTCAACAACACCTCCCCAAGCCCTAAAAACATCATATAAATACCTACACTTAGCAATAGCCACCCTTTACACTTTCAACAACAAAATAAAATCTGCATTGAGAGGCAGAGGGAGAGAGGGTCGAGCTCAAGTAGTGAGAGGAGGAAGAAGAAGTTCAACAAGAAAATAGGTAATTCAACTCCTACACCTTCTTCCATAATTTATGATTATAATCTTACTTAGCTAACTAAAACCTTAACATGCAAATAAAATACACATTCTTGGTGTATGATATTTCGGCCGAACCAAGTAGAGGTGAAGGGGAGAAATCGTCTTTCAACTTCCGAGACCTAGAACCGTTTACTTCCTGCAAGAAATCGAAGTGGGTAAAAATTCTCTTCAAAGATCCTAAAAGCAAATGAAATTTATGGTTTTGTGATGCATGTTTAATTTTGAATATTTCACAAATATATTTATGAGGAACATATTGAGACATGCATGGTTACTTATATATATATATATATATATATATATATATATATATATATATACACACCATGATTTTCGTATTTGGGATTATATCTCTTGTCTTTCTTAAATTTTAAGTTTCAAGAATTATGATTTTTGCAAAGCATGTATGAATCTGAAATTTTATGTAAATGCATGCCTTTGAGATTTATATATATGGCTATGTTAACATGCATTATATTTTACGGGTTCAAGTTACCACCGATTTGGTAGATAAAGTTCGATTATGTGAAATTTGAAATTTCATGACTTCTTCGTAATTTCTTGTAAACTATATCCAAAAATCTGGAACTTGTGTTATATTGACTAAGATATGGTATGTGGATAAATTATGTGGCCAAAACGGGACTTGAAACGAGTAAACAGAACTTTTGGGCATAATGCATAATTTTTTAAAGTTTGGGTACTAAACTGAAATTTACAAAAATAAAATATTCTGGCCCTTGGACAGTACATATTATATCATATATGGGATGTCCATAAAGTTTCAATTGATTCGGAGTTCGATATCTAAACTTATTAGTCCAAATTGCAATTTTAAAACAATATTGTGGGTCAAAATGCAAGAATTCAAAACTTCTAGACTAAGTCCGAAAATTTCTGGACTTTTCACAAATCTGGAATTCCAGGTTCATCACGAGTCATCTCGTAAAATTTCGTTAAATTCCGAGCTAAATTCATGGCTCTATAGGCCTCGGAACGATTTTCTCAAGTTTTGAGGCGATACCGTAATTTCTGGGAATTTTAGTCCTGAAACTAGAAAATTCCGAATTTTCCCCTTAAATATGGAGTCGAGGAACTATTTTTGGCTTCCTCATAAATTTTCATAACCATCCAATTTCGTTTCATACTCCAAACGCTTAGGTTCGAAATTAAGGGTAAAAAACGTCCTTTCGACCTATTTCAGAAAACCCTCGTTTCGTTTCGTCGAACCTACCTATTTAATATATCTGACCTAAACCCAACGAACCATTAATAAAATTTTGAGAGTATTTTCAAATTATATACAAGTTCTATCCCGTTTTATCGTGCCACAAATATAAGTAACCATATTCCATACTTAATCAAAAGACGTTATTAACCTCACTGACCGAATGTTTATGTGGTACTTGTGAAATTTGTCTAATTGATAACTGTGACTGTCCGGGAACTAAGTGTTATATAAACAAAGTACCACGGACGGGTTCGCCTCTAACTCTATCGGGACAAAGTGCCACGTCGACGGACGAGGACCACCTCTTGAGCCCATACGAAACAGAGAGCCGACCTCCAATCCGGGGGCCACCTCTTGAGTTGTAGGAGCCACCTCTAGAGTCCCAAATCGAGTCGGGATGGTTAGACCGAGTCTTGTATCGAGCAGCGCGGCTGCGGTTCATGAACGAGGCTACCGTTGTTTCCTATTCGCATAACCGAGGAATGGAGTGTTCCGAGGGACCTGGGTCGTAGACTTGGGGTATAATCGCGATTATGGTGTGATCCAGGTATTGACCCACAACTAAGGACATACCGAGCCCAGATAAGAGATAAGGAAGCACACGTTAAGTGTGAGAGCGAAGGCTCAGCTATTGGGGCGACGCTCCAAATCTTGGGGTGACGGCCTATATTGCTAGGAGTAATAAGGAGAGTCTATAATCCAAAGTCCACATCGGCAGGATTCGAAACTGGATTGACTGATCGACTGATTGACTAACTGCTTGACTTGACATCCGTCCACGGGACAGGATTAAAATATTACAACTACATAATGATTATTGTTTTTATAAAATTCCGATGTAATTGTAACTTTTTCTACTTTCTCATAATTGATAAAATCATGCATCACTTAAAAATTTTCAAAGAAAAGAGCCACACTCACACACGATCACCCACTCACTGAGACCTTTTGTCTCACCCCACCGTTTTCCCTTTTAAAACCAGAGCATGAGCCACCAGTCGAAGACGAAGAAGTTTTCTAGGAAGAGACTGAATAGAAGACTGCCATCAAGACATAGAATTTCTGTTGTTATCCCAACTTGTAATAGTTAACTATGCTTCGTACTTAACTCGTTTGGTATTTTTCCGCTGCAAACTTGAACAGTGTAATTTTGATTATCAGCTTTTGTCACAACGAATCTTAGAACATCGGGTTAAGATTGTTGTTTTGAAATATTATCGAATCGTTATTTTGCTTCCGCTATTTATTGTTGCATTTTGATTGATTGATCGACCGATGCGTCGTGCCCTCGTCCTTCCCGATGTTGGGGGCATGACATGACGTGTCATATGGCAAAAGGCTCGTTCAAACCCGATTTGTATATGCCTCTACCGGTTCCGAAAAGACCATGGGAGGATGTTTTGATGGATTTTATTGTTGCTTCGCCTCGTACTCAACGAGGTAGGATGCTATTATGGTTGTCATCGATCATTTCTCGAAGATGGCTCATTTTGTGGCTTGTCATAAAACCGATGATGCAAGTAACGTAGCGGACTTATATTTCCGAGAAGTGGTTCGTTTACATGGAATATCGAAGACTATTGTTTCGGATTGGGATTCCAAGTTTCTTAGCTATTTTTGGAACACATTATGGAGAACGGTGGGAACCAAACTCTTATTTAGTACTTCGCATCATCCTCAAACCGACGTACAGACCGAGGTGACTAATCGAACTTTGGGTACTTTGCTACGTGGTCTTGTAAGCAAAACACAGAAGGATTGGGATCTAAAACTTGCACATGCGGAGTTTGCATACAACCGATCCCCTACTCATGCCACGACTCACTCACCTTTTGAAATCGTTTATGGTTTGAATCCGTATGTGCCATTGGATTTAATTCCCTTTCCGAGCGATGAGTTAGCTCACAAAGACGCGGAGTTGAAACTTGTCCATGATGAGGCTACATGAACAAGTACGTAATCGGATGAAGGAGGTTAATGATGCTTACAAACGGAAGTCTAACAAACAAAGAAAATCGAGACTATTTGAAATTGGCGATTTGGTTTTGGTGCAGTTGAGAAAGGAACGATTTCTAGGGAAACGCAAGAATAAAATTATGCCACGAGCCGAGTATCCTTACAAGATGGTTGCGAAAATAAACGATAACGCGTATAAGGTAGAACTCTCGGGTGATTATGGAGTACATGCTACTTTTAACATAGGTGATCTATTCCCGCATCTCAATGACGATGGGATTGTGGAATTGAGGACAATTCCTTTTAAATGGGGAGGGAATGATATGAAAACTACTATTCCGAATGAGGAAGACGAAGTGAGAATCGACGTAAGCAATCATGCAACCCGCAATGCACATGCGACTAACTTGGGCGAGAAAACGGATACAAAGATTGGAATGATTTTGGTGATCGGACTCGGAATAACTTAGATTTATCGACATGCGTATGTAAAATCCCCATGCACTATACACGATACAAACTATGCATGGGAACCATCGATATTGGTCCAAGTTTGGTGAAGATTTTGGCCGATTTTGTCCAAGATTGTTGAAGATTTTATCCCATTTCTTTATAATAAATTGTGTCTTCCTTTTCAAAGTCTCGAAGCATGATATCATGGGTCCTCAAGAGTATCATGTGAAAAAGATTTCGCCCCCCCTCCGCCTTGTCTCCATGTGATGCTATGGCCCTTTCCTTATGGCATGGAGTGTGCCATCTTTTTCTAGTCAAAGATATTAGATTATTCCATGTTGTCTTCACTTTAAAGATTGCAATCTTCTTTGTTTTTTCTTTTCGCGATTGTGTGCCATTTGATACTTTAGTTGATTTGGTAAAACTAGTCTTACCTATAAATAAGCCATTTACGGCTTGTATGCATGATCATTGAATGAATAAAAATACTCTTGCATTACCCAAGTGTTGGACGAGTTCCTACCAAAATTCGATTAATAATCGATGCGTTTTCGAGTTTTAATCCGATCAATTCTCAATAGGTCTTGAGAAGAAATCACTTTATCGAGTTATAAGTCTAATTCGATAAACACCTTGTGCTTGTTCTTATTCGGCCGAATTGCCCTACTTTCGGACGATTTTTTTACGTTGTGTTCTATACCTCAAATTATTATTCGTGTTCTTAATTTATAAAATACACTTCCATTGCGTTGCATGCAATATACGTTTATATCCGAACGTGAATTCACATCATTAGTGGTATCAGAGACACATTTGGTGTCTTGATCTTTTGGCATTATGGATTTCATCGATGCCGATTTCTTGGTGAAGCTCTGCAAAGCATGAAAGAGAGTCATCCTGAGTTATTTTCTTAGTTTCGGGACAAATCTATTTTTAAGGGGGGCAATATGTAATACCACCGGTATTTCATGCTTGATTACCCTGTACTGTGTGATTTCTTGTAATGTGATATTGTTTTTATTTATTTATTTCATTAAATGCTATACAATTGTGCAATGTGGATGAAACAGAGGTGACACGCCTTGACAATGTTGGACGATCGTCGGTGCGAATATGACGGTGGCCAACGTCTTGTTCCCCGATAATTGTTGACGAGTGGAAAGGATGGTCACCCCGAGATGGTTAAAATGTGATATGTGGCTAAGGGATTGAATGTCTAAAGCACGTTATAGTATATGCATAACGTAATCTAAAATTTAAGTATTACGTACGTTAACGTAACTAGGTTATGTACGTAACGGTTGAGTTGGTCTCCCGACCAGAATCTTCCTTTTGACGCGGATTGAGCTACTTTCGGCAGGCTAGAAGACAAACGAGTCAACTCCTCATAGCGTACGCATCCGTCAAGCTTAGCGTACGCTACAGTCTGGAGCCTTACGTACATAATACCGACTTACGTACATAAAAGATGGGCACATTTCAGTCAGTGACCTCTGGACGGGCTTTATGCACGTTAGCATCAGAACATTACGTACGTAATGACCTTTACGTACGTTAGCGAGATCCACTGTTATAAAATGACACTTCCCCTCTTCATTTGCTCGACCTCAACCCTGCAAGAAAACACTCTTGGAGCATTTCCCAGCCTTATACTCGGTTCTTGGCCTCTCATACACTTAAATTAACATAGAGGAGCTGATTTCTTGAGCTCCGGTGAAGATTATCTAAGTCATTCAAGCCACTCTTCGTTCCTCCTCGTAGTTCTTGTTGATTCGTCATCTCTCTTCACTGTTCTTCATCTACTAAGGTAAGCCTATCAAATTCTAGGAGTAATCTCTTCAATGTTGTTGATTATTACTTGTTGGATTACGGGTACTTGGGTAGATTTTACTAAATCTCGTAGACAATCTAAACGGACGAACTTGTAGTAATCGGGATTATCATTGTTTGTATATTTCATTTTCATACTAATCGTTGTATCAATCACATGTAAGAACTTCCATCTCAATTTACATCGGGATTATATAAACTCGACGAATCAATTGTAGGAGAATTTCGTAGGAATCCAACACCGTTTGATAAACTAGTCGTAACCCACTCTTGCCACTCACTGAGACCTTTTGTCTCACCCCACCGTTTTCCCTTTTAAAACCAGAGCATGAGCCACCAGTCGAAGACGAAGAAGTTTTCTAGGAAGAGACTGAATAGAAGACTGCCATCAAGACATAGAATTTCTGTTGTTATCCCAACTTGTAATAGTTAACTATGCTTCGTACTTAACTCGTTTGGTATTTTTCCGCTGCAAACTTGAACAGTGTAATTTTGATTATCAGCTTTTGTCACAACGAATCTTAGAACATCGGGTTAAGATTGTTGTTTTGAAATATTATCCAATCGTTATTTTGCTTCCGCTATTTATTGTTGCATTTTGATTGATTGATCGACCGATGCGTCGTGCCCTCGTCCTTCCCGATGTTGGGGGCATGACATGACGTGTCATATGGCAAAAGGCTGGTTCAAACCCAATTTGTATATGCCTCTACCGATTCCGGAAAGACCATGTGATACGAATTATCCGGGGAGAGGCGGTTGCGTATCGTTCGGAGTATACGTATGAATATCGTAGCGGAAGTCTTTTTACGATTATGGTGTGTTTTTGGATGTATTTTGTGGGAGTAATATCGAATATGACAATGAAAATTCGAACAAATGAAAAATGGAAGTAATATCGGGAAAAGTGATAATATCGATCAAGAAGACTTGAACGATCAAGAACAAGGGTTTATCGAATTAGACCTATAACTCGATAAGGTGATTTCTTCCCAAGACCTATTGAGAATCAATCGGATTAATACTCGAAACGCGTCGAATAAAAATCAAGTTTCGGTAAAAATCATTTACCAAGGATAGAAAACACAATGTGTATTCTTATACTTCAACATTCATAATACAATATATCTTACAAATGATAATCAACTCCTACTTATAGGAGGTGAAGCCTTAGTCTAAGGAATCAAACAAAAAAAAAGAAAATTATTCAAAGATTTATAAAATCTTTGAATAATCAAAACAAATCAAATAAAATATATACAAGAAACATAAATCACAAAATGGGGGAAACATAATCCCTAAAACAAGTAAAAAGGAAAAGAGAAGTCAAAAATACACAAAAGTGTATAAAATATGTGGGCTGTCGGCAGGACTCGACCGTGTCCCGTGACACGGCCGCGGCGCGGTCGACAGGCGCCGGCAGGGACTCGACCGTGTCCGCTTGACACGGTCGCGGCGCGACAAGGACGTCTGACAGTGACCCGGCACGGGCGCGGCGCGACAAGGACCGGTAGTGACTCGACCGTGCGGCGTGACAAGGACGTTTGGCAGGACTCGACCGTGTCGCCTGGCACGGTCGGGTTGGTCGGACAGCGAGATCTCCTTATCCGGAAGAGTGTGACTCGACCGTGTCGGACGACACTGGCCGGTTCGCCGGCCGATCGCTTCACAATGCAGGACATCTCGGCACGGCCGTGCCGACGACACCTGTGTCCGGCCGGTTGCTCGGCATTTTTCTAAGTGCGATATTTTCCTACAGACTCGACATTTTCCGCAGCGATGATATTTTCCGCAGTTGTGTCTTTTTCCGCTTGTGTCCGTTTTCGCCTAAAAATGTTGCCGTACGTGCATGACGCGTTGTAAGGCCGTTTATTTTGATCCTTGCTCCGTCTTCTTCATTTTGACTAGTTAATTTCGTATCATCCCCTCCCTCTTTAAAGGGAATTGTCCTCAATTCCGAACTTCCTTCGTCATCAAGATAATTAATTAAAGCCTCTACGTATTTGATCTCGAAAATGTCTGCAGTGCGTACATGGCCCAAAATCTTGAGACGATAAGTAGTATGGGATCTCCGGGAATCACCAAACAAATAACTATCATTATTAATGAAATAATAATTATTATTATTCTGTGAGGCAAAATCTTTATCATCGTGGTTGAACTCATTGGATGCAATTTCAAGAACCAAGAAAATTGCCTCGGAATCACCTTTCACATCAAAATATTGGGAAGGCTCGTCTTTAGGCTCGGTATCATAAACAGGAATCACCGGGTAAATATAGCACCGTTCTTCATCTTTATCAAAAATAGGAGACACGGAATCAATTATGGGCTCCTCTTCGTTAACTGGTTCGGTATCAAATACCGGTGGCCCTTCATAATCCGGTCCGGTTTCCATGACACTAACAAGTTCCTCACCATTAAAATAAGTTGGTCCGTCTTGGTCAAATTGGCCAACACAACCAATTGGTCCATGCTCAAAATAGCAAGATCCATGTTCGTCAATTAGGGAAACACGGCTCAACTCATCTTCTTCGTTGTATGGCGCCGTTGAAACCTCTGTCTCGTCTACTTCATTAAAAATGACAGTATGGACATCATCTTCATCGAGAAAGGACTCTGTTGAGAATTCCTTGATGGGGAAAAACCTTTGACCGAATGTCGGCGGCGGGGCGTCGAAGGACTGGTGGTGGGGGAACAACGAGTGGTGGTATGGTTTGAACCTTCGATTGAAATATTTTGTGAATTTTTGCCAATCTTTGATTTTTGGCTTACGTTGTTGTGAACGCGACTGTTTCAATTTTTGCCACCAGACGGCGGCGCTACCGCGGAGGCGCCTTGCCACCAACGAAACGCGATGGTTGATCGGGGCAGCCTTGAAGTCCGAGTGCTCCTCACAAGCACGGAGCCAATCTATGCACGCAACCGGATTACTATCTCCGCAAAATTCCGGTATGCTGCGGAATTTGGCCAAGAAATCAATATCGTTGGCATCGTCTCTGCGTCTTTCTTGCATACGTTGCTCCGGTAAGCCGTTTAGTGCGTCACAGAGTTTCATCAAGAAATCGAGATCGGAGAAATCCATAACAAGAGTCAAGATATAGTTCTTCACAAGAAATTGTTGAATAAATCGCCCAAGGAGATGACCCTGGGCTCCGATACCACTTATGATACGAATTATCCGGGGAGAGGCGGATGCGTATCGTTCGGAGTATACGTATGAATATCGTAGCGGAAGTCTTTTTACGATTATGGTGTGTTTTTTGATGTATTTTGTGGGAGTAATATCGAATATGACAATGAAAATTCGAACAAATGAAAAATGGAAGTAATATTGGGAAAAAGTGATAATATCGATCAAGAAGACTTGAACGATCAAGAACAAGGGTTTATCGAATTAGACCTATAACTCGATAAGGTGATTTCTTCCCAAGACCTATTGAGAATCAATCGGATTAATACTCGAAAACGCGTCGAATAAAAATCAAGTTTCGGTAAAAATCATTTACCAAGGATAGAAAACACAATGTGTATTCTTATACTTCAACATTCATAATACAATATATCTTACAAATGATAATCAACTCCTACTTATAGGAGGTGAAGCCTTAGTCTAAGGAATCAAACAAAAAAAAAGAAAATAATTCAAAGATTTATAAAATCTTTGAATAATCAAAACAAATCAAATAAAAACATACAAGAAACATAAATCACAAAATGGGGGAAACATAATCCCTAAAATAAGTAAAAAGGAAAAGAGAAGTCAAAAATACACAAAAGTGTATAAAATATGTGGGCTGTCGGCAGGACTCGACCGTGTCCCGTGACACGGCCGCGGTGCGGTCGACAGGCGCCGGCAGGGACTCGACCGTGTCTGCTTGACACGGTCGCGGCGCGACAAGGACGTCTGACAGTGACCCGGCACGGGCGCGGCGCGACAAGGACCGGTAGTGACTCGACCGTGTGGCGTGACAAGGACGTTTGGCAGGACTCGACCGTGTCGCCTGGCACGGTCGGGTTGGTCGGATAACGAGATCTCCTTATCCGGAAGAGTGTGACTCGACCGTGTCGGACGACACGGTCGGGTTCGCCTTGACTGGCCACAATGCAGGACATCTCCGCACGGCCGTGCTTGACGACACGGCTGGTCCGGGCCGACAGTGCTCGGCATTTTCCGGCAGGTGCGATATTTTCCGGCAGACTCGACATTTTCCGGCAGGCGACGACATTTTCAGGCAGGTTGTCTTTTTCTGGCTTGTGTCCGTTTTCTCGCCTAAAAATGTTGCCGTACGTGCATGACGCATTGTAAGGCCGTTTATTTTGATCCTTGCTCCGTCTTCTTCATTTTGACTGGTTAATTTCGTATCACCATGGGAGGATGTTTTGATGGATTTTATTGTTGCTTTGCCTCGTACTCAACGAGGTAGGATGCTATTATGGTTGTCATCGATCATTTCTCGAAGATGGATCATTTTGTGGCTTGTCATAAAACCGATGATGCAAGTAACGTAGCGGACTTATATTTCCGAGAAGTGGTTCGTTTACATGGAATATCGAAGACTATTGTTTTGGATTGGGATTCCAAGTTTCTTAGCTATTTTTGGAACACATTATGGAGAAAGGTGGGAACCAAACTCTTATTTAGTACTTCGCATCATCCTCAAACCGACGTACAGACCGAGGTGACTAATCGAACTTTGGGTACTTTGCTATGTGGTCTTGTAAGCAAAACACAGAAGGATTGGGATCTAAAACTTGCACATGCGGAGTTTGCATACAACCGATCCCCTACTCATGCCACGACTCACTCACCTTTTGAAATCGTTTATGGTTTGAATCCGTATGTGCCATTGGATTTAATTCCCTTTCCGAGCGATGAGTTAGCTCACAAAGACGCGGAGTTGAAACTTAAGTCCATGATGAGGCTACATGAACAAGTACGTAATCGGATGAAGGAGGTTAATGATGTGATACGGAATCATTTGATATGAACGAAGAAGACGAAGTAAGGATCGATATAAATGACCTTACTACACGCCATGCACGGACTACTATGTATTTAGGCGAGAAAACGGACATAAGACGTGGAGTATCGGTCTCAGCGGCCCGTGTCATGCTGTGCCGGAAGGTCGACATCCAACCTGCCGGAAAAATGTTCAATATGCCGGAAAATATACAACCTGCCGGAAAATTCACTACCTGCCGGAAAAATCACCAACTGCCGGAACTGGCCGAGCACTGCCGACCGGACCCGACTGTGTCGTCCGACACGGCCCGTGCCACACTCGTCCAGAAATATAAAAGTCACTGCCCACAGGACTCGACCGTGTTGTCTGGCACGGTCGAGTCGAACTATGCCGGATAAGCCAAAACCGACTGCCCAGACGACCCAACCGTGTTCCAGGACACGATCGGACCCACGCCGAACGTCCTTGTCAGCGCCACGCCCGTGCCGGGTCACTGTCGGACGAGTCCTCGCTTGACGTCCTCAGCGCGACCGTGTCAAGCAGACACGGTCGAGTCACTGCCGACGTCCCTGTCAGCGCCGCGCCCGTGCCGAGTGTCCTTGTCGCGCCGCAACCGTGTCAGGCGACACGGCCGAGTCCTGCCGGCAGATTTCACTTTTTTTTGTATTTTCTTTTGTGTGTTTGTCTTTGCCTTGTTTTTTACTCATTTTAGGGATTGTGTTTCCCCTAAAATTAGGATTGTTGTTCCTTTTATATTTTATTTTGATTATTCAAAGATTTTATAAATCTTTGAATTATTTTCTCTTATTATAGGAAGACTTGAAGTCTCCTATATAGGCTTGTGTAAGCATTGTAACATCCATTGTATGTTGAAGAAATAAGAATACACTTGTATTTTCTTGGTGAATGCTTTTCATCGAAACCTTGGTTATAATTCGACCCGTTTTCGAGTTTTAATCGAATCGATTCTCAATAGGTCTTGAGGAAAGATTATCTTATCAAACTATAGGTCTAGTTTGATAAATCATTCATATTGTTCTTGTTTATGTAAGCCGAATTGCCCTACTTTCGGTTATATCTTACGAGTGTTACACATATTCGAGTGTTGTGAGGATCAATTATATTTCCGCTGCATTCCATACGAGTTTACGTCCATTCTCATACGTAATTCGTATCATTAGTGGTATCGGAGCCCAAGGTTACTTCCTTGGCGAATTTCTCTTGGCGATTTTCTTATCAAAACTATCTGATCATGGATTTTTCCGACGATTTCATGGAGAAACTACGTGAGGCACTACACAGCATGCAAGAACCACGTTTTTAAGCAAGAAGAGGAGGATATGATGCACATTCACCGCGTCATGTGGATGAATTTAAAGTTAATGAACTTCCGAAATTTGTCGGAGGTACTAATCCCGAAGTTTACTTGGAGTGGGAGAGGAAGATTGAACGTATGTTCGACTTCAAGCACCTTAACGATGAGAAACGTTGCAAATATGCAATTCTCAAGTTAGGGAAGGGCGCTTCCTTATGGTTCGAGGGTATGAAAACACAACGAGCTCGTGCGGGAAAAGAGAAAATCCGTTCTTGGGATTCTTTGAAGAAAAAACTACGTAAAAGGTATGTCCCGACATCACATCGGTTAACCTTGTACCGAAAAATTGCGGAGTTCGTACAAGGGAAACTAAGTGTGGAAGAATATATCGAAGAATTTGAAGGCTTGGCCTTAATGGGAGAACTTGAAGAAAATGAAGAACAAAGAATGTCATGTTTCTTACGTGGTCTAAACTGAAACATTGCAAATACGGTGGAATTATACCCATACGGAGATTTTGACACTTTATGCGGACTATGCATAAAAATTGAAGCTCAAAACAAGTTGAAGTTTACCAAACCCGAATTCCCATACAAATTTGGAAATATAAGTGCCGGCTCAAGTTCGACTACGAAACCTACCGTACCTTTTCAAGTCCCTACCCCGGCCCCGAAGGTTCCCCACGTTTCCAAGGAAACAAGCTTGGCTAAAGTACGATGTTTTAAATGTCAAGGCTTTGGTCACTATCAAAATGCATGTCCAAATAAACGGGTGGTCACTTTAAGAGAAGCTCTTGCGGTCCGAGACGAACTTTTAGTCGAGGACGAGAAGGAAGGCCTTGGTGACGTATTTAACATGGAGGCCGAGGAAGAGAATGAGGATTGCGAGACTTATGACGCTCCGGAATATGATACTACTTTAGTGCTTCGAGCATACATACCAAAATCGTTCCAAGTGATACGGAGCAAAGAGACCAAATCTTTCATTCCAAATGCAAAGTCGGAGAAAAGTGGTGTAGCTTGATAATAGACGGAGGGAGTTGCACGAATGTAGCATCAAACGAGATGGTCACCAAGCTCGGGCTAACTACTACGGCTCACCCGAGACCGTATGCTTTACATTGGCTCGATGATGGAAGCAAAGTGAAGGTGACGAGACAAGTACGGGTCAACTTAACTATGGGATCATACGGAGACGATGTGTTATGTGACGTACTCCCGATGGACGCATGCCACGTACTTTTGGGACGACCATGGATGTTCGACCGAGATGTTTTGCATCGAGGAAGGAGTAAGGAATATGAATTACGAGATAAAGGCAAGAAGATTGTGCTTAAACCGATGGCACCCCAAGCCATTCGATCGATGAGTTATAATCAAATGGAGAAACCGAAGCTTACCATGTTTGCTAGCGAGAAAGAGGTGAGACACGCTATTGACGATGGCGAGCGTGTGTATTTATTGATGATTAAAGAAACACGAGATGTTGACGTAGTTGTGCAAGGCAAGAGAGATATCGATACCTTGCTACAAGAATTTTCGGATGTCTTCCCGGAAGACTTACCGCCGGGTTTACCACCCTTACGTGGGATTGAACACCAAGTCGACCTTGTACCGGGTGCATCACTCCCTAACAAGGCCGCCTATTGATGTAACCCCGAGGAGACAAAGGAGTTGCAAAAACAAATCGAGGAGCTAATGAACCGCGGGTACGTTCGAGAAAGTTTGAGCCCTTGTGCGGTTCCGGTTTTACTTGTTCCAAAGAAGGATGGGTCATGGCGGATGTGTATAGATAGTAGAGCCATGAACAACATAACCATCAAATATCGGTTCCCAATTCCGAGACTTGATGATATGTTGGACGAGTTGCATGGTTCGGTGATTTTTTCGAAGGTAGATTTGAGAAGCGGCTATCATCAAATTCGCATGCGGGAAGGAGATGAATGGAAAACGGCTTTCAAGACAAAACATGGATTATATGAATGGCTCGTCATGCCCTTTGGCCTTACAAATGCGCCAAGTACTTTCATGCGATTAATGAATGAGGTACTTAAGCCGTTTTTGGGAAAATTTGTCGTCGTATACTGTACTTAAGCCGTTTTTGGGAAAATTTGTCGTCGTATACTTGGACGACATCTTGATTTATAGTCGATCATTGCAAGAGCATACCGGGCACTTGAGGAAAGTCTTCGAGATCCTTAGGGATCAAAAACTTTACGGGAAAAAGGAGAAGTGTTCGTTTCTAGTCGAGAGTGTAGCCTTTCTTGGCTACATCGTTTCTAAAGAAGGAGTGTCGGTTGATCAAACCAAGATCGAGGCGATTAAATCTTGGCCTACGCCCAAAACCATCACGGAAGTCCGATCCTTTCACGGACTTGCTTCATTTTATCGGAGGTTCATACGAGACTTTAGTACCATTTCTAGCCCGATAACGGAATGCTTAAAAAAAGGACCGTTTGTGTGGAACGGGGCTGCCCAAGGGGCATTTGAAAAATTGAAGGCGAAAATGTGTGAAGCTGATACGGAATCATTTGATATGAACGAAGAAGACGAAGTAAGGATCGATATAAATGACCTTACGCCATGCACGGGCTACTACGTATTTAGGCGAGAAAACGGACATAAGACGTGGAGTCTCGGTCTCAGCCGTGTCATATAACACGGCCCGTGTCATGCTATGCCGGAAGGTCGACAATCGACCGGAAAATGGACGAATCATTGGAAAATCACCACCGCCGGAAAATTCACCACTGCCGAATCGGCCGATCACCGCCGACCACCACTGCCGAATCGCCGATCATCGTCATTGAATCGCCGATCACCGCCGAGCGAATCCGGCCGTGTCATCCGACACGGCCCGTGCCGAGGTGTCCTGGATAATGAAATCTCGCTGCCAACCGAACCCGACCGTGTCCGGCAGACCAGCAAATGCCATTATTGCTGATTTTTTTTATTTTTTTGTTGTTTTTCCTCCCCTCACATGTCATGATTAGACTTGCATGTTATGTGGGGTGTCTTATATTCATTTTGTTGTGTGATTCCCCCTCCCTTTGATTTGATTCCCTTGTATTTTATCTTGTGTTTTGTTTTTCATTTCAAGATCATGTGATCTTGTTTGATTCCTTAGTTGCTAAGAAGACTACCATGCTATAAGTAGTGATACGAATTATCCGGGGAGAGGTGGATACGTATCGGTAGGGAGATTTGGTGTAGATTTGTGATATCCTCCTTCTTGGAACTACATGGTGATAATGAAATGAGGGATAGTGACATGATGAAGAAAATCTTCACTCCATCCATTTGGTTCGGCCGTATGTGACAAGGTGGGGAAGGAGAAGATAACTTCATTATCTTGTCAAGATATGAAGTCAAGAATGTCCCTTTCAAGCATGATATGGCCGATCCACCATGCTTTCGGACCGATCCCGTCGTCGAATTCTACGTTACTCCGATTCCGATTAACAACGTAACTCCAAGCCGTTTAACATTTTCTCCTAAGTATAACGATGCATCATCATGAATGTCGATTTTTATCGGAGTTTCTTCGACTGGAATATTAGATATCGTATCAACTTCTTTGAAAATGACCGTAGGGACATTGTCTTCATCGAAAAAGATTCTGTTGGGAATTCCTTGATGGAGGAAGACCTTAGATCGAATGCCGTGGTGGGGCGTCAAGGATTGGTGGTAAGATGGGGATTTGAACCTTCGATTGAAATATTTTTGAACTTAAGCCAATCTTGGATTTTAGGCTTACGTTGTTGTGAACGGATCGCTTTGCTTTTGCCACCAAACGGCGGCGCTACCGCGGAGGCGCCTTGCCACCAACGAAACGCGGCGGTTGATCGGGGCAGCCTTGAAGTCCGAGTGCTCCTCACAAGCACGAAGCCAATCTATGCACGCATTTGAATCACTATCTCCGTGAAATTAGATATCATGGAATTTGGCCAAGAAATCAATATCGTTGGCATTGTCTCTGCGTCTTTCTTGCATACGTCGCTCCAGTAAGCCGTTTAGTGCGTCACGGAGTGTCATCAAGAAATCGAGCTCGGAAAATTCCATAACAAGAATCAAGAGATAGTTCTTGACAAGAAATCGGACAGAAAATTTTCCAAGAAATCCGTGAAGAATGAACCAAGAAGATGATCAAAGAATCTGATCTCCACCGTTCAGACTGTAGTTCAATGAGTTGTCTTACCTTTGTCAAAATTTCGTGATGATCCAACGGTCGAATCCACGGGAAACTTTGTTTTCTTCCGACTGCGCTAATCTCAACAAAAAGAGTTCGTTGAATAAATCGCCCAAGGAGATGACCTTGGGCTCGATACCACTTATGATACGAATTATCCGGGAGAGGTGGATACGTATCGGTCGGAGTATATGTAAGTGTATGATAGCGGAAGGCTTTTACGAATATGGAGTTTTTGAATGTATTTTGTATGTGAATAATATCGGATATAACAATAAAAAATATCGAACAAGAAGATTATACGAATTACGTCGTAATGCGTATGAAATACAACGGAAGATTATTATGTCTTGACGATTATCAAAGTGTCACTCGAAAATACAAGGGTGGCCGAACTTAAATGGATTTCGGCCGTGAGGTAGTAGTGTATACGGATTTGGATGTGTTTTATCGAACTAGACCTATAACTCGATAAAAGTAATCTCTTCCCAAGACCTATTGAGAATTGATCAAGTTAAAATCTCGAGACGCGTCGAAATAATAACCAAGGTTTTGTTGAACTCGTTCAACGTATATTTCAAGAGAAATACAATGTTTTATAAATTTCAAGATTCAAGATATTAACAATACAAGGGTGAACTACTATATATAGTAGTATACAAAAGATAAGGAAATAACAAAGACAAGAAAAACGAAAATACAAGTCTCCATCAAGCATGTTTCGCCGAGATGTGTGGGGAAGGGAAGGATTTTGGACAAGATAACAATCTTGGACTAGATGACATTGACATGTAGAAAAGACTTGATGAAAGTCTTCATCAAGGGTCATTTTCGGCCGATTTGTGGGGAGGTTGATATCTTGATTTGGATATGGTATCTTCAAGTGTCTTGGACTTTATTTGGTGAATTTGTCATGTAGAAAAAAGACTTGATGAAAGTCTTCATCAAGTAGGAAATTTTCGGCCTATTCAAAGGAGGTGGGGATGAGGAGATTCTTCAATATCTTGTGAAAGATATGAAGACAAGCAAGGGTCCCTTTCAAGCATGCTTTGGCGATTTTTATTATGGTGGGGAAGAGAAAATATCTTCATGATCTTGGACCAAATATGATGCTGTCGGTTTTGTCATTTCTGGGATCCAATGAGTCCGAATTTGGTCCTATGGTCTCATAAGATTTGTAGCTCTCTTTCTTAGCTTTCCATGGCCACTTGAATCACCCGAATCGGATTTGGACGAGAAAGTTATGGACAAAATACTAAAATCACGAAGTCGTCGTGCGCGCGAGAATTGGTAATTTGTCCATGTATTTTGCATGAGGATTTTATGTATGTCCGCGACTCAACCAAGCTTGGTCGGATGATCTTCTTTTTGTATTTGATGATGTTGACCGATTCGTATCATACCCTCTCTCTTTAAAGTGAATTGTCATCAATACAGAACTCACTACGTCACAAAGATACTTAACTAAAGCCTCTAAGTATTTGAACTCGAAGATGTCCGCAGAACGTACATGACCCACAAACTTGAGACGATAGGAAGAGGGGCCCCTCGAGAATCACCAACAAAATAACTATCATTATTAATAAAATAATAATAATTACTCCGCTGTAATACCGATATCATGACATGAGTGGATATCCGAAATGGGACGCACGGTTAACTCCACATCGGGTTCCTCCTCGAGAATTGGAAACACCGATTTCTCGGGTTCATCATCAAAAATGGAAAACACAGAATTTATTACGGTGGGAACCATAGGATTTATTACTGATTCCTCTTCATCAATTGGTTCCTCATCAAATGTTTGGCGGTCCGTCATAATCTAACCAACACTCCGTCTCAATATTGCTGTGCTCCTCCAATAATGTCTCATCAAAAATTAATCCACTAAGCTCGTTTCGTACCGCAACAAAGTCACACGAACCACTTTGCTCTGATAGGGTAGTTCGACTTCAACCATCATCTTCTTTGTCATCAAAAAATGCCGCAGGAAATTCTGTCATATCAAAGTCGTCAGTGACAAAGAGTTCATCTTCAAGATTAGCCGTTTCAGAAAGCATAAGGCCGTGATCTTGTTTCGCGTTACTAAAATAATTTGGTCCGTTTTGGTCAATTTGACCAACACAACCAACTAGCCCATGATCAAAGTAGCAAGATCTAGGTTCGTCGACTAGGGAGACACGGCTCAACTCATCTTCTTCATTGAATTGCTCCGTTGAAAACTCTGTCTCGTCTACTTCTGATACGAATTACGTAAGTAATACGTATAAAACACAACGGAAGGTTAACAAGTAACAAAGTATCACTCGAATTTTGTTAAGGGTGGCCGAAAATTGATGGTGTTTCGGCCGTGAAGTAGTGTGATGTACGGAGTTTGGCGTGTTTTATCGAACTAGACCTATAACTCGATAAAAGGGGTAATCTCTTCCCAAGACCTTTTGAGAATTGATCAAAGTTAAAATCTCGAAACTCGTCGAAACAATAACTTAAGGTTTGTCGAACTCGTTCAACGTATATTTCAAAGGAAATACAAAGTTTATTATGATTCTCGATGATTTACAAGTACAACGAACACTACTATATATAGTAGTTTACAACCGTACGAAAATACAACAAAACGAAAAAAGGAAACTTCCTAACACATCCTAATCGGCCGAAAATCTCCATGAGATACCAAGCAATCTTGGTGTTATTTAGATGAAAGAGACATGAAGCATCCTTTGGTCTTGATGGTGACATGAAGTAGAATCAAAACATTATCCTCCTTCCATGCATGCATTCGGCCAAGACAAGGTAGGGAGATTTGGTGTAGATTTGTGATATCCTCCTTCTTGGAACTACATGGTGATAATGAAATGAGGGATAGTGACATGATGAAGAAAATCTTCACTCCATCCATTTGGTTCGGCCGTATGTGACAAGGTGGGGAAGGAGAAGATAACTTCATTATCTTGTCAAGATATGAAGTCAAGAATGTCCCTTTCAAGCATGATATGGCCGATCCACCATGCTTTCGGACCGATCCCGTCGTCGAATTCTACGTTACTCCGATTCCGATTAACAACGTAACTCCAAGCCGTTTAACATTTTCTCCTAAGTATAACGATGCATCATCATGAATGTCGATTTTTATCGGAGTTTCTTCGATGGAATATTAGATATCGTATCATTCCCTCCGTCTTTGAAAGGAATTGACCTCAGTGCAATGCCATCGTCGTCAAGATAAGGTGAGAGATCACCTACGTTGAATGTCGCGTGTACTCCGTATTCGCGGAAGTTCGACTTTGTATGCGTTGTCGCTCACTTTTTCCACAATCTTGTACGGACCTTCGGCTCTCGGCATCAATTTGTTCTTCCGTTTGCTCAGAATCTTTCTTTTCTCAAATGTATCCAAACTAAGTCGCCAACATCAAATAATCTCGCTTTTTATTTTTGTTCGACTTCCGTTTGTACATTTCATTCACTTCTTTAATCCGTTTCCGTATCTTTTCGTAACTTCATCATGGATTTGAGTTTTGCTTCGGCGTCCTTGTGAACCAATTCGTTGCTCGGCAGGGAATCAAGTCCAATGGCAAGTGCGGATTTAATCCGTATACCACTTCAAAAGGTGAATGGGCCGTGGCATAACCGGGTGATCGGTTGTATGCGAATTCAGCATGAGCAAGTTTAACGTCCCAATCTTTCTCGAGTTTTATTTACCAACCCTCGTAATAATGCTCCCAAGGTTCGATTAGTTACCTCGATGCATCGTCGGTTTGCGGGTGATGTGAAGTCTTGAATAGGAGTTTAGTACCGACTTTCCTCCATAAAGTATTCCGTAGTAACTCAGAAATTTGGAATCTCGATCCGACACGATAGTTTTGGCACTCCGTGTAAACGAACTATTTCCGGAAATACAAGTCCGCCACATTGCTTGCATCATCGGTTTTGTGGCACGCGACAAAGTGAGCCATTTTCGAAAACGGTCGATGACCACCATGATCGAGTCCTTGCCTCGTTGAGTACGAGGTAAAGCCACAATAAAATCCATCGAGACATCCTCCCACGGCCGTAGCAGTATCGGCAACGGCATGTATGTACTCGACTTGAACGAACTTTTCATCATATGACAAGTTACGCATTTGCTCACGATTGTCTTGACGTCACCATACATCTTCGGCCAAAAGAAATGTTCTTTTAGCACCTCTGATGCCTTGGTCGAGCCGAAGTGACCGGCTAGTCCTCCTCCGTGCGCCTCCCGAACCAAAGAATTCCCGAATTGTATGTCTCGGCACACATAATTTATTCCCCTTGAAGAGAAAGCCATCCTGTAAAACAAATTCCTCAGACGGGCCGTTTTACAACGGTTAAAAATTTCCCGAAGTCCAAATCGTCGTGGTAGTGATCTTTCAAAGTCTCGAACCCCAACAAACGAACATCTAGCATCGACAGTGAAGGCGTACTGCCTCGATAGTGCATCCGCCACTACATTACTCTTCCGTCTTTGTACTTGGATGAAAAATGAAAAGATTGTAAAAATTCCACCCATTTTGCATGTCTCGGGCTTAGCTTACTCTGTCCGTTGATGTATTTCAACGACTCGTGATCCGAATGCGGCACGAAATGTTTCAACGCAGATAATGACTCCAATGATCGAGTGCTCTTACGATAGCATAGAACTCCTTGTCGTAAGTACAATAATTCACTCGGGCGCCACTTAACTTCTCCGAAAATAGGCAATGGGACGGCCTCTCCGAACGAGCACCGCCCGATTCCAACTCCGCTAGCATCGCATTCTACCTCAAACGGTTGTGAAAAATCGGGCAACGTCAAAATCGGCGCTTCACATAATTTTCCTTTTAAGTTTTCAAAAGCCTTTTGGGCCGTCTCGTTCAAGCAAAGGTTCCCTTTTTGGACACTCCGTGATAGAATGGATATAGTCTCAAGTCCCGTATGAATCGTCGGTAAAAGAAGCGAGGTCATGAAATGACCGTACCTCCGTGATTGTCTTTGGGGTCGGCCACGACTTGATTGCCGCGATCTTCTCTTGGTCGACCAAAACTCCGTCTTTTGAAACAACATAGCCGAGAAAGACAAGACTCTCGACTAGGAAAGTACACTTCTCCCGTTTTCCATAAAGCTTTTGTTCCCTTAGCGTCTCAAACACGTACCGCAAATGTTCGAGATGTTCTTCTACGGACCGAAAGAAGATCAAAATGTCGTCTAAGTACACGACAACAAACTTTCCCAAGAAAGGTTTTAGAACCTCGTTCATCAACCTCATAAAGGTGCTCGGGGCGTTGGTGAGGCCGAATGGCATCACAACCCATTCGTAAAGTCCATTCTTCGTTTTAAACGCCGTTTTCCATTCGTCTCCCTCTCGCATGCGGATTTGATGGTATCCGCTCCGTAAATCAACTTTGGAAAATATAACCGAGCCATGTAACTCGTCCAGCATGTCGTCTAGTCTCGGGATGGGAAACCGATACTTGACGGTGATGTTATTCACGGCTCATTGTCAATACACATCCGCCATGTTCCGTCTTTTTTGGTACGAGTAGAACTGGAACCGCACACGGACTTAAACTTTCTCGGACATATCCGTGATTCATGAGTTCATCAATTTGACGTTGTAGTTCTTTTGTTTCTTCGGGATTACAACGATACGCCGCTTTGTTCGGTAATGGAGCTCCCGGTATAAGATCAACTGGTGTTCAATCCCGCGGATAGGTGGTAATCCTACCGGCAAGTCTTCGAAATACGTCCAAAACTCGTGTAATAGTGCATCTATCTCCTCCTCATTTTGCGATTTGGTGGCAAGATTTGGACCTCCTTGATCATCATCAAATAAACACGTTCGCCATCGTCAATGGCGTGTTCGACTTCTTTCTCGTTTGCAAACATCGTAAGTTTCGGCCCTTCGACTTTTTCGTACTCATCGTCCGGATAGCTTGAGGTGACATAGGTTTAAGGACAATTTTTTTACCTTTGTCACGTAGCTCGTACTCATTACTCCTCCCTCGATGTAGTACGTCCCGATCAAATAGCCAAGGTCTTCCTAATAATACGTGACATGCGTCCATCGGTAGTACATCGCACGTAATGTCATCGCCATACGAACCCATGGTGAGTCCGACCTTCACTTGTCTTGAAACCTTCACTTTGTTTCCGTCATCGAGCCAATGGAGTGCATACGGCTTAGGATGGGCCGTGGTGACCAAGCCGAGTTTTGAAACCATCTCGCTTGATGCTACGTTTGTACAACTTCCACCGTCAATGATCAAGCTACACCATTTCTCTCGACACGACACTTCGTGTGAAAGATTTGGTCTCGTTGTTCTTCGTCACTGGTCGCCGTTTGCAACATGCGAAGGACAAGGTTCGTGTCATAGTTCGGGGCATCGTATGCCTCGCATTCTTCTTCTTCGTCGCTTCTAAGTTAAAAACGTCTCCAACTCTTTCTTCTTGGCTAATAATTCCTCTCGGGCGGCTATGGCTTCTCGTAACGTCACAATCCTCCGATTCGGACAAGCACTTTGATAGTGTCCAAATCCTTGACATTTGAAACATCGGACTTTAGATAGGCTCGTCTCTTTTGGTGTGGTAGGGGTTTTTGGAATGGTAGTAATTTGGCTTGTGGTGACAGGTTTTGGAAACGAGCTAGAACTCGCGCCAAAGTTGGTATTTCCGTATTTAGGTGGGAATTCGGGTTTAGAGAGTTTGGTTTTGTTTTGATTTTCCAACTTTATGCAAAGTCCGCATAAAGTATCGAAGTCAGAATAGGGGTAGAGTTCCACGGAATTAGCAATGTTTTTGTTCAAACCTCGTAGGAAACGGGACATGCGCAATTCTTCGCTTTCTTCAAGTTCTCCCATCAAGGATAAGTTTTCAAACTCCTCGATGTACTCCTCGACACTTAACTTCCCTTGCGTGAGGTCAGAAATTTTTCGGTACAGACTTAGCTTGTGTGTAGCCGGGACATATCTTTTTCGTAGTTTCCTTTTTAGGGAATCCCACGAACGTATCTTCTCTTTTCCGGCACGACTTCTCTGCGTCTTCATTCGCTCAAACCAAAGGGAAGCTCCCTTTCCAAGTTTGAGGATCGCGTACTTGCAACGTACCTCGTCATGGAGCTCCTTGAACTCAAACATTCGTTCAATTTTTCTTTCCCACTCCAGATAAACTTCAGGATCGGTGCCGCCTACGAACTCCGGAAGTTCGCTGGTCTTGTATTCATCCGCATGTCGTGGTGCATGCATGGTGTCATGTCCTCGTCGTGCATGGATTCTGGGCTCCGGCAAGCCACGAAGAACGTCACGTAGTTGTGCTACTTCTTCATCGGTGAATGCCATTTTCTTCAGTGATGTCGAGAACTGTGAGACAAGTGTCTCTGATACCACTTATGATACGAATTACGTAAGTAATACGTATAAAACACAACGGAAGGTTAACAAGTAACAAAGTATCACTCGAATTTTGTTAAGGGTGGCCGAAAATTGATGGTGTTTCGGCCGTGAAGTAGTGTGATGTACGGAGTTTGGCGTGTTTTATCGAACTAGACCTATAACTCGATAAAAGGGGTAATCTCTTCCCAAGACCTTTTGAGAATTGATCAAAGTTAAAATCTCGAAACTCGTCGAAACAATAACTTAAGGTTTGTCGAACTCGTTCAACGTATATTTCAAAGGAAATACAAAGTTTATTATGATTCTCGATGATTTACAAGTACAACGAACACTACTATATATAGTAGTTTACAACCGTACGAAAATACAACAAAACGAAAAAAGGAAACTTCCTAACACATCCTAATCGGCCGAAAATCTCCATGAGATACCAAGCAATCTTGGTGTTATTTAGATGAAAGAGACATGAAGCATCCTTTGGTCTTGATGGTGACATGAAGTAGAATCAAAACATTATCCTCCTTCCATGCATGCATTCGGCCGAAGACAAGGTAGGGAGATTTGGTGTAGATTTGTGATATCCTCCTTCTTGGAACTACATGGTGATAATGAAATGAGGGATAGTGACATGATGAAGAAAATCTTCACTCCATCCATTTGGTTCGGCCGTATGTGACAAGGTGGGGAAGGAGAAGATAACTTCATTATCTTGTCAAGATATGAAGTCAAGAATGTCCCTTTCAAGCATGATATGGCCGATCCACCATGCTTTCGGACCGATCCCGTCGTCGAATTCTACGTTACTCCGATTCCGATTAACAACGTAACTCCAAGCCGTTTAACATTTTCTCCTAAGTATAACGATGCATCATCATGAATGTCGATTTTTATCGGAGTTTCTTCGACTGGAATATTAGATATCGTATCAACTTCTTTGAAAATGACCGTAGGGACATTGTCTTCATCGAAAAAAGATTCTGTTGGGAATTCCTTGATGGAGGAAGACCTTAGATCGAATGCCGGTGGTGGGGCGTCGAAGGATTGGTGGTAAGATGGGGATTTGAACCTTCGATTGAAATATTTTTTGAACTTAAGCCAATCTTGGATTTTAGGCTTACGTTGTTGTGAACGGGACTGTTTCAGTTTTTGCCACCAAACGGCGGCGCTACCGCGGAGGCGCCTTGCCACCAACGAAACGCGGCGGTTGATCGGGGCAGCCTTGAAGTCCGAGTGCTCCTCACAAGCACGAAGCCAATCTATGCACGCATTTGAATCACTATCTCCGTGAAATTCCGGTATGCTGCGGAATTTGGCCAAGAAATCAATATCGTTGGCATTGTCTCTGCGTCTTTCTTGCATACGTCGCTCCAGTAAGCCGTTTAGTGCGTCACGGAGTGTCATCAAGAAATCGAGCTCGGAAAATTCCATAACAAGAATCAAGAGATAGTTCTTGACAAGAAATCGGACAGAAAATTTTCCAAGAAATCCGTGAAGAATGAACCAAGAAGATGATCAAAGAATCTGATCTCCACCGTTCAGACTGTAGTTCAATGAGTTGTCTTACCTTTGTCAAAATTTCGTGATGATCCAACGGTCGAATCCACGGGAAACTTTGTTTTCTTCCGACTGCGCTAATCTCAACAAAAAGAGTTCGTTGAATAAATCGCCCAAGGAGATGACCTTGGGCTCCGATACCACTTATGATACGAATTATCCGGGGAGAGGTGGATACGTATCGGTCGGAGTATATGTAAGGGTATGATAGCGGAAGGCTTTTACGAATATGTAGTTTTTTGAATGTATTTTGTATGTGAATAATATCGGATATAACAATAAAAAAATATCGAACAAGAAGATGATACGAATTACGTACGTAATGCGTATGAAATACAACGGAAGATTATTATGTCTTGACGATTATCAAAGTGTCACTCGAAAATACAAGGGGTGGCCGAACTTAAATGGATTTCGGCCGTGAGGTAGTAGTGTATACGGATTTGGATGTGTTTTATCGAACTAGACCTATAACTCGATAAAAGTAATCTCTTCCCAAGACCTATTGAGAATTGATCAAGTTAAAATCTCGAGACGCGTCGAAATAATAACCAAGGTTTTGTTGAACTCGTTCAACGTATATTTCAAGAGAAATACAATGTTTTATAAATTTCAAGATTCAAGATATTAACAATACAAGGGTGAACTACTATATATAGTAGTATACAAAAGATAAGGAAATAACAAAGACAAGAAAAACGAAAATACAAGTCTCCATCAAGCATGTTTCGGCCGAGATGTGTGGGGAAGGGAAGGATTTTGGACAAGATAACAATCTTGGACTAGATGACATTGACATGTAGAAAAAGACTTGATGAAAGTCTTCATCAAGGGGTCATTTTCGGCCGATTTGTGGGGAGGTTGATATCTTGATTTGGATATGGTATCTTCAAGTGTCTTGGACTTTATTTGGTGAATTTGTCATGTAGAAAAAAGACTTGATGAAAGTCTTCATCAAGTAGGAAATTTTCGGCCTATTCAAAGGAGGTGGGGATGAGGAGATTCTTCAATATCTTGTGAAAGATATGAAGACAAGCAAGGGTCCCTTTCAAGCATGCTTTGGCCGATTTTTATTATGGTGGGGAAGAGAAAATATCTTCATGATCTTGGACCAAATATGATGCTGTCGGTTTTGTCATTTCTGGGATCCAATGAGTCCGAATTTGGTCCTATGGTCTCATAAGATTTGTAGCTCTCTTTCTTAGCTTTCCATGGCCACTTGAATCACCTGAATCGGATTTCGGACGAGAAAGTTATGGACAAAATACTAAAACTGCTACGAAGTCGTCGTGCGCGCGAGAATTGGTAATTTGTCCATGTATTTTGCATGAGGATTTTATGTATGTCTGCGACTCAACCAAGCTTGGTCGGATGATCTTCTTTTTTGTATTTGATGATGTTGACCGATTCGTATCAAGTAGTCTTGTTGATGCTTTCATTATGGAGATTGTATGTTGAAGAAATAAGAATACACTTGTGTTTTCTTGGTGAATGCTTTTCATCGAAACCTTGGTTATAATTCGACGCGTTTTCGAGTTTTAATCGAATCGATTCTCAATAGGACTTGAGAAAAGATTATCTTATCAAACTATAGGTCTAGTTTGATAAATCATTCATATTGTTCTTGTTTATGTAAGCCGAATTGCCCTACTTTCGGTTATTGATACGAATTAACGTATGATATGTAAGTAAATTCGCCGGAAAATGCAGCGGTTATCTTTATTTCCTCACAACACTCTTTTTGTGTAACACTCGTAATATTCAACCGAAAGTAGGGCAATTCGGCTTTGTGAAAACACGAATAAAAATGAAAGTAGATTATCAAACTAGACCTATAGTTTGATAAAACAATCTCTCCTCAAGACCTATTGAGAATTGATTAAATTACAACTCGAAAACGCGTCGAATTATAATTGAAGTGTGCTGAAAATCATTCAACTAGAATACATAACATGTATTTCGTTTTTTGCAAGCTTCAAGATAGTTTATTCAAGGTTGAGGATGAGGCTATTATATAGCCTTTACAACTTACTAATGAGTTCAAACAAGATCACCAAAATCTAGCTAAAATACAAGCAAGTAATAAACTAAGCTATCAAGACTTTTGACAAAGATAGAAAAATGACACAAGTTTGGCTCCTTCCTTAGCATTTCGGCCGTGGGGTTCTTGAAGTAGTGGACAAGATATTTCTCATGTGATATCTTCTTGCAAGTCTTTGATAAGGATAGAAAATGAGATCAATCATCTTGGTGTCTTCTTCCTCCTTGATTTCGGCCGATTTGGGAGATGGTGACATGAACTAAATCTTCAACAATCTTGATATGGTGGACTTTGAACAAAAATACAACAAACTTTGAAAGTAGTGGGGACAAAGATCCTTCATGGATCCTTCATGGATCCTTCAAAGAATCGGCCGAAATCTTCCCCCTAACATGGCCGATTTTGTATGCATGAACATGCATACGTATGCATGTTTTGATACGTCTAAGTTATCCTGGTTCCGATGATTAAGATCGTTCCAATTTCCGCGGATGTTTTCTCACCAAAGTACGTAGGTGCATGTGCATGCAACTTGGTATTGTCACCTACGTCGATTCTTACTTCGCTTGCTTCGTTTGGAGATGCCGTAATCGCATCATCCCCTCCCCCTTTGAAAGGAATTGACCTCAATTCGGTGATTCCCTCGTCGTCAAGGTAAGAAGATAGATCGCCCACGTTAAAAGTGGCGTGCACCCCATAGTCGCCCGGAAGTTCTACTTTATACGCGTTGTCGTTCACTTTTCCCACGATTTTGTAAGGCCCCTCGGCCCTCGGCATAAGTTTGTTCTTGCGTTTGCTCGGAAATCTCTCTTTTCTTAAGTGTACCCAAACCAAGTCGCCTTCTTTGAATATTCTCGGTTTTCTGTGATTGTTGGATTTCCGTTTGTATTCATCATTCACCTCTTTGATTCGATCATGTATTTGCCCGTGCAATTTGATCATCGATTTGAGTTTCGACTCCGCATCTTTGTGTACCAAGTCATCTTTCGGCAATGGAATCAAGTCCAAGGGTATATAAGGATTTAACCCGTAAACGATTTCGAAAGGAGAATGTGCCGTAGCATGTGTAGGGGATCGGTTATAGGCAAATTCCGCATGAGCAAGCTTCACGTCCCAATCCTTTTGCGTTTTATTCACAAGTCCTCGCAACAACGTTCCTAATGTTCGATTGGTGACCTCGGTTTGACCATCGGTTTGCGGATGGTGCGAAGTGCTAAATAAGAGCTTCGTTCCCACTTTCCTCCATAAAGTATTCCAAAAATAGCTAAGGAATTTCGAATCTCGATCCGACACAATAGTCTTCGGTACTCCATGTAAACGAACCACCTCTCGGAAGTATAAGTCGGCCACGTTGCTTGCGTCGTCGGTTTTGTGGCAAGCCACGAAATGAGCCATCTTTGAGAACCGATCAACAACCACCATAATAGCATCTTTACCTCGTTGAGTACGGGGTAAAGCGACGATAAAGTCCATGGATACATCTTCCCACGGTCTTTCTGGAACCGGTAGAGGCATATATGATCCCGGTTTGAATGAACTCTTCGAGATGTGACATGTTACACATTTACTTAAAACATTGTAAACGTCTTTTAGCATTTTAGGCCAAAAGAAATGTTCTTTTAGTACTTCCAACGTTTTGGCCGTGCCAAAATGTCCTGCTAAACCACCTCCGTGAGCATCCCGGACCAATAATTTCCGAACCGCCTGTTTTGGAACACAAAGTCTATTTCCTTTAAATAGGAAATCATCTTGTAACATGAACTCCCCGAACGGACCAGATTTGCAACGAGTAAAAATTTCTCCGAAATCCTCATCATTTTCATAGCATTCCTTCAATATTTCGAAACCAAGTAACCGAACCTCCAGAGTAGAAAGCAAGGCATACCTCCTAGATAACGCATCCGCAACGACATTGCTTTTACCGTCTTTGTACTTGGATGAAAAGTGAAATGATTGTAGGAATTCCACCCACTTGGCATGCCTCGGACTCAGTTTATGTTGCCCGTTAATGTACTTTAATGATTCGTGATCCGAGTGTAGGATAAAATGCTTCGTCCGCAAGTAATGACTCAATGATCAAGGGCCCGTACGATAGCATAGAATTCTTTATCGTAAGTACAATAATTCAACCGAGCCCCGTTCAACTTCTCCGAAAAGTAAGCGATAGGTCGTTTACCTTGAATAAGAACCGCTCCAATTCCAACTCCGCTAGCGTCACACTCAACTTCGAATGGTTGATAAAAATCGGGTAGTGTTAGAATCGGTGCTTCGCATAACTTGGCCTTTAACTTCTCGAAAGCTCCTTGGGCAGCCCCGTTCCATACAAATGGTCCTTTTTTTAAACACTCCGTTATCGGGCTTGAGATGGTGCTGAAGTCTCGAATAAACCTCCGGTAAAAAGAAGCAAGTCCGTGAAATGATCTCACTTCCGTCACGGTCGTAGGGGTCGGCCAAGATTTAATTGCTTCGATTTTTGTTTGATCAACCGCCACTCCGTCCTTTGAAACGACATAGCCGAGAAAGACTATACTTTCGACTAGGAACGAACACTTCTCTTTTTTTCCATACAATTTTCGATCCCTCAAGGTTTCAAAGATTAGCCTTAAGTGCCCGAAATGTTCTTGTAGTGACTGACTATAGATTAGAATGTCATCCAAATACACAACCACGAACTTCCCGAAATGGTTTAAGTACCTCGTTCATCAACCTCATGAAGGTACTAGGCGCATTTGTAAGACCGAAAGGCATAACGGTCCACTCATATAATCCATTTTTCGTTTTGAAGGCCGTCTTCCACTCGTCACCTTCTCGCATTCGGATTTGATGATATCCGCTTCGTAAATCAACTTTGGAAAAGATCACCGAACCATGTAGTTCGTCTAACATATCATCAAGTCTCGGGATAGGGAACCGATACTTGACGGTGATATTGTTCACGGCCCGACTATCCACACACATCCGCCAAGAACCGTTTTTCTTAGGGACAAGTAAGACCGGAACCGCACACGGACTCAAACTCTCCCGGACATATCCGCGGTCCAAAAGCTCTTCGACTTGTCGTTGTAACTCCTTCGTCTCTTCGGGATTACATCTATATGCGGCTTTATTAGGAAGTGGTGCTCCGGTATAAGATCAATTTGGTGTTCGATACCGCGAATAGGTGGTAAACCCGACGGTAATTCTTCGGGAAAAACATCCTCAAATTCGCGTAACAACACATCTAGCTCTCCGTCATTTCGTACTCCTATGTTCTCGTCCCGTGTCTCTTTAAACATCACCAAGTATACTCGCTCCCGTCATTAATGGCATGTTCCATTTCTCTTTCACTAGCAAGCATGGTAAGTTTTGGTTTCTCCACTCGACTAGAACTCATCGAACGGATGGCTTGCGGGGACATCGGTTTGAGTACAATCTTCTTTCCTTTGTCTTGTAATTCATATTCATTACTTCGACCTCGATGTAAAACATCTCGGTCGAACATCCACGCCGTCCCAAAAGCACGTGGCATGCGTCCATCGGGAGTACGTCACATAACACATCGTCTCCGTAAGATCCCATAGTTAAGTTGACCCGTACTTGTCTTGTCACCTTCACCTTGCTTCCATCATCGAGCCAATGTAAAGCATATGGTCTCGGGTGAGCCATAGTAGTTAGCCCGAGCTTGGTGACCATCTCGTTTGATGCCACATTCGTGCAACTCCCTCCGTCTATGATCAAGCTACACCACTTTTCTCCGACTTTGCATTTGGAATGAAAAATCTGGTCTCTTTGTTCCGTATCACTTGGAATAATTTTGGTATGTAATGCTCGAAGCACTAAAGTAGTATCATATTCCGGAGCGTCATAAGTCTCGAAATCTTCATTTTCTTCCTCGGCCTCCACGTTAAATACGTCACCAAGGCCTTCCTTCTCGTCTTCGACTAAAAGTTCGTCTCGGACCGCAAGAGCTTCTCTCAAAGTGACCACCCGTTTATTTGGACATGCATTTTGATAGTGACCAAAGCCTTGACATTTAAAGCATCGTACTTTAGCCAAGCTCGTTTCCTTGGAAACGTGAGGAACCTTTGGTGCCGGGGTAGGGACTTGAAAAGGTGCGGTCGTTTTCGTAGTAGAACTTGAGCCGGCACTTGCATTTCCGAATTTGTATGGGAATTCGGGTTTGGTAAACTTCAACTTGTTTTGAGCTTCGATTTTTATGCATAGTCCGCATAAAGTGTCAAAATCTCCGTATGGGTATAATTCCACCGTATTTGAAATGTTTCGGTTTAGGCCACGTAAGAAACGTGACATTCTTTGTTCTTGATTTTCTTCAAGTTCCCCATTAAGGCCAAGCCTTCAAATTCATCGATGTATTCTTCCACACTTAGTTTCCTTGTACGAACTCCGCAATTTTTCGGTATAAGGTTAACCGGTGTGATGTCGGGACATACCTTTACGTAGTTTCTTTTAAAGAATCCCAAGAACGGATTTTCTCTTTTCCCGCACGAGCTCGTTGTGCTTTCATACCCTCGAACCATAAGGAAGCGCCCTTCCCTAACTTGAGAATTGTGTATTTGCAACGTTTCTCATCGTTAAGGTGTTTGAAGTCGAACATACGTTCAATCTTCCTCTCCCACTCCAAGTAAACTTCGGGATTAGTACCTCCGACAAATTCCGGAAGTTCATTAACTTTAAATTCGTCCACATGACGTGGTGAATGTGCGTCATATACTCCTCTTCTTGCTTGAAATCGTGGTTCTTGCATGGTGTGTAGTGCTTCACGTAGTTTCTCCATGAAATCGTCGGAAAAATCCATGATACGGTAGTTTTGATAAGAAAAAAATCGCCAAGAGAATTTCGCCAAGGAAGTAACCTTGGGCTCCGATGCCACTTATGATACGAATTAACGTATGATATGTAAGTAAATTCGCCGGAAAATGCAGCGGTTATCTTTATTTCCTCACAACACTCGTTTTTGTGTAACACTCGTAATATTCAACCGAAAGTAGGGCAATTCGGCTTTGTGAAAACACGAATAAAAATGAAAGTAGATTATCAAACTAGACCTATAGTTTGATAAAACAATCTCTCCTCAAGACCTATTGAGAATTGATTAAATTACAACTCGAAAACGCGTCGAATTATAATTGAAGTGTGCTGAAAATCATTCAACTAGAATACATAACATGTATTTCGTTTTTTGCAAGTTTCAAGATGGTTTATTCAAGGTTGAGGATGAGGCTATTATATAGCCTTTACAACTTACTAATGAGTTCAAACAAGATCACCAAAATCTAGCTAAAATACAAGCAAGTAATAAACTAAGCTATCAAGACTTTTGACAAAGATAGAAAAATGACACAAGTTTGGCTCCTTCCTTAGCATTTCGGCCGTGGGGTTCTTGAAGTAGTGGACAAGATATTTCTCATGTGATATCTTCTTGCAAGTCTTTGATAAGGATAGAAAATGAGATCAATCATCTTGGTGTCTTCTTCCTCCTTGATTTCGGCCGATTTGGGAGATGGTGACATGAACTAAATCTTCAACAATCTTGATATGGTGGACTTTGAACAAAAATACAACTAACTTTGAAAGTAGTGGGGACAAAGATCCTTCATGGATCCTTCATGGATCCTTCAAAGAATCGGCCGAAATCTTCCCCCTAACATGGCCGATTTTGTATGCATGAACATGCATACGTATGCATGTTTTGATACGTCTAAGTTATCCCGGTTCCGATGATTAAGATCGTTCCAATTTCCGCGGATGTTTTCTCACCAAAGTACGTAGGTGCATGTGCATGCAACTTGGTATTGTCACCTACGTCGATTCTTACTTCGCTTGCTTCGTTTGGAGATGCCGTAATCGCATCAGTTATATCTTACGAGTGTTACACATATACGAGTGTTGTGAGGTAACAAAATATATCCGCTGCATTTTCCGGCGAATTTACGTTCATCTTAATACGTAATTCGTATCATTAGTGGCATCGGAGCCCAAGGCTATTTCCTTGGCAATTTTATTGAAGATTTCTTGTTCAAAACTATCTCTTGATTCTTGTTATGGATTTCTCCGATCCCGATTTCTTGATGAAACTCCGGGACGCACTAAGCGGTCTACCGGAACCACGTATGCAAGCAAGACGCGGGGATGACGCACGTCAAATACACCATGCGGATGAGTTTAAAGTAAACGAACTTCCGGAGTTCGTTGGAGGTACCGATCCCGAAGCTTATTTGGAGTGGGAACGGAAAATTGAACGCATGTTCGAATTCAAAGACCTTAACGACGAGAAACGTTGCAAATATGCAATTCTCAAGTTAGGGAAGGGTGCTTCTCTTTGGTTTGAAGGAGTAAAGACGCGAAGAACTCGGGAGGGAAAAGCAAAAATCCGTTCGTGGGATTCTTTAAAAAGAAAACTTCGTAAGAGGTATGTGCCAACATCACACCGGTTAACCTTATACCGGAAGATTGCCGACTTCATGCAAGGCAAACTAAGTGTCGGTGAATATATTGAAGAGTTCGAAAGTTTGGTCTTGATGGGAGAGCTAGAAGAAAACGAAGAACAAAAGATGTCCCGTTTTTTACGTGGCTTAAATAAAAACATAGCCAACACGGTGGAGTTATATCCATATGAAGATTTCGATACTTTATGTGGACTATGCATAAAGATAGAAGCCCAAAATAAATTGAAGTTTTCAAGACCCGAATTTCCTTCCAAATTCAGGAATCCAAGTGCCGGTTCGAGTTCGGGTACTAAAAGCACCACACCAAGTCATGTCCCTGTCACGGCACCTAAGACTCCCTGCGTACCCAAAGAAACAAGTTTGGCGAAGGTACGATGTTTCAAGTGTCAATGATTCGGCCATTACCAAAATGCATGTCCGAACAAACGGGTGGTGACACTAAGAGAGGCTCTTGAGGCCCGGGAAGAATTATTAGCCGAGGACGAAGAAGAAAGACTCGGCGACGTGTTTGATGTAAACACCGAAGAAGAAGAGGAGTGTGAGGCTTACAATGCTCCGGACTATGACACGAGCCTAGTCCTTCGCACTTTACAAGTCAAGACGGTTTCGAGGGACACGGAGCAACGAGATCAAATATTCCACACCAAGTGTCAAATTAAAGACAAATGGTGTAGTTTGATAATCGATGGAGGAAGTTGTACGAATGTTGCTTCAAGCGAGATGGTGACAAAGCTCGGACTCATCACTACTACTCATCCAAAACCATACGCGTTACATTGGCTCGATGATGGGAGTAAGGTGAAAGTTTCGAAACAAGTACGGGTCGGATTAACTATGGGTTCGTATGGTGACAACGTACTATGTGATGTACTCCCGATGGATGCATGCGACATACTTCTGGGCCGACCGTGGCTATTTGATAGAGACGTTTTACATCGAGGAAGGAGTAACGAATATGAATTACGGGATAAAGGCAAGAAGATTGTGTTCAAACCAATGGCACCCCAAGCCATTCGATCGATGAGTTCTAATCAAATGGAGAAACCGAAGCTTACTATGTTTGCTAGTGAGAAGGAGGTAAGACACGCTATTGACGATGGTGAACGTGTGTATTTATTAATGATTAAAGAAACACGAGATGTTGACGTGATTGTGCAAGGCAAGAGAGATATCGATACCTTGCTACAAGAATTTGCGGATGTCTTTCCGGAAGACTTACCACCGGGTTTGCCACCCTTACGTGGGATTGAACACCAAGTCGACCTTGTACCGGGTGCATCACTCCCTAACAAGGCCGCCTATCGATGTAACCCCGAGGAGACAAAGGAGTTGCAAAAGCAAATCGAGGAACTAATGAACCGCGGGTACGTTCGAGAAAGTTTGAGCCCTTGTGCGGTTCCGGTTTTACTTGTTCCAAAGAAGGATGGGTCATGGCGGATGTGTATAGATAGTAGAGCCGTGAACAACATAACCATCAAATATCGGTTCCCAATTCCGAGACTTGATGATATGTTGGACGAGTTGCATGGTTCGGTGATTTTTTCGAAGGTTGATTTGAGAAGCGGCTATCATCAAATTCGCATGCGGGAAGGAGATGAATGGAAAACGGCTTTCAAGACAAAACATGGATTATATGAATGGCTCGTCATGCCCTTTGGCCTTACAAATGCGCCAAGTACTTTCATGCGATTAATGAATGAGGTACTTAAGCCATTTTTGGGAAAATTTGTCGTCGTATACTTGGACGACATCTTAATTTATAGTCGATCATTGCAAGAGCATACCGGGCACTTGAGGGAAGTCTTTGAGATCCTTAGGGATCAAAAACTTTATGGGAAAAAGGAGAAGTGTTCGTTTCTAGTCGAGAGTGTAGCCTTTCTTGGCTACATCGTTTCTAAAGAAGGAGTGTCGGTTGATCAAACCAAGATCGAGGCGATTAAATCTTGGCCTACGCCTAAAACCATCACGGAAGTCCGATCCTTTCACGGACTTGCTTCATTTTATCGGAGGTTCATACGAGACTTTAGTACCATTTCTAGTCCGATAACGGAATGCTTGAAAAAGGGACCGTTTATGTGGAACGGGCCGCCCAAGGGGCGTTTGAAAAATTGAAGGCGAAAATGTGTGAAGCACCTATCTTGGCTTTACCCGACTTTTCACAACCTTTCGAGGTAGAATGTGACGCAAGTGGAGTGGGTATTGGGGCGGTCCTCGTCCAAGGGAGGCGACCAATTGCCTACTTTTCAGAGAAATTGGGTGGGGCTCGACTCAACTATTGTACTTATGACAAGGAGTTCTATGCCATTGTGATAGCTCTTGATCATTGGAGCCATTACCTTCGGCCGAAACATTTCATCCTACATTCGGATCATGAGTCCTTGAAATATATCAACGGCCAACTAAAGTTGAGTCCGAGACATGCTAAATGGGTGGAATTCTTGCAATCATTCCACTTTTCATCGAAGTACAAAGATGGAAAGAGCAACGTTGTGGCGGATGCTTTGTCTAGACGGTATGCCTTGCTCTCTACTCTTGACATTCGGTTGCTTGGGTTCGAAGCATTGAAGGAGTATTATGATGGGGATGTGGATTTTGGTGAGGTTTTCATTCGGTGTAAATCCGGTCCGTTTGGAGAGTTTACGTTGCAAGAAGGATTCCTTTTCAAAGGGAATCGCCTATGTTTACCCAAACACCCGATTCGGGAATTATTAGTTCGGGAAGCTCACGGTGGAGGCTTGGCCGGTCATTTTGGTTCAGCCAAAACGTTGGAGGTCCTTAAAGAGCATTTTCATTGGCCGAAGATGCAAGTGAATGTACACGACATAATTAATAAGTGTGTGACATGCCATATTGCTAAAAGTTCATTCAAACCGGGAGCATACATGCCTTTGCCGATTCCGGAAAGACCGTGGGAAGATGTCTCAATGGATTTTATTGTTGCTTTGCCTCGTACTCAACGAGGGAGAGATGCTATTATGGTTGTCGTAGACCAATTTTCGAAGATGGCTCACTTTGTGGCTTGCCACAAGACAGACGACGCGAGTAACGTCGCCGATTTGTATTTCCGAGAAATCGTACGATTGCATGGTGATACGAATTACGTATGTAAGTGTACGTAATGCGTATGAAATACAACGGAATATTATTATGTTTGGAAAAGTATCAAAGTATCAACCAAAAGTACAAGGTGGTGACCGAAATTTATACGGTTTTCGGCCGTGATGTAGGATAGTGTATGGGTTTGAATGTGTTTTACCGAATTAGACCTATAACTCGATAAAGATAATCTCTCCTCAAGACCTATTGAGAATCGATCAAGTTATAATTCGAGACGCGTCGAAATAATAACTAAAGTTTTGTTGAACTCGTTCAACGTATATTTCAAAGAAATACAAGGTTTATTACTTTCAAGATTATTTACAAATGTTACAAGTACTACTATATATAGTAGTTTCCAACCGTAAGAAAATACAACAAAACGAGAAATGAAACTTCCTAGCAACTCCTTCAAATCGGCCGAATCATGTAGGGTTCATGAGGATTTTGTGGTGATATGATATCAAGTCTTTTTGGAATTATCATGGTGATTAGGACATGAAGGATAATGACATGAAGGAGACATTTGATGAAAGTCTTCATCAAATTCTTTTGTTCAAATCGTGAGGTATCATGGTGGGAAGGTGATATGATATCAAGTCTTTTTGGAATTATCATGGTGATTAGGACATGAAGGATAATGACATGAAGGAGACATTTGATGAAAGTCTTCATCAAATTCTTTTGTTCAAATCGTGAGGTATCATGGTGGGAAGGTGATATATCTTCATTTGGAGTTATTATGGTGATGGTGACATGAAGAAGATATTTGATGAAAGTCTTCATCAAATCTTAAGCTTGGGCCGATTTTGTAGTGAGGTGGGGAAGGAGAAATATCTTCATTTGGAAGTATTATGGTGATGGTGACATGAAGAAGATATTTGATGATAGTCTTCATCAAATTCTCATGCTTGGGCCGTTTTTTATTGAGGTGGGGAAGGCTTGGACGATTTGTAGTAATGGTGGGGAAGGTATCTTCAAAGTAGGGACAATATCAAAGGAAATCTTTGAAAGTGACATACTTGAACAAAATGATAGGGGGCGAAAAACGATTGGTGGTGGTGTTTGAAGGATGATTGAAAGTGACACTTCAAGACTTTGAACATGAAAGGGGGGGGGGGGGGCGATGGGTTTGTGATGTGGGGGTGGAATCTTTGTGATGATCTTTGACAAAGATTTGTGAAAACCTTGTAATGAAAAGATAACAAATGTGACAAAATCTTCATGGTGTTGGGGAATGGGACGGCCGAATGTAATTCATGACTTTAGTATGCATGGTGCATACTACGTATGCATATCGACATATCTACGTTATTCCGAGTCCGATCACTAAAAATGCATTCCAATCTTCTTCATTCGGAATAGTCATTTTCGTATCATTATTCGGAATAGTTGTTTTCGTATCATTCTGGTATCAGAGCCATGAAGATATCATGTCCTAATCCGGTTGGGCTCTCCATAATCCGGCCCAATTTCCATGACACTAACCGGCTCCTCATCATTAATCCGGCGTATTCTTTTTTGTAATTGGTAACTGAATTAAGAAATTCAGGTGCGGTTATTTTGTTGGTGATACGAATTACGTATATAAGTGTACGTAAAACGTATAAAATACAACGGAAGATTATCACGGTTTTCACAAGTATCAAAGTAACAACGAAAATAAAAAGGTGGTGGCCGAATTTATGTGGTTTTCGGCCGTGGGGTAGGATAGTGTATGGGATTGAATGTGTTTTATCGAATTAGACCTATAACTCGATAAAGATAATCTCTCCTCAAGACCTATCGAGAATTGATCAAGTTATAATTCGAGACGCGTCGAAATAATAACCAAAGTTTTGTTGAACTCGTTCAACGTATATTTCAAGAGAAATACAATGTTTATAACTTTCAAGATATGTTTCAAGGGCTGAAAATGTGGCTTATGATACGAATCGGTCAACATCATCAAATACAAAAAAGAAGATTATCCAACCAAGCTTGATTGAGTCGCAGGCATACATAAAATCCTCATGCAAAATACATGGACAAATTACCAATTCTCGCGCGCACGACGACTTCGTAGCAGTTTTAGTATTTTGCCCATAACTTTCTCGTCCGAAATCCGATTCAGGTGATTCAAGTGGCCATGGAAAGCTAAGAAAGAGAGCTACAAATCTTATGAAGACCATAGGACCAAATTCGGACTCATTGGATCCCAGAAATGACAAAACCGACAGCATCATATTTGGTCCAAGATCATGAAGATATTTTCTCTTCCCCACCATAATAAAAATCGGCCAAAGCATGCTTGAAAGGGACCCTTGCTTGTCTTCATATCTTTCACAAGATATTGAAGAATCTCCTCATCCCCACCTCCTTTGAATAGGCCGAAAATTTCCTACTTGATGAAGACTTTCATCAAGTCTTTTTTCTACATGACAAATTCACCAAATAAAGTCCAAGACACTTGAAGATACCATATCCAAATCAAGATATCAACCTCCCCACAAATCGGCTGAAAATGACCCCTTGATGAAGACTTTCATCAAGTCTTTTTCTACATGTCAATGTCATCTAGTCCAAGATTGTTATCTTGTCCAAAATCCTTCCCTTCCCCACACAGCTCTACCAAACAGGCTTGATGGAGACTTGTATTTTCGTTTTTCTTGTCTTTGTCATTTCCTTATCTTTTGTATACTACTATATATAGTAGTTCACCCTTGTATTGTGAAGAATCTTGAATCTTGAATATTAATAAACCTTGTATTTCTTTGAAATATACGTTGAACGAGTTCAACAAAACCTTGGTTATTATTTCGACGCGTCTCGAGATTATAACTTGATCAATTCTCAATAGGTCTTGGGAAGAGATTACTTTTATCGAGTTATAGGTCTAGTTCGATAAAACACATCCAAATCCGTATACACTACTACCTCACGGCGAAATCCATTTAAGTTCGGCCACCCTTGTATTTTCGAGTGACACTTTGATAATCGTCAAGACATAATAATCTTCCGTTATATTTCATACGCATTAAACGTAATTCGTATCATCTTCTTGTTCGATATTTTTTATTGTTATATCCGATATTATTCACATACAAAATACATCCGAAAACTCCATATTCGTAAAAGCCTTCCGCTATCATACACTTACATATACTCCGACCGATACGTATCCACCTCTCCCCGGATAATTCGTATCATAAGTGGTATCGGAGCCCAAGGTCATCTCCTTGGGCGATCAACTATATTCACCGAAATTTTTTTGTTGAAGTATTTAGTCACCTTCTTGGGTTGTTCTTCACGGTTAGAAGAATTTTCGCATAACATTGGCAGATTAGCGCAGTCGGAAGAAAACAAAGTTTCCCGTGGATTCGACCGTTGGATCATCACGAAATTTTGACAAAGGTAAGCCAACTCATTGAACTACAGTCTGAACGGTGGAGATCAGATTTCATCTTCTTGGTTCATTCTTCACGGATTCTTGGAAAATTTTCTGTCCGACTTCTTGTCAAGAACTATCTCTTGATTCTTGTTATGGATTTCTCCGAGCTCGATTTCTTGATGACACTCCGTGACGCACTAAACGGCTTACCGGAGCAACGTATGCAAGAAAGACGCAGAGACGATGCCAACGATATTGATTTCTTGGCCAAATTCCGCAGCATACCGGAATTTCACGGAGATAGTAATCCAAATGCGTGCATAGATTGGCTTCGTGCTTGTGAGGAGCACTCGGACTTCAAGGCTGCCCCGATCAACCGCCGCGTTTCGTTGGTGGCAAGGCGCCTCCGCGGTAGCGCCGCCGTCTGGTGGCAAAATCAAATGATCCGTTCACAACAACGTAAGCCAAAAATCAAAGATTGGCAAAAATTCACAAAATATTTCAATCGAAGGTTCAAACCATACCACCACTCGTTGTTCCCCCACCACCATTCCTTCGACACCCCGCCGCCGACATTCGGTCAAAGTTTTTTCCCCATCAAAGAATTTCCAGCAAAGCCTTGTGTCGATGAAGACGATGTTCCTACCACCATTTTCAATGAGGTAGACGAGACAGAGGTTTCAACGGCGCAATACAACGAAGAAGATGAGTTGAGCCGTGTTTCCCTAATTGATGAACCTGGATCTTGCTACTTTGAGCATGGGCGATTGGTTATGTTGGCCAAATTGACCAAAACGGACCAAATTATTTTAATGATGAGGAGCGGTTAGTGTCATGGAAATTGGTCCGGATTATGAAGGGCCACCGATTTGATACCGAACCAGTTGACGAAGAGGAACCCATAATTGATTCTCGTATTTCCCATTGTTGATGTTGTGCCCGACGGCGATCCATGTCTCGCTGTAAGTTATTTTGAAGATTTTTGTCCAAACTCCAATGAGGTGTTTTCGGTTCTTGATACGGAGCAAGAAGATGTTATAATTCCGGAACATCTATATCTTGAGCCTTACCAAGATTTTGTTATGAAAGTAGACGACGAAGCGTTTTTCCCAAGGCTTGAAGTGGCATCCGATGAAGAGCGACCTATTATTACTGTCGTGCTTCCCATTTCAGATGTCCGGTTATATGATGATTCATATCATGATATCGGTATTACCTCGCAGAATAATTATTATTATTTTATTAATAATGATAGTTATTTTGTTGGTGATTCTCGAGAGGGCCCCACTACCTATCGTCTCAAGATTTTGGGTCATGTACGTACTGCGGACATCTTCGAGATCAAATACTTAGAGGCTTTAGTCAATTATCTTGGTGACGAAGGGAGTTCGGAATTGAGGACAATTCCCTTTAAAGAGAGAGGGTATGATACGAATCGGTCAACATCATCAAATACAAAAAAGAAGATTATCCAACCAAGCTTGATTGAGTCGCAGGCATACATAAAATCCTCATGCAAAATACATGGACAAATTACCAATTCTCGCGCGCACGACGACTTCGTAGCAGTTTTAGTATTTTGCCCATAACTTTATCGTCCGAAATCCGATTCAGGTGATTCATGTGGCCATGGAAAGCTAAGAAAGAGAGCTACAAATCTCATGAAGACCATAGGACCAAATTCGGACTCATTGGATCCCAGAAATGACAAAACCGACAGCATCATATTTGGTCCAAGATCATGAAGATATTTTCTCTTCCCCACCATAATAAAAATCGGCCAAAGCATGCTTGAAAGGGACCCTTGCTTGTCTTCATATCTTTCACAAGATATTGAAGAATCTCCTCATCCCCACCTCCTTTGAATAGGCCGAAAATTTCCTACTTGATGAAGACTTTCATCAAGTCTTTTTTCTACATGACAAATTCACCAAATAAAGTCCAAGACACTTGAAGATACCATATCCAAATCAAGATATCAACCTCCCCACAAATCGGCCGAAAATGACCCCTTGATGAAGACTTTCATCAAGTCTTTTTCTACATGTCAATGTCATCTAGTCCAAGATTGTTATCTTGTCCAAAATCCTTCCCTTCCCCACACATCTCGGCCGAAACATGCTTGATGGAGACTTGTATTTTCGTTTTTCTTGTCTTTGTCATTTCCTTATCTTTTGTATACTACTATATATAGTAGTTCACCCTTGTATTGTGAAGAATCTTGAATCTTGAATATTAATAAACCTTGTATTTCTTTGAAATATACGTTGAACGAGTTCAACAAAACCTTGGTTATTATTTCGACGCGTCTCGAGATTATAACTTGATCAATTCTCAATAGGTCTTGGGAAGAGATTACTTTTATCGAGTTATAGGTCTAGTTCGATAAAACACATCCAAATCCGTATACACTACTACCTCACGGCCGAAATCCATTTAAGTTCGGCCACCCCTTGTATTTTCGAGTGATACTTTGATAATCGTCAAGACATAATAATCTTCCGTTATATTTCATACGCATTACGTACGTAATTCGTATCATCTTCTTGTTCGATATTTTTTATTGTTATATCCGATATTATTCACATACAAAATACATCCGAAAACTCCATATTCGTAAAAGCCTTCCGCTATCATACACTTACATATACTCCGACCGATACGTATCCACCTCTCCCCGGATAATTCGTATCAGCTTATAAATAGCCATTACAAGATCACACAAAAATCTAACAAGATCAACAACAATCAAACAAAGGATTAAACAATTAAAACAAGATTTGACAAAGTAAAAACTAAGACTTGGTAGAGGACATTTTGGCCGTGATGTAGGAGAGGAGGAGGGGACAACAATCTTTCACATGTGATACTTGACAAAGACAACAAAAATCACCAAATCTTCATCAAGCTTGGACCATAATTTTCGGTCATAAATACCACTGTACATTTGAACGGTTCGTGTGGCTTGATAGAAGCATAATTGGACCTTGGACCGTTTCACATGATTTATAGATCTTTTTTTATCTTTCCATGGCCGCTTGAATCACCTAAATCGGACTTCGTATGAGAGAGTTATGATTAAAATACGAAAACTGCTACGAAGTAGTCATACGCGCGGGAATTGGTAATTTTGTCCGCTTTTCGCCTTTTTCACTCGAGCTCGTCAATTACGTATGGGGGGGCGAATTTGGTGTTGGTGAGGGTGGAGAAAAATCTTCATGGGGACAAGATCAAAGATATGAAGATTGTGATGGGGACAAGTCTTGAAAGTGACAAAAATTGAAACTAAAAAAAAGGGGTGGGGACAAGTCTTCACATGTGAAGACTTTGAAGATTATAATGGGGGGGGGGGGACGTATAACTTGATGTATGGAAGGGAGAAGTCCCTTTCAACATGGGGACAAAATCATTCAAGACTTTGAACATGGGTATGTTACGTATGCATGTTGATACGTCTAAGTTATTCCGAGTCGTATCATTATTCGGAATAGTCATTTTCGTATCATTCCCTCTCCCTTTAAAAGGAATTGTCCTCAATTCCGAACTCCTGTCGTTTCCAAATGAAATAGCTAGAACCTCTACGTACTTGATTTCGAAAATATCCGCAGTGCGTATATGGCCCAAAATCTTGAGACGGTAGGTAATATGGGATCTCCGGGAATCACCAAACAAATAACTATCATTATTAATGAAATAATAATAATTATTCTGTGAGGTAATACCGATATCATGATATGAATCATCATATAACCGGACATCTGAAATGGGAAGCACGACAGTAATAATAGGTCGCTCTTCATCGGATGCCACTTCAAGCCACAGGAAAACGCTTCGTCGTCTACTTTCATATCAAAATCTTGGTAAGGCTCAAGATATAGATGTTCCGGAATTATAACATCTTCTTGCTCCGTATCAAGAACCGAAAACACCTCATTGGAGTTTGGACAAAAATCTTCAAAACAACTTACAGCGAGACATGGATCGCCGTCGGGCACAACATCAAAAATGGGAAACACGGAATCAATTATGGGTTCCTCTTCGTCAACTGGTTCGGTATCAAATACTGGTGGCCCTTCATAATCCGGCCCAATTTCCATGACACTAACCGGCTCCTCATCATTAAAATAATTTGGTCCGTTTTGGTCAATTTGGCCAACATAACCAACTGGCCCATGCTCAAAGTAGCAAGATCCAGGTTCATCAATTAGGGAAACACGGCTCAACTCATCTTCTTCGTTGTATTGCGCCGTTGAAACCTCTGTCTCGTCTACCTCATTGAAAATGGTGGTAGGAACATCGCCTTCATCGACACAAGGCTTTGCTGGAAATTCTTTGATGGGGAAAAACCTTAGATCGAAGGTCGGTGGCGGGGTGGCCGAACTTACGCAATTTTCGGTGTGGTGCCGTTGGTGGATCGTGGCGGTGAGAATTTGTGGGGATGAATTTCCGAGTAAAGTGTTTTATGAATTTGTTCCAGTCTCTTAGTTTGGGTTTACCTTGGTGTAAGCAGTGGTTTTCAATTTACGCCACTGTGTCGAGGCGCGACCACGAAGGCGTTCGTCGCCAACGAGACTCGGCGGTCTCTGGAATTGAATTGTGGTTGAAAAACTCCTCACAAACGTGGAGCCAATCGGCACACCTTACGGATCTAATGTCCCATGAACTCCTGCATTTGTGTAATGCGTCGCGTAATATCGCCAAGAGATAAATATCGTTGAACTCCATTTTGTTGAAAGATCAGGAACCTTAACTGAATTAAGAAATTCAGGTGTGGTTTCCGATGACAAGAATCAAGAGATATTTTCTTCGACAAGCAATTGTTGAATAAATCGCCCAAGGAGATGACCTTGGGCTCCGATACCACTTATGATACGAATTACGTATATAAGTATACGTAAAACGTATAAAATACAACGGAAGATTATCACGGTTTTCACAAGTATCAAAGTAACAACGAAAATAAAAAGGTGGTGGCCGAATTTATGTGGTTTTCGGCCGTGGGGTAGGATAGTGTATGGGATTGAATGTGTTTTATCGAATTAGACCTATAACTCGATAAAGATAATCTCTCCTCAAGACCTATTGAGAATTGATCAAGTTATAATTCGAGACGCGTCGAAATAATAACCAAAGTTTTGTTGAACTCGTTCAACGTATATTTCAAGAGAAATACAATGTTTATAACTTTCAAGATATTTTACAAATGTTACAAGTACTACTATATATAGTAGTTTCCAACCGTAAGAAAATACAACAAAACGAGAAATGAAACTTCCTAGCAACTCCTTCAAATCGGCCGAATCATGTAGGGTTCATGAGGATTTTGTGGTGATATGATATCAAGTCTTTTTGGAATTATCATGGTGATTAGGACATGAAGGATAATGACATGAAGGAGACATTTGATGAAAGTCTTCATCAAATTCTTTTGTTCAAATCGTGAGGTATCATGGTGGGAAGGTGATATGATATCAAGTCTTTTTGGAATTATCATGGTGATTAGGACATGAAGGATAATGACATGAAGGAGACATTTGATGAAAGTCTTCATCAAATTCTTTTGTTCAAATCGTGAATCATGGTGGGAAGGTGATATATCTTCATTTGGAGTTATTATGGTGATGGTGACATGAAGAAGATATTTGATGAAAGTCTTCATCAAATCTTAAGCTTGGGCCGATTTTGTAGTGAGGTGGGGAAGGAGAAATATCTTCATTTGGAAGTATTATGGTGATGGTGACATGAAGAAGATATTTGATGAAAGTCTTCATCAAATTCTCATGCTTGGGCCGTTTTTTATTGAGGTGGGGAAGGCTTGGACGATTTGTAGTAATGGTGGGAAGGTATCTACAATCTAGCGACAATATCAAAGCAAATCTTTGAAAGTGACATACTTGAACAAAATGATAGGGGAAAACGATTGGTGGTGGTGTTTGAAGGATGATTGAAAGTGACACTTCAAGACTTTGAACATGAAAGGGGGGGGGGGGCGATGTGTTTGTGATGTGGGGGTGGAATCTTTGTGATGATCTTTGACAAAGATTTGTGAAGACCTTGTAATGAAAAGATAACAAATGTGACAAAATCTTCATGGTGTTGGGGAATGGGGCGGCCGAATGTAATTCATGACTTTAGTATGCATGGTGCATACTACGTATGCATGTCGACATGTCTACGTTATTCCGAGTCCGATCACTAAAAATGCATTCCAATCTTCTTCATTCGGAATAGTCATTTTTGTATCATTATTCGGAATAGTTGTTTTCGTATCATTCCCTCTCTCTTTAAAGGGAATTGTCCTCAATTCCGAACTCCCTTCGTCACCAAGATAATTGACTAAAGCCTCTAAGTATTTGATCTCGAAGATGTCCGCAGTGCGTACATGGCCCAAAATCTTGAGACGATAGGTAGTGGGGCCCCCTCGAGAATCACCAACAAAATAACTATCATTATTAATAAAATAATAATAATAATTACTCCGCTGTAATACCGATATCATGACATGAGTGGATATACGAAATGGGACGCAGTTAACTCCACATCGGGTTCTTCCTCCGAATTGGAAACACCGATTTCTTGGGTTCATCATCAAAAATGGAAAACACAGAATTTATTACGGTGGGAACCATAGGATTTATTACGGATTCCTCTTCATCAATTGATTCCTCATCAAATGTCGGTCCGTCATAATCTAACCAACACTCCGCTTCAATATTCCGGGCTCCTCCAATAATGTCTCATCAAAAATTAATCCACTAGGCTCGTTTGCATCGCAACAAAGTCATACGACCCACTTTGCTCCGATAGAGCACTCGACTCAACCATCGTCTTCTTTGTCATCAAAAATGCCGCAGAAATTCTGTCATATCAAAGTCGGCAGTGACAAAGAGTACATATTCAAAAATAGCCGTTTCAGAAAGCATAAGGCCGTGATCTTGTTTCGCGTTACTAAAATAATTTGGTCCGTTTTGGTCAATTTGGCCAACACAACCAACTGGCCCATGATCAAAGTAGCAAGATCTAGGTTCGTCGACTAGGGAGACACGGCTCAACTCATCTTCTTCGTTGAATTGCTCCGTTGAAAACTCTGTCTCGTCTACTTCACTGAAAATGGTGGTAGGGACATCGTCTTCGTCAAAAAAACTTACTGAAATTCTTCGATGAAAAAAAAATCTTTGATCAAAGGTTGGCGGCGGGGCGTCGAAGGATTGGTGGTGGGAGAACAACGAGTGGTGGTATGGTTTGAACCTTCGATTGAAATATTTTGTGAATTTTTGCCAATCTTTGATTTTTGGCTTACGTTGTTGCGAACGGGACTGTTTCAGTTTTTGCCACCAGACGGCGGCGCTACCGCGGAGGCGCTTTGTCACCAGCGAAACGCGGAGGTTGATCGGGGCAGCCTTGAAGTCCGAGTGCTCCTCACAAGCACGAAGCCAATCTATGCACGCATTTGGATTACTATCTCCGTGAAATTCCTGATCTTTGCGAATTTGGCCAAGAAATCAATATTGTTGGCATCGTCTCTGCGTCTTTCTTGCATACGTTGCTCCGGTAAGCCGTTTAGTGCATCACGGAGTGTCATCAAGAAATCGAGCTCGGAGAAATCCATAACAAGAATCAAGAGATAGTTCTTGACAAGAAATCGGACAGAAAATTTTCCAAGAAATCCGTGAAGAATGAACCAAGAAGATGATCAAAGAATCTGATCTCCACCGTTCAGACTGTAGTTCAAGAAGTTGGCTTACCTTTGTCAAAATTTCGTAATGATCCAACGGTCGAATCCACGGGAAACTTTGTTTTCTTCCGACTGCTCTAATCTCAACAAAAAAAATCGTTGAATAACTCGCCCAAGGAGATGACCTTCTGCTCCGATACCACTTATGATACGAATTACGTATGTAAGTGTACGTAATGCGTATGAAATACAACGGAATATTATTATGTTTGGAAAAGTATCAAAGTATCAACCAAAAGTACAAGGTGGTGACCGAAATTTATACGGTTTTCGGCCGTGATGTAGGATAGTGTATGGGTTTGAATGTGTTTTACCGAATTAGACCTATAACTCGATAAAGATAATCTCTCCTCAAGACCTATTGAGAATCGATCAAGTTATAATTCGAGACGCGTCGAAATAATAACTAAAGTTTTGTTGAACTCGTTCAACGTATATTTCAAAGAAATACAAGGTTTATTACTTTCAAGATTATTTACAAATGTTACAAGTACTACTATATATAGTAGTTTCCAACCGTAAGAAAATACAACAAAACGAGAAATGAAACTTCCTAGCAACTCCTTCAAATCGGCCGAATCATGTAGGGTTCATGAGGATTTTGTGGTGATATGATATCAAGTCTTTTTGGAATTATCATGGTGATTAGGACATGAAGGATAATGACATGAAGGAGACATTTGATGAAAGTCTTCATCAAATTCTTTTGTTCAAATCGTGAGGTATCATGGTGGGAAGGTGATATGATATCAAGTCTTGTTGGAATTATCATGGTGATTAGGACATGAAGGATAATGACATGAAAGAGACATTTGATGAAAGTCTTCATCAAATTCTTTTGTTCAAATCGTGAGGTATCATGGTGGGAAGGTGATATATCTTCATTTGGAGTTATTATGGTGATGGTGACATGAAGAAGATATTTGATGAAAGTCTTCATCAAATCTTAAGCTTGGGCCGATTTTGTAGTGAGGTGGGGAAGGAGAAATATCTTCATTTGGAAGTATTATGGTGATGGTGACATGAAGAAGATATTTGATGAAAGTCTTCATCAAATTCTCATGCTTGGGCCGTTTTTTATTGAGGTGGGGAAGGCTTGGACGATTTGTAGTAATGGTGGGGAAGGTATCTTCAAAGTAGGGACAATATCAAAGGAAATCTTTGAAAGTGACATACTTGAACAAAATGATAGGGGGGGAAAAACGATTGGTGGTGGTGTTTGAAGGATGATTGAAAGTGACACTTCAAGACTTTGAACATGAAAGGGGGCGATGTGTTTGTGATGTGGGGTGGAATCTTTGTGATGATCTTTGACAAAGATTTGTGAAGACCTTGTAATGAAAAGATAACAAATGTGACAAAATCTTCATGGTGTTGGGGAATGGGGTGGCGAATGTAATTCATGACTTTAGTATGCATGGTGCATACTACGTATGCATGTCGACATGTCTACGTTATTCCGAGTCCGATCACTAAAAATGCATTCCAATCTTCTTCATTCGAATAGTCATTTTCGTATCATTATTCGGAATAGTTGTTTTCGTATCATTCCCTTTCTCTTTAAAGGAATTGTCCTCAATTCGAACTCCTTCGTCACCAAGATAATTGACTAAAGCCTCTAAGTATTTGATCTCGAAGATGTCCGCAGGCGTACATGGCCCAAAATCTTGAGACGATAGGTAGTGGGCCCCCTCGAGAATCACCAACAAAATAACTATCATTATTAATAAAATAATAATAATTACTCCGCTGTAATACCGATATCATGACATGAGTGGATATCTCAAATGGGACGACTTGCTAACTCCACATCGGTTCTTCCTCCGTAATCGAAACACTGATTTCTTGGGTTCATCATCAAAAATGGAAAACACAAATTTATTACGGTGGGAACCATAGGATTTATTACGGATTCCTCTTCATCAATTGATTCCTCATCAAATGTCATGGTCCGTCATAATCTAACCAACACTCCGCTTCAATATTGCCGGGCTCCTCCAATAATGTCTCATCAAAAATTAATCCACTAGGCTCGCTTGCATCGCAACAAAGTCATACGACCCACTTTGCTCCGATAGGGCGGCTCGACTCCAACCATCGTCTTCTTTGTCATCAAAAATGCCGCAGAAATTTGTCATATCAAAGTCGTCAGTGACAAAGAGTTCATTTTCAATATTAGCCGTTTCAGAAAGCATAAGGCCGTGATCTTGTTTCGCGTTACTAAAATAATTTGGTCCGTTTTGGTCAATTTGGCCAACACAACCAACTGGCCCATGATCAAAGTAGCAAGATCTAGGTTCGTCGACTAGGGAGACACGGCTCAACTCATCTTCTTCGTTGAATTGCTCCGTTGAAAACTCTGTCTCGTCTACTTCACTGAAAATGGTGGTAGGGACATCGTCTTCGTCAAAAAAAACTTCGCTGGAAATTCTTCGATGAAAAAAAAATCTTTGATCAAAGGTTGGCGGCGGGGCGTCGAAGGATTGGTGGTGGGGGAACAACGAGTGGTGGTATGGTTTGAACCTTCGATTGAAATATTTTGTGAATTTTTGCCAATCTTTGATTTTTGGCTTACGTTGTTGCGAACGGATCGCTTTGCTTTTGCCACTGACGGCGGCGCTACCGCGAGGCGCTTTGTCACCAAATAAACGCGGCGGTTGATCGGGCAGCCTTGAAGTCCGAGTGCTCCTCACAAGCACGAAGCCAATCTATGCACGCATTTGGATTACTATCTCCGTGAAATTCCTAGGTATCCGCGGAATTTGGCCAAGAAATCAATATTGTTGGCATCGTCTGCGTCTTTCTTGCATACGTTGCTCCGGTAAGCCGTTTAGTGCGTCACGGAGTGTCATTAAGAAATCGAGCTCGGAGAAATCCATAACAAGAATCAAGAGATAGTTCTTGACAAGAAATCGGACAGAAAATTTTCCAAGAAATCCGTGAAGAATGAACCAAGAAGATGATCAAAGAATCTGATCTCCACCGTTCAGACTGTAGTTCAAGAAGTTGGCTTACCTTTTTCAAAATTTCGTAATGATCCAACGGTCGAATCCACGGGAAACTTTGTTTTCTTCCGACTGCTCTAATCTCAACAAAAAAAATCGTTGAATAACTCGCCCAAGGAGATGACCTTCTGCTCCGATACCACTTATGATACGAATTACGTATGTAAGTGTACGTAATGCGTATGAAATACAACGGAATATTATTATGTTTGGAAAAGTATCAAAGTATCAACCAAAAGTACAAGGTGGTGACCGAAATTTATACGGTTTTCGGCCGTGATGTAGGATAGTGTATGGGTTTGAATGTGTTTTACCGAATTAGACCTATAACTCGATAAAGATAATCTCTCCTCAAGACCTATTGAGAATCGATCAAGTTATAATTCGAGACGCGTCGAAATAATAACTAAAGTTTTGTTGAACTCGTTCAACGTATATTTCAAAGAAATACAAGGTTTATTACTTTCAAGATTATTTACAAATGTTACAAGTACTACTATATATAGTAGTTTCCAACCGTAAGAAAATACAACAAAACGAGAAATGAAACTTCCTAGCAACTCCTTCAAATCGGCCGAATCATGTAGGGTTCATGAGGATTTTGTGGTGATATGATATCAAGTCTTTTTGGAATTATCATGGTGATTAGGACATGAAGGATAATGACATGAAGGAGACATTTGATGAAAGTCTTCATCAAATTCTTTTGTTCAAATCGTGAGGTATCATGGTGGGAAGGTGATATGATATCATGTGGTTTTGTAATTATCATGGTGATTAGGACATGAAGGATAATGACATGAAGGAGACATTTGATGAAAGTCTTCATCAAATTCTTTTGTTCAAATCGTGAGGTATCATGGTGGGAAGGTGATATATCTTCATTTGGAGTTATTATGGTGATGGTGACATGAAGAAGATATTTGATGAAAGTCTTCATCAAATCTTAAGCTTGGGCCGATTTTGTAGTGAGGTGGGGAAGGAGAAATATCTTCATTTGGAAGTATTATGGTGATGGTGACATGAAGAAGATATTTGATGAAAGTCTTCATCAAATTCTCATGCTTGGGCCGTTTTTTATTGAGGTGGGGAAGGCTTGGACGATTTGTAGTAATGGTGGGGAAGGTATCTTCAAAGTAGGGACAATATCAAAGGAAATCTTTGAAAGTGACATACTTGAACAAAATGATAGGGGGGGGGGGGGAAACGATTGGTGGTGGTGTTTGAAGGATGATTGAAAGTGACACTTCAAGACTTTGATCATGAAAGGGGGGGGGCGATGTGTTTGTGATGTGGGGGTGGAATCTTTGTGATGATCTTTGATAAAGATTTGTGAAGACCTTGTAATGAAAAGATAACAAATGTGACAAAATCTTCATGGTGTTGGGGAATGGGGCGGCAGAATGTAATTCATGACTTTAGTATGCATGGTGCATACTACGTATGCATGTCGACATGTCTACGTTATTCCGAGTCCGATCACTAAAAATGCATTCCAATCTTCTTCATTCGGAATAGTCATTTTCGTATCATTATTCGGAATAGTTGTTTTCGTATCATTCCCTCTCTCTTTAAAGGGAATTGTCCTCAATTCCGAACTCCCTTCGTCACCAAGATAATTGACTAAAGCCTCTAAGTATTTAATCTCGAAGATGTCCGCAGTGCGTACATGGCCCAAAATCTTGAGACGATAGGTAGTGGGGCCCCCTCGAGAATCACCAACAAAATAACTATCATTATTAATAAAATAATAATAATAATTACTCCGCCAGGTAATACCGATATCATGACATGAGTGGATATCTGAAATGGGACGCACGGTTAACTCCACATCGGGTTCTTCCTCCAGAATTGGAAACACTGATTTCTTGGGTTCATCATCAAAAATGGAAAACACAGAATTTATTACGGTGGGAACCATAGGATTTATTACGGATTCCTCTTCATCAATTGATTCCTCATCAAATGCTGGCGGTCCGTCATAATCTAACCAACACTCCGTTTCAATATTGCTGGGCTCCTCCAATAATGTCTCATCAAAAATTAATCCACTAGGCTCGTTTCGTATCGCAACAAAGTCATACGACCCACTTTGCTCCGATAGGGCAGCTCGACTCCAACCATCGTCTTCTTTGTCATCAAAAAATGCCGCAGGAAATTCTGTCATATCAAAGTCGTCAGTGACAAAGAGTTCATTTTCAATATTAGCCGTTTCAGAAAGCATAAGGCCGTGATCTTGTTTCGCGTTACTAAAATAATTTGGTCCGTTTTGGTCAATTTGGCCAACACAACCAACTGGCCCATGATCAAAGTAGCAAGATCTAGGTTCGTCGACTAGGGAGACACGGCTCAACTCATCTTCTTCGTTGAATTGCTCCGTTGAAAACTCTGTCTCGTCTACTTCATTGAAAATGGTGGTAGGGACATCGTCTTCGTCAAAAAAAACTTCGCTGGAAATTCTTCGATGAAAAAAAAATCTTTGATCAAAGGTTGGCGGCGGGGCGTCGAAGGATTGGTGGTGGGGGAACAACGAGTGGTGGTATGGTTTGAACCTTCGATTGAAATATTTTGTGAATTTTTGCCAATCTTTGATTTTTGGCTTACGTTGTTGTGAACTGGATCAAGCTTTCGCTTTTGCCACCAGACGGGCGGCGCTACCGCGAGGCGCTTTGTCACCAAATAAATGCGGCGGTTGATCGGGCAGCCTTGAAGTCCGAGTGCTCCTCACAAGCACGAAGCCAATCTATGCACGCATTTGGATTACTATCTCCGTGAAATTCCTAGATGTCATGAATTTGGCCAAGAAATCAATATTGTTGGCATAGTCTCTGCGTCTTTCTTGCATACGTTGCTCCGGTAAGCCGTTTAGTGCGTCACGGAGTGTCATCAAGAAATCGAGCTCGGAGAAATCCATAACAAGAATCAAGAGATAGTTCTTGACAAGAAATCGGACAGAAAATTTTCCAAGAAATCCGTGAAGAATGAACCAAGAAGATGATCAAAGAATCTGATCTCCACCGTTCAGACTGTAGTTCAAGAAGTTGGCTTACCTTTGTCAAAATTTCGTAATGATCCAACGGTCGAATCCACGGGAAACTTTGTTTTCTTCCGACTGCTCTAATCTCAACAAAAAAAATCGTTGAATAACTCGCCCAAGGAGATGACCTTCTGCTCCGATACCACTTATGATACGAATTATGTATGTAAGTGTACGTAATGCGTATGAAATACAACGGAATATTATTATGTTTGGAAAAGTATCAAAGTATCAACCAAAAGTACAAGGTGGTGACCGAAATTTATACGGTTTTAGTAGTGATGTAGGATAGTGTATGGGTTTGAATGTGTTTTACCGAATTAGACCTATAACTCGATAAAGATAATCTCTCCTCAAGACCTATTAAGAATCGATCAAGTTATAATTCGAGACGCGTCGAAATAATAACTAAAGTTTTGTTGAACTCGTTCAACGTATATTTCAAAGAAATACAAGGTTTATTACTTTCAAGATTATTTACAAATGTTACAAGTACTACTATATATAGTAGTTTCCAACCGTAAGAAAATACAACAAAACGAGAAATGAAACTTCCTAGCAACTCCTTCAAATCGGCCGAATCATGTAGGGTTCATGAGGATTTTGTGGTGATATGATATCAAGTCTTTTTGGAATTATCATGGTGATTAGGACATGAAGGATAATGACATTGATACGATATCTAATATTCCGGTCGAAGAAGCTCCGATAAAAACCGACATCCACGACGATACAAATGCGCATGTTCATGCATCATTATATTTGGGAGAAAAGAATGTGCGGATTGGAGTTACGTTGTTAATCGGAACAGGAGTGACGTAGAACTCGATGACGAAATCGGTCCAAAAGCATGAAGATCGACCAAAACATGCTTGAAAGGGACCCTTTGTCTTCATATCTTTCACAAGATAAGTGAAGATAACCTCCTTCCCCACCTTGTTTGAAAAATCGGCCAAGACAAAATAAAAGATCCCATCTTCATATCTTATCAAGATACATAAAGATCATGTCCTAAATAAATCTCCCAAGACTCCCCACAAAATCGGCCAAAATTTCCATGGATAAAGACTTTCATCAAGTCTTCTTTCAACATGTCAAAGTCATGCACACTACATTCCAAGATACTTGAAGATTGTCCAAGATCTTGCCTTCCCCACACTACATTCTACGAACATGAGGAAGATTGGTGGCTCGTTTTTTTCTTGTTGTTTTTGTATCATTATCCTTGTATACTACTATATATAGTAGTCCATTTGATGATTGTAACATATCTGGAATATTAATAAACCTTGGATTTCTTTGAAATATACGTTGAACGAGTTCAACAAAACTTTAGTTATTATTTCGACGCGTCTCGAATTATAACTTGATCGATTCTCAATAGGTCTTGAGGAGAGATTATTTTTATCGAGTTATAGGTCTAATTCGGTAAAACACATTCAAACCCATACACTATCCTACATCCCGCCGAAAACCGTATAAATTTCGGCCACCACCTTTATTTTGTCAGACGATTTGTGCTGTCAGACGAGCGAGTCCCGCTGCTCAAAATTGTCAGACGAGCGAGTCTTGCTGCTCGGAAGTGCTATATCGACGAGTTGTCATTGCTCGAATCGCCAGTAGCGGCTTGCTTCATTTCGGGCCGAAAATCGCTTCGCTACCGTACGTGAAAGAGTCTTCTGCTGTACCGAGAGAGAATTCGTATCATAAGACCGTGATAATCTTCCGTTGTATTTTATACGTTTTACGTACACTTACATACGTAATTCGTATCATAAGTGGTACCAGAGCCATTTGCCTCACAGTTCTCGACGTTACTCAAGAAGATGGCATTCACCGATGAAGAAGTGGCACAACTACGTGACGTTCTTCGTGGCTTACCGGAGCCCAGAATCCAAGCACGACGAGGATACGACACCATGCATGCACCACGACATGCTGATGAATACAAGACAAGCGAACTCCCGGAGTTCGTAGGCGGCACCGATCCCGAGGTTTATTTGGAGTGGGAAAGAAAAATTGAACGAATGTTTGAGTTTAAGGATCTCAATGACGAGGTACGTTGCAAGTATGCGATCCTCAAACTTGGAAAGGGAGCTTCCCTTTGGTTTGAGCGAATGAAGACACAAAGAGTTCGTGCCTTTATAGAGAAGATACGTTCGTGGGATTCTCTAAAAAAGAAACTAAGTAAAAGATATGTCCCGACTACACACAAGTTAAGCTTGTATCGAAAAATTTCGAACTCACGCAAGGAAAACTAAGTGTCGAGGAGTACATCGAGGAGTTTGAAAACTTATCCTTGATGGGAGAACTTGAAGAAAGCGAAGAATTGCGGATGTCCCGCTTTCCTACGAGGTTTGAACAAAAACATTGCTAATTCCGTGGAACTCTACCCCTATTCCGACTTTGATACTTTATGCGGACTTTGCATAAAGTTGGAAAATCAAAACAAAACAAAACTCTCTAAACCCGAATTCCCACCTAAATACGGAAATACCAACTTTGGCGCGAGTTCTAGCTCGTTCCAAAACCTATCACCACAAGCCAACCCGTTACTACCATCCCAAAACTCCTATCACACCAAAAGAAACAAGCCTATCTAAAGTCCGGTGTTTCAAATGTCAAGGATTTGGACACTATCAAAGTGCTTGTCCAAATCGGAGGATTGTGACGTTACGAGAAGCCATAGCCGTCCGAGAAGAATTACTAGCCGAAGAAGAAAGAGTTGGAGACGTTTTTAACTTAGAAGTCGACGAAGAAGAAGAAGAATGCGAGGCATACGATGCCCGAACTATGACACGAACCTCGCCCTTCGCATGTTACAAACGAAGGCCGCCCAAGTGACGAAGAACAACGAGACCAAATCTTCCACACGAAGTGTCGTGGTCGAGATAAATGGTGTAGCTTGATCATTGACGGTGGAAGTTGTACAAACGTGGCATCAAGCGAGATGGTCTCAAAACTCGGTTTGATCACCACGGCCCATCCTAAGCCGTATGCACTCCATTGGCTCGATGATGGAAACAAGGTGAAAGTATCAAGGCAAGTGAAGGTCGGACTCACCATGGGTTCGTATGGCGATGATATTACATGCGATGTACTACCGATGGACGCATGTCACGTATTATTAGGAAGACCTTGGTTATTTGATCGGGACGTACTACATCGAGGGAGGAGTAACGAGTATGAGTTACGTGACAAAGGTAAAAAAATTGTTCTTAAACCTATGTCACCTCAAGCTATCCGGACGATGAGTTCAAAAAAAGTCGAAGGGCCGAAACTTACGATGTTTGCAAACGAGAAAGAAGTCGAACACGCCATTGACGATGGCGAACGTGTTTATTTGATGATGATCAAAGAGGTCCGAAATCTTGCCACCAAATCGCACCATGAGGAAAAGATAGATGCACTATTACACGAGTTTTCGGACGTATTCCCCGAAGACTTGCCGGTAGGATTACCACCTATCCGCGGAATTGAACACCAGATTGATCTTATACCGGGAGCTCCATTACCGAACAAAGCGGCGTATCGTTGTAATCCCGAAGAAACCAAAGAACTACAACGACAAATTGATGAACTCATGAATCACGGATATGTCCGAGAAAGTTTAAGTCCGTGTGCGGTTCCAGTCCTACTTGTACCAAAAAAAGACTAACATGGTGAATGTGTATTGACAGAGAGCCGTGAATAACATCACGGTAATGTATGGGTTTCCCATCCCGAGACTAGACGACATCCGGACGAGTTACATGGCTCGGTTATATTTTCCAAAGTTGATTTACGGAGCGGATACCATCAAATCCGCATGCGAGAGGGAGACGAATGGAAAATGGCGTTCAAAACAAAGAATGGACTTTACGAATGGGTTGTGATGCCATTCGGCCTCACCAACGCCCCGAGCACTTTTATGAGGTTGATGAACGAGGTTCTTAAACCTTTCTTGGGAAAGTTTGTTGTCGTGTACTTAGACGACATTTTGATCTACAATGGTCCGTAGAGGAACATCTCGAACATTTGCAGACGTATTTGAGACGCTAAGGGAACAAAACTTTATGGAAAACGGGAGAAGTGTACTTTCCTAGTCGAGAGTCTTATCTTTCTCGGCTATGTTGTTTCGAAAGACGGAGTTTCGGTCGACCAAGAGAAGATCGCGGCAATCAAGTCGTGGCCGACCCCAAAGACAATCACGGAGGTACGGTCATTTCATGGCCTCGCTTCTTTTTACCGACGATTCATACGGGACTTTAGCACTATCTCCAGTCCGATCACGGAGTGTCTGAAAAAAGGAACCTTTGCATGGAACGAGGCGGCCCAAAAGGCTTTTGAAAATTTAAAGGGAAAATTATGTGAGGCGCCGATTTTGACGTTACCCAATTTTTCACAACCGTTTGAGGTGGAATGCGACGCTAGCGGAGTTGGAATCGGGGCAGTGCTTATTCAAAGAGGCCGTCCCATCGCCTATTTTTCGGAGAAGTTAAGTGGCGCCCGAGTGAATTATTGTACTTACGACAAGGAGTTCTATGCTATCGTAAGAGCACTCGATCATTGGAGTCATTATCTGCGTTCGAAACATTTCGTGCTGCATTCGGATCACGAGTCATTGAAATACATCAACGGACAAAGTAAGCTAAGCCCGAGACATGCAAAATGGGTGGAATTTTTACAATCTTTTCACTTTTCATCCAAGTACAAAGACGGGAAGAGTAATGTAGTGGCGGATGCACTATCGAGACGGTATGCCTTACTGTCGATGCTAGATGTTCGTTTGTTGGGGTTCGAGACTTTGAAAGATCATTACAACGATTTGGACTTCGGGGAAATTTTTAACCGTTGTAAAACGGCCCCGTACGAGGAATTTGTTTTACAAGATGGCTTTCTTTTCAAGGGAAATAAATTATGTGTGCCGAGACATACAATTCGGGAATTGCTGGTTCGGGAGGCGCACGGAGGAGGACTAGCCGGTCATTTCGGCTCGACCAAGATCAGAGGTGCTAAAAGAACATTTCTTTTGGCCGAAGATGTATGGTGACATAAGCACAATCGTGAGCAAATGCGTAACTTGTCACATGATGAAAAGTTCGCTCAAGTCGAGTACATACATGCCGCCAATACCGCTACGACCGTGGGAGGATGTCTCGATGGATTTTATTGTGGCTTTACCTCGTACTCAACGAGGCAAAGACTCGATCATGGTGGTCGTCGACCGCTTTTTCGAAAATGGCTCACTTTATCGCGTACAAAACCGATGACGCAAGCAATGTGGCGGACTTGTACTTCCGGAAGTAGTTCGTTTACACGGAGTTCCAAAACTATCGTGTCGGATCGAGATTCCAAATTTCGAGTTACTCGGAATACTTTATGGAGGAAAGTAGGTACTAAACTCTGTTCAAGATTTCACATCACCCGCAAACCGACGATGCACCGAGGTAACTAATCGAACCTTGGGAGCATTATTGCGAGGGTTGGTAAATAAAACACGAAGGATTGGGACGTTAGACTTGCTCATGCGGAATTCGCATACAACCGATCACCCGGTTATGCCACGCCCATTCACCTTTTGAAGTGGTATACGGATTAAATCCGCACTTGCCATTGGACTTGATTCCCTTGCCGAGCAACGAATTGGTTCACAAAGATGCCAAGCAAAACTCAAATCAATGATAAAGTTACATGAAAAGATACGGAACGGATTAAAGAAGTGAATGAAATTTACAAACTAAGTCGAACAAAAATAAAAAAGCGAGATTATTTGATGTTGGCGACTTAGTTTGGATACATTTGAGAAAAGAAAGATTCCCAAGCAAACGGAAGAACAAATTGATGCCGAGAGCCGAGGGTCCGTACAAAATTGTGGAAAAAGTGAACGACAACGCATACAAAGTCGAACTTCCGGGCGAATACGGAGTACACGCGACTTTCAACGTAGGTGATCTCTCGCCTTACCTTGACGACGATGGCATTACGGAATTGAGGTCAATTCCTTTCAAAGAAGGAGGGAATGATACGATATCTAATATTCCGGTCGAAGAAGCTCCGATAAAAATCGACATCCACGACGATACAAATGCGCATGTTCATGCATCATTATATTTGGGAGAAAAGAATACGCGGATTGGAGTTACGTTGTTAATCGGAACAGGAGTGACGTAGAACTCGACGACGAAATCGGTCCAAAAGCATGAAGATCGACCAAAACATGCTTGAAAGGGACCCTTTGTCTTCATATCTTTCACAAGATAAGTGAAGATAACCTCCTTCCCCACCTTGTTTGAAAAATCGGCCAAGACAAAATAAAAGATCCCATCTTCATATCTTATCAAGATACATAAAGATCATGTCCTAAATAAATCTCCCAAGACTCCCCACAAAATCGGCCAAAATTTCCATGGATAAAGACTTTCATCAAGTCTTCTTTCAACATGTCAAAGTCATGCACACTACATTCCAAGATACTTGAAGATTGTCCAAGATCTTGCCTTCCCCACACTACATTCGGCCGAACATGAGGAAGATTGGTGGCTCGTTTTTTTCTTGTTGTTTTTGTATCATTATCCTTGTATACTACTATATATAGTAGTCCATTTGATGATTGTAACATATCTGGAATATTAATAAACCTTGTATTTCTTTGAAATATACGTTGAACGAGTTCAACAAAACTTTAGTTATTATTTCGACGCGTCTCGAATTATAAGTTGATCGATTCTCAATAGGTCTTGAGGAGAGATTATTTTTATCGAGTTATAGGTCTAATTCGGTAAAACACATTCAAACCCATACACTATCCTACATCCCTACGAAAACCGTATAAATTTCGGCCACCACCTTTTATTTTGTCAGACGATTCTTTGTTGTCAGACGAAAGTAGTCCTCATTGCTCAAATTGCCGTACGAGCGAGTCTTGCTGCTCGGAAGTGCTATATCGACGAGTTCTTCTTTCGAATCGGGCCAGAGCGGCTTGCTTCATTTCTACCGAGTAATCGCTTCGCTACCGTACGTGAAAGAGTCTTCTGCTGTACCGAGAGAGAATTCGTATCATAAGACCGTGATAATCTTCCGTTGTATTTTATACGTTTTACGTACACTTACATACGTAATTCGTATCAGACATGAAGGAGACATTTGATGAAAGTCTTCATCAAATTCTTTTGTTCAAATCGTGAGGTATCATGGTGGGAAGGTGATATGATATCAAGTCTTTTTGGAATTATCATGGTGATTAGGACATGAAGGATAATGACATGAAGGAGACATTTGATGAAAGTCTTCATCAAATTCTTTTGTTCAAATCGTGAGGTATCATGGTGGGAAGGTGATATATCTTCATTTGGAGTTATTATGGTGATGGTGACATGAAGAAGATATTTGATGAAAGTCTTCATCAAATCTTAAGCTTGGGCCGATTTTGTAGTGAGGTGGGGAAGGAGAAATATCTTCATTTGGAAGTATTATGGTGATGGTGACATGAAGAAGATATTTAATGAAAGTCTTCATCAAATTCTCATGCTTGGGCCGTTTTTTATTGAGGTGGGGAAGGCTTGGACGATTTGTAGTAATGGTGGGGAAGGTATCTTCAAAGTAGGGACAATATCAAAGGAAATCTTTGAAAGTGACATACTTGAACAAAATGATAGGGGGGGAAAAACGATTGGTGGTGGTGTTTGAAGGATGATTGAAAGTGACACTTCAAGACTTTGAACATGAAAGGGGGGGGGGGGCGATGTGTTTGTGATGTGGGGGTGGAATCTTTGTGATGATCTTTGACAAAGATTTGTGAAGACCTTGTAATGAAAAGATAACAAATGTGACAAAATCTTCATGGTGTTGGGGAATGGGGCGGCCGAATGTAATTCATGACTTTAGTATGCATGGTGCATACTACGTATGCATGTCGACATGTCTACGTTATTCCGAGTCCGATCACTAAAAATGCATTCCAATCTTCTTCATTCGGAATAGTCATTTTCGTATCATTATTCGGAATAGTTGTTTTCGTATCACATGGGGTTTCAAAAACGATTGTTTCGGATCGGGACTCAAAATTTCTTAGTTATTTTTGGAACACCTTGTGGAGAAAGGTGGGAACCAAACTACTATTTAGCACGTCACATCATCCACAAACGGACGGTCAAACCGAAGTGACCAATCGAACGTTGGGCACATTACTACGTGGTCTTGTGAGCAAGACACAGAAGGATTGGGACTTAAAACTTGCACATGCGGAGTTCGCTTATAATCGTTCTCCTACTCATGCCACGGCACACTCTCCGTTCGAAGTAGTTTACGGACTAAACCCGTACATGCCGTTAGATCTAATTCCATTGCCAAGTGACGAGTTAGTGCACAAGGATGCGGAATCAAAATTGAAATCGATGATGAAATTACACGAGCAAGTACGTAATCGAATCAAGGAAATAAATGAGGCTTACAAAAGAAAGTCGAACAAACAAAGAAGGCCGAGATTGTTCGAAGTTGGTGATTTGGTTTGGTTGCATTTAAGAAAAGAGCGATTTCCAAATAAACGTAAGAACAAATTAATGCCACGAGCGGAGGGACCGTTTAAAGTAATCGCGAAAGTGAACGACAACGCTTACAAATTAGAACTTCCGGGAGATTATGGGATTCATGCAACCTTTAATGTTGGGGACCTCTCACCTTACATCGATGATGACGGAATTTCGGAATTGAGGACAATTCCTTTTAAAGGAGGAGGAGATGATACGGAATCATTTGATATGAACAAAGAAGACGAAGTAAGGATCGATATAAATGACCTTACTACACGCCATGCACGGGCTACTACCTATTTAGGTGAGAAAACGGACATAAGACGTGGAGTCTCGGTCTCAGCCGTGTCATATAACACGGCCCGTGTCATGCTATGCCGGAAGGTCGACAATCGACCGGAAAATGGACGAACTGCCGGAAAATTCACCACCGGCCGGAAAATTCACCACCTGCCGGAACTGGCCGATCACTGCCGACCACCACCTGCCAGGCCGCCGATCAGCACTGCTAGGCCGGCCGATCACTGCCGAGCGAATCCGGCCGTGTCATCCGACACGGCCCGTGCCGAGGTGTCCTGGATAATGAAATTTCGCTGCCGACCGAACCCGACCATGTCCGGCAGACCAGCAAATGCCATTATTGCTGATTTTTTTTTATTTTTTTGTTGTTTTTCCTCCCCTCACATGTCATGATTAGACTTGCATGTTATGTGGGGTGTCTTATATTCATTTTGTTGTGTGATTCCCCCTCCCTTTGATTTGATTCCCTTGTATTTTATCTTGTGTTTTGTTTTTCATTTCAAGATCATGTGATCTTGTTTGATTCCTTAGTTGCTAAGAAGACTACCATGCTATAAGTAGTCTTGTTGATGCTTTCATTATGGAGATTGTATGTTGAAGAAATAAGAATACACTTGTGTTTTCTTGGTGAATGCTTTTCATCGAAACCTTGGTTATAATTCGACGCGTTTTCGAGTTTTAATCGAATCGATTCTCAATAGGTTTTGAGAAAAGATTATCTTATCAAACTATAGGTCTAGTTTGATAAATCATTCATATTGTTCTTGTTTATGTAAGCCGAATTGCCCTACTTTCGGTTATATCTTACGAGTGTTACACATATACGAGTGTTGTGAGGTAACAAAATATATCCGCTGCATTTTCCGGCGAATTTACGTTCATCTTAATACGTAATTCGTATCAGAAGCACCTATCTTAGCTTTACCCGACTTTTCACAACCTTTCGAGGTAGAATGTGACGCAAGTGGAGTGGGTATTGGGGCGGTCCTCGTCCAAGGGAGGCGACCAATTGCATACTTTTCGGAGAAATTGGGTGGGGCTCGACTCAACTATTGTACTTATGACAAGGAATTCTATGCCATTGTGAGAGCTCTTGACCATTGGAGCCATTACCTTCGGCCGAAATATTTCATCCTACATTCGGATCATGAGTCCTTGAAATATATTAACGGCCAACAAAAGTTGAGTCCGAGGCATGCTAAATGGGTGGAATTCTTGCAATCATTCCACTTTTCATCAAAATACAAAGATGGCAAGAGCAACGTTGTGGCGGATGCTTTATCTAGACGGTATGCCTTACTCTCTACTCTTAACGTTCGATTGCTTGGGTTCGAAGCATTGAAGGAGTGTTATGATGGGGATGTGGATTTTGGTGAGGTTTTCATTCAGTGTAACCGTCCATTTGGAGAGTTTACGTTGCAAGAAGGATTCCTTTTCAAAGGGAATCGCCTTTGTTTACCCAAACACCCGATTCGGGAATTGTTGGTTCGGGAAGCTCATGGTGGAGGCTTGGCCGGTCATTTTGGTTCGGCTAAAACATTGGAGGTACTTAAAGAGAATTTTCATTGGCCAAAGATGCAAGTGGATGTACACGACATAATTAATAAGTGTGTAACATGCCATATTGCTAAGAGCTCGTTCAAGCCGGGAGTATACATGCCTTTGCCGATTCTGGAAAGGCCGTGGGAAGATGTCTCAATGGACTTCATTGTTGCTTTACCTCGAACTCAACGAGGGAGAGATGCTATTATGGTTGTTGTAGACCGATTTTCGAAGATGGCTCACTTTGTGGCTTGCCACAAGATGGACGGCGCAAGTAACGTCGCTGATTTGTATTTTCGAGAAATCGTACGATTGCATGGGGTTCCAAAAACGATTGTTTCGGATCGGGACTCAAAATTCCTTAGCTATTTTTGGAACACCTTGTGGAGAAAGGTGGGTCCAGTTCCAGCAGTTGTTAGCGTTTCAGCTAGGTCAGCTTCCTGTGAGGTATTTGGGAGTTCCCTTGATTTCTTCGAAGCTGACAATTGCTATGTGTTCCCCTTTGATTGATTCGATTGATGGTCGTCTGAGTTCGTGGGCTAGTACTGCTCTTTCCATGGCAGGTCGGTGCCAGCTTATTCGCTCTGTCTTATCTTCTTTACATATTTATTGGGCTGGTAGTTTTATTTTGCCTAAGGGCGTTCTCTCTTTGATTGAGAAACGTATCAGGCGGTTCCTCTAGCGAGGTTCTCATGATTCGGCCAGCCAAGGTGGCCAGGCTAAGGTTTGCTTGGAAGTGGATTGTGGGGGCCGTGGCATCATTCCGTTGAGGCCTTAATCGAGCTCGATGGCTCGTCATATCCGGGGCTCTTCTCACGGGCTCTAATCGCTCCGTCTGCAGGTTAATTGGGTTCGGACTTTTAGGTTGCGCAGTGTTCTTTCGGGATCTTAGTGTTTCTCCGGCTTGACTTGGTATTGGCGTCGGCTCAAAGCTGCGTCCCCTTGTTATGGGAGCATTTCAGTATTCCATTGGAGATGGCTCATCCTTCTTCTTGTGGTCGGACCCCTGGAATTCTATGGGTGTGATTAGGCATTCTGTTCCTAGAGCTCCTCTGTGGTCCGGCATCGACGTGGGTGCTAGGCTTGATTCGGTTATTGTTGAGGGTTCTTGGGAGTGGCCGGTGGTGGATAGGCCCGAGCTTTTGCAGATTACTTCTGCTTTGCCACATATTAATGGGGGTCAGGATCGCGTTTCATGGAGACCGCTTAGTTCGGGAATTTTTTCATCCTCTTCTGCTCTTCGGTTCCTCAGAGGTTATTCGCCCCCTGTTCCTTGGGCTCCGCTCTTGCACGGACCGGGAAAGATCCCGAGGCACTCTTTCATCCTCTGGTTGGCTATTCAGGAGCGGTTATCGACTATGGATAAGCCTTGGCTTCAGCATATTGATGGGATTTGTGTCCTTTGTGGTATGGCGGTAGAGACGCACTCCCACCTATTCTTTCAGTGCCCTTATTCTAGGAGGTGTATTTCTATTGCTAGGAGGGCCGTAAGCTATCGTTGGCCTCACTGCGTGTGGAGCTCGGGGTATTGTGGGTCGCTAGGAGGTGGAGAGGTAAGCACGTGGTCAACGTGGCTTACCGTATTCTTCTTGCTGCGTTGGTCTATTTGATTTGGCAGGAGAGGAACGAGAGGAGGTTTGGCCAGAGCCGTCGAGATCCTCATTCGGTTACTTTCCAGGGGTTAGGTCTTGTTCGTGATATTATCTCTCATAGATGGCCCGCTCGTTCTCTATATACTGTGGCTCTTCGTCGTATTTGGAGGATAGCTTGGTAGTTCCTCTTTTGTTTGTAACTTTCTAGGCTTTGTAGCTTTTGTAGCCATTTGTTCGTAGGCTTTGTTTTCCTACTTTTGCTCTTTGTTACGTTGTTTGGTGCACCATTCTATATGGTTGTCGGGTATTGGCCAGCCTTTTTTGGCCACTCTTATTTTATTTATGCAATTGACTTTTCCCAAAAAAAAAGGTGGGGACCAAACTACTTTTTAGCACGTCACATCATCCACAAACGGACGGTCAAACCGAGGTAACCAATCGAACGTTGGGCACTTTACTACGTGGTCTTGTGAACAAGACACAAAAGGATTAGGACTTGAAACTTGCACATGCAGAGTTCGCTTATAATCGTTCTCCTACTCATGCCACGGCACACTCTCCGTTCGAAGTAGTTTACGGACTAAACCCGTATATGCCGTTAGATCTAATTCCATTGCCAAGTGATGAGTTAGTGCACAAGGATGCGGAATCAAAATTGAAATCGATGATGAAATTACACGAGCAAGTACGTAATCGAATCAAGCAAATAAACGAGGCTTACAAAGGAAAGTCGAACAAACAAAGAAGGCCGAGATTGTTCGAAGTTGGTGATTTGGTTTGGTTGCACTTGAGGAAAGAGCGATTTCCAAGTAAACGTGAGAAAAAATTAATGCCGCGAGTGGAGGGACCGTTTAAGGTAATCGCGAAAGTGAACGACAACGCTTACAAATTAGAACTTCCGGGATATTATGGGATTCATGCAACCTTTAATGTTGGGGACCTCTCGCCTTACATCGATGATGACGGAATTTCGGAATTGAGGACAATTCCTTTCAAAGGAGGAGGAGATGATACGGAATCATTTGATATGAACGAAGAACACGAAGTAAGGATCGATATAAATGACCTTACTACACGCCATGCACGGACTACTATGTATTTAGGCGAGAAAACGGACATAAGACGTGGAGTATCGGTCTCAGCGGCCCGTGTCATCTTTGTCTGGAAGGTCGACATCCAACCTGCCGGAAAAATGTTCAATATGCCGGAAAATATCCAACCTGCCGGAAAATTCATCACCTGCCGGAAAAATCACCACCTACCGGAACTGGCCGAGCACTGCCGACCGGACCCGACCATGTCGTCCGACACGGCCCGTGCCACACTCGTCCAGAAATGTAAAAGTCACTGCCCACAGGACTCGACCGTGTTGTATGGAACGGTCGAGTCGAACTATGCCGGATAAGCCAAAACCGACTGCCCAGACGACCCGACCGTGTTCCAGGACACGATCGGACCCACGCCGAACGTCCTTGTCAGCGCCGCGCCCGTGCCGGGTCACTGTCGGACGAGTCCCTGTCGGATGTCCCTGTCGCGCCGCGACCGTGTCAAGCAGACACGGTCGAGTCACTGCCGACGTCCCTGTCAGCGCCGCGCCCGTGCCGAGTGTCCTTATCGCGCCGCGGCCGTGTCAGGCGACACGGCCGAGTCCTGCCGGCAGATTTCACTTTTTTTTGTATTTTCTTTTGTGTGTTTGTCTTTGCCTTGTTTTTTACTCATTTTAGGGATTGTGTTTCCCCTAAAATTAGGATTGTTGTTCCTTTTATATTTTATTTTGATTATTCAAAGATTTTATAAATCTTTGAATTATTTTCTCTTATTATAGGAAGACTTGAAGTCTCCTATATATAGGCTTGTGTAAGCATTGTAGCATCCATTGTATGTTGAAGAAATAAGAATACACTTGTGTTTTCTTGGTGAATGCTTTTCATCGAAACCTTGGTTATAATTCGACGCGTTTTCGAGTTTTAATCGAATCGATTCTCAATAGGTCTTGAGGAAAGATTATCTTATCAAACTATAGGTCTAGTTTGATAAATCATTCATATTGTTCTTGTTTATGTAAGCCGAATTGCCCTACTTTCGGTTATATCTTACGAGTGTTACACATATTCGAGTGTTGTGAGGATCAATTATAATTCCGCTGCATTCCATACGAGTTTACGTCCATTCTCATACGTAATTCGTATCATGATGCTTACAAACGGAAGTCTAACAAACAAAGAAAATCGAGACTATTTGAAATTGGCGATTTGGTTTTGGTGCAGTTGAGAAAGGAACGATTTCTAGGGAAACGCAAGAATAAAATTATGCCACGAGCCGAGGGTCCTTACAAGATGGTTGCGAAAATAAACGATAACGCGTATAAGGTAGAACTCTCGGGTGATTATGGAGTACACGCTACTTTTAACATAGGTGATCTATTCCCGTATCTCAATGACGATGGGATTGTGGAATTGAGGACAATTCCTTTTAAAGGGGGAGGGAATGATATGAAAACGACTATTCCGAATGAAGAAGACGAAGTGAGAATCGACGTAAGCAACCATGCAACCCGCCATGCACATGCGACTAACTTGGGCGAGAAAACGGATACAAAGATTGGAATGATTTTGGTGATCGGACTCAGAATAACTTAGATTTATCGACATGCGTATGTAAAATCCCCATGCACTATACACGATACAAACTATGCATGGGAGCCATCGATATTGGTCCAAGTTTGGTGAAGATTTTGGCCGATTTTGTCCAAGATTGTTGAAGATTTTATCCCATTTCTTTATAATAAACTGTGTCTTCCTTTTCAAAGTCTCGAAGCATGATATCATGGGTCCTCAAGAGTATCATGTGAAAAAGATTTCGCCCCCCTCCGCCTTGTCTCCATGTGATGCTATGGCCCTTTCCTTATGGCATGGAGTGTGCCATCTTTTTCTAGTCAAAGATATTAGATTATTCCATGTTGTCTTCACTTTAAAGATTGCAATCTTCTTTGTTTTTTCTTTTCGCGATTGTGTGCCATTTGATACTTTAGTTGATTTGGTAAAACTAGTCTTACCTATAAATAAGCCATTTACGGCTTGTATGCATGATCATTGAATGAATAAAAATACTCTTGCATTACCCAAGTGTTGGACGAGTTCCTACCAAAATTCGATTAATAATCGATGCGTTTTCGAGTTTTAATCCGATCAATTCTCAATAGGTCTTGAGAAGAAATCACTTTATCGAGTTATAAGTCTAATTCGATAAACACCTTATGCTTGTTTTTATTCGGCCGAATTGCCCTACTTTCGGACGATTTTTTTACGTTGTGTTCTATACCTCAAATTATTATTCGTGTTCTTATTTTATAAAATACACTTCCATTGCGTTGCATGCAATATACGTTTATATCCGAACGTGAATTCGCATCATTAGTGGTATCAGAGACACATTTGGTGTCTTGATCTTTTGGCATTATGGATTTCATCGATGCCGATTTCTTGGTGAAGCTCTGCGAAGCATTACGTAACTTACTGAAGCCACGTTTACAACCAAGACGAGGAGGAGAGGGCGTGCATTTAGCACACCATGCAGACGAGTTCAAAGTGAATGAACTTCCAGAGTTTGTTGGAGGTACCGATCCTGAGGTTTACTTGGAATGGGAACGTAAAATTGATCGCATGTTCGAGTTTAAATACCTCGACGATGAGAAACGTTGAAAGTATGCAATTCTCAAGTAGGGAAAAGGCGTTCTCTTTGGTTCGAAGGAGTGAAAATACGAAGAGGTCGTGCAGGAAAGAATTAATCCGTTCGTGGGATTCGTTAAAAATAAAGCTTCGCAAAAGGTATGTACCAACATCACATCGATTATCTTTATACCGAAAGGTTGCCGACCTCATGCTAGGAAAATTAAGTGTTGGCGAATACACTGAGGAGTTCGAAAATTTGATCTTAATGGGAGAATTAGAGGAGAATGAGGAACAAAAGATGTCATGGTTCTTACGTGGTTTGAACCGAAGCATAGCTAACTCGGTGGAATTATACCCATGAGAAGACTTTGATACTTTGTGCGGACTATGCATGAAGTTAGAAGCTCAAAACAAGATGAAGCTTTATAAACCCGAGTTTCCATCCAAATTCGGGAATCCAAGTTTCGGTTCAAGTTCGACTACCAAAACAACCGTACCAACTCCTACCCTACTACGGTTTCTAAGGCCCCCTACGTGCCAAAGGAGATGAGCTTGACTAAGGTACGATGTTTTAAATATCAAGGATTCAGTCATTATCAAAATGCTTGTCCGAACAAACGGGTGGTGACGCTAAGAGAAGCTCTCACGGTCCGAGACGAGTTGTTGGTCGAGGACGAAAAAGAAAGACTAGGTGATGTGTTTAATTTCAATGTGGAGGACGAAGAAGAAGAAGAATAATGTGAAACTTACGATGCTCCAAATTATGATACGGCTTTGGTTCTTCTTACTTTACAAGCCAAATCCATTTCGAATGATTCGGAACAACAGGACCAAATATTTCACATGAAGTGTCAAGTTGGGAACAAATGGTGTAGTTTGATCATTGATGGAGGAAGTTGCACCAACGTAGCTTCAAGTGAGATGGTGACTAAACTCGGGCTCACCACTACGACTCATACGAAACCATACACTTTACATTGGCTCGATAACGGGAGTAAAATAAAGGTGTCAAAACATGTGAGGATCGGATTAACCATGGGTTCGTATGATGATAACATGTTGTGTGATGTACTCCCGATGGATGCATGTCATGTACTTTTGGGGCGTCCATGGTTGTTTGATAGGGATGTTTTACATCGAGGAAGAAGCAATGAATATGAGTTATGGGATAAGGAAAAAAAATTGTGCTTAAACCGATGTCACCTCAAGCTATTCGTTCTATGAGCACTAATCGGGTTGAAAAACCGAAACTTACCATGTTTGCTGGCGGGCGGGAGATGGAACATGCTATTAATGATGGTGAATGCGTGTACTTGTTGATAGTTAAGGATACGCAGGACGATGACTTGATTGTGCGAAATGAAGGGGAGATAGATACTTTGTTACACGAATTTGCGGATGTTTTTCCCGGAGAGTTACCGTCGGGTTTACCACCTATTCGTGGGATTGAACATCAAATCGATCTTATACCAGGTGCATCACTCCCTAATAAATCTGCCTATAGATGTAATCTCGAGGAGACGAAGGAATTACAAAAACAAATCGAAGAACTAATGAACCGCGGATACGTTCGAGAAAGTTTAAGTCCTTGTGCGGTTCCAGTTTTACTTGTTCCTAAGAAGGACAGATCGTGGCGAATGTGTATTGATAGTAGGGCGGTGAATAACATACCAATCAAGTATCGATTCTCGACCCCGAGACTTGATGATATGTGGGATGAATTACACGGTTCGGTGGTCTTTTCAAAAGTTGATTTACGAAGTGGCTATCATCAAATACGTATGCGGGAAGGTGATGAATGGAAGACGACCTTCAAAATGAAAAATGGATTGTACGAGTGGAACGTTATGCCATTCGGTTTTACAAATGCGCCAAGTACTTTCATGCGCTTGAATGAGGTACTTAACCCGTTTTTGGGGAAATTTGTAATTGTGTATTTGGATGACATCTTGATTTATAGCCGATCGTTGCAAGAACATTTCAGACACTTAATGCAAGTCTTCGAGACTCTTAGGGACCGAAAGCTTTATGGGAAGAAAGAGAAGTGCTCATTCTTAGTCGAACGTATAGTCTTTCTTGGATATATCATTTCGAAGGACGGAGTGTCGGTTGATTAAACCAAGATCGAAGCAATTAAGTCATGGCCGATTCCTACGACCGTGATGGAAGTTAGGTCGTTCCACGGACTTGCTTCCTTCTACCAGAGATTTAATCTCGATTTTAGCACCATTACAAGTCCGATAACGGAATGTTTGAAGAAAGGTACATTTAAATGAAGCACCAATCTTTGCATTACCCGATTTTACACAACCATTCGAAGTAGCGGAGTTGGCATTGGAGCGGTTCTTATTCAAGAAAAGTGTAATACCACCAGTATTTCATGCTTGATTACCTTGTAATGTGTGATTTCTTGTAATGTGATGTTGTTTTTATTTATTTATTTCATTAAATGCTATACAATTATGCGATGTGGATGAAACATAGGTGACACGCCTTGACGCCGTTAGACGATCGTCGGTGCGAATATGACGGTGGCCAACATCTTGTTCCTCGATAATTGTTGACGAGTGGGAAGGATGGTCACCCCGAGATGGTAAAAATATTATATGTGGCTAAGGGATTAAATGTCTAACGCACGTTATAGTATATGCATAACGTACGCTAAAATTTAAGTATTACGTACGTTAACGTAACTAGCTTACGTACGTAACTGTTGAGTTGGTCTCCCGGTCAGAATCTTCCTTTTGATGTGGATTGAGCTACTTTCGGCGGGCTAGAAGACAAACGAGTCAACTCCTCATAGCGTACGCTATCCGTCAAGCTGATACGATATCTAATATTCCAGTCGAAGAAACTCCGATAAAAATCGACATTCATGATGATGCATCGTTATACTTAGGAGAAAATGTTAAACGGCTTGGAGTTACGTTGTTAATCGGAATCGGAGTGACGTAGAATTCGACGACGGGATCGGTCCGAAAGCATGATGGATCGGCCATATCATGCTTGAAAGGGACATCTTGACTTCATATCCTTACAAAATAAAGAGGTGATTCCCTCCTTCCCCACCTTTGTCACATACGGCCGAACCAAGAGATGGAGGGAAGATTTTCTTCTTCATGTCATTGTCACTCATTTCTTTATCATCCATATAATTCCAAGGAGGGAGATATCTTGAAGCATGCTCGGCCGAAATGGAAGGAGGATAATGTGTTGATTCTACTTCATGTCACCATCAAGACCAAAGGATGCTTCATGTCTCTTTCATCCAAATAACACCAAGATTGCTTGGCATCTTCTTGTGATTTTCGGCCGAAATGTTGTGTTAGGAAGTTTCCTTTTTCGTTTTGTTGTATTTTCAGATTTGTAAACTACTATATATAGTAGTGTTCGTTGTACTTGTAAATCATCGAGAATCATAATAAACTTTGTATTTCCTTTGAAATATACGTTGAACGAGTTCGACAAACCTTAGTTATTGTTTCGACGAGTTTGAGATTTTAACTTTAATCAATTCTCAAAAGGTCTTGGGAAAAGATTACCCTTTTATCGAGTTATAGGTCTAGTTCGATAAAAACACACCAAACTCCGTAATTCTTACTATATCACGGCCGAATTCCATAATATTCGTCCACCACCTTTGTAGTTTCGATCCATATTGTAAACATAATAATCTTCCGTTGTGTTTTATACGCATTACTTACGTAATTCGTATCATAAGTGGTATCAGAGCCACTTGTCTCACAGTTCTCGACATCACTGAAGAAAATGGCATTCACCGATGAAGAAGTAGCACAACTACGTGACGTTCTGCGTGGCTTGCCGGAGCCCAGAATCCATGCACGACGAGGACATGACACCATGCATACACCACGACATGCGGATGAGTACAAGACCAGCGAACTTCCGGAGTTCGTAGGCGGCACCGATCCTGAAGTTTATCTGGAGTGGGAAAGAAAAATTGAACGAATGTTTGAGTTCAAGGAACTCAATGACGAGGTACGTTGCAAGTACGCGATCCTCAAACTTGGAAAGGGAGCTTCCCTTTGGTTTGAGCGAATGAAGACGCAGAGAAGTCGTGCCGGAAAAGAGAAGATACGTTCGTGGGATTCCCTAAAAAGGAAACTACGAAAAAGATATGTCCCGGCTACACACAACCGAGCTGCAGAAAAATTTCTGACCTCACGCAAGGAAAGCTCAGTGTCGAGGAGTACATCGAGGAGTTTGAAAACTTATCCTTGATGGGAGAACTTGAAGAAAGCGAAGAATTGCGGATGTCCCGTTTCCTACGAGGCTTGAACAAAAACATTGCTAATTCCGTGGAACTCTACCCCTATTCTGACTTCGATACTTTATGCGGACTTTGCATAAAGTTGGAAAATCAAAACAAAACCAAACTCTCTAAACCCGAATTCCCACCTAAATACGGAAATACCAACTTTGGCGCGAGTTCTAGCTCGTTTCCAAAACTGTCACCACAATCCAAATTACTACTACCATTCCAAAACCCTACCACACCAAAAGAGACGAGCCTATCTAAAGTCCGATGTTTCAAATGTCAAGGATTTGGACACTATCAAAGTGCTTGTCCGAATCGGAGGATTGTGACGTTACGAGAAGCCCTAGCCGCGAGAGGAATTATTAGCCAAGAAGAAAGAGTTGGAGACGTTTTTAACTTAGAAGCCGACGAAGAAGAAGAATGCGAGGCATACGATGCCCCGAACTATGACACGAACCTTGTCCTTCGCATGTTGCAAACGAAGGCGGCCCAGTGACGAAGAACAACGAGACCAAATCTTTCACACGAAGTGTCGTGTCGAGAGAAATGGTGTAGCTTGATCATTGACGGTGGAAGTTGTACAAACGTGGCATCAAGCGAGATGGTTTCAAAACTCGGCTTGGTCACCACGGCCCATCCGGCCGTATGCACTCCATTGGCTCGATGATGGAAACAAAGTGAAGGTTTCAAGACAAGTAAAGGTCGGACTCACCATGGGTTCGTATGGCGATGACATTACATGCGATGTACTACCGATGGACGCATGTCACGTGTTATTAGGAAGACCTTGGCTATTTGATCGGGACGTACTCCATCGAGGAGGAGTAATGAATATGAGCTACGTGACAAAGGTAAAAAATTGTTCTTAAGCCTATGTCACCTCAATCTATCCGGACGATGAGTTCGAAAAAGTCGAAGGACCGAAACTTACGATGTTTGCAAACGAGAAAGAAGTCGAACACGCCATTGACGATGGCGAACGTGTTTATTTGATGATGATCAAGGAGGTCCAAATCTTGCCACCAAATCGCAAAATGAGGAGGAGATCGAGGCACTATTACACGAGTTTTGGACGTATTTCGAAGACTTGCGGTAGGATTACCACCTATCCGCTGGATTGAACACCGATTGATCTTATACCGGAGCTCCATTACCAAACAAAGCCAGATCGTTGTAATCCCGAAGAAACAAAAGAACTACAACGTCAAATTGATGAACTCATGAATCACGGATATGTCCGAGAAAGTTTAAGTCCGTGTGCGGTTCCAGTTCTACTCGTACCAAAAAAGACGGAACATGGCGGATGTGTATTGACAGAGCCGTGAATAACATCACCGTCAAGTATCGGTTTCCCATCCCGAGACTAGACGACATCCGGACGAGTTACATGGCTCGGTTATATTTTCCAAAGTTGATTTACGGAGCGGATACCATCAAATCCGCATGCGAGAGGGAGACGAATGGAAAACGGCGTTTAAAACGAAGAATGGACTTTACGAATGGGTTGTGATGCCATTCGGCCTCACCAACGCCCGAGCACCTTTATGAGGTTGATGAACGAGGTTCTAAAACCTTTCTTGGGAAAGTTTGTTGTCGTGTACTTAGACGACATTTTGATCTACAATGTCCGTAGAAGAACATCTCGAACATTTGCGATACGTGTTTGAGACGCTAAGGGAACAAAAGCTTTATGGAAAACGGAGAAGTGTACTTTCCAAGTCGAGAGTCTTGTCTTTCTCGGCTATGTTGTTTCAAAAGACGGAGTTTTGGTCGATCAAGAGAAGATCGCGGCAATCAAGTCGTGGCCGACCCCAAAGACAATCACGGAGGTACGGTCATTTCATGGCCTCGCTTCTTTTACCGACGATTCATACGGACTTCAAAGACTATATCCAAATTCCTATCACGAGTGTCTGAAAAAGGGAACCTTTGCTTGGAATGAGACGGCCCAAAAGGCTTTTGAAAACTTAAAAGGAAAATTATGTGAAGCGCCGATTTTGACGTTGCCGATTTTTCACAACCGTTTGAGGTAGAATGCGATGCTAGCGGAGTTGGAATCGGGCGTGCTCATTCGAGAGGCCGTCCCATTGCCTATTTTTCGGAGAAGTTAAGTGGCGCCCGAGTGAATTATTGTACTTACGACAAGGAGTTCTATGCTATCGTAAGAGCACTCGATCATTGGAGTCATTATCTGCGTTCGAAACATTTCGTGCTGCACTCGGATCACGAGTCGTTGAAATACATCAACGGACAGAGTAAGCTAAGCCCGAGACATGCAAAATGGGTGGAATTTTTACAATCTTTTCATTTTTCATCCAAGTACAAAGACGGGAAGAGTAATGTAGTGGCGGATGCACTGTCGAGACGGTATGCCTTACTGTCGATGCTAGATGTTCGTTTGTTGGGATTCGAGACTTTGAAAGATCATTACAACGACGATTTGGATTTCGGGGAAATTTTTAACCGTTGTAAAACGGCCCCGCACGAGGAATTCGTTTTACAAGATGGCTTTCTCTTCAAGGGGAATAAATTATGTGTGCCGAGACATACACCCGAGAATTGCCGGTTCGGGAGGCGCACGGAGGAGGACTAGCCGGTCACTTGGCTCGACCAAAACTGTAGAGGTGCTAAAAGAACATTTCTTTTGGCCGAAGATGTATGGTGACGTCAGCACAATCGTGAGCAAATGCGTAACTTGTCATATGATGAAAAGTTCGTTCAAGTCAAGTACATACATGCCGTTGCCAATACCGTTACGACCGTGGGAGGATGTCTCGATGGATTTTATTGTGGCTTTACCTCGTACTCAACGAGGCAAGGACTCGATCATGGTGGTCGTCGACCGCTTTTCGAAAATGGCTCACTTTGTCGCGTGCCACAAAACCGATGACGCAAGCAATGTGGCGGACTTGTATTTCCGGAAATAGTTCGTTTACACGGTGCCAAAAACTATCGTGTCGGATCGAGATTCCAAATTTCTAAGTTATACGAATACTTTATGGAGGAAAGTCGGTACTAAACTCCTATTCAAGACTTCACATCACCCGCAAACCGACGATGCACCGAGGTAACTAATCGAACCTTGGGAACATTATTACGAGGGTTGGTAAATAAAACTCGAGAAAGATTGGGACGTTAAACTTGCTCATGCCGAATTCGCATACAACCGATCACCGGTTATGCCACGACCCATTCACCTTTTGAAGTGGTATACGGATTAAATCCGCACTTGCCATTGGACTTGATTCCCCGCCGAGCAACGAATTGGTTCACAAGGACGCCGAAGCAAAACTCAAATCCATGGTGAAGTTACGAAAAGATACGGAACGGATTAAAGAAGTGAGCGAAATGTACAAACGGAAGTCGAACAAAAATAAAAAGGCGAGATTATTTGATGTTGGCGACTTAGTTTGGATACATTTGAGAAAAGAAAGATTCGAGCAAACGGAAGAACAAATTGATGCCGAGAGCCGAAGGTCCGTACAAGATTGTGGAAAAAGTGAACGACAACGCATACAAAGTCGAACTTCCGGGCGAATACGGAGTACACGCGACATTCAACATAGGTGATCTCTCACCTTATCTTGACGACGATGGCATTGCAGAATTGAGGTCAATTCCTTTCAAAGACGGAGGGAATGATACGATATCTAATATTCCAGTCGAAGAAACTCCGATAAAAATCGACATTCATGATGATGCATCGTTATACTTAGGAGAAAATGTTAAACGGCTTGGAGTTACGTTGTTAATCGGAATCGGAGTGACGTAGAATTCGACGACGGGATCGGTCCGAAAGCATGATGGATCGGCCATATCATGCTTGAAAGGGACATCTTGACTTCATATCCTTACAAAATAAAGAGGTGATTCCCTCCTTCCCCACCTTTGTCACATACGGCCGAACCAAGAGATGGAGGGAAGATTTTCTTCTTCATGTCATTGTCACTCATTTCTTTATCATCCATATAATTCCAAGGAGGGAGATATCTTGAAGCATGCTCGGCCGAAATGGAAGGAGGATAATGTGTTGATTCTACTTCATGTCACCATCAAGACCAAAGGATGCTTCATGTCTCTTTCATCCAAATAACACCAAGATTGCTTGGCATCTTCTTGTGATTTTCGGCCGAAATGTTGTGTTAGGAAGTTTCCTTTTTTCGTTTTGTTGTATTTTCGTACGGTTGTAAACTACTATATATAGTAGTGTTCGTTGTACTTGTAAATCATCGAGAATCATAATAAACTTTGTATTTCCTTTGAAATATACGTTGAACGAGTTCGACAAACCTTAGTTATTGTTTCGACGAGTTTCGAGATTTTAACTTTAATCAATTCTCAAAAGGTCTTGGGAAAAGATTACCCTTTTATCGAGTTATAGGTCTAGTTCGATAAAAACACACCAAACTCCGTAATTCTTACTATATCACGGCCGAATTCCATAATATTCGTCCACCACCTTTGTAGTTTCGATCCATATTGTAAACATAATAATCTTCCGTTGTGTTTTATACGCATTACTTACGTAATTCGTATCACAAGCTTAGCGTATGCTACAGTCTGGAGCCTTACGTACGTAATACCGAGTTATGTACGTAAAATATGGGCACATTTCAGTCAGTGACCTCTGGACGGGCTTTACGCACGTTAGTATCAGAACATTACGTACGTAATGACTTTTATGTACGTAAGGTCTAAAGCATTAATGTATGTTAGCGAGATCCAGTGTTATAAAATGACACTTCCCCTCTTCATTTGCTCGACCTCAACCCTGCAAGAAAACACTCTTGGAGCATATCCCAGCCTTATACTTGGTTCTTGGCCGCTCATACACTTAAATTAACATAGAGGAGCTGATTTCTTGAGCTCCGGTGAAGATTATCTAAGTCATTCAAGCCACTCTTCGTTCCTCCTCGTAGTTCTTATTGATTCGTCATCTCTCTTCACTGTTCTTCATCTACTAAGGTAAGCCTATCAAATTCTAGGAGTAAGCTCTTCAATGTTGTTGATTATTACTTGTTGGATTACAGGTACTTGGGTAGATTTTGCTAAATCTCGTAGACAATCTAAACGGACGAACTTGTAGTAATCGGGATTATCATTGTACGTATATTTCATTTTCATACTAATCGTTGTAACAATCACATGCAAGAACTTCCATCTCAATTTACATCGGGATTATATAAACTCGACGAATCAATTGTAGGAGAATTTCGTAGGAATCCAACACCGTTTGATAAACTAGTCGTAACCCACTCTTGCCACATGATTATCAATGTTAAATTAACTAGGGGAATTAATTTGATAGTATTAATGTCATTGAGAATTAAATTCCAAAATCATTGTGTAAAATGGTAATCCACCGATTGAAGTACTCGGAATAGAGAATTGAATTAGAAGTTATGGGATTCAATTATGCTATAGTCATTGGTTGCTAACCGAATGATGATTGGGATAATCTTGTTGAATAAATCGATGTAGCTAACGTTAACCGTATAATTGAACGACATAATGATACGTATTGCTTGTGAACTTAGAAGCACGATACTAGTGTTGGCTATTAAGACTATGTTAGAAACCCGATTAGGGAAGGAAAGGGAAACTAGTTCTATTCATCATGAACCATACGAGGTGTTAATCGGATATTACGTGACTAGGTTAAGCTCGATCGGGCGTGGAAGATCCCAGTTATCATAAGGCACCTACCGTCGGATCAAAGGCAAGTGAAATCTTGCTCGAGAAATGTTAATATTATTGAAATGTTCGTATTCATGAATATGCCATTGTTGATGAAATGCCGACGGTTGTCTTTCTCTATGTGTTATAAATGGGCGGATGTGTTGGGGATAAAACCTGTATGCTACCCGTATGGAAATATGTTTGGGGATAAGACCCAAATTGGGCACCTACATTCCGGCGTATTCCCGTGTGGATACTTTCGTGACCCTTGGTTGCGACCTTGGGGTTTGTGTGATAAAAAGAGAAAGACAACGTCGGTCGTGTGGGGAAATATTTTCTGTTGGTTATGTGGCACTGTGTTTGGTAAAATTGTGTATATCATTGCTAATAATCGTTATTTGTATGCATTCTCTGACCCTAGTTACCTGGCATGAATTGTCATGCCAGGTAAATTTGTTGATCATGTTCAGGACATTCCTGAGGGGTCCGGTCAAACTTGAACGGTGTTGGAATAAACTCTTGCCGCTGCTTAAATTAAATTTGATCTTTAAAACCTCCGTTATGTAATAATCGAACATTGAATTATGTTTCTTCTTAAAACCTTTTGGCTCATGATATGTAACCATGGACTTATCGTTTTATTGCAATTTCTTTAAAATGTCTATTTCCTAAACTAGCCTTGTGGGTCCCGCACGGAATTCACGGCACTATAGTATCTCGGGAGATTTTGGGGGTGTTACAGAAAATGGTATCGGAGCAATGACTCCTGGTTTAAATAAAATTTCTCCTAATTTTCAAAGTTATTCCAGTCCAACACCCCAAGCGACCGTAACTCCTCGTGGGAATGCAAAGTAAGTGATATGTGTGTTTTCTGTCTAGAAACTACATTTAATTGTAAAGTGTGTGTGGAACTGGCTTTAGATTAATACTGTAAGTAATGGCACGCCGAGGAGCTAGGAAGGTGGTGAATGATGCTCAGGGTTCCGCCATAAACCACGATGGGGACAGGAACACTACCGAGACCCATCCTGCTAGGGACCAGCCACCACCAATTAATCAAAACGATCAGAAGACGGAACGCCAGAATAACAACCCGGGAGGCATGGACCCGGCTTTCGTTCAGGCCCTTGCCCAAGCTATCGCCATGGGAATTGCTCAGGTCAACCAGGTGGAACGGATACCGGTCATCAATATGGAGGAAAACGCAGGAAGAGACCGATGGTTGGGAGAGATGCTGAAGGCTAGGCCTCCATTGTTTGACGGAGCAAGGGAGAAATACGTGGACGACTGGATTTCTGAAATGGAGACTGCTTTCGAAGTGATCGGATTCCCAGAGAATCGGAAGGTGCCGTTCGGTGTTAATCAACTCCATGACACCGCTGCCCGCTGGTGGAGGACTTACAGGCCAGAGGACCGAGTGGTCGGATGGACCGAATTTGCCCGACTACTGTGGAGCGAGTACTGTCCCAGATCAGCCCGAACCGCTCGCGCTCGAGACTTTTTCAGTGCTAGACTACAGAATATACCAGTACCAGAGATCATTCGGGCCTACCGAACCGAGCTAAGTTATATCTCGTAGATGGTTTCGTCAGAAGATCAACGAATATGTCACCTTGCACAGAGGTTGCCAGAGGATGTACAATGCTATGCCGCCGGATACCACTGCATGACTCTGAGGGCGTACGAAGATGTGGTCACAGCATATGCCGGTACTGTTGTTAATACCGACACCGGACATAACTCGAAGAAGCAAAAGACATCAGCTCAGTCAGGGAGCAACAACAAAACGAACTCGGGGCCCGCATCTTCTTTTAAGTCAGCAGTTTCGTACCAACAGAAGGGTGCATCTGATCGGCCTTACCGTAGGGACTGCTTCAATTGTGGCGTGTCCGGACATACTAAGGATCGGTGCCAAAAGTCAGCTATCAAATGTTTCACTTGCGGAAAGAGTGGACACATGTCTCGTTACTGCTGGCGGGCTAATCCCACTCAGAACCCAGCTTCCTAACCGAGTCAACAAGGCTCTGTGCAATCCTCCAGGACGCCTTCCGTTTCCAACTACCGGGCTCCATCCCACCAGACTCAACCACCACCACACGGTGCCGGACGAGGCCGTGGGCGCAGCGGTGGTACTTCATCCTTTTTAGAGTCAGTGCCGTCCCGTGTATTTGAGCTGAGGGCTACGGATGGTCAGTCCGCGCTAGCTATCTCAGGTACCCTTCTTGTTAACTCTCAGCCAGTGCATGTGCTATTTGATACTGGAGCCACACATTCGTTTATATATGTGGAATGTGTTGAGGGTATAAATCTTGCTTGTGTGCCTTGTTAATCCTTTACTGTTAAACTACCCAAGGGTAGTAGAATAGGCGGCGATCTAAAGGTTTGAGACTGTCAGATCTGCATCAATGATCATAGTTGGACCACTAATCTTATGGACATTACGAGTATATCGTGGTATCATTCGGGTTGACTAATGCCCCAGCCGTTTTCATGGAACTGATGAACAGAGTTTTGATTGATTTCCTTGATAAGTGCATGGTGGTTTTTATTGACGACATCCTGATCTATTCTCCAAGCCGACCGGAACACGAGGAACATTTGAGGCAAGTGATGAGCGTGCTGAGGCAACCAACTTTATGCGAAACTTTCCAAGTGCGAATTCTGGATGCCGGAGGTAATTTTTCTCGGACATGTTGTCTCGGCAGAAGGCGTCAAGGTCGATCCACAAAAGATCGAGACAATAATGAGTTGGTAACCACCGAAGAATGTCAAGGAGGTGAGGAGTTTCCTAGGATTGGCGGTTTACTATCGAAGGTTCGTCGAGGCTTTTTCCTATATCGCTCGACCATTAACGAACCTACTAAGAAAGAGCACCAAATTTGTATGGACTACAGACTGTCAGAAGAGCTTTGATGAGCTCAAGAGTAGGCTGACTACTGCTCCAGTGCTAGTGCTACCGCAGGGAACGGAAGGATTCATTATATACACGGATGCATCTAAGCATGGACTGAGGTGTGTCTTCATGCAGAATGACAGAGTCATTGCGTACGGATCTCGACAACTGAGGCCGTACGAGGTGAATTACCCGACGCACGACTTGGAGCTAGCCGCAGTTGTGCATGCCCTTAAGATTTGGAGGCACTATCTTTACGGAGTTACTTGCAAGATTTTTACGGATCATAAGAGTTTGAAGTATATCTTCACTCAGAGGGAATTAAACATGAGACAGAGGCTCTGGTTGGAGCTAATCAAGGACTACGATGTGGAAATCTCCTATCACCCCGGGAAAGCCAATGTGGCAGCTGATGCTCTTAGTCGGAAAACTACACAAGAAGTGATGGTATCCAGCATAAAGTTCATCCCGAATTGCAGCAAGACATCAGAAGAAGTACTGAAGTATGGATACAACGTAGGCAAGGACAATTGTGCTCAATCGATATACATTCGTCCTTACTAGACGAGATACGTCTAGCACAGATGGAGGATCCCAAATTACGTGCGATTGGTGCAAGAATCGAGGGAGGAGATGTTTCCGACTATAAGATCTAGGGTGACTTGGTGAGGTTCAAGAATAGAATCTGTATTCCGCCGAATGACGGGCTGAAGCAAACTATACTGAAGGAGGCACACTCCACTCCCTATTTTATTCACCCAGGAGCGAACAAAATGTACAAAGATCTGCGACAGAGTTTTTGGTGGAAAAGTATGAAATGGGAAGTTGCTAGGTTCGCCGCCCGATGTATGACGTGCCAATAAGTGAAGATTGAACACCGCAGACCAGCCGAAATCATGCAACCCCTACCCATCCCGGAGTGGAAATGGGAGAGCATATCGATGGATTTTGTCACTAAGCTACCAACGACGGTGGGAGGAAAGGATATAATTTAGGTCATTATTGATCGATTAATGAAATCGACACATTTCATTCCTATTTAAGAAACAACCAGGACAGAGCAATTGGCCGCTATTTTCATCAGGGAGATCGTGAGGCTGCACGGCGTTCCCTGATACGATATCCAATATTCCAATCGAAGAAGTTCCAATAAAAATCGACGTCCACGACGATACGCATGGCCATGCATCATTATACTTGGGAGAAAAGAATACGCGGATTGGAGTTACGTTGTTAATCGGAAAAGGAGTTACGTAAATATGGCGACGGAATTAACATCGGAATCGGTCCGAAACATGGATGTTCGGCCGATTGGTCCACAAAGATTGAAGATTTGTCAAGCATCCTTTTTTCTATGACAAAATCACCAAAACCTTTATCTTGTTTGAATTTGTAAAGATATCCTTCCCCACCCTTTGAGATTTGCGGCCCAAGCATGATGAAAGGGAATCATCAAAAGTCTTCACATCTTGCCAAATCAAGAAGATCTCCTCCTTCCCCACCTTGAAGAATCGGCCGAACATGCTAAGGGATGGAGACTTGCACTTTCGTTTTTTTCTTGTTGTTTTTGTATCATTATCCTTGTAAACTACTATATATAGTAGTGCTCGTTGTACTTGTAAGATATCTTGAATCATAATAAACCTTGTATTTCCTTTGAAATATACGTTGAACGAGTTCGACAAACTTTAGTTATTGATTCGACGTCTCGAGATATTAACTTGATCAATTCTCAAAAGGTCTTGGGAAGAGATTACCTTTTATCGAGTTATAGGTCTAGTTCGATAAAACACACCAAACTCCGTACATCACACTACCTCACGGCCGAACACCATCAAATTTCGGCCACCCTTAGTAAAATTCAAGTGTTACTTTGATACTTGTTAATCTTCCGTTGCATTCTATACGTATTACTTACGTAATTCGTATCATAAGTGGTACCAGAGACATTTGCCTCACAATTCTCGACGATACTCAAGAAGATGGCATTCACCGATGAAGAAGTGGCACAACTACGTGGCGTTCTTCGTGGCTTACCGGAGCCTTAATCCAAGCACGACGAGGATACGACACCATGCATGCACCACGACATGCCGATGAATACAAGACAAGCGAACTCCGGAGTTCGTAGGCGGCACCGATCCCGAGGTTTATTTGGAGTGGGAAAGCAAAATTGAGCGAATGTTTGAGTTCAAGGATCTCAATGACGAGGTACGTTGCAAATATGCGATCCTCAAACTTGGAAAGGAGCTTCCCTTTGGTTTGAGCGAATGAAGACACAAAGAGTTCGTGGTTTAAAAGAGAAGATACGTTCGTGGATTCTCTAAAAGAAACTACGAAAGAGATATGTCCCGACTACACACAAGTTAAGCTTGTATCGTAAAATTTCGAACTCACGCAAGGAAAACTAAGTGTCGAGGAGTACATCGAGGAGTTTGAAAACTTATCCTTGATGGGAGAACTTGAAGAAAGCGAAGAATTGCGGATGTCCGTTTCCTACGAGGTTTGAACAAAAACATTGCTAATTCCGTGGAACTCTACCCCTATTCCGACTTTGATACTTTATGCGGACTTTGCATAAAGCTGGAAAATCAAAACAAAACAAAACTCTCTAAACCCGAATTCCCACCTAAATACGGAAATACCAACTTTGGCGCGAGTTCTAGCTCGTTTCCAAAACCTGTCACCACAAGCCAACCCGTTACTACCATCCCAAAACTCCTATCACACCAAAAGAAACAAGCCTATCTAAAGTCAGGTGTTTCAAATGTCAAGGATTTGGACACTATCAAAGTGCTTGTCCAAATCGGAGGATTGTGACGTTACGAGAAGCCATAGCCGCCCGAGAAGAATTACTAGCCGAAGAAGAAAGAGTTGGAGACGTTTTTAACTTAGAAGGCGACGAATAAGAAGAATAATGCGAGTCATACGAATACCCGAACTATGACACGAACCTCGTCCTTCGCATGTTACAAACGAAGGCCGCCCCAAGTGACGAAGAACAACGAGACCAAATCTTCCACACGAAGTGTCGTGTCGGAGATAAATGGTGTAGCTTGATCATTGACGGTGGAAGTTGTACAAACGTGGCATCAAGCGAGATGGTCTCAAAACTCGGCTTGATCACCACGGCCCATCCTAAGCCGTATGCACTCCATTGGCTCGATGATGGAAACAAGGTGAAAGTATCAAGGCAAGTGAAGGTCGGACTCACCATGGGTTCGTATGGCGATGATATTACATGCGATGTACTACCGATGGACGCATGTCACGTGTTATTAGGAAGACCTTGGTTATTTGATCGGGACGTACTACATCGAGGGAGGAGTAATGAGTATGAGTTACGTGACAAAGGTAAAAAAATTGTTCTCAAACCTATGTCACCTCAAGCTATCCGGACGATGAGTTCGAAAAAAGTCGAAGGACCGAAACTTACGATGTTTGCAAACGAGAAAGAAGTCGAACACGCCATTGACGATGGCGAACGTGTTTATTTGATGATGATCAAAGAGGTCCGAAATCTTGCCACCAAATCGCAAAATGAGGAAGAGATAGATGCACTATTACACGAGTTTTCGGACGTATTTCCCGAAGACTTGCCGGTAGGATTACCACCTATCCGCGGGATTGAACACCAGATTGATCTTATACCGGGAGCTCCATTACCGAACAAAGCGGCGTATCTGATACGAATTACGTAAGTAATGCGTATAAACACAACGGAAGATTAACAAGTTTACAAAAAATTACAAAGGTGATGGACGAATTTAATGGGATTCGGCCGTGAAATAGTATGATGTACGGAGTTTGGTGTGTTTTTATCGAACTAGACCTATAACTCGATAAAAGGGTAATCTCTTCCCAAGACCTATTGAGAATTGATCAAGTTAAAATCTCGAGACTCGTCGAAACAATAACTAAAGTTTGTCGAACTCGTTCAACGTATATTTCAAAGGAAATACAATGTTTATTATGATTCTCGATGATTTACAAGTACAACGAACACTACTATATATAGTAGTTTATAACCGAAAGAAAATACAACAAAACGAAAAAACGAACTTCCTAGCAACATCATTTCGGCCGAAAATCCAAGGATGAGATATCAAGTCTCTTGGTGTTATTAGGTGAAAGGGACATGAAGCACTCTTGGTCTTTGATGGTGACATGAAGTAGAACAAAATATCCTCCCTTGCACTTGCTTCCAATCGGCCGAACTTAGGAGGATTTGGTGTTGATTTGATGAAGATATCTTGATGGTGACATGAAGAAGAAAGTCTTCACTCCATCTACAAGCTTCGGCCGTTTGTGTCATGGTGGGGAAGGAGGTGATCTTCATTTATTTTGTGAAAGATATGAAGACAAAGTGTCCTTTTCAAGCATGTTTCGGCCGATCTTCATGCTTTCGGGTCGATCCGTCGTCGAATTCTACGTTACTCCGATTCCGATTAACAACGTAACTCCAATCCGTTTAACATTTTCTCCTAAGTATAACGATGCATGGCCATGCAAATTTGCATCATCATGGATGTCGATTTTTATCGGAGTTTCTTCGACTGGAATATTAGATATCGTATCATTCCCTCCGTCTTTGAAAGGAATTGACCTCAATTCCGCAATGCCATCGTCGTCAAGATAAGGTGAGAGATCACCTACGTTGAATGTCGAGTGTACTCCGTATTCGCCCGGGAGTTCGACTTTGTATGCGTTGTCGTTCACCTTTTCCACAATTTTGTACGGACCCTCGGCTCTCGGCATCAATTTGTTCTTCCGTTTGCTTGGGAATCTTTCTTTTCTCAAATGTATCCAAACCAAGTCGCCAACATCAAATAATCTCGCCTTTTTATTTTTGTTCGACTTCCGTTTGTATATTTCATTTACTTCTTTAATCCGTTCCCGTATCTTTTCATGTAACTTCACCATTGATTTGAGTTTTGCTTCGGCGTCTTTGTGAACCAACTCGTTGCTCGGTAAGGGAATCAAGTCCAATGGCAAGTGCGGATTTAATCCGTATACCACTTCAAAAGGTGAATGGGCCGTGGCATAACCGGGTGATCGATTGTAAGCGAATTCCGCATGAGCAAGTTTAACGTCCCAATCCTTCTGTGTTTTATTTACCAATCCTCGTAACAATGCTCCCAAGGTTCGATTAGTCACCTCGGTCTGTCCGTCGGTTTGCGGGTGATGTGAAGTACTGAATAGGAGCTTAGTACCTACTTTCCTCCATAAAGTATTCCAGAAGTAACTCAGAAATTTGGAATCTCGATCCGACACGATAGTTTTTGGGACTCCGTGTAAACGAACTACTTCCCGGAAGTACAAGTCCGCCACGTTGCTTGCATCATCGGTTTTGTGGCACGCGACAAAGTGAGCCATTTTCGAAAAACGGTCGACGACCACCATGATCGAGTCCTTGCCTCATTGAGTACGAGGTAAAGCCACAATAAAATCCATCGAGACATCCTCCCACGGTCGTAACTGTATCTGCAACGGCATGTATGTACTCGACTTGAACGAACTTTTCATCATGTGACAAGTTACGCATTTGCTCACGATTGTGCCGACGTCACCATACATCTTCGGCCAAAAGAAATGTTCTTTTAGCACTTCTGATCTTGGTCGAGCCAAGTGGCGGCTAGTCCTCCTCCGTGCGCCTCCCGAACCAAAGAATTCCCGAATCGTATGTCTCGGCACACATAATTTATTCCCCTTGAAGAGAAAGCCATCTGTAAAACAAATTCCTCGTGCGGGCCGTTTTACAACGGTTAAAAATTTCCCGAAGTCCAAATCGTCGTTGTAGTGATCTTTCAAAGTCTCAAACCCCAACAAACGAACATCTAGCATCGACAGTAAGGCATACCGTCTCGATAGTGCATCCGCCACTACATTACTCTTCCCGTCTTTGTACTTGGATGAAAAGTGAAAAGATTGTAAAAATTCCACCCATTTTGCATGTCTCGGGCTTAGCTTACTCTGCCCGTTGATGTATTTCAACGACTCGTGATCCGAATGCAGCACGAAATGTTTCGAACGCAGATAATGACTCCAATGATCGAGTGCTCTTACGATAGCATAGAACTCCTTGTCGTAAGTACAATAATTCACTCGGGCGCCACTTAACTTCTCCGAAAAATAGGCAATGGGACGGCCTCTTTGAATAAGCACTGCCCCGATTCCAACTCCGCTAGCGTCACATTCTACCTCAAACGGTTGTGAAAAATCGGGTAACGTCAAAATCGGCGCTTCACATAATTTTCCCTTTAAGTTTTCAAAAGCCTTTTGGGCCGTTTCGTTCCAAGCAAAGGTTCCCTTTTTCAGACACTCCGTGATCGGACTGGAGATAGTCTTTGAAGTCCCGTATGAATCGTCGGTAAAAAGAAGCGAGGCCATGAAATGACCGTACCTCCGTGATTGTCTTTGGGGTCGGCCACGATTTGATTGCCGCGATCTTCTCTTGGTCGACCGAAACTCCGTCTTTCGAAACAACATAGCCGAGAAAGACAAGACTCTCGACTAGGAAAGTACACTTCTCCCGTTTTCCATAAAGTTTTTGTTCCCTTAGCGTCTCAAACACGTACCGCAAATGTTCGAGATGTTCTTCTACGGACCGACTGTAGATCAAAATGTCGTCTAAGTACACGACAACAAACTTTCCCAAGAAAGGTTTAAGAACCTCGTTCATCAACCTCATAAAGGTGCTCGGGGCGTTGGTGAGGCCGAATGGCATCACAACCCATTCGTAAAGTCCATTCTTCGTTTTAAACGCCGTTTTCCATTCGTCTCCCTCTCGCATGCGGATTTGATGGTATCCGCTCCGTAAATCAACTTTGGAAAATATAACCGAGCCATGTAACTCGTCCAGCATGTCGTCTAGTCTCGGGATGGGAAACCGATACTTGACGGTGATGTTATTCACGGCTCTACTGTCAATACACATTCGCCATGTTCCGTCTTTTTTTGGTACGAGTAGAACTGGAACCGCACACGGACTTAAACTTTCTCGGACATATCCGTGATTCATGAGTTCATCAATTTGTCGTTGTAGTTCTTTGGTCTCTTCGGGATTACAACGATACGCCGCTTTGTTCGGTAATGGAGCTCCCGGTATAAGATCAATCTGGTGTTCAATCCCGCGGATAGGTGGTAATCCTACCGGCAAGTCTTCGGGAAATACGTCCGAAAACTCGTGTAATAGTACGTCTATCTCTTCCTCATGTTGCGATTTGGTGGCAAGATTTCGGACCTCTTTGATCATCATCAAATAAACACGCTCGCCGTCGTCAATGGCGTGTTCGACTTCTTTCTCGTTTGCAAACATCGTAAGTTTCGGTCCTTCGACTTTTTTCGAACTCATCGTCCGGATAGCTTGAGGTGACATAGGTTTAAGAACAATTTTTTTACCTTTGTCACGTAACTCATACTCATTACTCCTCCCTCGATGTAGTACGTCCCGATCAAATAACCAAGGTCTTCCTAATAACACGTGACATGCGTCCATCGGTAGTACATCGCATGTAATGTCATCGCCATACGAACCCATGGTGAGTCCGACCTTCACTTGTCTTGATACCTTCACTTTGTTTCCATCATCGAGCCAATGGAGTGCATACGGCTTAGGATGGGCCGTGGTGACCAAACCGAGTTTTGAAACCATCTCGCTTGATGCCACGTTTGTACAACTTCCACCGTCAATGATCAAGCTACACCATTTATCTCCGACACGACACTTCGTGTGGAAGATTTGGTCCCGTTGTTCTTCGTCACTTGGGGCGGCCTTCGTTTGTAACATGCGAAGGACAAGGTTCGTGTCATAGTTCGGGGCATCGTATGCCTCGCATTCTTCTTCTTCGTCAGCTTCTAAGTTAAAAACGTCTCCAACTCTTTCTTCTTCGGCTAGTAATTCCTCTCGGGCGGCTATGGCTTCTCGCAACGTTACAATCCTCCGATTTGGACAAGCACTTTGATAGTGTCCAAATCCTTGACATTTGAAACACCGGACTTTAGATAGGCTTGTTTCTTTTGGTGTGATAGGAGTTTTTGGAAGGGTAGTAACGGGCTGGCTTGTGGTGACAGGCTTTGGAAACGAGCTAGAACTCGCGCCAAAGTTGGTATTTCCGTATTTAGGTGGGAATTCGGGTTTAGAGAGTTTTGTTTTGTTTTGATTTTCCAACTTTATGCAAAGCCCGCATAAAGTATCGAAGTCGGAATAGGGGTAGAGTTCCACGGAATTAGCAATATTTTTGTTCAAACCTCGTAGGAAACGGGACATGCGCAATTCTTCGCTTTCTTCAAGTTCTCCCATCAAGGATAAGTTTTCAAACTCCTCGATGTACTCCTCGACACTTAGCTTTCCTTGCGTGAGGTCGAAATTTTTCAGTCTGAGACTTAGCTTGTGTGTAGCGGACATATCTTTTCGTAGTTTCCTTTTAGGGAATCCCACGAACGTATCTTCTCTTTTAAGACGACTTCTTTGCGTCTTCATTCGCTCAAACCAAAGGAAGCTCCTTTCCAAGTTTGAGAATCGCGTACTTGCAACGTACCTCGTCATTGAGCTCCTTGAACTCAAACATTCGTTCAATTTTTCTTTCCCACTCCAAATAAACCTCGGGATCGGTGCCGCCTACGAACTCAGGAAGTTCGGTCTTGTATTCATCCGCATGTCGTGGTGCATGCATGGTGTCATGTCCTCGTCGTGCATGGATTCTCGGGCTCGGCAAGCCACGAAGAACGTCACGTAGTTGTGCTACTTCTTCATCGGTGAATGCCATCTTCTTGATGATGTCGAAGCGTGAGACAAATGTCTCTGATACCACTTATGATACGAATTACGTAAGTAATGCGTATAAACACAACGGAAGATTAACAAGTTTACAAAAAATTACAAAGGTGATGGACGAATTTAATGGGATTCGGCCGTGAAATAGTATGATGTACGGAGTTTGGTGTGTTTTTATCGAACTAGACCTATAACTCGATAAAAGGGTAATCTCTTCCCAAGACCTATTGAGAATTGATCAAGTTAAAATCTCGAGACTCGTCGAAACAATAACTAAAGTTTGTCGAACTCGTTCAACGTATATTTCAAAGGAAATACAATGTTTATTATGATTCTCGATGATTTACAAGTACAACGAACACTACTATATATAGTAGTTTATAACCGAAAGAAAATACAACAAAACGAAAAAACGAACTTCCTAGCAACATCATTTCGGCCGAAAATCCAAGGATGAGATATCAAGTCTCTTGGTGTTATTAGGTGAAAGGGACATGAAGCACTCTTGGTCTTTGATGGTGACATGAAGTAGAACAAAATATCCTCCCTTGCACTTGCTTCCAATCGGCCGAACTTAGGAGGATTTGGTGTTGATTTGATGAAGATATCTTGATGGTGACATGAAGAAGAAAGTCTTCACTCCATCTACAAGCTTCGGCCGTTTGTGTCATGGTGGGGAAGGAGGTGATCTTCATTTATTTTGTGAAAGATATGAAGACAAAGTGTCCTTTTCAAGCATGTTTCGGCCGATCTTCATGCTTTCGGGTCGATCCGTCGTCGAATTCTACGTTACTCCGATTCCGATTAACAACGTAACTCCAATCCGTTTAACATTTTCTCCTAAGTATAACGATGCATGGCCATGCAAATTTGCATCATCATGGATGTCGATTTTTATCGGAGTTTCTTCGACTGGAATATTAGATATCGTATCAGTATCGTTGTAATCCTGAAGACACCAAAGAACTACAACGTCAAATTGATGAACTCATGAATCACGGATATGTCCGAGAAAGTTTAAGCCCGTGTGCGGTTCCAGTTCTACTTGTACCAAAAAAAGACGGAACATGGCGAATGTGTATTGACAGTAGAGCCGTGAATAAAATCACCGTCAAGTATCGGTTTCCCATCCCGAGACTAGACGACATGCTGGACGAGTTACATGGCTCGGTTATATTTTCCAAAGTTGATTTACGGAGCGGATACCATCAAATCCGCATGCGAGAGGGAGACGAATGGAAAACGGCGTTTAAAACAAAGAATGGACTTTACGAATGGGTTGTGATGCCATTCGGCCTCACCAACGCCCCGAGCACTTTTATGAGGTTGATGAACGAGGTTCTTAAACCTTTCTTGGGAAAGTTTGTTGTCGTGTACTTAGACGACATTTTGATCTGATCGGTCCGTAGAGGAACATCTCGAACATTTGCGGTACGTATTTGAGACGCTAAGGGAACAAAACTTTATGGAAAACGGAGAAGTGTACTTTCCTAGTCGAGAGTCTTGTCTTTCTCGGCTATGTTGTTTCGAAGACGGAGTTTCGGTCGACCAAGAGAAGATCGCGGCAATCAAGTCGTGGCCGACCCCAAAGACAATCACGAGGTACGGTCATTTCATGGCCTCGCTTCTTTTACCGACGATTCATACGGGACTTTAGCACTATCTCCATCCGATCACGGAGTGTCTGAAAAAGGGAACCTTTGCATGGAACGAGGCGGCCCAAAAGGCTTTTGAAAATTTAAAGGGAAAATTATGTGAAGCACCGATTTTGACGTTACCCGATTTTTCACAACCGTTTGAGGTAGAATGCGACGCTAGCGGAGTTGGAATCGGGGCCGTGCTTATTCAAAGAGGCCGTCCCATCGCCATTTTTCGGAGAAGTTAAGTGGCGCCCGAGTGAATTATTGTACTTACGACAAGGAGTTCTATGCTATCGTAAGAGCACTCGATCATTGAGTCATTATCTGCGTTCAAACATTTCGTGCCGCATTCGGATCACGAGTCGTTGAAATACATCAACGGGCGAGTAAGCTAAGCCCGAGACATGCAAAATGGGTGGAATTTTTACAATCTTTTCACTTTTCATCCAAGTACAAAGACGGGAAGAGTAATGTAGTGGCGGATGCACTATCGAGACGGTATGCCTTACTTGTCGATACTAGATGTTCGTTTGTTGGGGTTCGAGACTTTGAAAGATCATTACAACGACGATTGGGACTTCGGGAAATTTTTAACCGTTGTAAAACGGCCCGCATCTGAGGAATTTGTTTTACAGGATGGCTTTCTTTTCAAGGGAAATAAACTATGTGTGCCGAGACATACAATTCGGGAATTCTGGTTCGGGAGGCGCACGAGGAGGACTAGCGGTCATTTCGGCTCGACCAAGATCAGAGAAGTGCTAAAAGAACATTTCTTTTGGCCGAAGATGTATGGTGACGTAAGCACAATCGTGAGCAAATGCGTAACTTGTCACATGATGAAAAGTTCGTTCAAGTCAAGTACATACATGCCGTTGCCAATACCGAATGCACTGTGGGAGGAGGTCTCGAAGGAAATTATTGTGGATATACCTCGAAATCAACGAGGCAACGACACGATCATGGTGGTCGTCGACCGTTTTTCGAAAATGGCTCACTATGTCGCGTGCCACAAAACCGATGATCCCAGCAACGTGGCCGACTTGTACTTAGGAAGTAGTTCGTTTACACGGAGTTCCAAAAACTATCGTGTCGGATCGAGATTCCAAATTTCTTAGTTACTTCTGGATTACTTTTTGGAGGATAGTAGGTAGTAAACTCCTATTCTGTACTTCACATCACAGGCAAACCGTCGGAATGACCGAGTTAACTATTCGTACCTTGGGTGCATTATTGCGAGGGTTGGTAAATAAAACACGAAGGATTGGGACGTTAAACTTGCTCATGCGAATTCGCATACAACCGATCACCGGTTATGCCACGGCCCATTCACCGCTTTGAAGTGGTATACGGATTAAATCCGCACTTGCCATTGGACTTGATTCCCTTGCCGAGCAACGAATTGGTTCACAAAGACGAAGCAAAACTCAAGTCAATGATGAAGTTACATGAAAAGATACGGAACGGATTAAAGAAGTGAATGAAATGTACAAGCGGAAGTCGAACAAAAATAAAAAGGCGAGATTATTTGATGTTGGCGACTTAGTTTGATACATTTGAGAAAAGAAAGATTCGAGCAAACGGAAGAACAAATTGATGCCGAGAGCCAAGGTCCGTACAAAATTGTGGAAAAAGTGAACGACAACGCATACAAAGTCGAACTTCCAGGCGAATACGGAGTACACGCGACATTCAACGTAGGTGATCTCTCGCCTTACCTTGACGACGATGGCATTACGGAATTGAGGTCAATTCCTTTCAAAGAAGGAGGGAATGATACGATATCCAATATTCCAATCGAAGAAGTTCCAATAAAAATCGACGTCCACGACGATACGCATGGCCATGCATCATTATACTTGGGAGAAAAGAATACGCGGATTGGAGTTACGTTGTTAATCGGAAAAGGAGTTACGTAAATATGGCGACGGAATTAACATCGGAATCGGTCCGAAACATGGATGTTCGGCCGATTGGTCCACAAAGATTGAATATTTGTCAAGCATCCTTTTTTCTATGACAAAATCACCAAAACCTTTATCTTGTTTGAATTTGTAAAGATATCCTTCCCCACCCTTTGAGATTTGCGGCCCAAGCATGATGAAAGGGAATCATCAAAAGTCTTCACATCTTGCCAAATCAAGAAGATCTCCTCCTTCCCCACCTTGAAGAATCCGAACATGCTAAGGGATGGAGACTTGCACTTTCGTTTTTCTTGTTGTTTTTGTATCATTATCCTTGTAAACTACTATATATAGTAGTGCTCGTTGTACTTGTAAGATATCTTGAATCATAATAAACCTTGTATTTCCTTTGAAATATACGTTGAACGAGTTCGACAAACTTTAGTTATTGTTTCGACGCGTCTCGAGATATTAACTTGATCAATTCTCAAAAGGTCTTGGGAAGAGATTACCTTTTATCGAGTTATAGGTCTAGTTCGATAAAACACACCAAACTCCGTACATCACACTACCTCACGGCCGAACACCATCAAATTTCGGCCACCCTTAGTAAAATTCAAGTGTTACTTTGATACTTGTTAATCTTCCGTTGCATTCTATACGTATTACTTACGTAATTCGTATCATTCCCTCATTCATCATTTCAGATAGGGACACCAGATATGTGTCTCGTTTTTAGAAAGCCGTCCACAAAGCTATGGGGACCCAAATACATTTTAGCACGGCTTATCACCCTCAGACAGCTGGATAGACCGAATGTACGATTCAAACTTTGAAAGATATGTTGAGGGCATGTGTGCTCGATTGGGGTAAGGATTGGGCTAGGCATCTGGGATTGGTGGAGTTTTCGTGCAAGCTGGCATGCAAGCATAGGCATCGCACCGTTTGAGGCCCTGTATGGGGGAAGATGCAAGTCGCCGTTATGCTGGGATGATGCTTCTGACACCGCGGTTACCGAGTTAGATCTGATCCAGGAGTCCATTAAGAAGATCTCTATCATTCGAAAGCACATGCTAGCAGCATAGAGGCGGCAGAAATCTTATGCCGAAAACCGACAGCGACTGTTAGAATTTGCAGTCGGGGATCATGTTTGGGTCGAAGTATCACCTATGCGGGGTATCCGGCGTTTCAGCCAAAAGGGCAAGTTAAGCCCGGTGTTTATAGGCCCGTTTGAGATATTGGACCGGGTAGGGAAGCTTGCGTATCGATTAGCTCTGCCGCCGCATTTGGGTGGAGTGCATAATGTCTTTCACGTCTCCTAGTTAAGGAAATATGTCTATGATCCGAGCCACAAGCTCAATTTCGAAGAAGTGGAAATTTCCGACGACGCTACCTTTAGAGAGTTACCGATCGCCATCTTGGATCGGCTTATGAAGATATTACGAAATAAACCCATACCCATCGTAAAGGTTCAGTGGTCGCACCACAGCATGGAAGAAGCGACTTGGGAAACCGAGTCGAGCATGAAAGAGAGTCATCCCGAGTTATTTTCTTAGTTTCGGGACAAAACTATTTTAAGGGGGGCAATATGTAATACCACCGGTATTTCATGCTTGATTACCCTGTACTGTGTGATTTCTTGTAATGTGATATTGTTTTTATTTATTTATTTCATTAAATGCTATACAATTGTGCAATGTGGATGAAACGGAGGTGACACGCCTTGACAACGTTGGACGATCGTCGGTGCGAATATGACGGTGGCCAACGTCTTGTTCCCCGATAATTATTGACGAGTGGGAAGGATGGTCACCCCGAGATGGTTAAAATGTGATATGTGGCTAAGGGATTGAATGTCTAAAGCACGTTATAGTATATGCATAACGTAATCTAAAATTTAAGTATTACGTACGTTAACGTAACTAGGTTATGTACGTAACGGTTGAGTTGGTCTCCCGACCAGAATCTTCCTTTTGACGCGGATTGAGCTACTTTCGGTGAGCTAGAAGACAAACGAGTCAACTCCTCATAGCGTACGCATCCGTCAAGCTTAGCGTACGCTACAGTCTGGAGCCTTACGTACATAATACCGACTTACATACGTAAAAGATGGGCACATTTCAGTCAGTGACCTCTGGACGGGCTTTATGCACGTTAGCATCAGAACATTACGTACGTAATGACCTTTACGTACGTTAGCGAGATCCAGTGTTATAAAATGACACTTCCCCTCTTCATTTGCTCGACCTCAACCCTGCAAGAAAACACTCTTGGAGCATTTCCCAGCCTTATACTCGGTTCTTGGCCTCTCATACACTTAAATTAACATAGAGGAGCTGATTTCTTGATCTCCGGTGAAGATTATCTAAGTCATTCAAGCCACTCTTCGTTCCTCCTCGTAGTTCTTGTTGATTCGTCATCTCTCTTCACTGTTCTTCATCTACTAAGGTAAGCCTATCAAATTCTAGGAGTAATCTCTTTAATGTTGTTGATTATTACTTGTTGGATTACGGGTACTTGGGTAGATTTTGCTAAATCTCGTAGACAATCTAAACGGATGAACTTGTAGTAATCGGGATTATCATTGTTTATATATTTCATTTTCATACTAATCGTTGTAACAATCACATGCAAGAACTTCCATCTCAATTTACATCGGGATTATATAAACTCGACGAATCAATTGTAGGAGAATTTCGTAGGAATCCAACACCGTTTGATAAACTAGTCGTAACCCACTCTTGCCACATGATTATCAATGTTAAATTAACTAGGGGAATTAATTCGATAGTATTAATGTCATTGAGAATCAAATTCCAAAATCATTGTGTAAAATGGTAATCCACCGATTGAAGTACTCGGAATAGAGAATTGAATTAGAAGTTATGGGATTCAATTATGCTATAGTCATTGGTTGCTAACCGAATGATGATTGGGATAATCTTGTTGAATAAATCGATGTAGCTAACGTTAACCGTAGAATTGAACGACATAATGATACGTATTGCTTGTGAACTTAGAAGCATGATACTAGTGTTGGCTATTAAGACTATGTTAGAAACCCGATTAGGGAAGGAAAGGGAAACTAGTTCTATTCATCATGAACCATACGTGGTGTTAATCGGATATTACGTGACTAGATTAAGCTCGATCGGGCGTGGAAGATCCCAGTTATCATAAGGCACCTACCGTCGGATCAAAGGCAAGTGAAATCTTGCTCGAGAAATGTTAATATTATTGAAATATTCGTATTCATGAATATATCATTGTTGATGAAATGCCGACGGTTGTCTTTCTCTATGTGTTATAAATGGGCCGATGTGTTGGGGATAAAACCTGTATGGTACCCGTATGGAAATATGTTTGGGGATAAGACCCAAATTGGGCACCTACGTTCCGGCGTATTCCTGTGTGGATACTTTCGTGACTCTTGGTTGCGACCTTGGGGTTTGTGTGATAAAAAGAGAAAGACAACGTCGGTCGTGTGGGGAAATATTTTCTGTTGGTTATGTGGCACTGTGTTTGGTAAAATTGTGTATATCATTGCTAATAATCGTTATTTGTATGCATTCTCTGAACCTGGTTACCTGGCATGAATTGTCGTGCCAGGTAAATTTGTTGATCATGTGCAGGACATTCCTGAGGGGTCCGGTCAAACTTGTAAGGTGTTGGAATAAACTCTTGCCGCTGCTTAAATTAAATTTGATCTTTAAAACCTCCGTTATGTAATAATCGAACATTGAATTATGTTTATTCTTAAAACCTTTTGGCTCATGATATGTAACCATGGACTTATCGTTTTATTGCAATTTCTTTAAAATGTCTATTTCCTAAACTAGCCTTGTGGGTCCCGCACGGGATTCACGGCACTATAGTACCTCGGGAGATTTTGGGGGTGTTACAGAAAATGGTATCGGAGCAATGACTCCTGGTTTAAATAAAATTTCTCCTAATTTTCAAAGTTATTCCAGTCCAACACCCCAAGCGACCGTAACTCCTCATGGGAATGCAAAGTAAGTGATATGTGTGTTTTCTGTCTAGAAACTACATTTAATTATAAAGTGTGTGTGGAACTGGCTTTAGATTAATACTGTAAGTAATGGCACGCCGAGGAGCTAGGAAGGTGGTGAATGATGCTCAGGATTCCGCCGTAAACCACAATGGGGACAGGAACACTACCGAGACCCATCCTGCTGGGGACCTGATACGAATTACGTAAGTAATGCGTATAAACACAACGGAAGATTAACAAGTTTGCAATATGGATCAAAATTTACAAAGGTGATGGACGAATTTAATGGGATTCGGCCGTGATATAGTAGGATGTACGGAGTTTGGTGTGTTTTTATCGAACTAGACCTATAACTCGATAAAAGGGTAATCTCTTCCCAAGACCTTTTGAGAATTGATCAAGTTAAAATCTCGAGACTCGTCGAAACAATAACTAAGGTTTGTCGAACTCGTTCAACGTATATTTCAAAGGAAATACAAAGTTTATTATGATTCTCGATGAATTACAAGTACAACGAACACTACTATATATAGTAGTTTACAACCGCATTTAAAATACAACAAAACGAAAAAAACGAACTTCCTAGCAACATCATTTCGGCCGAAATCCAAGGGTGAGATATCAAGTCTCTTGGTGTTATTAGGTGAAAGGGACATGAAGCACTCTTGGTCTTTGATGGTGACATGAAGTAGAACAAAATCCTCCTTCCCATGCATGCATTCGGCCGATCACATTTTAGGGGATTTGGTGTAGATTTGTGATATCCTCCTTCTTGGAACTACATGGTGATAATGAAATGAGGGATAGTGACATGATGAAGAAAATCTTCACTCCATCCATTTGGTTCGGCCGTTTGTGACAAGGTGGGGAAGGAGGGAATCACTTCTTTATTTTGTAAAGATATGAAGTCAAGATATGTCCCTTTCAAGCATGATATGGCCGATTTTCTCATGCTTTGACCGATTCCGTGCCGAATTCTACGTTATTCCGATTCCGATTAACAACGTAACTCCAAGTCGCGTATTCTTTTCTCCCAAATATAACGATGCATGGCCATGCGAATTTGCATCATCACGGATGTCGATTTTTATTGAGATTCTCCGATTGAATATTAGATATCGTATCATTCCTCCGTCTTTGAAAGGAATTGACCTCACCCCGCAATGCCATCGTCGTCAAGATAAGGTGAGAGATCACCTACGTTGAATGTCGCGTGTACTCCGTATTCGCGGGAGTTCGACTTTGTATGCGTTGTCGTTCACCTTTTCCACAATTTTGTACGGACCCTCGGCTCTCGGCATCAATTTGTTCTTCCGTTTGCTTGGGAATCTTTCTTTTCTCAAATGTATCCAAACCAAGTCGCCAACATCAAATAATCTCGCCTTTTTATTTTTGTTCGACTTCCGTTTGTATATTTCATTTACTTCTTTAATCCGTTCCCGTATCTTTTCATGTAACTTCACCATTGATTTGAGTTTTGCTTCGGCGTCTTTGTGAACCAACTCGTTGCTCGGTAAGGGAATCAAGTCCAATGGCAAGTGCGGATTTAACCCGTATACCACTTCAAAAGGTGAATGGGCCGTGGCATAACCGGGTGATCGGTTGTATGCGACCAAAGCATGAGCAAGTTTAACGTCCCAATCTTTCGAGTTTTATTTACCAACCCTCGTAATAATGCTCCCAAGGTTCGATTAGTTACCTCGGTCCTAGTCGGTTTGCGGGTGATGTGAAGTCTTGAATAGGAGTTTAGTACCTACTTTCCTCCATAAAGTATTCCGTATAACTCAAATTTGGAATCTCGATCCGACACGATAGTTTTGGAACTCCGTGTAAACGAACTACTTCTCGGAAGTACAAGTCCGCCACGTTGCTTGCATCATCGGTTTTGTGGCACGCGACAAAGTGAGCCATTTTCGAAAAACGGTCGACGACCACCATGATCGAGTCCTTGCCTCGTTGAGTACGAGGTAAAGCCACAATAAAATCCATCGAGACATCCTCCCACGGTCGCAGTATCGGCAGCGGCATGTATGTACTCGACTTGAACGAACTTTTCATCATGTGACAAGTTACGCATTTGCTCACGATTGTGCCGACGTCACCATACATTTTCGGCCAAAAGAAATGTTCTTTTAGCACCTCTGATTTTGGTCGAGCCGAAATGACCGGCTAATCCTCCGTGCGCCTCCCGAACCAAAGAATTCCCGAATTGTATGTCTCGCACACATAATTTATTTCCCTTGAAAAGAAAGCCATCTGTAAAACAAATTCCTCAGACGGGGCCGTTTTACAACGGTTAAAAATTTCCCTGAAGTCCAAATCGTCGTTGTAATGATCTTTCAAAGTCTCGAACCCCAACAAACGAACATCTAGCATCGACAGTAAAGCATACCGTCTCGATAGTGCATCCGCCACTACATTACTCTTCCCGTCTTTGTACTTGGATGAAAAGTGAAAAGATTGTAAAAATTCCACCCATTTTGCATGCCTCGGGCTTAGCTTACTTTGTCCGTTGATGTATTTCAACGACTCATGATCCGAATGCGACGAAATGTTTCGAACGTAGATAATGACTCCAATGGTCGAGTGCTCTTACGATAGCATAGAACTCCTTGTCGTAAGTACAATAATTCACTCGGGCGCCACTTAACTTCTCCGAAAAATAGGCAATGGGACGGCCTCTTTGAATAAGCACTGCCCCGATTCCAACTCCGCTAGCGTCGCATTCTACTTCAAACGGTTGTGAAAAATCGGGTAACGTCAAAATCGGTGCTTCACATAATTTTCCCTTTAAATTTTCAAAAGCCTTTTGGGCCGTCTCGTTCCAAGCAAAGGTTCCCTTTTTCAGACACTCCGTGATCGGACTGGAGATAGTGCTGAAATCCCGTATGAATCGTCGGTAAAAAGAAGCTAGGCCATGAAACGACCGTACCTCTGTGATTGTCTTTGGGGTCGGCCACGACTTGATCGCCGCGATCTTCTCTTGGTCGACCGAAACTCCGTCTTTGGAAACAACATAGCCGAGAAAGACAAGACTCTCGACTAGGAAAGTACACTTCTCCCGTTTTCCATAAAGTTTTTGTTCCCTTAGCGTCTCAAACACGTACCGCAAATGTTCGAGATGTTCTTCTACGGACCGACTGTAGATCAAAATGTCGTCTAAGTACACGACAACAAACTTTCCCAAGAAAGGTTTAAGAACCTCGTTCATCAACCTCATAAAGGTGCTCGGGGCGTTGGTGAGGCCGAATGGCATCACAACCCATTCGTAAAGTCCATTCTTCGTTTTAAACGCCGTTTTCCATTCGTCTCCCTCTCGCATGCGGATTTGATGGTATCCGCTCCGTAAATCAACTTTGGAAAATATAACCGAGCCATGTAACTCGTCCAAAGATGTCGTCTAGTCTCGGGATGGGAAACCGATACTTGACGGTGATGTTATTCACGGCTCATCACAATACACATTCGCCATGTTCCGTCTTTTTTTGGTACGAGTAGAACTGGAACCGCACACGGACTTAAACTTTCTCGGACATATCCGTGATTCATGAGTTCATCAATTTGACGTTGTAGTTCTTTAGTTTCTTCGGGATTACAACGATACGCCGCTTTGTTCGGTAATGGAGCTCCCGGTATAAGATCAATCTGGTGTTCAATCCCGCGGATAGGTGGTAATCCTACCGGCAAGTCTTCGGGAAATACGTCCGAAAACTCGTGTAATAATACGTCTATCTCTTCCTCATGTTGCGATTTTGTGGCAAGATTTCGGACCTCTTTGATCATCATCAAATAAACACGTTCGCCATCGTCAATGGCGTGTTTGACTTCTTTCTCGTTTGCAAACATCGTAAGTTTCGGCCCTTCGACTTTTTTCGAACTCATCGTCCGGATAGCTTGAGGTGACATAGGTTTGAGAACAATTTTTTTACCTTTGTCACGTAACTCATACTCATTACTCCTCCCTCGATGTAGTACGTCCCGATCAAATAACCAAGGTCTTCCTAACAACACGTGACATGCGTCCATCGGTAGTACATCGCATGTAATGTCATCGCCATACGAACCCATGGTGAGTCCGACCTTCACTTGTCTTGATACCTTCACTTTGTTACCATCATCGAGCCAATGGAGTGCATACGGCTTAGGATGGGCCGTGGTGATCAAACCGAGTTTTGAAACCATCTCGCTTGATGCCACGTTTGTACAACTTCCTCCGTCAATGATCAAGCTACACCATTTATCTCCGACACGACACTTCGTGTGGAAGATTTGGTCCCGTTGTTCTTCGTCACTTGGGGCGGCCTTCGTTTGTAACATGCGAAGGACAAGGTTCGTGTCATAGTTCGGGGCATCGTATGCCTCGCATTCTTCTTCTTCTTCGTCAGCTTCTAAGTTAAAAACGTCTCCAACTCTTTCTTCTTGGCTAATAATTCCTCTCGGGCGGCTATGGCTTCTCGTAACGTCACAATCCTCCGATTCGGACAAGCACTTTGATAGTGTCCAAATCCTTGACATTTGAAACATCGGACTTTAGATAGGCTCGTCTCTTTTGGTGTGGTAGGGGTTTTGGAATGGTAGTAACGGTGGCTTGTGGTGACAGGTTTTGGAAACGAGCTAGAACTCGCGCCAAAGTTGGTATTTCCGTATTTAGGTGGGAATTCGGGTTTAGAGAGTTTGGTTTTGTTTTGATTTTCCAACTTTATGCAAAGTCCGCATAAAGTATCGAAGTCGAGAATAGGGGTAGAGTTCCACGGAATTAGCAATATTTTTGTTCAAACCTCGTAGGAAACGGACATGCGCAATTCTTCGCTTTCTTCAAGTTCTCCCATCAAGGATAAGTTTTCAAACTCCTCGATGTACTCCTCGACACTTAGCTTTCCTTGCGTGAGGTCGAAATTTTTCTGCAGACTTAGCTTGTGTGTAGCGGGACATATCTTTTCGTAGTTTCCTTTTAGGGAATCCCACGAACGTATCTTCTCTTTTCCTACACGACTTCTTTGCGTCTTCATTCGCTCAAACCAAAGGGAAGCTCCCTTTCCAAGTTTGAGAATCGCGTACTTGCAACGTACCTCGTCATTGAGCTCCTTGAACTCAAACATTCGTTCAATTTTTCTTTCCCACTCCAAATAAACCTCAGGATCGGTGCCGCCTACGAACTCCGGAAGTTCGCTGGTCTTGTATTCATCCGCATGTCGTGGTGCATGCATGGTGTCATGTCCTCGTCGTGCATGGATTCTGGGCTCCGGCAAGCCACGAAGAACGTCACGTAGTTGTGCTACTTCTTCATCGGTGAACGCCATCTTCTTCAGTGATGTCGAGAACTGTGAGACAAATGGCTCTGATACCACTTATGATACGAATTACGTAAGTAATGCGTATAAACACAATGGAAGATTAACAAGTTTGCAATATGGATCAAAATTTACAAAGGTGATGGACGAATTTAATGGGATTCGGCCGTGATATAGTAGGATGTACGGAGTTTGGTGTGTTTTTATCGAACTAGACCTATAACTCGATAAAAGGGTAATCTCTTCCCAAGACCTTTTGAGAATTGATCAAGTTAAAATCTCGAGACTCGTCGAAACAATAACTAAGGTTTGTCGAACTCGTTCAACGTATATTTCAAAGGAAATACAAAGTTTATTATGATTCTCGATGAATTACAAGTACAACGAACACTACTATATATAGTAGTTTACAACCGTACGAAAATACAACAAAACGAAAAAAACGAACTTCCTAGCAACATCATTTCGGCCGAAATCCAAGGGTGAGATATCAAGTCTCTTGGTGTTATTAGGTGAAAGGGACATGAAGCACTCTTGGTCTTTGATGGTGACATGAAGTAGAACAAAATCCTCCTTCCCATGCATGCATTCGGCCGATCACATTTTAGGGGGATTTGGTGTAGATTTGTGATATCCTCCTTCTTGGAACTACATGGTGATAATGAAATGAGGGATAGTGACATGATGAAGAAAATCTTCACTCCATCCATTTGGTTCGGCCGTTTGTGACAAGGTGGGGAAGGAGGGAATCACTTCTTTATTTTGTAAAGATATGAAGTCAAGATATGTCCCTTTCAAGCATGATATGGCCGATTTTCTCATGCTTTCGGACCGATTCCGTCGTCGAATTCTACGTTATTCCGATTCCGATTAACAACGTAACTCCAAGTCGCGTATTCTTTTCTCCCAAATATAACGATGCATGGCCATGCGAATTTGCATCATCCTGGATGTCGATTTTTATGGGAGATTCTCCGACTGGAATATTAGATATCGTATCAGGACCAGCCACCACCAATTAATCAAAACGATCAGAAGACGGAACGCCAGAATAACAACCCGGGAGGCATAGACCCGACTTTCGTTCAGGCCCTTGCCCAAGCTATCGCCATGGGAATTGCTCAGGTCAACCAGGTGGAAGGGATACCGGTCATCAATGTGGAGGAAAACGCAGGAAGATACCGATGGTTGGGAGAGATGCTGAAGGCTAGGCCTTCATTGTTTGACGGGGCAAGGGAGAAATATGTGGACGACTGGATTTCTGAAATGGAGACTGCTTTCGAAGTGATCGGATGCCCAGAGAACCGGAAGGTGCCGTTCGGTGTTAATAAACTCCATGACACTGCTGCCCGCTGGTGGAGGACTTACAAGCCAGAGGACCGAGTGGTCGGATGGACCGAATTTGCCCGACTACTGCGGAGCGAGTACTGTCCCAGATCAGCCCGAACCGCTCGCGCTCGAGACTTTTTCAGTGCTGGACTACAGAATATACCAGTACCAGAGATCATTCGGGCCTACCGAACCGAGCTAAGTTATATCTCGCAGATGGTTCCGTCAGAAGATCAACGAATATGTCACCTTGCACAGAGGTTGCCAGAGGATGTACAATGCTATGCCGCCGGATTCCACTGCATGACTCTGAGGGCGTACGAAGATGTGGTCACAGCATATGTCGGTACTGTTGTTAATACCGACACCGGACATAACTCGAAGAAGCAAAAGACATCAGCTCAGTCAGGGAGCAACAACAAAACGAACTCGGGGCCCGCATCTTCTTTTAAGTCAGCAATTTCGTACCAACAGAAGGGTGCATCTGATCAGCCTTACCGTAGGGACTGCTTCAATTGTGGCGTGTCCGGACATACTAAGGATCGGTGCCAAAAGTCGGCTACCAAATGTTTCACTTGCGGAAAGAGTGGACACATGTCTCGTTACTGCTGGCGGGCTAATCCCACTCAGAACCCAGCTTCCTAACCGATTCAACAAGGCTCTGTGCAATCCTCCAGGACGCCTGCCGTTTCCAACTACCGGGCTCCATCCCGCCAGACTCAACCACCACCACATGGTGCCGGACGAGGCCGTGGGCGCAGCGGTGGTACTTCATCCTTTTTAGAGTCAGTGCCGTCCCGTGTATTTGAGCTGAGGGCTACGGATGGTCAGTCCGCGCCAGCTATCTCAGGTACCCTTCTTGTTAACTCTTTGCCAGTGCATGTGCTATTTGATACCGGATCCACACATTCGTTTATATATGTGGAATGTGTTGAGGGTATAAATCTTGCTTGTGTGCCTTGTTAATCCTTTACTGTTAAACTACCCAAGGGTAGTAGAATAGGCGGCGATCTAAAGGTTTGAGACTGTCAGATCTGCATCAATGATCATAGTTGGACCACTAATCTTATGGACATTACCAGTATATCGTGGTATCATTCGGGTTGACTAATGCCCCAGCCGTTTTCATGGAACTGATTAACAGAGTTTGATTGATTTCCTTGATAAGTGCATGGTGGTTTTTATTGACGACATCCTGATCTATTCTCGAAGCCGACAGGAACACGAGGAACATTTGAGGCAAGTGCTGAGCGTGCTGAGGCAACCAACTTTATGCGAAACTTTCCAAGTGCGAATTCTGGATGCCGGAGGTAATTTTTCTCGGACATGTTGTCTCAGAAGGCGTCAAGGTCGATCCACAAAAGATCGAGACAATAATGAGTTGGGAACCACCGGAGAATGTCAAGGAGGTGAGGAGTTTCCTAGGATTGGCGGTTTACTATCGAAGATTCGTCGAGGCTTTTTCCTATATCGCTCGACCATTAACGAACCTACTGAGAAAGAGCACCAAATTTGTATGGACTACAGACTGTCAGAAGAGCTTTGATGAGCTCAAGAGTAGGCTGACTACTGCTCCAGTGCCTGTGCTACCGCAGGGAACGGAAGGATTCATTATATACACGGATGCATCTAAGCATGGACTGAGGTGTGTCTTCATGCAGAATGACAGAGTCATTGCATACGGATCTCGACAACTGAGGCCGTACGAGGTGAATTACCCGACGCACGACTTGGAGCTAGCCGCAGTTGTGCATGCCCTTAAGATTTGGAGGCACTATCTTTACGGAGTTACTTGCAAGATTTTTACGGATCATAAGAGTTTGAAGTATATCTTCACTCAGAGGGAATTAAACATGAGACAGAGGCTCTGGTTGGAGCTAATCAAGGACTACGATGTGGAAATCTCCTATCACCCCGGGAAAGCCAATGTGGCAGCTGATGCTCTTAGTCGGAAAACTACACAAGAAGTGATGGTATCCAGTATAAAGTTCATCCCGAATTGCAGCAAGACATCAGAAGAAGCAGTACTGAAGTATGGATACAACGTAGGCAAGGACAATTGTGCTTAATCGATATACATTCGTCCTTACTAGACGAGATACGTCTAGCACAGATGGAGGATCCCAAATTACGTGCGATTGGTGCAAGAATCAAGGGAGGAGATGTTTCCGATTATAAGATCTAGGGTGACTTGGTGAGGTTCAAGAATAGAATCTGTATTCCGCCGAATGACGGGCTGAAGCAAACTATACTGAAGGAGGCGCACTCCACTCCCTATTCTATTCACCCAGGAGCGAACAAAATGTACAAAGATCTGCGACAGAGTTTTTGGTGGAAAAGTATGAAATGGGAAGTTGCTAGGTTCGCCGCCCGATGTATGACGTGCCAATAAGTGAAGATTGAACACCGCAGACCAGCCGGAATCATGCAACCCCTACCCATCCCGGAGTGGAAATGAGAGAGCATATCGATGGATTTTGTCACTAAGCTACCAACGGCGGTGGGAGGAAAGGATACAATTTAGGTCATTATTGATCGATTAATGAAATCGGCACATTTCATTCCTATTTAAGAAACAACCGGGACAGAGCAATTGGCCGCTATTTTCATCAGGGAGATCGTGAGGCTGCACGGCGTTCCCTCATTCATCATTTCAGATAGGGACACCAGATATGTGTCTGATGCGATTACGGCATCTCCAAACGAAGTAAGCGAAGTAAGAATCGACGTAGGTGACGATACCAAGTTGCATGCACATGCACCTACGTACTTTGGTGAGAAAACATCCGCGGAAATTGGAACGATCTTAATAATCGGAACCGGGATAACTTAGACGTATCAAAACATGCATTACGTATGCATGTCCATGCATACAAAATCGGCCACATTAGGGGGAAGATTTCGGCCGACTCTTTGAAGGATCCATGAAGGATCTTTGTCCCCACTACTTTCAAAGTTTGTTTTATTTTTGTTCAAAGTCCACCATATCAAGATTGATGAAGATTTAGCTCATGTCACCATCTAGCAAATCGGCCGAAATCAAGGAGGAAGAAGACACCAAGATGTTGATCTCATTTTCTATCCTTATCAAAGACTTGCAAGAAGATATCACATGAGAAATATCTTGTCCACTACTTCAAGAAACCCACCGAAATGCTAAGGAAGGAGCCAAGCTTGTGTCATTTTTCTATCTTTGTCAAAAGTCTTGATAGCTTAGTTTATTACTTGCTTGTATTTTAGCTAGATTTTTGTGATCTTGTTTGAACTCATTAGTAAGTTGTAAAGGCTATATAATAGCCTCATCCTCAACCTTGAATAAACCATCTTGAAGCTTGCAAAAACGAAATACATGTTATGTATTCTAGTTGAATGATTTTCAGCACACTTCGATTATAATTCGACGCGTTTTCGAGTTATAATTTAATCAATTCTCAATAGGTCTTGAGGAGAGGTTGCCTTATCAAACTATAGGTCTAGTTTGATAATCTACTTTCATTTTATTCGAATTTTCGCAAAGCCGAATTGCCCTACTTTCGGTTGAATATTACGAGTGTTACACAAAAACGAGTGTTGTGAGGAAATAAATATAACCGCTGCATTTTCCGGCGAATTTACGTACATCTTAATACGTAATTCGTATCATAAGTGGCATCGGAGCCCAAGGTTACTTCCTTGGCGAAATTCTCTTGGCGATTTTTCTTATCAAAACTACCTTATCATGGATTTTTCCGACGATTTCATGGAGAAACTACGTGAAGCACTACACACCATGCAAGAACCACGTTTTCAAGCAAGAAGAGGAGTATATGACGCACATTCACCGCGTCATGTGGACGAATTTAAAGTTAATGAACTTCCGGAATTTGTCGGAGGTACTAATCCCGAAGTTTACTTGGAGTGGGAGAGGAAGATTGAACGTATGTTCGACTTCAAACACCTTAACGATGAGAAACGTTGCAAATATGCAATTCTCAAGTTAGGGAAGGGCGCTTCCTTATGGTTCGAGGGTATGAAAGCACAACGAGCTGCAAGGGAAAAGAGAAAATCCGTTCTTGGGATTCTTTAAAAAAGAAACTACGTAAAAGGTATGTCCCGACATCACACCGGTTAACCTTATACCGAAAAATTGCGGAGTTCGTACAAGGGAAACTAAGTGTGGAAGAATACATCGATGAATTTGAAGGCTTGGCCTTAATGGGAGAACTTGAAGAAAATCAAGAACAAAGAATGTCACGTTTCTTACGTGGCCTAAACCGAAACATTTCAAATACGGTGGAATTATACCCATACGGAGATTTTGACACTTTATGCGGACTATGCATAAAAATTGAAGCTCAAAACAAGTTGAAGTTTACCAAACCCGAATTCCCATACAAATTCGGAAATACAAGTGCCGGCTCAAGTTCTACTACGAAAACTACCGTACCTTTTCAAGTCCCTACCCCGGCACCAAAGGTTCCTCACGTTTCCAAAGAAACGAGCTTGGCTAAAGTACGATGTTTTAAATGTCAAGGCTTTGGTCACTATCAAAATGCATGTCCAAATAAACGAGTGGTCACTTTGAGAGAAGCTCTTGCGGTCCGAGACGAACTTTTAGTCGAGGACGAGAAGGAAGGCCTTGGTGACGTATTTAACGTGGAGGCCGAGGACGAAAATGAAGATTTCGAGACTTATGACGCTCCGGAATATGATACTGCTTTAGTGCTTCGAGCATTACATACCAAAATTATTCCAAGTGACACGGAACAAAGAGACCAGATTTTTCATTCCAAATGCAAAGTCGGAGAAAAGTGGTGTAGCTTGATAATAGACGGAGGGAGTTGCACGAATGTGGCATCAAACGAGATGGTCACCAAGCTCGGGCTAACTACTATGGCTCATCCGAGACCATATGCTTTACATTGGCTCGATGATGGAAGCAAGGTGAAGGTGACAAGACAAGTACGGGTCAACTTAACTATGGGATCATACGGAGACGATGTGTTATGTGACGTACTCCCGATGGACGCATGCCACGTGCTTTTGGGACGACCGTGGATGTTCGACCGAGATGTTTTACATCGAGGTCGAAGTAATGAATATGAATTACAAGACAAAGGAAAGAAGATTGTACTCAAACCGATGTCCCCGCAAGCCATCCGTTCGATGAGTTCTAGTCGAGTGGAGAAACCAAAACTTACCATGCTTGCTAGTGAAAGAGAAATGGAACATGCCATTAATGACGGGGAGCGAGTATACTTGGTGATGTTTAAAGAGACACGGGACGAGAACATAGGAGTACAAAATGACGGAGAGCTAGATGTGTTGTTACGCGAATTTGAGGATGTTTTTCCCGAAGAATTACCGTCGGCTTTACCACCTATTCGCGGTATCGAACACCAAATTGATCTTATACCGGGAGCACCACTTCCTAATAAAGCCGCATATAGATGTAATCCCGAAGAGACGAAGGAGTTACAACGACAAGTCGAAGAGCTTTTGGACCGCGGGTATGTCCGGGAGAGTTTGAGTCCGTGTGCGTTTCCGGTCTTGCTTGTCCCTAAGAAAGACGGTTCTTGGCGGATGTGTGTGGATAGTCGGGCCGTGAACAATATCACCGTCAAGTATCGGTTCCCTATCCCGAGACTTGATGATATGTTAGACGAACTACATGGCTCGGTGATCTTTTCCAAAGTTGATTTATGAAGCGGATATCATCAAATCCGAATGCGAGAAGGTGACGAGTGGAAGACGGCCTTCAAAACGAAAAATGGATTATATGAATGGACCGTTATGCCTTTCGGTCTTACAAATGCGCCTAGTACCTTCATGAGGTTGATGAACGAGGTACTTAAACCATTTCTGGGGAAGTTCGTGGTTGTGTATTTGGATGACATTCTAATCTATAGTCAATCACTACAAGAACATTTCGGGCACTTAAGGCTAATCTTTGAAACCTTGAGGGACCGAAAATTGTATGGAAAAAAAGAGAAGTGTTCGTTCCTAGTCGAAAGTATAGTCTTTCTCGGCTATGTCGTTTCGAAGGACGGAGTGGCGGTTGATCAAACAAAAATCGAAGCAATTAAATCTTGGCCGACCCCTACGACCGTGACGGAAGTGAGATCATTTCACGGACTTGCTTCTTTTTACCGGAGGTTTATTCGAGACTTCAGCACCATCTCAAGTCCGATAACGGAGTGTTTAAAAAAAGGACCATTTGTATGGAACGGGGCTGCCCAAGGAGCTTTCGAGAAGTTAAAGGCCAAGTTATGCGAAGCACCGATTCTAACACTACCCGATTTTTCTCAACCATTCGAAGTTGAGTGTGACGCTAGCGGAGTTGGAATTGGAGCGGTTCTTATTCAAGGTAAACGACCTATCGCTTACTTTTCGGAGAAGTTGAACGGAGCTCGGTTGAATTATTGTACTTACGATAAAGAATTCTATGCTATCGTACGGGCCCTTGATCATTGGAGTCATTACTTACGGACGAAGCATTTTATCCTACACTCGGATCACGAATCATTAAAGTACATTAACGGGCAACATAAACTGAGTCCGAGGCATGCCAAGTGGGTGGAATTCCTACAATCATTTCACTTTTCATCCAAGTACAAAGACGGTAAAAGCAATGTCGTTGCGGATGCGTTATCTAGAAGGTATGCCTTACTTTCTACTCTGGAGGTTCGGTTACTTGGTTTCAAAATATTGAAGGAATGCTATGAAAATGATGAGGATTTCGGAGAAATTTTTACTCGTTGCAAATCTGGTCCGTTCGGGGAGTTCATGTTACAAGATGATTTCCTATTTAAAGGAAATAGGCATTGTGTTCCAAAACAAAGTTCGGGAATTATTGGTCCGGGAAGCTCACGGAGGTGGTTTAGCAGGACATTTTGGCACGGCTAAAACGTTGGAAGTACTAAAAGAACATTTCTTTTGGCCTAAAATGCTAAAAGACGTTTACAATGTTTTAAGTAAATGTGTAACATGTCACATCTCGAAGAGTTCATTCAAACCGGGATCATATATGCCTCTACCTGCCCGGAAAGACCGTGGGAAGATGTATCCATGGACTTTATCGTCGCTTTACCCCGTACTCAACGAGGTAAAGATGCTATTATGGTGGTTGTTGATCGGTTCTCAAAGATGGCTCATTTCGTGGCTTGCCACAAAACCGACGACGCAAGCAACGTGGCCAACTTATACTTCCGAGAGGTGGTTCGTTTACATGGAGTACCGAAGACTATTGTGTCGGATCGAGATTCGAAATTCCTTAGCTATTTTTGGAATACTTTATGGAGGAAAGTGGGAACGAAGCTCTTATTTAGCACTTCGCACCATCCGCAAACCGATGGTCAAACCGAGGTCACAAATCGAACATTAGGAACGTTGTTGCGAGGACTTGTGAATAAAACGCAAAAGGATTGGGACGTGAAGCTTGCTCATGCGGAATTTGCCTATAACCGATCCCCTACACATGCTACGGCACATTCTCCTTTCGAAATCGTTTACGGGTTAAATCCTTATATACCCTTAGACTTGATTCCATTGCCGAAAGACGAGTTGGTATACAAAGATGCGGAGTCGAAACTTAAGTCGATGATCAAATTGCACGGACAAATACATGATCGAATCAAAGAGGTGAATGATGAATACAAACGGAAATCCAACAATCACAGAAAACCGAGACTATTCGAAGTAGGCGACTTGGTTTGGGTACACTTAAGAAAAGAGAGATTTCCGAGCAAACGCAAGAACAAACTTATGCCGAGGGCCGAGGGACCTTACAAAATCGTGGGAAAAGTGAACGACAACGCGTATAAAGTAGAACTTCCGGGCGACTATGGGGTGCACGCCACTTTTAACGTGGGCGATCTATCTTCTTACCTTGACGACGAGGGAATCACTGAATTGAGGTCAATTCCTTTCAAAGGGGGAGGGGATGATGCGATTACGGCATCTCCAAACGAAGTAAGCGAAGTAAGAATCGACGTAGGTGACGATACCAAGTTGCATGCACATGCACCTACGTACTTTGGTGAGAAAACATCCGCGGAAATTGGAACGATCTTAATAATCGGAACCGGGATAACTTAGACGTATCAAAACATGCATTACGTATGCATGTCCATGCATACAAAATCGGCCACATTAGGGGGAAGATTTCGGCCGATTCTTTGAAGGATCCATGAAGGATCTTTGTCCCCACTACTTTCAAAGTTTGTTTTATTTTTGTTCAAAGTCCACCATATCAAGATTGATGAAGATTTAGCTCATGTCACCATCTAGCAAATCGGCCGAAATCAAGGAGGAAGAAGACACCAAGATGTTGATCTCATTTTCTATCCTTATCAAAGACTTGCAAGAAGATATCACATGAGAAATATCTTGTCCACTACTTCAAGAACCCCACGGCCGAAATGCTAAGGAAGGAGCCAAGCTTGTGTCATTTTTCTATCTTTGTCAAAAGTCTTGATAGCTTAGTTTATTACTTGCTTGTATTTTAGCTAGATTTTTGTGATCTTGTTTGAACTCATTAGTAAGTTGTAAAGGCTATATAATAGCCTCATCCTCAACCTTGAATAAACCATCTTGAAGCTTGCAAAAACGAAATACATGTTATGTATTCTAGTTGAATGATTTTCAGCACACTTCGATTATAATTCGACGCGTTTTCGAGTTATAATTTAATCAATTCTCAATAGGTCTTGAGGAGAGGTTGCCTTATCAAACTATAGGTCTAGTTTGATAATCTACTTTCATTTTATTCGAATTTTCGCAAAGCTGAATTGCCCTACTTTCGGTTGAATATTACGAGTGTTACACAAAAACGAGTGTTGTGAGGAAATAAATATAACCGCTGCATTTTCCGGCGAATTTACGTACATCTTAATATGTAATTCATATCAGTGTCTCATTTTTGGAAAGCCGTCCACAAAGCTATGGGGACCTAAATACATTTTAGCACGGCTTATCACCCTCAGACAGCTGGACAGACCGAATGTACGATTCAAACTTTGGAAGATATGTTGAGGGCATGTGTGCTCGATTGGGGTAAGGATTGGGCTAGGCATCTGGGATTGGTAGAGTTTTCGTGCAAGCTGGCATGCAAGCATAGGCGTGGCACCGTTTGAGGCCGTGTATGGGCGAAGATGCATGTCGCCGTTATGCTGGGATGATGCTTCTGACACCGCGGTTATCGAGTTAGATCTGATCCAGGAGTCGATTAGGAAGATCTCTATCGTTCGAAAGCACATGCTAGCAGCATAGAGCCGGCAGAAATCTTATGCCGAAAACTGACAGCGACTGTTAGAATTTGTAGTCGAGGATCATGTTTGGGTCGAAGTATCACCTATGCGGGGTATCCGGCATTTCAGCCAAAAGGGCAAGTTAAGCCCGATGTTTATAGGCCCGTTTGAGATATTGGACCGGGTAGGGAAGCTTCCGTATCGATTAGCTCTGCCGCCGCATTTGGATGGAGTACATAATGTCTTTCACGTCTCCCAGTTAAGGAAATATGTCTATGATCCGAGTCACAAGCTCAATTTCGAAGAAGTGGAAATTTCCGACGATGCTACTTTTAGAGAGTTACCGATCGCCATCTTGGATCGGCTTATGAAGATATTACGAAATAAAGCCATATGTAAAGGTTCTGTGGTCGCACCACGGCATGGAAGAAACGACTTGGGAAACCGAGTCGAGCATGAAAGAGAGTCATCCCGAGTTATTTTCTTAGTTTCGGGACGAAACTATTTTTAAGGGGGGCAATATGTAATACCACCGGTATTTCATGCTTGATTACCCTGTACTGTGTGATTTCTTGTAATGTGATATTGCTTTTATTTATTTATTTCATTAAATGCTATACAATTGTGCAATGTGGATGAAACGGAGGTGACACGCCTTGACAACATTGGACGATCGTCGGTGCGAATATGACGGTGGCCAACGTCTTGTTCCCCGATAATTGTTGACGAGTGGGAAGGATGGTCACCCCGAGATGGTTAAAATGTGATATGTGGCTAAGGGATTGAATGTCTAAAGCACGTTATAGTATATGCATAACGTAAGCTAAAATTAAAGTATTACGTACGTTAACGTAACTAGCTTATGTACGTAACGGTTGAGTTGGTCTCCCGACCAGAATCTTCCTTTTGACGCGGATTGAGCTACTTTCGGCGGGCTAGAATACAAACGAGTCAACTCCTCATAGCGTACGCATCCGTCAAGCTTAGCGTACGCTACAGTCTGGAGCCTTACGTACATAATACCGACTTACGTACGTAAAAAATGGGCACATTTCAGTCAGTGACCTCTGGATGGGCTTTACGCACGTTAGCATCAGAACATTACGTACGTAATGACCTTTACGTACGTTAGCGAGATCCAGTGTTATAAAATGACACTTCCCCTCTTCATTTGCTCGACCTCAACCCTGCAAGAAAACACTCTTGGAGCATTTCCCAGCCTTATACTCGGTTCTTGGCCTCTCATACACTTGAATTAACATAGAGGAGGTGATTTCTTGAGCTCCGGTGAAGATTATCCAAGTCATTCAATCCACTCTTCATTCCTCCTCGTAGTTCTTGTTGATTCGTCATCTATCTTCATTGTTCTTCATCTACTAAGGTAAGCCTATCAAATCCTAGGAGTAATATCTTCAATGTTGTTGATTATTACTTGTTGGATTACGGGTACTTGGGTAGATTTTGCAAAATCTCGTAGACAATCTAAACGGACGAACTTGTAGTAATCGGGATTATCATTGTTCGTATATTTCATTTTCATACTACTCGTTGTAACAATCATATGCAAGAACTTCCATCTCAATTTACATCGGGATTATATAAACTCGACGAATCAATTGTAGGAGAATTTCGTAGGAATCCAACACCGTTTGATAAACTAGTCGTAACCCACTCTTGCCACATGATTATCAATGTTAAATTAGCTAGGGGAATTAATTCGATAGTATTAATGTCATTGAGAATCAAATTCCAAAATCATTGTGTAAAATGGTAATCCACCGATTGAAGTACTCGGAATAGAGAATTGAATTAGAAGTTATGGGATTCAATTATGCTGTAGTCATTGGTTGCTAACCGAATGATGATTGGGATAATCTTGTTGAATAAATCTATGTAGCTAACGTTAACCGTAGAATTGAACGACATAATGATACGTATTGCTTGTGAACTTAGAAGCACGATACTAGTGTTGGCTATTAAGACTATGTTAGAAACCCGATTAGGGAAGGGAAGGGAAACTAGTTCTATTCATCATGAACCATACGAGGTGTTAATCGGATATTACGTGACTAGGTTAAGCTCGATCGGGCGTGGAAGATCCCAGTTATCATAAGGCACCTACCGTCGGATCAAAGGCAAGTGAAATCTTGTGTTAATATTATTGAAATGTTCGTATTCATGAATATGCCATTGTTGATGAAATGCCGACTGTTGTCTTTCTCTATGTGTTATAAATGGGCCGATGTGTTGGGGATAAAACCTGTATGGTACCCGTATAGAAATATGTTTGGGGATAAGACCCAAATTGGGCACCTACGTTCCGGCGTATTGATACGATATCTAATATTCCAATCGAAGAAGCTCCAATAAAAATCGACATCCACGACGATACAAATTCGCATGGCCATGCATCGTTATACTTGGGAGAAAAGAACACGCGAATTGGAGTTACGTTGTTAATCGGAATCGGAATAACGTAAAACTCGACGACGGAATCGGTCCGAAAGCATGAAAATTCGGCCAAAGACATGCTTGAAAGGGACCTCACTTGACTTCATATCTTTGACAAGATAATGAAGATATTCTACTTCCCCACCTCCTTTGAAAATCGGCCAAGACAAAAATAAAGACCCCATCTTCATATCTTATCAAGATCCATGAAGATCATGTCCTAAATAAATCATCCAAGTCTCCCCACAAAATCGGCCGAAATTTCCCATGGATAAAGACTTTCATCAAGTCTTTTTTGTACATGTCAAAGTCATACATACTACATTCCAAGATACTTGAAGATTGTCCAAAATCTTTCCTTCCCCACACCACATTTCGGCCGAACATGAGGAAGATTGGTGGCTCGTTTTTTTCTTGTTGTTTTTGTATCATTATCCTTGTATACTACTATATATAGTAGTCCATTTGGTGATTGTAACATATCTTGAAAAGTAATAAACCTTGTATTTCTTTGAAATATACGTTGAACGAGTTCAACAAACTTTAGTTATTGTTTCGACGCGTCTCGAGATTTTAACTTGATTAATTCTCAATAGGTCTTGAGGAGAGATTACTTTTATCGAGTTATAGGTCTAGTTCGATAAAACACATCCAAATCCGTATACCATACTACTTCACGGCCGAAATCCATTCAAATTCGGTCACCACCTTGTAATTTTGAGTGATACTTTGATACTTTTCCAAACATAATAATCTTCCGTGGTATTTCATACGCATTACTTACGTAATTCATATCATAAGTGGTATCAGAGACATTTGTCTCACAGTTCTCGACGTTACTCGAGAAGATGGCATTCACCGATGAAGAAGTAGCACAACTACGTGACGTTCTTCGCGGCTTACCGGAGCCCAGAATCCAAGCACGACGAGGACACGACGCCATGCATGCACCACGACATGCTGATGAGTACAAGACAAGCGAACTTCCGGAGTTCGTAGGCGGCACCGATCCCGAGGTTTATTTGGAGTGGGAAAGAAAAATTGAACGAATGTTTGAGTTCAAGGATCTCAATGACGAGGTACGTTGCAAGTATGCGATTCTCAAACTTGGAAAGGGAGCTTCCCTTTGGTTTGAGCGAATGAAGACACAAAGAGTTCGTCTTAGGAAAAGAGAAGATACGTTCGTGGGATTCTCTAAAAAAGAAACTACGAAAAAGATATGTCCCGGCTACACACAAGTTAAGCTTGTATCGAAAAATTTCTGACCTCACACAAGGAAAGCTAAGTGTCGAGGAGTACATCGAGGAGTTTGAAAACTTATCCTTGATGGGAGAACTTGAAGAAAGCGAAGAATTGCGGATGTCCCGTTTCCTACGAGGTTTGAACAAAAATATTGCTAATTCCGTGGAACTCTACCCCTATTCCGACTTTGATACCTTATGCGGACTTTGCATAAAGTTAGAAAATCTAAACAAAACAAAACTTTCTAAACCCGAATTCCCATCTAAATATGGAAATACCAACTTTGGCGCGAGTTCTAGCTCGTTTCCAAAAACTGTCACCACAAACCCACCCGTTACTACCATTCCAAAAACTCCTATCACACCGAAAGAAACAAGCCTATCTAAAGTCCGGTGTTTCAAATGTCAAGGATTTGGACACTATCAAAGTGCTTGTCCAAATCGGAGAATTGTGACGCTACGAGAAGCCATAGCCGTCCGAGAAGAATTACTAGCCGAAGAAGAAAGAATTGGAGACGTCTTTAACTTGGAAGCCGGCGAAGAAGAAGAAGAATGCGAGGCATACGATGCCCCGAACTATGACACGAACCTCGTCCTTCGCATGTTACAAACGAAGGCAGCCCCGAGTGACGAAGAACAACGAGACCAAATCTTCCACACGAAGTGTCGTGTCGGAGAAAAATGGTGTAGCTTGATCATTGACGGTGGAAGTTGTACAAACGTGGCATCAAGCGAGATGGTCTCAAAACTCGGTTTGATCACCACGGCCCATCCAAAGCCGTATGCACTCCATTGGCTCGATGATGGAAACAAAGTGAAAGTATCAAGACAAGTGAAGGTCGGACTCACCATGGGTTCGTATGGTGATGATATTACATGCGATGTACTACCGATGGACGCATGTCACGTGTTATTAGGAAGACCTTGGTTATTTGATCGGGACGTACTACATCGAGGGAGGAGTAACGAGTATGAGTTACGTGACAAAGGTAAAAAAATTGTTCTTAAACCTATGTCACCTCAAGCTATCCGGACGATGAGTTCGAAAAAAGTCGAAGGACCGAAACTTACGATGTTTGCAAACGAGAAAGAAGTCGAACACGCCATTGACGATGGCGAACGTGTTTATTTGATGATGATCAAAGAAGTCCGAAATCTTGCCACCAAATCACACCACGAAGAAGAGATAGATACACTATTACACGAGTTCGCGGATGTATTTCCCGAAGACTTGCCGGTAGGATTACCACCTATCCGCGGAATTGAACACCAGATTGATCTTATACCGGGAGCTCCATTACCGAACAAAGCGGCGTATCGTTGTAATCCCGAAGAAACCAAAGAACTACAACGCCAAATTGATGAACTCATGAATCACGGATATGTCCGAGAAAGTTTAAGTCCGTGTGCGGTTCCAGTTCTACTTGTACCAAAAAAAGACGGATCATGGCGAATGTGTATTGACAGTAGAGCCGTGAATAACATCACCGTCAAGTATCGGTTCCCCATCCCGAGACTAGACGACATGTTGGACGAGTTACATGGCTCGGTTATATTTTCCAAAGTTGATTTACGGAGCGGATACCATCAAATTCGCATGCGAGAGGGAGACGAATCGAAGACGGCATTTAAAACAAAGAATGGACTTTACGAATGGGTTGTGATGCCATTCGGCCTCACCAACGCCCCGAGCACTTTTATGAGGTTGATGAACGAGGTTCTCAAACCTTTCTTGGGAAAGTTTGTTGTCGTATACTTAGACGACATTTTGATCTACAGTCGATCCTTAGAGGAACATCTCGAACATTTGCGGCACGTATTTGAAACGCTAAGGGAGCAGAAACTTTATGGAAAGCGGGAGAAGTGTACTTTCCTAGTCGAGAGTCTTGTCTTTCTCGGCTATGTTGTTTCGAAAGAAGGAGTTTCGGTCGACCAAGAAAAGATCGCGGCAATCAAGTCGTGGCCGACCCCAAAGACAATCACGGAGGTACGATCATTTCATGGCCTCGCTTCTTTTTACCGACGATTCATACGGACTTCACACCATCTCCAGTCCGATCACGGAGTGTCTAAAAAAAGGAACCTTTGCATGGAACGAGGCGGCCCAAAAGGCTTTTGAAAAATTAAAGGGAAAGTTATGTGAAGCGCCGATTTTGACGTTACCCGATTTTTCACAACCGTTTGAGGTGGAATGCGACGCTAGCGGAGTTGGAATCGGGGCAGTACTTATTCAAAGAGGCCGTCCCATCGCCTATTTTTCGGAGAAATTAAGTGGCGCCCGAGTGAATTATTGTACTTACGACAAGGAGTTCTATGCTATCGTGAGAGCACTCGATCATTGGAGTCACTATTTACGTTCGAAACATTTCGTGTTACATTCGGATCACGAGTCGTTGAAATACATCAACGGACAAAGCAAGCTAAGCCCGAGACATGCAAAATGGGTGGAATTTCTACAATCTTTTCACTTTTCATCCAAGTACAAAGACGAGAAGAGTAATATAGTGGCGGATGCACTATCAAGACGGTATGCCTTACTGTCGATTCTAGATGTTCGTTTGTTGGGGTTCGAGACTTTGAAAGATCATTACAGCGACGATTTGGACTTCGGGGAAATTTTTAACCGTTGTAAAATGGCCCCGTACGAGGAATTTGTTTTACAGGATGGCTTTCTTTTCAAGGGAAATAAATTATGTGTGCCGAGACATACAATTCGGGAATTGCTAGTTCGGGAGGCGCACGGAGGAGGACTAGCCGGTCATTTCGGCTCGACCAAGACTGTAGAAGTGCTAAAAGAACATTTCTTTTGGCCAAAGATGTATGGTGACGTAAGCACAATCGTGAGTAAATGCGTCACTTGTCACATGATGAAAAGTTCGTTCAAGTCAAGTACGTACATGCCGTTGCCAATACCGTTACGACCGTGGGAGGATGTCTCGATGGATTTTATTGTGGCTTTACCTCGTACTCAACGAGGCAAAGACTCGATCATGGTGGTCGTCGACCGTTTTTCGAAAATGGCTCACTTTATAGCATGCCACAAAACCGATGATGCAAGCAATGTGGCGGACTTGTACTTCCGGGAAGTAGTTCGTTTACACGGAGTTCCAAAAACTATCGTGTCGGATCGAGATTCTAAATTTCTGAGTTACTTCTGGAATACTTTATGGAGAAAAGTGGGTACTAAACTCCTATTCAGTACTTCACATCACCCACAAACCGATGGACAGACCGAGGTGACTAATCGAACCTTGGGAGCATTATTGCGAGGATTGGTGAATAAAACACAGAAGGATTGGGACGTTAAACTTGCTCATGCGGAATTCGCATACAACCGATCACCCGGTTATGCCACGGCCCATTCACCTTTTGAAGTAGTATACGGAATAAATCCGCACATGCCATTGGATTTGATTCCCTTGCCGAGCAACGAATTGGTTCACAAAGACGCCGAATCAAAACTCAAATCAATGATGAAGCTACATGAAAAGATACGGGAACGGATTAAAGAAGTGAATGAAATTTACAAACGGAAGTTGAACAAAAATAAAAAAACGAGATTATTTGATGTTGGCGACTTAGTTTGGATACATTTGAGAAAAGAAAGATTCCCAAGCAAATGGAAGAACAAATTGATGCCGAGAGCCGAGGGTCCGTACAAAATTGTGGAAAAAGTGAACGACAACGCATACAAAGTCGAACTTCCGGGCGAATACGGAGTACACGCGACTTTCAACGTAGGTGATCTCTCGCCTTACCTTGACGACGATGGCATTACGGAATTGAGGTCAATTCCTTTCAAAGAAGGAGGGAATGATACGATATCTAATATTCCAATCGAAGAAGCTCCAATAAAAATCGACATCCACGACGATACAAATTCGCATGGCCATGCATCGTTATACTTGGGAGAAAAGAACACGCGGATTGGAGTTACGTTGTTAATCGGAATCGGAATAACGTAAAACTCGACGACGGAATCGGTCCGAAAGCATGAAAATTCGGCCAAAGACATGCTTGAAAGGGACCTCACTTGACTTCATATCTTTGACAAGATAATGAAGATATTCTACTTCCCCACCTCCTTTGAAAATCGGCCAAGACAAAAATAAAGACCCCATCTTCATATCTTATCAAGATCCATGAAGATCATGTCCTAAATAAATCATCCAAGTCTCCCCACAAAATCGGCGAAATTTCCCATGGATAAAGACTTTCATCAAGTCTTTTTTCTACATGTCAAAGTCATACATACTACATTCCAAGATACTTGAAGATTGTCCAAAATCTTTCCTTCCCCACACCACATTTCGGCCGAACATGAGGAAGATTGGTGGCTCATTTTTTTCTTGTTGTTTTTGTATCATTATCCTTGTATACTACTATATATAGTAGTCCATTTGGTGATTGTAACATATCTTGAAAAGTAATAAACCTTGTATTTCTTTGAAATATACGTTGAACGAGTTCAACAAACTTTAGTTATTGTTTCGACGCGTCTCGAGATTTTAACTTGATCAATTCTCAATAGGTCTTGAGGAGAGATTACTTTTATCGAGTTATAGGTCTAGTTCGATAAAACACATCCAAATCCGTATACCATACTACTTCACGGCCGAAATCCATTCAAATTCGGTCACCACCTTGTAATTTTGAGTGATACTTTGATACTTTTCCAAACATAATAATCTTCCGTGGTATTTCATACGCATTACTTACGTAATTCGTATCACGTATTCCCGTGTGGATACTTTCGTGACCCTTGGTTGCGACCTTGGGGTTTGTGTGATAAAAAGAGAAAGACAACGTCGATCGTGTGGGGAAATATTTTCTGTTGGTTATGTGGCACTGTGTTTGGTTAAATTGTGTATATCATTGCTAATAATCGTTATTTGTATGCATTCTCTGACCCTGGTTACCTGGCATGAATTGTCGTGCCAGGTAAATTTTTTGATCATGTGCAGGACATTCCTGAGGGGTCCGGTCAAACTTGAACGGTGTTGGAATAAACTCTTGCCGCTGCTTAAATTAAATTTGATCTTTAAAACCTCCGTTATGTAATAATCGAATTTTGAATTATGTTTCTTCTTAAAACCTTTTGGCTCATGATATGTAACCATGGACTTATCGTTTTATTGCAATTTCTTTAAAATGTCTATTTCCTAAACTAGCCTTGTGGGTCCCGCACGGGATTCACGGCACTATAGTACCTCGGGAGATTTTGTGGGTGTTACAGAAAATGGTATCGGAGCAATGACTCCTAGTTTAAATAAAATTTCTCCTAATTTTCAAAGTTATTCCAGTCCAACACCCCAAGCGACCGTAACTCCTCGTGGGAATGCAAAGTAAGTGATATGTGTGTTTTCTGTCTAGAAACTACATTTAATTGTAAAGTGTATGTGGAACTGGCTTTAGATTAATACTATAAGTAATGGTACGCCGAGGAGCTAGGAAGGTGGTGAATGATGCTCAGGGTTCCGCCGTAAACCACGATGGGGACAGGAACACTACCGAGACCCATCCTGCTGGGGACCAGCCACCACCAATTAATCAAAACGATCAGAAGACGGAACGCCAGAATAACAACCCGGGAGGCATGGACCCGGCTTTCGTTCAGGCCCTTACCCAAGCTATCGCCATGGGAATTGCTCAGGTCAACCAGGTGGAACGGATACCGGTCATCAATGTGGAGGAAAACGCAGGAAGAGGCCGATGGTTGGGAGAGATGCTGAAAGCTAGGCCTCTATTGTTTGACGGGGCAAGGGAGAAATACGTGGACGACTGGATTTATGAAATGGAGACTGCTTTCGAAGTGATCGGATGCCCAGAGAACCGGAAGGTGCCGTTCGATGTTAATCAACTCCATGACACTGCTGCCCGCTGGTGGAGGACTTACAAGCCAGAGGACCGAGTGGTCGGATGGACCGAATTTGCCCGACTACTGCGGAGCGAGTACTGTCCCAGATCAGCACGAACCGCTCGCGCTCGAGACTTTTTCAGTGCTGGGCTACAGAATATACCAGTACCAGAGATCATTCGGGCCTACTGAACCGAGCTAAGTTATATCTCGCAGATGGTTCCGTCAGAAGATCAACGAATATGTCACCTTGCACAAAGGTTGCCAGGGGATGTACAATGCTATGCCGCCGGATTCCACTGCATGACTCTGAGGGCGTACGAAGATGTGGTCACAGCATATGTCGGTATTGTTGTTAATACCGACATCGGACATAACTCGAAGAAGCAAAAGACATCAGCTCAGTCAGGGAGCAACAACAAAACGAACTCGGGGCCCGCATCTTCTTTTAAGTCAGCAGTTTCGTACCAACTGAAAGGTGCATCTGATCGGCCTTACCATAGGGACTGCTTCAATTGTGGCGTGTCCGGACATACTAAGGATCGGTGCCAAAAGTCGGCTACCAAATGTTTCACTTGCGGAAAGAGTGGACACATGTCTCGTTACTGCTGGCGGGCTAATCCCACTCAGAACCCAGCTTCCCAACCGAGTCAACAAGGCTCTGTGCAATCCTCCAGGACGCCTGCCGTTTCCAACTACCGGGCTCCATCCCACCAGACTCAACCACCACCACACGGTGCCGGACGAGGCCGTGGGCGCAGCAGTGGTACTTCATCCTTTTTAGAGTCAGTGCCGTCCTGTGTATTTGAGCTGAGGGCTACGGATGGTCAGTCCGTGCCACCTATCTCAGGTACCCTTCTTGTTAACTCTCAGCCAGTGCATGTACTATTTGATACCGGAGCCACACATTTGTTTATATCTGTGGAATGTGTTGAGGGTATAAATCTTGCTTGTGTGCCTTGTTAATCCTTTACTGTTAAACTACCCGAGGGTAGTAGAATAGGCGGCGATCTAAAGATTTGAGACTGTCAGATCTGCATCAATGATCATAGTTGGACCGCTAATCTTATGGACATTACGAGTATATCGTGGTATCATTCGGGTTGACTAATGCCCTAGACGTTTTCATGGAACCGATGAACAGAGTTTTGATTGATTTCCTTGATAAATGCATGGTGGTTTTTATTGACGACATCCTGATCTATTCTCGAAGCCGACAGGAACACGAGGAACATTTGAGGCAAGTGCTGAGCGTGCTGAGGCAACCAACTCTATGCAAAACTTTCCAAGTGCGAATTCTGGATGCCGGAGGTAATTTTTCTCGGACATGTTATCTCGGCAGAAGGCGTCAAGGTCGATCCACAAAAGATCGAGACAATAATGAGTTCGGAACCACCGAAGAATGTCAAGGAGGTGAGGAGTTTCCTAGGATTGGCGGTTTACTATCGAAAATTCGTCGAGGATTTTTCCTATATCGCTCGACCATTAACGAACCTACTGAGAAAGAGCACCAAATTAGTATGGACTACAGACTATCAGAAGAGCTTTGATGAGCTCAAGAGTAGGCTGACTACTGCTCCAGTGCTAGTGCTACCACAGGGAACGGAAGGATTCATTATATACACGGATGCATCTAAGCATGGACTGAGGTGTGTCTTCATGCAGAATGACAGAGTCATTGCGTATGGATCTCGACAACTGAAGCCGTACGAGGTGAATTACCCGACGCACGACTTGGAGCTAGCCGCAGTTGTGCATGCCCTTAAGATTTGGAGGCACTATCTTTACGGAGTTACTTGCAAGATTTTTACGGATCATAAGAGTTTGAAGTATATATTCACTCAGAGGGAATTAAACATGAGACAGAGGCTCTCGTTGGAGCTAATCAAGGACTACAATGTGGAAATCTCCTATCACCCCGGGAAAGCCAATGTGGCAGCTGATGCTCTTAGTCGGAAAACTACACAAGAAGTGATGGTATCCAGCATAAAGTTCATCCCGAATTGCAGCAAGACATCAGAAGAAGCAGTACTGAAGTATGGATACAACGTAGGCAAGGACAATTGTGCTGAATCGATATACATTCGTCCTTACTAGACGAGATACATCTAGCACAGATGGAGGATCCCAAATTACGTGCAATTGGTGCAAGAATCGAGGGAGGAGATGTTTCCGACTATAAGATCTAGGGTGACTTGGTGAGGTTCAAGAATAAAATCTGTATTCCGCCGAATGACGGGCTGAAGCAAACTATACTGAAGGAGGCGCACTCCACTCCCTATTCTATTCACCCAGGAGCGAACAAAATGTACAAAGATCTGCGACAGAGTTTTTGGTGGAAAAGTATGAAATGGGAAGTTGCTAGGTTCGCCGCCCGATGTATGACGTGCCAATAAGTGAAGATTGAACACCGCAGACCAGCCGGAATCATGCAACCCCTACCCATCCCGGAGTGGAAATGAGAGAGCATATCGATGGATTTTGTCACTAAGCTACCAACGGCGGTGGGAGGAAAGGATACAATTTAGGTCATTATTGATCGATTAATGAAATCGGCACATTTCATTCCTATTTAAGAAACAACCGGGACAGAGCAATTGGCCGCTATTTTCATCAGGGAGATCGTGAGGCTGCACGGCGTTCCCTCATTCATCATTTCAGATAGGGACACCAGATATGTGTCTCGTTTTTGGAAAGCCGTCCACAAAGCTATGGGGACCCAAATACATTTTAGCACGGCTTATCACCCTCAGACAGCTGGACAGACCGAATGTACGATTCAAACTTTGGAAGATATGTTGAGGGCATGTGTGCTCGATTGGGGTAAGGATTGGGCTAGGCATCTGGGATTGGTGGAGTTTTCGTGCAAGCTGGCATGCAAGCATAGGCGTGGCACCGTTTGAGGCCCTGTATGGGCGAAGATGCAAGTCACCGTTATGCTGGGATGATGCTTCTGACACCGCGGTTACCGAGTTAGATCTGATCCAGGAGTCCATTACGAAGATCTCTATCGTTCGAAAGCACATGCTAGCAGCATAGAGCCGGCAGAAATCTTATGCCGAAAACCGACAGCGACTGTTAGTATTTGCAGTCGGGGATCATGTTTGGGTCGAAGTATCACCTATGCGGGGTATCCGGCGTTTCATCCAAAAGGGCAAGTTAAGCCCGATGTTTATAGGCCCGTTTGAGATATTGGACCGGGTAGTGAAGCTTGCGTATCGATTAGCTCTGCCGCCGCATTTGGATGGAGTGCATAATGTCTTTCACGTCTCCCAGTTAAGGAAATATGTCTATGATCCGAGTCACAAGCTCAATTTCGAAGAAGTGGAAATTTCCAACGACGCTACCTTTAGAGAGTTACCGATGGCCATCTTGGATCGGCTTATGAAGTGATACGGAATTTAACTAGTCAAAATGAAGAAGACGGAGCAAGGATCAAAATAAACGGCCTTACAACGCGTCATGCACGTACGACAACATTTTTAGGCGAGAAAACGGACACAAGCCGGAAAATGACACAACCTGCCGAAAAATGTCGTCGCCTGCCGGAAAATGTCGAACTTGCCGGAAAATATCGCACTCTAGGAAAATGCCGAGCACCTTTGCCGAACTCGCCGTGTCGTCGCACGGCCCATGCCGAGATGTCCTGCACTGTGAAGCTGACTGTCGGCCGAACCCGACCGTGTCGACCGACACGGTCGAGTCACACTCTTCCGGATAAGGAGATCTCGCTGTCCGACCAACCCGACCGTGCCAGGCGACACGGTCGAGTCCTGCCAAACGTCCTTGTCGCGCCGCACGGTCGAGTCACTGCCGGTCCTTGTCGCGCCGCGCCCGTGCCTAGTCACTGTCGGACGAGTCGCTGTCGGACGTCTCTGTCGCGCCGCGACCGTGTCAGTCGGACACGGTCGAGTCACTGCCGACCAGATGCGCGCCGCGCCCGTGTCAAGCGACACGGCCCGTGTCCGGCAGCCAGCCAACTTTTTTTTATTGCTGATTTTTGTGTGTTTTGTCTTCTCTTTTCCTTTCTTTACTCTTTTAGGGATTGTGTTCCCATGTTTTGTGATGTATGTTTCATTTTCTTATTTTATTTGATTTGTTTTGATTATTCAAAGATTTTGTAATCTTTGAATTATTTTCTTTAACTTTTAGGTAGACTTGAGGTTTGCTATATATAGCTTGTATAAGCATTGTAAGAGATTGTGTTATGAATTTGAATGTTGTGAAAGAATACACTTTGTGTTTCTATCCTTGGTAAATGATTTTTACCGAAACTTGATTTTTATTCGACGCGTTTTCGAGTATTAATCCGATTGATTCTCAATAGGTCTTGGGAAGAAATTGTTGGGATTCGGTGCCTAAAACGAAGGCCCAGCGGAAGCGGTAAAACGAAAATTAATTCGATCCGAATCCCTACGAGGATCGATCGAGCTACGTATATACGAATATCAAAACGAAATACAAGAGATACGAGAAACATACCCTCGTAGTCCATTGATTAAATGGATAACCTTCTCTTGAGCTATTCCCCAAGCTCTTGAACGATCCAATGCCGAAAACACCGCGTCTCCACTTGACACGCGCCGGAAAGACGATCGGAACAACAACAATCGATTAACCTCTAAGGTTACAGCTAGAATCAAGTGATGAAGCTTTTATTACTACACTCTAAGTGTATAATATATCTCTCAATAATTTTCTCTCAATTTTTCTCCAAGAAAAATGAAGATGAAGTGAATGATGATAGAACACAAAAATTTCTCTTCCCTCTCACTTTAATGTAGCTGCCGTGAGTGTGCCAAAATGAGAAGAGAATGAGGCTTTATTTTGGTCTTCAAAATCATTCACAAGATAAGATTACACCCACAAAATCACCTTTAACCTTATAATAAGAGATATGAAATCTCATATGTCAAAAGTCTTCCAACAAGAAAACAAGACAATGATCAAGGTAGCAAATCAAGGTGGGGGCCGGCCTCTAGAAGAAATCGGACGAGTTCGGTTCGTTTCAGACTCCCGTGAGTCCAAATAGATAAACTCCAATTCCGTTCCGATGTATTTATATTGTTTAATTAATCCAATTAATTAAACATAACAAATACAAAATAACATAATTAATTTCTCCAAGAAATAATTATATTCATGAATTAAATTAATCACCCAGTAATTTATTTAATCCATTAGGCCGTAAATCAATTTATCCAATAAATCGATTTAGACATCCAATGTCCCAAAATCAATTAGACATCCAATGTCCAATAAATTAGATATCTAATATTTATAATGAGAGATCAAGCTCAATTCATTCCGTCGTCAATCCTAATGCGCGACTCGGTAGGTCCGTCTCAGTCAGCAATGGGAGGAACCAAAGAGTAGTAGCACCACCTAGCCAGCCTGGCGGCCTACACTGTACCCCTACTGAGAACGAATGATTGGGATCATTCAAGAACCATTCTATCGTGAATACCAGTATACGTATAAACCCTTCTTTCAAATGTCCCGATCAAGTTATAGGGTCACGGTCAGTCAAACCCCATCTGTACTTGACGCTATGCATGCGTTAATGCAAATCGAGATCATCGAGCTCTCGTGTATCCAATACTACTAGCTCCAATGCTTTGGCCAAAGACGTATGATCTTATCTGCTAATAACCGCATAAGACATATAACCCGCTCACTAACGGGAGAAATAATTCTATCTTGGTATTCAGTAGGACCTGCTACTTGCCCGTCAAGATGCAAGTCGAGGTTGACCCCTACCTTCCGGTTTACAGGGTCGAACTACTCTAATGAAAATCTTGACGTCACAAGCACATCCCTACTAAATCCTCAAGTCGAAGGTTCACGAATACCTATCACAACCTTTCGATTCCGTCATTGACTGTCCCGGAGTGAAATCCGTGTGACGAATCGAGGGTGAGTCGGTTCGAGTATACTAATCCAATTAGCATACCTATAACGTGTGCTCCCACTAACCATTAGAGTTCGACAGGCACTCTCCATGTCAAAGAACACGTCATACAAGTCTTCACATAAACTTAACGCCCAGTCAAGTTTCATTGACTTGCGAACGATTAAGTATTTGAGCTATAAACCTTTCCAGTGCCGACCCCCTTATCCAATAAGGAGTGGAACGTTTTGCTCTCAAATACACGGACTAGTTTCTATATGTATATTTACGAGTTAGGAATGCCAGTAACTACCAGTAAATAAAGAAACATCCATTGCTTTATATTGATGATTTACATAATAACAAGTACAATGCCCTCACTCAACATCCTCTGAGTGGCATTCGAGGGCATACTCCTAACAATCTCCCACTTGCACTCAATGCCACACACTATGGTATCTAATACCCATGTTCTCCAGATGACGCTCTAAGCTAGTCTGAGAAAGTGGCTTGGTCAGTGGATCGGCGATGTTGTCGGCCGAGTCTACTCAGGCAAAGACAATGTATCCCTTGCGAACAAATTCTCTTACGAGATGATACTTCCTCTCAATATGTTTGGTGTTGTGAAACCTCGGCTCCTTGGCCTCGCGCTACCTCCGTCGTTGTCGCAGACAAATGAACAGTACTCAACACATGGTATCACTTGAAGTTCTCCCAGAAACTTCTTAATCCAGAACCCTTCCTTGGAAGCCTCCGAGGCTGCTTGATACTCAGCCTGACAGGTGGAATCAGCAGTCGCGCTTTGCTTGGCACTACGCCAAGATACTGCTCCTCCATTAAGAGTAAATATGTAGCCAGAAGTGGACATCGATTCGTCCTTCAGTCCTTGGAAGTCCGAATCAGTGAATCCCACCACATCCAAATCTCCACCGCCATACATCAGAACCATATCTCTAGTCCTTCTCACGTACTTGAGAACGTTCTTTACGGTAGTCCAATGTTCCCTACCTGGGTTTGCCTGAAACCTACTCACCACACTTACAGCATGCGCGATGTCAGGTCTTGTACACAACATAGCATACATAAGGCTACCCACGGCCGAAGCATATGGTATATTACTCATTTCCTTTCATTGTTCCTCACTTTGAGGACACATCTTCAAAGAGAGTTTTATTCCATGTTGCATCGGTAGGAACCCTCTTTTAGAATCATCCATCTTAAATCGCTTTAAGATTTTATCTATATAGAGGGCCTGGGAAAGACCTATTGTTCTTTTCGCTCTATCCCGGTAGAGTCGAATACCAAGAATATAGGTAGCTTCTCCCAAGTCTTTCATAGAGAAATTACTCGAAAGCCAAGCTTTCACAGAACTGAGCAATCCCACATCATTTCCTATTAGTAGAATGTCATCTACATATAGTACTAAGAATGCGATCTTTCTCCCACTAACCCTCTTGTATACACAAGGTTCCTCCTCATTTTGCACGAAATCAAACTCTTTGATTGCCTCGTCAAAACGAAGGTTCCAACTACGCGACGCTTGCTTCAGTCCATAAATGGAACGCTGAAGCTTGCACACTTTCTGAATATCGATTTCGGACACAAAGCCTTTAGGCTGCTCCATATAGATTTCCTCCTCTAGGAATCCATTAAGGAAAGCCGTCTTTACGTCCATTTGCCATATCTCATAATCGTGGTAGGCAGCTATAGCAAGCATCATGCGAATAGACTTGATCATGGCTACGGGCGAGAAGGTATCGTGGTAATCGATCCCTTCCTTCTGGGTATAACCCTTTGCCACAAGCCTGGCCTTATAGGCGTCAACCTTGCCATCACCATCAGTCTTTCTCTTGTAGATCCACTTGTTCCCAATAGGCACTATGCCCTTGGGGCGGTCTACTAGAGTCCAGACCTGATTGACATGCATCGAGTCTATCTCAACTTCCATAGCTTCATGCCATTTCGCGGAGTCTACATCCACCATCGCTTGGTCATAGGTCGTCGGGTTGGTCTTTTGGCTATCACTTGGAACCTCATGGAGACCCAGCTCCTCCAAGTGCACAAGCCCATACCTCTCAGGTAAATGAGACACCCTACTAGACCTACGAGGTGGTTGTACTTGTGTTTCAGAAGGTTCGGTTCCAGTTTCTTGCACAGGTGTCTCCTGAGGAGTTTCATTATATTCTTCTAAAGAAATACTTCTACCTGCTCCGCCTTCCTGAATGAACTCATCTTCCAGGAAGTGTGCTTGTAAAGCAACAATGATCCTTCGATCTTCGGGCATGTAGAATAGATATCCCATCGTCCTGCACGGAATCCAATGAAACGTCCCTTCGCAGACCTAGCTTCCAACTTTTCCATCTTAGTCTTCTTGACATAGGCGGGACATCCCCAAATCCTAATATGATTAAGACTTGGTTTCCTTCCCTCCCACATCTCATGTGGAGTTTTAGGAACGGATTTGGAAGGACATCTGTTCAAGATATACGCGGCAGTCATGAGTGCATACCCCCACATGTAAATCGGCAAGTCAGTATAGCCCAGCATGGAATGGACCATGTTCAACAGGGTCCGGTTCCTTCTTTCTGACACACCATTTAACTGAGGAGTACCTGGAGGTGTTAGTTGTGAAACTATTCCATGTTCCTTAAGGAACTCGTCAAACTCCGTACTCATATACTCGCCACCTCGGTCCGACCGAAGTGCTTTGATATGATTACCAGTTTGTTTCTCAACTAGGGCCTTGAATTCCTGGAATTTCTCAAAGGCCTCGGATTTATGTTTCATTAAGTATACATAACCATACCTAGTATGATCATCTGTAAACGTAATGAAATATTGATATCCGTCACGTGCTGCTTCCAAAGCAACACAAACGTCAGTATGGATTAATCCCAGTTTATCAGCGGCTCTTTCAAAAGTCCCTGTGAAGGGGGACTTAGTCATTTTGCCTTTAAGGCAAGATTCACAAGTAGGAAAGGGATCCGATCCCAATGGACCCATAAGTCCATCTGTTTCCATCTTGTAAATCTTGGTCTGACCAACATGACCAAGTCTAAGATGCAATTTCAAAACTTGATTGGTTTCATCCCTACCACGTTTTCTAGTCATAGTATTCACAACTACTTTGTTGCTGAGATTTAGATGATACAATCCATTCAACAATGTAGCAGTACCCACTAGTTTATTTCTAAAATAAATTTTGCAGGAACCATCACCAATGAAAAATGAAAAGCCTTTTCGGTCCATGACCGGAATGGATACAATGTTTTTGTGCATAACTTTTCGGTCCATGACCTCGACACTATGCCTGCTTCCGACTGTGATCATAACTTCTCCAGCTCCAAGCTTCCTACTTTGTTCCAGATCCTGATTCACGGTACAAATATGAGAACTAGCACCAGAATCCAGTATTCAGGAAGTAGAAAATACAGTAGCAGAACAATTTGTTTCCAAAACTAAAAGTTCTGTACCTGAAGTGCCATGAAGAATCGGACAGTCTCTAGCCCAGTGGCCGAGCTCACCGCACTTGAGACAAGCATCCTTTTTCTTCTTGTTCTTCGGAACCATCGGGGCCTTGCCCTTACCCTTAAGGTCCTTAACTTGTGGTCCAATTTGCTTCTTGGTCTTTTTCTTCTTGTTCTTAGACCTCCGAGGTCCAGAAGAAATCACAAGAGCAGACTCCTTCATCCGCGGAGTCTTCATCTGAGACTGAGCGGTCACAAGTTTGTTCATTAGCCCAGATAAATTACATGCAATCTCATTGCAGTTGAAGTTCATAACAAACTGTGAGAAGGAATCAGGGAGAGACTGTAGGATAAGGTCGGTTTGGAGAGAAGTATCCATTTTAAAATCAAGAGCCTCCAATCTCTCGATCATGGATATCATTTTGAGGACGTGTTCCCCAACTTTCTCACCTTCCTTCATCCTTGCACCGAACAGTTGCTTGGATATCTCATATCAAGCAGTTCTGCTGTGCTCACCATAAAGTTCGGTTAAGTGAGATAGAATCTGCCTAGCAGAAGTCATTTTCTCATGAGCTCTCTGAAGCTCATTAGACATAGAAGCCATCATGTATGCACGGACTTTTACGTAATCCTTAACCCACTTTTCGTGGTTTTCAATCTCTTCCTGATTGGCTCGGTTCCGCACAGGAGGCGCCGGAATGTCCGTCTCCAAGACGTATCCCAGTGCCTCTATACTGAGGACAATCATCAGATTGCGGAGCCAATCCACAAAGTTAGGTCCCATTAAGGTGTTCTTTTCGAGTAGAATTGCGAGTGGATTCATTGTCATATTGAGTTATGTCTGCATTAAGCATAACAGATTAATTAGTGACTTGTTATATTATGTTCTGAGTATAGAATTAAGGGCTTTTCTATTCTTGTTACCCAGCTCCCACTATTTTTTATCGGAATAACACACTCCCATGTGAAATCCGGAAGTATCGTCGCTCTACTTCATAGTGGTGATCGAGTTCTTTGTAAATCTTAATAGAGGGCAACCGAACAGGTTTCTAGTCTATTAATTTTCATAAAGTGGTGTCCAACACCAACCCATCTAATGGATGATTCGATCTTTTTTTTCCCCTTGTTCACTCCCCTCAACCTATACGGTTTCTATGGTTCGTGAACAAGTTAAGTTTATACCATCGACGCAAATCAGTTTCACAATTGAATCTTATCCGGCAACCTATCAGGTTTAGGGATAAAATTTGCTCCAACCGAAGGCATCCAATGCGCTCTCGGTAATTTATCCGTCCTCCCCGAATGACTACCCCGATAACTCGGAAGCATAGCACATCCGATTTGGATTTCAATTTCCCGAAAACTCGATGGAGGGAAGGAAAACCTTGAAACCTTATAAACTTAATAATTTGTCGTGGGAGAATTTTCGCGATTAGCGTTACACTTTGCACATTAATCGTTTAAGTGCGTTTGAGGCATTCTGATACGGGATTGACGAGCTCGAGTGAAGAAGACATTATTATTGTTATTTTTATTGTCATTTTCAGAATTGATATTAGAGTGTCAGTATTTTCGGTATTAGAAGTATATTAGGAGTCTATTTTAATAAAATAATAGTCTATTAGGTTACCATATAGGTTAGGAGTATTTTTAGACATAATATAATAGGCTTTTGTATTGACTAGTCCGAGTGAAAAAGGCGAAAAGCGGACAAAATTACCAATTCCCGCGCGTATGACTACTTCGTAGCAGTTTTGGTATTTTAATCATAACTCTCTCATACGAAGTTCGATTTAGGTGATTCAAGTGGCCATGGAAAGATAAAAGAAAGATCTATAAATCATGTGAAACGGTCTAATGTCCAATTATGCTTCTATCAAGCCACGCGAACCGTTCAAATGTGCAGTGATTTTTATGACCGAAAATTGATGAAGATTTGTGAAGATTTTGTCCAAGATTGATGAAGATTTTCCATGCCTTCATTTTTCAAGTTAATGCCTACATTTTTCAAAGTCTTACAAGAAAATCAAATGGAGAAGATTTTGGGTCCCTCCACACTTCAATAATTCGAACCAAACAAAGGAGGATGGAGGCTTGGTGTTGATTTTTGTTGTCTTGTTAGAATTGTTTAATCTTTGTTTGATTTTAGTTGATTTTTGTGTGATCTTGTGATGGCTATATATAGGCCTCATCCTCAAGCTTTTGTAAGTATCTTGAATGTTAAAAACGAAATACACTTTGTATGTATTCTTGTTGAATGATTTTCAGCAACACCTTGATTATAATTCGACGCGTCTTCGAGTTGTAATTTAATCGATTCTCAATAGGTCTTGAGGAGAGATTGCCTTATCAAACTATAGGTCTAGTTTGATAAATCACTTTCATATTATTCTTGTTTACGTAAACCGAATTGCCCTACTTTCGGTTAATTCTTACGAGTGTTACACATATTCGAGTGTTGTGAGGATAAAAAATATTTCCGCTGCATTACCGGCGAATTTACGTCCGTCTTTACACGTAATTCGTATCATAAGTGATACGGGATTGACGAGCTCGAGTGAAGAAGACATTATTATTGTTATTTTTATTGTCATTTTCGGAATTGATATTAGAGTGTCAGTATTTTCGATATTAGAAGTATATTAGGAGTCTATTTTAATAAAATAATAGTCTATTAGGTTACCATATAGGTTAGGAGTATTTTTAGACATAATATAATAGGCTTTTGTATTGACTAGTCCGAGTGAAAAAGGCGAAAAACGGACAAAATTACCAATTCCCGCGCGTATGACTACTTCGTAGCAGTTTTGGTATTTTAATCATAACTCTCTCATACGAAGTCCGATTTAGGTGATTCAAGCGGCCATGGAAAGATAAAAGAAAGATCTATAAATCATGTGAAACGGTCCAAGGTCCAATTATGCTTCTATCAAGCCACACGAACCGTTCAAATGTGCAGTGATTTTTATGGCCGAAAATTGATGAAGATTTGTGAAGATTTTGTCCAAGATTGATGAAGATTTTCCATGCCTTCATTTTTCAAGTTAATGCCTACATTTTTCAAAGTCTTACAAGAAAATCAAATGGAGAAGATTTTGGGGCCCTCCACACTTCAATAATTCGAACCAAACCAAGGAGGATGGAAGCTTGGTGTTGATTTTTGTTGTCTTGTTAGAATTGTTTAATCTTTGTTTGATTTTAGTTGATTTTTGTGTGATCTTGTAATGGCTATATATAGGCCTCATCCTCAAGCTTTTGTAAGTATCTTGAATGTTAAAAACGAAATACATTGTGTATTACTTCTTGTTGAATGATTTTCATCAAAACCTTGGTTATAATTCGACGCGTTTTCGAGTTGTAATCTAATCGATTCTCAATAGGTCTTGAGGAAAGATTACCTTATCAAACTATAGGTCTAGTTTGATAAATCACTTTCATATTATTCTTGTTTACGTAAGCCGAATTGTCCTACTTTCGGTTATTTTCTAACGAGCGTTACATATATTCGAGTGTTGTGAGGATCAAAAATATTTCCGCTGCATTACATGCGAATTGCCCTACTTTCGGTTAATTCTTACGAGTGTTACACATATCGAGTATTGTGAGGTAACAAAATATTTCCGCTGCATTTCCTTGTGAGTTTACGTACAATTTCATACGTAATTCGTATCATAAGTGGTATCGGAGCCCAAGGTCATCGCCTTGGGCGATTTATTCAACGAATTTTTTTGTTGAGGTATTTTATTATCAATTTTTCTTTCCAAAAAAAAAAAAAAAAATGTTTGATTTCTGTTATCCGTTCTCCGAATCTTCAAGTTTAGATCTTGTTGTTGATTGGTTAAAACCTCCTATTTTTGACGAATGCGATTGTGAAATTTGTTCACAAGTGAAATCACACCCGATTGGCATGAAAGACGATTACGAGGCAATTTTCTTTGGTCTTGAAATTGCATCCGATGAGTTCAACCACGATGATAAAGGTTTTACCTCACGAAGTATCTATTATTTTTTTATACCTAATGATAGTTATTTTGTTGGCACTTCTGAGAAATATTACTATTGCCTCAAAGTGTTGAACCACACTCGGACGTCCGATAATTTTGATCTCTCTCCTTATCTTGATGACGACGGGATTGCGGAATTGAGGACAATTCCCTTTAAAGGGAGAGGGGATGATACAGGATTGACGAGCTCGAGTGAAGAAGACATTATTATTGTTATTTTTATTGTCATTTTCGGAATTGATATTAGAGTGTCAGTATTTTCGATATTAGAAGTATATTAGGAGTCTATTTTAATAAAATAATAGTCTATTAGGTTACCATATAGGTTAGGAGTATTTTTAGACATAATATAATAGGCTTTTGTATTGACTAGTCCGAGTGAAAAAGGCGAAAAGCGGACAAAATTACCAATTCCCGCGCGTATGACTACTTCGTAGCAGTTTTGGTATTTTAATCATAACTCTCTCATACGAACTCCGATTTAGGTGATTCAAGTGGCCATGGAAAGATAAAAGAAAGATCTATAAATCATGTGAAACGGTCCAAGGTCCAATTATGCTTATATCAAGCCACACGAACCGTTCAAATGTGCAGTGATTTTTATGGCCGAAAATTGATGAAGATTTGTGAAGATTATGTCCAAGATTGATGAAGATTTTCCATGCCTTCATTTTTCAAGTTAATGCCTACATTTTTTAAAGTCTTACAAGAAAATCAAATGGAGAAGATTTTGGGTCCCTCCACACTTCAATAATTCGAACCAAACCAAGGAGGATGGAAGCTTGGTGTTGATTTTTGTTGTCTTGTTAGAATTGTTTAATCTTTGTTTGATTTTAGTTGATTTTTGTGTGATCTTGTAATGGCTATATATAGGCCTCATCCTCAAGCTTTTGTAAGTATCTTGAATGTTAAAAATGAAATACATTGTGTATTACTTCTTGTTGAATGATTTTCATCAAAACCTTGGTTATAATTCGACGCGTTTTCGAGTTGTAATCTAATCGATTCTCAATAGGTCTTGAGGAAAGATTACCTTATCAAACTATAGGTCTAGTTTGATAAATCACTTTCATATTATTCTTGTTTACGTAAGCCGAATTGTCCTACTTTCGGTTATTTTCTAACGAGCGTTACATATATTCGAGTGTTGTGAGGATCAAAAATATTTCCGCTGCATTACATGCGAATTGCCCTACTTTCGGTTAATTCTTACGAGTGGTACACATATCGAGTATTGTGAGGTAACAAAATATTTCCGCTGCATTTCCTTGCGAGTTTACGTACAATTTCATACGTAATTCGTATCACATTCATACAATATGAAACAACCATTCACAACCTAGTTGCTACCAACATGTAGTTCATGGACCGTTCCTAGAAAACAAAAACTCCGTAATCTAATTACAAGTCTTCGTCTTGAATCTTCGTCTTCTCGAAATGGATCTTCCTCCGATCTTCGTCATTACATATAAATTTTACATTGAAAATCGCATCCTAGATACAAATATTTCTAGTAAAATAAATAGGCTCAAAATGGCCTTTACAACACAATCGAATAAAACGAACGATTCAAAACTAAGTCCACGAACCACATCCCCATTCAAAAGCATTCATCCAATAAATACTAAATAAATGGAAAGCGTAGAGATACATTGATCCAATTAACAATACGAACCGATCAAATCGATTCACACAATCGGTAATATGAAAACGTTCAAAATAATTCGGTCGACCATAAATATTCCAATTAATCAAATTTCCCTCATAAAATGAAATACCATAAATCATTTTAATCATATTAAATCCAATTTAACATGCGGGAGATTAATTTTCAAGAATACACGGAACAAACGAGCCGGGGCGAAAAAGGCCTGCCATGGCCGAGTCATCACGGTGAAGATGTTACAGACAGGCTGCATGGCCGATCACGCCGGCATCGCCGGCCGGGCCGCCCAAGCACTCTGCGGCCGCCTCGAGATCGTGCCGCGGCCCACAATGTGGTCGCTTGTGCCGGGCCGCAATACCTGGCTGCATGCCCTCGACTTCCGGACCCCTCTCGGACCGTTCAACGGCATTTCGGGACTAGTTTTTCGACCGGATATCCAATATCTATATTCTCCAACATTCATATCTTCAATATAAATCATATTTCCAAGAAATTAAGATTTATATTTAGACACAAACTTACGAAAAATATAATTACAACGAACGTAAAAACATATACCACGATTATAACTAAAATGATTCCAAATCATTCACCATCTAATCGAGCATTCCAAATGCTAATATCGTATATACGATCACAAGACCTACGCTCCGATACCACTGTTGGGATTCGGTGCCTAAAACGAAGGCCCAGCGGAAGCGGTAAAACAAAAATTAATTCGATCTGAATCCCTACGAGGATCGATCGAGCTACGTATATACGAATATCAAAACGAAATACAAGAGATACGAGAAACATACCCTCGTAGTCCGTTGATTAAATGGATAACCTTCTCTTGAGCTATTCCCCAAGCTCTTGAACGATCCAACGCCGAAAACACCGCGTCTCTACTTGACACGCGCCGGAAAGACGATCGGACCAACAACACTCGATTAACCTCTAAGGTTACGGCTAGAATCAAGTGATGAAGCTTTTATTACTATACTCTAAGTGTATAATATATCTCTCAATAATTTTTCTCCAAGAAAAATGAAGATGAAGTGAATGGTGATAGAACACAAAAATTTCTCTTCCCTCTCACTTTAATGTAGATGCCCTGAGTGTGCCAAAATGAGAAGAGAATGAGGCTTTATTTTGGTCTTCAAAATCATTCACAAGATAAGATTACACCCACAAAATCACCTTTAACCTTATAATAAGAGATATGAAATCTCATATGTCAAAAGTCTTCCAACAAGAAAACAAGACAATGATCAAGGTAGCAAATCAAGGTGGGGGCCAGCCTCTAGAAGAAATCGGACGAGTTCGGTTCGTTTCGGACTCCCGTGAGTCCAAACAGATAAACTCCAATTCCGTTCCGATGTATTTATATTGTTTAATTAATCCAATTAATTAAACATAACAAATACAAAATAACATAATTAATTTCTCCAAGAAATAATTATATTCATGAATTAAATTAATCACCCAGTAATTTATTTAATTCATTAGGCCGTAAATCAATTTATCATATAAATCGATTTAGACATCCAATGTCCCAAAATCAATTAGACATCCAATGTCCAATAAATTAGATATCCAATATCTAATATTTATAATGAGAGATCAAGCTCAATTCATTCCGTCGTCAATCCTAATGCGCGACTCGGTAGGTCCTTCTCAGTCAGCAATGGGAGGAACCAAAGAGTAGTAGCACCACCTAGCCAGCCTGGCGGCCTACACTGTACCCCGACTGAGAACGAATGATTGGGATCATTCAAGAACCATTCTGTCGTGAATACCAGTATACGTATAAACCCTTCTTTCAAATGTCCCGATCAAGTTATAGGGTCACGGTCAGTCAAACCCCATCTGTACTTGACGCTATGCATGCGTTAATGCAAATCGAGATCATCGAGCTCTCGTGTGTCCAATACTACTAGCTCCAATGCTTTGGCCAAAGACTTATGATCTTATCTGCCAATAACCGCATAGGACATATAACCCGCTCACTAACGGGAGAAAGAATTCTATCTTGGTATTCAGTAGGACCTGCTACTTGCCCGTCAAGATGCAAGTCGAGGTTGACCCCCACCTTCCGGTTTACAGGGTCGAACTACTCTAGTGAAAATCTTGACGTCACAAGCACATCCCTACTAAATCCTCAAGTCGAAGGTTCACGAATACCTATCACAACCTTTCGATTCCGTCATTGACTGTCCCGGAGTGAAATCCGTGTGACGAATCGAGGGTGAGTCGGTTCGAGTATATTAATCCAATTAGCATACCTATAACGTGTGCTCCCACTAACCATTAGAGTTCGACAGGCACTCTCCATGTCAAAGAACACGTCATACAAGTCTTCACATAAACTTAACGCCCAGTCAAGTTTCATCTACTCGCGAACGATTAAGTATTTGAGCTATAAATCTTTCCAGTGCCGACCCCCTTATTCAATAAGGAGTGGAACGTTTTGTTCTCAAATACACGGACTAGTTTCTACATGTATATTTACGAGCTAGGAATCCCAGTAACTACCAGTAAATAAAGAAACATCCATTGCCTTATATTGATGATTTACATAATAACAAGTACAATGCCCTCACTCAACATCCTCTGAGTGGCATTCGAGGCATACTCTTAACAGAAATCACCTTATCGAGTTATAGGTCTAATTCGATAAACCCTTGTTCTTGATCGTTCAAGTCTTCTTGATCGATATTATCACTTTTTCCCGATATTACTTCCATTTTTCACTTGTTCGAATTTTCATCGTCATATTCGATATTACTCCCACAAAATACATCCAAAAACACCCTAATCGTAAAAAGACTTCCGCTACGATATTCTTACGCACACTCCGAACGATACGCATCCGCCCCCCTACCGGAGAATTCGTATCATAAGTGGTATCGGAGCCCAAGGTCATCTCCTTGGGCGATTTATTCAACGAATTTTTAGTTGAAGTATTTAGTCACCTTCTTGGGTTGTTCTTCACGGTTAGAAGAATTTTCGCATAACATTGGCAGATTAGCGCAGTCGGAACAAAATAAAGTTTCCCGTGGATTCGACCGTTGGATCGTCACGAAATTTTGTCAAAGGTAAGCCAACTCATCGAATTACAGTCTGAACGGTGGAGATCAGATTCTTTGATCATCTTCTTGGTTCATTCTTCACGGCTTTCTTGGCAAATTTTTTGTTCGATTTCTTGATCATTAGAAGAGATGGACTTTTCCAATACCGAATTCTTGGTAAAGCTACGTGATGCCTTACATGACTTACTGGAACCTCGACGAGGATGAGAAGGCCTGTGTTCCCCATGCCATACTAACGAGTTCGAGTTGAACGAACTTCCGAAGTTCATCGGAGGTACCGATCCCAAAATTTATTTGGAATGGGAACGTAAGATGGATCGCTTGTTCGAGTTTAAAGGTCTTAACGATGAGGAGCGTTGCAAATATGCAATTATCAAGTTGGTTAAAGGCGCTTCAGTTTGGTTCGAATTAAAGAAGAAGCAAAGGACTCGTGCTGGAAAAAACAAGATCCGTTCGTGGGAGTCGTTGAAAAGAAAACTTCGCAAGAGATACGTACCTTTCGGCTTGAGTTCGGCTCTCAAAATCGTAACAACATCAGCCCCCAACTCGGTTTCTAAAGCTCTCGACTTGCCTAATGAGACGAGTTTGCTGGAGGTGAGTTGTTTCATTGGCCAAGGGTTCGATCATGTGCAAGATGTTTGCCCGACTCTTGCTACCCGAGACGAGTTAATAGCCGAGGAAGAACAAGAAAGGCTAGGCGACATTCTCAAGTTTGATATAGAGGACGAAGGATAAGAAGAATGTGTAGTTTACGATGCTCCCAATTATGATACAGACTTAGTTCTTCGTACTTTAGAAACCAAATCGGTTTCAAATGATTTGGAGCATCAGGACGAGTTAACGAGTGAGGAACTCACAAGTATACTTTTTAGTTCTACACAACCGTCCGTTCCCCAAGCTACAGAAGATGAAGAGATTGAGGACAAGGCGATTGTTCCCCAAAATTTCTATGAGGTTATTCCTATTATTGTTAAAAAATTGGAGGATCCCAATCCAAGTGTTCTCATTGATCCGGTTCCCGACACCGACCAACACAAAAGCTATGTGGCTATATGTGACTGGAAATCAGTAAAAGACGAACTCATTGATGAAAGGAATGAGGACAAGATTTGTGCCCACATGACGCCGGAAATGGAAATTATTCCGTTAAACCACAAATCTTTTTTTGGGGATTCCGTTAAGGGAAATGGTAGACACCTAGATACATCGTTTGTTTTTATTTTGCAGGTTGATCTTTTAAAAATGCAATCCCAAGCAAACGTCAACACATCCGACGAAAATTACATCTTCAACCCGGGAGGAGCACAACCCTATCCGGAATACCAACCGTCCTTGGACTTTAGATTCGAGGACGAATCTCTTTTAAAGGGGGAGGAGATGATATGGAATTTAACTAGTCAAAATGAAGAAGACGGAGCAAGGATCAAAATAAACGGCCTTACAACGCGTCATGCACGTACGACAACATTTTTAGGCGAGAAAACGGACACAAGCCGGAAAATGACACAACCTGCCGGAAAATGTCGTCGCCTGCCGGAAAATGTCGAACTTGCCGGAAAATATCGCACCTGCTGGAAAATGCCGAAACGCTGGCCGAACTCGGCCGTGTCGTCAAGCCGGCAATCTTGAGATGTCCTGCACTGTGAAGTCGATTATCGGCCGAACCCGAGTGTCGGCCAGGCACGGTCGAGTCACTCTTCCGGATAAGGAGATCTCATTGTGCGACCAACCCGTGCCGGGCGACACGGCCGAGTCTCGCCAAACGTCCTTGTCGCGCGCACGGCCGAAGTCACCGCCGGTCCTTGTCGCGCCGCGCTTGGTGAGTCATCGCTTGACGAGTCGGCTGTCGGATGTCTGCAGCGCGCGCGACCGTGTCATTGGACACGGCCGAGTCACCGCTGACCAGATGCGCGCCGCGCCGTGTCAAGCGACACGGCCCGTGTCCGGCAACCAGCCAACTTTTTTTTATTGCTGATTTTTGTGTGTTTTGTCTTCTTTTTTCCTTTCTTTACTCTTTTAGGGATTGTGTTCTCATGTTTTGTGATGTATGTTTCCTTTTCTTATTTTATTTGATTTGTTTTGATTATTCAAAGATTTTGTAATCTTTGAATTATTTTCTTTAACTTTTAGGTAGACTTGAGGTTTGCTATATATAGCTTGTATAAGCATTGTAAGAGATTGTGTTATGAATTTGAATGTTGTGAAAGAATACACTTTGTGTTTCTATCCTTGGTAAATGATTTTTACCGAAACTTGATTTTTATTCGACGCGTTTTCGAGTATTAATCCGATTGATTCTCAATAGGTCTTGGGAAGAAATCACCTTATCGAGTTATAGGTCTAATTCGATAAACCCTTGTTCTTGATCGTTCAAGTCTTCTTGATCGATATTATCACTTTTCCCGATATTACTTCCATTTTTTACTTGTTCGAATTTTCATCGTCATATTCGATATTACTCCCACAAAATACATCCAAAAACACCCTAATCGTAAAAAGACTTCCGCTACGATATTCTTACGCACACTCCGAACGATACGCATCCGCCCCCCTCCCGGAGAATTCGTATCAATGAAGATATTACGAAATAAAGCCATACCCATCGTAAAGGTTCAGTGGTCGCACCACGGCATGGAAGAAGCGACTTGGGAAACCGAGTCGAGCATGAAAGAGAATCATCCCGAGTTATTTTATTAGTTTCGGGATGAAACTATTTTTAAGGGGGGCAATATGTAATACCACCGGTATTTCATGCTCGATTACCCTGTACTGTGTGATTTTTTGTAATGTGATATTGCTTTTATTTATTTATTTCATTAAATGCTATACAATTGTGCAATGTGGATGAAACGGAGGTGACACACCTTGACAACGTTGGACGATCGTCGGTGCGAATATGACAGTGGCCAACGTCTTGTTCCCCGATAATTGTTGACAAGTGGGAAGGATGGTCACCCCGAGATGGTTAAAATGTGATATGTGGCTAAGGGATTGAATGTCTAAAGCACGTTATAGTATATGCATAACGTAAGCTAAAATTTAAGTATTACGTACGTTAACGTAACTAGCTTATGTACGTAACGGTTGAGTTGGTCTCCCGACCAGAATCTTCCTTTTGACGCGGATTGAGCTACTTTTGGCGGGCTAGAAGATAAACGAGTCAACTCCTCATAGCGTACGCATCCGTCAAGCTTAGCGTACGCTACAGTCTGGAGCCTTACATACATAATACCGACTTACGTATGTAAAAGATGGGCACATTTCAGCCAGTGACCTCTGGACGGGCTTTACGCACGTTAGCATCAGAACATTACGTACGTAATGACCTTTACGTATGTAAGGTCTAAAGCATTAACGTACGTTAGCGAGATCCAGTGTTATAAAATGACACTTCCCCTCTTCATTTGCTCGACCACAACCCTGCAAGAAAACACTCTTGGAGCATTTCCCAGCCTTATACTCGGTTCTTGGCCTCTCATACACTTGAATTAACATAGAGGAGGTGATTTCTTGAGCTCCGGTGAAGATTATCCAAGTCATTCAAGCCACTCTTCATTCCTCCTCGTAGTTCTTGTTGATTCGTCATCTATCTTCATTGTTCTTCATCTACTAAGGTAAGCCTATGAAATCCTAGGAGTAATATCTTCAATGTTGTTGATTATTACTTGATGGATTACGGGTACTTGTGTAGATTTTGCAAAATCTCGTAGACAATCTAAACAGACGAACTTGTAGTAATCGGGATTATCATTGTTCGTATATTTCATTTTCATACTACTCGTTGTAACAATCATATGCAAGAACTTCCATCTCAATTTACATCGGGATTATATAAACTCGACGAATCAATTGTAGGAGAATTTCGTAGGAATCCATCACCATTTGATAAACTAGTCGTAACCCACTCTTGCCACATGATTATCAACGTTAAATTAACTAGGGGAATTAATTCGATAGTATTAATGATACGAATTCTCACTTCTGATGCGAATTCGCTATCGATACAGCGGAAGGCCTTTTGACGAGCGGAAGCTATCGGCAAGAAACTGTCGGGAACTGATAACAACAGTTCGCTACAGCGGTAATACAGGCTAGCGGCACGCACTCGCGACAGTAATGTATGACGGCAACTAGATACAGCAACAAGACAGGAACTTGACAAAAGTAAAGACTTGATGCAGTCCACTTCCAAACAGCAACACTCCAAACAACACGTTTCGGGTGGACACGAATTCAACAGGAAACAAGTTCAAAGGATCGAACAACACTTTATGTGAAATATCGAACAAGTATACAACTGTATCGAAAAACAAACAGAATATCGAAACAAGATATAAACATATGTTTTTATCAAATTAGACCTATAATTTGATAAGGTGATTTCTCCTCAAGACCTATTGAGAATCAATCAGATTAATACTCAAAACGCGTCGAATAAAAAACAAGTTTTGATGAAAAGCATTCACCAGGGAAAAACACAAAGTGTTCTTATTTCTTCAACATTCAATTCTCCTTCATTACAACTCTACTGCCGCTATTTATAGGCAAAAGCAGCCTGATAAGATAAATTAAACTAATACAAGCTGAGCTTAAAATAAGGTAAGATAATAAAAAGGTTCCTCATGTCACTTGTTGACAAAAGTAAAAGCTGGGTCTTTGTCTCCAAGTTGCTTGCTGACAGCCGCCTTTTGCCAAGAATCCTGCTGCTTTTGTAAGACAAAGCTGAACATTCTTTTATTGTTTAGTTGCCACTTGAACCTCTTTCCCTCCCCAAGATGCAAGTTGTCTTTTATTTAAGTTATTCCAATTCCGACTATAAAGGTAACTTCGTACCTCGTTTCTGTTTTCTCGCCTAAGTACGTTGGAGTATGGTCGAGGTGTTTTACGTCAATTCTTACTTCGTCTTCTATGCTTGGATTAGTCGGTTTCGTATCATTCCCTTCTTCTTTAAAAGGAATTGTCCTCAATTCCGCAATCCCATCGTCGTCAAGGTAAGGAGATAGATCGCCTATGTTGAAAGTAGCTTGCACTCCATAATCACCCGGAAGTTCTAACTTGTAAGCATTGTCGTTCACCTTCGCAACTATTCTAAATGGTCCCTCGGCTCGTGGCATTAACTTGTTCTTACGCTTACTCGGGAATCGTTCCTTCCTCAAATGTAACCAAACTAAATCTCCAACCTCGAATAGTCTCGGCTTTCTTTGCTTGTTCGACTTCCTTTTGTACGTCTCGTTTATTTCCTTGATTCGATTCCGCACCTGTTCGTGTAATTTCATCATTGATTTTAGTTTTGACTTCGCATCCTTATGCACCAATTCGTCACTTGGTAGTGGAATTAGATCCAGCGGTATGTAAGGATTCAGCCCGTAAACTACTTCAAATGGAGAATGCGCTGTGGCATGAGTAGGAGAACGGTTGTAAGCAAACTCTGCATGCGCGAGCTTCAAATCCCAATCCTTTTGTATCTTGCTTACTAAGCCTCGCAATAGCATTCCCAGTGTTCGGTTAGTCACTTCAGTTTGTCCGTCTATTTGAGGATGATGCGAAGTACTAAACAAAAGCTTGGTTCCCAGCTTCCTCCACAATGTGTTCCAGAAGTAACTCAGAAACTTCGAGTCCCGGTCCGAAACAATAGTTTTCGGAACTCCATGTAATCGCACCACCTCCCGGAAATACAAGTCAGCAACATTACTCGCATCATCGGTTTTGTGACAAGAAACAAAATGAGCCATTTTTGAAAAACGATCGACAACAACCATGATCGCATCCTTTCCTCGTTGGGTTCGAGGCAAAGCAACGATGAAATCCATCGAGACATCTTCCCATGGCCTCTCCGGAATCGGTAAAGGTGTGTATATTCCTGGTTTGAACGAACTCTTCGCAATATGGCATGTCACGCACTTACTGATTATATTATGGACATCCCCCTGCATCTTTGGCCAATAAAAATGTTCTTTAAGCACATCCAATGTTTTGGCCGAACCAAAGTGGCCAGCCAAACCCCCTCCGTGAGCCTCTCGAACCAGCAATTCTCGAATCGTGTGCCTGGGTAGGCAAAGACGATTCCCCTTAAAAAGGAAGCCCTCCTGTATCAAAAATTCTCCCATCGGCCCAGATTTGCAAAGGCCAAAGGTCTCGCCAAAATCCTCATCACCTTCGTAATACTCCTTTACTGTATCGAATCCAAGCAAACGAACATCAAGAGTGGTGAGTAAGGCATAACGCCTAGACAATGCATCTGCTACAACATTGCTCTTGCCATCCTTATACTTTGATGAGAAGTGAAACGATTGTAAGAATTCCACCCACTTCGCATGCCTGGGACTCAACTTGTGTTGCCCGTTGATATACTTCAAGATTCATGGTCCGAGTGTATGATAAAATGCTTTGGCCGAAGATAGTGACTCCAATGATCTAGAGCCCTCACAATAGCATAAAACTCCTTGTCATACGTACAATGATTGAGACGAGCACCGTTTAAATTTTCTGAAAAATAAGCGATAGGTCGCTTTCCTTGAATGAGAACTGCTCCAATGCCAACTACACTAGCATCACATTCTACCTCGAACGGTTGCGAAAAATCGGGTAGTGCTAAGATTGGTGCTTCGCACAACTTTGCCTTCAAATTGGCGAACGACTCCTGAGCAGCCTGGCTCTAATTAAACGTGCCCTTCTTCAAACACTCAGTTATCAGACTCGTTAAGGTGCTGAAATCTCGAATAAACCTATGATAAAAGGAGGCAAGACCGTGGAACGATCTAACTTCAGTTATGGTTTTAGGAGTAGGCCACGACTTAATAGCTTCAATTTTCCCCTGATCAACCGACACTCCATCCTTCGAGACAACATAACCAAGAAAAGTTATGCTCTCGACGAGGAACACACACTTTTCTTTCTTTCCATACAGCCTCTGAGACCTAAGAGTCTCGAATACGTGCCGTAGATGTCCGAGATGTTCCTCCACCGATCGACTATAAACCAAAATATCATCCAAATAAACAACCACAAATCTGCCCAAAAATGGTTTAAGTACCTCATTCATCAAACGCATGAAAGTACTCGGTGCATTTGTAAGGCCGAACGGCATAACGGTCCATTCATACAGCCCGTGTTTAGTTTTGAAGGTTGTCTTCCACTCATCTCCTTCCCGCATCCGAATTTGGTGATAACCACTTTGTAGATCAATTTTTGAAAAGATCACTGATCCGTGTAATTCGTCCAACATGTCATCAAGCCTCGGAATTGGAAATCGATACTTGATGGTTATATTGTTCACAGCTCGACTATCAATACACATTCGCCAAGAACCATCCTTCTTAGGAACAAGTAGGACCGGAACCGCACATGGACTTAAACTTTCTCGAACATACCCGTGGCTCATCAGTTCTTCAATTTACTTCTGAAGTTCCTTCGTTTCCTCGGGGTTACTGATACGAATTACGTAAGTAATGCGTATGAAATACCACGGAAGATTATTATGTTTGGAAAAGTATCAAAGTATCACTCAAAATTACAAGGTGGTGACCGAATTTGAATGGATTTCGGCCGTGAAGTAGTATGGTATACGGATTTGGATGTGTTTTATCGAACTAGACCTATAACTCGATAAAAGTAATCTCTCCTCAAGACCTATTGAGAATTGATCAAGTTAAAATCTCGAGACGCGTCGAAACAATAACTAAAGTTTGTTGAACTCGTTCAACGTATATTTCAAAGAAATACAAGGTTTATTACTTTTCAAGATATGTTACAATCACCAAATGGACTACTATATATAGTAGTATACAAGGATAATGATACAAAAACAACAAGAAAAAAACGAGCCACCAATCTTCCTCATGTTCGGCCGAAATGTGGTGTGGGGAAGGAAAGATTTTGGACAATCTTCAAGTATCTTGGAATGTAGTATGTATGACTTTGACATGTAGAAAAAAGACTTGATGAAAGTCTTTATCCATGGGAAATTTCGGCCGATTTTGTGGGGAGACTTGGATGATTTATTTAGGACATGATCTTCATGGATCTTGATAAGATATGAAGATGGGGTCTTTATTTTTGTCTTGGCCGATTTTCAAAGGAGGTGGGGAAGTAGAATATCTTCATTATCTTGTCAAAGATATGAAGTCAAGTGAGGTCCCTTTCAAGCATGTCTTTGGCCGAATTTTCATGCTTTCGGACCGATTCCGTCGTCGAGTTTTACGTTATTCCGATTCCGATTAACAACGTAACTCCAATCCGCGTGTTCTTTTCTCCCAAGTATAACGATGCATGGTCATGCGAATTTGTATCGTCGTGGATGTCGATTTTTATTGGAGCTTCTTCGATTGGAATATTAGATATCGTATCATTCCCTCCTTCTTTGAAAGGAATTGACCTCAATTCCGTAATGCCATCGTCGTCAAGGTAAGGCGAGAGATCACCTACGTTGAAAGTCGCGTGTACTCCGTATTCGCCCGGAAGTTCGACTTTGTATGCGTTGTCGTTCACTTTTTCCACAATTTTGTACGGACCCTCGGCTCTCGGCATCAATTTGTTCTTCCGTTTGCTTGGGAATCTTTCTTTTCTCAAATGTATCCAAACTAAGTCGCCAACATCAAATAATCTCGTTTTTTATTTTTGTTCGACTTCCGTTTGTAAATTTCATTCACTTCTTTAATCCGTTCCCGTATCTTTTCATGTAGCTTCATCATTGATTTGAGTTTTGATTCGGCGTCTTTGTGAACCAATTCGTTGCTCGGCAAGGGAATCAAATCCAATGGCATGTGCGGATTTATTCCGTATACTACTTCAAAAGGTGAATGGGCCGTGGCATAATCGGGTGATCGGTTGTATGCGAATTCCGCATGAGCAAGTTTAACGTCCCAATCCTTCTGTGTTTTATTCACCAATCCTCGCAATAATGCTCCCAAGGTTCGATTAGTCACCTCGGTCTGTCCATCGGTTTGTGGGTGATGTGAAGTACTGAATAGGAGTTTAATACCCACTTTTCTCCATAAAGTATTCCAGAAGTAACTCAGAAATTTAGAATCTCGATCCGACACGATAGTTTTTGGAACTCCGTGTAAACGAACTACTTCCCGGAAGTACAAGTCCGCCACATTGCTTGCATCATCGGTTTTGTGGCATGCTATAAAGTGAGCCATTTTCGAAAAACGGTCGACGACCACCATGATCGAGTCTTTGCCTCGTTGAGTATGAGGTAAAGCCCCAATAAAATCCATCGAGACATCCTCCCACGGTCGTAACGGTATTGGCAACGGCATGTACGTACTTGACTTGAACGAACTTTTCATCATGTGACAAGTGACGCATTTACTCACGATTGTGCTTACGTCACCATACATCTTTGGCCAAAAGAAATGTTCTTTTAGCACTTCTACAGTCTTGGTCGAGCCGAAATGACCGGCTAGTCCTCCTCCGTGCGCCTCCCGAACTAGCAATTCCCGAATTGTATGTCTCGGCACACATAATTTATTTCCCTTGAAAAGAAAGCCATACGGGGCCGTTTTACAACGGTTAAAAATTTCCCCGAAGTCCAAATCGTCGCTGTAATGATCTTTCAAAGTCTCGAACCCCAACAAACGAACATCTAGAATCGACAGTAAGGCATACCGTCTTGATAGTGCATCCGCCACTATATTACTCTTCCCGTCTTTGTACTTGGATGAAAAGTGAAAAGATTGTAGAAATTCCACCCATTTTGCATGTCTCGGGCTTAGCTTGCTTTGTCCGTTGATGTATTTCAACGACTCGTGATCCGAATGTAACACGAAATGTTTCGAACGTAAATAGTGACTCCAATGATCGAGTGCTCTCACGATAGCATAGAACTCCTTGTCGTAAGTACAATAATTCACTCGGGCGCCACTTAATTTCTCCGAAAAATAGGCGATGGGACGGCCTCTTTGAATAAGTACTGCCCCGATTCCAACTCCGCTAGCATCGCATTCCACCTCAAACGGTTGTGAAAAATCGGGTAACGTCAAAATCGGCGCTTCACATAACTTTCCCTTTAATTTTTCAAAAGCCTTTTGGGCCGCCTCGTTCCATGCAAAGGTTCCTTTTTTTAGACACTCCGTGATCGGATGGAGATGGTCTCGAAGTCCGTATGAATCGTCGGTAAAAGAAGCGAGGCCATGAAATGATCGTACCTCCGTGATTGTCTTTGGGGTCGGCCACGACTTGATTGCCGCGATCTTTTCTTGGTCGACCGAAACTCCTTCTTTCGAAACAACATAGCCGAGAAAGACAAGACTCTCGACTAGGAAAGTACACTTCTCCCGCTTTCCATACAGTTTCGTTCCCTTAGCGTTTCAAATACGTGCCGAAAATGTTCGAGATGTTCCTCTAAGGATCGATCTGATCAAAATGTCGTCTAAGTATACGACAACAAACTTTCCCAAGAAAGGTTTGAGAACCTCGTTCATCAACCTCATAAAAGTGCTCGGGGCGTTGGTGAGGCCGAATGGCATCACAACCCATTCGTAAAGTCCATTCTTTGTTTTAAATGCCGTCTTCCATTCGTCTCCCTCTCGCATGCGAATTTGATGGTATCCGCTCCGTAAATCAACTTTGGAAAATATAACCGAGCCATGTAACTCGTCCAACATGTCGTCTAGTCTCGGGATGGGGAACCGATACTTGACGGTGATGTTATTCACGGCTCTACTGTCAATACACATTCGCCATGATCCGTCTTTTTTTGGTACAAGTAGAACTGGAACCGCACACGGACTTAAACTTTCTCGGACATATCCGTGATTCATGAGTTCATCAATTTGGCGTTGTAGTTCTTTGGTTTCTTCGGGATTACAACGATACGCCGCTTTGTTCGGTAATGGAGCTCCCGGTATAAGATCAATCGGTGTTCAATTCGCGGATAGGTGGTAATCCTACCGCAAGTCTTCAGAAATACATCCGCGAACTCGTGTAATAGTGTATCTATCTCTTCTTCGTGGTGTGATTTGGTGGCAAGATTTGGACTTCTTTGATCATCATCAAATAAACACGTTCGCCATCGTCAATGGCGTGTTCGACTTCTTTCTCGTTTGCAAACATCGTAAGTTTCGGTCCTTCGACTTTTTCGAACTCATCGTCCGGATAGCTTGAGGTGACATAGGTTTAAGAACAATTTTTTACCTTTGTCACGTAACTCATACTCGTTACTCCTCCCTCGATGTAGTACGTCCCGATCAAATAACCAAGGTCTTCCTAATAACACGTGACATGCGTCCATCGGTAGTACATCGCATGTAATATCATCACCATACGAACCCATGGTGAGTCCGACCTTCACTTGTCTTGATACTTTCACTTTGTTTCCATCATCGAGCCAATGGAGTGCATACGGCTTTGGATGGGCCGTGGTGATCAAACCGAGTTTTGAGACCATCTCGCTTGATGCCACGTTTGTACAACTTCCACCGTCAATGATCAAGCTACACCATTTTTCTCCGACACGACACTTCGTGTGGAAGATTTGGTCTCGTTGTTCTTCGTCACTCGGGGCTACCTTCGTTTGTAACATGCGAAGGACGAGGTTCGTGTCATAGTTTGGGGCATCGTATGCCTCGCATTCTTCTTCTTCTTCGCCGACTTCCAAGTTAAAGACGTCTCTAATTCTTTCTTCTTCGGCTAGTAATTCTTCTCGGACGGCTATGGCTTCTCGTAGCGTCACAATTCTCCGATTTGGACAAGCACTTTGATAGTGTCCAAATCCTTGACATTTGAAACACCGGACTTTAGATAGGCTTGTTTCTTTCGGTGTGATAGGAGTTTTTGGAATGGTAGTAACGGGTGGGTTTGTCGTGACAGTTTTTGGAAACGAGCTAGAACTCGCGCCAAAGTTGGTATTTCCGTATTTAGATGGGAATTCGGGTTTAGAAAGTTTTGTTTTGTTTTGATTTTCTAACTTTATGCAAAGTCCGCATAAGGTATCAAAGTCGGAATAGGGGTAGAGTTCCACGGAATTAGCAATATTTTTGTTCAAACCTCGTAGGAAACGGGACATCCGCAATTCTTCGCTTTCTTCAAGTTCTCCCATCAAGGATAAGTTTTCAAACTCCTCGATGTACTCCTCGACACTTAGCTTTCCTTGCGTGAGGTCAGAAATTTTTCGATACAAGCTTAACTTGTGTGTAGCCGGGACATATCTTTTTCGTAGTTTCTTTTTTAGAGAATCCCACGAACGTATCTTCTCTTTTCCACGAACTCTTTGTGTCTTCATTCGCTCAAACCAAAGGGAAGCTCCCTTTCCAAGTTTGAGAATCGCATACTTGCAACGTACCTCGTCATTGAGATCCTTGAACTCAAACATTCGTTCAATTTTTCTTTCCCACTCCAAATAAACCTCGGGATCGGTGCCGCCTACGAACTCCGGAAGTTCGCTTGTCTTGTACTCATCAGCATGTCGTGGTGCATGCATGGCGTCGTGTCCTCGTCGTGCTTGGATTCTGGGCTCGTAAGCCGCGAAGAACGTCACGTAGTTGTGCTACTTCTTCATCGGTGAATGCCATCTTCTCGAGTAACGTCGAGAACTGTGAGACAAATGTCTCTGATACCACTTATGATACGAATTACGTAAGTAATGCGTATGAAATACCACGGAAGATTATTATGTTTGGAAAAGTATCAAAGTATCACTCAAAATTACAAGGTGGTGACCGAATTTGAATGGATTTCGGCCGTGAAGTAGTATGGTATACGGATTTGGATGTGTTTTATCGAACTAGACCTATAACTCGATAAAAGTAATCTCTCCTCAAGACCTATTGAGAATTGATCAAGTTAAAATCTCGAGACGCGTCGAAACAATAACTAAAGTTTGTTGAACTCGTTCAACGTATATTTCAAAGAAATACAAGGTTTATTACTTTTCAAGATATGTTACAATCACCAAATGGACTACTATATATAGTAGTATACAAGGATAATGATACAAAAACAACAAGAAAAAAACGAGCCACCAATCTTCTTCATGTTCGGCCGAAATGTGGTGTGGGGAAGGAAAGATTTTGGACAATCTTCAAGTATCTTGGAATGTAGTATGTATGACTTTGACATGTAGAAAAAAGACTTGATGAAAGTCTTTATCCATGGGAAATTTCGGCCGATTTTGTGGGGAGACTTGGATGATTTATTTAGGACATGATCTTCATGGATCTTGATAAGATATGAAGATGGGGTCTTTATTTTTGTCTTGGCCGATTTTCAAAGGAGGTGGGGAAGTAGAATATCTTCATTATCTTGTCAAAGATATGAAGTCAAGTGAGGTCCCTTTCAAGCATGTCTTTGGCCGAATTTTCATGCTTTCGGACCGATTCCGTCGTCGAGTTTTACGTTATTCCGATTCCGATTAACAACGTAACTCCAATCCGCGTGTTCTTTTCTCCCAAGTATAACGATGCATGGCCATGCGAATTTGTATCGTCGTGGATGTCGATTTTTATTGGAGCTTCTTCGATTGGAATATTAGATATCGTATCAGTTACACCTATAGGCAGCTTTATTCGGAAGAGGTGCACCTGGTATAAGGTCGATTTGATGCTCAATTCCACGAATTGGTGGCAAACCCGACAGCAATTCTTCAGGGAAGACGTCCGTGAAGTCATGTAATAAGTTGGCCACTGTATCCTCGTATTTTGTCGGCACGAAATCATCTTGAGTCTCTTTTATCACCAGCGTGTAAACACGCTCGCCACTTTCCATAGCGTGTTCAACTTCCCTTTCGCTCGCGAACATGGTGAGGTTCGGTTTTTCCCCTCGTTTGACACTTATGGACCGGATAGCTTGGGGTGACATCGGTTTTAATACGATCTTCTTTCCCTTATCTCGCAACTCGTATTCGTTGCTCCTACCCCGATGCAAAACATTCCTATCAAATAACCAAGGGTGTCCCAAAAGCACATGACAAGCATCCATTGGAATCACATCACACAATATCTCATCGTGATATGAACCCATTGCTAATCCGACCCGAACTTGCTTCGAAACCCTTACCTTACTTCCGTCATCAAGCCAATGTAAAGCATATGGCTTAGGGTGAGTTGTGGTGGTTAGTCCAAGCTTCGTCACCATTTCACTTGAAGCCACGTTGGTGCAACTCCCTCCGTCGATAATTAAACTACACCACTTATCTCCAACTTGACACTTTGTATGGAATATCTGATCCCGCTGTTCTGACTCGCTCAGAACCGACTTGGCTTGCAGAGTGCGAAGGACCAAGGCTGTATCGTAATTCAGAGCATCATAAGTCTCGCATTCTTCTCCTTCTTCGTCCTTCATGTCGAAATCAAATACGTCACCCAGTCTTTCTTCCTCAACCAACAACTCGTCTCGGATCGTGACAGCTTCCCTTAGTGTCACCACTCGCTTGTTCGGACAAGCATTTTGATAATGCCCGAATCCTTGACATTTGAAACATCTCACTTTAGCCAAACTCGTCTCCTTCGGTACGTAGGGTACAGTTGCCTTAGCCGGAATCGCAACAGGAACTGGAGTCGGTACAGTTGCCTTAGCAGCTGAACTAGTCCCGACGCTTGGGTTTCCAAATTTGACTGGAAACTCGGCTTTATACATCCTCATCCTGTTTTGAGCTTCTAGCTTCACACATAACCCACATAATGTATTGAAGTCCTCGTATGGATATAGTTCCACCGAGTTAGCTATGCTTCGGTTTAGGCCTCGCAAGAATCGCGACATTTTTTGCTCCTCATTCTCCTCTATCTCTCCCATTAAGGTTAGATTCTCAAACTCCTGAATGTACTCACTGACATTTAACTTTCCTTGCATGAGATCTGCAATCTTCCTGTACAAGGACAACCGGTGTGATGTTGGCACATATCTTTTACGAAGTTTTCTTTTTAACGAATCCCACGAACGAATCTTATCCTTTCCCGCACGAGCTCTTCGTGTTTTTACTCCTTTGTACCAAAGTGAAGCTCCTTTCCCCAACTTGAGAATTGCATACTTACACCTTTTCTCATCGTCGAGATCTTTAAACTCGAACATACGATCAATTTTTCATTCCCATTCCAGGTAAACTTCAGGGTCTGTCCCTCCAACGAACTCCGGGAGATCGTTCACTTTGAACTCTTCGACATGGCGTGAGGGTCGTTCATAGTCACCACGCCTAGGTTGCCAACGCTGGTCGCGTTGTTCTGGTACGTCACGCAATGCGTCACGAAGTTTTGCCAAGAAGTCAGCGTCGTGGAGATCCATAATGCCAAAGATCAAGAACTTGGGCTCTAATACCACTTATGATACGAATTCTCACTTGTGATGCGAATTCGCTATCGATACAGCGGAAGGCCTTTTGACGAGCGGAAGCTATCGGCAAGAAACTGTCGGGAACTGATAACAACAGTTCGCTACAACGGTAATACAGGCTAGCGGCACACACTCGCGACAGGAATGTATGACGGCAACTCGATACAGCAACACAGGAACTTGACAAAAGTAAAGACTTGATGCATTCCACTTCCAAACAGCAACACTCGAAACAGCACGTTTCGGGTGGACACGAATTCAACAGGAAACAAGTTCAAAGGATCGAACAACACTTTATGCGAAATATCGGACAAGTATACAACTGTATCGAAAAACAAACAGAATATCGAAACAAGATATAAACAGATGTTTTTATCAAATTAGACCTATAATTTGATAAGGTGATTTCTCCTCAAGACCTATTGAGAATCAATCAGATTAATACTCGAAACGCGTCGAATAAAAACCAAGTTTTGATAAAAAGCATTCACCAGGGAAAAACACAAAGTGTTCTTATTTCTTCAACATTCAATTCTCCTTCATTACAACTCTACTGCTGCTATTTATAGGCAAAAGCAGCCTGATAAGATAAATTAAACTAATACAAGCTGAGCTTAAAATAAGGAAAGATAATAAAAAAGGTTCCTCGTGTCAATTGTTGATAAAAGTAAAAGCTGGGTCTTTTGCTTGCTGACAACCGCCTTTTGCCAAGAATCCTGCTGCTTTTGTAAGACAAAGCTGAACATTCTTTTATTGTTTAGTTGCCACTTGAACCTCTTTCCCTCCCCAAGATGCAAGTTGTCTTTTGTTTAAGTTATTCCAATTCCGACTATCAAGGTAACTCCGTACCTCATTTCTGTTTTCTCGCCTAAGTACGTTGGAGTATGGTCGAGGTATTTTACGTCAATTCTTACTTTGTCTTCTATGCTTGGAGTAGTCGGTTTCGTATCAATTAATGTCATTGGGAATCAAACGTCGAAATCATTATGTAAAATGGTAATCTATCGATTGAAGTACTTGGAATACATAATTGAATTAGAAGTTATGGGATTCAATTATGCTATAGTCGTTTGTTGCTAACCGAATGATGATTGGGATATCTTGTTGAACAAATCGATGTAGCTAATGTTAACCCTAGAATTGAACGACATAGTGATACGTATTGCTTGTGAACTTAGAAGCACGATACTAGTGTTGGCAATTAAGACGACGTTAGAAACCCGATTAGGGAAGGGAAGGGAAACTAGTTCATGAACCGTACGAGGTGTTAATCGGATATTACGTGACTAGGTTAAGCTCGATCGAGCGTGGAAGATCCCAATTATCATAAGGCACCTACCGTCGGATCAAAGGCAAGTGAAATCTTGCTCGAGAAATGTTAATATTATTGAAATGTTCGTTCATGAATGTGCCATTGTTGATGAAATGCCGACGATTGTCTTTCTCTAAGAATGTGTTATAAATGGGCCGATGTGTTGGGGATAAAACATGTATAGTACCCTTATGGATAAGACCCAAATTGGGCACCTACATTCCGAGGTATTCCCGTGTGGATAATTCGTGACCCTTGGTTGCGACCTTTGGGTTTATGTGATAAAAAGAGAAAGACAATGTCAGTCGTGTGGTAAAATATTTTATGTTGGTTATGTGGCATTGTGGTTGGTAAAATTATGTATATCGTTGCTAATAATCGTTATTGGTATGCATTCTCTGACCCTGGTTACCTGCATGAATTGTCGTGCCAGGTAAATTTGTTGATCATGTGCAGGACATTTCTGAGGGGTGCGGTCAGACTTGAACGGTGTTGGAATAAACTCTTGCCGCTACTTAAACTAAATTTGATCGTTAAAACCTCCGTTATGTAATAATCGAACTTTGAATTATGTTTCTTCTTAAAACCTTTCGGCTCATGATATGTAACCATGGACTTATCATTTTATTGCAATTTTTTTAAAATGTCTATTTCCTAAACTAGCCTTGTGAGTCCCGCACGGGATTCACGACACTGTAATACCTCGGGAGATTTTGGGGGTGTTACAAAAAGCGTCCTATTGTGTATTTTTGGAGAAGTTAAGCGGTGCTCAGCTCAATTATTGTACATACGACAAGGAGTTCTATGCTATTGTGAGGGCTCTAGATCATTGGAGTTACTATCTTCGGCCGAAGCACTTTATTCTACATTCGGACCATGAATCATTGAAATATATTAACGGTCAACACAAGTTAAGTCCGAGACATGGTAAGTGGGTAGAGTTCTTACAATCATTTCACTTTTCATCAAAGTATAAGGACGGTAAAATCATTGTTGTTGCGGATGCGTTATCTAGACGGTATGCTCTACTGTCTACTCTTGATGTTCGTTTACTTGGATTTGAGATGTTGAAAGATTGTTATGTTGACGATCCTGATTTCGTAGAGATCTTTATCCTATGTAAATATGGTCCGTTCTGAGAATTTATGATACAAGACGGTTTTCTCTTTAAGGGGAATCGACTTTGCTTGCCCAAGCATGCGGTTCGGAAGCTATTAATTTGTGAAGCTCGTGGAGGAGGCTTGGCTGGCCACTTTGGCACGGCTAAGACCGTGGAGGTGCTCAAGGAACATTTTCATTGGCCCAAAATGCAAAGGGACATGAATGATGTCGTTACTAAGTGTGTGACGTGTCATATGGCAAAAGGCTCGTTCAAACCGGGTTTGTATATGCCTCTACTGATCCGAAAAGACCATGGGAGGATGTTTCGATGGATTTTATTGTTGCTTTGCCTCGTACTAAATGAGGTAAGGATGCTATTATGGTTGTCATCGATCGCTTCTTGAAGATGGCTCATTTTATGGCTTGTCATAAAACCGATGATGCAAGTAACGTAGCGGACTTATATTTCCGAGAAGTGGTTCGTTTACATGAAATACCGAAGACTATTGTTTCGGATCGGGATTCCAAATTTCTTAGCTATTTTTGGAACACATTATGGAGAAAGGTGGGAACCAAACTCTTATTTAGTACTTCGCATCATCCTCAAACCGACGGACAGACCGAGGTGACTAATCGAACTTTGGGTACTTTGCTACGTGGTCTTGTAAGCAAAACACAGAAGGATTGGGATCTAAAACTTGCACATGTGAAGTTTGCATACAACCGATCCCCTACTCATGCCACGACTCACTCACCTTTTGAAATCATTTATGGTTTGAATCCGTATATGCCATTGGATTTAATTCCCTTGCCGAGCGATGAGTTAGTTCACAAAGACGCGGAGTTGAAACTTAAGTCCATGATGAGGCTACATGAACAAGTATGTAATCGGATCAAGGAGGTTAATGATGCTTACAAACAAAAGTCTAACAAACAAAGAAAATCGAGACTATTTGAAATTGGCGATTTGGTTTGGGTGCAATTGAGAAAGGAACGATTTTGAGAAAATGCAAGAATAAACTTATGCCACGAGCCAAGGGTCCTTACAAGATGGTTGCAAAAATAAACTTATGCCGCGAGCCGAGGGTCCTTACAAGATGGTTGCCAAAATAAATGATAATGCGTATAAGGTAGAACTCCGGGGTGATTAAGGAGTACATGCTACTTTTAACATAGGTGATCTATCCCCGTATCTCGATGACGATGGGATTGCGGAATTGAGCACAATTCCTTTTAAAGGGGGAGGGAATGATACAAAAACGACTATTCCGAATGAAGAAGACGAAGTGAGAATCGACGTAAGCAACCATGCAACCCGCCATGCACATGCGACTACATACTTGATACGAAATCGACAACTCCAAGTGAAGAAGACGAAGTGCGGATCGACGTAAAACACCTTGAACATAGACCTACATACTTAGGCGAGAAAACGGATACGAGACTTGGAGTAACCTTGGTGATCGGACTCGGAATAACTTAGATGTGGCGACATGCATCATGATTGGTCCAAGTTTGTGAATATCTCGGACGATCTTGTCCAAGATAATGAAGATTTCATCCCATTTCTTTATATTAAGGTGATGCAGGATATCTCAATAATGTCATGTGAAAGTGATTTCACCCACCCTTTGTTCCCTTTGATTGACCGCGCGGCCCCCTTTGGCATGGAGTGTGCCATCTCTTTTGTTATCCTTTTCTTTAGTTTAAAGATCTTGTGATCTTACCTTTTGAATAGTTTATTTGATTTTGTAAGACTACTCTTATCTATAAGTAGTCATGTTTGGGATGTATTTGGCACATTCTGATACGAATTACGTATGTAAGTGCACGTAAAATGTATAAAATACAACGGAAGATTATCACGGTCTTATGATACGAATTCTCTCTCATGCAATGAGAAGACTCTTTCACGTCTGGTAGCGAGCGATTACTCGGCCGAAATGAAGCAAGCCGCTCTGGCCCGATTCGAGCAATGACAACTCGTCGATATAGCACTTCCGAACAAGACTCGCTCGTCTGACAATTTGAGCAATGGACTCGCTCGATCTGACAACTCGTCGTCTGACAAAAAATAAAAGGTGGTGGCGAAATTTGGTGATGATCGGCCGTGATATAGAAAGATTTACGGAGTTTGGTGTGTTTTTATCGAACTAGACCTATAACTCGATAAAAGGGTAATCGTTTCCCAAGACCTTTTGAGAATTGATTAAAGTTAAAATCTCGAAACTCGTCGAAACAATAACTAAGGTTTGTCGAACTCGCTCAACGTATATTTCAAAGGAAATACAAAGTTTATTATGATTCTCGATGATTTACAAGTGCAACGATCACTACTATATATAGTAGTTTACAACCGCATGAAAATACAACAAAACGAAAAAGGAAACTTCCTAACACATCATATTTCGGCCGAAAATCACAAGAAGATGCCAAACCATCTTGGTTTTGATTTCATGATGGTGACATGAAGGAAAATCTTCACAAATCAAGGAAAATCTTGGTCTTTGATGGTGACATGAAGTAGAACAAGACACCACTCTTCCCATGCCTTTGGTTTGGCCGATCCCACCTTTATTTGGTGAAGATTTGTGACATACTCCTTCTTGGAACTATATAGATGATAATGAAAGGAGGGATAGTGACATGATGAAGAAAGTCTCCACTCCATTAGACTTGGTTCGGCCGTTTGTGAAGGGTGGGGAAGTAGAAGATAACTTCATTATCTTGACAAGATATGAAGTCAAGATGTCCCTTTCAAGCATGATATGGCCGATCCACCATGCTTTCGGACCGATCCGTCGTCGAATTCTACGTCACTCCGATTCCGATTAACAACGTAACTCCAAGCCGTTTAACATTTTCTCCTAAGTATAACGATGCATCATCATGAATGTCGATCTTTATCGGAGTTTCTTCGACTGGAATATTAGATATCGTATCATTCCCTCCGTCTTTGAAAGGAATTGACCTCAATTCTGCAATGCCATCGTCGTCAAGATAAGGTGAGAGATCACCTACGTTGAATGTCGCGTGTACTCCGTATTCGCCCGGGAGTTCGACTTTGTATGCGTTGTCGTTCACTTTTTCCACAATCTTGTACGGACCTTCGGCTCTCGGCATCAATTTGTTCTTCCGTTTGCTCGGGAATCTTTCTTTTCTCAAATGTATCCAAACTAAGTCGCCAACATCAAATAATCTCGCTTTTTTATTTTTGTTCGACTTCCGTTTGTACATTTCATTCACTTCTTTAATCCGTTCCCGTATCTTTTCGTGTAACTTCATCATGGATTTTAGTTTTGCTTCGGCGTCCTTGTGAACCAATTCGTTGCTCGGCAGGGGAATCAAGTCCAATGGCAAGTGCGGATTTAATCCGTATACTACTTCAAAAGGTGAATGGGCCGTGGCATAACCGGGTGATCGGTTGTATGCGAATTCAGCATGAGCAAGTTTAACGTCCCAATCTTTCTCGAAGTTTTATTTACCAACCTCGTAATAATGCTCCCAAGGTTCGATTAGTTACCTCGATGCCTCGGTTTGCGGGTGATGTGAAGTCTTGAATAGGAGTTTAGTACCGACTTTCCTCCATAAAGTATTCCGAGTAACTCGAAATTTGGAATCTCGATCCGACACGATAGTTTTGGCACTCCGTGTAAACGAACTATTTCCGGAAATACAAGTCCGCCACATTGCTTGCATCATCGGTTTTGTGGCACGCGACAAAGTGAGCCATTTTCGAAAAGCGGTCGACGACCACCATGATCGAGTCCTTGCCTCGTTGAGTACGAGGTAAAGCCACAATAAAATCCATCGAGACATCTTCCCACCTGCAGCGGTATCGGCAATGGCATGTATGTACTCGACTTGAACGAACTTTTCATCATATGACAAGTCACGCATTTGCTCACGATGGTGCGCGTCACCATACATCTTGGCCAAAAGAAATGTTCTTTTAGCACTTCTCTGATCTTGGTCGAGCCAAGTGACCGGCTAATCCTCCTCCGTGCGCCTCCCGAACCAACAATTCCCGAATTGTATGTCTCGCACACATAATTTGTTTCCCTTGAAAAGAAAACCATCCTGCAAAATAAATTCCTCGCACGGGGCCGTTTTACAACGGTTAAAAATTTCCCGAAGTCCAAATCGTCGTAGTAGTGATCTTTCAAAGTCTCGAATCCCAACAAACTAACATCTAGCATCGACAGTAAGGCATACCGTCTCGACGGTGCATCCGCCACTACATTACTCTTCCGTCTTTGTACTTGGATGAAAATGAAAAGATTGTAAAAATTCCACCCATTTTGCATGCCTCGGGCTTAGCTTACTCTGTCCGTTGATGTATTTCAACGACTCGTGATCCGAATGCAGCACGAAATGTTTCGAACGCAGATAATGACTCCAATGATCGAGTGCTCTTACGATAGCATAGAACTCCTTGTCGTAAGTACAATAATTCACTCGGGCGCCACTTAACTTCTCCGAAAAATAGGCAATGGGACGGCCTCTCCGAATGAGCACCGCCCGATTCCAACTCCGCTAGCATCGCATTCTACCTCAAACGGTTGTGAAAAATCGGGCAACGTCAAAATCGGCGCTTCACATAATTTTCCTTTTAAGTTTTCAAAAGCCTTTTGGGCCGTCTCGTTCCAAGCAAAGGTTCCCTTTTTCTGACACTCCGTTATAGGACCGGATATAGTCTAAGTCCCGTATGAATCGTCGGTAAAAAGAAGCGAGGCCATGAAATGACCGTACCTCCGTGATTGTCTTTGGGGTCGGCCACGACTTGATTGCCGCGATCTTCTCTTGGTCGACCGAAACTCCGTCTTTTGAAACAACATAGCCGAGAAAGACAAGACTCTCGACTAGGAAAGTACACTTCTCCCGTTTTCCATAAAGCTTTTGTTCCCTTAGCGTCTCAAACACGTACCTCAAATGTTCGAGATGTTCTTCTACGGACCGATCAGATCAAAATGTCGTCTAAGTACACGACAACAAACTTTCCCAAGAAAGGTTTTAGAACCTCGTTCATCAACCTCATAAAGGTGCTCGGGCGTTGGTGAGGCCGAATGGCATCACAACCCATTCGTAAAGTCCATTCTTTGTTTTAAACGCCGTTTTCCATTCGTCTCCCTCTCGCATGCGGATTTGATGGTATCCGCTCCGTAAATCAACTTTGGAAAATATAACCGAGCCATGTAACTCGTCCAAAGATGTCGTCTAGTCTCGGGATGGGAAACCGATACTTGACGGTGATGTTATTCACGGCTCTACTGTCAATACACATTCGCCATGTTCCGTCTTTTTTTGGCACAAGTAGAACTGGAACCGCACACGGGCTTAAACTTTCACGGACATACCCGTGATTCATGAGTTCATCAATTTGTCGTTGAAGTTCTTTGGTCTCTTCGGGGTTACAACGATACGCCGCTTTGTTCGGTAATGGAGCTCCCGGTATAAGATCAATCTGGTGTTCAATCCCGCGGATAGGTAGTAATCCTACCGGCAAGTCTTCGGGAAATACGTCCGAAAACTCGTGTAATAGTACGTCTATCTCTTCCTCATGTTGCGATTGGGTGGCCAGATTTCGGACCTCCTTGATCATCATCAAATAAACACGTTCGCCATCGTCAATGGCGTGTTCGACTTCTTTCTCGTTAGCATACATCGTACGCTTTGGTCCTTCGACTTTTTCGAACTCATCGTCCGGATAGCTTGAGGTGACATAGGTTTAAGGACAATTTTTACCTTTGTCACGTAGCTCATACTCATTACTCCTCCCTCGTAGTACATCCCGATCAAATAACCAAGGTCTTCCTAATAACACGTGACATGCGTCCATCGGTAGTACATCGCATGTAATGTCATCGCCATACGAACCCATGGTGAGTCCGACCTTCACTTGCCTTGATACTTTCACCTTGTTTCCATCATCGAGCCAATGGAGTGCATACGGTTTAGGATGGGCCGTGGTGATCAAACCGAGTTTTGAAACCATCTCGCTTGATGCCACGTTTGTACAACTTCCACCGTCAATGATCAAGCTACACCATTTGTCTCCGACACGACACTTCGTGTGGAAGATTTGGTCCCGTTGTTCTTCGTCACTGGGGGCGGCCTTCGTTTGCAACATGCGAAGGACAAGGTTCGTGTCATAGTTCGGGGCATCGTATGCCTCGCATTCTTCTTCTTCGTCAGCTTCTAAGTTAAAAACGTCTCCAACTCTTTCTTCTTCGGCCAGTAATTCTTCTCGGGCGGCTATGGCTTCTCGTAACGTCACAATCCTTCGATTTGGACAAGCACTTTGATAGTGTCCAAATCCTTGACATTTGAAACATCGGACTTTAGATAGGCTCGTTTCTTTTGGTGTGATAGGCGTTTTGATTTGGTAGTAACGGGTTGGATTGTGGTGACAGTTTTGGAAACGAGCTAGAACTCGCTAAAGTTGGTATTTCCGTATTTAGGTGGGAATTCGGGTTTAGAGAGTTTTGTTTTGTTTTGATTTTCCAACTTTATGCAAAGTCCGCATAAAGTATCGAAGTCGGAATAGGGGTAGAGTTCCACAGAATTAGAAATATTTTTGTTCAAACCTCGTAGGAAACGGGACATCCGCAATTCTTCGCTTTCTTCAAGTTCTCCCATCAAGGATAAGTTTTCAAACTCCTCGATGTACTCCTCGACACTTAACTTTCCTTGCGTGAGGTCAGAAATTTTTCGATGTGCTTAGCTTGTGTGTAGCAGGACATATCTTTTTCGTAGTTTCCTTTTTAGGGAATCCCACGAACGTATCTTTTCTTTTCCGGCACGACTTCTTTGTGTCTTCATTCGCTCAAACCAAAGGGAAGCTCCCTTTCCAAGTTTGAGAATCGCGTACTTGCAACGTACCTCGTCATTGAGATCCTTGAACTCGAACATTCGTTCAATTTTTCTTTCCCACTCCAGATAAACTTCAGGATCGGTGCCGCCTACGAACTCTGGAAGTTCGCTGGTCTTGTACTCATCCGCATGCCGTGGTGCATGCATGGTGTCATGTCCTCGTCGTGCATGGATTCTGGGCTCCGGTAAGCCGCGAAGAACGTCACGTAGTTGTGCCACTTCTTCATCGGTGAATGCCATCTTCTTCAGTAACGTCGAGACTGTGAGACAAGTGTCTCTGATACCACTTATGATACGAATTACGTATGTAAGTGCACGTAAAATGTATAAAATACAACGGAAGATTATCACGGTCTTATGATACGAATTCTCTCTCGGTACAGCAGAAGACTCTTTCACGTACGGTAGCGAACAGTACTCAGCCGAAATGAAGCAAGCCGCTACAGCAGTTCCGAACAGCAGCAACTCGTCGATATAGCACTTCCGAACAGCAAGACTCGCTCGATACAGCAATTTCGAACAGCAGGACTCGCTCGATACAGCAACTCGTCGATACAGCAAAATAAAAGGTGGTGGCCGAAATTTGGTGATGATCGGCCGTGATATAGAAAGATTTACGGAGTTTGGTGTGTTTTTATCGAACTAGACCTATAACTCGATAAAAGGGTAATCGTTTCCCAAGACCTTTTGAGAATTGATTAAAGTTAAAATCTCGAAACTCGTCGAAACAATAACTAAGGTTTGTCGAACTCGTTCAACGTATATTTCAAAGGAAATACAAAGTTTATTATGATTCTCGATGATTTACAAGTGCAACGATCACTACTATATATAGTAGTTTACAACCGTACGAAAATACAACAAAACGAAAAAAAGGAAACTTCCTAACACATCATATTTCGGCCGAAAATCACAAGAAGATGCCAAACCATCTTGGTTTTGATTTCATGATGGTGACATGAAGGAAAATCTTCACAAATCAAGGAAAATCTTGGTCTTTGATGGTGACATGAAGTAGAACAAGACACCACTCTTCCCATGCCTTTGGTTTGGCCGATCCCACCTTTATTTGGTGAAGATTTGTGACATACTCCTTCTTGGAACTATATAGATGATAATGAAAGGAGGGATAGTGACATGATGAAGAAAGTCTCCACTCCATTAGACTTGGTTCGGCCGTTTGTGAAGGGTGGGGAAGTAGAAGATAACTTCATTATCTTGACAAGATATGAAGTCAAGATGTCCCTTTCAAGCATGATATGGCCGATCCACCATGCTTTCGGACCGATCCGTCGTCGAATTCTACGTCACTCCGATTCCGATTAACAACGTAACTCCAAGCCGTTTAACATTTTCTCCTAAGTATAACGATGCATCATCATGAATGTCGATCTTTATCGGAGTTTCTTCGACTGGAATATTAGATATCGTATCACATTCACTGAATCATCAAAAAAATACATTGTGTATTGTTTAAAGTGTTGGGCGAGTTTCCTTCCAAAATTTGGTTATTATTCGACGCGCTTTCAAATTTTAATCCGATCGATTCTCAATAGGTCTTGAGAAGAAATCACTTTATCGAATTATAGGTTTAATTCGATAAACATCTTGTTCCTGTTCTGTTTCAGTAGAATCGCTCTATTTTCAGACGATTCTTACATTTGTTCCATACTTCTAATTATTGTTTGTGTTTCCTATTCGCAAAAGGCATTTCTCTTACCTTCGATACAGGATTGCACTTGATTGGAATTTCCTATCATAAGTGTTGTTCATCCTCCAGAACAGTTTCGGAATCATCTTATTCGATGTCGCTGTTGGGATTCTCTTTGTTTGCCTTGCTGTTCGGGACCGCTATATCGATTAGCCTTGATGTTCGGAACTCGGTGTTTCGAGTGCCGCTGTTTGGAATTGACTGTTCCTGTTTGTTTCCATTCGGTTCGTTCTTGTCTTGTGCGCATGCCGCTGTTCATTATTGTTGTCAGACGAATCAAGCTACGGGTTCTTGTCTTGTGCGCGTATCTTGCTCGGAACTCATCAGACGAGCGAGTGCTACCGTTCGTCCTTGTTCGGTCGGTCCCTATTCGATTACGCATGCTGCTGTCCATTATTGTTGCTGGATCGAGCAGTTACTGTCAATTCCTGATTGTGCTGTTCGATTGCTGTTGACTAAGTGTTGTTTGCTTCTGCTCGTAATACAGTCTTCCGCTGTACTGATAGAGATTTCGTATCATTAGTGGCATCGGAGTTCGTTGGCGGGACAGACCCTGAAGTTTACTTGGAATGGGAACGTAAAATTGATCGCATGTTCGATTTTAAAGACCTCGACGATGAGAAACATTGCAAGTATGCAATTCTCAAGTTGGGAAAAGGCGCTTCGCTTTGGTTCGAAAGAGTAAAAACACAAAGAGCTTGTGCGGGGAAAGAAAAGATCCGTTCGTGGGATTCATTAAAAAGAAAACTTCATAAAAGATATGTACCAACATCACATCGGTTGTCCTTATACCGGAATCTCATGCAAGGAAAGTTAAGTGTCAGTGAATACATTGAGGAGTTCGAAAATTTGACCTTGATGGGAGAAATAGAGGAGAATGAGGAGCAGAAGAGGTTGCGTTTCTTGCGAGTTGAACCGAAGCATAGCTAACTCGGTGGAATTATACCCATACGAAGACTTCGATATATTATGTGGACTATGTGTGAAGTTGGAAGCTCAAAACAAGATGAAGTTTTATAAACCCGAGTTTCCATCCAAATTCGGGAACCCAAATATCGGTTCCAGTTCAGCTACTAAAACAACCGTACCGACTCCTACCCCTACTACGATTCCTAAAGCCCCCTACGTGCCGAAGGAGATGAGTTTGACTAAAGTACGATGTTTCAAATGTCAAGGGTTCGGTCATTATCAAAATGCTTGTCCGAACAAACGAGCGGTGATGCTAAAAGAAGCTGTCACGATCCGAGATGAGTTGTTGGTCGAGGACGAAAAGGAAAGACTGGGTGATGTGTTTGATTTCAACGAGGAGGACGACGAAGAAGAAGAATATGAAACTTATGATGCTCCAAATTATGACACGGCTTTGGTTCTTCGTACTTTACAAGCCAAATCCGTTTCGAATGATTCGGAATAGCGGGATTAAATATTTCACACGAAGTGTCAAGTCGGGAATAAATGGTGTAGTTTGATCATTGATGGAGGAAGTTGCACCAACGTAAGTCATCCATGATATAGTCCAAGATACTTGAAGATTGTTATCTTGTCCAAAATCTTTCCCTTCCCCACACCACTCGGCCGAAGCATGCTAGGAAGGAGTTTGGAAGTTCATTTTTCTTGTTTTTTTTATGTCCTTATCCTTTGTAAACTACTATATATAGTAGTTCATTTGGTGATTGTAAAAATATCTTGAATATTAATAACATTGTATTTCTCTTGAAATATACGTTGAACGAGTTCAACAAAAACCTTGGTTATTATTTCGACGCGTCTCGAATTATAACTTGATCAATTCTCAATAGGTCTTGAGGAGAGATTATCTTTATCGAGTTATAGGTCTAATTCGGTAAAACACATTCAAATCCATACACTATCCTATCTCACGGCCGAAAACCGTATAATTTCGGCTACCACCTTGTATTTTTTTGGTTGATACTTTGATACTTGTCAAAACATAATAACCTTCCGTTGTATTTCATACAATTTACGTACACTTACATATGTAATTCGTATCATAAGTGGTATCGGAGACATTTGTCTCACGGTTCTCGACGTTACTCAAGAAGATGGCATTCACCGATGAAGAAGTAGCACAACTACGTGACGTTCTTCGCGGATTACCGGAGCCCCGAATCCAAGCACGACGAGGATACGACGCCATGCATGCACCACGACATGCTGATGAATACAAGACAAGCGAACTTCCAGAGTTCGTAGGCGGCACCAATCACGAGGCTTATTTGGAGTGGGAAAGGAAAATTGAACGAATGTTTGAGTTCAAGGATCTCGATGACGAGGTACGATGCAAGTACGCGATTCTCAAACTTGGAAAGGGAGCTTCCCTTTGGTTTGAACGAATGAAGACACAACGAGTTCGTGCCGGTAAAGAAAAGATACGTTCGTGGAATTCTCTAAAAAAGAAACTACGTAAGAGATATGTCCCGGCTACACACAAGTTGAGTTTGTACCAAAAAATTTCTGACCTCACGCAAGGAAAGCTAAGTGTAGAGGAATACATCGAGGAGTTTGAAAACTTATCCTTGATGGGAGAACTTGAAGAAAGCGAAGAATTACGGATGTCCCGTTTCCTACGAGGCTTGAATAAAAACATTGCTAATTCCGTGGAACTCTACCCCTATTCCGACTTTGATACTTTGTGCGGACTTTGCATAAAGTTGGAAACTCAAAACAAGACAAAATTTTCTAAACCCGAATTCCCACCTAAATTCGGAAATACCAACTTTGGCACGAGTTCTAGCTCGTTTCCAAAAACTGTCACGACAAGTCCACCCGTTACTACCATTCCAAAAACTCCTATCACACCAAAGGAAACAAGCTTATCTAAAGTTCGGTGTTTCAAATGTCAAAGGATTTGGACACTATCAAAGTGCTTGTCCAAATCGGAGAATAGTGACGTTACGAGAAGCCATAGCCGTCCGAGAAGAGTTACTAGCCGAAGAAGAAAGAATTGGAGACGTCTTTAACTTGGAAGCCGACGAGGAAGAAGAAGATTGCGAGGCATACAATGCCCCGAACTATGACACGAACCTCGTCCTTCGCATGTTACAAACAAAGGCGGCCCCAAGTGACATAGAACAACGAGATCAAATCTTTCACACGAAGTGTCGTGTCGGAGATAAATGGTGTAGCTTGATCATTGACGGTGGAAGTTGTACAAACGTGGCATCAAGCGAGATGGTCTCGAAGCTCGGACTAATCACTACGGCTCATCCAAAGCCGTATGCACTCCATTGGCTCGATGATGGAAATAAGGTGAAAGTATCAAGACAAGTGAAGGTCGGACTCACCATGGGTTCGTATGGTGATGATATTACATGCGATGTACTACCGATGGACGCATGTCACGTGTTGTTGGGAAGACCTTGGTTATTTGATCGGGACGTACTACATCGAGGGAGGAGCAACAAGTATGAGTTACGTGACAAAGGTAAAAAAATTGTTCTTAAACCTATGTCACCTCAAGCTATCCGAACAATGAGTTCAAAAAAAGTCGAAGGGTCGAAGCTCACGATGCTTGCAAATGAAAAAGAAGTCGAACACGCCATTGACGATGGCGAACGTGTTTATTTGATGATGATCAAAGAAACCCGAAACCTTGCTACCAAATCACACCACGAAGAAGAGATAGATACACTATTACACGAGTTCGCGGATGTATTTCCCGAAGACTTGCCGGTGGGATTACCACCTATCTGTGGAATCGAACACCAAATTGATCTTATACCAGGAGCTCCATTACCGAACAAAGCAGCGTATCGTTGTAATCCCGAAGAAACCAAAGAGCTACAACGTCAAATTGATGAGCTCATGAGTCACGGATACGTCCGAGAAAGTTTAAGTCTGTGTGCGGTTCCAGTCCTACTTGTACCAAAAAAAGACGGATCATGGCGAATGTGCATTGACAGTAGAGCCGTGAATAACATCACCGTCAAGTATCGGTTCCCCATCCCGAGACTAGACGACATGTTAGACGAGTTGCATGGCTCGGTTATATTTTCAAAAGTTGATTTACGGAGCGGATACCATCAAATTCGCATGCGAGAGGGAGACGAATGGAAGACGGCATTTAAAACAAAGAATGGACTTTACGAGTGGGTTGTGATGCCATTCGGCCTCACTAATGCCCCGAGCACTTTCATGAGATTGATGAACGAGGTTCTCAAACCTTTCTTGGGAAAGTTTGTTGTCGTATACTTAGACGACATTTTAATCTACAGTCGATCCTTAGAGGAGCATCTCGAACACTTGCGGCACGTGTTTGAAACTCTAAGGAAACAGAAACTTTATGGAAAGCGGGAGAAGTGTACTTTCCTAGTCGAGAGTCTTGTCTTTCTCGGCTATGTCGTTTCTAAAGAAGGAGTTTCGGTGGATCAAGAAAAGATCGCGGCAATCAAGTCTTGGCCGACACCAAAAACTATCACGGAGGTACGATCATTTCATGGCCTCGCTTCTTTTTACCGACGATTCATACGGGACTTTAGTACCATCTCCAGTCCGATCACGGAGTGTCTTAAAATAGGAACATTTGCATGGAACGAGGCTGCCCAAAAGGCTTTTGAAAAATTAAAAGAAAAGTTATGTGAAGCACCGATTTTAACGTTACCCGATTTTTCACAACCGTTTGAGGTGGAATGCGACGCTAGTGGAGTTGGAATCGGGGCAGTACTTATTCAAGGAGGCCGCCCCATCGCCTACTTTTCGGAAAAGTTAAGTGGTGCTCGAGTTAATTATTGTACTTACGACAAGGAGTTCTATGCTATCGTGAGAGCGCTCGATCATTGGAGTCACTATTTCCGTTCGAAACATTTCGTGTTGCATTCGGATCACGAGTCGTTGAAATACATTAACGGGCAAAGCAAGCTAAGTCCGAGACATGCAAAATGGGTGGAATTTTTGCAATCTTTTCACTTTTCATCCAAGTACAAAGACGGTAAGAGTAATATCGTGGCGGATGCACTATCAAGACGGTATGCCTTACTTTCTATTCTAGATGTTCGTTTGTTGGGGTTCGAGACTTTGAAAGATCATTACATTGACGATTTGGATTTCGGAGAAATTTTCACCCGTTGTAAAGCAGGCCCGTACGAAGAATTTATTTTACAGGATGGCTTTCTTTTTAAAGGAAATAAACTATGTGTGCCGAAGCATACGATTCGGGAATTGCTAGTTCGGGAGGCGCACGGAGGAGGACTAGCCGGTCATTTCGGTTCGGCTAAAACCGTGGAAGTTCTAAAGGAGCATTTCTTTTGGCCAAAGATGTATTGTGACGTAAGCAACATCGTGAGTAAATGCGTCACTTGTCACATGATGAAAAGCTCGTTCAAGCCAAGTACCTACATGCCGTTGCCAATACCTTTGCGTCCGTGGGAGGATGTCTCGATGGATTTTATTGTTGCTTTACCTCGTACTCAACGGGGCAAAAACTCGATCATGGTGGTCGTCGACCGTTTTTCAAAAATGGCTCACTTTATAGCATGCCACAAAACCGATGATGCAAGCAATGTGGCGGACTTATATTTCCGAGAAGTAGTTCGTTTACACGGAGTTCCAAAAACTATCGTGTCGGATCGAGATTCTAAATTCCTGAGTTACTTTTGGAATACTTTATGGAGGAAAGTGGGTACTAAACTTCTATTCAGTACTTCGTACCACCCACAAACCGATGGACAAAAGGAAGTGACCAACCGAACCTTGGGAGCATTATTGCGAGGATTGGTGAACAAAACACAAAAAGATTGGGACGTTAAACTTGCACATGCGGAATTCGCATACAATCGATCACCCGGTTTCGCCACGGCCCATTCACCTTTTGAAGTAGTATACGGAATAAATCCGCACATGCCATTGGATTTGATTCCGTTGCCGAGCGACGAATTGATTCACAAAGACGCAGAATCAAAACTCAAGTCAATGATGAAGTTACATGAAAAGGTACGAGAGCGGATTAAAGAAGTGAATGAAATTTACAAACGGAAGTCGAACAAAAATAAAAAAGTGAGATTATTCGATGTTGGCGACTTAGTTTGGATACATTTGAGGAAAGAAAGATTCCCAAACAAACGAAAGAACAAATTAATGCCGGGAGCCGAAGGTCCGTACAAAATTGTGGGAAAAGTGAACGACAACGCCTATAAAGTAGAACTTCCGGGCGATTACGGAGTACACGCGACTTTCAACGTAGGCGATCTCTCGCCTTACCTTGACGACGATGGCATTACAGAATTGAGGTCAATTCCTTTCAAAGAGGGAGGGAATGATACGATATCAACTATTCCAATCGAAGAAGAGTCAATAAAAATCGACATCAACGATGATACAAATTTGCATGACCATGCATCATCATACTTAGGCGAAAAGAACACGCGGATTGGAGTTACGTTATTAATCGGAACTGGAGTAACGTAAAACATAACGACGAAATCGGTCCAAAGCATGGAATTTTCGGCCAAAGCATGCTTGAAAGGGACTCATGTTTGTCTTCATATCTTTCACAAGATCTTGAAGAATCTCCTCCTCCCCACAAATCGGCCGAAATGTGATCACTTGATGAAGACTTTCATCAAGTCTTTTTCTACATGTCAAAGTCATCCATGATATAGTCCAAGATACTTGAAGATTGTTATCTTGTCCAAAATCTTTCCCTTCCCCACACCACTCGGCCGAAGCATGCTAGGAAGGAGTTTGGAAGTTCGTTTTTCTTGTTTTTTTATGTCTTTATCCTTTGTAAACTACTATATATAGTAGTTCATTTGGTGATTGTAAAAATATCTTGAATATTAATAACATTGTATTTCTCTTGAAATATACGTTGAACGAGTTCAACAAAAACCTTGGTTATAATTTCGACGCGTCTCGAATTATAACTTGATCAATTCTCAATAGGTCTTGAGGAGAAATTATCTTTATCGAGTTATAGGTCTAATTCGGTAAAACACATTCAAATCCATACACTATCCTATCTCACGGCCGAAAACCGTATAATTTCGGCTACCACCTTGTACTTTTTTGGTTGATACTTTGATACTTGTCAAAACATAATAACCTTCCGTTGTATTTCATACGCTCTACGTACACTTACATACGTAATTCGAATCAGAGGAAGACAAGAAAGAGATGCGTAAGGTACCCTATGCCTCGGCAGTGGGTGATGCGATTGTGACATCTCCAAACGAAGTAAGAATTGGCGTAGGTGACGTACCACGTTGCATGCACATGCACCTACGTACTTCGGTGAGAAAACAAATGCGTAAATGGGAACAATCTTAATAATCGGAACCGGGATAACTTAGACGTATCAAAACATGCATACGTATGCATGTTCATGCATACAAAATCGGCCATATTAGGGGGATATTTCGGCCGATTGTGATGGGAGATTCATGAAGGATTTTGTCCCCACTACTTTCAAGTTTGCTTTTATTTTTCAAAGTCCACCATAATAAGATCAAGGATAGAGATTTGGCTCACTCCACCCTTTGAAAAATCAGCCGAACTACATGGAAGAAAATGCCAAGATGTTGCTTTCATTTTCTATCCTTATCAAAGTCTTACAAAAGGATACCACATGGGAAATATATTATCTCCTCCTTCCAACTTACCCCATGATCGAAAATGAAAGGAAGAAGCCAAGCATGACTTTGTTTTCAATCTTTGTCAAAGTTGATAGATTAGTTTAATGTTTGCTTGTTTTCTTGTGTGATCTTGTTTGATCTTGTTTGTAGTTGTAATGGCTATTTATAAAGCCTCATCTTCAACCTTTGAAAACCATCTTGAAGCTTAAAAAAAACGAAATACATTGTGTATGTATTCTTGTTGAATGATTTTCAGCACACCTTGATTATAATTCGACGCGTCTTCGAGTCGTAATTTAATCAATTCTCAATAGGTCTTGGGGAGAGATTACCTTATCAAACTCTAGGTCTAGTTTGATAAATTACTTTCATATTATCTTGTTTACGTAAGCCGAATTGCCCTACTTTTGGTGAATTCTTACGAGTGTTACACATATACGAGTGTTGTGAGGTAACAAAATATATCTGCTGCATTTCCTTGCGAGTTTACGTACATTTTCATACGTAATTCGTATCAGTGGGTAGCCTCATGTACGCTATGTTGTGTACGAGACCGGACTTAGCCTACGCTGTGAGTATGGTAAGTCGATTTCAAGCAAATCCGGGAAGGGAACACTGGACTGCCGTCAAGAACATTCTTAAGTTCTTGAGAAGAACTAGAGATATGGTTCTTACTTACGGTGGTGGAGAACTGAAGGTGATTGGATTCACCGATTCTGAATTTCAAGGAGATAATGACGACTCTAAGTCGACATCTGGGTATTTGTTTACTCACAATGGAGGAGCAGTATCTTGGAGAAGCTCCAAGCAAACCGCTACTGCAGAATCCAACTGCCAAGCAGAGTACCAAGCTGCCTCAGAGGCTAGCAAAGAAGCATTTTGAATGCAGAAGCTTGTGCAAGAACTTCAAGTGGTGCCTAATGCGGAGCTGCCTATATCACTATTCTGTGATAATGATGGAGCTGTCGCCCAATCCAAGGAGCCTAAGGCTCACCACAACACCAAGCATATAGAGAGAAAGTATCACATCGTTCGAGAGATGGTGGAAAAAGGATATATTTCATTGCAAAGAGTAGATTCAAAAGACAATGTGTCTGACCCGCTGACTAAGCCATTATCTCAGGCCGTCTTAGAAAGACATCTGAAGAACATGGGTATTGGATACTATGATGTGTGGCATTGAGTGCAAATGGGATATTGTTAGGAATATGCCCTCGAATGCCACTCAGGGGATGAGAGAGTAGGGGCATTGTACTAGTAATTATGGAATAATTAATAAAAAGGCATTTCAATTCATTCACTGTTTATTGTATTTCAATTGCATTCTTGACTTGGTAAACATTGAAGTGAAGTCTATGTAAATAAATCGAACATTCCATTCTCGTTATGCGATAAGAGAAAATGCACTGGAAGTATTTAAAGTTTATTTACTTAAATCATTCGCAAGTCAATAAACTTAAATGGGCATTAAGTTTTAATAAGACTTGTATAACTGATGCTAGGACATGTGCACGTCTTTATAGCATATTTATAAGGATATTGGTGGGACCAGTATACTCGAACACGACTCATACTCGATTCAGTCACACGGTATTCACTCTCGGAGTATTGATGACTAATCGAAAGGTTGTGATAGTATACGTGGACCTTTGACTTGAGGGTTCAGTAGAAAATGTGTCTGTGACGTTTAGTTTGTTATTAGAGTAGTTAGACTCATTTGCTTAATTGCTGAGTCGACCTTGAAATGCGAACTATACGGGCAGGTAGCTATCTTTACTGTATGCCAAGAAAGGATTCTATCTCCTATTAGTGAGCAGACGAATGTCCTATACGGTTAATGGCAAATAAGATCATAAGTCTTTGGCCAAAGCATTCGGATATAGTCGTATTAGATACACTATTAATCACTCGGTCTTGATTTGCGTTAACACATGTATAGAGTTTAGTCAATAGTAGGGTTTGACTTTACCGTGAGCCGAAGACTTGACCGGGACATCTGCTGAAGGGTCTATACGTATATAGTATTCACATAATGGTTCTGGAATGATCCCTTCATTCGTTCTCAGTCGGAGTTTACAGTGCGTTCCGCTAGGCTGGCTAAGTGCTGCCCGCACTCATTGGTTCCTCCCAATGCCGACTGAGACGGACCTATGGAGTCGCACATCAGGAGCGTTGATGGATAAATGTGAATTTATTATCTCTCTACTAATATTAGATATTGGATATCTAATTATGATTTATTGGATAAATCAAATAGCGGTCTTATGAATTAAAATTAAGTTACCGGGTAATTAATTTAATTCATAAATTACATTTCTTAGAGAAATATATTTGTATTTGATATAATTAATTAATTAGATTAATTAATTAATATAAATACATTGATGATTAAACAAAGTGTATTTAACGGAGTCGTTGGACGTACGTCCGGTACACGAGCCGAGTGGCTCGGCTAGTTTCTAGGAAACTTCCTAAATGGCCCCCCTTCCCTACCTCACATGGTATTATTGCATGCATGTGTGTTGTGGTTGTCTTGATTAATTCGTCATGTGTTGAGATGCTTGATGAATTATCATATCTTCATGTGAGTTCCGGCCAGTGTGTCCCGTGTGTGCCGCGCGGTATCGGCTAGTGTGTCCCGTGTGTGTCGTGCGGTACCGGCCAGTGTGTCCCGAGCTGTGCCGGCAGGTCCCAGCCTGTGCCGGCCATGTGGCCTGGAGTAGCGGATCGCGATCCGGCTGCCAGGACTGGTTCATGGGATTGCGGTCCAGTCCATTTCTGGATCCATTTCAACCTCGTTTTCTTCGTGTATTACTGGAAATTTGTTTCCCGTTTTATACGGTTCGATGTTTTGGCCCTCGAAACTTTATAACTTATCGATTGTCGATATTTGGCATATTTTATATATAACTTATTGATAGTCGATATTTAGTACATTTATTATATTATATGTGCTTGTGAATGCTTAAATAGTTAATGCATCGTCTTGGTATAGCCATTCAATTAGAATGATGATTCGATTATGGTTGTAATATTCATAATACGACTTGTAGGTCGCGCCTTCTTATTATCTTGTTGTAATTTCTCTTCTTATCTTACTCCCCTCGAATGTAACTCGAGGTTTCTATTACTTAATGTAAAGATATAGTTTAGAATAGTTCTTCCTATAAAAGGAAGACGAATGAGACAATCAACTTACAAGGAATTCAAGAAGAAAGGCGTTACCGAATATTACACAAAGCAACCTATTGATATTAACGAATATCATAATAGGTTCTATGGCTATACCACACCATACCTAATTGTTCATGTGAATGTATGAGATGCGTTATAGTTACATTGCATATGATTGTATGAGATGCATCATATTTAAATTAGCATATAATTGTATGAGATGCATCATATTTATTTTATTTGCTTAATAATCATTATTACCGAATAAATCAAACTCATTAAAACATTTACATGTATGAGATACATGGTAATAATTTTGAGATAATTAATTTTGGTAATATAGTTTTATTAAATCAATTGATATGAAACATAAGTCTCAAAAGTCAACCATTTCAAAACACTCATCAAACTTTCGATCATTTCTAATATGGGTCTGCCAAAGCAGGGTGTATGGATTTTATCTTAAGGAGGCGAGATGAATAAATACGCTTATACATATGTTTTAAATGGTTAAGACTTATATAGGTTATACAAAACGGTTTTGGACCTATGGCTTATTTGGGATTAATACGATTAAAACGACATAAGATGTCATTCCAAATGATAATCTAAAGCATTTCTTAATTACATGGGACATGCCAAAGCTGTGTTTGTGGTTATTTGATCGTTAGATTATAATTCATATATGTATATGTGATACATAATATTTGAGACTAATATGTTGACATAAGATGTCATCTCTATTAATAAAAATTAAACTTCTTTTATTTGCGAGGGACATGCCAAAGATGTGCTTGCATTTACTTGATTGTTAGGTTTTAAAATAAATATATCTCATGAATAACCTTACATATTAATATTGTAGAATCAATGGCGTCAATCAATACAAACTCATTGTGATCAGTTCTTGAGAAAGAAAAACTTTCTGGCACCAATTACCTTGATTGGTCAAGGAACTTGAGAATTGTTCTCAAAGATGAAAAGAAGCAGTACATTCTGGAAAACCCAATTCCTGATGAACCGGAATCAACCTGATACGAATTACGTAAGTAATACGTATAAAACACAACGGAAGGTTAACAAGTAACAAAGTATCACTCGAATTTTGTTAAGGGTGGCCGAAAATTGATGGTGTTTCGGCCGTGAAGTAGTGTGATGTACGGAGTTTGGCGTGTTTTATCGAACTAGACCTATAACTCGATAAAAGGGGTAATCTCTTCCCAAGACCTTTTGAGAATTGATCAAAGTTAAAATCTCGAAACTCGTCGAAACAATAACTTAAGGTTTGTCGAACTCGTTCAACGTATATTTCAAAGGAAATACAAAGTTTATTATGATTCTCGATGATTTACAAGTACAACGAACACTACTATATATAGTAGTTTACAACCGTACGAAAATACAACAAAACGAAAAAAGGAAACTTCCTAACACATCCTAATCGGCCGAAAATCTCCATGAGATACCAAGCAATCTTGGTGTTATTTAGATGAAAGAGACATGAAGCATCCTTTGGTCTTGATGGTGACATGAAGTAGAATCAAAACATTATCCTCCTTCCATGCATGCATTCGGCCGAAGACAAGGTAGGGAGATTTGGTCTGGATTTGTGATATCCTCCTTCTTGGAACTACATGGTGATAATGAAATGAGGGATAGTGACATGATGAAGAAAATCTTCACTCCATCCATTTGGTTCGGCCGTATGTGACAAGGTGGGGAAGGAGAAGATAACTTCATTATCTTGTCAAGATATGAAGTCAAGAATGTCCCTTTCAAGCATGATATGGCCGATCCACCATGCTTTCGGACCGATCCCGTCGTCGAATTCTACGTTACTCCGATTCCGATTAACAACGTAACTCCAAGCCGTTTAACATTTTCTCCTAAGTATAACGATGCATCATCATGAATGTCGATTTTTATCGGAGTTTCTTCGACTGGAATATTAGATATCGTATCATTCCCTCCGTCTTTGAAAGGAATTGACCTCAATCGCAATGCCATCGTCGTCAAGATAAGGTGAGAGATCACCTACGTTGAATGTCGCGTGTACTCCGTATTCGCCCGGAAGTTCGACTTTGTATGCGTTGTCGTTCACTTTTTCCACAATCTTGTACGGACCTTCGGCTCTCGGCATCAATTTGTTCTTCCGTTTGCTCGGGAATCTTTCTTTTCTCAAATGTATCCAAACTAAGTCGCCAACATCAAATAATCTCGCTTTTTTATTTTTGTTCGACTTCCGTTTGTACATTTCATTCACTTCTTTAATCCGTTTCCGTATCTTTTCGTGTAACTTCATCATGGATTTGAGTTTTGCTTCGGCGTCCTTGTGAACCAATTCGTTGCTCGGCAGGGGAATCAAGTCCAATGGCAAGTGCGGATTTAATCCGTATACCACTTCAAAAGGTGAATGGGCCGTGGCATAACCGGGTGATCGGTTGTATGCGAATTCAGCATGAGCAAGTTTAACGTCCCAATCTTTCTGAGTTTTATTTACCAACCCTCGTAATAATGCTCCCAAGGTTCGATTAGTTACCTCGATGCATCCGTCGGTTTGCGGGTGATGTGAAGTCTTGAATAGGAGTTTAGTACCGACTTTCCTCCATAAAGTATTCGAGTAACTCGAAATTTGGAATCTCGATCCGACACGATAGTTTTGGCACTCCGTGTAAACGAACTATTTCCCGGAAATACAAGTCCGCCACATTGCTTGCATCATCGGTTTTGTGGCACGCGACAAAGTGAGCCATTTTCGAAAAACGGTCGATGACCACCATGATCGAGTCCTTGCCTCGTTGAGTACGAGGTAAAGCCACAATAAAATCCATCGAGACATCCTCCCACGGTCGTAACGGTATCGGCAACGGCATGTATGTACTCGACTTGAACGAACTTTTCATCATATGACAAGTTACGCATTTGCTCACGATTGTGCTGACGTCACCATACATCTTCGGCCAAAAGAAATGTTCTTTTAGCACCTCTGATCTTGGTCGAGCCAAGTGACCGGCTAGTCCTCCTCCGTGCGCCTCCCGAACCAAAGAATTCCCGAATTGTATGTCTCGGCACACATAATTTATTCCCCTTGAAGAGAAAGCCATCCTGTAAAACAAATTCCTCGTACGGGGCCGTTTTACAACGGTTAAAAATTTCCCCGAAGTCCAAATCGTCGTGGTAGTGATCTTTCAAAGTCTCGAACCCCAACAAACGAACATCTAGCATCGACAGTAAGGCGTACCGTCTCGATAGTGCATCCGCCACTACATTACTCTTCCCGTCTTTGTACTTGGATGAAAAATGAAAAGATTGTAAAAATTCCACCCATTTTGCATGTCTCGGGCTTAGCTTACTCTGTCCGTTGATGTATTTCAACGACTCGTGATCCGAATGAATCTCGAATTTTTTAGAACGCAGATAATTACTCCAATGATCGAGTGCTCTTAAGATAGCATAGAACTCCTTGTCGTAATTACAATTATTCACTCGGTCGCCACTTAACTTCTCCGAAAAATAGGCAATGGGACGGCCTCTGCGAACGAGCACCGCCCGATTCCAACTCCGCTAGCATCGCATTCTACCTCAAACGGTTGTGAAAAATCGGGCAACGTCAAAATCGGCGCTTCACATAATTTTCCTTTTAAGTTTTCAAAAGCCTTTTGGGCCGTCTCGTTCCAAGCAAAGGTTCCCTTTTTCAGACACTCCGTGATAGATTTGGATATAGTCTTTGAAGTCCGTATGAATCGTCGGTAAAAAGAAGCGAGGCCATGAAATGACCGTACCTCCGTGATTGTCTTTGGGGTTGGCCACGACTTGATTGCCGCGATCTTCTCTTGGTCGACCGAAACTCCGTCTTTTGAAACAACATAGCCGAGAAAGACAAGACTCTCGACTAGGAAAGTACACTTCTCCCGTTTTCCATAAAGCTTTTGTTCCCTTAGCGTCTCAAACACGTACCGCAAATGTTCGAGATGTTCTTCTACGGACCGACTGTAGATCAAAATGTCGTCTAAGTACACGACAACAAACTTTCCCAAGAAAGGTTTTAGAACCTCGTTCATCAACCTCATAAAGGTGCTCGGGCGTTGGTGAGGCCGAATGGCATCACAACCCATTCGTAAAGTCCATTCTTCGTTTTAAACGCCGTTTCCATTCGTCTCCCTCTCGCATGCGGATTTGATGGTATCCGCTCGTAAATCAACTTTGGAAAATATAACCGAGCCATGTAACTCGTCCAAGATGTCGTCTAGTCTCGGGATGGGAAACCGATACTTGACGGTGATGTTATTCACGGCTCTCTTGTCACAATACACATCCGCCATGTTCCGTCTTTTTTGGTACGAGTAGAACTGAACCGCACACGGACTTAAACTTTCTCGGACATATCCGTGATTCATGAGTTCATCAATTTGACGTTGTAGTTCTTTTGTTTCTTCGGGATTACAACGATACGCCGCTTTGTTCGGTAATGGAGCTCGGTATAAGATCAATCGGTGTTCAATCCCGGATAGGTGGTAATCCTACCGCAAGTCTTCGGGAAATACGTCCAAAACTCGTGTAATAGTGCATCTATCTCCTCCTCATTTTGCGATTTGGTGGCAAGATTTGGACCTCCTTGATCATCATCAAATAAACACGTTCGCCATCGTCAATGGCGTGTTCGACTTCTTTCTCGTTTGCAAACATCGTAAGTTTCGCCCTTCGACTTTTCGAACTCATCGTCCGGATAGCTTGAGGTGACATAGGTTTAAGGACAATTTTTTACCTTTGTCACGTAGCTCGTACTCATTACTCCTCCTCGATGTAGTACGTCCCGATCAAATAGCCAAGGTCTTCCTAATAATACGTGACATGCGTCCATCGGTAGTACATCGCACGTAATGTCATCGCCATACGAACCCATGGTGAGTCCGACCTTCACTTGTCTTGAAACCTTCACTTTGTTTCCGTCATCGAGCCAATGGAGTGCATACGGCTTAGGATGGGCCGTGGTGACCAAGCCGAGTTTTGAAACCATCTCGCTTGATGCTACGTTTGTACAACTTCCACCGTCAATGATCAAGCTACACCATTTCTCTCCGACACGACACTTCGTGAAAGATTTGGTCTCGTTGTTCTTCGTCACTCGCCGTTTGCAACATGCGAAGGACAAGGTTCGTGTCATAGTTCGGGGCATCGTATGCCTCGCATTCTTCTTCTTCGTCACTTCTAAGTTAAAAACGTCTCCAACTCTTTCTTCTTGGCTAATAATTCCTCTCGCGGCTATGGCTTCGTAACGTCACAATCCTCCGATTCGGACAAGCACTTTGATAGTGTCCAAATCCTTGACATTTGAAACATCGGACTTTAGATAGGCTCGTCTCTTTTGGTGTGGTAGGGGTTTTGGAATGGTAATGTGGATGGCTTGTGGTGACAGTTTTGGAAACGAGCTAGAACTCGCGTCAAAGTTGGTATTTCCGTATTTAGGTGGGAATTCGGGTTTAGAGAGTTTGGTTTTGTTTTGATTTTCCAACTTTATGCAAAGTCCGCATAAAGTATCGAAGTCGAGAATAGGGGTAGAGTTCCACTAATTAGCAATGTTTTTGTTCAAACCTCGTAGGAAACGGGACATGCGCAATTCTTCGCTTTCTTCAAGTTCTCCCATCAAGGATAAGTTTTCAAACTCCTCGATGTACTCCTCGACACTTAACTTCCCTTGCGTGAGGTCGAAATTTTCTACTGAGACTTAGCTTGTGTGTAGCCGGGACATATCTTTTTCGTAGTTTCCTTTTAGGGAATCCCACGAACGTATCTTCTCTTTTTCCACGACTTCTCTGCGTCTTCATTCGCTCAAACCAAAGGGAAGCTCCTTTCCAAGTTTGAGGATCGCGTACTTGCAACGTACCTCGTCATTGAGCTCCTTGAACTCAAACATTCGTTCAATTTTCTTTCCCACTCCGGATAAACTTCAGATCGGTGCCGCCTACGAACTCCTAAGTTCGCCGGTCTTGTATTCATCCGCATGTCGTGGTGCATGCATGGTGTCATGTCCTCGTCGTGCATGGATTCTGGCTCCGGCAAGCCACGAAGAACGTCACGTAGTTGTGCTACTTCTTCATCGGTGAATGCCATTTTCTTGATGATGTCGAAGCGTGAGACAAGTGTCTCGATACCACTTATGATACGAATTACGTAAGTAATACGTATAAAACACAACGGAAGGTTAACAAGTAACAAAGTATCACTCGAATTTTGTTAAGGGTGGCGAAAATTGATGGTGTTTCGGCCGTGAAGTAGTGTGATGTACGGAGTTTGGCGTGTTTTATCGAACTAGACCTATAACTCGATAAAAGGGGTAATCTCTTCCCAAGACCTTTTGAGAATTGATCAAAGTTAAAATCTCAAACTCGTCGAAACAATAACTTAAGGTTTGTCGAACTCGTTCAACGTATATTTCAAAGGAAATACAAAGTTTATTATGATTCTCGATGATTTACAAGTACAACGAACACTACTATATATAGTAGTTTACAACCGTACGAAAATACAACAAAACGAAAAAAGGAAACTTCCTAACACATCCTAATCGGCCGAAAATCTCCATGAGATACCAAGCAATCTTGGTGTTATTTAGATGAAAGAGACATGAAGCATCCTTTGGTCTTGATGGTGACATGAAGTAGAATCAAAACATTATCCTCCTTCCATGCATGCATTCGGCCGAAGACAAGGTAGGGAGATTTGGTGTAGATTTGTGATATCCTCCTTCTTGGAACTACATGGTGATAATGAAATGAGGGATAGTGACATGATGAAGAAAATCTTCACTCCATCCATTTGGTTCGGCCGTATGTGACAAGGTGGGGAAGGAGAAGATAACTTCATTATCTTGTCAAGATATGAAGTCAAGAATGTCCCTTTCAAGCATGATATGGCCGATCCACCATGCTTTCGGACCGATCCCGTCGTCGAATTCTACGTTACTCCGATTCCGATTAACAACGTAACTCCAAGCCGTTTAACATTTTCTCCTAAGTATAACGATGCATCATCATGAATGTCGATTTTTATCGGAGTTTCTTCGACTGGAATATTAGATATCGTATCACAACCACCATCAAAGCTCAAAAAGATGCTCATAGTAAGCATATGAATGATTCTTTGTATGTGACATGCCTTATGATAGCAACCATGAACTCGGAGCTGCAGATACAGTTCGAGGACATGGAAGCTTATGAAATGATGGGTCAGCTTAAGGAAATGTTCCAAGAGCAAGCCCGTCAGGAGAGGTTTGCCACTACGAAGGCTTGAATGGTTGTAAACTGTCTTCAGGTACTTCTGTGAGTGCTCATATCCTTAAGATGAAGGGCTACATTGAGCATCTTGAAAGGCTAAGAGCTCCTATCAATCAGGAACTCGCTACAGATATGATCTTAGCATCATTGCCTTCAGAGTACGATCAGTTTGTAGTAAACTTCAACATGCACAACATGGAGAAGACTATTACTGAGTTGGATGGGATGCTAAAACAAACTGAGACAAACATTAAGAAAATTGTTCCTAATGTGTTAATGGTTCAAAAGAAATGGAATAAAAAGAAAGGGAATAAGATGACCCCGAAAGATAAAGGTAAGGGTAAAATGCAAATGTTGCCTAAACCTAAACCTAAACCTTTCAAGAAGTCATCGAAACAACCCAAATAGAGGACTTGCTACCACAGTAATGATACTGATCATTGGAAAAGGAATTGCAAGGTCTACTTGGAAGAAATGAGAAAACGGAAGAGCGGTGAGACTGTTGCTTCAGGTATTATTTTTGTAGAAGTCAATTTATCTACTTCTTCATCATGGGTATTAGATACCGGCAATGAAGCTCACATTTGTGTGAATGCGTAGGGGTTGCGAAAAGTAGACAACTGGCAAAAGGTGAAATGGACCTACATGTTGGAAATAAATCAAGAGTTGGTGCTATTGCCGTATGGACTTATGATATAAAACTACCAAATGGACTTGTATCGGAACTTAATAATTGTTATTGCATTCCTGCTATGGGTAGAAATATTGTATTAGTTGCTTGCCTTGATTTGGAAGGATATGGCTTTACTATTAAGAGTGTGATGTCCATATTTAATAAAGGTATTTTTTTATAGAGATACCTTGATCAGTGGGACATTATATCCCATAAATCGTGAAAGTTCCAAATATGTCTATAACTTGAATGTCAAAAGACTTAAATCAAATGATTTAAACCAAACATATTTCTGGCATTGTCGTTTGGGCCATATAAACGAGAAACATATAACCAAACTCCATAATGATGGAATCTTGGACACATTTGATTTAGAATCATATGATACGTGCAAATCTTGCTTATTAGGCAAAATGACCAAAGCTCCTTTCACGGGCCATACTGAGAGAGCTGCAGATTTATTGGACTTAATACATACTGATGTATATGGACCAATGAATACAAATGCTATTTCCAATACTTCATAATATTCACGGATGATATATCTACTTAATGAGTCATAAGTCTGAGTCGTTTACGAAATTCAAGCAATTTCAAAATAAAGTACAAAATCAGTTAGGCAAAACTATTAAAGCACTATGATCAGATTGTGGTGGTGAATATTTGATCCATGAATTTGACAATCATCTCAAAGATTGTGGAATTGTTTCACAACTAACTCCACCTGGAACACCTCAATGGAATGGTGTGTTGGAATGGAGAAATCGAAGCTTGTTAGACATGGTTAGATCGATGATGGGTCAAGCTGATCTTCCAATTTCTTTTTGGGGTTACGCCTTAGAGATTGCTGCGTTCATTTTAAATCGAGTACCATATAAATCAGTTCAAAGCACACCATATGAGATATAGACAAGGAAACAACCTGTTTTGTCGTTCCTTAAGATTTAGGGTTGTGAAGCTTATGTGAAGCGACTTATCACCCAAATCAGATAAATGTCTTTTTGTGGGATATCCTAAGGAAACTAAAGGATATTACTTTTACATCCCATCAGAGAACATAGTGTTTGTTGCTCGATCTGGAGTATTCCTTGAGAAGGAATTTATTTCCAAGAGAAATAGTGGGATCAAAATAACTCTTCATGAGATGAGAGAGCCACAAATAGATACTGAACCTCTAGATAAAACTGATTTAAACTCACATAGAGATGTTGAAACCACTTCTTCTATACCAGCTCCACGTAGGTCTATACGTTATCATCGTGAACCTGATAGATATGGATTTCTCCCAGATGACAAAAATGTGGAACTCATGGATCTAGATGAGCCCACAACCTCATTGAATGCGAAAGTTGGCTTGAAGGGATGAAATCTGAAATGCAATCTATGTATGATAATCAAGTATGGACTTTGATTGATCTTCCTGGAGGTTCCAAAGTAATTGGTTGCAAATGGATCATTACAAAAAAGGGACATGGATGACATTGTACAAACATACAAATCACGACTCGTGGTGAAGGATACATACAGAATCATAGTATTGACTATGATGAAACCTTTTCGCTAGTCATAATGATTAAATCAATTAGAATTATACTTGCCATAGCAGCATATTATGACTATGAGATATGGCAAATGGATGTCAATACCGCTTTTCTTAATGGGAAGTTAGATGAGGATGTGTATATGATACAGCCCGAAGGTTTTGTCGATCCTAATAATCCTAATAAAGTATGTAAGCTTCTAAAAGCAATTTATGGTTTGAAGCAGGTATCTTGGAGTTGGAATCTTTGTTTTGCTGAAAAAATCAAAGAGTTTGGATTCATTAGAAATCAAGACAAACCTTGTGTATACAAGAAGATTAGTGGGGGCGCAATTGTTTTTCTAGTACTCTATGTGGATGATATTGATACGAAACCGACTACTCCAAGTGAAGAAGATGAAGTAAGGATTGACGTAAAATACCTCGACCATATTTCAACATACTTGGACGAGAAAACGGATACGAGACCTGGAGTTACCTTGATAATCGGGCTTGGAGTAAATCAAACATAGACAACTTGCACCTTGGGGAAGGGGTCCAAGTAGTGAAGGCAAAAGAATAAAAAAAGAACTTTAGCACTTTCTTTATTATTAAAGTAGCAGGATTCTCGGCAGCATGAAGGGCGGCTATCACCTTGAAGACAAAACCCATCTTTTACTTTTGTTTGCAAGTGACATGGGGAACCTTTTATTTTATTTTCCTTATTTTAAAGACCAGCTTGTATTAGTTTAGATTATCTTGTCAGGCTACTTTTGCATAGAGTTGATGGAGTTGTAATGAGGGGATTGATTTTGAATGACAAAACAACATACCTTGTGTATTGTTTAAGTGTTGGACGAGTTTCCTTCAAAACTTTGATTATTATTCGACGCGTTTTCGAATCTTAATTCGATTGATTCTCAATAGGTCTTGAGGAGAAATCACTTTCTTGAATTATAGGTCTAATTCGATAAAACAACAGTTTCCGTCCTGTTTCGATATTTTTCTTGTTTTCGATACAGGATTATACTTGTTCGGGATTCTGCATCAACTGTTGTTCGATCGTTCGAACTTGTTTCTTGTTTTCAATTAGCATCCGACCGAAACTTGCTATTTCGAGTGCCGCTGTTTGGAGGTTGCCTATTTCGAGTCATTTCCATTCGGCCGGTTCCTATCTTGTTGCTGTATCGAGTTGCCGTCATCATTTCCGGTCGCGTGTCAGTGTTATTGCTGTAGCGAACTGTTGTTATCAGTTCCTGACAGTTTCTTGTCGATAGCTTCCGCTCGTCAAAACAGCCTTCCACTGTACCGATAGAGAATTCGCATCAGAATTCGTATCTTAAGTGGCATCGGAGCCCAAGTTCTTGATCTTTGGCATTATGGATCTCAATGACACTGATTTCTTGGCAAAACTTCACGACGCATTGTGTGACGTACCAGAACAACGCGACCAGCGTTGGCAACCTAGGCGTGGTGACTATGAACGACCCTCTCGCCATGTCGAAGAGTTCAAGGTCAATGAACTTCTGGAGTTCATTGGCGGGACAGACCCAGAAGTTTACTTGGAATGGGAACGTAAGATTGACCGCATGTTCGAGTTTAAAGACCTCGATGATGAGAAACGGTGCAAATATGCAATTCTCAAGTTGGGGAAAGGCGCTTCACTTTGGTACGAAGGAGTGAAAACACGAAGAACCCGTGCGGGGAAAGAAAAGATCCGTTTGTGGGATTCGTTAAAAGAAAACTTCGTAAGAGATATGTACCAGTGTCGCATCGATTGTCCTTGTACCGGAAGATTGCAGATTATATGCAAGGAAAATTGAGTGTCAGTGAATACATTGAGGAGTTTGAAAATATGACCTTAATGGGAGAAATAGAGGAGAATGAGGAGCAGAAGATGTCGCGATTCTTGCGTGGCTTGAACCGAAGCATAGCTAACTCAGTAGAATTGTATCCATACGAGGACTTCAATACATTATGTGGGCTATGTGTGAAGTTGGAAGCTCAAAACAGGATGAAGTTGTATAAACCCGAGTTTCCATTCGAATTTGGAAACCCAAGTGTTGGTTCTAGTTCAACTGCTAAGGCAACTGTACCGACTCCGGTCCCTGTTGCGATTCCTAAGAACCCATACGTACTGAAGGGGACGAGTTTGGCTAAAGTATGATATTTCAAATGTCAAGGGTTCAGGCATTATCAAAATGCTTGTCCGAACAAACGAGTAGTAACACTAAGAGAAGCTGTCACGATCCGAGACGAGTTGTTGGTCGAGGACGAAAAGGAGAGACTGGGTGATGTATTTGATTTCAGCATGGAGAACGAAGGAGTAGAATGTGAGACTTACGATGCTCCAAACTATGACACGGCTTTAGTTCTGCGTACTCTACAAGCCAAAGCTGTTTCGAATGATTCGGAACAGCGTGATCAAATACTTCACACAAAGTGTCAAATCGGAAAGAAATGGTGTAGTTTGATCGTTGATGGAGGGAGTTGCACCAACGTAGCTTCCAGCGAGATGGTGACTAAACTTGGGCTGACCACTACGGCTCACCCGAAACCTTACACTTTGCATTGGCTCGATGATGGGAGCAAAATAAGGGTGACTAAACAAGTGAGGATTGGACTAACCATGGGTTCGTATGAAGACAACGTGTTATGTGATGTACTCCCGATGGATGCTTGCCATGTACTTTTGGGAAGGCCATGGATGTTTGATAGGGACGTTTTACACCGAGGAAGAAGCAATGAGTACGAGTTACGGGATAAGGGCAAAAAGATTGTGCTTAAACCAATGTCACCTCAAGCTATTCACTCTATGAGTTCTAGTCGGAATGAAAAAACAAAACTGGCCATGTTTGCTAGCAAACGGGATGTGGAACATGCTATCAATGCTGGCGAGTGCGTGTACTTGTTGATTCTGAAGGAGGCACGGAATGGTAACATGGTTGTGTGGAACGACGAAAGGATGGATACCTTATTGCACGAATTTGCGGATGTTATTCCTGAAGAATTACCGTCGGGTTTGCCACTTATTCGTGGGATTGAACATCAGATCGACCTCATACTGGGTGCGTCGCTCCCTAACAAAACTGCCTATAGATGTAATCCCGAGGAAATGAAGAAATTTCAAAACCAAATCGAGGAACTAATGAATCGTGGGTATGTTCGAGAAAGCCTAAGTCCTTGTGCGGTTCCGGTATTACTGGTTCCTAAGAAAGACGGATCTTGACGAATGTGTATTGACAGTCGAGCTATGAATAATATAACCATCAAGTATCGATTTCCGATTCCGAGGCTTGATGACATGTTGGACGAATTACACGGATCAGTGATCTTTTCAAAAGTTGATCTACGAAGTGGTTATCACCAAATCCGGATGCGAGAAGGAGATGAGTGGAAGACGGCCTTCAAAACTAAACACGGGCTGTATGAATGGACCGTTATGCTTTTCGGTCTTACAAATGCGCCGAGTACCTTTATGCGCTTGATGAATGAAGTGCTTAAGCCATTCTTGAGGAAATTTGTGGTTGTATATCTAGACGATATTTTGATTTATAGCCGATCGTTGCAAGAACATTTCGGACACTTGAGGCAAGTCTTCGAAACCCTTAGGGACCAAAGGCTGTATGGAAAAAAGGAGAAGTGCTCATTTTTGGTCGAGAGTATAGTCTTTCTTGGCTATGTTGTTTCAAAAGATGGAGTGTCGGTCGATCAAGAAAATATCGAAGTAATTAAGTCCTGGCCAGTTCCCACTACGGTGACGGAAGTTAGATCGTTCCACGGACTGGCTTCATTTTACCGAAGATTCATTCGAGACTTCAGCACCATTGCAAGCCCAATAACCGAATGTTTGAAGAAAGGCACGTTTAATTGGAGCCGGGCTGCTCAGGAGTCGTTCGCAAATTTGAAGGCAAGGTTGTGCGAAGCACCAATCTTAGCACTACCCGATTTTTCGCAATCGTTCGAGGTAGAATGTGATGCTAGCGGATTTGGCATTGGAGGGGTTCTCATTCAAGGGAGGCGGCCTATTACTTATTTTTCAGAAAAGTTAAATGGTGCTCGTCTCAATTATTATATGTATGACAAAGAGTTTTATGCTATTGTGAGGGCTCTAGATCATTGGAGTCACTATCTTCGGCCGAAGCATTTCATCATACATTCGGACCACGAATCATTGAAGTATATTAACGGGCAACACAAGTTGAGTCCCAGGCATGCGAAGTGGGTGGAATTCTTACAATCATTTCACTTCATCAAAGTATAAGGATGGCAAGAGCAATATTGTAGCAGATGCATTGTCTAGGCGTTATGCCTTACTCACCACTCTTGATGTTCGTTTGCTTGGATTCGATACAGTGAAGGAATATTACGGTGGTGATGCGGATTTCGGCGAGACCTTCTGATACGAGATTAACTACTCCAAGCGAAGAAGACGAAGTAAGAATTGACGTAAAACATCTCGACCATACTCCAACATACTTGGGCGAGAAAACAGATACGAGACACGGAGTTACCTTGATAATCGGAATTGGAATAACTTAAATAAACAAAAGGTAATCTTGGGGGAAGGGGGCCCAAGTGGTAAGAGAATAAAATAGTTTCATCATATTTTATTAAGAAGGGCAGCAGGATTCTTGGCAACATGTTGAAGGAAAAAGCGGCTGTCAACAAACAACTTGGAGGCAAAGACCCAGCTTTTACTTTTGTCAACAAGTGACATGAAGAACCTTTTATTATCCTTTCATTATTTTAAGGAACAGCTTGTAATAGTTTAAGTTATTTTGTCAGGCCACTTTTGCCTATAAATAGTGGCAGTAGAGTTGTAATGAAGCAGATTATTGAATGTTGAAGAATTGAGAACACTTTGTGTTTTTCCGTGGTGAATGCTTTTCATCAAAACTTGGTTTTTATTCGACGCGTTTCGAATACTAATCTGATTGATTCTCAATAGGTCTTGAGGAGAAATCACTTTATCAAATTATAGGTCTAATTTGATAAAAACATCTGTTCATATCTTGTTTCGATATTCTGTTTATTTTTCGATACAATTTTATACTTGCTCAATATTTCGTATAAAGTGTTGTTCGATCCTTCGAACGTGTTTCCTATCTTAAATTCGCTTCCGAACGAAACGTGCTGTCTCGAGTGTCACTGTTTGGGAGTGGCCTGTTTCGAGTCTTTTCATTTGGACCAAATTCATGTCTTCTTGCTGTATCGAATTACCGACTTTATCACTAGTCAGTATTGTTGCTGTAGCGAGCTGTTGTCACCAGTTCCCGACAGTTTCTTGTCGATAGCTTCCGTTCGTCAAAAGCCTTCCGCTGTATCGATAGCGAATTCGCATCACAAGTGAGAATTCGTATCACCTTCGCCTTTTGCAAAACTGGTCCGATGGGAGAATTTTTGATACAGGAAGGCTTCCTTTTTAAAGGAAATCGTCTTTGCCTACCCAAGCACACGATTCGAGAATTAGCTGGCCACTTTGGTTCGGCTAAAACATTAGATGTGCTGAAGGAACATTTTTATTGGCCAAAGATGCAAAGGGATGTTAATAACATAATTAGTAAGTGTGTGACATGCCATGTTGCGAAGAGTTCGTTCAAACCAGGAATATACACACCTTTACCGATTCCGGAGAGGCCATGGGAAGATGTCTCGATGGATTTTATTGTGCCTTTACCCCGTACTCAACGAGGGAGGGATGCGATTATGGTAGTCGTAGATCGTTTTTCGAAAATAGCTCATTTTGTAGCGTGCCACAAGACAGACGATGCAAGCAATGTGGCCGACTTATATTTTCGAGAGGTGGTACGTTTACATGGGATTCCAAAGACTATTGTTTCCGATCGAGACTCCAAATTTCTCAGCTACTTTTGGAACACCATATGGAAGAAGGTGGGAACAAAACTCTTGTTTAGCACTTCACACCACCCTCAAACCGACGGGCAAACTGTAGTGACTAATCAAACACTGGGAACGCTGTTGCGAGGCTTGGTAAGCAAAACACAAAAGGACTGGGATCTAAAACTAGCACTCTCCATTTGAAGTAGTTTATGGACTGAATCCTTACATACCGCTAGATCTAATTCCATTACCAAGTGACGAATTGGTGCATAAGGACGCGGAGCCAAAACTGAAATCAATGATGAAATTACACGAACAGGTGCGTGAACGAATCAAGGAGATAAACGAGACGCACAAAAGGAAGTCGAACAAGCAAAGAAAACCAAGAGTATTCGAGGCTGGAGATTTATTTTGGGTGCATTTGAGGAAAGAACGATTCCCGAGTAAGCGTAAGAACAAGTTAATGCCACGAGCTGAAGGACCATTTAAATTAGTTTCGAAGGTGAACGACAACGCTTACAAGATAGAACTTCCAGGTGATTATGAAGTGCATGCTACTTTCAACATAGGTGATCTATCTCCTTATCTCGACGATAATGGGATTGCGGAATTGAGGACAATTCCTTTTAAAGAAGGAGGGAATGATACGAAACCGACTACTCCAAGCGAAGAAGACGAATTAAGTGATACGAATTACCCCGGAAGAGTGGATACGTATCGTTCGGAGTATATGTATGAATGTCGTAGCGGAAGTCTTTTTACGAGTATGGGTGTTTTTGGGTGTATTTTTGGATGTAATATCGAATATGACAATGAAAATTCGAACAAATGGAAAATGGAAGTAATATCGGAAAAAGTGATAATATCGATCAAGAAGACTTGAACGATCAAGAACAAAGGTTTATCGAATTAGACCTATAATTCGATAAGGTGATTTCTTCTCAAGACCTATTGAGAATCAATCGGATTAATACTCGAAAACGCATCGAATAAAAATCAAGTTTCGATGAAAAGCATTCACCAAGAATAGAAAACACAATGTGTATTCTTATACTTCAACATTCATAATACTATATTACAAGGCTAATCAACTCCTACTTATAGGAGGTGAAGTCTTACAACTAAGGAATCAAACAAAAAAAAATAAAATAATTCAAAGATTTATAAAATCTTTGAATAATCAAAACAAATCAAATAAAATACATACAAGAAACATAAATCACAAAATGGGGAAAACATAATCCCTAAAATAAGTAAAAAGGAAAAGAGAAGTCAAAAATACACAAAAGTGTATAAAATATGTGGGCTGCCGGCAGGGACTCGACCGTGTCCCGTGACACGGCCGCGGCGCGGTCGACAGGCGCCGGCAGGGACTCGACCGTGTCTGCTTGACACGGTCGCGGCGCGACAAGGACGTCTGACAATGACTCGGCACGGGCGCGGCGCGACAAGGACCGCTAGTGACTCGACCGTGCGGCGCGACAAGGACGTTTGGCAGGACTCGACCGTATCGCCTGGCACGGTCGGGTTGGTCGGACAGCGAGATCTCCTTATCCGGAAGAGTGTGACTCGACCGTGTCGGACGACACGGTCGGGTTCGCCGACGCCGCTTTGGTTAATCCGCACATCTCGGCACGGCCGTGCGACGACACGTCCGAAGTTCGGCGGCGGTTGCTCGGCATTTTCCGGCAGTGCGATATTTTCCTACAGCTCGACATTTTCCTGACAGCGACATTTTCCTACAGTTGTGTCATTTTCCGGCTTGTGTCCATTTTCTCGCCTAAAAATGTTTCCGTACGTGCATGACACGTTGTAAGGCCATTTACGTCGATCCTTGCTTCGTTTTCTTTATTTGGACTAGTCAATTCCGTATCATCCCTCCCCCTTTAAAGGGAATTGTCCTCAATTCCGAAATCCCTTCGTCATCAAGATAATTCACTAAAGCCTCTACGTATTTGATCTCGAAAATGTCCGCAGTGCGTACATGGCCGAAAAATTGCGGAGGAATTTTGGAAAAAAAACCCTAGAGCGGCGATTTCACACACTCAGCGTGCGATTTCACACACTCTTTACGTATCATCTTCTTCATGCAATCTGATGATGGATCCTTCTCAAAATTCAATGCTAATCCATACAGATTCCCCTTCGCTGCAACGATTCACGCCGGATATAGGAAAAATCACAGCTCGCATCCCATCCTTTGCCGACGAATTCAATGTCCCGGAGTTCATAAACCTTGTTGAAAGGGTCGAAGGAAGTAAGGAGGCATCGGAATTAAAGGTTAATTTGCAGATTCAGGATACTTTTCAACCTAGCTCCATGTTCGCTGGTCTTCAGGATTCTAATGAGATTCTTAGGTGCAAATGTAATAAGGAAAGCAGGTGTGAAGGAAACCCTAACCCTAGTTCTTGTATAGCAGCAAGTAACGGTATGGCTGCTTCATCGACTGCTCCTAAGGCAAACGATCAGGATGACGACCTCTTCGTTGGTAACATTAAGATCCCGATGGAGGAACCTTTAGTGAACGATTATGCTTTCTCATCTTCTAAAAGGCGGACCATGCAATATACTCCACCAGAAATCATAGATGGCCATGCAGTTATCAAGCCTCCCTGGCATGTGGCTTCTCTAGGCATGACTAGATGGAAATCCACGGCAGTTGGATATTTTTTGGGGCCAAAACTTTCATTCTTTGCTGTTAAGAATTTCTCTACGTCATTATGGAAGGGCTTGAAGGAAGTCAGAGCAAAAGCTAATGGATATTATTTCTTTGAATTTGAATCGGAACGCGCAATGGTTGAGGTCATTGAAGGAGGACCATGGCACTACGCTCGACAACCTCTTTTTCTTGAGAAATGGAAAGAAGGTCTGTCACTGGAAAAACAAAACCACACTGAAGTGCCAATATGGGTGAAGTTTAAAAACCTCCCAATGGAGTACTGGACAACGGAGGGGCTGGGTTTGGTGGCAAGTGCAGTCGGTAAGCCATTATATGCTGATGCTTTTACATCCACAATGGCTAGGATTGATTATGCTAGAGTTTGTGTTGTGGTTGATATCCATTCTAAATTCCATGACCACGTTGTTTTGATGCTACCCTCGGAATCAGGAGAATATAATGGCAATTGTAAAATTGAAGTTGAATACGAGTGGAAACCCCCGATATGTACGTTGTGTATGTCCTTTGGTCATATTGATAAAGAATGTCCTAAGGTGAAGAAGAAAACTCCTAATGCTAAACCAATCCAAGTATATGTTCCGAAAACAAATAAATCTCCGAGAATGGATAATGAGGGATGGATGGCTGCTAGATCTAAGAAACATCCTAATTCTCCTTCGTTCCCAGCAGATATGGTGAAAATGGTTGAAGATGCTATTGGCTCTCCACGTCGAAATATGAATGACAAAGGGAAGGATACTATAATGGATACTAATCCATTTGCGGTTCTGGAGGTGGCGGGAGGTATGGAAAGGGATGATCAAGGTATGGCTATCAATAACTCAATGCAGGCTCCTAGAGCAGCCCTTAAAGATGTTGTTAAATAATCCCGACTGCATGTTGGAATGTACGTAGCCTTAATAAGCTGGATCACCAACAAGCGGCTCGAGAGCTTATTTTGGCTAATCAATTAAGAATCTGTGCATTTTTGGAGACTAGAGTGCAATTACGTAATGTTAGTCCTATATGTGAGCATATTAATAAATTATGGAAATGGCATATCGATTACTCTAATGGTCCGGCGAACCGTATTTGGATTGGATGGGATAGTTCGTATGTGCAAGTGGATATTCTGGGTAGCTTCGAGCAAGTTGTGCATAATAAGGTTACGGTACTTGATTCTCAATCTTTTTGTTATCTATCATTTGTATATGGGTATAACACGATTATTGAGCGGAGGAGTCTTTGGGACGAGCTGATGTCATTCTCGGAAATTAGAAGTGAGGATCCGTGGCTTGTAATGGGTGATTTCAACGCTATTCTAGATCACAGTGAGATGCTAGGAGGTGAAGATGATCATACCATTAATGAGGAATTTTCCGCGTGTTTAACGGTTTCAGAATTAATTACCCTTCCTATGAAGGGTCCTTGGTTTTCATGGTCTAATTGCCAAGTTAGCCCGAATTGTATTTGGAGGAGATTGGATAGGGTGGTTGGAAATCCTGCATGGTTCACTAAGTTTCCTACCGTGCATTATTGTTGTGGGCAACCTAAAACTTCAGATCACTCTCCGTTGATTCTTCAGCATGAAACGGGGGTTAGAGGTAAAAACCCCAATTTCCGATTTGATAATTTTTTAGCAGATAAGGCCGAATTTCATACACTTGTATCTAACATTTGGAGGCATCAAATTTATGGTCTTCCTATGTATTCGTTGATAAAGAAGCTCCAAGCCTTGAAACCGGGGTTGAAGGAATTAAGGAGACGTAAAGGCAACTTGAGCAAGAATGTGATAGAAGCAATTGCTTATCTAGATATTGCTCAGAAATTTGTGGCCAAATTTCCTTTGTTTCAGCCACTTCTTGTATTAGAAAAAAGATGCCGTTATATTTATGCTAATGCAGTTAAGCAAGAACATTCTTTTCTCAGTCAGAGGGCGAAGGTGGAATGGTTAAAAGATGGGGATCAATGCACGGCCTATTTTTTCCGTAGAATGGCAGTAAAGAAGGCCAGAAGTCGTATATTTCGTATTGAGAATTCAGATGGGATTATGGTGGATGAACCAGAATTAGTTCGGGCAGAGATCATTAGATACTACTCTAATTTACTTGGAAGCTCGATTCAGCCCAATATTAATCGGGAGATGCTCCATCCGTTTATCACTAAACGATTGTTGCCAGATGAGGCATCGCATATGGTTCGGCGAGTTACCGAGGAGGAAATTAAGACTGTTCTCTTAGGTTTTAAAGACTCAAAGGCTCCGGGTCCTGATGGATATACATCTTGTTTTTTTAAGAAGGTGTGGGGTGTCGTAGGAAGAGAGGTGACCCGAGCTATTGTACTATTCTTTGAGACAGGGCTGCTCGTTAAAGAAATTAACACTACCCTTCTTGCTTTAATTCCGAAGGTGGAGACTCCGAAGAATCCTAGAGATTTTCGACCTATTTCATGCTATAATGTTATCTATAAAGTCATCTCCAAAATAATTGCTAATCGGATGTGCGATTTCCTGGGGAAATTGGTGGATAAATCTCAAACTGCTTTTATCCCGGGGAGGCGAATTAGTGACAATGTGCTTTTGGCTCAAGAACTACTCTATGGTTACAAAAAAAGGATCTTCCGGCTAGATGTGCTTTCAAAGTTGATCTCATGAAGGCATATGATATGGTTGAATGGGAATTCGTTTTGACTATGTTAGAAGAGATGCACTTCCATCCACGTTTCGTTGGATGGATACGTGCATGCATGACTTCTCCGACTTTTTCTATTAATATTAATGGCACGGCCGAAGGGTATTTTTTTGGTAAACGTGGGCTGAGACAAGGCGATCCAGTATCGCCTTATATTTTTGTGCTTGTTATGGAGGTTCTTCATGGAATATTAATTCAACATATTGCTACACATCCGAACTTTAGATACCATTGGAGGTGTCATCGTACTAAAACGGTAATGTTGAGCTTTGCTGATGACTTGCTTTTATTTTGTAATGCAGACGTGGAATCCGTTAGGGTCTTACAGAAGGGTACGGATTTGTTTGGCCAATTGTCGGGATTGAGAGCTAACCCGTTGAAAAGTAATATGTTCCTTTCTGCTCGAGCCAGTCCACTAACCGATGTGTTGCAACCCATTGTAGGGTATAACATCGGCTCTTTGCCCGTGCGATATCTTGGAGTTCCACTCATTACATCAAAACTCACTATTGCTGACTGTAAACCACTTCTCATGAAACTGGATGAACGTGTTGGTTCGTGGTCCAATAGAATGCTATCTTATGCTGGTCGTCTCCAGCTGATCCGTTCTATTTTGAATACATTGCACATATATTGGGCTGAAATCTTTATCCTTCCTAAAGGAGTGATCCGATGCATTGAAGCAAAATTGAGAAACTTTCTATGGAGAGGATCTTCGGGTTCGGGTTATGCTAAGGTGAGATGGTCCGTTATTTGCAAACCGAAAGAAGAGGGAGGGCTTGGTATTATTCTTTTGACACATCATAATAAATCGCTAATATTGCGTCATATTTGGAACTTGCTAGTAGATGATGGCAGCTCCGTGTGGGCGATTTGGGTTCGTGAATACCGGATAAAAATGAATTCTTTTTGGCTCCTACCGATTCCATCCTCTTGCCCATGGAGTTGGAGACAAATGCTTAAACTTCGCCATCAGGTGCAAAAAGCTTTTATTTATCATGTGGGAGATGGGCATCGCTTTCTACTTTGGAAAGACCCATGGCATCCACACGGAATTCTTATTGATAAGTACCCGCTTGGCCCAATGCTTACTGGATTATCGAATGATGTTAGATTGGATCGGGTTATTAACAGGGGAATATAGGATTGGCCGTCTACTACTAGACTTGAGATTGGTTGTATTGTCGAAGATTTACCCATTATTACTCAGTCTCCGGAGGATCGTATTTCATGGGGTCTTGCTCCAAATGGTATATACTCAGCTGCTAGAGCTACGCAGTTATTTAGAATCTCTGGTCCAAAGATGGAGTGGTTTGTGCTGATCCAAGGGAAGTGCCGTATACCGAGCCATTTATTTATTCTTTGGTTAGCTATTTATGAGCGGTTAGCTACTAAAAATAAACCTTGGCTGAACCAGGGGGATGATGTATACGTGTTGTGCATGGATAGAAGCAAAGAATCCCATGACCATCTTTTCTTTCAGTATAGTTACTCTAGCCGATGCATGGATGTTCTTCGACAAGAGATTCGGTTTATATGGGCTGGTCCTAATTGGAATAGGGGTGTTAAGAGAGCTGCTAAGATATGGAGGGTTAAACACATGGTGAACTATGCATATCGAGCCATGTTAGCTGCCATTGTTTACTTCATATGGCGCGAGAGAAATGATATGATTTTCGGTAATGTGAAGAATGAACCCGAGATCGTCGCTTACCGAGCCCTCAACATCGTACGAGACAAATTGATCACTATGCAGATTCCTGAATCCTTGACAAGTATGTCTATTAGTAGATTGTGGAAAATTGCTTGGTAGAGTTGTATGGTAGTATAATTTTACGAATTGGTTAGACCCATGTGTTATAATGTCATATCATTAGTAGGGTACTTGGTTGGAGTTTAGGTATTTTAGATTTTGTGATGAGGCCAACCCTCATGCACTTTCTTTGTATTTTCCTTTATTTATGCAATTGACCATTAACCCAAAATTTTGAGACAATAGGTAGTGGGGGGGCCCTCGAGAATCACCAACAAAATAACTATCATTATTAATAAAATAATAATAATTACTCCACCCGGTAATACCGATATCATGACATGAGTGGACATCTGAAATGGGACGCACGGTTAATTTCACATCGGATTCATCCTCCAGAATTGGAAACACTGATAATTCCACATCGGGTTCACCATCAAGAGTGGGAAACACAGGATTTATTACAGATTCTTCTTCATCAACTGGTACCTCATCAAATGTTGGCGGTCCGTCATAATCTGACCAACTCTCCATTTCAATATTGTTGGGCTCCTCCAATAATAGCCCATCACAAAATAATTTACTAACCTCAATTTGGTAATCATCCAAGACAATAAGTCCATTACGAGAAACTGAGTCGTTATAAAAATTAGGCCCAAAGCTGTCGTTTTCTTTTAACCGGTCAATCTCAGTACCAAGCTCAATTTCCCTCTCACTAGAAAACATGGTTAGATTCGGTTTCTCACCTCGATTAGGAATCATAGATTGAAGTGACATTAGTTTCAACACGATCCTCTTGTCCTTATCCCGCAACTCGTACTCGTTACTTCTTCCTCGATGTAAAACATCTCTATCGAGTAGCCATGGTCGTCCCAAGAGTACATGGCATGCATCCATCGGGAGTATATCGCATAATATGTTGTCGACGTACGAACCCATGGTTAAGCCGACCCGTACTTGTTTTGAGACTTTCACTTTACTCCCGTCATCGAGCCAATGTAATGCGTATGGTTTTGGGTGAGTAGTAGTGATGAATCCGAGCTTCGTCACCATCTCCCTTGACGCTACGTTGGTACAACTTCCTCCATCGATGATCACACTACACCATTTGTCCCCGACTTGACACTTGGTGTGAAAAATTTGATCCCGTTGTTCCGAATCATTTGAAATGGGTTTGACTTGTAAAGTACGAAGAACTAATGTTGTATCATAGTTTGTAGCCTCGTAAGTTTCACATTCTTCTCCCTTGTCTTCCTCCACGTTGGAATCACCTAGTCTTTCTCCTTCGTCCTCGACTAGCAACTCGTCTCGGATCGTGGTGGCTTCTCTTAGCGTCACAACTCGTTTGTTAGGGCAAGTATTTTGATAGTGACCGAATCCTTGGCATTTAAAACACCTTACTTTGGTTAGGCTCATTTCCTTCGGTACGCCGGGGGTTTTAGAAACTGTAGTAGAGATAGGAGTCGGTATCTGATACGGAATCAATCGTGTCAAATGCAGAAGACAAAGTAAGGATCGACGTAATTGACCTTACAACACGCCATGCACAGATTACTACGTATTTAGGCGGTAAAACGGACATAAGACGTGGAGTCTCGGTCTCAGCCGTGTCATATAACACGGCCCGTGTCATGCTATGCCGGAAGGTCAACAATCGGTCGGAAAATGGACGAACTGATGGAAAAACCACCACCGGCCGGAAAAATCACCACCTGCCGGAATTGGCCGATCACTGCCGACCGAACTCGGCCGTGTCGTCCGACACGGACGTCTCAGACTGGCCGAAATGCCGGGTCACCGCCATGACTCGACGACTGCCGTGTCGTCTGGCACGGCCGAGTCAAACTCTTCCGGATAAGCCAGAATCGACTGCCCAGACGCCCGACCGTGTTCCAGGACACGGCCGAGTCATTGCCGAAGCGCCGCGCCGTACCGAGTCACTGTCGGACGAGTCACTATCGGAAGGCCTCTTCGCGCCGCGACCGTGTCAAGCGGACACGGTCGAGTCATCACGGCTAGATGCGCGCGCCGCGGCGTGCCGATCGGCACGTGTCCGGCTGCATCAAAGAAATGACCATTATTGCTGATTTTTTTTATTTTTTGTTGTTTTTCCTTCCCTCACATATCATGATTAGACTTGCATGTTATGTGGGGTGTCTTATATTCATTTTGTTGTGTGATTCCCCCTCCCCTTGATTTGATTCCCTTGTATTTTATCTTGTTGTTTTGTTTTCATTTCAAGATCATGTGATCTTGTTTTATTCCTTAGTTGCTAAGAAGACTACCATGCTATAAGTAGTCTTGTTCTTGCTTTCATTAGATATTGTATGTTGAAGAAATAAGAATACACTTGTGTTTTCTTGCTGAATGCTTTTCATCGAAACCTTGATTATAATTCGACGCGTTTTCGAGTTTTAATCTAATCGATTCTCAATAGGTCTTGAGGAAAGATTACCTTATCAAACTATAGGTCTAGTTTGATAAATCATTCATATTGTTCTTGTTTACGTAAGCCGAATTGCCTTACTTTCGGTTATTTCTTACGAGTGTTACATATATTCGAGTGTTGTGAGGATCAATTATATTTCCGCTGCATTCCATACGAGTTTACGTCCACTTTCATATGTAATTCGTATCATTAGTGGCATCGGAGCCCAAGGTTACTTCCTTGGCGAATTTCTCTTGGCGATTTTCTTATCAAAACTATCTGATCATGGATTTTTCCGACAATTTCATGGAGAAACTACATGAGGCACTACACAGCATGCAAGAACCACGTTTTCAAGCAAGAAGAGGAGGATATGATGCACATTCACCGCGTCATGTGGATGAATTTAAAGTTAATGAACTTCCGGAATTTGTTGGAGGTACTAATCCTGAAGTTTACTTGGAGTGGGAGAGGAAGATTGAACGTATGTTCGACTTCAAGCACCTTAACGATGAGAAACGTTGCAAATATGCAATTCTCAAGTTAGGGAAGGGCGCTTCCTTATGGTTCGAGGGTATGAAAACACAGCGGGAAAAGAGAAAATCCGTTCTTGGGATTCTTTGAAGAAAAAACTACGTAAAAGGTATGTCCCGACATCACATCGGTTAACCTTATACCGAAAAATTGCGGAGTTCGTACAAGGGAAACTAAGTGTGGAAATATATCGAAGAATTTGAAGGCTTGGCCTTAATGGGAGAACTTGAAGAAAATGAAGAACAAAGAATGTCACGTTTTTTACGTGGTCTAAACCGAAACATTGCAAATACGGTGGAATTATACCCATACGGAGATTTTGACACTTTATGCGGACTATGCATAAAGATAGAAGCTCAAAACAAAGTGAAGTTTGCCAAAACCGAATTTACATCAAAGTTCGAGGATCCAAGTACCGGTACCGACTCCTATCTCTACTACGGTTTCTAAAACCCCCGGCGTACCGAAGGAAACAAGCCTAACCAAAGTAAGGTGTTTTAAATGCCAAGGATTCAGTCACTATCAAAATACTTGCCCTAACAAACGAGTTGTGACGCTAAGAGAAGCCATCACGATCCGAGACGAGTTGCTAGTCGAGGACGAAGGAGAAAGACTAGGTGATTCCAACGTGGAGGAAGACGAGGGAGAAGAATATGAAACTTACGAGGCTCCAAACTATGATACAACATTGGTTCTTCGTACTTTACAAGTCAAACCCATTTCAAATGATTCGGAACAACAGGATCAAATTTTTCATACCAAGTGCCAAGTCGGGAACAAATGGTGTAGTGTGATCATCGATGGAGGAAGTTGTACCAACATAGCGTCAAGGGAGATGGTGACGAAACTCGGACTCATCACTACTACTCACCCAAAACCATACGCATTACATTGGCTCGATGACGGGAGTAAAGTGAAAGTCTCGAAACAAGTACGGGTCGGTTTGACCATGGGTTCGTACGTCGACAACATATTATGCGATGTACTCCCGATGGATGCATGCCAGGTACTCTTGGGACGACCATGGCTATTCGATAGAGATGTTTTACATCGAGGAAGAAGTAACGAGTACGAGTTACGGGATAAGGACAAGAGGATCGTGTTGAAACCAATGTCACTTCAATCTATGATCCCTAACCGAGGTGAGAAACCGAATCTAACCATGTTTTCTAGTGAGAGGGAAATTGAACTTGGTACTGAGATTGGCCGGTCAAAAGAAAACGACAACTTTGGGCCAAATTTTTATAACGACGCAGTTTCTCGTAATGGACTTATTGTCTTGAATGATTATAAATTGAGGAAAGTAAATTATTTTGTGATGGGCTATTATTGGAGGAGCCCAACAATATTGAAACGGAGAGTTGGTCAGATTATGACGGACCGCCAGCATTTGATGAGGAACCAGTTGATGAAGAGGAATTCGTAATAAATCCCGTTTTTCCCATTCTTGATGGTGAACCCGATGTGGAATTATCAGTGTTTCCAATTCTGGAGGATGAACCCGATGTGAAATTAACCGCAAGGCCCCATTTCGATGTCCGCTCATGTCATGATATCGGTATTACCGGGCAAAGTAATTATTATTATTTTATTAATAATGATAGTTATTTTATTAGTGATTCTCGAGGGCCCCCCACTACCTATCGTCTCAAGATTTTGGGCCATGTACGCACTGCGGACATTTTCGAGATCAAATACGTAGAGGTTTTAATTAATTATCTTGATGACGAAGGAAGTCCGGAATTGAGGACAATTCCTTTTAAAGAAGGAGGAGATGATACGGAATCAATCGTGTCAAATGCAGAAGACAAAGTAAGGATCGACGTAATTGACGTTACAACACGCCATGCACAGATTACTACGTATTTAGGCGGTAAAACGGACATAAGACGTGGAGTCTCGGTCTCAGCCGTGTCATATAACACGGCCCGTGTCATGCTATGCCGGAAGGTCGACAATCGGTCGGAAAATGGACGAACTGACGGAAAAACCACCACCGGCCGGAAAAATCACCACCTGCCGGAATTGGCGATCGCTGAGCCAATCGGCCGTGTCGTCCGACACGGCCGTGCTGTACTCGTCCGGAAATGCCGAAGTCACTGCCCACAGGACTCGACCGTGTCGTCTGGCACGGCCGAGTCGAACTCTTCCGGATAAGCCAGAACCGACTGCCCAGACGCCCGACCGTGTTCCAGGACACGGTCGAGTCAATGCCGAAGTGCCTCGCCGTACCGAGTCACTGTCGGACGAGTTACTATCGGAAGGCCTCTTTGCGCCGCGACCGTGTCAAGCGGACACGGTCGAGTCACTGCCGGCCAGATGCGCGCCGCGGCCGTGCCGATCGGCACGGGCCGTGTCAAACTGCATCAAAGACAAATGACCATTATTGCTGATTTTTTTTATTTTTTGTTGTTTTTCCTTCCCTCACATGTCATGATTAGACTTGCATGTTATATGGGGTGTCTTATATTCATTTTGTTGTGTGATTCCCCCTCCCCTTGATTTGATTCCCTTGTATTTTATCTTGTTGTTTTGTTTTTCATTTCAAGATCATGTGATCTTGTTTTATTCCTTAGTTGCTAAGAATACTACCATGCTATAAGTAGTCTTGTTCTTGCTTTCATTAGATATTGTATGTTGAAGAAATAAGAATACACTTGTGTTTTCTTGGTGAATGCTTTTCATCGAAACCTTGATTATAATTCGACGCGTTTTCGAGTTTTAATCTAATCGATTCTCAATAGGTCTTGAGGAAAGATTACCTTATCAAACTATAGGTCTAGTTTGATAAATCATTCATATTGTTCTTGTTTACGTAAGCCGAATTGCCCTACTTTCGGTTATTTCTTACGAGTGTTACATATATTCGAGTGTTGTGAGGATCAATTATATTTCCGCTGTATTCCATACGAGTTTACGTCCACTTTCATACGTAATTCGTATCAGTATCATTGTGGTAATTGAACTCGAACTGGTACTTGGATCCTCGAACTTTGATGTAAATTCGGTTTTGGCAAACTTCATTTTGTTTTGAGCTTCTATCTTTATGCATAGTCCACATAAAGTATCGAAATCTTCATATGGATATAACTCCACCGTGTTGGCTATGTTTTTATTTAAGCCACGTAAAAAACGTGACATCTTTTGCTCTTCGTTTTCTTCTAGCTCTCCCATCAAGACCAAACTTTCGAATTCTTCAATATATTCACCGACACTTAGTTTCCCTTGCATGAAATCGGCAATCTTTCGGTATAAGGTTAACTAGTGTGATGTTGGCACATACCTCTTATGAAGTTTTCTTTTTAAAGAATCCCACGAACGGATTTTTGCTTTTCGCTCCCGAGTTCTTCGCGTCTTTACTCCTTCGAACCAAAAGAGAAGCACCCTTCCCTAACTTGAGAATTGCGTATTTGCAACGTTTCTCGTCGTTAAGGTCTTTGAATTCAAACATGCGCTCAATCTTCCGTTCCCACTCCAAATAAGCTTCGGGATCGGTACCTCCAACGAACTCCGGAAGTTCGTTTACTTTAAACTCGTCTGCATGGTGTATTTGACGTGCGTCATCCCCACGTCTTGCTTGCATACGCGGTTCCGGTAGACCGCTTAGTGCATCCCGGAGTTTCATCAAGAAATCAGGATCGTAGAAATCCATAACAAGATTCAAGAGATAGTTTTGAACAAAAAAAATCTTTGAAGAAATCGCCCAAGGAGATGACCTTGGGCTCCGATACCACTTATGATACGAATTATCCCGGAGAAGTGGATACGTATCGTTCAGAGTATATGTAGGAATATCGTAGCGGAAGTCTTTTTATGAGTATGGGTGTTTTTGGGTGTATTTTTGGATGTAATATCGAATATGACAATGAAAATTCGAACAAATGGAAAATGGAAGTAATATCGGAAAAAGTGATAATATCGATCAAGAAGACTTGAACGATCAAGAACAAAGGTTTATCGAATTAGACCTATAATTCGATAAGGTGATTTCTTCTCAAGACCTATTGAGAATCAATCGGATTAATAGCCGAAAACGCGTCGAATAAAAATCAAGTTTCAATGAAAAGCATTCACCAAGAATAGAAAACACAATGTGTATTCTTATACTTCAACATTCATAATACTATATTACAAGGCTAATCAACTCCTACTTATAGGAGGTGAAGTCTTACAGGAATCAAACAAAAAAAAAATAAAATAATTCAAAGATTTATAAAATCTTTGAATAATCAAAACAAATCAAATAAAATACATACAAGAAACATAAATCACAAAATGGGGGAAACATAATCCCTAAAATAAGTAAAAAGGAAAAGAGAAGTCAAAAATACATAAAAGTGTATAAAATATGTGGGCTGCCGGCAGGGACTCGACCGTGTCCCGTGACATGGCCGTGGCGCGGTCGACAGGCGCCGGTAGGGACTCGACCGTGTCCGTTTGACACGGTCGCAGCGCGACAAGGACGTCTGACAGTGACTTGGCACGGGCGCGGCGCGACAAGGACCGTAGTGACTCGACCGTGTGGCGCGACAAGGACGTTTGGCAGGACTCGACCGTGTCACCTGGCACGGTCGGGTTGGTCGGACAGCGAGATCTCCATATCCGGAAGAGTGTGACTCGACCGTGTCGGACGACACGGTCGGGTTCGGCCGACAGTCAGTTTGGTTAATCCGACACATCTCGGCATGGGCCGTGCCGGACGACACGGTCGAGTTCGTCCCAGCAGTTGCTCGTATTTTCCTAAGCAGTGCGATATTTCCTACAGAGCTCGACATTTTCCTAAGCTGACGACATTTTCCGGCAGGTTGTGTCATTTTCCGGCTTGTGTCCATTTTCTCGCCTAAAAATGTTGCCGTACATGCATGACGCGTTGTAAGGCCATTTACGTCGATCCTTGCTTTGTTTTCTTTATTTGGACTAGTCAATTCCGTATCAGTAAGGATTGACGTAAAACACCTCGACCATATTCCAACATACTTGGGCGAGAAAACGGATACGTGACTCGGAGTTACCTTGATAATCGGGCTTGGAGTAAATCAAACATAGACAACTTGCACCTTGGGGAAGGGGTCCAAGTAGTGAAGGCAAAAGAATAAAAAAAGAACTTTAGCACTTTCTTTATTATTAAAGTAGCAGGATTCTCGGCAGCATGAAGGGCGGCTATCACCTTGAAGACAAACCCACCTTTTACTTTTGTTTGCAAGTGACATGGGGAACCTTTTATTTTCTTTTTCTTATTTTAAAGACCAGCTTGTACTAGTTTAAATTATCTTGTCAGGCTACTTTTGCCTATAAATAGGGTTGATGGAGTTGTAATGAGGGGATTTATTTTGAATGACAAAACAACATACCTTGTGTATTGTTTAAGTTTTGGACGAGTTCCCTTCAAAACTTTGATTATTATTCGACGCGTTTTCGAATCTTAATCCGATTGATTCTCAATAGGTCTTGAGGAGAAATCACTTTATCGATTTATAGGTCTAATTCGATAAAACAACTGTTTCCGTCCTGTTTCGATATTCTTCTAGTTTTCGATACAGGGTCATACTTGTTCGGGATTCTGCATCAAGTGTTGTTCGATCGTTCGAACTTGTTTCATGTTTTCAATTAGCATCCGACCGAAATTTGCTGTTTCGAGTGCTGCTATTTGGAGGTTGCCTGTTTCGAGTCATTTCCATTCGGCCGGTTCCTGTCTTGTTGCTGTATCGAGTTGCCGTCATCATTTCCTGTCGCGTGCCAGTGTTATTGCTGTAGCGAACTGTTGTTATCAGTTCCTGATAGTTTCTTGTCGATAGCTTCCGCTCGTCAAAATAGCCTTCTGCTGTACCGATAGAGAATTCGCATCAGAATTCGTATCAGATATCCTACTCATCGGAAATAACATCCCTACTTTGCAAAGTGTTAAGCTTTGGCTAAGTAAATGTTTTACAATTAAGGACTTAGGGGAAGCTGCCTATATACTGGGTATAAGAATTTATAGAGATAGATCTAAACGGCTCCTTGCCCTAAGTCAAAGTACATATGTGAACAAGTTACTGAAACGGTTCAGTATGCTTAATAGTAGAAATGGTTCTTACCTATGTCACATGCCATAAAGCTCAGTAAAACTCAAAGTCCTTATTCGAAGGAAGAAAGAGATAGAATGATCCTGATACCTTATGCTTCGGCTATAGGATCTATCATGTATGCCATGATATGTACTAGACCGGATGTATCCTTTGCATTGAGTGCAACGAGAAGATACCAGTCTGACCCTGGTGAGGCTCACTGGCCCGTATCAAAAGCATAAGTACTTGAGAAGGACTAAAGATATGTTCTTGATATATGATGGTCAAGATAGTGACTTGGTCCTTATTGGCTATGTCGATGCCAGTTTTGAGACAGACTAATATGATTCAAAATCTTGAATGGTGGTGCTGTTAGCTGGAAGAGTTCCAAAACCAACCACAGCTGATTTTATAATGGAAGCTGAGTACATAGCCGCTTCAGAAGCAGCTAAAGAAGCTGTTTGGATGAAGAAGTTCATTGATGAACTGGATGTGGTTCCTAGCATTGTTGATCCAGTAAATTTGCACTATGATAACAATAGATCTATTGCACAAGCTATATAACTAAGATCACAACAAGCATCCAAACACGTACTTAGAAAGTTTCACCTCATTCGATAGATTGTCACTCGTGGCGATGTGAGGATATGCAAAGTTCACACGGATAATAACATAGCAGATCCTTTAACCAAGCCTCTTTCTCAAGCAAAGAATGATGGTCATGTAAAGGCTATGGGTCTTCAGTTTATGACTGTGTAGGACTACGAGCAAGTGGGAGATTGTTAGTATAATGCTCTATGTCTACTATTTAATAATAATGTGGAGACATTTATTATTATATAATATTGATTATATTATTGAATTAATATTCTGTTTACGATCATCAAGTATGTGACTTGATAGTAAAGCTCGTTATAGCATTAAAGAATATTTATTCTAGATATCCCTAGTAATATGATTACTAGTATGATGATGATACGATGACTATGTTTTACTGGTCATGAACATGAGATGTTATATCATGTCATAGATACATGTATATACATCATACTAGATATGACCAAACAAAGAGAATTATATATGGATTAAGTCATTATAATTCCTCTGACTGTTATATATTATTTCAGTTCTTATTACCTAAAGACATAACAGTTTCCTAAATAATGAGTACCGTATTTTAACACAATACCAAAGTCTTCTATAACAAGGGACCATACAGTTTGTGATTGGATACGGTACGATTTATGCAAAGGGAAGTAGTTTGTCCAGAGGGGACTTGTCCCTCCTATAAAACGGAGAAGATATCCATGGGCCCTTAATAAGTTAAATTGTTTATGATACGAATTACGTAAGTAATACGTATAGAATGCAACGGAAGATTAACAAGTATCAAAGTAACACTTGAATTTTACTAAGGGTGGCCGAAATTTGATGGTGTTCGGCCGTGAGGTAGTGTGATGTACGGAGTTTGGTGTGTTTTATCGAACTAGACCTATAACTCGATAAAAGGTAATCTCTTCCCAAGACCTTTTGAGAATTGATCAAGTTAATATCTCGAGACGCGTCGAAACAATAACTAAAGTTTGTCGAACTCGTTCAACGTATATTTCAAAGGAAATACAAGGTTTATTATGATTCAAGATATCTTACAAGTACAACGAGCACTACTATATATAGTAGTTTACAAGGATAATGATACAAAAACAACAAGAAAAAAACGAAAGTGCAAGTCTCCATCCCTTAGCATGTTCGGCCGATTCTTCAAGGTGGGGAAGGAGGAGATCTTCTTGATTTGGCAAGATGTGAAGACTTTTGATGATTCCCTTTCATCATGCTTGGGCCGCAAATCTCAAAGAGTGGGGAAGGATATCTTTACAAATTCAAACAAGATAAAGGTTTTGGTGATTTTGTCATAGAAAAAAGGATGCTTGACAAATCTTCAATCTTTGTGGACCAATCGGCCGAACATCCATGTTTCGGACCGATTCCGATGTTAATTCCGTCGCCATATTTACGTAACTCCTTTTCCGATTAACAACGTAACTCCAATCCGCGTATTCTTTTCTCCCAAGTATAATGATGCATGGCCATGCGTATCGTCGTGGACGTCGATTTTTATTGGAACTTCTTCGATTGGAATATTGGATATCGTATCATTCCCTCCTTCTTTGAAAGGAATTGACCTCAATTCCGTAATGCCATCGTCGTCAAGGTAAGGCGAGAGATCACCTACGTTGAATGTCGCGTGTACTCCGTATTCGCCTGGAAGTTCGACTTTGTATGCGTTGTCGTTCACTTTTTCCACAATTTTGTACGGACCTTCGGCTCTCGACATCAATTTGTTCTTCCGTTTGCTCGGGAATCTTTCTTTTCTCAAATGTATCCAAACTAAGTCGCCAACATCAAATAATCTCGCCTTTTTATTTTTGTTCGACTTCCGTTTGTACATTTCATTCACTTCTTTAATCCGTTCCCGTATCTTTTCATGTAACTTCATCATTGACTTGAGTTTTGCTTCGGCGTCTTTGTGAACCAATTCGTTGCTCGGCAAGGGAATCAAGTCCAATGGCAAGTGCGGATTTAATCCGTATACCACTTCAAACGGTGAATGGGCCGTGGCATAACCGGGTGATCGGTTGTATGCGAATTCCGCATGAGCAAGTTTAACGTCCCAATCCTTCTGTGTTTTATTTACCAACCCTCGCAATAATGCTCCCAAGGTTCGATTAGTTACCTCGGTCCGTCGGTTTGCGGGTGATGTGAAGTCTTGAATAGGAGTTTAGTACCTACTTTCCTCCATAAAGTATTCCGTAAGTAACTCTGATATTTGGAATCTCGATCCGACACGATAGTTTTTGGAACTCCGTGTAAACGAACTACTTCCCGGAAGTACAAGTCCGCCACATTGCTTGCATCATCGGTTTTGTGGCACGCGATAAAGTGAGCCATTTTCGAAAAACGGTCGACGACCACCATGATCGAGTCTTTGCCTCGTTGAGTACGAGGTAAAGCCACAATAAAATCCATCGAGACATCCTCCCACGGTCGTAACGGTATTGGCAACGGCATGTATGTACTTGACTTGAACGAACTTTTCATCATGTGACAAGTTACGCATTTGCTCACGATTGTGCTTACGTCACCATACATCTTCGGCCAAAAGAAATGTTCTTTTAGCACTTCTGATCCTTGGTCGAGCCGAAATGACCGGCTAGTCCTCCTCCGTGCGCCTCCGAACCAAAGAATTCCCGAATTGTATGTCTCGGCACACATAGTTTATTTCCTTGAAAAGAAAGCCATCTGTAAAACAAATTCCTCAGACGGGGCCGTTTTACAACGGTTAAAAATTTCCCCGAAGTCCCAATCGTCGTTGTAATGATCTTTCAAAGTCTCGAACCCCAACAAACGAACATCTAGTATCGACAGTAAGGCATACCGTCTCGATAGTGCATCCGCCACTACATTACTCTTCCCGTCTTTGTACTTGGATGAAAAGTGAAAAGATTGTAAAAATTCCACCCATTTTGCATGTCTCGGGCTTAGCTTACTCTGCCCGTTGATGTATTTCAACGACTCGTGATCCGAATGCAGCACGAAATGTTTCGAACGCAGATAATGACTCCAATGATCGAGTGCTCTTACGATAGCATAGAACTCCTTGTCGTAAGTACAATAATTCACTCGGGCGCCACTTAACTTCTCCGAAAAATAGGCGATGGGACGGCCTCTTTGAATAAGCACGGCCCCGATTCCAACTCCGCTAGCGTCGCATTCTACCTCAAACGGTTGTGAAAAATCGCGTAACGTCAAAATCGGTGCTTCACATAATTTTCCCTTTAAATTTTCAAAAGCCTTTTGGGCCGCCTCGTTCCATGCAAAGGTTCCCTTTTCGGACACTCCGTGATCGACCGAGATAGTGCTAAAGTCCCGTATGAATCGTAAAAAGAAGCGAGGCCATGAAATTACGGTACCTCAGTGATTGTCTTTGTGTTCGGCAACGACTTGATTGGCGCGATCTTCTCTTGTTCGACCGAAACTCCGTCTTTCGAAACAACATAGCCGAGAAAGACAAGACTCTCGACTAGGAAAGTACACTTCTCCCGTTTTCCATAAAGTTTTTGTTCCCTTAGCGTCTCAAATACGTACCGCAAATGTTCGAGATGTTCCTCTACGGACCGACTGTAGATCAAAATGTCGTCTAAGTACACGACAACAAACTTTCCCAAGAAAGGTTTAAGAACCTCGTTCATCAACCTCATAAAAGTGCTCGGGGCGTTGGTGAGGCCGAATGGCATCACAACCCATTCGTAAAGTCCATTCTTTGTTTTAAACGCCGTTTTCCATTCGTCTCCCTCTCGCATGCGGATTTGATGGTATCCGCTCCGTAAATCAACTTTGGAAAATATAACCGAGCCATGTAACTCGTCCAGCATGTCGTCTAGTCTCGGGATGGGAAACCGATACTTGACGGTGATGTTATTCACGGCTCTACTGTCAATACACATTCGCCATGTTCCGTCTTTTTTTGGTACAAGTAGAACTGGAACCGCACACGGGCTTAAACTTTCTCGGACATATCCGTGATTCATGAGTTCATCAATTTGACGTTGTAGTTCTTTGGTTTCTTCGGGATTACAACGATACGCCGCTTTGTTCGGTAATGGAGCTCCCGGTATAAGATCAATCTGGTGTTCAATCCCGCGGATAGGTGGTAATCCTACCGGCAAGTCTTCGGGAAATACGTCCGAAAACTCGTGTAATAGTGCATCTATCTCTTCCTCATTTTGCGATTTGGTGGCAAGATTTCGGACCTCTTTGATCATCATCAAATAAACACGTTCGCCATCGTCAATGGCGTGTTCGACTTCTTTCTCGTTTGCAAACATCGTAAGTTTCGGTCCTTCGACTTTTTTCGAACTCATCGTCCGGATAGCTTGAGGTGACATAGGTTTGAGAACAATTTTTTTACCTTTGTCACGTAACTCATACTCATTACTCCTCCCTCGATGTAGTACGTCCCGATCAAATAACCAAGGTCTTCCTAATAACACGTGACATGCGTCCATCGGTAGTACATCGCATGTAATATCATCGCCATACGAACCCATGGTGAGTCCGACCTTCACTTGCCTTGATACTTTCACCTTGTTTCCATCATCGAGCCAATGGAGTGCATACGGCTTAGGATGGGCCGTGGTGATCAAGCCGAGTTTTGAGACCATCTCGCTTGATGCCACGTTTGTACAACTTCCACCGTCAATGATCAAGCTACACCATTTATCTCCGACACGACACTTCGTGTGGAAGATTTGGTCTCGTTGTTCTTCGTCACTTGGGGCGGCCTTCGTTTGTAACATGCGAAGGACGAGGTTCGTGTCATAGTTCGGGGCATCGTATGCCTCGCATTCTTCTTCTTCTTCGTCAGCTTCTAAGTTAAAAACGTCTCCAACTCTTTCTTCTTCGGCTAGTAATTCTTCTCGGGCGGCTATGGCTTCTCGTAACGTCACAATCCTCCGATTTGGACAAGCACTTTGATAGTGTCCAAATCCTTGACATTTGAAACACCGGACTTTAGATAGGCTTGTTTCTTTTGGTGTGATAGGAGTTTTTGGGATGGTAGTAACGGGTTGGCTTGTGGTGACAGGTTTTGGAAACGAGCTAGAACTCGCGCCAAAGTTGGTATTTCCGTATTTAGGTGGGAATTCGGGTTTAGAGAGTTTTGTTTTGTTTTGATTTTCCAACTTTATGCAAAGTCCGCATAAAGTATCAAAGTCGGAATAGGGGTAGAGTTCCACGGAATTAGCAATGTTTTTGTTCAAACCTCGTAGGAAACGGGACATCCGCAATTCTTCGCTTTCTTCAAGTTCTCCCATCAAGGATAAGTTTTCAAACTCCTCGATGTACTCCTCGACACTTAGTTTTCCTTGCGTGAGTTCGAAATTTTACGATACAAGCTTAACTTGTGTGTAGTCGACATATCTCTTTCGTAGTTTCTTTTAGAGAATCCCACGAACGTATCTTCTCTTTTCCTACACGAACTCTTTGTGTCTTCATTCGCTCAAACCAAAGGGAAGCTCCTTTCCAAGTTTGAGGATCGCATATTTGCAACGTACCTCGTCATTGAGATCCTTGAACTCAAACATTCGTTCAATTTTTCTTTCCCACTCCAAATAAACCTCGGGATCGGTGCCGCCTACGTACTCGGGAGTTCGCTTGTCTTGTATTCATCGGCATGTCGTGGTGCATGCATGGTGTCGTATCCTCGTCGTGCTTGGATTACGGGCTCCGGTAAGCCACGAAGAACGTCACGTAGTTGTGCCACTTCTTCATCGGTGAATGCCATCTTCTTGAGTATCGTCGAGAATTGTGAGGCAAATGTCTCGGTACCACTTATGATACGAATTACGTAAGTAATACGTATAGAATGCAACGGAAGATTAACAAGTATCAAAGTAACACTTGAATTTTACTAAGGGTGGCGAAATTTGATGGTGTTCGGCCGTGAGGTAGTGTGATGTACGGAGTTTGGTGTGTTTTATCGAACTAGACCTATAACTCGATAAAAGGTAATCTCTTCCCAAGACCTTTTGAGAATTGATCAAGTTAATATCTCGAGACGCGTCGAAACAATAACTAAAGTTTGTCGAACTCGTTCAACGTATATTTCAAAGGAAATACAAGGTTTATTATGATTCAAGATATCTTACAAGTACAACGAGCACTACTATATATAGTAGTTTACAAGGATAATGATACAAAAACAACAAGAAAAAATCGAAAGTGCAAGTCTCCATCCCTTAGCATGTTCGGCCGATTCTTCAAGGTGGGGAAGGAGGAGATCTTCTTGATTTGGCAAGATGTGAAGACTTTTGATGATTCCCTTTCATCATGCTTGGGCCGCAAATCTCAAAGGGTGGGGAAGGATATCTTTACAAATTCAAACAAGATAAAGGTTTTGGTGATTTTGTCATAGAAAAAAGGATGCTTGACAAATCTTCAATCTTTGTGGACCAATCGGCCGAACATCCATGTTTCGGACCGATTCCGATGTTAATTCCGTCGCCATATTTACGTAACTCCTTTTCCGATTAACAACGTAACTCCAATCCGCGTATTCTTTTCTCCCAAGTATAATGATGCATGGACATGCGTATCGTCGTGGACGTCGATTTTTATTGGAACTTCTTCGATTGGAATATTGGATATCGTATCAGTTTAAATGCATGGCCATGCTCAAATTGATCAATAAAGAGTTATCGACAAATATTTGAATTGGACAATTGTAACTTGAGATCAAGAATATTAATTAAGCTATATAAGGCCGACTTATCCATGCCTTATGCTTAATTAGGATATCGCGCGATGAGAGGATTAAATATTATACAGTAACGGGATTTCGTTCGTGCCGTCGAATTAATTCTTTTAATGCGGGTAGTCATAATGTCTAGCTAGAGGCCGCTTATGATTTATGACTCATAAAACTGTTTTTATACTCATTGTCATATTAATTAGAACCTACATGGTCACACACTTAAACGAGCAGAGCAGCTATTTTGTTCTGGTTAATTATGGTTGGTGAAAAGGTTGGTGAACCCTTAGCCATTTTGAGGACTATAAAAGAGTGTCTTGTGATAGCCCTCACATAAGACTTAATCACAACTGAATACATATTTGTGTAGAGAGAATCAAAAATCTGATTTTGATATTTCTCTCTCTCAAAGTCTCGAAGATAATATTCAAAAGTTGAATAATCAAAAGAATCAAGAACATATCTTCATATCTTTGAAGATTGATTCTTTGACCAAGAAAGTATTTAGAATACTCTTCTAATCTTCATATAATCTTGTTAGTTAGATCTTTAATAATATATTGAATAAGATTCATAGTTGTATTTTAGATCAAAGTTCAAGAACATTTGAATAATATTCTTAGTGTTCTTGTTCTTACCATAATCAAGAACATACCTATACTCAAACTGATTTAAGTAAAATCTTTGTTGAATCGGAGCTAGCAATCCGTTAGATGCTCAGGAATTGTTCATTGTGTGGATACCATAGAGGACGCTCGCTTCTTGCAACGTCTCTAGAAGGCTCGATCGAAAACACTCTACAAGAGGTAACAATCTTGTTCTTCGTAATTTGATAATATACTTGGATCCTCGTAAGGTTTTTACATATTTTATTTTACTTCTGCTGCACTATTTCGATATATGATGAGATCATAAATCTTATTAGTTCGACAAAATCCCAACAGTTCGTGCCTATATGATTGTGTCTTGTCGTGTTGCGTGTTTGTTTGCAACTTGGTTGTTGGTGTTGGACGCTGGCGTTTGCGTGAATTGTCGTTCCATTGGTAGGTATCGTTGCTGTGATGAGTTTTTGGTGCGATCATATTGCCTGTGTAGTAGGAGTAGCGCACGCTATGTGCATGGATAGCGCGAGCTACTAAAACATTGCTAGCGCGCGCTAAGTCTCCTTTAGCGTACGCTAACGGAGGATGCAGAAGTGGTGCAGAAGCTACTGCATTGGGCTAGGAAGTTGATTAGCACACGCTATGTATTGTGGTATGGTGCGCGCTAAGGTGCAGCAGTAGCGCATGCTGCGGTGAAAATAGCGCATGCTAACTGGTGGTTTTGGAACAGTCCAGAAGCTACTGGACTGGGTTGGAGTGTTGATTAGCGCATGCTAACGCTTGCAGTTAGCGCGCGCTAACTGGACAGTTGTGTAGAACGTCTTTTGTTTGTGATTCGATAGCGCACGCTAATATGTATGATTAGCGCGTGCTAAGCTGTCCAGTATATAAACTGGACAACAGTTTATTTTTCTCATTTCTCACTTCTTTCTCCTCTCTTCCGCGGGTTTGAGACGAGTGTCCCTAGGGCTGATGATCTTGGTTGATTTCTGCCCCATCCAAGGTGTTTTTGAGAGTCTTAGGTGATTTTAACATCATCTAATCTATTATTCTTTGTCGGATCGAGGTGTTTCCCCATTTTTCCTTGAGTTGACCTTTTTGGAGATTTGTTCTTGATTCCGATTCTAGTCTGATCTTGATGAATCGGTTGGTGTTATACGACATTATTAATCGTGTTCTATAGATTGTATATCCATATTTCGAGTTTGTTTAACTTGATTGACGATTCGAGTGTTCTTGGGAATCATTGAACATTTAATGCTCGATTAAATATTTGAATGAGTTTTCCTTTGGTAGTTTGATGGGATCTCCGTTGTTATTGGTCCGTATCCTTATTGTGATCGCATTTTTGTTGTTTCTTGCGGAAGTTGTAGGTTTCGAGGCACTTCGGTCGAGCCATGTTGGTCAGAGTATTTGCGTGCCGATTTCGAGGCAAGTATCTTACTTATACGACTTGTATCTTGTGACTAGAAATCACGTGTTGGGTTTGTGATGATTGGTTTACCTTCGTAAACATGGTTCATGTGAATTGGTTATGTATTACTTGTCATTAATGTTTGATGTTATTGGTGTTGTTCTTAAATGTTCAACATGGTGTAATTGTGTTAGTTGTGATAATGATGTAGGTTTGGATGTGTACTCTGATGCGTATCGATCAGGATGTATTGATTGGTAGTGTATTGTTGGTTTAGTATTGTTGATGGTAACGTCAGATCGTTGAGATTGTGCTATGTGTGCTGGATGTGTATAGATTGTGGTAATCAATGTGATTGATTGATCGTGTCTATTATTGAGGTAATGTGAACGTGAATCTTGTATTTGTAATGCGAAGTTCACTCGTGTGGGTTATACGGGACCTACGAGGATTCATGGCAGTGGACCATGGGATCGGAACTTAGTATGTAGTGTTGTGGTCCAATCATGCGGTCTCATGATGCCTACGATGACACCTGACAGAAGATCATGGGGTCAAGGCGCAGTACGTCCAACCGTGTGGGTTCGATGGGACTTACGGTGATGATAGTGGATCGTGGAGTCGGAACTGTTATGGTAATGTTGTGTTTGGTAAAGACCGTTTGGGTTGTTGAACCTATGGTGACTCTGATACGATTACGGCATCTCCAAACGAAGTAAGAATCGACGTAGGTGACGATACCAAGTTGCATGCACATGCACCTACGTACTTTGGTGAGAAAACATCCGCGGAAATGGGAACGATCTTAATAATCGGAACCGGGATAACTTAGACGTATCAAAACATGCACACGTATGCATGTTCATGCATACAAAATCGGCCATATTAGGGGAGATTTCGGCCGATTGTGATGGGTGATCCTTAAAGGATCTTTTGTCCCCACTACCTTAAATAATTGCTCTCATTTTTCAAGCCCACCAACAAGATCAAGGAAAGAAGGCTTGATTCACTCCACTCTCTTGAAAGTTTCGGCCGAACCATGTGAGAAGAAGAGGCCAAGATGTCACTTTCATGATCAAGTCATTATCAAGCCTTACAATATATCACATGAGGAGGATTCTTGTCCACTCCCTCTTGGAAGCCCCACGTCCAAATTATGCACATCAAGCCAAAATGTTGTGATCTTTGTAGAATAGTTTAATAAATGCTTGTATTTTAGCTAGATTTTGTTTGATCTTGTTTGGCTTGTTTAGGAGATATAATGGCTATATAATAGCCTCATCCTCAACCTTGAATAAATGATCTTGAAGCTTGCAAAAACGAAATACATGTTATGTATTCTAGTTGAATGATTTTCAGCACACTTCAATTATAATTCGACGCGTTTTCGAGTTGTAATTTAATCAATTCTCAATAGGTCTTGAGGAGAGATTGTTTTATCAAACTATAGGTCTAGTTTGATAATCTACTTTCATTTTTATTCGTGTTTTCACAAAGCCGAATTGCCCTACTTTCGGTTGAATATTACGAGTGTTACACAAAAACGAGTGTTGTGAGGAAATAAAAATAACCGCTGCATTTTCCGACGAATTTACGTACATATCATACGTTAATTCGTATCATAAGTGGCATCGGAGCCCAAGGTTACTTCCTTGGCGAAATTCTCTTGGCGATTTTTCTTATCAAAACTACCGTATCATGGATTTTTCCGACGATTTCATGGAGAAACTACGTGAAGCACTACACACCATGCAAGAACCACGATTTCAAGCAAGAAGATTGTACTCAAACCGATGTCCCCGCAAGCCATCCGTTCGATGAGTTCTAGTCGAGTGGAGAAACCAAAACTTACCATGCTTGCTAGTGAAAGAGAAATGGAACATGCCATTAATGACGGGGAGCGAGTATACTTGGTGATGTTTAAAGAGACACGGGACGAGAACATAGGAGTACGAAATGACGGAGAGCTAGATGTGTTGTTACGCGAATTTGAGGATGTTTTTCCCGAAGAATTACCGTCGGGTTTACCACCTATTCGCGGTATCGAACACCAAATTGATCTTATACCGGGAGCACCACTTCCTAATAAAGCCGCATATAGATGTAATCCCGAAGAGACGAAGGAGTTACAACGACAAGTCGAAGAGCTTTTGGACCGCGGATATGTCCGGAGAGTTTGAGTCCGTGTGCGGTTCGGTCTTACTTGTCCCTAAGAAAGACGGTTCTTGGCGGATGTGTGTGGATAGTCGGGCCGTGAACAATATCACCGTCAAGTATCGGTTCCCTATCCCGAGACTTGATGATATGTTAGACGAACTACATGGTTCGGTGATCTTTTCCAAAGTTGATTCTGAGCGGATATCATCAAATCCGAATGCGGGAAGGTGACGAGTGGAAGACGGCCTTCAAAACGAAAAATGGATTATATGAGTGGACCGTTATGCCTTTCGGTCTTACAAATGCGCCTAGTACCTTCATGAGGTTGATGAACGAGGTACTTAAACCATTTCTGGGGAAGTTCGTGGTTGTGTATTTGGATGACATTCTAATCTATAGTCAGTCACTACAAGAACATTTCGGGCACTTAAGGCTAATCTTTGAAACCTTGAGGGACCGAAAATTGTATGGAAAAAAAGAGAAGTGTTCGTTCCTAGTCGAAAGTATAGTCTTTCTCGGCTATGTCGTTTCGAAGGACGGAGTGGCGGTTGATCAAACAAAAATCGAAGCAATTAAATCTTGGCGACCCCTACGACCGTGACGGAAGTGAGATCATTTCACGGACTTGCTTCTTTTACGGAGGTTTATTCGAGACTTCAGCACCATCTCAAGCCCGATAACGGAGTGTTTAAAAAAGGACCATTTGTATGGAACGGGCTGCCCAAGGAGCTTTCGAGAAGTTAAAGGCCAAGTTATGCGAAGCACCGATTCTAACACTACCCGATTTTTCTCAACCATTCGAAGTTGAGTGTGACGCTAGCGGAGTTGGAATTGGGCGGTTCTTATTCAAGGTAAACGACCTATCGCTTACTTTTCGGAGAAGTTGAGCAGGGCTCGGTTGAATTATTGTACTTACGATAAAGAATTCTATGCTATCGTACGGGCCCTTGATCATTGGAGTCATTACTTGCGGACGAAGCATTTTATCCTACACTCGGATCACGAATCATTAAAGTACATTAACGGGCAACATAAACTGAGTCCGAGGCATGCCAAGTGGGTGGAATTCCTACAATCATTTCACTTTTCATCCAAGTACAAAGACGGTAAAAGCAATGTCGTTGCGGATGCGTTATCTAGAAGGTATGCCTTACTCTCTACTCTGGAGGTTCGGTTACTTGGTTTCGAAATGTTGAAGGAATGTTATGAAAATGATGAAGATTTCGGAGAAATTTTTACTCGTTGCAAATCTGGTCCGTTCGGGGAATTCATGTTACAAGATGATTTCCTATTTAAAGGAAATAGACTTTGTGTTCCAAAACAGGCGGTTCGGGAATTATTGGTCCGAGAAGCTCACGGAGGAGGTTTAGCAGGACATTTTGGCACGGCTAAAACGTTGGAAGTACTAAAAGAACATTTCTTTTGGCCTAAAATGCTAAAAGACGTTTACAATGTTTTAAGTAAATGTGTAACATGTCACATCTCGAAGAGTTCGTTCAAACCGGGATCATATATGCCTCTACCGGTTCCAGAAAGACCGTGGGAAGATGTATCCATGGACTTTATTGTCGCTTTACCCCGTACTCAACGAGGTAAAGATGCTATTATGGTGGTTGTTGATCGGTTCTCAAAGATGGCTCATTTCGTGGCTTGCCACAAAACCGACGACGCAAGCAACGTGGCCGACTTATACTTCCGAGAGGTGGTTCGTTTACATGGAGTACCGAAGACTATTGTGTCGGATCGGGATTCTAAATTCCTTAGCTATTTTTGGAATACTTTATGGAGGAAAGTGGGAACGAAGCTCTTATTTAGCACTTCGCACCATCCGCAAACCGATGGTCAAACTGAGGTCACAAATCGAACTTTAGGAACGTTGTTGCGAGGACTTGTGAATAAAACGCAAAAGGATTGGGATGTAAAACTTGCTCATGCGGAATTTGCCTATAACCGATCCCCTACACATGCTACGGCACATTCTCCTTTCGAAATCGTTTACGGGTTAAATCCTTATATACCCTTGGACTTGATTCCATTGCCGAAAGACGAGTTGGTACACAAAGATGCGGAGTCGAAACTTAAGTCGATGATCAAATTGCACGGACAAATACATGATCGAATCAAAGAGGTGAATGATGAATACAAACGGAAATCAAACAATCACAAAAAACCGAGGCTATTCGAAGTAGGCGACTTGGTTTGGGTACACTTAAGAAAAGAGAGATTTCCGAGCAAACGCAAGAACAAACTCATGCCGAGGGCCGAGGGTCCTTACAAAATCGTGGGAAAAGTGAACGACAATGCGTATAAGATAGAACTTCCGGGCGACTATGGGGTACACGCCACTTTTAACGTGGGCGATCTATCTTCTTACCTTGACGACGAGGGAATCACTGAATTGAGGTCAATTCCTTTCAAAGGGGAGGATGATACGATTACGGCATCTCCAAACGAAGTAAGAATCGACGTAGGTGACGATACCAAGTTGCATGCACATGCACCTACGTACTTTGGTGAGAAAACATCCGCGGAAATGGGAACGATCTTAATAATCGGAACCGGGATAACTTAGACGTATCAAAACATGCACACGTATGCATGTTCATGCATACAAAATCGGCCATATTAGGGAGATTTCGGCCGATTGTGATGGGTGATCCTTAAAGGATCTTTTGTCCCCACTACCTTAAATAATTGCTCTCATTTTCAAGCCCACCAACAAGATCAAGGAAAGAAGGCTTGATTCACTCCACTCTCTTGAAAGTTTCGGCGATCCATGTGAGAAGAAGAGGCCAAGATGTCACTTTCATGATCAAGTCATTATCAAGCCTTACAATATATCACATGAGGAGGATTCTTGTCCACTCCCTCTTGGAAGCCCCACGTCCAAATTATGCACATCAAGCCAAAATGTTGTGATCTTTGTAGAATAGTTTAATAAATGCTTGTATTTTAGCTAGATTTTGTTTGATCTTGTTTGGCTTGTTTAGGAGATATAATGGCTATATAATAGCCTCATCCTCAACCTTGAATAAATGATCTTGAAGCTTGCAAAAACGAAATACATGTTATGTATTCTAGTTGAATGATTTTCAGCACACTTCAATTATAATTCGACGCGTTTTCGAGTTGTAATTTAATCAATTCTCAATAGGTCTTGAGGAGAGATTGTTTTATCAAACTATAGGTCTAGTTTGATAATCTACTTTCATTTTTATTCGTGTTTTCACAAAGCCGAATTGCCCTACTTTCGGTTGAATATTACGAGTGTTACACAAAAACGAGTGTTGTGAGGAAATAAAAATAACCGCTGCATTTTCCGACGAATTTACGTACATATCATACGTTAATTCGTATCAGACTCGTGACGGTGGATCACGGAGTCGAGATTGATTGTGACTGTTATGTTTGGTTAAGACTGTGCGGGTTTTTGCACTTACGGTGACTCGTGACAGTGGATCTAGGAGTTCGAGAACATGTTTTGATGAATGAAGTTTTTGAAAGGAAAGTTTACGTAGAGCTGAGGCCGAAGTGATTTGTGGAAATTTCTGTTGAGATTTGAAATGAGACTTGGGTTAAGACCCTAAGGTTTTGATAAAGGTTTTCATAAACTTAGGACTCGATGTCCTAAAGACTTTGTATTTTTTTTTTTAAACTTCATAGATGTTGAATCTATCTAACGGCTTCAAGTGCTTTGTTTTCTAAATACTAAAACCTCTAGGAAATACTTACTGAATGGTGCTCCTTATCTGATTCGTGATTGTTGTATGCTTGCTACATGTAGTATGGTTATGATACTTGTGCTGGCAAATTCAAATTGCTATGCTTGGTTCGTGGGAGCAGTCACATGATTAGCACGAATGATGATGGGCTGCGATACTAATCAAGAGAAACGGAGTTCAGTCTGATGTCGTCGTGTTATGGAATTTTTCTCAGTCTTCCGATGTGCTACGTCGTTTTGTATTTGGACCCCTGCGTGGGTATGTGTTGTAAAGAATTTATTTTAGCTTGATTTAGTTGTGCGACCTTATCAGTTCGTGTCATCATCTTGGCTGACCCCGGCCGGTCAGACAGTTGGTCGTTTTATAGCTTTACGGCGTGTGATTCCCGGATTTGGGGGTGTTACAGAATCGTAGCAAGTACTTCAAGCAGAGACTCGACTAAGAATGAAAATTCTCCTTCATTGAGGAGGTAGACTCATTGACTTGGTATGCTTCTCTTTTGTCTTTTGTAGTTGATGGGAAGATGAGCTTGCTTCACTGATATCCCGGAGCAGTTGTAGAGTTTATAAATGAGATTTTTACCGAAGTCTTTTCCAACTCCGTAGAATGGCCTCGTTAGCAGATGGCTAAAGATAGATGAGAAAGGAGTTGAAGAGTGTGACAGTGTAGAATGGTTTTTCTCTGGAGAATACGGGAAAGAAAAATGAGAGAGACGACTTCGAAAGGAAAAGAAAGTACTAAACACTTCGGATAATAAAAAATATATATATTTCACATCTGTTACAAAGAAAACCGATGTTAAAATGATACATTAACATGGCTTTTTTACGGACTGGTGTAAAATCGGAAAAATTCAAATGGATTTCACATCGGTTACAAAGAAAACCGATGTTAAAATGATACACTAACATAGGTTTTCTACGAACCGATGTAAAATCGAAAAAATTCAAATGAAATTCACATCGATTTTCTTGAAACCGATGTGAGAAAATACACATTTTACATTGGTTTTTATAAAAACTGGTGTTAAATTAGTAATTTTTGTTGTAGCGATATTCGGTATACGTGATATTGTGCGGAAGCATATTTAAAGGTGCGGAAAATAAATTGACACAGGATTTATAGAGGTTCGGCCAAACGTGCCTACGTCCTCTCTCGGTATCTTTTTCTATAGGCTAAAGATCAACTTCTACACCTCTCTTCTATCGGTCGCGGGATTACCGTTACAATTCTCGTCTTCTGTCCGAGATAAACCGTTCACACACTTGTCTTTTTGTCGGTCCAAGTTAAATCGTTTTCCTTTTCTATCGGACAAGGAATCAACCTATCTAGCTTTCTATGGGTACTAGACAAGCCTCACTCGGATATAGATTGCGATTCTAATAATGTTGGATCCTTGATCCTAATAACACCGAATCGAATCTTATCCATTCTTTTACCTCTCGTGTATGAATTTCGTGTATCACACTCAAACTCTTGACAATATAAGCTCAAGTATAACAACTAGAATGATTACAATGATATCTTAAGTATGAATGAATTGCCTCAAGGTTGTTGTGTTGATTGATACCAAATAGTTTGGTATTTATAGGCATTTTCCTCCAACTTGCCGTTACTGCCAGTCTCACTTAACATGCGGTCTTGCTTTAGCGTGCGCTATTGCCAGTTGCGTACAGTAATATTTGATGCTTACTTACGTTATCTGATGATCAGTTCAGTCCAGTGGCTACTGTAATATCCGGATAAATTGTTGAGTATTTTCATCCGTATTTGAACCTTGTATTATTCGAATTTGTGATATCAATAATCGAAGTATGATCTTTCTCGTATTCGTATTCGCATGCATGATCATGTCAACCTTATAACTTTATACATGCAACTACATCGTAATGCACGCTAGCTAGTAAGTGATACGAAAACAACTATTCCGAATAATGATACGAAAATGACTATTCCGAATGAAGAAGATTGGAATGCATTTTTAGTGATCGGACTCGGAATAACGTAGACATGTCGACATGCATACGTAGTATGCACCATGCATACTAAAGTCATGAATTACATTCGGCCGCCCCATTCCCCAACACCATGAAGATTTTGTCACATTTGTTATCTTTTCATTACAAGGTCTTCACAAATCTTTGTCAAAGATCATCACAAAGATTCCACCCCCACATCACAAACACATCCCCCCCCCCCCTTTTCATGTTCAAAGTCTTGAAGTGTCACTTTCAATCATCCTTCAAACACCACCAACAATCGTTTCCCCCCCCCTATCATTTTGTTCAAGTATGTCACTTTCAAAGATTTCCTTTGATATTGTCCCTACTTTGAAGATACCTTCCCCACCATTACTACAAATCGTCCAAGCCTTCCCCACCTCAATAAAAAACGGCCCAAGCATGAGAATTTGATGAAGACTTTCATCAAATATCTTCTTCATGTCACCATCACCATAATACTTCCAAATGAAGATATTTCTCCTTCCCCACCTCACTACAAAATCGGCCCAAGCTTAAGATTTGATGAAGACTTTCATCAAATATCTTCTTCATGTCACCATCACCATAATAACTCCAAATGAAGATATATCACCTTCCCACCATGATACCTCACGATTTGAACAAAAGAATTTGATGAAGACTTTCATCAAATGTCTCTTTCATGTCATTATCCTTCATGTCCTAATCACCATGATAATTCCAAAAAGACTTGATATCATATCACCTTCCCACCATGATACCTCACGATTTGAACAAAAGAATTTGATGAAGACTTTCATCAAATGTCTCCTTCATGTCATTATCCTTCATGTCCTAATCACCATGATAATTCCAAAAGACTTGATATCATATCACCTTCCCACCATGATACCTCACGATTTGAACAAAAGAATTTGATGAAGACTTTCATCAAATGTCTCCTTCATGTCATTATCCTTCATGTCCTAATCACCATGATAATTCCAAAAAGACTTGATATCATATCACCACAAAATCCTCATGAACCCTACATGATTCGGCCGATTTGAAGGAGTTGCTAGGAAGTTTCATTTCTCGTTTTGTTGTATTTTCTTACGGTTGGAAACTACTATATATAGTAGTACTTGTAACATTTGTAAATAATCTGGAAAGTAATAAACCTTGTATTTCTCTGAAATATACGTTGAACGAGTTCAACAAACTTTAGTTATTGTTTCGACGCATCTCGAGATTTTAACTTGATCAATTCTCAATAGGTCTTGGGAAGAGATTACCTTTATCGAGTTATAGGTCTAGTTCGATAAAACACATTCAAATCCATACACTATCCTACATCACGGCCGAAAACCGTATAATTTCGGCCACCACCTTGTACTTTTGATCGATATTTTGATACTTGTCCAAACGTAATAACCTTCCGTTGTATTTCATACGCTTTACGTACACTTACATACGTAATTCGTATCATAAGTGGTATCAGAGCCCAAGGTCATCTCCTTGGGCGATTTATTCAACGAAATTTTTTGTTGAGATTAGCGTAGTCGGAAGAAAACAAAGTTTCCCGTGGATTCGACCGTTGGATCGTCACGAAATTTTGACAAAGGTAAGCCAACTCATTGAACTACATTCTTAACGGTGGAGATCAGATTCTTTGATCATCTTCTTGGTTCATTCTTCACGGATTTCTTGGCAAATTTTCTGTCCGATTTCTTATCAAGAACTATCTCTTGATTCTTGTTATGGATTTCTCGGATCTCGACTTCTTGATGAAACTCCGTGACGCACTAAACTGCTTACCGGAGCAACATATGAAAGCAAGACATAGAGACGACGCCAACGATATTGATTTCTTGGCCAAATTCCGCAGCATACCGGAATTTCACGGAGATAGTAATCCAAATGCGTGCATAGATTGGCTTCGTGCTTGTGAGGAGCACTCGGACTTCAAGGCTGCCCCGATCAACCGCCGCGTTTCGTTGGTGGCAAGGCGCCTCCGCGGTAGCGCCGCCGTCTGGTGGCAAAAATTGAAACAGTCCCGTTCACAACAACGTAAGCCTAAAATCCAAGATTGGCTTAAATTCAAAAAATATTTCAATCGAAGGTTCAAATCCCCATCTTACCACCAATCCTTCGACGCCTCGCCGCCAACCTTTGATCAAAGATTTTTTTTTTCATCGAAGAATTTCCAGCGAAGTTTTTTTTGACGAAGACGATGTCCCTACCACCATTTTCAATGAAGTAGACGAGACAGAGTTTTCAACGGAGCAATTCAACAAAGAAGATGAGTTGAGCCGTGTCTCCCTAGTCGACGAACCTAGATCTTGCTACTTTGATCATGGGCCAGTTGGTTGTGTTGGCCAAATTGACCAAAACGGACCAAATTATTTTAGTAACGCGAAACAAGATCACGGCCTTATGCTTTCTGAAACGGCTAATATTGAAAATGAACTCTTTGTCACTGACGACTTTGATATGACAATTTCTGCGGCATTTTTTGATGACAAAGAAGACGATGGTTGGAGTCGAGCTGCCCTATCGGAGCAAAGTGGGTCGTATGACCTTGTTGCGGTACGAAACGAGCCTAGTGGATTAATTTTTGATGAGACATTATTGGAGGAGCCCAGCAATATTGAAACGGAGTGTTGGTTAGATTATGACGGACCGCCAGCATTTGATGAGGAATCAGTTGATGAAGAGGAATCCGTAATAAATCCTATGGTTCCCACCGTAATAAATTCTGTGTTTTCCATTTTTGATGATGAACCCAAGAAATCAGTGTTTCCAATTCTGGAGGAAGAACCCGATGTGGAGTTAACCGTGCGTCCCATTGCAGATATCCACTCATGTCATGATATCGGTATTACCTGGCGGAGTAATTATTATTATTTTATTAATAATGATAGTTATTTTGTTGGTGATTCTCGAGGGGGCCCCACTACCTATCGTCTCAAGATTTTGAGCCATGTACGCACTGCGGACATCTTCGAGATCAAATACTTAGAGGCTTTAGTCAATTATCTTGGTGACGAAGGGAGTTCGGAATTGAGGACAATTCCCTTTAAAGAGAGAGGGAATGATACGAAAACAACTATTCCGAATAATGATACGAAAATGACTATTCCGAATGAAGAAGATTGGAATGCATTTTTAGTGATCGGACTCGGAATAACGTAGACATGTCGACATGCATACGTAGTATGCACCATGCATACTAAAGTCATGAATTACATTCGGCCGCCCCATTCCCCAACACCATGAAGATTTTGTCACATTTGTTATCTTTTCATTACAAGGTCTTCACAAATCTTTGTCAAAGATCATCACAAAGATTCCACCCCCACATCACAAACACATCGCCCCCCCCCCCTTTCATGTTCAAAGTCTTGAAGTGTCACTTTCAATCATCCTTCAAACACCACCACCAATCGTTTCCCCCCCCCCCCCTATCATTTTGTTCAAGTATGTCACTTTCAAAGATTTCCTTTGATATTGTCCCTACTTTGAAGATACCTTCCCCACCATTACTACAAATCGTCCAAGCCTTCCCCACCTCAATAAAAAACGGCCCAAGCATGAGAATTTGATGAAGACTTTCATCAAATATCTTCTTCATGTCACCATCACCATAATACTTCCAAATGAAGATATTTCTCCTTCCCCACCTCACTACAAAATCGGCCCAAGCTTAAGATTTGATGAAGACTTTCATCAAATATCTTCTTCATGTCACCATCACCATAATAACTCCAAATGAAGATATATCACCTTCCCACCATGATACCTCACGATTTGAACAAAAGAATTTGATGAAGACTTTCATCAAATGTCTCTTTCATGTCATTATCCTTCATGTCCTAATCACCATGATAATTCCAAAAAGACTTGATATCATATCACCTTCCCACCATGATACCTCACGATTTGAACAAAAGAATTTGATGAAGACTTTCATCAAATGTCTCCTTCATGTCATTATCCTTCATGTCCTAATCACCATGATAATTCCAAAAAGACTTGATATCATATCACCTTCCCACCATGATACCTCACGATTTGAACAAAAGAATTTGATGAAGACTTTCATCAAATGTCTCCTTCATGTCATTATCCTTCATGTCCTAATCACCATGATAATTCCAAAAAGACTTGATATCATATCACCACAAAATCCTCATGAACCCTACATGATTCGGCCGATTTGAAGGAGTTGCTAGGAAGTTTCATTTCTCGTTTTGTTGTATTTTCTTACGGTTGGAAACTACTATATATAGTAGTACTTGTAACATTTGTAAATAATCTGGAAAGTAATAAACCTTGTATTTCTCTGAAATATACGTTGAACGAGTTCAACAAACTTTAGTTATTGTTTCGACGCGTCTCGAGATTTTAACTTGATCAATTCTCAATAGGTCTTGGGAAGAGATTACCTTTATCGAGTTATAGGTCTAGTTCGATAAAACACATTCAAATCCATACACTATCCTACATCACGGCCGAAAACCGTATAATTTCGGCCACCACCTTGTACTTTTGATCGATATTTTGATACTTGTCCAAACGTAATAACCTTCCGTTGTATTTCATACGCTTTACGTACACTTACATACGTAATTCGTATCAGTAAGCGTAATGTACGTTATGAGCCACAGACAACGTACGCTATGAGCAAGGCATAACGTACGTAAGGCATTCAATAATTGATCAAGGCGGCGAGCACATGGGCCAGTTGGTGGAGGGCCCAGATAAGATTCCCGCGGCATGAATATGGACAGTTTTGGGTCAATGGGGATTAACATATGCTAAGTGATGTATATAGCGTACGCTAAGTATGGTTGATTATGTACGTAACGATGTTGATGTAGCGTACGTAAGAGAGAACAGGAACGAGGCAGTAAGCTATCATTTGATGATAACGTACGCTAAGGATAGTAGATAGCGTAGGCTAAGTGTATAACGTACGTTAAGCACTAAGGCTAACGTACGTAAAGCTTAGGGCATTATAAATGGGACAACACCCCATTTCATTTCACCTCATTTCTTTTCACTTCCCTTTCATTTCCTTCAAGCCCAGGGAGCTCCCTTCGATACTTTAACAACTATATATCATCTATACTCGATCATTGAGGATTGGAAGCACCTTGGATTGGTACTCAAGCTTCCGGTGTTGGATTTTCGTCAAGTGTTCATCATTGTCTTCTACATTAAGGTATGTTGATACTTTCCAAACTCTAATTCATGTTCTTAAGGATGTCATGAGCATACTATGATACAAAACCAACTACTCCAAGCGAAGAAGACGAAGTAAGAATTGATGTAAAACACCTCGACCATACTCTAACGTACTTGGGCGAGAAAATAGATACAAGACACGGAGTTACCTTGATAGTCGGAATTGGAATAACTTAAACAAAAGGCAACTTGCATCTTGGGAGGGAGGAGGTCCAAGTGGTAGCTAAACAATAAAAGAATTTTCAGCATTTTCTTTACTACAAAAGCAGCAGGATTCTCGGCAGTATACTTGGTAAAAGGCGGCTATCACCTTGGAGACAAAACCCAAATTTTACTTTTGTTTGCAAGTGACATGGAGAACCTTTTATTATCTTTTCATTATTTTAAGAACAGCTTGTAATAGTTTAAATTATTTTGTCAGGCTACTTTTACCTATAAATAGTGGCGATGAAGTTGTGATAGAGATTATTGAATGTTGAAGAAATAAGAACACACTTTGTGTTTTCCCTGGTGAATGCTTTTCATCAAAACTTTGATTATTATTCGACGTGTTTTCGAATCTTAATCCGATTGATTCTCAATAGGTCTTGAGAAGAAATCTCTTTATCAAATTATAGGTCTAATTCGATAAAACAACTGTTTCTATCCTGTTTCGATATTCTGCTCGTTTTCGATACAGTTTTATACTTGTTCGGTATTTCGAATCAAGTGTTGTTCGATCCTTCGAACTTGTTTCCTGTTTTCCAATTCGCATCTGACCGAAACGTGCTGTTTCGAGTGTTGCTGTTTGAAGGCGGCCTGTATCAAGTCTTTCACATTTGGACAAGTTCCTGTCTTGTTGATGTATCGAGTGACTGTCATCCTTTCCTGTCGCGAGTGCCTGCCGCTAGCCCGTGTTATTGCTGTAGCGAACTGGTGTTCTCAGTTCTTGACAGTTTCTTGCTGAATAGCTTCCGCTCGTCAAAACAGCTTCCTGCTGTGTCGATAGCGAATTCGCATCACCAACGAGAATTCGTATCATAAGTGGCATCAGAGCCCAGGTTCTTGATCTTTGGCATTATGGATCTAAATGACGCTGATTTCTTGGCAAAACTTCGCGACGCATTGCGTGACGTACCAGAACAATGCGACCAGCGTTGGCAACCTAGACGTGGTGACTATGAACGACCCTCACGCCATGTCGAAGAATTCAAGGTGAACGAGCTTCCGGAGTTCGTTGGAGGGACAGACCCAGAAGTTTACTTGGAATGGGAATGTAAGATTGACCGCATGTTCGAATTTAAAGACCTTGACGATGAGAAAAGGTGTAAGTATCCAATTCTCAAGTTGGGGAAAGGAGCTTCACTTTGGTATGAAGGAATTAAAACACGAAGAGCTCGTGCGGGGAAAGAAAAGATCCGTTCGTGGGATTCATTAAAAAGAAAACTTCATAAAAGATATGTACCAACATCACACCGGTTGTCCTTGTACAGGAAGATAGCAGATCTCTTGCAAGGAAAGTTGAATGTCAGTGAATACATTGAGGAGTTTGAGAATCTGAATTTAATGGGAGAAATGGAGGAGAATGAGGAGCAGAAGATGTCGCGATTCTTGCGTGGCTTGAACCGAAGCATAGCTAACTCGGTGGAACTGTATCCATACTGTTGGAACATTTTGTTCCATGCATAATTTAATAATGTTTTGATGATTTAGGTTGCTAAACAAAACAAAACAACGAAGAGGCGAAGCCAAGAATCGAAGAAAACGAAGCTGGAAAATAGTGTTCTGCACAAGCCTAACATACGTAACTCAGCATGATTAACGTACGTAAATGAAGCAGCCTTACGTACGTAATGGAAGTAATATAACGTACGTAATGTAGTTCAAACCAAGTGAACGTTGGAGAAGTCAAAGTCAGCAAAGCATACAACGGATATATGACGTCATCAGTGACGTAATGTTAACGTACGTAACAGAGGAAAGTTAACGTACGTAACTCAAAATGACGAAACTCCCTGGACTGGATCTGAAAGAGGCTTACGTACGTAACCCGTGATGGTTAACGTACGTAACGATGCTTACGTACGTAATGGGATGGATATAGCGTACGTAACTAAGGTCCTGGCAGCTAACGGCTAGTTTGAAGATGGAGGCTATAAATACCATGTCTATGGTATTGATTGAGTACAACAACTCAAGCAAACGAGACATACATCTGAGAATCATATTGATACTATTGTTGTTGTAATATTGAGCTTACATTGAGTGATTGAGTGTTATACACAAAATCATACACTAGTGGTAAAAGAAAAGATACGATTGTATTCGGTGTTATTAGGATCAAGGATCCGGCATTGTTAGAATCGCAATCACTCTCTTCGTGAGGTTTATCTAGTACCCATAGAAATCTAGAGAGGTTGACTCCTTATCCAATAGAAAAGGAAAACGGTTTAACTTGGACCGACATAAAGATAAGTACGAGTGGTTTATCACGGACCAATAGAAGGCGTGATTGTAACGGTTATACCTCGACCGATAGAAGAGAGGCGTAGAGGTTTTTATCTTGATCCTATTGAAAAAGATACCGAAAGAGGACGTAGGCTCGTTTATAGCCGAACCTCTATAAATCCTTGCGTCATTTATTTTCCGCAATATTATTTTCGCTTCCGCAAACGGCGCAAATATCCGATCCCGTACCCAACAATTGGTATCAGAGCGGTACTCCAATACGCGGCTTAACATCCGAGGAGAAAAGATCCAAAAATGGCGTTTCAATTCTCTCCAGTCGAAGGCCTTGCTCTCAACCGACCACCATTCTTCGATGGCTCAAATTATTTGACATGGAAGAAAAAGATGTCAATCTTTATTCGTGCCTACGATATAGAGATTTGGAAGATTATTTGTCTCGGCCCGAAGGTTCCTATCAAATCCGACGGTACGCTCAAATCTTTCGAAGAATACGACGATGCCGATTGGAAAAATGACCATCTAAATTGTAAGGCTGCTCAACTCTTATTTTGTGCCTTAAATCCGGAAGAGGTCAATCGAATCTCATCGTGTGAGAGTGCGAAAGAAATATGGAAAATTCTAGAAATCACACACGAAGGGACGACTCAAGTCAAGGAGACGAAAATCAATATGCTTCTCCATGACTACGAGTTATTCATGATGAAAGGTGACGAGTCCATCACCAATATGCTCGACCGATTCTCGGTCATCACAAATGGACTTGCGTCATTCGGAAAACCATTATCTAGTAGTGAAAAAGTTAAGAAAATTTTAAGATCACTACCTAGCGAATGGGACGGCACCGTGAACGCGATTATGGAATATAAAGATCTCAACACGCTCGATTTTAGTGCCCCTGTTGGTTCACTAATTAATTATGAGATTGTACTAAAATCACGAAGCGTCAAGCCTAATCCGAAGGAACGATCATTAGCCATGAAGGCTAAAGTATCAAGAAAGAAAGAAGAAATCCTGGTGGAGGAAAGCGACGAAGAAGCGGCATATTATGCCAAAAATATTAATAAATTCCAAACCTTATTAAACCGGAGGAAGAAGGATATCTTGAGCGAATCTAAGAAGTTCGACAATTCTTGTCGACTATGTGGAAAACCAGGCCACTTCGCTAAGCATTTCCGAGCCAAACCAAAAAAGGAGGTTCTCATGGCAACATGGAGCGATGAAGACGAAGACGATGATTTCATCAATCAAAATAATCTCGCTCTCATGGCCCGGAGTTCGTTCGACGACAGCGATGTCGAAAGCCAAGAAAGTACATCCTCCCGTGATGAACTTTTTGATGCATTTGAATTATTTCATACGGATTTTCAAAATGCATTATCGGAAATCAAATCCCTTAAGTCTAAAATTAAATCTTTGGAAATTGAAAATTCCAAAATTATCGAGAAGGAAAAATTTGTTGAAATCGATTATTCAAAGTGTATTGAAAATGAAAATATTTTGAAGAATGGTCTCGCTAAAATTCAAACCGAGCTTAAATCTTTGACAAAGAAATTCTCGTGTGGAAACGGGAAATTTGAACAAATGCTTGGTGTTCAAAAATATACTTTAAATAAAGAGGGGTTAGGATTCAAACCACGTTCGAAAAACGAATCCGTTAATTTTAAAATACCCCATTGCGAAAAGTGTTTGAAAATCGGGCATCACATTTCAAATTGCAAAAGCCCTCGCCGGACGATAAAAATTAAGAAAATTTGGGTTCCTAAAGGAACAAATATTTCAAATATTGTTTATGTCTCGAAACAAAAACCAACTATAGGTTGGATCCCCAAAAATTGATTTTTGTATTTTACTCAGGGGGAGTATATTTTTTTAAGGGGAGATATTATTCTCAGGGGGAGTTTTTACCCTTTATGCAAATATTCTTAAATTGTATCATGCATATTTTATATTTTGGTATTATTTATTTCAATTTTTTTTACTTTTTGATGAAAACAAAAAGGGAGAGAGAAAGGAGGAAAATGGGATTTACCCTGAAAGGGGGAGAAACGAAGGAATTGAAAAATGAAGAGGAGAAGTCGAAAAAATGACAGAAAAAGAAAAATGAGGAGACGTCGAAAAGATGATGAAAATTTGTAAAGTCAAAAATAAAAAGCAAAGGAAAGAAGGAGAAAGAAGAAGTCGAAAAAGAAATGGGAGAAGAAACTAACGAAATGGACAAAGTCGAAAACTTTGGTCTGTACACATATACATATATTTATATTTTTTTGCAGAAAAATCCCATTGACAAAGTGTTGTTTTGTAATCATCAAAAAGGAGGAGATTGTTGGAACATTTTGTTCCATGCATAATTTAATAATGTTTTGATGATTTAAGTTGCTAAACAAAACAAAACAACGAAGAGGCGAAGCCAAGAATCGAAGAAAACGAAGCTGGAAAATAGTGTTCTGCACAAGCCTAACGTACGTAACTCAGCATGATTAACGTACGTAAATGAAGCAGCCTTACGTACGTAATGGAAGTAATATAACGTACGTAATGTAGTTCAAACCAAGTGAACGTTGGAGAAGTCAAAGTCAGCAAAGCATACAACGGATATATGACGTCATCAGTAACGTAATGTTAACGTACGTAACAGAGGAAAGTTAACGTATGTAACTCAAAATGACGAAACTCCCTGGACTGAATCTGAAAGAGGCTTACGTACGTAACCCGTGATGGTTAACGTACGTAACGATGCTTACGTACGTAATGGGATGGATATAGCGTACGTAACTAAGGTCCTGGCAGCTAATGGCTAGTTTGAAGATGGAAGTTATAAATACCATGTCTATGGTATTGATTGAGTACAACAACTCAAGCAAACGAGACATACATCTTAGAATCATATTGATACTATTGTTGTTGTAATATTGAGCTTACATTGAGTGATTGAGTGTTATGCACAAAATCATACACGAGTGGTAAAAGAAAAGATACGATTGGATTCGGTGTTATTAGGATCAAGGTGTAACACCCCCAAAACCGTATGGGAATATTACACGCCGTAGACACTTTCCGCAAGGATCTACCAGGCTAAACGTCCATAAACAACCAAATGCTTGCCCGGCCAGTGTCAAACAATATATTAATACAGACCGTTAAGGTCACTTACACATAAACACACAGACCGATGAGGTCACACAACTCTATCAACAGGACTGACGAACAACATTACCCACACAGGGGTCGAAATACAATACAACGGAAGACTGAATCAACTCTAACAATACAACTAAACTCTACCAACTCTCAACTCTTAATTAGTATCGCAGCTCGTCATCCCCTTGTGCCAATCCTGTGACTGCTCCCCTGAACCTGCATGTACCTGGACGCAGAACAGACATCCACCCCTCGATTACTCGGGGGTTAGTAAAACTCCACTGTTTTACTAGTGCAAGTATAAAACGATACGAAATGCAACAAGTAAATAGCAACTACGTATTTAATACGGAAATAAATTATCAAAATGTTCCCGAGAAGTTTTAGAATTTCGAACGCAAGTAAGAGATATTTGAAAAGGAACACATCATCTCGGGGATTTTTAAAGCAGAAATTCTTTTGGACCTCGAGTCCCAATTTACAAAACCTTTTCGTAAACATTAGGGCCTTAGCCCGAATCTCGTTTCAAAGCACACTAGATAATATATCATTTTGAGTCCGAGATCCATATTTAAAATGTTACCCAAACAATCACTGCTACACGATCATTGTTCGTACACATCATGTACCGAACTCCGGAGGCCTCGACAGACCTTACCCGGACCACACACACTGTTCGTACACATCATGTACTGAACTCCGGAGGCCTCGACGGACCTTACCCGGACCACACACACTGTTCGTACACATCATGTACCGAACTCCGGAGGCCTCAACGGACCCTACCCGGCCACACACACTGTTCGTACACATCATGTACCGAACTCCGGAGGCCTCAACGGACCCTACCCGGCCACACACACTGTTCGTACACATCATGTACCGAACTCCGGAGGCCTCAACGGACCCTACCCGGCCACACACACTGTTCGTACACATCATGTACCGAACTCCGGAGGCCTCAACGGACCCTACCCGGCCACACACATCGTTCGTACACATCATGTACCGAACTCCAGAGGTCTCGTCAGACCCTACCTGGATCACACACCTTGTTCGTACACATCATGTACTAAACTCCAGAGGCCTCGTCAGATCCTACCTGGAACACACGCACACACATCGACACGACACAACTCATAATCATCAAATGTCAAGCCATTCCACATTACACCGAAATGTACAATCAAGTATGTAAACCAAAACAACACAAATATCATGAACATCACAACGACTCAACAATGACCAACCACGCCTGGCACAAACTTAGATGATTTGCACATCCAACACAATTCCACGATGTTAAATAAGTAAAGGTATTATCGTTACCATCAATTGTTCGTAATAATCAATTCATACGAAGCATATACACGAAAATAAACTAATGCATCACAACCATAATATGACGTCCCTATTCACAAGACACAATTCATATAGTAAAATACTTGCCTTAATAACCGCTACCGAATACTCCGGACAACACGGTTCGACCGGGAAGCTTCGAAACGCCCGATGCTATCGAAACGGTAGATGACGACGAACGGAAGGGTTCAACTCGGTTTCTTCGCAAGAAACTCAACCCTAACAACATATAATCAATAAATCATCGATCATACGAGGAAGAATAATCGTAGAACGCCCGAAAACCCCTCTAAGACATTTTACCGGACACCTTCAAGGTGTCGGTCAAGAACTCGACCCAAATAACGAATCGATACGATCCAACCATGGAATGATAAGGGAAATGATATAATACATCTAAATACTCATCAATCCATCATAATCCTACGTTAAATCGGATTAATCGGACGAAAACAACCAAAATACCCAAATTCCCCAAAACTAGATTTTTAGAAATCTAACCTTGATTCGGTAGATCGGAAGAGGTTATGGGATGATTGATTGATGATATGAACTCCAAGACTTCATGGATTTATTGTCCAACGACATCTCTCCATGATCAACACACCCCCAGCCGTGGAAGAGAAGAAAAACGAGTGAGAAATGGCTGAAGAAAACGCCCGCTGGCCTTAAATAGGCTGACTGCCGGCCGAGTTACGTACGTAACCGGCTAAGGCTTACGTACGTAACCGAGTCACTGCCCCAAATCTGCCGGCCCGTTACGTACGTAACCGGCCAGGGCCTTACGTACGTAACTGCCGAGCACTACCGGCCGTAACTCGGCCAGTGCCGGCCTGGGCCCCAACGACCCCGAAACCCGAACCTGAATACGAATCGAAGATACGGTTACGAAGTACTCGCAAAGACGAAGTCGAGCACTAAGAGAACACATGATTCCGACCACCCGAAGGCTCGAAATTCGACAACGGAAGGTAATTACCCCAAACTTTGGGAAATTACGAAAATGGCCCAAAACGTCCGAAAATCACGATACGTGATCGAATAACCAAACCGAAGTTTACAACACGTCTAACAAAGTTAAACGTACTTACGGGAAACTCGAAACAACAGTTTCGAACGAGATTCGCAAGAATCGAACTCAAGTGCGGAAAAGTCGCCAAAAGCACGGACCTCAACAAAACAACACCAAAACGAACTCGGATAACAAAAAGTGCAGAATTAATCATTCTCAGAATAACGAAACGGTCACGAGCAAGTCGTCAAAACGGACTTCCGCGGAAAAAAATTTTTACCGGAAATCGAAATTACGGGTATTACATTCTACCCTCCTTAAAAGAAGTTTCGTCCCGAAACTTAAAAAAAGTAGGGAGAAGTAAAATCCACTGTCAGGAGGACTCGACGAGATACACAAAAACCGAAAACTCGCGCCCGACGGCGAAACGCTGCAAGAAACGCAAAGGGACATACGGCGTGAAAACACGCTCCACGACGACCAACACAATGCCACCGACTATGATTCAAAACAATAACGAGCAATTAACGTCACATCACATGCACACATTTAATCAAAGAAACGCACGCGACAACAAGCCGCACCCGACTAAAACGGCTATGCGAAAGAAACAAATAGAATACCACGATAGAAATCACTCCGATACTCATCAACAAGAAAATGTCCGACGTCAAAACACAAACAATTCAAGATAATAGAAAATGAGAATACCGGATATTACATTCTATCATACAAAAAAATAAGTTCCGTCCCGAAACTTAAACTAAGATTATCACAATGATACGAAACAAAATATAACGACACATAATAAAATACCATGCTCATGACCTTGCGGTCCACTGACACGCCTCCGTAGGTTCAACAACTAAACGGGAACTTGCACAAAACAAAATATCATTCAACAAGCTCCAAATGTAAAAGCGTCACAAAATACATCTCTACACGTGAAACAATCCGTGCAGCGAGTACCAAAAACACCATCAATAGACATCACTGGGCCCTCCGGAAGTAGGAATATAATTCCGGTCCCTTATCATCTCGGCAACAATCTCGCAGTACTGAACTCGATGCCCCTCGTGTCCACAATTATAACAAGTCACTGGCGGTTTCTTACAATGCGCGCGTTCATGGCCTAGAACGTTACAGTTGAAACACCTAAGAGCATTACCAGAACATAAAGACACTGACTTGGGTCTTTTGGGTTCTCTAACTGACCGAGAAGGTCCCATACTCGGCTGATACGAGGGTTGAGGTGTGGGAATCCCAATTTCCTTACTTCCCGATGCACCATTGGAAATCTTCTGTTTTTTCGCTACCGATACGAACTCGGTAGACATTATAAGCATCTCAAACGCCAAGGCTCGATCCTGATAGTCCTTCAAGGTTGTACACATAAAAGGAGCCATACACTGCCGAATTTGAGGTTTCATATGCATATCGAAATAACGAACCTTATCTGCCTCACTTTTCACCTGATCCCGAATATAACACAGCTTTCGATTATAATCGACTATCGCATGGGATATCGACACGTCTCGGGGAGTAGCCGAGAAAAACTCGACAATCCTACGCTCTTTAACAGGCGGCGGACAATACTCGGCCTCCATGGCAGTTTTGAATTCGGTCCAAGTAGCGGTACGATCACTAGGCACTACGGCCTCCCACCAGTCTGCAGCTTCCCTGTCGAGTAGGTATTGAGCAATAGGCACTCTTCTCTCATCGGGGCAAGCTACAGCATCAAATGTTCTGTCCAACTGGAAGAGCCAATTCTCCCAGCCTAACGAGTCCGAAGAACCTACAAAACGGGGCGGGTGCATTCTCATCACATCTCGTAACCACTTACCAGCTCCGTTATCTTCATCCGGAATCCCGTGTTGGTGTACGGTCTGATTCATATGCGCCAACTGGTCAGTCACCTGACGAAGGATGGTGGCGGCGCCAATATCAACATTACCTCTGGATGATTGCTGCTGATCACGACCACGACTACGACCACGTCCTCGGCCACGGACTCTCGGCATACTGGACGGACGACCAATAAGAATAACACATCCAAACAAATATCACAACGTCAAGATAAGACAATAAATAGCAGCACGTTAAAACATCAACTCCAAGTCATCACACAAGTGCACAAACTAACACTGTAATTTTAGAACTTCATTAAAAAAATAATCCACACAGTCACATCAACAGAGATGTTTGGATTTTACCAAATCAAACACGGTCAAAACCACACACGTATCGCAAGGATCAAACACTAACAACAAAAACAAAATGCTTCTGGGGTATTATTCAAATGATAAAATTTTAAAATTCTCAAGTTTGAAAAAAAATTGGTGAAATGAAATTTTTGAAAACACTTATAATACCTCGGTCATTTAATCAAAACCATGTATCTCATTATCAAAACTGTTTTGATTGAAGCTATTTGCAAAACAACACATTGAGGCTTCAATCTTTTCGCTAGACGATATCGTCAAAATGACCTTATCAATATATCATTATCTTTACTAGCGTTATACGGGGTAACAACATGTTACCACGCCATCCATCACTGATATATCAACAGAGATTAAATAATCAAGGGGCACGGGTACAATTGTAATAACAAATTTCTACCGGGTCTGTCAAAAGTTTACGGCCGTAACAACATGCAGTTTACGGCCGTAACAACTCTGAGCTTACGGCCGTAATGGAAAACATCTTACGGCCGTAACATCTAGCTGCAGGACTGCAGAATTGTCACAGTACCCCCAACACACAAACACATAACATTTAAATTCCGAAAATTAGGGTCGTTTTGCAAAACAAGATTTTTCCAAAAATTTTGATTTCCACAAAAATGCTCAAATCAGTAGTCTTTAAGGAAAAACGTTTTCAAAGCTACCCGTAGCGGGTATAATTACAACAATACAAAATAGTCGACATTAAAACCACATGCCCAAATGGCAAACAGGGTCGCCAATTCAATCACATACATCTCATGGCATCACGTTTAAATATGCAACAAAACCATTTATCGGAGTCTCTCGCGAACCCTACCGTGAAACCCATCAAGGTTCACAACTTTCACACCATACCAACCCACATGGTGGTTCAAGGGCCAAACATCAATACATCCAGTTCTATACACATACAGCGTATCTATGTATCGAATACAACTTCATTACACAACACCGTGTAAATAAAATTATGCACCACAAATATCACACATAAATGAAATCATGAACACAGATATTATGCATAAAAGAGGAGACTTACGTCCACAGGCCGCACGGAGACGACGGTCTCCCACGATACTAATCTCATCCGACAACATATCCAACGCGTTGTGACTACGCACAACTCAACTTGTCACCTGACGACTCGAATGACAAGACAACACATTACTCGACAAATCACGACTCGACTTGACCCGACAGCCGCCTAGGTTTCCGCAACCTAAGCTCCGATACCATAAATGTAATACCCCCAAAACCGTATGGGAATATTACACGCCGTAGACCCTTTCCGCAAGGATCTACCAGGCTAAACGTCCATAAACAACCAAATGCTTGCCCGGCCAGGGTCAAACAATATATTAATACAGACCGTTAAGGTCACTTACACATAAACACACAGACCGATGAGGTCACACAACTCTATCAACAGGACTGACGAACAACATTACCCCCACAGGGGTCGAAATACAATACAGCGGAAGACTGAATCAACTCTAACAATAAAACTAAACTCTACCAACTCTCAACTCTTGATTAGTATCGCAGCTCGTCATCCCCTTGTGCCAATCCTGTGTTGCTCCCCGAACTGCATGTACCGGACTTGAGCAGACATCCACCCCCCGATTACTCAGGGGTTAGTAAAACTCCACTGTTTTACTAGTGCAAGTATAAAACGATACGAAATGCAACAAGTAAATAGCAGCTACGTATTTAATACGGAAATAAATTATCAAAATGTTCCCGAGAAGTTTTAGAATTTCGAATGCAAGTAAGAGATATTTGAAAAGGAACACATCATCTCGGGGATTTTTAAAGTAGAAATTCTTTTGGACCTCGAGTCCCAATTTACAAAACCTTTTCGTAAACATTAGGGTCGTTTCAAAGCACACTAGATGATACGAATTACGTAAGTAATACGTATAAAATACAACGGAAGTTTAACAAGTATCAAAGTAACACTTGAAAATTACTAAGGGTGGCCGAATTTGGATGGGGTTCGGCCGTGATGTAGTATGATGTACGGAGTTTGATGTGTTTTATCGAACTAGACCTATAACTCAATAAAAGGTAATCTTTTCCCAAGACCTATTGAGAATTGATCAAGTTAAAATCTCGAGACGCGTCGAAACAATAACTAACGTTTGTTGAACTCGTTCAACGTATATTTCAAAGGAAATACAAGGTTTATTACTTTCAAGATGTCTTACAAATACAACGAGCACTACTATATATAGTAGTTTACAACCGAAAGAAAATACAACAAAACGAGAAAACGAAGCTTCCTAGTAACATACTAATCGGCCGAAAATATCAAGGAGATACCATCTTGGATTTTATGTTGAAGAAGAACCAAATATCATCCCTTGCACTTCTTCCAATCGGCCGATCTTTATCAAGGAGTGAGGAGGATTTTGTGAAGATTGATATCAACCTCTTTGGACTTATTATGGTGAATAAGACATGAGAGACAATGACATGAAGGATGAAAGTCTTCACTCCATCTTTATGTTTCGGCCGTTTGTGTATATGGTGGGGAAGGAGAAAATAACTTCATTATCTTGTCAAGATATGAAGTCAAGTGAGGTCCCTTTCAAGCATGATATGGCCGATTTTTCATGCTTTCGGACCGATTCCGTCGTCGAATTTTACGTTATTCCGATTCCGATTAACAACGTAACTCCAATCCGCGTGTTCTTTTCTCCCAAGTATAATGATGCATGACCCTGTGAATTTGTATCGTCGTGGATGTCGATTTTGATTGGAGTTTCTTCGACTGGAATATTAGATATCGTATCATTCCCTCCTTCTTTGAAAGGAATTGACCTCAATTCCGTAATGCCATCGTCGTCAAGGTAAGGCGAGAGATCACCTACGTTGAATGTCGCGTGTACTCCGTATTCGCCCGGAAGTTCGACTTTGTATGCGTTGTCGTTCACTTTTTCCACAATTTTGTACGGACCTTCGGCTCTTGGCATCAATTTGTTCTTCCGTTTGCTCGGGAATCTTTCTTTTCTCAAATGTATCCAAACTAAGTCGCCAACATCAAATAATCTCGCTTTTTTATTTTTGTTCGACTTTCGTTTGTATATTTCATTCACTTCTTTAATCCGTTCCCGTATCTTTTCATGTAACTTCACCATTGATTTGAGTTTTGCTTCGGCGTCTTTGTGGACCAACTCGTTGCTCGGCAAGGGAATCAAGTCCAATGGCAAGTGCGGATTTAATCCGTATACTACTTCGAAAGGTGAATGGGCCGTGGCATAACCGGGTGATCGGTTGTATGCGAATTCCGCATGAGCAAGTTTAACGTCCCAATCCTTCTGTGTTTTATTTACCAATCCTCGCAATAATGCTCCCAAGGTTCGATTAGTTACCTCGGTCTGTCCATCGGTTTGTGGGTGATGTGAAGTACTGAATAGGAGTTTAGTACCCACTTTTCTCCATAAAGTATTCCAGAAGTAACTCAGAAATTTGGAATCTCGATCCGACACGATAGTTTTTGGAACTCCGTGTAAACGAACTACTTCCCGGAAGTACAAGTCCGCCACATTGCTTGCATCATCGGTTTTGTGGCATGCTATAAAGTGAGCCATTTTCGAAAAACGGTCGACGACCACCATGATCGAGTCTTTGCCTCGTTGAGTACGAGGTAAAGCCACAATAAAATCCATCAAGACATCCTCCCATGGTCGTAACGGTATTGGCAACGGCATGTATTGATACGAATTATCCGGGAGAAGCGGATACGTATCGGTTGGAGTGATTGTAGGAATATTGTAGCGGAAGGCTTTTATACGAGTTGATACGAATTACGTACGTAATGCGTATGAAATACAACGGAAGGTTATTATGTCTTGATAAGTATCAAAGTATCACTCAAAATTACAAGGTGGTGACCGAACTTAAATGGATTTCGGCCGTGAAGTAGTATGGGATACGGATTTGGATGTGTTTTATCGAACTAGACCTATAACTCGATAAAAGTAATCTCTCCTCAAGACCTATTGAGAATTGATCAAGTTAAAATCTCGAGACGCGTCGAAACAATAACTAAAGTTTTGTTGAACTCGTTCAACGTATATTTCAAAGAAATACAAGGTTTATTAAACTTCAAGCTTCTTTACAAATGTTACAAGTACTACTATATATAGTAGTTTCCAACCGAAAGAAAATACAACAAAACGAAACTTCCTAGCAACTTCCATTTCATTAAAATCTCCAAGTAGATACCAAGCATCTTGGATTTTTATGTTGATGAAGACATCTTGGACTTATTAAGTGATGGGGACATGAAGAAGACCATTTTTATGTTGATGAAGACATCTTGGACTTATTAAGTGATGGGGACATGAAGAAGACCAAATATCCTTCCTTTCATGCATCAATTCGGCCGAGCTCAATTAGGAGGATTTGGTGTAGATTATGATATCATCCTCCTTGGATTTATATAGGTGATAATGACATGAGGGACATGGAAGTCTTCTTCAAATCTTGGTGTTTTGGCCGTTTATTATCATGGTGGGGAAGGAAAATAACTTCATTATCTTGTCAAAGATATGAAGTCAAGTGAGTCCCTTTCAAGCATGTTTTGGCCGAATTTACATGCTCGGACCGATCCGTCGTTGAGTTTTACGTTACTCCTGTTCCGATTAACAAAGTAATTCCAATCCGCGTATTCTTTTCTCCCAGGTATAATGATACATGGCCATGCGTATCGTCGTGGACGTCGATTTTTATTGGAGCTTCTTTGATTGGAATATTAGATATCGTATCAAGTCTTGAAACTAGAAGAGACAAAAATCTTCATGATTTTGGACCAAATATGATGCTGTCGGTTTTGTCATTTCTGGGATCCATTGGGTCCGAATTTGGTCCTATGGTCTTCATAAGATTTGTAGCTCTCTTTCTTAGCTTTCCATGGCCACTTGAATCACCTGAATCGGATTTCGGACGAGAAAGTTATGGGCAAAATACTAAAACTGCTACGAAGTCGTCGTGCATGAGAATTGGTATTTTGTCCATGTATTTTTCATGTGGATTTTATGTATGGCTGCGTCTCAAGCTAGCTTGGTCGGTTATTCTTCTTTTTTGTATTTGTTGATGTTGACCGATTCGTATCATACCCTCTCTCTTTAAAGGGAATTGTCCTCAATTCCGAACTCCCTTCGTCACCAAGATAATTAACTAACGCCTCTAAGTATTTGATCTCGAAGATATCCGCGGTGCGTACATGGCCCAAAATCTTGAGACGATAGGTAGTGGGGCCCCCTCGAGAATCACCAACAAAATAACTATCATTATTAATAAAATAATAATAATTACTCCATGAGTAATACCGATATCATGACATGAGTGGATATACGAAATGGGACGCACGGTTAACTCCACATCGGGTTCCTCCTCCAGTGGAAACACCGATTTCTCGGGTTCATCATCAAAAAGGAAAACAGAATTTATTACGGTGGGAACCATAGGATTTATTACGGATTCCTCTTCATCAATTGGTTCCTCATCAAATCTTTGCGGTCCGTCATAATCTAACCAACACTCCGTTTCAATATTCCGTGCTCCTCCAATAATGTCTCATCAAAAATTAATCCACTAAGCTCGTTTTGTACCGCAACAAAGTCACACGAACCACTTTGCTCCGATAGGGTAGTTCGACTCCAACCATCATCTTCTTTGTCATCAAAAAATGCCGCAGGAAATTCTGTCATATCAAAGTCGTCAGTGACAAAGAGTTCATCTTCAAGATTAGCCGTTTGAAAGCATAAGGCCGTGATCTTGTTTCGCGTTACTAAAATAATTTGGTCCGTTTTGGTCAATTTGACCAACACACCCAACTAGCCCATGATCAAAGTAGCAAGATCTAGGTTCGTCGACTAGGGAGACACGGCTCAACTCATCTTCTTCGTTGAATTGCTCCGTTGAAAACTCTGTCTCGTCTACTTCATTGAAAATGACCGTAGGGACATTGTCTTCATCGAAAAAGATTCGTTGGGAATTCCTTGATGGAGGAAGACCTTAGATCGAATGCCGGTGGTGGGCGTCGAAGGATTGGTGGTAAGATGGGGATTTGAACCTTCGATTGAAATATTTTTGAATTTAAGCCAATCTTGGATTTTAGGCTTACGTTGTTGTGAACGGACTGTTTGATTTTGCCACCAGACGGCGGCGCTACCGCGAGGCGCCTTGCCACCAACGAAACGCGGCGGTTGATCGGGCAGCCTTGAAGTCCGAGTGCTCCTCACAAGCACGAAGCCAATCTATGCGCATTTGGATCACTATCTCCGTGAAATTAGGTATGCTGCGGAATTTGGCCAAGAAATCAATATCGTTGGCATCGTCTCTGCGTCTTTCTTGCATACGTCGCTCCGGTAAGCCGTTTAGTGCGTCACGGAGTGTCATCAAGAAATAGAGCTCGGAGAATTCCATAACAAGAATCAAGAGATAGTTCTTGACAAGAAATCGGACAGAAAATTTTCCAAGAAATCCGTGAAGAATGAACCAAGAAGATGATCAAAGAATCTGATCTCCACCGTTCAGACTGTAGTTCAATGAGTTGGCTTACCTTTGTCAAAATTTCGTGATGATCCAACGGTCGAATCCACGGGAAACTTTGTTTTCTTCCGACTGCGCTAATCTGCCAATGTTATGCGAAAATTCTTCTAACCGTGAAGAACAACCCAAGAAGGTTTCAACAAAAAAAATTCGGTGAATATAGTTGATCGCCCAAGGAGATGACCTTGGGCTCCGATACCACTTATGATACGAATTATCCGGGAGAAGCGGATACGTATCGGTTGGAGTGATTGTAGGAATATTGTAGCGGAAGGCTTTTATACGAGTTGATACGAATTACGTACGTAATGCGTATGAAATACAACGGAAGATTATTATGTCTTGATAAGTATCAAAGTATCACTCAAAATTACAAGGTGGTGACCGAACTTAAATGGATTTCGGCCGTGAAGTAGTATGGGATACGGATTTGGATGTGTTTTATCGAACTAGACCTATAACTCGATAAAAGTAATCTCTCCTCAAGACCTATTGAGAATTGATCAAGTTAAAATCTCGAGACGCGTCGAAACAATAACTAAAGTTTTGTTGAACTCGTTCAACGTATATTTCAAAGAAATACAAGGTTTATTAAACTTCAAGCTTCTTTACAAATGTTACAAGTACTACTATATATAGTAGTTTCCAACCGAAAGAAAATACAACAAAACGAAACTTCCTAGCAACTTCCATTTCGGTCGAAAATCTCCAAGTAGATACCAAGCATCTTGGATTTTTATGTTGATGAAGACATCTTGGACTTATTAAGTGATGGGGACATGAAGAAGACCATTTTTATGTTGATGAAGACATCTTGGACTTATTAAGTGATGGGGACATGAAGAAGACCAAATATCCTTCCTTTCATGCATCAATTCGGCCGAGCTCAATTAGGAGGATTTGGTGTAGATTATGATATCATCCTCCTTGGATTTATATAGGTGATAATGACATGAGGGACATGGAAGTCTTCTTCAAATCTTGGTGTTTTGGCCGTTTATTATCATGGTGGGGAAGGAAAATAACTTCATTATCTTGTCAAAGATATGAAGTCAAGTGAGGTCCCTTTCAAGCATGTTTTGGCCGAATTTACATGCTCCCGGACCGATCCGTCGTTGAGTTTTACGTTACTCCTGTTCCGATTAACAAAGTAATTCCAATCCGCGTATTCTTTTCTCCCAGGTATAATGATACATGGCCATGCGTATCGTCGTGGACGTCGATTTTTATTGGAGCTTCTTTGATTGGAATATTAGATATCGTATCAAGTCTTGAAACTAGAAGAGACAAAAATCTTCATGATTTTGGACCAAATATGATGCTGTCGGTTTTGTCATTTCTGGGATCCATTGGGTCCGAATTTGGTCCTATGGTCTTCATAAGATTTGTAGCTCTCTTTCTTAGCTTTCCATGGCCACTTGAATCACCTGAATCGGATTTCGGACGAGAAAGTTATGGGCAAAATACTAAAACTGCTACGAAGTCGTCGTGCGCGCGAGAATTGGTAATTTGTCCATGTATTTTGCATGAGGATTTTATGTATGCCTGCGACTCAACCAAGCTTGGTCGGATAATCTTCTTTTTTGTATTTGATGATGTTGACCGATTCGTATCATGTATGTACTCGACTTGAACGAACTTTTCATCATGTGACAAGTGACGCATTTACTCACGATTGTGCTTACGTCACCATACATCTTTGGCCAAAAGAAATGTTCTTTTAGCACTTCTACAGTCTTGGTCGAGCCGAAGTGACCGGCTAGTCCTCCTCCGTGCGCCTCCCGAACTAGCAATTCCCGAATTGTATGTCTCGGCACACATAATTTATTCCCCTTGAAGAGAAAGCCATCCTGTAACACAAATTCCTCATACGGGGCTGTTTTACAATGGTTAAAAATTTCCCCGAAGTCCAAATCGTCGCTGTAATGATCTTTCAAAGTCTCGAACCCCAACAAACGAACATCTAGAATCGACAGTAAGGCATACCGTCTTGATAGTGCATCCGCCACTATATTACTCTTCCCGTCTTTGTACTTGGATGAAAAGTGAAAAGATTGTAAAAATTCCACCCATTTTGCATGTCTCGGGCTTAGCTTACTTTGTCCGTTGATGTATTTTAACGACTCGTGATCCGAGTGCGACGAAATGTTTGACGTAGATAATGACTCCAATGATCGAGTGCTCTCACGATAGCATAGAATTCCTTGTCGTAAGTACAATAATTCACTCGGGCGCCACTTAATTTCTCCGAAAAATAGGCGATGGGACGGCCTCTTTGGATAAGTACTGCCCCGATTCCAACTCCGCTAGCGTCGCATTCCACCTCAAACGGTTGTGAAAAATCGGGTAACGTTAAAATCGGCGCTTCACATAATTTTCCCTTTAAATTTTCAAAAGCCTTTTGGGCCGCCTCGTTCCATGCAAAGGTTCCTTTTTTTAGACACTCCGTGATCGGACTGGAGATGGTGCTAAAGTCCCGTATGAATCGTCGGTAAAAAGAAGCGAGGCCATGAAATGATCGTACCTCCGTGATTGTCTTTGGGGTCGGCCACGACTTGATTGCCGCGATTTTCTCTTGGTCGACCGAAACTCCGTCTTTCGAAACAACATAGCCGAGAAAGACAAGACTCTCGACTAGGAAAGTACACTTCTCCCGCTTTCCGTAAAGTTTCTGTTCCCTTAGCGTCTCAAATACGTGCCGCAAATGTTCGAGATGTTCCTCTAAGGATCGACTGTAGATCAAAATGTCGTCTAGGTATACGACAACGAACTTTCCCAAGAAAGGTTTGAGAACCTCGTTCATCAACCTCATAAAAGTGCTCGGGGCGTTCGTGAGGCCGAATGGCATCACAACCCATTCGTAAAGTCCATTCTTTGTTTTAAACGCCGTCTTCCATTCGTCTCCCTCTCGCATGCGGATTTGATGGTATCCGCTCCGTAAATCAACTTTGGAAAATATAACCGAGCCATGTAACTCGTCCAGCATGTCGTCTAGTCTCGGGATGGGGAACCGATACTTGATGGTGATGTTATTCACGGCTCTACTATCAATACACATTCGCCATGCTCCGTCTTTTTTTGGTACAAGTAGAACTGATACGAATCGGTCAACATCATCAAATACAAAAAAGAAGATTATCCAACCAAGCTTGATTGAGTCGCAGGCATACATAAAATCCTCATGCAAAATACATGGACAAATTACCAATTCTCGCGCGCACGATGACTTCGCAGCAGTTTTAGTATTTTGCCCATAACTTTCTCGTCCGAAATCCGATTCAGGTGATTCAAGTGGCCATGGAAAGCTAAGAAAGAGAGCTATAAATCTTATGAAGACCATAGGACCAAATTCGGACCCATTGGATCCCAGAAATGACAAAACCGACAGCATCATATTTGGTCCAAAATCATGAAGATTTTTGTCTCTTCTAGTTTCAAGACTTGATACGATATCTAATATTCCAATCGAAGAAGCTCCAATAAAAATCGACGTCCACGACGATATGCATGGCCATGCATCATTATACTTGGGAGAAAAGAATACGCGGATTGGAGTTACGTTGTTAATCGGAATCGGAGTAACGTAAAATTCGACGACGGAATCGGTCCGAAAGTATGAAAAATCGGCCATATCATGCTTGAAAGGGACCTCACTTGACTTCATATCTTGGACAAGATAATGAAGATATTCTTTTCTTCCCCACCTCACTAAAAAACGGTCCATGCCAAGATTTGAAGAAGACTTCCATCCTTCATGTCATTGTCCCTCATGTCATTATCACCTACATAATTCCAAAGAAGATGATATCATAATCTACACCAAATCCTCCTAACAATCCTTGATGAAGCTCGGCCGAAGTGAAGAAATGGAAGGAAGGATATTTGGTTTTTCTTCATGTCCCCATCACTTAATAAGTCCAAGATGTCTTCATCAACAAAAATTCTCACTTAATAAGTCCAAGATGTCTTCATCAACAAAAATCCAAGATGCTTGGTATCTACTTGGAGACTTTCGGCCGAGATGGAAGTTGCTAGGAAGTTCGTTTTCTCGTTTTGTTGTATTTTCTTACGGTTGGAAACTACTATATATAGTAGTGCTCGTTGTACTTGTAAAAATCTTGAATCTTGAAAGTAAAAAACCTTGTATTTCTTTGAAATATACGTTGAACGAGTTCAACAAAACCTTGGTTATTATTTCGACGCGTCTCGAGATTTTAACTTGATCAATTCTCAATAGGTCTTGGGAAGAGATTACTTTTATTGAGTTATAGGTCTAGTTCGATAAAACACATCCAAATCCGTATACACTACTACCTCACGGCCGAAATCCATTTAAGTTCGGCCACCCCTTGTATTTTCGAGTGACACTTTGATAATCGTCAAGACATAATAATCTTCCGTTGTATTTCATATGCATTACGTACGTAATTCGTATCATCTTCTTGTTCGATATTTTTTATTGTTATATCCGATATTATTCACATACAAAATACATCCGAAAAACTCCATATTCGTAAAAGCCTTCCGCTATCATACACTTACATATACTCCGACCGATACGTATCCACCTCTCCCGGATAATTCGTATCATAAGTGGTATCGGAGCCCAAGGTCATCTCCTTGGGCGATCAACTATATTCACCGAAGTTTTTGTTGAAGTATTTAGTCACCTTCTTGGGTTGTTCTTCACGGTTAGAAGAATTTTCGCATAACATTGGCAGATTAGCGCAGTCGGAAGAAAACAAAGTTTCCCGTGGATTCGACCGTTGGATCATCACGAAATTTTGACAAAGGTAAGCCAACTCATTGAACTACAGTCTGAACGGTGGAGATCAGATTCTTTGATCATCTTCTTGGTTCATTCTTCACGGATTTCTTGGAAAATTTTCTGTCCGATTTCTTATCAAGAACTATCTCTTGATTCTTGTTATGGATTTCTCCGAGCTCGATTTCTTGATGAAACTCCGTGATGCACTAAACGGCTTACTGGAGCAACGTATGCAAGAAAGACGCATAGACGATGCCAACGATATTGATTTCTTGGCCAAATTCCGCAGCATACCGGAATTTCACGGAGATAGTAATCCAAATGCGTGCATAGATTGGCTTCGTGTTTGTGAGGAGCACTCGGACTTCAAGGCTGCCCCGATCAACCGCCGCGTTTCGCTGGTGACAAAGCGCCTCCGCGGTAGCACCGCCGTTTGGTGGCAAAAACTGAAACAGTCCCGTTCACAACAACGTAAGCCTAAAATCCAAGATTGGCTTAAATTCAAAAAATATTTCAATCGAAGGTTCAAATCCCCATCTTACCACCAATCCTTCGACGCCCCACCACCGGCATTCGATCTAAGGTCTTCCTCCATCAAGGAATTCCCAACAGAATCTTTTTTCGATGAAGACAATGTCCCTACGGTCATTTTCAAAGAAGTAGACGAGACAGAGTTTTCAACGGAGCAATTCAACGAAGAAGATGAGTTGAGCCGTGTCTCCCTAGTCGACGAACCTAGATCTTGCTACTTTGATCATGGGCTAGTTGGTTGTGTTGGTCAAATTGACCAAAACGGACCAAATTATTTTAGTAACGCGAAACAAGATCACGGCCTTATGCTTTCAAACGGCTAATCTTGAAGATGAACTCTTTGTCAGCGACTTTGATATGAGAATTTCTGCGGCATTTTTGATGACAAAGAAGACGATGGTTGGAGTCGTTTGCCCTATCGAGCAAAGTGGGTCGTATGACTTTGTTGCGATGCAAACGAGCCTAGTGGATTAATTTTTGATGAGACATTATTGGAGGAGCCCGGAATATTGAAACGGAGTGTTGGTTAGATTATGACGGACCGCCACATTTGATGAGGAACCAATTGATGAAGAGGAATCCGTAATAAATCCTATGGTTCCCACCGTAATAAATTCTGTGTTTTCCATTTTTGATGATGAACCCGAGAAATCGGTGTTTCCAATTCTGGAGGAGGAACCCGATGTGGAGTTAACCGTGCGTCCCATTTCAGATATCCACTCATGTCATGATATCGGTATTACCTGGCGGAGTAATTATTATTATTTTATTAATAATGATAGTTATTTTGTTGGTGATTCTCGAGGGGGCCCCACTACCTATCGTCTCAAGATTTTGGGTCATGTACGTACTGCGGACATCTTCGAGATCAAATACTTAGAGGCTTTAGTTAATTATCTTGGTGACGAAGGGAGTTCGGAATTGAGGACAATTCCCTTTAAAGAGAGAGGGTATGATATGAATCGGTCAACATCATCAAATACAAAAAAGAAGATTATCCAACCAAGCTTGATTGAGTCGCAGGCATACATAAAATCCTCATGCAAAATACATGGACAAATTACCAATTCTCGCGCGCACGACGACTTCGCAGCAGTTTTAGTATTTTGCCCATAACTTTCTCGTCCGAAATCCGATTCAGGTGATTCAAGTGGCCATGGAAAGCTAAGAAAGAGAGCTACAAATCTTATGAAGACCATAGGACCAAATTCGGACCCATTGGATCCCAGAAATGATAAAACCGACAGCATCATATTTGGTCCAAAATCATGAAGATTTTTGTCTCTTCTAGTTTCAAGACTTGATACGATATCTAATATTCCAATCGAAGAAGCTCCAATAAAAATCGACGTCCACGACGATACGCATGGCCATGCATCATTATACTTGGGAGAAAAGAATACGCGGATTGGAGTTACGTTGTTAATCGGAATCGGAGTAACGTAAAATTCGACGACGGAATCGGTCCGAAAGCATGAAAAATCGGCCATATCATGCTTGAAAGGGACCTCACTTGACTTCATATCTTGGACAAGATAATGAAGATATTCTTTTCTTCCCCACCTCACTAAAAAACGGTCCATGCCAAGATTTGAAGAAGACTTCCATCCTTCATGTCATTGTCCCTCATGTCATTATCACCTACATAATTCCAAAGAAGATGATATCATAATCTACACCAAATCCTCCTAACAATCCTTGATGAAGCTCGGCCGAAGTGAAGAAATGGAAGGAAGGATATTTGGTTTTTCTTCATGTCCCCATCACTTAATAAGTCCAAGATGTCTTCATCAACAAAAATCCTCACTTAATAAGTCCAAGATGTCTTCATCAACAAAAATCCAAGATGCTTGGTATCTACTTGGAGACTTTCGGCCGAGATGGAAGTTGCTAGGAAGTTCGTTTTCTCGTTTTGTTGTATTTTCTTACGGTTGGAAACTACTATATATAGTAGTGCTCGTTGTACTTGTAAAAATCTTGAATCTTGAAAGTAAAAAAACCTTGTATTTCTTTGAAATATACGTTGAACGAGTTCAACAAAACCTTGGTTATTATTTCGACGCGTCTCGAGATTTTAACTTGATCAATTCTCAATAGGTCTTGGGAAGAGATTACTTTTATCGAGTTATAGGTCTAGTTCGATAAAACACATCCAAATCCGTATACACTACTACCTCACGGCCGAAATCCATTTAAGTTCGGCCACCCCTTGTATTTTCGAGTGACACTTTGATAATCGTCAAGACATAATAATCTTCCGTTGTATTTCATACGCATTACGTACGTAATTCGTATCATCTTCTTGTTCGATATTTTTTATTGTTATATCCGATATTATTCACATACAAAATACATCCGAAAAACTCCATATTCGTAAAAGCCTTCCGCTATCATACACTTACATATACTCCGACCGATACGTATCCACCTCTCCCCGGATAATTTGTATCAAGAACTGGAACCGCACACGGACTTAAACTTTCTCGGACATATCCGTGATTCATGAGTTCATCAATTTGACGTTGTAGTTCTTTGGTTTCTTCGGGATTACAACGATACGCCGCTTTGTTCGGTAATGGAGCTCCCGGTATAAGATCAATCTGGTGTTCAATTCCGCGGATAGGTGGTAATCCTATCGGCAAGTCTTCGGGGAATACGTCCGAAAACTCGTGTAATAGTGCATCTATTTCTTCCTCATGGTGCGATTTGGTGGCAAGATTTCGGACCTCTTTGATCATCATCAAATAAACACGTTCGCCATCGTCAATGGCGTGTTCGACTTCTTTCTCGTTTGCAAACATCGTAAGTTTCGGTCCTTCGACTTTTTTCGAACTCATCGTCCGGATAGCTTGAGGTGACATAGGTTTAAGAACAATTTTTTTACCTTTGTCACGTAACTCATACTCGTTACTCCTCCCTCGATGTAGTACGTCCCGATCAAATAACCAAGGTCTTCCTAATAACACGTGACATGCGTCCATCGGTAGTACATCGCATGTAATATCATCGCCATACGAACCCATGGTGAGTCCGACCTTCACTTGCCTTGATACTTTCACCTTGTTTCCATCATCGAGCCAATGGAGTGCATACGGCTTAGGATGGGCCGTGGTGATCAAGCCGAGTTTTGAGACCATCTCGCTTGATGCCATGTTTGTACAACTTCCACCGTCAATGATCAAGCTACACCATTTATCTCCGACACGACACTTCGTGTGGAAGATTTGGTCTCGTTGTTCTTCGTCACTTGGGGCGGCCTTCGTTTGTAACATGCGAAGGACGAGGTTCGTGTCATAGTTCGGGGCATCGTATGCCTCGCATTCTTCTTCTTCTTCGTCCTTCTAAGTTAAAAACGTCTCCAACTCTTTCTTCTTGGCTAGTAATTCCTCTCGGCGGCTATGGCTTCTCGTAACGTCACAATCCTCCGATTTGGACAAGCACTTTGATAGTGTCCAAATCCTTGACATTTGAAACACCGGACTTTAGATAGGCTTGTTTCTTTTGGTGTGATAGGAGTTTTTGGAATGGTAGTAACGGGTTGGCTTGTGGTGACAGTTTTTGGAAACGAGCTAGAACTCGCGCCAAAGTTGGTATTTCCGTATTTAGGTGGGAATTCGGGTTTAGAGAGTTTTGTTTTGTTTTGATTTTCCAACTTTATGCAAAGTCCGCATAAAGTATCAAAGTCGGAATAGGGGTAGAGTTCCACGGAATTAGCAATATTTTTGTTCAAACCTCGTAGGAAACGGGACATCCGCAATTCTTCGCTTTCTTCAAGTTCTCCCATCAAGGATAAGTTTTCAAACTCCTCGATGTACTCCTCGACACTTAGCTTTCCTTGTGTGAGGTCAGAAATTTTTCGATACAAGCTTAACTTGTGTGTAGCCGGGACATATCTTTTTCGTAGTTTCCTTTTTAGGGAATCCCACGAACGTATCTTCTCTTTTCCTAAGACGAATTCTTTGTGTCTTCATTCGCTCAAACCAAAGGGAAGCTCCCTTTCCAAGTTTGAGAATCGCGTACTTGCAACGTACCTCGTCATTGAGATCCTTGAACTCAAACATTCGTTCAATTTTTCTTTCCCACTCCAAATAAACCTCGGGATCGGTGCCGCCTACGAACTCCGGAAGTTCGCTGGTCTTGTATTCATCCGCATGTCGTGGTGCATGCATGGTGTCAAGTCCTCGTCGGGCATGGATTCTGGGCTCCGGTAAGCCGCGAAGGACGTCACGTAGTTGTGCTACTTCTTCATCGGTGAAAGCCATCTTCTTGAGTAATGTCGAGAACTGTGAGACAAATGTCTCTGATACCACTTATGATACGAATTACGTAAGTAATACGTATAAAATACAACGGAAGTTTAACAAGTATCAAAGTAACACTTGAAAATTACTAAGGGTGGCCGAATTTGGATGGGGTTCGGCCGTGATGTAGTATGATGTACGGAGTTTGATGTGTTTTATCGAACTAGACCTATAACTCGATAAAAGGTAATCTTTTCCCAAGACCTATTGAGAATTGATTAAGTTAAAATCTCGAGACGCGTCGAAACAATAACTAAAGTTTGTTGAACTCGTTCAACGTATATTTCAAAGGAAATACAAGGTTTATTACTTTCAAGATGTCTTACAAATACAACGAGCACTACTATATATAGTAGTTTACAATCGAAAGAAAATACAACAAAACGAGAAAACGAAGCTTCCTAGTAACATACTAATCGGCCGAAAATATCAAGGAGATACCATCTTGGATTTTATGTTGATTAAGATATGAAAACATCTTGGACTTATTAAGTGATGGGGACATGAAGCAATCTTAGCCTTGATGGTGACATGAAGCAATCTTGGACTTGATGGTGACATGAAGAAGAACCAAATATCATCCCTTGCACTTCTTCCAATCGGCCGATCTTTATCAAGGAGTGAGGAGGATTTTGTGAAGATTGATATCAACCTCTTTGGACTTATTATGGTGAATAAGACATGAGAGACAATGACTTGAAGGATGAAAGTCTTCACTCCATCTTTATGTTTCGGCCGTTTGTGTATATGGTGGGGAAGGAGAAAATAACTTCATTATCTTGTCAAGATATGAAGTCAAGTGAGGTCCCTTTCAAGCATGATATGGCCGATTTTTCATGCTTTCGGACCGATTCCGTCGTCGAATTTTACGTTATTCCAATTCCGATTAACAACGTAACTCCAATCCGCGTGTTTTTTTCTCCCAAGTATACTGATGCATGACCCTGTGAATTTGTATCGTCGTGGATGTCGATTTTGATTGGAGTTTCTTCGACTGGAATATTAGATATCGTATCACTAGATAATATATCACTTTGAGTCCGAGATCCATATTTAAAATGTTACCCAAACAATCACTGCTACACGATCATTGTTCGTACACATCATGTACCGAACTCCGGAGGCCTCGACGGACCTTACCCGGACCACACACACTGTTCGTACACATCATGTACCGAACTCCGGAGGCCTCAACGGACCCTACCCGGCCACACACACTGTTCGTACACATCATGTACCGAACTCCGTAGGCCTCAACGGACCCTACCCGGCCACACACACTATTCGTACACATAATGTACCGAACTCCGGAGGCCTCAACGGACCTTACCTGGCCACACACACTGTTCGTACACATCATGTACCGAAATCCGGAGGCCTCAACGGACCCTACCCGGCCACACACATCGTTCGTACACATCATGTACCGAACTCCAGATGTCTCGTCAGACCCTACCTGGATCACACACCTTGTTCGTACACATCATGTACTAAACTCCAGAGGCCTCGTCAGACCCTACCTGGAACACACGCACACACATCGACATGACACAACTCATAATCATCAAATGTCAAGCCATTCCACATTACACCGAAATGTACAATCAAGTATGTAAACCAAAACAACACAAATATCATGATCATCACAACGACTCAACAATGACCAACCACGCCCGGCACAAACTTAGATGATTTGCACATCCAACACAATTCCACGATGTTAACTAAGTGAAGGTATTATCGTTACCATCAATTGTTCGTAATAATCAATTCATACGAAGCATATACACGAAAGTAAACCAATGCATCACAACCATAATACGACGTCCCTATTCATAAGACACAATTCGTATAGTAAAATACTTGCCTTGATAACCGCTACCGAATACTCCGGAGAACACGGTTCGACCGGGAAGCTTCGAAACGCCCGATGCTATCGAAACGGAAGATGACGACGAACGGAAGGGTTCAACTCGGTTTCTTCGCAAGAAACTCGACCCTAACAACATATAATCAATAAATCATCGATCATACGAGGAATAATAATCGTAGAACGCCCGAAAACCCCTCTAAGACATTTTACCGGACACCTTCAAGGCGTCAGTCAAGAACTCGACCCAAATAACGAATCGATACGATCCAACTATGGAATAACAAGGGAAATGATATAATACATCTAAATATTCATCAATCCATCATAATCCTAAGTTAAATCGGATTAATCGGACGAAAACAACCAAAATACCCAAATTCCCCAAAACTAGATTTTTAGAAATCTAACCTTGATTCGGTAGATCGGAAGAGGTTATGGGATGATTGATTGATGATATGATGATACGGAATCAATCGTGTCAAATGCAGAAGACAAAGTAAGGATCGACGTAAATGACCTTACAACACGCCATGCACAGATTACTACGTATTTAGGTGGGAAAACGGACATAAGACATGGAGTCTCGGTCTCAGCCGTGTCATATAACACGGCCCGTGTCATGCTATGCCGGAAGATCGACAATCGGCCGGAAAATGGACGAACTGCCGGAAAAATCACCACCGGCCGGAAAATTCACCACTGGCCGAATCGCCGATCATCGCTGACCGAACCCGGCCGAATCGCCGACACGCCGGCCAACGGCCGTGTCATCCGACACGGCCCGTGCCGAGGTGTCCTGGATAATGAAATCTCGCTGCCGACACAACCCGACCGTGCCAGGCGACACGGCCGAGTCACACTCTTCCGGATAGTACAATTCCCGCTGTCCGACCAACCCGACCGTGCCAGGCGACACGGTCGATTCCTGCCGAACATGTGCGCCCGCACATGCCGATCGGCACGGGCCGTGTCCGGCAGACCAGCAAATTCCATTATTGCTGATTTTTTTTATTTTTTGTTGTTTTTCCTCCCCTCACATGTCATGATTAGACTTGCATGTTATGTGGGGTGACTTATAACTATGTTTATTATGTGATTCCCTCCCATTTGTTTGATTCCATCCTTATTTTTATTTTGATGTTTGGTTGTCATGTCAAGATCATGTAATCTTTGATTCCTTAGTTGGTTAGAAGGCTACATCTCCTATAAGTAGCCTTTGAGTAGTTTTGTAGGAGAATATATATTGTATGTTGAAGAAATAAAAATACACTTGTGTTTTCTTGGTGAATGCTTTTCATCGAAACCTTGGTTATAATTCGACGCGTTTTCGAGTTTTAATCGAATCGATTCTCAATAGGTGTTGGGAAAAATAATGTTGTTTTGATAATTGCCAAACAAACAAAGCTTGATACAGCAAGCCCTGTATCGAAAGCCGGTTGAAGTTGCAATCCTGTATCGAAGACCTTCTGATAGCGCCAAAGATACAAAGAAGCTCTCGCGCTACCAAGATACAAAGAACAAAGTCTAAATAAGCGCCAAGTATGGAAGCCGTCTCAAACCTCAATACAACACTCTTCCATACTGGCCGACTATTCCAATATGGCTACTGACTAGTGGATACAAAGATTCACATCGAACAGATCAAGACCGTTTGAAAAGGAATATTTGGTATTCACTAAAGTCAAGTACCGTTCGATAAAGAAGTATTTAAATACTGAAAGGATAAAGTATTTAAATACTGAAGCTGTCAGAGATCTTCAAATCCCGCAATATTCGGATCCTGGTCCTTTCAAGTCAACTATTCAAGTCATCACGGAATCTTGCCCAATGGATCTATCTCAACGGATATATTATTCAGAAGACTATATATATCTCATAAGAGCGTTGAAGATAAAGACAGATATACACACACCGAAGTTACCAAGTGAAGAAGCTATCATTATATACATCAGAGCAAAACATATCTCCAGAAACTTACTGCAAATTAAGAACCAAAGAGATATACAGTGCTCAACCTCAAGAACAGTCATCATCAGCTCAAGAACTTCATATTCAAAACTGCTGTTCTTACCCGGTTACCTACCTTTATACCTGATACGAATTATCCGGGGAGAGGTGGATACGTATCGGTCGGAGTATATGTAGGAATATCGTAGCGGAAGTCTTTTTACGAGTAGGGGTGTTTTTGGATGTATCTTGTGATGTAATATCGAATATGACGAGGAAAATTCGAACAAATGGAAAATGGAAGTAATATCGGAAAAGTGATAAAAATATCGATCAAGAAGACTTGAACGATCAAGAACAAAGGTTTATCGAATTAGACCTATAACTCGATAAGGTGATTTCTTCCCAAGACCTATTGAGAATCAATCGGATTAATACTCGAAAACGCGTCGAATAAAAATCAAGTTTCGGTAAAAATCATTTACCAATGATAGAAACACAAAGTGTTTTCTTTCACATTCAAATTTATCATAATACAATCTATTACAATGCTTATACAAGCTATATATAGCAAACCTCAAGTCTTCCTAAAAGGTAAAGAAAATAATTCAAAGATTACAAAATCTTTGAATAATCAAAACAAATCAAATAAAATAAGAAAAGAAACATACATCACAAAACATGGGAACACAATCCCTAAAATAAGTAAAGAAAGGAAAAGAGAAGACAAAACACACAAAAATCAGCAATTAAAAAAGTAGAGGGTCGCTGACACGGCCGTGTCGGACACACGGCCATGCGCGCATCTGGCGGCGAGGGACTCGACCGTGTCCGATCGACACGGCCGCGCGACAGTGGACGTCCGGCAACGATCGTCCGATGCTGACTCGGCACGATAGGGACGTTGGCGTGACTCGACACGGCGCGGCGCGACAGGACGTCGGCAATGACTCGACCGTGCGAGCGACACGGCCGCGGCGTGACAAGGACGCTGACAATGACTTCGACAAAGTGACTTAAGATTGACTCGACCGTGTCCTCGGAGCACGGTCGGGCGTCCTGACGTCATTTTCGGCATTTCGGGCGAGTAGGACTCGGCCGTGTGACGACACGGCCGGTTGGCCGACACGATTTGGCTTATCTGGCACATCTCGGCACGGGCCGTGTCGGACGACACGGCCGAGTTCGGTCGGCAGTGCTCGGCGTTTTCCGGCAGGTGGTGACATTTTCCGGCAGTGCTCGGCATTTTCCGGCAGGGTGACATTTTCCGGCAGGTTGTGACATTTTCCGGCAGGTTGTGACATTTTCCGGCAGGTTGTGTCATTTTCCGGCTTGTGTCCGTTTTCTCGCCTAAAAATGTAGTCGCACGTGCACGGCGCGTTGTAAGGCCTTTAACGTCGATTCTTGCTTCGGTTTCTTTATTCGGACTATTAAATTCCGTATCATCCCCTCCCCCTTTAAAGGGAATTGTCCTCAATTCCGAACTTCCTTCGTTGTCAAGATAATTAATTAAAGATTCTAAGTACTTGATCTCGAAAATGTCCGCAGTACGTACATGGCCCAAAATCTTGAGACGATAGGTAGTGGGTGGCCCTCGAGAATCACCAACAAAATAACTATCATTATTAATAAAATAATAATAATTACTCCGCCAGGTAATACCGATATCATGACATGAGTGGACATCTGAAATGGGAAGCACGACAGTAATAATAGGTCGCCCTTCATCGGATGCCACTTCAAGCCCTGGGAAAAACGCTTCGTCGTCGTCTTTCATGTCAAACACTTGGTAAGGCTCGGGATATAGATGTTCCGGAATCATAACATCCTCGTGCTCCGTATCATAAACTGGAAACGCGTCATTGGAGTCTGCCTCATAAATTGGGCAAAAGTCTTCAAAACAACTTTCATCGAGATATGGATCGTCGTCGGGCACAACATCAAAAATGGGAAGTATTGATGATTTCACGTCGGGTGCACCATCAAAAATGGAAAACACGGAATCAATTATGGGCTCCTCTTCGTCAACTGGTTCGGTATCAAATACTGGTGGCCCTTCATAATCCGGTCCGATTTCCATGACACTAAAAAGTTTCTCACCATTAACATAAGTTGGTCCGTCTTGGTCAACTTGGCCAACATAACCAACTGGCCCATGCTCAACGTAGCAAGATCCAGGTTCATCAATTAGGGAAACCCGGCTCAACTCATCTTCTTTGTTGTATTGCGCCGTTGAAACCTCTGTCTCGCCTACCTCATTGAAAATGGTGGTAGGAACATCATCTTCATCGACAAAAGGCTTTGCTGGAAATTCTTTAAAGGGGAAAACCCTTAGATCGAATGCCGGTGGCGGGGCGTCGAAGGATTGGTGGTAAGATGGGGATTTGAACCTTCGATTGAAATATTTTTTGAATTTAAGCCAATCTTGGATTTTAGGCTTACGTTGTTGTGAACGGGACTGTTTCAATTTTTGCCACCAGACGGCGGCGCTACCGCGGAGGCGCCTTGCCACCAACGAAACGCGGCGGTTGATCGGGCGGCCTTGAAGTCCGAGTGCTCCTCACAAACATGAAGCCAATCTATGCACGCATCCGGATTACTATCTCCGTGAAATTCCAGATGTCGCGGAATTTGGCCAAGAAATCAATATCGTTGGCGCTGCCTCTCGTGTCTTGCTTGCATATGTTGCTCGTGAAGCGCTTAGTGCGTCACGGAGTTTCATCAAGAAATCGAGATCCGAGAAATCCATAACAAGAATCAAGAGATAGTTCTTGATAAGAAATCGGACAGAAAATTTGCCAAGAAATCCGTGAAGAATGAACCAAGAAGATGATCAAAGAATCTGATCTCCACCGTTCAGACTGTAGTTAAATAAGTTGGCTTACCTTTTCAAAATTTCGTGACGATCCAACGGTCGAATCCACGGGAAACTTTGTTTTCTTCCGACTGCGCTAATCTCAACAAAAAAAATTCGTTGAATAAATCGCCCAAGGAGATGACCTTGGGCTCCGATACCACTTATGATACGAATTATCCGGGGAGAGGTGGATACGTATCGGTCGGAGTATATGTAGGAATATCGTAGCGGAAGTCTTTTTACGAGTAGGGGTGTTTTTGGATGTATCTTGTGATGTAATATCGAATATGACGAGGAAAATTCGAACAAATGGAAAATGGAAGTAATATCGGAAAAGTGATAAAAATATCGATCAAGAAGACTTGAACGATCAAGAACAAAGGTTTATCGAATTAGACCTATAACTCGATAAGGTGATTTCTTCCCAAGACCTATTGAGAATCAATCGGATTAATACTCGAAAATGCGTCTAATAAAAATCAAGTTTCGGTAAAAATCATTTACCAATGATAGAAACACAAAGTGTTTTCTTTCACATTCAAATTTATCATAATACAATCTATTACAATGCTTATACAAGCTATATATAGCAAACCTCAAGTCTTCATAAAAGGTAAAGAAAATAATTCAAAGATTACAAAATCTTTGAATAATCAAAACAAATCAAATAAAATAAGAAAAGAAACATACATCACAAAACATGGGAACACAATCCCTAAAATAAGTAAAGAAAGGAAAAGAGAAGACAAAACACACAAAAATCAGCAATTAAAAAAAGTAGCCGGTCTTAGGACACGGCCGTGTCGCTGACACGGCCGGCGCGCATCCGCCATAGGACTCGACCGTGTCCGATCGACACGGCCGCGGCGCTGACAGGACGTCCGACCGATCGGTCCGACAGCTGACTCGCACGATAGGGACGCTTGGCAGACTCGACACGGCGCGGCGCGACAGTGGACGTTCGGCAATGACTCGACCGTGCAGCGACACTCGCCGGGGCGTGACAAGGACGCCTGACAATGACTGACCGACAAAGTGACTCGGCATTGACTCGACCGTGTCCTGGAGCACGGTCGGCCCTGGACACCATTTTCGGCATTTGGCGAGTAGGACTCGATCGTGTCCTGACGACATCGGCCGTTGGCTACCGATACTTTGGCTTATCCGGCACATCTCGACACGGGCCGTGTCGGACGACACGGCCGAGTTCGGTCGGCAGTGCTCGGCGTTTTCCGGCAGGTGGTGACATTTTCCGGCAGTGCTCGGCATTTTCCGGCAGGGTGACATTTTCCGGAAGGTTGTGACATTTTCCGGCAGGTTATGACATTTTCCGGCAGGTTGTGTCATTTTCCGGCTTGTGTCCGTTTTCTCGCCTAAAAATGTAGTCACACGTGCACGGCGCGTTGTAAGGCCTTTAACGTCGATTCTTGCTTCGGTTTCTTTATTCGGACTATTAAATTCTGTATCATTACCTTTGTGTAAAAACTGAGCTCTGTGTGAACTCAACAAAGTTATTCTGACCTGTGTGGGACGAATAAAAGGACGAAGCTTTGGAACTGTGTGTGAAGAAGCTAGTCAAAAAGGAAGCTTCAACCAAATCTGTGTGAACGGTTGAAAGCGACATTCTTTGTATCAATTTGTGTGAACGATACAAGGATAGGTTTGATTATAAATACATAGTTGTGTACGCAGTATTTATAATAAACGTTTTACTCCTGTGTGGAGGACCAGTGGACGTAGAGGGGTTTACCTCGAACCACTTAAATACTTTGTTATTTACCTTTCGCCATATCGTTTTCATAATCGTGATTTATACAAGTATACATCGCAAAACCCCGTAAGCACCAAGCTAACAGAGAATAGACCGAAAGGTCAGACGATCGCAACTTACTATATTAAAGACTTCCGCTACGCACTCGTATTCAAAACCATACACTGCTGCTTAAACATTTCCCAAGTCAGACGAGTATACTTGAAAAGGGGACCAACGATTGATATCGAGCGGTTGATTCTAAAAAGAATCACCGTATTTTTAATCGAATTAGATCCTTAAAAACACTTATTTTCAAAAGTCTTTGTAATTCCCATCTTCTAATATGGATACCTTTATGTCTAATAAGATATCTATGTTTCACTTTAACGAGTTTGATGACTGGAGAAACAGGATAAAGAACAAACTCAAAGCCTTCATTGGAGAATCAAAAGCTCCGCCCGCATCAACAAAGACCGAAGAATGTCTTCAGGTGGTCACTGATAGTGACTCGTCTGATGATGAGCTAGAGGATAGAGCCTATGTGTGCTCTATGGCCGAAGTTAAAGAAGAAAATGAAGACGGCGATGATGATGAGGTAAGCTCTACCTCAACTATTCCTATAAATGCATCTCATACCTTTGAAAATATGCTGAATGAATTTAATAACATTCAAATGACCCCATGAGATATTAAAAGAGAAAACACCTACTTGAAATTTCTAACTTAGAGTCAAGGAAGAAAATGACTTGTCAAGAATAATTACGAAAATATGTCACTTGATTGCGAAAACAAAGAAAGTCAATTTAGAAAACTCATGGAGAGCAATCATCAACTTGCTCATAATCTAATGAGACTAAGTCTCATCTTGAAAGCAAGTCAAATGATTTGGCTCTACTCGTAGACATTGTAAAATCTCTCGAGAAACGTGTAGGAGTATTTGTGACATTCTTAAAATCTTTCGAGAAATCCTCTAAAAGAATGGAAGAGATCCTAAGCACCGGGCAACATGCTCATGATAAACGTGGCTTAGGTACAACTCGTTCTCCAACAAAGAAAAATCTAGTACAAGATTCGTCAGAGTGAGGAATCCATCCTCGTATCGAAAGAAGTTCCGAGTTACGTGAAGGAACTGTTGCACCGTGACAAAGAAAAGCCGCCATTCCGCCCCGCAACTCTACTATTCGAGACAGTGGAACCAATAGCCACTCGTAAGGCGTACTCAACAAAGATGCTCCACAAGCATATCATAAACGCCAAAGAATATTCAGAAGAAGGTTGTATCCAACCAACAAAGGCCGATAACAAGATTTCAAGATAAATAAGGCCTAGGCACTGGATACAGGAGCCCCGATATCCATCAAGAAAGCAGGTGTTCGCGCAGTATCAACAACATCGTTGGGAATCCAACTGGAGACCTAGAAGGCAAGATGTTAGGCCAAAGAAAATGGCTCCACCTCCGAGACGACAATCGTACTGGAATAACAACCATAATTCTCTATTTTTCATGCATTATAATGATTACAACGACTACGTGCTTGCCCCACGTAGATATCGATATAATGGACCAAAAGTAGCCTACAACAAACAAATTGTTGCCCGGCAAATTTGGGTACCAAAAGGCAATATCACACCAGGACCCAAAGTTACTTGATATCCAAGCGTCGACATAAATTGGAAGCACTACAGCCAGAAATCCCTGTAAGTTTTTATGCTTTTACTCATTAAGTGAGGGGGAATGCTGTAAGACCCAAGAATACAGTATCTACCATTAATTAACTGTACACTCGTAATCACAATACAAAGATCAGAGACAAAGAAGGCATGAAACCTTCCTACAGCTGACGTGTGCATTAATTAAGGGGGAATACAGTACGACCCATGAATACAGCGTTAATCCGAACATAAATTGAATCCTGTATGTACCTTTTAAGGAAGAACACTATACTATTTTCACAACAGGACATCAATTATGATTAATAAATTTATTTTATTGTGTATTGCTTTGTAAGAACTCGTCAGGAATGCAGTTCATAGGTTAAGATGTACTCAACTAGATCAAAAATGTAAGATTGTGCCTGTGCGCCAATCATAAGTTTAAGATATAATACACTTCCCTATTAGATGTTATCATTTTAGAACTTGCCTGCGAGCAGTTCACATTTCTTTTAGACTAAGTTCTGAAGACCAGATCATTTGACAGAAGATCAAGAAGTCTGTGTTTGAAATAATCAAAAAGAAAGGGAAACTATTGGGAAAATCATCTCCTGTATCGAAGTTGCCAACAAGTGGTTATCGAAGGGGAAATTTTTCTAGCTTGAAGAGGTTTTGAAATCATCAAGAAGTTTTGGAATCATCAAGAAGTTTTGGCATGATCAAGAAGTTTTGGAATCATCAAGAAGTTTTGGAAATTATCAAAAAGGGGGAAATTGTTGGGAAAAATAATGTTGTTTTGATAATTGCCAAACAAACAAAGCTTAATACAGCAAGCCCTGTATCGAAAGCCGGTTGAAGTTGCAATCCTGTATCGAAGACCTTCTGATAGCGCCAAAGATACAAAGAAGCTCTCGCTACCAAGATACAAGAATAAAGTCTAAATAAGCGCCAAGTATGGAAGTCGTCTCGAAACCTCAATACAAAGACTCTTCCATACAATACCGACTATTCCAATATGGCTACAGCACTAGTGGATACAGCATTCACATCGGAACAGGACTGAAGACCGTTTGAAAAGGAATATTTGGTATTCACTAAAGTCAAGTACCGTTCGATAAAGAAGTATTTAAATACTGAAAGGATAAAGTATTTAAATACTGAAGCTGTCAGAGATCTTCAAATCCCGCAATATCCGGATCCTGGTCCTTTCAAGTCAACTATTCAAGTCATCACGGAATCTTGCCCAACGGATCTATCTCAACGGATATATTATTCAGAAGACTATATATATCTCATAAGAGCGTTGAAGATAAAGACAGATATACACACACCGAAGTTACCAAGTGAAGAAGCTATCATTATATACATCAGAGCAAAACATATCTCCAGAAACTTACTGCAAATTAAGAACCAAAGAGATATACAGTGCTCAACCTCAAGAACAGTCATCATCAGCTCAAGAACTTCATATTCAAAACTGTTGTTCTTACCCGGTTACCTACCTTTTTACCTTTGTGTAAAAACTGAGCTCTGTGTGAACTCAACAAAGTTATTCTGACCTGTGTGGGACGAATAAAAGGACGAAGCTTTGGAACTGTGTGTGAAGAAGCTAGTCAAGAAGGAAGCTTCAACCAAATCTGTGTGAACGGTTGAAAGCGACATTCTTTGTATCAATCTGTGTGAACGATACAAGGATAAGTTTGATTATAAATACATAGTTGTGTACGCAGTATTTATAATAAACGTTTTACTCCTGTGTGGAGGACCAGTGGACGTAGAGGGGTTTACCTCGAACCACTTAAATACTGTGTTATTTACCTTTCGCCGTTACTGTTTTCATAACTGTGATTTATACAAGTATACACTGCAAAACCCTGTAAGCACCAAGCTAACAGGAGAATAGACCGAGTTGCTGTATCGACGGCAACTTACTATATTAAAGACTTCCGCTACGCATTCAGATTCGAAAACCATACAGCCTGTTGCTTAAACATTTCCCAAGCTGTATCGAGTATACTTGAGAAGGGGACCAACAATAGGTCTTGAGAAAAGATTATCTTATCAAACTATAGGTCTAGTTTGATAAATCATTCATATTGTTCTTGTTTATGTAAGCCGAATTGCCCTACTTTCGGTTATATCTTACGAGTGTTATACATATACGAGTGTTGTGAGGTAACAAAATATATCCGCTGCATTTTCCGGCGAATTTACGTTCATCTTAATACGCAATTCGTATCATTAGTGGCATCGGAACCCAAGGCTATTTCCTTGGCAATTTTATTGAAGATTTCTTATTCAAAACTATCTCTTGATTCTTGTTATGGATTTCTCCGATCCCGATTTCTTGATGAAACTCCGGGACGCACTAAGCGGTCTACCGGAACCACGTATGCAAGCAAGACGCGGGGATGACGCACGTCAAATACACCATGCGGATGAGTTTAAAGTAAACGAACATCCGGAGTTCGTTGGAGGTACCGATCCCGAAGCTTATTTGGAGTGGGAACGGAAAATTGAACGCATGTTCAAAGACCTTAACGACGAGAAACGTTGCAAATATGCAATTCTCAAGTTAGGGAAGGGTGCTTCTCTTTGGTTCGAAGGAGTAAAGACGCGAAGAACTCGGGAGGGAAAAGCAAAAATCCGTTCGTGGGATTCTTTAAAAAGAAAACTTCGTAAGAGGTATGTGCCAACATCACACCGGTTAACCTTATACCGGAAGATTGCCGACTTCATGCAAGGCAAACTAAGTGTCGGTGAATATATTGAAGAGTTCGAAAGTTTGGTCTTGATGGGAGAGCTAGAAGAAACCGAAGAACAAAAGATGTCCCGTTTTTTACGTGGCTTAAATAAAAACATAGCCAACACGGTGGAGTTATATCCATATGAAGATTTCGATACTTTATGTGGACTATGCATAAAAATAGAAGCTCAAAACAAAGTGAAGTTTGCCAAAACCGAATTTACATCAAAGTTCGAGGATCCAAGTACCGGTTCAAGTTCAATTACCACAAAGATACTGACTACTATCTCTACTACCGTTTCTAAAACCCCGCTGCATCAAGGAAACAAGCCTAACCAAAGTAAGGTGTTTTAAATGCCAAGGATTCGGTCACTATCAAAATACTTGCCCTAACAAACGAGTTGTGACGCTAAGAGAAGCCATCACGATCCGAGACGAGTTGCTAGTCGAGGACGAAGGAGAAAGACTAGGTGATTCCAACCTGGAGGAAGACGAGGGAGAAGAATATGAAACTTACGAGGCTCCAAACTATGATACAACATTGTTTCTTCGTACTTTACAAGTCAAACCCATTTCAAATGATTCGGAACAACGGGATCAAATTTTTTACACCAAGTGCCAAGTCGGGAACAAATGGTGTAGTGTGATCATCGATGGAGGAAGTTGTACCAACGTAGCATCAAGGGAGATGGTGACGAAACTCGGACTCATCACTACTACTCACCCAAAATCATACGCATTATATTGGCTCGATGACGGGAGTAAAGTGAAAGTCTCGAAACAAGTACGGGTCGGTTTGACCATGGGTTCGTACGTCGACAACATATTATGCGATGTACTCCCGATGGATGCATGCCATGTACTCTTGGGACGACCATGGCTATTCGATAGAGATGTTTTACATCGAGGAAGAAGTAACGAGTACGAGTTACGGGATAAGGACAAGAGGATCGTGTTGAAACCAATGTCACTTCAATCTATGATCCCTAACCGAGGTGAGAAACCGAATCTAACCATGTTTTCTAGTGAGAGGGAAATTGAACTTGGTACTGAGATTGGCCGGTCAAAAGAAAACGACAACTTTGGGCCAAATTTTTATAACGACGCAGTTTCTCGTAATGGACTTATTGTCTTGGATGATTACCAAATTGAGGAAAGTAAATTATTTTGTGATGGGCTATTATTGGAGGAGCCCAACAATATTGAAACGGAGAGTTGGTCAGATTATGACGGACCGCCAGCATTTGATGAGGAACCAGTTTATGAAGAGGAATCCGTAATAAATCCTTTTGTTCCCATTCTTGATGGTGAACCAGATGTGGAATTATCGGTGTTTCCAATCGAGGATGAACCCGATTTGAAATTAACTGCAAGGCCCCATTTCCGATTTCCGCTCATGTCATGATATCGGTATTACCGGGCAAAGTAATTATTATTATTTTATTAATAATGATAGTTATTTTATTGGTGATTCTCGAGGGGGCCCCACTACCTATCGTCTCAAGATTTTGGGCCATGTACGCATCATGACATTTTCGAGATCAAATACGTAGAGGTTTTAATAAATTATCTTGATGACGAGGAAGTCCTAATTGAGGACAATTCCTTTTAAAGAAGGTGGAGATGATACGGAATCAATCGTGTCAAATGCGTAAGACAAAGTAAGGATCGACGTAAATGACCTTACAACACGCCATGCACAGATTACTACGTATTTAGGCGGGAAAACGGACATAAGACGTGGAGTCTCGGTCTCAGCCGTGTCATATATCACGGCCCGTGTCATGCTATGCCGGAAGGTCGACAATCGGCCGGAAAATGGACGAACTGCCGGAAAAATCACCACCGCCGGAAAATTCACCACCGGCCGAATCGACTGCCTGATCGAATCGGCCGAATCGTCTGAACCCGCTGCCGAATCGCCGACACGCTGACCGAACCCGGCCGTGTCATCCGACACGGCCCGTGCCGAGGTGTCCTGGATAATGAAATCTCGCTGCCGACCGTGTCGTCCGACACGGCCCGTGCCGACACAACCCGACCGTGCCAGGCGACACGGCCGAGTCACACTCTTCCGGATAGTACAATTCCCGCTGTCCGACCAACCCGACCGTGCCAGGCGACACGGTCGAGTCCTGCCGAACATGTGCGCCCGCACATGCCACCGCGGCCGTGCCGATCGGCACGGGTCGTGTCCGGCAGACCAGCAAATTCCATTATTGCTGATTTTTTTTATTTTTTGTTGTTTTTCCTCCCCTCACATGTCATGATTATACTTGCATGTTATGTGGGGTGACTTATAACTATGTTTATTATGTGATTCCCTCCCATTTGTTTGATTCCATCCTTATTTTTATTTTGATGTTTGGTTGTCATGTCAAGATCATGTAATCTTTGATTCCTTAGTTGGTTAGAAGGCTACATCTCCTATAAGTAGCCTTTGAGTAGTTTTGTAGGAGAATATATATTGTATGTTGAAGAAATAAGAATACACTTGTGTTTTCTTGGTGAATGCTTTTCATCGAAACCTTGGTTATAATTCGACGCGTTTTCGAGTTTTAATCGAATCGATTCTCAATAGGTCTTGAGAAAAGATTATCTTATCAAACTATAGGTCTAGTTTGATAAATCATTCATATTGTTCTTGTTTATGTAAGCCGAATTGCCCTACTTTCGGTTATATCTTACGAGTGTTACACATATACGAGTGTTGTGAGGTAACAAAATATATCCGCTGCATTTTCCGGCGAATTTACGTTCATCTTAATACGTAATTCGTATCATATGAACTACAAGACTTCATGGATTTATTGTCCAACAACATCTCTCTGTGATCAACACACCCCCAACCGCGGAAGAGAAGAAAAACGAGTGAGAAATGGCTGAAGAAAACGCCTGCTGGCCTTAAATAGGCTGACTGCCGGCCGAGTTACGTACGTAACCGGCCAAGGCTTACGTACGTAACCGAGTCACTGCCCCAAATTTGCCGGCCCGTTACGTACGTAATCGGACAGGGTCTTACGTAAGTAACCGGCCTTACGTACGTAACTGTCGAGCACTACCGGCCGTAACTCGGCCAGTGCCGGCCTGGGCCCGAACGATAGCCCGAACGACCCCAAAACCCGAACCTGAATACGAATTGAAGATACGGTTACGAAGTACTCGCAAAGACGAACTCGAACACTAAGAGAACACACGATTCCGACCACCCGAAGGCTCGAAATTCGGCAACGGAAGGTAATTACCCCAAACTTTGGGAAATTACGAAAATGGCCCAAAACGTCCGAAAATCACGATACGTGATCGAATAACCAAACCAAAGTTTACAACACATCTAACAAAGTTAAACGGACTTACGGGAAACTCGAAACAACAGTTTCGAACGAGATTCGCAAGAATCGAACTCAAGTGCGGAAAAGTCGCCAAAAGCACGGAACTCAACAAAACAACACCAAAACGAACTCGGATGACAAAAAGTGCAGAATTAATCATTCTCAGAATGACGAAACGGTCATGAGCGAGTCGTCAAAATGGACTTCCGCTGAAAAAAAGAAATTACCGGAAATCGAAATTACGGGTATTACACAAGGATCCGGCATTGTTAGAATCGCAATCGCTATCTTTGTGAGGTTTGTCTAGTACCCATAGAAATCTAGAGAGGTTGACTCCTTATCCAATAGAAAAGGAAAACGGTTTAACTTGTACCGACATAAAGACAAGTACGAGTGGTTTATCACGGACCAATAGAAGACGTGATTGTAACGGTTATACCTTGACCGATAGAAGAGAGACGTAGAGGTTCTTATCTTGATCCTATTGAAAAAGATACCGAGAGAGGACGTAGGCTCGTTTATAGCCGAACCTCTATAAATCCTTGCGTCATTTATTTTCCGCAATATTATTTTCGCTTCCGCAAACGGCGCAAATATCCGATCCCGTACCCAACACATACATGGATTTCGATACATTATGTGGACTATGTGTGAATTTAGAAGCTCAGAACAGGATGAAGTTGTATAAACCCGAGTTTCCAGACAAGTTTGGAAACCCAAGCGTCGGGTCTAGTTCAACTACTAAGGCAACTGTACCGACTTCGGTCCCTGTTGCGATTCCTAAGACACCCTACGTACCGAAGGAGACGAGTTTGGCTAAAGTAAGATGTTTCAAATGCCAAGGGTTTGGGCATTATCAAAATGCTTGTCCGAACAAACGGGTGGAGACACTAATGGAAGCTGTCACGATCCGAGATGAATTGTTGGTTGAGGACGAAAAAGAAAGACTGGGGGATGTATTTGATTTCAACATGGAGGACGAAGAAGGAGAAGAATGTGAGGCTTACGATGCTCCTAATTACGATACAGCCTTGGTTCTTCGTACTTTGCAAGCCAAGTCGGTTCCGAGCGAGTCAGAACAACGGGACCAAATATTCCAAACAAAGTGTCAAGTTGGAGATAAGTGGTGTAGTTTGATTATCGACGGAGGGAGTTGCACCAATGTAGCTTCGAGTGAAATGGTGACGAAGCTTAGACTAACCACCACAACTCACCCTAAGCCATATGCTTTACATTGGCTTGATGACGGAAGTAAGGTGAGGGTTTCGAAGCAAGTTCGGGTCGAATTGGCAATGGGTTCATATCACGATGAGATATTATGTGATGTGATTCCAATGGATGCTTGTCATGTACTTTGGGACGCCCTTGGCTATTTGATAGGGATGTTTTGCATCGGGGAAGGAGCAACGAATATGAGTTGCGAGATAAGGGAAAGAAGATCGTATTGAAGTTGATGTCACCCCAAGCTATCCGTTCCATGAGTGCCAAACGAGGGGAGAAACCAAACCTCACCATGTTCGCTAGCGAAAGGGAGGTTGAACACGCTATGGAGAGTGGTGAGCATGTTTACATGCTGGTGATAAAGGAGACTCGAGATGATTTCGTGGCAGTGAAAAATGAGGATACAGTGGCCAACTTATTACATGAGTTCGCGGATGTCTTCCCTGAAGAGTTGCCGTCGGGTTTGCCGCCAATTCGTGGAATTGAGCATCAAGTCGACCTTATACCAGGTGCACCTCTTCCGAATAAGGCTGCCTATAGGTGTAATCCCGAGGAAATGAAGGAACTTCAGAAGCAGATTGAAGAACTAATGAGCCACCGGTATGTTCGAGAAAGTTTAAGTCCAAGTGTGGTTCTGGTCCTGCTTGTTCCTAAGAAGGATGGGTCTTGGAGGATGTGTATAGATAGCCGGGCCGTAAATAACATAACAATCAAGTATCGATTCCCGATACCAAGGCTTGATGATATGTTGGGCGAGCTACATGGCTCGGTGGTCTTTTCTAAAATTGATTTGTGAAGTGGCTGATACGAAACCGACTACTCCAAGTGAAGAAGATGAAGTAAGAATTGACGTAAGACACCTCGACCATACTCCAACGTACTTGGGCGAGAAAACAGATACGAGGCACGGAGTTACCTTGATAGTCGGAATTGGAATAACTTAAACAAAAGACAACTTGCATCTTGGGGAGGGGAAGAGGTTCAAGTGGCAACTAAACAATAAAAGAATGGTCAGCATTTTCTTACAAAAGCAGCAGGATTCTTGGCAAAAGGCGGCTGTCAGCAAGCAACTTGGAGACAAAGACCCAGCTTTTAATTTTGTCAACAAGTGACATGAGGAACCTTTTTATTATCTTTTCATTATTTTAAAGAACAGCTTGTAATAGTTTAAGTTATTTTGTCAGGCAACTTTTGCCTATAAATAGTGGCAGTAGAGTTGTAATGAAAGATTATTGAATGTTAAAGAAATTAGAATACACTTTGTGTTTTCTCTTGGTGAATGCTTTTCATCGAAACCTGATTTTTATTCGACGTGTTTTCGAGTATTAATCCGATTGATTCTCAATAGGTCTTGAGAAGAAATCACTTTATCGAATTATAGATCTAATTCGATAAAACAACTGTTTTTGTTCTGTTTCGATATTCTTCTTGTTTTCGATACAGTATTGTACTTAATCTAATTTCCGTTTCAAGTGTTGTTCGATTGTTCGAACTTGTTTTCTGTTTCTACTAGCATCCGACCGAAGTTGTTGTTTCGAGTGCCGCTGTTTGGAGGTTACCTGTTTCGAGTCATTTCCATTCGACCAAGTTCCTGTCTTGTCGCTGTATCGAGCTGCCATCTTCATCGCGCACGCTTACTACTCGCCTGTATTATTGCTGTAGCGAACTGTTGTTATCAGTTCCTGACAATTCCTTGCCGATAGCTTCCGTTTGACAAAAAATCTTCCGCTGTATCGATACCGAATTCGCATCACAAGTAAGAATTCGTATCATAAGTGGTATCGGAGCCCAAGTTGATCTTTGGCATTATGGATCTCAACGACGCTGATTTCTTGGCAAAACTTCGTGACGCATTGCGTGACGTACCAGAACAACGCGACCAACGTTGGCAACCTAGGCGTGGTGACTATGAACGACCCTCACGCCATGTCGAAGAGTTCAAGGTGAACGAGCTTCCGGAATTCGTTGGAGGGACAGATCCTGAAATTTACCTGGAATGGGAATGAAAAATTGATCGTATGTTCGAGTTTAAAGACCTTGACGATGAGAAAAGGTGTAAGTATGCAATTCTCAAGTTGGGGAAATGAGCTTCACTTTGGTACGAAGGAGTTAAAACACGAAGAGCTCGTGCGAGGAAGGAAAAGATCCGTTCGTGGGATTCATTAAAAAGAAAACTTCGTAAAAGATATGTACCAACCTCACACCGGTTGTCTTTGTACAGGAAGATTGCAGATCTCATGCAAGGAAAGTTGAATGTCAGTGAGTACATTGAGGAGTTTGAGAATCTAACCTTAATGGGAGAGATAGAGGAGAATGAGGAGCAGAAGATGTCGCGATTCTTGCGTGGCTTAAACCGAAGCATAACTAACTCGGTGGAACTGTATCCATATGAGTACTTCGATACATTATGTGGACTATGTGTGAAGTTGGAGGCTCAAAACAGGATGAAGTTGTATAAACCCGAGTTTCCAGTCAAATTTGGAAACCCTAGCGTCGGGTCTAGTTCAACTGCTAAGGCAACTGTACCGACTCCGGTCCCTGTTGCGATTCCTAAAACCCCCTACGTACCGAAGGAGACGAGTTTAGCTAAAGTAAGATGTTTCAATTGTCAAGGGTTTGGACATTATCAAAATGCGTGTCCAAACAAATGAGTGGTGACACTAAGAGAAGCTGTCACGATCCGAGACGAGTTGTTGGTTGAGGAAGAAAGACTGGGTGATGTATTTGATTTCGACATGAAGGACGAAGAAGGAGAAGAATGTGAGACTTACAATGCTCCAAGCTATGACACGGCTTTAGTTCTGCGTACACTACAAGCCAAAGCTGTTTCGAATGATTCGGACCAGCAGAATCAAATATTTTACACGAAGTGTCAAGTTGGAAATAAATGGTGTAGTTTGATCGTTGATGGAGGGAGTTGCACCAACGTCGCTTCCAGCGAGATGGTGGCTAAACTCGGACTGACCACTATGACTCACCCAAATCCTTACACTCTGCATTGGCTCGATGATGGGAGCAAAATAAGGGTGACTAAACAAGTGAGGATTGGACTAGCCATGGGCTCGTATGAAGACAACGTATTATGTGATGTACTCCCGATGGATGCATGCCATGTACTGTTGGGAAGACCATGGCTATTCGATAGAGATGTTTTACATCGAGGAAGAAGTAACGAGTACGAGTTGCGGAATAAGGACAAGAGGGTCGTGTTGAAACCAATGTCACTTCAATCTATGATCCCTAACCGATGTTTATAGCGAACGAGATGTGGAACATGCCATTAATGATGGCAAATGTGTGTACTTGTTGGTTCTGAAGGAGACACGGAATGGTAACATGGTTGTGCGGAACGACGAAAGGATGGATGCCCTATTGCACGAATTTGCGGATGTTTTTCCCGAAGAATTACCGTCGGGTTTGCCACCTATTCGTGGGATTGAACATCAGATCGACCTCATACCGGGTGCGTTGCTCCCTAACAAAGCTGCCTATAGATGTAATCCCGAGGAGACAAGGGAATTACAAAACCAAATCGAAGAATTAATGGATCATGGGTATGTTCGAGAAAGCCTAAGTCCCTGTGCGGTTCCGGTATTACTGGTTCCTAAGAAAGACGGGTCTTGGAGGATGTGTATTGACAGTCGAGCCGTGAATAATATAACCATCAAGTATCGATTTCCGATCCCAAGGCTTGATGACATGTTGGACGAATTACATGGATCTGTGATCTTTTCAAAAGTTGACCTACGAAGTGGTTATCACCAAATCCGGATGCGGGAAGGAGATGAGTGGAAGACGGCCTTCAAAACTAAACACGGACTATATGAATGGACCGCTATGCCGTTCGGCCTTACAAATGCACCGAATACTTTTATGCGCTTGATGAATGAGGTACTTAAGCCATTTTTGGGAAAATTTGTGCTCGTATACTTAGATGATATTCTGATCTACAGTCGATCATTGCAAGAACATTTCGAACACTTGAGACAAGTCTTCGAAACCCTTAGAAACCAGAAGCTGTATGGAAAAAAGGAGAAGTGTTCATTTTTGGTCGAAAGTATAGTCTTTCTTGGCTATATTGTTTCAAAGGATGGAGTGTCGGTCGATCAAGCAAAGATCGAAGCAATTAAGTCCTGGCCAGTTCCCACTACAGTGACGGAAGTTAGATCGTTCCATGGACTGGCTTCATTTTACCGAAGATTCATTCGAGACTTCAGTACCATTGCAAGCCCAATAACCGAATGTTTGAAGAAAGGTACGTTTAATTGGAGCCGGGCTGCTCAGGAGGCGTTTGCAAGTTTAAAGGCGAAGTTGTGCGAAGCTGATACGAATTCTCCGGGAGAGGCGGATGCGTATCAGTCGGACTATATGTAGGTGTATGATAGCGTAAGGCTTTTTACGATTAGGGGTGTTTTTGGATGTATTTTGTGGAAGTAATATCGAATATGACAATGAAAATTCGAACAAATAGAAAATGGAAGTAATATCGGAAAAGTGATAATATCGATCAAGAAGACTTGAACGATCAAGAACAAGGGTTTATCGAATTAGACCTATAACTCGATAAGGTGATTTCTTCCCAAGACCTATTGAGAATCAATCGGATTAATACTCGAAAACGCGTCGAATAAAAATCAAGTTTCGATGAAAAGCATTCACCAAGAATAGAAAACACAATGTGTATTCTTATACTTCAACATTCATAATACTCTCCCATTACAAATGATAATCAACTCCTATTTATAGGAGGTGAAGTCTCCTACTAAGGAATCAAACAAAAAAAAAGATAAAATAATTCAAAGATTTATAAAATCTTTGAATAATCAAAACAAATCAAATAAAATATATACAAGAAACATAAATCACAAAATGGGGGAAACATAATCCCTAAAATAAGTAAAAAGGAAAAGAGAAGTCAAAAATACACAAAAGTGTATAAAATATGTGGGCTGCCGGCAGGGACTCGACCGTGTCCCGTGACACGGCCGCGGCGCGGTCGACAGGCACCGACAGGGACTCGACCGTGTCCGCTTGACACGGTCGCGGCGCGACAAGGACGTCTGACAGTGACTCGGCACGGGCGCGGCGCGACAAAGACCGGCAGTGACTTGACCGTGCGGCGTGACAAGGATGTTTGGCAGGACTCGGCACGGGTGCGGCGCGATAAGGACTGGCAGTGACTCGACCGTGCGGCGTGACAAGGACGTTTGGCAAGACTCGATCGTGTCGCCTGGCATGGTCGGGTTGGTCGGACAGCGAGATCTCCTTATCCGGAAGAGTGTGACTCGACCGTGTCGGACGACACGGTCGGGTTCGGCCGACGATCGCCACAGTGCAGGACATCTCGGCACGGGCCGTGCCGGACGACATGACCGAGTTCGGCCGGCAATGCTCGGCATTTTTCGGCAGGTGCGATATTTTCCGGCAGGCTCGACATTTTCCGGCAGGCGACGACATTTTCCGGCAGGTTGTCTCATTTTCGGCTTGTGTCTGTTTTCTCGCCAAAAAATGTTGTCGTACGTGCATGACGCATTGTAAGGCCATTTACGTCGATCCTTGCTTCATTTTCTTTATTCGGACTAGTCAATTCCGTATCATCCCCTCCCCTTTAAAGGGAATTGTCCTCAATTCCGTAATCCCGTCGTTTCCAGATGAAATAATTAATATCTTTACCTCAAAAATATATGCGGTGTGTATCTGGTTCAGAATCTTGAGACGGTAGGTAGTAGGGGTTCCCAGAGAATTACCAACAAAATAACTATCATTATTAATAAAATAATAATAATTACTTCACCCGGTAATACCGATATCATGACATGAGTGGACATCTGATGCGATTACGACATCTCCAAACGAAGTAAGAATTGACGTAGGTGATGATACCACGTTGCATGCACATGCACCTACGTACTTCGGCGAGAAAACAAAAGCGGAAATGGGAACCATCTTAATAATCGGAACTGGGATAACTTAGACGTATCAAAACATGCATACGTATGCATGTTCATGCATACAAAATTGGCCATTTGGGGAAGATTTCGGCCGATTGTGACATGCATCCTTGAAGGATATTTTGTCCCCACTACTTTCAACTTTGTGTCCATTTTCAAAATCCACCATATCAACACATGAGATTTGATTTCCCTCCACCCCTTGAATAACAAATCGGCCGAACCACATGTGGAGGAAGACACCAAGATATTGCTTTCTTGTTCAAGTCTTTGTCAAAGCCTTATCACATGAGATAGATGGTGATCTCCTTCCTTTATGCTACCCCTCGGCCGAAATCAAATGGAAGAAGCCAAGCACATGTTGTTTTCTTTTCTTTGTCAAAAGTCTTTATAGTTAGTTTAATAATTGCTTGTATTTTAGCTAGATTTTGTGTGATCTTGTTTGGCTTTGTTAGGAGTTATAATGGCTATATAATAGCCTCATCCTCAACCTCTTATAATCAACTTTGAAGCAAGAAAAAACGAAATACATTACATGTAATCTTGTTGAATGATTTTCAGCACACTTCGATTATAATTCGACGCATCTTCGAGTTGTAATTAAATCAATTCTCAATAGGTCTTGAGGAGAGATTGCCTTATCAAACTATAGGACTAGTTTGATAATTTACTTTCATTTTATTCGTGTTTACGCAAGCCGAATTGCCCTACTTTCGGTTGAATCTTACGAGTGTTACACAAATACGAGGGTTGTGAGGTAAACAAATATAACCGCTGCATTTTCCGGCGAATTTACGTACATATCATACGTTAATTCGTATCATTAGTGGCATCGGAGCCCAAGGTTATTTCCTTGTCGAAATTCTCTTGGCGATTTTCTAGACTAAACTATCTCATCATGGATTTTTCCGACGATTTCATGGAAAAACTACGTGAGGCACTACACAACATGCAAGAACCACGTTTTCAAGCAAGAAGAGGAGGATATGATGCACATTCACCGCGTCATGTGGATGAATTCAAAGTAAATGAACTTCCGGAATTTATCGGAGGTACTAATCCCGAAGTTTACTTGGAGTGGGAGAGGAAGATTGAACGTATGTTCGACTTCAAGCACCTTAACGATGAGAAACGTTGCAAATATGCGATTCTCAAGTTAGGCAAGGGCGCTTCCTTATGGTTCGAGGGTATGAAAACACAACGAGCTCGTGCGGGAAAAGAGAAAATCCGTTCTTGGGATTCTTTGAAGAAAAAACTACGTAAAAGGTATGTCCCGACATCACATCGGTTAACCTTATACAAAAAAATTGCGGAGTTCGTACAAGGGAAACTAAGTGTGGAAGAATACATCGAAGAATTTGAAGGCTTAGCCTTAATGGGAGAACTTGAAGAAAATGAAGAACAAAGAATGTCACGTTTCTTACGTGGCCTAAACCGAAACATTGCAAATACGGTGGAATTGTACCCATACGGAGATTTTGACACTTTATGCGGACTATGCATAAAGATAGAAGCTCAAAACAAAGTGAAGTTTGCCAAAACCGAATTTACATCAAAACTCGAGGATCCAAGTACCGGTTCAAGTTCAATTACCACAACGATACCGACTCCTATCTCTACTACGGTTTCTAAAACCCCCGGTGTACCGAAGAAAATGAGCCTAACCAAAGTAAGATGTTTTAAATGCCAAGGATTCGGTCACTATCAAAATACTTGTCCTAACAAACGAGTGGTGACGCTAAGAGAAGCCATCACGGTCCGAGACGAGTTGCTAGTCGAGGAAGAAGGAGAAAGACTAGGTGATGTATTTAATTCCAACGTGGAGGAAGACGAGGGAGAAGAATGTGAAACTTACGAGGCTCCAAACTATGATACAACATTAGTTCTTCGTACTTTACAAGTCAAACCCGTTTCAAATGATTCGGAACAACGGAACCAAATATTTCACACCAAGTGTCAAGTCGGGAACAAATGGTGTAGTTTGATCATCGATGGAGGAAGTTGTACCAACGTAGCGTCAAGGGAGATGGTGATGAAGCTTGGACTCATCACTACTACTCACCCAAAACCATACGCATTACATTGGCTCGATGACGGGAGTAGAGTGAAAGTCTCGAAACAAGTACGGGTCGGCTTAACCATGGGTTCGTACGTCGACAATATATTATGCGATGTACTCCCGATGGATGCATGCCATGTACTCTTGGGACGACCATGGCTATTCGATAGAGATATTTAACATCGAGGAAGAAGTAACGAGTACGAGTTGCGGGATAAGGACAAGAGGGTCGTGTTGAAACCAATGTCACTTCAATCTATGATCCCTAACTGATGTGAGAAACCGAATCTAACCATGTTTGCTAGTGAGAAGGAAATTGAGCTTGGTACTGAGATTGGCCAGTTAAAAGAAAACGACAATGCGTATAAAGTAGAACTTCCGGGCGATTATGGGGTACACGCCACTGTTAACATGGGCGATCTATCTCCTTACCTTGACGACGAGGGAATCACTGAATTGAGGTCAATTCCTTTCAAAGGGGGAGGAGATGATGCGATTACGACATCTCCAAACGAAGTAAGAATTGACGTAGGTGACGATACCACGTTGCATGTACATGCACCTACGTACTTCGGCGAGAAAACAAAAGTGGAAATGGGAACCATCTTAATAATCAGAACCGGGATAACTTAGACGTATCAAAACATGCATACGTATGCATGTTCATGCATACAAAATTGGCCATTTGGGGAAGATTTCGGCCGATTGTGACATGCATCCTTGAAGGATCTTTTGTCCCCACTACTTTCAACTTTGTGTCCATTTTCAAAATCCACCATATCAACACATGAGATTTGATTTCCCTCCACCCCTTGAATAACAAATCGGCTGAACCACATGTGGAGAAAGACACCAAGATGTTGCTTTCTTGTTCAAGTCTTTGTCAAAGCCTTATCACATGAGATAGATGGTGATATCCTTCCTTCATGCTACCCCACGGACGAAATCAAATGGAAGAAGCCAAGCACATGTTGTTTTCTTTTCTTTGTCAAAAGTCTTTATAGTTAGTTTAATAATTGCTTGTATTTTAGCTAGATTTTGTGTGATCTTGATTGGCTTTGTTAGGAGTTATAATGGCTATATAATAGCCTCATCCTCAATCTTTTATAATCAACTTTGAAGCAAGAAAAAACGAAATACATTACATGTATTCTTGTTGAATGATTTTTAGCACACTTCGATTATAATTCGACGCGTCTTCAAGTTGAAATTTAATCAATTCTCAATAGGTCGTGAGGAGAGATTGCCTTATCAAACTATAGGTCTAGTTTGATAATTTACTTTCATTTTATTCGTGTTTACACAAGCCGAATTGCCCTACTTTCGGTTGAATCTTACGAGTGTTACACAAATACGAGGGTTGTGAGGTAAACAAATATAACCGCTGCATTTTCCGGCGAATTTACATACATATCATATGTTAATTCGTATCAACATCTGAAATGGGACGCACGGTTAATTTCACATCGGGTTCATCCTCCAGAATTGGAAACACCGATAATTCCACATCGGTTTCACCATCAAGAATGGGAAACACAGGATTTATTACGGATTCCTCTTCAACAACTGGTTCCTCATCAAATGCTGGCGGTCCGTCATAAGCTGACCAACTCTCCGTTTCAATATTGTTGGGCTCCTCCAATAATGGCCCATCACAAAATATTTTACTAACCTCAATTTGGTAATCATCCAAGACAATAAGTCTATCACCAGAAACTGAGTCGATATGAAATTTAGGCCCAAAATTGTCGTTTTCTTCTAACCGATCAATTTTAGTACCAAGCTCAATTTTGTCTTCCACAACTTTAAAAGGCCCGACTTGTGTCAAATGTTCATCTGACCATAATTCACTTGGTTCATCAATCCCGTTTTGGTCAATTTGGCCAACGCAATTAATTGGCCCATGGTCATAATAGCAAGATCCAAGTTCGTCAATTATGGAAGTATGGCTCAACCTACTTTCTTCGTTGTATTGCGGCGTTAAAACCTCTGTCTCGTCTACTCCGTCTAAAATGGTGGTAGGGACATCGTCTTTATCGAAAAATGGCCTTGCTGGAAATTCTTCGATGGGGATAAACCTTAGATCGAAGGTCGGTGGCGGGGCGTCGAAGGATTGGTGATAAGATATGGATTTGAACCTTCGATTGAAATATTTTTTGAATTTAAGCCAATCTTGGAGTTTAGGCTTACGTTGTTGTGAACGGGACTGTTTCAATTTTTGCCATCAGACGACGGCGCTACCGCGGAGGCGCCTTGCCACCAACGAAATGCGGCGGTTGATCGGGGCAGCCTTGAAGCCCGCGTGCTCCTCACAAACACGAAGCCAATCTATGCACACATCTGGATTACTATCGAATATGACAATGAAAATTCGAACAAATGGAAAATGGAAGTAATATCGGAAAAGTGATAATATCGATCAAGAAGACTTGAACGATCAAGAACAAGGATTTATCGAATTAGACCTATAACTCGATAAGGTGATTTCTTCCCAAGACCTATTGAGAATCAATCGAATTAATACTCGAAAACGCGTCGAATAAAAATCAAGTTTCGATGAAAAGCATTCACCAAGAATAGAAAACACAATGTGTATTCTTATACTTCAACATTCATAATACTCTCCCATTACAAATGATAATCAACTCCTATTTATAGGAGGTGAAGTCTCCTACTAAGGAATCAAATAAAAAAAGATAAAATAATTCAAAAATTTATAAAATCTTTGAATAATCAAAACAAACCAAATAAAATACATACAAGAAACATAAATCACAAAATGGGGGAAACATAATCCCTAAAATAAGTAAAAAGGAAAAGAGAAGTCAAAAATACACAAAAGTGTATAAAATATGTGGGCTGCCGGCAGGGACTCGACCGTGTCCCGTGACACGGCCGCGGCGCGATCGACAGGCACCGACAGGGACTCAACCATGTCTGCTTGACACGGTCGCGACGCGACAAGGACGTCTGACAGTGACTCGGCACGGGCGCTGCGCGACAAAGACCGGCAGTGACTCGATCGTGCGGCGTGACAAGGACGTTTGGCAGGACTCGGCACGGGCGCGGCGCGATAAGGACTGGCAGTGACTCGACCGTGCGGCGCGACAAGGACGTTTGGCAGGACTCGACCGTGTCGCCTGGCACGGTCGGGTTGGTCGGACAGCGAGATCTCCTTATCCGGAAGAGTGTGACTCGACCGTGTCGGACGACACTACGGAGTTCGGCCGATCGCCACACTGCAGGACATCTCAAGACGGACGTGTTTGACGACACGGCCGAGTTCGGCCGGCAGGTTTCGGCATTTTCCTACAGTGCGATATTTTCCTACAGCGGCCATTTTCCTACAGTTGTGTCATTTTCCGGCTTGTGTCCGTTTTCTCGCCAAAAAATGTTTCTGATACGAATTACGTATGTAAGTGTACGTAAAACGTATAAAATACAACGGAAGATTATCACGGTCTTATGATACGAATTCTCTCTCGGTACAGCAGAAGACTCTTTCATGTACGGTAGCTTAACAAGATCACCGAAATGAAGCAAGCCGCCACAATAGCCCGAACAAGAAGAACTCGTCGATATAGCACTTCCGAACAGCAAGACTCGCTCGATACAAAGAATTTCGAACAGCAGGACTCGCTCGTCTGACACAAAGAATCGTCGATACAAAAATAAAGGTGGTGGCCGAAATTTATACGGTTTTCGGCCGGGATGTAGGATAGTGTATGGGTTTGAATGTGTTTTACCGAATTAGACCTATAACTCGATAAAAATAATCTCTCCTCAAGACCTATTGAGAATCGATCAAGTTATAATTCGAGACTGATGCGATTACGGCATCTCCAAACGAAGCAAGCGAAGTAAGAATCGACGTAGGTGACAATACCAAGTTGCATGCACATGCACCTACGTACTTTGGTGAGAAAACATCCGCGGAAATTAGAACGATCTTAATCATCGGAACCGGGATAACTTAGACGTATCAAAACATGCATACGTATGCATGTTCATGCATACAAAATCGGCCATGTTAGGGGGAAGATTTCGGCCGATTCTTTGAAGGATCCATGAAGGATCCATGAAGGATCTTTGTCCCCACTACTTTCAAAGTTTGTTGTATTTTTGTTCAAAGTCCACCATATCAAGATTGTTGAAGATTTAGTTCATGTCACCATCTCCCAAATCGGCCGAAATCAAGGAGGAAGAAGACACCAAGATGATTGATCTCATTTTCTATCCTTATCAAAGACTTGCAAGAAGATATCACATGAGAAATATCTTGTCCACTACTTCAAGAACCCCACGGCCGAAATGCTAAGGAAGGAGCCAAACTTGTGTCATTTTTCTATCTTTGTCAAAAGTCTTGATAGCTTAGTTTATTACTTGCTTGTATTTTAGCTAGATTTTGGTGATCTTGTTTGAACTCATTAGTAAGTTGTAAAGGCTATATAATAGCCTCATCCTCAACCTTGAATAAACCATCTTGAAGCTTGCAAAAACGAAATACATGTTATGTATTCTAGTTGAATGATTTTCAAGACACTTCAATTATAATTCGACGCTGCGAGTTGTAATTTAATCAATTCTCAATAGGTCTTGAGGAGAGATTGTTTTATCAAACTATAGGTCTAGTTTGATAATCTACTTTCATTTTTATTCGTGTTTTCACAAAGCCGAATTGCCCTACTTTCGGTTGAATATTACGAGTGTTACACAAAAACGAGTGTTGTGAGGAAATAAAGATAACCGCTGCATTTTCCGGCGAATTTACGTACATATCATACGTTAATTCGTATCATAAGTGGCATCGGAGCCCAAGGTTACTTCCTTGGCGAAATTCTCTTGGCGATTTTTTTCTTATCAAAACTACCGTATCATGGATTTTTCCGACGATTTCATGGAGAAACTACGTGAAGCACTACACACCATGCAAGAACCACGATTTCAAGCAAGAAGAGGAGTATATGACGCACATTCACCACGTCATGTGGACGAATTTAAAGTTAATGAACTTCCGGAATTTGTCGGAGGTACTAATCCCGAAGTTTACTTGGAGTGGGAGAGGAAGATTGAACGTATGTTCGACTTCAAACACCTTAACGATGAGAAACGTTGCAAATACGCAATTCTCAAGTTAGGGAAGGGCGCTTCCTTATGGTTCGAGGGTATGAAAGCACAACGAGCTCGTGCGGGAAAAGAGAAAATCCGTTCTTGGGATTCTTTAAAAAAGAAACTACGTAAAAGGTATGTCCCGACATCACACCGGTTAACCTTATACCGAAAAATTGCGGAGTTCGTACAAGGGAAACTAAGTGTGGAAGAATACATCGATGAATTTGAAGGCTTGGCCTTAATGGGGGAACTTGAAGAAAATCAAGAACAAAGAATGTCACGTTTCTTACGTGGCCTAAACCGAAACATTTCAAATACGGTGGAATTATACCCATACGGAGATTTTGACACTTTATGCGGACTATGCATAAAAATCGAAGCTCAAAACAAGTTGAAGTTTAGCAAACCCGAATTCCCATACAAATTCGGAAATGCAAGTGCCGGCTCAAGTTCTACTACGAAAACGACCGCACCTTTTCAAGTTCCTACCCCGGCACCAAAGGTTCCTCACGTTTCCAAGGAAACGAGCTTGGCTAAAGTACGATGCTTTAAATGTCAAGGCTTTGGTCACTATCAAAATGCATGTCCAAATAAATGGGTGGTCACTTTGAGAGAAGCTCTTGCGGTCCGAGACGAACTTTTAGTCGAGGACGAGAAGGAAGGCCTTGGTGACGTATTTAACGTGGAGGCCGAGAAAGAAAATGAAGATTTCGAGACTTATGACGCTCCGGAATATGATACTACTTTAGTGCTTCGAGCATTACATACCAAAATTATTCCAAGTGATACGGAACAAAGAGACCAGATTTTTCATTCCAAATGCAAAGTCGGAGAAAAGTGGTGTAGCTTGATCATAGACGGAGGGAGTTGCACGAATGTGGCATCAAACGAGATGGTCACCAAGCTCGGGCTAACTACTATGGCTCACCCGAGACCATATGCTTTACATTGGCTCGATGATGGAAGCAAGGTGAAGGTGACAAGACAAGTACGGGTCAACTTAACTATGGGATCTTACGGAGACGATGTGTTATGTGACGTACTCCCGATGGACGCATGCCACGTGCTTTTGGGACGACCGTGGATGTTCGACCGAGATGTTTTACATCGAGGTCGAAGTAATGAATATGAATTACAAGACAAAGGAAAGAAGATTGTACTCAAACCGATGTCCCCGCAAGCCATCCGTTCGATGAGTTCTAGTCGAGTGGAGAAACCAAAACTTACCATGCTTGCTAGTGAAAGAGAAATGGAACATGCCATTAATGACGGAGCGAGTATACTTGGTGATGTTTAAAGAGACACGGACGAGAACATAGGAGTACGAAATGATGGAGAGCTAGATGTGTTGTTACGCGAATTTGAGGATGTTTTTCCAAGAATTACCGTCGGGTTTACCACCTATTCGCGGTATCGAACACCAAATTGATCTTATACCGGAGCACCACTTCCTAATAAAGCCGCATATAGATGTAATCCCGAAGAGACGAAGGAGTTACAACGACAAGTCGAAGAGCTTTTGGACCGCGGATATGTCCGGGAGAGTTTGAGTCCGTGTGCGGTTCCGGTCTTACTTGTCCCTAAGAAAGACGGTTCTTGGCGGATGTGTGTGGATAGTCGGGCCGTGAACAATATCACCGTCAAGTATCGGTTCCCTATCCCGAGACTTGATGATATGTTAGACGAACTACATGGTTCGGTGATCTTTTCCAAAGTTGATTTACGGCGGATATCATCAAATCCGAATGCGAGAAGGTGACGAGTGGAAGACGGCCTTCAAAATGAAAAATGGATTATATGAGTGGACCGTTATGCCTTTCGGTCTTACAAATGCGCCTAGTACCTTCATGAGGTTGATGAACGAGGTACTTAAACCATTTCTGGGGAAGTTCGTGGTTGTGTATTTGGATGACATTCTAATCTATAGTCAGTCACTACAAGAACATTTCGGGCACTTAAGGCTAATCTTTGAAACCTTGAGGGACCGAAAATTGTATGGAAAAAAAGAGAAGTGTTCGTTCCTAGTCGAAAGTATAGTCTTTCTCGGCTATGTCGCTTCAAGGACGGAGTGGCGGTTGATCAAACAAAAATCGAAGCAATTAAATCTTGGCCGACCCCTACGACCGTGACGGAAGTGAGATCATTTCACGGACTTGCTTCTTTTTACCGGAGGTTTATTCGAGACTTCAGCACCATCTCAAGCCCGATAACGGAGTGTTTAAAAAAAGGACCATTTGTATGGAACGGAGCTGCCCAAGGAGCTTTCGAGAAGTTAAAGGCCAAGTTATGCGAAGCACCGATTCTAACACTACCCGATTTTTCTCAACCATTCGAAGTTGAGTGTGACGCTAGCGGAGTTGGAATTGGAGCGGTTCTTATTCAAGGTAAACGACCTATCGCGTACTTTTCGGAGAAGTTGAACGGGGCTCGGTTGAATTATTGTACTTACGATAAAGAATTCTATGCTATCGTACGGGCCCTTGATCATTGGAGTCATTACTTATGGACGAAGCATTTTATCCTACACTCAGATCACGAATCATTAAAGTACATTAACGGGCAACATAAACTGAGTCCGAGGCATGCCAAGTGGGTGGAATTCCTACAATCATTTCACTTTTCATCCAAGTACAAAGACGGTAAAAGCAATGTCGTTGCGGATGCGTTATCTAGGAGGTATGCCTTACTTTCTACTCTGGAGGTTCGGTTACTTGGTTTCGAAATATTGAAGGAATGCTATGAAAATGATGAGGATTTCGGAGAAATTTTTACTCGTTGCAAATCTGGTCCGTTCGGGGAGTTCATGTTACAAGATGATTTCCTATTTAAAGGAAATAGACTTTGTGTTCCAAAACAGGCGGTTCGGGAATTATTGGTCCGGGAAGCTCACGGAGGTGGTTTAGCAGGACATTTTGGCACGGCCAAAACGTTGGAAGTACTAAAAGAACATTTCTTTTGGCCTAAAATGCTAAAAGACGTTTACAATGTTTTAAGTAAATGTGTAACATGTCACATCTCGAAGAGTTCATTCAAACCGGGATCATATATGCCTCTACCGGTTCCAGAAAGACCGTGGGAAGATGTATCCATGGACTTTATCGTCGCTTTACCCCGTACTCAACGAGGTAAAGATGCTATTATGGTGGTTGTTGATCGGTTCTCAAAGATGGCTCATTTCGTGGCTTGCCACAAAACCGACGACGCAAGCAACGTGGCCGACTTATACTTCCGAGAGGTGGTTCATTTACATGGAGTACCGAAGACTATTGTGTCGGATCGAGATTCGAAATTCCTTAGCTATTTTTGGAATACTTTATGGAGGAAAGTGGGAACGAAGCTCTTATTTAGCACTTCGCACCATCCGCAAACCGATGGTCAAACCGAGGTCACCAATCGAACATTAGGAACGTTGTTGCGAGGACTTGTGAATAAAACGCAAAAGGATTGGGACGTGAAGCTTGCTCATGCGGAATTTGCCTATAACCGATCCCCTACACATGCTACGGCACATTCTCCTTTCGAAATCGTTTACGGGTTAAATCCTTATATACCCTTGGACTTGATTCCATTGCCGAAAGACGAGTTGGTACACAAAGATGCGGAGTCGAAACTCAAATCGATGATCAAATTGCACGGGCAAATACATGATCGAATCAAAGAGGTGAATGATCAATACAAACGGAAATCCAACAATCACAGAAAACCGAGAATATTCAAAGAAGGCGACTTGGTTTGGGTACACTTAAGAAAAGAGAGATTTCCGAGCAAACGCAAGAACAAACTTATGCCGAGGGCCGAGGGGCCTTACAAAATCGTGGGAAAAGTGAACGACAACGCGTATAAAGTAGAACTTCCGGGCGACTATGGGGTGCACGCCACTTTTAACGTGGGCGATCTATCTTCTTACCTTGACGACGAGGGAATCACCGAATTGAGGTCAATTCCTTTCAAAGGGGGAGGGGATGATGCGATTACGGCATCTCCAAACGAAGCAAGCGAAGTAAGAATCGACGTAGGTGACAATACCAAGTTGCATGCACATGCACCTACGTACTTTGGTGAGAAAACATCCGCGGAAATTGGAACGATCTTAATCATCGGAACCGGGATAACTTAGACGTATCAAAACATGCATACGTATGCATGTTCATGCATACAAAATCGGCCATGTTAGGGGGAAGATTTCGGCCGATTCTTTGAAGGATCCATGAAGGATCCATGAAGGATCTTTGTCCCCACTACTTTCAAAGTTTGTTGTATTTTTGTTCAAAGTCCACCATATCAAGATTGTTGAAGATTTAGTTCATGTCACCATCTCCCAAATCGCCGAAATCAAGGAGGAAGAAGACACCAAGATGATTGATCTCATTTTCTATCCTTATCAAAGACTTGCAAGAAGATATCACATGAGAAATATCTTGTCCACTACTTCAAGAACCCCACGGCCGAAATGCTAAGGAAGGAGCCAAACTTGTGTCATTTTTCTATCTTTGTCAAAAGTCTTGATAGCTTAGTTTATTACTTGCTTGTATTTTAGCTAGATTTTGGTGATCTTGTTTGAACTCATTAGTAAGTTGTAAAGGCTATATAATAGCCTCATCCTCAACCTTGAATAAACCATCTTGAAGCTTGCAAAAACGAAATACATGTTATGTATTCTAGTTGAATGATTTTCAGCACACTTCAATTATAATTCGACGCTGCTGAGTTGTAATTTAATCAATTCTCAATAGGTCTTGAGGAGAGATTGTTTTATCAAACTATAGGTCTAGTTTGATAATCTACTTTCATTTTTATTCGTGTTTTCACAAAGCCGAATTGCCCTACTTTCGGTTGAATATTACGAGTGTTACACAAAAACGAGTGTTGTGAGGAAATAAAGATAACCGCTGCATTTTCCGGCGAATTTACGTACATATCATACGTTAATTCGTATCAGAGACGCGTCGAAATAATAACTAAAGTTTTGTTGAACTCGTTCAACGTATATTTCAAAGAAATACAAGGTTTATTAATATTCCAGATATGTTACAATCATCAAATGGACTACTATATATAGTAGTATACAAGGATAATGATACAAAAACAACAAGAAAAAAACGAGCCACCAATCTTCCTCATGTTCGGCCGAATGTAGTGTGGGGAAGGCAAGATCTTGGACAATCTTCAAGTATCTTGGAATGTAGTGTGCATGACTTTGACATGTTGAAAGAAGACTTGATGAAAGTCTTTATCCATGGAAATTTTGGCCGATTTTGTGGGGAGTCTTGGGAGATTTATTTAGGACATGATCTTTATGTATCTTGATAAGATATGAAGATGGGATCTTTTATTTTGTCTTGGCCGATTTTTCAAACAAGGTGGGGAAGGAGGTTATCTTCACTTATCTTGTGAAAGATATGAAGACAAAGGGTCCCTTTCAAGCATGTTTTGGTCGATCTTCATGCTTTTGGACCGATTTCGTTGCCGAGTTCTACGTCACTCCTGCTCCGATTAACAACGTAACTCCAATCCGCGTATTCTTTTCTCCCAAATATAATGATGCATGAACATGCGCATTTGTATCGTCGTGGATGTCGATTTTTATCGAGCTTCTTCGACCGAATATTAGATATCGTATCATTCCCTCCTTCTTTGAAAGGAATTGACCTCAATTCCGTAATGCCATCGTCGTCAAGGTAAGGCGAGAGATCACCTACGTTGAAAGTCGCGTGTACTCCGTATTCGCCCTAAGTTCGACTTTGTATGCGTTGTCGCTCACTTTTTCCACAATTTTGTACGGACCCTCGGCTCTCGCATCAATTTGTTCTTCCGTTTGCTTGGGAATCTTTCTTTTCTCAAATATATCCAAACTAAGTCGCCAACATCAAATAATCTCGCTTTTTATTTTTGTTCGACTTAGTTTGTAAATTTCATTCACTTCTTTAATCCGTTCCCGTATCTTTTCATGTAACTTTATCATTGATTTGAGTTTTGCTTCGCGTCTTTGTGAACCAATTCGTTGCTCGGCAAGGGAATCAAGTCCAATGGCAAGTGCGGATTTAATCCGTATACCACTTCAAAAGGTGAATGGGCCGTGGCATAACCGGTGATCGGTTGTATGCGAATTCCGCATGAGCAAGTCTAACGTCCCAATCCTTCGTGTTTTATTTACCAACCTCGCAATAATGCTCCCAAGGTTCGATTAGTTACCTCGTCCGTCTGGTTTGCGGGTGATGTGAAGTCTCGAACAGAGTTTAGTACCTACTTTCCTCCATAAAGTATTCCGTATAACTCGTAAATTTGGAATCTCGATCCGACACGATAGTTTTGGAACTCCGTGTAAACGAACTACTTCCTAAGTACAAGTCCGCCACATTGCTTGCGTCATCGGTTTTGTGGCACGCGATAAAGTGAGCCATTTTCGAAAAACGGTCGACGACCACCATGATCGAGTCTTTGCCTCGTTGAGTAAGAGGTAAAGCCACAATAAAATCCATCGAGACATCCTCCCACGGTCGTAACGGTATTGGCAACGGCATGTATGTACTCGACTTGAACGAACTTTTCATCATGTGACAAGTTACGCATTTGCTCACGATTGTGCTTACGTCACCATACATCTTCGGCCAAAAGAAATGTTCTTTTAGCACCTCTACAGTCTTGGTCGAGCCGAAATGACCGGCTAGTCCTCCTCCGTGCGCCTCCCGAACCAGCAATTCCCGAATTGTATGTCTCGGCACACATAATTTATTTCCCTTGAAAAGAAAGCCATCTTGTAAAACAAATTCCTCGTACGGGGCCGTTTTACAACGGTTAAAAATTTCCCCGAAGTCCAAATCGTCGTTGTAATGATCTTTCAAAGTCTCGAACCCCAACAAACGAACATCTAGCATCGACAGTAAGGCATACTGTCTCGATAGTGCATCCGCCACTACATTACTCTTCCCGTCTTTGTACTTGGATGAAAAGTGAAAAGATTGTAAAAATTCCACCCATTTTGCATGTCTCGGGCTTAGCTTACTTTGTCCGTTGATGTATTTCAACGACTCGTGATCCGAATGCGGACGAAATGTTTGAACGCAGATAATGACTCCAATGATCGAGTGCTCTTACGATAGCATAGAACTCCTTGTCGTAAGTACAATAATTCACTCGGGCGCCACTTAACTTCTCCGAAAAATAGGCGATGGGACGGCCTCTTTGAATAAGCACTGCCCCGATTCCAACTCCGCTAGCGTCGCATTCCACCTCAAACGGTTGTGAAAAATCGGGTAACGTCAAAATCGGCGCCTCACATAATTTTCCCTTTAAATTTTCAAAAGCCTTTTGGGCCGCCTCGTTCCATGCAAAGGTTCCTTTTTTCAGACACTCCGTGATCGGACTGGAGATAGTGCTAAAGTCCCGTATGAATTGTCGGTAAAAAGAAGCGAGGCCATGAAATGACCGTACCTCCGTGATTGTCTTTGGGGTCGGCCACGACTTGATTGCCGCGATCTTCTCTTGGTCGATCAAACTCCGTCTTCGAAACAACATAGCCGAGAAAGATAAGACTCTCGACTAGGAAAGTACACTTCTCCCGTTTTCCATAAAGTTTTGTTCCCTTAGCGTCTCAAATACGTCGCAAATGTTTGAGATGTTCCTCTACGGACCGATCAGAGATCAAAATGTCGTCTAAGTACACGACAACAAACTTTCCCAAGAAAGGTTTAAGAACCTCGTTCATCAACCTCATAAAAGTGCTCGGGCGTTGGTGAGGCCGAATGGCATCACAACCCATTCGTAAAGTCCATTCTTTGTTTTGAACGCCGTTTTCCATTCGTCTCCCTCTCGCATGCGGATTTGATGGTATCCGCTCCGTAAATCAACTTTGGAAAATATAACCGAGCCATGTAACTCGTCTAAAGATGTCGTCTAGTCTCGGGATGGGAAACCGATACTTGACGGTGATGTTATTCACGGCTCTACTGTCAATACACATTCGCCATGTTCCGTCTTTTTTTGGTACAAGTAGGACTGGAACCGCACACGGACTTAAACTTTCTCGGACATATCCGTGATTCATGAGTTCATCAATTTGTCGTTGTAGTTCTTTGGTTTCTTCGGGATTACAACGATACGCCGCTTTGTTCGGTAATGGAGCTCCCGGTATAAGATCAATCTGGTGTTCAATTCCGCGGATAGGTGGTAATCCTACCGGCAAGTCTTCGGGGAATACGTCCGAAAACTCGTGTAATAGTGCATCTATCTTTTCCTCATGGTGCGATTTGGTGGCAAGATTTCGGACCTCTTTGATCATCATCAAATAAACACGTTCGCCATCGTCAATGGCGTGTTCGACTTCTTTCTCGTTTGCAAACATCGTAAGTTTCGGCCCTTCGACTTTTTTTGAACTCATCGTCCGGATAGCTTGAGGTGACATAGGTTTAAGAACAATTTTTTTACCTTTGTCACGTAACTCATACTCGTTACTCCTCCCTCGATGTAGTACGTCCCGATCAAATAACCAAGGTCTTCCTAATAATACGTGACATGCGTCCATCGGTAGTACATCGCATGTAATATCATCGCCATATGAACCCATGGTGAGTCCGACCTTCACTTGCCTTGATACTTTCACCTTGTTTCCATCATCGAGCCAATGGAGTGCATACGGCTTAGGATGGGCCGTGGTGATCAAACCGAGTTTTGAGACCATCTCGCTTGATGCCACGTTTGTACAACTTCCACCGTCAATGATCAAGCTACACCATTTATCTCCGACACGACACTTCGTGTGGAAGATTTGGTCTCGTTGTTCTTCGTCACTTGGGCGGCCTTCGCTTGTAACATGCGAAGGACGAGGTTCGTGTCATAGTTCGGGCATCGTATGCCTCGCATTCTTCTTCTTCTTCGCAGCTTCTAAGTTAAAAACGCCTCCAACTCTTTCTTCTTCTAGTAATTCTTCCTGACGGCTATGGCTTCTCGTAACGTCACAATCCTCCGATTTGGACAAGCACTTTGATAGTGTCCAAATCCTTGACATTTGAAACACCGGACTTTAGATAGACTTGTTTCTTTTGGTGTGATAGGAGTTTTGGGATGGTAGTAACGGGTTGGCTTGTGGTGATAGGTTTTGGAAACGAGCTAGAACTCGCGCCAAAGTTGGTATTTCCGTATTTAGGTGGGAATTCGGGTTTAGAGAGTTTTGTTTTGTTTTGATTTTCCAACTTTATGCAAAGTCCGCATAAAGTATCAAAGTCGGAATAGGGGTAGAGTTCCACGGAATTAGCAATGTTTTTGTTCAAACCTCGTAGGAAACGGACATCCGCAATTCTTCGCTTTCTTCAAGTTCTCCCATCAAGGATAAGTTTTCAAACTCCTCGATGTACTCCTCGACACTTAGTTTTCCTTGCGTGAGTTCAAATTTTTCGATACAAGCTTAACTTGTGTGTAGTCGGGACATATCTCTTTCGTAGTTTCTTTTTAGAGAATCCCACGAACGTATCTTCTCTTCCCACGAACTCTTTGTGTCTTCATTCGCTCAAACCAAAGGGAAGCTCCCTTTCCAAGTTTGAGGATCGCATACTTGCAACGTACCTCGTCATTGAGATCCTTGAACTCAAACATTCGTTCAATTTTTCTTTCCCACTCCAAATAAACCTCGGGATCGGTGCCGCCTACGAACTCCGGGAGTTCGCTTGTCTTGTATTCATCAGCATGTCGTGGTGCATGCATGGTGTCGTATCCTCGTCGTGCTTGGATTCTGGGCTTCGGTAAGCCACGAAGAACGTCACGTAGTTGTGCCACTTCTTCATCGGTGAATGCCATCTTCTTGAGTAACGTCGAGAACTGTGAGGCAAATGGCTCTGGTACCACTTATGATACGAATTACGTATGTAAGTGTACGTAAAACGTATAAAATACAACGGAAGATTATCACGGTCTTATGATACGAATTCTCTCGATGCAATGAAGACTCTTTCACGTCTGAGCGAACAAGATCACCGAAATGAAGCAAGCCGCACATAGCAATGAACAAAGAAGAACTCGTCGATATAGCACTTCCGAACAGCAAGACTCGCTCGATACAGCAATTTCGAACAGCAGGACTCGCTCGATACAGCAACTCGTCGATACAGCAAAATAAAAGGTGGTGGCCGAAATTTATACGGTTTTCGGCCGGGATGTAGGATAGTGTATGGGTTTGAATGTGTTTTACCGAATTAGACCTATAACTCGATAAAAATAATCTCTCCTCAAGACCTATTGAGAATCGATCAAGTTATAATTCGAGACGCGTCGAAATAATAACTAAAGTTTTGTTGAACTCGTTCAACGTATATTTCAAAGAAATACAAGGTTTATTAATATTCCAGATATGTTACAATCATCAAATGGACTACTATATATAGTAGTATACAAGGATAATGATACAAAAACAACAAGAAAAAAACGAGCCACCAATCTTCCTCATGTTCGGCCGAATGTAGTGTGGGGAAGGCAAGATCTTGGACAATCTTCAAGTATCTTGGAATGTAGTGTGCATGACTTTGACATGTTGAAAGAAGACTTGATGAAAGTCTTTATCCATGGAAATTTTGGCCGATTTTGTGGGGAGTCTTGGGAGATTTATTTAGGACATGATCTTTATGTATCTTGATAAGATATGAAGATGGGATCTTTTATTTTGTCTTGGCCGATTTTTCAAACAAGGTGGGGAAGGAGGTTATCTTCACTTATCTTGTGAAAGATATGAAGACAAAGGGTCCCTTTCAAGCATGTTTTGGTCGATCTTCATGCTTTTGGACCGATTTCGTCGTCGAGTTCTACGTCACTCCTGTTCCGATTAACAACGTAACTCCAATCCGCGTATTCTTTTCTCCCAAATATAATGATGCATGAACATGCGCATTTGTATCGTCGTGGATGTCGATTTTTATCGGAGCTTCTTCGACCGGAATATTAGATATCGTATCAGTTTCCGTACATGCATGACGCGTTGTAAGGCCATTTACGTCGATCCTTGCTTCGTTTTCTTTATTCGGACTAGTCAATTCCGTATCAGAAGCACCAATCTTAGCATTACCCGATTTTTCGCAACCGTTCGAAGTAGAATGTGATGCTAGCGGAGTTGGCATTGGGGCAGTTTTCATTCAGGGAAAGCGACCTATCGCTTATTTTTCAGAAAAGTTAAACGGTGCTCGTCTCAATTATTGTACGTACGACAAGGAGTTTTATGCTATTGTGAGGGCTCTAGATCATTGGAGTCACTATCTTCGGCCAAAGCATTTTATCATACACTCGGACCATGAATCATTAAAGTATATTAACGGGCAACACAAGTTGAGTCCCAGGCATGCGAAGTGGGTGGAATTCTTACAATCGTTTCACTTCTCATCAAAGTATAAGGATGGAAAGAGCAATGTTGTAGCAGATGCATTGTCTAGGCGTTATGCCTTGCTCTCTACTCTTGACGTTCGGTTGCTTGGAATCGAGATAGTAAAGGAGTATTACGACGGTGACGCGAATTTTGGCGAGACCTTTGCCCTTTGCAAATCTGGCCCGATGGGAGATTTTTCGATACAGGAAGGCTTCATTTTTAAAGGGAATCGTCTTTGCCTACCCAGGCACACGATTCGAGAATTGCTGGTTCGAGAGGCTCACGGAGGGGGTTTGGCTGGCCACTTTGGTTCGGCCAACACATTGGATGTGCTTTAAGAACATTTTTATTGGCCAAGAATGCAGGGGGATGTCCATAATATAATCAGTAAGTGTGTGACACGCCATATTTAGAAGAGTTCGTTCAAACCAGGAATATACACACCTTTACCGATTCCGGAGAGGCCATGGGAAGATGTCTCAATGGATTTCATTGTGGCTTTGCCTCGAACCCAACGAGGTAAGGATGCGATTATGGTGTTTCGTTGTCATGTTGCATCGTGACATCTCTTGAGTCATATATGTGTGCCGATTGGTTGTGTAGAATATTCAGCCAGGCACATGATGGTCATGCGTGGATGTTGTCGATCGTTTTTCGAAGATGGCTCATTTTGTTCCTTGTCACAAAACCGATGATGCGAGTAATGTTGCTGACTTGTATTTTCGAGAGGTGGTACGATTATATGGAGTCCCAAAAACTATTGTTTCGGACCGAGACTCGAAGTTTCTGAGTTACTTTTGGAACACATTGTGGAGAAAGGTGGGAACCAAGCTGTTGTTTAGTACTTCGCATCATCCTCAAACAGACGGACAAACTGAAGTGACTAACCGAACACTGGGAACGCTGTTGCGAGGCTTAGTAATCAAGACACAAAAGGATTGGGATTTGAAGCTCGCGCATGCGGAGTTTGCTTACAACTGTTCTCCTACTCATGCCACAGCGCACTCTCCATTTGAAGTAGTTTACGGCCTAAATCCTTACATACCGCTAGACTTAATTCCATTACCGAGTAATGAATTAGTGTATAAGGATGCGGAGCCAAAACTGAAATCGATGATGAAATTACACGAACAGGTGCGTGACCGAATCAAAGAGATAAACGAGGCATACAAAAGGAAGTCGAGCAAGCCAAGAAAACCAAGAGTATTCGAGGTTGGAGATTTAGTTTGGATACATTTGAGAAAAGAGCGATTCCCGAGTAAGCATAAGAACAAGTTAATGCCATGAGCTGAGGGACCATTTAAAATAATTGCGAAGGTGAATGACAATGCTTACAAGTTAGAACTTCCGGTGATTACGGAGTGCATGCTACTTTCAACGTAGGTGATCTATCCCCTTACCTTGACGACGATGGGATTGCAGAATTGAGGACAATTCCTTTTAAAGAAGGAGGGAATGATACGAAACCGACTACTCCAAGCGAAGAAGACGAAGTAAGAATTGACGTAAAACACCTCGACCATACTCCAACGTACTTGGGCGAGAAAACAGATACGAGGCACGGAGTTACCTTGGTAGTCGGAATTGGAATAACTTAAACAAAAGACAACTTGCATCTTGGGGAGGGGAAGAGGTTCAAGTGGCAACTAAACAATAAAAGAATGTTCAGCATTTTCTTACAAAAGCAGCAGGATTCTTGGCAAAAGGCGGCTGTCAGCAAGCAACTTGGAGACAAAGACCCAGCTTTTACTTTTGTCAACAAGTGACATGAGGAACCTTTTTATTATCTTTTCATTATTTTAAAGAACAACTTGTAATAGTTTAAGTTATTTTGTCAGGCCACTTTTGCCTATAAATAGTGGCAGTAGAGTTGTAATGAAAGATTATTGAATGTTAAAGAAATTAGAATACACTTTGTGTTTTCTCTTGGTGAATGCTTTTCATCGAAACCTGATTTTTATTCGACGCGTTTTCGAGTATTAATCCGATTGATTCTCACTAGGTCTTGAGAAGAAATCACTTTATCGAATTATAGTTCTAATTCGATAAAACAACTGTTTCTGTTTTGTTTCGATATTCTTCTTGTTTTCGATACAGTATTGTACTTAATCCAATTTCCGTTTCAAGTGTTGTTCGATTGTTCGAACTTGTTTTCTGTTCTACTAGCATCCGACCGAAGTTGTTGTTTCGAGTGCTGCTGTTTGGAGGTTACCTGTTTCGAGTCATTTCCATTCGATGAACGAAGTACTTAAGGCTTTTTTGGGCAGATTTGTGGTTGTTTATTTAGATGATATTTTGGTTTATAGTCGGTCGGTGGAAGAGCATCTCGGACATCTACGGCAAGTATTCGAGACTCTTAGGTCTCAAAGGCTCTATGGAAAGAAAGAAAAGTGTGCGTTTCTCGTCGAGAGCATAACTTTTCTTGGCTATGTTGTTTCGAAAGATGGAGTGTCGGTTGACCAGGGTAAAATTGAAGCTATTAAGTCGTGGCCTACTCCCAAAAACGTAACTTAAGTTAGATCGTTCCACGGTCTTGCCTCTTTTTATCGGAGGTTTATTCGAGATTTCAGCACCATAACGAGTCCGATAACTGAGTGTTTGAAGAAGGGTCCGTTTATGTGGAGCAGGGCTGCCCAAGGGGCATTTGAAAAGTTGAAGACAAGGTTATGTGAAGCACCTATCTTGGCGTTACCCGATTTTGCACAGCCGTTCGAAGTAGAGTGTGATGCTAGTGGAGTTGGTATTGGGGCGGTCCTCATTCAAGGCAGACGGCCTATTGCGTACTTTTCGGAGAAGTTGGGTGGGGCTCGACTCAACTACTGTACTTACGACAAGGAGTTCTATGCCATAGTGACAGCTCTTGATCATTAGAGCCATTACCTTCGGACGAAACATTTTATTCTGCATTCGGACCATGAATCTTTAAAGTATATTAATGGGCAGCAGAAGTTGAGTCCCAGACATGCAAAGTGGGTGGAGTTCTTGCAATCATTTCACTTTTCATCGAAGTATAAGGATGGCAAGAGCAACATTGTAGCAGATGCGTTGTCCAGACGGTATGCCTTACTCTCTACCCTTGACGTTCGATTGCTTGGATTCGATACAGTAAAGGAGTATTACGACGGTGATGCGGATTTTGGCGAGACCTTCGCCCTGTGCAAATTTGGCCCGATGGGAGAATTTTCGATATAGGAAGGCTTTCATTTTAAGGGAAATCGTCTTTGTTTACCAAGGCACACGATACGAGAATTGCTGGTTCGAGAGGCTCATGAGGGAGGTTTGGCTGGCCACTTTGGTTCGGCCAAGACATTAGATGTGCTCAAAGAATATTTTTATTGGCCAAAGATGCAGGGGGGATGTCAATAATATAATTAGTAAGTGTGTGACATGCCATATTGCGAAGAGTTCGTTCAAACCAGGAATATACACACCTTTATCGATTCGGGAGAGGCCATGGGAAGATGTTTTGATGGATTTCATTTTTGCTTTGCCGCGAACCCAACGAGGTAAGGATGCGGTTATGGTTGTTGTCGACCGTTTTTCAAAGATGGCTCATTTTGTTTCTTGTCACAAGACCGACGATGCGAGTAATGTCGCTGACTTGTATTTTCGAGAGGTGGTACGATTACATGGAGTTCCGAAAACTATTGTTTCGGACCGGGACTCGAAGTTTCTGAGCTACTTTTGGAACATATTGTGGAGAAAGGTGGGAACCAAGCTTTTGTTTAGTACTTCGCATCATCCTCAAACATACGGACAAACTGAAGTGACTAATCGAACACTAGGAACACTGTTGCGAGGCTTGGTCAGCAAAACACAAAAGGATTGGGATTTGAAGCTTGCGCATGCGGAGTTCGCATATAATCGCTCTCCTACTCATGCCACAGCGCATTCTCCATTCGAAGTAGTTTACGGCCTAAATCCTTACATACCACTAGACTTAATTCCATTACCGAGTGACGAATTGGTGCATAAGGATGCAGAGTCAAAACTGAAATCGATGATGAAATTACACGAACAGGTGCGTGACCGAATCAAATAAATAAACGAGGCATACAAAAGGAAGTCGAGCAAGCAAAGAAAACTAATATTATTCGAGGTTGGAGATTTAGTTTGGGTACATTTGAGAAAGGAGCGATTTCCGAGTAAGCGTAATAATAAGTTAATGCCACGAGCCGAGGGGCCATTTAGAATAGCTGCAAGGGTGAACGACAACGCTTACAAGATAGAACTTCCGGGTGATTATGGAGTGCATGCTACTTTCAACATATGATACGAATTACGTATGTAAGTGTACGTAAAACGTATAAAATACAACGGAAGATTATCACGGTCTTATGATACGAATTCTCTCTCGGTACAGCAGAAGACTCTTTCACGTTTGTGAGCGAACAAGACTCACGAAATGAAGCAAGCGCTAGCTAGCCGAACAAAGAAGAACTCGTCGATATAGCACTTCCGAATGCAAGACTCGCTCGATACAATTTCGAGCAACAGGACTCGCCGATACAAAGAACTCGTCGATACAAAGAAAATAAAAGGTGGTGGCCGAAATTTATACGGTTTTCGGCCGGGATGTAGGATAGTGTATGGGTTTGAATGTGTTTTACCGAATTAGACCTATAACTCGATAAAAATAATCTCTCCTCAAGACCTATTGAGAATCGATCAAGTTATAATTCGAGACGCGTCGAAATAATAACTAAAGTTTTGTTGAACTCGTTCAACGTATATTTCAAAGAAATACAAGGTTTATTAATTTTCAAGCTATTTTACAAGTACAACGAGCACTACTATATATAGTAGTTTCCAACCGTAAGTAAATACAACAAAACGAGAAAACGAACTTCCTAGCAACTTCCATTTTGGCCGAAAGTCTCCAAGTAGATACCAAGTTGATGAAGACATCTTGGACTTATTAAGTGAGGGGACATGAAGAAGACCAAATATCCTTCCTTCCATGCATCAATTCGGCCGAACTTATTAGGAGGATTTGGTGTAGATTAGATGAAGATATCTTGATGGTGACATGAAGAACATGCTTGAAGAAAGTCTTCCTCAATCTCATGATATGGCCGATTTTGTGGGGAAGGAGATCATGGTGAATTTTGGTGTTATTAGGTGATGAAAGTCTTTCTCAATATCTAGTAGGGCCGATTTGTTGATGTCATGTATCTTGACAATCATGAGTCCCTTTCAAGCATGATATGGCCGATTTTTCATGCTTTCGGACCGATTCCGTCGTCGAGTTTTACGTTATTCCGATTCCGATTAACAACGTAACTCCAATCCGATTAACATTTTCTCCTAAGTATAACGATGCATGGCCATGCGAATTTGCATCATCATGGATGTCGATTTTTATTGGAGCTTCTTCGACTGGAATATTAGATATCGTATCATTCCCTCCGTCTTTGAAAGGAATTGACCTCAATTCCGTAATGCCATCGTCGTCAAGGTAAGGCGAGAGATCACCTACGTTGAAAGTCGCGTGTACTCCGTATTCGCCCGGAAGTTCGACTTTGTATGCGTTGTCGTTCACTTTTTCCACAATTTTGTACGGACCCTCGGCTCTCGGCATCAATTTGTTCTTCCGTTTGCTTGGGAATCTTTCTTTTCTCAAATGTATCCAAACTAAGTCGCCAACTTCAAATAACCTCGCTTTTTTATTTTTGTTCGACTTCCGTTTGTAAATTTCATTCACTTCTTTAATCCGTTCCCGTATCTTTTCATGTAACTTCATCATTGATTTGAGTTTTGCTTCGGCGTCTTTGTGAACCAATTCGTTGCTCGGCAAGGGAATCAAGTCCAATGGCAAGTGTGGATTTAATCCGTATACTACTTCAAAAGGCGAATGGGCCGTGGCATAACCGGGTGATCGGTTGTATGCGAATTCCGCATGAGCAAGTTTAACGTCCCAATCCTTCTGTGTTTTATTTACCAACCCTCGCAATAATGCTCCTAAGGTTCGATTTGTTACCTCGGTGCATCAAGTCGGTTTGTGGGTGATGTGAAGCATCAAGAGGAGTTTAGTACCGACTTTCCTCCATAAAGTATTCCGAGTAACTCGAAATTTGGAATCTCGATCCGACACGATAGTTTTGGAACTCCGTGTAAACGAACTACTTCCTAAGTACAAGTCCGCCACATTGCTTGCATCATCGGTTTTGTGGCACGCGATAAAGTGAGCCATTTTCGAAAAGCGGTCGACGACCACCATGATCGAGTCTTTGCCTCGTTGAGTACGAGGTAAAGCCACAATAAAATCCATCGAGACATCCTCCCACGGTCGTAACGGTATTGGCAACGGCATGTATGTACTCGACTTGAACGAACTTTTCATCATGTGACAAGTTACGCATTTGCTCACGATTGTGCTTACGTCACCATACATCTTCGGCCAAAAGAAATGTTCTTTTAGCACCTCTGATCTTGGTCGAGCCGAAATGACCGGCTAGTCCTCCTCCGTGCGCCTCCCGAACCAAAGAATTCCGAATTGTATGTCTCGGCACACATAATTTATTTCCCTTGAAAAGAAAGCCATCCTCAGTAAAACAAATTCCTCAGACGGGGCCGTTTTACAACGGTTAAAAATTTCCCCGAAGTCCAAATCGTCGTTGTAATGATCTTTCAAAGTCTCGAACCCCAACAAACGAACATCTAGCATCGACAGTAAGGCATACCGTCTCGATAGTGCATCCGCCACTACATTACTCTTCCCGTCTTTGTACTTGGATGAAAAGTGAAAAGATTGTAAAAATTCCACCCATTTTGCATGTCTCGGGCTTAGCTTACTTTGTCCGTTGATGTATTTCAACGACTCGTGATCCGAATGCAGCACGAAATGTTTCGAACGTAGATAATGACTCCAATGATCGAGTGCTCTTACGATAGCATAGAACTCCTTGTCGTAAGTACAATAATTCACTCGGGCGCCACTTAACTTCTCCGAAAAATAGGCGATGGGACGGCCCTTTTGAATAAGCACTGCCCCGATTCCAACTCCGCTAGCGTCGCATTCCACTTCAAACGGTTGTGAAAAATCGGGTAACGTCAAAATCGGCGCTTCACATAATTTTCCTTTTAAATTTTCAAAAGCCTTTTGGGCCGCCTCGTTCCATGCAAAGGTTCCTTTTTTTAGACACTCCGTGATCGGACTGGAGATGGTGCTAAAGTCCCGTATGAATCGTCGGTAAAAAGAAGCGAGGCCATGAAATGACCGTACCTCCGTGATTGTCTTTGGGGTCGGCCACGACTTGATTGCCGCGATCTTCTCTTGGTCGACCGAAACTCCGTCTTTCGAAACAACATAGCCGAGAAAGACAAGACTCTCGACTAGGAAAGTACACTTCTCCCGTTTTCCATAAAGTTTTTGTTCCCTTAGCGTCTCAAATACGTACCGCAAATGTTCGAGATGTTCTTCTACGGACCGACTGTAGATCAAAATGTCATCTAAGTACATGACAACAAACTTTCCCAAGAAAGGTTTAAGAACCTCGTTCATCAACCTCATAAAAGTGCTCGGGGCGTTGGTGAGGCCGAATGGCATCACAACCCATTCGTAAAGTCCATTCTTTGTTTTAAACGCCGTTTTCCATTCGTCTCCCTCTCGCATGCGGATTTGATGATATCCGCTCCGTAAATCAACTTTGGAAAATATAACCGATCCATGTAACTCGTCCAACATGTCGTCTAGTCTCGGGATGGGAAACCGATACTTGACGGTGATGTTATTCACGGCTCTACTGTCAATACACATTCGCCATGTTCCGTCTTTTTTTGGTACAAGTAGAACTGGAACCGCACACGGACTTAAACTTTCTCGGACATATCCGTGATTCATGAGTTCATCAATTTGACGTTGTAGTTCTTTGGTTTCTTCGGGATTACAACGATACGCCGCTTTGTTCGGTAATGGAGCTCCCGGTATAAGATCAATCTGGTGTTCAATTCCGCGGATAGGTGGTAATCCTACCGGCAAGTCTTCGGGGAATACGTCCGAAAACTCGTGTAATAGTGCATCTATCTCTTCCTCATGGTGCGATTTGGTGGCAAGATTTCGGACCTCTTTGATCATCATCAAATAAACACGTTCGCCATCGTCAATGGCGTGTTCGACTTCTTTCTCGTTTGCAAACATTGTAAGTTTCGGTCCTTCGACTTTTTTCGAACTCATCGTCCGGATAGCTTGAGGTGACATAGGTTTAAGAACGATTTTTTTACCTTTGTCACGTAACTCATACTCGTTACTCCTCCCTCGATGTAGTACGTCCCGATCAAATAACCAAGGTCTTCCCAATAACACGTGACATGCGTCCATCAATAGTACATCGCATGTAATATCATCGCCATACGAACCCATGGTGAGTCCGACTTTCACTTGCCTTGATACTTTCACCTTGTTTCCATCATCGAGCCAATGGAGTGCATACGGCTTAGGATGGGCCGTGGTGATCAAACCGAGTTTTGAGACCATCTCGCTTGATGCCACGTTTGTACAACTTCCACCGTCAATGATCAAGCTACACCATTTATCTCCGACACGACACTTCGTGTGGAAGATTTGGTCTCGTTGTTCTTCGTCACTTGGGGCGGCCTTCGTTTGTAACATGCGAAGGACGAGGTTCGTGTCATAGTTCGGGGCATCGTATGCCTCGCATTCTTCTTCTTCTTCGTCAGCTTCTAAGTTAAAAACGTCTCCAACTCTTTCTTCTTCGGCTAGTAATTCTTCTCGGACGGCTATGGCTTCTCGTAACGTCACAATCCTCCGATTTGGACAAGCACTTTGATTGTGTCCAAATCCTTGACATTTGAAACACCGGACTTTAGATAGGCTTGTTTCTTTTGGTGTGATAGGAGTTTTTGGAATGGTAGTAACGGGTTGGCTTGTGGTGACAGTTTTTGGAAACGAGCTAGAACTCGCACCAAAGTTGGTATTTCCGTATTTAGGTGGGAATTCGGGTTTAGAGAGTTTTGTTTTGTTTTGATTTTCCAACTTTATGCAAAGTCCGCACAAAGTATCAAAGTCGGAATAGGGGTAGAGTTCCACGGAATTAGCAATATTTTTGTTCAAACCTCGTAGGAAACGGGACATCCGCAATTCTTCGCTTTCTTCAAGTTCTCCCATCAAGGATAAGTTTTCAAACTTCTCGATGTACTCCTCGACACTTAGCTTTCCTTGCGTGAGGTCAGAAATTTTTCGATACAAGCTTAACTTGTGTGTAGCCGGGACATCTTTTTCGTAGTTTTCTTTTTAGGGAATCCCACGAACGTATCTTCTCTTTTCCCGCACGAATTCTTTGTGTCTTCATTCGCTCAAACCAAAGGGAAGCTCCCTTTCCAAGTTTGAGAATCGCGTACTTGCAACGTACCTCGTCATTGAGATCCTTGAACTCAAACATTCGTTCAATTTTTCTTTCCCACTCCAAATAAACCTCGGGATCAGTGCCGCCTACGAACTCCGGAAGTTCGCTGGTCTTGTATTCATCCGCATGTCGTGGTGCATGCATGGTGTCATGTCCTCGTCGTGCATGGATTCTGGGCTCCGGTAAGCCGCGAAGGACGTCGCGTAGTTGTGCTACTTCTTCATCGGTGAAAGCCATCTTCTTGAGTAATGTCGAGAACTGTGAGACAAATGCTCTGATACCACTTATGATACGAATTACGTATGTAAGTGTACGTAAAACGTATAAAATACAACGGAAGATTATCACGGTCTTATGATACGAATTCTCTCTCGGTACAGCAGAAGACTCTTTCACGTACGGTAGCGAACAAGATCACCGAAATGAAGCAAGCCGCTACTGGCTAGCCCGAACAACTCGTCGATATAGCACTTCCGAATGCAAGACTCTCGTCTGACAAATTTCGAACAAGAGTCTCGCTCGATACAAAGAACTCGTCGATACAAAGAAATAAAGGTGGTGGCCGAAATTTATACGGTTTTCGTAGGGATGTAGGATAGTGTATGGGTTTGAATGTGTTTTACCGAATTAGACCTATAACTCGATAAAAATAATCTCTCCTCAAGACCTATTGAGAATCGATCAAGTTATAATTCGAGACGCGTCGAAATAATAACTAAAGTTTTGTTGAACTCGTTCAACGTATATTTCAAAGAAATACAAGGTTTATTAATTTTCAAGCTATTTTACAAGTACAACGAGCACTACTATATATAGTAGTTTCCAACCGTAAGTAAATACAACAAAACGAAAACGAACTTCCTAGCAACTTCCATTTCGGAAAGTCTCCAAGTAGATACCAAGTTGATGAAGACATCTTGGACTTATTAAGTGAGGGGACATGAAGAAGACCAAATATCCTTCCTTCCATGCATCAATTCGGCGAACTTATTAGGAGGATTTGGTGTAGATTAGATGAAGATATCTTGATGGTGACATGAAGAACATGCTTGAAGAAAGTCTTCCTCAATCTCATGATATGGCCGATTTTGTGGGGAAGGAGATCATGGTGAATTTTGGTGTTATTAGGTGATGAAAGTCTTTCTCAATATCTAGTAGGGCCGATTTGTTGATGTCATGTATCTTGACAATCATGAGTCCCTTTCAAGCATGATATGGCCGATTTTTCATGCTTTCGGACCGATTCCGTCGTCGAGTTTTACGTTATTCCGATTCCGATTAACAACGTAACTCCAATCCGATTAACATTTTCTCCTAAGTATAACGATGTATGGCCATGCGAATTTGCATCATCATGGATGTCGATTTTTATTGGAGCTTCTTCGACTGAAATATTAGATATCGTATCAACATAGGTGATCTATCTCCTTATCTCGACGACAATGGAATTGCGGAATTGAGGACAATTCCTTTTAAAGAAGGAGGGAATGATACGAAACCAACTACTCCAAGCGAAGAAGACGAAGTAAGAATTGATGTAAAACACCTCGACCATCCTCTAACGTACTTGGGCGAGAAAATAGATACAAGACACGGAGTTACCTTGATAGTCGGAATTGGAATAACTTAAACAAAAGGCAACTTGCATCTTGGGAGGGAGGAGGTCCAAGTGGTAGCTAAACAATAAAAGAATTTTCAGCATTTTCTTTACTACAAAAGCAGCAGGATTCTCGGCAGTATACTTGGTAAAAGGCGGCTATCACCTTGGAGACAAAACCCAGCTTGTACTTTTGTTTGCAAGTGACATGGGGAACCTTTTATTATCTTTTCATTATTTTAAGAACAGCTTGTAATAGTTTAAATTATTTTGTCAGGCCACTTTTACCTATAAATAGTGGCGATGAAGTTGTGATAGAGATTATTGAATGTTGAAGAAATAAGAACACACTTTGTGTTTTCCCTGGTGAATGCTTTTCATTAAAACTTTGATTATTATTCGAAGCGTTTTCGAATCTTAATCCGTTTGATTCTCAATAGGTCTTGAGAAGAAATCTCTTTATCGAATTATAGGTCTAATTCGATAAAACAACTGTTTCTGTCCTGTTTCGATATTCTGCTCGTTTTCGATACAGTTTTATACTTGTTCGGTATTTCGCATCAAGTGTTGTTCGATCCTTCGAACTTGTTTCCTATTTTCCAATTCGCATCCGACCGAAACGTGCTATTTCGACTGTCGCTGTTTGAAGGCGGCCTGTATCAAGTCTTTCACATTTGGACAAGTTCCTGTCTGGTTCTTTGTGTCAGTGGTATCATCCTTTCCTGTCGCGAGTGCGTGCCGCTAGCCCGTGTTATTGCTGTAGCGAACTGGTGTTCTCAGTTCTTGACAGTTTCTTGCTGAATAGCTTCCGCTCGTCAAAACAGCTTCCTGCTGTGTCGAGAATTCGTATCATACTACCGAGATTAATAAGTTCCATAGATGACTTATTTAACCGAACATCTTGTTTTTGGAAGTTGGAATGTTTATGCTTTAGTTACCATTGTTAAGAGCATTATAGTTCGAATCTTGTTATGATGAACAAATAGGAGAAGTGTTCTGAGATTGATAATCTGCATTGGATTGTGTTTTCGTATTGATCGTAGACTTGGTATTGATATCAGTTTTGCTAGATGAATTTAGAAGGATAAACATTTAAGGTTTTGTTATATCTTGTAAAGATGGATCGTCTATCAGATCTTCATGATCATAGTTTGAAGGTAGTGATGATATTGATGACAACCATAGATTTTCCAAACTACATTAGAAGATTGATAATCGAGATTGGAGTAAAGTATTATGATGGCATGTTTATCCTGGAAATTCGAAGACATCAAACACCATGGGATCATTCATTTTTGCATGAGTAGTGTATTTGTGAGTATAACGTACGTTAAGCATCATGCATTACGTACGTTATATCATCAGGTGAGTCAGTCGTCTGATCATAGAAGAAAACTGTCAAATACATGCTTAGCGTACGTTAGGCTGTGGAGCTTACGTACGCTAACGAACAGACTTAACGTACGTTACGTTAGGTATGTAACCTACGTTATGAAGACAGCATACAGGATATCATGTTGACAACTTTCGGCTATAGTTTATGATGTTAGATGTTCGTAAGTTAGTTATATGTCGTAAGATGAATCCTATATTATTTCTTTTGTTTAAGGTTTGAGCTTTGCAACGTGATTGATCAAAGGGGGCAACCTTCGAGTGTATTACTATCCGTTGAAGTTTTATCCTTGTCGTCAATTTGAGGCAAGTACTTTAATTGTTTTATGTATTGATGTTATACATATTGTCGTGCATATGTGTCGTTGTTGTATGTCCACCTCGTGTTAGTCCGACGGGATCATCTTGGGATCTATGCTAGCATGCACTGGATCATCGGATAGGTTTTTCCACCTCGTGTTGGTCCGACGGGATCATCTTGGGGTCTATGTAATGAACGCTGGATCATCGGAATTACCATATGTATGTTATGATGTCATGTTGTGATTATCATTTGTGTATGATATTTGTGAGTCTTCTCGTAGGAAGAGGCTCGTGGTTATTGTCATTTGTGTTGTTAATATTATTCTTCGTGAGATGTTGAATATCCTGTTATGGTATAATTATCATGCTTGTACTAGCATCGTTGTGCTAACCCCCTTCGGGGGTGAACATTTGTTTATGTTCAGGATTCAAGAGGGCGGGGAAACAACAACTAGAGCTGCATGATGACAGAGGTGCAGAGTGATGTTCCGATCGAAATATTTTGTCGAGTCTCAGTGTTGTTTTTAATAAGTACTCAAGTATGCTTGTTGTCTTTTTGTATTTGATAATTTCATTCACTTGAGGATTTGATTTCGTACTTTTTGAACTGGTGATGTAATAATTAACTTTCGTTTGTTATCGTTCTTTAATTATGTTGTTGTATTCTTAGCCTTGTAAATTCTTACGTAAAGAATTTACGGTGCTGTAATATTCTTGAATATATCTGGGGTATTACAGAATATGGTATCGGAGCTAAGATTACAGATATCTTGGCCGTTGGGTTAAAATAGGGGTCGTATATGTCTTTTGAGATGACCGGCCGTGAATAACATCACTGTACTGCCTACGTCTTCGTGCAAGCGGTGGTTGTAATTTCCTAAACTCTATCCCGTCCTTTACATGTGATACCTCTTTATACTTGAACATTAGAACGATATTGTTACCTGTATATTGAGTATTTATGCTTGCAGTATGTTGAGAGGAGGACGTGGACGTGGTCGCGGTTGCGGACACAGACGTAGGAATGCTGAGAGAGAAGATTCGCCTTCAAATCAGGCTAGCCACAGCTCAGGCGAGCCACAAGAATCTACTAACAACGAACCAGAACTGGCTATTCCCGACATCCTTCGTCAGGTGGTTAACCAGATGACTCAGTTTGCTCAGGTTGTGGACTGAATGCAGGTGGCAGTAGGATTGCAACTGAGAGAGAGACAGCAAGGCATCCCAGACTTTGGAAATCGAGGAGACCGATGGCTCCAGGAGGTGGCAAAAATGCATCCGCCAAAGTTTGATGGTTTCTCAGAGACACCAACATAGGATCACTGGCTTAGAGAGTTGGAGAAAGTATTCATAGGGATTAACTGCCAGACGACCGGAGAGTTCCCATAGCCCAGTACTTTCTGACAGGGGAAGCATCCGAGTGGTGGGAAGCCATCCGACCTATAGATCATAATGCCGATTGGGGAGAATTTAAATTGATGATGGAAGCACAGTACTGCCCTCGTTCAGTGAGGGAAGCTAAGGTTCGAGAGTTTTTCTCCTGCGCAGCCTTCAAATGTGCCAGTATCTCAGGCGATTAAGACGTTTAATCAGCAACTGGCGTTTGTTCGACACCTGGTCAGGACTGATGCAGAAATGATGATCCACTTCGATATGAGAATGAAACCGGAGATATAGAGGTACATGTCTAGTTTTGAATGCACCACTCTCCGTCAGAATCAGGACAAAGCATTGGCGTATGAGATTAAAGAAGCAGCGATGGAAAAATTCTCAGAGTCCAAGAAACAGAAAGTATCTGGTAATTTCACGGAGCACAAGAGCAGTGGTCCCCGTAAGGCCCAGGTATCCTTTCATTCATTCAAGAGACCTCCGTATCCATCCAAGGGTGGGAAATACTCAAGAGCGGTATCAGCCACGATAGAAGCAACAAAGGAAGTGCTTTAACTATGGTCGGACAGGGCACTATAGACGTGATTGCTCACTTCCCGCAATGATGTGTTATGGTTGTGGTCGAGATGGACATCGTGCAGTGTTTTGTGAGGAGGATGCTAAATCTTTTGGAGCTCGTGCATCACAGCCACTTCAAAAGAGAGGCGAGTGTTTAGCAGACGCAGCAGAGTGTCCAGCCACCCCAGAGTTTTGGTCGAGGACGGGGCAGAGGACAGTTCGACCAGAAAGGGACATAGAGTGCCGGATCCGTTCCTCCACGCATGTATGAGATGAGGAGAGCAGACGATCAAGATGCTGCTTTCGCATCAGGTACCGTTCAGATTCTTTCGCAACCAGTTAGCGTTTTGTTCGATACAGCTACACATTCGTTTATATCTTTATCTTGTGTTAATCGTTTGAACATTTCTAGTTTTCATAATTGTCAGCCTTATGTTGTGGGTTTACCGAGTGGGGAGAGAATTGTGGTAAACTTCGAAACTAGAGATTTTCTTGTATCAATTGGAGGCAGAGAGTGGCCCTCAGATCTGATTGTAATAGAGATGCAAGGAGACGACCTGATTCTCGGAGACGATTGGCTTAATCGATATGGAGCTATTGTGAACTATCGGAAGAGGAATATCTCGATGATAGCTAAATATGGTTCCGAATTATCATTCGAGAGATGGAGACCAGGAAGCTCAAGAAAGATGATCAAATCAATGAAAGCTATCAAACTGCTAAAACAGGGTTGTACTGGATACCGGTGTTACGCAATGAAGAAGGAAGACGGAAAAGTAGAACTTTCATCCATTCTTGTTGTGAACGAATTCCCGGATGTGTTTCCTGACGAATTACCTGGACTACCTCCACGACGAGATGTAGAATTCACCATCGAGCTGGAACCAAGAGCTACACCAATTTCTAAGGCGCCGTATCGTATGACACCTACTGAGATGTACGAATTGAAGAAGCAACTGGAAGAGTTACTGGACAAAGGCTATATTCGGCCAAGCGTTTCGCCCTGGGGCGCACCAGTTCTTTTTATCCGGAAGAAAGATGGATCGCTTCTATTGTGTATCGACTATCGAGAGCTGAACAAGATGATGATCAAGAACAAGTATCCATTGCCACGGATTGATGACTTGTTTGACCAGTTGCAAGGAACAACAGTATTTTCTAAGATCGATCTGAGATCAGGATATCATCAGTTGAGGATTAAGGAATCCGATGTTCCAAAGTCAGCATTCAGAACTCACTACGGATACTATGAGTTTGTAGTGATGCCGTTTGGTCTCACTAATGCACCTGCCGTGTTCATGCAGTTGATGAATCGAGTGTTCATAGAGTATTTGGACAAATTCTTAGTTGTGTTTATTGCTGATATTCTGGTTTATTCCAAGAGCCCGGAAGAGCATGCGCAACACTTACGGATCGTTTTGGACCTCTTGAGAAGTGAATAATTATATGCCAAACTTTCTAAGTGTGAATTCTGGCTAAAGGAAGAGATGTTCCTCGGACATGTGTTATCAGCGTAAGGAGTCCATGTAGATCCCCAGAAGGTCGAGGCAATCTTGGATTGGAAGTCTCCGAAGAACGTGAAGGAAGTCAGGAGTTTCTTAGGACTTGCTGGGTAATATCGTCGGTTCGTGGAAGGGTTTTCCAAAATTACCTGCCCACTTACTCGATTACTACAGAAGACTTATTTAACCGAACATCATGTTTTTGGAAGTTGTAATGTTTATGCTTTAGTTACCATTGTTAAGAGCATTTGATACGAATTACGTATGTAAGTGTACGTAATGCGTATAAAATACAACGGAAGATTATTATGTTTTGACAAGTATCAAAGTATCAACCAAAAATACAAGGTGGTGGCCGAAATTATATGGTTTTCGGCCGTGAGGTAGGATAGTGTATGGATTTGAATGTGTTTTACCGAATTAGACCTATAACTCGATAAAAGTAATCTCTCCTCAAGACCTATTGAGAATTGATCAAGTTAAAATCTCGAGACGCGTCGAAACAATAACTAAAGTTTTGTTGAACTCGTTCAACGTATATTTCAAAGAAATACAAGGTTTATTAAACTTCCAAGCTTCAAGATGATTTATTCAAGGTTGAGGATGAGGCTATTATATAGCCTTTACAACTTACTAATGAGTTCAAACAAGATCACCAAAATCTAGCTAAAATACAAGCAAGTAATAAACTAAGCTATCAAGACTTTTGACAAAGATAGAAAAATGACACAAGTTTGGCTCCTTCCTTAGCATTTCGGCCGTGGGGTTCTTGAAGTAGTGGACAAGATATTTCTCATGTGATATCTTCTTGCAAGTCTTTGATAAGGATAGAAAATGAGATCAATCATCTTGGTGTCTTCTTCCTCCTTGATTTCGGCCGATTTGGGAGATGGTGACATGAACTAAATCTTCAACAATCTTGATATGGTGGACTTTGAACAAAAATACAACAAACTTTGAAAGTAGTGGGGACAAAGATCCTTCATGGATCCTTCAAAGAATCGGCCAAATCTTCCCCTAACATGGCCGATTTTGTATGCATGAACATGCATACGTATGCATGTTTTGATACGTCTAAGTTATCCTGCCCGATGATTAAGATCGCTCCAATTTCCGCGGATGTTCTCTCACCAAAGTACGTAGGTGCATGTGCATGCAACTTGGTATCGTCACCTACGCCGATTCTTACTTCGCTTGCTTCGCTTTGGAGATGCCGTAATCGCATCATCCTCCCCTTTGAAAGGAATTGACCTCACCCGGTGATTCCTCGTCGTCAAGGTAAGAAGATAGATCGCCCACGTTAAAAGTGGCGTGCACTCCATAGTCGCCGGAAGTTCTACTTTATACGCGTTGTCGTTCACTTTTCCCACGATTTTGTAAGGTCCTCGGCCTCGGCATAAGTTTGTTCTTGCGTTTGCTCTAAATCTCTCTTTTCTTAAGTGTACCCAAACCAAGTCGCCTACTTGAATAGTCTCGGTTTTACGTGATTGCCGGATTTCCGTTTGTATTCATCATTCACCTCTTTGATTCGATCATGTATTTGTCCGTGCAATTTGATCATCGACTTAAGTTTCGACTCCGCATCTTTACGTACCAACTCGTCTTTCGGCAATGGAATCAAGTCTAAGGGTATATAAGGATTTAACCCGTAAACGATTTCGAAAGGAGAATGTGCCGTAGCATGTGTAGGGGATCGGTTATAGGCAAATTCCGCATGAGCAAGCTTCACGTCCCAATCCTTTTGCGTTTTATTCACAAGTCCTCGCAACAACGCTCCTAATGTTCGATTTGTGACCTCGGTTTGACCATCGGTTTGCGGATGGTGCGAAGTGCTAAATAAGAGCTTCGCTCCCACTTTCCTCCATAAAGTATTCCAAAAATAGCTAAGGAATTTGAATCTCGATCCGACACAATAGTCTTCGGTACTCCATGTAAACGAACCACCTCTCTAAGTATAAGTCGGCCACATTGCTTGCGTCGTCGGTTTTGTGGCAAGCCACGAAATGAGCCATCTTTGAGAACCGATCAACAACCACCATAATAGCATCTTTACCTCGTTGAGTACGGGGTAAAGCGACGATAAAGTCCATGGATACATCTTCCCACGGTCTTTCTGGGAAGGTAGAGGCATATATGATCCGGTTTGAATGAACTCTTCGAGATGTGACAGTTACACATTTACTTAAAACATTGTAAACGTCTTTTAGCATTTTAGGCCAAAAGAAATGTTCTTTTAGTACTTCCAACGTTTTAGCCGTGCCAAAATGTCTGCTAAACCACCTCCGTGAGCTTCCGGACCAATAATTCCCGAACACTGCTTTGGAACACAAAGCCTATTTCCTTTAAATAGGAAATCATCTTGTAACATGAACTCCACGAACGGACCAGATTTGCAACGAGTAAAAATTTCTCCGAAATCCTCATCATTTTCATAGCATTCCTTCAATATTTCAAACCAAGTAACCGAACCTCCGAGTAGAAAGTAAGGCATACCTCCTAGATAACGCATCCGCAACGACATTGCTTTTACCGTCTTTGTACTTGGATGAAAAGTGAAATGATTGTAGGAATTCCACCCACTTGGCATGCCTCGGACTCGTTTATGTTGCCCGTTAATGTACTTTAATGATTCGTGATCCGAGTGTAGGATAAAATGCTTCGTCGCAAGTAATGACTCCAATGATCAAGGGACCCTACGATATCATAGAATTCTTTATCGTAAGTACAATAAATCAAACGAGCCCCGTTCAACTTCTCCTAAAAGTAAGAGATAGGTCGTTAAACTTGAATAAGAACAGCTCCAATTCCAACTCATCTAGCGTCACACTCAAATTCGAATGGTTGAGAAAATCGGGTAGTGTTAGAATCGGTGCTTCGCATAACTTGTCCTTTAACTTCTCAAAAGATACTTGGGCTGCCACGTTCCATACAAATGGTCCTTTTTTTAAACACTCCGTTATCGGGCTTGAGATGGTGCTGAAGTCTCGAATAAACCTCCGGTAAAAAGAAGCAAGTCCGTGAAATGATCTCACTTCCGTCACGGTCGTAGGGGTCGGCCAAGATTTAATTGCTTCGATTTTTGTTTGATCAACCGCCACTCCGTCCTTCGAAACGACATAGCCGAGAAAGACTATACTTTCGACTAGGAACGAACACTTCTCTTTTTTCCATACAATTTTCGGTCCCTCAAGGTTTCAAAGATTAGCCTTAAGTGCCCGAAATGTTCTTGTAGTGACTGACTATAGATTAGAATGTCATCCAAATACACAACCACGAACTTCCCCAGAAATGGCTTAAGTACCTCGTTCATCAACCTCATGAAGGTACTAGGCGCATTTGTAAGACCGAAAGGCATAACGGTCCACTCATATAATCCATTTTTCGTTTTGAAGGCCGTCTTCCACTCGTCACCTTCTCGCATTCGGATTTGATGATATCCGCTTCGTAAATCAACTTTGGAAAAGATCACCGAACCATGTAGTTCGTCTAACATATCATCAAGTCTCGGGATAGGGAACCGATACTTGACGGTGATATTGTTCACGGCCCGACTATCCACACACATCCGCCAAGAACCGTCTTTCTTAGGGACAAGTAAGACCGGAACCGCACACGGACTCAAACTCTCCGGACATATCCGCGGTCAAAAGCTCTTCGACTTGTCGTTGTAACTCCTTCGTCTCCTCGGGATTACATCTATATGCGGCTTTATTAGGAAGTGGTGCTCGGTATAAGATCAATTTGGTGTTCGATACCGCGAATAGGTGGTAAACCCGACGGTAATTCTTCGGGAAAACATCCTCAAATTCACGTAACAACACATCTAGCTCTCCGTCATTTTGTACTCCTATGTTCTCGTCCCGTGTCTCTTTAAACATCACCAAGTATACTCGCTCCCCGTCATTAATGGCATGTTCCATTTCTCTTTCACTAGCAAGCATGGTAAGTTTCGGTTTCTCCACTCGACTAGAACTCATCGAACGGATGGCTTGCGGGGACATCGGTTTGAGTACAATCTTCTTTCCTTTGTCTTGTAATTCATATTCATTACTCCGACCTCGATGTAAAACATCTCGGTCGAACATCCATGGTCGTCCCAAAAGCACGTGGCATGCGTCCATCGGGAGTACGTCACATAACACATCGTCTCCGTATGATCTCATAGTTAAGTTGACCCGTACTTGTCTCGTCACCTTCACCTTGCTTCCATCATCGAGCCAATGTAAAGCATATGGTCTCGGGTGAGCCATAGTAGTTAGCCCGAGCTTGGTGACCATCTCGTTTGATGCCACATTCGTGCAACTCCCTCCGTCTATTATCAAGCTACACCATTTTTCTCCGACTTTGCATTTGGAATGAAAAATCTGGTCTCTTTGTTCCGTGTCACTTGGAATAATTTTGGTATGTAATGCTCGAAGCACTAAAGTAGTATCATATTCCGGAGCGTCATAAGTCTCGCAATCTTCATTTTCTTCCTCGGCCTCCACGTTAAGTACGTCACCAAGGCCTTCCTTCTCGTCCTCGACTAAAAGTTCGTCTCGGACCGCAAGAGCTTCTCTCAAAGTGACCACCCGCTTATTTGGACATGCATTTTGATAGTGACCAAAGCCTTGACATTTAAAGCATCGTACTTTAGCCAAGCTCGTTTCCTTGGAAACGTGAGGAACCTTTGGTGCGGGGTAGGGACTTGAAAAGGTGCGGTCGTTTCGTAGTAGAACTTGAGCCGGCACTTGCATTTCCGAATTTGTATGGGAATTCGGGTTTGGTAAACTTCAACTTGTTTTGAGCTTCGATTTTTATGCATAGTCCGCATAAAGTGTCAAAATCTCCGTATGGGTATAATTCCACCGTATTTGAAATGTTTCGGTTTAGGCCACGTAAACGTGACATTCTTTGTTCTTGATTTTCTTCAAGTTCCCCATTAAGGCCAAGCCTTCAAATTCATCGATGTATTCTTCCACACTTAGTTTCCTTGTACGAACTCCGCAATTTTTCGGTATAAGGTTAACCGGTATGATGTCGGGACATACCTTTACGTAGTTTCTTTTTAAAGAATCCCAAGAACGGATTTTCTCTTTTCCCGCACGAGCTCGTTGCGCTTTCATACCCTCGAACCATAAGGAAGCGCCCTTCCCTAACTTGAGAATTGCGTATTTGCAACGTTTCTCATCGTTAAGGTGTTTGAAGTCGAACATACGTTCAATCTTCCTCTCCCACTCCAAGTAAACTTCGGGATTAGTACCTCCGACAAATTCCGGAAGTTCATTAACTTTAAATTCGTCCACATGACGTGGTGAATGTGCGTCATATACTCCTCTTCTTGCTTGAAATCGTGGTTCTTGCATGGTGTGTAGTGCTTCACGTAGTTTCTCCATGAAATCGTCGGAAAAATCCATGATACGGTAGTTTTGATAAGAAAAATTGCCAAGAGAATTTCGCCAAGGAAGTAACCTTGGGCTCCGATACCACTTATGATACGAATTAACGTATGATATGTACGTAAATTCGTCCGAAAATGCAGCGGTTATCTTTATTTCCTCACAACACTCGTTTTTGTGTAACACTCGTAATATTCAACCGAAAGTAGGGCAATTCGGCTTTGCGAAAACACGAACAAAAATGAAAGTAGATTATCAAACTAGACCTATAGTTTGATAAAACAATCTCTCCTCAAGACCTATTGAGAATTGATTAAATTACAACTCGAAAACGCGTCGAATTATAATTGAAGTGTGCTGAAAATCATTCAACTAGAATACATAACATGTATTTCGTTTTTGCAAGCTTCAAGATGATTTATTCAAGGTTGAGGATGAGGCTATTATATAGCCTTTACAACTTACTAATGAGTTCAAACAAGATCACCAAAATCTAGCTAAAATACAAGCAAGTAATAAACTAAGCTATCAAGACTTTTGACAAAGATAGAAAAATGACACAAGTTTGGCTCCTTCCTTAGCATTTCGGCCGTGGGGTTCTTGAAGTAGTGGACAAGATATTTCTCATGTGATATCTTCTTGCAAGTCTTTGATAAGGATAGAAAATAAGACAATCATCTTGGTGTCTTCTTCCTCCTTGATTTCGGCCGATTTGGGAGATGGTGACATGAACTAAATCTTCAACAATCTTGATATGGTGGACTTTGAACAAAAATACAACAAACTTTGAAAGTAGTGGGGACAAAGATCCTTCATGGATCCTTCAAAGAATCGGCCGAAATCTTCCCCCTAACATGGCCGATTTTGTATGCATGAACATGCATACGTATGCATGTTTTGATACGTCTAAGTTATCCCGGTTCCGATGATTAAGATCGTTCCAATTTCCGCGGATGTTCTCTCACCAAAGTACGTAGGTGCATGTGCATGCAACTTGGTATCGTCACCTACGTCGATTCTTACTTCGCTTGCTTCGTTTGGAGATGCCGTAATCGCATCAGAAACATGGCTCAACTCACTTTCTTCGTTGTATTGCGGCGTTGAAACCTCTGTCTCGTCTACTCCATCGAAAACGGTGGTAGGGACATCGTCTTCATCAAAAAATGGCTTTGCTGGAAATTCTTCGATGGGGATAAACCTTAGATAGAAGGTTGGTGGCGGGGCGTCGAAGGATTGGTGGTAAGATGGGGATTTGAACCTTCGATTGAAATATTTTTTGAATTTAAGCCAATCTTGGATTTTAGGCTTACGTTGTTGTGAACGGGACTGTTTCAATTTTTGCCACCAGACGGCGGCGCTACCGCGGAGGCGCCTTGCCACCAACGAAACGCGGCGGTTGATCGGGGCAGCCTTCAAGTCCGAGTGTTCCTCACAAACACGAAGCCAATCTATGCACGCATCTGGATTACTATCTCCGTGAAATTCCGGTATGCTGCGGAATTTGGCCAAGAAATCAATACCGTTGGCATCGTCTCTGCATCTTTCTTGCATACGTGGTTCCGGTAGACCGCTTAGTGGCATCGGAGACCAAGGCTATTTTATGATACGAATTATCCGGGGAAGGCGGATACGTATCGTTCGGAGTGTGTGTATGAATATCGTAGCGGAAGGCTTTTTGCGAGTATGGGGTTTTGGGATGTATTTCGTGGGAGTAATATCGAATATAACAATAAAAATATCGAACAAGAAGACTTGAACGATCAAGAACAAGAGTTTATCGAATTAGACCTATAACTCGATAAGGTGATTTCTTCCCAAGACCTATTGAGAATCAATCGGATTAATACTCGAAAACGCGTCGAATAAAAATCAAGTTTCGGTAAAAATCATTTACCAATGATAGAAACACAAAGTGTATTCTTTCACATTCAACATTCATAATTCTCTATATTACAAGGCTAATCAATGACTACTTATAGGAGGTGAAGCCTTCTTACAACTATGGAATCTAAAACAACAAGATCACATGATCTTTTAAATGAAAAACAAAAACCAAGTAAAGAAATCAAAAGCAAGGTCAAATGATCTTGAAAAGGAAGACAAGAATCAAAATAAAACTATAAAAATAACAACATCAAATAATAGGGGGATAAAGAAAGAAAAAGGAGACAAAAACAACACACAATGTGTATAAAGAAAAATGGGTTGGTCGTGACACGGCCGTGTCGATGGACACGGCCGCACTGCATGTGCCATGTGCGGCAGGAGACTCGACCGTGTTCGACCGACACGGCCGGCCGGTCGGCACAGCGTTTCGCGCTTCTAGGCGAGTAGGACTCGACCGTGTTCGTATGACACGGCCGGGTCCGGCAGACTTGCGACGCTTCCTAAGAGTAGGACACCGCCGTGGCTCGGGACACGGTTGGGTCGGCAGATTCGCTCGGCATTTTCCGAGGAGTGCGACACGATCGTGTCCTCGTGACACGGCCGAGCTCGGGCAGCTAGCCTGCTCGCCAATTCCGGAAGGGTGTGACCCGGTCGTGTCCTGGGACACGGTCGAGCTCGGCAGCTTGGTCCTTTTACGTCTTGTGTCCGTTTTCTCGCCTAAAAATGTCGTCGTACGTGCTTGACGCGTTGTAAGGCCATTTACGTCGATCCTTGTTTCGTTTTCTTTATTCGGACTAGTCAATTCCGTATCATTCCCTCCCCCTTTAAAGGGAATTGTCCTCAATTCCGAACTTCCTTCGTCGTCAAGATAATTAATTAAGGCTTCTAAGTACTTGATCTCGAAAATGTCCGCAGTACGTACATGGCCCAAAATCTTGAGACGATAGGTAGTGGGCCCCCCTCGAGAATCACCAACAAAATAACTATTATTATTAATAAAATAATAATAATTACTCCGCCAGGTAATACCGATATCATGACATGAGTGGATATCTGAAATGGGACGCACGGTTAACTCCACATCGGGTTCACCATCAAAAATGGAAAACACAGAATTTATTGCGGAGTCCTCTTCATCAACTGGTTCCTCATCAAATGTTGGCGGTCCGTCGCAATCTGACCAACTCTCCGTTTCAAAATTATTGGGCTCCCCCAATAATGGCCCATCACAAAATAATTTACTAACCTCAATTTGGTAATCATCCAAGACCATAAGTCCATCACCAGAAACTGAGTCGATATAAAAATTGGGCTCAAAATTGTCGTTTTCTTTCAACCAACCAATTTTAGTCCCAAGCTCCATTTCGTCTTCCACATCTTTAAAAGGTCCGATTTGTGTGAATAATTCCTTCGACCCATCAATTCCGTTTTGGTCAATTTGACCAACACAACTGATTGGTTCATGCTCATAATAGCAAGTTCCAAGTTCGTCAATTATGGAAACATGGCTCAACTCACTTTCTTCGTTGTATTGCGGCGTTGAAACCTCTGTCTCGTCTACTCCATCGAAAACGGTGGTAGGGACATCGTCTTCATCGAAAAATGGCTTTGCTGGAAATTCTTCGATGGGGATAAACCTTAGATCGAAGGTTGGTGGCGGGGCGTCGAAGGATTGGTGGTAAGATGGGGATTTGAACCTTCGATTGAAATATTTTTTGAATTTAAGCCAATCTTGGATTTTAGGCTTACGTTGTTGTGAACGGGACTGGTTCAATTTTTGCCACCAGACGGCGGCGCTACCGCGGAGGCGCCTTGCCACCAACGAAACGCGGCGGTTGATCGGGGCAGCCTTGAAGTCCGAGTGTTCCTCACAAACACGAAGCCAATCTATGCACGCATCTGGATTACTATCTCCGTGAAATTCCGGTATGCTGCGGAATTTGGCCAAGAAATCAATACCGTTGGCATCGTCTCTGCGTCTTTCTTGCATACGTGGTTTCGGTAGACCGCTTAGTGGCATCGGAGACCAAGGCTATTTTATGATACGAATTATCCGGGGAAGGCGGATACGTATCGTTCGGAGTGTGTGTATGAATATCGTAGCGGAAGGCTTTTTGCGAGTATGGGGTTTTGGGATGTATTTCGTGGGAGTAATATCGAATATAACAATAAAAATATCGAACAAGAAGACTTGAACGATCAAGAACAAGAGTTTATCGAATTAGACCTATAACTCGATAAGGTGATTTCTTCCCAAGACCTATTGAGAATCAATCGGATTAATACTCGAAAACGCGTCGAATAAAAATCAAGTTTCGGTAAAAATCATTTACCAATGATAGAAACACAAAGTGTATTCTTTCACATTCAATATTCATAATTCTCTATATTACAAGGCTAATCAATGACTACTTATAGGAGGTGAAGCCTTCTTACAACTATGGAATCTAAAACAACAACATCACATGATCTTTGAAATGAAAAACAAAAACCAAGTAAAGAAATCAAAAGCAAGGTCAAATGATCTTGAAAAGGAAGACAAGAATCAAAATAAAACTATAAAAATAACAACATCAAATAATAGGGGGATAAAGAAAGAAAAAGGAGACAAAAACAACACACAATGTGTATAAAGAAAAATGGGTTGGCTGGCGGACACGGGCCGTGTCGATGGACACGGCCGCAGCTGCATGTGCCATGTGCGGCAGGACTCGACCGTGTTCGACTGACACGGTCGGGCTGGTCGGCAGGCGTTTCGGCGCTTCTAGGCGAGTAGGACTCGACCGTGTTCGTATGACACGGTCGGGCTGGTCGGCAGACTTGCGACGCTTTCCGGAAGAGTAGGACACGGTTGTGGCTCGGGACACGGTTGGGCTGGTCGGCAGTTCGTTCGGCATTTTCCGGAGGAGTGCGACACGATCGTGTCCTGGGACACGGTCGAGCTCGGCAGCAGTTCGTTCGGCCAATTCCGGAAGGGTGTGACCCGGTCGTGTCCTGGGACACGGTCGAGCTCGGCAGCTTGGTCCTTTTACGTCTTGTGTCCGTTTTCTCGCCTAAAAATGTCGCCGTACGTGCTTGACGCGTTGTAAGGCCATTTACGTCGATCCTTGTTTCGTTTTCTTTATTCGGACTAGTCAATTCCGTATCATTCCCTCCCCCTTTAAAGGGAATTGTCCTCAATTCCGAACTTCCTTCGTCGTCAAGATAATTAATTATGGCTTCTAAGTATTTGATCTCGAAAATGTCCGCAGTACGTACATGGCCCAAAATCTTGAGACGATAGGTAGTGGGCCCCCCTCGAGAATCACCAACAAAATAACTATTATTATTAATAAAATAATAATAATTACTCCGCCAGGTAATACCGATATCATGACATGAGTGGATATCTGAAATGGGACGCACGGTTAACTCCACATCGGGTTCACCATCAAAATGGAAAACACAGAATTTATTGCGAGTCCTCTTCATCAACTGGTTCCTCATCAAATGTTGGCGGTCCGTCGCAATCTGACCAACTCTCCGTTTCAAAATTATTGGGCTCCCCCAATAATGGCCCATCACAAAATAATTTACTAACCTCAATTTGGTAATCATCCAAGACCATAAGTCCATCACCAGAAACTGAGTCGATATAAAAATTGGGCTCAAAATTGTCGTTTTCTTTCAACCAACCAATTTTAGTCCCAAGCTCCATTTCGTCTTCCACATCTTTAAAAGGTCCGATTTGTGTGAATAATTCCTTCGACCCATCAATTCCGTTTTGGTCAATTTGACCAACACAACTGATTGGTTCATGCTCATAATAGCAAGTTCCAAGTTCGTCAATTATGGAAACATGGCTCAACTCACTTTCTTCGTTGTATTGCGGCGTTGAAACCTCTGTCTCGTCTACTCCATCGAAAACGGTGGTAGGGACATCGTCTTCATCGAAAAATGGCTTTGCTGGAAATTCTTCGATGGGGATAAACCTTAGATCGAAGGTTGGTGGCGGGGCGTCGAAGGATTGGTGGTAAGATGGGGATTTGAACCTTCGATTGAAATATTTTTTGAATTTAAGCCAATCTTGGATTTTAGGCTTACGTTGTTGTGAACGGGACTGGTTCAATTTTTGCCACCAGACGGCGGCGCTACCGCGGAGGCGCCTTGCCACCAACGAAACGCGGCGGTTGATCGGGGCAGCCTTGAAGTCCGAGTGTTCCTCACAAACACGAAGCCAATCTATGCACGCATCTGGATTACTATCTCCGTGAAATTCCGGTATGCTGCGGAATTTGGCCAAGAAATCAATACCGTTGGCATCGTCTATGCGTCTTTCTTGCATACGTGGTTTCGGTAGACCGCTTAGTGGCATCGGAGACCAAGGCTATTTTATGATACGAATTATCCGGGGAAGGCGGATACGTATCGTTCGGAGTGTGTGTATGAATATCGTAGCGGAAGGCTTTTTGCGAGTATGGGGTTTTGGGTTGTATTTCGTGGGAGTAATATCGAATATAACAATAAAAATATCGAACAAGAAGACTTGAACGATCAAGAACAAGAGTTTATCGAATTAGACCTATAACTCGATAAGGTGATTTCTTCCCAAGACCTATTGAGAATCAATCGGATTAATACTCGAAAACGCGTCGAATAAAAATCAAGTTTCGGTAAAAATCATTTACCAATGATAGAAACACAAAGTGTATTCTTTCACATTCAACATTCATAATTCTCTATATTACAAGGCTAATCAATGACTACTTATAGGAGGTGAAGCCTTCTTACAACTATGGAATCTAAAACAACAACATCACATGATCTTTGAAATGAAAAACAAAAACCAAGTAAAGAAATCAAAAGCAAGGTCAAATGATCTTGAAAAGGAAGACAAGAATCAAAATAAAACTATAAAAATAACAACATCAAATAATAGGGGGATAAAGAAAGAAAAAGGAGACAAAAACAACACACAATGTGTATAAAGAAAAATGGGCTGGCTGGCGGACACGGGCCGTGTCGATGGACACGGCCGCAGCTGCATGTGCCATGTGCGGCAGGACTCGACCGTGTTCGACTGACACGGTCGGGCTGGTCGGCAGGCGTTTCGGCGCTTCTAGGCGAGTAGGACTCGACCGTGTTCGTATGACACGGTCGGGCTGGTCGGCAGACTTGCGACGCTTTCCGGACGAGTAGGACACGGTCGTGGCTCGGGACACGGTTGGGCTGGTCGGCAGTTCGTTCGGCATTTTTCGGAGGAGTGCGACACGATCGTGTCCTGGGACACGGTTGAGCTCGGCAACAGTTCGTTCGGCCAATTCCGGAAGGGTGTGACCCGGTCCTGTTCTGGGACACGGTCGAGCTCGGTATCAAGCCACGTAAGAATCGCGACATCTTCTGCTCCTCATTCTCCTCTATTTCTACCATTAAGGTCAGATTCTCAAATTCCTCAACTTCAGGGTCTGCAATCTTCCTGTACAAGGACAATCGATGTGACGTTGGTATATATCTCTTACGAAGTTTTCTTTTTAACGAATCCCACGAACGGATCTTTTCTTTCCCCGCACGGGTTCTTCGTGTTTTCACTCCTTCGTACCAAAGCGAAGCACCTTTCCCCAACTTGAGAATTGCATACTTGCACCATTTCTCGTCATCGAGGTCTTTGAACTCGAACATACGATCAATTTTACGTTCCCATTCCAGGTAAACTTCAGGGTTTGTCCCGCCAACGAACTCCGGAAGCTCATTAACCTTGAACTCTTCGACATGGCGAGAGGGTCGCTCATAGTCACCACGCCTAGGTTGCCAACGCTGGTCGCGTTGTTCTGGTATGTCACGCAATGCGTCGCGAAGTTTTGCCAAGAAATCAGCGTCGTTGAGATCCATAATGCCAAAGATCAAGAACTTGGTCTCCGATGCCACTTATGATGCGAATTCTCTATCGATACAGCGGCAAGCTGTTTTGACGAGCGGAAGCGAACAGCAAGAAACTGTTAGGAACGGATAACAACAGTTCGCTACAGTAATAACACTGGCTAGCGGTACGCGAACGCGATAGGAAATGATGGCGGCATCTCGATATAGCAATACGACAGGAACCGGCCGAATGGAAATGATTCGAAACAGCCAACGTCCAAACAACGGCACTCGAAACAGCAAGTTTTGGTCGGATGCTAATTGAAAACGGGAAACAAGTTCGAACGACCGAACAGCACTTGATGCGAAAATCCCGAACAAGTACAACCCTGTATCGAAAAGAAGAAGAATATCGAAACAGGACAGGAAATAGTTGTTTTATCGAACTAGATCTATAATTCGATAAAGTGATTTCTTCTCAAGACCTATTGAGAATCGATCAGATTAAGATTCTAAAACGCGTCGAATAATAATCAAAGTTTTGAAGGAAACTCGTCCAACACTTAAACAATACACAAGGTATGTTGTTTTATCATTCAATAATATGCCCTCATTACAACTCCATCGCCACTATTTATAGACAAAAGTAGCCTGACAAGATAATCTAAACTATTACATGCTGGTCTTAAAATAAGGAAAAGAAAATACAAGGTTCCCCACGTCACTTGCAAACAAAAGTAAAAGATGGGTTTTGTCTCCAAGGTGATAGCCGCCTTTCACATTGCATGCAGCCGAGATTCCTGCTGCTTTTAAAATAAAGAAAGTGCTGACATTCTTTTATTGTTTTGCCTTTACCACTTGGACCCCTTCCCCAAGATGCAAGTTGTCTATATTTAAGTTACTCCAAGTTCGGTTATCAAGGTAACTCCGTGTCTCTTATCCGTTTTCTCGCCTAAGTATATTGGAGTATGGTCGAGGTGTTTTACGTCAATCCTTACTTTGTCTTCTTCGCTTGGAGTAGTCGGTTTCGCATCAGATTCTGACTGATACGAATTACGTATGAAAATGGACGTAAACTCGAATGTAATGCAGCGGAAATATAGTTGATCCTCACAACACTCGAATATGTGTAACACTCGTAAGAAATAATCGAAAGTAGGGCAATTCGGCTTACATAAACAAGAACAATATGAATGATTTATCAAACTAGACCTATAGTTTGATAAGGTAATCTTTTCTCAAGACCTATTGAGAATCGATTAGATTAAAACTCGAAAATGCATCGAATTATAATCAAGATTTCGATGAAAAGCATTCACCAAGAAAACACAAGTGTATTCTTATTATTTCAACATACCATACATAATGCAAGCATGAACAAGACTACTTATAGCAATGTAGTCTTCTAAACAACTAAGGAATAAAAACAAGATCACATGATCTTGAAATGAAAAACAAAACATCAAAATAAAATACAAATGAATCAAATGATAGGGAGGGGAAATCGCACAACAAAATGATTATAAGCCACCCCACATAACATGCAAGTCTAGTCATGACATGTGAGGGAAGGGAAAACAACAAAACACACAAAAATCAGCAATAAAAAAAAGTTGGCTGGCTGCCGGACACGGGCCGTGTCGCTTGACACGGCCGCGGCGCGCATCTGGTCGGCAGTGACTCGACCGTGCTCCAGGACACGGTCGGGTTGGTGTGACAGTCACTTTCGGCAGTTCTGGGCGACCAGGACTCGACCGTGTCGCTGGGCATGGTCGGGTTGGACGGGCAGACGTTTCGGCAGTTCTGGGCGAGCAGGACTCGACCATGTCGCTGGGCACGGTCGGGTTGGATGGGCAGACGTTTCGGTAGTTCCGGAAGAGTTCGACTCGGCCGTGTCTCGGGACATGGTCGAGTCTGGCCGACAGTCAGTTTCACAAATCTGGGACATCTCGGCACGGGCAGTGTCGGACGACATGGCCGAGTTCGGTCGGCAGTGCTCAGCATTTTCCGGCAGGTGGTGATATTTCCGGCCGGTTGGACATTTTCCGGCAGGTTGGACGTTTTCCGGCAGATTGAACATTTTCCGGCATAGTGTAACACAAGACCGAGACTCCACGTCTTATGTCCGTTTTCTCGCCTAAATACGTAGTAGTCCGTGCATGGTGTGTTGTAAGGTCATTTACGTCGATCCTTACTTCGTCTTCTTCATTTGTAATAATTTATTCTGTATCATCTCCTGCTCCTTTAAAAGGAATTGTCCTCAATTCCGAAATTCCTTCATCATCGATGTAAGGCGAAAGGTCCCCAACATTAAAGGTCGCATGAATCCCATAATCTCCCGGAAGTTCTAATTTGTATGCGTTGTCGTTCACCTTTGCGATTACTTTAAATGGCCCCTCCGCTCGCGGCATTAATTTGTTCTTACGTTTACTTGGAAATCGCTCTTTTCTCAAATGCAACCAAACCAAATCACCAACTTCGAACAATCTCGGCCTTTTTTGTTTGTTCGACTTTCTTTTGTAAGCCTCGTTTATTTCCTTGATTCGATTATGTACTTGCTCGTGTAATTTCATCATCGATTTCTGATACGAATTACGTATGTAAGTGTACGTAAAGCGTATGAAATACAACGGAAGATTATTATGTTTTTACAAGTATCGAAGTATCAACCAAAAAAATAAAAGGTGGTGACCGAAATTATATGGTTTTCGGCCGTGAGGTAGGATAGTGTATGGATTTGGATGTGTTTTATCGAATTAGACCTATAACTTGATAAAGATAATCTCTCCTCAAGACTTATTGAGAATTGATCAAGTTATAATTCGAGACGCGTCGAAATAATAACTAAGATTTTGTTGAACTCGTTCAACGTATATTTCAAGAGAAATACAATGTTATTAATTTTCAAGATGCTTACAACAAGTGGAGGATGAGGCTTTATATAGCCATTTACAACTCCTAACCAAGCCAAACAACATCACACAAAATCAAGCTAAAAGACAAGCAAATATTAAACTAAGACATCAAGATTTAAAAAAAATAAAAACAACACATGCTTGGTTTCTTTGAGTTCGGCCGTGGGTATCATGAAGGAAGGAGGTCACCATCTATCTTATGTGATAAGTCTTTGACAAAGACTTTGAAAGCAACATCTTGTAGTCTTCCTCCCATATGTTTCGGCCGAAGTGATAAGGTGGAGGGAAATCAAATCTCAAATGTTGATATGGTGGACTTTGAAAATGGACACAAATGTTGAAAGTAGTGGGGACAAAATCCTTCAAGGATGCATGTCACAATCGGCCGAAATCTTCCCCATATGGCCGATTTTGTATGCATGAACATGCATACGTGTGCATGTTTTGATACGTCTAAGTTATCCCGGTTCCGATTATTAAGATCGTTCCCATTTCCGCGGATGTTTTCTCACCGAAGTACGTAGGTGCATGTGCATGCAACTTGGTATCGTCACCTACGTTGATTCTTACTTCGCTTACTTCGTTTGGAGATGCCGTAATCGCATCATCTCCTCCCCCTTTGAAAGGAATTGACCTCAATTCAGTGATTCCCTCGTCGTCAAGGTAAGAAGATAGATCGCCCACGTTAAAAGTGGCGTGTACCCCATAGTCTCCCAGAAGTTCTACCTTGTACGCATTGTCGTTCACTTTTCCCACGATTTTGTTAGGCCCCTCGGCCCTCGGCATAAGTTTGTTCTTGCGTTTGCTCGGAAATCTCTCTTTTCTTAAGTGTACCCAAACCAAGTCGCCTACTTCGAATAGTCTCGGTTTTCTATGAATGTTGGATTTTCGTTTGTATTCATCATTCACCTCTTTGATTCGATCATGTATTTGTCCGTGCAATTTGATCATCGACTTAAGTTTTGACTCCGCATCTTTGTGTACCAACTCGTCTTTCGGCAATGGAATCAAGTCCAAGGGTATATAAGGATTTAATCCGTAAACGATTTCGAAAGGAGAATGTGCCGTAGCATGTGTAGGGGATCGGTTATAGGCAAATTCCGCATGAGCAAGTTTCACGTCCCAATCCTTTTGCGTTTTATTCACAAGTCCTCGCAACAACGTTCCTAATGTTCGATTTGTGACCTCGGTCTGACCATCGGTTTGTGGGTGGTGCGAAGTGCTAAATAAGATCTTCGTTCCCACTTTCCTCCATAAAGTATTCCAAAAATAGCTAAGGAATTTCGAATCACGATCCGATACAATGGTCTTCGGAACTCCATGTAAACGAACCACCTCTCGGAAGTATAAGTCGGCCATGTTGCTTGCGTCGTCGGTTTTGTGGCAAGCCACGAAATGAGCCATCTTTGAGAACCAATCAACAACCACCATAATAGCATCTTTACCTCGTTGAGTACGGGGTAAAGCGATGATAAAATCCATGGACACATCTTCCCACGGTCTTTCTGGAACCAGTAGAGGTATATATGATCCCGGTTTGAATGAACTCTTAGAGATGTGACATGTTACACATTTACTTAAAACATTGTAAACGTCTTTTAGCATTTTTGGCCAAAAGAAATGTTCTTTTAGTACTTCCAATGTTTTAGCCGTGCCAAAATATCCTGCTAAACCTCCTCCGTGTGCTTCCCGGACTAATAATTCCCGAACCGCCTGTTTTGGAACACAAAGTTTATTTCCTTTAAATAGGAAATCATCTTGTAACATGAACTCCCCAAACGGACCAGATTTGCAACGAGTCAAAATTTCTCCAAAATCCTCATCATTTTCATAACATTCCTTCAACATTTCGAAACCAAGTGACCGAACCTCCAAAGTAGAAAGTAAGGCATACCTCCTAGATAACGCATCCGCAACGACATTGCTTTTACTCAGTAGGTGCGAAATGAGGGCATCTTTTTTTCCCTTTTCTCGGCCGATTCTTCCTTTCTGTTCTTAAACTTGTGATTTTTTCCAGAGATTTAGCCTTTTCGATTGTGGTTCGGTTCTCTATTATCTTCCCAGCAATATTTTTTGGTGAATTTGTGATTTATTTTTTGTCCTGCGCGATTTGAGCTCGTCGGCCTTTCTGGGTTTGGTGTTCCTCTCGCTTTCGTGGTTGGAATCCGATTTGGGGGTTGGCTTTGTCGCGAGTTTATTAGTGATCTCGCGCCGCCTTAGCCATTCGGTCTTCGTATTTTTCGTTCGCGAATTTGTGGTCGCGATTTGTCGTGGTTTTCGTTGTGCGGTATGACAATGTCTGCGGCTTGTTCTCTTCTTCTTCCGGGTGGTTGGAAGCTCCATTTCTCGGGGTTTTGATGCTCAAGGTCTGTGAGTTAGGGAAGAAGGTGCTTGGTTCCTCCGACTCCGCTCAAGCTTAACATCGACGGGATTTTTGGTGGTCCTAGTGCGGAACCTCCTCCGGCTTCTTCTCACGGCGGTGGTGCTCTGCCGATCGGGCCTTTGTCTCGGGGGCGGCGTGACAAGGTGGACCGGGTTACAGCCCCATTTCTCAACCCGGTGGTTTGTGTCGGCTCTTTGGTGGGCCTATTCTTGTTGCTCTGTGGAAATACCTTTTTGCTCTGACTAAGAATTCTTGTAATTCTCGTGTCCCCATTGGATTTTGTGAGACTGTTGTATCTTCTTTTGGCGATTCTTGTTGTATTGGGGAAAGTAATATAATGCATAGTATAATTGATGATATTGATGTTGATTATGGAAATGCTACGGTATCTATGAACTTTGGCTCTATCGCTACTTTCTTTGGCTAATTAAGGCCTTGCATATTCCTCTGTTGTGTTAGGAAATATTTAAAAGAAAAGGGGCCTTAAATCCAAAATGGCGAGCTTATTGTGAAACCGGATGTTAGTGTTGGTCTTGAAGGTTCTAAGAAGTGGCTTTTCACATTAGTTGGTTATTTTTGGGGAAAGCCCCTCCTCTTAGCTTGGTCAAGAATTACTTTATGTCGGCGTGGAAGGGGCTTAAGGAGGTGTTCTCCCGAGGGGGATTCTTTTCTTCAAGTTTGATAGTGAGCGAGTTTTGTCCGAGGCGTTAGAGGGTGGGCCGTGGCCGATTCAGGCAGTCTATTTTCCTTACCTGGAAGCTTGGTATGTCCCTTATGAAGGTTCAACCTAAACATGTCCTTGGGTGAAACTTCGTGATGTCCCACGAGGGCTTAGTATTCTTGCTAGTGCTTTAGGGAGCCTCTTTTCTTTGATGTTTTCAAAGTGGATTATCATGTTAGGATACTAGCCCGATTCGCTCATTCCTTATGGTTATTCCATCGATGGTGATTGTCCAGGAGGATCCATGTTGAGTATGAATGGTTACCTCATCGGTGTGGTGTTTGTAGAGTTTTCGGGCATCGTGATCGGTTTGCCGAGCACTTCTAAGCCGGATGTGGTGTTAGGGGGGGGCCGGAGGTCGTGGGGTTTGAGCCCGTTGAGTAGTGTCTCTACTTTCTCCTTGGTTACTAAGGACTTCTTTGGTATGTTTGAGCCGCCCACAACGGGTTTGCGGCTCTTTCGGTCTCACCGATGATATTGAGGTTGAGCTTCGCTTTGTTCTAGTTCTTCTTCTATGGGCCCTTCTCGAGGGTGTTAGATGATTCCGCCGCGCAGGTGGTGGAACGTCCGGCGAAAACTGGCAGGACCATGTAACTCGGTCGGGAGGTCATTTCTTCTTTTAGTCTTTGTTGTGTTGCCTTTATCGAGACGAAAGTCTCGGTTGGTAACTCGAGGCATATTGCTTCTCTGGTTAATGCTTCGTGGCGGTTTTTGATTATGGAAACGGGCCGGGTAAGATTTGGTTTGTGGATTCCGGCGTGGTCTCTGTTGATATTATTGCTATTGATCCTCAACTTATTCACTGCCGGATTATTTCGCTTATTGACTCGTCCAGCTTCCTAGTTACTTTTGCTTATGGTTCTAATGATGCTATCCAGAGGAGACTTCTTTGATTTTTGACCGATTTTTCTCGCTCGCATGTTAGCGAGCCTTGGGTGATTATGGGCGACTTTAATGCTTTTGGATTGTAGCGAGATCTTAGGTGGAGAGGTGACTCATCATGATGATGAGTTCCCTATGTTGGAGTTTAGGGATGTTGGGCTCTGGTTCTCGTGGCATAATAAGAGCCCTTCTCCTAGATCCTTGTGGAAACGGTTAGATAGAGTCTGGGTAATCTGGTTTATTTCTCATTCGACTACTCCTATACTTGCGATTTGCCTCGGACCTCGACCATAGCCCGCTTATCTTTGGTATTGGTAGCTTGTCCGTCGTAGGGGTAAGATGTTCGAGTTTGATAACTTCGCAGATTCGATGACTTTACTTTCTTGTCTTTGGTATTTGGCATCATCTTATTGTGGGAGCCCTTCTATGCGATTTGGAAGTTAGATGCCCTTAAGCATGTTTTTCGCTATGAGGAAGAGGAAAGGGGACTTGGCTATTAATGTGGCTTCGCACGGCCTTTTCCTTTCTGCGCCAGTCTATCCTTAGAGAGTTTCGGTGTTCTCTTCCTGTGTTTCCCGGGAGCGCCCTCGCTCGGCCAGGGCCAAGCTAGCGTGGCTCAAGGATGGGGACCTTTCTTCTTGGAGGGTTGCCTCTAGGAGGGGGGGCTCGATTTTTTTTTTTTTGTTTCGATTGGTGGCATTGGTGGTCGGACCACTGTTCTCATTCGGGATGAGGTAGTTGGGTTCTATGAGAGGTTATTAGGTTCTTCGGATCGCGTTCGGCTATCTTGAGACCCTTTGTATCTTCTTCTCTTCCTCCCGATGTTGTTTACATATGATGATCGCACTGCTCGATGAGGAGGTTCGCCTGTTTTCTTTGGGTTCGATATGGATTCGATGAGGCCACGATGGGTTTAATGCCGCTTTTTATCGGCAGCTCGGCCGATTGTTGGGGTGAGATTACTTACGCTATTAAACATTTTTCTCTCCTCGGTCTATTTCAAGCGAGATCAATACTACCCTTATATCTCTTGTTCCTAAAGTTGCTTTGCCGAGGAGCATGTCGATTTTAGACCGATTTCTTGTTGTAACCTTTTATATAAGGCTATTTCTAAGATTATGGTCCATCGTATGCGTGATAGCCTTGACTCCTTGATTGATCCATTTCATCGCTTTTATTTTCCGGGAGAAGGATTAGTGATAATATCCTTCAGCTTCTTCATGGTTATGGGCAATGTGTCTTTAAGGTTGATCTTATGAAAGCTTACGACACCGTTGAATGGGATTTTGTTTTGATTGCTCTGCAATGTATGGGGTTCCACCAGACGTTTATTGCTGGGGGTGGGGAGTGTATCACCACTCCCTTACTCGATCTCCTTGAATGGGGATAGGGTATCTTTGACCCTATCTCTCCGTATCTGTTTGTTATTGTTATGGAGGTCCTCCATGGTATTATCGCCCATGAGATCGCTCCGGGGGGGGTGATTTCCCTTGGAAGTGTTTGGCTACACGCACCTTCATGCTTGCTTTTGCCGATGACCTCCTCCTTTCTCGTAAATCGATGTTGTCTTGTCGGTGTTCTTAAGAAAAGTATTGAGATCTTTGCTTCCAGTAAGAGTAATATCTTTCTTTAGTGTGTGGTGTGGGGGGGGGGGCCCGGTAGAGGTTGTTAGGTTTCAAATAGGTCACTTTCCGTGAGGTATTTGGGAGTTCCCTTGATTACTTTGATTGATTCGATTGATGGTCGCTTCTTTTCGTGGGGCTAGTCTTGCTCGCGGTGGTGCAGCTTATTCGCTCTGTCTTATCTTCTTTACATATTTATTGGGTAGTTTTATTTTCTTTGATTGAGAAACGTGATCAGGGTTTTCTCCGCGAGGTTCTCATGATTCGGGCTAAGGTTTGCTTGGATGTGGATTGTGGGGGCCGTGGCATCATTCCCGGAGGCTCCATCGGGCGCCGATGGCTACTTTTAGGTTGCGGCGGTGTTCTTTACGGGACCTTAGTGTCTCTCCTTGACTTGGTATTATTGGCGGGCTCAAAAATGCGTCCCCTTGTTATGGGAGCATTCGGTATTCCATTGGAGATGGCTCATCCTTCTTCTTGTGGGGACCCCCGGCATTCTATGGGTGTGATTAGGCATATTGTTGAGGGTTCTTGGGAGTGGCGTGGTGGATAGCCCCGAGGCTTTTGCAGACATTCGCTTTGCCACATATTAATGGGGATCGATCTTTTTATGGAGACCGCTTAGTTCGGGATTTTTCATCCTCTCGCTCTTCGGTTCCTCCTAGGTTATTATTCCCCCCCCCCTTGGGCGCGCTTCTGCACGGTCGGGAAAGATCCCGAGACACTCTTTCATCCTCTGGCTATTTATTGATGGGATTTGTGTCCTTTGTGGTATGGCGGTAGAGACGCACTCCCACCTATTCTTTTATTCTAGGAGGTGTATTTCTATTGCTAGGAGGAGGTGGAGAGGTAAGCACGTGGTCAACGTGGCTTACCGTATTCTTCTTCTTTGCGTTGGTCTATTTGATTTGGCAGAGAGGAACGAGAGGAGGTTTGTCAGAGCCGTCGAGATCCTCATTGATTACTTTTCGGGGATAGGTCTTGTTCGTGATATTATCTCTCATAGATGGCCAGGATAGCTTGGTAGTTCCTCCTTTGTTTGTATCTTTCTAGGCTTTGTAGCTTTGGTAGCCATTTGTTCGTAGGCTTTGTTTTCCTACTTTTGCTCTTTGTTTCGTTGTTTGGTGCACCATTCTATCTGGTTGTCGGGTATTGGCCAGCCTTTCTTGGCCACTCTTATTTTATTTATGCAATTGACTTTTCCCAACAAAAAAAACGACATTGCTTTTACCGTCTTTGTACTTGGATGAAAAGTGAAATGATTGTAGGAATTCCACCCACTTGGCATGCCTCGGACTCAGTTTATGTTGCCTGTTAAGGTACTTCAATGATTCGTGATCCGAGTGTAGAATAAAATGCTTCGTTCGTAAGTAATGACTCCAATGATCAAGGGCCCGTACGATAGCATAGAATTCTTTATCGTAAGTACAATAATTCAACCGAGCTCCGTTCAACTTCTCCGAAAAGTAAGCGATAGGTCGTTTACCTTGAATAAGAACCGCTCCAATTCCAACTCCGCTAGCGTCACATTCCACCTCAAATGGTTGTGAAAAATCGGGTAACGTTAAAACCGGTGCTTCACATAACTTTTCTTTAATTTTTCAAAAGCCTTTTGGGCAGCCTCCTTCCATGCAAATGAACCTTTTTTAAGACACTCCGTGATCGGACTAGAGATGGTACTAAAGTCCCGTATGAATCGTCGATAGAAAGAAGTGAGGCCATGAAATGATCGTACCTCCGTGATAGTTTTTGGTGTCGGCCAAGACTTGATTGCCGCGATTTTCTCTTGATCCACCGAAACTCCTTCTTTAGAAACGACATAGCCGAGAAAGACAAGACTTTCGACTAGAAAAGTACACTTTTCCCGCTTTCCATAAAGTTTCTGTTTCCTTAGAGTTTCAAACACGTGCCGCAAGTGTTCAAGATGCTCCTCTAAGGATCGACTGTAGATTAAAATGTCGTCTAAGTACACGACAACAAACTTCCCCAAGAAAGGTTTAAGAACCTCGTTCATCAATCTCATGAAAGTGCTCGGGGCATTGGTGAGGCCGAATGGCATCACAACCCACTCGTAAAGTCCATTCTTCATTTTAAATGTCGTCTTCCATTCGTCTCCCTCTCGCATGCGAATTTGATGGTATCCGCTCCGTAAATCAACTTTTGAAAATATAACCGAGCCATGCAACTCATCTAACATGTCGTCTAGTCTCGGGATGGGGAACCGATACTTGACGGTGATGTTATTCACGGCCCTACTGTCAATGCACATCCGCCATGATCCGTCTTTTTTTGGTACAAGTAGGACTGGAACCGCACACGGACTTAAACTCTCTCGGACATATCCGTGACTCATGAGTTCTTCAATTTGACGTTGTAGTTCTTTGGTTTCTTCGGGATTACAACGATACGCTGCTTTGTTCGGTAATGGAGCTCCCGGCACAAGATCAATTTGGTGTTCGATTCCGCGGATAGGTGGTAATCCCACCGGCAAGTCTTCGGGAAAAACATCCGCGAACTCGTGTAATAGTGTATCTATCTCTTCTTCGTGGAGTGATTTGGTAGCAAGGTTTCGGATTTCTTTGATCATCATCAAATAAACACGTTCGCCATCGTCAATGGCGTGTTCGACTTCTTTTTCGTTTGCAAACATTGTGAGCTTCGGTCCTTCGGCCTTTTTTGAACTCATTGTTCGGATAGCTTGAGGTGACATAGGTTTAAGAACAATTTTTTTACCTTTGTCACGTAACTCATACTCGTTGCTCCTCCCTCGATGTAGTACGTCCCGATCAAATAACCAAGGTCTTCCCAACAACACGTGGCATGAGTCCATCGGTAGTACATCGCATATAATATCATCACCATACGAACCCATGGTGAGTCCGACCTTCACTTGTCTTGATACTTTCACTTTATTTCCATCATCGAGCCAATGGAGTGCATCCGGCTTTGGATGAGCCGTAGTGGTTAGTCCGAGCTTCGAAATCATCTCGCTTGATGCCACGTTTGTACAACTTCCACCGTCAATGATCAAGCTACACCATTTTTCTCCGACACGACACTTCGTGTGAAAGATTTGATCTCGTTGTTCTATGTCACTCGGGGCCGCCTTTGTTTGTAACATGCGAAGGACGAGGTTCGTGTCATAGTTCGGGGCATCGTATGCCTCGCAATCTTCTTCTTCTTCGTCGGCTTCCAAGTTAAAGACGTCTCCAATTCTTTCTTCTTCGGCTAGTAACTCTTCTCGGACGGCTATGGCTTCTCGTAGCGTCACTATTCTCCGATTTGGACAAGCACTTTGATAGTGTCCAAATCCTTGACATTTGAAACACCGAACTTTAGATAAGCTTGTTTCCTTTGGTGTGATAGGAGTTTTTGGAATGGTAGTAACGGATGGAGTTGTCGTGACAGTTTTTGGAAACGAGCTAGAACTCGTGCCAAAGTTGGTATTTCCGAGTTTAGGTGGGAATTCAGGTTTAGAAAATTTTGTCTTGTTTTGAGTTTCCAACTTTATGCAAAGTCCGCACAAAGTATCAAAGTCGGAATAGGGGTAGAGTTCGACGGAATTAGCAATGTTTTTATTCAAGCCTCGTAGGAAACGGGACATCCGTAATTCTTCGCTTTCTTCAAGTTCTCCCATCAAGGATAAGTTTTCAAACTCCTCGATGTATTCCTCTACACTTATCTTTCCTTGCGTGAGGTCAGAAATTTTTCGATATAAACTCAACTTGTGTGTAGACGGGACATATCTCTTACGTAGTTTCTTTTTTAGAGAATTCCACGAACGTATCTTTTCCTTACCGGCACGAACTCGTTGTGTCTTCATTCGTTCAAACCAAAGGGAAGCTCCCTTTCCAAGTTTGAGAATTGCGTACTTGCATCGTATCTCGTCATCGAGGTCCTTGAACTCAAACATTCGTTCAATTTTCCTTTCCCACTCCAAATAAGTCTCGGGATCGGTGCCGCCTATGAACTCCGGAAGTTCGCTTGTCTTGAATTCATCAGCATGTCGTGGTGCATGCATGGCGTCGTATCCTCGTCGTGCATGGATTCGGGGCTCCGGAAAGCCTCGAAGAACGTCACGCAATTGGGCTACTTCTTCATTGGTGAATGCCATCTTCTTGAATAACGTCGGGAACCGTGAGACAAATGTCTCCAATACCACTTATGATACGAATTACGTATGTAAGTGTAAGTAAAGCGTATGAAATACAACGGAAGATTATTATGTTTTTACAAGTATCGAAGTATCAACCAAATAAATAAAAGGTGGTGACCGAAATTATATGGTTTTCGGCCGTGAGGTAGGATAGTGTATGGATTTGAATGTGTTTTATCGAATTAGACCTATAACTCGATAAAGATAATCTCTCCTCAAGACCTATTGAGAATTGATCAAGTTATAATTCGAGACGCGTCGAAATAATAACTAAGGATTTGTTGAACTCGTTCAACGTATATTTCAAGAGAAATACAATGTTATTAATTTTCAAGATGCTTACAACAAGTGGAGGATGAGGCTTTATATAGCCATTTACAACTCCTAACCAAGCCAAACAACATCACAAAATCAAGCTAAAAGACAAGCAAATATTAAACTAAGACATCAAGATTTAAAAAAAATAAAAACAACACATGCTTGGTTTCTTTGAGTTCGGTCGTGGGTATCATGAAGGAAGGAGGTCACCATCTATCTTATGTGATAAGTCTTTGACAAAGACTTTGAAAGCAACATCTTGTAGTCTTCCTCCCATGTGTTTCGGCCGAAGTGATAAGGTGAAGGGAAATCAAATATCAAGTGTTGATATGGTGTACTTTGAAAATGGACACAAATGTTGAAAGTAGTGGGGACAAAATCCTTCAAGGATGCATGTCACAATTGGCCGAAATCTTCCCCATATGGCCGATTTTGTATGCATGAACATGCATATGTGTGCATGTTTTGATACGTCTAAGTTATCCCGGTTCCGATTATTAAGATCGTTCCCATTTCCGCGGATGTTTTCTCACCGAAGTACGTAGGTGCATGTGCATGCAACTTGGTATCGTCACCTACGTTGATTCTTACTTCGCTTACTTCGTTTGGAGATGCCGTAATCGCATCAATTTCAGTTTTGATTCCGCATCCTTGTGCACTAATTCGTCACTTGGCAATGGAATTAGATCTAACGGCATGTACAGATTTAGTCCGTAAACTACTTCGAACGGAGAGTGTGCCGTGGCATGAGTAGGAGAACGATTATAAGCGAACTCCGCGTGTGGAAGTTTCAAGTCCCAATCCTTTTGTATCTTGCTCACAAGACCACGTAGTAAAGTGCCCAACGTTCGATTGGTTACCTCGGTTTGACCGTCCGTTTGTGGATGATGTGACGTGCTAAAAAGTAGTTTGGTTCCCACCTTTCTTCACAAGGTGTTCCAAAAATAACTAAGGAATTTTGAGTCCCGATCCGAAACAATCGTTTTTGGAACCCCATACAATCGTACGATTTCTCGGAAATACAAATCAGCGACGTTACTTGCGTCGTCCGTCTTGTGGCAAGCCACAAAGTGAGCCATCTTCGAAAATCGGTCTACAACAACCATAATAGCATCTCTCCCTCGTTGAGTACGAGGCAAAGCAACAATGAAATCTATTGAGACATCTTCCCACGGCCTTTCCGGAATCGGCAAAGGCATGTATACTCCCGGCTTGAACGAACTCTTAGCAATATGGCATGTTACACACTTATTAATTATGTCGTGTACATCCACTTGCATCTTCGGCCAATGAAAATGCTCTTTAAGTACCTCCAACGTTTTAGCTGAACTAAAATGACCGGCCAAGCCTCCGCCGTGAGCTTCCCGAACTAACAATTCCCGAATTGGGTGTTTGGGTAAACAAAGGCGATTTCCTTTGAAAAGGAATCCTTCTTGCAACGTAAACTCTCCAAATGGGCCAGATTTACACCGAATGAAAACCTCACCAGAATCCACATCCCCATCATAACACTCCTTCAATGCTTCGAACCCAAGCAACCGAATGTCAAGAGAAGAGAGCAAGGCATACCGTCTAGATAAAGCATCCGCCACAACGTTGCTCTTGCCATCTTTGTACTTTGATGAAAAGTGGAATGATTGTAAGAATTCCACCCATTTAGCATGTCTTGGACTCAACTTTTGTTGGCCGTTAATATATTTTAAAGACACACAATCCGAATGTAGGATGAAATGTTTCGGCCGAAGGTAATGGCTCCAATGATCAAGAGCTCTCACAATGGCATAGAACTCCTTGTCATAAGTACAATAGTTGAGTCGATCCCCACCCAATTTCTCTGAGAAGTAAGCAATTGGTCGCCTCCCATGGACGAGGACTGCGCCAATACCCACTCCACTTGCGTCACATTCTACCTCGAAAGGTTGTGAAAAGTCGGGTAACGCCAAGATAGGTGCTTCACACATTTTTGCCTTCGATTTTTCAAATGCCCCTTGGGAAGCCCCGTTCCACACAAACGGTCCCTTTTTCAAGCATTCCGTTATCGGACTAGAAATGGTACTAAAGTCTCGTATGAACCTCCGATAAAATGAAGCAAGTCCGTGAAAGGATCGGACTTCCGTGATGGTTTTGGGGGTAGGCCAAGATTTAATCGCCTCGATCTTGGTTTGATCAACCGATACCCCTCTTTAGAAACGATGTAGCCGAGAAAGGCTACACTCTCGACTAGAAACAAACACTTATCCTTTTTCCCATAAAGTTTTTGATCCCTAAGGATCTCGAAGACTTTCCTCAAGTGCCCGGTATGCTCTTGCAATGATCGACTATAAATCAAGATGTCGTCCAAGTATACGACGACAAACTTTCCCAAAAACGGCTTAAGTACCTCATTCATTAATCGCATGAAAGTATTTGGCGCATTTGTAAGGCTAAAGGGCATGACGATGTAACACCCCGATAAGGCGGCCATTACAGTGCCGTGGACCCCACACTGGGATCCACCAGCCGATACCCAAAGTACAGATTAAATACACAATACATGTGATACCGAACCACAAAACATAGTACTTACTCCGATCTGGAGTTTACAGCAGTATGGCCTACGGCCTTATTACACACAGGATCCAAAAACATAAGTATAATCCATACGGAGATGAAATATACCTTACATAACAATACATTTGTTCAAACTTAAAATAAAGCGGAAAGATAACATTACACGGTACGAACATGACCGGACACGAAAGACTTGGGGCCCCCGAACTAGTATCCTTCGAACCCTTCGTCATCACCTTGATCTTCCCGTGCCTTGCCTTTTCCTCGACCTAAAATGCAACACAAGTATTTCGCCCAACACAGGGTCAGATATACATGATAAATGATTCTCAAGATGTTATACAATTCACGTATATAAGATTTCAAGAATAACGCCCCGACTAACGAACATACCCCTCGGGCGTATGAACGCTCAGTCACAAAACGTCGAACACATCCAAGTATAAAAATGGACTGTGAACGACTAAGATAGTACGGCTCAAGAGGGACATCACAGTACGCCCGATCCGAATATGTGTCAGTGCACATGTCCACCCCGTATACGGAATCCAGGATATACGTGGGACAATGTACCTAATTAGCCTCAACGAACTACGTCTCGTGTGCACAGCCCTTCACGGAAAATATTCACGCATGACTTTATATGTGCCGGCTAAAAATCCTACACAATATCCAATCTAACGTAGATATGACTCGGATATGTCACGATGCAACATGACAACGAATTCAATAATTCACAAATCCGATTGTGCTTGAGGACTCAGCGAAATGACAACAAGATCAACAATATAAGGGTCAAAAATGTAACTTGGGAATACTATCCCACGATGAGAATCGGACATCATTAAGAACAACCTCAAGTCACAAGACACAAGTTTATAAGTGTTTATTCATGATATGCATTCCAATCATCATAAGAATCCACACATCATTATAACCAAGCAAGATAACTGACAATCAACCTTGAATGAAGTATCCGAATGATACAACAGTAAGTAAGAATTTCCGTCGGATATTACATACTCCCCCCCTTAAAAGGGGTTTCGTCCTCGAAACTAAGGGGTAAACAATTCAGGATACCTCTCTTGAATGCTTCTCTCCGTCTCCCACGTGGCTTCCTCGACCCCGTGTCGTGACCACTGAACCTTCAGTAGGGGAATCGTCTTATTACGCAGTTGTTTGATCCTCCTCTCAAGTATTCGTACGGGGCGCTCCTCATACGAATGATTCTCCGCTAAATCGATCTCATCGAACTGAAGTACATGACTCAGATCAGCAACGTATTTCCTTAACTGGGAGACATGGAACATGTTATGAATTCGGCTCAGGGCTGGTGGTAAAGCCAGGCGATAGGCTAAATCGCCTACTCGGTCCAAAACCTCAAACGGCCCGATATATCTCGGACTCAGCTTGCCTCTCTTCCCAAAACGAAAAACTCCTCGAGTAGGGGACACCTTCATTAGTACATGGTCGCCGACCTCGAACTCAAGCGGTCGCCGGCGGTTGTCTGCGTAGGACTTCTGTCGGCTTTGAGCCGTCAACAAACGACTCCTAATCAGGGCGATATTCTCACGGGCTGCTAACAACATATCGGGTTCCGTACCCAGGGTTTCAGATGGATCGTCCCAACACAGAGGGGATCTACAACGACGACCATACAATGCTTCATAAGGTGCCATGTGAATCGAAGTGTGCCAGCTATTATTATAAGTGAATTCCACCAAGGGTAGTTGGGCCTCCCAATCATCCTTCTAATCGAGAACGCACGCCCTCAGCATATCCTCTGAAGTTTGGATAGTTCTCTCAGTCTGACCATCCGTCTGCGGGTGAAATGCTGTGCTGAAGTTCAAATGCGTACCCATCGCACGATGAACTGCTTTCTAAAAATGTGACACAAATCGCCCGTCACGATCTGATACAATACTCTTAGGGGTACCATGTAACCTTACAATTTCTTTGATAAATAGTTGGGACAATCTCTCGGGTCCCCAAGTATCTTTAATCTCCAGAAAGTGGGCTGATTTGGTCAAACAATCCACAATCACCCAAATCGTATTCATCCCTCGATGATTCGTCGGCAGGCTGGTAATAAAATCCATCAATATGTCCTCCCATTTCCACTCGGGGATCGGAAGCGGTTTCAGCAATCCTGCGGGTCGCTGGTGCTCAATCTTAACTTGTTGACAGGTTAAACACCTCGAAACGAATTCTGCAACTTCATGTTTCATACTTCCCCACCAATAATATTGTTTCAAATCCTTATACATTTTGCTAGACCCCGGGTGGATAGAGTACGGGGTAGCATGAGCTTCTTTCAGGATAGAATTCCTTAACTCATCATCAGCGGGTACACAAACTCGATTTCTGAAGCGTATCAATCCATCCTCGTGTATTACAAAGCCAGGAGCTTTCCCTTGAGTTATTTCATCACGAACTCGAGATAAGAATGGGTCTGTAACTTGCTTCGATCTAATTATATCCTCAAGGGACGATGAAATCTCAAGTGTACAGAGTTGCCCTTGAATACGCTGTAACCAGACTTCAATTTTCGGCCTCACCAATTCTAACTGCAATACCCTCTGAGTTGTTAGGCGGGCAAGCATCTGCTCCTGTACTGTTTTACGACTCAAAGCGTCAGCAACTACATTTGCTTTGCCCGGATGATAAAGGATCTCGATATCATAGTCTTTGATGAGTTCTAGCCACCTTCTCTGCCTCATATTTAACTCCTTCTGAGTAAAAATGTATTTCAAGCTCTTGTGATCCGTAAAAATCTGACAGGTAACTCCATACAGATAATGACGCCAGATTTTTAAAGCAAACACCACGGCTGTGAGTTCTAAATCATGGGTGGGATAGTTGACCTCGTAAGGTCGTAGTTGTCTCGATGCATAGGAGATCACCTTCCCGTTTTGCATTAGTACGCACCCAAGGCCCTGTTTAGATGCGTCACTATACACTACAAACCCTTCCGTTCCTTTCGGTAGGACTAAAATAGGTGCCGAAATCAACCGACTCTTAAGTTCATCAAAGCTCCACTGACATGCCTCTGACCACAAATACTTCTTATCCTTCCTCAACAAATTAGTCATTGGTTGGGTAATTTTGGAAAAACCCTGCACGAACCGTCGGTAATAACCTGCTAGTCCCAAGAAACTGCGTACTTCCTTAATGTTCTTTGGTGGTAACCAGTCTCGGATAGCTTCTGTCTTCTTTGGGTCTACTCGCACCCCATCAGCTGATATCACATGTCCGAGAAAGATAACTTCATTCATCCAGAACTCACATTTAGAAAATTTTCCATAAAGCTGCTCTCGCCTTAACGCCTCGAGAACTAGATAGAGATGACGCTCGTGCTCTTCATGGTCACGAGAATAGATCAGAATGTCGTCAATAAAAACGACTACAAAGCGATCCAGATAATTAATAAAGACTCGATTCATCAGCTCCATGAATACTGCCGGTGCATTAAATCGGTCAAAAGGCATCACTACGAATTCATAATGCCCATAGCGAGTACGAAAAGCGGTCTTGAAATATCAGACTCACGAATCCTCAACTGATGGTAACCAGACCTCAGGTCGATCTTAGAAAACACAGCAGCCCCTTGAAGCTGATCCAATAAATCATCAATACGCGGCAATGGGTATTTGTTCTTAATGGTTACCGTGTTCAGCTCACGATAATCAATACACAGACGTAGGGATCCGTCCTTCTTCCGTACAAATAGTAATGGTGCTCCCCAAGGGGACGCGCTAGGTCTAATGTAGCCCTTCTCGGTCAAATCCTCAAGTTGGCTCTTCAGTTCCTGCATCTCAGTCGGAGCCATACGATACGGTGCTTTTGAAAGCGGGGACGTACCAGGCTCTAGCTCAATATTGAACTCTACATCACGATGCGGAGGTAAGCCTGGCAATTCATCTGGAAATACGTATGGGTAGTCTCGGACTACCGGAATATCGATCAATTCAACTGGTCGATCCATTGTCTTGGTCATGTAACACCAATAGCCAATACATCCTTGATTAAGCAGTTTCACCGTCTTCATAGCGCTGATGATTCTCCCGGAACGGCTGGGATTATCACCCTGGAAAGTACACTCAATACCATCGTCAGAGTTGACGGTCACTGTTCGCTTGCGGACACTAATTATGGCATCATGACGGTCCATCCAATCGATACCCAAGATCACATCATCTTTAGGTAAATCGACCACAATTAAATTTGACAACCACTCACAGTCGTTCATTCGAATCGAGCAGTCCTGAACTTCACGATTTCCAACAATTCTTCTACCATCGGGTGGACCAATTATATAAGGTTCACAATTGATGACATGCTCTAATTGCAAACGACTCAAACAAGAAGTAGATAAAAAGGAGTGTGAAGCACCAGTATCAAAAAGAACACAGACAGGCTGAGATTGGATCTCGAGAGTACTTGCAATCATGCTGGCTTCGGGATCTTCAGCCCTCTTCATCTCGTAAACTCTAGGTTTTGCAGCCCCTGCACCAGATGTACCAGCTTGATTTCCACGTCCCATCCCCTTGTTTGCCCCGGTGGTCTGATAAGAAGCGGATGGAGGTACTCGGTCCTGAACTGAAGACTGTACTGGAGCATGAGGTGCTGCGGGAATACGTATTGCTCCACTCCTACAATAACGAACACGATGTCCGTTCTTCTCACAAGTATGGCATGACACGGCTGGCCTAGGACATTTCGAATTGATGTGCCCCTGGTCTCCACAATTATAGCACACAACAGATAGGCTGACCGCTCGAGGTTGCGATCCGGTTGGCTTCGATGCCGTAGGTTGCCGTTCAGAAGGATTTGGCACTGGTTGGGGTCTCTTGAATGTTCCTCGGTTCTTTGTCTAGTTACGGTTCCTGAATTTCTTGTTGTTAGACTGCAGTTGCTTCTTGGAAATTTCCTTAACAGTCAATTCGTACTCCAGAGCTTTCTCGATGAACTCCGGTAGGGTCACACAATGATGGTTCAACAGCTGCATCCTCATTCGGGGTTTAAGCCTTTTGAGAAAGTATTTGATCTTATCAGCTTCTGTGTGGACAATCGTCGTGGCAAAAGGGAGAAGTGACTGGAATTTCTTGGCGATAGATAGTACGTCATCATCTTCGGATGGTTCCGGATTCAGCAATTCTGATAGTTTGGCCTCGCGGAGAGGACCTGGATAGTAACGATCTAGCATGAGATTTTTAAATTCTTCCCAAGTACATACGCCATCAGCTGGCCTCACCGAAAGCCACCAAGTGTGGGCGCCCTTGCCCAAGTAGTAAGCTGCTACGGAGACGCGATTCTCTACTAGACAGTCTACCATATCGAACAATTTCTCGAAGTGTTCGATCCAATGCACGATATCAGCCGGCTCAGAGGAACCTTCAAAAATCGGGGGTCGTTGGCGCGAGATGTCGCTGATGATCTCATTCACCGGCCCGCCATGTACAGGAGGTGGCCCCGATCTTTGGTCGGTAGCGACTCTGCATAGTTTCCATTAATCGACCCATTTGGGTCATCGAGCCATTATGCCTGCATTACAGTGTAAGGATCGACACGAGCATCCTCGCGTCCATTGTGGTGCGATTGGTCCCTAGAAGGCGAATCACTGCCTGCGGAACTATGCTCTGCGTTCGCACGTCTGTTGGCTCGCGGTATCGGGATTCGGCCCCTTCCGCGGCCTCGTCCCCCTTTGCCACGGCCTCTCAAATTCCTTTCCATACTGAAAGAATCAATTTGTAATGATAATCATAAGTACAGTTCATGATACCAATCAGAATTCATGCTAAGTTAATGGCAGTAAGAAATTACATATTCAAGAAAAGCGATTCGTAATGAATTATCGTCACTACGAGAGTCACACAGAATATCATATCGACGTTTGAGTCGAATGATTTCAATCATATAATCAATCCAGAATTTTATTTGAATCATCAATCAGATAATTCCTGCCACAAACCCTTAAAATGCCAAGATCAACAAGGAGATATATTCAGAGATCAATATCATGTCAGTAATTTATTCATGGTTCATAAAGTACGTACCGCATTTGGCTCGTAGGATCAGGCGCTCGCACGGGTCACACGTGACACGAAGGTCTCTTGATACTAGTTCAATACACAAAGACTCAAAAGAAAGAAAACGACCTCTAGCAATCTCTCTGATACCATCTTCTGTAACACCCCGATAAGGCGGCCATTACAGTGCCGTGGACCCCACACTGGGATCCATCAGGCGATACCCAAAGTACAGATTAAATACACAATACATGTGATACCGAACCACAAAATATAGTACTTACTCCGATCTGGAGTTTACAGCAGTATGGCCTACGGCCTTATTACACACAGGATCCAAAAACATAAGTATAATCCATACGGAGATGAAATATACCTTACATAACAATACATTTGTTCAAACTTAAAATAAAGCGGAAAGATAACATTACACGGTACGAACATGATCGGACACGAAAGACTTGGGCCCCCCGAACTAGTATCCTTTGAACCCTTCGTCATCACCTTGATCTTCCCGTGCCTTGCCTTTTCCTCGACCTAAAATACAACACAAGTATTTCGCCCAACACAGGGTCAGATATACATGATAAATGATTCTCAAGATGTTATACAATTCACGTATATAAGATTTCAAGAATAACGCCCCGACTAACGAATGTACCCCTCGGGCGTATGAACGCTCAGTCACAAAACGTCGAACACATCCAAGTATAAAAATGGACTGTGAACGACTAAGATAGTACGGCTCAAGAGGGACATCACAGTACACCCGATCCGAATATGTGTCAGTGCACATGTCCACCCCGTATACGGAATCCAGGATATACGTGGGACAATGTACCTAATTAGCCTCAACGAACTACGTCTCGTGTGCACAGCCCTTCACGGAAAATATTCACGCATGACTATATATGTGCCCGGCTAAAAATCTTACACAATATCCAATCAGGACGTAGATATGACTCCGGATATGTCACGATGCAACATGACAATGAATTCAATAATTCACAAATCCGATTAAGGACCGAGGACTCACTGAAATGACAACAAGATCAACAATATCAAGGGTCCAAAAGTAACGAACTTGGGAATACAATCCCACGATGAAAACGGGACATCATTAAGAACAACCTCAAGTCACAAGACACAAGTTTATAAGTGTTTCATATACACGAAATGCATAATCATCATAAGAATCCACACATCATTATAACCAAGCAAGATAACTTGCCTCAATACGGAGGCGAGTAAAGTCCTTCTTTGTCGAACGAACAGCCGGCCCTCGATTCAAAATCGGTTACTCGGACAATCAACCTTGAATGAAGTATATTTGCTCAATAATACGTTCATATGATCATCTATACCAAACTTCAACGAGACAACATCCTAATTCTCATTTGAGTAGTTCAACTTTAAGATGTTGAGGGTTACTCCAAGAACCTTATTCAATACCATTCTATTCTTACAATTGATTACAAGATGTTTACCAAATGTTTGATGGATTAAGATGTTTTAAACAATAATCTCCTACTCTTTAAACTTATCAAGAACATCTCAATTGATTAAAAGTAAAATCTGCACTTCAATCAATTACTTATGTTGAGTTAAGTAGTTATAATTCCATATTATGATCAAGAAGACTACTTCAAGTTCAACACCTTCCTTATAATCTTCTAGTTAACTTGGAGGTTCAAACATTACTCCTCTGGATTCATTTAGATTAGGTTCAAGAAGGTGATTCCATTCTTCTAATGATCAACAAGGGTTTCTTAAAACATTTTATGGTAATTATTCCAATAAGTTATTTACAGTATAATGAAACAAAGACTATTAGTATTCCATTGGTGTTATTAGTCCAGGAATAAGAGTTTGGTTTAACTAAACATGATCATCACCATTTAAAACACTAAGAACACATCATTACAAAAACCCTTAATCATCATATTCATCATTAAGTTTGTTGGAAGCTTAACTATAAACATGTTTAGCTTGATTAATTCATCACTAGGTGGAGTATACTTAATCACTATCATTATAACTATGAGATTATAGGGTTAAAACATATGACATACCTTCAGAATTGAAGAACAATACACCAAAACCACAGGAACACAATCTAAGCTTCAAGAATGACTCCAACTCCCAATCAACAAGCTCCAAAATCCAAATGTAAAGCTCAAACACAAGTTGGAAGAAGGTAATTTTGATCTAGGGATGAAGGGGGATGATTATATTGGTGAAAACTCAGAGTTTGGTCGTGCAAAATGAAAGACACAAGTTGTCTTTTTATTACAGCACAGTTCGTTACGTACGTTATCACAAGAGGATAACGTACGTTAACAGCTTTACGTAAGCTATATGGAAAGTGTTACGTACGTAAGCTAAGTCCAGAGGCTACTGGACTGAAATACGAACATCGTTACGTACGTCACCTATCGAAGCATTACGTACGTAATGTAGGTCAACTAGATTGCCTCCAAAAGATCAGATATTCGAATCCTGTCCGGCCCCACACGCCGAAAGTTGAGATCGGATACGATTACACTGGTTACGTACGTAAAGGACTTAAAATAACGTACGTTATGCTTGAGGATTAGCGTACGTTAGACTCAGGTTAAGTAGCTCAAAAATGTATTAATCTATGCGACGTTGAGAATCCAATTATAGTGCGAGTGATCGTTATTATTATGTCTATTCATGAATATTCCAACATCAATAACAATACACAAATGCAACAAGACTACAACAGTATTTGAATTATCCGAATGATACAACAGTAAGTAAGAATTTCCGTCGGATATTACAGACGAGCCATTCATATAATCCATGTTTTGTCTTGAAAGCCGTCTTCCATTCGTCTCCTTCCCGCATGGGAATTTGATGATAGACGCTTCTCAAATCAACCTTCGAAAAAATCACCGAACCATGCAACTCGTCCAACATATCATCAAGTCTCGGAATTGGGAACCGATATTTGATGGTTATGTTGTTCACGGCTCGACTATCTATACACATCCGCCATGACCCATCCTTCTTTGGAACAAGTAAAACCGGAAACGCACAAGGGCTCAAACTTTCTCGAACGTGCCCGCGATTCATTAGCTCCTCGATTTGTTTTTGCAACTCCTTTGTCTCCTCGGGGTTACATCGATAGGCAGCCTTGTTAGGGAGTGATGCACCTGGTACAAGGTCGACTTGGTGTTCAATCCCACGTAAGGGTGGCAAACCCAGCGGTAAGTCTTCCGGGAAGACATCCGCAAATTCTTGTAGCAAGGTATCGATATCTCTCTTGCCTTGCACAATTACGTCAACATCTCGTGTTTCTTTAATCATTAATAAATACACACGCTCGCCATCGTCAATAGCGTGTCTCACCTCTTTCTCACTAGCAAACATAGTAAGCTTCGGTTTCTCCATTTGATTAGAACTCATCGATCGAATGGCTTGGGGTGCCATTGGTTTGAGCACAATATTCTTGCCTTTATCCCGTAATTCATATTCATTACTCCTTCCTCGATGTAAAACGTCTCTATCAAATAGCCACGGTCGTCCCAAAAGTATGTGGCATGCATCCATCGGGAGTACATCACATAGTAAGTTGTCACCATACAAACCCATAGTTAATCCGACCCGTACTTGTTTCGAAACTTTCACCTTACTCCCATCATCGAGCCAATGTAACGCGTATGGGTTCGGATGAGTAGTAGTGATGAGTCCTAGCTTTGCCACCATCTCGCTTGAAGCAACATTCGTACAACTTCCTCCATCGATTATCAAACTACACCATTTGTCTTTAATTTTACACTTGGTGTGGAATATTTGATCTCGTTGTTCCGTGTCCCTCGAAACCGTCTTGACTTGTAAAGTGCGAAGGACTAGACTCGTGTCATAGTCCGGAGCATTGTAAGCCTCGCACTCCTCTTCTTCTTCGGCGTCTACGTCAAACACGTCACCGAGTCTTTCTTCTTCGTCCTCGGCCAATAATTCTTCCCGGACCTCAAGAGCCTCTCTTAGTGTCACCACTCGTTTGTTCGGACATGCATTTTCGTAATGACCGAACCCTTGACACTTGAAACATCGTACCTTCGCCAAACTTGTTTCCTTGGGTACGTAGGGAGCCTTAGGTGCCGTGATAGGGACATGACTTGGCATGGTGCTTTTAGTACCCGAACTCGAACCGGCACTTGGATTCCCAAATTTGGAAGGAAATTCGGGTCTTAAAAACTTCAATTTGTTTTGGGCTTCTAGCTTCACATATAATCCACATAAAGTGTCGAAATCTTCATATGGGTATAACTCCACCGTGTTGGCTATGTTTTTGTTTAAGCCACGTAAAAACGTGACATCTTTTGCTCTTCGTTTTCTTCTAGCTCTCCCATCAAGACCAAACTTTCGAACTCTTCAATATATTCACCGACACTTAGTTTACCTTGCATGAAATCGGCAATCTTTCGGTATAAGGTTAACCGATGTGATGTTGGCACATACCTCTTACGAAGTTTTCTTTTTAGAGAATCCCACGAACGGATTTTTGCTTTTCCCTCCCGAGCTCTTCGCGTCTTCACTCCTTCGAACCAAAGAGAAGCACCCTTCCCTAACTTGAGAATTGCATATTTGCAACGTTTTTCGTCGTTAAGGTCTTTGAATTCGAACATGCATTCAATTTTCCGTTCCCACTCCAAATAAGCTTTGGGATCGGTACCTCCAACGAACTCCGGAAGTTCGTTTACTTTAAACTCGTCCGCATGGTGTATTTGACGTGCGTCATCCCCGCGTCTTGCTTGCATATGTGGTTCCGGTAGACCGCTTAGTGCGTCCCGGAGTTTCATCAAGAAATCGGGATCGGAGAAATCCATAACAAGATTCAAGAGATAGTTTTGAACAAGAAATATTCAATAAAATTGCCAAGGAAATAGCCTTGGGCTCCGATACCACTAATGATACGAATTACATATGAAAATGGATGTAAACTCGAATGTAATGCAGCGGAAATATAGTTGATCCTCACAACACTCGAATATGTGTAACACTCGTAAGAAATAACCGAGAGTAGGGCAATTCGGCTTACGTAAACAAGAACAATATGAATGATTTATTAAACTAGACCTATAGTTTGACAAGGTAATCTTTCCTCAAGACCTATTGAGAATCGATTAGATTAAAACTCGAAAACGCATCGAATTATAATCAAGATTTCGATGAAAAGCATTCACCAAGAAAACACAAGTGTATTCTTATTATTTCAACGTACCATACATAATGCAAGCATGAACAAGACTATTTATAGCAATGTAGCCTTCTAAACAACTACTAAGGAATAAAAACAAGATCACATGATCTAGAAATGAAAAACAAAACATCAAAATAAAATACAAATGAATCAAATGATAGGGAGGGGGAATCACACAACAAAATGATTATAAGCCACCCCACATAACATGCAAGTCTAGTCATGACATGTGAGGGAAGGGAAAACAACAAAACACACAAAAATCAGCAATAAAAAAAAGTTGGCTGGCTGTCGGACACGAGCCGTGTCGCTTGACACGGTCGCGGCGCGCATCTGGTCGGCAGTGACTCGACCGTGCTCCAGGACACGGTCGGGTTGGTGTGACAGTCACTTTCGGCAGTTCTAGACGAGCAAGACTCGACCGTGTCGCTGGGCACGGTCGGGCTGGACGGGCAGACATTTCGGCAGTTCTGGGCGAGCAGGACTCGACCGTGTCGCTGGGCACGGTCGGGTTGGATGGGCAGACGTTTCGGCAGTTCCGGAAGAGTTCGACTCGGCCGTGTCTCGGGACACGGTCGAGTCTGGCCGGCAGTCAGTTTCACAAATCTGGGACATCTCGGCACGGGCCGTGTCGGACGACACGGCCGAGTTCGGTCGGCAGTGCTCGGAATTTTCCAGCAGGTGGTGATATTTCCGGCCGGTTGGACATTTTCCGGCAGGATGGACGTTTTCCGACAGATTGAACATTTTCCGGCATAGTGTAACACGAGACCGAGACTCCACGTCTTATGTCCGTTTTCTCGCCTAAATACGTAGTAGTCCGTGCATGGTGTGTTGTAAGGTCATTTACGTCGATCCTTACTTCGTCTTCTTCATTCGTAATAATTGATTCTGTATCACTGACTATGTTTGTGCTTAGTCTTGTCTTCGTGATATGATCCCAAGCTTTGACTTTAGCAGTTTACTAACAAGGAGGTCGCCCCCTTAAAGCCCAACATGCATTGGCGAGTGCCCTTTTTAGTAAAATTGTCCTAGACATGGAAGTTCACTTCGACATGACTGTTAGACTAAGGCGGTTTTTGAGTGTCTACGAGCACCACATGGTCAGGATTTTCTTCTAGCTGTCCCTATAGATGGGCTAGGCCAACATATGTCTCATGTGGAGTATCACTCTACCCTTAAGTATCGCCTCATGATTCCATTGTTTCCAGTTGATGAGATATACCTTGTTTGTCGCAAAGCATGTTTGGACTCCTTTGGGGAATATACAGTACACTGTAGATAGCTCCCGAGTTTCAAGGACCGAAACGATATGGTTAGGTATGTTCTGTTTGATGTGCTTATATGCATGGGGGTTTCCACGAAGAAAGAAGCACCCGTAAACTTCTTGATTTATCCAGCAGAAGGGCGATCAACACTCAGGTCGGCCGATGTTCTGGTTTTCGGATGGATATGGGGAAACATGCATGTGTAGATCTTACAGGGGTTTCCCCTCTTGTGGTCTTGAGGACTGGGGGTTTCATTGTGGGACAGGCTGTTTTGAAAGCGGCCTCGTGGAAAGTGACAAAACATGAGCAAGTATGCATAGATATCAACACGTGTTTATACCATTCGCATTTGATATTTTTGGTTTCCTAGCAGCACGAGTCATGCACTCTAATGTTGCTCGTTTGCCTTCTATCTCGATGTAAAAACTTATTGGTTTTATAATTTTTTTTCATTTCTTTACTCTCTACTTGCTATATTACTTTAGACAGTAACACCATTTACCAAGTAAACATAACAGTACATCGAGATATCACAATTCAACTCAAAAAATTCTATTAGAGATGTTTGGAATTCAACTCAAATGTTGAATAGTACATCCATAGTACACTCAATCCCAACAATACCAAAATACGTTTCAATTATAAGCACCCACAGTACTCAAATTTTGCAAAATAGTAAACAAAAGTAGTGAATCATCCACAACCAAACTCAATTCTTTCTTGTCTTCTTCTTTGATGGAACAACAGTGGACTCTTGCGTCGCAATGAACTTAGGGGGAGGGAGTGGGGCTCGGGTAAGGGAATCGGGTACCCTTACCCGAGCGGTAACACCGCCGCCGGCGCCTCGGGTAAGGCGAGCGGGTTACAATCTCGGCTTCTGAAGCCGAGCGGTGAGGCAGTGTGCTTTTTGAAAAAAATGGCCGTTGAACGGCTAGTTCAAATAAAAAAAAAATCCCTTTAAAACCAAACCTTTTCAACTCATTTTTTCAAAATAAAAACACACAAAACACAAATAAAAACACACACTAATCTTTCAAAAACACAAAACCATGGATCCAAGAAGAGGTAAAAAAACTTCCACCTCGCAACCACAACAAACTCCGTTAGGATTTAGTCAATTTTATTCTCAAGCATCCCCGAATCAATTTTACGTTCCACAACCCCCATCTCCACATCCATTTTACCAATATAATATGGGTCCTCCTCAAATGAATCCTCAACACTACAACATCACTACTACAAGCGAGTTCTCCCCGTTCGAAAACATTGATGAAGACGTAGAGTACGTACCCGAAACACAACCACTACCAAACGAAGAAGACGAAGATGAGGAAGTTCAAGAAGTCGATCCGAGAGGGAAGAAAAAAGCATTCGGGGGGAGGAGCCCCGTGAACTTTGGTCGCCGGCACAAGAGGAGGCTTTGGCGAAAGCATGGATTCAAATCTCCGAATGTGGTGTTGTCGGTAATGAACAGAAGTCCGACGGTTTTTGGAAACGGATTCTCAAGCATTACGAGGGAACTATGGGTTCGAGTTCACGAACTTTTCATTCGTTGAATACCAAGTGGAAAACAATGAACACGGCCATGGGTATTTTCAACGGCTACTACCTCCAAGCGGTACAAACTATACTTTTTATTTTACGTAATCTATATTTTTTATTTTACATAATCTATATTTTTTATTTGGTATATAATGTAGAAACGTGCTAAGGCTAGTGGGTGCAACGACTTGGACGTGGTGAGGCAAGCTGAGTCCGATTACTATACAGTAAAAAAAAGACAATTTACTCATACCTTGGCGTGGGAGGTTGTCAGAGGTCATGACAAATGGACGGAGCAAGAATGTTTTCAAGATATTGCTGGTGCGACAAGCAACTCTTCAAAAAGGAAGTCGGGGGAGTATGAATCGGCAAGCAACACCGTTCCCGACATGAATGAAGACCCCAACCCTCCACTTTCATCAAGAAAGATGAAAAAAAAGCAAGGCGCATCCTCGTCGATCTCAAGTGTTGCGGATGAAATCAACTCCTACACACAAAAGAAGACACAATATTTGGAAGAAAAACGCGAGAAGGATGCTTTGGCAAAACAATTGTTGGCTACACAAATAGAGAGGGCGAAGTTCAAGAATGCACAACGGGAGATGAAGTTTTTTTTGGAGCCGCATGATCACATTCGCGATCCCGCTATGTTGGAATTCGTTGTTAACCAAAAACGTAAAATTGCGGCCAAACACGGATGGGCTTGCAATTTTTAAGTTGTAGTTTCAACTTGTTTTAATTTCAACTTATGTAATGTTTTTTTTTTAAGTTGTAGTTTCAATTTTTAAGTTGTAGTTTTTTTTAAGTATTATGTAATGTTTTTTTTTTAATGAAATGGTATGTTTTTATTTTAAATATTGTATGTGATTTTATGTATGAAAAAAAAAATCGGGTACTAGGTGACCACTCCCTCCACTTAGGGTAGTGTTAGGGTAAAATTGGGTAGTTTTGAGTTGGAGGGTTTTTATTGGATAGAGGTGATGTGGCACCTAGGGTACTAGGTGACCACTCCCCCCCCTTATTTTTCTTTCATGCAATAACAATGGATGCTTCATTTATAGTGCAAGTTGAGGCCTCTACAGTTGTGCTTTGAGTTGATGGTCCTCTTCTCATGTATTTTTGATTTATTCACGTTTGTTTCTCTTGGACTTCTTCTTACAAGATCTTAGCTAGTTGTCACGACCCGATATTCGTGTCTGTGTTGACCGTCCAAATGAGGCGTGCCTTCTGGTTAGCTTGCCACAAGAGGGGTAAAGGGGGCGACATTAGCGTTAAGGCGTTGTTTGCCCGGATGCATCGGTCTGGCCGAGTCAGGCATGCCGACCCGGTTTAGTCCGAAGAGCTTATCGTTGGTCGAGGACTTGACTATGAAGGGGATCGTTACGGGTAGGGCACAACTGATCGGGGCTATTGTCGTCTCCCTGATGAGCCCATGGCAGGGCGAAACCAGTTGGCATGCTATGTGGGATAGGCTAGTCCCGGAGTGTGAGGGCCCCTGGGACGTCGCACGAGCTTCGGATCTCCCATCCCGTGACAAGGGGTATCAGAGCCAAAACCTCTCTCAGTACGGTATGGTTCGGGTGTGGTCAAGTTCTGCCGAAAACGATGAGGGCGAGGAGTGAACGCTGGTGCAAAGAGGGCACGGTCAAAGTGCGGCTCCTGACAAGGCTTCTAGGCGGAGAACATGAACCGATTTTATGCTGGAATGAGAGGTGGTCCTAGGCTTGTGAGATCAGACGGTCCGGAATGTGGACACTTGTATTGCGCACTTTTGGTAGCTCCACCTTCGATGACCGGGGTGTAAGAGCGTGGATAATCGTGGGCCACTGTGGGAACCTCGACATGCCGGAAAAATGCAGCGGCTGACGAAATGCCATTCAACCGAAGTACTGTAATACCCGCCATTTTTATAAGACAATATTATTAATTATAATAATATTATAATGCATTTCATGTTATTTAATTCCATTAAGAGAATCATGAACATTTATTTCGAAGTACCACAAGTCCTAGCCCGAGTCATTTTTGTCATTTATATTCTACTAGTTATTTACTACTAATAATATTAATAATGCATTTTATTTCATTTCATTACCGAGTGAGTAATTGTTGTACAATTACTTTCACTACACATACAAGTAAACTTCATGTAATATCATTTAATAAGATCAGATATTTTCATGATATATCTTATGTTCTAAAACCGAGTCAATTTCTCAAATTAATTTTAGAACATTTAATATTAGTCATTATTGATAATTAAAAGTATTATTATTAATAATAATAATAATACTTATAATAGGAACCATATTAATATTATCGATATTAATATTTTCCAAACCTTTCTTCTATCCGGCAGGTAATTTCACCCTCAAATCTTATACTATTGCTTCATATTCGTATCAATTGCTTGAACAAATCCATAAAAACTCGTTCAAACAAATTTTACTAACGGTCTGATTTGGATGTTACACAAAACATCGCGTTCTGAGATATCATCAACCAAATCGACCCGAACTCATGGCCAAACCCGAATCACAAACCTTACACACTTGCCCAAATTTCAATCCCATCACCAGATTCAATCCAAACCCGCGGCTGAACTTCATGGCCGGAACCAAAAACTTCATCAGGCCCGAACTATTATGAAACCCAATCGTCAACCGCCGGGCCAACCACCGGAGCCCGAAACAACAACCTCATGTTCAGTAACATCATCACCAAAACCAAATCAACGAGCCCATCTCAGACCCGATCCCAAAATCCGGAAACCCCAGTTTTGAAGCTCAAACCAGAAATCCAAAATCGGAGTCCTCACCTTCGTTTCGCCGGAATCGCCTGCCCTTTCAGACTCGAACCGTCGCTTCCGCCATGAGTTCCGCGGCTGGTTAACCCGAACCTGGACCTTGCAACGCTGCATCCGAGATGAACCACCGGCGATTTGCACTTTTCTTTTTTCGTCCGCCGTGGTCTGAGAGTGTTGATGTGTATGTGTTCGCGATTCATTTTCGGCCGAGACAGAGGAGATGCGAAGTCTGGCCGTGTGTGGGTGTGCGTTCGACTTTCTGTGTGTGCTTGTGTGAAATTTTCTGTGTGTGTGTGTGATATTTTTGCTTTCGGCCGAAGAGAGGCCGACGGGTGAGAGAAGAGGGAGAAGGGAGGAGAAGGAATGGGAAGAAGGAAATGAGTTCTTTGTCGGCTGAGGTTAGGTTTAGGGCTTATATACCCACGAATTTTTAGGACTTTTCGTTTTAGACCCCATATTTCTCAGGTCTTGCATCTTGACCCAAATCTATTTATTCAGTTTTCAATTCAGCCCCAGCCAGTATAACTAATCCAATTTTAACTCAGTCAACTTCTAAAATTCACACCCAGTCTTATTTTGACCCAAAATATTAAAATGTTGACTTTCAATTAATATTAATAAATCTGAAATTTATGCATAAGTATTTTAATTTCGTTCATTAATAATGTTAACTCTTCGGTTAATATTAATAAGCAATTATAATTTATTTTCAGTTATTATAGTGATATTTGTATCTTTTCATTTATTATATAAATAATAAATTGTAAGGATTATAATAATTATTATTATTACATGTAGACTTTATCGAGGATTTACGGGCTTAGGACTGTGAGTCGAGCATCTTCATTTCAAGTCAGACATCATCATCATCATTTATACATGTGAGAATTTTCACCATCACTTTAACTGCTTTAATTGGACTGCATATGTGATATTCAACATGTTTATAAATTGACGATGCAGGTTGTAAATCAGGCTCACCTGTATTCGTGTAAGAGGTTATCTTAAGATTCATGTTGTGTGGGGACACCTGCACAACCCAATATTCACATGCGTGCTCGATTCATGTTATATGTGGTATTGCGTGTATGTTTCATGTTGTTGCGGGGACACCTGCACAACCTCAATATTCGTGTTATGCGTGCTAGATTCATGCTATACGTAATATTGTGAGTATGTTTCATGTTGTTGCGGGGGCACCTGCGCAACCTCAATATTCGTGTTATGCGTGCTCGATTCATGCTACACGTAATATTGTGAGTATGCATTGACGTTGAGGAAAAATATGATAGATTATTCATGTTATGCTTTCCATGAGATTGTATATTACTGTGATCAGTGTAATTTCCACGAGTTGAAGGAAGCTCACCCCCACCTTTATTGATCCCGCAGGTTAAACCGCGCCAGATGGACGAAGGAGCGAACCTAGAGGGCATATGAAAGGGAATTTATTACATGATATTTTCTTTATGTCAAATGTTTTGAAACTCATTTGGGGAAACGTTGACTAGGGATTTATAATTTATGAATTATTCTTCCGCCGCAAATTTTTACCTCGTATCTATGATGAAATATTGCCTTATTTAATGGTATTAAATTTTATGTCAGTGTAGCGTCGACTTTGTAGGCGAGAATTTTAATATTCTCAAAGAAAATTATTTGTCGTCGAAATTTATCTTTTACTTATTTTCCCCAATAATTACCCTAGAAAGTCGGGGCGTTACATAGTGGTATCAGAGCGGGTTTTACCTTCCTGTAGACTCGCAAAAATGTAAAAGTATCATATGCTTTCAGCTTCGCCACTTCGTCACTCCGCCTGAGGTACCGAATTTTAGTCATTAGTCATGCATATGTCATTTCATTTTACTTATATAATTATTTATGTATGTACGAACTGTTAGAATGGCCAAACCTAGAATGACGTCACGTAAGAAGGTCCCAGCTACTTTTGACTCGCGTCTCCTAGCGCGTAAGGACAGGTGGGACGGCCCTACTCTACCAAAAAATACGCCACGCTACGTCATTAATAGACTGAGTAAGTGGCTAAAATCTGGGAAACAAGGTTCCGTCACTCGCCAACTAGAGCACTTGATGGAGAAATTATCCGAAGACTGGAGTTGCTGCATCTTCCGACTTTGGAAAAAGGCCATCAAGAGATCGCTTGAAGAGCGAGAGGCTGCGGATGATTTCCAATTCGTCGCTGGACGCCTATTGGATTTATATGCTCGAGAGGAGATTCCAACTGCAAATTGGGATGCCGAATCCACGGACGAGGAAGACTCGGAGGAGGATCCCGAAGAAGATCCAGAAGAAGATCCGGAAGAAATTCCTAATGAAAGCTTAAGGGTGGATCTCGCCGAGAATATAAAGGACGTGTTGATGGTAGACATCGAGTCTGAAGCTGAAGTCATTTCGTGGATTGAGCCACGACCCCCTATTCCCATTGTAGAGATTATTAGTAGTGGCGATGGGGAGTAGTGCGTGTAGACTCGATAACTATCAACGTGAAGATAGAGATTAACGAACATAGCTTCTTAGCCAACTTGCACATAGTGGAACTTAGCGATTTTGATGTCATTTTTTTTAGGGAAAAGTCAATTGCATTAATAAAATAAGAGTGGCCAAAAAAGGCTGGCCAATACCCGGCAACCATATAGAATGGTGCACCAAACAACATAACAAAGAGCAAGATCTAGGAATACAAAGCCTACATACAAAGAGCTACATAAGCTACAAGCCTAGAAAAGCTACAAAAAAAGAAAAACTACCAAGCTATCCTCCAAATACGACGAACAGCCACAGTAGATAGAAAAAGAGCGGGCCATCTATGAGAGATAATATCACGAACAAGACCTATCCCCTGGAAAGTAATCGAATGAGGATCTCGACGCCTCTGACCAAATCTCCTTTTATTCCTCTCCTGCCAAATCAAATAGACCAACGCAGCTAGGAGAATACGGTAAGCCACGTTGACCACGTGCTTACCTCTCCACATCCTAGCTGCCCACAGCACCCCTGAGCTCCACACAGAGTGAGGCCAACTAAAGCGGACGGCCCTCCTAGCAATAGAGATACACCGCCTAGAATAAGGGCACTGAAAGAATAGATGGGAATGAGTCTCTACCGCCATACCACAAAGGACACAAATCCCATCAACATGCTAAAGCCAAGGCTTATCCATAGTCGATAAACGCTCCTGAATAGCCAACCAGAGGATGAAAGAGTGCCTCGGAATCTTCCCCGGTCCGTGCAAGAGCGGGGCCCAAGGAACAGGGGGCGAATAACCTCTGAGGAACCGAAGAGCAGAAGAGGATGAATACATACCCGAACTAAGCGGACTCCATGAAATGCGATCCTGACCCCCATTAATATGCGGCAAAGCAAAAGTAATCTGCAAAAGCTCGGGTCTATCCACCACCGGCCACTCCCAATAACCCTCAACAATAACCGAATCAAGCCTAGAACCCACATCGATGCCGGTCCACAAAGGAGCTCTAGGAACAGAGTCCGACCACAAGAAGAAGGATGAGCCATCTCCAATAGAATACTGAAATGCTCCAATAACAAGGGGACGTAGTTTCAAAAGCTGCTGCCAATACCAAGCTGAAGCTGAAGAAACACTAAGATCCCAGAAAGAACACTGCTGCAACCTAAAAGTCCGAACCCAATTAACCCAGACAGAGCGATTAGAGCCCGTGAGAAGAGCCCAAATATGATGGGACATCAGAGCCTGATTCTGGAGCCTCAACGGAATGATGCCAAGGCCCCCACAATCCACTTCCAAGCAAACCTTAGCCCAGGCCACCTTGGCAAGGCCCGAATCATGAGAACCTCGCCATAGGAACCGCCTGATACGTTTCTCTATCAAAGAGAGAACCCCCTTAGGCAAAATAAAGCTACCAGCCCAATAAATATGTAAAGAAGATAAGACAGAGTGAATAAGCTGGCACCGACCTACCATGGAAAGAGCAGTACTAGCCCACGAACTCAAACGACCATCAATCGAATCAATCAAAGGGGAACACATAGCAATTGTCAGCTTCGAAGAAATCAAGGGAACTCCCAAAAACCCCACAGGAAGCTGACCTAGCTGAAACCCTAACAACTGTATGGATTGGTTGGACAAGCATAGAGCTATAGTTGAATGCTCCGAAAGGAGAGTAACTTTATGTCCGTCGGTTAATGTCAGACCGTATTCGAGGGAGTTAGACACGGCAGTACCCCGAAGGTGATATCAGCCATGAAAGGTGTGAAGATGTTGAAGAAGCATGATTGCCAAGGATTCTTGGTGAATGTGATGGGGAAAACGACTTCGGAGAAGACGGTAGATGATATACCTATCGTCAAGGAGTATCCAGATGTCTTTTCCGAAGACTTGCCTGGAGTTCCGCCGAATCGTCAAGTTGAGTTCTCGATTGATTTAGTGCCAGGAGCGGCACCAATATCGAAGGCTCCCTATAGGATGGCGCCTAAGGAATTGCAAGAACTGAAAGTACAACTCCAGGAACTACTCGACTCTGGATTTATCCGACCGAGTGTTTCGCCATGGGGTGCACCAGTGCTCTTCGTGAAGAAAAAGGACAGAAGTTTGAGGATGTGCATAGACTATCGTGAACTTAACCGACTCACTATAAAGAATAAATATCCACTTCCTAGAATAGAGGACCTATTCGATCAACTTGGAGGATCGGGAGTATTTTCGAAGATAGATTTGAGATCCGGATATCACCAGTTGAGGATTAAGGATGATGATATCCTGAAGACAGCATTTCGAACTCGATATGGACACTATGAATTTATAGTGATGCCATTTGGTTTGACTAATGCACCAGCGGTATTCATGGACCTCATGAACCGGGTATTTCAACCTTATTTGTATAAGTTTGTCATTGTGTTCATAGATGACATACTTGTGTATTCAAAGACCAATGTTGATCATGAGCAGCATCTTAGAATAGTATTGGGAATATTGCGCAAGGAGAAGTTGTATGCAAAGTTCAACAAGTGCGAATTCTGGCTTAACCAAGTTGCATTATTGGGACATGTGGTCACTTCTAAAGGAATTGAGGTTGATCCGATTAAAGTTGAGGCAGTCAATGATTGGAAAGTACCTAGCAATGCGAATGAAGTTCGAAGCTTCTTGGGATTAGCCGGTTATTATCGAAGATTCATCGAGGAATTTTCGAGGATTGCTGCACCTATGACTAAATTGACTCGGAAAGGAGAAGCTTTCTTATGGAATGAGAAATGCGATAGGAGTTTCCAAGAACTTAAGAAAAGATTGACTGCTGCACCAATTTTGACAATCCCCGATCCGACGAAAGAGTTCGTCATTTACAGTGATGCATCCAAGCAAGGTTTGAGATGTGTATTGATGCAAGAGGGCAAGGTAGTTGCCTATGCTTCGAGATAGTTGAAACCGCACGAGTTGAACTACCCTACTCATGATTTGGAATTAGCAGCGGTAGTTCATGCCTTGAAGATTTGGAGACATTACCTTTATGGAGGTAAGTGTGAAATTTATACAGACCACAAAAGTCTGAAATATATCTTCACACAGAAGGAATTGAATATGAGGCAGCACAGATGGCTTGAGTTGGTCAAAGACTATGATTGTACAATTCATTACCACCCCGGTAAAGCAAACGTAGTTGCTGATGCACTCAGTCGTAAGGCAAGAGGAGACCTAACTTGTTTGTTGACCAAGGAGGAAAGCTTGGTCAAGGAATTTGCAAGGATGAACCTTGAGATGGCTACACCATCGAGTCCATTTGAGTCATTATTGGCTAGTTTGGTGGTACAACCAACCTTGAGGGAACAAATCAACGAAGGTCAAGGACAGGACGACTTCTTGGTCAAGATGAAAGAACGTACTCTTTCAGGCGAGGATAAGGGATTTAGTGTGTCCGATGATGGAACGATATATAATGAAGGGAGGATTTGTGTGTCCAATGTTGTTAAGTTGAGAGAATCAATATTAAAGGAGGCACATAGTACTCCATATACAGCACACCCTGGGAGTACCAAGATGTACCAAGACCTTAAGGGGACATTTTGGTGGGAAGGTTTGAAAAGAGATGTGGCAGACTTTGTCAGAAGGTGTATAGTTTGTCAGCAAATGAAGGCGGAACACCAACGCCCATTTGGATTGCTTAAATCACTTCATATTCCAGAATAGAAATGGGAACACATTACGATGGACTTTGTGGTAGGTTTGCCTCGAACGGAAAGAGGAAACCACACTATTTGGGTTGTTGTCGACCGACTCACAAAGTCAGCTCATTTTATCCCAGTTAAGATGAACTTTCGAATGGATCAGTATGCTCAACTTTATATCAGGGAGATTATTAAGTTGCATGGAGTGCTAGTCTCTATAGTATCCGACAGAGATACTCGTTTCACATCGCGTTTTTGGGAGAGTTTGCAAGAAGCCTTGGGAATGCAGTTAAATTTTAATACGGCTTATCATCCTCAGACTGATGGCCAGTCCGAGAGGACCATCCAGATCCTTGAGGATATGTTACGAGCATGTGTGCTAGATATGGGAAATAATTGGAAACGACTGTTGCCTTTGGTAGAATTTGCTTACAACAATAGTTACCAGTCGACGATCGATATGGCACCGTATGAAGCCTTATACGGTAGGAAGTGTCGATCGCCACTGTATTGGGATGAGGTAGGTAAAAGGAGAATTTTGGGTCCCGAGATGATCGAACAGACAGTTGGTATGGTGGATAAGATTCGTGAGAGGATCAAGATAGCACAGGATGGTCAGAAGTCTTACGCCGACAAGCGTAAGAAGGATCTCGAATTCTGTGTTGGCGATAAGGTATTCCTGAAGGTATCTCCTACCAAGTAAATTGTTCGTTTTGGTCCAATGAGCAAGTTGAGACCGAGATACATTGGACCGTTCGAAATTCTCGAGCGGATTGGAGAGCTAGCTTACCGTTTGGCTTTACCCCCACAACTTTCGGCTGTGCACAACGTTTTCCACGTATCATTGTTGAGAAAGTATGTGCACGATCCCAGCCACGTCATCAACTATACCGCCGTGGAGATGAACAAAGACCTTACCTATGAAGAACAACCAGAACTGATTCTCGACCGATCAGTCCGGTAATTGAGGAACAAAGAGAAGGTGTTTGTCAAGATCCAATGGTGTAACCACAGTAAAGATGAAGCCACTTGGGAACGCGAGGAAGAACTTCAAGCTCGTTATCCGAATTTCTTCAATCGAGGTATACCATTTATTTTCGAGGACGAAAATTTTTCTAAGAGGGGTAGGATGTAATACCCGCCATTTTTATAATACAATATTATTAATTATAATAATATTATAATACATTTCATGTTATTTAATTCCATTTAGAGAATCATGAACATTTATTTCGACGTATCACAAGTCCTAGCCTGAGTCATTTTTGTCAGTTATATTCTAGTAGTCATTTACCACTAATAATATTAATAATGCATTTTATTTCATTTCATTACCGAGTGAGTAATTGTTGTACAATTACTTTCACTATACGTACAAGTCAACTTCATGTAATATCATTTAATAAGATCAGATATTTTCATGATATATCTTATGTTCTAAAACCGAGTCAATTAGCAATCTCGGCGGTTTTCATAAGGTCACACACACTCTAGGGGCGATTTTCACACACAAAACATCTCCCGGCCCGGAGGCGCGTGTGGGCGCGTGAGGAAGCCCCTCCATCATCGGCCGACGGCCGATTGTTCGTCTCTCCAAGACGAACGTCCCCTCCAAATTTCACTCAATTCCGACAACGTTTACCTGTGCAAATCTAGGTTGGAAATTCCGGCTGAAAACTACAATTTCGCTGAACTTCGGTTGCATTTTCCGGCCACGTCCGTGGCGCAATCTCTTGGGTACCAACCGGAATAGACTCCTGTTGTAATTCCGGTCATTTACCCTCTGGTCTCGTCGGCTGAATCGCGGTCTCCGGCCGGCGAAGTTTCTTGGTCAACCGTTGACCGCGGCCGCGTTTTCTCTTTTTCCGGCGTGCTCGGCCTCCTCTCGGTAGCGGACCACTTTCATTGGATTCCTCTTGTCGAGCCGCCGTTGCTTACAATTTCGACCGACTTCCGGCCACCTCGATTAGGCGAGATTTTCGGCGACGTCGATCCGGCGAGATTTTCCGACGGGGTCTTCCTTAGGGTTCTTGGGAGCCGCTCTCCAGTGATTTGTTCCGGTCATGGCCGATGACGGCCGTCGCCGCCGGCGAATGGGCGACCAGGACTTTGTTCATCCATCGTCGATTCCGACAATGATTTCTACGGAAGTCCTCATGTCATGCTTTCAACATATGATGTCATCTCTTTCCAACATTTCCTATTCGAAGACGCCTTCGGTCTCTCCATCATTCTCGTCTTTGGCGCCGCTCCATAATTCGGCCCCCCAGCTCGATTCCCTCAAACAAGATGACCCAAGTTTGGGAAAAACTACGGGTCCCTCTCCTTCATCTTTCAAGGAAGCTCTGACAGGTAATCTTTCTAACTCGAGGAAAGATATTCATTTCTCAGATGATATTTATCGTAACTACTGTGATCCGGTGCGCAAAGGGGATTTCATATCTATTTCCTTAGATGAAAAAATTTACTCCGAAAGGGTTAAATACCTTCAAAATTCCATAAATGGTCGGTTGTTGCAACCGAAAAACTCTAAGCCTTACTCTCTTGATCAACTGAAGGCTGAATTGCAAAATGCTTGGTCTATCTCCACGTCCTGGAAATTAATACCATTGGGAAAAGGATACTTTAACGTTCAATTTAATAATTCGGAAGATAAAAATCGTGTTTTTAGCAAAACTTCATGGAACTTGGTCTCCGGATATTTTCGTTTATCCACTTGGGTTCCGGATTTCAACCCTTATAAAATTGCAACTTCTAAAGCACAAGTTTGGATCCGAATTTATGAGTTGCCGATTGAATACTGGCACCCTCAACTTATTTTTACAATTGTTAAGACTCTTGGCAACCCTCGAAAATTGATGAACGTTCTCTGAATGGGGAAGTGGGTCATTTTGTTCGGGTCCTAATTGAAATTGACTTGAAAGACCATGTTCACAACAATGTCATGGTTGAATGTTCGGGTCATTGTGTTTTCCCTTCTATTGGCTACGAAAAGTTTCCAGAGTTTTGCACTCATTGCTCAATCGTTGGTCACTCCAACAATTCCTGTAGAAGCCAAAAATTGGCTCCGAACTCCAACTCTACGGTTCCTAGCGACCGCCAGAATCGTCAATCTAAATATGTTCGGAAACCATCCCCTACCCCTACTGTTAGGGTCAATAATTCAAACAACAATAATCGCTTCAATGTGCTTGATGTTGAACCAACAGAAGGTGATTCCAATAATGATCACCATCAGCTCGCCTTGACGGTTTTCCAGCCTTCAACAGAGCAAAATGATACCATTGTCCCCACTTCTGAGTTCTCCGCCGAACATGCCAACAATAACATGTTATCCCTTACCACTAACGTCTTCCACTTGATAATAAAAACACGTCGGTGTCTTCCAATGTCACGATCTTGCTTAACCCTTCTTCATCATCTCGTAATGAGCTATCGATCGACACGGTTGGGCCCCCTATTGTGTCTGCCGACCATGACAAAGATCGAGCCATACCATTCTTTGTTAAGGCGGGAAAATCTATTGTTATTTCTCCTATCATTCCCTCGGAAAAACCACAAGCTCCACTAAAACAAGCTAAAAGGGATGTTAAATTCCCAAAGGCGTGCAATTACTCCTGCCAACTCCACGGCGAAAAATCTTAATTTGGCGCTTCTAAACCTTGGCGAAATTCTTCCGAGGAAGAGGATCGGCAAAATAATCCGCTGAAGCACGGATAAATTCCGTTTCTAAATGAATATCCTTTCTGGAATATCAGGGGGATAAGGAAGCGGGTTGCTAGGGACCACTTCGTCACTATATCACGGTTTGTGCCGGATATTCTTTGTATCATCGAACCCTTCACTTCTTTTGCTCGTTCCGATCTTTCTCTCTGGCGTTCGGGTGGTCTTTCTCTTCTTGCCGAGAATCGGCGAGGGAACCGAGACCACGACATTTGGGTGCTCGGCTCCCTCAACATATCTAATTGCCAAGTCATCCATGTCTCCGATCGGGTTATCATCATGGACATCTCTTTTAATGGATGGGACTTTCGGGCGTCTGTTGTTCATGGTGCTCGTAACTATATTGGTCGCAGGAATCTTTGGGAGGATATCTGAGCTTCCTTCACCCTAACCTTTTAGTCTTCGGAGATTTTAATGCCGTCATTGGGGCACATGAGCGTCGATCTTCATGTTCCCAATGCTACTTCGTCGGGAGTTCATCAATTTATTGATGAGGCCTTGCTTGTCGGCATCCCTTTCTTGGTCATCGGTTTACGGAGAGGCGGGGTTCATGATGATTATCATGTTGAGACCCGCATTGATCGATTTTGGCCACCCCGATTTTATCGATCACCGGGTTTCCACAAAATATCATGTTTTCCCTAGGACTGCTTCCGATCACCACCCGATCGGCTCACCTCCACTTTGGGTAATACTTCTTTTCCTGCACCTTTCCGTTTTCAACGTATGTGGACTACTGATAATTCATTTATTGATGTTATTCGAAACTCTTGGAATCTTAATTGTGGGAACCGGTCTCCTTGGGACTTGGTTTTGTACAAGCTTAAAAGACTGCGTCGTACCCTCAAGCATTGGAATTTTTCGTCTTTTGGTGATATTTTCACTAAAAAAAGTCAGCTTTTGGACCAACTTGGTGACATTCAGTCTCTCATTGATGCGGATGGGTATACCGACGAGCTCTTCTGTCAGGAGGTCGAAACAACTGCGGCCTTGAATGACATCCTTAATAAAGAGAGTATTTTCTTCCAACAAAGGAGGAGGACTAATTGGCTTAAGGATGGTGATCGGAATACTGCCTTTTTCCATAGGACAGTTAAGATGAGGAATAATCGTCTTCAGCTTTCCTCTCTCCTTATTGACGGTGATCTTTGTCGTGATCCGTCTACCATCTCGAACCACATTGTGAATTTTTATCAGCACCTTTTCGAAGGCCACCCGATTGCTACTAATCGGCCACTTGGTTTCTCTCTTCCTAAGGTTTCTCATCGCATAACTCCATCCTTCTTGCTATTCCCCATTCCGAGGAAATTCGTTCTACTGCTTTCGATATGGAGCCCCACGGTGCCCACAGGCTGACGGCTTTACTGGATTATTTTATCAGTTCTCTTGGGAGGTCATTGGTACCGATATTGTGGCGGCTATTCGGCAATTTTTCATTGAGGGTGATCTTCCGACGGGTCTTAACTCTAGCTTAGTTGCTCTCATTCCTAAAGTCAAAGGGGCCATCTCTATTGAGCAATTCCGGCCTATTGTCTTAAGTAACTTTATCTTCAAGATTATTACTAAAATCCTCACGGCCAGACTTTCTAGTTTTATTCATGAGATCATCAGCCCCCATCAGTTTGGCTTTATTCCGGGTCGGCGTATCCACGATTGTATATCTATTGCTTCGGAATGCGTTAATTGTTTGAATCGCCGCGCGTTCGGCGGTAACATGGCTATTAAAATTGACATTCGTAAAGCTTTTGACACTCTTTCCTGGGAGTTCTTATTGGATGTTCTTCACAGTTTTGGTTTTCATGACCAGTTTGTTGCTTGGGTTTCCACCATTCTTCACTCGTAAGCTTTCTATTCTTATAAATGGTGCTCCTACGGGTTACTTTGCGTGCAGTCAAGGGGTTCGGCAAGGTGATCCCATGTCCCCTCTTTTATTTTGTATTGCTGAGGAGATGCTCGGTCTCATGCTCTCCAATGCGGTTCAGACTACTCTCTTCAAGCCTATTTTTGCGGGCCGTAAGATTGTCTATCCTTCTCACCTTTTTTATGCGGATGATGCTATCGTGTTTGGTCGTGCCTCTACGGATAATGCCAATGCCATATCGAAGATTCTTGATGATTACTCAGCTATTTCGGGTCAGGCTATGAACCTTAATAAATCTAAGGTTTATTTCGGTTCTCATGTTCCTATCCACACCAAACGGGTCATTCTGCGCACCCTTGGCATGCGCGAGGGATCACTCCCTTTCAATTACCTCGGGGTTCCGTTATTCTGCGGCATACCCCGTCTCATCCATATTGCCCCGGTCGTTGACAAAATTATTAGTAAATTTTCTGCTTGGAAAGGATCCTCTCTCTCGATGGCTGGTCGTATTTGCTTAGTTAACTCTGTTATCATGAGCTCCTCCATTCACTCTATGATGATATATAGTTGGCCGATCAAATTGATAAACAAATTAGATTCGGCGGCTAGAAATTTTATTTGGTCAGGGGACATTAGTCACAAGAACGCATGTACTGTGGCCTGGAGTAGAGTTTGTTCCCCTTTAGAGGAGGGAGGGCTTGGGGTGAGGCATCTTCGTACGATGAATGAATCCTTTTTGTTCCGTTTGGCCTGGGTTATTCTGCAGGAGGATTCCTTTTGTGGAAAATTCCTTCGTCAGAGGTTTCTCAGAAGTAATTTGGATACTCGCAAGATTGTTTCTTCCTCTATATTCAGGGGGGGTCGTAATCATATTCCCCGTCTTCTTAACACTTCCAGTTGGGTTATTGGTAATGGTCAGAATATTAATTTTTGGTGGGACAACTGGCTAGGTTATATCATTGGTGATCGGTTGGGTATTCTCGGCATCTCGAAGTACCTTCTCCGACACCATCGGCCGATTTTACTACGACGGGACTGGCATCTTACCCTCGATTTCATGGAAAGGTGTCGTGATGTTGCTTTAGATGTTGTCTATGCCCCTCGACTTTGAAGGAAAAGACGAGCGGGTTTGGGCTAAATCGGTGCATGGCAATGTTACCTCTCAAATCGCTTATTGGCACCTTCGCCACAACTTTCCTAAGGTGAGTGGGAAATGGATTTGGCACAGATTAATCCCCGTTAAATCGTTCTCTCACGGCCTAGAAGGCTATTCACAACAGTCGCTGCTTTTGATCTTCTTCGTTTAAGGGGTTTCATTGGTCCTTCGGTTTGCCTTTTCCGTCTCTCTGCCGTGAATCGATTGACCATATTTTCACCGAGTGTGTTGTTATCCGTGATTACGGGACTATATTGAGCGGGGCTTCTTAAACTCTTTAGAATTGAATCCGGGTTCGGGCACTTCATCATTCGAGCTATGGATATCGATTTAGTCACAGATCTCTACTCTCTAGAGATTCACTATTATTAGTGCCGTCTGGGCTATCGGCATATTATTTGTGAGGTTTTATATAATGATGCTAAATTTTCTATCATGTCTCTTCGTTCTATAGTTTGGTCTCTTCTCGAGAATGTAATAACTATGACATGGGCACCATGGATAACGCTATTTCGATCCGGTTCGTCTTCGGCTCTGGTGTGGTGGCCACGCGAGACTTCCGCTTTACCCTATTTATGTGAAATGGTATCCCCCAATTGGTGGATGAAAGTTAACACCGATGGGATGGCTAAAGGCCGCCTGTGCTTGGGTGCTATTGGCCTTGTTTATCTAATCGTCTGGGCCGGGTTTTGGCACTCTCTCTGCAGCAATTGGTTCTTTGTTTTGCCTTCCAAGCCGAGTTGGTCGCGGCTATTCATGCTATTGAGATTGCTTTTTATCATGGTTGGGATTATTTGTGGGAGTCCGACTCTACTTATGTTGTGAGCATTCTCTCGGATCGTAGTTAATTTGTTCCCTGGATCTACCGCATCATTTGAGGCGGATTTGGCGTATTATTGACGGCATGCACTTGAGGTCTCTCATATCTATAGAGAAGGGAATGCGGTGGCGGTCGGCTTTCTAAAAGATTGGTTTCTTACGAGTGGTCTAGCGAAGCACCGCAGCCTCTCCGAGATCTTGTTGAGGGATATGTCTCCTATGTATTTTAGCCGACATTAGTTTTCTCGCAGCATAACGCTCGGGTACTCTTTTTCCCTATCGTAGGTTTTTCCCATTGGGTTTTTCTACGATAGGGTTTTAACGAGGCCTGCGGTTGCAACCCCATACATCTGGTATGGGGGTTTAGGTCCTTTTATTCTATTTTCATAGATTGCTTTTGCATTTGTGTTTTTCTCTCTATTTCTCTTGACTACCCGCCTGTGGGATTAGCTTGAGATTTTATTTTGTTGTCTAGGATGGCCCTCTCTTTGTAACTCTTTTCTGTTTCTCGTTTTTTTTAATAATATTGACCTTGATGAGTCAAAAAAAAAACCGAGTCAATTTCTCAAGTTAATTTTAGAACATTTACTATTAGTCATTTTTGATAATTAAAGGTATTATTATTATTAATAATAATAATAATATTTATAATAGGAACCATATTAATATTATCGGTATTAATATTTTACCAGTATCATTTCTATATCATCATTTATATTACTCTCGATATTATTATTAGCATCGATGTTATTAATATTATTACTACTGTTATTATTAATTTTATCATTATTGTTATTATTATTATTATTATTATTATTATTATTATCAATGAGCCAAACATGTTGTGCTGACCCAGAACAATACTAAAGCCCAAAATTATACCCTTAACCCTAATTCAATACAGTATAAATATACTGTCTCTGTAGTACAAAAATGCAATACACAGAATACACTCTTCTTTTCCCTCAGCCGTCCCCAGCCATCGTTCAACACCCATCGTTCAAAAAAAAAATACAGAATACACAAAATACTGAACGACCAAGAAGCAGCCCCAACTCTGTCATCTTCTGCACCAGCTTTTTCTCCCCAGCAAGTCACCTACGATTATCCAGACCTTTCTTCTCTCCGGCAGGTAATTTCACCCTCAAATCTTATACTATTGCTTCATATTCGTATCAATTGCTTGAACAAATCCATAAAAACTCGTTCAAACAAATTTTACTAACGGTCTGATTTAGATGTTACACAAAACATCGTGTTCTGAGATATCATCAACCAACTCGACCCGAACTCATGGCCAAACCCGAATCACAAACCTTAATACACTTGCCCAAATTTCAATCCCATCACCAGATTCAATCCAAACCCGCGGCCGAACTTCATGGCCGGAACCAAAAACTTCATCAGGCCCGAACTATTATGAAACCCAATCGTCAACCGCCGGGCCAACCACCGGAGCCCGAAACAACAACCTCATGTTCAGTAACATCATCACCAAAACCAAATCAACGAGCCCATCTCAGACCCGATCCCAAAATCCGGAAACCCCAGTTTTGAAGCTCAAACCAAAAATCCAAAATCGGAGTCCTCACCTTCGTTTCGCCGGAATTGCCTGCCCTTTTAGACTCGAACCGTCGCCTCCGCCATGAGTTCCGCGGCTGGTTAACCCGAACCTGGACCTTGCAACGCTGCATCCGAGATGAACCACCGGCGATTTGCACTTTTCTTTTTTCGTCCGCTGTGGTCTGAGTGTGTTGATGTGTATGTGTTCGCGATTCATTTTCGGCCGAGACAGAGGAGACGCGAAGTATGGCCGTGTGTGGGTGTGCGTTCGACTTTCTGTGTGTGCTTGTGTGAAATTTTCTATGTGTGTGTGTGTGATATTTTTGCTTCCGGCCGAAGAGAGGCCGACGAGTGAGAGAAGAGGGAGAAGGGAGGAGAAGGAACGGGAAGAAGGAAATGAGTTCTTTGTCGGCTGAGGTTAGGTTTAGGGTTTATATACCCACGAATTTTTAGGACTTTTCGTTTTAGACCCCAGATTTCTCAGGTCTTGCATCTTGACCTAAATCTATTTATTCAGTTTTCAATTCAGCCCGAGCCAGTATAACTAATCCAATTTTAACCCAGTCGACTTTTAAAATTCACACCCAGTCTTATTTTGACCCAAAATATTAATATATTGACTTTCAATTAATATTAATAAATCTGAAATTTATGCATAAGTATTTTAATTTCGGTCATTAATAATGTTAACTCTTCGGTTAATATTAATAAGCAACTGTAATTTATTTTCAGTTATTATAGTGATATTTGTATCTTTTCATTTATTATATAAATAATAAATTGTAAGGATTATAATTATTATTATTATTATTACATGTAGACTTTATCGAGGATTTACGGGCTTAGGACTGTGAGTCGAGTATCTTCATTTCAAGTCAGACATCATCATCATCATTTATTCAGGTGAAAATTTTCACTATCATTTTAATTGCTTTAATTGGACTGCATATGTGATATTCAATTCATGTTTATAAATTGACGATGCACGTTGTAAATCAGGCTCACCTGTATTCGTGTAAGCGGTTATCTTAAGATTCATATTGTGTGGGGACACCTGCATAACCCAATATTCACATGCGTGCTCGATTCATGTTATATGTGGTATTGCGTGTATGTTTCATGTTGTTGCGGGGACGCCTGCGCAACCTCAATATTCGTGTTATGCGAGCTAGATTCATGATATACGTAATATTATGAGTATGTTTCATGTTGTTGCGGGGGCACCTGCGCAACCTCAATATTCGTGTTATGCGTGCTCGATTCATGCTACACGTAATATTGTGAGTATGCATTGACGTTGAGGAAAAATATGATAGATTATTCATGTTATGCTTTCCATGAGATTGTATATTACTGTGATCAGTGTAATTTCCACGAGCTGAAGGAAGCTCACCCCCACCTTTATTGATCCCGCAAGTTAAACCGAGCCGGATGGACGAAGGAGCGAACCTAGAGGGCATATAAAAGGGAATTTATTACATGAAATTTTCTTTATGTCAAATATTTTGAAACTCATTTGGGGAAACGTTGACTAGGAATTTATAATTTATGAATTATTCTTCCGCCGCAAACTTTTACCTCGTATCTATGATGAAATGTTGTCTTATTTAATGGTATTAAATTTTATGTCAGTGTAGCGACTCGACTTTGTAGGCGAGAATTTTAATATTCTCAAAGAAAATTATTTTTCGTCAAAATTTACCTTTTACTTATTTTCCCCAATAATTATCCTAGAAAGTCGGGGCGTTACAGGTACTAACGCCAGGAAGCGCGTAGGGTGAAGGTTGATGTCGATTGGTGATGCGGTATGTGCGTGGCGCACTGCGGGCTAGCGCGAGGCGCGCTTATGAAGAGCATGTACATCAAGGGATGGTGCCGTATGTGTTTTGCCACGATCGTTGTGTGTGGGTGGGACAATACAATGTGCGGAAAGAAACATTCCCCCCCAGCACGAGGGCGTGCTGTGATTTGGGTGGGGGAGGATGTCACGACCCGATATGTCGTGTCTGTGTTGACCGTCCAAATGAGGCGTGCCTTCTCTTTTTTTTTTTTTAAAAAAAAAAAAACGGGCCATATAATATAACAAACAAGATTAGGGGAGCCTATTCCCTTACAAAGCCGATAATTTCTGGGGAGCCAAGTCCCAAATAAATCCACAAAACGAAAAAAACGATAATTATGTGGTGCCAAGACCCAAACAAATCCGTAACTAGCTACGAGCCATTTACTTGTTTTTTCCGGGATTTTTCTTCCTTTTGCCTTTTCTTGCTCAACCGTTTGAAATTCCATATTCATATCATAGTCTTGAACCTTTCCTCTCTGAACTGCAGATTTATTGGGTTCCACCATTATGGTTTCCACCCGTTCCTCGGCCTGCTTAGGCTTCTCAGTATTGGTCTTCGTTTTTTTCTTAACTTTTTTCTTTGGGGGTACTAAAATAGGCTCCGAATCGGAGTCATGCAATCACCCTCCGAGTAAAAATTCTTCCCAACAAAACTGTTAGGTATGAAATAAGAGTCGGACTCGACTTCGGAATCATCATCAAATCGATCATAAGATTGAAGGATATCATCTTTAATTTTTGCAACATTCAGTGGCTTGTTCGTTGGATTATTCCATCCTGGAGTAAAAGTAATAATTCCTTTCGAATCTAAAGAAATCGAGTCATCCAAATCAAAGTCGTCGGGTGCCGGCAAAACTGGTTTAGGGGGGCTGACCTGGTGAACGAACTCGGCACTAACGGGCTGCTGCGTAACTTGGACAGTGGTCTGATGGGCGGAAGTATTCTCAGAAGAGGCCTGGACTGGACGGGATACCAACGTACTCGGAGGGCGAACCTCTGCCAAGGGCAGCTTCAAACAAGCAGATAAAACATGCCCAAGATGTTTACAGTTATCACAAAATTCTTGCTCACGAAGCATCGGCATGAACCGATGCCTTTGGTTTTCAAGGATTCTGATCCGACCACGGCATGGCCGAGGTGCTTACAAGTTGAACAATATTTTGGAATGTTTTCAAACTCAACACGTTGAATTACTATTTTCCCATCAAGACTGATTTCCACTTCTGGCAAGAAGGGTCGAGATAAATCAATTTCAACACAAACCCGAGGGGTAGAAGCTCTTGATAAATCCGCTGTGGCACTATCAATCCGTAAGGGTTTCCAAGCATGGAAGCAATAATAAAGAGACTTCTTTTGTCAAATAAATGAACCGAGAGGTAAGGAAAATTCACCCAAAACGGGGCATATGGGGCTTCAACTTGTGGACAAAAATCTGGGGTCCATTTTAGGACTCTCATCTGGAACCCAGCAATGAACCAAAAGAGGGGTAAAGGGGGCGACATTAGCGTTAAGGCGTTGTTTGCCCGGATGCATCGGTCTGGCCGAGTCAGGCATGCCGACCCGGTTTAGTCCGGAGAGCTTGTCGCTGGTTGAGGACATGACTATGAAGGGTAGGGCTGTTATCGGACCGGTCCGGCCCGGTTTTTGACAGACCTGGAACCGGTCCAGTAAGGTACCGGATAGACCCGGTCCGGACCGGTAACCCGAATCCCGGAAACTCGAAACCCGAAACCCGAATTCGAAACCCGAAAACCCGAATCTAGAAATAATTAACCTATAAAAAAATTGAAATCACCAAATTAGAACAATTATTTTAAACCCCCAAATCTGGAACCTTTACTTGAATCCCTCAAATCCGAATTCTAAACTAATTTGAAACCCCCAAATTTATTAACCCTAACCCGAATCGAAAATAAACTAAAATCCCCAAAATTGAAACTAATTGAGTTAGGTGCGGGCCGAGCGGCTAGGGGGGGTGGAGAGATTTCAGAATTTCTAACCTAATTTGTGTTATATATCAATGGCCTAAGGCCATGTTTGATGCATGATTAAAAATTTTATATATCAAAGGCCTTATTATCTGTTACTGGGTTTTTTCCCGGTTTTCTCGGTCCGGGTCTTATCGGTTTCGGTTCAATTTTAAGGACTCGTATTCGAACTCGTTAATTATCAGGTGAGTTTCGATCCCGGGTTTTTCGGTCCGGTTCTTGACCGGGTCTCGAGTTCACTCGGACCACTAACAACCCTAATGAAGGGATCGTTGTGGGTAGGGCACAACTGGTCGGGGGCTATTGCCGTCTCCCTGATGAGCCCATGACAGAGGGAAACCAATTGACATGCTATGTGGGATAGACTGGTCCCGGGATGTGAGGGCCCCTGAGACGCCGCACGGCCTTTGAATCTCCCGTCCCATGACATAGTGGTATACTTTACTGCATCAGCGATGGCACTCTTGGTGTTCATTAGGGGTGTTCATAACCGGGTACCCGGTTTTGAATGCAATTTACAGTGCCGGTTTTGAGTAATGAAAAATTCGGCCCGTGACCCGACCGAAAAGTCGAAAAAGCGGGTACCCTATTTTTTAGTCGGGTCATAGGGTACCGACCCAAAATTTAATACCACTAATTTTAAATTTTTATCAATAATTTGTAATTTTAATATAAATTTATTTTAAAATTTATTATATAAATTAATTCCCCGAGTACTAAATACATTATAAATATTTTCCGTACAATAAGTAAATTTCAAAACTAACTAAATATTTTTATATATATCATTTTTTTTATCATATAATTATGCTTAATTCAATATTTAATTATATATATGAAAGAATATATTATTTTTTATTTAAAGATTTTATAAATTTCCAAACTAGTGAGAATAAATACCATGAGTGAAAATACATTAACATGTATTCTCATATTAAATATATTTCATATTAGTTGAAAGATAAAATTTCATATAATTGCAAATTAAATAATTAAATTTATAAAAATACTAATTATTAAAAAATAATCGGGTTTTCGGGTACCCGAATTTACGCAACAAGTCGGCCCATGACCCGGCCCGATTATATGACTTTTTTTCGGGTCGGGTACCCGGCCCGAAAAAAATTTAAAAATTTTAAAAATACCCGAAATATTTAGTTCGGGTCATCGGGTATTTGGGCCGGGTAGTTCGGGTCGGGTATTTTTGAACACCCCTAGTGTTCATACCACTTTCTTATGCCCCTAAATTAAATGATAACACAATAACAAATAAGAATAATTTATTAAAGTAAGTAGGCCTACTTTAAAACGTAATCTGAATGGAAAAAATATTATTTAAATAATTATAATATATACTATATACAATTTATCCCCCTTAATTTAATGTGGAGGGGAGATTTATGTCACTTATTTAAATATATAATATAAAAGAATCTAACAAAATACATAAAAAAGATTTAAAAAATATAATTATACCTAACTTCAAAAGATGGGCGGGCCGTATTTGGAGGTTCTGTAAGACGAAACAACTCTCATTTATTAATTTTTATTATCATAATTTCATATTTTCATTTATTAATTTTTGGTTTTAGCAAAGAGATTGCAGAAGGGTATTTTGGGGAGAGAAACATCAGTTTGTAAATGGCAACAATTATTGGGGTGGAATTACATATGAAGAGACTATTTTAATTGTAACTTTTAATGTAAATAAACTAATTTAAATACAAAAGTTATGATAAACATCACAATGCAAATGCACCTTCTAATACACAAGGTGATTAAAATGAACTTTAAATGATAGCATAAATTACAAGATGGTTAAATTTTAGCTATGAAATCTTAGATACAATCGGTGCATCGCACGGGTTGAATAAACCAAAAACAACCCCGGAGCAACATACGGGTTAGTATAGCCTCATTTCATATAACTAATTACATAGACTAAAATAAAAGGACAGTAACAATAAAAAAAAATTCTCTAAAAGGCATTTTAATTCTGTCATCTGCTCATTCAACCGTCTGCCCCAACATTACGTACAAAACACATAGATATTCAACCAAAGACCGTGCATCACACGAATTGGATAATGCCTCGTATGAATAACTTTTGGGTTTTACTTTTCTCCCATTAATATTTGAGACTCTTCATAATAATTTTAACTTACATTCAAGTCCTACCTAAATGTACTTGTATTTGTTGAAAAGATATATCAAATAAAATGGAGTTCTCAGTTGCTAAATCATATCTATTACTTCCTCCGTCCCACCCATCTTGAGCATTTGCTTTTCGGGATTTAAGAAAAGCTGAAAAGTAGTGTGTAAAGTGATAGTATGAATATATATTATTTAAAGTTGTGAGAGATAAATGTGTCTTAAAAAGGAAATGATCAAGTATCTTGGGACGGCCCAAAAAGGAATATGAACCAAGATCGGTGGGACGGAGGGAGTATATATTATTACATAATACACTATCAACACGATAGAAAAGTAAGATCGAGCACCCAATAATTTCATAATTTGGAAGAAGAGTAACAATTGGTTGAGCAGTTTGGAGGGGCTTCCTTGTTTATTATAAATCTCTGCAAAAGATATGCTAAAAACTTAAAATTAGAACAACTTATACCCATTCATGGCTACTTGTTCACATATGACTGTTCTATTTATATATTTTTGTATGCATAGTTGTGTATGAAATATTAGTAGAGTTATCTTTGTGAACCTATTTGTTTAATGCAGTAGCCAGTATGCATGTTTATTATTTTAAATAAATATTTCATCTCTCTTTTATAATGTTTCGTTTTAATAAAATTACACATAATATTTTTTCATTTATATGTATAGAGTTTAGTGTGATCTTTTGAACAAGAGTTTAAACTCATACATTATAGGGATATGCATGCTTAGAAGTGATATTATTATAATTTTATTTTATATTCATTCTCTATAAATAAATTAATAAAAACTATAGTAATAATATATGAATTAGTTAGTTAAATCATTTTTTGGTTCTTAGGTTTATAATTTTACCAATATAAAATTGAGATACAAGTATAATAATTTTTGTGATACTATTGTATTAACCGAAATAATTAGTGGTAAAGTACGGTGTTTGACATTGATAATCTTTTCATATATATTATGACTTGTGCATTGTTGTTTACTCTATGTATATTTCTATATATTGAATTTTCTTATCATATTGTTAATTGGTTTAGTTAGTTTTAATCACATATGAACACTAGTCTAGTTTACTAGACCTTCTTGTTTGCTTTTGTAACTAACAATTGCTCGTATATATGCACTTACATTGTTGATATTGGTTAACTCGACTACATATGCTTCTTTTATAAATTAATATTAATTGAATAATGTTTATTATATAGTAGTTTGCAATATTGAATCTTACAAAACTTGAATTCAACACTCTTAATATCACCGCAACAACTATTTGACATAGATCCTTGATGCTGAAATTCATCTAAATACTACGGGTCTTGGAGGCATTGTGAAACTCATTTCTAAAATGGGCTTCTAAATGTTTTTCACTTGCTTGGTACGCTTTCAACATATCAAAAGCAAGGTTACAAACTTTTTCTATTTCCACCACTGCCCCATCATAGAAAATTCTAGAGAAAAAAAAAATCAATCCCTCTCATCTTAAACCTTGGATCTAAAACTGTTCCTAGAGCCATAACACCGTGAACCGAACTCCAATATTTTTCAAACTTAGTGGTCATATCAATTACCATCATTCTAACCTTAATACTACTTGACGAAGCCCACTCTTTCATTGATATTTTTATCTTACAAATTTTTGGGGAAAAAAAGTTGACCGTAGGATATTTAGTCCCCAAAAATAACTCCGTTACTTCATAGAATAACTCTAGCTTTTTATAAATCTCTATAGCCAACAACCAATCCTCTTCTAGAGGCAAACGCTTGTAGTGAGAGTCTCGTTGTTTCAATCTACCAAAAACCTCTCTATAAGGCAACACACTTTGAAGCATTAAGTACGTCGAGTTCCACCTAGTCTTACAATAAAGTGATAGCTTTTTAGTACATGGGATATGCAATTGATTCGCTACCTTTTCAAATATTTCACATCTTTTCGGTGTCGCCGTCCAGTACGCAATACTATCCCGTGCTTTTTCAAGAGCCTCACTAATTACTCCCAAACCCTCCCTCACAATTAAATTTAATATGTGTGCCAAACAACGCATGTGAAATACTTGTCCACCTAACAACAATGAATTAAACGGAATCTTATGCTCTAATAAATATTAATCATCGCATCATTCGTGGTACAATTATCTACAGTTAACGTGGACAACTTACGGTCTAAGTTCCAATCTAACAAGCAGTCCATCAAAGCATCCGCAAGCGCCTCAAACGTGTGAGGGCAAGGTACGTATATGAACCTATTACGAATACAATAACATTACATCAATTAACATATTTTGACAAACTAGAAATCGTACTAAAACATTATATGCGATATAAGTTACCTCACAATTCGACTTTGTAAAGTCCAAGAGTCATCTATGTAATGTGCAGTGACTGCCATAAATCCCCTCTTCTTATTAGAAGAAGTGCACATATCGGTGGTGATTGCAAATCGACTCGAATTTCGGTCAAGCAACTCCATTGTCTTACTCTTCTCATGTTCATAAATTTTCAAAATGTCCGCTTTAACCGTATTTCGACAAACCTTCTTAAATAATGGTTGAAGAGTATTACAAAATTCTTTAAAACCATGATGTTCTACCATAGAAAGTGGATGTTCATGTAATATTATCATCTTTCCAAGAGAATTTCTTGCCGCTTCTTGGTCAAAAGTGTAAGTGTTAATAACCGTCTTACCATCGCTCCCTCGAATAGGACTTAAGATTGTTTGCTTTATATCTCGTGATTTCCTTAAAGGACATATACTAAAATGTTTAAGTAGATGCGATGTCCCATTTTTAGTATCACCCCCAAGTTTCCTATGACAATAATGACATTCTGCTTTCCATGACCCATTAACTTTTAGCCTTTTGAAATGAGTCCAAGTAACCGATTTAAAATTAGACTTTTCCTCACAATTTGAATCCTCTACACCATCTCCATGTGATTGTACCTCAATATTGTCACTATCATCTACCCTAATTGAAGGAGCTTGATTTGATGCTACCTCAATTGGATTATCATTACCACCGCGTTGAGATTCCGTACCAAGAGACGGACCAGCTAGTGCTCGATCACTATCGCCATCATTTGGATTCGACATACTTCATCTACAGAAACAGTTTATAAAAAGAAAAAAATCAGTGACATAGCTTATAAATACATAATAAAAATAAAAAAATCAGTCTTTACATAGAGAGTAACAGAAACAGATTCCTCAATTCTTTTTTTATACACTGTCAAAATTTGAAAAATCAATGCAGGTCGAAAACCTCAATCCCTCTCAATGCAGATCCCTTTATATATATATATATATACTGTGTATTTTCTTCTTCGTTCATTTCATCTCATATTTCTCTCATTTCTCTTTACTTCATTGGGAAAAATATCTTGATACAGAACTAAACCAAGTTGGCATATGATGTTTTTCTACTTCGACACGAATAAAGAATCTAAATACAGAACTAATAATATCAGAAATAATATCAGAAAATCATCAGAATATCAGAATCTAAATACAGAACTAATAATATCAGAAATAATATCAGAAAATGATATTTTTTTTACTTTGCATCCGTCAAACGCATCTAGACAACATAAATAATATCAGAAAATCAGAAAACGAGAGAGGAAAAGAAAAATGAACAGAAGAAGGCAAGAGTAGAATCAAAAACTCACTTCTTGTTTACAAGATTCCTGGGAAGCAGATTGTCGGTGTCAGATCGAAAATAAGCAGGCCCAACTTCTTGTTTACCTCTATGGTATTTATAGAGCGCATGCTTTGGGTATGGCTGAAAGCGGTACGAGAAGACGAAGAGGAAACCGGAGACAAGACGAAGAGGAAACCGAAGAACCGCTGTTGATCGGATCGGAGACGGAGAGTCGGAGTGTCCAACCACTGTTGAGTGTTGATCGGAGATGGAGATAGTTAGAAAGGGAGATACCGTGAGGTGAGAGAGAGAGAGGCAGAGACGGAGAGGTGAAAACAAATGTGAGGTGAGAGAGAGAGGCAGAAAGGGAGTCGGCGTGTGAATCTTTCTGTATGCAGGCAGAAATCTAATATTGGCAAGTAAAACCCTAATTTATTAAATATTAAATATTAATATTATATATACGGGGCAGGTTCGGGGTGGGTATCCTATTCCCCGGAACCGAACCGGACCCGTTTTCTTTCTCTACCCTCCCCAGACTCGGACCCGTGGTTTTTTTGCCATTCCTAATCGGAGCGTAGGACTTACGATCGTATATACGATATTTAGCATTTGGAATGCTTGATTAGATGGTGTATGATTTGAATCATAATCGTATTAATCGTTAATTTTCTATTGTTCATCTAAAATTATTTTTTCATGATTTTATATTACAATATAAATCTATTTTTCTTTTGAAAAACTGATTTAAATGTGTAATATAAAGATTGGAAAAATATTATTTTTGGAATCGGGACGAAAAAACGAGCCGAAAATGTAAATGGACTCGGCAGCTTGGAGCTGTCCGGGCACTGCCTAGCGATCGGCTTGATGCGGACCGCGATGCCCGACCCTACGGACATGCTCGGCGAAGATGTGTAGGTCTGCTCGGCGGCTGTGCGAGCCACCTTTCGGCGGCTTCTTGGCAGTGTCCCGGGCTTGGCCCGACCGTGTTTTTCGACTCCGTTTTTTATATTTCGTTCGATAATTAATTTCCCACAAATTAAATTGGATTTAATTTGACTAAGATTTAATTATGGTAATTTTATTCTTAGGGAAATTAATTTAGTGAAATATATTCTCGTCCGGAACAAGTGAAAATTAACGGTTGTTTGAATTAATTAGATTAATTCATTTGGATGGATTAATTTATATTGATTAGATCAATATTTAGATTAATTATGAATTCCGTTTATTTAGTGTGTTTGATGCATTATTTTGAATGGTGATGTGGTTCATGGACCTAGTTTTTGAATCGTTCGACTTTATTCGATTGGGTTGTAAAGGCCGTTTTGAACATATTTATTTTACTAGAAATATTTGTATCTAGGATGCAATTTTCAATGTAAAATTTATATGTAATGACGAAGACCGGCGGAAGATCCGTTTCGAGAAGACGAAGATTCAAGACGAAGACTTGTAATTAGATTACGGAGTTTTTGTTTTCTAGGAACGGTCCATGAACTACATGTTGGTAGCAACTAGGTTGTGAATGGTTGTTCGTATTGTGTGAATGCTACAAACGTGCTTAAATGAATTAATGTGCAAAGTGTAACATTAATCGCGAAAATTCTCCCACGATAAATTATTAAGTTTATAAGGTTTCAAGGTTTTCCTTCCCTCCATCGAGCTTTCGGAAAATTAAAGTCCAAATCGGATGTGCTATGCTTCCGAGTTATCGGGGTAGTCGTTCGAAGAGGATGAATAAATTACCGGGAGCGCATTGGATGCCTTTGGTTGGAGCAAATTTTATCCCTAGAAACCTGATAGGTTGCGGATAAGATTCAATTGTGAAACTGATTTGCGTTGATGGTACAAACTTAACTTGTTCACGAACCATAGAAACGGTATAGGTTGAGGGGAGTGAACAAGGGGAAAAAGAAGATCGTATCATCCATTAGATGAGTTTGTGTTGGACACCACTTTATGAAAATTAATAGAATAGAAACCTGTTCGGTTGCCCTCTATTAAGATTTATAAAGAACTCGATCACCTCTATGAAGTAGAGCGACGATACTTTCGGATTTCACATGGGAGTGTGTTATTCGATAAAATAGTGGGAGCTGAGTAACAAGAATAGAAGAGACCTTAATTCTATACTCAGATCATAATTGAACGAGTCACTAATTAATATGTCATACTTAATGCAGACATAACTCTCAATATGACAATGAATCCACTCGCAATTCTACTCGAAAAGAACACCTTGAACGGACCTAACTTTGTGGATTGGCTCCGCAATATGATGATAGTCCTCAGTATAGAGGCACCGGGATACGTCTTGGAGATGGACATTCCGGCACCTCCAGTGCGGACAAGAGCAAATCAAGAAGAGATTGGAAACCACGAAAAGTGGGTTAAGGCTGACGTGAAAGTCCGTGCTTATATGATGACTTCCATGTCTAATGAGCTTCAGAGAGCTCATGAGAAAATGACTTCTGCTAGGCAAATTCTATCTCACTTAACCGAGCATTATGGTGAGCACAGTCGAACTGCTAGATATGAGATATCCAAGCAACTGTGCGGTGCAAGGATGAAGGAAGATGAGAAGGTTGGGGACCACGTCCTCAAAATAATATCTATGGTCGAGATAATGGAGGCTCTTGATTTTAAGATGGATACTTCTCTTCAAACCGACCTTATCCTACAGTCTCTCCCTGATTCCTTCTCACAGTTTTTATGAACTTCAACTGCAATGAGATTGCATGTAACTTAGCTGGGCTAATGAACATACTAGTGACCGCTCAGTCTCAAATGAAGACTCCGCGGATGAAGGAGTCTGCCCTTGTGACTTCTTCTGGACCTCGGAGGTTCAAGAACAAGAAGAAAAAGACCAAGAAGCAGACGGGACTTTATGAAAACTCGAGTTTATTGATTAGATTCGAACCTTTTGTACTCAGAATTGGCTATAACAGCGGCGGTTAAGCTTTTACTTCTTGATTAAATCTGGTTAATAGGAGATAAGACCACGTTACATGCATTTGCGTCGGAACTCTATGAAAACTCGGGTTTATTGGTTAGATTCGAGCCTTTTGTACTGAGAATTGGCATAACAACTCCGATTAAGCTTTTACTTCTTGATTAAGTCTTATTGTAGTAAGGATTAGCTATAATGGCTCCAATTAAGCCTTTATTTCTTGGTAAGTCTTGTTAATAGGAGATAAAACCACGTTACATGCATTCGAATCATGACTCTATGAAAACTCTGGATTATTGATTAGATTCGAGACTTTTGTACTCAGAATTGGCTATAATAGCTCTGATTAACCTTTTACTTTTTGATTAAGTCTTGTTGTAGCAAGGATTGGATATAATATCTTCGATTAAGCCCTTAGTTCTTGATTAAGTATAGTTAATAGGAGATAAGACCACGTTACATGCATTTAAGTCGGAACTCTATGAAAACTCGGGTTTATTGGTCAGATTCGAGCCTTTTGTACCGAGAATTGGCATAACATCTCCGATTAAGCTTTTACTTCTTGATAAATCTTGTTGTAGCAAGAATTAGCTATAATAGCTCCAATTAAGCCTTTACTTTTTGGTAAGTCTTATTAATATGAGATAAAACCACGTCACATGCATTCGACTGAGACGCTATGAAAACTATGGTTTATTGATTAGATTCGAGACTTTTGTACTCAGAATTGGCTATAACAACTCTGATTGAGCCTTTACTTCTTGATTTATTGGTTAGGTTCGAGCCTTTGTATTAAGAATTGGCTATAACAGCTCCATTAGCCCTTTACTTCTTGATTAAGTCTGGTTAATAGGAGACAAGAACACATTACATGCACTCGAGTCAGAACTCTATGAAAACTCTATTTATTGATTAGAATCGAGATTTTTGTACTCAAAATGGGGTATAACAACTCTGATTAAGCTTTTACTTCTTGATTAAGTCTTGTTGTAGTAAGGATTGGATATAATATATCCGATTAAGCCTTTACTTCTTGATAAAGTCTTGTTAATAGGAAATAAAACCATATTACATGCATTCGAGTCGGAACTCTATGAAAACTAAGGTTTATTGATTACATTTAAGCCTTCTGGACTAAGAATTGGCTAAACTCCGATTAAGCTTTTGCTTCAATATTAAGTCTTGTTGTAGTAAGAAAATGGCTATAATAGATCCAATTAAGTTTTACTTGATTAAGTCTTGTTAACAGGCGATAAGACCACGTTACATGCATTCGAGACGGAACTCTATGAAAACTCGGGTTAATTGATTAGATCTGAGCGTTTTGTACCCAGAATTGGCTATAACAGCTCCTAATTAAGCCTTTACTTCTTGACTAAGTCTGGTTAATAGGAGATAAGACCACGTTACATACATTTGAGTCGGAACTCTATGAAAACTCGGGTTTAGTGGTTAGATTCAAGCCTTTTATACTGAGAATTGGCATAACAGCTCCGATTAAGCTTTTATTTCTTGATTAAGTCTTGTTGTGTCGGAACTCTATGAAAACTCAAGTTTATTAGTTGGATTAGAGCCTTTTGTACTGAGAATCAGCACAACAGCTCTGATTAAGCTTTTACTTCTTCATTAAGTCTTGTTGTAGCAAGGATTGGCAATAATAACTCCAATTAAGCCTTTACTTCTTGATGAGTCTTATGACAGGATATAAAACTACGTTACATGTATTTGAGTCGGACTCTACGAAAACTCGGGTTTATTGATTAGATTTGACCATTTTATATTGACAATTAGCTAAATAGATGCTTGTATAAAAATGGTGAATTAGCTATAATAGCTTAGATTAAGCCTTTACTTTTTAATTAAGTCTTGTTAATAGGAGATAAGAGCATGTTACATGCACTCGAGTTGGAACTCTATGAAAACTTGGGTTTATTGATTAGATCGAATATTTTATACTCAGAATTGGCTATAACAGCTCCAATTAAGCTTAGACTTGATTAAGTCTTATTGTAGCAAGGATTAACTATAATAGCTCCTATTAAGCCTTTACTTCTTGATTAAATCTTGTTAATAGGATATAAGAACACATTACGTATATTCGAGTCGGAACTCTACGAGGACTCGAGTTTATTGGTTAGATTCGAGCCTTTTATACTTGGTTGGCTATAACAACTCCGATTAAGCCATTACTTCTTGATTAAGTCTTGTTAATAGGAGATAAGACCACAATACATTCACTCGAGTCGGAACTCCATGAAAACTCTGGTTTACTGATTAGATTCGAGACTTTTGTACTCAGAATTGGCTATAACAGCTCCGATTAAGCTTTTACATCTTGATTAAGTCTTGTTTTAGCAAGGACTGGATATAATATCTCCGATTAAGCCTTTACTTCTTGATTAAGTCTTGTTAATAGAAGACCACATTACATGCCCTCGAGTCGGAACTTCATGAAAACTATGGTTATTGATTTGATTCGAGACTTTTATATTCAAAATTGGCTATAACAACTCCGATTAAGCTTTTACTTCTTGGGTGATTCTCGTTGTAGCAAGGATTGGATACAATAGCTCCGATTAAGCCTTTACTTCTTGACTAAATCTGGTTAATAGGATATACGACCACGTTACATGCATTTGAGTTGGAACTCTATGAAAACTCGGGTTTACATCTCCAATTAAGCTTTTACTTCTTGATTAAGTCTTTTTGTAGCAAGGATTAGCTATAATAGGTCCAATTAAGCCTTTACTTGGTAAGTCTTGTTAATAGTAGATAAAACCACGTTACATGCATTTGAGTCGGAAGGTGTATGAAAACTCTGGTTTATTAATTAGATTCGAGACTTTTCTACTCAGAATTGGCCATAACAGCTCCGATTAAGTTTTTACTTCTTGATTAAGTCTTGTTGTAGCAAGGATTGGATATAATATCTTCGATTAAGTCGTTAGTTCTTGATTAAGTCTTGTGATACAAATCCTGTATTGAGACGAAGCGGAAGCAGAATTTTGCGAAAACTAAACAAACAGCAATCTACCAAATGGCTCGAAACAGTAACCTTCCTTCGCTACAGCAATAATGAACCGCAGCAGTCAGCTACTAACAGCAACCACCCTTCGCTACAGCAGTAGCGAATCAGCAATAGTCAACAGCTAAAACGGCGGCCGGTCGAACGGGAAACAACAGCAACAAAGAATCGCCAACAACCGTAGCGAACAGTGAATTGTGATCGAATGCGGAGGAAACAGAAACACGCCCGGTCTCTGGACAGCAACATCGAACAAGTCAATTTCAACGTATGATGATGGATATGCTATGTATCACAATAAGTTGCAGATCTCAATTTGTACAAATATCAACAAGAGAACTGGTATGAATCTCGACCAAATATGAGTTTTGCGATTCAACGAGATGGAAGCAAGTCCCACGAACAAGAAACTGGATAATACTCCGATGAACAACACCACGAACGACTCCAAAGATTCTGTCCAAGCAAGAATAGTTTCCAATCGGACGAACAGAAAAACAACAAAAGATTTTAACGAGTTAGACCTATAACTCGTCAAAGATGATCTCTTCCCAAGACCTATTGAGAATTGATCAGATTATAATTCGAAATCGCGTCGAACAATAATCATACGAATTCTCGTTGGTGATGCGAATTCGCTATCGGCACAACAGGAAGCTGTTTTGACGAGCGGAAGCTTATCGACAAGGAACTGTCGGGAACTGATAACAACAGTTCGCTACAGCAATAACACTGGCGAGCGGTACGCGCACGCGGCAGGAAATGATGACAGCAACTCGATACATCAACAAGACATGAACTTGGCCAAATGTAAAAGACTTGATACAGGCCACCTCCAAACAATAACACTCGAAACAGCACGTTTCGGCCGGGTGCGAATTGAAAACAAGAAACAAGTTCGAAGGATCGAACAACACTTGATGCGGAACTTTGATTAAGTACAATACTGTATCGAAAATAAGAAGAATATCGAAACAGGACAGAAACAGTTGTTTTATCGAATTAGACCTATAATTCGATAAAGTGATTTCTCCTCAAGACCTATTGAGAATCAATCAAATTAATACTCGAAAACGTGTCGAATAAAAATCAAAGGTTTGATGAAAAGCATTCACCAGGAAAAACACAAAGTGTGTTCTTATTTCTTCAACATTCAATAATGTTTCCATTACAACTTCATCGCCCTATTTATAGGCGAAAGTAGCCTGACAAGAGTCTGACAATATAATCTTAAACTATTACAAGCTGATCTTAAAATAAGGAAAAGATAATAAAGGTTCCTCATGTCACTAGCTGCCAATAGTAAAAACTGGGCTTTGTCTCCAAGGTGATAGCTGACAGCCGCCTTTTCACACAACATGTTGCCAAGAATCCTGCTGCCTTTACAATAAAGAAAATTCTGAAATACTTTTATTCTTTTGCCACTTGGGTTCTTTTCCCCAAGTTGCAAGTTACCTAGTGTTTAAGTTACTCCAAGTCCGATTATTAAGGTAACTCCGTGTCTTGTCTCTGTTTTTGCACCCAAGTATGTTGCATGGTTGTTTACGTCGATCATCACCTCGTCTTCTTCCCTTGGACCCGTTTCATCCCCTCCCCCTTTAAGAGGAATTGTCCTCAATTCTGCATTCCCGTCGTCATCAAGATAAGGAGATAGATTACCTATGTTGAAAGTAGCATGCACTCCTTAACCGCCCGGAAGTTCTAACTTGTAAGCATTGTCGTTCACCTTCGCAACTATTTTAAATGGACCCTCGGCTCGTGGCATTAACTTTTTCTTACGCTTACTCGGAAATCGCTCCTTTCTCAAATGTATCCAAACTAAATCTCCAACCTCGAATAATCTTGGTTTTCTTTGCTTGCTCGACTTCCTTTTGTATGCCTCGTTTATCTCTTTGATTCGGTCACGCACCTGTTCGTGTAATTTTATCATCGATTTTAGTTTTGACTCCGCATCCTTATGCACCAATTCGTCACACGGTAATGGAATTAAGTCTAGCGGCATGTAAGGATTTAGGCCGTAAACTACTTCGAATGGAAAATGTGCCGTGGCATGAGTAGGAGAGCGATTATATGTGAACTCCGCATGCGCAAGCTTCAAATCCCAATCCTTTTGTGTTTTGCTGACCAAACCTCGCAACAGTGTTCCCAGTGTTCGATTAGTCACTTCAGTTTGTCCGTCTGTTTGAGGATGATGCGAAGTACTAAACAAAAGCTTGGTTCCCACCTTTCTTCACAATGTGTTCCAAAAGTAGCTCAGAAACTTCGAGTCCCGGTCCGAAACAATAGTTTTCGGAACTCCATGTAATCTTACCACCTCTCGAAAATATAAGTCAGCGACATTACTCGCATCGTCGGTCTTGTGACAAGAAACAAAATGAGCCATCTTTGAAAAACGATCGACGACAACCATAATCGCATCCTTTCCTCGTTGGGTTCGTGACAAAGGAACAATGAAATCCATCGAAACATCTTCCCATGGCCTCTCCGGAATCGGTAAAGGTGTATATATTCTTGGTTTGAACGAACTCTTCGCAATATGGCATGTCACACACTTACTAATTATATTATTGATATCCCCCTGCATCTTTGGCCAATAAAAATGTTCTTTGAGCACATCTAATGTCTTGGCCGTACCAAAGTGGCCAGCCAAACCTCCCCCATGAGCCTCTCGAACCAGCAATTCTCGAATCGTGTGCCTTGGTAGACAAAGATGATTTCCCTTAAAAAGAAAGCCTTCCTGTATCAAAAATTCTCCCATCGGGCCAAGTTTGCACAGGGCGAAGGTCTCGCCAAAATCCGCATCACCGTCGTAATACTCCTTTACTGTATCGAATCCAAGCAATCAAACGTCAAGGGTAGAGAGTAAGGCATACCGCCTGGACAACGCATCTGCTACAATGTTGCTCTTGCCATCCTTATACTTCGATGAAAAGTGAAATGATTGCAAGAACTCCACCCACTTTGCATGTCTCGGACTCAACTTCTGTTGTCCATTAATATACTTTAAAGATTCATGGTCCGAATGCAGAATAAAATGCTTCGGCCGAAGGTAATGACTCCAATGATCAAGAGCTCTCACTATGGCATAGAAATCCTTGTCGTAAGTACAATAGTTGAGTCGAGACCCACCCAACTATTCTGAAAAGTACGCAATAGGCCGTCTGCCTTGAATGAGGACCGCCCCAATACCAACTCCACTAGCTTCACACTCCACCTCGAACGGCTGTGCAAAATCGGGTAGCGCCAAGATAGGTGCTTCACATAACCTTACCTTCAACGTTTCAAATGCCCCTTTGGCAGCCCTGCTCCACACAAACGGACCCTTTTTCAAACACTCAGTTATCGGACTCATTATGGTGCTGAAATCTCGAATAAACCTCCGATAAAAAGAGGCAAGACCGTGAAACGATCTAACTTCAGTTATGGTTTTGGGAGTAGGCCATGACTTAATAGCTTCAATCTTACCCTGATCAACCGACACTCCATCTTTTGAAACAACATAGCCAAGAAAAGTTATAATCTCGATGAGAAACGCACATTTCTCTTTCTTTTCATAAAGCCTTTGTGATGCGATTGGGACATCTCCAAACGAAGTAAAAATTGACGTAGGTAACGATACCACGTTGCATGCACATGCATCTACGTACTTCGGTGAGAAAACAAATGCAGAAATGGGAACAATCTTAATAATCGGAACCGGGATAACTTAGACGTATCAAAGCATGCATACGTATGCATGTTCATGCATACAAAATCGGCCATATTAGGGGGAAGATTTCGGCCGATTTGATGAAGGATCCATGAAGGATCTTTGTCCCCAATACTTTCAATTTTGCTTTCATTTTTTCAAAGTCCACCATAATAAGATCAAGATAGAGATTTGGCTCACTCCAACCTTTCTCCAAATCGGCCGAACATGCAAGGAGGAAATGCCAAGATGTTGCTTTCATTAAGAAGATGCCAAGATATTACTTTTATTTCCTATCCTTGACAAAGTCTTGCAAGAAGATATCACATGAAGAAGATGTTATCTACTCCTTGATGCTACCCCACGGCCGAAAATGAGAGGAAGAAGCCAAGCATGATGTTGTTTTCAAATCTTTGTCAAAGTTGATAGATTAGTTTATTGTTTACTTGTTTTCTTGTGTGATCTTGTTTGATCTTGTTTGTAGTTTGTTAAGGCTATTTAAAAGCCTCATCCTCAACCTTTCAATGCAACTTTGAAGTTAAGAAAAAACGAAATACACTTGTATGTATTCATTGTTGAATGATTTTCAGCACAACTTGATTATAATTCGACGCGTCTTCGAGTTGTAATTTAATCGATTCTCAATAGGTCTTGAGGAGAGATTGCCTTATCAAACTATAGGTCTAGTTTGATAAATCACTTTCATATTATTCTTGTTTACGTAAGCCGAATTGCCCTACTTTCGGTTAATTCTTATGAGTGTTACACATATCGAGTGTTGAGAGTTTAAAAGATATATCCGCTGCATATTCCGGCGAATTTACGTTCATCTTAATACGTAATTCGTATCATTAGTGGCATTGGAGCCCAAGGTTATTTCCTTGTCGAAATTCTCTTGGCGATTTTCTTGTCAAATCTATCTTATCATGGATTTTTCCGACGATTTCATGGAGAAACTACGTGAAGCACTACAAAACTTACAAGAACCACGTTTTCAAGCTAGAAGAGGAGGCTATGACGCACATTCACCGCGTCATGTGGATGAATTCAAAGTAAATGAACTTTCGGAATTTGTCGGAGGTACCATCCCGAAGTTTACTTGGAGTGGGAGAGGAAGATTGAACGTATGTTCGACTTCAAGAAACTTAACGATGAGAAACGTTGTAAATATGCAATTCTCAAGTTAGGTAAGGGCGCTTCCCTATGGTTCGAGGGTGTGAAAACACAACGAGCTCGTGCAGGAAAAGAGAAAATCCATTCTTAGGATTCTTTGAAGAAAAAACTACGTAAAAGATATGTCCCGACATCACATCGGTTAACCTTATACCGAAAAATTGCGGAGTTCGTGCAAGGGAAACTAAGTGTGGGAGAATACATCGAAGAATTTGAAGGCTTGGCCTTAATGGGAGAACTCGAAGAAAATGAAGAACAAAGAATGTCACGTTTCTTACGTGGCCTAAACCGAAACATTGCAAATACGGTGGAATTATATCCCTACGGAGATTTTGACACTTTATGCGGACTATGCATAAAAATAGAAACTGAAAACAAGTTGAAGTTTACCAAACCCGAATTCCCATACAAATTCGGAAATGCAAGTGCCGGCTCAAGTTCGACTACGAAACCTACCATGCCTTTTCAAGTCCCTACCCCGGCCCCGAAGGTTCCTCACGTTTCCAAGGAAACGAGCTTGGCTAAAGTACGATGCTTTAAATGTCAAGGCTTTGATCACTATCAAAATGCATGTCCAAATAAACGGGTGGTCACGTTAAGAGAAGCTCTTGCGGTCCGAGACGAACTTTTAGTCGAGGACGAGAAGGAAGGACTTGGTGGCGTTTTTAACATGGAGGCCGAGGAAGAGAACGAGGAATGCGAGACTTATGACGCTCCGGAATATGATACTGCTTTAGTGCTTCGAGCACTACATACCAAAATCATTCCAAGTGATACGGAGCAAAGAGACCAAATCTTTCATTCTAAATGCAAAGTCGGAGAAAACTGGTGTAGCTTGATAATAGACGGAGGGAGTTGCACGAATGTAGCTTCAAACGAAATGGTTACCAAACTCAGTCTAACTACTACGGCTCATCCGAGACCGTATGCTTTACATTGGCTCAATGATGGAAGTAAAGTGAAGGTGTCGAGACAAGTACGAGTCAACTTAACTATGGGATCATACGGAGACGATGTGTTATGTGACGTACTCCCGATGGACGCATGCCACGTACTTTTGGGGCGACCATGGATGTTCGATCGAGATGTTTTACATCGAGGTCGGAGTAATGAATATGAATTACAAGACAAAGGAAAGAAGATTGTACTCAAACCGATGTCCCCGCAAGCTATCCGTTCGATGAGTTCTAGTCGAGTGGAGAAACTGAAACTTACCATGCTTGCTAGCGAAAGAGAAATGGAACATGCCATCAATGACGGGGAGCGAGTATATTTGGTGATGTTTAAAGAGACACGGAACAAGAACATGGGAGTACAAAATGGAGGAGAGCTAGATGTGTTGTTACACGAATTTGAGGATGTTTTTCCCGAAGAATTACCGTCCGGTTTACCACCTATTCGTGGTATCGAACACCAAATCGATCTTATACCGGGAGCACAACTTCCTAATAAAGCCGCTTATAGATGTAATCCCGAGGAGACGAAGGAATTACAAAGACAAGTCGAAGAACTTTTGGACCGCGGGTATGTCCGGGAGAGTTTGAGTCCGTGTGCGGTTCCGATCTTACTTGTCCCTAAGAAAGATGGTTCTTGGCGGATGTGTGTGGTTAGTCGGGCCGTGAACAATATCACTGCCAAGTATCGGTTCCCTATCCCGAGACTTGATGACATGTTAGACGAACTACATGGTTCGGTGGTCTTTTCAAAGGTTGATTTACGAAGCGGATATCATCAAATCCGAATGCGAGAAGGTGACGAGTGGAAGACGGCCTTCAAAACAAAAAATGGATTATATGAATGGACCGTTATGCCTTTCGGTCTTACAAATGGGCCTAGTACGTTCATGAGGTTGATGAACGAAGTGCTTAAACCATTTCTGGGGAAGTTCGTGGTTGTATATCTGGATGACATCCTAATCTATAGTCAATCACTACAAGAACATTTCGGGCACTTAAGACAAATTTTCGAAACTTTGAGGGACCGAAAATTATATGGAAAGAAAGAGAAGTGTTCGTTCCTAGTCGAAAGTATAGTCTTTCTTGGCTATGTCGTTTCGAAGGACGGAGTGGCGGTTGACCAAACAAAAATCGAAGCAATTAAATCTTGGCCGACCCCTACGGCCGTGACGGAAGTGAGATCATTTCACGGACTTGCTTCTTTTTATCGGAGGTTTATTCGAGACTTTAGCACCATTTCAAGTCTGATAACGGAGTATTTAAAAAAGGGACCATTCGTATGGAACGGGGCTGCCCAAGGAGCATTCGAGAAGTTAAAAGCCAAATTATGCGAGGCACCGATCCTAACACTACCCGATTTCACTCAACCATTCGAAGTTGAATGTGATGCTAGTGGAGTTGGAATTGGAGCGGTTCTTATTCAAGGTAAACGACCTATCGCGTACTTTTCGGAGAAGTTGAACGGAGCTCGGTTGAATTATTGCACTTACGATAAAGAATTCTATGCTATCGTACGGGCCCTTGATCATTGGAGTCATTACCTACGGACGAAACATTTTATTCTACACTCGGACCACGAGTCATTGAAGTACATTAACGGACAACATAAACTGAGTCCGAGACATGCCAAGTGGGTAGAATTCCTACAATCATTTCACTTTTCATCCAAGTACAAAGACGGTAAAAGTAATGTTGTTGCGGATGCGTTATCTAGGAGGTATGCTTTACTTTCTACTCTGGAGGTTCGGTTACTTGGTTTCGAAATGTTGAAGGAGTGTTATGAAAATGATGCGGATTTTGGAGAAATTTCTACTCGTTGCAAATCTGATCCGTTCGGGGAGTTCATGTTACAAGATGATTTCCTATTTAAAGGGAATAGGCTATGTGTTCCAAAACAGGCGGTTCGGGAATTATTGATCCGGGAGGCTCACGGAGGAGGCTTAGCGGGTCATTTTGGCACGGCTAAAACATTGGAAGTACTAAAAGAACATTTCTTTTGGCCAAAAATGCTAAAAGACGTTTACAATATTTTAAGTAAATGTGTAACATGTCACATCTCAAAAAGTTCGTTCAAACCAGGATCGTATATGCCTCTACCGGTTCCAGAAAGACCGTGGGAAGATGTATCCATGGATTTTATCGTCGCTTTACCCCGTACTCAACGAGGTAAAGATGCTATTATGGTGGTTGTTGATCGGTTCTCAAAAATGGCTCATTTCGTGGCTTGCCACAAAACCGACGACGCAAGCAACGTGGCCGATTTATACTTCCGAGAAGTGGTTCGGTCACATGGAGTTCCGAAGACTATTGTTTCGGATCGGGATTCGAAATTCCTTAGCTATTTTTGGAATACATTATGGAGGAAGGTAGATACAAGGCTCTTATTTAGCACTTCGCACCATCCTCAAACCGATGGTCAAACCGAAGTCACAAATCGAACGTTAGGAACATTGTTGCGAGGACTTGTGAATAAAACACAAAAGGATTGGGACATGAAACTTGCTCATGCGTAATTTGCCTATAACCGATCCCCTACACATGCTACGGCACATTCTCCTTTTGAAGTCGTTTACGGGTTAAATCCTTATATACCCTTAGACTTGATTCCATTACCGAAGGACGAGTTGGTACACAAAGATGCGGAATCTAAACTTAAATAGATGATCAAGTTGCACGGACAAATACATGATCGAATCAAAGAGGTGAATGACGCATACAAACGGAAATTCAACAATCACAGAAAACCGAGACTATTTGAAGTAGGCGACTTGGTTTGGGTACACTTAAGAAAAGAGAGATTTCCTAGCAAACGCAAGAACAAACTTATGCCAAGGGCCGAGGGACCTTACAAGATCGTGGGAAAGGTGAACGACAATGCGTATAAAGTAGAACTTCCGGGCGATTATGGAGTACACGCCACTTTTAACGTGGGCGATCTATCTTCTTATCTTGACGACGAGGGAATCACTGAATTGAGGTCAATTCCTTTCAAAGGGGGAGGAGATGATGCGATTGTGACATCTCCAAACGAAGTAAAAATTGACGTAGGTAACGATACCACGTTGCATACACATGCACCTACGTACTTCGATGAGAAAACAAATACGGAAATGGGAACAATCTTAATAATCGGAACTGGGATAACTTAGACGTATCAAAGCATGCATACGTATGCATGTTCATGCATACAAAATCGGCCATATTAGGGGGAAGATTTCGGACGATTTGATGAAGGATCCATGAAGGATCTTTGTCCCCACTACTTTCAACTTTGCTTTCATTTTTTTCAAACTCCACAATAATAAGATCAAGGTAGAGATATGGCTCACTCCAACCTTTCTCAAAATCGGCCGAACATGCAAGGAGGAAATGCCAAGATGTTGCTTTCATTAAGAAGATGCCAAGATGTTACTTTCATTTCCTATCCTTGTCAAAGTCTTGTAAGAAGATATCACATGAAGAAGATGTTATCTACTCCTTGATGCTACCCCACGGCCGAAAATGAGAGGAAGAAGCCATGCATGATGTTGTTTTCAAATCTTTATCAAAGTTGATAGATTAGTTTATTGTTTACTTGTTTTCTTGTGTGATCTTGTTTGATCTTGTTTGTAGTTTGTTAAGGCTATTTAAAAGCCTCATCCTCAACCTTTCAATGCAACTTTGAAGTTAAGAAAAAATGAAATACACTTGTATGTATTCATTGTTGAATGATTTTCAGCACAACTTGATTATAATTCGATGCGTCTTCGAGTTGTAATTTAATCGATTCTCAATAGGTCTTGAGGAGAGATTGCCTTATCAAACTATAGGTCTGGTTTGATAAATCACTTTCATATTATTCTTGTTTACGTAAGCCGAATTGCCCTACTTTCGGTTAATTCTTATGAGTGTTACACATATCGAGTGTTGAGAGTTTAAAAGATATATCCGCTGCATTTTCCGGCGAATTTACATTCATCTTAATACGTAATTCGTATCACTTTGAGACCTAAGAGTCTCGAATACTTGCCGTAGATGTCCGAGATGCTCCTCCACCGACCGACTATAAACCAAAATATCATCCAAATAAACAACCACAAATCTGCCCAAAAATGCCTTAAGTACTTCGTTTATCAAACGCATGAAAGTACTCGGGGCATTTGTGAGTCCAAATGGCATGACGGTCCACTCATACAGCCCATGCTTAGTTTTGAAAGCCGTCTTCCATTCATCTCCCTCCCGCATACGAATCTGGTGATAGCCACTTCGCAAATCAATTTTAGAAAAGATCACCGAGCCATGTAGCTCGTCCAACATATCATCAAGCCTTGGTATCGGGAATCGATACTTGATCGTTATGTTATTTACGGCCCGACTATCGATACACATCCTCCAAGACCCATCCTTCTTAGGAACAAGTAGGACCGAAACCGCACATGGACTTAAACTTTCTCGAACATACCCGTGGCTCATTAGTTCTTCAATATGCCTTTGAAGTTCCTTCGTTTCCTCGGGATTACACCTATAGGCAGCCTTATTTGGAAGAGGCGCGCCTGGTATAAGGTCGATTTGATGCTCAATTCCACGGATTGGCGGTAAACCCGACGACAACTCTTCAGGGAAGACGTCCGCGAACTCATGTAATAAGTCGGCCACTGTATCCTCGTTTTTCGCTGCCACGAAATCATCTCGAGTCTCCTTTATCACCAGCATGTAAACACGCTCACCACTCTCCATAGCGTGTTCAACTTCCCTCTCGCTCGCGAACATGGTGAGGTTCGGTTTTGATACGAATTCTCCGGGGAGAGGTGGATACGTATCGGTCGGAGTGTATGTAGGAATATCGTAGCGGAAGTCTTTTTACGAGTAGGGGGTTTTTGGATGTATTTTGTGGGAGTAATGTCGAATATGACGATGAAAATTCGAACAAATGGAAAATGGAAGTAATATCGGGAAAATGATAATATCGATCAAGAAGTTTTGAACGATCAAGAACAAGGGTTTATCGAATTAGACCTATAACTCGATAAGGTGATTTCTTCTCAAGACCTATTGAGAATCAATCGGATTAATATTCGAAAACGCGTCGAATAAAAATCAAGTTTCGGTAAAAATCATTTACCAATGATAGAAACACAAAGTGTTTTCTTTCACATTCAAATTCATCATACCTTCTATCCTTACAAGTGATAATCAAAGACTACTTATAGGGGATGTAGTCTAAGTCTAAGGAATCAAACAAAAAAAAAGAAAATAATTCAAAGATTTATAAAATCTTTGAATAATCAAAACAAATCAAATAAAATACAAACAAGGAACATAAAATCACAAAATGGGGAAAACATAATCCCTAAAATATGTAAAAGGGAAAAGAGAAGTCAAAAATACACAAAAGTGTATAAAATATGTGGGCTGTCGGCAGGACTCGACCGTGTCCCGTGACACGGCCGCGGCGCGGTCGGCAGGCGCCGGCAGGGACTCGACCGTGTCCGCTTGACACGGTCGCGGCGCGACAACGACGTCCGATGCTGACTCGTCCGATGCTGACTCGGCACGGGCGCGGGCGTGTCGTGACGTTCGAATGACTCGACCGTGCGAGCGACACGGCCGCGGCGTGACAAGGACGTCTGACAATGACTCGACCGACAAAGCTGACTCTAAGATTGACTCGACCGTGTCCTCGGAGCACGGTCGGCGTCTGAGCCATTTTCGGCATTTCTGGCGAGTAGGACTCGACCGTGTCGCACGGCAGTCGGGTTCGACCGACGATGACCTTGGCATTTCCGACGAGTACAAGACGGGCGTGCGACGACTCGGCCGGTTCGGTGGCATGGCGGCATTTTCCTACAGTGTGATATTTTCCTAAGAGCTCGACATTTTCCTACAGTTTACGACATTTTCCGGCAGGTTGTGTCATTTTCCGGCTTGTGTCCGTTTTCTCGCCTAAAAATGTTGCCGTACGTGCATGACGCGTTGTAAGGCCGTTTATTTTGATCCTTGCTCCGTCTTCTTTATTTGGACTACTCAATTTCGTATCATTTCCTCCCCCTTTAAAGCGATTCGTCCTCGAATCGGCATTGGTCTCATCTCCCAAGGGATAAAAGAAAGTCACCAAACAGATAATAAGCCCAAAAATATCGGACGTTCGAGTGTGGCGCAGAACTTTCAGGCGATAGACAAATGGACATTTCAAAGGGCAACCGACAAAATAACTATCATGATTAACATAAAAATGATAATTATTTTGCGAGGCAAAACCTTTATCATCGTGGTTGAACTCATCGGATTCAATTTCAAGACCGAAGAAAATTGCCTCGTAATCGTCTTTCATGCCAATCGGGTGTGATTTCACTTGTGAATAAATTTCACAATCGCATTCGTCAAAAACAGGAGGTTTTGACCAATCAACAACAAGATCTAAACTTGAAGATTCGGAGAACGGATAACAGAAATCAAACATTTTTTTTATTCTTTTTTTTTTTTTGGAAAGAAAAATTGATAACAAAATACCTCAGCAAAAAAAAATTCGTTGAATAAATCGCCCAAGAAGATGACCCTGGGCTCCGATACCACTTATGATGCGAATTCTCCGGGGAGAGGTGGATATCTGAAATGGGAAGCACGACAGTAATAATAGGTCGCCCTTCATCGGATGCCACTTCAAGCCCTGGGAAAAACGCTTCGTCGTCGTCTTTCATGTCAAACACTTGGTAAGGCTCGGGATATAGATGTTCCGGAATCATAACATCCTCGTGCTCCGTATCATAAACTGGAAACGCCTCATTGGAGTCTGCCTCATAAATTGGACAAAAGTCTTCAAAACAACTTTCATCGAGATATGGATCGTCGTCGGGCACAACATCAAAAATGGGAAGTATTATTGATTTCACGTCTAATTCACCATCAAGAATGGGAAACACATGATCAATTACGGACTCCTCTTCGTCAACTGGTTCTGCATCAAATACCGGTGGCCCTTCATAATCCGACCCAATTTCCATGACACAAAAAGGCTCCTCACCATTAAAATAATTTGGTCTGTTTTGGTCAATTTGGCCAACACAACCAACTGGCCCATGATCAAAGTAGCAAGATCCAGGTTCGTCGACTAGGGAGACACGGCTCAACTCATCTTCTTCGTTGAATTGCTCCGTTGAAAACTCTGTCTCGTCTACTTCATTGAAAATGACCGTAGGGACATTGTCTTCATCGAAAAAAGATTCTGCTGGGAATTCCTTGATGGAGGAAGACCTTAGATCGAATGCCGGTGGCGGGGTGGCGCCGAACTTCTCCAATTTCCGGTGTGGTGCCGTTGGTGCATCGTGGCGGTGAGAATTTGTGGGGATGAATTTCCGAGTAAAGTGTTTTATGAATTTGTTCCAGTCTCTTAGTTTGGGTTTACCTTGGTGTAAACGGCTGGTTTTCAATTCGCCACTGTGTCGAGGCGCGACCACGAAGGCGTTTTGTCGCCAACGAGACTCGGCGGTCTACTGGAATTGAATTGTGGTTGAAAAACTCCTCACAAACGTGGAGCCAATCAACACCTGCTTCTGGATCGGAATGTCCCATGAACTCCGGTACGCTGTGTAATGCGTCGCGTAATATCGCCAAGAGATAAATATCGTTGAACTCCATTTGGTTGAAAGATCAAGAACCTTAACTGAATTAAGAAATTCAGGTGTGGTTTCCGATGACAAGAATCAAGAGATATTTTCTTCGACAAAAAAAAAATCTTTGAAGAAATCGCCCAAGGAGATGACCCTGGGCTCCGATACCACTTATGATACGAATTCTCCGGGGAGAGGTGGATACGTATCGGTCGGAGTGTATGTAGTAATATCGTAGCGGAAGTCTTTTTACGAGTAGGGGGTTTTTGGATGTATTTTGTGGGAGTAATGTCGAATATGACGATGAAAATTCGAACAAATGGAAAATGGAAGTAATATCGGGAAAATGATAATATCGATCAAGAAGTTTTGAACGATCAAGAACAAGGGTTTATCGAATTAGACCTATAACTCGATAAGGTGATTTCTTCTCAAGACCTATTGAGAATCAATCGGATTAATATTCGAAAACGCGTCGAATAAAAATCAAGTTTCGGTAAAAATCATTTACCAATGATAGAAACACAAAGTGTTTTCTTTCACATTCAAATTCATCATACCTTCTATCCTTACAAGTGATAATCAAAGACTACTTATAGGGGATGTAGTCTAAGTCTAAGGAATCAAACAAAAAAAAAGAAAATAATTCAAAGATTTATAAAATCTTTGAATAATCAAAACAAATCAAATAAAATACAAACAAGGAACATAAAATCACAAAATGGGGAAAATATAATCCCTAAAATATGTAAAAGGGAAAAGAGAAGTCAAAAATACACAAAAGTGTATAAAATATGTGGGCTGTCGGCAGGACTCGACCGTGTCCCGTGACACGGCCGCGGCTGGCAGCGCCGGCAGGACTCGACCGTGTCCGCTTGACACGGTCGCGCGCGCGACAACGACGTCCGATGCTGACTCGTCCGACAGTGACTTCGGCACGGCGCGGCGTGACAGGACGTCGGCAATGACTCGGCCGTGCGAGCGACACGGCCGCGGCGTGACAAGGACGTCGATAGCGACTCGACCGACGGACTCAAGATTGACTCGACCGTGTCCTCGAGCACGGTCGGCCCTGATAGTCATTTTCGCATTGGCGAGTAGGACTCGACCGTGTCGCCTCGGGCACGGGTTCGACCGACGATGACCATGGCATTTCCTGACGAGTACAAAGACGGCCGTGTTTGACGACACGGCCGGTTCTGGGCGATGGCGAATTTTCCGGCAGGTGTGATATTTTCCGGCAGGCTCGACATTTTCCGGCAGGCGACGACATTTTCCGGCAGGTTGTGTCATTTTCCGGCTTGTGTCCGTTTTCTCGCCTAAAAATGTCGCCGTACGTGCATGACGCGTTGTAAGGCCGTTTATTTTGATCCTTGCTCCGTCTTCTTTATTTGGACTACTCAATTTCGTATCAGGTTTTTCCCCTCGTTTGGCACTCATGGACCGGATAGCTTGAGGTGACATCGGTTTCAACACGATCTTCTTTCCCTTATCTCGCAACTCGTATTCATTGCTCCTATCCCGATGCAAAACATCCCTATCAAATAACCAAGGGCGTCCCAAAAGTACGTGACAAGCATCCATTGGAATCACATCACATAATATCTCATCGTGATATGAACCCATTGCCAATCCGACCCGAACTTGCTTCGAAACCCTCACCTTACTTCCATCATCAAGCCAATGTAAAGCATATGGTTTAGGGTGAGTTGTGGTGGTTAGTCCAAGCTTCGTCACTATTTCACTCGAAGCTACGTTGGTGTAACTCCCTCCGTCGATAATCAATCTACACCACTTATCTCCAACTTGACACTTCGTATGGAATATTTGGTCCCGTTGTTCTAACTCGCTCGGAACCGACTTGGCTTGCAAAGTGCGAAGGACCAAGGCTGTATCGTAATTCGGAGCATCGTAAGCCTCACATTCTTCTCCTTCTTCGTCCTCCATGTTGAAATCGAATACATCCCCCAGTCTTTCTTTTTCGTCTTCAACCAACAATTCGTCTCGGATCGTGACAGCTTCTCTTAGTGTCACCACTCGTTTGTTCGGATAGGCATTTTGATAATGTCCGAACCCTTGACATTTGAAACATCTTACTTTAGCCAAACTTGTCTCCTTCGGTACGTAGGGGTTCTTAGGAATCACAACAGGGACCGGAGTCGGTACAGTTACCTTAGTAGTTGGAATAGACCCGACACTTGGGTTTCCAAATTTGACTGGAAACTCGGGTTTATACAACTTCATCCTGTTATGAGCTTCTAACTTCACACATAGCCCACATAATGTATAGAAGTCCTCGTATGGATACAGTTCCACTGAGTTAGCTATGCTTCAGTTCAAGCCACGCAAGAAACGCGACATCTTCTGCTCCTCATTCTCCTCTATTTCTCCCATTAAGGTCAGATTCTCAAACTCCTCAATGTATTCACTGACATTCAACTTTCCCTGCATGAGATCTGCAATCTTTCTGTACAAGGACAACCAGTGTGATGTTGGTACATATCTTTTACGAAGTTTTCTTTTTAATGAATCCCACAAACGGATCTTTTCTTTCCCCGCACGAGCTCTTCGTGTTTTAATTCCTTCGTACCAAAGTGAAGCTCCTTTCCCCAACTTGAGAATTGCATACTTACATCTTTTCTCATCGTCAAGGTCTTTAAACTCGAACATACGATCAATTTTTCGTTCCCATTCCAGGTAAATTTCAGGATCTATCCCTCCAACGAACTCCGGAAGCTCGTTCACCTTGAATTCTTCGACATGGCATGTGGGTCGTTCATAGTCACCACGCCTAGGTTGCCAACGCTGGTCGCGTTGTTCTGGTACGTCACACAATGCGTCACGAAGTTTTGCCAAGAAATCAGCGTCGTTGAGATCCATAATGCCAAAGATCAAGAACTTGGGCTCCGATGCCACTTATGATACGAATTCTCGCTGGTGATGCGAATTCGCTATCGACACAGCAGGAAGCTGTTTTGACGAGCGAAAGCTTATCGACAAGGCGCCGGGAATCGATAACAACTTGATTCGCTAAAGAATAACATCTTGGCGGCGATGCAGCGCGGCAGAAATGATGACAACTCGTCTGACAACAAGACAGGAACTTGGCCAAATGTAAAAGACTTGATACAGGCCATCTCCAAACAGTAACACTCGAAACAACACGTTTCGGTCGGGTGCGAATTGAAAACAAGAAACAAGTTTGAAGGATCGAACAACACTTGATGCGGAAATTTGATTAAGTACAATACTGTAACGAAAACAAGAAGAATATTGAAACAGGACAGAAACAGTTGTTTTATTGAATTAGACCTATAATTCGATAAAGTGATTTCTCCTCAATACCTATTGAGAATCAATCAGATTAATACTCGAAAACGCGTCGAATAAAAATCAAAGGTTTTATGAAAAGCATTCACCAGGAAAAACACAAAGTGTGTTCTTATTTCTTCAACATTCAATAATGTTTCCATTACAACTTCATCGCCCTATTTATAGGCGAAAGTAGCCTGACAAGAGTCTGACAATATAATCTTAAACTATTACAAGCTGATCTTAAAATAAGGAAAAGATAATAAAGGTTCCTCATGTCACTAGCTGCCAATAGTAAAAACTGGGCTTTGTCTCCAAGGTGATAGCTGACAGCCGCCTTTTCACACAACATGTTGCCAAGAATCCTGCTGCCTTTACAATAAAGAAAATGCTGAAATACTTTTATTCTTTTACCACTTGGGTTCCTTTCCCCAAGTTGCAAGTTACCTAGTGTTTAAGTTACTCCAAGTCCGGTTATTAAGGTAACTCCGTGTCTCGTCTCCGTTTTCGCACCCAAGTATGTTGCATGGTTGTTTACGTCGATCATCACCTCGTCTTCTTCCCATGGACCCGTATCAAATAATCAAGAATTTGTGTTTGAGACACGCCAAACAGATAAAACTCAAAAAGAGCAAAATATCAAGTGTATTCAATAATCAAATCGGCCGAGCTATATGATGTATATATAGCCGCCAAACCCTAGTAACATAAATAAGGTTACTCCCTAAAACGCCCTTAAACAAGTTTGGGCTACTACTGATTAAGGAAAATAACAACGCCAAGCAATATGGGCTGCACATGTCACACCCTTTATTAAATAAATACTACAAAACAATGATGAACTACGTTATTCCGAGTCCGACCACCAAAGTCACTCCAAGCCTCGGGCCTTTATTCTCGCCCAAGTATGTAGCATGGTTGCTTACGCCGATCATCACCTCGTCTTCTTCCCTCGGACTTATCAACTCCGTGTCATCCCCTCCCCCTTTAAAAGGAATTGTCCTCAATTTTGCAATCCCGTCGTCATCAATATAACGAGAGAGATCTCCTACATTAAAATTAGTGTGCACCCCATAATCCCCCGGAAGTTCTACCTTGTATGATTGTCGTTCACCTTCGCAACTACTTTAAATGGTCCCTCAGCTCGCGGCATCAACTTGTTCTTACGTTTACTCGGAAATCGCTCCTTTCTCAGATGCACCCAAACCAAATCGCCAACTTCGAATAATTTCGGTTTTCTATGCTTGCTCGACTTTCTTTTGTAAGTTTCATTTATCTCCTTTATCTGGTTACGTACTTTCTCGTGTAATTTTGTTATTGACTTCAGCTTCGACTCCGCATCCTTATGCACCAACTCATCACTCGGTAATGGAATTAGATCTAATGGCATATAATGATTCCGCCCGTAAACTACTTCAAATGGAGAGTGTGCCGTGGCATGAGGAGGAGAGCGATTATACGCAAACTCCGCATGTGCGAGCTTCAAATCCCAATCCTTCTGTGTCTTGCTCACATGACCACGTAATAAAGTGCCCAAAGTTCGATTGGTTACTTCTGTTTGGCCGTCGGTTTGAGGTTGATGCGAAGTACTAAACAAAAGCTTAGTTCCCACCTTTCTCCACAATGTGTTCCAAAAGTAGCTCAGAAACTTCGAATCTCGGTCCAAAACAATAGTCTTCGGAACTCCATGTAAACGTACCACCTCTCGGAAATACAAGTTAGCAACATTACTTGCATCATCGATTTTGTGACAAGCAACAAAATGAGCCATCTTCGAAAAACGATCGACAACAACCATAATCGCATCCTTACCTCATTGGGTTCGAGGCAAAGCAACAATGAAATCCATCGAGACATCTTCCCACGGTCTTTCCGGAATCGGTAGAGGCATATACTCGCCCGGTTTGAATGAGCTCTTCGCCATATGACACGTTACACACTTGCCAACGATGTCAGCCACGTCCCCTTGCATCTTCGGCCAATAAAAATGTTCCTGGAGCACCCCCATGGTCTTAGCCGTGCCAAAGTGACCAGACAAGCCCCCTCCATGAGCTTCATGAACCAACAATTCCCGAACGGCATGCTTGGGCAAACAAAGCCGATTTCCCTTAAAGAGAAACCCCTCATGTATCACAAACTCCCCAAACAAACCAGATTTACAACGGCCAAAAATCTCCCCAAAATCAGCATCGTCCACATAATAATCTTTCAATGTTTCGAACCCCAACAAACGAACATCAAGGGTAGAGATTAAAGCATACCTCCTAGACAGTGCATCAGCCACCACATTGCTCTTTCCGTCCTTATACTTCGATGAAAAGTGAAAGGATTGTAAGAACTCCACCCACTTAGCATGTCTCGGACTCAACTTCTGCTGCCCATTAATATACTTCAAAGATTCATGGTCCGAATGCAGAATAAAATGTTTCGACCGAAGATAATGACTCCAATGATCAAGAGCTCTTACTATGGCTCCCACTCAATTTCTCCAAAAAGTACGCAATAGGCCGCTTGCCTTGAATGAGGACCGCCCCAATACCAACTCCACTAGCATCACACTCCACCTCGAACGTCTGTGTAAAATCGGGTAATGCCAAGATAGGTTCTTCACATAACCTTGCCTTCAACTTTTCAAACGCCCCTTGGGCAGCCCTGCTCCACACAAATGGACCCTTCTTCAAACACTCCGTTATCAGACTCGTTATGGTGCTGAAATCTTGAATAAATCTCCGATAAAAAGAGGCAAGACTGTGGAATGATCTAACTTCAGTTACGGTTTTAGGGGTAGGCCACAACTTAATAGCTTCAATTTTGCCTTGATCAACCGACACTCCATTCTTCGAAACAACATAGCCAAGAAAAGTTATGCTCTCGACGAGAAACGCACACTTTTCTTTCTTTCTGATACGGAATTGAATAGTCCGAATAAAGAAAACGAAGCAAGGATTGACGTAAATGGCCTTACAACACGTCATGCACGTACGGCGACATTTTTAGGCGAGAAAACGGACACAATACGTAAAAGGACCAAGCTACTGAGCTCGACCGTGTACCAGGACACGCCCGTGTCGCAACCTTTCGGAATTGGCCGAACGAACTGCCGCCGGACTCGACCGTGTCCCGAGACACGACCGTGTCCTACTCTTCCGGAAAGCATCGAAAGTCTGCCGACCAGCCCGACCGTATCAGCCGAACACGGTCGAGTCCTGCTGCATCCGTCCACAATGCGCCGCGACCGTGTCCATCGACACGGCCCGTGTCCGGCAGCCAGCCCCTTTTTGTTTATACACCCTGTGTGTTGTTTTTGTCTCCTTTTTCTTTTTTTATCCCCCTATTATTTGATGTTGTTATTTTTATAGTTTTATTTTGATTCTTGTCTTCCTTTTCAAGATCATTTGATCTTGCTTTTGATTTCTTTACTTGGTTTTTGTTTTTCATTTCAAAGATCATGTGATCTTGTTGTTTTAGATTCCTTAGTTGTAAGAAGGCTTCACCTCCTATAAGTAGTCATTGATTAGCCTTGTAATAGATAGAGTATTATGAATGTTGAATGTGAAAGAATACACTTTGTGTTTCTATCATTGGTAAATGATTTTTACTGAAACTTGATTTTTATTCGACGCGTTTTCGAGTATTAATCCAATTGATTCTCAATAGGTCTTGGGAAGAAATCACCTTATCGAGTTATAGGTCTAATTCGATAAACCCTTGTTCTTGATCGTTCAAGTTTTCTTGATCGATATTGTCACTTTTTCCGATATTACTTCCATTTTTCGTTTGCTCGAATTTTCATCGTCATATTCGATATTACTCCTACAAAATACATCCAAAAACCCCATACTCGTAAAAAGACTTCCGCTACGATATTCCTACGCACACTCCGACCGATACGTATCCGCCTTCCCGGGAGAATTCGTATCATAAGTGGTATCGGAGCCCAGGGTCATCTCCTTGGGCGATTTATTCAACAATTGCTTGTCGAAGAAAATATCTCTTGATTCTCGTTATCGGAAACCACACCTGAATTTCTTAATTCAGTTAAGGTTCTTGATCTTTCAACAAAATGGAGTTCAACGATATTTATCTCTTGGCGATATTACGCGACGCATTACACAGCGTACCGGAGTTCATGGAACATTCCGATCCAGAAGCAGGTGTTGATTGACTCCACGTTTGTGAGGAGTTTTTCAACCACAATTCAATTCCAGTAGACCGCCGAGTCTCGTTGGCGACAAAACGCCTTCGTGGTCGCGCCTCGACCTGGTGGCAGAAATTGAAAACCAGTCGTTTACACCAAGGTAAACCCAAACTAAGAGACTGGAACAAATTCATAAAACACTTTACTCGGAAATTCATCCCCACAAATTCTCACTGCCACGATCCACCAACGGCACCACCCCAGAAATTGCAGAAGTTCGGCGCCACCCCGCCACCAACCTTCGATCTAAGGTTTATCCCCATCGAAGAATTTCCAGCAAAGCCATTTTTCGATGAAGACGATGTCCCTACCACCGTTTTCGATGGAGTAGACGAGACAGAGGTTTCAACGCCGCAATACAACGAAGAAAGTGAGTTGAGCCATGTTTCCATAATTGACGAACTTGGAACTTGCTATTATGAGCATGAACCAATCAGTTGTGTTGGTCAAATTGACCAAAACGGAATTGATGGGTCGAAGGAATTATTCACACAAATCGGACCTTTTAAAGATGTGGAAGACGAAATGGAGCTTGGTACTAAAATTGGTTGGTTGAAAGAAAACGACAATTTTGAGCCCAATTTTTATATCGACTCAGTTTCTGGTGATGGACTTATGGTCTTGGATGATTACCAAATTGAGGTTAGTAAATTATTTTGTGATGGGCCATTATTGGGGGAGCCCAATAATTTTGAAATGGAGAGTTGGTCAGATTGCGACGGACCGCCAACATTTGATGAGGAACCAGTTGATGAAGAGGACTCCGCAATAAATTCTGTGTTTTCCATTTTTGATGGTGAGCCCGATATGGAATTATCAGTGTTTCCAATTCTGGAGGAGGAACCCGATGTGGAGTTAACCGTGCGTCCCATTTCAGATATCCACTCATGTCATGATATCGGTATTACCTGGCGGAGTAATTATTATTATTTTATTAATAATGATAGTTATTTTGTTGGTGATTCTCGAGGGGGCCCCACTACCTATCGTCTCAAGATTTTGGGCCATGTACGTACTGCGGATATTTTCGAGATCAAGTACTTAGAAGCTTTAATTAATTATCTTGACGACGAAGGAAGTTCGGAATTGAGGACAATTCCCTTTAAAGGGGGAGGGGATGATACGGAATTGAATAGTCCGAATAAAGAAAACGAAGCAAGGATTGACGTAAATGGCCTTACAATGCATCATGCACGTACGGTGACATTTTTAGGCGAGAAAACGGACACAATACGTAAAAGGACCAAGCTACCGAGCTCGACCGTGTCCCAGGACACGCCCGTGTCGCAACCTTCCGGAATTGGCCGAACGAACTGCCGCCGGACTCGACCGTGTCCCGAGACACGACCGTGTCCTACTCTTCCGGAAAGCATCGAAAGTCTGCCGACCAGCCCGACCGTGTCAGCCGAACACGGTCGAGTCCTGCTGCATCCGTCCACAATGCGCCGCGACCGTGTCCATCGACACGGCCCGTGTCCGGCAGCCAGCCCCTTTTTGTTTATACACCTTATGTGTTGTTTTTGTCTCCTTTTTCTTTCTTTATCCCCCTATTATTTGATGTTGTTATTTTTATAGTTTTATTTTGATTCTTGTCTTCCTTTTCAAGATCATTTGATCTTGCTTTTGATTTCTTTACTTGGTTTTTGTTTTTCATTTCAAAGATCATGTGATCTTGTTGTTTTAGATTCCTTAGTTGTAAGAAGGCTTCACCTCCTATAAGTAGTCATTGATTAGCCTTGTAATAGATAGAGTATTATGAATGTTGAATGTGAAAGAATACACTTTGTGTTTCTATCATTGGTAAATGATTTTTACCGAAACTTGATTTTTATTCGACGCGTTTTCGAGTATTAATCTAATTGATTCTCAATAGGTCTTGGGAAGAAATCACCTTATCGAGTTATAGGTCTAATTCGATAAACCCTTGTTCTTGATCGTTCAAGTTTTCTTGATCGATATTGTCACTTTTTCCGATATTACTTCCATTTTTCGTTTGCTCGAATTTTCATCGTCATATTCGATATTACTCCTACAAAATACATCCAAAAACCCCATACTCGTAAAAAGACTTCCGCTACGATATTCCTACGCACACTCCGACCGATACGTATCCGCCTTCCCGGGAGAATTCGTATCACTTTCCATAAAGCCTTTGAGATCTAAGAGTCTCGAATACTTGCCGTAGATGCCTGAGATGCTCCTCCACCGACCGACTATAAACCAAAATATCATCCAAATAAACAACCATAAATCTGCCCAAAAATGCCTTAAGTACTTCGTTCATCAAACGCATGAAAGTACTCGGGGCATTCGTAAGTCCATATGGCATGACGGTCCACTCATACAGTCCATGCTTAATTTTGAACGCCGTTTTCCACTTATCTCCCTCCCGCATACGAATCTGGTGATAGCCACTTCGTAAATCAACTTTCGAAAAGACCATCGAGCCATGTAGCTCGTCCAACATATCATCAAGCCTTGGCATCGGGAATCGATACTTGATCGTTATGTTATTCACGGCCCGGCTATCGATACACATCCGCCAAGACCCATCCTTCTTAGGAACAAGTAGAACCGGAACCGCACATGTACTTAAGCTTTCTCGAACATACCCGTGGTTCATTAGTTCTTCAATCTGCTTCTGAAGTTCCTTCGTTTCCTCGGAATTACACCTATAGGCAGCCTTATTCGGAGGTGCACCCGGTATAAGGTCGATTTGATGCTCAATTCCACGAATTGGCGGCAAACCCGACGACAATTCTTCAAGGAAGACGTCCGCGAACTCATGTAATAAGTCGGCCACTGTATCCTCGTCTTTCGCTACCACGAAATCATCTCGAGTCTCCTTTATCACCAGCATGTAAACACGCTCACCACTCTCCATAGCGTGTTCAACTTCCCTCTCGCTAGCGAACATGGTGAGGTTCGGCCTTTCCCTTCGTTTGGCACTCATAGAACGGATAGCTTGAGGTGACATAGGGGCCATTCGATCTTATTTCCCTTATCTCGTAACTTGTATTCGTTACTCTTGCCCCGATGCAAAACATCCCTATCAAATAACCAAGGACGTCCCAAAAGTGTAGGTCACAAGTCGTCCAGGAATAAGTCTAGAGGGGGGGGGGTGAATAGACTTATTGAAACTCTTAAACTCTTTTTCTCAAAGAGTAAGTTTCTTCAGCTGATAGATAAACAAATGACTTGGAGTCGTTTGTTCTTAATACGTGGGGAAGTCAGCTGATGACGAATACAGAACAAGTAATGAAACACTTAGTAATGAATGCAGCAGTTAAAGTATGATGCTATAAACAGTAAAGTACGCAGGCAATTATAGTGGTCTCAGAGGTGGGGTAATCCTCTACTTTTCTCCAAACCAGTTGGAGATGAATTCACTATAATTTTCAACCAGTGATAAATGTTACAGTGATTCAACCAAACTACAACAGCTGCCAACTAGTGGAAATCCATGCCATTGTAACACACTTGACTGCCTTGCACCTCTTGATCCTCGATCCTTGGATGCCTTTACAGTCTCGAACTTCAACCAGTGAAGTACCCCGAACTCAGGATTTAAGACACGAGTTTTTGTCTTCTCCAACTAAGAGCTTCTTCAAGTATGAACTTTTTAGAACCGCTCTTTTCACGATGCTGTATTTCGCTTTTATATTGATTGAATGCTTTGGTCGCTTGAAAGTATGTTCGCACCGGTAGTTGCTCAACTTCAAATCTTTGGATATATATATAGGTGTTGATCCATGAGCATTTCTTCATAGCCGTTGCAAATCTATGACAAATCAGTCCGTTGGAGGGAGACTTCTTTGTTTATTCTTTTCTAAACGTTGCAAGGCTGGATTCCCATATTTTAATCTATCTTCCGACCGTTGTGAAGACTCTGCATGTGATGCGCCGAATATTTTGAATATAATACGATTAAAGTCTTCAAGGTGGGTCTGTATGAATTATTTAATTCATATCTTTTGCGGGAATCTCTCCAATTTGTCTCTTCACGTTGCATGTGACTTCTCGTAATATTTGACTTTTCAACGCATGCTGACGTGGACTTGGAGTACTTGGCTGATCTCGACTAGGCTGATGAGCAGTTAACTTCTCTGCAGTCTGGACCTCTCTGATGTTCACTGTTTAGGACTTGTCTGATCAGATGACTTGTCTGAGGTATCTTGACTGCAGTCTGGTCAAACATTCCTGATGATTTTTGTTGACCAGAACTACTCTGACTTGACTCGGCTGTACCTCTCTGATGAACTCAGCTGATCTTTAGTACTTGGCCGATTTTTAGCCTAACTTATTTTTGGCCTATAGAAGATACTCATTTGGTTCTTCTTTACATTTTGCCAAGTTTTATACTTAACATTAATTGGCGTATGGAAGATACTCATTTGGTTCTTCCTTACATTTTTGCCAAGTAATAAACATTTGAATTTATATTAATGACATCATCAAAATCTAACAAGTATTCCTAACAAATTCCCCCTATTTTGATGATGGCAAAACTTAAGGAAAATATTCAAATGAACAAGTCTGCACTTGAGTGCAAGACACAAACTAAAATCAGTCTAATTTTTGAGACAACTGGAAATTGTCATTCAAAAGACTGTTATAAAATTTTCTGACTTGATTACACATACATGTCTGAAATTTACAAGAGAATTTTCAAGTACATAAATCATTACAAGTACAAAATAAGTGAAAGTCATCTGCCTCTTCCTCTGCCTCTTCGAATAGGCTGTTTGGCAGGCCTGAAGGGTTTAGCTCCGATTGGTCTTGTCTTGACAGGGGCAAGACCATACTTCCTCTTCACAACAAGAGCTGCAAAGTCTTGCTCTTCTTGGGATGAAAACTTATTCTCAAGACATAGCTTATTGATTTTTCTCTGGAGCACAAGTTCATCCAACGCACTACCTTTCTCCAAAGTAGGAGGATCTTTGGTACTGAATGGGGGGATCATGGGATAAGCATTGTGTGCCTCAGCATGTTTCTTCAGAATAGTCCAGAGTTGTGGGTGGGCTTCTTCCATGAAGTTGATGAAGATCTGCTGTGGGGTGAGATTGTCATCCTGGAGTATTTCCCAGATGTAGTAGTCTCTGATGAATTTTTTCCTTGCAGATGGGTAGAGCTTCATAAGGTACAAAATCCTCAACAAACCACAACTCCTTACCTTCCCACTCTAGAGTAGGCTAAAAACCTCCTCTAGTCCTCCTCTTCTTGCCTGCAGGCTGTTCAGCCTGTTCTTCTGGTTCTGCTCCTCCCTTCCTTTTGACTAAGGATGTCCCAGCTGTGATCATCTGGACATCCTACCTCTTCTTCAATCTAAACTCCTCCCTTATATCTCCTTGAATACTGCCTTCCCACTGTAGCCTATCTTCCCCCTTTTTGCCAGCATCAACTAAAGTAGTCAACTGCTGCTCTATTCTGCACATCCAGTCAGACATGCCAAATGGCATTCTGTTGTTCGTAGGGGGAGGAGGCTGAGGTACTTCCCTCTGCAGCAAAGTGTCAATCTTGGCATTGATGGATTGGAGGTCAGGAGTGACCTGAGATGCAAGCGGCTCTCCAATGGTATCCTTCACTATTTGTCGAATCAGCTCAGTCATCACAGGTGAGATCTGCGATGGTGGAGAGTGCTCGCCTGAGCCTTCTGCAAATGAACCACTAGACTGCAGGCTCATATCTGCAGCTGGTACTCCAGATGGGGTCTTTTCTGGTGTCCCTGATCTGGAGTCCTCATCCAACTCAGCATCTAGGCTGGTATACCGGGCAGGCGCCCCAACCCTGTCTGCAGCCTCTACTTCCGGCTCTTTCTCTGGCTCCTTTTCCCTCTCCTCTTCTTCTTTTTCTTCTTCATCTTTTTCTTTTTCTTTCCCAGCTCCTTGATCTCCTCCTTCATCATCATCATCATCATCATCCTTTTTCCCATCCTTTTTATCTTCTCCTTCATTCTCATAATCTTTTTCACCTTCATCATCATCCTTCTCTCCTTCATCATCTTCATGTTCTACTTCTTCCCCTTCTTCTTCTTCATCAATCAACTCCTCTGTTTTCTCCACTTCTTCTGATTGTTTTTCAACTAAAATGTTTTCTTCTTCTTTTCTCTCTTTTTGCTCTTCTTCTTCGTCGTCTAAAACAATAACTTCCTCATCTTCTTCTCCATTTACTTCTTCAATTCTAATTTCTCTCTCTTCTTCCTCCTCATCTTCTTTTCCAAATGAACCATCAAAAATACTATACATAATGGAATGGATGAATTGGTCCATGTTAGTTTTAAAATGAGACATGAACCAATTCTCCTGGAGGATCAAAACTATGTCTGATTCTTTACAAAAATGAATCAGTACTTCCTCTGTGGCTTGGGAATATTCCCAACCACTGGTTTCAATATAAGATTGAAGTTCCGTAAATGACAGTGTTTTGAAAAACTTCCACTCTTCAAAAATGTTAACAAAAGAGTGTTTTAAGGCTTGTGGTTTAACAAGCTATAATTGTTCAATGGACAGGTTGAAAACATTGTTGTCCAGCAGGTTAAATGTGTAATTGGCTTCAGGGATTGAGATGATTAAACCTGCTTCTTCCTCCTCTGGAATGTAAGCTGGAGTGAGGACAGCCACGATATGAGTTTCAGTGCTGGAGCAGCCGGGTCTTCAGTGAGTAGGTGACTGCCGCAGGATCGCATGATGATCTCCTCCTCGACTAAGCTGCGATCGCTGGGCCTCTTGGGGGAGGGTTCTGGAGATGACCGCATGATGGATGGTTCTCAGGTGGTCCCCTTCTCTTGAATCGGACTGCTATGGGAGTGTTGTTTGACTCGGAGTCCGACTCATTGCCGGTTGGGTTGGCCGCAGTTGGTCCGACTACTTTGATGAATAATATACGGTAGGTCCTTGAGTCGATGCTCTTTCAACATCTCGAGTTTGCTCTTCTGTTGTTCCCTAACTTCCTCAAAGTTTCTTGGTCCAGATGACCAAGTCTCTTGTTGGTGTGGAAGGGGTCAGTACTTCCCTTCGCCACACCTGTCTTCTCAAGGAACCAACTCAGCTGCGTTCCAAACGCCAGCTTGGATCTGAATCTCTTTTCATCAGAAATCCATTTGGCTTTGTTGACTTCTCGAACAAGCTGCCTAAAAATATAGTCAGCCCAATCAATTGCCTCGTCTTGAATCACTGCTCCCAGCATGAACTTCGCCGACGACAGTTGGTCGTAACTGCCGGCCATACCCATAATGATTTTGTTGGTTATATCCAACGCATATCGATAGACCTTCTTAATCTCGCTCCTTTTGGCGGTGAGTTTCAACTTCTCCGACTGTCCGCCTTGATTTTCAATCAGGTGTCGGCTGCTTTCTGCTTGAGGGCTTCGACAGCTAACCCACGATGTTTCATACCGAAAACTGTACGAATCGACTCCGGCGATATGTCGACTTGTCTTCTGCCAACTGTGCTCCGAATTACTGCCTGAATCAAATGGGCTTCGCGATAGAACGCGATAACATCCTCCTTGTACAAATGTTGAGGGCTGATATCCAGGAATGGGTAGATCCCATTTAGCTTCATCGAACGGATTAAGTCAAGCACGTCATAATTGTCCAGATTTGCTTCCAATAAACCTTCGAAATCAACGACCAGAGAGAAGATAATCTGGTCCTTGACCGCCTTCATGTTAACGCCTTCGAAATACGATTCCATTTCTGCAAACAAAGGATTTTTAGTGTATTTGGAGTTCGAGAATTTTTGCTCTGTAAATCTAGGGTTTGGTAAGCGTAAAGGTAAAGTGAAGAGTTTCCGTCCCTATAAAGAAGATGAAAAGGCATTTGGATTAATTTATTATTTATTTTGAAACGGTGGTATGCCTTTTGAGATTCTTTTTAAATTTCAAATTCGAAACGGTGGTCCAGGTTTTAATTTTGAAATTTGACGGTTGGTTTTAATTGGCCACCGTGGAGGTCGATTTATCAATTGATCGCCACGTGTATTTAAAATGCCACTTGCGAACCAAAAATTAATATAATATTATTATATATATGGCAGATATTAATTAAATATTCAGAGGTCGATTGAGTTTAGAGAACTTAGCTGGTTTGACTGTTGACTGTTGACTGCTCTGCATCAGGTGGGTTGACTCCATGGACGTCTCGCCTGAGATTCTGATCAGCTAAGTTCCTTTGTCCGTCCTTCGTCCTCTTGCCTGCATCAGCTAGGATCTGATTCCTTTAATCAGCTGGGTCCGTCCTTCCTCTGAGATGCTTCAGCTTGCTTCTGTACTAGATTCCCAATCTAGTAATCCAAGATCTCTGCTCAGCTCCAAAAACCTTTCTTCTAGCAAAGGTTTGGTAAAGATGTCAGCTATTTGATGGTCTGTGCTGACTCTTTCAACTCTAACTATCTTGTTAAGCACATGGTCTCTGATGAAGTGGTGCTTAACATCAATGTGCTTGGTCCTCGAATGCAAAACCGGATTGTTGGTTATTGCAATAGCACTATTGTTGTCACACCAGATAAGGACTTCATTGGCAATGATATTATAATCCCTCAGCTGTTGTCTAATCCATAAGATCTGTGCACAACAGCTACCTGCAGCTAGGTATTCTGACTCTGTGGTGGAGATGGAGTTAGAAACCTGCTTCTTGCTAAACCAGGATATCAGTCTGGTTCCTAGGAATTGGCACGTTCCACTAGTGCTTTTCCTATTGATTTTGCATCCTGTGAAATCTGCATCTGAATATCCTGACAGCTCGAAGTTATCATCCTTAGGATACCATAGTCCAACATTGATTATAGACTTAAAGTATTTGATTATCCTTTTTGCTGCATCTAGATGTGACTGCTTCGGCTTAGATTGGAATCGCGCACAAACTCCTACGGCATAGGATATGTCAGGGTGGCTTGCAGCGAGGTAAAGCAGTGATCCAATGAGTCCTCTGTAGTGGGTTGAGTCCACTGATATGCCTCCCTCATCTACATCTAGGTGAGTACTTGTGCTTATAGGAATTCTTGCTGGTTTGGCTGGTTCCATTCCAAATCTCTTGATCAGATCTTTGGTATACTTAGCTTGGTTGATGAAAATTCCATTTTCCATCTGCTTAACTTGTAGTCCGAGGAAGAAGTTAAGCTTTCCCATCATACTCATCTCAAATTCTCCTTGCATGAGGTTGGAGAATTTCTCACATAGCTCTGGATTGGTTGAGCCGAATATGATGTCATCCACATATATCTGGACTATTAATATGTGGCCTTCGTGCTCCACTCTGAATAGGGTCTTGTCCACCTTTCCTTTGCAAAAACCATTCTTCTCAAGAAACACAGACAGTGTTTCATACCACGCTCTTGGTGCTTGCTTAAGTCCATAGAGAGCCTTCAACAGCTTGTAGACTTTGTCTCCTTTGACAAAACCTGGGGGTTGCTCTACATAGACTTCTTCTTCTAGGATGCCATTTAGAAAAGCACTCTTTACATCCATCTGATAGACTTCAAAATCTTTGAATGCAGCATATGCGAGGAATAGTTTGATGGCCTCTAATCTTGCAACAGGTGCATAGGTTTCATCAAGATCTATTCCTTCACACTGTGCATAACATTTTGCAACGAGTCTGGCTTTATTCCTAACAACAGCTCCGTCTTCATCACTCTTGTTTTTGTACACCCATTTGGTGCCAATAACCTTCTTGTGATCTGGTCTGTCTGTTCGTTCCCAAACTTTGTTTCTTTCCATCTGCTCTAGTTCTTCTTGTATGGCATTTATCCAAGAATAATCTTCTAAAGCTTGTTCTGTTGTTTTAGGTTCTATCTGTGACATGAAGCATGAGAACATAGCCATTCCTGCGGGTAGAGTTGACTGTCTTGTCTTAACTCCATCAGTCAGCTTCCCGATGATTTGCTGGATTGGATGGTCTTTGATCCACTTGGGGATATCGTCTTCTTTTGGGTTTGTTCCCCCTGTTGAATTGCTCTGGTGTATTTCTGCATCAGCTGAGTTCTGGTCTCCTTGGTCTGCAGCTGGATCAGCTACCGTCTTGTCATCTGCAGGTTGGGTCTGATCTGCAGATGAGTCTTTATCTTCTGGCCTACGGGCCAACCCGAGTAAGAGTAATATCTTTCTTTCAGCTAGTGCTCAGGTGCAGGGGGTCCAGTTCCAGCAGTTGTTAGGGTTTCAGCTAGGTCAGCTTCCTGTGAGGTATTTGGGAGTTCCCTTGATTTCTTCAAAGCTGACAATTGCTATGTGTTCCCCTTTGATTGATTCGATTGATGGTCGTCTGAGTTCGTGGGCTAGTACTGCTCTTTCCATGGCAGGTCGGTGCCAGCTTATTCGCTCTGTCTTATCTTCTTTACATATTTATTGGGCTGGTAGTTTTACTTTGCCTAAGGGCGTTCTCTCTTTGATTGAGAAACGTATCAGGCGGTTCCTATGGCGAGGTTCTCATGATTCGGGCCTGGCCAAGGTGGCCTGGGCTAAGGTTTGCTTGGAAGTGGATTGTGGGGGCCGTGGCATCATTCCGTTGAGGCTCCAGAATCAGGCTCTGATGGCTCGTCATATCTGGGCTCTTCTCACGGGCTCTAATCGCTCTGTCTGGGTTAATTGGGTTCGGACTTTTAGGTTGCAGCAGTGTTCTTTCTGGGATCTTAGTGTTTCTCGGCTTGACTTGGTATTGGCGTCGGCTTCCAAACTGCGTCCCCTTGTTATGGGAGCATTTCAGTATTCCATTGGAGATGGCTCATCCTTCTTCTTGTGGTCGGACCCCTGGCATTCTAAGGGTGTGATTAGGCATTCTGTTCCTAGAGCTCCTCTGTGGTCCGGCATCGACGTGGGTGCTAGGCTTGATTCGGTTATTGTTGAGGATTCTTGGGAGTGGCCGGTGGTGGATAGGCCCGAGCTTTTGCAGATTACTTCTGCTTTGCCACATATTAATGGGGGTCAGGATCGCGTTTCATGGAGACCGCTTAGTTCGGGAATTTTTTCATCCTCTTTTGCTCTTCGGTTCCTCAGAGGTTATTCGCCCCCTGTTCCTTGGGCTCCGCTCTTGCACGGACCGGGAAAGATCCCGAGGCACTCTTTCATCCTCTGGTTGGCTATTCAGGAGCGGTTATCGACTATGGATAAGCCTTGGCTTCAGCATATTGATGGGATTTGTGTCCTTTGTGGTATGGCGGTAGAGACGCACTCCCACCTATTCTTTCAGTGCCCTTATTCTAGGAGGTGTATTTCTATTGCTAGGAGGGCCGTCCGCTTTCGTTGGCCTCACTCTGTGTGGAGCTCGGGGGTATTGTGGGCTGCTAGGAGGTGGAGAGGTAAGTACGTGGTCAACGTGGCTTACCGTATTCTTCTTGCTGCGTTGGTCTATTTGATTTGGCAGGAGAGGAACGAGAGGAGGTTTGGCCAGAGCCGTCGAGATCCTCATTCGGTTACTTTCCAGGGGATAGATCTTGTTCGTGATATTATCTCTCATAGATGGCCCGCTCGTTCTCTATCTACTGTGGCTCTTCGTCGTATTTGGAGGATAGCTTGGTAGTTCCTCTTTTGTTTGTAACTTTCTAGGCTTTGTAGCTTTTGTAGCCATTTGTTCGTAGGCTTTGTTTTCCTACTTTTGCTCTTTGTTACGTTGTTTGGTGCACCATTCTATATGGTTGTCGGGTATTGGCCAGCCTTTTTTGGCCACTCTTATTTTATTTATGCAATTGACTTTTCCCAAAAAAAAAATAGCTAGGTGTGCAGATTTAAGTGTCTCAAAATCTTTAAATAGCTGATTTCCAGATTCGTGCAGATCCATATCTTGTGACATGGCTAAACTATTATTTGAACCAGAGGGTTTTGATGTTACCTCTTCATAAGCTAAGTTGGCCATCAGGCAGTCATACTCTTCATCATCATCAGAAAAGAATCCACTGCTTGATTCTACATGCTCCTGATCTTCTCCGATGAGGGCCTTCCTTCTGTCTTCTTTTCTGCCCACCTCCTTCTTGCTCTCGTCCTTCTTAAGCTCAGGACAGTCGATCTGAATGTGTCCTGTCTTGTGACAATTGTAGCACTCCACCTTCCAGCTTCCAGCTTTCTGATTTCTTCTGGGATTCTCCTTATATTTTTTCTTGTATTTGGAGTAATTCTTTCTGAAGTTGATGAACCTTTGCATAATAAATGCCATTTCTTCCTCAAAATCTAATGGATTTGGAGGCTTTACATCAGATAGGCTCTTGGCGGGGGACTCGGCTGCAAAGGCTATTCCCTTCTCTCCAGGCTCGGTTGAGGATGAACTTGAAAGCTCAAACTCATAAGCCTTCAGGTCAGAGAACAGCTCTTGGATCTTTATCTTATTGAGGTCCTTGGATTCTCTCATGGCCACTGCCTTCATACTCCATTCAGGGTTGAGAGATCTTAGAACCTTCAGTGCCATCTCCCTGTTGCCATAAGATTTGCCGAGGGAGTTGATTTCATTGATAATCTCAGTGAACCTTGTGTCCACTTGGTCTATGGATTCGCCATTCTTCATTTTGAAGTTGTCAAATTTTTGAATAGCAATTGACAACTTGTTTTCCTTGATCAGCTCCGTTCCTTCACACATTAGGGCTAATGTGTCCCAGATTTCTTTGGCATTCTTGCAATTTTTGATCTTGACCATGGTGGATTTGTCAAGAGTTTGATATAGCACATCTCTGGCGCGGTTATCAAGATTGGCCAGCTTTCTTTCTTCGGGAGTCAGCTCTGTCCTCTTCTTTGGGATCTTCTCTGGCTTCCCTGCTGCGATCTCCTCTGCAGTGTTGTCCTTCTCGAAGATGAATGGACCGTCCTCTATGATGCATCACATGTCATCATGGATTGAAGATAAGTGTGCCTGCATTCTTATCTTCCAAAGATCATACTCGTCAACTGAAAACACATGTAGTCTAGAATGCATGTGTTCCATTATAAAATGAGAATAAAGATATATCTCAGATATAGATCTGGTTCGTGAAATAAATGAACCAACCTCTCTGATACCACTTGTAGGTCACAAGTCGTCCAGGAATAAATCTAGAGGGGGGGGGGTGAATAGACTTATTGAAACTCTTAAACTCTTTTTCTCAAAGAGTAAGTTTCTTCAGCTGATAGATAAACAAATGACTTGGAGTCGTTTGTTCTTAATACGTGCAGACGTCAGCTGATGACGAATACAGAACAACTAATGAAACACTTAGTAATGAATGCCGCAGTTAAAGTATGATGCTATAAACAATAAAGTACGCAGGCAATTATAGTGGTCTCAGAGGTGGGGTAATCCTCTACTTTTCTCCAAACCAGTTGGAGATGAATTCACTATAATTTTCAACCAGTGATAAATATTACAGTGATTCAACCAAACTACAACAGCTTCCAATTAGTGGAAATCTGTGCCGTTGTAACACACTCGACTGCCTTGCACCTCTTGATCCTCGATCCTTGGATGCCTTTACAGTCTCAAACTTCAACCAGTGAAGTACCCCGAACTCAGGATTTAAGACATGAGTTTTTGTCTTCTCCAACTAAGAGCTTCTTCAAGTATGAACTTTTTAGAACCGCTCTTTTCACGATGCTGTATTTCGCTTTTAGATTGCTTGAATGCTTTGATCGCTTGAAAGTATGTTCGCACCGGTAGTTGCTCAACTTCAAATCTTTGGATATATTTAGGTGTTGATCCATGAGCATTTCTTCATAGCCGTTGCAAATCTATGACAAATCAGTCCGTTGGAGGGAGACTTCTTTGTTTATTCTTTTCTGAACGTTGCAAGGCTGGATTCCCATATTTTAATCTATCTTCCGACCGTTGTGAAGACTCTGCATGTGATGCGCCGAATCTTTTGAATACAATACGATTAAAGTCTTCAAGGTGGGTCTGGATGAATTATTTAATTCATATCTTTTGCAGGAATCTCTCCAATTTGTCTCTTCACGTTGCATGTGACTTTCTGTAATATTTGACTTTTCAACGCATGCTGACGTGGACTTGGAGTACTTGGCTGATCTCGACTAGGCTGATGAGCAGTTAACTTCTCTGCAGTCTGGACCTCTCTGATGTTCACTGTTTAGGACTTGTCTGATCAGATGACTTGTCTGAGGTATCTTGATGATGCAGTCAAACATCCCTGATGTTTTTTGTTGACCAGAACTACTCTGACTTGACTCGGCTGTACCTCTCTGATGAACTCAGCTGATCTTTAGTACTTAGCCGATTTTTAGCCTAACTTATTTTTGGCCTATAGAAGATACTCATTTGGTTCTTCTTTACATTTTGCCAAGTTTTATACTTAACATTATTTGGCCTATGGAAGATACTCATTTGGTTCTTCCTTACATTTTTGCCAAGTAATAAACATTTGAATTTATATTAATGACATCATCAAAATCTAACAAGTATTCCTAACAAAAAGTACGTGAAAGCATCCATCGGAATCACATCACATAATATCTCATCACGATACGAACCCATTGCCAATCCGACCCGAACTTGCTTCGAAACCTTCACTTTACTTCCGTCATCAAGCCAATGTAAAGCATATGGCTTAGGGTGAGCTGTGGTGGTTAGCCCAAGCTTCGTCACCATTTCACTCGAAGCTACGTTGGTGCAACTCCCTCCGTCAATAATCAAACTATACCACTTATCTCCAACTTGACATTTCGCATTGAATATTTGATCCCGTTGCTCTGACTCGCTCGGAACCGACTTGGCTTGCAAAGTGCGAAGGACCAAGGCTGTATCGTAATTCGGAGCATCATAAGCCTCACAATCTCCTTCTTCTTCGCCTCCCAAATCAAATACATCACCCAATCTTTCTATTTCTTCCTCGTCTAACAATTCCTCTCGGGCCGCGAGAGCCTCTCTCAAAGTCACGACTCACTTATTCGGACAAGCGTTTTGATAATGGCCAAAACCTTGACATTTAAAACAGCGCACCTTCGATAGACTCGTCTCTTTATTCGCGCTGGTGGCCTTAGAAACTGGATTAGGGGCTGGAATTGGCACTGTTTTGGTAGCTGAACTGGAGCCGCTACTCGTGGCTCCGAGTTTTGAGGGAAACTCGGGTTTAGTCCACCCGCTTGACTTGTTATGCTCCATATTCGAACCTCCAACCCTCGTTCTATTTTGAGCCTCAACCTTCAAACACAACCCGCACAGGGTGTCAAAATCGGCATATGGATACAACTCCACCAAATTAGCTATGTTTCGATTTAAACCGCGCAAGAAACGCGCCATCTTTTGTTCTTCGTACTCCTCCAATTCCCCCATCAAGGCCAAATTCTCGAACTCATCAATGTATTCACTGACACTCATCCTTCCTTGCACGCAGTCGGCAATCTTGCGATACAGGGTCAGCCTATGTGACATGGGTACATATCTCTTGCGAAGTTTCCGTTTCAACGAATCCCACGAATTAATCTTTGTTTTTCCATCACGAGCTCTTTTTGATTTAACCCCTTCGAACCAAAGGGAAGCGCCTTTACTTAGTTTGAGGATCGCATATTTACACCTTTTCTCATCATCAAGGTCCTTGAAATCGAACATGCGATCGATTTTCCATTCCCAATCCAAGTATGCTTCTGGATCGGTACCCCCAACGAACTCTGGAAGTTCGTTCACCTTGAACTCGTCGGACTGACGCGTAGGACGATCGTAATCTCCTCGTCTCGGGTGCCAGCGCTGATCGCGTTGCTCCGGCAAGTCCCGTAGCGCATCGCGCAGTTTGTTCAAAAAATCGTCGTTGAGCTCCATCCCGCTGAAGGATCAAGGATCTCAACTGAATTACGAAATTCAGGTGTTTGTGACACGTCAAACAGATAAAACTCAAAGAGAGCAAAATATCAAGTGTATTCAATAATCAAATCGGCCGAGCTATATGATGTATATATAGCCGCCAAACTCTAGTAACATAAATAAGGTTACTCCCTAAAACGCCCTTAAACAAGTTTGGGCTACTACTGATTAAGGAAAATAACAACGCCAAGCAATATGGGCTGCACATGTCGCACCCTTTATTAAATAAATACTACAAAAACAATGATAAACTACGTTATTCCGAGCCTGACCACCAAAGTCACTCCAAGCCTCGGGCCTATCTTCTTGCATGGTCGCTTACGTCGATCATCACCTCGTCTAAAAATGTCGCTATACGTGCATGACGCGTTGTAAGGCCATTTACGTCGATCCTTGCTTTGTTTTCTTTATTCGGACTACTCAATTTCGTATCAGTTCTTGCTTGATGACAGCATTGGCGTAAATACACCGGCATAATTTTTCAAAATTAAGCAATGGCCGAAACAAGGGTTAGTCGGCCACATATCCCTGAATAATTTCCAGAAAACGTACTAGCTTCCGCTACGTTCTTACTCAAATACCCTTATTTCTCCTCAATTCTTTCAGCCCCGGTTTGAGAGCTTGAAGTTTTTTAATCACTGAATACATGGGTAACCCATATATCCGATGCTTCCAAATATTTTTAACAATGGGCTGAAACTCCCTCTTCTTAGCTAAAAAATTATCAAAACGAAACCCTGGATTCTTCCCTCGACCTCCCATATCTCGTTGAATGAATAATTGGGAATGGTCTGATGTTTTAGGCTAACCACAACAATACAACAAATAAGGATAAGCCGTGAACCACGCAGGATTCCCAACCACCCTATCCAATCTCCTCCAAATACAATGCTGTCCCCCTTGCCGATTCGACCATGAGAACCAAGGTCCCTTCATTGGAAGAGTTAATAATTCTGATACAGTCAAACACGCCGAAAATTCATCATTAATGATATCCTCTTCATCGCCTCCCAACAGCTCGCTGAAGTCTACAATGGCATTGAAGTCACCCATAGCAATCCACGAACCATCAACTCTACTGGCCGAATAAGACATAAGCTCATCCCAAAGTTTCCTTCTCTCAATAACTGTGTTATGCCCATATACGAAAGAAACATAGCAAGAAGCCCGCGAGTCAAGAACTGTAACCTTAACATGCACTACCTACTCAAAACTACCCAAAATATCCACATGCACATATGAACTATCCTACCTACCCATATACGGTTACCGGGCCTTGTAGAATAGTCAATATGCCATGACCAGAGTTTGTGGATACGCTCGCAAATAGAACTAATTTTTCGTTCGGTTATTGGGCTTGCAATGGTGCTGAAATCTCGAATGAATCTTCAGTAAAATGAAGCCAGCCCGTGGAACGATCTAGTCCGTCACTTTAGTGGGAACTGGCCAGGATTTAATTGCTTCGATCTTTGCTTGATCGACCGACACTTCGTCCTTTGAAACAACATAGCTAAGAAAGACTATACTCTCGACCAAAAATGAACACTTCTCCTTTTTTCCATACAGCCTTTGGTCCCTAAGGGTTTCGAAGACTTGTCTCAAGTGTCCGAAATGTTCTTGCAATGATCGGCTATAAATCAAGATATCGTCTAGATATACAACCACAAATTTCCCCAAGAATGTGATACCGATCAATACCCAACAGTGATACCAATACAGGGACTGTTGTGAATCGGGGTTGTGTGAAGCGGAAGTATAAGTTCTCGAGCGGAAGCAAACAAGCAGTAAACAGCAAATAACAATAGCGGATAGCACTTGATGCAATGACACTTTGATCTGACAATGTTTGAATGACGCCCGATCTGACACTATTCGGACACCACGTTGATACAGCAATGTTCGGACAATACTTCAGCACGGTACTTCGGTACAGCAATGAACTGTATTTTGGTACAACGATAATGGATTGGACTTCGGTACGGTAACAATTGATACGGAAATGATGAGGGCACTTCAAACCCTTAGAATTAATTACTATAATCCCCTTAGAATCCTGTTCTAAAGAAACGTTTGGAATTATTCTAAGAACTCAAGTTTCTGTGATTAAGACTTAACAATTTTATGAACTAAAATTGTAAGAATGTAGAAGTGAGAATTATAAGAATAACACTCAAGAAAATTCGAGCAACGGTTCTGATTCTAGCACAAGGCCGAAATATCTTTTTGATTTCAAAAGTTGTATATCCTTTTCGTTACCTAAAGATCTCCTTTTATAGGAGTGTACACATTAAACTATGTTATCCCTGACATATTAAACTAAGGAAATAAAATCAAGTGTCCCTACTTTTAAGACAATGCAGGGCGGCTACACATGGGACTGGATTAAAAGGGAATAAACTAACAACAACTTAACTATAAAGTAAATAAAGAAATCTTGAAAAGGTCTTGGTCTTCACAATCCTCACGTTCACTTTGAAGCTTTCACATGCTGAAGTCCCCTTTTCCAAGACAATACCAAACATCACACCTTCTTTGAAGCTTCCTCATGCCTAAGTCTAATTTCCAAGCTAGGATGGATTTTCCTTAATCATCAAATCGACCTTCGGTTGTTCATCCTTTTTATAGAGTATTTCTCTTTTCGAGTTTTTATGATTTAACTCTCATTTTCAGGAAATACGATAAAGACGCCCTCATGCCATTATTTAGGCTATATCTGGGGTCCGCCCTCAAGCTTTCTGTTTTTAGCTATATCTGGGCTGCTCTCAAGCAAAGCTATATCTGGGCTTAGGATTTGAACAACTGTCGGGCCTTCTTGAATCTCAAGTAGATCCACCATTGCACGGTCACTAAACTTAGACATGATTTCCACTTCCAATTTGGGCAGCTTAAGGACGAGCTTGTCTTCTTCTTTTCTTTGGACGTGAATTTTTCTAGGTTCAGGGTTTTTATTCAGTGCACTCCAAGCAGCCTCAGTGTGAGGGTCTTCAAGAGAGGATTTGATCGAGGTCATACAGTAAACCTCTTGAGTAGGAACCGAGTTGTCTTCGTAAGAGTTAATAACAGATAATAAGGTAACAGGTGAGGAATGTGCATTAAGTTTATTTCATGAGGTGGTGCTAGTGTCACTCGTTCTCAACATTTCACTCGTTTGTTCTTTCAACTTCCTAGCACGTGCACGTGTGATAGGACCAGTGGGGTCCATGACGGTTCCAACCGTTCCTAACTATCTTGGTAGCACAACCGTGTTTGTATCATCCCCTCCCTCTTGAGAAGGATCTGTCCTCAGATCCGCGAGGTCACCTGCTTCAAACAAAGACAAATCAGAAACATTAAAAGTAGCAGATACATTGTATTCTCTTGGTAAGTCTAGTTTATAAGCATTATTATTTATCCTCTCCAAGATCATGAAAGGACCGTCTCCTCTTGGTAGCAATTTCGATTTCCTTTGTACAGGGAACCTTTCCTTCCTCATATGTATCCACACCTAGTCTCCAGGTTTGAAGACCACTTCCTTTCTTCCTCGGTTGGCGCGCTCAACATACTGCTTAGTACGCCTTTCAATGTTAGCTCTTGCTTTCTCATGGAGTTGCTTAACTAGCTCGGCTTTCTTCTTCCCATCTGTACTAATCCTTTCAGTCACAGGCAAAGGCACAAGATCAAGTGGGGTCAAAGGATTAAATCCATAAACAATCTCAAAAGGAGAAAATTGAGAAGCAGAATGCACTGTTCGATTATAAGCAAACTCAATATGTGGCAAACATTCTTCCCAAGTTTTAATGTTTGTTTTTATTATAACCCTTAACAATGTAGAAAGAGTTCCATTTACTACTTCGGTTTGCCCATCAGTTTGTGGGTGACAAGTGGTAGAAAATAGAAGTTTTGTGCCTAATTTAGCCCATAAGGTTTTCCAAAAATTACTTAGGAACTTAGCATCACGATCAGAAACGATAGTCATTGGCATTCCATGTAAACGAACGATCTCTCTAAAGAAAAGATAAGCCACGTGAGATGCATCATCAGTTTTGTGACAAGCTATGAAATGTGCCATTTTTGAAAACCTATCAACCACAACAAATATAGAATCCCTCCCCTACCAGTTTCTAGGCAATCCCATCATGAAATCCATTGATATATCAGTCCAAGGAGTATTAGGAATGGCGAGTGGGGTGTACAAACCGTGGGGTTGAATTCTACTCTTAGCCATTTTACATTCGATACAGCGACCACAAATACGAATGACATCTCGTTTCATACCCGGCCAGTAGAAATGTTCTTGCAAAACAGACAAGGTTTTATCAATGCCAAAATGACCCATCAACCCTCCCCCATGTGATTCGAGTAACAATAGCTCACGTATAGAGCTAGCAGGTATGAATAACCTATTTTCTCTAAATAGAAAACCATCACTCTTATAATACTTATCTACTCCAGACTTCTCACAAGTAATGAAAATTTCGCCGAAATCAATATCTTTCTCGTATAGATTTTTAATCAATTCAAAACCAAGTATTTTTTATTCTAAAGCAGTCAGGAAGGTATACCTGCGAGATAGAGCATCAACAACGACGTTCTCTTTTCCGTGTTTGTACTTGATTACGTACGGGAACGTCTCTATGAATTCCATCCATCGACCATGCCTCCTATTCAACTTTTGTTGCCCCTTCAGATGTTTCAAGGACTCGTGATCAGTGTGTATCACGAACTCTTTGGGCCATAAGTAATGTTGCCAAGTTTCTAGTGCTCGAACCAAGGCATACAGTTCCTTATCGTAAGTTGGGTAGTTCAGTGAAGCTCTTCCCAGCTTCTCACTGAAGTAGGCAATCGGCCTACCTTCTTGCATCAAAACAGCTCCTATACCTGTACCGGATGCATCACACTCGATCTCAAAAGACTTAGCAAAATTCGGCAGGGCTAGCAGGGGAGCGTTTGTCAGTCTCTTGTTCCTATTACCACTTGAATCCAACATTCTTCTTGATTATCTTGGTTAAGGGGGCGGCTACAGTACTAAAGTTGGGTACAAACCGGCGATAGAAGCTTGCCAAGCCGTGGAAGCTTCGGACTTCGCTCACATTTTTGGGGCTGTCCCATTCTCTAATTGCCCTCACTTTCTCTTCATCGACCTGTATCCCCTGGGAACTAACAATGAAACCAAGGAAAGCCAATTTCTCGGTGCCAAAGTTGCATTTTTGAATGTTAGCAAACAAGTGTTCCTTTCTAAGCACAAGCAACACCTCCTTCAAATGCTTGATATGTTCATTCAAACTCTTGCTATATATTAAGATATCATCAAAGTACACAACAACAAATTTTCCAATAAAAGCACGTAGAACATGATTCATTACTCTCATAAATGTGCTTGGTGCATTAGTGAGCCCAAATGGCATAACTAACCACTTATACAAACCATGTTTCGTTTTAAATGCTGTTTTCCACTCGTCTCCCTCTTTCATTCGAATCTGATGGTACCCACTTTTTAAATCAATTTTTGTAAATATTGTGGAACCATATAATTCATCTAACATGTCGTCAAGTCTAGGGATGGGATGTCGATATTTCACCGTAATGTTGTTTATTGCACGGCAGTCTACGCACATCCTCCACGAGCCATCTTTCTTTGGTACTAGCAATACTGGAACTACACAAGGACTCATACTCTATCTCACATGTCCCTTTGCTAGTAGTTCATCCACTTGCCTTTGCATCTCTTTAGTCTCTTCGGGGTTACTTCGGTATGCAGGACGGTTTGGTATTGAGGATCCTGGAACAAAGTCGATACAGTGCTCGATGCCTTGAACGGGCGGCAATCCGGGTGGTGTCTCCTCAGGAAACACGTCTTCAAACTCCTGCAATAACGAGACAATCAATGGATCAGTAGTTTCAGGAATAGATGGAATATTAAGCAATACATCACGAAATAGTAATAGAACCACAGGCCGTCTTGCGAGCAAGGCCCGTTTAACTTCACTAGCCCTACAAAGGGCGACGGTTTTTATCCCTTTAGGGATCACCGTGACTGTTTTCTTTTCCTTCTCCTTTTTTTCGCTTTCCCTCAGTGCTTGTTCTAATATCCTCTGATCTTCAAGGATTTGCTTAGGGGTCATAGGTGATAGGTTGAATTTCTTCTTTCCAAAAATGAAGGAATACTTCTTCAAAAACCCATCATGAGTAACTTTGCGGTCGTACTGCCATGGTCTTCCTAAAAGGATCTGGGTGGCATGCATAGGGGCGACGTCACAAACTACTTCGTCCTCATATCTCCCTATCTTAAAGGGGACGGTGCATCTACTCACTACTTTCAGTTCTCCAGCATTATTCATCCACATCAGCTTATATGGTTTAGGGTGTCTTTCGGTTTTAAGTTCTAGTTTCTGCACCAAGGCTGTGCTAACGACATTGACACAACTACCCCCCGTCTATGATCATACTATAGAGGTTCTCCTTAATGTAGCACCTACACTGAAACAAGTTCTCCCTCTGGCTATCCTCATCTTCCACTACCTTAGCTGACAAGGACATTCTAAGCACTACATTAATCTTCCCTTCTAAGATCTCTTCATTACATTCTTCTATCTCTTCTCCACTATCCTCATTCTTAATCTCTTCTTCACTCTCACTTTCAGTCACTATTTCCCCTGACTTAATGACTACATCTCGCTTATTTGGGCAGTTTGGGGCTATGTGACCTATACCTTGACACCTATAGCATCGAATCTCATGTGTCCTAGGTTGAGGTTTGGAATTTGGTGAAGGTTGGGACTTAGTTGGCGGATTAGGGGCTGTCTGGACCCTAGTGACCGACGGTTTTTGGTCTTCCTTATGATTAGTGGACTGTCTCGGTTCCATGGGATACTAGGAGTGGGGGTCTTCCTAGTTTGACGCCTCCGAACTTGGGTTTCTATTTTTCTAGCCGTGTGCACCATTTCTTCTAAGTCATGCATAGTCATGAGTTCTAATTGGTCTCTAATCTCAACATTAAGTCTGGCTAAGAACCTAGTCATGGTACTATCATGGTCCTCCTCTATACGACATCTAATCAGTCATGTTTCCATTTCTTTATAGTAATCGTCTACTGACTTAGTCCCTTGCCTTAAAGTTTGGAGACTATACCTAATGATACGAATTACGTACGTAATGCGTATGAAATACAACGGAAGATTATTATGTCTTGACAATTATCAAAGTGTCACTCGAAAATTACAAGGGGTGACCGAATTTGAATGGATTTCGGCCGTGGAGTAGTATGATATACGGATTTGGATGTGTTTTATCGAATTAGACCTATAACTCGATAAAGGTAATCTCTTCTCAAGACCTATTGAGAATTGATCAAGTTAAAATCTCGAGACGCGTCGAAACAATAACTAAAGTTTTGTTGAACTCGTCCAACGTATATTTCAAAGAAATACAAGGTTTATTGATTTTCAAGATGATTACAAATACAACAAGTACTACTATATATAGTAGTTTCCAACTATAAGAAAATACAACAAAACAAGAAAATGAAGCTTCCTATCTTGCTATCATTCGGCCGAAATATCCAAGGAGTAGATACCAAGCCTCTTGGTTTTATTAGGTGATTATGACATGAAGAAATCTTTGATGAATCTTGGACTTATTATGGTGATGGTGACATGAAAAAGATATTTGATGAAAGTCTTCATCAAATCTTATGCTTAGGCCGATTTTGTAGTGAGGTGGGGAAGGAGAAATATCTTCATGCATCTTGACAAATCATGAGTCCCTTTCAAGCATGATATGGCCGAATTTTCATGCTTTCGGACCGATTCCGTCGTCGAGTTTTACGTTACTCCGGTTCCGATTAACAACGTAACTCCAATCCGCGTGTTCTTTCCTCCCAAGTATAATGATGCATGACCATGCGAATTTGTATCGTCGTGGATGTCGATTTTTATTGGAGCTTCTTCGATTGGAATATTAGGTATCGTATCATTCCCTCCTTCTTTGAAAGGAATTGACCTCAATTCCGTAATGCCATCGTCGTCAAGGTAAGGCGAGAGATCACCTACGTTGAATGTCGCGTGTACTCGTGTCGCCGGAAGTTCTACTTTGTAGGCGTTGTCGTTCACTTTTCCCACAATTTTGTACGGACCTTCGGCTCTCGGCATTAATTTGTTCTTGCGTTTGCTTGGGAATCGTTCTTTTCTCAAATGTATCCAAACTAAGTCGCCAACATCAAATAATCTCGCTTTTTTATTTTTGTTCGACTTCCGTTTGTAAATTTCATTCACTTCTTTAATCCGCTCTCGTACCTTTTCATGTAACTTCATCATTGACTTGAGTTTTGATTCTGCGTCTTTGTGAACCAATTCGTCGCTCGGCAATGGAATCAAATCCAATGGCATGTGCGGATTTATTCCGTATACTACTTCGAAAGGTGAATGGGCCGTGGCGAAGCCGGGTGATCGGTTGTATGCGAATTCCGCATGTGCAAGTTTAACGTCCCAATCCTTTTGTGTTTTATTCACCAATCCTCGCAATAATGCTCCCAAGGTTCGATTAGTCACCTCGGTCTGTCCATCGGTTTGTGGGTGATGTGAAGTACTGAATAGGAGTTTAGTACCCACTTTTCTCCATAAAGTATTCCAGAAGTAACTCAGAAATTTAGAATCTCAATCCGACACGATAGTTTTTGGAACTCCGTGTAAACGAACTACTTCCCGGAAGTACAAGTCCGCCACTGCATCATCGGTTTTGTGGCATGCTATAAAGTGAGCCATTTTCGAAAAACGGTCGACGACCACCATGATCGAGTCTTTGCCTCGTTGAGTACGAGGTAAAGCCACAATAAAATCCATCGAGACATCCTCCCATGGTCGTAACGGTATTGGCAACGGCATGTATGTACTTGGCTTGAACGAACTTTTCATCATGTGACAAGTGACGCATTTACTCACGATTGTGCTTACGTCACCATACATCTTTGGCCAAAAGAAATGCTCTTTTAGCACCTCTACGGTCTTAGCCGAGCCGAAATGACCGGCCAGTCCTCCTCCGTGCGCCTCCCGAACTAGCAATTCCCGAATTGTATGTCTCGGCACACATAATTTATTTCCCTTGAAAAGAAAGTCGTCCTGTAAAACAAATTCTTCGTACGGGCCCGTTTTACAACGGGTAAAAATTTCTCCGAAGTCCAAATCGTCACTGTAATGATCTTTCAAAGTCTCGAACCCCAACAAACGAACATCTAGAATCGACAGTAAGGCATACCGTCTTGATAGTGCATCCGCCACTATATTACTCTTCCCGTCTTTGTACTTGGATGAAAAGTGAAAAGATTGTAAAAATTCCACCCATTTTGCATGTCTCGGACTTAGCTTGCTTTGCCCGTTGATGTATTTCAACGACTCGTGATTCGAATGTAACACGAAATGTTTCGAACGTAAATAGTGACTCCAATGATCGAGTGCTCTTACGATAGCATAGAACTCCTTGTCGTAAGTACAATAATTAACTCGGGCGCCACTTAATTTCTCCGAAAAATAGGCGATGGGCGGCCTCTTTGAATAAGTACGGCCCGATTCCAACTCCGCTAGCGTCGCATTCCACCTCAAATGGTTGTGAAAAATCGGGTAACGTCAAAATCGGCGCTTCACATAACTTTCCCTTTAATTATTCACAAGCCTATTGGGCCGCCTCGTTCCATGCAAAGGTTCCTTTTTAAGACACTCCGTGATCGATTTGGCGATGGTGCTAAAATCCGGATGAATCATCGGTAAAAGAAGCTAGGCCATGAAATGATCGTACCTCCGTGATTGTTTTTGGTATCGGCCAAGACTTGATGGCCGCGATCTTCTCTTGGTCCACCGACACTCCTTCTTTAGAAACGACATAGCCGAGAAAGACAAGACTCTCGACTAGGAAAGTACACTTCTCCCGCTTTCCATAAAGTTTACATTCCCTTAGAGTTTCAAACACGTGCCGCAAATGTTCGAGATGCTCCTCTAAGGATCGACTGTAGATCAAAATGTCGTCTAAGTATACGACAACAAACTTTCCCAAGAAAGGTTTGAGAACCTCGTTCATCAACCTCATAAAAGTGCTCGGGGCATTAGTGAGGCCGAATGGCATCACCACCCATTCGTAAAGTCCATTCTTTGTTTTAAATGCCGTCTTCCATTCGTCTCCCTCTCGCATGCGGATTTGATGGTATCCGCTCCGCAAATCAACTTTTGAAAATATAACCGAGCCATGTAACTCGTCTAACATGTCGTCTAGTCTCGGAATGGGGAACCGATACTTGACGGTGATGTTATTCACGGCTCTACTGTCAATACACATTCGCCATGATCCGTCTTTTTTTGGTACAAGTAGGACTGGAACCGCACACGGGCTTAAACTTTCTCGGACATATCCGTGACTCATGAGTTCATCAATTTGACGTTGTAGTTCTTTGGTTTCTTCGGGATTACAACGATACGCCGCTTTGTTCGGTAATGGGGCTCCTGGTACAAGATCAATTTGGTGTTCGATTCCACGGATAGGTGGTAATCCCACCGGCAAATCTTCGGGAAATACATCCGCGAACTCGTGTAACAGTGTATCTATCTCTCCTTCGTGGTGTGATTTGGTAGCAAGGTTTCGGAATTCTTTGATCATCATTAAATAAACACGTTCGCCATCATCAATGGCGTGTTCGACTTCTTTCTCGTTGGCAAGCATCGTAAGTTTCGGCCCTTCGCTTTTTTTTGAACTCATCGTTCGGATAGATTGAGGTGACATAGGTTTAAGAACAATTTTTTTACCTTTGTCACGTAACTCATACTCGTTACTCCTCCCTCGATGTAGTACGTCCCGATCAAATAACCAAGGTCTTCCCAATAATACGTGACATGCGTCCATCGGTAGTACATCGCATGTAATATCATCGCCATACGAACCCATGGTGAGTCCGACCTTCACTTGTCTTGAAACTTTCACCTTATTTCCATCATCGAGCCAATGGAGTGCATACGGTTTTGGATGAGCCGTGGTGATTAATCCGAGCTTTGAGACCATCTCGCTTGATGCCACGTTTGTACAACTTCCACCGTCAATGATCAAGCTACACCATTTCTCTCCGACACGACACTTCGTGTGAAAGATTTGGTCTCGTTGTTCTACGTCACTCGAAGTGCCCGTTTGTAACATGCGAAGGGCGAGGTTCGTGTCATAGTTGGGCATCGTATTCCTCGCATTCTTCTTCTTCTTCGTCGACTTCCAAGTTAAAGACGTCTCCATTCTTTCTTCTTCGGCTAGTAATTCTTCTCGGACGGCTATGGCTTCTCGTAGCGTCACAATTCTTCGATTTGGACAAGCACTTTGATAGTGTCCAAATCCTTGACATTTGAAACAGGACTTTAGATAGGCTTGTTTCTTTTGGGGTGATAGGAGTTTTGGAATGGTAGTAACGGGTGGACTTGTGGTGACAGTTTTGGAAACGAGCTAGAACTCGCGCCAAAGTTGGTATTTCCGTATTTAGATGGGAATTCGGGTTTAGAAAGTTTTGTCTTGTTTTGATTTTCCGACTTTATGCAAAGTCCGCATAAAGTATCAAAGTCGGAATAGGGGTAGAGTTCCACGGAATTAGCAATATTTTTATTCAAACCTCGTAGGAAACGGGACATCCGTAATTCTTCGCTTTCTTCAAGTTCTCCCATCAAGGATAAGTTTTCAAACTCCTCGATGTACTCCTCGACACTTAGCTTTCCTTGCGTGAGGTCGAAATTTTTCGATACAAGCTTAACTTGTGTGTAGCGGGACATATCTTTTTCGTAGTTTCTTTTTAGAGAATCCCACGAACGTATCTTCTCTTTTCCACGAACTCTTTGTGTCTTCATTCGCTCAAACCAAAGGGAAGCTCCCTTTCCAAGTTTGAGAATCGCATACTTGCAACGTACCTCGTCATTGAGATCCTTGAACTCAAACATTCGTTCAATTTTCCTTTCCCACTCCAAATAAACCTCGGGATCGGTGCCGCCTACGAACTCCGGAAGTTCGCTTGTCTTGTATTCATCAGCATGTCGTGGTGCATGCATGGTGTCGTATCCTCGTCGTGCATGGATTCTGGGCTCCGGTAAGCCGCGAAGAACGTCACGTAGTTGTGCTACTTCTTCATCGGTGAATGCCATCTTCTTGAGTAACGTCGAGAACCGTGAGACAAATGGCTCCGATACCACTTATGATACGAATTACGTACGTAATGCGTATGAAATACAACGGAAGATTATTATGTCTTGACAATTATCAAAGTGTCACTCGAAAATTACAAGGGGTGACCGAATTTGAATGGATTTCGGCCGTGGAGTAGTATGATATACGGATTTGGATGTGTTTTATCGAATTAGACCTATAACTCGATAAAGGTAATCTCTTCTCAAGACCTATTGAGAATTGATCAAGTTAAAATCTCGAGACGCGTCGAAACAATAACTAAAGTTTTGTTGAACTCGTTCAACGTATATTTCAAAGAAATACAAGGTTTATTGATGTTCAAGATGATTACAAATACAACAAGTACTACTATATATAGTAGTTTCCAACTATAAGAAAATACAACAAAACAAGAAAATGAAGCTTCCTATCTTGCTATCATTCAGCCGAAATATCCAAGGAGTAGATACCAAGCCTCTTGGTTTTATTAGGTGATTATGACATGAAGAAATCTTTGATGAATCTTGGACTTATTATGGTGATGGTGACATGAAGAAGATATTTGATGAAAGTCTTCATCAAATCTTATGCTTGGGCCGATTTTGTAGTGAGGTGGGGAAGGAGAAATATCTTCATGCATCTTGACAAATCATGAGTCCCTTTCAAGCATGATATGGCCGAATTTTCATGCTTTCGGACCGATTCCGTCGTCGAGTTTTACGTTACTCCGGTTCCGATTAACAACGTAACTCCAATCCGCGTGTTCTTTTCTCCCAAGTATAATGATGCATGACCATGCGAATTTGTATCGTCGTGGATGTCGATTTTTATTGGAGCTTCTTCGATTGGAATATTAGGTATCGTATCACCTAAGGTCCCTCATGTAATATCTAGGAACAAATCTTTTCTTCATCACTCGCTTCAGTTCTTCCCATGTATCTATGGGTCTTTCCCCACGTCGATGCCTAAGTTAAACTATATGATCCCACCATACAAGAGCGTACCCGGTGAACTCTACAGTGGCTATCTTAACCTTCTTAAGATCAGAAAAATTTCGACACTCAAATTGTCCCTCGACCTTCCTAACCCATTCAAAATAAGTTTCGGGGTCAGATTTGCCTTCAAAAGGTGGTATGGAGAACTTAACACTACTTAAGTTATCATCTATCCGTATTCGTTGTTCTCTAGGTTCTTGGTTGATCCTAGGCTGTCTATCATCCTCAAAATACTCGTCATATTCATCTCCCGGATAGTATTCGGGTGGTGGAGGGACTGCCCTAACTCTACCCCTTTCTCTACCTCTATACCGTGAATCCCTTCCTCCCATCATGGGTTCTCTCTCGATCCTCCCTGTTTCTAATAGTAGGTTCGGGAGTTGGTGACGTTCTATGGGATTTCAGCTCTTCCCTCATTTCCAACATCATGTTTTCCATCCTTCGTATGTAGGATGTCAGGCCTTCGAGTTGGAATTGCACATCACGGAAGCTTTGGATTTTATTAGTAACTGGGTCGTCGCTTAAGACTTCTTCCTCATCTACGGGATCCTTCCCAGCTTGTCTAAGGGCTGGAGTTTCTCCATCCTTCGAGTTTCTTGATCCTGTTATCATGATACTAAGTGATTCAAAACAGTAAGCAAGTATCGAGTAGCTTACTTAAAACACAACAACTTAACTCCAATGCGAATCACAAAATTATTTATATATATAGATATATGAGAATAACGATAAGAAAGGAACGACAAAACCGTTCTCCGATGCCAAATGATACCGACCGATACCCAACAGTGATACCAATACAGGGACTGTTGTGAATCGGGGTTGTGTGAAGCGGAAGTATAAGTTCTCGAGCGGAAGCAAACAAGCAGCAAACAACAAATAACAATAGCGGACAGCACTTCGGTACAGCAGCACTTCGATACAGCAATGTTTTGGACAACACTTCGATACAGCACTATTCGAACACCACGTTGATATAGCAATGTTCGGACAATACTTCAGCACGGTACTTCGGTACAACAATGGACTGTATTTTGGTACAGCGATAATGGATTGGACTTCGGTACAGTGACAATTGATACGGAAATGATGAGGGCACTTCAAACCCTTAGAATTAATTACTATAATCCCCTTAGAATCCTGTTCTAAAGAAACGTTTGGAATTATTCTAAGAACTCAAGTTTCTGTGATTAAGACTTAACAATTTTATGAACTAAAATTGTAAGAATGTAGAAGTGAGAATTATAAGAATAACACTCAAGAAAATTCGAGCAACAGCTCTGATTCTAGCACAAGGCCGAAATATCTTTTTGATTTCAAAAGTTGTATATCCTTTTCGTTACCTAAAGATCTCCTTTTATAGGAGTGTACACATTAAACTATGTTATCCCTGACATATTAAACTAAGGAAATAAAATCAAGTGTCTCTACTTTTAAGACAATGCAGGGCGGCTACACATGGGACTGGATTAAAAGGGAATAAACTAACAATAACTTAACTATAAAGTAAATAAAGAAATCTTGAAAAGGTCTTGGTCTTCACAATCCTCACGTTCACTTTGAAGCTTTCACATGCTGAAGTCACCTTTTCCAAGACAATACCAAACATCACACCTTCTTTGAAGCTTCCTCATGCCTAAGTCTAATTTCCAAGCTAAGGATGGATTAATCATCAAATCGACCTTCGGTTGTTCATCCTTTTTATAGAGTATTTCTCTTTTCGAGTTTTTATGATTTAACTCTCATTTTCAGGAAATACGACAAAGACGCCCTCACGCCATTATTTAGGCAATATCTGGGGTCCGCCCTCAAGCTTTCTGTTTTTAGCTATATCTGGGCTTAGGATTTGAACAACTGTCAGGCCTTCTTGAATCTCAAGTAGATCCACCGTTGCACAGTCACTAAACTTAGACATGATTTCCACTTCCAATTTGGGCAGCTTAAGGACGAGCTTGTCTTCTTCTTTTCTTTGGACGTGAATTCTTCTAGGTTCAGGGTCTTTATTCAGTGCACTCCAAGCAGCCTCAGTGTAAGGGTCTTCAAGAGAGGATTTGATCGAGGTCATACAGTAAACCTCTTGAGTAGGAACCGAGTTGTCTTCGTAAGAGTTAATAACAGATATTAAGGTAACAGGTGAGGAACGTGCATTAAATTTATTTTGTGAGGTGGTGCTAGTGTCACTCGTTCTCAACATTTCACTCGTTTGTTCTCTCAACTTCCTAGCATGTGCACGTGTGATAGGACCAGTGGGGTCCATGACGGTTCCAACCGTTCCTAACTCTCTTGGTAGCATAACCGTGTTTGTATCAGAATGGCTTAAGCACCTCATTCATCAAGCGCATGAAGGTACTCGGCGCATTTGTAAGGCCGAACGGCATAACGGTCCATTCATACAGTCCGTGTTTAGTTTTGAAGGCCGTCTTCCACTCATCTCCTTCTCGCATCCGGATTTGGTGATAACCACTTCGTAGGTCAACTTTTGAAAAGATCACGGATCCGTGTAATTCGTCCAACATGTCATCAAGCCTTGGAATCGGAAATCGATACTTGATGGTTATATTATTCATGGCTCGACTATCAATACACATTCTCCAAGATCCATCTTTCTTAGGAACCAGTAATACCGGAACCGCACAAGGACTTAGGCTTTCTCGAACATACCCGCGATTCATTAGTTCTTCGATTTGGTTTTGCAATTCCTTCATCTCCTCGGGTTACATCTATAGGCAGCTTTGTTAGGGAGCGACGCACCCGGTATGAGGTCGATCTGATGTTCAATCCCACGAATAAGTGGTAAACCCGACGGTAATTCTTCGGGAAAAACATCCGCAAATTCGTGCAATAAGGCATCCATCTTTTCATCGTTCCGCACAACCATGTTACCATTCCGTGTCTCCTTCAGTATCAACAAGTATATGCACTCGCCATCATTAATAGCATGTTCCACATCCCGTTCGCTAGCAAACATGGCTAGTTTTGGTTTTTCACTCCGACTAGAACTCATAGAGTGAATAGCTTGAGGTGACATTGGTTTAAGCACAATATTTTTGCCCTTATCCCGTAACATTGCTTCTTCCTCGGTGTAAAACATCCCTATCAAACATCCATGGCCTTCCCAAAAGTACATGGCATGAATCCATCGGGAGTACATCTGATACGAATCGGTGAACATCATCAAGTACAAAAAGAAGATTATCCGACCAAGCTTGATTGAGTCGCAGGCGTACATAAAATCCTCATGCAAAATACACGGGCAAATTACCAATTCTCGCGCGCACGACGACTTCATAACTTACTCGTCCGATATCCGATTTAGGTGATTCAAGTGGCCATGGAAAGCTAAGAAAGAGAGCTACAAATCTTATGAAGACCATAAGACCAAATTCGGAACCATTGAATCCCAAAAATGACAAAACCGACAGCATCAGATTTGGTCCAATATCATGAAGATTTTATCCCTTTATTTTCTTTGTCTAAGTGGTAGCTAAACAATAAAAGAATGTCCAGCATTTCTTTTACAAAAGCAGCAGGATTCTTGGCAAAAGGCGGCTGTCAACTTTCAACTTGGAGACAAAGCCCAGCTTTTACTTTTGTTTGCAAGTGACATGGGGAACCTTTTATTATCTTTTCATTATTTTAAGAACAGCTTGTATTAGTTTAGTTTATCCTGTCAAAGTTACTTTTACCTATAAATAGTGGCAGTAGAGTTGTAATGAAGCAGATTTGAATGTTAAAGAAATTAGAATACACTTTGTGTTTTCTCTTGGTGAACGCTTTTCATCGAAAGCTGATTTTTATTCGACGCGTTTTCGAGTATTAATCCGATTGATTCTCAATAGGTCTTGAGAAGAAATCACTTTATCGAATTATAGGTCTAATTCGATAAAACAACTGTTTCTGTCCTGTCTCGATATTCTTCTTGTTTTCGATACAGTTTTATACTTGTTCGATATTGTTACTACATCCGATATTACCTCCATATTCATACGTTCGACTTATCATATTCCACTTGTTTTTATTTTCATCCGTGAATTTTACTTCCGCTATATACATACACATTCCGATCAGAATTCGGATCTAATTCGATAAACACCTTGTGCGTGTTCTTATTCGTCCGAATTTCCCTACTTTCGGACGATTCTCACATTGTTCCACACTTAGATTTATTGTTCGTGTTTCCTGTTCACAAAAGACATTTCCCTTACACGCGATACATGCTAGTATCCGATCGGGATTTCCTGTCATAAGTGTTGTTCGTTCTCGAGCAGATTCGGAATCATCCTTTTATTTGTCATTGTAGGGATTCTCTTTGTTCACTTCTTCTTTGTTCGGAAGTCTTGTATCGAGCGAACCTTGCTGTCCGTTATTCTTTGTATCGACGAGTTGTTCTTTGTTCGGAAGTCTTTATCGAGCAAACCTTGCTTTGTCCGTTATTCTTTGTATCGACGAGTTGTTCTTTGTTGGAAGTCTTTGTATGTCGGCAGCGTTCTTCTTTGTTGAAGCTGTTGTGTCGGCGAGTCTTCTTTGTTCGGGCTAACATGTAGCGGGCGTATTCTTTATTCGTCCTTGTTCGTTCGGTCAACATTCGATTACGGGTGGTTCTTTGTCCGATATTCTTTGTGTCGACGGGTTGTTGCCTTGACTACGGCTGAAATGTTTGATTCATTTCGAGTGAGTCTTGCTCGCTACCGCACGTGAAATAATCTTCCATTGTGCCGATAGAGAATTCGTATCATAAGTGGTATCGAGCCCAATGTCATCTCCTTGGGCGATTTATTCAACGAATTTTTAGTTGAGTCGGAAGAAAACAAAGTTTCCGTGGATTCGACCGTTGGATCGTCACGAAATTTTGACAAAGGTAAGCCAACTCATTGAACTACGATCGAGCGGTGGAGATCAGATTCTTTGATCATCTTCTGGTTTATTCTTCACGGATTTCTTGGCAAATTTTACATTCGATTTCTTGATCATTAGAAGAGATGGACTTTTCCAATACCGAATTCTTGGTAAAGCTACGTGATGCCTTACATGACTTACCGGAACCTCGACGAGGAGGAGAAGGCCTATGTTCCCCACGCCATACTAACGAGTTCGAGTTGAACGAACTTCCGAAGTGCATCGGAGGTACCGATCCCGAAATTTATTTGGAATGGGAACGTAAGATGGATCGCTTGTTCGAGTTTAAAGGTCTTAACGATGAGAAGCGTTGCAAATATGCAATTATCAAGTTGGTTAAAGGCGCTTTAGTTTGGTTCGAATGTAAGAAGAAGCAAAGGACTCGTGCTGAAAAAAAAAAGATCCGCTCGTGGGAGTCGTTGAAAAGAAAACTTCGCAAGAGATACGTACCTTTCGGCTCGAGTTCGGCTCTCAAAATCGTAACACCATCAGCCCCCAACTCGGTTTCTAAAGCTCTCGACTTGCCTAATGAGACGAGTTTCTTTGGAGGTGAGTTGTTTCATTGGCGAGGGTTCGATCATGTGCAAAATGTTTGCCCGACTCTTGCTACCCGAGACGAGTTAATAGCCGAGGAAGAACAAGAAAGGCTAGGCGACATTCTCAAGTTTGATATAGAGGACGAAGGAGAAGAAGAATGTGTAGTTTACGATGCTCCCGATTATGATACAGACTTAGTTCTTCGTACTTTAGAAACCAAATTGGTTTCAAATGATTTGGAGCATCAGGACGAGTTAACGAGTGAGGAACTCACAAGTATACATTTTAGTTCTACACAACCGTCCGTTTCCCGAGCTACAGAAGATGAAGAGATTGAGGACAAGGCGATTGTTCCCCAAAATTTCTATGAGGTTATTTCTATTATTGTTACAAAATTGGAGGATCCCAATCCAATTGTTCTCATTGATCCGGTTCCTGACACCGACCAACGTGAAAGCAGCGTGGCTGCGTATAATCAGAAAATAGTAAGGGAAGAATTCATTATTGAAGGGAGTGAGGATGCGATTTGTGTTCACTTGGCACATGAGTTGGAAATTACTCCGTTAAGCCATAAATCATCTTTTCGGGATTCTATTAAGGGGAATGGAAGACTCCTAGGTATGTCGTTTGTTTCCATTTTGCATGTTGTCCTTTTGGATACACAATCACAGGTTAAAGTCAACATTATGGACGAAAATTACATCTTCAAACCCGGAGGAGTGCAACCATATCCGGAGTACCAACCCTTCTTTCGGGCATTAGAATCACGAATGAAGCTTCTTGAAAAAGAAGGGAATGATGTGATCAAAACCGAGCATCCAATGAACTACAAGTCAAGTCTTAAAGTTCAAAATCTGGATTTGAGGTCAAATCCTTTGAAAGGGGGAGGGTATGATACGAATCGGTCAACATCATCAAGTACAAAAAGAAGATTATCCGACCAAGCTTGATTGAGTCGCAGGCGTACATAAAATCCTCATGCAAAATACACGGGCAAATTACCAATTCTCGCGCGCACGACGACTTCATAACTTACTCGTACGATATCCGATTTAGGTGATTCAAGTGGCCATGGAAAGCTAAGAAAGAGAGCTACAAATCTTATGAAGACCATAGGACCAAATTCGGAACCATTGAATCCCAAAAATGACAAAACCGACAGCATCAGATTTGGTCCAATATCATGAAGATTTTATCCCTTTATTTTCTTTGTCCAAGTGGTAGCTAAACAATAAAAGAATGTCCAGCATTTCTTTTACAAAAGCAGCAGGATTCTTGGCAAAAGGCGGCTGTCAACTTTCAACTTGGAGACAAAGCCCAGCTTTTACTTTTGTTTGCAAGTGACATGGGGAACCTTTTATTATCTTTTCATTATTTTAAGAACAGCTTGTATTAGTTTAGTTTATCCTGTCAGGTTACTTTTACCTATAAATAGTGGCAGTAGAGTTGTAATGAAGCAGATTTGAATGTTAAAGAAATTAGAATACACTTTGTGTTTTCTCTTGGTGAACGCTTTTCATCGAAAGTGATTTTTATTATTAAATAGCGTTTTGAGTATTAATCCGATTGATTCTCAATAGGTCTTGAGAAGAAATCACTTTATCGAATTATAGGTCTAATTCGATAAAACAAGCTGTTTACATCTGTCTCGATATTCTTCTTGTTTTCGATACAGTTTTATACTTGTTCGATATTGTTACTACATCCGATATTACCTCCATATTCATACGTTCGACTTATCATATTCCACTTGTTTTTCTTTTCATCCGTGAATTTTACTTCCGCTATATACATACACATTCCGATCAGAATTCGGATCTAATTCGATAAACACCTTGTGCGTGTTCTTATTCGTCCGAATTTCCCTACTTTCGGACGATTCTCACATTGTTCCACACTTAGATTTATTGTTCGTGTTTCCTGTTCACAAAAGACATTTCCCTTACACGCGATACATGCTAGTATCCGATCGGGATTTCTGTCATAAGTGTTGTTCGTTCTCGAGCAGATTCGGAATCATCCTTTTATGTCATTTGTAGGGATTCTCTTTGTTCCTGCTTCTTTGTTCGGAAGTCTTTGTATCGAGCGAACCTTCTTAACATCAGTTATTCTTTGTATCGGCGAGTTGTTCTTTGTTCGGAAGTCTTTGTATGTCGAGCAAACCTTGCATCCGTTATTCTTTGTATCGGCGAGTTGTTCTTTGTTCGGAAGTCTTTGTGTCGGCCAGCGTTCTTCTTTATTCGGAAGCTGTTGTGTCGGCGAAGTCTTCTTTGTTGAGCTAGAATGTGGGCGTGTTCTTTGTTCGTCCTTGTTCGTTCGGTCATTTGTTCGATTACGGGTGGTTCTTTGTCCGATATTCTTTGTGTCGGGGTTGTTGCCTTGACTCTGACTGGTATTTGATTCATTTCGAGTGAGTGCTGCTCGCTACCGCACGTGAAATAATCTTCCGCTGTACCGATAGAGAATTCGTATCAACATCACATAATACGTTATCTTCATATGAACCCATGGTTAGTCTAATCCTCACCTGTTTAGTCACCCTTATTTTGCTCCCATCATCGAGCCAGGGCAAAGTGTAAGGTTTCGGGTGAGCCGTAGTGGTCAGCCCGAGTTTAGTCACCATCTCGCTGGAAGCTACATTGGTGCAACTCCCTCCATCAACGATCAAACTACACCATTTATTTCTGATTTGACACTTTGTGTGAAATATTTGATCCCGCTGTTCCGAATCATTCGAAACAGCTTTGGCTTGTAGAGTACGCAGAACTAAAGCCGTGTCATAGTTTGGAGCATTGTAAGTCTCACATTCTTCCCCTTCTTCGTCCTACATGCTGAAATCAAATACATCACCCAGTCTCTCCTTTTCGTCCTCGACTAACAACTCGTCTCGGATCGTGAGAGCTTCTCTTAGTGTCACCACTCGTTTGTTCGGATAAGCATTTTGATAATGCCCGAACCCTTGACATTTGAAACATCTTACTTTAGCCAAACGTGTCTCCTTCGGCACGTAGGGGGTCTTAGGAATCGCAACAGGGACCGGAGTTGGTACAGTTGCCTTAGTAGTTGAACTAGAACCGACACTTGGGTTTCCAAATTTGACTGGAAACTCGGGTTTATACAACTTCATCCTGTTTTGAGCTTCCAACTTCACACATAACCCACATAATGTATCGAAGTCCTCGTATAGATATAATTCCACCAAGTTAGCTATGCTTCGGTTCAAGCCACGCAAGAATCGCGACATCTTCTGCTCCTCATTCTCCTCTATTTCTCCCATTAAGGTCAGATTCTCAAATTCCTCAATGTATTCACTGACACTCAATTTTCCTTGCATAAGGTCTGCAATCTTTCTGTACAAGGACAATTGATGCGATGCTGGTACATATCTCTTACGAAGTTTTCTTTTTAACGAATCCCACGAACGGATCTTTTCTTTCCCCGCACGGGTTCTTCGTGTTTTCTCTCCTTCGTACCAAAGCGAAGTGCCTTTCCCCAACTTGAGAATTGCATATTTGCACCGTTTCTCATCGTCGAGGTCTTTAAACTCGAACATGCGGTCAATATTACGTTCCCATTCTAAGTAAACTTCAGGGTCTGTCCCGCTAATGAACTCCGGAAGCTCATTAACCTTGAACTCTTCGACATGGCGTGAGGGTCGCTCATAGTCACCACACCTAGGTTGCCAACGCTAGTTGCGTTGTTCTGGCATGTCACGCAGTGCGTCGCGAAGTTTTGCCAAGAAATCAGCGTCGTTGAGATCCATAATGCCAAAGATCAAGAACTTGGTCTCCGATGCCACTTATGATACGAATTCTTACTTATGATGCGAATTCTCTATAGGTATAGCGAAAGGCTTTTTTGATGAGCGGAAGCGAGTAGCAAGGAACTGTCAGGAACTGATGACAACAGCTCGATATAGCAACAAGACAGGAACTGGCCGAATGGAAATGACTCGAAACAGGCAACCTCCAAACATCGGCACTCGAAATAGCAAGTTTCGGTCGGATGCTAATTGAAAATAGGAAACAAGTTTGAATGATCGAACAGCACTTGATGCGAAATCCCGATCAAGTATAACCCTGTATCGAAAATAAGAAGAATATCGAAACAGGATAGGAAACAGTTGTTTTATCGAACTAGACCTATAATTCGATAAAGCAATTTCTTCTCAAGACCTATTGAGAATCAATCAGATTAAGATTCAAAAACGCGTCGAATAATAATCAAAGTTTTGAAGGAAACTCGTCCAACACTTAAACAATACACAAGGTATGTTGTTTTATTATTCAAAATCATCTGCCTCATTACAACTCCATCGCTACTATTTATAGGCAAAAGTAGCCTGACAAGATAATCTAAACTATTACATGCTGGTCTTAAAATAAGGAAAAGATAATAAAAAAAGTTCCTCATGTCACTTGCAAACAAGAGTAAAAGATGGGTTTTGTCTCCAAGGTGATAGCTGCCTTTCATGCTGCCGAGAATCCTGTTACTTTTATAATAAAGAAAGTATTAAAGTTCTTTTTTTATTCTTTTGCCTTCACTACTTGGACCCCTTCCCCAAGATGCAAGTTGCTTATGCTTAAGTTACTCCAAGTCCGATTATCAAGGTAACTCCGGGTATCGAATCCGTTTTCTCGCCCAAGTATGTTGGAGTATGGTCGAGGTATTTTACGTCAATCCTTACTTCGTCTTCTTCGCTTGGAGTAGTCAGTTTCGTATCAGTTCGACTTCCTTTTGTACGCCTCATTTATCTCCTCGATTCGGTTACGTACTTGTTCGTGTAATTTCATCATTGACTTCAGCTTTGACTCCGCATCCTTATGCACCAATTTATCACTCGGTAATGGAATTAGATCTAACGGTATGTAAGGATTTAGTCCGTAAACTACTTCATATGAAGAGTGCGCCGTGGCATGAGTAGGAGAACGATTATAAGCAAACTCCGCATGTGCAAGTTTTAAATACCAGTACTTTTGTGTCTTGCTTACAAGACCACGCAATAGTGTTCCCAGAGTTCGATTAGTCACTTCCGTTTGTCCGTCGGTTTGAGGATGGTGCGAAGTGCTAAACAAGAGTTTTGTTCCCACCTTCCTCCATAGGGTGTTCCAAAAGTATCTACGAAATTTTGAATCCCAATCCGAAATAATAGTCTTCGGAATTCCATGTAAACGTACCACCTCTCGGAAATATAAGTCGCCCACATTGCTTGCATCGTCTGTCTTGTGGTACGCTACAAATGAGCCATTTTCGAAAAACGATCTATGACTACCATAATAGCATCCCTCCCTCGTTGAGTACGAGGTAAAGCAACAATGAAATCCATCGAGACATCTTTCCATGGCCTTTCCAGAATCAGTAAAGGCGTGTATACTCCCGGCTTGAACGAACTCTTCGTAATATGGCATGTTACACACTTACTAATTATGTCATTCACATCCCCCTGCATCTTTGGCCAATAAAAATGATACGAATTAACGTATGATATGTACGTAAATTCGTCGGAAAATGCAGCGGTTATCTTTATTTCCTCACAACACTCGTTTTTGTGTAACACTCGTGATATTCAACCGAAAGTAGGGCAATTCGGCTTTGCGAAAACACGAACAAAAATGAAAGTAGATTATTAAACTAGACCTATAGTTTGATAAAACAATCTCTCCTCAAGACCTATTGAGAATTGATTAAATTACAACTCGAAAACGCGTCGAATTATAATTGAAGTGTGCTGAAAATCATTCAACTAGAATACATAACATGTATTTCGTTTTTGCAAGCTTCAAGATGATTTATTCAAGGTTGAGGATGAGGCTATTATATAGCCTTTAGAACTTACTAATGAGTTCAAACAAGATCACCAAAATCTAGCTAAAATACAAGCAAGTAATAAACTAAGCTATCAAGACTTTTGACAAAGATAGAAAAATGACACAAGTTTGGCTCCTTCCTTAGCATTTCGGCCGTGGGGTTCTTGAAGTAGTGGACAAGATATTTCTCATGTGATATCTTCTTGCAAGTCTTTGATAAGGATAGAAAATGAGATCAATCATCTTGGTGTCTTCTTCCTCCTTGATTTCGGCCGATTTGGGAGATGGTGACATGAACTAAATCTTCAACAATCTTGATATGGTGGACTTTGAACAAAAATACAACAAACTTTGAAAGTAGTGGGGACAAAGATCCTTCATGGATCCTTCAAAGAATCGGCGAAATCTTCCCCTAACATGGCGATTTTGTATGCATGAACATGCATACGTATGCATGTTTTGATACGTCTAAGTTATCCTGGTTAGATGATTAAGATCGTTCCAATTTCGCGGATGTTCTCTCACCAAAGTACGTAGGTGCATGTGCATGCAACTTGGTATCGTCACCTACGTCGATTCTTACTTCGCTTGCTTCGTTTGGAGATGCCGTGTCGCATCATCCCCTCCCCTTTGAAAGGAATTGACCTCAATCGGTGATTCCCTCGTCGTCAAGGTAAGAAGATAGATCGCCCACGTTAAAAGTGGCGTGCACCCCATAGTCGCCGGAAGTTCTACTTTATACGCGTTGTCGTTCACTTTTCCCACGATTTTGTAAGGTCCCTCGGCCCTCGGCATAAGTTTGTTCTTGCGTTTGCTCGGAAATCTCTCTTTTCTTAAATGTACCCAAACCAAGTCGCCTACTTGAATAGTCTCGGTTTTACGTGATTGTTGGATTTCCGTTTGTATTCATCATTCACCTCTTTGATTCGATCATGTATTTGTCCGTGCAATTTGATCATCGACTTAAGTTTCGACTCCGCATCTTTGTGTACCAACTCGTCTTTCGGCAATGGAATCAAGTCTAAGGGTATATAAGGATTTAACCCGTAAACAATTTCGAAAGGAGAATGTGCCGTAGCATGTGTAGGGGATCGGTTATAGGCAAATTCCGCATGAGCAAGCTTCACGTCCCAATCCTTTTGCGTTTTATTCACAAGTCCTCGCAACAACGTTCCTAATGTTCGATTGGTGACCTCGGTTTGACCATCGGTTTGCGGATGGTGCGAAGTGCTAAATAAGAGCTTCGTTCCCACTTTCCTCCATAAAGTATTCCAAAAATAGCTAAGGAATTTGAATCTCGATCCGACACAATAGTCTTCGGTACTCCATGTAAGCGAACCACCTCTCGGAAGTATAAGTCGGCCACGTTGCTTGCGTCGTCGGTTTGTGGCAAGCCACGAAATGAGCCATCTTTGAGAACCGATCAACAACCACCATAATAGCATCTTTACCTCGTTGAGTACGGGGTAAAGCGGCGATAAAGTCCATGGATACATCTTCCCACGGTCTTTACGGAACCGGTAGAGGCATATATGATCCGGTTTGAATGAACTCTTCGAGATGTGACAGTTACACATTTACTTAAAACATTGTAAGCGTCTTTTAGCATTTTAGGCCAAAAGAAATGTTCTTTTAGTACTTCCAACGTTTTAGCCGTGCCAAAATGTCTGCTAAACCACCTCAGTGAGCTTCTAGGACCAATAATTCCCGAACCGCTTTGTTTTGGAACACAAAGCCTATTTCCTTTAAATAGGAAATCATCTTGTAACATGAACTCCCGACGGACCAGATTTGCAACGAGTAAAAATTTCTCCGAAATCCTCATCATTTTCATAGCATTCCTTCAATATTTGAAACCAAGTAAGAACCTCCAGTAGAAAGTAAGGCATACCTCCTAGATAACGCATCATAGCGACATTGCTTTTACCGTCTTTGTACTTGGATGAAAAGTGAAATGATTGTAGGAATTCCACCCACTGGCATGCCTCGGACTCGGTTTATGTTGCCGTTAATGTACTTTAATGATTCGTGATCCGAGTGTAGGATAAAATGCTTCGTCGCAAGTAATGACTCGATGATCAAGGGCCCGTGCGATAGCATAGAATTCTTTATCGTAAGTACAATAATTCAACCGAGCCCCATTCAACTTCTCCGAAAGTAAGCGATAGGTCGTTTACCTTGAATAAGAACCGCTCCAATTCCAACTCCGCTAGCGTCACTCAACTTCGAATGGTTGAGAAAAATCGGGTAGTGTTAGAATCGGTGCTTCGCATAACTTGGCCTTTAACTTCTAAAGCTCCTTGGGCAGCCCGTTCCATACAAATGGTCCTTTTTTAAACACTCCGTTATCGGGCTTGAGATGGTGCTGAAGTCTCGAATAAACCTCCGGTAAAAGAAGCAAGTCCGTGAAATGATCTCACTTCCGTCACGGTCGTAGGGGTCGGCCAAGATTTAATTGCTTCGATTTTTGTTTGATCAACCGCCACTCAGTCCTTGAAGCGACATAGCGAGAAAGACTATACTTTCGACTAGGAAGAACACTTCTCTTTTTCCATACAATTTTCGGTCCCTCAAGGTTTCAAAGATTAGCCTTAAGTGCCCGAAATGTTCTTGTAGTGATCGACTATAGATTAGAATGTCATCCAAATACACAACCACGAACTTCCCGAAATGGTTTAAGTACCTCGTTCATCAACCTCATGAAGGTACTAGGCGCATTTGTAAGACCGAAAGGCATAACGGTCCACTCATATAATCCATTTTTCGTTTTGAAGGCCGTCTTCCACTCGTCACCTTCTCGCATTCGGATTTGATGATATCCGCCGTAAATCAACTTTGGAAAAGATCACCGAACCATGTAGTTCGTCTAACATATCATCAAGTCTCGGGATAGGGAACCGATACTTGACGGTGATATTGTTCACGGCCCGACTATCCACACACATCCGCCAAGAACCGTCTTTCTTAGGGACAAGTAAGACCGGAACCGCACACGGACTCAAACTCTCCCGGACATATCCGCGGTCCAAAAGCTCTTCGACTTGTCGTTGTAACTCCTTCGTCTCCTCGGGATTACATCTATATGCGGCTTTATTAGGAAGTGGTGCTCGGTATAAGATCAATTTGGTGTTCGATACCGCGAATAGGTGGTAAACCCGACGGTAATTCTTGGGAAAAACATCCTCAAATTCACGTAACAACACATCTAGCTCTCCGTCATTTTGTACTCCTATGTTCTCGTCCGTGTCTCTTTAAACATCACCAAGTATACTCGCTCCCGTCATTAATGGCATGTTCCATTTCTCTTTCACTAGCAAGCATGGTAAGTTTCGGTTTCTCCACTCGACTAGAACTCATCGAACGGATGGCTTGCGGGGACATCGGTTTGAGTACAATCTTCTTTCCTTTGTCTTGTAATTCATATTCATTACTCCGACCTCGATGTAAAACATCTCGGTCGAACATCCTGATCGTCCCAAAAGCACGTGGCATGCGTCCATCGGGAGTACGTCACATAACACATCGTCTCGTATGATCCCATAGTTAAGTTGACCGTACTTGTCTCGTCACCTTCACCTTGCTTCCATCATCGAGCCAATGTAAAGCATATGGTCTCGGGTGAGCCATAGTAGTTAGCCCGAGCTTGGTGACCATCTCGTTTGATGCCACATTCGTGCAACTCCCTCCGTCTATTATCAAGCTACACCATTTTTCTCCGACTTTGCATTTGGAATGAAAAATCTGGTCTCTTTGTTCCGTGTCACTTGGAATAATTTTGGTATGTAATGCTCGAAGCACTAAAGTAGTATCATATTCGGAGCGTCATAAGTCTTGCAATCTTCATTTTCTTCCTCGGCCTCCACGTTAAGTACGTCACCAAGGCCTTCCTTCTCGTCCTCGACTAAAAGTTCGTCTCGGACCGCAAGAGCTTCTCTCAAAGTGACCACCGTTTATTTGGACATGCATTTTGATAGTGACCAAAGCCTTGACATTTAAAGCATCGTACTTTAGCCAAGCTCGTTTCCTTGGAAGCGTGAGGAACCTTTGGTGCCGGGGTAGGGACTTGAAAAGGTGCGGTCGTTTTCGTAGTAGAACTTGAGCCGGCACTTGCATTTCCGAATTTGTATGGGAATTCGGGTTTGGTAAACTTCAACTTGTTTTGAGCTTCGATTTTTATGCATAGTCCGCATAAAGTGTCAAAATCTCCGTATGGGTATAATTCCACCGTATTTGAAATGTTTCGGTTTAGGCCACGTAAACGTGACATTCTTTGTTCTTGATTTTCTTCAAGTTCCCCATTAAGGCCAAGCCTTCAAATTCATCGATGTATTCTTCCACACTTAGTTTCCCTTGTACGAACTCCGCAATTTTTCGGTATAAGGTTAACCGGTGTGATGTCGGGACATACCTTTTACGTAGTTTCTTTTTAAAGAATCCCAAGAACGGATTTTCTCTTTTCCCGCACGAGCTCGTTGCGCTTTCATACCCTCGAACCATAAGGAAGCGCCCTTCCCTAACTTGAGAATTGCGTATTTGCAACGTTTCTCATCGTTAAGGTGTTTGAAGTCGAACATACGTTCAATCTTCCTCTCCCACTCCAAGTAAACTTCGGGATTAGTACCTCCGACAAATTCCGGAAGTTCATTAACTTTAAATTCGTCCACATGACGTGGTGAATGTGCGTCATATACTCCTCTTCTTGCTTGAAATCGTGGTTCTTGCATGGTGTGTAGTGCTTCACGTAGTTTCTCCATGAAATCGTCGGAAAAATCCATGATACGGTAGTTTTGATAAGAAAAATTGCCAAGAGAATTTCGCCAAGGAAGTAACCTTGGGCTCCGATACCACTTATGATACGAATTACGTATATAAGTGTACGTAAAACGTATAAAATACAACGGAAGATTATCACGGTTTTTACAGGTATCAAAGTAACAATGAAAATAAAAGGTGGTGGCCGAATTTATGTGGTTTCGGCCGTGAGGTAGGGTAGTGTATGGGTTTGAATGTGTTTTATCGAATTAGACCTATAACTCGATAAATATAATATCATTTATGTGGATACGTATCGAAATGATACGTATCGAAATGATACGAAGTGGATACGTATCGAAATCATACGTTATTGATACTCCGACCGATACGTATCCACTTACAAGTATCTTGAAGCTTGCAAAAACGAAATACATGTTATGTATTCTAGTTGAATGATTTTCAGCACACTTCAATTATAATTCGACGCGTTTTCGAGTTGTAATTTAATCAATTCTCAATAGGTCTTGAGGAGAGATTGTTTTATTGATACGAATCGGTCAACATCATCAAATACAAAAAAGAAGATTATCCAACCAAGCTTGATTGAGTCGCAGGCATACATAAAATCCTCATGCAAAATACATGGACAAATTACCAATTCTCGCGCGCACGACGACTTCGTAGCAGTTTTAGTATTTTGCCCATAACTTTCTCGTCCGAAATCCGATTCAGGTGATTCAAGTGGCCATGGAAAGCTAAGAAAGAGAGCTACAAATCTTATGAAGACCATAGGACCAAATTCGGACTCATTGGATCCCAGAAATGACAAAACCGACAGCATCATATTTGGTCCAAGATCATGAAGATATTTTCTCTTCCCCACCATAATAAAAATCGGCCAAAGCATGCTTGAAAGGGACCCTTGCTTGTCTTCATATCTTTCACAAGATATTGAAGAATCTCCTCATCCCCACCTCCTTTGAATAGGCCGAAAATTTCCTACTTGATGAAGACTTTCATCAAGTCTTTTTTCTACATGACAAATTCACCAAATAAAGTCCAAGACACTTGAAGATACCATATCCAAATCAAGATATCAACCTCCCCACAAATCGGCGAAAATGACCCCTTGATGAAGACTTTCATCAAGTCTTTTCTACATGTCAATGTCATCTAGTCCAAGATTGTTATCTTGTCCAAAATCCTTCCCTTCCCCACACATCTCGGCGAAACATGCTTGATGGAGACTTGTATTTTCGTTTTTCTTGTCTTTGTCATTTCCTTATCTTTTGTATACTACTATATATAGTAGTTCACCCTTGTATTGTGAAGAATCTTGAATCTTGAATATTAATAAACCTTGTATTTCTTTGAAATATACGTTGAACGAGTTCAACAAAACCTTGGTTATTATTTCGACGCGTCTCGAGATTATAACTTGATCAATTCTCAATAGGTCTTGGGAAGAGATTACTTTTATCGAGTTATAGGTCTAGTTCGATAAAACACATCCAAATCCGTATACACTACTACCTCACGGCGAAATCCATTTAAGTTCGGCCACCCCTTGTATTTTCGAGTGACACTTTGATAATCGTCAAGACATAATAATCTTCCGTTATATTTCATACGCATTACGTACGTAATTCGTATCATCTTCTTGTTCGATATTTTTTATTGTTATATCCGATATTATTCACATACAAAATACATCTGAAAACTCCATATTCGTAAAAGCCTTCCGCTATCATACACTTACATATACTCCGACCGATACGTATCCACCTCTCCCCGGATAATTCGTATCATAAGTGGTATCGGAGCCCAAGGTCATCTCCTTGGGCGATCAACTATATTCACCGAAATTTTTTTGTTGAAGTATTTAGTCACCTTCTTGGGTTGTTCTTCACGGTTAGAAGAATTTTCGCATAACATTGGCGATTAGCGCGATCGGAAGAAAACAAAGTTTCCGTGGATTCGACCGTTGGATCATCACGAAATTTTGACAAAGGTAAGCCAACTCATTGAACTACTGTCTGAGCGGTGGAGATCAGATTTCATCTTCTTGGTTCATTCTTCACGGATTCTTGGAAAATTTTACGTCCGACTTCTTGTCAAGAACTATCTCTTGATTCTTGTTATGGATTTCTCCGAGCTCGATTTCTTGATGACACTCCGTGACGCACTAAGCGGCTTACCGAGACGCGTATGCAAGAAAGACGCAGAGGCGATGCCAACGATATTGATTTCTTGGCCAAATTCCGCGGCATACCGGAATTTCACGGAGATAGTAATCCAAATGCGTGCATAGATTGGCCGTGCTTGTGAGGAGCACTCGGACTTCAAGTGCCCGATCAACCGCGCGTTTCGTTGGTGGCAAGGCGCCTCCGGTAGCGCCGCCGTCTGGTGGCAAAAGCGGCGATCCGTTCACAACAACGTAAGCCAAAAATCAAAGATTGGCAAAAATTCACAAAATATTTCAATCGAAGGTTCAAACCATACCACCACTCGTTGTTCCCCACCACCATTCCTTCGACACCCCGCCGCCGACATTCGGTCAAAGTTTTCCCCATCAAAGAATTTCCGGCAAAGCCTTGTGTCGATGAAGACGATGTTCCTACCACCATTTTCAATGAGGTAGACGAGACAGAGGTTTCAACGGCGCAATACAACGAAGAAGATGAGTTGAGCCGTGTTTCCCTAATTGATGAACACGGATCTTGCTACTTTGAGCATGGGCGATTGGTTATGTTGGCCAAATTGACCAAAGCGGACCAAATTATTTTAATGATGAGGAGCCGGTTAGTGTCATGGAAATTGGTCGGATTATGAAGGGCCACGATGTTTGATACCGAACGATTGTGAAGAGGAACCCATAATTGATTACGTGTTTCCCATTTTTGATGTTGTGCCGACGGCGATCCATGTCTCATTGTAAGTTATTTTGAAGATTTTTGTCCAAACTCCAATGAGGTGTTTTCGGTTCTTGATACGGAGCAAGAAGATGTTATAATTCGGAACATCTATATCTTGAGCCTTACCAAGATTTTGTTATGAAAGTAGGCAAGCGTTTTCCCAAGGCTTGAAGTGGCATCCGATGAAGAGCGACCTATTATTACTGTCGTGCTTCCCATTTCGGATGTCGGTTATATGATGATTCATATCATGATATCGGTATTACCTCGCAGAATAATTATTATTATTTTATTAATAATGATAGTTATTTTGTTGGTGATTCTCGAGAGGGCCCCACTACCTATCGTCTCAAGATTTTGGGTCATGTACGTCTTGCGGACATCTTCGAGATCAAATACTTAGAGGCTTTAGTCAATTATCTTGGTGAAGGAAGTTCGGAATTGAGGACAATTCCCTTTAAAGAGAGAGGGTATGATACGAATCGGTCAACATCATCAAATACAAAAAGAAGATTATCCAACCAAGCTTGATTGAGTCGCGGCATACATAAAATCCTCATGCAAAATACATGGACAAATTACCAATTCTCGCGCGACGACTTCGTATGATTTTAGTATTTTGCCCATAACTTTCTCGTCCGAAATCCGATTCAGGTGATTCAAGTGGCCATGGAAAGCTAAGAAAGAGAGCTACAAATCTTATGAAGACCATAGGACCAAATTCGGATTCATTGGATCCCAGAAATGACAAAACCGACAGCATCATATTTGGTCCAAGATCATGAAGATATTTTCTCTTCCCCACCATAATAAAAATCGGCCAAAGCATGCTTGAAAGGGACCCTTGCTTGTCTTCATATCTTTCACAAGATATTGAAGAATCTCCTCATCCCCACCTCCTTTGAATAGGCCGAAAATTTCCTACTTGATGAAGACTTTCATCAAGTCTTTTTTCTACATGACAAATTCACCAAATAAAGTCCAAGACACTTGAAGATACCATATCCAAATCAAGATATCAACCTCCCCACAAATCGGCCGAAAATGACCCCTTGATGAAGACTTTCATCAAGTCTTTTTTCTACATGTCAATGTCATCTAGTCCAAGATTGTTATCTTGTCCAAAATCCTTCCCTTCCCCACACATCTCGGCCGAAACATGCTTGATGGAGACTTGTATTTTCGTTTTTCTTGTCTTTGTTATTTCCTTATCTTTTGTATACTACTATATATAGTAGTTCACCCTTGTATTGTGAAAAATCTTGAATCTTGAAAGTAATAAACCTTGTATTTCCTTTGAAATATACGTTGAACGAGTTCAACAAACTTTAAGTTATTGTTTCGACGCGTCTCGAGATTTTAACTTGATCAATTCTCAATAGGTCTTGGGAAGAGATTACTTTTATCGAGTTATAGGTCTAGTTCGATAAAACACATCCAAATCCGTATACACTACTACCTCACGGCCGAAATCCATTTAAGTTCGGCCACCCCTTGTATTTTCGAGTGACACTTTGATAATCGTCAAGACATAATAATCTTCCGTTATATTTCATACGCATTAAATCGTAATTCGTATCATCTTCTTGTTCGATATTTTTATTGTTATATCCGATATTATTCACATACAAAATACATCCGAAAACTCCATATTCGTAAAAGCCTTCCGCTATCATACACTTACATATACTCCGACCGATACGTATCCACCTCTCCCGGATAATTCGTATCATAAGTGGTATCGGAGCCCAAGGTCATCTCCTTGGGCGATCAACTATATTCACCGAAATTTTTGTTGAAGTATTTAGTCACCTTCTTGGGTTGTTCTTCACGGTTAGAAGAATTTTCGCATAACATTGGCGATTAAGCGCGATCGGAAGAAAACAAAGTTTCCGTGGATTCGACCGTTGGATCATCACGAAATTTTGACAAAGGTAAGCCAACTCATTGAACTACGATCTGAGCGGTGGAGATCAGATTTCATCTTCTTGGTTCATTCTTCACGGATTCTTGGAAAATTTTACGTCCGACTTCTTGTCAAGAACTATCTCTTGATTCTTGTTATGGATTTCTCCGAGCTCGATTTCTTGATGACACTCCGTGACGCACTAAACGGCTTACCGAGACAACGTATGCAAGAAAGACGCAGACGATGCCAACGATATTGATTTCTTGGCCAAATTCCGCGACATACGGAATTTCACGGAGATAGTAATCCAATCGTGCATAGATTGGCTTCGTGCTTGTGAGGAGCACTCGGACTTCAAGGCTGCCCGATCAACCGCGCGTTTCGTTGGTGGCAAGGCGCCTCGCGGTAGCGCCGCCGTCTGGTGGAAAAAAGCCCAGCTTGATCCGTTCACAACAACGTAAGCCAAAAATCAAAGATTGGCAAAAATTCACAAAATATTTCAATCGAAGGTTCAAACCATACCACCACTCGTTGTTCCCCCACCACCATTCCTTCGACACCCCGCCGCCGACATTCGGTCAAAGTTTTTTCCCCATCAAAGAATTTCGGCCAAAGCCTTGTGTCGATGAAGACGATGTTCCTACCACCATTTTCAATGAGGTAGACGAGACAGAGGTTTCAACGGCGCAATACAACGAAGAAGATGAGTTGAGCCGTGTTTCCCTAATTGATGAACCTGGATCTTGCTACTTTGAGCATGGGCCAGTTGGTTATGTTGGCCAAATTGACCAAAGCGGACCAAATTATTTTAATGATGAGGAGCCGGTTAGTGTCATGGAAATTGGTCCGATTATGAAGGGCCACGGATTTGATACCGAACGATTGTGACGAAGAGGAACCCATAATTGATTCTGTGTTTCCCATTTTGATGTTGTGCCGACGGCGATCCATGTCTCATTGTAAGTTATTTTGAAGATTTTTGTCCAAACTCCAATGAGGTGTTTTCGGTTCTTGATACGGAGCAAGAAGATGTTATAATTAGGAACATCTATATCTTGAGCCTTACCAAGATTTTGTTATGAAAGTAGGCAATGACGTTTTCCCAAGGCTTGAAGTGGCATCCGATGAAGAGCGACCTATTATTCGTCGTGCTTCCCATTTCGGATGTCAGGTTATATGATGATTCATATCATGATATCGGTATTACCTCGAGAATAATTATTATTATTTTATTAATAATGATAGTTATTTTGTTGGTGATTCTCGAGAGGGCCCCACTACCTATCGTCTCAAGATTTTGGGTCATGTAAATCTGCGGACATCTTCGAGATCAAATACTTAGAGGCTTTAGTCAATTATCTTGGTGACGAAGGAAGTTCGGAATTGAGGACAATTCCCTTTAAAGAGAGAGGGTATGATACGAATCGGTCAACATCATCAAATACAAAAAAGAAGATTATCCAACCAAGCTTGATTGAGTCGCAGGCATACATAAAATCCTCATGCAAAATACATGGACAAATTACCAATTCTCGCGCATACGGCGACCGTACTTGATTTTAGTATTTTGCCCATAACTTTCTCGTCCGAAATCCGATTCAGGTGATTCAAGTGGCCATGGAAAGCTAAGAAAGAGAGATACAAATCTTATGAAGACTATAGGACCAAATTCGGACTCATTGGATCCCAGAAATGACAAAACCGACAGCATCATATTTGGTCCAAGATCATGAAGATATTTTCTCTTCCCCACCATAATAAAAATCGGCCAAAGCATGCTTGAAAGGGACCCTTGCTTGTCTTCATATCTTTCACAAGATATTGAAGAATCTCCTCATCCCCACCTCCTTTGAATAGGCCGAAAATTTCCTACTTGATGAAGACTTTCATCAAGTCTTTTTTCTACATGACAAATTCACCAAATAAAGTCCAAGACACTTGAAGATACCATATCCAAATCAAGATATCAACCTCCCCACAAATCGGCGAAAATGACCCCTTGATGAAGACTTTCATCAAGTCTTTTCTACATGTCAATGTCATCTAGTCAAAGATTGTTATCTTGTCCAAAATCCTTCCCTTCCCCACACATCTCGGCCGAAACATGCTTGATGGAGACTTGTATTTTCGTTTTTCTTGTCTTTGTCATTTCCTTATCTTTTGTATACTACTATATATAGTAGTTCACCCTTGTATTGTGAAGAATCTTGAATCTTGAATATTAATAAACCTTGTATTTCTTTGAAATATACGTTGAACGAGTTCAACAAAACCTTGGTTATTATTTCGACGCGTCTCGAGATTATAACTTGATCAATTCTCAATAGGTCTTGGGAAGAGATTACTTTTATCGAGTTATAGGTCTAGTTCGATAAAACACATCCAAATCCGTATACACTACTACCTCACGGCGAAATCCATTTAAGTTCGGCCACCTTGTATTTTCGAGTGACACTTTGATAATCGTCAAGACATAATAATCTTCCGTTATATTTCATACGCATTAAATACGTAATTGTATCATCTTCTTGTTCGATATTTTTATTGTTATATCCGATATTATTCACATACAAAATACATCCGAAAACTCCATATTCGTAAAAGCCTTCCGCTATCATACACTTACATATACTCCGACCGATACGTATCCACCTCTCCCCGGATAATTCGTATCATAAGTGGTATCGGAGCCCAAGGTCATCTCCTTGGGCGATCAACTATATTCACCGAAATTTTTTTGTTGAAGTATTTAGTCACCTTCTTGGGTTGTTCTTCACGGTTAGAAGAATTTTCGCATAACATTGGCGATTAAGCGCGATCGGAAGAAAACAAAGTTTCCGTGGATTCGACCGTTGGATCATCACGAAATTTTGACAAAGGTAAGCCAACTCATTGAACTACGATCTGAACGGTGGAGATCAGATTTCATCTTCTTGGTTCATTCTTCACGGATTCTTGGAAAATTTTCTGTCCGACTTCTTGTCAAGAACTATCTCTTGATTCTTGTTATGGATTTCTCCGAGCTCGATTTCTTGATGACACTCCGTGACGCACTAAACGGCTTACCGGAGCAACGTATGCAAGAAAGACGCAGAGACGATGCCAACGATATTGATTTCTTGGCCAAATTCGCGACATACCGGAATTTCACGGAGATAGTAATCCAAATGCGTGCATAGATTGGCTTCGTGCTTGTGAGGAGCACTCGGACTTCAAGGTGCCCGATCAACCGCCGCGTTTCGTTGGTGGCAAGGCGCCTCCGGTAGCGCCGCCGTCTGGTGGCAAAATCAAATGATCCGTTCACAACAACGTAAGCCAAAAATCAAAGATTGGCAAAAATTCACAAAATATTTCAATCGAAGGTTCAAACCATACCACCACTCGTTGTTCCCCCACCACCATTCCTTCGACACCCCGCCGCCGACATTCGGTCAAAGTTTTTTCCCCATCAAAGAATTTCCAGCAAAGCCTTGTGTCGATGAAGACGATGTTCCTACCACCATTTTCAATGAGGTAGACGAGACAGAGGTTTCAACGGCGCAATACAACGAAGAAGATGAGTTGAGCCGTGTTTCCCTAATTGATGAACCTGGATCTTGCTACTTTGAGCATGGGCCAGTTGGTTATGTTGGCCAAATTGACCAAAACGGACCAAATTATTTTAATGATGAGGAGCCGGTTAGTGTCATGGAAATTGGTCCGGATTATGAAGGGCCACCAGTATTTGATACCGAACCAGTTGACGAAGAGGAACCCATAATTGATTCTGTGTTTCCCATTTTTGATGTTGTGCCCGACGGCGATCCATGTCTCGCTGTAAGTTATTTTGAAGATTTTTGTCCAAACTCCAATGAGGTGTTTTCGGTTCTTGATACGGAGCAAGAAGATGTTATAATTCCGGAACATCTATATCTTGAGCCTTACCAAGATTTTGTTATGAAAGTAGGCAGCGAAGCGTTTTCCCAAGGCTTGAAGTGGCATCCGATGAAGAGCGACCTATTATTACCGTCGTGCTTCCCATTTCAGATGTCGGTTATATGATGATTCATATCATGATATCGGTATTACCTCGCAGAATAATTATTATTATTTTATTAATAATGATAGTTATTTTGTTGGTGATTCTCGAGAGGGCCCCACTACCTATCGTCTCAAGATTTTGGGTCATGTACGTACTGCGGACATCTTCGAGATCAAATACTTAGAGGCTTTAGTCAATTATCTTGGTGACGAAGGAAGTTCGGAATTGAGGACAATTCCCTTTAAAGAGAGAGGGTATGATACGAATCGGTCAACATCATCAAATACAAAAAAGAAGATTATCCAACCAAGCTTGATTGAGTCGCAGGCATACATAAAATCCTCATGCAAAATACATGGACAAATTACCAATTCTCGCGCGCACGACGACTTCGTAGCAGTTTTAGTATTTTGCCCATAACTTTCTCGTCCGAAATCCGATTCAGGTGATTCAAGTGGCCATGGAAAGCTAAGAAAGAGAGCTACAAATCTTATGAAGACTATAGGACCAAATTCGGACTCATTGGATCCCAGAAATGACAAAACCGACAGCATCATATTTGGTCCAAGATCATGAAGATATTTTCTCTTCCCCACCATAATAAAAATCGGCCAAAGCATGCTTGAAAGGGACCCTTGCTTGTATTCATATCTTTCACAAGATATTGAAGAATCTCCTCATCCCCACCTCCTTTGAATAGGCCGAAAATTTCCTACTTGATGAAGACTTTCATCAAGTCTTTTTTCTACATGACAAATTCACCAAATAAAGTCCAAGACACTTGAAGATACCATATCCAAATCAAGATATCAACCTCCCCACAAATCGGCCGAAAATGACCCCTTGATGAAGACTTTCATCAAGTCTTTTTCTACATGTCAATGTCATCTAGTCCAAGATTGTTATCTTGTCCAAAATCCTTCCCTTCCCCACACATCTCGGCCGAAACATGCTTGATGGAGACTTGTATTTTCGTTTTTCTTGTCTTTGTCATTTCCTTATCTTTTGTATACTACTATATATAGTAGTTCACCCTTGTATTGTGAAGAATCTTGAATCTTGAATATTAATAAACCTTGTATTTCTTTGAAATATACGTTGAACGAGTTCAACAAAACCTTGGTTATTATTTCGACGCGTCTCGAGATTATAACTTGATCAATTCTCAATAGGTCTTGGGAAGAGATTACTTTTATCGAGTTATAGGTCTAGTTCGATAAAACACATCCAAATCCGTATACACTACTACCTCACGGCCGAAATCCATTTAAGTTCGGCCACCCCTTGTATTTTCGAGTGACACTTTGATAATCGTCAAGACATAATAATCTTCCGTTATATTTCATACGCATTACGTACGTAATTCATATCATCTTCTTGTTCGATATTTTTTATTGTTATATCCGATATTATTCACATACAAAATACATCCGAAAACTCCATATTCGTAAAAGCCTTCCGCTATCATACACTTACATATACTCCGACCGATACGTATCCACCTCTCCCCGGATAATTCGTATCATTTCGATACGTATCCACTTACAAGTATTATCATTTCGATACGAATTAACGTATGATATGTACGTAAATTCGTCGGAAAATGCAGCGGTTATCTTTATTTCCTCACAACACTCGTTTTTGTGTAACACTCGTAATATTCAACCGAAAGTAGGGCAATTCGGTTTTGCGAAAACACGAACAAAAATGAAAGTAGATTATCAAACTAGACCTATAGTTTGATAAAACAATCTCTCCTCAAGACCTATTGAGAATTGATTAAATTACAACTCGAAAACGCGTCGAATTATAATTGAAGTGTGCTGAAAATCATTCAACTAGAATACATAACATGTATTTCGTTTTTGCAAGCTTCAAGATGATTTATTCAAGGTTGAGGATGAGGCTATTATATAGCCTTTACAACTTACTAATGAGTTCAAACAAGATCACCAAAATCTAGCTAAAATACAAGCAAGTAATAAACTAAGCTATCAAGACTTTTGACAAAGATAGAAAAATGACACAAGTTTGGCTCCTTCCTTAGCATTTCGGCCGTGGGGTTCTTGAAGTAGTGGACAAGATATTTCTCATGTGATATCTTCTTGCAAGTCTTTGATAAGGATAGAAAATGAGATCAATCATCTTGGTGTCTTCTTCCTCCTTGATTTCGGCCGATTTGGGAGATGGTGACATGAACTAAATCTTCAACAATCTTGATATGGTGGACTTTGAACAAAAATACAACAAACTTTGAAAGTAGTGGGGACAAAGATCCTTCATGGATCCTTCAAAGAATCGGCCGAAATCTTCCCCCTAACATGGCCGATTTTGTATGCATGAACATGCATACGTATGCATGTTTTGATACGTCTAAGTTATCCGGTTCCGATGATTAAGATCGTTCCAATTTCCGCGGATGTTCTCTCACCAAAGTACGTAGGTGCATGTGCATGCAACTTGGTATCGTCACCTACGTCGATTCTTACTTCGCTTGCTTCGTTTGGAGATGCCGTAATCGCATCATCCCCTCCCCCTTTGAAAGGAATTGACCTCAATTCGGTGATTCCCTCGTCAAGGTAAGAAGATAGATCGCCCACGTTAAAAGTGGCGTGCACCCCATAGTCGCCGGAAGTTCTACTTTATACGCGTTGTCGTTCACTTTTCCCACGATTTTGTAAGGTCCCTCGGCCCTCGGCATAAGTTTGTTCTTGCGTTTGCTCGGAAATCTCTCTTTTCTTAAGTGTACCCAAACCAAGTCGCCTACTTCGAATAGTCTCGGTTTTCTGTGATTGTTGGATTTCCGTTTGTATTCATCATTCACCTCTTTGATTCGATCATGTATTTGTCCGTGCAATTTGATCATCGACATAAGTTTCGACTCCGCATCATTGTGTACCAACTCGTCAATCGGCAAAGGAATCAAGTCTAAGGGTATAAAAGGATTTAACGTAACGATTTGAAAGGAGAATGTGCCGTAGCATGTGTAGGGGATCGGTTATAGGCAAATTCCGCATGAGCAAGCTTCACGTCCCAATCCTTTTGCGTTTTATTCACAAGTCCTCGCAACAACGTTCCTAATGTTCGATTGGTGACCTCGGTTTGACCATCGGTTTGCGGATGGTGCGAAGTGCTAAATAAGAGCTTCGTTCCCACTTTCCTCCATAAAGTATTCCAAAAATAGCTAAGGAATTTCGAATCTCGATCCGACACAATAGTCTTCGGTACTCCATGTAAACGAACCACCTCTCTAAGTATAAGTCGGCCACGTTGCTTGCGTCGTCGGTTTTGTGGCAAGCCACGAAATGAGCCATCTTTGAGAACCGATCAACAACCACCATAATAGCATCTTTACCTCGTTGAGTACGAGGTAAAGCGACGATAAAGTCCATGGATACATCTTCCCACGGTCTTTCTGGAACCGGTAGAGGCATATATGATCCCGGTTTGAATGAACTCTTCGAGATGTGACAGGTTACACATTTACTTAAAACATTGTAAACGTCTTTTAGCATTTTAGGCCAAAAGAAACGTTCTTTTAGTACTTCCAACGTTTTAGCCGTGCCAAAATGTCCTGCTAAACCACCTCCGTGAGCTTCCCGGACCAATAATTCACGAAAAGAATTTTTTTTAAAACTAATCCTATTTACTTTTAATAGGAATTCATCTTGTAAAATGAACTCCCCGAACGGACCAGATTTGCAACGAGTAAAAATTTCTCCGAAATCCTCATCATTTTCATAGCATTCCTTCAATATTTCGAAACCAAGTAACCGAACCTCCAGAGTAGAAAGTAAGGCATACCTCCTAGATAATGCATCCGCAACGACATTGCTTTTACCGTCTTTGTACTTGGATGAAAAGTGAAATGATTGTAGGAATTCCACCCACTTGGCATGCCTCGGACTCAGTTTATGTTGCCCGTTAATGTACTTTAATGATTCGTGATCCGAGTGTAGGATAAAATGCTTCGTCCGCAAGTAATGACTCGAATGATCAAGGGCCCGTACGATAGCATAGAATTCTTTATCGTAAGTACAATAATTCAACCGAGCCCGTTCAACTTCTCCGAAAAGTAAGCGATAGGTCGTTTACCTTGAATAAGAACCGCTCCAATTCCAACTCCGCTAGCGTCACACTCAACTTCGAATGGTTGAGAAAAATCGGGTAGTGTTAGAATCGGTGCTTCGCATAACTTGGCCTTTAACTTCTCGAAAGCTCCTTGGGCAGCCCGTTCCATACAAATGGTCCTTTTTTAAACACTCCGTTATCGGGCTTGAGATGGTGCTGAAGTCTCGAATAAACCTCCGGAAAGAAGCAAGTCCGTGAAATGATCTCACTTCCGTCCACGGTCGTAGGGTCGCCAAGATTTAATTGCTTCGATTTTTGTTTGATCAACCGCCACTCCGTCCTTCAAACGACATAGCCGAGAAAGACTATACTTTCGACTAGGAACGAACACTTCTCTTTTTTTCCATACAATTTTCGGTCCCTCAAGGTTTCAAAGATTAGCCTTAAGTGCCCGAAATGTTCTTGTAGTGACTGACTATAGATTAGAATGTCATCCAAATACACAACCACGAACTTCCCGAAATGGTTTAAGTACCTCGTTCATCAACCTCATGAAGGTACTAGGCGCATTTGTAAGACCGAAAGGCATAACGGTCCACTCATATAATCCATTTTTCGTTTTGAAGGCCGTCTTCCACTCGTCACCTTCTCGCATTCGGATTTGATGATATCCGCTTCGTAAATCAACTTTGGAAAAGATCACCGAACCATGTAGTTCGTCTAACATATCATCAAGTCTCGGGATAGGGAACCGATACTTGACGGTGATATTGTTCACGGCCCGACTATCCACACACATCCGCCAAGAACCGTCTTTCTTTGGGACAAGTAAGACCGGAACCGCACACGGACTCAAACTCTCCCGGACATATCCGCGGTCCAAAAGCTCTTCGACTTGTCGTTGTAACTCCTTCGTCTCCTCGGGATTACATCTATATGCGGCTTTATTAGGAAGTGGTGCTCCCGGTATAAGATCAATTTGGTGTTCGATACCGCGAATAGGTGGTAAACCCGACGGTAATTCTTCGGGAAAAACATCCTCAAATTCACGTAACAACACATCTAGCTCTCCGTCATTTTGTACTCCTATGTTCTCGTCCCGTGTCTCTTTAAACATCACCAAGTATACTCGCTCCCCGTCATTAATGGCATGTTCCACTTCTCTTTCACTAGCAAGCATGGTAAGTTTCGGTTTCTCCACTCGACTAGAACTCATCGAACGGATGGCTTGCGGGGACATCGGTTTGAGTACAATCTTCTTTCCTTTGTCTTGTAATTCATATTCATTACTCCGACCTCGATGTAAAACATCTCGGTCGAACATCCTGATCGTCCCAAAAGCACGTGGCATGCGTCCATCGGGAGTACGTCACATAACACATCGTCTCCGTATGATCCCATAGTTAAGTTGACCGTACTTGTCTCGTCACCTTCACCTTGCTTCCATCATCGAGCCAATGTAAAGCATATGGTCTCGGGTGAGCCATAGTAGTTAGCCCGAGCTTGGTGACCATCTCGTTTGATGCCACATTCGTGCAACTCCCTCCGTCTATTATCAAGCTACACCATTTTTCTCCGACTTTGCATTTGGAATGAAAAATCTGGTCTCTTTGTTCCGTGTCACTTGGAATAATTTTGGTATGTAATGCTCAAGCACTAAAGTAGTATCATATTCGGAGCGTCATAAGTCTCGCAATCTTCATTTTCTTCCTCGGCCTCCACGTTAAGTACGTCACCAAGGCCTTCCTTCTCGTCCTCGACTAAAAGTTCGTCTCGGACCGCAAGAGCTTCTCTCAAAGTGACCACCCGTTTATTTGGACATGCATTTTGATAGTGACCAAAGCCTTGACATTTAAAGCATCGTACTTTAGCCAAGCTCGTTTCCTTGGAAACGTGAGGAACCTTTGGTGCCGGGGTAGGGACTTGAAAAGGTGCGGTCGTTTTCGTAGTAGAACTTGAGCCGGCACTTGCATTTCCGAATTTGTATGGGAATTCGGGTTTGGTAAACTTCAACTTGTTTTGAGCTTCGATTTTTATGCATAGTCCGCATAAAGTGTCAAAATCTCCGTATGGGTATAATTCCACCGTATTTGAAATGTTTGGTTTAGGCCACGTAAGAAACGTGACATTCTTTGTTCTTGATTTTCTTCAAGTTCCCCCATTAAGGCCAAGCCTTCAAATTCATCGATGTATTCTTCCACACTTAGTTTCCCTTGTACGAACTCCGCAATTTTTCGGTATAAGGTTAACCGGTGTGATGTCGGGACATACCTTTACGTAGTTTCTTTTTAAAGAATCCCAAGAACGGATTTTCTCTTTTCCCGCACGAGCTCGTTGCGCTTTCATACCCTCGAACCATAAGGAAGCGCCTTCCCTAACTTGAGAATTGCGTATTTGCAACGCTTTCTCATCGTTAAGGTGTTTGAAGTCGAACATACGTTCAATCTTCCTCTCCCACTCCAAGTAAACTGGATTAGTACCTCCGACAAATTCCTAAGTTCATTAACTTTAAATTCGTCCCACATGACGTGGTGAATGTCAGTCATAAACTCCTCTTCTTGCATGAAATCGTGGTTCTTGCATGGTGTGTAGTGCTTCACGTAGTTTCTCCATGAAATCGTCGGAAAAATCCATGATACGGTAGTTTTGATAAGAAAATTGCCAAGAGAATTTCGCCAAGGAAGTAACCTTGGGCTCTGATACCACTTATGATACGAATTAACGTATGATATGTACGTAAATTCGTCGGAAAATGCAGCGGTTATCTTTATTTCCTCACAACACTCGTTTTTGTGTAACACTCGTAATATTCAACCGAAAGTAGGGCAATTCGGCTTTGCGAAAACACGAACAAAAATGAAAGTAGATTATCAAACTAGACCTATAGTTTGATAAAACAATCTCTCCTCAAGACCTATGGAGAATTGATTAAATTACAACTCGAAAACGCGTCGAATTATAATTGAAGTGTGCTGAAAATCATTCAACTAGAATACATAACATGTATTTCGTTTTTGCAAGCTTCAAGATGATTTATTCAAGGTTGAGGATGAGGCTATTATATAGCCTTTACAACTTACTAATGAGTTCAAACAAGATCACCAAAATCTAGCTAAAATACAAGCAAGTAATAAACTAAGCTATCAAGACTTTTGACAAAGATAGAAAAATGACACAAGTTTGGCTCCTTCCTTAGCATTTCGGCCGTGGGGTTCTTGAAGTAGTGGACAAGATATTTCTCATGTGATATCTTCTTGCAAGTCTTTGATAAGGATAGAAAATGAGATCAATCATCTTGGTGTCTTCTTCCTCCTTGATTTCGGCCGATTTGGGAGATGGTGACATGAACTAAATCTTCAACAATCTTGATATGGTGGACTTTGAACAAAAATACAACAAACTTTGAAAGTAGTGGGGACAAAGATCCTTCATGGATCCTTCAAAGAATCGGCCGAAATCTTCCCCCTAACATGGCCGATTTTGTATGCATGAACATGCATACGTATGCATGTTTTGATACGTCTAAGTTATCCCGGTTCCGATGATTAAGATCGTTCCAATTTCCGCGGATGTTCTCTCACCAAAGTACGTAGGTGCATGTGCATGCAACTTGGTATCGTCACCTACATCGATTCTTACTTCGCTTGCTTCGTTTGGAGATGCCGTAATCGCATCAGCATGCCACATACTTTTGGGACGACCGTGGCTATTTGATAGAGACGTTTTACATCGAGGAAGGAGTAACGAACATGAATTACGGAACAAAGGCAAGAAGATTGTGCTCAAACCAATGGCACCCCAAGCCATTCGATCGACGAGTTCTAATCAAATGGAGAAACCGAAGCTTACTATGTTTGCTAGTGAGAAAGAGGTAAAACACGCTATTGACGATGGCGAGCGTGTGTATTTATTAATGATTAAAGAAACACGAGATGTTGACGTGATTGTGCAAGGCAAGAGAGATATCGATACCTTGCTACAAGAATTTGCGGATGTCTTCCTGGAAGACTTACCGCCGGATTTGCCACCCTTACGTGGGATTGAACACCAAGTCGACCTTGTACCGGGTGCATCACTCCCTAACAAGGCCGCCTATCGATGTAACCCCGAGGAGACAAAGGAGTTGCAAAAACAAATCGAGGAGCTAATGAATCGCGGGTACGTTCGAGAAAGTTTGAGCCCTTGTGCGGTTCCGGTTTTACTTGTTCCAAAGAAGGATGGGTCATGGCGGATGTGTATAGATAGTAGAGCCGTTAACAACATAACCATCAAATATCGGTTCCCAATTCCGAGACTTGATGATATGTTGGACGAGTTGCATGGTTCGGTGATTTTTTCGAAGGTTGATTTGAGAAGCGGCTATCATCAAATTCGCATGCGGGAAGGAGACGAATGGAAGACGGCTTTCAAGACAAAACATGGATTATATGAATGGCTCGTCATGCCCTTTGGCCTTATAAATGCGCCAAGTACTTTCATGCGATTAATGAATGAGGTACTTAAGCCGTTTTTGGGAAAATTTGTCGTCGTATACTTGGACGACATCTTGATTTATAGTCGATCATTGCAAGAGCATACCGGACACTTGAGGAAAGTCTTCGAAATCCTTAGGGATCAAAAACTTTATGGAAAAAAGGAGAAGTGTTCGTTTCTAGTCGAGAGTGTAGCCCTTCTCGGCTACATCGTTTCTAAAGAAGGGGTATCGGTTGATCAAACCAAGATCGAGGCGATTAAATCTTGGCGTACCCCCCAAACCATCACGGAAGTCCGATCCTTTCACGGACTTGCTTCATTTTATCGGAGGTTCATACGAGACTTTAGTACCATTTCTAGTCCGATAACGGAATGCTTGAACGTTTGTGTGGAACGGGGCTGCCCAAGGGGCGTTTGAAAAATTGAAGGCGAAAATGTGTGAAGCACCTATCTTGGCGTTACCCGACTTTTCACAACCTTTCGAGGTAGAATGTGATGCAAGCGGAGTGGATATTGGCGCGGTCCTCGTCCAAGGGAGGCGACCAATTGCTTACTTCTCGGAGAAATTAGGTGAGGCTCGACTCAACTATTGTACTTATGACAAGGAGTTCTATGCCATTGTGAGAGCTCTTGATCATTGGAGCCATTACCTTCGGCCGAAACATTTCATCCTACATTCGGATCATGAGTCTTTAAAATACATTAACGGCCAACAAAAGTTGAGTCCAAGACATGCTAAATGGGTGGAATTCTTGCACTCATTCCACTTTTTGTCAAAGTACAAAGATGGCAAGAGCAACGTTGTGGCGGATGCTTTATCTAGACGGTATGCCTTGCTCTCTACTCTTGACATTCGGTTGCTTGGGTTCGAAGCATTGAAGGAGTGTTATGATGGGATGTGGATTTTGGAGAGGTTTTCATTCGGTGTAAATATGGCCCATTTGGAGAGTTTACGTTGCAAGAAGGATTCCTTTTCAAAGGAAATCGCCTTTGTTTGCCCAAACACCCAATTCAGGAATTGTTAGTTTGGGAAGCTCACGGTGGAGGCTTGGCCGGTCATTTTGGTTCGGCTAAAATGTTGGAGGTACTTAAAGAGCATTTTCATTGGCCGAAGATGCAAGTGGATGTACACGACATAATTAATAAGTGTGTAACATGCCATATTGCTAAGAGCTCGTTCAAGCCGGGAGTATACATGCCTTTGCCAATTCCGGAAAGGCCGTGGGAAGATGTCTCAATGGATTTCATTGTTGCTTTTCCTCGTACTCAACGAGGGAGATATGCTATTATGGTTGTTGTAGACCGATTTTCAAAGATGGCCCACTTTGTGGCTTGCCACAAGACGGACGACGCAAGTAACGTCGCTGATTTATATTTCCGAGAAATCATACGATTGCATGGGGTTCAAAAAACAATTGTTTCAGATCGGGACTCAAAATTCATTAGCTATTTTGGAACAACTTGTGGAGAAAGGTGGGGACCAAACTACTTTTTAGCACGTCACATCATCCACAAACGGACGGTCAAACCGAGGTAACCAATCGAACGTTGGGCACTTTACTACGTGGTCTTGTGAACAAGACACAAAAGGATTGGGACTTGAAACTTGCACATGCAGAGTTTGCCTATAATCGTTCTCCTACTCACGCCACGGCACACTCTCCGTTCGAAGTAGTTTACGGACTAAACCCGTATATGCCGTTAGATCTAATTCCATTGCCAAGTGACGAGTTAGTGCACAAGGATGCGGAATCAAAATTGAAATCGATGATGAAATTACACGAGCAAGTACGTAATCGAATCAAGGAAATAAACGAGGCTTACAAAAGAAAGTCGAACAAACAAAGAAGGCCGAGATTGTTCGAAGTTGGTGATTTGGTTTGGTTGCACTTGAGGAAAGAGCGATTTCCAAGTAAACGTAAGAACAAATTAATGCCGCGAGCGGAGGGAACGTTTAAAGTAATCGCGAAAGTGAACGACAACGCTTACAAATTAGAACTTCTAGGAGATTATGGGATTCATGCAACCTTTAATGTTGGGGACCTCTCGCCTTACATCGATGATGACGGAATTTTGGAATTGAGGACAATTCCTTTTAAAGGAGGAGGAGATGATACGGAATCATTTGATATGAACGAAGAAGACGAAGTAAGGATCGATATAAATGACCTTACTACACGCCACGCACGGACTACTATGTATTTAGGCGAGAAAACGGACATAAGACGTGGAGTATCGGTCTCAGCGGCCCGTGTCATGCTGTGCCGGAAGGTCGACATCCAACCTGCCGGAAAAATATTCAATCTGCCGGAAAATGTCCAACCTACCGGAAAAATCATCACCTGCCGGAAAAATCACCACCTGCCGGAATTGGCCGATCACTGCCGACCGAACTCGGCCGTGTCGTCCGACACGGCCGTGCTGTACTCGTCCGGAAATGCCAAAGTCACTGCCCACAGGACTCGATCGTGTCTTCTGGCACGGCCGATTCGAACTCTTCCGGATAAGCTAGAACCGACTGCCCAGGCGCCCGACCGTGTTCCAGGACACGGTCGAGTCAATGCCGAAGCGCCGCGCCGTACCGAGTCACTGTCGGACGAGTCACTGTCGGAAGACCTCTTCGCGCCGCGACCGTGTCAAGCGGACACGGTCGAGCCACTGCTGGCCAGATGCGCGCCGCGGCCGTGTCGAGCGACACGGCCCGTGTCCGTATGGAAAAAAAGAGAAGTGTTCGTTCCTAGTCGAAAGTATAGTCTTTCTCGGCTATGTCGTTTCGAAGGACGGAGTGGCAGTTGAACAAACAAAAATCGAAGCAATTAAATCTTGGCCGACCCCTACGACCGTGACGGAAATGAGATCATTTCACGGACTTGCTTCTTTTTACCGAAGGTTTATTCGAGACTTCAACACCATTTCAAGTCCGATAACGGAGTGTTTAAAAAAAGGACCATTTGTATGGAACGGGGCTGCCCAAGGAGCTTTCGAGAAGTTAAAGGCCAAGTTATGCGAAGCACCGATTCTAACACTACCCGATTTTTCTCAACCATTCGAAGTTGAGTGTGACGCTAGCGGAGTTGGAATTGGAGCAGTTCTTATTCAAGGTAAACGACCTATCGCTTACTTTTCGGAGAAGTTGAACGGAGCTCGGTTGAATTATTGTACTTACGATAAAGAATTCTATGCTATCGTACGGGCCCTTGATCATTGGAGTCATTACTTACGGACGAAGCATTTTATTCTACACTCGGATCACGAATCATTGAAGTACATTAACGGGCAACATAAACTGAGTCCGAGGCATGCCAAGTGGGTGGAATTCCTACAATCATTTCACTTTTCATCCAAGTACAAAGACGGTAAAAGCAATGTCGTTGCGGATGCGTTATCTAGAAGGTATGCCTTACTTTCTACTCTGGAGGTTCAGTTACTTGGTTTCGAAATGTTGAAGGGATGTTATGAAAATGATGAAGATTTCGGAGAAATTTTTACTCGTTGCAAATCTGGTCCGTTCGGGGAATTCATGTTACAGGATGATTTCCTATTTAAAGGAAATAGACTTTGTGTTCCAAAACAGGCGGTTCGGGAATTATTGGTCCGAGAAGCTCACGGAGGAGGTCATTTTGGCACGGCTAAAACGTTGGAAGTACTAAAAGAACATTTCTTTTGGCCTAAAATGCTAAAAGACGTTTACAATGTTTTAAGTAAATGTGTAACATGTCACATCTCGAAGAGTTCGTTCAAACCGGGATCATATATGCCTTTACCGGTTCCAGAAAGACCGTGGGAAGATGTATCCATGGACTTTATTGTCGCTTTACCCCATACTCAACGAGGTAAAGATGCTATTATGGTGGTTGTTGATCGGTTCTCAAAGATGGCTCATTTCGTGGCTTGCCACAAAACCGACGACGCAAGCAACGTGGCCGACTTATACTTCTGAGAGGTGGTTCGTTGACATGGAGTACCGAAGACTATTGTGTCGGATCGGGATTCTAAATTCCTTAGCTATTTTTGGAATACTTTATGGAGGAAAGTGGGAACGAAGCTCTTATTTAGCACTTCGCACCATCCGCAAACCGATGGTCAAACCGAGGTCACAAATCGAACATTAGGAACGTTGTTGCGAGGACTTGTGAATAAAACGCAAAAGGATTGGGACGTGAAACTTGCTCATGCGTAATTTGCCTATAACCGATCCCCTATACATGCTACGGCACATTCTCCTTTCGAAATCATTTACGGGTTAAATCCTTATATACCTTTGGACTTGATTCCATTGCCGAAAGACGAGTTGGTACACAAAGATGCGGAGTCGAAACTTAAATCGATGATCAAATTACATGGACAAATACATGATTGAATCAAAGAGGTGAATGATGAATACAAACGAAAATCCAACAATCACAGAAGACCGAGGCTATTCGAAGTAGGCGACTTGGTTTGGGTACACTTGAGAAAAGAGAGATTTCCGAGCAAACGCAAGAACAAACTTATGCCGAGGGTCCTTACAAAATCGTGGGAAAAGTGAACGACAATATGTATAAAGTAGAACTTCCGGGCGACTACGGGATACACGCCACTTTTAACGTGGGCGATCTATCTTCTTACCTTGACGACGAGGGAATCACTGAATTGAGGTCAATTCCTTTCAAAGGGGGAGGGGATGATGCGATTACGGCATCTCCAAACGAAGTAAGCGAAGTAAGAATTGACGTAGGTGACGATACCAAGTTGCATGCACATGCAACTACGTACTTTGGTGAGAAAACATCCGCGGAAATGGGAACGATCTTAATAATCGGAACCGGGATAACTTAGACGTATCAAAGCATGCATACGTATGCATGTTCATGCATACAAAATCGGCCATACTAGGGGGAAGATTTCGGCCGATTTTATGAAGGATCCATAAGGATCTTTGTCCCCACTACTTTCAAAGTTTGCTTTCTTTTCAAAGTCCACCATATCAAGATCAAAGATAGAAGACTTAGTTCATGTCACCATCTCCCAAATCGGCCGAAATCAAGGAGGAAGAAGACACCAAGATATTTGTTGATTTTCTATCCTTATCAAAGACTTGCAAGAAGATATCACATGATGAATATCTTGTCCACTACTTCTTGGTGTCCCACAGCCGAAATGCTAAGGAAGAAGCCAAGCATTTGTTGATTTTCAATCTTTGTCAAAAGTCTTGATGGCTTAGTTTATTACTTGCTTGTATTTTAGCTAGATATTGTGTGATCTTGTTTGAACTTATTAGTAAGTTGTAATGGCTATATAATAGCCTCATCCTCAACCTTGAATAAATCATCTTGAAGCTTGCAAAAACGAAATACATGTTATGTATTCTAGTTGAATGATTTTCAGCACACTTCGATTATAATTCGACGCGTTTTCGAGTTGTAATTTAATCAATTCTCAATAGGTCTTGAGGAGAGATTGTCTTATCAAACTATAGGTCTAGTTTGATAATCTACTTTCATTTTATTCGTGTTTTCGCAAAGCCGAATTGCCCTACTTTCGGTTGAATATTACGAGTGTTAAACAAAAACGAGTGTTGTGAGGAAATAAAGATAACCGCTGCATTTTCCGGCGAATTTACGTACATCTTAATACGTAATTCGTATCAATGGCCGAATCCTTGACACTTGAAACATCGTACCTTCGCCAAACTTGTTTCTTTGGGTACGTAGGGAGTCTTAGGTGCCGTGACAGGGACATGAACTCGAACCGGCACTTGGATTCCCGAATTTGGAAGGAAATTCGGGTCTTGAAAACTTCAATTTATTTTGGGCTTCTATCTTTATGCATAGTCCACATAAAGTATCGAAATCTTCATATGGATATAACTCCACCGTGTTGGCTATGTTTTTATTTAAGCCATGTAAAAAACGGGACATCTTTTGCTCTTCGTTTTCTTCTAGCTCTCCCATCAAGACCAAACTTTCGAACTCTTCAATATATTCACCGACACTTTAGTTTGCCTTGCATGAAGTCGGCAATCTTCCGGTATAAGGTTAACCGGTGTGATGTTGGCACATACCTCTTACGAAGTTTTCTTTTTAAAGAATCCCACGAACGGATTTTTGCTTTTCCCTCCCGAGTTCTTCGCGTCTTTACTCCTTCGAACCAAAGAGAAGCACCCTTCCCTAACTTAAGAATTGCATATTTGCAACGTTTCTCGTCGTTAAGGTCTTTGAATTCGAACATGCGTTCAATTTTCCGTTCCCACTCCAAATAAGTTTCGGGATCGGTACCTCCAACGAACTCCGGAAGTTCGTTTACTTTAAACTCATCTGCATGGTGTATTTGATGTGCGTCATCCCTGCGTCTTGCTTGCATACGTGGTTCTTGCATGCTGTGTAGTGCCTCACGTAGTTTCTCCATGAAATCGTCGGAAAAATCCATGATAAGATAGTTTTGATAAGAAAATCGCCAAGAGAAATTCGCCAAGGAAGTAACCTTGGGCTCTGATACCACTAATGATACGAATTACGTATGAATATGGATGTAAACTCGTATGTAATGCAGCGGAAATATAGATGATCCTCACAACACTCGAATATGTGTAACGCTCGTAAGAAATAACCGAAAGTAGGGCAATTCGGCTTACGTAAATAAGAACAATATGAATGATTTATCAAACTAGACCTATAGTTTGATAAGGTAATCTTTTCTCAAGACCTATTGAGAATCGATTCGATTAAAACTCGAAAACGCGTCGAATTGTAATCAAGATTTCGATGAAAAGCATTCACCAAGAAAACACAAGTGTATTCTTATTTCTTCAACATACAATACATAATGAAAGCATGAACAAGACTACTTATAGCAATGTAGTCTTCTAAACAACTAAGGAATAAAAACAAGATCACATGATCTTGAAATGAAAAACAAAACATCAAAATAAAATACAAATGAATCAAATGATAGGGAGGGGGAATCACACAACAAAATGATTATAAGCCACCCCACATAACATGAAAGTCTAGTCATGACATGTGAGGGAAGGGAAAACAACAAAACACACAAAAATCAACAATAAAAAAAAGTTGGTTGGCTGCCGGACACGGGCCGTGTCGCTCGACACGGCCGCGGCGCACATCTGGCCGGCAGTGACTCGACCGTGTCCGCTTGATATGGTCGCGGCGCGAAGAGGTCTTCCGACAGTGACTTGTCCGACAGTGACTCGGTACGGCGCGGCGCTTCGGCATTGACTCGACCGTGTCCTAGAACACGGTCGGGCGTCTGGGCAGTCGGTTCTAGCTTATCCGGAAGAGTTCGAATCGGCCGTGCCAGAAGACACGGTCGAGTCCTGTGGGCAGTGACTTTGGCATTTCCGGACGAGTACAGCACGGCCGTGTCGGACGACACGGCCGAGTTCGGTCGGCAGTGATCGGACAATTCCGGCAGGTGGTGATTTTTCCGGTAGGTTGGACATTTTCCGGCAGATTGAACATTTTCCGGCAGGTTGGATGTCGACCTTCCGGCACAGCATGACACGGGCCGCTGAGACCGATACTCCACGTCTTATGTCCGTTTTCTCGCCTAAATACATAGTAGTCCGTGCGTGGCGTGTAGTAAGGTCATTTATATCGATCCTTACTTCGTCTTCTTCGTTCATATCAAATGATTCCGTATCAACTAGTCCTATTGATAAAGGAAAAGCTTCGATTTCTATAGATTTTGGTACAATTTCTACTCCAGTATCTTTGGGCCAGGCGGTCCCTAATGAAATTAATTGCAATATTTTTGGTAAGAAAAGGGGCCTTAAGTTTGTTAAACCAGAATTTCAAAATGGAGAGGTGATTGTGAAACCGTCTGTTAGTATTGGGCTAGAAGGTGCTAAGAGGTTGCAATTCACTTTGGTTGGTTATCTTTTGGGGAAAGCCCCTTCTCTCAATTTGATCAAAAATTACTTTCTGTCGGCGTGGAAGGGTATTAAGGAGGTGTTCTACTCTGAGGGGGGATTCTATTTCTTTAAGTTTGTTAGTGAGCAAGGTTTGACCAACGCGTTAGAAGGAGGGCCTTGGTTGTTTCAGGGACAATCCATTTTCCTTACCCGGTGGAAGCTTGGTATGTCTCTTCTGAAGGTTCAACCTAAACATGTCCCTGTTTGGGTGAAACTTCGTAATGTCCCTCTCAAGTATTGGACTTACGGGGGGCTCAGTATTACTGCTAGTGCTATAGGGAGCCACTTTTTGCTGACGTCTTCACCAGGAACTGTCTGAAAGTGGATTATGCCTGAGTTTGCGTCATGTTAGACGCTGATACTAGCCCGATTCACTCGTTTCTCATGGTTCTTCCATCTGATGGTGACTGTCCTTGTGTTAGGAGGGTCCATGTAGAGTATGAATGGTTACCAGTACATCAGTGTGGTGTTTGTAGAGTTTTCGGGCATCGTGATCAGGTTTGCCCGAGCATTGCAAAGCCTTTGGTTCAGAAGCAGGTTAAGCAGGCTCGTATTTATGTGGCTAAGCCTGTTCCCTCAGATGCTTGTGGTCCGGGGTCTTTGTTGGGTCTGGTTCCGTCTGGGGGGGTCGCTCAGGCTGAGGTAAGCCCAGTTGCTAGTTCCGGGTGCCCAGGTGTGGAGTTAGCTGGGGGCTTTAGAGGTCATAATGCTGGTTCGGGTCCGTTGAGTAGCGTCTCTACGTACTCCTTGGTTACTACCAGCTCTCCTAGCGTGTCGCCTAGGAGGGCTTGTGTTGGTGTGTGTGAGCCGTCTCACAACAGGTCTGCGGCTCTTTCCGGTCTTGAAGATGATATTGATTATGATATTCCTGATTTTGTCGGCACGTCGCTTTGTTCTAGTTCTTCTCCTTTGGGCCCCATTATTGATGCAGCCCAGGTTGATGTTGTTAAATGATCCCTATTGCTTTGTGGAATGTTCGTGGTCTTAACCGGACTGAACATCAGATCTCAGTCCGGGAGGTAATTAGCTCATTTAATCTTTATTGTATTGCTCTTCTCTAGACGCGAGTCTCGGTTGGTAACTATGGGCGTGTCTCTTCATTTATTTTTGGCTCTTGGAAGTGGTTCTCGGATTATAGTAGTGGGCCTGGGAAGAGGATCTGGATTGGGTGGGATCCTGGTTCTGTTTCTGTGGATATTATTGCTATCGAGTCGCAGTTTATTCATTGTCGTGTTACTCGTTTGCTCGACTCGTCCTGCCTTCTAGTTACTTTTGCCTATGGTTCTAATGATCTTATTGAGAGCCGACTGTTGTGGCAGTATATCACTGACTTCTCGGTATTACATGCTGCTGAGCCTTGGGTTATTTAGGTGATTTTAATGCTGGTTTGGACACTAGTGAGATTTTGGGAGGGGAAGCTCCTCATTCTGACGATGAGCCGCCCCTGGTGGAGTTCATAGAGCTTTGCAGGCGTGCGGATATTGAGACCCTTCCGATGGTAGGCTCTTGGTTCTCCTGGTGATGCGATTACGGCATCTCCAAACGAAGTAAGCGAAGTAAGAATTGACGTAGGTGACGATACCAAGTTGCATGCACATGCAACTACGTACTTTGGTGAGAAAACATCTGCGGAAATGGGAACGATCTTAATAATCGGAACCGGGATAACTTAGACGTATCAAAGCATGCATACGTATGCATGTTCATGCATACAAAATCGGCCATACTAGGGGGAAGATTTCGGCCGATTTTATGAAGGATCCATAAGGATCTTTGTCCCTAATACTTTCAAAGTTTGCTTTCTTTTCAAAGTCCACCATATCAAGATCAAAGATAGAAGACTTAGTTCATGTCACCATCTCCCAAATCGGCCGAAATCAAGGAGGAAGAAGACACCAAGATATTTGTTGATTTTCTATCCTTATCAAAGACTTGCAAGAAGATATCACATGAGGAATATCTTGTCCACTACTTCTTGGTGTCCCACGGCCGAAATGCTAAGGAAGAAGCCAAGCATTTGTTGATTTTCAATCTTTGTCAAAAGTCTTGATGGCTTAGTTTATTACTTGCTTGTATTTTAGCTAGATATTGTGTGATCTTGTTTGAACTTATTAGTAAGTTGTAATGGCTATATAATAGCCTCATCCTCAACCTTGAATAAATCATCTTGAAGTTTGCAAAAACGAAATACATGTTATGTATTCTAGTAAAATGATTTTCAGCACACTTCGATTATAATTCGACGCGTTTTCGAGTTGTAATTTAATCAATTCTCAATAGGTCTTGAGGAGAGATTGTCTTATCAAACTATAGGTCTAGTTTGATAATCTACTTTCATTTTATTCGTGTTTTCACAAAGCCAAATTGCCCTACTTTCGGTTGAATATTACGAGTGTTACACAAAAACGAGTGTTGTGAGGAAATAAAGATAACCGCTGCATTTTCCGGCGAATTTACGTACATCTTAATACGTAATTCGTATCATAAGTGGCATCGGAGAACAAGGTTACTTCCTTGGCGAAATTCTCTTGGCGACTTTCTTACCAAAACTACCTTATCATGGATTTTTCCGACGATTTCATGGAGAAACTACGTGAAGCACTACACACCATGCAAGAACCACGTTTTCAAGCAAGAAGAGGAGTATATGATGCACATTCACCGCGTCATGTGGACGAATTTAAAGTTAATGAACTTCCGAAATTTGTCGGAGGTACTAATCCCGAAGTTTACTTGGAGTGGGAGAGGAAGATTGAACGTATGTTCGACTTCAAACACCTTAACGATGAGAAACGTTGCAAATATGCAATTCTCAAGTTAGGGAAGGGCGCTTCCTTATGGTTCGAGGGTATGAAAGCACAACGAGCTCGTGCGGAAAAAGAGAAAATCCGTTCTTGGGATTCTTTGAAGAAAAAACTACGTAAAAGGTATGTCCCGACATCACATCGGTTAACCTTATACCGAAAAATTGCGGAGTTCGTACAAGGAAAACTAAGTGTGGAAGAATACATCGACGAATTCGAAGGCTTGGCCTTAATGGGAGAACTTGAAGAAAATCAAGAACAAAGAATGTCACGTTTCTTACGTGGCCTAAACCGAAACATTTCAAATACGGTGGAATTATACCCATACGGAGATTTTGACACTTTATGCGGACTATGCATAAAAATTGAAGCTCAAAACAAGTTGAAGTTTACCAAACCCGAATTCCCATACAAATTCGGAAATACAAGTGCCGGCTCAAGTTCTACTACGAAAACTACCGTACCTTTTCAAGTCCCTACCCCAACACCAAAGGTTCCTCACGTTTCCAAGGAAACGAGCTTGGCTAAAGTACGATGTTTTAAATGTCAAGGCTTTGGTCACTATCAAAATGCATGTCCAAATAAACAGGTGGTCACTTTGAGAGAAGCTCTTGCGGTCCGAGACGAACTTTTAGTCGAGGACGAGAAGGAAGGCCTTGGTGACGTATTTAACGTGGAGGCCGAGGAAGAGAATGAAGATTGCGAGACTTATGACGCTCCGGAATATGATACTGCTTTAGTGCTTCGAGCATTACATACCAAAATTATTCCAAGTGACACGGAACAAAGAGACCAGATTTTTCATTCCAAATGCAAAATCGGAGAAAAATGGTGTAGCTTGATAATAGACGGAGGGAGTTGCACGAATGTGGCATCAAACGAGATGGTCACCAAGCTCGGGCTAACTACTACGACTCACCCGAGACCATATGCTTTACATTGGCTCGATGATGGAAGCAAGGTGAAGGTGTCGAGGCAAGTACGGGTCAACTTTACTATGGGATGATACGAATTACGTAAGTAATGCGTATAAAACACAACGGAAGATTATCACGTTCACAATATTGATCAAAATTAGAAGGGGATGGACGAATTTAATGGGATTCGGCCGTGAGGTAGTATGATATACGAAGTTGATGTGTTTTATCGAACTAGACCTATAACTCGATAAAGGTAATCTTTTCCCAAGACCTATTGAGAATTGATCAAGTTAAAATCTCGAGACGCGTCGAAACAATAACTAAAGGTTTGTTGAACTCGTTCAACGTATATTTCAGAGAAATACAAGGTTTATTACTTTCCAAGATGATTTTACAATACAACGAGCACTACTATATATAGTAGTTTCTAACCGTAAGAAAGTACAATAAAACGAGAAAACGTAACTTCCTAGCAACACACCAATCGGCCGAAATACTTGATGACAATCTTCCTCAAATCTCATGCTTTGGATCGATTTTGTGGGGAAGGAGAAAATATGGTGAATTTGGTTTTATTAGGTGATGGTGACTTGATGAAAGTCTTAGGTGATGGTGACTTGATGAAAGTCTTTCTCAAGGTATAATATGGCCGATTTTGTGGGGAAACTTGATGATTTATTTAGGACATGATATCTTTCATGGATTTTGGACTAGATAAGATATGGAGGTGGGGACTTTGTTTGTTGTCTTGGCCGATTTTCAAAGAAGGTGGGGAAGGAGGTTATCTTCACTTATCTTGTGAAAGATATGAAGACAAAGGGTCCCTTTCAAGCATGTTTTGGCCGATTTTTCATGCTTTCGGACCGATTCCGTCGTCGAGTTTTACGTTACTCCTGTTCCGATTAACAACGTAACTCCAATCCGCGTATTCTTTTCTCCCAAGTATAATGATGCATGGCCATGCGGATTTGTATCGTCGTGGATGTCGATTTTTATTGGAGCTTCTTCGATTGGAATATTAAATATCGTATCATTCCCTCCTTCTTTGAAAGGAATTGACCTCAATTCCGTAATGCCATCGTCGTCAAGGTAAGGCGAGAGATCACCTACGTTGAAAGTCGCGTGTACTCCGTATTCGCCCGGAAGTTCGACTTTGTATGCGTTGTCGTTCACTTTTTCCACAATTTTGTACGGACCCTCGGCTCTCGGCATCAATTTGTTCTTCCGTTTGCTTGGGAATCTTTCTTTTCTCAAATGTATCCAAACTAAGTCGCCAACATCAAATAATCTCGCTTTTTTATTTTTGTTCGACTTCCGTTTGTAAATTTCATTCACTTCTTTAATTCGTTCCCGTATCTTTTCATGTAACTTCATCATTGATTTGAGTTTTGCTTCGGCGTCTTTGTGAACCAATTCGTTGCTCGGCAAGGGAATCAAGTCCAATGGCAAGTGCGGATTTAATCCGTATACTGCTTCAAAAGGTGAATGGGCCGTGGCATAACCGGTGATCGGTTGTATGCGAATTCCGCATGAGCAAGTTTAACGTCCCAATCCTTCTGTGTTTTATTTACCAATCCTCGCAATAATGCTCCCAAGGTTCGATTAGTTACCTCGGTCTGTCCATCGGTTTGTGGGTGATGTGAAGTACTGAATAGGAGTTTAGTACCCACTTTTCTCCATAAAGTATTCCGTATAACTCGTAAATTTGGAATCTCGATCCGACACGATAGTTTTTGGAACTCCGTGTAAACGAACTACTTCCCGGAAGTACAAGTCCGCCACATTGCTTGCATCATCGGTTTTGTGGCATGCTATAAAGTGAGCCATTTTCGAAAAACGGTCGACGACCACCATGATCGAGTCTTTGCCTCGTTGAGTACGAGGTAAAGCCACAATAAAATCCATCGAGACATCCTCCCACGGTCGTAACGGTATAGGCAACGACATGTATGTACTCGACTTGAACGAACTTTTCATCATGTGACAAGTGACGCATTTACTCACAATTGTGCTTACGTCGCCATACATCTTTGGCCAAAAGAAATGTTCTTTTAGCACTTCTACAGTCTTGGTCGAGCCGAAGTGACCGGCTAGTCCTCCTCCGTGCGCCTCCCGAACCAGCAATTCCCGAATTGTATGTCTTGGCACACATAATTTATTTCCCTTGAAAAGAAAGCCATCCTGTAAAACAAATTCCTCGTACGGGGCCGTTTTACAACGGTGATACGAATCGGTCAACATCATCAAATACAAAAAAGAAGATTATCCGACCAAGCTTGGTTGAGTCGCAGGCATACATAAAATCCTCATGCAAAATACATGGACAAATTACCAATTCTCGCGCGCACGACGACTTCGTAGCAGTTTTAGTATTTTGCCCATAACTTTCTCGTCCGAAATCCGATTCAGGTGATTCAAGTGGCCATGGAAAGCTAAGAAAGAGAGCTACAAATCCTATGAGACCATAGGACCAAATTCGGACTCATTGGATCCCAGAAATGACAAAACCGACAGCATCATATTTGGTCCAAGATCATGAAGATTTTTGTCTCTTCTAGTTTCAAGACTTGATACGATATCTAAATCGAAGAAGCTCCAATAAAAATCGACATCCACATCGATACAAATTCGCATGGTCATGCATCATTATACTTGGGAGAAAAGAATACGCGGATTGGAGTTACGTTGTTAATCTAACCGAGTAACATAAAACTCGACGACGGAATCGGTCCGAAAGCATGAAATTCGCCATGTCATGCCGAAAGGGACTCATGATTTGTCAAGATGCATGAAGATATTTTCTTCCCCACCATAATAAAAATCGCCCTAGCATAAAGATTTGATGAAGACTTTCATCAAATGTCTCCTTCATGTCATTATCCTTCATGTCCTAATCACCATGATAATTCCAAAAAGACTTGATATCATATCACCTTCCCACCATGATACCTCACGTCCCATACATATGTAAGTGTAGAAGACTTTCATCCTTCATGTCATTTTCCCTCAAGTCATAATCACCTACATAACTCCAAAGAGGTTGATATCATTATCTACACAAAATCCTCCTAATCACTTGGTATATTCGGCCGATTTGAAGCTTGCAAGAAAGGACAATTTGTGAAGACTTTCATCAAGTATCTCTTCATGTCACCATCACCTAATAAAACCAAGATTCACCATATTTCTTCTTCCCCACAAAATCGATCCAAAGCATGAGATTTGAGGAAGATTTTCACCAAGTATTTCGGCCGATTGGGATGTTACTAGGAAGTTTCATTTCTCGTTTTGTTGTATTTTCTTACGGTTGGAAACTACTATATATAGTAGTGCTCGTTGTATTGTAAACATATCTTGAATCTTGCAAGTAAAAAAAAAACCTTGTATATCTTTGAAATATACGTTGAACGAGTTCAACAAAACCTTGGTTATTATTTCGACGCGTCTCGAGATTTTAACTTGATCAATTCTCAATAGGTCTTGGGAAGAGATTACTTTTATCGAGTTATAGGTCTAGTTCGATAAAACACATCCAAATCCGTATACACTACTACCTCACGACCGAAATCCATTTAAGTTCGGCCACCCCTTGTATTTTCGAGTGACACTTTGATAATCGTCAAGACATAATAATCTTCCGTTGTATTTCATACGCATTACGTACGTAATTCGTATCATCTTCTTGTTCGATATTTTTATTGTTATATCCGATATTATTCACATACAAAATACATCCGAAAAACTCCATATTCGTAAAAGCCTTCCGCTATCATACACTTACATATACTCCGACCGATACGTATCCACCTCTCCCCGGATAATTCGTATCATAAGTGGTATCGGAGCCCAAGGTCATCTCCTTGGGGATCAACTATATTCACCGAAGTTTTTTTGTTGAAGTATTTAGTCACCTTCTTGGGTTGTTCTTCACGGTTAGAAGAATTTTCGCATAACATTGGCAGATTAGCGCAGTCGGAAGAAAACAAAGTTTCCCGTGGATTCGACCGTTGGATCATCACGAAATTTTGACAAAGGTAAGCCAACTCATTGAACTACAGTCTGAACGGTGGAGATCAGATTCTTTGATCATCTTCTTGGTTCATTCTTCACGGATTTCTTGGGAAAATTTTCTGTCCGATTTCTTGTCAAGAACTATCTCTTGATTCTTGTTATGGATTTCTCCGAGCTCGATTTCTTGATGACACTCCGTGACGCACTAAACGGCTTACCGGAGCAACGTATGCAAGAAAGACACAGGGACGATGCCAACGATATTGATTTCTTGGCCAAATTCCGCAGCATACCGGAATTTCACGGAGATAGTAATCCAAATGCGTGCATAGATTGGCTTCGTGCTTGTGAGGAGCACTCGGACTTCAAGGCTGCCCCGATCAACCGCCGCGTTTCGTTGGTGGCAAGGCGCCTCCGCGGTAGCGCCGCCTTCTGGTGGCAAAAATTGAAACAGTCCCGTTCACAACAACGTAAGCCTAAAATTACAGATTGGCAAAAATTCAGAAAATATTTCAAGCGAAGGTTCAAAGCCACATCTTACCACCAGTCGTTGTTTCCCCACCACCAATCCTTCGACGCCCCGCCGCCAACCTTTGATCAAAGATTTTTTTTTCATCGAAGAATTTCCAGCGAAGTTTTTTTTGACGAAGACGATGTCCCTACCACCATTTTCAATGAAGTAGACGAGACAGAGTTTTCAACGGAGCAATTCAACGAAGACGATGAGTTGAGCCGTGTCTCCCTAGTTGACGAACCTAGATCTTGCTACTTTGATCATGGGCTAGTTGGTTGTGTTGGCCAAATTGACCAAAACGGACCAAATTATTTTAGTAACGCGAAACAAGATCACGGCCTTATGCTTTCAAACGGCTAATCTTGAAGATGAACTCTTTGTCACCGACTTTGATATGACAATTTCTGCGGCATTTTTGATGACAAAGAAGACGATGGTTGAGTCGAGCCGCCTTATCGGAGCAAAGTGGGTCGTATGACTTTGTTGCGGTGCAAACGAGCCTAGTGGATTAATTTTTGATGAGACATTATTGGAGGAGCCCAAAGAATATTGAAACGGAGTGTTGGTTAGATTATGACGGACCGCCAAAGATTTGATGAGGAACCAATTGATGAAGAGGAATCCGTAATAAATCCTATGGTTCCCACCGTAATAAATTCTCGTGTTTTCCATTTTTGATGATGAACCCGAGAAATCGTGTTTCCACTCGGAGGAGGAACCCGATGTGGAGTTAACCATGCGTCCCATTTTATATCCACTCATGTCATGATATCGGTATTACTCAAGTGAGTAAATATTATTATTTTATTAATAATGATAGTTATTTTGTTGGTGATTCTCGAAGGGGCCCCACTACCTATCGTCTCAAGATTTTGGGTCATGTACATCATGGACATCTTCGAGATCAAATACTTAGAGGCTTTAGTCAATTATCTTGGTGACGAAGGGAGTTCGGAATTGAGGACAATTCCCTTTAAAGAGAGAGGGTATGATACGAATCGGTCAACATCATCAAATACAAAAAAGAAGATTATCCGACCAAGCTTGGTTGAGTCGCAGCATACATAAAATCCTCATGCAAAATACATGGACAAATTACCAATTCTCGCGCGCACGACGACTTCGTAGCAGTTTTAGTATTTTGCCCATAACTTTCTCGTCCGAAATCCGATCTGTGTGATTCAAGTGGCCATGGAAAGCTAAGAAAGAGAGCTACAAATCCTATGAGACCATAGGACAAAATTCGGACTCATTGGATCCCAGAAATGACAAAACCGACAGCATCATATTTGGTCCAAGATCATGAAGATTTTTGTCTCTTCTAGTTTCAAGACTTGATACGATATCTAAATCGAAGAAGCTCCAATAAAAATCGACATCCACAACGATACAAATTCGCATGGTCATGCATCATTATACTTGGGAGAAAAGAATACGCGGATTGGAGTTACGTTGTTAATCGGAACCGGAGTAACATAAAACTCGACGACGGAATCGGTCCGAAAGCATGAAATTCGGCCATGTCATGCTGGAAAGGGACTCATGATTTGTCAAGATGCATGAAGATATTTTCTCTTCCCCACCATAATAAAAATCGGCCCTAGCATAAAGATTTGATGAAGACTTTCATCAAATATCTCCTTCATGTCATTATCCTTCATGTCCTAATCACCATGATAATTCCAAAAAGACTTGATATCATATCACCTTCCCACCATGATACCTCACGTCCCATACATATGTAAGTGTAGAAGACTTTCATCCTTCATGTCATTTTCCTCAAGTCATAATCACCTACATAACTCCAAAGAGGTTGATATCATTATCTACACAAAATCCTCCTAATCACTTGGTATATTCGGCCGATTTGAAGCTTGCAAGAAAGGACAATTTGTGAAGACTTTCATCAAGTATCTCTTCATGTCACCATCACCTAATAAAACCAAGATTCACCATATTTCTCCTTCCCCACAAAATCGATCCAAAGCATGAGATTTGAGGAAGATTTTCACCAAGTATTTCGGCCGATTGGGATGTTACTAGGAAGTTTCATTTCTCGTTTTGTTGTATTTTCTTACGGTTGGAAACTACTATATATAGTAGTGCTCGTTGTATTGTAAACATATCTTGAATCTTGAAAGTAAAAAAAAACCTTGTATATCTTTGAAATATACGTTGAACGAGTTCAACAAAACCTTGGTTATTATTTCGACGCGTCTCGAGATTTTAACTTGATCAATTCTCAATAGGTCTTGGGAAGAGATTACTTTTATCGAGTTATAGGTCTAGTTCGATAAAACACATCCAAATCCGTATACACTACTACCTCACGGCCGAAATCCATTTAAGTTCGGCCACCCCTTGTATTTTCGAGTGACACTTTGATAATCGTCAAGACATAATAATCTTCCGTTGTATTTCATACGCATTACGTACGTAATTCGTATCATCTTCTTGTTCGATATTTTTTATTGTTATATCCGATATTATTCACATACAAAATACATCCGAAAAACTCCATATTCGTAAAAGCCTTCCGCTATCATACACTTACATATACTCCGACCGATACGTATCCACCTCTCCCCGGATAATTCGTATCAAACGGTTAAAAATTTCCCCGAAGTCTAAATCGTCGCTGTAATGATCTTTCAAAGTCTCGAATCCCAACAAACGAACATCTAGCATCGACAGTAAGGCATACCGTCTTGATAGTGCATCCGCCACTATATTACTCTTCCCGTCTTTGTACTTGGATGAAAAGTGAAAAGATTGTAAAAATTCCACCCATTTTGCATGCCTCGGGCTTAGCTTACTTTGTCCGTTGATGTATTTCAACGACTCGTGATCCGAGTGCACCACGAAATGTTTCGAACGTAGATAATGACTCCAATGATCGAGTGCTCTCACGATAGCATAGAACTCCTTGTCGTAAGTACAATAATTTACTCGGGCGCCACTTAATTTCTCCGAAAAATAGGCAATGGGACGGCCTCTTTGGATAAGCACTGCCCCGATTCCAACTCCGCTAGCGTCGCATTCCACCTCAAACGGTTGTGAAAAATCGGGTAACGTCAAAATCGGCGCTTCACATAATTTTCCCTTTAAATTTTCAAAAGCCTTTTGGGCCGCCTCGTTCCATGCAAAGGTTCCTTTTTTTAGACACTCCGTGATCGGGCTGGAGATGGTGCTAAAGTCCCGTATGAATCGTCGGTAAAAAGAAGCGAGGCCATGAAATGATCGTACCTCCGTGATTGTCTTTGGGGTCGGCCACGACTTGATCGCCGCGATCTTCTCTTGGTCGACCGAAACTCCTTCTTTCGAAACAACATAGCCGAGAAAGACAAGACTCGACTAGGAAAGTACACTTCTCCCGCTTTTCCATAAAGTTTTTGTTCCCTTAGCATTTCAAATACGTGCCGCAAATGTTCGAGATGCTCCTCTACGGATCGATCAGAGATCAAAATGTCGTCTAGGTATACGACAACAAACTTTCCCAAGAAAGGTTTGAGAACCTCGCTCATCAACCTCATAAAAGTGCTCGGGCGTTAGTGAGGCCGAATGGCATCACAACCCATTCGTAAAGTCCATTCTTTGTTTTAAACGCCGTCTTCCATTCGTCTCCCTCTCGCATGCGGATTTGATGGTACCCGCTCCGTAAATCAACTTTGGAAAATATAACCGAGCCATGTAACTCGTCCGATGTCGTCTAGTCTCGGATGGGGAACCGATACTTGACGGTGATGTTATTCACGGCTCTCATCAATACACATTCGCCATGCTCCGTCTTTTTTGGTACAAGTAGAACTGGAACCGCACACGACTTAAACTTTCTGACATATCCGTGATTCATGAGTTCATCAATTTGACGTTGTAGTTCTTTGGTTTCTTCGGGATTACAACGATACGCCGCTTTGTTCGGTAATGGAGCTCCCGGTATAAGATCAATCTGGTGTTCAATTCCGCGGATAGGTGGTAATCCTACCGGCAAGTCTTCGGGGAATACGTCCGAAAACTCGTGTAATAGTGCATCTATCTCTTCCTCATGGTGCGATTTGGTGGCAAGATTTCGGACCTCTTTGATCATCATCAAATAAACACGTTCGCCATCGTCAATGGCGTGTTCGACTTCTTTCTCGTTTGCAAACATCGTAAGTTTCGGTCCTTCGACTTTTTTCGAACTCATCGTCCGGATAGCTTGAGGTGACATAGGTTTAAGAACAATTTTTTTACCTTTGTCACGTAACTCATACTCGTTACTCCTCCTCGATGTAGTACGTCCCGATCAAATAACCAAGGTCTTCCTAATAACACGTGACATGCGTCCATCGGTAGTACATCGCATGTAATATCATCGCCATACGAACCCATGGTGAGTCCGACCTTCACTTGCCTTGATACTTTCACCTTGTTTCCATCATCGAGCCAATGGAGTGCATACGGCTTAGGATGGGCCGTGGTGATCAAACCGAAGTTTTGAGACCATCTCGCTTGATGCCACGTTTGTACAACTTCCACCGTCAATGATCAAGCTACACCATTTATCTCCGACACGACACTTCGTGGAAGATTTGGTCTCGTTGTTCTTCGTCACTGGCTGCCTTCGTTTGTAACATGCGAAGGACGAGGTTCGTGTCATAGTTCGGGGCATCGTATGCCTCGCATTCTTCTTCTTCTTCGTCAGCTTCTAAGTTAAAAACGTCTCCAATTTTTTCTTCTTCGGCTAGTAATTCTTCTCGGGCGGCTATGGCTTCTCGTAACGTCACAATTCTCCGATTTGGGCAAGCACTTTGATAGTGTCCAAATCCTTGACATTTGAAACACCGGACTTTAGATAGGCTTGTTTCTTTTGGGGTGATAGGAGTTTTTTGAATGGTAGTAACGGGTTGGCTTGTGGTGACAGTTTTTGGAGACGAGCTAGAACTCGCGCCAAAGTTGGTATTTCCATATTTAGATGGGAATTCGGGTTTAGAAAGTTTTGCTTTGTTTTGATTTTCCAACTTTATGCAAAGCCCGCATAAAGTATCAAAGTCGGCATAGGGGTAGAGTTCCACGGAATTAGCAATATTTTTGTTCAAACCTCGTAGGAAACGGGACATCCGCAATTCTTCGCTTTCTTCAAGTTCTCCCATCAAGGATAAGTTTTCAAACTCCTCGATGTACTCCTCGACACTTAGCTTTCCTTGCGTGAGTTCAGGAATTTTTCGATACAAGCTTAACTTGTGTGTAGTCGGGACATATCTTTTTCGTAGTTTCTTTTTTAGAGAATCCCACGAACGTATCTTCTCTTTTCCGGCACGAACTCTTTGTGTCTTCATTCGCTCAAACCAAAGGGAAGCTCCCTTTCCAAGTTTGAGAATCGCATACTTGCAACGTACCTCGTCATTGAGATCCTTGAACTCAAACATTCGCTCAATTTTTCTTTCCCACTCCAAATAAACCTCGGGATCGGTGCCGCCTACGAACTCCGGAAGTTCGCTTGTCTTGTATTCATCAGCATGTCGTGGTGCATGCATGGTGTCGTATCCTCGTCGTGCTTGGATTCTGGGCTCCGGTAAGCCACGAAGAACGTCACGTAGTTGTGCTACTTCTTCATCGGTGAATGCCATCTTCTTGAGTAACGTCGAGAACTGTGAGACAAATGGCTCCGTACCACTTATGATACGAATTACGTAAGTAATGCGTATAAAACACAACGGAAGATTATCACGTTCACAATATTGATCAAAATTACAAGGGGATGGACGAATTTAATGGGATTCGGCCGTGAGGTAGTATGATATACGAAGTTGATGTGTTTTATCGAACTAGACCTATAACTCGATAAAGGTAATCTTTTCTCAAGACCTATTGAGAATTGATCAAGTTAAAATCTCGAGACGCGTCGAAACAATAACTAAAGGTTTGTTGAACTCGTTCAACGTATATTTCAGAGAAATACAAGGTTTATTACTTTCCAAGATGATTTTACAATACAACGAGCACTACTATATATAGTAGTTTCTAACCGTAAGAAAGTACAATAAAACGAGAAAACGTAACTTCCTAGCAACACACCAATCGGCCGAAATACTTGATGACAATCTTCCTCAAATCTCATGCTTTGGATCGATTTTGTGGGGAAGGAGAAAATATGGTGAATTTGGTTTTATTAGGTGATGGTCACTTGATGAAAGTCTTAGGTGATGGTGACTTGATGAAAGTCTTTCTCAAGGTATAATATGGCCGATTTTGTGGGGAAACTTGATGATTTATTTAGGACATGATATCTTTCATGGATTTTGGACTAGATAAGATATGGAGGTGGGGACTTTGTTTGTTGTCTTGGCCGATTTTCAAAGAAGGTGGGGAAGGAGGTTATCTTCACTTATCTTGTGAAAGATATGAAGACAAAGGGTCCCTTTCAAGCATGTTTTGGCCGATTTTTCATGCTTTCGGACCGATTCCGTCGTCGAGTTTTACGTTACTCCTGTTCCGATTAACAACGTAACTCCAATCCGCGTATTCTTTTCTCCCAAGTATAATGATGCATGGCCATGCGGATTTGTATCGTCGTGGATGTCGATTTTTATTGGAGCTTCTTCGATTGGAATATTAAATATCGTATCATGGGATCATACGGAGACGATGTGTTATGTGACGTACTTCCGATGGACGCATGCCACGTGCTTTTGGGACGACCGTGGATGTTCGACCGAGATGTTTTACATCGAGGTCGGAGTAATGAATATGAATTACAAGACAAAGGAAAGAAGATTGTACTCAAACCGATGTCCCCGCAAGCAATCCGTTCGATGAGTTCTAGTCGAGTGGAGAAACGGAAACTTACCATGCTTGCTAGTGAAAGAGAAATGGAACATGCCATTAATGACGGGGAGCGAGTATACTTGGTGATGTTTAAAGAGACACGGGACAAGAACATAGAAGTACAAAATGGAGGAGAGCTAGATGTGTTATTACGCGAATTTGAGGATGTTTTTCCCGAAGAATTACCGTCGAGTTTACCACCTATTCGCGGTATCGAACACCAAATTGATCTTATACCGGGAGCACCACTTCCTAATAAAGCCGCATATAGATGTAATCCCGAGGAGACGAAGGAATTACAAAGACAAGTCGAGGAGCTTTTGGACCGCGGATATGTCCGGGAGAGTTTGAGTCCGTGCGCGGTTCCGGTCTAACTTGTCCCTAAGAAAGATGGTTCTTGGCGGATGTGTGTGGATAGTCGGGCCGTGAACAATATCACCGTCAAGTATCGGTTCCCTATCCCGAGACTTGATGATATGTTAGACGAACTACATGGTTCGGTGATCTTTTCCAAAGTTGATTTACGAAGCGGATATCATCATATCCGAATGCGAGAAGGTGACGAGTGGAAGACGGCCTTCAAAACGAAAAATGGATTATATGAGTGGACCGTTATGCCTTTTGGTCTTACAAATGCACCTAGTACCTTCATGAGGTTGATGAACGAGGTACTTAAACCATTTCTGGGGAAATTCGTGGTTGTATATTTGGATGACATTCTAATCTATAGTCAATCACTACAAGAACATTTCGGGCACTTAAGGCTAATTTTCGAAACCTTGAGGGACCGAAAATTGTATGGAAAAAAAGAGAAGTGTTCGTTCCTAGTCGAAAAGTATAGTCTTTCTCGGCTATGTCGTTTCGAAGGACGGAGTGGCGGTTGATCAAACAAAAATCGAAGCAATTAAATATTGGCCGACCCCTACGACCGTGACGGAAGTGAGATCATTTCACGGACTTGCTTCTTTTTACCGAAGGTTTATTCGAGACTTCAGCACCATTTCAAGTCCGATAACGGAGTGTTTAAAAAAAGGACCATTTGTATGGAACGGGGCTGCCCAAGGAGCTTTCGAGAAGTTAAAGGCCAAGTTATGCGAAGCACCGATTCTAACACTACCCGATTTTTCTCAACCATTCGAAGTTGAGTGTGACGCTAACGGAGTTGGAATTGGAGCAGTTCTTATTCAAGGTAAACGACCTATCGCTTACTTTTCGGAGAAGTTGAACGGAGCTCGGTTGAATTATTGTACTTACGATAAAGAATTCTATGCTATCGTAAGGGCCCTTGATCATTGGAGTCATTACTTACGGACGAAGCATTTTATTCTACACTCGGATTTCGAATCATTGAAGTACATTAACGGGCAACATAAACTGAGTCCGAGGCATGCCAAGTGGGTGGAATTCCTACAATCATTTCACTTTTCATCCAAGTACAAAGACGGTAAAAGCAATGTCGTTGCGGATGCGTTATCTAGAAGGTATGCCTTACTTTCTACTCTAGAGGTTCGGTTACTTGGTTTCGAAATGTTGAAGGGATGTTATGAAAATGATGAAGATTTCGGAGAAATTTTTACTCGTTGCAAATCTGGTCCGTTCGGGGAATTCATATTACAAGATGATTTCCTATTTAAAGGAAATAGACTTTGTGTTCCAAAACAGGCGGTTCGGGAATTATTGGTCCGAGAAGCTCACGGAGGAGGTTTAGCAGGACATTTTGGCACAGCTAAAACGTTGGAAGTACTAAAAGAACATTTCTTTTGGCTTAAAATGCTAAAAGACGTTTACAATGTTTTAAGTAAATGTGTAACATGTCACATCTCGAAGAGTTCGTTCAAACCGGGATCATATATGCCTCTACCGGTTCCAGAAAGACCGTGGGAAGATGTATCCATGGACTTTATTGTCGCTTTACCCCGTACTCAACGAGGTAAAGATGCTATTATGGAGGTTGTTGATCGGTTCTCAAAGATGGCTCATTTCGTGGCTTGCCACAAAACCGACGACGCAAGCAACATGGCCGACTTATACTTCCGAGAGGTGGTTCGTTTACATGGAGTACCGAAGACTATTGTGTCGGATCGGGATTCTAAATTCCTTAGCTATTTTTGGAATACTTTATGGAGGAAAGTGGGAACGAAGCTCTTATTTAGCACTTCGCACCATCCGCAAACCGATGGTCAAACCGAGGTCACAAATCGAACATTAGGAATGTTGTTGCGAGGACTTGTGAATAAAACGCAAAAGGATTGGGACGTGAAACTTGCTCATGCGTAATTTGCCTATAACCGATCCCCTACACATGCTACGGCACATTCTCCTTTCGAAATCATTTACGGGTTAAATCCTTATATACCCTTGGACTTGATTCCATTGCCGAAAGACGAGTTGGTACACAAAGATGCGGAGTCGAAACTTAAGTCGATGATCAAATTACACGGACAAATACATGATCGAATCAAAGAGGTGAATGATGAATACAAATGGAAATCCAACAATCACAGAAGACCGAGGCTATTCGAAGTAGGCGACTTGGTTTGGGTACACTTGAGAAAAGAGAGATTTCCGAGCAAACGCAAGAACAAACTTATGCCGAGGGCCGAGGGTCCTTACAAAATCGTGGGAAAAGTGAACGACAATGCGTATAAAGTAGAACTTCCGGGCGACTACGGGGTACACGCCACTTTTAACGTGGGCGATCTATCTTCTTACCTTGACGACGAGGGAATCACTGAATTGAGGTCAATTCCTTTCAAAGGGGGAGGGGATGATGCGATTACGGCATCTCCAAACGAAGTAAGCGAAGTAAGAATTGACGTAGGTGACGATACCAAGTTGCATGCACATGCAACTACGTACTTTGGTGAGAAAACATCCGCAGAAATGGGAACGATCTTAATAATCAGAACCGGGATAACTTAGACGTATCAAAGCATGCATACGTATGCATGTTCATGCATACAAAATCGGCCATACTAGGGGGAAGATTTCGGCCGATTTTATGAAGGATCCATAAGGATCTTTGTCCCCATTACTTTCAAAGTTTGCTTTCTTTTCAAAGTCCACCATATCAAGATCAAAGATAGAAGACTTAGTTCATGTCACCATCTCCCAAATCGGCCGAAATCAAGGAGGAAGAAGACACCAAGATATTTGTTGATTTTCTATCCTTATCAAAGACTTGCAAGAAGATATCACATGAGGAATATCTTGTCCACTACTTCTTGGTGTCCCACGTCCGAAATGCTAAGGAAGAAGCCAAGCATTTGTTGATTTTCAATCTTTGTCAAAAGTCTTGATGGCTTAGTTTATTACTTGCTTGTATTTTAGCTAGATATTGTGTGATCTTGTTTGAACTTATTAGTAAGTTGTAATGGCTATATAATAGCCTCATCCTCAACCTTGAATAAATCATCTTGAAGCTTGCAAAAACGAAATACATGTTATGTATTCTAGTTGAATGATTTTCAGCACACTTCGATTATAATTCGACGCTGCTGAGTTGTAATTTAATCAATTCTCAATAGGTCTTGAGGAGAGATTGTCTTATCAAACTATAGGTCTAGTTTGATAATCTACTTTCATTTTATTCGTATTTTCGCAAAGCCGAATTGCCCTACTTTCGATTGAATATTACGAGTGTTACACAAAAACGAGTGTTGTGAGGAAATAAAGATAACCGCTGCATTTTCCGGCGAATTTACGTACATCTTAATACGTAATCCGTATCACCTGGCATAACAAGAGCCCTTCTCTAAGATCTTTATGGAAACGTCTTGATAGGATGTTGGGTAATCCGCAGTGGTTTATTGATCACGCTGATCGTACTTACTCTTGTGATCTGTCGCGGACTTCTGATCATAGCACCCTTATTCTGGGTCTTGATAGTTTGCCTCGCTGCAGAGGTAAAATGTTCAGATTTGATAATTTCCTGGCTAACTCTGAGGATTTCCTCCCGGCAGTTTGGGACACTTGGCGTTACCATATTGTGGGGGGCCCGTTTTATGCAATTGGTCGTAAGTTGGACGCCCTTAAGCCCGTTTTTCGCACTATGAGAAAGAGGAAAGGGGATTTGGCATTGAATGTTGCTGCTGCTACTTCGTTCCTCTCTTCTTGTCAGTGTATCCTCATGGAACATCCCATGGACGACTCGGTTTTATTGTTGGAGAGATGTTGTCGGTGGGTTTTCTCAGTTGTTGTGGCTCAGGAACGGTCTTCGCTCAGGCAGCGGGCCAAGTTGGCTTGGCTTAAGGATGGGGACCAGTGTACTGCCTTCTTCTTCCAGTGGATTGCTTCTAGGCGGGTCCGATCTCGTATCTATAGACTTAATATGGAGGATGGTATTGAGTTGACTGACTCTGCTCTTATTAAGAATGAGGTTGTTGGGTTCTATGAGAGACTGTTGGGTTACTCTAATCGGATTATGCCTTTATGTTTCAGTCAGGTTAGGCCTTTTATTTCGGCTTCTCTTTCGCCTGATGTTGCGGTGCACATGGTTAGGCCTGTTACTGCTGATGAGGTTCGGTCTGTGTTCTTCGAGTTTGATAAGGACAAGGCCCCGGGACCTAATGGTTTTAATGCTGCTTTTTACCGGTGGGCTTGGCCGATTGTGGGGGTGAGATTTTGTTTGCTATTATGCATTTCTTTGCTACGGGAAAATTTGTCAGGCAGATCAATTCTACGATCATTTCTCTTGTTCCGAAAGTAGCCTTACCTAGGAGCATGTCGGATTGTAGACCGATCTCTTGCTGCTACTTATTATACAAGGCTATCTCGAAAATTATTGTTCACCGTATGCATGATAGCTTGGATGCCTTGATTGACCCGTGATACGAAACCGACTACTCCAAGCGAAGAAGACGAAGTAAGGGTTGACGTAAAACATCTCGACCATACTCCAACGTACTTAGGTGAGAAAATGGATACGAGATCCAGAGTTACCTTAATGATACGAATTCTCGCTGGTGATGTGAATTCGCTATTGACACAAAGAAGTCGCTTTTGACGAGCTAAGCTATTCAAGAAGAAACTGCCAAGAATCGAGAACACCGGGCCGCTACAAAGAATAACACCGACGAGTAGTATGCGCGTGCGATGAAGACGGTAGCTCGATAAATGCCGACAAGGTGGACTTGGCCGAATGGAAATGACTCAAACAGTAACTCCAAACAATGCACTAAACAAAGAAACTTCGCCGGTGCTAATAGAAGCAGAAAACAAGTTCGAACAATCGAACGGCACTTGGTGCGGAAATTTGATTAAGTACAATACTGTATCGAAAACAAGAAGAATATCGGAACAGGATAGAAACAGTTGTTTTTATCGAATTAGACCTATAATTCGATAAAGAGATTTCTCCTCAAGACCTATTGAAAATCAATCAGATTAATACTCGAAAACGCGTCGATAAAAATCAAGTTTTGATGAAAAGCATTCACCAGGGAAAAACACAAAAGTGTGTTCGTATTTCTTCAACATTCAATAATGAATCCATTACAACTTCATCGCCCTATTTATAGGCGAAAGTAGCCTGACAAGTGATACAAATTACGTAAGTAATGCGTATGAAATACAACGGAAGATTAACAAGTATCAAAGTATCACTTGAAATTTACTAAGGGTGACCGAATTTGAATGGAGTTCGGCCGTGAGGTAGTAGTGTATACGGATTTTGATGTGTTTTATCGAACTAGACCTATAACTCGATAAAAGTAATCTCTTCCCAAGACCTATTGAGAATTGATCAAGTTAAAATCTCGAGACGCGTCGAAACAATAACTAAAGTTTGTTGAACTCGTTCAACATATATTTCAAAGAAATACAAGGTTTATTACTTTCAAGATGATTTACAATACAACGAGCACTACTATATATAGTAGTCTCCAACCGTAAGAAAATACAACAAAACGAGAAAACGAAGCTTCCTAGCAACACACCAATCGGCCGAAATACTTGATGAAAATCTTCCTCAAATCTCATGCTTTGGATCGATTTTGTGGGGAAGGAGAAAATATGGTGAATCTTGGTTTTATTAGGTGATGGTGACTTGATGAAAGTCTTAGGTGATGATGACTTGATGAAAGTCTTTCTCAAGGTATAATATGGCCGATTTTGTGGGGAAGGAGAAAATATGGTGAATCTTGGTTTTATTAGGTGATGGTGACTTGTTGAAGGTCTTAGGTGATGGTGACTTGATGAAAGTCTTTCTCAAGGTATAATATGGCTGATTTTTGATGTCATGTATCTTGACAAATCATGAGTCCTTTTCAAGCATGATATGGCCGATTTTTCATGCTTTCGGACCGATTCCGTCGTCGAGTTTTACGTTACTCCGGTTCCGATTAACAACGTAACTCCAATCCGCGTGTTCTTTTCTCCCAAATATAATTATGCATGGCCATGCAAATTTGCATCGTCGTGGACGTCGATTTTTATTGGAGTTTCTTCGATTGGAATATTAGATATCGTATCATTCCCTCCTTCTTTGAAAGGAATTGACCTCAATTCCGTAATTCCATCGTCGTCAAGGTAAGGCGAGAGATCACCTACGTTGAAAGTCGCGTGTACTCCGTATTCGCCCGGAAGCTCGACTTTGTAGGCGTTGTCGTTCACTTTTCCCACAATTTTGTACGGACCTTCGGCTCTCGGCATTAATTTGTTCTTTCGTTTGCTTGGGAATCTTTCTTTTCTCAAATGTATCCAAACTAAGTCGCCAACATCAAATAATCTCGTTTTTTTATTTTTGTTCGACTTCCGTTTGTAAATTTCATTCACTTCTTTAATCCGTTCCCGTATCTTTTCATGTAACTTCATCATTGATTTGAGTTTTGCTTCGGCGTCTTTGTGAACCAATTCGTTGCTCGGCAAGGGAATCAAGTCCAATGGCAAGTGCGGATTTAATCCGTATACTACTTCAAAAGGTGAATGGGCCGTGGCATAACCGGGTGATTGGTTGTATGCGAATTCCGCATGAGCAAGTTTAACGTCCCAATCTTTTTGTGTTTTATTCACCAATCCTCGCAATAACGCTCCCAAGGTTCGATTAGTCACCTCGGTCTGTCCATCGGTTTGGGGGTGATGTGAAGTACTGAATAGGAGTTTAGTACCCACTTTTCTCCATAAAGTATTCCAGAAGTAGCTCAGAAATTTGGAATCTCGATCCGACACGATAGTTTTTGGAACTCCGTGTAAACGGACTATTTCCCGGAAGTACAAGTCCGCCACATTGCTTGCGTCATCGGTTTTGTGGCATGCTATAAAGTGAGCCATTTTCGAAAAGCGGTCGACGACCACCATGATCGAGTCTTTGCCTCGTTGAGTACGAGGTAAAGCCACAATAAAATCCATCGAGACATCCTCCCATGGTCGTAACGGTATTGGCAACGGCATGTATGTACTCGACTTGAACGAACTTTTCATCATGTGATAAGTGACGCATTTACTCACGATTGTGCTCACGTCACGATACATCTTTGGCCAGAAGAAATATTCTTTCAGCACCTCTACAGTCTTGGCCGAGCCGAAATGACCGGCTAGTCCTCCTCCGTGCGCCTCCCGAACTAGCAATTCCCGAATTGTATGTCTCGGCACACATAATTTATTTCCCTTGAAAAGAAAGCCATCCTGTAAAACAAATTCCTCGTACGGGGCCGTTTTGCAATGGTTAAAAATTTCCCCGAAGTCCAAATCGTCGCTGTAATGATCTTTCAAAGTCTCGAATCCCAACAAACGAACATCTAGAATCGACAGTGAGGCATACCGTCTTGATAGTGCATCCGCCACTATATTACTCTTCCCGTCTTTGTACTTGGATGAAAAGTGAAAAGATTGTAGAAATCCCACCCATTTTGCATGTCTCGGGCTTAGCTTGCTTTGTCCGTTGATGTATTTCAACGACTCGTGATCTGAATGTAACACGAAATGTTTCGAACGTAAATAGTGACTCCAATGATCGAGTGCTCTCACGATAGCATAGAACTCTTTGTCGTAAGTACAATAATTCACTCGGGCGCCACTTAATTTCTCCGAAAAATAGGCGATGGGACGGCCTCTTTGAATAAGTACTGCCCCGATTCCAACTCCGCTAGCGTCGCATTCCACCTCAAACGGTTGTGAAAAATCAGGTAACGTCAAAATCGGCGCTTCACATAACTTTCCCTTTAATTTTTCAAAAGCCTTTTGGGCCGCCTCGTTCCATGCAAAGGTTCCTTTTTTTAGACACTCCGTGATCGGGCTGGAGATGGTGCTAAAGTCCCGTATGAATCTTCGGTAAAAAGAAGCGAGGCCATGAAATGATCGTACCTCCGTGATTGTCTTTGGGGTCGGCCACGACTTGATTGCCGCGATCTTTTCTTGGTCGACCGAAACTCCTTCTTTCGAAACAACATAGCCGAGAAAGACAAGACTCTCGACTAGGAAAGTACACTTCTCCCGCTTTCCATAAAGTTTCGTTCTCCTTAGCGTTTCAAATACGTGCCGCAAATGTTCGAGATGTTCCTCTAAGGATCGATCAGAGATCAAGATGTCGTCTAAGTATACGACAACAAACTTTCCCAAGAAAGATTTGAGAACCTCGTTCATCAACCTCATAAAAGTGCTCGGGGCGTTGGTGAGGCCGAATGGCATCACAACCCATTCGTAAAGTCCATTCTTTGTTTTAAACGCCGTTTTCCATTCGTCTCCCTCTCGCATGCGGATTTGATGGTATCCGCTCCGTAAATCAACTTTGGAAAATATAACCGAGCCATGTAACTCGTCCAACATGTCGTCTAGTCTCGGGATGGGGAACCGATACTTGACGGTGATGTTATTCACGGCTCTACTGTCAATACACATTCACCATGATCCGTCTTTTTTTGGTACAAGTAGAACTGGAACCGCACACGGACTTAAACTTTCTCGGACATATCCGTGATTCATGAGTTCATCAATTTGACGTTGTAGTTCTTTGGTTTCTTCGGGATTACAACGATACGCCGCTTTGTTCGGTAATGGAGCTCCCGGTATAAGATCAATCTGGTGTTCAATTCCGCGGATAGGTGGTAATCCTACCGGCAAGTCTTCGGGAAATACATCCGAGAACTCGTGTAAAATTGCATCTATCTCTTCTTCGTGGTGTGTTTTGGTGGCAAGATTTCGGACCTCTTTGATCATCATCAAATAAACACGTTCGCCATCGTCAATGGCGTGTTCGACTTCTTTCTCGTTTGCAAACATCGTAAGTTTCGGTCCTTCGACTTTTTTCGAACTCATCGTCCGGATAGCTTGAGGTGACATAGGTTTAAGAACAATTTTTTTACCTTTGTCACGTAACTCATACTCGTTACTCCTCCCTCGATGTAGTACGTCCCGATCAAATAACCAAGGTCTTCCTAATAACACGTGACATGCGTCCATCGGTAGTACATCGCATGTAATATCATCACCATACGAACCCATGGTGAGTCCGACCTTCACTTGCCTTGATACTTTCACCTTGTTTCCATCATCGAGCCAATGGAGTGCATACGGCTTTGGATGGGCCGTGGTGATCAAACCGAGTTTTGAGACCATCTCGCTCGATGCCACGTTTGTACAACTTCCACCGTCAATGATCAAGCTACACCATTTATCTCCGACACGACACTTTGTGTGGAAGATTTGGTCTCGTTGTTCTTCGTCACTCGGCCGCTTCGTTTGTAACATGCGAAGGACGAGGTTCGTGTCATAGTTCGGGGCATCGTATGCCTCGCATTCTTCTTCTTCTTCGTCAGCTTCTAAGTTAAAAACGTCTCCAATTCTTTCTTCTTCGGCTAGTAATTATTCTCGGGCGGCTATGGCTTCTCGTAACGTCACAATTCTCCGATTTGGACAAGCACTTTGATAGTGTCCAAATCCTTGACATTTGAAACACCGGACTTTAGATAGGCTTGTTTCTTTTGGGGTGATAGGAGTTTTTTGAATGGTAGTAACGGGTTGGCTTGTGGTGACAGTTTTTGGAAACGAGCTAGAACTCGCGCCAAAATTGGTATTTCCGTATTTAGATGGGAATTCGGGTTTAGAAAGTTTTGTTTTGTTTTGATTTTCCAACTTTATGCAAAGTCCGCATAAGGTATCAAAGTCGGAATAGGGATAGAGTTCCACGGAATTAGCAATATTTTTGTTCAAACCTCGTAGGAAACGGGACATCCGCAATTCTTCGCTTTCTTCAAGTTCTCCCATCAAGGATAAGTTTTCAAATTCCTCGATGTACTCCTCGACACTTAGCTTTCCTTGCGTGAGGTCAGAAATTTTTCGATACAAGCTTAACTTGTGTGTAGCCGGACATATCTCTTTCGTAGTTTCTTTTTAGAGAATCCCACGAACGTATCTTCTCTTTCCTAAGACGAACTCTTTGTGTCTTCATTCTCTCAAACCAAAGGGAAGCTCCCTTTCCAAGTTTGAGAATCGCATACTTGCAACGTACCTCGTCATTGAGATCCTTGAACTCAAACATTCGTTCAATTTTTCTTTCCCACTCCAAATAAACCTCGGGATCGGTGCCACCTACGAACTCCGGAAGTTCGCTTGTCTTGTATTCATCAGCATGTCGTGGTGCATGCATGGTGTCGTATCTGCGTCGTGCATGGATTCTGGGCTCCGGTAAGCCGCGAAGAACGTCACGTAGTTGTGCTACTTCTTCATCGGTGAATGCCATCTTCTTGAGTAACGTCGAGAACTGTGAGACAAATGTCTCTGATACCACTTATGATACGAATTACGTAAGTAATGCGTATGAAATACAACGGAAGATTAACAAGTATCAAAGTATCACTTGAAATTTACTAAGGGTGACCGAATTTGAATGGAGTTCGGCCGTGAGTTAGTAGTGTTGATACGAATTCTCACTGGTTATGCGAATTCGCTATCGATACAGCGGAAGTCCTTTTTGACGAGCGGAAGCTATCGACAAGAAACTGCGGAATCGGTGACAATACCGCCACAAAGAACAATATCGGCGAGTGATGAAGGCGGTGATTCGATACACCACAAGACAGAGTTCGCCCAAATGAAAAGACTAAACAAAGACGCTTGCGTTGAAGCGACTTTAAGACAGGAAACACGTTCGAAGGATCGAACAACACTTTGTACGAAATATTGAACAAGTATAAAACTGTATCGAAAAATAAACAGAATATCGAAACAAGATATGAACATATGTGTTATCAAATTAGACCTATAATTTGATAAAGTGATTTCTCCTCAAGACCTATTGAGAATCAATCAGATTAGTATTCGAAACGCGTCGAATAAAAACCAAGTTTTGATGAAAAGCATTCACCAGAAAAACACAAAGTGTTCTCAATTCTTCAACATTCAAATCTGCTTCATTACAACTCTATTGCCACTATTTATAGGTAAAAGTAACCTGACAGGATAAACTAAACTAATACAAGCTGTTCTTAAAATAATGAAAAGATAATAAAAGGTTCCTCATGTCACTTGCAAACAAAAGTAAAAGCTGGGCTTTGTCTCCAAGTTGAAAGTTGACAGCCGCCTTTTGCCAAGAATCCTGCTGCTTTTGTAAAAAAAAATGCTGGACATTCTTTTATTGTTTAGCTACCACTTGAACAAAGAAAATAAAGGGATAAAATCTTCATGATTTTGGACCAAATCTGATGCTGTCGGTTTTGTCATTTTTGGGATCCAATGGTTCCGAATTTGGTCCTATGGTCTTCATAAGATTTGTAGCACTCTTTCTTAGCTTTCCATGGCCACTTGAATCACCTGAATCGGATATCGGTCGAGTAAGTTATCGCCAAAATACTAAAACTACTACGAAGTCATCGTGCGCGCGAGAATTGGTAATTTGCCCGTGTATTTTGCATGAGGATTTTATGTACGCCTGCGACTCAAATCAAGCTTGGTCGGATAATCTTCTTTTTGTATTTGATGATGTTGACCGATTCGTATCATACCCTCCCCCTTTCAAAGGATTTGACCTCAAATCCAGATTTTAAACTTTAAGACTTGACTTGTAGTTCATTGGATACTCGGTTTTGATCACATCATTCCCTTATTTTTCAAGAAGATTCATTCTTGATTCTAATGCCCGAAAGAAGGGTTGGTACTCCGGATATGGTTGCACTCCTCCTGGTTTGAAGATGTAATTTTCGTCCATAATGTTGACTTTAACCTGTGATTGCGTATCCAAAAGGACAACATGCAAAATGGAAACAAACGACGTACCTAGGAGTCTTCCATTCCCCTTAATGGAATCCCGAAAAGATGATTTATGGCTTAACGGAGTAATTTCCAACTCATGTGCCAGGTGAACACAAATCGCATCCTCACTCCCTTCAATAATGAATTCTTCCCTTACTATTTTCCGATTATATGCAGCCACGCTGCTTTCACGTTGGTCGGTGTCAGGAACCGGATCAATGAGAACAATTGGATTGGGATCCTCCAATTTTTTAACAATAATAGAAATAACCTCATAGAAATTTTGGGTGACAATCGCCTTGTCCTCAATCTCTTCATCTTCTGTAGCTCGGGAAACGGACGGTTGTGTAGAACTAAAAGGTATACTTGTGAGTTCCTCACTCGTTAACTCGTCCTGATGCTCCAAATCATTTGAAACCAATTTGGTTTCTAAAGTACGAAGAACTAAGTCTGTATCATAATCGGGAGCATCGTAAACTACACATTCTTCTTCTCCTTCGTCCTCTATATCAAACTTGAGAATGTCGCCTAGCCTTTCTTGTTCTTCCTCGGCTATTAACTCGTCTCGGGTAGCAAGAGTCGGGCAAACATTTTGCACATGATCGAATCCTTGGCCAATGAAACAACTCACCTCCAGCAAACTCGTCTCATTAGGCAAGTCGAGAGCTTTAGAAACCGAGTTGGGGGCTGATGGTGTTACGATTTTGAGAGCCGAACTCGAGCCGAAAGGTACGTATCTCTTGCGAAGTTTTGTTTTCAACGACTCCCACGAGCGGATCTTTTTTTTTCCAGCACGAGTCCTTTGCTTCTTCTTACATTCGAACCAAACTAAAGCGCCTTTAACCAACTTGATAATTGCATATTTGCACCTTTTCTCATCGTCAAGGTCTTTAAATTCGAACATACGATCAATTTTTCGTTCCCATTCCAGGTAAACTTCAGGGTCGGTCCCTCCAACGAACTCTGGAAGCTCGTTCACCTTGAACTCTTCGACATGGCGTGAGGGTCGTTCATAGTCACCACGCCTAGGTTGCCAACGCTGGTCGCGTTGTTCTGGTACATCACGCAGTGCGTCACGAAGTTTTGCCAAGAAATCAGCGTCGTTGAGATCCATAATGCCAAAGATCAAGAACCTGGGCGCTCCGATACCACTTATGATACGAATTCTCACTGGTTATGCGAATTCGCTATCGATACAGCGGAAGTCCTTTTTGACGAGCGGAAGCTATCGACAAGAAACTGCTTGAATCGGTGACAACGGCTCGCTACAACAACAATCTTGGCGAGTGATGAAGGCGGTGATTCGATACTGCCACAAGACAGAGTTCGGCCCAAATGAAAAGACTAAACAAGACGTTTCGTTGGAGCGACTTTAAGACAGGAAACACGTTCGAAGGATCGAACAACACTTTGT